>OY754959.1:10992185-13792028 GCA_963576555.1 Ferdinandea cuprea
ACTTTATATGACAAACTTATAAAGGAGGGCAGTGCCTACATATCTTGTGAAGGTTGTAACACTCTATCTCTCTAACTTTAGCTTTAAAACGGTTTTTTCTAAATTGTGGGCGTGGCAGTAGGCGTATTAAAAAAAATTTTACACTTAACCATTTCGGAGCCGTAGGGAATATGTAGTCCAAATTTCAGCTTCCTAGCCTAATTTTAAAGGCCTAAAAATTGCGTACGGACGGACGGACGGACATTGCTAGATAGTCTTAGGATTTGGTCCTGATCATAAATATATATACTTTTATGGGTCTACGACGAATATTAAGGGGTGTTACAAACTATGTGTCAAAATTAATATACCCTTAGGATAGGGTATAAAAATATTAAATGTATACGAAACCAAATATGGGTTAGCAGTTTAACTACTCCGAAAATCCGAAAATCCGAATAGTTACTCTTTTCCAATAAAAATGTATTTAGTTGCAAAGTTAATTAAATAAACAGATAAAAATATATTTTTGTTCCAAACAAAACATACAGAAATAGCAACAGAACAGAAAGAATTAATCCAAAAAAATAATTATAGAACAACACTATTTAAAAGTAAAATTGACGTCGCTGTATATTCGTAGCAGCAACAGAAACAAGTCCTCGATACTAAAACTCACGCCACTCGTCACGTTATCGGTGGTAACGTATGATTATTTTTTTTACGTATTAATATATTTGATTTGAAAAAAAAATTGGAAAAAGTTCCTTAGACCTGTGCCGACTAGTCGTAGAACACCCAGAAATGGCAGAACTTATCTTATCCGAATGCCCAGCAATTATCCAGAAGAGGCTTTAATGATTCAACATAGGACTTATAGAACCTCAAAACATTGCGAAATCATCGGCTTCAAAAATTGTAAGCTTCATCAAAGACCTAGGATTGATGCCTGACCAAAACTCTCATTAATTAACCCATAGGGGAGTACAAAATATCTTCTAGGTCACGATGCCAACCATCCAACCATCCCCAAATCTGCAAACATACAATATGCATTAAACAGAAATGATTTAAATTTTGTCAAATTTAAAGAAAATTAAAAGTGAAAGTAAAAAATTGAAAACAGAAACTTTCATGTAAAATTAATTTTGTAGAAACTCAGAACATTTAATAATAACGGGTGATCCAAGTAGAGATACTTTTATCAATAGCCTTTTTTGACAGATCACGTGTGAGTCGTGTCATGCTGTCATGTTATTTTTGTTTAGTATTGTTTGGCATTTCATAATGAAAAGACTTACGCGTGAACAACGTTTACAAATTGTTCAACTTTATTATGAAAATTCACGTACTGTGAGGAATGTGTTTCGTGCACTTCGCTCAACTTATGGTCAACATAATCGGCCTACTGAGCGTACTATTCGCAACACCATCACCCATTTTGAGACCCAGCATTCATTATTGGATAATATTCGACAGAATAGACCACGTCCAGCACGCTGTGAAGAAAATATAGCGGCCGTAGCTGAGAGTGTACACGAAGACCGTAGAGAGTCGATTCGGCGCCGTTCGCAGCAACTCGGACTGACGTATGGAACGACTTGGCGCATTTTATGTCAAGATCTTAAATTGAAAGCGTACAAAATACAGCTTGTGCAACAACTGAAGCCGCTCGACCTTCCCAAGCGACATCGCTTCGCTCTATGGGCTCTTGAAAAGTTCCAAGAAGATCCGACGTTTTCGAGGCAAATTTTGTTTAGCGATTCGGCCCATTTCTGGCTCAATGGGTATGTAAACAAACAAAATTGCCGCATTTGGGACGAAGAGCAACCTGAAGAGATTGAAGAACTACCACATCATCCAGAAAAAACAATGGTTTGGTGTGGTTTGTGGGCCGGTAGAATCATCGGTCCATATTTCTTTAAAAATTATGCCGGTGCGAACGTAACCGTCAATGCCATGATAACCGACTATTTGATGCCTGAAATTGAAGCTCGCGATCTCGGCGACATTTGTGTTCAGCAAGACGGCGCCACTTCCCACACATCGCATCAATCAATGGACTTATTGAGAGAACATTTCGGTGAGCACATAATTTCACGTTTTGGGCCGGTCGATTGGCCACCAAGATCGTGTGATATCACACCGTTAGACTTTTTCCTGTGGGGATATGTAAAGTCAAAAGCTTATGCCGACAAACCCGCTTCGATTCAGGCCTTAGAGGAAAACATCACGCGTGTCATTCGCCAGTTACCAGTCGAAATGCTCGAACGAGTGATCGAAAATTGGACTCAACGGATGGACCATCTGCGACGGAGCAACGGCCAACATTTGATAGACATAATCTTCAAAAAATTAATGCCAAAGAATGTTATTTCAAATGATAATAAACATTCTCCATTAAATTTTAATTTTCTGTGTTTTTTTTTTTTCTTTAAAAAAGTAGGGAACCTCGAAATGGATCACCCTTTACCTCTCTTCCTGTTCCTACCGTTAGTAATCCTTTGTTTTGTGGAACTCCTCAAATAAATTCTCGTAGTGCTATTTTCCCACCTAGTTTTAGTTTTACTTCTGTTGATGAGGCGGATGCTCTATAAAGCTTCATCTCTATTAAGTCGAATTCGGTGTTGGAAAAAATTTTAAACTCGCAAATTTAAACTCATTTAAAAAATAATGATATGCTCTGCAGAAATCAGTCAGCATAGCTGTACAACAGCATTAATTAATGTTGTTGAAGACATAAGGCAAGCTGTAGATGGTGACAAAGTTACATTTCTAATCTTACTAGATTTCTCAAAGGCATTTGACACTGTGAACCATAATATCCTAATTAGGAAGCTTAAGAGAGAGTTAAATTTTTCATCTTCTTCACTGAGTCTTGTTTCATCTTACTTAAACGACAATTGAACAATTGTGTATCCTCATTTCTGCCTTTGTGCAGAAGCGTTTCTCAAGGATCAATTTTGGGTCCACTATTTTTTAACAATGTACATAAACGACCGCCCCTCGTGTACTTCAAGCTCTTTGGTTGACATGTATGCTGATGACGTTCAGGTACGAAAAAGCTTTTCTTTGGGTCTTTTGGAGAATGCAGCGTATGAAGTAAACGAAGATCTTAATCGTATTTCATGCTGGTCGCGATCGAATGGCCTCTGCATAAATCCTTTCAATTAAAAATGTTTGGTTATTTCAAGAAGGTCTATTGGCACGTCTTACTTTCCTAAGTTATCTATGGATGACTTACCAATTCAATTCGTTGATTCAGCAAAAAATCTTGGCATAACGTTCAACAAGACGCTTTCTTGGAATAATCACATCAGATTGACCATTGGAAGGGTTTATGGCAGCCTTCGAATGCTATGGGCTGGCCAAAACGTTACACCTATCAAAACGAGAATAATTCTTGCAAAATCTTTAATAATACCTATAATGCTATACGGTTGTGAAATATTCATCAATTGCGACTATGAACACAGAAGAAAGTTAAACCTTGCCTATAATTGTATAGCGCGGTATGTCTAAATTAGTGACCTAACGCTGGACAACCTCTATGAGTTTAAAACTCATCAACCATCGTACCTTTATAAGAGGATTTGTCGACCACGCTCCATTAGCTCGGGTAACCTTGTACAAATCCGCTATAAATACTTAGTGTCTAACCGACAATTTTCTGTGTATGCAGTCCAGTTTTGGAATTTGCTCCCGCGAATTTGTTCAGGGCGAGGCTCAGGCAGTGTTTAGAAACACTTCGATGATGATAATTAGATATATTTAATTGTTTCCGTTTCTGTTAATTTTTAAAATACGCTTTTGATTGATTATATTACTTTTTAGTTCCTTTTTTCAATGAATTAATAAATAATTCAAAAATGAAAATAATATTTACTGTAAATCCTTACCACTCAACTTAATGCATACAATTTTAATTTCCAATTAAAGCTTACGCTAGTTTATAAGATTTTTGTATCTTAATGTGTAAGGCTATTGCTAAAATAAAATAAAATAAATAAAAATAAAAACAAGGAGTTTTTTATTAATATGTGTTGGAAAAAAAACATAGGCACCCTTATAAGTTGGCCACCTGTCTAAGTTAGCCAAAAATTCTTGCACCACAGCTGGCCAACTTACGCAGGTTTCACTGTACTTCCTTTTATAATTTTTAATTCATTTCGTTTTCGAAGTTGTACCTCCCCATGTCAAAAATCGCGTCAAACTAAAAAAAAGTTCATTATCATATCACCATCAAATTTGTCTATATTCATTCAAATATCATAGCCTGGTTTTCATATTCTTACACAATATGCAGATGAATATAGTGTATCTATGCGTGAAGATTACAATACATAGATACATACATATTTAGTATCCATGAAGGTTTTGATATCCGTCTTCCTAAATAAAAATACACCACTTATTTTTAACACAAGTGCGTCACATCGGTTCTATGGTGTAATGGTTAGCACTCTGGACTTTGAATCCAGCGATCCGAGTTCAAATCTCGGTAGAACCTTGAGAATATTTTTAATTTTTTTATTTTTTAAATATTTTAAAATATGTCAAAAATTATTATTCGCATCTATAAGTAAATCGGTGAGTGGAAGACAATAGTAAAACCGAAAAGAAAAAGTCAATCCAGCAAAAAAAAAAAGAACTTTAGATCTACTTGTAAATATTAGAATTGAAAAGATCCAAAAACGTTTTACTAGGGTTGCATTTCGGAAACTCCGCTGGAATATGAGACAAGATCCAAACTAATTGGCATCTTACCTCTTTTTAAACAAGGACAATATTTTTCGCTTATATTTATTCGGGATTTAATTAATAATCATATCGATTGCCCTCTACTTTTATCCTCCTTCAAGAATACTTAGAAATCGTTTAACATTTTATGTTCCTTTTCATAGGGTTATTTATGGTTGTAATGAACTTGAGTTTGATCTCAGCAGGGACTCGTTCAAAAATAATCTTATTTTGGCGTTAGGCCTTGGGGGTAGAAATTACTAACTTTTACTTACTAACTTAACGGGCTCCCGACCCGTGAAGAGTCCCTGCCTGAGATACGGCAGCCTTCAACCCTCTGCGATCCCGAGCACGCTGCTTCCAGTTGTCCAGACCAAGCGCTCTGGCATCCGTCCAAATATCCGTCGAACGATTTTTCTTTCAAAGGATCCCAGTATTAACTCTCCTTTCCTGCTTATCGTCCAGCACTCGACGCCGTACAGCAGAACTGGCAGGATAAGCGTTCTGTAGAGCATGCACTTTGTCCTACGAGTTAGGAGTTTTGAACCCATTTGTTTTTTCAAACCGAAGTAGCAGCGGTTTCCTATGGTAATTCTTCGACGGATCTCCACTAAGATGTCATTTGTGGAGTTGATGTTTACCCCGAGGTAGATGAACTCCTTCACTACCTCAAAGTTGCTGCTATCAACAGTGACATTTTGTCCTAGTTGGTGGACAGATGATTATTTGTTTGTTGATAGCATATATTTAGTCTGGTCCTCATTCACTTCAAGGCCAACTAGTTTCGCCGGTTCTTCAATAGCCGTGAGAGCCTCTATCACGGCACGCTGAGATCGATGATATCTATATCGTCTGCATACCCCAGCATTTGGACTGATCTGTTGAATATAGTGCATTCCGTGTTGACACCTGCCCTGCGCACTATCTGCTCAAGAACAAGATTGAAGAAATCACACGACAGCGCATCTCCTTGACGAAATCCGGTGCATGTTTGAAAGAGTTCAAAGGAGCTGCTGCCAAACTGCACATTGCATCGCGTGTTAGCTAGTGTCATGCGACACATCTGGATCAGTTTTGACGGGATCCCGAATTCGGCCATCGCCACAAAAAGCTCCTGACGATGAATGCTGTCACATGCGGCTTTAAAGTCGATGAAGAGGAGGTGTGTCTCGACTTGAAACTCGTTGGTCTTTTCCAGGATTTGCCTTAGTATGAAGATTTGGTCTACAATTGATCTGCCGGGCCGGAAGCCACACTGGTACGTGCCGATTAGTGTGTTGCAGAAAGGTTTGAGACGTTCACACAGTACGTTGGATAGGATCTTAGATGCGACGTAGGATCGCCTTTCTTGTAGATGGGACATATGGAGCTGATGATCCAGTCATTTGTCTGTGGTGGGTGAATGCACGGTGGGGAGTTTCTCACTCAGGCGCTCTTTGTAGGCCCTGGCGACTCCAGATGTGCTAAAGCGTCCAACGTCGAATTTCTTCTTTTGGGCAGTTCGCAGCTTCTTCTCGTTGGACAGTCGAGCTCTGAATCTAGCTGCAACAAGAAAATGGTCAGAGTCGACGTTTGGCCCTCAGTAAGTGTGCACGTTCAAGATGTTGGATGCGTCCCTCGCATCGATTAGCACATGGTCGATTCGGTCGGCTGTTCGACCGTCTGGAGAGCGCCAGGTTGCTGTGTGGATCCTTAGTCGCGGAAACCTAGTGCTACTTATCACCGTATTACAACCTGCTGCAAAGTCAATTAGTCAGTAGCCGTTATCTGTTGTCGTTTCGTGGAGGCTGTGCTTACCAACTAATCCGCCGAAGATGTTTTCCTTGCCGTCTTTAGCATTGTAGTCCCCGAGTACAATCTTGACATCGTACTCCGGACAGGCTCCGTAGGCTGCGTCCAAGAGATCATAGAATTCCTCCTTGATAGGGTCCTCAGCCTCGTCCGTAGGGGCGTGTGCACATATTAGGCCAATGTTTTGGAATGTAGCTCTGATGTGGATCACAGCCAAGCGATCACTTATCGGCTTGAAGTCCATTACTTTGGATCTAAGCCGATTTCCCACGACGAATGTGAATTACAACTGTAATATATGTCGCAATTTTGTCTTTTTATAGTACCTGATCCTATCCATCGTATCTCCTGGATCGCGGTAATGTCGGCCTTGTACCGCGAGAGGACAGACTCAAGTTTTTGAGTAGCACCTGGAGTGTAGAGTGTCCGCACATTCCACGTACACTCTCGCATGTCCGTTGACGTTCCGGGTCTATTTTGCCTTTGAGGTTCATTTATATCCGAGGCTGCCATATTCTCTCCCATAACTAAATGTTTTTGACGTTGTCGGGAAGTTACCCCGACGGCACAACCCCCAACCCACTTCGGGGATATGAGTGCTGCCGTTGACCCATCAAGGGCTCATCCGCCACCAAATGTAGAAATTAAGTATTCAAATTTTGTTAGATAACCTATCTATCGAGAACTGTGAATGTTCTTATTTGATGAAATGAAATAAATAAATAAAAATGGCCTTCACGATTACTTCCATAACATAAATATCATCAGAGCAAACCTTATTCCGCTACACAACTGATGCATGTGATGGAATTGGTCTTACAATTGTCGTAGAGATCCAAGGGACTCTTTGGGTCCAAAAGGGGGCTAAACTCGCTTCATTTATAGATTCTACTATGTGCGACAACGTGTACCTATCCCTTAATATCTTTTACCAGGTTAAACCTGTTCCTGGCTCTGATCTTTATGGCAGTTATAAGTATGGCAGTGCTTTATATTTCTATACCCATTGTTACTGAGACTTTGGCGTTCAGTGAAAAGACCCGGTTCCATCTTCAGATTCTACAGCATTCTTTCCGGTATTGAAGACCACATTGTTGGGGTCCAGTAAGGGAACACCATTGCCAAATGATAAGTGATAAGTGGTTTTCTATGTAATTAAAGCTCTTGCTCAGCTACTTGGTGGAATCAAATGAAATGCTAGATCTGCCTTACAGAACTTTAAAAAAGACATAAACCCATCAGACATCGTTTTTGGATTACTTGCACCCTTTAAAGGCTAACCACATTATTGCTACTACAGCCGTACACCTGTCAGTATAAGTAATAGGACATTACCTATGTCCGCCTCAATACCCAATAAAGCAGGAATAAAAAAACAGTACCAGCTTGTGGTCGTGTTTGCTAATGTGCATTTGGCGCAATCCCTTTCCATCTTAGATAAACATAATTAACAGCTCCGGTGAAAATGGTTTAAACAGATTGAAACATTACAAGTCAGTTCCAACTAGTTGTATGTACCTAGCTATACCTAACCACCTGCAGATGTAGGCATACCCACTTAGTTTAGGCAAGACATCAATTCCAGCTCATTTCGAAATTTTTTTTTTTTTTTTCAAACAAAAGTCATACCAGTACCCTATACTCACTATACCTACTTACATCGAAACAAACAAAAAAACAGAACACAACCATTCTCAGCTAATCCCTAATTGCCAGACTAGTGCCATAAATGTTCATCCCACTGCAAATTGACACGAAATTGTATCTTAACTGCCTTACAAAGTGTCACCGAACCATTACTCTGTCTTGGCCGTCTATGCCAACAATCACCGCAGGCCACTTAGTGTCGCCGCAAAGTGCAGACTTCTTTCTCTCTCTGTGTGTGTGTGTGTGTGTGTGTTGATCTCTCTAGCCAAGATCCAGCATCGAGTCGCGTCGTCGGGCGTCTATGTGAACGCGCACGCTAGCTATGCGCGCGCACAAAAAGAGCAAACATTCCAGCAGTGACATATGGCTAATTAGAATAGAAATTAGCATCACCATTTCTGATAATGTGCCCCCAGTGCGCTGCTGTCTGGCTCACTGGTGGACTATTGCATCGTCCACATAAGGCAACACGGTATGGTGTGTCTCTTTGGTCTCCAATTCAACAATCTCCGCATGCTGCCGGACTCAGTATAAAGTGTGTGTGTGTGTAAGTTTCATGAGGAGATGACTATGACCAATCTTTACTCTGGTTGAATCCAACTGACAAACTAATTGACTCTTGATGAATTTCTACACAGAAGAAGCTGATCCATTCGAGGCATAGCAAACACCACCAATACCGCAGTACCGCAGTACCGCAGGAGCTTACCTACTCTCTGAATCTCATGAGGGCTGACAAACTGTCCAAAGAGTGATGGCTCTTGCTGCTGGAAGAGGATACCTTGGAGAAAGTCACGTACCAAGCGGGTATGAGCGCGCGGTATGTGTGTGTATGAAATAATTTCATGGCAGATGTTAGTTAATTTTAATATTGCCCAACAATGGAGCCTTGACAGGATTAATCGAGTAGTTGTGATGTGATTCTATGAAAGCTATTCCTCCTCTGAATATCTGGGATGACATAGTTATGTTTTCTAGGAGACGAAAGATTTTAGGGAGAAAAAACGGGAGATCTATTTCATCAAGTCTTGGACAAGAAATTTAAGGAAATGCTCCCTTTTAAATTCTCGCTTTTTACCTGCAACGTTAAAAGTTGCTCTATCGTTGCGAAGATATAGATCGATCTAGAAGGAACTCACT
The DNA here is from genome assembly GCA_963576555.1 of Ferdinandea cuprea. Taxonomy (NCBI): domain Eukaryota; kingdom Metazoa; phylum Arthropoda; class Insecta; order Diptera; family Syrphidae; genus Ferdinandea; species Ferdinandea cuprea. The sequence continues at coordinate 11,001,483 of OY754959.1, forward strand.
TTACATCAGCAACTTTCTCAATATGCCAACTGACCAACTTGTCCTTGTCCAGCCTGGAAGGGTACACCATTCTCGAAGAGTGTTTCCATGTCAAATTTTGACAACACAAAGAAATAAATTTCGAAATCCTTATCTATCCTTCTTATCGGACTCAATCAGTACTTCTCACTTGCTTTATGCCCACTTGCAAATTCAAAAAAAAAACAAAAAAAAACATCCTACTGTGCCGAACTCACCTCGCTCAATCTCCATTAGACCCGACAACATTGAATTCCTCCAATTACGCGAATTGGCAATCTATTAAGGCAACGGCTATTACTTAACATCAATTCGGCCTACTGCAATCACCGGCAACAACTTCATCGGGTGTGCAGAGTTCAATTCGATTTCCAGGTTCTTCCTATAGGTAGCTCCAGATTCGTACAACTGCCACTGAGTGTGCATGAAATGCCGCCGTGGTATAGCTGCTACTGCCATCGCCGCCGCACCGCCTCTAATGCGGCCTGGTTAACTGTGACTGTGACTGTGACTATGTTGTGCCTTTGTGTGTGTGTGTGTGTGCGGCTCTCGGAACGTGAGCACAGCAATTAATTAGCCGAGAACACAAGAACCCTTTTGGATTTGGTGGAAGCAATTTTAATTGGCAATTGTTGTGCGCGCTCCGTGAATGGTAATAAAAATTCCATTTCCCTACGGTTGCATTCAATTTTTGTTCTGTGAATGCTTTGGCAAAATAGAAGAACCCAATCAATTGGATCGGATCGCATTGGCATGGTATAACCGAAGGTCGACAGGATTCTGAAGGCATATCTCTCTCTCTATCTGGTTATCGGTTGAAGATCTTTCCGCCAGCAAGGCTGAGTGATGAAGACACAAAAAGCCAGTTGCCAGCGAATCTGTGCAGAGAAATTCAATCACTAAATAAATAAACCCAATTGCGAGTGCGACACACAAGTCAGCGATGGTCACGCTTTGGTATGATAGATGTAGTAAGGCGCCCGGTTCTTTGTACTTGTATGATTTAAGTAGTAAGGATTGACATTACGAGTTCTTTTAGACCTTGACATACAACATACTTATGTTGCCAGAGGAGACTGATGTTTCAATCAACAAGCCAGCCTCTCAAGACTCTCAAGACTACAAAAATTCGGTAGTGTATTTAACTGGTCATTTTTGGCTACGTCAATTTATTTGTATCTCCTTCGCATTTTTCCCCTTGATCAGTAAGTGCGGTATGGCTTCGAGAATCTGGATGCTGGTCCGCAAGCCTATTGACACAGTAAAATTCTATTTTCACTCAACCTCCATACTTCTTCTTCACGTCTGATTGTGTAGGTGGCGCTGACATCTTCATAACTGAACCACACGCACAGTCAAATCGTTTCGTCTCCCCAACTAACGTATTTTTACCTAACGTATAATGCCTTTGTTGATACCTTTGTTTGGCCGCGATCAAGATTCTCGATTCAGCCATGCTTACATCCAATCTCCATAGAGGATTACAGGGAGATAGTGGTACTGCGATAACCGCTGCGTAGTTTCAACATCACTCTCGTGTGGATTCCTCAAAGACTGAGTGTAGCTGGTTAAATATGGCGCTCAATTCCCACATTGCCTTTTTTTCTCATATGAATTCCTGGCATATGACCGGGAGGTCCAATTTTCAATGACTTTTCCGCCATGGCGTAAAATCGGACGATATTGGAAGCCAATTCACGAGTCCGTAGCGTGAATCTATGCGGTTACCAAACGTTTCCTTCAATAAATCAATTATGGCACGAGCTGTGTGACATGTTGCGCCGTCTTGTTGAAACCACAGCTCCTGCACATTTTGATTGTTCAGTTGATGAACGAAAAAGTCAGTAATCATGGCTCTATAGCGGTCGCCATTGACTGTAACGTTCTGTCCAGTATAGTTTTTAAAGAAGTACGGACCAATTATTCCACCTTCCCATAAAGCCCATAGGCAAGAAAAATAGAGTATCTGTCTGCTGGATACCTGGCCATGTGGGCATTATTGGTAAAGAGGCGGTGGACTCTGTAACAAGAAGATAGGGGAACACACCCTATACGCGAAGAATTCAGGAAATCGGAAAAGGAAATCGAGATCTCCAAGGTCTGAAAGAAGCCAAAAAGTTCTTAGTAGATTATAATCTCAAAAGATTTAAAGCATGCATCAGTCTTAGTAAAAATAACCTACGTATCCTATCTGGTTTCCTAACGGGGCATTGCAAACTCAGGGAAATCCTAAGATAGGGATATCAGATGAAGGTCTCTGCAGATTCTGCAATGAGTCCACGGAAACTCCAGAACACATACTGGAATCCAGCGGGGCACTGACCCATGAAAGGTTTAAATATTTGGGAAAACACCAAATTCAAGAAAAGGATCCACTACTCATTCTCAGATTCTTAAAGGAAACTGGACTGGATGATGTGGTCTTAGTGGGAGTTCCCTTGCCAAGGCCAAAGTCAGAGCATAGGCACTCCAACATAATTCCCGTCGAATTAAGCTGTGAGAGGGCTCTGGAAGAGGGAGCAAAACCTCTCCAAGGTATAAGTAGGGGACACAATAGGCCTCAAGGTCGCAGTGTACTACACCCTACATTTATATTATTATTATTATTATCCATAAAGCCCACAAAACAGTCAGTTTTTGTGGATGTAACGATGACACAGGCTTGAGGATTATTATCACTCCAAATATGGCAGTTTTGTTTATTGACGTATCCATTTAACCAAAAGTGAGCTTCGCGCGATACGTGTTTCGAACAGAACCATGATTTTAAAAATAAATTGCGTTGTTTGGGCGTCAGCCTATTCATGTCGAAATGCCAAACTAAAAATAAATCACTTGACAGCTGACAAATGACCACATGAGTTGGTGTTGCCAACTTAATTGAGACCTCTAAAAAAACAACCTTTATAACTTGCATTACTTGCTACCTGTCCCTATTACCCGCTAAGCCATATTTTCCCAGTGAAGCTTGTCACCTGATTGCGCAATTTTATGCGTATATTCTTCGTAGTATTTCCATAGACTTCTAAAAGAAAGAGAAAGTGATAACGCGCTTCACCACCTTAAGTTTGAGGCTGCCTTTTTCTTGCGAAAGTCTGACAAACAAGCAATCCAATAGTATAGCTTGTCATTTAAAGATTTTCAAATTTGCCAGTCAGAATCGGCAAAAAAATGTAGACTCCTATCTATTTGTGCCAAAAAAATAAGGAGGACGGGTTTCTTCTATGCTTGCTTACTTACTTAGGTGGCACTACAGTTCGGGGTGAACCAGCGCCTCCAGTTGCGCACTCTAAGTTGATTGAGGTCGTGTTCAACTTGTGCACGCCAACTAAGGCGAGGTCTGCCTTGACTGCGTCGTCCCTCTAGGGTGGAGTCGAAGACACTGCAGGCCGGATCGTTGTCGTCCATTCGCTCTACATGTCCTAGCCATCTTAGGCGCCCAATGCGCAGTTTTTTCATTAGGTCGATGTCGCTGTATAGCTCGTATAGTTCGTCGTTGAATCTCCTTCTCCAAAACCCATGAACGTAAACAGGGCCGAATATTTTTCGAAGGACTTTACGCTCGAAGCGACCAAGAATATCATCATACTCTTGTGATAAGGTCCATGCCTTAGCGCCATCTGGGATGATAAATTTCTTGTATAGGGTCATCTAGGTGTTTCGGGAGAGGGCCTTACAACTCAATTGCCGTCCTAACGCAAAGAAACAGCGGGTGGCAAGAGTTATCCTTCGTTTAATTTCTGACGAGATGTTGTTGTCAGATCGTATAGTGGAGCCGAGGTAGATAAACTCCCTGACTACCTCAAGTTGTAGCCGTCTATTGTGACGTTTTCTCCGATTTGTCGGTGTTGTATTTCCGTTTTTGTCGACAGCAGATACTTGGTTTTGCTCGCTGCGTTCTGCCATCTTCTATATCATGGTTAATATGTGATTTCTTTAACCTCTCAGTACCGAGTGGGTTTGCACTGTAATTATCCTTTAATCGTCCTTCCTGTCTTCGGTTCGAAAAATATAGCTCTTATTATCTTTCGAATAAATTCTATGGACATTATTCCTGCAGTAACATCTTTCTGCAGAATCAACACTTCTCAAACTGCCCCTTATTTCTTCGGACACGATTTTTTTCTCTTCTGTTTTTTCTTCTACAAGCAGAAGCGCAGCTGTCAAATGCAGACGTTCTTTAGCCTCATGCGCTCGCTTGAGCAGCTTCGCAGTGTATGTCTCTTATTTATAGCGTCCGCCAAATAATTTTTTTTTTTTTGAAAATGCTATAAAAAAAAACTACTGAATATTTTCTCAAATTTCTTTTTTTATTTGAAAGTACAATCCTTTCGGTTAATAATGGAAAATAATTTCATTCAAATGGCTGCCCCTGCTGGCCATGCAGTAGCCTACACGATCGGTCTAATTTTTAAGCACATTAACGATTGTGTGCAGCTGTATTTCACCAATGGCTTCACGAATATTGTCCTTTAAAGCGTCAATTGTCCCTGACATGTCGGCGAAACACTTATATTTTACGGCACCCCACAAATAATAGTCCAACGGTGTCATATCGCAGCTCCGCAGTGGCCAAACGACATCAGCTTTGCGGCTGATAATGCGATCTTCAAAAACAGGGCGCAAATCATCGAGTGTAGCTTCGGCTGTGTGGCACGTAGCGCCGTCCTGTTGAAATCAAATGTTGCCAATATCCTCCTCTTCAATTTTTGTGAACAAAAATTCGTTCAACATGGCCCGATAACGATCGCCATTGACTGTAACGGCCACTCCTTGCTCATTTTCGAAGAAAAATGGCCCAATTATGCCTCTGGACCAAAATCCGCACCAAATAGTGACTCGTTTTGGCTATATCGGCTTTGCAATGTATGCGTGCGGGTTTTCTGTGCCCCAAATGCGACAATTTAGCTTGTTTACATACCCGCCAAGATCAAAATGAGCTTCATCTGAAAAGATGATTTTTTTTTTGGCAAAATCGGCTTCTTCTCTATGTCGCTATGTCGCAATATTTCCCAGCGTTGTTCAAGCGTATACACAACCATATTCGTTCAACGGAAGAATAAAACTAATTATCTGTCAAATCAGACATGTGCTAAGTGTTACCATTCGCGAAATAAGCACTATTTAAAAAAAAAAACGTTAGATGGCGGACCCATAAGATGAATGGATCGGTACAAAATTGAGGTAGGTACTGGGGAGGATTTGAAAGTGTGACCCCTCACTCAGAAGTTCAAGACGCTAACTGCCTCTGATCATTTGATTTTAATAGCAAAGAGCTTCATCTTGTTGTATAGGCATCTAAGACACGCGGTAACCGATCAATGCAATAAGATGTCTCTGCTATCTTCCCATAATTGTTTGCTCAAGTCCAGAGACATGTATCCCAAAAACCTAATCTAGAAGTGTATTTCTAAATGTTCGGGAACACAATCGTAAACTTCGCGAAGCGTTCAAATAATGTAAAAAAAAAACGAAAATAAAGTTTAGCAATGTCTATTTCTTCTTCATATCGAGTAACTGTCACAAGGAATTTTAAACAAATGACTTTATTTTGTCAATTTTAATCAGCATATCTATCCATTCACGCTATTCTGGTGTTCGATGGTCTATGACTTGCATCAATATCTGGACGCCTGGGTGGCGGTGGAGCTGAATAGCGACTCTTTGGTGAGGGTGCACTTCGTGATGCTTCTGATGGAACAGCGAAAATTGCCACAATCACAGCGATAAGTGCAAATATTGCGAAGATTTTCATTTTTATTTTATGATTATTCCCACTTTAAACACCAGCTAGACTGTAAGTGTTTGCAATTTTCGGATTTACTTGTGCTTTTATACATTTTGAGAGTTCGTCCAAAAAGTCCCCTTACTTTTTTATAAAAAAAAAACAGAAAAGATTATTTCTGAAATGTAAATCCCAAGAAATCTTTGGGATACACAATTTCTTTTGTGCGCACATACCTAACCTATTGCTGATAAGGCAAGGTCTCATTTTACTCTAGGAAGATCGTTTATTTATTTTGACAACACATTTGCAATAATAAAAATAAGTAGTGCGAAGGGTATCTAACAAATAAATTATCATTAATATTCATGGTGCATGAGCGGATTTGTTGTTAATAATAATAAGTTAGCGTAGCATTCGCTCCATTGGGAACTTTCCTATTATACTACAGAATGTATTACTGTTTGTTGTGTGTCTTGAGCTTGCTTGCTAACAATATATTTTTTAATATTTAAAACAGTTTTTGTTTTGAAAAAGTAAAAGTAGATGGTATTTCCCCAATCGTTCTGAAGAGGTGTTCTTCCACGCTGGCAAAACCAATGCGTAAGCTTTTCTATCTGTCCTATTCTTCAGGGCTCTTTTCGAGAAGATGGAAAACAGCATTTGTCCAGCCCGTCCCAAAAAAAGGCGAATCTTCCTCTGTCTCCTCCTACCGACCAATTGCACTAACGTCCCTTCTTTCCAATGACATGGAAACGCTGCTAAACCGTCAGCTTATGAAATATCTTGAATCACGAAAACTTCTTAATGACCGGCAGTATGGTTTTCGCAGCAACAGATCCACTGGTGATTTGATGACATATCTAACCGAAAAGTGGAACCAATCTATTCACCGTGGAGGTGAAAGTAAGGTCGTTGCGCTTGATATCAAAGGCATTTGACATAGTCTGGCATAAAGCTCTTTTGTCGAAAATGCGTGCATTTGGGATCGATGATACCCTTCTTCAATGGATTAGAAACTACCTTTCGGACCGTTCAATACAAGTTGTTTTGGACGGTTTCAAGTCTGCAACTCACCAAATAAATGCTGGTGTCCCTCAAGGTTCTGTTTTGTCTCCGACTCTCTTTCTCATTTTTATCAATGACCTCCTGTCTGTCACTTCTAATCCAATCCATTCCTTTGCTGATGACAGTACCCTCAGCTTCACATATTCGTTTCCTGGGCAACGCCCCTCATCTTCGGGCGTCGAACTGGAACGGCAACGTATGTTAAGCTCATTATATTCCGATCTTGACAGCATTCTTGAGTGGGGTAAAACCAATAGAGTGGAATTTAATGCTACCAAAACAAAATGCTGTCACTAACGCGATACCTCAATACTCTGCCATTATCCATGAATGGCACTTGCATCGCTGAATCCGAAAGAGTTTCCATTCTCGGTATCTTTGTTAATAACAACCTTCGTTGGAATGACCACACATTCGATATCGCCAAGAACGCTACGAAGTGTCTAGGCTTCCTAAAGCGATGCAAGAAATATTTCACCCCTTCTGATCTGGCTAGAATCTACAAGGCGTTTATTAGCCCAAAACTTGAGTACAACGCTCATATCTGGTCCGGTGCACCAATTACATATTTGGAGCTACTTGGCAGAATTCATCAACGTGCTATAAAACTTATTGGCGACCGAGATATTGCGAATTCGCTTGACCCTCTTAGTCATCGTCGTAATGTCTCCTGCGTGTCATTGTTTTATTGGTATTTCCACCACAAGTACTCAAATGAAATAGCCAGTTGTATTCCTCCCCTTCAACACTTCAACCGTAATACTCGCCACGCCAGGAATGCTCATCAGTTCACCCTAAAGCCTATATTCGGTCGAACTGTGAAATCTAAGAATTCGTTCCTCTGCCGTACAACACGAATGTGGAATGCTCTGCCTCACTCTGTTTTTCCTGACCATTACAATTTACAAACATTTAAAATCAATGTGCCTTCGGTTTCTCATCCTTTCTTCTAAGCCCTCATTTCCTTAAAGCCCGTGCTGTGTTAGTATAACATTATAAGGGTGCTAACAATCCCTTTTGCCCGTGCAAATTATAAAAAAAATCAAGAGTATCAATCAGTTTTCGCTGTCAAAATAATATCATTTTGTTTTGAAGTCACCATCATGGTAAGTACGGCTAAATATATTTTGAACTCAAACAGTTTTCAAATGGAATTCTTCTTCCTTGGATAACGATGAAGAGGCTTTAAGGTTTATGTGGCAAACTAGTTATGATTAGTGATTGTATTGTGAAGTTGATCGAGGATAGCTTTTGTTTTTGTCGCATCAGAATTTTCTTTTTATTTAAAGAATGAGCGCGATGGCAGAGAGCGGAATCATCTTGACATATGGGACTTAGGATGTAGCAGCATAACTCCTCTATCGTAGGCACATGTTGTGCAAATAATTTCTTTGTATTTCGCTGCAAAACAAAATAAGGCCAAGACCCCAATTTGTCATGCATCGCCAAACCATAACATATGGAGAATGCTTAACGGTCAGAAGTAAAAATTGGTGTGAATAACGCGCGTTAGTTCTCCTTCGCAATGTCTGCTTTCCGTCAGGTCTAAACAAATTAAATATGGATTCGTCAGAAAATATGACTCATTTTCAATCGTCTGCGGTGCTGTTTGGCCCACATTAATCATTTTTTGAGAAGCGGTTTATTTTCAGGGCGACGAACCTGAAGACTCATTTGATTCAGCCGGTGTTGAACGGTTCGCGGGCTAATGTTAATAGAACATTTCTCGTCCATATCTTACCTCAATTCCTTGGCAGTTGCGAAGCGATCTTTCAGAAAAATGCGCTCCAAGATCCAATTTATGCCGCTTTGTCGATTTTGGGTCTTTTTTGGGTCTTCCGCTCCCAGGTTGCCTCTCCATACTGCCTGTCGAGCTTAATTTCCTTAAAAGCCGTCTTATAGCGTACAAAGTAGGTACTTGGGAGGCACGCTACTTGGAATTAAGGAATTTCAACCCTATATCCGCAGGCGGCAGGTATCATTCACGCAACTTCCTTCTCATCTCAATCATTTCGAAGATAAAAAGAGTTTTTCAAATTGCTTGGTTTTATAGTTCGTAAATAACTTCACAAAATTTTAGCTGATATTATTTTCCGCCCTTAAAGTTATCCAAGTTCAGACTAAATAAAAAATACTAAATAAAAATAACTAAAAAACGTATCCCCATGAGTAATCGAATTTGAAGTTCCTACATGCAAACCAAAATTTGGATTAACCTCTACAAGAAATTACACAAACTCGTTCGCGTACTTAAATTAAGTTGTGAAAAAAACCAGAAATAAAATGTACCTTCGTTAATATTTTTTTCCACAGAATGTCAGTTGATAACATTATGACATTTAAAACACCCAAAAGACACGCAAAATTGTTAATTTTTGATCTAGGTGATTGTGTCAAATACGTATTAAAACTTGACGTTGTTATTTGTTTTTTTTTCGTACAAGGGAACGTTTACTTTTTATTGGAATGATATAAATAATCCTTTCTCGTTTGTGCGTATTTGACACTTTTCAATTTTCTTCACACTAAAGTGCACGAAGTTAGATAGCTAATAAATATTTCATACAAATTTTGACAATGATACCTACTAAATGTATACACCTCTTTTGTAACTCAAAATTTCGTATTCCATCCTGAATGCAATACAATTTCGAACTATTATCATACGTAAAGGATCTTAAAAGAAAATGCTTACTTCAAGGCGCGCGGTAAGATTCATTCTTAAGCAATGTTTCCATAAATATTTATAATCACAGTGAAACCTCTTTAAAACTGACACTGAAGAATGGGCGCCCCAGCAGGTTGTATAAGTGGTGTTTGTCTACAAAGAAATTAAAACCAAATGCACGCAATCGGGAAATCCCCAATAAATATCGGGATAAATAAGAAAATTTCTGCAGCGCAGCGTTGGAAATAAAGTCCTGTTTACTATTAAATGGCTATCAAAGGCTTTAATGGTGGTAAAACTGGCAAAAAACACGATTTCTATATTATATGCCCTTTCATATTCTAAACAAATTTTACGACTCAGCGCCCTATACATATAAGTTGTTCGACACGCAATTTCGCCCTTTCGTCTGTTGTCCCAAAAAAGGGACAGAATGGTAAATGTATACCATTTGAAGGGTTGATCAATATACTAACATGATTTTAACCTTAAAAGGGGTATTATTATATGGAAACAAACAAATAAACAAATTTTATACATAAATTTAAAAATCCTCGGCAAGTTATGAAGAAATATCAAAAATTGATTTGGCCCATACTGTAGTCTCATACAAAATTGTTTCCCTCTAGTGTGTAATAGACCTATTAAAGTACTACCTTACCCACTGCCTATTTACCTTTCGTTTTAAAAATACACTTGTCATCTCACTTTTCTACTGTCAAACTCACATTTGACAGAAAATTCCAACAACACCAACACATCGTAAAAACATGCAAAATAATCTACAAAACGACACCAGCGCCCTCGCAATACGTATCTTGTAACAAAGAAAAATAAACCATTTACCAAAATGACTCCGCGAATTGTCAAAATTTTTAGTGCCCCGTGAAAAAAAAATAAAAAAAAAATTTCATAGTGAAAAGAAATCGTATTCGATGCATTAAATCCACCCATTTTGGGCCGAGACGTGGAAACAATAAATTAATTCGTAGTTTAGTTCTTCATTTTTTTTTTCTTATTAAAATTTTACGTGTGTTTGACGAATCGAAATTTTTCATTGTCACTACATTTTGCAGACTTCGGACGTAGCAAAAAATAAGAAAGGAGAACTCAATAGGGGGAAAAACGCACTTAAAAAAAAAACGAAATACATCGTCGAGATTTCGCAGACTTATCACAGACAAAATATTACAATGTCATTCCGCGCGAAAGTTCTTGGTCTCGTCGATGTAATGATGCGTGTGCCACCCATTCTAGTCATCGATGAGATTCTCAAAATTGGAATGGGTTTACCCACTCGCTTCTATCCGAGTTCCCTGGAAAAGTCCGTACTTGCAGAAGATTCGTTCGACGTCGGTGGCGGTGGTGCTGGTGGCAGTGCCAACGGCGGCGGTAGTGTTGGTGGAGCAGGCGAAGTCGGCGGTGACGGTGGCGGTGCTGATAATATCGTCGCCTCTCTAGTTTCTAATTCAAACACCTCTAGCAATTTAACAAATGTACCTGGCCTTGCATCAGCGGCAATAGGATTACTAATACAAAACATAAGTGAAAAAGGCGAAGCTGCAGCAGCGACGCTGGAAGAAGGCTTCGAAGCAGCTATCGAAAACAGTCTGAATGACATTCTATCAATTACTGCGGTCAAGTTCATCATTTGCTTAGTGGGTGAGTTGTGATTACTGATTAGCTTGTAAGGATAACGTTTAGTGGCACATCAGCATGATGCAAATACAAGTTCATCTTATTTTGAATATCAATGTCAATGGCAGAGGTGGGGTCGTCTGTGGCACATGTTTTTCACTTTCTCTGATCAGCGGCCATGGTACAATGAATTGTACATATTTTTGTTATCTTGATAGAAGCGCAACGACTTGGACTTTGTATCTCTGGCCAGGTGCGAATGACCTTAGAATTGGGTGGAAAAGCTTTTGGATAACATAAAATTAGTTCGTATATTAGATAAGGAGCGTGAGGGACATTTCAATGGGGAATGAATGGAGGTGGACGGTGGAAATGAATTAGTTATCTTTATTGCACGATAATCGCCATTTTTTGTGATTTTTTTTTTTACATATTTTCTTTTTGTTATCTAAACGATTGATTATAAATTAGGCAATTATTTAGTCACTTATTTTGTATTGATGTGTTTTTTTTGTTCCTTTAATAAACGGGAATTTCGAATGAATTTTGTAAATGACCTAGATACGGTGCAGGCACAGGAGTGCCACAACTGACCATTTTGCTTTATTTTAATTTTAATCACCACACGGCGAGAAAAGAAGTAAAACTTAATAAACAATTTTCTTTTTATAGACAATCTGTTTGTGAGTTTGAGGTTGCAATCGTATGGTTCAATGAAAATATATATACAATTTTCCACGGATTTCTTGTTCACTTAATGGGTATGAAATTAAAAATTGCATTTTCGCTTTTATCGATATCAATTGGAAATTTTTCGAAGTGAAATTGGCGTCTACCATAATTTTAAGTGTATCGATAACGTTCCCGGTTTTAGTGCAAGACTGAAAGATACTACGTTGATGTTAAAAATTAGCGTTCTCTTCTTTTAAATGTTTATCTAAATCGTTGAACCATTTGCGAGTGGTCTCTGTTCTCATTATTGATTTGGTCTCAGGATAACGCCTTATGGTGTTTCAGGAAACCGCTGTACAATTTTTTCCCAGACCTTTCGTTTTTAAACAGCGTGTCTCTTTGTTCTTCCTGCACTAAATCTAGTAACTCATTTGGTTTCTGCAGAAACTTACATTTCAGTCGCAGGTCCAGGTCTTTGGAGCTTATCAAGAGCCCTACCGTTAACTCTATCATAAAGAGCTATGATCGGAACCCCTTATTCTCCATGCGCAATTCAAATACTCATCGATTCGGCTTTAATAAAGACTCGACTCACTTTACTGTCTTACGAGATGAAATTAAGCTGTTCGAATACAGGAAACCACAAAAGTGTCCTGTTTCCTTTTTTCGAAAACCTATTCGTTGATGTTATGGTGGACAAAAAGGTGTTCGGAAATAGGAATACTAATTTTGTTTGCAGTTTTGGTTACACAAAATCTTCCTTTCGGAAATTAAAAAAAAAAGAAAAAAAATTAAGCAGTTGCCTATTCCCGAACAAATGTTGGGAATAAGGAAACTTGATAAAATTGTATTTCCTTGAGACACTAAAAAAAACCATGTAAACTTTAATTTTTTTTTTGCAAATATTCTTCAAATGTTTGTAACTAATGCATCTACAGTATTGTGCAAAACCTTAGCAACTTTTCCTACTCTCATGTAAAAAGTTGTCTCCCACTTATATATATTTATTTACATATTTGCATGTGTCCTCAAAATCACCCAAACAAAGTTTTTAATTTTCAGTAAATAGTAAAAAAATAAATCAAAATCAGTTCAAAAAACAGCTGTGCAAAACCTAAGCAACTTCGAGTTTGCTAAAACAGTTCTTGTTATTACCACAAATTTAACGGTATTTTTAAAGTGGGTTTTTCCATGACGCAATGTGTAAAGTTAATTTTGCTCAATTGTGGGTAGAGATTGCGATCGGGTAGTCATTCACAGTCATTTTCAATATGGAGCGCGCTAAATATGATAAAACCTTCAAATTAAAAATAATTAACCTATATAAACAAAGTGTATCACAGTCAAAAATTGCAAAAATATTCGGAATTAATAAATGTATAGTTTCACGTTTGATTAAAAAATATAAAGCTACCGGTAGCTTAGAAAATAATAATGTAGGCGGAAGGCCGCCTTAAACAACTGTTCGGGAGGATAGGAAAATAACGAGATTAATCAAATCAAATCCCTTTATTTCCTCTCAGGAAATATTGTCGACTTTGAATTTGAACGTTGACTCCAGTACGGTTCGTAGACGGGCTCTTAAAGCTGATCTTAAAAGTTATTCAGTGTTGTAGAAACCTATGCTTACCAAAACCTATGCCTTACATGCTTCTGTACAGAAAAGGTTTATTGATAAAATTGTTTTTGAATTGAAATAATCTTTTCTTTAAGACACTTTATAGGTTGAATTTTGCTAAAAAATATATTAATTGGTCAGTCGGCAAGTGGAAAAGTGTGTTATTCAGTGATGAATGTAAATTTAACCTGTGGAACACTGATGGCATACAATACGTTAGGCGTACGCCCAAGCAAAGACTTAATCCACGCTTCTGTAAAAGTACACTTGTGTTATGATATGGACATGCTTTTCTGGTTATGGTGTTGGTCCTTTTCATGATATAGGGGGCATAATGGATCGTTTTGTTTACAAGGATATTTTGGAAAATGTGATGCTGCCGTATGCCGAATGGAATATTCCACTTTCTTGGGTATTCCAACATGACAACGACCCGAAGCATACTTCAAAAATGGTCAAGGAGTGGCTCACAGACCATCGGATTGAAGTTCTTGATTGGCCTGTACAATCGCCGGATTTGAATCCGATTGAAAATTTATTCGGGATTCTTAAACGTCGCGTTAGAACAATACGGTGCAAAAACCAAATGGAGTTGATAAATTTATTGAAAATACAGTGGGAAAACAAAACCAGCAGCTATTATTTCTAATTTAATTGAGTCGATGCCTCGTAGATGTGCTGAAGTCATAAAAAATAACGGATATTCTACAAAATATTAAAAGAGTTGCTTAGGTTTTGCACAGCTGTTTTTTGAACTGATTTTGATTTATTTTTTTACTATTTACTGTAAATAAATGAAAATTAAACACTTTGTTTGGGGGATTTTGAGGACACATGCAAATATGTAAATAAATATATATAAGTGGGAGACAACTTTTTACATGAGAGTAGGAAAAGTTGCTTAGGCACAATACTGTATATGAAAAATAAAACACTTACAAGTTAACATATTCCTACAACAATTTCTAGTTTCCCGATCGCTCACTACAAGTTTTTTTTTAAGTTTAGTAACAAATGACACTTATCGAATGCATCCTGTGAACTTATCATATTTTAGCACATGTTACATTTTTTTAACCGTAAGAAACTCTTTGGGTGTGGAAAAGGAATGAACCGTCATATATTTGTTTTAATTTGAAGGAGAACAATGAAAAAACAATGAAGTTATAACGATTTTTCTAAAAAGTGTTTGAAAACTGGGGACGTTCGGGAATAGGTGCCACTACCAAGTTTCTAACTCCACCTGGCCTTCCTCAGTCCATTTACGACTGAAATTGAGTAGTGAGTAGTGATTTTTATAGTTTATTGAATAATCGACCTGATTTTTCGATTTTAAAATTTAAATGTAAAAATTATGTTTAAATGTTTTTTTGTCAATTTCAAAATTCTGGGGCAGTATTTTTGATCTATTGAAAAATTACTTTTGAATTATACCTAATTTTTCAAAATAATGTTAACTGCTGCTCTAAAAATATTCAAATATTCTAATATAATATTGATTAAATTTAAGTGGAAAACCCAAAGCTTGAAACATAGGCATCGCTAATACTCTACCTGAATATGACATACAAAAAAACTAAAGTCCTTAAAGTAGCAAAATCCGAGAGGAAATATTTTGAGATGAGATCTACCCTTATTGGCTTCTGATGCTGTTAGCGTTTTCTTTTCTCCAGAATGTTTCTTCCATATTGTCACTCTGTAAATTGATTTTCACGCCACCTACGAGCACTTTTACGTACCCGAATCTCCAGATGAGTTTTGTGTCGGCTGTCATCTGTCAAATATCACACAAGTTCCTATTAAAATTATAAATTGGAAGGCACGCAAAATATTTTTCTGTAAATTTGTAGTAAATGTAGGTATTAACAATTTTGATATCTAAATGCCTTCCCAAAATGTGTAGGTATATGAACCAAGTAAAATATTTGCGACAAACTAAAAGATGTGGCAAAAAACAAGTACTCACCAAAAAGCTACAACAGCACTGACAGCAGTTGAAACAGATCCAACATGGCGAATGGGTGAATGGAAAACGACATAAGATAGCGTAACGGTGACAAAAGTAGCTACATATGTGTTTTTCGCTTAATATTTTGTTGCCTACTTGACACGTGAGATGAAAGCACTACGACTTGATAATTTTATTGAGGCCAAAATTTTTTAGTGGCTCATCTACGAATTTGTGTTGCCTATTTACATTTTTTTTTTTGGTTCCTTTTTTCGGCAGAACTATAGTTTCCGAGTTGACAAGATAAGAGGAAATTGAATCAGTGGAACACATCTCATGCTACAAAATGTTGATAGGTGAAACAGAGTGTCCAGTGCTGCAGAATATATAGCTTCGAAGTACTCGGGTAAAACAGAGATTCTTAGCAATAGATGTCGCTTATTTATTCAAAGCAGTTCTTCTAGAAACTACACGCTATGTTCGTATTGGCGAATTGAAAAAATAAGAAAATACATATTAGGTAAAGGGTGATTTTTTAAGAGGTTTAGAACTTTTTTTTAAAAAAAAAACACAAAAAATTCGAAAAAATGAATGAAATATTTATTTGAATCGATAGTTTGAACCTTGCAATTTAATGTTTAAAGATAATTTCATGCAAATGTTGACCGCGGCTGCGTCTCAGGTAGCCCATCCGCTGAGTCCAATTTTGGCATACTCTTTCACACATATCGGCCGGTATCTCACGAATGAATGCATGGATGTTGGCTTCCAGTGCGTCAATCGAAGCGGGCTTGTCCCTATACACATACCCCCTTGGCATACCCCCACAAAAAATAATCTAATGGTGTCAAATCGCACGATCTAGGCGGCCAATTGACCGGCCCGAAACGTGAAATTAACTATTCACCAAACTCGCCTCGCAATTGCGCCATTGTTTCGCGTGCTGTGTGGCATGTGGCACCGTCTTGTTGAAACCACATATCATGCAAGTCAAGAACTTCCATTTCGGGCAAAAAAAAGTTTGTTATCATCGCTCGGTAGCGTTCACCATTGACAGTAACGCTGCGATTCGCATCATCTTTGAAGAAATATGGCCCAATAATGCCGCCGGCCCATAAACCGCACCAAACAGTGGCTTTTTCAGGATGCATTGGTAGCTGTTGCAATGCTTCTGGCTGATCTTCACTCCAAATGCGGCAATTTTGCTTATTTACGTACCCATTCAACCAAAAATGAGCCTCATCGCTGAACACAATTTTTCGATAAAAAAGCGGATCCTCGGCCAGCTTTCCAAGAGCCCATTCACCAAAAATTCGGCGTTGTGGTAGGTCGGCTGGCTTTAGTTCTTGCACCAGCTGTATCTTAAAAGGCTTTACGCCCAAATCCTTCCGCAAAATTTTCCACATAGTGCTGTAACAAAGGCCTAACTGCTGGGAACGGCGCCGAATCGACATTTCGCGGTCTTCTGTCACACTAGCTGATACGGCCGCAATATTTTCTTCAATACGCACAGTACGTAAACGTGTTGGTGGTTTAATGTCCAACAAAGTAAATTTGGTGCGAAATTTGGTCACAATCTTCCGAATAGACTGCTCAGAAGGTCGAGAATGCCGATCATAAAATGGAAGCAGCGCGCGATGAACATTTCGAACCGAGCACGAATTTTGATAGTAAAATTCAATAATTTGCAAGCGTTGTTCATTTGTAAGACGATCCATGGTTAAATTGCAAACCAAACTGAAGCTGTTTGACAGTGACACAAGGTACTAAACACACGTCAGCTGTCAAAACCAGTGTTGCCAAAACCAAACCAGCTAAAAAATCACGCTTTATAAACGGGCCAAGGTGTTTGTAAATTTTTATTTTTTACACTAATGTAAGGAACCTAATATTTAATGCTGATTGCTAATGCCACATTTGAGAAGCTTCTCTCGACAGTCTCCTCACTCTTTGCTGTCTCTCAGACTCTGGCTGATGAAAAACTTTTGGTGGAACTGAGTCGGATTTGAACCTAATATCTTCGATTTTAGTTCAACGCACTTAACACTAACCCACTAGACACAGTCACGCACTTTCGACTGAGACTTAAAACCAGTAATTATGCCCTAAGGACTTCATTCGAACTTAATTCTTCATTGTCAAATTTACAACTTGTCTGTCTTTATAAAATATGTTGCTTCGTCATTTTGTTTTTCCCCAGAGAAAAAATGTTATACGCTTATTGTAAGAGTTCTATCAGAAGAAGGTGATTTCCCACGTCATCCGCTTACCCGATCATACTAGAGTTTGCTTAATCAAGTTTCAGAGAATGTTGCACAATTCATCTTCTGACGAACCTCGTTGGCGATGTCCCACTCAGTTCTGTGTTGTTACTTAAGGTCATGTTCCATTACCGGTATGTACTATTTTTATAGCTAAAGTAAAGTATAATCGGCTGTATTTGAAAGACTTCTAAAAAAACTGAATTTTAAAGAACTTAAAAATATAAATACATAAATTAGTCCTTAACACAGTTCAGTCGTCGGCACAACGAGTAAAAGTATCGATTAGTAATGTAAGAAATACACGCTGTTCGTAAGAAACTTCACAGCTCATACATATGTGTACTTCGGCCTTGAGTGTATTCTGATTTGAATGACATTATACAACTACAAAATATTCATTGTCCTTACATAGCGAGTAGGGGTAATGTTAAATTGTGTGAAAATAAAAACATCTGCAGTCGTGATAAGCGTTTAATATTGTAAACTTTATGCACCCTAAATCACTTGTATCAGTTACAATATCCTACAACAAGACTATCTCATTAATCTGCTATAGCTGGGCAAATCCCTTTACGTTGTTGCAATCGAATGCTTTTTCAAACTGACTGTCCACGTTCATTAAGCAAACATATTAGCTACTCCTAACGTACCTCATTGTGCATGCGAATTAAGCAAAACAAAAAAACACAATGACTAATCAAAAATTTTAATAAAAATATAAACTGTGCAATAACGATAAGCCCCATCGTGATATGATAACAATTCGTGAGTTGTGCGACGTTGTCCATGGAAGCATGTGCGCTAAGTTTTGGCGATCAAGCGCTGCCAACCAAAAGCATTATTTATAAGTGAGCTTTGAACACGTAGTCGTACGTTACGTACCTACATATATTTTTCATTTGTGTGTACAAACGTTGGAAAGTGGGCTGTGTAGCTTATTGTTTATTGCGCTCGTAGATATGTAGCTTTGAAAGAAGGTCGGCTTTGTTAGAGTGTATACAATTTTCAGGGTCAAGGGAATTCTGAAATTAGCCTATGAAGTAGTTTTAATTAAAGTCTTAGTCAATGCTAAAGCACGGCTAAAGGTTTGATTATCAGTTTGCCTTTGGAGAAGAATGGATTTATTTAGCGACAGATCACTCACAACGTTCAAGTTTAAAGATTATTGGGGTCACCGCCGAGTTCACTGTAGAAACCTTGAAATGTCTCGCATGAGTCGAAAGGCCAGCAGAGCAACAAATCTTCCAATTGGCAGGGGTTCATTTCCATATGCAGTTGCTGGTAGTTATGTGGTTTGGCGGAATTAGTTGGTTGTGGTCTTTCAATAATTGTGTCCGCCGCCAGAAGTAATAAAGCTTAATGAGCTGTACACCAGCTATTTTAATGTTGTATTTTCGATCTTTGAATTACTAAGTGATCACTTATCACTTCGAATTTATTACAGTTGTCTACTTGCGGAATGGTTGGGCATACAGCATAAGGACTACTGCAGAAGCCGCAGGGCTTCGTCACCTGCTATGCGAATGCCCAGTCTTAAATAGCAAAGGGCTTACGACCCTCGGCAGATGCTTCTATGATGAGCTGGAGGATGCGGGCAAAGTCGAGCTAAAAGACCTTTTTTAGATTTGTGTACAAATCGGGTTGGTTCTAAGAGAGCGACACTTTGCTGGCCTGCGTGAGCAGTGGCTGAAGTCACAGGGGCATCCACCAACCTACCTACCTACCTACTTTAGATTTGATGAAGATTCATTTGAGATTGGAAATTTCCATTTTCTTTAAACAAGACTGCTGAATATGATAATTCAAACTTGCATTTAGGTGTGTGTCCCATCTCGTGCTTAAAGGTGTCACCATCCCTATCTCCGATGAAGTCTAATATCTGGGTGTAATCCTCGATAAAAAATCTTCTATGGTCCAGCATGTTGAATCGGGAACCGAAAAAGCATTGTCAACTTTCTGGCAGTGTAGGGGCGTTTTTGGGATCGTCTCCGAAAAGGGTCCTTTGGAGCTTTGGCTTTGGCTTTCGCGAAAACGTGTTACTGCTTCTTTTGCCAAAAGAACCGCATGTCTCGTATAACAGGGGCCTTCTCTAGCACGCCGGGCTCTGTTCTATATGCTTTGATGAATTTATACCACCCCCCCCCCCCCCGCAGACAGAAAAGCTGCATTAAAAGCGCTGCTAAACCCTCTTACCTCGTCCAAGTTAGTGCTAGAACTCAAGCTTTCTCTGAATATGGTCGGAAAGCTGAGCACGTGCTTAAAGGTGTCACCATCCTCGATGAAAAATCTTCTATGGTCCAGCATGTTGAATCGGGAACCGAAAAAGCATTGTCAACTTTCTGGCAGTGTAGGGGCGTTTTTGGCAAGACATAGGGTTCGTCTCCGAAAAGGGTCCTTTGGAGCTTTGGCTTTGGCTTTCGCGAAAACAGTGTTACTGCTTCTTTTGCCGAACTCCAAAGAACCGCATGTCTCGGCTGCACAGGGGCCTTCCCTAGCACGCCGGGCTCTGTTCTATATGCTTTGATGAATCTTCCCCCTTGATATATTTGGGATATATCATGGAGTGTACGCTAAAAATCATCTTTCGCTTAAAGAGAGGTAGTTTTTGGTACTAAACGCACTGGAATTTTGAAGAACGGACAGGGGACTGGTGCTGGAGACTTTGTGGAACACGATAACATAAGACTTTACTACCCATTGGTTAAACATGCGTCTGTTTTCCAAGCGGAGGTTTTTACCATCCTAATGGCTATGCACTACATTGTGAACAACAAGTGGAGGGCTAGAGGCACTTGCAATGACGGTCAAGCTGCATTAAAAGCGCTGCTAAACCCTCTTACCTCTTCGAAGTTAGTACTTGAAGTCAAGCTTTCTCTGAATAGGGACCCAGCATCCCACTGGCATCCATGGAAATTAGATCTCCGATGAACTTGGGTTCAGAAGAAGTTTTCTCAGGATCCGCACCGGTGTTGGGTCATGTCTTCCATCTATGATTGGGTCATCGTGAAACCAAGATCCATTGACGCAACTGCAATGGATGCAGAAAGACCTAACTATTCCGCCCGGACATTTGCTAAATGTCGGCGTCTTTTCTTCTATCTCTTAGGAGAATCGTCCTTTCGGGCCACCAAGCTATTGCTAAATACTTAAATGTGTTTCCTCAACATAGGTCGTAGGCTATCATGTTCTCCAAAATTACCCAAGAAGCCCAAAGAGGCGGGTAAAATTTCTTTTGAAATTGAGTGTACAATGTAAGAGGAATATAGCCTTCAATTTGCATAACTACCATAAGCGGTTTGGGCTTAGGACTATCTATTTTATAGGTTCAGATAACTTGACTCTATTATACATGTATATTGTTTATATGTGTCTTACGTTTCAACTATACGTATTTGCTTTCCAAAATTTGTTCGTGATTTGCCATTTTATCAGCTTCTGGTTTTTCCCAAATTGTGCTTCGCGATGACTTTTCAAGTGCTCCGCGAAGAAATGCGAAAAATAAAATATCCAAATTCAAATGGACTAACTAGACATTGCACGATTAAAACAAATGCAAATGTCATGAAAGCATTTACAAAAATAAATGTATTTCAAATTTTGGACTCTTATCTCTGCGGCTGGAGTCAAAACTTTCCTAACTGACAATGACCTTGCTTTGGACGCATGGTTTTATAGTGATCGTTGGCTATTAAAATTTGTTTATAAAGCAAATATTTTCAAAAAAAAACTTAATAAAGTGAAACCCCTGATAAACGGACACATTAGGGACACTAAAAATTGTCAGAGTAATGCATGTGTTCAACAGAAGTGCAACCGAAATTCTTTTAGTTAATTTTAGTTTTCTCTTAAATCTATTTGCAAGCGAAATATGTCTGACAAATTGACAGCCATCTATCGTATGTGATATGTGTACCTTTGCATATATAGCTACAGTGTCAAGACCAATAAATAACGCTTAACGTAAAAGACCGCTAGAGGAAAAATTACACCTAGGCAATCTTATTTTACTAACACAATAGTTATTCACAAAAATTGTAGAAACTCTTGCGTTTGTTATGTAAAATTTCACGTTTTGTGAAACACAAAATATGTGCAGTATTCTTGAAAATTATAAATTTATATAGAGTAGGCCACAGCTGAGCAGGTTTACACGCGAGTCCGTGGATTGGCACAGCTGGAGCTTAGTGCTGTCGTAAAAAGGTAGATCAAACAAACAAAATAAATACCAGCATTATACGTTTTAGAATACTTGCTGGTTTTTGATGAGTTAACGAGCTTGTAGATATTGGTTTTTAGTTACGTTGACCTTTTTTTTATTTAACCCTAAGATGAGCAACTACTTTTGTGTTGGTAAGTTTTACTACTTAGTCGAGGCAGACCAAATATTTGTTGGTGGCAGATGTTTCTGACTATTATGCTTCGAAATTGTTTTGTATTTATGATTTACAGCTTAAAAAATTATATTCACGCAAATTAAAAAAAATGGAGACAAGAGAATAGGAAATGAAAGTTTTGTAGTCTAGCCAGATATTTCATAAATGTTCCACCAAGATCGCATTCACAAATAAGCAACAAATAGAAAGAATTTCAGAAACGTTTTTAAACAATGTTTCTTAAACGTTCTATATCTACCGCCTTCTTCTTTTCACTTTACAAGTGAAGTTTGTCATCCAAACCTTGATTTAAATTTTTTGATTCATCAACAAAGTCAAATTTTCGACCAAATAAACCATCATTTTAAGTCTTTCAAGCACTATTGAAGTATATCCCTGCTTATATCGCATATAAGACCGTATTCAACGTAATGTGTCAAAGTCTCAAACCGTTCTGCAACACACTAATTGCCACGTACCAATGTAGCTTCTGGCAGATTGATCCTGGAAAAGACCAATAAATTTCAATCCGAGACACACCATATTTCCATCGACTTCAAAGCCACTTACGAAGCTCTTCATGGCTATGACCGAGTTCGGAATCCCTTCAAAACTGATCCAGCTGTATCGCGTGACCGTAGAAAAGACGCTGTGCAACGTGCGGTTTGGCAAAAGCTCATCTGAACTCTTCCAAACATGAACTGGATTTCGGCACAAATGCGCTATAAAGTGACTTCTTCCATCTTTTAAGTAAGCAGATAATCGGCCCTAGCGAGGTATCCGTCGGAACGGAAAATTCTCCGATTTCCTACGATTCGGAGGATTTTTGCTACGAGGTATTCTTCGGAACATCTGTTCGGAACATTGTTCCGACAGCAAAAAACGCACAACTAATGATCTGCGTTGCAGTGCGATGAAATGCATTAGCAGTGACATTTGTGACAGTTGCACACCATTTTTTGTCCGATCTCCTCCGACAGCAAGTGGTCGCGGAATTTTTTCCGATTTTCGGATAAGCTGTTAAAATGTAAGCAGGTATAAATAAAAAAAAAAAAAAAAAATTTTAAGTATGAAATACCTCCCCCTGTTAACGTATACAAATTTAAAGTTCTGCAAATACAAATATGGGTCGACATTTATCGGTACATTTTATACATCTCTATTTGTCGCATGTCAGATCAATGCGTCGTCGCATTTTAATTATTCTTTTCCGAAATCGGATACCTCGAATGCAATTAGGGTCTCCGACAGAGTATGCGTTGCGGAGAATTTTCCGTTCCGACGGATACCTCGCTAGGGCCGTATGTGTGTTAGGTATTAACACGGAAGGCTATTGGGTTATGCGGACGATATTGAATGCGTGCCGTGACAGATGCTTTCACGGATGTTGAAGAACAGGGAATTTATTTGGCCTTAAAGTAAGTGAAGACAAGACTCAATACATGCTAACAAACAAACGAGCAACTGTCCACCGGCTAGGACAAAACGTTACTGTTTTGACAGCAGCAACTTCAAGGTGGTAGTGAAATATCCGTCGAAGAATTACCCTAGGAAACCATTGCTACTACGGTTTGCCAAAACAAATGGGTTCTAAACTCCTGACTCGAAAGACAAAGTGTGTGCTATACAGAATTCTTATCCTACCAGTTCTACATTACAGCGCCGAGTGCTGGATGATAAGCAGTAAAGAAAAATTAATATCTCACTCTTTCGAAAGAAAAATTCTTCGATGGATATTTAGCCCGGTGTGCAAGGAAGGACAATGGAGGAGAAGATATAACCGCAAACTCTATGAGCTGTAGCATGATATGGATGTGGTCCTGAAAGCCTGGACACGCCCACTACATTGGCTTGGCAAAATAGAGATCCAGCCAAGAGGATCTCCGAATTCCAGCATCCAGATTCGAGACGACAGGGAAGACCGAACTTCCGTTTTAAAGACCTAGCCAACGCATTATGCCAGAGCGTTTGGTCTGTAAACTTAGAAGAAGCATGCCTGGATGGTAGATTATGGTAGGCCTCCTTGTCGCAGGTAGAAACTCTTCAAGGAGCGGGAGCCCGTTAATAAAGATATTGCGAATCAGATGAGAGAACATAATTTCTTTCCTGAGCATTTTTTAAATTTTGGTTAAGGTTGTGGTTTTATTGGTATTATTTCAGCGCCGTTTTGTAAGAAATACGTTTTCTAAATGAGACGGAATACTCTCGAGAGAATTAAAAAGACAATCGAAAGTATTTGATAAGTTCTCCTCAGGTTGCTCAGGCACACTCAAGCAAATAGCCTTTCTAGCCAAAACCTCTTACTTTTCCAAAATATTAACATGTTGCCGAAGCGCAAGTGTTTCGGCATTCTGCAACTGACTTTCACAGATGGTGTCATTTTCAGTTTTGACAATAACCAATGACCAATACCACGTAAATACCACGCAATCATTTGTCAGCAGATAATAACCCTAATTATATGGCCTACTGTACGCGTCAGGATTTTACAGTTACAAAAAATAAACATATTCCTAAAGCTCAGTTGAGAAAAAATTGATACCGTAGTGAGGTTTACCATCACCCAAACTCAAAGTTACATCAAGTTAAAGTGCAAATTTACGACTTTTAAGTATAACTACTCTAAATGATAAAATTTGGAAACATTAGATATAGCTGCAAAAAAATCACTAAATACATTTTGTATACCTTATTAAATATCGCGAAATGTTAAGAATGTCGTGTGATTTGATAAGTTCAGCAAAGGTTATGACTAGAGACCGGATTATATGCAACATAAAAAGCTTGAAATATGCATGAAAAGTGCTAAAAATATGCATAAAAAGGGACAAAATATGCAACAATATGCAACATTAACTATATGATAAAATAATAGAAACAGTTTTTTATTTCAAATGCAATATAAAATATAGTTAAATAACATAGTTGAATGACATTTATAATTAAGAATTTTTTAACATTTTGTTAATCTTGAAAATGTGAACAATCATGTACTGTTCGGTGGTAAGATTATGTCTCCGATCACTTAAAATATTTTTATATGTGGAAAAGGACCGTTCCACATCCACTGAGGTAACTGGGCAGTATTTGAATTTGGGTGCTATGTTAGCACTTATTGTTGCTGGCAAAAGTTTGCCCGTCCCATTAATAAAACTATTAATTTGACACAACGCTTCAAAGCCTGGTTTGTTGTTTAAAATATTCTCAAACTTTTTTTTAAGCTTACTTGGGAATGCCTCTGGCAATTCGGAGCTCATTTGGCGGGTTTTATTTATTAATTGAATAGATTCAGTCAATGCTAAGCCCTGAGTTTCGAGCTGCTGGTATCAGAGAAAAATGAGTGCATATCACAGCTATGTTTTTTTTAATGTTAAGAGTCAATAAATGCTTCCTTTGACTGACAAACTGCCACAGCCTCCGTACTATCGAAGCTATTTACTACACCTTTGATGGCCTCGAAATGTTCATTGTAAAACAAAACAGCTTCAATCCACGTTCCCCATCGAGTTACCACTGATTCAGGAGGTAGAGACACATTTGGTAGCTTTTCTTTATAGGCTCTAATGCGGGCAGGTGCCTTAAGAAACACTTTCTTAGTTGACGAAATCAGCTTATTCACATTTCCAAACGTGAATCGTACTTCTTCAGCGAGTCGATGTATTCCGTGAGCAAAGCACGTCACATGGATCAAATTAGGATAGAATATTCGGAGAGCTTTGCCTGCCTTGATCATATAGGGAGCAGCATCTGAGAGGAATATAAACACTCTTTCATCTGCAGAAGATTCAGGAAACAATTTTTTGATACCCTCATTCACAAATCTGGCGATCGTAGAATGATTTGTCTTTTCCAGTTCTTTGCAGGCCACCAAATAAGAAATAGAGGGCTCTAGTTTTAATGCACCGACAATTAAATTTGCAATGTAACGGCCACAACAGTCAGTAGTTTCGTCAGCTGAAATCCAAATAATGCTATCCTTGAGTTCATTGCGTATTTCTTCCAGAATATGTAGGTAAATTGTTGGTATGTAGTTTTTGCGCGATGTTGATTCATCTGGTATATTTTGATTCAAGCAAGATTTTTGCAGAAAAGCTTTGAAGGTAGGATTTGTAAGTTTGTAAATCGGAATATTGCTTGCGAGCAGTGCTTCACATAAGTCCATGCTAATGTGGTTTTTGCACAGATATCAAATATAACATGCGTAATTGCCTAGAAAAAAAGTGTCGAAGTAGGCGATTGTGACACAAAACATCATCGGCCTACTTTGTCTCCCGTGAATTTTTATTTTACCAGGATTTAAACGAAAATATGTATTAGCACTAGATTTTAAGTAAAATATGCCATAACCGGTGAGAATAGGCAAAATATGCAAATGCATATAATCCGGTCTTTAGTTACGACGTAAGTACAAATTAAAAAACTGCGTTTTCATGTCAAATGCAATTTTCTTAAAACTGAAAAGCCCCGACGTACAGTCCGCCATATATAATTGGGGTTATTACACGCTGACAAATGATGGTGTGCTATTTATCTTAACACTACTGTAATGCAGGAAATTTCATTCTTGATGGAGTTACATTTCTGCGCAATTTTTTCCTTAACCTCTTTAGCTTTTAAAAAAATGTCAGAACAAATCTTCCTTATTTCGTCAACAAAAAACGGTTGCATTGATTCAGACTTGGTGTTCCGCAAAAGTTTTAGTGGCAACGGCTCCTTTTTCACAGTGCTGCTGTTTAGACGTTGACGGAGAACTTACATTTTACAGCCATGACAAACTCATGACAAGATTCATTCAAAAAGTGCGTGACTAGTATGCAAACGCATTGCCAAACAATGTTACTTTAAATTGTTTATGTACAAAATTGGATAAAGCTATAGAAAAATAGAACCTAGCAAATGGGCTAATAACGGGTGATCCAAGCAGAGATACTTTTTTCAATAGCCTTTTTTGACAGATAATGTGTGAGTCGTGTCATGCTGTCATGTTATTTTTGTTTAGTATTGTTTGGCATTTCATAATGGGAAGGCTTACGCGTGAACAACGTTTACAAATTGTTCAACTTTATTATGAAAATTCACGTCCTGTGAGGAATGTGTTTCGTGCACTTCGCTCAACTTATGGTCAACATAATCGGCCTACTGAGCGTACTATTCGCAACACCATCACCCATTTTGAGACCCAGCATTCATTATTGGATAATATTCGACCGAATAGACCATGTCCAGCACGCTGTGAAGAAAATATAGCGGCCGTAGCTGAGAGTGTACACGAAGACCGTAGAGAGTCGATTTGGCGCTGTTCGCAGCAACTCGGACTCAAGATCTTAAATTGAAAGCGTACAAAATACGGCTTGTGCAACAACTGAAGCCGCTCGACCTTCCCAAGCGACATCGCTTCGCTCTATGGGCTCTTGAAAAGTTCCAAGAAGATCCGACGTTTTCGAGGCAAATTTTGTTTAGCGATGAGGCCCATTTCTGGCTCAATGGGTATGTAAACAAACAAAATTGCCGCATTTGGGACGAAGAGCAACCTGAAGAGATTGAAGAACTGCCACTTCATCCAGAAAAAACAACGGTTTGGTGTGGTTTGTGGGCCGGTGGAATCATCGGTGAAATTGAAGCTCGCACTTCCCACACATCGCATCAATCAATGGACTTATTGAGAGAACATTTCGGTGAGCACATAATTTCACGTTTTGGGCCGGTCGATTTACCACCAAGATCGTGTGATATCACACCGTTAGACTTTTTCCTGTGGGGATATGTAAAGTCAAAAGCTTATGCCGACAAACCCGCTTCGATTCAGGCCTTGGAGGAAAACATCACGCGTGTCATTCGCCAGTTACCAGTCGAAATGCTCGAACGAGTGATCGAAAATTGGACTCAACGGATGGACCATCTGCGACGTAGCAACGGCCAACATTTGATAGACATAATCTTCAAAAAATAAATGCCAAAGAATGTTCTTTCAAATGATAATAAACATTCTCCATTAAATTTGAATTTTCTGTGTTTCTTTCTTTCAAAAAGTACGGAACCTCGAAATGGATCCCCTTTTACTATTTAAATTTAAATAGTTTGGATGTAAGTAAGACTATTAATTTCCGCACTGCAATTACTGGCTACATGTGGACGAAAAAGAAATCACATCTATTTTCGATTCACAGTAAATCGTATCGAAAAATTAAATTTTTTCGGTCAATGTTTGGATTTATTTGTTGCACCACTTAATACGACCTTGCCATAGCATGACAGTGGTCTATATTTTCCAGGTCCTATCATTTTTAAAAAATTAAATCGCCTACCATCCTTCCAACTCTCCCTTCACTTTCACCACGTCACCACACGACTGTGAGACTAAGATATTCATAACCGATATTGCTTTCTCCTCTATGACGACAAATACTCCATTAAACTATTATTTTCTGCTTAATCGATACATTCAAGCAATGTAATAGACGAACAAAGCAGACCATCAATCAAATAAATATGTAATGTCCTCTTAGCATAATGAAAGTGTACTTGTAATAGATCCACACACACCATTCTCACCTTGTCACGTACATAGACCTATTCAAAATAAAAATTCAACCCAATAGAAATGGACATTTCACCTTCAATAGTTCAATTCAATTTCCATTTAAATATACTTTTCAAAGTGTTGAAATATTTCGGTTTCCTACCCATTCGCTACGACTTCAGGAGTGGGGAGTTCAAAGAATCTAAGTGCCGATATCGCATCAGTAAAATAGTATACAACCTGATAAAAGTCGAAAGTATATACAGTATGTTAATGATGGTTGTCTATCTGTTTCTGCACGCCCATGAAGCCAATATCGGAACTGTGGAGTCACAGGAAGACTTCCTTCTAGTCTCCTCCAATTGGAATGAATTCTTTAGTGTATTTG
Source organism: Ferdinandea cuprea (assembly GCA_963576555.1). Lineage (NCBI taxonomy): Eukaryota > Metazoa > Arthropoda > Insecta > Diptera > Syrphidae > Ferdinandea > Ferdinandea cuprea. Next base: position 11,030,383 of record OY754959.1, read on the forward strand.
TATTCCCGGGAAATTACCATCGCAATGGTCAGCAGCTGCTGGTCGCTTTAAATGAAATGGCAGCGATTTACAGTTGGCTAAATGCCAAAACCGCTTCGTCTATATATTATCTATCGAATTTTCGTATTTTTCTAATCGGGATGTATTTATGCTTTATCAATCGTTGGTATTTTAATATTCGTTACCCGTCACTGGTCTTTGACATATATGGCTTACTACTTTTCGATTTTGCCTTCTTCAGTTACATTTACATTCAACTGGGTTTGATTTGCTTCTATTTGAAAATGAATGAAATTATACGAAAGTGTTGGTCGAATAAAAGTCGCCGATACTGCTCTCGAACCATAAAAGATTTTGTACGGATTTCATTTCGCATCCACAGCGTGAAGAAGAAGTTTGACAGTATCTTTTCCATGCTCTTTTTATGTAAATTTCTCGGCTTGTTTAGGGATATATATCACTTGTATATCCTTATTTTAACAATTGTGAATGACTTAGGTGGATCGGATATTGAGCTAGTGATTTGTATTAGAATGATTCAACAGCTTCCGCTAGCGATTTCGGCTTCGTATGACATTTATTTGATTGGAATGCTCGCCGATATATTGGTCGAGACAGAACGGGGATTCCAGCACTATTTACTTCTGCTGAGTGGCTGCAACTGGATGGGTTTACCTTACAACAACTACTCGATCGACAGAGATGTAAGTTCGAAAAGAATACATTGACTATAAATGCGGTCTTATCATTGGAATACTTTCAGATTTGTGTTCTTTTAATGGAAAATAAAATACAGGACTTGAGGACATCAATGCTAAAAAATCTTTACATAAATAAAGGATTCTGTTTTAATTTTTTTCTTAACATTATTATAACGTATGTAATAGTGTGCATCCAATATTACGCTGGCAATATTGTCCTTGATATTGACAACGGAAGCAACAGCACTGATTCGTCATTTTTGGCAGACGATTGATTTGAATGTAATATTTAATAAAGAGAAAATTTACAAAATTACTTTTAAGTGCAATGAAATTAAATTTTTACTTAACTTTCTTCAACGTTTGGATAAAAATGATGCAACAGTTATTTGATTCAACGCTAATAAATCTGCATCTAATCTTTTGTTGGTCCAACAAGAACTAATCGAAACACTTAAAATTTAGTAGTGATGTTGTTCCTATAGTCACCCAAACTATTGGAATAACAAGCGTTAACTTAGGGGCCAGTTATAGATATCATTAGCTTTGTTCAATGAGGCTGTCCAGCTTAGTGCAAAGCATGTAAATTACAGGTTTGCGTGTTCAATGAGAAGAATTTCTGCCCAGCTCATGTTTGCTTTTTGTTCAATGACTCTGCCTGGACGCTGTTCCGAGCAGAATTTCTGCACTTGCTTTTGAGGTAGAACAGATTTGTGAGAAACGTTTTGTCTATTGAATTAAATAATAGAAGAAATCGAATAATCTTCTGATAAAGGGCAATCGGTTGCTTTGACAGTATTTAACAGTAAGTTCATGATTAAGGTTCATTAATTCACGATTTATACAAAACTTGTAAATTCAAATAATTATCCAACAATCGAAAATGAAGTTGTTATTTTTGACAATTGGCTGTAATTTTCTGTTCTACCTTTGATCTGACATTTTCCACAAATTTGTTCTGCTCTGCCTTGCCTTTTTTCTCATTGAACAAAGCTATTGAAATCTATCATTGGAACAAATCAGTGGAATAGTTGTTTAATTTTTTGACAAGTCGGTTATAGCAATAGGTTTTAAGGTTAGGGTTGATCATTGAAAGCAAAACTGACAGCAGAGAATCGAACACATCTGTGGAACGATTGTGTTCCAAATTGTAGAAAATATTATCAGCTGTTCATTGAAATCGATTTCAATCAGTGAAATAATAAAAATAGATTTATAGAAAAGTTTAAATCGAAATTAAGTAATTATGTTTGTAGAAAAATTCTATAAGTGATTAGCTTTATTTTGATACCGCTTAAGCCAATATGGTTTGTTTATTCGTCTTAAATTAAAAAACAAAATGTTCAATGATGGATTTCAATGATAGCTATAACTGGCCCCTAGGGGAGTATACCTTCAACTCGATTGAACGCTACAGTCTGGCTTAACCTGACTCCTGGATAAGATGTTGTTCTTATTTTATTTTCGAAAGCAATCCTCAACCAAAACCAGATCTGGCAGCAATAATCTCTCCCATAATCTTCTTAGCGAGCGGCTATGTGTCGTAGTGTTTCCTCAGTTGGTGTCGGACTACCAAAACATCGAAAAAGTTATTCCGTGTTCTTTATAAGTATAGCGATTCATGTCTTATTGACGTGTATTTTGAATCTGTTAACTTAACAAATGTCAAAGTATAATTGGCATTTGCCGCCATTTGCAAAACCATAAATTATAGCATCTTCTGATAGGGTGATGATTTTTGCGCCACTTCTTAGATACAAAAATTATAACAGCTATAAAAGTTGTTAGAGTTTTGTTAAAGGGGTGGTGGAGTATTGCAATGCTGTGTCGCAAGCATGTAAAAGCAAAGAATATATAAATACCACGAAGTATTATATGCCTTTGAAAATGAAATTGAACACAAAAAGCTCTTTCTTTCAGAGAAAGCTCGTTCTCTGTGCAATGTTTGTGTCGTCGATCCCCACGACAGACCAAAGCGACCGTCGGAATTTCGAACCCGGCTTTATGGACTTCCCTATATGGTGGGAAGTCATACCATTTTCATAGTTGAGCTCGAAATTTCAATACGATTGCTGATTCTTTCAAGTACTAGCTGAATGCCGTGTTAATACTGAATGAATGCCGCTTTACTATAGAACTAAATTGTAAATACTTTAAGTCCGAAAATATATTCCTATACAGCAGACCCATAATTGAAAACTCTTATCTATCACAAATTGAATTTACCACAATTTCGAATCGGTATTATAATTACGGTTGTAGTACTGAATAATTTATTTAAAGATGGCGCTATGCTTTATGTGTAACTTGGATTTATCAATTACATATATTTATAATTAGTATTGTAATTATGTATTGAGTAATACATTCTCCAATATAGATGGCGCTGTTAACTTAAAATGCTTATGAGCAGCATCGGCCTTGAAACTAGGGAATAAAATGTACCTGCAAATCACAAAATGTATGTCGGACAGAAACGCAGTATAGATGACAGAAAATTGACTTGGATATAATTATACAAAATAATCCGATCTGGGACGGCTTGAAAACATTAGTTAACAAATCTTCAATTATATTTTGAGGTTAAGGAAAAAAAAAACAACCGAAGAGGTGTCCACAAATATGTTTTCCAGGATGCAATGGAACATATTTTACCACATTCAATAATTATTTGTTTCCATTTCCAAAATTATTAGTTAAATAAAAAATCCACTGCGACAAAGGTTATTCTATTGTATTTTATTATATTACTGTAAACGTATGGCTGCAATAACACTCAACTTTGCAATGTCGGTGCAATGTCGCGGTTGCCAATTGGTTTAACTTTTTTTTAAGCTTAAGAATTTGTAGCTCTTGTATATTGTATATTGGATTCAGCAAGACGGTGCAACATGTCACATCGTCACCCAAAATACGTGCATAAGCGTAGAAAATCACAAAATTCCGGCTTTAACGTGGCCTGTCAACAGCCTGGGTGACGACAGTATGTTAGGAAATATGTCTTCAAATAATTTCGTTTTTTCATTCATAAAATTAATTATTACGGTTTTTTCGGTTAAAAGAACAATCATGGCATTCTACTTTTTGAAAATGATGTCATGTAAATATTGGGCACCACTACGACTGAGTTGGTACATTCGGAAGGTCCATTTTTTTGGCGACTCGTTCGAGCATAGCTACTGGTATCTCTCGAAAAACACGAGTAATGTTGGCTTCCAAATCGTCAATCGAAGCTGGCTTATTCCTGAAGACAGAAGTCTTTACATATCCCCAGAGAAAATAGTCCAATGGTGTGATATCGCACAATCTAGGCGGCCAATTTACCGTAGCAAAATGTGAAATTAAGTGTTCACCAAAATGTTTTCTTTAAAAGTCCATTGTTTCACGCGCTGCATGGCTCGTAGCGCCGTCTTGTTGAAACCAGAGCTCACCGAGACCATGCGCTTGAATTTCAGGAAGCACATAGTCCGTTAACATGGCGCGATAACGGTTACAACTGAAGGTAACATTCTGATTTTTTGAAGAAATTTCGACCAATGATTCCACCAGCCCAAAAACCACACCATATTGATGTTTTTAATTTATTTAATGGTTGATCTTGGTACTCTTCGGGTTGCTCATCAGCACATATACAGCAATTTTGTTTATTAACGTATCCATTGCGCCAGAAATGGGTTTTAAAACGCTGATATTCGTAATAGAGCTGAACAATTTGCAGACGTCGGCCGTTGTGGTGGGTGAGATTCTTTCCATGATGACTTGGCAAACGATACTGCATACTGAACAAAAATGACAAAACAGTTTGATAGGAGTCACGTGTGATCGCTCAAAAAAAGCCTATTGAAAATCAAACCTCACCATGAATCACCCTATATTATGTGTTCACAGAATGTCAAGGGCAATATTTCTAAATTCTGTTACTTGCGTATCATTCCCTACTTTTTTTGGTTTTGTTTAAAAAAAAAACAGTTTTACATATTTATAGAAATTGTATTGATTAAAGTTCCTTTTGCATGTTAAACAAGCCATCTGTTGCAGTTCATGTGGATATCATTTCGTTGTAGCATTAGTAGTGATTCCACTTAATCGATTTATTCATTTAGCATAATAACTCAGGACATTGAGAAGCCATTACTTAAATTAAGACTGCATGTCCTCTTAGCATAATGAAAAGGTACAAAACATTTTCACCCAATTCGCATACGCCATTCGTGAATTTTCTCTTCAAAAATGGACATTTCTCACTCAAAAGTTGAATTAAATTTTCATTTGAAAACATTGTTTGTTGTACTGAAATATTTGGCTTTCCTGCCGATTCGATACGATTCAAAGAGCCAAAGTTTCAAACAACCCAAATATGCATATTGGATCTCCGTGGTCGTGTACAAAGCAATGAAATTGCAATGTGTTTTCAATCTATGCATGATTTTATATTTTCTGTTTTGGAGAATAACATGTTATAATCTTGGAGCTGTACAGTCCCAAGAACATTTCCTTTTGACAGCATATAGTTTAATTGAAACAGCTTCTGTGTTTTTTTTTCCCGGCAATTATCATCAGCACACTAAAATGTTGTTGGTCGTACTAAATGACATGTTGAAGATATTCAATTGGATTAAGTCCAAAACCGATTCGTCCATTTATTATCACTCCAGTTTCAGAAGTGCTATTATCTGGATGTATTTATGTTTTGTCAATCGTTTGTATTACAAGATTGGTGACACAAAGAGCTTGACCTTTAGAATTTGGGGTATGGTTCTCTTCGATATAACTTTCTTCAGCTACCTCTACATTCAACTAATTTTGATTTGCTTCTATATGAAAATTTTAGAATTATTAAGTAGCTGCTGGAATAACGAAAACAACGACTGTTCTAAAACCATTCAAGAGGTTGTAGCAATTTCTTTCCGAATCCATAGGGTTAAGCGAAAGTTGAACAGTATATTTTCCATGTTGCTTTTGTGCAAATTTCTCGGATTGTTTCGGGATATACGTAATTTTTATTATTTAGTAACTGTGATTTCAAGGGATGATCATAAACATATGGAACTTGTAATATGTATACGACTATTTCAATTCCTTCCATATGCGATGTCGGCTTCGTATGATATTTACTTGATTGGAAAGTTGTCGGATATGTTAACCGACACTGAAAAAATATTCCATTTCTATTTACTTATGCTCAATGAGAAAAACCGCGTGAAATCAATAGATGGATGCACTATCGAAAGAAGAGTAAGTTTTTAGTTGGCTCTAGTTTTCTAAATAACCAAAAAAATACATTTCAGATTGAAATCCTGTTCGTGCAAAATCACATACAAAATCTGGAGACAGTTATGCTTCGAAATATAACAATAAACAGAGGATTCTGCTTTGACTTCTTTGTTAATATAATAGTAACGTATGTCATAGTTTGTGTTCAATATTATGCTGGAAATATGTTGGAGACCAATTCAAATCCAGTAAACTAAAATTAGTGGGAACTTTTCCTTTTATGTCTAAAAATTTCCCTTCTAAATCTTTGTAAATTTCTCTTTGTAATATTATTTAACAAAATAAATACTTTCTCATAATTGATGTTGCAAAATGCACAATGATCTTTTACTAACGGGTGATCCAAGTAGAGATACTTTTTTCAATAGCCTTTTTTGACAGATCACGTGTGAGTCGTGTCATGCTGTCATGTTATTTTTGTTTAGTATTGTTTGGCATTTCATAATGGAAAGACTTACGCGTGAACAACGTTTACAAATTGTTCAACTTTATTATGAAAATTCACGTTCTGTGAGGAATGTGTTTCGTGCACTTCGCTCAACTTATGGTCAACATTATCGGCCTACTGAGCGTACTATTCGCAACACCATCACCCATTTTGAGACCCAGCATTCATTATTGGATAATATTCGACCGAATAGACCACGTCCAGCACGCTGGAAGAAAATATAGCGGCCGTAGCTGAGAGTGTACACGAAGACCGTAGAGAGTCGATTCGGCGCCGTTCGCAGCAACTCGGACTGACGTATGGAACGACTTGGCGCATTTTACGTCAAGATCTTAAATTGAAAGCGTACAAAATACAGCTTGTGCAACAACTGAAGCCGCTCGACCTTCCCAAGCGACATCGCTTCGCTCTATGGGCTCTTGAAAAGTTCCAAGAAGATCCGACGTTTTCGAGGCAAATTTTGTTTAGCGATGAGGCCCATTTCTGGCTCAATGGGTATGTAAGCAAACAAAATTGCCGCATTTGGGACGAAGAGCAACCTGAAGAGATTGAAGAACTGCCACTTCATCCAGAAAAAACAACGGTTTGGTGTGCCGGTGGAATCATCGGTCCATGTGCGAACGTAACCGTCAATGGCGACCGTTATCGTGCCATGATAACCGACTATTTGATGCCTGAAATTGAAGCTCGTGATCTCGGCGACATTTGGTTTCAGCAAGACGTCGCCACTTCCCACACATCGCATCAATCAATGGACTTATTGAGAGAACATTTCGGTGAGCACATAATTTCACGTTTTGGGCCGGTCGATTGGCCACCAAGATCGTGTGATATCACACCGTTAGACTTTTTCCTGTGGGGATATGTGAAGTCAAAAGCTTATGCCGACAAACCCGCTTCGATTCAGGCCTTGGAGGAAAACATCACGCGTGTCATTCGCCAGTTACCAGTCGAAATGCTCGAACGAGTGATCGAAAATTGGACTCAACGGATGGACCATCTGCGACGTAGCAACGGCCAACATTTGATAGACATAATCTTCAAAAAATAAATGCCAAAGAATGTTCTTTCAAATGCTAATAAACATTCTCCATTAAATTTGAATTTTCTGTGTTTTTTTCTTTAAACAAGTTGGGAACCTCGAAATGGATCACCCTTTATTTATCCATTGTACATGTGTGCTTCCTTTAACCCTTGGTCAGAAAGCCGTGATGGGAATTTAATAATATTGAGCTTAGGTGTGGAGCACGTGTAGGACATTCATAGAAGTGTCTTCGACTTCTCCACAAACGTTGTAGATTTATTTATTTTTTGTTTTAAATAAAACACTTGCCCACTTGGCTGTCACCGCGACCAGAAAGGTCTATTGTATCTAAAGAGATGTTATCCTAAGAGACGTGTGATTTGTTTGATGAAAGCCACCACGTCCTTGGTTGCAGAGTTCATCAACTCTGCTGTTAATATGACCTCCTTATGGAAGGTTCGTAGTCTTAACCATAGAAGGGCCGTGCATTCACAGCGAATGTGTTCAGAGGTTTCATCGTCCTACAGACAGAATCTACACTCGATTTCTTGGCATAAATTCATTTTGTTGTGATGATACCTCACGTTGCAATGTCCTGTGAGGAAGCCCACCAGCTTCCTAATATTCTCCTTACTCACCTTACTCAAGAGCAGGATTTGTTTGTAGGAGTAAGGCCTGATTAATCGTTTGGATTGTGCCAAAGTCTGACCAATTTCCCAGTGGGAGAGATGAAGTTCTGTTCCCAAACGTTAACTAGCCTTAGAGCAGCAGCCCAGTTGACTCTGCAATAGAGTTCTGGTCCTAGGACGACAGATTCCGGTCCTGCCCTAGCCAGCTCGTTTGCAAGCTTATTGCCTGCAATACCTTATACCTTATTATGCTTCGCTAAGTTTTGTAAGGCATCATAGCAGTACTTTACTGTCATAGAATACAATGTACAGGATGCCAGTGCTTGTATTGTTGCTTGACTATCCGAGAAGATATGTATTCTGGCACCTTTAATACCCTTTTGGAAGATTAAATTTGCGAAGATCTCGATGGCATGGATTTCAGCCTGAAATACCGTGGGACACTTTCCCATTGGTCTCGAGACTTTGGTGTTGGGTCCAAAGACACCAGCTCCAACTCCAGATTTCATTTTCGATTCGTCTGTATACCAGATCAGACTTTTTGGATCTATAACTGGAATACCATTAGCCCATTTAGAGCGGTCCAGTATTTCAATAGTTTCCCAAAACTGTATTCCCTAACCATAATGTCGGGGATACATTAAAACATATCCATGTTTGGGATTGAGTTAAGTATACTCTGGTGACCCACATGGTCTTCTGATTTGAACTAATATTCGAGTTTCAACTTAATAGCGCTTCTAGCAGCTGCCTTCTTAATGAAGATCTGTAGTGGGGAAAGCCCAACAATGGCTTCTAGTGCTGTTTTTGGGCAGGTGCGCATGGCACATGTGATGCCGAGACACGCAATACGCTGCAGCTAAGCATTCTCCTAGTCACGCATCCCTCGGCGTATGCTGTTCCACTTTGGAGTTAGAGCTTTGTTAATGAGATTTGCTCCCCATGGGTGGTTCTTGGTTAGTTGCTCGTCAACAGCCTGTCTGCCATGGGTGCCCCTTCTGAAGACAAACATCCTCGACAACATAGCCTATTGAGTCATTGCAACATTAAGCCTCCGCACCGTCGTCTTTAGAAAGACGCACACTTCAAGGTGCCCACCACTAGCGGTAGGGTTGCAGATAGTTGTACCGCCTTGACGAGCAAGTTCGTCGATGATTTCGTTTGTCATTGATGACCCTGAACTCAAACAAAACTGAGGGTATTCAGTCTTTCGAGTTTAATGAGCTATCGAGGTAAAGCCCTAACTTCGAAGTGGTTCAAAGGTGCCTCAAGGGGCAAGGCTGTCACTACAGACACATATACTGCCAGCCAATATTCTCCTATTCTCATAGATCTCTGCTTGGAAGACCTAATGCGGAGAAAAGCCTGACGTTGACATATTCCACATGTTTCTGAACCAGGAATTTGAACAGGAAAATGGCGAATTTGAAATTTGCATTAAATAACATATCCATTCGACAAGGGTAGTTATCCCGCAGTGCCATCGTACGAGCTGTACCCAAAACAAACTATGTTTTGGCATGCCTCTCCAGCATTGCCAGAAAGCCTAAAATACTTTAAATGTTTTCCCCTCGACATGCTTGGTCCAGGGTGTTTAATAATAGTTAAGACAACCTCCTTTTCGTGAAGAGAACAGTCTTGGTACTGAGAGTATCATGCTCAACGTCAACACAAACATTCATTAGGCCTTATCCGAAATCATTTTTATTTTTTGATTCCAGTTGTAAGTTTCTTTTAGAAAGTGTAACTGTGCCCAACTTTTGTGACTTTTGTACCTTTTTATCTAGCCTTGACATATCATCTCCAAAATTAAAACATACCAAATCGTTTCAGGTTTCCTTAGCGCAGCGTGTATATTTATGCTATGGACGCGGCATTTGGTTATGGTCTATCTCTTCATAATATCTGTGGGACTGACGTTTCTTTCGTACTGGAGCAATGTTTCTGCACTGGCGCTAATGGAGAGTGGGCCATGCCTTCTGGTGGACATACTCTCGCTGAACACCACACGTCTGCTAGATCCCGGAGGTGTTGTGCTATCTCTAGTCCCACATTTAGTGGCCCAATGGTTCATGGGAATGCTGTTTGCGTATATTCATCTCGGTCCACGATACGAGTTTCTTCAGAAAAATATGCCCATCATCTTTGTGAGTCCTATTCTCTTCGCGATGCTTCCTTGTCCATCTTCGTTTCTCAAGCTAACACCAGCCTTCGCGGGCGTAACACCATTCATCCTGACAAAAATCACACTCTATACAAGTGCAATGGAAGCGGGTAAAACAATTTTCAATGGCTATGAATACGCAATGAATTTTGTATCAAATTTTGGTCTGTCTGCGCTAATTGAAAACGAATGGCAGCGGCTGAATGTGCCCTGCGTGTTGCGGGTATTCTGGTCCATACGGTGAGTTTTTATTTTTCTGCATTAAATTTGAAATTTTGTTGTATAATCGTTTTTGTTTACAGAATTGGTCAAGAGCTTATATCGCTGCTATTCGCCCCGGATGTGTCGCTTAACTTCATCAGCACCATTCACAAACTGCTCGCAGACGGATGTGAGACTCTGACGGCGGTGTTGGGCATGACCAGTGTCATTTCGATAGTCTGTCACTATATTGGCAAAATGTTCCAATGGTTTTTGATGTCTGGTGATACGGACGAAGAGAAATCATTGGGCACCGTTTCCGCTGTGCTATTCTACATTCTAGCACTGCAGACCGGTCTAACGTCTCTATCGCCAGACAAACGATTCATTCGTTTGTGTAGAAATTTGTGCCTTTTGGTAACAGCGCTGTTGCATTTTCTTCATAATATCGTTTCTCCGATCCTGATGTCTCTTAGCGCGGCCAGAAGTCCCTCGCGGAAGCGGCACACACGCGCCCTCACAGTATGTATGTTTTTATTGGTGGCGCCATGTTGTTTACTCCTCGTTCTGTGGTCAAGACATTCAACATCAACTTGGCTGCTAGCCGTTACTGCCTTTTCTGTTGAAGTTATTGTTAAGGTAAGTGTTTGCTCTGAGATAGATTTCCATGCATAAACGTTGTTTCGTTATTATTTGACAGGTGCTTGTCAGCTTAGCGACATATACACTTTTTCTTTACGATGCTCGACGGGACACATTCTGGGAAAGACTGGACGACTATGTATACTATGTGCGTGCTTTTGGAAATTCTGTAGAATTTTGCTTTGGAATTCTGCTGTTCTTCAATGGTGCCTGGATATTGCTTTTCGAATCTGGTAAGTTTTTCGAACAAACACATTGAAGCATCGTTCAGTTGAAAAGTTAAGCATTGTACATGTTGAAATGTGTAGCTTAGGTCTTTTGCAGACGTTAAGTTTGTTTGTTCTTTAGTTTCGCTTTCGCTTTCGGGATCTGGGTATCTCTGTTTTATTTGGCTTTATGTTGAAATGGCGCTTTACTATCTGCAGATGTGAACAATCATATCTAAGTTTAATTACGTTTTTTTTTTTTGGTAGTAATTTGCACTATACAGGCAGTTCGATTTTTTTGTTTCGAATGAGTCTGGCCTTTTAACTTACCGCCAAGTAGTCGTCGCCGTAGAGCAAACCTGACAGGACGATGTTATGTTAATCATGGATTTCCTCCTTGAATTTGAAAGTTTGCTCCAGACGGCCACATCTGCACTTGGGTGTCAATCATTGAATTAATATTAATTCCAAACTTTTATAAATGTCTGATGTAAGGGACACATGTTCGATTGTTGATTGCATCATTATAATAGTTTCGTCCTCGATTGCTTCAAGACCTTTCCATTTGGCCTGTTTTTTTTTTTTAATTCGCCGTAAAACCTTTATGCATTAGTGTTATGCAGGGATTCTGAGTGTAGTTATCGCCATATAGAAGTTAGCTATTCTTTAAGATATTTCATTGAATCGACATGCGACATGCTCTTTTTTCTACATGACTGTTGCCAAAAACACTGCTCCAACACATATAGTATTCCCCAACCTTCTCTGTCCAGGATTCCTTCGCTAAACAGAACGAACTGTTTTTACGAAACTCCGATATATATTTTCTTTTTAAAGCATTTGACTCGCCGATGTGATGGAATGCACCTCGACCTAAAAGATCTTTTGTGCTAAATGTCAGAAAATATTGCTTAGGAGAGTAGCGCTTCTGCTTTCCTAGTGTAGCTGATGATACGTTCAGCAGAAGAAATCTTTATAGCATCAGTGCTTATTACTTCTCTAGGAAATGTTGTCCTTCTAATTCCGTAATAGGGCGAGGCACTCACATATGATATGCTCTGCGGTTTCGTCTTCTTTAAGACAAAGTCGGCACTCCGGTGAGTCGACTATTTTTAGTTTTTGCAAGTGATATCTTAATCTGTGATGACCGGTTAGGTATCCAATAAGATTTTTTATATCATGCCTGGTAAGGTTAAGTATCTTTTTAGCATTTTTACAGAAGGACTGTATAACCTTTTTGGTCTGTCTAAGACCTGGAATGCTTTTCCAGTAAGAGATGCACTTTTTGTATTCCCAACTTTAAGTTCAAATTATTAGCTGATCTATTTAATGGACAGAAGGGCTCGGGTGTCTATAAAAGGGGTCTCCCAGCCTTTTCTAGGCAATTTTTGAGCTTTTTCATTTCCCTCAATTCCCTGGTGTCCAGGAACGCACCAGATTTTGGTCTTGTTCCTGGTACTTAGTGACTGAAGGGTTTGAAAGCAGTGTAGATGTGTACTGATTTGGAGTCAATAATTGGCGAGCTGAGGGCTTTTATAGCTACTTGACTACCCGTGAATATATGGATGTTAGCGCCTTTAATACCTGAGCTGTGAATCAAGTTTGCGCATTCCTTAATGGCGTGAAGCTCTGCCTGAAATACATTGGGACTTTTTCCCATGCGTATTGAGACATTTTTGTTGGCTCCGCAGATTCCAGGTCCCACCCCAGAGACCATTTTTGAACCATCCGTTTACCACATTAGGCCGTTGTTGTTTCCAACCCATGCTTCTCTGTTTGTGATTTCAGGAGAAAATCCTTAATTAAAGCATAGCGTTTTTTCTATACGATTTGTTACCGCGCAGATCATGTCTTATTCGGGGAATTCCGATAGCAGTTGTATTAGTTCGATGTGTTTACCAATGATTTGCTTTTTAGTTTGTTTTAACCTTGCAGTGTCGTATATTGCCACTTTTTTTGTATGAAAATGTGGAGGGGTGTTAGTCCTATTATAGCTTCTATGGCCGCCGTGGGACAGGTTCTCCTGGCACCGGAGATACCAATGCATGCGAGCCGTTGTACCTTATTTAGTTTGGAAGTCCGATATATTCTCGATCTATTTAACTACCTAGGCCCCTTCTTTATACTTATAACTTACTTCTGTTCCCTGTTTTGTTTTGTACGCGCATGTCAGAACTGCAACGTCAACCCAGCCTTTAGGGATTGGTAAAGGCAAACGCTGCCCCTCGAAATTTATGCACATTTGTTAGCGTTTGTTTCATCTTCATCTTTTGTCGGAGGTTGCTACAATACGATGGAGCGCTCAAACACAACTGCTAGTACATTGTGCTCCCATGCACACACCTTACATTAATGTACTTACTTTTTCTTTCGAAGAAAGATGAAAAGGAGCTTCAATGATGAAGAGCTTAGATGTTCTGCACTCACCTTGCGTTTGTTTACTACACGGCACCGCAAGCGTTAGAAATACGTACGTGTGCATTTTTCATTTACAAAAAAATGTACAGAAGAGCGCAGTTGTGTGTACTCTTGGTGGTAAAAGCGGTGACGCAGCGGTGCTGTGCAAAAACGCACTTGTTCATCGGTACTAAGATGTTGATTAGCACACTGTTGATTTGGTTGGCGGTACATCTGTAGCAATGTGATAGTTTAGCTCTTTATCGCTATACCACAAGCAAAATCAATAAGTCGGTAGTACCTGTTGTTTTTCAAACCCTTTCAATAAGTTATTCTTTCCGAATTTAATATTGAAATTACAGAGCATCAGGAGGTAATAAACTTCTTAGCAGTGCAGTGAGTTGCAGTGAATGCAACTTGCATAAGGATCACAGCCTTAACATCGGTTTAAAACCATTTTTTAAAGCTTTATTTTCTTTTTGTCATACCCAAACCTATTCATCTTAACCCCTATATCGTGGTTTTATCTCCCTTGTAACAAGAGTGGGGAAGTATCACCGATGGCAGACCTTAGAGGACCAGACCATTGATTGTGCCCTTGCTCTGTTTATCAGGCATTCTGTTGATAAATTGCAAGTTGCGCCTGTGAGAGCTAACTTTGGCCCAACTTTTGTTTATCCGCCACCAACTCTTGTTGAGTGACCTCAAACTAGTTTCTCAGCTATTCAGTGGCTATGGCAAATATGTTAAATAAAACTTTTAATGGGTAGTTACAGTTAAATCACCACAAGGCATCGCAAGTTGAAGCCAGTGAGTACCTATCCTTCTTTACCAGCAAGGTTATAATCTTCAATCCACTTAAAGGCATCTCATGTAGTCGGGTTCGCTATTCGACCTCTAAAAGTGTCTGCAGGCTTTCGTCACCGAATCATTTACCTACTGAGGCCAATCGAAAGGCCTGCAATTGCTTCTACTAGGAAACATTGATTTAATAGATATTTTTCTCTTGACAAGGTATGTAGGACCTCTCCTTTGACATGATAAAACCAACGGAAAATACCATTTTTGTTGATATTTACCGCGAAGGTTTCCTCAGATTTTTTAACTTTTAATAAGTGGTAATTCTTGCTATTTTACCCAGCCTCAATTAATATTACAATGCAATAAAATATTGATTGTAATCCCCCAAAAGTACACATTATCTGTCGACCATTCATAACTCCACGCTGTAACGACTTCATTTGAATGCAACTTTCTTTGATAATAATTTTAAAATATGTAAGACATGCACTGAACCACTCTCTTCAAAACATTCTTCAAATTATTCACAATATTTATTTGTATGTCCCCTTTTATTACATCAATTTTATTCAATTTAGTTACTTTCTACTCTTGCCAATGTTTTTCTTTTGCGTAAATCTTTTAGTCAGTAGCTATTTTCCAAGCTTCTTTTTATCATCACAAATCACTTTTTAGTATTGCTAGTGTCACTCATTTCATTTCGTCATTCTTTGCTTCCATCAAAAATTTTTCACATTTTTTTTAAAACAAACAAAAGAACAAAACAAACTGTGTGCATGTATCTTTATTTGGTTGTTTGGTGTACCGTATGATATAACTTGATAGCAAAAAATGCTATAGGGGGCGCAATCAGAGCCATAATGATGTGCATCCATGCCTATTTCAATATCTGGTGTGAGGCTCGGGCTGGATGGGTTATATTCATGAAGAGGCGATCAGCTGTGGATAAGATTTCTGCTCTGCCCGAAGCCACCGAGGAGCAACTCAACAACTTGAATGATGTTTGTGCGATTTGTCATCAGGTAAGTTGTATAAATTTCCGACAATACAACAACTATTTAATACTATCTCTTTTTGATTTGTTGCAGCAAATGGAATCGGCAAAGATAACCCGATGTAGGCACTTTTTCCATGGTGTTTGTTTACGTAAATGGCTTTACGTGCAAGATCGCTGCCCTCTATGTCACGAGATTATGATGTACACTGATAGACCCGAGGAAAATAGCGAACTTCCGGCCAACAATCCACCAGACGAGCGACCCAATAATGTAGAAATGATTTTCTAGTCCCTACTTAAATATTTTTCTACATAAAACGATTTTAATTTTAAAGAACGCCCAAGACTTGCTTCGAATGTCAACCGGACATGAGCCACGTCGAACATCAGCAGCTCCAGAAACAGTACCAAATCGAATGGCAGCTGTAGCTTCAATTGGAACATCGCTACCGACTGCAGCAGCCGCATCAACAGTGTCGGGTACAGCGACCTCCAGCAATAACATTGAAAGTGATAGCAGTAGCACTTTAGTTCGAAATTTTAGAATATCACCGCCAATGGAAACACAGGAGTAAGTACTTATCAACAGCAGACAGGTCGAACACGTAGAAACAAAAATATAACACACAATAATAACAACGACTAAACGATGCCGTTACCGCCTCATTATTCTTCAAATGTTGCCTCCTGTTCGTTGAGCGAGGAATCAGATGTAAATTGTAAATAGATCTGCTTTTAAGTAAAATTAACAAAAAACAAAAAAAGGAAAAAAAAAAAACTCGATCAACACTCTGTGGTGTTCACATACATATGTTTTTGCACACCATTTTAACGGTTAAACAAAAAAAAAGTCATACATCCTTATTTCAATTTTTATTTTTATTTTGTTTTTTTTTTATAATTAAGTTTATCGTTTCTGTTTCTATTGACAATTCTGATTTTCTTAAATTCTTTTTTTTTTATAGAGATTATGTATTTAGTAAAAATTTTTAATAAATTTAAGTAAGGGTGATTATTATTGTACCATTTTATAACATTTAATCGTAGCCAACAAAAGAAGGGAGAAAACAAATACAAGTGATGATTTATTTTTGTGAAGTCTGAGCATGATGAAATCGCTAGCAAAAAACAAACAATTAAAAAAAAACAAAAAAAAAAAACAAACACAATTTTAAAGGTTATATAAATAAAATTTATTATTTAATAATACGAATTGTCTTGGATTTTATTTTATAGCTGGGAAGTTTCCTCTTTAAAAGAAAAAAAAAAACAAGAAATGGCCGCCAACGAACGCATATGAAAGTCATTATGGAGTCGACGCAAATTATGAAAATGCACGGATTAGGTATGTATTGAACTGGTTCGCTCTCACTCAAGTTGTCAACAAAACTATAACCTGAAGTTAAACTGATATCTAACGATTTAAATCGAACTAGCTCGCTACATAGTAATTTGTTTAATCTCATTTGCACATCTAACGGGTGATCCAAGTAGAGATACTTTTTTCAATAGCCTTTTTTGACAGATCACGTGTGAGTCGTGTCATGCTGTCATGTTATTTTTGTTTAGTATTGTTTGGCATTTCATAATGGAAAGACTTACGCGTGAACAACGTTTACAAATTGTTCAACTTTATTATGAAAATTAACGTTCTGTGAGGAATGTGTTCGTGCACTTCGCTCAACTTATGGTCAACATAATCGGCCTACTGAGCGTACTATTCGCAACACCATCACCCATTTTGAGACCCAGCATTCGACCGAATAGACCACGTCCAGCGCGCTGTGAAGAAAATATAGCGGCCGTAGCTGAGAGTGTACACGAAGACCGTAGAGAGTCGATTCGGCGCCGTTCGCAGTAACTCGGACTGACGTATGGAACGACTTGGCGCATTTTACGTCAAGATCTTAAATTGAAAGCGTACAAAATACAGCTTGTGCAACAACTGAAGCCGCTCGACCTTCCCAAGCGGCATCGCTTCGCTCTATGGGCTCTTGAAAAGTTCCAAGAAGATCCGACGTTTTCGAGGCAAATTTTGTTTAGCGATGAGGCCCATTTCTGGTTCAATGGGTATGTAAACAAACAAAATTGCCGCATTTGGGACGAAGAGCAACCTGAAGAGATTGAAGAAATGCCACTTCATCCAGAAAAAACAACGGTTTGGTGTGGTTTGTGGGCCGGTGGAATCATCGGTCCATGTGCGAACGTAACCGTCAATGGCGACCGTTATCGTGCCATGATAACCGACTATTTGATGCCTGAAATTGAAGCTCGTGATCTCGGCGACATTTGGTTTCAGCAAGACGGCGCCACTTCCCACACATCGCATCAATCAATGGACTTATTAAAAGAACATTTCGGTGAGCACATAATTTCACGTTTTGGGCCGGTCGATTAGCCACCAAGATCGTGTGATATCACACCGTTAGACTTTTTCCTGTGGGGATATGTAAAGTCAAAAGCTTATGCCGACAAACCCGCTTTGATTCAGGCCTTGGAGGAAAACATCACGCGTGTCATTCGCCAGTTAACAGTCGAAATGCTCGAACGAGTGATCGAAAATTGGACTCAACGGATGGACCATCTGCGACGTAGCAACGGCCAACATTTGATAGACATAATCTTCAAAAAATAAATGAAAAAGAATGTTCTTTCAAATGATAATAAACATTCTCCATTTAATTTGAATTTTCTGTGTTTTTTTCTTTAAAAAAGTAGGGAACCTCGAAATGGATCACCCTTTATAAGGATAGAGACGATATTTTTCCGACTGCCTCCACTCATATTATTGCGACACCGACAAACCCTCGCCAAAGAATGAACATATGCGTCTGTAAAAGATCTACATGCTAATTTACTCAAACGGAAACCAAAGCCAATTGTTTGTTCTTTATTTTTAATTTCATTCTATGAAATTTATAAAAAAAAAATTTTTTTTTAAACGCCACAAAAACTTTGTATGGGAATATTGAAAAAAATATTGGCTTAATATATTGTTTTTTCAGTTTCTATGAAAATTTTCGACGAAAACAGCATTTTATTTAAAAACGCCCACAAAAATTAGGTATGGAACAGCTTAATATGACAAACTTATAAAGGATTGTAGTACGTACATATCTTGTTAAAGTTGTAACACTATCTCTCTAACTTTAGCTTTAAAACGGTTTTTTCTAAGTTGTGGGCGTGGCAGTTTGCGTATTTCAAAAATTTTAACACTTTACCATTTCGGAACCGTAGGGAGTATATACCAAATTTCAGCTTCCTAGAATTAATTTAAAGGCCTCAAAATTTGATACGGACGGACGGACATTGCTAAATAGTCCTAGGTTTTGGTCCTGATCATAAATACATATATATACTTTTAGGGGTCTACGATGAATATTAAGGGGTGTTACAAACTATGTGTCAAAATTAATATACCCTTGGGATAGGTTATAAAAAGTAAACATAATAGACCAGTAGACAACTCCACGTGTCTCAGTGCAATCAGACATCTACGTATTTTCTAAGAAAAACAGTGTACCTGGACACAGGCACATCATTATACTGTTACCACCGTTCTAAAGAAGAACAACGAACAATAACAATCGTTAATAATATTTTTGACTTTCTCGTATACTATCTATCTATCTACAATTTATTAGTCTTTTTTTAAAATTGTTTGCTTACAGTATTTATACAATTGGTTGTCTTAAGTCTAGAATAAATCTAATATTCTGCGAGCACTGAGGGGATCTGCGCTGTGCAAATGTTGTTACATTTTTATTTAAAAAAATATAAATGAAATTTATTTACAGCGTAAGTAGTGCCGACGGTCATTGGTGTAGTGTTTGATGATTTAGTTCGTTGGCTTGGATTCTTCTTTGGTGTTAGATGGCGTGTCTTTATGTTTCCATTGCTTTCCGGCAGATTGTCAACCACGGTTGTATCGCGTTCCAGCAACCACGTATAAGTCTTCGAATGAATCTTCTTGGAGTATTCCAAGATCTGGTTCATTTCAAGCCATCACGTGGGGATAGTAATCCTATATTGATGGAGTCTCTGATATTTTCTCGTATACATTAGAATAGTCCAGGTGCCGTATGGCGAAACCGTTCGACGGATTTGCCTCAAAAGTTCGTATATAATGTTTTTGGGGTTACGTCTAGCGACGTTTTTTTTATTTTAAGTTTTTTTGTACTAAGGATATTTGAGATGGAGCTAAAAATACTGCATACTCAGTTTTTGGCAAAAAAAAATACCGAATAACTGAAATAAGAAAATGAATAACTTTGTCTTTTTCATGATACGAAACAGGTTTTTATTATCATTGAAAACACACTAATTCACCAATAACAGTACTGTCCCAAGTCCAGATGTGAGGTTCAACTCGGTGTGGGGAAGATATTTTTTCAAATAATTTAATTTTTTTATTTTATGAAAAATGTATGGTTCATCGAACTAAAAAAAATTAATCTAATTTATTTTTTGTTGTTCTTCTTCACTTTTGAAAACTTTGATTTGGTTTTTGTGATAATATATAGCCATTTTACGGTTTTTTATGTAGAAACCCATATATAGTTCCTGGGTTTATTTTTAAATTATCTATGTAAAAAAAATTGTGTTTGTACTTCTATTTCTTAACAACAAATTAAGTTTACATTTTTTTCTATTTTAATTCTTTCATAATTCAGGAATTGAATTATAATAATAGTTTTCAAAAACGCCTTTAAGAATTTGAATCAATTATTGTGCTAAATTACTTCAAAATCGTACGTGCCGTTTTTAAGAAAATCAAGTTTTTCAAAACCTAAAAAGTGATTTAAATGAATTTGGCATGTGGTTAACCATTTAGCGAAAAAGTTTTGAATGTCGCAGTCGTACAGTTTAGTTTTTTAACAATGCTAAACTTATGTGGAACAACAAATCTTAAAATTCCAAGTAAAAATGTGTAGAATATTTTCGGGTTTGATTATTTAAAATCTGGGTGAAGCTTAAAATCTGAAAGGTTGTTTAAAAACATGAAGTACTCAGTAAAGTTAAAATAAAATACATTTTGGTAAAATGAAGTGGAAATAAGGCAGCTTAAGGTATTTTCGAGTCGTTTCAGAAAAGCTTCACTGAATTCTGTCCCGCTATTTTGAGATGAACGGCCAAACTTTTATCGGACATTACAGATTTGTTACATGGATAGACATTTATGCCTAAGCAAGGTTACCATGATAAACCATTTATCTTGGTGTTTTTCAATCGAGAAAGTTGTCCATATATATGTTACTCTCGTTCAATTTTCATGGACCTTACGTCCGTGAAGATTATGACATTGAATTTATGTCATACCGACATACTACTAACTGTTTTTTCTCGCTTTAATACATTTGGAATTCAAATTCAACTCATTTAAAACATCGCATAGTAGGATATGTCTATAGCATTCAGTTTTCTACACAAGAAAATCCTGTGCAATCAGAGAACAGTCTGAAGTAAGTCTGAATAAGCTCTTAAGGGGTTACATGGGTATCACAGCTTCAAAAAAACCATTTTCTTTTATTGTATTATTAATTTCTACAACATCTCGAGAATATTATCCTAAATTTTCAAGTCATTCCGAATAAAAGTTTCGGAGATACAGCTTTGAGAAGGTGCGCACTCAATTGAATCACGAGGTTTATTTGAGGTTATCCAAACTTTAAACGCGTTTTGCTCGAAACTGTGTTTCCAAAGTCGCTTGTCAAAAGTTCTCGAAAACTATCTTGATGAAATTCACGAGGACTTGGACGAAGGATTACTTATTTTTTCAATCACAACTATTTAAAATAAAAAATTGTCGAGCAAATTTTTTGTATAAAAAAAAAAGTCTGCCAAAAATCCAATTTTCACTTTTTTCTTTTTCCTTCGTCCAAATTCCAGTTTATGGTCTTAACTAAAGTACGATTTTTTTTCACTTTGATCCTGTCACGAGTTTTACTGTCAACGCAGACGCACCTTTTTTCCGAGGGTCACCAGAAATGGCGGAGTTTTGAATATTTTTCTTTGAAAATTTCAAAAATTCTATCTCAAATGTATATCTTTAAGACAGTAAAAAGTTTGAATAAAATATTTTGTTTTTTATATAACAAATAAATTGTTGAAAATAGATCTTTTTTTCCCGAACAAACCCATGTAGCCTCTTAATTTAATATTTATAGGGCAAATTAAATGTGATCAGAGATCAGTCTGTGTGAGCATATACTTGGCTCCTGATTTTTAAAAATTCGCCAGATAGTGGGTTTTTGTAATGAACTCTTTCAGCTAGGTTCATTGTGTGCTGGTAAATTATTTTGTTGTTTACGCGGTTTTAAGTATAATTAATAAGTGCTGTGTTAATTGCTGAGAGATTGTAAACACAAGAAAAAATAAAATGAAGGCTAAGAGATATATCTAATCCTTTTGAAATTGGATAGGAGGTGAAAACGAAAGTTCAATTGTTATTAATTTTAAAATTAAATAAATACTACCGTCTAAATAAATGACCATTCATAACGGTTCTGCAAATTGTGGAACCTCAACTTGAGCAATCAATTCAATTCCTGTCACGTTGCAGCTAGCCGCAGTTTTGCGTTTTCTTTGGCGAAGAAAATTTTCAAAGGGCAATCGGAATAGATGCTGACGTCGCTTTGGGGCGATGTACTGTATCAAAAATGTTGACAAAAGTGCTAACGATTTTGGACAATCAAATTTGTTCTTTCCATCTACTCGCGTCCTTCTGTGGTGGACCGTGACTGTTCACATCGTTTTTCAAATGTTCCCACAAAACTTCTGTGACACTCGGTCTCCTTTCCTAAAACCTCTAAGAAGATCTTCAGATTCCCCAGACTTGTTTAGAATTTAATTTCTTATTCTGTTTTCACCATTTCACATCGGATGACACAGATCGATTTGAAATCACTTTGAAATCGACAAAATCGAATTGTGGAACACACAAATTCATTTTCGATCGATTTCGATTTCATTTCGAGTGAAAGTGAAATGTGGAACCTAGCTGTATGTCATACACATTTCATACTTAAGATAAACAGTACGACAATACCCGACCTGAGAACTAGGCCCGAGTGTAACAGAATCTGTGTTAATCTTTACCTAGAAACTGTGAACACATACTAACAGAATAATGTTCCTTGCGCATGTCTTCTTAAACATCATATTTTGAAAAATGGGACAACTACAACAGTTTTCCAACTTAATGCTTAGGCTAGCGAGCATGAGCC
The DNA here is from genome assembly GCA_963576555.1 of Ferdinandea cuprea. NCBI lineage: Eukaryota > Metazoa > Arthropoda > Insecta > Diptera > Syrphidae > Ferdinandea > Ferdinandea cuprea. The sequence goes on from OY754959.1 coordinate 11,053,093, forward strand.
CGTTGTTGTACAAAATAAATGTTTTAGTTATTATGCCGTTAACAAGAAGAGACAGGCACTTTCAGACTGCGCTCCGCTATAAACTCTGAAAATGGTTTCGCATAAGAAATGAAACGAAGGGGTTCATATATTTACTTACCAATCGCGAGGTAATTTAAAACACTATAGAGTCAGTCCTGTTCCATAGTGCAGATAGCGAAAGCAGATAAAGTCCTCCTTAATACTTAAATCCTTCCACGTGACATTAATAATCTAGCGGCTTATTCGTCTAAAATGGTAAGGATAATATATATATACAACATCATCGTAAGTTCCCAATTAAAAGCAATTAAGACGTGCTACCTTTAGAGACAAATTGATAAATTTTTAAACAGATACAAAATAATAAAAGTTGCATTCATTTAAATTTTATTTTTGGTCTTAGATACTTATTTCGTATTCCCATCTCACTGGGAATTGAATACGTTTTATTTACAAAGTAAAACACAAAACGGAATAGCAACATAAATAAAATCTTGACTAGAATTATTAATTAAAAGCGCACATCGGTGTGTCGCATATCCCCTTATTTGCATCATCCCTAGTTAAAGATTAAGTCGTTATAGTTCTGGAGCAAATGATATGGTGACACGCGACAACAGGTTGTAGTGCGTACGACAGTTAAACGATCGGCACGTTCGAAATTGGCCTTAACTGTCTCGTAATAGCGACCATCACTGTAAATATAATAAAAAAAAAATCGTTAGAATACCGAATCAAGAATCTCTTTGTCATGTCGTGGGACTTTCTTTTTAATTCAAATGAATTTTGTTTGTCCAAATGTTGGAGAAACTACATCTGGGTCTTAACTTACCTTAAAACCATACACCTAAGTTTCAAGCATTTAACACGAAGCAAATCAATGGCCTTTTGACTTTTGTCCGAAAAACGTAAATTGTCTGGATCCCATCGCAATTCGAGACGTTCCAAGCTTCCACAATTCGATGCAATTGTATCCATCAATTGATCAACATGAATATTAACTCCTAGCTTTTCAGATGTTCCCATGACGACGATTCTAAAATATAGTGGTCATATCAAACTTGATAAAGAACAAATCAAGATTTTTGTCAGCCTTACTTAGCATTACCGAGAAGCGGTAGAATACTCATCCACAGTTGATCTGTAATGTGTGGCATTCCCGACAATGAGCATGCAATCAACTGATTTCCATGACGTGAAAGGAACTTCTGCAAGGCCTCGTCTGATAAATTATCCGAAGCATTTAAATCCAACGACATGAGTGATCTACAAGCAGAATATTAAATTAATTTCATGCAATGCAGGTGTGATGGGAGGATGCAACCTTGACATTCCAGATTCCATCCATGCCTTTAGTACCGAGTCCGTAAATCCATTTATTTGTCCGGCGCATAAGAACTTTAGAGCCGGTATTCTAGTCAGCATATCAATGAGGCATTCTGCCGACAAGTCAGTTGCTGTAATATCCAATTCTTGTAGAGCGCACTTCTCCCAGTCCGTTTGCATAACGTATTCCGACTTTAGGCTTGTTCCATTCATCAAAAGACATGTTAACCTTTTCGATCGCTGAATTAAGGTCTTGAGTGTCGACCCAGTAACCTTGTTGCAGAAGTTCACTGCCAAACATTCAAGCTGAATGCAATTCGAGCTGAACGCATCAATATGCGAGTCATCGATAAAGTTGATACCATAGAGGTTGATCACTCGCAAGTTGGGAGTTGCCGATTTGAGTTTATGGACATTGATAACTTCATAGATTTCCTCCTCTTCTTCTTCGCACTTTTCATAGGTGCCAATCAAGTGAAGCACCTCCAAGCCATTGATAAAGTTGTAAATCTTTCGCATAAAGCCTTCCATGAAGATCACCTCGGACAGACATATACACATGTAACGCAGCTTTGTTGGAAAAGCCTGCATCTCGCTGAAGTCATGAAGTTGCATAGCTTAAAACAAAAACAAAAATATTATTTTTATTGGATTTCGAATGTTTTGAACAAAAGAAATTACCAGTGGAAAAGTCCAACAGCATGTGAGTGAGATTTGGACATTTGCCTGAGAGTTCATGAAGTACCGTGTGTGTTATAAGTTCAATTGGAAGCTCAATATAGCGAAGAGTTGGTCCAAAGCGTACCGAAATCAATGCCAGCAGTGATTCCAGCGATCCAACATGCAATCCGGAAACCTCAGGACGCAATGAGACATTTTTCCATAGTCTGGTGTCATACGCGACCTGTCTCCAACGACGACAAACTCTAGCCAATCGACATATTTCCCGATGGGACATATACGAGAAGATGTGCAGCAGAACTTTGTTTGGCAATTTCTCAATAGTCTGTAAATGGAAGAATCAAAATGTTGTAAGTTTGGTTTTGAATTTATATTTGTTTAAGGTTGTGTAAATGGCGATGCTTATTGGCATTGGGCTTATAACAAATTAAGCCTTATAAGTCTTTAAATTGGTTGTCCCTTTGTTGGAAAATTTTATTTTGCATCGAAGATTAAAGGACGACAAATTAAAGCCGAACACTTTATTCCCTATTGTGGGTCATTGTCTTAACCGTTAACGCCCATAGTCAAACTAATGGTTATATTTTCAAAATATCTTTAATTATCTACGATTAAGGAACAGCCTTAATAAATTGTAGAATTGTACCCACCTCTTGTGAACGTCTGACAAACATCCAAGAGTAAGAAATGACATGAGAAGCTTCTCAAAAATAAATTGCCGTTCGGAATCGGCATTAAACTGTAGGTCCCACCATTCGTGTCAAAAACATAACTTCGTACACACAATGGTTGGAGAAGCTAGACTTTAGGTCCTGTACGGGCAGTTTACGCCTAATATTTATTTTATTTTTTATTTTTTTACTTATGAGTGAAATTCTGAAAAAAACAATTTTTGTCAATGCATAACGTTTTGTCTCATTTATTGCACTTCCATTCGATGCGTGTATGATACATTACACATCGTAGTTGCTTTGGGATTTTTTGAGGTTTGTGTCCATTATTTGTTGGTTACAGTCCACCTAATAATGAGCTTGATGAACAGCTATTATATCTGTTTCTATAAGCGCCAAGTATTTGAAACTGCCACATCGAGCACATGTGCGATACAATGCACAAATAATGGACATCGAAACTGGTCTATTTGTCCTGCATACATCACGCAATTGCGTATAATCAGATCATAGCGGGATTATTCCAGAATACACTCCATCCCACTTTTCAATTTGTTAAGGAATAAAGTACTGAAGCACTGCGTCGTCGTTTGTTAGAAAGAGGTTCGTCATCACTATCCTCCCAGTCACAGTTATGATCTTCTGTCATATATCGGCCCATTTCTTGCAAAGTATCTGGCACGTTTCTTGCTAAAACATAAATCTCCATGTCTTCTTTGTCACCTTTCACTTCGTCTGTGAGAGCACTATGCTCCAGTGGAACAATCACCATATCAAAATCATTATCAACTTCTTCATCAAAAATGGAATTGATTGCTTCTTGAAGCCCTAAGTAATTATTTTTGGCCGTGAATTTCGACATATTCGATTACTAAACCCAATAATAAAATATACGAATTTTCAATACAGTTTAGCCCATTGTACTATAAAAACGATACCTACACAAAGAGCGTCCCAAATCTGAAATATGAGTTATGGACTGCAGAAAATCAGCCTTCGCAATAAGTTTATTCTCTATTCTTCCAATTTTGGTGCAAATAATTGTGATACGTTAGAATATGATTTATTTATACTTTTTTTAAATCCACAATGTGAAAATTTCATGCACTGAATTTTCAAAATTTGGCGCCAAAATTGTTTATGTGGCATTTGGTTTTGGCGTAAAATTAAAACATATACCATCTGTTAGCAATACTAAAAACTAAATCGAAAAATCGTATTGTCGTTTTTTAAGTACGGCGGGCGTCAATGTGTTAATGACCGAACGATTACTAAATTAGGCTCTTATTGATATCGGAAAGCAGCTATTTACTATTTAGATAAATATTTCAATACTTAATAATAAGGAAGGGATTTTTATATAGCATTTCTCTGCAATCCGCATTTTTTCCAATCTCGCCCTAGAATATAGCATTATTGTTTTATCGTGGAAGATTTCACCAAATTGCTTTACACACACATTCTCAATAAATGGGCCGGTAGGGAATTAAGCTGAAGCTAAATATTTTACGCCTACTCGAAGGCGTGTAATTCATTGCTAATAGCGAATGGCATCATAAACACAGCCTAGTGTATTGTAGAAATGTTCAAACTCACCGTTAAAGGTGATGAGAAAAACAAGGCGAAACAAGGCATATTTTTAGAGAGTTAAAAAAAGAAGGCATCGAAGCCAAGGGCTGACAACTTGTTGCTCATAGTTGATTTCGATTGGGTTGGGTTCAATTCTTTGAATGGGGATTTGATGATAAGGAGAAAACTTGTATGAAAGTAATACAAACTAACTTGGTAAAATAAGGGTCAGATAATTCTTTCGACCATCGTTTAACAAAGCCAAAAGTAGAGTTCGCGCGATTGTTATCAATATGCTAAAATTAAGTCGTTTTCTATTACAGAAGACTTTAAATGAATCAAATTTAATGGATTCAATAATTTCAAAGATCGCAGAATTGAATACCTTCAGGAACTATAAGTCTTCAAGTGAAGTGAATGCATTCAGTGATTACGTTGAAAGCCATTTGCAATGATTGTATTTTTAAAGTATATTAAAACCTTGCAACTAATATGTCATTAGTGCAGTTCTAGATCCAAAAGCTACACAATCGATCAAATATTCAAACTGCAGCAGTTTAAGGAGAAAACCAAAGTTGATTCTTTTCTTCTTTTCCATGGCCAACGAGATCATGATAATTATTTTCTCACTTTTACTGCAGCCCTATAGGATCTTCCAGCTTTGAATATATCACTGAGGCCAATCAAATATTAACGTTGTTACATTTGTGGAATCCCTGTGATTTTAGACTTGCTGGTTTTTTGAACTTGGGATATTCATATAACATGCCTTCCACACACGGAGTCAAAGTCGATGCTCAACATATTTTTATCAAATTACAAACTTCATGTGAAAATATCTATAGGGACGAGTTTCATTTATACTTTTATCAAAATGGTCCATTATCCTTTTGAAATTTTTACGATAAACACAAGCCAACATCTGGGGCCATATTCCAGACAGCAAGGTGTATCGCTGTTTCCAAAAATATGGAGAATTGTATTTTCTTGTGCAGTTAGGCCTCAGTAAAAGCCATACAAAAAACGAGTCGCATTTTTCCCAATATTCTGTGCATATTTCCACAAAGTATTGACATTGATAGATCTGTAAAAACGAAACAACTGGTGTACTTTCAAATTAGTGAACGGGAAGCGCAGAACTGCAATTATCGATAAAGTGCATGCTTTAAACAAGAAAGGACATACAAATTTGGCGAAACAAGTAAAATTTATCAAGAGTAACTTTAACTATGCATAAGCGCCTTTGTCTTCATCCTCTTCGCTATAAGAATGACATTAATAATTTCTTCTATATAGTGCGTACGTACGTAGACTTTAACGAAGGCGGATGAAGATATAAAGGGTGATCCATTTCGAGGTTCCCTACTTTTTTAAAGAAAAAAACACAAAAAATTCAAATTTGATGGAGAATGTTTATTATCATTTGAAAGAACATTCTTTGGCATTTATTTTTTGAAGATTATGTCTATCAAATGTTGGCCGTTGCTACGTCGCAGATGGTCCATCCGTTGAGTCCAATTTTCGATCACTCGTTCGAGCATTTCGACTGGTAGCTGGCGAATGACACGCGTGATGTTTTCCTCCAAGGCCTGAATCGAAGCGGGTTTGTCGGCATTAGCTTTTGACTTTACATTTCCCCACAGGAAAAAGTCTAACGGTGTGATATCACACGATTTTGGTGGCCAATCGACCGGCCCAAAACGTGAAATTATGAGCTCACCGAAATGTTCTCTCAATAAGTCCATTGATTGATGCGATGTGTGGGAAGTGGCGCCGTCTTGCTGAAACCAAATGTCGCCGAGATCATGAGCTTCAATATGAGGCATCAAATAGTCGGTTATCATGGCATTGACGGTTACGTTCGCACCGGCACAATTTTTAAAGAAATATGGACCGATGATACCACCGGCCCACAAACCACACCAAACCGTTGTTTTTTCTGGATGAAGTGGCAGTTCTTCAATCTCTTCAGGTTGCTCTTCGTCCCAAATGCGGCAATTTTGTTTGTTTACATACCCATTGAACCAGAAATGGGCCTCATCGCTACATCGGATCTTCTTGGAACTTTTCAAGAGCCCATAGAGCGAAGCGATGCCGCTTGGGAAGGTCGAGCGGCTTCAGTTGTTGCACAAGCTGTATTTTGTACGCTTTCAATTTAAGATCTTGACGTAAAATGCGCCAAGTCGTTCCATACGTCAGTCCGAGCGCCGAATCGACTCTCTACGGTCTTCGTGTACACTCTCAGATACGGCCGCTATATTTTCTTCACAGCGTGCTGGACGTGGTCTATTCGGTCGAATATTATCCAATAACGAATGCTGGGTCTCAAAATGGGTTATGGTGTTGCGAATAGTACGCTCAGTAGGCCGATTATGTTGACCATAAGTTGAGCGAAGTGCACGAAACAAATTCCTCACAGAACGTGAATTTTCATAATAAAGTTGAACAATTTGTAAACGTTGTTCACGCGTAAGTCTTTCCATTATGAAATGCCAAACAATACTAAACAAAAATAACATGTCAGCATGACACGACTCACACGTGATCTGTCAAAAAAGGCTATTGAAAAAAGTATCTCTACTTGGATCACCCGTTATTAAGTCAATTTAAACACAAAACGAGCTGAACATGCACATCAATCCTTTTTTAAAAAAAAGGAAGTTTGTAAGTATGTAAAAATGGTCAAAATTAGTTGGGGAAAACGCTACCATTCGTAGAGTCTCTAATTTCAACTTAGAAAGACGAAGCAGACAAAAACCTTGCTTTAGGTAGTGGGCACAATAGGAATGTAACCTTGGATAACGTCTTGTGCACAAATGGCAAAGATCGCAAAAGTTAAAAGAATTTCCTTAATAAAGTTACGTATACGCCACCATATATTATTTGCAAAAAGTTTACATTGTTAAGGCTGTTTTTGGAAACGTCTTTAAAAAAACACTTGCACATGCAAATGACCATCGATGAATGACATAATTCAATCAGCCATCATATTTGGAAATGCGATTCTGCAAAGTTTGCCTGTTTTTTTAAATGCACTTGGGATTTTGAACATCAAATTTAACACTGTTTATAACAGAAACTGTTTAAAGTACATATATATACAATAAATTTTAAAGAAGAGAAATACTTAAAAAAGGTTTTTTTTATTTTGGAAAAAGAATAGCACAAGCGAATTTTTTTTGTCTGCTTTGTTGCAACACGAATGCCAGGTAAGTAAGGTTTTCGAACACTTGATAAATGAGAAGTGCGTTTTTGAACACTATGCCATCTTTGTTTTACTATGCTAGCGTTTTGGCTTTAATAACTTGCTTTTTCGATTCTGCTGCACAAGCGGTTTAATGCAGATGACTTTTCCGAAAAGTCGGTAGTAAGATTTTTTTTTAATCCAAATACAGGGTTTTTCAACTGGGACGCTACAAAAGTAGAGCGACAGGGACAGCATACGATGCCATATTTCTTGCCGCTCTTTTGACTTTCTCTTCAGTAAGGTTTGCCATTTCATGATGGAAAGATATACGAGCCAACAACGAGTCGAAATTATTAAAATTTACTACCGAAATTCGGAGTCAGTGGCCTCAACGTTAAGAGCGCTACGTCCAATTTATGGTCGTCATAATCGTCCTAGCAGATCAACAATTGAGCGTCCAGTGGAAAAATTCGAATCCACAGGCACAGTACAATATGTTCCCGTGCCAGTGAGACAAAGAAGTGCCCGTAGTGTCGAGAATATTGCTGCCGATAAGGCTTCAGTTGGGTATCTCTGCGAAGTCGTTGTGGCGAATTTTGCGAAAAGATCTTGGCCTACATCCTTACAAGATTAAATTGACGCAAGAACTGAAGCCGCTTGACCAACAGAAGCGTCGTATGTTCGTGAATTGGGCTGAGCAACAACTTGAAAATGATTCGGATTTTCATCGAAAAATCATCTTCAGCGATGAGGCTCATTTCTGGCTGAATTGCTTCGTAAATAAACAAAATATGCGGTATTGGTCAGGCAGCAATCCACACGTACTCCATGAGTCATTATTGCATCCCGAAAAAATTACGGTTTGGTGTGGTTTATGGGCCGGCGGCGTCATTGGGCCGTTCTTCTTCCGTGATGATCAAGACCGGCACGTTACTGTGAATGGAAATCGCTACCGTTCAATGATAACCGAATATTTTTGGCCCCAATTGGACTTGGATGACATGTGGTTCCAACAGGACGGCGCCACAAGCCACACAGCGAATGTCACAATCAATTTATTGGAAACCAAGTTTGGAGAACGTGTTATCTCACGAAATGGTCCAGTCGCTGGGCCGCCTCGGTCGTGCTATTTGACGCCGTTAGACTATTTCCTGTGGGGCTACCTCAAGTCTATGATATATTCCAACAAGCCAGCGACGATTGACGAATATCGAAAATGAAATTGCAGCAGTATTGGCCGATTTATGATTGAAAACCGTGGAAAATTGGGTTCAGCGTCTGGACTTCTGTAAGCGTGCCCGTGGTGGCCATGCAAAAGAAACCGAGTTCCATACATAATGGCATCGATCGTACTTTCACAGGAATAAAAAATTTTATTGATATCCAAAACCGTTTTTGTTTTATTTAAAAAAAACTTTTGTAGCGGTCTTAATGAAAAACCCGATGTAGTTGATCAAAATACGGTTATCTTTTTTATAAGAAACTGAACCATGAATACAATCCTTGTGGTACCGCAGCATATAAATATATGCTTTTATTATTGTCAGATGTTATTTAAATGACTATAACTTTTGAAAATGTATAAACAACTACAATGGTCAAGACCTAGCACTCAGCAGAAGTCATCCAAGTCGGGCACATTTTCCTTTGATCTTCATCCAGACAGACAACACACATATCAATTCTTTCTAAAAACGCTTCTTGACTTTACAAAATAGTATTCTCAGATTTTACTAATTAATTTCTAATCCTAAAGACACTTCACTTTTTGGGGCGATTTCAAGTAATAACAATTATTAAAAATAGATTTTGCTTCTCTCACTGAGAATACCGTGTACATTTGATGCGTTGAAACTGCACGTAAATAAACAGTGGCCACTTTTTTTTTGTATATATGAAAATAGCCATCAAATCCCCACGCATTTTAGTTTCAAATATTTTATTATTTTGTTCTCGGTTCCATTACCGTGTTAGCAAATGGGCTGCGCAAAGTTCCATCGGTGAGATAAACCTGGGACGCCTCAACTGCCAATTGTCCCCAAATATCTGTAGATATATCCATAGTCGATTCGTTTACACTTCACTTTCAATATCAAAAGATTGCTACCACTTTTTTAACCTCAGCGATTTTTGAAAACTTCTCAAAACTTCTTTGATTGCACTTTGCGCAGAAAATTCACTACATTAATGTAACAATGCAGTCTATATTTTGTAAAATATTTAGAGCAAAAAAAAAAATTGTATAGCAAAATGTTCAATCACAGATATACGTTTGTATTTCGTATTACTTCCGATTGTTCTTATATAAAATTCGTACAATAACTGAATTAACTTTTGAGAGAATTTTCCAAAATAACCCGACCAAACGCATGGGAAATTTTATTTTTAGCTCGACGTTGAAAAAAAAAATTCTTTACTTCTGCTGAATTGTCGCTGATCGTCGAGTAAAAGCGCTGTTCACACCTTAAAGTATTTAAGAATATTCAGCTAGAATAGACTCGTCCGAGTGTTTCTATTGATTTAAAATCGAGAAAATAAAAACTACTACAAGTATTAACTTTTAGAAGTGTTTAAGAATTTTATTTTACCGCTTTCAACAGAGCGTATATTTTAAAAGAATGTTTGCAAGGTGCATTTTATTGTTTTTGTGTTTTAGAAAAAAAAAAAAATGATTTTTTGATTTCTTTTAAGATAGAGGAATTTACTATTTTAATTAGTTGTTTATTTATGAAGCGCGATGTGCACTAGTAGGTATAGTGTTAGTACATTTAAATATTTCTCTGAATTGTAGTTTAAATAAATTACTGTTTGATCATTTAAAAATATAAGAAAAATGTGTATCTGGAAGAATTGTGCACTCAGCTGAATGTCATCTAATAAATATAATGTAGTACAATGACAAGTGCACCGCCATCTGTATTCTGAGAATTAACATACCAAACTTAGTTTCGTGTTTAAATAAGTTTTCTCATTCCTGTACATTAGAGTGTAAGGGACTATTTTAAACATAATATTTCTATAATTCCATGAGAAGGCAACAAAGCTTGATCGAATTAGTAGTTCCAGAATCCGAGGAAGCCTTCACGTCAAAGAACCCATCTCGAAAAAAACTGGAGCACGACCGACTCAGTTGGTATTGTCATGTTCAAAGGAGGGATCCTACAAACCCCGTCAAAAAGGCAATGGCAATCAAAGTTCCCTTACAATCGCGTAAGAGAGGCAGGCCTAAAAACTCCTGGATCACACAAATACAGAAACACCAGCATTTGATTGGCCTCAATGATGAAGTATTCCAAAATCGGGATGCCTGCAAATATTTTTTGAGGTCGAACCGGCGAACCCCACAGGCGGACCAGTAGGAATGCAGTGAAGTGGGAGGGTTATGATCCCTTTAATCCTGATCATAATCTCGTCGTTAAATGGAGAGAAGAATTCCATGAGAAGGCATGTGAGTTTATAATAAATATCTATCAGCAGAAGCGGCAAATATTTCATATTTATTCACCTAACCTGTAGCGGCGCTTTTAAAGGTGATTTTTGGCTTTCACCATTTACCCCTTTGGGAAGACTGCCAAATTTTGGAGATATGCTATCTCAAGATCAGTCAGAAATGATTTGATATCAATATCAACTTGTCTAAGTCGGCTATCTCTTAGTATTTCACGTTTAAGGATTTAAATTCGCTTCATTTGTTAACGTCGTTTAATTGCTGACCCAAATTTAAGACTAAATTATTTTCAATCAATTTTACTTCGTTGTTCGATCAATGTGTTTTCCATCGAAACTGTAATAAGATATGTCCTTGTTTGACTACTGATATGGATACTAATTACTATCAAAAAGCGTAACACGTCATACAGTAAATGGAAGCACCGAACTACTAGTGTTAACTGGGATGCCTATAAGATGGCGCGACCCATCGCACATCGAAAAAAAATTTCAATGCTTCAAAACAAAACATTTCCCTACCTACGAAAACCATCTGTAGCAACCTACTCAAAATCGGTGTTTCAGATAGAAATAATAATTGTATGTCATTGCTTTAACTCGAAAGAATTAAATAATATTTTCCTTGGGTGTGATCCTTGTGCAAGTACATTTGATTTCAATCAATTCGCAAACTCTGTACAACTTAATGCAAGACTGGAAGATTTTGAAATGAAAAGGCGCCATTAAGTTTAACTCCATAGGAGAAGACGGTGTGCATATACGTTTTGTCAAGCTCATCTTACCAGAAATTATAACCAACACTTTTCCGGATTCCTGGAAAATTGCAGGAGTCCTACCAATAGCTACAAAATCTAACGCAACCTCTCCTGCTGACTTCAGACCGATTAGGTTCTTTGAAATAATAATACCAAACCAGTAAATGAAATACATTTTGAATCATAATTTGCTAAGTTCTCGACAATTTAGAGCTAACCACAGCTGTTCTTCGGCTATGGTCAACTTACTTGAGGAAATAAGACAGGACTTGGACAAGAATAGTATAACGCTTTTGCCTTTATTAGATTTTTCTAAAGCTTTCGATAAGGTGAACCATGAAATTCTGCTTTGGAAACTCGAAAATATATTCGGGCACAATGCCAGAGCATTTAATATGATAAAAAGTTTTCTTTCTGGAAGGTTGCAAAGGCTTATAACACATAAAGATCATTCTCTTTTAAAAACGATCACACAGGGCGGTCCCCAGTGATCAATATTAGGACCGATGTTATTTTATATTTTTATAAATTACCTTCCAAATGCTTGTGAACATACAGCAACGATACAACGATGTGCAACTTCATGGTACAAGGTCGTTTCATAACATCTCGCGGCACTTATCAAGGAAGATTTAAAGGGAATTCACAGATGGTCTGTAGAGAATTTGATTACAACTCAATCCGAACAAGTCGCAAGTGATCCCCATATGTTACAAGCAGTTTCACCTTCATCTTCTGCCGGATGTTTGTCTTAATGATAATAAAATCAAAGTAGTCGAAACAGTTACTAGTCTAGATATTGGCCTATCCAGCTATTTATAATCACATTAACATTGTCGTCGGACGTATATGCGGTGGTCTTCGTAAATTGTGGCCTTCTGCTTATTTTACACCTACTGAAACTCGACGAAAGCTGATAATAGCCTTAGTACCTACTACCACTCATTATAACGGGTGATCCAAGTAGAGATACTTTTTTCAATAGCATTTTTTGACAGATCACGTGTGAGTCGTGTCATGCTGTCATGTTATTTTTGTTAAGTATTGTTTGGCATTTCATAATGGAAAGACTTACGCGTGAACAACGTTTACAAATTGTTCAACTTTATTATGAAAATTCACGTTCTGTGAGGAATGTGTTTCGTGCACTTCGCTCAACTTATGGTCAACATAATCGGCCTACTGAGCGTACTATTCGCAACACCATCACCCATTTTGAGACCCAGCATTCATTATTGGATAATATTCGACCGAATAGACCACGTCCAGCACGCTGTGAAGAAAATATAGCGGCCGTAGCTGAGAGTGTACACGAAGACCGTAGAGAGTCGATTCGGCGCCGTTCGCAGCAACTCGGACTGACGTATGAAACGACTTGGCGCATTTTACGTCAAGATCTTAAATTGAAAGCGTACAAAATACAGCTTGTGCAACAACTGAAGCCGCTCGACCTTCCCAAGCGGCATCGCTTCGCTCTATGGGCTCTTGAAAAGTTCCAAGAAGATCCGACGTTTTCGAGGCAAATTTTGTTTAGCGATGAGGCCCATTTCTGGTTCAATGGGTATGTAAACAAACAAAATTGCCGCATTTGGGACGAAGAGCAACCTGAAGAGATTGAAGAAATGCCACTTCATCCCGAAAAAACAACGGTTTGGTGTGGTTTGTGGGCCGGTGGAATCATCGGTCCATATTTTTTTAAAAATTATGCCGGTGCGAACGTAGCCGTCAATGGCGACCGTTATCGTGCCTTGATAACCGACTATTTGATGCCTGAAATTGAAGCTCGTGATCTCGGCGACATTTGGTTTCAGCAAGACGGCGCCACTTCCCACACATCGCATCAATCAATGGACTTATTGAGAGAACATTTCGGTGAGCACATAATTTCACGTTTTGGGCCGGTCGATTGGCCACCAAGATCGTGTGATATCACACCGTTAGACTTTTTCCTGTGGGGATATGTAAAGTCAAAAGCTTATGCCGGCAAACCCGCTTCGATTCAGGCCTTGGAGGAAAACATCACGCGTGTCATTCGCCAGTTACCAGTCGAAATGCTCGAACGAGTGATCGAAAATTGGACTCAACGGATGGACCATCTGCGACGTAGCAACGGCCAACATTTGATAGACATAATCTTCAAAAAATAAATGCCAAAGAATGTTCTTTCAAATGATAATAAACATTCTCCATTAAATTTGAATTTTCTGTGTTTTTTTTCTTTAAAAAAGTAGTGAACCTCGATATGGATCACCCTTTACAAGCTATTTAAATTATGAAATTGCACATGGACCTGTTGAATTCGAATTTGCCCCCTAGGCGTTTGCAAATTTTTAAACGACAAATATGGCGTTTTGCTAGTCGTGTTCTGAAACTAAAACGACTCCTAGAATACGAATACGTATATAGAACTTACATTCCACACAAGGAAAACGCTACAAGGCGTTCAACGACTTATAAACGCCAGATGTAATACCGATTTTTAAAAAACGACTGCTGTCGTTTAATATAAACGCCAAGTAGAATAAGGGTGATTGACATATTTTAGAGCATTCAAAACAACTACACTAATGTGCATCCAGTATTTAAAAATGATTCAATTATGTTTGATTAGTTCGCACATGAGTGGTACACGAAACAAAAAAAACGTTTGACAACCGTTGGTCTAGACCACTCTAAGTAGACGCCACTTTTGTTGTTGTGTGTTGCTGCAATATTTAATTGTAAGAACGTTTTCTAACACAAAAAAAAAATACGAATTTTAGATATACAAATACTCAATAAGCGAACTCAGGTGGGCGGCAGCTTATTATGAAATGTTTCTAATATCTGGTATCGGGTCTTAATAAATATAAGTGAGTATTTTTTTATTCATCGACAGAGATGATTTCTGTTTCTACTCTTACTACGACAAATGGTATACGAATTGCTTTTCAAAAAGTGTTATACGATCAACAACGATTTTATTTTGAAATGGTTATTCAATGGAAACAAAAATTTGCAATATTGTGCTCTGTACAAACAAAACACGCCCACTTTCTGTCAGAATTTAGCTCAAAAATTGAATTTTTAGTGGTTAAGTTAGCTTATGTATATTTGTTAAACAAAATGGTCAAACGTTTTGAAGAAAATGAATAAGAGCTCCGACTCATGCTGCAAATGATATCCAAGTGCAAAGGTCGCTGTTATATGGCGTGCAGTTTAGATAATGGTATTGCACACTTGTTGAATGTGGTCAATATTCTACTAACATCCCCGTGCCAAGGAGACAATTACGCGCTATAAATATATATATTTTTTTTTTTTCGAAAAACTAATTCAGATCACAAAACGAAGCACTTTCCAAAAAATTATTTACACATTCCTCAAACCGGATATAGTGGATTCCCACCTACAGAATGGATGTCGATGTGAACCTAGTACTATGAAGAATTTGTCTTCATTAATAAATAGCACATGCTTATTTATATTGAGTCCTTTAAATATTTTTAATTTTTATAAAATCTTTCACTTGTTTATTTTTTTGTCGCTCAATTGATTAATCCCTCCACATAAACAATACATATTTAAAATATAGATTTTTCTTACACAAAAACTTTGATAAAACTGTTCAATTTCCATTGTTCAATACAACCAACTAAGGAAACAACAATTAACACCGAACAATTAGAACAAATAATGAAAAAACAGACTGTCGCCGACCGACAGCTTAAAATTAATAAATATTGTGAGTAATATTCGACAGAAACATCAATTTTCTACTCAACACAAAACAAAAAAAAAACACAAAAAAGCAAAAGAAAGGAAAACCTATTATCTATCTAACAGGTGAGCCATTTACTAATAGAACAAAAAACTAATTTCTTGCGAAAGTTTAAGTATTTAAAATTCGGTACATACTCACCAGTTTTTCCTTTGACACGTTTCCAAGACCATCTCTGCCAATTGCCGATGACGTTGTTTGTACAGCAAGAACATTCCAATTATCCACCATTTTTTTTAATATTTACTTTTTTATTTATTTATGAAGTGGATATGTATTAATGTTTTCTCTGTCATTCACTTGCAATGTTTTGAATTTCAGTTCTGTTACTTAAACATTTTTTTTTTACTAATTTATATTTATCCTAAAATTATGCAAGGAAAATACTCGTAAATCAATAGAAAAATTATTTATGGGGCGCAAATACGTTTTCCTAATTTGTTTACTAATTTGATTTGTTTTTTTTTTATGTAAACACAGAAATTTTGTATCTGGGTGTATGCCTTTTGATCATAATGCTGTAGGATAAAGTTTATGTTATTTTATTGTGCTAGTGAATTATTTAGTTGAAACCATAGAAGAGAAAATAAACAATTTAATTCGCAATAAAAATTATCGGTTTGGAAATTTAAAAAAAAAAAACCATTAAATTGTTTTGCTTTTGCAAAGAGTTTCGTAATGTAAATGCAGTACAAAAGTACAGTATCCAGTACAGTATATTATCCACCTCCAAGAGTATAGACTCAGTTCTGAGGGATCGTGGAAAAAATTTGATTTAGCAGGAAGACATGCCTCAAAAAGGGAAAAATGAAATACTTATTTATATTTCGTGGGAATTCTTTTTTCTCTGAAATGGTTTTGCAAAATTACGAGTAAGCAAATCTGATAAACAGAACAATTTAATTATACTTCTAGTTATTTTCTTTGCCAACATGAATGCTAGACTACCGTATGATAAAAGAACGCAAAGTAACGATAAACCATCCGATGTTTGGTAATAGCCATTTTGTTTTAGCCACCCAATATTATTTCATTAATTTTTTAGTTAAATTTGGTAATAACTTTTAGCTAATCTCGGCGAAATTGAAAAATTATTAAATGCATCAGCATCAAATATGACATTTCTCGATTATGACGTTCATGGTGTTGGAATGTTTTAGTACTTCTGGTTTCTTCTTTCCAGGAAAGGAAATGTCATTTAAATACCAACCGAACACTTTTAGAAGAGTCCGGAAGTCTTCCGGATTACCAATTGAAAACGACATAACAATCACGATCGTTAATTGTCATACGCACTAAAACCCTTATAAAAATGGCCGATTCCACAGCAGAAAAAGTGCATTTACTCGAAACTAGCACTTGCAACTATTTTTTGAACGTGGGAAAGTTGTGCGGAAAGAGTAATTTTCTCCATCTGCTATGGGAATTCTGTGAAAAAAAATCCCCCTACAACAAGTCAAATTAAATAGTAATAAAACAAATGCCAATCGATTTTACAGCCAGGTGGTAATAAAATCGATTTCTGCCATAGAAATAAAATGGCATAGAATTGAAGTGCTGAGGTTTATTGGTGCCTTGAACAGCAAAAGGCTGTTGTGTTCCGGGGCAAAAGGGCTTGTTAGGAAATGAAAAAGCTGATTACCTCAGAAGGAAGAAATTACTTGTAGAACTAAGGGAGACATTTAATATAGTACAAATTTTACTTAGTATATAAGAGAGGCGATTGGGAAAAGGCTTACAACCAGGAAAATGTGAACACTTTGGTTGAGTTGAAATGGCTTCTGCGAGATTGTGATGCTATTTGAGAAGGGGCGGTCACCTTGGCGCCTAGAATCATATAACTTTTTATGAAATTGTTGATAACAACGAGGTCGTTAAGATCACGGAACACATATTGTCTTATTGAAGTGCAATATTGTTTCTTCCTCTTCATCTAGGGCAGAGAGGTCACGTCTGCCGAAGAGGCATCGAATTGCCACCACACAAGTGTGCACGCGTGTCTGTGGGTTAATAAATACTACTGAAGATTACTGATCCCGTAAAAGGAAGATCCAGCAAACAGGAGCGTGAAGATGTTAATTAAAACTCGCAGAAGGCTAGCAAGTCTAAAAACTCCTCGATAGTAAAAAATTAACAACACTATCATTTCATAGGCTTGCCGAATAATTTTTGGGATCGAAACGACGAACCCCACAAGCGAAGCAGTAAGGATGCAGTAAAAAGGGGAAAAGCTGTTATCCTTTATATTCTTGATCAATGGAAATACGGAGACCGCGCTTCAAATGACAAGTAATATCTTTTGTCAGGCTTTTTCAAGTTGTGGGGCAGCGTAAAACTTAAGATGGTACTGGGCCGTATTTAAACTTTAGACCTTAAACCCTATTTCAGCAGTCCAACACAATAACCATTGGGGCAGTGGTTCACTTAAAATGTTTTTACAAAATGCAAAAACTCAATTGATTTCAATATTTCATGAAAATGACGTTACAAACTTCTTTTATAGGGATAAAGCAGTTAAAAGATCTCTAGTAGACCTACAAGAGCGAGAGAAGAGTAGAATAGTTCAGTAGACCTGTATTTTTATGTGCATGTTAAAAAAACAGACTTATCAACTCAAGCTAGAATGTGCACATATAAATCAGGCTAATTTAATTAATTCTTATCCACTTTTAGCGACTAGAAGGTGCACAATCTTTCTGTAAATCCGCAAAAAAACCGAATTCGTTCTTTTTACTTATAGATAAGTAATATCGGAACTCCACTTAGAACTTCCGAACGAATCTTGAGCTGACATGAAACAGAGGTGAAGTCCAAACTTAAATTTAAGAGTCCTAAAAGATCATGTGGTTTTATACAGAAGTAGGATGCCCATGCTGACTTATAGTAGTTTAGTTTGGTGGTAAGCAATGCACAAAGCTACTTATCCAAAGACTGTCACCAAGATTCAAAGAATTATTTTTATTGGCACCACGGGACAATGACAACCAATGATTCAGCGGGATTGGAAATCTTACTCAATGTAAAACATTTGAATCTTTTTATCACAGAACTGGCTGTAAATAGTGCACTTAGACTAAGCTAAACTTGAATATAGTCTGACATGGGTACGCGCAGATTAAACAGAAATAGGTTAGACTACACAATTCCTCATACCTTGCCCCAATAAGGAGTTGGAGCAGAATTTTTTTCTGATAACCTGAAACTATCCAGTGCAATCAGGTTTCCTGACTGCAGTTAAAAACTCTTACAACGTTAAAGTTTGCTGGGTAACCGGACGACGCAAAAGGGTGCCTGACCATGGAAAAGCTGATAAACTGCAAGAAAATGTTTATAAGCCTAAACAGATCAGAGTTAGGCAGACACTACAGTTAATATCTCATCCTGTTAAATAAAACAGCAGATTGGAAATAAAGGAAAATGAAGTGGCCACCTTCATAACGAACGCAAATCAAAAACTAAACTAAACAAATAAACGTTGTGATCCCTTGTAAATGTAAGCACCAGACGTAATGCTACCATATGAAGAGGAAGAAACTAAGCACGGATGACTAATGCTGACGTCGTGTTAACGAGGATTGCATAAGAACAATCCGCAATTTCTTTGTCACTATGCCAAATTTGAAACAGATTTCTTGGAAGGCACTTCTTCACTTATTCAGAAGAACTTTGTAATAGGTCTATAAATGGCTTGGAATCTCATTGGTCCGTACATATAAGTTTGTGGCGTTACAACCCCTAGAGCATCTCAATGGATCTACATTGATCTAAGTGTAGCGAGTGCAAGATAGTATTTTCCCGGAAAGACCCATAAACCTTACTGAATCTAACCTATAAAGTGATTGAATGGTCAAATCAAAGGGTAATTTTATTCATCCAGGCTATAAATCGTTTTCCATTAGTTTTATTTAGGAACTCACTCATTCTGATACCCAATTGAACGACAACATTGCTTCTACTCAATGAGGCGATGAAAAAATAAATAACGATGCCAAAAATTTATATATTTAATTTTGATGCAATAATCAACATGTTTTTGTTATGCACTCATATTCTGTTTAAAACTGAAAAATTAATTATCTTTCGGAAATTGCTTAAAACAAAAACACAAATTGACATATGGTGGCTTCTTGACTAGAAATCGTGTCTTCCGACTTAAAGTCGAGAAGCAGAACGCTCCCCTCAGAATAATCAGAAATAGTTATTTTATGCCAAAGAAACGGGTTCGGAAGAGTTGCCAATGCTTTTTTTTACCCAATGGGAAACGACAATATTTTCTTTGGCCACCACACAAACTGTCATTCTTCCTACCAAAGCCATTGACTGCAATTGACTTTGACTGTTTTCTTTAATTATAATCGTGTGGTTGTCAAAGGGGCTTAAAGCCTCTTTAAATGTTTTAAAAAACAACTTACAAGTCCCAATTTTCTTTTTCGTTGGTTTGTTGAATTTAAAAAAAATATAGTGAGCTATTCACAAAAAATTCTACACAAGACGACGGTCCACTTAAAAATTACAATTTGCAGACACTTTTAAAAAAGAGAATAATTTCAAGCTATGTATATATTTTTTCCACACTTCGGCGACACTTTTGCAATAAATCAATACACATTTATTTAATATTGTCGTACTTATTTTATTGGCAATAACTTGTTAGAGGGCGTATTTAAGTAAACTTTAAAACGCACTAATTAAATTCTATTATTAGAATTGTGTTTTAAAATTTTCCTAATATTCTCAAAAATGAAAAAAAAAAAAACCGATAAGCAAACTTGTCACTCAGCCAACATTTAGAATTATTTATTGCAATTGCTAATTACACATAAAATAACTTTGTTTTGCCGTTACAGTTGTAAAATTTCAATTTAACTGGAAATTTGTCACTTGAAATTTATTTTTAAAAAGAAAACTTATTTCTTTGCTACACAAAACTGCAGTTGTCACAATATTGTTTTTTTTTTTTGCAAACAAAAGAAAGATTTTACAAAGATCAAATTCTTGGCATCCCCATCACTTTACTCATTTCGAAGCATAGAAACAGCACCTCTCAAAACTGACCAACAGGAAATTCCATCTTTAACCGACGATCTATCTCGCACTAAGAAACCCGACGGACTGAACAATTTTTACTTGCAAAAATGTTGTTTAAAAAAAAAAAGAAGGAATTCAAATATTATGTAGATAATTTAGTTTTTTGACTCGTGTACTCGTCCACCATGCGCTACACTTCTTGTGCTTTACATGTTAGATGCCCTTTTGGATCAACTCGCGCGCAGTATTTCTATTTGGTATCTATCTGCTGCTGCAGTGAATTGGCCAGTATGTGCGGGATGCGCAAAATTTTGTAAAAGTACGCTGCTATAAAAAGATCCGAAATACAATTAATATAGACGCGGCGCGCCCGTGGAGCACTAACATTGGCCGTTGGATATCGATCGTTCGATTTTTTGGCATCGAATAAGGAATCACATCGAAACCCAGTCAGACTCTAGAGTTGAAGGTTATGACATCTATTAGACAAAGTAATCGATTGTTGAGTTTGTGAAGCTATTTTTTTTTTCGTCTGTTCTCTAGATCATGGCGAGTGTAGAAGATTATTTAAAAATACAAAGATTATACGGATCATCGAGAGCATGTAGGATTCAACACTTGTAGAAACAAAAATGTCGCAAGCTAAGTGTGAAAAATTATTGTCAGATCTAATTTTGTTTGTTCTGAGTAAACAAAAGGAATTTAGCAATCAAGTGTTTACTTGAATTAATTTTAGTGTATGTCATGATTAGTTTGCTTCAGAATTACGAGTGTTTATTTCACTACAAGAAAATAAAATAAAATTTGATTTTTTATTAGCAGGGAGTGATTTTGGCAGGAAAAAAGCAGCGTAGGCTTACGTTGAGATTGATTGTTGAGAGAAAATGTTCGTATCTATGGCATACAAATGTTTGAAATAACTGGCAAATTGTTTATTGTTCTAAAATAAGTGGAGTCATTCATATCTTTGGCATGAATCGTTGAATCATGCAAAAATTAAAAAAAAAACCTTTCAGCAATCTGAAAATAGAGGCGATTACATATGAACACGGAACTTCATCAATAGATTACTTCGTAGTAGATCTGGGTATATCAAGTCAGTTTGTTTTGTTAAAACATCCGTGGCCGATAAAAAATTGTGTGATTAAGAAGTCACTTTCACATGTATTTACTCCAGCCATTTGGTGACACTTAGGTTCAATCTCGAAGTCCACCTGCCCCGAGTCTTTATCGCCCCCCACGAATTTATGTTATAAGCTGATTGGTGCTTGCTGCATTTCTCGTGTTTGAGGTCTTCGACACGAATCTTACATCCATAGAGAAAGATGGAGTTTGTGATTTAAATGTGTTTGCCTTCTTTTGATCCTCCGACGTTAGACTTAATAAGTTAAATGTATTATCAGATTTTTCCGATAAAAGGCGTCCTTCTTGTCAACACCCTGAAGGTGTTTTCCCGAGAGTATCTTATGCTATCTGACAAAGTTAAAAGCGTTTCTAAAGTTCTGACCGCAAAAGCAACACTTCTCTTACCGCCATGCTTTAAAACTTTAAAACGCACTAATTAAATTCTATTATTAGAATTGTGTTTTAAAATTTTCCTAATATTCTCAAAAATTAAAAAAAAAAAAACCGATAAGCAAACTTGTCACTCAGCCAACATTTAGAATTATTTATTGTAATTGCTAATTACACATAAAATAACTTTATTTTGCCGTTACAGTTGTAAAATTTCAATTTAACTGGAAATTTGTCACTTGAAATTTATTTTTAAAAAGAAAACTTATTTCTTTGCTACACAAAACTGCAGTTGTCACAATATTGTTTTTTTTTTTTGCAAACAAAAGAAAGATTTTACAAAGATCAAATTCTTGGCATCCCCATCACTTTACTCATTTCGAAGCATAGAAACAGCACCTCTCAAAACTGACCAACAGGAAATTCCATCTTTAACCGACGATCTATCTCGCACTAAGAAACCCGACGGACTGAACAATTTTTACTTGCAAAAATGTTGTTTTAAAAAAAAAAAAGAAGGAATTCAAATATTATGTAGATAATTTAGTTTTTTGACTCGTGTACTCGTCCACCATGCGCTTCACTTCTTGTGCTGAAGGTGTTTTCCCGAGAGTATCTTATGCTATCTGACAAAGTTAAAAGCGTTTCTAAAGTTCTGACCGCAAAAGCAACACTTCTCTTACCGCCATGCTTGGGTGTTCCTTTCTCCTCCTTTTTATACCATCATTTTATTTCCTTTCTAAAATTTGACATGATGGAATGACACACCGCGAGATACGAGGTTTATCATTTTAAAAAATATATATTATTTTTCATACATATAATAATAGCCAAGTCAATTTTCTGTATTGAATTTTCTGCACTGAGTTTCTGAAAGCTGAAATTTCGAATATATGTAGATCATGACCTAAAAAGGTGGAGGTATATATTTATTTTTCTTAGTTTCTAGGCCGAGGCGACTTAGAAGCACTTTAAGCTTACAGCGCCATCTATATTCGAGTATTAATGGATACCTCAATACGGAATATGTCTAAATGTATTGACGAATGAAGGCTTACCCCTGGCGGTCAAGTTTCGAACCGTTAGGTTGCTATAGATTTTCACGGTTCGTTGATTTTTGTATTGAAATATCAAGTGCAGCGGCAAATTGTTTCTTATATTTGATAATTAAAGAAGTTAATACATATTTTTTTTATAAAAAAGAAGTATTAAATACGCTAATGCACAAAGTGTAGTTACGAATGTAATACTAAGTTTTTATTTTTAATAGAAATTGCAATCTTGGAGCAGTCTTCCTGTTTTCTGAATTATACATCCTCTAAAATGCAATTATAAACATAATAATTAATACACTTTATTCAAATTAACTTTATCAAAGTCACCAACATTTTTTAATAATAGTAACAAACTGATATGACAAATATTTGTTTACGCATTTTACACTTTGTTTAACTAATTTGTATGTGTGGTGTACCTGTTCAATTTATTCTAATTAGACGGATCGCGGCTCATTTCCAGAGCGCGGAGGGTCGAACCTTGGACTCTTTTAAAAAGAGACCTTAGGATACTTTTGTTGACAAAATCCAACATTAGCTATGATAAAATAGTATAGAAAGCTTTGCTCTTAACCACCGACAGCTCAAGGAATTTCTTTGATTCTGAATATGATTCGGAAAAAAACTGACGCATCATCATGGTTGTAATTGTTCCCACTATGAGGCGAAATAAAAAACAAATAAGAAATATTAGTTGTTCTTTTCTAGAGCTAGATAAAATTATTCAATCGTATCTGGACCCCACTTAAAATTACTTGCCAACCACTGGTTTATACGAACAAAGTCGTAGGTTTCGACTGAGTTAATATCAATCAGAGTATTTACTTTAGATATAGTTTCCCACGAAATATTTTTATTTTCTAAGCAATGAAAGCAATCTGTCATTTCAGTCCGAGAACAATTAACTAAGAAAGTAAAGAAATGTATATTTCCTGACTTTTCGTACTCATACAGTGGCAAGAGTTCTTCAAGATCTCAACTTACATAAATCCGCTGGTCCAGATAGTATTTCCCCTATCGTTCTGAAGAGGTGTTCTTCCACGCTGTTCTATCTGTCCTATTTTGCAGGACTCTTTCCGAGAAGATGTAAAACAGCATTTGTCCAGCCAGTCCCAAAAAAAGGCAAATCTTCCTCCCCCTCCTCCTACCGACCAATTGCACTTACGTCCCTTCTTTCCAAGGTCATGGAAACGCCGATAAATCGTCAGCTTATGAAATATCTCGAATCCCGAAAACTTCTCAATGACCGGCAGTACTTGAAATTTCAAAGGCTTTTGACAGAGTTTAGCATCAAGTCGAAATGCACGCATGGGATCGATGTTACCCTACATAAAGTCTGGAACTCATCAAATAAATGCTGGTGTTCCCCAAAGCTCCGTTTTGTCTCCAACTCTCTTTTTCATTTTTATAAATGATCTACTCTGTGTTACTTCTAATCCTATTCATTCATTCGCCGACGGCAGTACTCAGCTTTACATATTCGTTTCCTGGGCAACGCCCCTCATCTTCGCGCGTTGAACTGGAACAGCAACGTATGTTAAGCTCGTTAAATTCCGATCTTAACAGCATACTTAAAAGGGGTGGGGTGGAATTTAATACTTCCAAAACACAATGCTATCTTCTGTCATTGAAGCGAAACCCCAATACTCTACCATTATCCATGAATGGCACTTGCATCGCTGAAACTGCAAGGCTTTCCATCCTCGGTATGTGCGTTAATGACAACCTCCGTTGGAATGACCACACATTCGACGTCGCCAAGAACGCTGCGAAATGTTTAGGCTTCCTAAAGCGATGTAAGAAATATTTTTCCCCTTCTGATCTGGCTAGAATTTACAAGGCGTTTATTCGCGCAAAACTTGAGTACAACTCTCATATCTGGTCCGGTGCACCAATTACATATTTGGAGCTACTTGACAGAATTCAAAAACGTGCGATAAAATTTATTGGCGACAGAGATATTGCGAATTCGCTTGACCCTCTTAGTCATCGTCGTAATGTCTCCTGCCTGTCGTTGTTCTATCGATACTACCATCACAAGTGCTCAAACGAAATAGCCAGTTGTATTCCTCCCCTTCAAAACTTTAACCGTCATACCCGCCATGCCAGGAATGCTCATCAGTTCACCCTAAAGCCTATATTCGGACGTACTGTGAAATATAAGGATTCGTTCATATGCCGCACAACACGAATGTGGAATGCTCCACTCTGTTTTTCCTCACCATTGCAATTTGCAAACATTTAAAATCAATGTGCATCGGTTTCTCACCCTGTCTTCTAATTCCTTATTTCCTTAATGTCCGTGCTGTGTTACTTTCAACATTATAAGGGTGCTAAAAATCCCTTTTGCACGTGCAAATTATAAAAAAAAAAGTTAATATTTAGTTGGATAGTAACACTAATTTCTTTTAACACGGGCTAGGCTGGGCATTCAGCTAGTAAAATAATAATATAGTATAATATAATTAAAAAAAAATACAGTGAGCTTCTGCGTTGATTTTTGCTTAAGTCTTATATTTATTATACATCTTGGACTTGTGTACAATAAATGTACTAAATATGCAAAAAAATATATTACAGAGATAAAAATAAGCCAATTGGCGATTTTCATCATTTATTTCTACACTTTGTGAATAATTATTCATCTACTCATACACATCATTTTGCAAGGCATTGAGCAGTGCAATGCCCGGTACACTGTGCACTTTGTGTCTATGTGTAAATGTCTGTTTTTAGATAAATGCATTGTTTCAGACGAAAATCTCCCTTTGACGCATAACAAGCAACCGTACACGATGAAGCAGACCACATTGCCCAAGTATATTTAAATGATTTGTTAGTATTTCATTGTATAATAACAGAAATATTTGTGTTTGTACAAAACGTAAATGTTGCAAAGTGCTCGAAGGCATGTGGCAATTTCGTATAATAAAATAATGTATTTATGTATCTAATTTTTTCATATTTGTATATTCCAATTGCATAACCAACGGTTTGCTTATCGGGTATTCTTATGTTTTGGGTCTCCAGTTGCGTATGAATTTATGAATTTGTATCCCATATAGCTACAGCTAACATACATCTCAATTATATACCAATTGAAAAATAAAATTCGATTTTCAATAAGAAGATTCTCTCCCACATAAACATCAGCACTCAGGCATATAGTTTACTTTCAATTAAAATGAAAAGCACTCGATAGACAAAACCTATTTTCGGATGTTTATGTAGCTCGAAAGGACTCACTTCATAGAAATGCACACATCACTTCAAATTAAAATTATTTATTTATTTTAAAAATTTTACAAAAGACTTGCATGCCTACACTAGTTAAGGTTTTATTTATTGCATATTTGTTTTAAATAAGAATAGGAACGTTTGCAATATCCATTTAGTGTGATTGTTCAACCAAATACTTGCACCATTAACATTGCGCCCGCATTGGACCTATTGTCCTGAAGTTAGAGTTCATTCATGCAGGCGAATTGAACAGCAATTGGCAAGCGTTATTTTACATATTATTTAGCAACAAACTTGAGTGGAGGAAGGGGTAAGGGGCCTTTTCTCGTCCCAAACAGTTTGGTTGACTTTATTGGCTTAATACAAGCAATACTTAAAACATACATCAAAATTCTTAAAAACTACTTAAGTTTAATTAGATTACGTGCTATGCCATGGACGGTAGAAATATATTTTGAGGCTCTCTTTGCTTAAGTGGAAGTCGAGAAGGGCTCATTCCTTCCGTAACTGGTTCGATGATAGTTGATTCTGCGAAAAGGTATCGATCGCGTATTGTTGGGTTTAATTTCTGAAGCAGAACCGAGATAGACAAAGTCCCTTACTACGTCAAAGTTATAGCTGTCGATTGTGATATTTCGGCCGATTCATCGATGTTGCTGTTGCTTCTTGTTGATAGCATATACTTTGTTTTTGCCCACGTTTATCGCTAAAGCTATTTTAGCCGCTTCTGTTCCTCCACTAGTGACAGTTTTCTTGTATTGCAAGTAATTGAACAGACTTTTGGAAAATCGTCCTCGTGTGTTGGCCTGTATGCTTGTACAACAACTGAAGCCGCTCGACCTTCCCAAGCGACATCGCTTCGCTCTATGGGCTCTTGAAAAGATCCAAGAAGATCCGACGTTTTCGAGGCAAATTTTGTTTAGCGATGAGGCCCATTTCTGGCTCAATGGGTATGTAAACAAACAAAATTGCCGCATTTGGGACGAAGAGCAACCTGAAGAGATTGAAGAACTGCCACTTCATCCAGAAAAAACAACGTTTTGGTGTGGTTTGTGGGACGGTGGAATCATCGGTCCATATTTTTTTAAAAATTATGCCGGTGCGAACGTAGCCGTCAATGGCGACCGTTATCGTGCCATGATAACCGACTATTTGATGCCTGAAATTGAAGCTCGTGATCTCGGCGACATTTGGTTTCAGCAAGACGGCGCCACTTCCCACACATCGCATCAATCAATGGACTTATTGAGAGAACATTTCGGTGAGCACATAATTTCACGTTTTGGGCCGGTCGATTGGCCACCAAGATCGTGTGATATCACACCGTTAGACTTTTTCCTGTGGGGATATGTAAAGTCAAAAGCTTATGCCGACAAACCCGCTTCGATTCAGGCCTTGGAGGAAAACATCACGCGTGTCATTCGCCAGTTACCAGTCGAAATGCTCGAACGAGTGATCGAAAATTGGACTCAACGGATGGACCATCTGCGACGTAGCAACGGCCAACATTTGATAGACATAATCTTCAAAAAATAAATCCCAAAGAATGTTCTTTCAAATGATAATAAACATTCTCCATTAAATTTGAATTTTCTGTGTTTTTTTCTTTAAAAAAGTAGGGAACCTCGAAATGGATCACCCTTTACTTGACAAATAGTCATATTAGCAGAATTTAATCTTTCAATTACAAGAACGTGTTTATAATTTTTCCAAAATTTTTGGAAACGTTGAAATTTCGGAAATCATCTTATAATTTTTAACCGAATTTCGAAAACCGTTTCTTCAAGTTGAAGTTGTGAAATGTCTGTGTCTGTCTGTGACGGAATATTCCAGTTGAAAAAGGGAGGTTACCCATTTAAAAACAAAACTACCTGAAACTACAGTATGTACATGTATATTTGAGATAGCTGTGTCTTCAACGTAACATTGGTTGTGGAAACCTTCGTTACTTTTTTATCTATAAATTTAGATAGATATATATGTTTATTTCGTAATAATATTTTCAAAAAGTCTGTCAACGCACATTTTACAATTTAGAGATGTGATGTATTTATCTTAGAGCTGAAACATTAACATGTATAACAAAAAAAAAATATATATATTAATTTAAATGAGGAAAATACGGAAAACACACCTTCATACGAAATTAAAAAAATAAAATGTCTTCCATATATAAATGGATAAACGAAAAATAAATAATAAAATTAAACAATTCAAATCCATTAAAAATTAAAAGTAAAACTAATAAAACCAAATAAAAAAATAAATAAGTTAACAAACAAAAACTAAATTGGAAACAAATAAAAAGATAATAAATAAATAAACAGAAGGAAAACAATAAATCAAAGCAAACGCAACAAAAATTTTAAAAAAATAATTATCACAGATTATGTACATATGTAAATTAGAGAGTTCGTAGAAATGTCACAGCTGTTATTGAAATTAGTTGTAAGTTAAGATCTAGAGATCTATGGTAGAAGTTTGCTACGGTGGCTTAGCATCGGTGGTATATTCTAAAGATTGCACTAAGCTGCTTAATGATTGGTTTACATGGCCACGCCAGTCTTTTGCCAGTGAGGGAAAGCACTACCACTACGTTTTTTTGTTGGTAATGCTAATTTACGTGGGAGCAGCAGAATTTAGTGTGTTTGATCTGTAATCTCACTCTATAAACATTTAAATCATCGGCAGTAAAAAAAAAGATCTCTCTCTCACTTATCTCATTTCCCTCTATTTTTCATTATTCTTTATCCGATCATATGCTTTGTCCTGTTGATAGTTTTAAAGATTTCGAAGTTTTCTTTAACCCCAAACTTTTAACTTTATTGGTCATATTAACTTTATTGTTAATAAATCAAACTCCATGCTAGGCTTTATTAAGAGGTGGTCTAAAGAATTTGACGACCACTACGTTACTCAGTCTTTGTACAATTGCTTCGTCCGTCCGTCTTCACAAGTTAAGACTCCGTTCTATAATTTTCACTCAATTTGAATTAAAGCTATTAAACGTCACTTTATTCGTTTTGCCCTTAGAGGTATTTCATGGGATGATCCATATAACCTTCCTCCCCTTCAGTCAACGTATCAAAGTTCTTCAAATGTTACCCCTCTCTTAACGTAGACTAAATAGTGATATAGGTTTTTTTTTATATATTTATAACTTAAATAATCATGTGATTGATTTGCATGTCAGTAAATTTATACTGAAAATGTATTTGAGTAATCATGTAAATTTCTGCTCGTTACAGCTGTTTGTAAGCACTCCACGACACAGATCTGATAGTGTTAATCTCATGCAGAAATTGCATGCGTGGCCATGTAAACCAACCATTATCCCATATATTATCTAAGAATTTGAGTTAGGTACACAGTCAAGTATTTATTTTCTTATCTGCTACCATTATCTTTGTCTGAGGCTCTTTTGTTGTTACATTGCAAGTTGCTGTCTATTTTGTGAAATCATTTATGAAGAATCATGTACATTTTATTTAACGTTTTGTAAATTCTGCCAAATAAATTATGGTTTCAATTATATCTGTGAAAAATTAAGGAAACCCTCTTAATTGCGCCAACTATAGAGGACTTAGTCTTCTTAACATCGCGTACAAGATCTGCCGTAATATGTCAACGCCTGAAACCTTTCCTCAAAAACCTGTTTGGTCCCTACCGGAGCGGTTTCCACTCTCGACCGCATATTCACACTGCGGCAGATCCTGGAAGACACCCAAGAATTTCAGATCGATACTCACTAATTGATTTTAAGGCCGCGTACGATAGCATTTATAGAGACGAACTATACAAAGCTATGTCTGGTTTTGGCATCCCCACAAATCTCGTCCGTGGAAAACTCTCGCTGCTTCGTCAAGGTTGGTACCGACCGCACAGAAGTTTTCGATGTCAAAAAAAGATTCCGACAAGGTGATGCGCTATCATTCGACTTCTTTAAAATAATACTTGAAGAAATTGTAAGAAAGTCAAAAGTCAACTGCAGTGGCACAATTTATTTCAAGTCTGTGCAACTGCTAGCATACGCTAGTATTGAAGTTGAAGCGACAAAAATGGGATTGGCAGTTAATGAGGCAAAAGCCAAGTTTCTGCTGTCGACAAAAAGGGACACACAACATCGACGAATCGGACAAAACGTCACAATAGACGGTTACAACTTTGAGGTAGTCAGGGAGTTTATCTATCTCGGCTCCGCTATACGATCTGACAACAACATCTCTTGTCAGAAATTAAATGGATGATTACTCTTTCCAACCGCTGTTTCTATAGTTTAAGACGGTAATTGAGTAGTAAGGCCCTCTCCTTATCATCACAGTCCTGCTGTACGGCGCTAAAGCATGTACCGTATCACAAGAAGATGAGGATGCTCTTGCTCGTTTCGTGGGTAAAATCCTTCGCAAAATATTCGGCCTTGTTTGCGTTGATGAGTTCTGAA
The DNA here is from genome assembly GCA_963576555.1 of Ferdinandea cuprea. Lineage (NCBI taxonomy): Eukaryota > Metazoa > Arthropoda > Insecta > Diptera > Syrphidae > Ferdinandea > Ferdinandea cuprea. The sequence continues at coordinate 11,083,792 of OY754959.1, forward strand.
GAAGGAGATTCAACGACGAACTATACGAGCTGCACAGCGACATCGACAACAATGCTCCGGCCCGCAGAGTCTTCGACTCCAACCCCAGAGTGACGACGCAGTCAAGGAAGACCTCGCCTTACTTGAAGACAGCTAGTTAAGGACCGGGCTAGTTGGAGAGGCATGTTGATTGAGACCCAGGTTCACTCCGAACAGTAGCGCCACCTAGGTAAGAAATTAAGTAAATATAATAAAAAATACATCTAAAAAACGCTCGGTAAGCGAAAATGTTGACACAATAAAATACCGGGCTCTCATGAGTTATTACTAAGAGAAACGATAAGAGGTCTTCTTAAAAATTACATTGGTTAGAAAAACCATTCTCTCAAACAACAAAGAAACAACTATTGACAATATAAAACTATTAAATGCTTCAATTAATGTTGGGCCCCGCGCCCTATTTCCTATATGCACTTCCAATCCGCTCTGTTCCTTTTGCTTTCACCCCTGCGGAAAGAGTAATTTAATTCTCATGTAAACTCAATTAACTCCAACAGTCAGTCATTTTAGTTCTCATAAGTGAATCACATTCAAGATATCAGTTCATAAGTGATGTCGTCATATTGGATTTGCTCTACTTCCATATAAATGTCCGGTTGTTGGATTTCAAATTGGAAGTAGATCTAGAACTAGAACCTCTAAAGAGCAGATCTGAAAAGAGACAAAACAATCTTTAATGGTATAAAATAAACTGTGAGAATAAGAATATTGCAGTGAACTTATTCGTTTGTAATTGAAGACAGTCAAGTCATTGACTGTGTCTCTCCTCACAAGAGAAGCCAACAAAGTTCTATAAAATGCAGCACCAGGGCAAGGTGTGTCAGTTTCTACACAGTCTGTACGCAAGTGTTTGTAACGTATAGTAGGTGTGTAGTAGATACAATTTCTTGAATTGATATCTCATACCTGTAACGCGCTGTATACTAGCTGTAATAGCAGGTAAACAGACAGATACATACATATGCTCGCTTGAAAGAGAGAGCAAAAAAGTGAAACCTACCTACAGATAGTTTGAAATAGTGTTTGTTCGACCATTGGCAAGATTGTGTGCGTTTTGTTATTTTCTCGATGTTCAAAATCTAACTACAGGTTTTTTGTTTGGGCGTCGGTTTAGCTTGGCGAATCTTAAATAATATTTTCGTCCGAAATATGTGAAAAATATACGAAAATTGCTCAAAATTACCAATTCTAAATACAATTCGGTGCCAACTTAGTGTCGTTAAACTCTATCTGAAAACTACTTGCTATCTAATCTTTGTGTGAATCATGGATACGTATGGTGCTGAAAAAATACTTGCGTTCTTTTATCCATTGATTATACTTTTGTCGGTTTTGTGTTGCATTACATCGGGAGTAGCATGGGCCCATTGGCGTTATGTTCTAAATGCCTGTCCAGAAACGAACTGTGGGTGCTTCTTGAATGGACGAACCACATATACCACCTTTGAGGGGGGACACATTGCGTATTGTCACTTTGCCACTTATGGACTGATCTTGCCGCTGATCTTTGCTGTCATATTGGGAATCTACCATGTGTATAGAGTGTGTATGGGTACGGGCAAGAGGAAGCAAGGCATTACGACAGTCCGACAGAGGTAAGTTTTTTTTGTTTATTGACTTTTAAATGCGGTAAAGTTTATTGTTCATTGACATAGTGTCACTAAGTTAAATATAGTTCAATATTTATAGCTTAAACTGAAGGTATTACATGTGCATAAAAGCAACAGAGCTAAAGCTGACAAACTGATGTCACATCGAGGGAAGGATGCCTGGCATTGTCTAAAACTCATAATGATGTATGCAGTAAACAACTTTATGATTAAAAGCTGTCAGTTCGAGTTGATTTACTTGATCTTGCTAAGCCGAATTTGTGACTCATTCAGCCGTTCAATTAAAATATTGTTTGCGTTAATGATGATCACTAATTTGTATGTAGCCGATATACCCCCACACTTAGCACGCTGTGGTGCTTTTTATAAAGGGTGATCCATTTCGAGGTTCCCTACTTTTTTAAAGAAAAAAAAACAGAAAATTCAAATTTAATGGAGAATGTTTATTATCATTTGAAAGAACATTCTTTGGCATTTATTTTTTGAAGATTATGTCTATCAAATGTTGGCCGTTGCTACGTCGCAGATGGTCCATCCGTTGAGTCCAATTTTCGATCACTCATTCGAGCATTTCGACTGGTAGCTGGCGAATGACACGCGTGATGTTTTCCTCCAAGGCCTGAATCGAAGCGGGTTTGTCGGCATAAGCTTTTGACTTTACATATCCTCATAGGAAAAAGTCTAACGGTGTGATATCACACGATCTTGGTGGCCAATCGACCGGCCCAAAACGTGAAATTATGTGCTCTCAATAAGTCCATTGATTGATGCGATGTGTGGGTAGTGGCGCCGTCTTGCTGAAACCAAATGTCGCCGAGATCACGAGCTTCAATTTCAGGCATCAAATAGTCGGTTATCATGGCACGATAACGGTCGCCATTGACGGTTACGTTCGCACCGGCATAATTTTTAAAGAAATATGGACCGATGATTCCACCGGCCCACAAACCACACCAAACCGTTGTTTTTTCTGGATGAAGTGGCAGTTCTTCAATCTCTTCAGGTTGCTCTTCGTCCGAAATGCGGCAATTTTGTTTGTTTACATACCCATTGAGCCAGAAATGGGCCTCATCGCTAAACAAAATTTGCCTCAAAAACGTCGGATCTTCTTGGAACTTTTCAAGAGCCCATAGAGCGAAGCGATGTCGCTTGGGAAGGTCGAGCGGCTTCAGTTGTTGCACAAGCTGTATTTTGTACGCTTTCAATTTAAGATCTTGACGTAAAATGCGCCAAGTCGTTCCATACGTCAGTCCGAGTTGCTGCGAACGGCGCCGAATCGACTACGGTTTTCGTGTACACTCTCAGCTACGGCCGCTATATTTTCTTCACAGCGTGCTGGACGTGGTTTTTTCGGTCGAATATTATCCAATAATGAATGCTGGGTCTCAAAATGGGTGATGGTGTTGCGAATAGTACGCTCAGTAGGCCGATTATGTTGACCATAAGTTGAGCGAAGTGCACGAACACATTCCTCACAGAACGTTAATTTTCATAATAAAGTTGAACAATTTGTAAACGTTGTTCACGCGTAAGTCTTTCCATTATGAAATGCCAAACAATACTAAACAAAAATAACATGACAGCATGACACGACTCACACGTGATCTGTCAAAAAAGGCTATTGAAAAAAGTATCTCTACTTGGATCACCCGTTACCCTATCCTAAGGGTATATTAATTTTGACACATAGTTTGTAACACCCCTTAATATTCGCCGTAGACCCATAAAAGTATATATATGTATTTATGATCAGGACCAAATCCTAAGACTATCTGGCAATGTCCGTACGCAATTTTTAGGCCTTTAAAATTAAGCTGGGAAGCTGAAATTTGGACCACATATTCCCTAGGGCTCCGAAATGGTGAGGTGTAAAATTTTTTTGAATACGCCCACTGCCACGCCCACAATTTAGAAAAAACAGTTTTAAAGCTAAAGTTAGAGCGATAGAGTGTTAAAACAAGATATGTAGGCACTGCCCTCCTTTATAAGTTTGTCATATAAAGTTTTTTGCAACGTCTACTTTTTGTGGGCGTTTTTTACTTAAATGCTGTTTTCTTCCTAAATTTTCACAGAAAGCGAAAAAAAATGTTTAACAAAATATTTGTCCAATATTTTTTCCAACATATCGCCCATACAAAGTTTTTGGCCACGCCCACTTTTTGGGGTCGTTTTTTAAAAAAAAAATTTTCTTTTTTTTTAATAAATAGAACTAAATAAAATGCTATCCATCATCTTCTTAATGCTTTTTTCTTTGGGGCATATAGGGATATGGATAGGGTATCATACTGTTCGCCTCAAGCGGACTGTAGCCTTTCCTTATGTTTGTAGGTTGATTTGGTGATCTTTATCAAGCAGTAAAGGGTTTCTAAAAAATTTCAAAATTGTGACATCGGTCATACTCTACTAACATACTCTTCCACCACTCAAGGTTCTCAAAATACTTTTGGAAAATCTTTTAATCAATATTGAATTCCGTTTAGTAGTCAAGCTTCTGACAGTAAAACAGATTTTATTTACAGCGTCTTCGCGAGGGTTGACTTTGTTTTACTTTGCCAGATTTTAGTGACGTTGACGCTATAGCTAGCGGAAGTTCGTCTCACGTAGCAAAATATTTTTCGAATTCTTACATCGTCCCCCTTATGCCAGAACCATGAATACACATATTAACATTTGGGTGATCGATGTTTAACCAAAATCTAGAATGCAATTTGTACAAAAAAAATCATATTATTTTACAATGCTTAAGAAACTAAGCCAATTCAGTACACTTCTGACTTCTGTAGTTCTGCTTTGCATTTGTATGGCTAGATTTTGTTATACAAACCACCGAACTCTAATTAATCTATAAATCCAAATTCCCAAAATTTGCAATGAATTAAAGGAACACTCAGAACTAGTACAAAAATGTTTTTTTTACAGTATCTTCGAAAAAAGGCAAACCTGAACAACATTTAGCTTCTTAGATCCTTCTCATGTTGACTAAAATCACGCATAATTATTCGAACGGGCAAGATAGCGAATGCAATGAAGGCAATTGGACTTTTATCATGGTGGAAATATGCAGCAATTTACTTTGACGATAATGTTCATAACATCTGAAAACTCCTGAAATCTCCATCAAAATCACAAGGTTTGCCAGACATTTTCTAGAATTGAAATTGCCTCAAAATGTAGTTGCAATTGCAAGGTTGTCAAAGCAAACGCACCTTTTAACAAATTCTACAAGTTCCTCAATGCAGATGGTGACAGTTGATGAGTGAACAGTTGAAAGGCATTTGACAAATTTTCAACTGTGCTACAAGTCACTCGCAACCACTATATAAAGCTTCTGAGCATATGTAGTGGTTAAATGAAAGCCATGTAACATAATAATAATAAATCTTTGCAATCAGTTTAAGCAGGCAGTACTTTACAGCCGCAGTTATATTTAAACATAATCGAATTATAATCAATGTACATTTTCTTAAAGTCTCAATAAAATTCTATTCAATTCAAGTCATCTAAGAGTCAGATTATCTATGACGTGAACGATGATCAGCAGACTTGAAGTGCACTTGCAATTTGAACGCAATAACTTTTATTTTTCGATGGCTGACTGAAACGTCAAACAAAACCCTGGAAGTGTTTTGTTTTGTTTTTTTTGTTTGTATTGAACATTAAGTCGGTAACACCCTGTATATGTAGACGGTTGTGTTTACCTTTAAAAAAGTATATCATTTCGAAAAATCTGTTACATATTTCGTGGAGACCAGAAGTACAACTTTACTGCTTTACGCATGTGAAACGTGAAAATGCTCCGCCAACATCTCGAGCAGGCTTACAAGCTTTTATTAATAGTGGTCTGCGTTAAATCCTAAAGATCCGGTGGCCACCAACAATGAATTGTGGCTTAGGACTGGAGAAACAAAATTGGATGTTGGCATCAAGCAGAGAAAATGGCGCTGGATTGGCCATACACTGAGGAAACCAAATGACAACATAGCGAACCAGTGCTTCCAATAGAACCCTCAAGGTGTAAGGCGAGTTGGTAGGCCAAAAACAACATGGAGGTCAACTGTTTTGTAGGAAGCTTAATCGGAAAATCTGCGATCGTGGACACAGCTAAGGTGTCGAGCTACAAACAGAGAAAGATGGAAGGACCTGGTCGTCGCCCTATGCTCCAGAAGGAGTTAAAGTGTTGCTGCAACAGCAGCTTCAGGAGCAAAAGAAGAAGAAGAAATACAAAAATTGGACTGACCCTATGCCAGTATTTTTATTTAAAAGAGAATAGTTTGGAAGACCGAAAATTTTCATACTATATAACATGTCTGTCCCCTATATAGCTCGAAAATCATTTATTCGATTTTGTACTAATTGAAGATCAGTGTATGTTACTCAAGAACTTTACTAATCTTTACTAATTTAAAAAATCAAATAAAACGATTAAAGTATTTAATTTTTTTTATTTTATTTTAATTTTAGATCCGGTGACATGATACTCGTCACAACGGAATCGGAACTTACAAACAATGGCATTTCGCCTTACTACTGGACACCAGCTGCTGTCATCTCTTGTGTGATGTTCCTCTACACCCTTGTGTACGCTTCCATTTACACAGATGGATTTGAGACTACCTGCAAACAGTACCGTGAAACAATTCTTAAAGAAATTCAAGGTGTTGGAAATATAGTGCCTGTTATAAAGGCAAGACTTTCATGCGCCGCCGTATTTGACTTTATGGACTATCTTGTGGAAAGTTATAATTACGAGCGACGTAGATATGGAAGAATCAACAGTGCGGCTTGTTTCTATATGACGCTAGTTGGATCGTGGTTGGCAGTTTTTTGTTGGCTGAGTATATCCGTTATAAATATTGTTATGTCAAGACGAAATAAACCAGCGCGAGTATAAATTCTGCGAATAACATATTCAAGTTTAAAGCATAAGAATACATTCCACCCAATTAAGGTAGTGCAAGTTCAGTTTGCAAAACATGTTACTTTTAAGTCATTTACAACACGCTTCAAACGAATATATACACGAAAAATGATGTATTGCCATTTTGAATACATAATCGACTTTTGTAAAATAAAAAAAAAAATACTTTTTAATACAAACGAATGATGTTGTTTATTATTATAACGGGTGATCCAAGTAGAGATACTTTTTTCAATAGCTTTTTTTGACAGATCACGTGTGAGTCGTGTCATGCTGTCATGTTATTTTTGTTTAGTATTGTTTGGCATTTCATAATGGAAAGACTTACGCGTGAACAACGTTTACAAATTGTTCAACTCAATGGGTATGTAAACAAGCAAAATTGCCGCATTTGGGACGAAGAGCAACCTGAAGAGATTGAAGAACTGCCACTTCATCCAGAAAAAACAACGGTTTGGTGTGGTTTGTGGGCCGGTGGAATCATCGGTCCATATTTCTTTAAAAATTATGCCGGTGCGAACGTAACCGTCAATGGCGACCGTTATCGTGCCATGATAACCGACTATTTGATGCCTGAAATTGAAGCTCGTGATCTCGGCGACATTTGGTTTCAGCAAGACGGCGCCACTTTCCACACATCGCATCAATCAATGGACTTATTGAGAGCACATAATTTCACGTTTTGGGCCGGTCGATTGGCCACCAAGATCGTGTGATATCACACCGTTAGACTTTTTCCTGTGGGGATATGTAAAGTCAAAAGCTTATGCCGACAAACCCGCTTCGATTCAGGCCTTGGAGGAAAACATCACGCGTGTCATTCGCCAGTTACCAGTCGAAATGCTCGAACGAGTGATCGAAAATTGGACTCAACGGATGGACCATCTGCGACGTAGCAACGGCCAACATTTGATAGACATAATCTTCAAAAAATAAATGCCAAAGAATGTTCTTTCAAATGATAATAAACATTCTCCATTAAATTTGAATTTTCTGTGTTTTTTTCTTTAAAAAAGTTGGGAGCCTCGAAATCACCCTTACATATATAGTATATATATTTATTTCAGGACCAAACCGATGTAACGATTGACTTCATATCAACAAGATAATGTCAGCAAAGTTGTGCGTCAGGCTAAAAAGGTGGTGCTACAATAGATATCTTATACCAGTTGTAGATTCTCCTCCGGATAAATTAAAAATCTGTTAGAAACTTCAAAAGTAATACAATTTTTGCAATTCCAACTATGTCTACTGAAATGTGGTCCTCTGTGATACCATACGGCAATAGGATCGAATTTGTTAAACCAGCTGGAGCTACATATTTATGTAACGAGACAGACTTGTTATGTTAATATTTAATAGATCTTCAATATCATCATAAAAGAAAGCTCCTAAATGCAGACTGCATTATTTAAAGAGAGCAGATTTGATTTTGATGTTTGATCTATTTAGGGAGATTTAACACTTATAACTTTTCAAAACAAGCTTGTTGTAACATTATTTTTGCATCTATATTGGTCTTAAATGTGCATCCCTTAAGGAATAAAACGTGCTGTGTGGTGCCAAGTTTAGCGAGTATATTAGCCTCACATTTTCCTGGAAAATAACAATGCTCCGGTAGCCAAAAATGAGAACTACTTCGATATCTCCATAAGAGACGATTTATGAAAACTTATTCAAACACCAAAGTAATTGGTTTGCGGAAAGATAGGCTTAGTTTAAATATTTTGTAAGTAATTTTAAGGTCTTGTTTCGCAACTTAAATTTTAATTTCATCGCATCAGACTTTTTCGCGATGTTCTTACTCACTTACTTTTTTACTTTTGATATAAAATAGCCCTAGAAGCTTAAATTAATATTGCTGTCAAACTGGCAGACGGCATGATTTAAAAATCTTACGTAAGACGCACGTCTAAAACACAATCTAAGGCTGCTTTTTATTCATATAAGCACCTACCCACCATAATATGTTTTCTTAGAGTATTAGGAGGACGAAACTTCTTGAAATAGTTAGCACAAATACTAGTAGACAGAAGATTAAACTTTCAACTTCAAATTTGATTAAGCCAACACAAATTAGGGTCAGTTATAATACCCAGGTATCTACATTTTCAATTTTAAAGCAATGTCAACACAACTCATAAAATATATCACTAGCAAATAATTTAAACAAAGAATTACAATTTTGCTGGCATTTGTTATCAGTGTCCGATTGTAGTGCTGTACTTGCTTTTCGGTCAAATTAAGTTGTAATTTGTGGTCATGGAAGGTAAAACTATCGAACAAAGCTACATATGGCAATTTTCTAACCACTTGACATGCAGTCTAATCTTGCCTTTAGTAGTTCATAAGAAATAAATCAGGACCAAGAATAGAACCTTAAAGAACACCAGTTGAAACCATACAACATCAAACATTTTAGTTGTTCCAAACCTAAAGTCCCAGCACAAGATCCATTTTTAACCCAACGATGAACCAAAAACCCAATAGGATTTTTTAATAGATAGCTCCACTTAATTTATTACTAATACATATTCATTAAACTACTCATTATTCACTTTCGAAAAAAAACTTTTCACTACCTATACACCAGCAATCGGCTGAACGTGATACTTTATTATAATGTTGTGCTAAAGAGCTACTTTTAATGAGCAGCGATCGCAGAGAGCAGTATACAAAAATAGCTGTTATTTAATCACGCTTTAGATAGCAATTACAGTCAGAAGATGTACACACGATTTTGGAAAATATATCTCGCGGGCTTCCCATACGCAGAATCCAGAATTTGCTCTAACAACTAATTTTATTTTATTTAAACAAAGGTATGAATATTAATAATAAAAACAAAATATTTAATACACACACTACTTTTTTTTACTGTCATTTACTTAATTACCCATAATAAAAACATACATTTGCTATAGGTGCTGCAGAAGCTGAGCCCAACCCGTAATTACTACCTAAAAATAGTTAACGATATAAAAATGTGCGAAAAACCAAATCGTAATGAAAAGTACTAGTAGTTGAAACGCTACTTATTTTATAAATACCACGGCAACATTTTAACCATCGAGAAGCGTAATCTACACAATGACATAGAACGTCAGCGACGAATCGGTCTAAAGAATCTACTCGAAGCGCTGAAAAAGCAAATACCAAGTATAAAGGACAAGGAACGCGCACCAAAGGTAAATATCCTAAGAGAGGCAGCTAAGTTGTGCGAGAATTTAACGCGTGAGGAACAGCACTTGAGCGATCAGAAAGACATGCTCAAAGAGCAGTTGAGAAAACGTCAGGAAATTTGAAGTCAACTTAAAATGAGACAGAACGCCGCTAGAGGGTGTTGATAAGTAGTAAATTTTTTATATTTTAGAAATTTTTAAGCGACATATCGATTTTTTTGCGTAGATACGCGTGATTCTCAAAACAACGTATTTCCATTCACGAAACAATTTTTATTTGGATTTTCATAAGTCATAAATGTCTCTTACTAAATCCAACAATTTGCAACCATAAAACACGCATAACATAGTAACCGAATTCCACAGAAAATATTTATTTTTTATGAAAACCCACGGTTTTTATTTTATATTTTTCTGCATCTCTACATTGCGAAGAACAGACATCAGAACATGTACAATAATTAAGAGTTTTATCCTCAAAAGTTTTTCTTGTGATATATTAAATAGCAATCGCTACTGCTCTCTGTTGATTGAAATAGCAGAGTGATCAAGCAGCCACACCACTACTTTACTTTATAACAGTTTGTAAATGTCAAACAATTTGGCACGACCATCAATTATCCAAAATCGGAAATATTTCGAATTGATTCTTCTTAACTTTAAATAATAAACATTTCAAAGTGAATCCCTTAAATATACGAATGAGTCATGCGGTGGAAATGGTACTTGCACCTCGCAAGTATCCTTTCGTAAACATGAAAATTGCGAACAACTCTGTGTTGGATACCATCGATGGACGCTATCCATGCGCACAGTGCTATCGTTCCCGCAAATTCTTTTGCTACAGTTGCTATGTCCCGGTGGGCGGTCTTGAGCAAATTCTTCCCAAAGTCAAGTTGCCTGTAAAGATTGACATCATAAAACATAAGAAAGAAATCGATGGTAAGAGTACAGCAATCCATGCAGCAGTACTTGCGCCTGATTCATGCCGAATTTTCACTTATCCCGATATCCCCGATTATTCTCAAGAAGACGGTGTAGTTTTAATATTTCCGTGTGCGGAGAGTTTGACAGTGGGACAACTGTTTGACAAAAACGTACGATTGAAGACCGATGATAATTTTGGCCTGCCGTACGGATACAACATGGGAACACTGTTGCGGAAAAGAGTTCCTGAAGTTATCACCGATGAAACTAACCCCAAGGAGCTGAGCACAAACTTCACGTTTGATAATCTTCCAGTCAAGCGTGCAGTATTCATCGACAGCACTTGGAATCAAAGTCGGGGGATTTACAAGGACAAAAGAGTATCGAACTTGAGGCCAGTGGTATTGCAAAATCGTTTTTCACAATTTTGGCGGCATCAGAAGGGGAGCCCCCGTTGGTACCTCGCCACTATCGAAGCAGTGCACCAGTTTATGCTTGAGGTTCACATGAACGCGTGGGGACTGAACAGTAATTACCGGGGTCTTGATAACTTGGAGATCTGCGAGGCTTGCTTTCAGACGACAGCCGTGCTGGACCATGATGAGGACGACGTTCAGCCAACAGCTCCCTACAATGGACATTACGACAACCTGCTGTACTTTTTCTCAAACATGTATGACCTCATCCACAAACACTATGACCACAACGAACTTAAATCTTATAAAAGACCGATTTAGTACGGCAACAATAAAGGATGTACGTTTTGTTTTGGAGATTAAATTTGTATTTTAATTAGTTAGATTTCAAAACGGAATTTTACTTAAATGCTACGAATAAGCCCGACTTCTTCTTCTTCTTGGACTCTTCACCGACGGCAGTGGAAACTTCTGGCCGAGGTTTTTGCCAGTTCAATGGACGACGCCTATAGATGGGCCATGGTGGAACAGTAAGCTACAAGGGGGAATACATTTTATTTTTTTTCACTAGTGTTTAGCGCATCAGTGATACTCACAAGTGCAGCCAAAAGAAATCCGGCTCCCAAAATGTAGACAGTTTGTGAGAATTGCTGAATGATGGCGCCCCAAATCAAGCCGACGATGCCGAAGAGTGTGATGATGAATCGGGAATATTTCTCAGCCTTGTGTTGGCCATCAAAGTCCTAAATTGTAATTTGATTTAATATTTAGTTACTCGCAATTTAAGTTGTGCACTTACCATATGAGTTTGAATATCGAACATGGTTTTTAATTGTATTTTTGCAGTCTTTATTCAACGTATTCAGTTTTTAGAAATAAATCGGCGTCAACACGTCAGCTATGGCTTTTTGACGTAGAATTTTTGACAGATTGTCTCGAAATAAAAAGTAATAAATTTTATGACAGTAGTATATCGATAAACGGAACTGAAATGTGTTGTTTACAGCATCTGGTACAATTTGTGTAGGCCATTTTTATTCACCTTTTTTTCTCGACTTATAGACGTAAATTGATATAAGCTTTGTTCAATGAGGCTGTCCAGCTCAGTGCAAAGCATGTAAATTACAGGTTTTCGTGTTCAATGCCAAACATTTCTGTCCAGCTCATGTTTGCTTTTTGTTCAATGACTCTGCCTGGACTCTGCTCCAAGCTGAATTTTTGCACTTTCTTTTGAGGTAGAACAGATTTGTGAGAAACGTCAAAATCAGTTGTGATTGCAAATTAATTGTTTCGACGACAAAGTGAAAAGTTGTTTGTTGATTAACTGAATGGAACAAATTGAAATATCTACTGATAAAGGCCAATCGGTTGTTGTAACAGTAAGTTACAATAAGTACATGATTAATGTTCTTTAATTCACGATTTATACTAAACTTTTAAACTCAAATAATTATTCAACGATCGAAAATGAAATTGTCATTTTTTGACAACCAACATATGGCTGTATTTTTCTGTTCTACCTTTGATCTGACATTTATCACAAATTTGTTCTGCTCTGCCTTGCCTTTTTTCTCATTGAACAAAGCTATAATGTATGTTCTTTTAAGTTTTAAGGTCCAACCGCAATGTGCATAAGCTTGCATATGCATAAATGCCAAAAATCAACAAATGCATGTTCATGTACGGTTATGCACTGTTAATACATAGTCAAACCACAATAAACTTATATTCACAATGTCAATTCAAATTCGTAATTGTTTCTTAAATCGCTAGGTATGAAGAAAAGAATTTAAAGAAACCTTAGAAAAATTTATCAGATAGCATATCTCCTACTTCATTTAGAAATTTCTCATTTTTGAAATGTCAAAATTTTGTATTCCTCTATGCAAAGTAGGCTTAACGAAACGGAAAACATTTAACGAATGCACGAATATTCACATTGCGGTTTTTTTAAGGGAGTCTAGTACACTCGTACCTTGCAGAGCGCTTGCATATGCAAACCAATGTTCGTTTGGTAATCCGGAAAGGCTCTCCGATCCGGGATACCAATGAAACAAGCAAACATATTTTATTTGAATTTGAAGTGTAAATGCCGCTGGATTTGTGTATACGTATTTCCAACCTGATATAATCAATATAATTCCATTATTTTTTTAGTTAAATTTGGTAATAACTTTTAGCTTATCTCGTCAAAATTGAAGAATTATTAAATGCATCAGAATGAAATATGACATTTATCGATTATGACGTTTATGGTGTTTGAATATGTTAGTGCTGAACTCAAAGTCAGGAGCAAATTTCTCTTCTTTCCAGGAGAGGAACTGTCATTTAAGTACCAAACGTATAACGCTCAGACACAACTACAGGTCCATTGTACTACCATTCAGACACCTTACATTAATGTACTTAGTTTTCCCCGTCTTCCGAAGAAAAACGAGAAGAAGCTTCAGTGATAAAGAGCTTAGATGTTCGGCACTCACCACGTCAGCCCCGAAGATACGCCACCTGATGTGAGCATAGGACAACTGCAGAGAAAGTGTTCTGCTGTGTCTTCCTCCTCACCGCAAGCAGGACAGGTAGTGGTGTCGCTTAAACCCAACACATTTAAATGTTTAGCAAAAGCTTGGTGGCCCGAAAGAACGCCTACAAGGAGCCTGCAGTCGATTCTCCTCAGAGATAGAAGAAAAGATGCTGACCTTTTGCAAATGTGCGGGCGCAGTAGTTTATCCACATCCACAATCACGTGTTAACGAGAAACCCAAGAATCGATAGAAGACTTGACTAAAGATGCAGGCAGACCCAACACAGGTTCGGGTCCTGAGAAAACTTCTTCTGAACCTTGCCTAGCAAGCTCATCCGAGATCTCATTTCCCTGGATACCAGTGTGACCTGGTACCCAGACAAGATTCACTGTGTTCAGTATTCCGACCTTACTGGACACAAAAATTGAAAAAAAAAATTGCGAAAAATCTTGTGGGCGTGTCCTTTTAAGAGTGCCTATTGTGATAGACAAATGGAAACAAGGCTTGTAGTTTTTCTCCGAAAACAATGATGCTCATCGGAATGGACAAAGGATTCAAAAGGATTAACATGAAGTTAAAATCTCACTAATTTTTTTTAGGTACTTAACTACATGTTAATGGCAGATGTATGTTTTGAAGGTTTAAAATTTGTTTGCCCGCAAAAGAAGGTAGGGTAATGGCACCAGTTATCGAATAGTTTACCGAGTGTGGAAATTGAATAAGCTGTAAAAAATACTTGCATATATTATAGATTAGTGCTGAAAGAGAAACTCAAATCTTTTTATGACTCATACCAATTATTTCAGTATTATTATCCATTCATCAAAAAAATAATGTAAATTTGAAAAACAGAATTTTTCCTATTCTCGAACACTTGTTTCGCAAACCCGAACACAGAGTTTCCATATTTCGAAGATAAACGGTCCCAATTCTTTTAACAACTGAGCCACTGCACCCACAATAGATGGGAAATACTCGGCCCTAGCGAGGTATCCGTCAGAACGGAAAATCCTCCGCAACGCATACTCTGTCGGAGACCCTAATTACATTCGAGGTATCGGATTTCGGAAAAGAATAATTAAAATGCGACGACGCATTGATCTGACATGCGACAAATGTAGAGATGTATAAAATGTACCGATATATGTCGACCCATATTTGTATTTGCAGAACTTTAAATTTGTATATGTTGACAGGGGGAAGGTATTTCATACTTAATACTTTTTTTTATTTTTTTTCATTTATACCTGCTTACATTTTTTAACAGCTTATCCGAAAATCAAAAAAAAATTTCGCGACCACTTGCTGTCGGAGAAGATCGGACAAAAAATGGTGTGCAACTGTCACAAATTTCACTGCTAATGCATTTCATCGCACTGCAACGCAGATCATTAGTTGTGCGTTTTTTGCTGTCGGAACAATGTTCCGAACAGATGTTCCGAAGAATACCTCGAAGCAAAAATCCTCCGAATCGTAGGAAATCGGAGAATTTTCCGTTCCGACGGATACCTCGCTAGATTCGAATGTTTCACCACAACCGTCCGATTATTTGACCTGGTATAAATTCCGATATCCTTTTTGGGCCAATAATGTTCCCGGTTTTCAGTGCAAGGCTGAAAGATGCTTCAATAAATAAAAATAATTTTAATTCTACGCTCCGGTTACGTTCATCCCGTATGGAGGCTTACATCTTAATGCAGACGATGGATGATAGTCTTGTACCTACCATCGTCACTTCTACATCTTGGAAAAATGCTCAGTAACTTCTGAATGTTAGTTACACATTTGTTAATTGCAATGAGATCCAGAAAAAAACTACCAACAACAAACAAAAAAACATTTTTTTTCGGATCTTGCTACAATCCGATGGAGCGCTCAGACACAACTATTGTGGAAGTCTTTAGCAAAAGCTTGGTGGCCCAAAAGGACGCTTACAAGCAGCCTACAGTCGATTCTCCTGAGAGATTAAAGGAAAGACGCAGACTTTTTGCGCAGTAGTTTGGTCTGTCTGCATCCATCGCGCCACCGAAACTTGTGCTAACGAGACACTCAAGTATCAATGAAAGACATGATAGATGCAGGCAGATCCAACGCAGGTTCGCAGACAACATTCACTGTACGATTAAAGTTCGTCGTCCACCCTCTGAACAAATTATTCAACCTGTTATAATAACTTTATTGCTTCATAACCGCTTGTATGATATTTTTAAATAATATTACATCGTTTCTTACATTTAAATTGTAATTATTAATATTTATTTGTTAAATATATTTCTTTGTGTATATAAATATAAATTTAATTGTGAAATAAAAAAAACTTCATTTTGATAGCTTTATATCAAGAAGCCAGCTCTCTATAGACAGGCTGCAGTTAGTTTAAAGGATATCTACGCCAACAAATGGGGAGCGTCTTGAGGAAGGAAGACAGACAAAAAGAAATTATTACGTGACAACCGCCTGACTAAGACATTACAGCATACGTACCTACAGCGTGCGTAAGAGTGTTTAAGGAATTCCTTTCGAGTCTTAAATACGAATAATCAATACAAATACAATCATCATAAAAATATTTTGCTTAAGGAAAAAGAAAATCACGATTTGGATTTTTGCTTCATCAACAGTATTCATCTTGGTATTGGATTAAGACTGCTCATCGGTTAGCTCTAGAAATTGAGTGCACACATCGCGACTGCAATCGCCTTTGTTGTTGAAGACGAACTTGTAGTAGTGTCCATCGGCGCATATCGCTAAGAGGAGCATCACAAGAAGCGATTAGATGGGGGGAAAACAACTCATTTCAACTACTCACCTATAACTGAGTTTGGATCCGATCCAAATGCACAGACACACGGGGGCCCTTGGGGGATGGAGAATTTAACGAAGCTCCACTGGCTGGAGAAATATTTTGGTATGATGGGAATAGATGACTCTTTTGGCTTGGGATCATCGAGATTAAAGACATGAATGGTTCCATGATCGGAGGACACCACCAACATTGTGGACTGATGATTGAAATTGATGCAATAGATGGTTGCCTGTAATGAAAAACCAGCGCAATGAATTTTTTGTTGACAAAAGTGAATCGAAATCGCATCCCGATTTAACAACTTTAATCAAGTGAACGATTAGTTCTGATCAAAGGGTGAGGAATATTGATAAGAAATAAACTTAGAGGGCACGTTGTGTAATACAATATTGTATCTCAATATTTGTTTACAATCTGTTCCGCCGGTTCTTTTGCCCACGCAAATGACTTTGCCAAAAATGCGTGGGCTCCATACATCTGATCACATGACCAAAGATGACAGAAATTATGTAACAAAGATGATGAAGAAGACGAAGCATTTTTGTACTGGTCATTGGGAAACTCACCTGATTACTGCCTCGCCGCAGTTCGGCAACCTTCTTGCCGTTGTCAGTGTCGAAAATGCGAATCAGCGTTCCCTTCTCGCTAGCAGTAGCCAAACGAGTGCCCTGCAAATTCAGTGCAATGCAACTGATTGATGCTTCATGCGCCACCACCTCAAGTGGAGCGCGTTCAGTGTTGGCCAAATCTACGATCTACAAAAAGAGAGAAAGTACTAATAGTCGACGACAAGCAAATGCAAAAATTCGCCACATTACTCACCTGAACATGACCAGTTCTTCTTCCGGGAAACGCCAACAGACTCTTATTACTATGTGGACAGAGAACACACAATCCCAGTGGATTTGTGCTCGTCTCGAACACATGCAACTGTTGTGGCTGCTGTGTGAATGTGTACACCTTGATAACCCCTTCGAGTACCACAACAATTCTATCACGACGCAAACGGACTGCTTTGACGGGTTGATTAAAGTCCAACGAGATAGCAGGAGCCTTCTTTAAGTCATCCCAAACGATTACCTTGTTTGGTGGATATAATGGACGGATGCCTCCACCGACTAGGGCAAGGTAATTACAACGAAACAACATTTCAACATGGCTCAATCCTCCTTCGGGAAAATACTGACGCTCCTTCTCCTTCAGAGGATCGCAATTGTAAACGCGAAAACCAGTGTCCGTGGCACAAGCAAAGCATCCTACAAAACCAAAGTAAATATATTCACTGATTTCTACAACTCCACGAGATCAGAATATTTCAAAACACTACCAACCTTGATCTTGATTAAATCCGGCATACAAGAGGCCATTACCGTACGGATTTGTGTCGATTAAATTCATTTTACTGCGTTTAGGGGGAAATTGTTTGTTCGGAGAAATTCGTTTAGAGAATCATCAAAAGTGATTGCACTACGACTGCCAGACTGGTTTGACTGGCGCTGCTAGGAAGGGCGAAAGATAATTTTCTATAATCAAGTGCGTTGTCTTCTTAATTTTATTTATTGGCTTTTGGGTGAGACGAGATCTACTTCACAAACAAAAAAAATGATAACAAATAAAAACGTTCCACTTATAGGGTTGTTTCGCAAATTCTCAGAGATCACTCAAAAATGCGATTTTTCGCTGCAGTCATACCAGTCATAGAAGTTTTGACAGTAAGGAATGAAATGGAGTGTGGGCACTAATTAACAGGGTGGTGGTAGCAAAGAAATGTGGGAAAAGTTTTGATTCTAATTTTATTATGTAGAAGTGATAGCAGCTGTCAAATATTTAATTCTTAATGTGACCGGTGGAAAATTCGTTACATTAAATTTTGCGACACTTTTAATAAGGGGCTAGTTATAGTTATTATTCAAATGTATCATTGCAACAAACAAGTCTAATAGATATCTAATTTGTTTGACAAGTCAGTTATAGCAATCATTGAAAAATTACTGTCAGCGAAACGCCACCTTAAAACCTATACCAGTGGCTTTCCACTGACAGAAATTTGTCAATGATTGCTATAACTGACTTGTCAAAAAAATTAAACGATAGCTATAGCAATCATTGAAAAATTTCTGTCAGTGGAAAGCCACTGGTATAGGTTTTAAGGTTAGAGTTGATCATTGAAAGCAAAACTGACAGCTGAGAATCGAACACATCTAGAAACGATTATCAGCTGTTCATTGAAATTTTTCAGTGAAATAATAAAAATAGAATCAAAGTAAAGTTTAGAATAAAATTAAATAATTTTCTTTGTAGAAAAATTCTGTAAGTGATTAACTTTATTTTGATACCATTAAAAGCCAATATTGTTTGCTTAGTCGTATTAAAATAGCAAAATAAAATTTTATATGATGCATTTTAATGATAGCTATAAAGAGCCTTTTGTATTATGCTATTGAACGAAAAGTAGACATATGTCATTGTTATCTGGTTTTTTAAAATTAAAGTACAATTAGTACAATTTTTATGGTAAATCTTAGGATTTAAAGTAGATTAAGGGCAGATTCATCGTTTAGTGCTCGGTGGAAAGGTATCATTGTACATTTTGACACAAAATGTTTCGCAAGTTATATCAAACGCATCGGAAGCACAGCTCGGAACAGATATATTTGCACTAAACAACCATAGAAGTACATTTCATTAGTACAACCATCAGTTAAGCAAACTTAAATAATTAAGCCAACTTGTCGCAAACAACATGAAACAGAATTAGCAACAGAAAAAGCTGACACATACAGCGCCTGGGTGGGACGATGCCCGGGATTTAAGTGTTGAAAGTAAAATATATGAAAAAAATATTCGTGAAGATCCTACAAAGAATAACCCTCGGAAAACAGTTCTTATTCGAAGGACAAATATGAATCTTGGGCTCTTTTGAAAAAAAAAAAAAAAAAATTCTTTGACGTATATCCGGTCCTGTGTACGAGGATGGCGAACAGTGAACAAGATACAGTCACGATTTCTATGGGCTATACCAAGATTCAAATTTTGTACAAAAGCTGAATAACTTCGACTACACTTGGCCAAATGCAAGAGGATCTTCTAATTAAAGCCCCCAGGTTTGAAGCATTTCCAGAGCAGAAGAATTAAAAGCAGCGTTCACGCGATCGTAGAGTGCAGAATGCTGGTTTGTGTTCAGGCAAAAAACGTGAATATTATTCTTCATCACGTTTCGAATATTAGTAAAGATATCGCAAAACAAAAACTCCGAATTTTTCGAATCGGAGTGTACATCTGCAATAAATATTAAAAAAAAACGCTCCTATTAAAAAAAACACTCCTATTACGTTTTCATCAATGTGTACTAGAAAAGAAAATACATTCTAAGTCTGGTATCACTTGTCTTCCTGAGCGAAACTTCTCCAGCCACCACTGGCTGCTGCTCTAGTCGCCATTACGTTTTCGCTGTGATTTTTCGTGATGAGCTTGTGTCAAAATACATTCCGTGAATTATTTTCATTTTTTCCATAAATATCTTACAAAATATTAAATAAAATTTATCAATTTCAATGGCTAAGACATGTGTTCCTTTAAATAATCCCCAATTTCTTATTAATTCGATGTGATATAGTGTCAAATATAGTTCTAAAAAGATAATTCTCTTGACGAGAAAAGAAAGTTCCATCGTACAGTGCCTCGGGAGTTCGACAACGAATCGCTCCCGTATTTGAAAATAGTACAAAAAAAAAGTCAACTAGCCAGCTTAAAGAAAAAGCAACAAAATAGAATCCAGAAATCGTAGTGAAGTGACCGAAAAAGCAAGAATTTCAAGTGCATCTATCTCGCCTAACAGTGGTGTGCCGTCTGCCGTCATCGTTAGCAAAATGTTGCGGTTTCTAAGCAGACGAAAAGTGCGGAACACCTCCGCTGTCGATGGAGGCGGAATCGGTGGTGGTGGCGGTGGTGTTGGTGGCGGCACAAGCAGCTCCCAAATCAAGTCTCAGAGGATAACAACAAATAAAAATAAAATCGATTGTCGTGTCATTCTGCTGGACAACACAGATCTATCCATAGAGTTATCGGTGAGTTGTATGTGTGTTTTTTTGTTTGTTTGTTCGGGGTTGCTGCCGAGTAATATTTTATTTGGGACAAGTTATTGCATTGCAGTTATCTGAGGTTGATGGCGGTTGGCTTACGTGTTTCCAGTGCGAGGCCAACCAGTGTGCTGTATTACACGTGTGCGAGATACATTCGAAAGGTGCAGTCTTAGGGGTGGCGAAATGCATTCAATCTTGCCACAGATTTGACACAAAACTGGGACACTTCACTTTCAGTCTCTCGTTCCTTCGCCCGACTCACTTTCCAAGCGGAATGTCTTTAATTTCATTCTAATTCAAATTCAAATTCGCATTCATTCATTATTCAAAATCAGACACAGAAGCACACACACCTCTTGCATGGCATTAATGTATGCTGAAATTATGTTAAATTTATGATAAAACCGCAATCTTTGTTTATTTATGACTTGGCACATGCATTTGGAAGGCAATGACAACGACAGCAACAGCAACAAGTATAATTTCATTTTGGTTTGTGCTGACTTTCATATTTGGCCGACGGAAGTTAGTCTCTTCTATTTGGGCAGTTGGACTCAGTTCCTCTTTGTTTTTTGTTTTTTTTTTTTGTAATGTGAATGAGTTCTTTGGCCTACGATTTTCAACTATGACAAGTGATGGTAATCTTGCGGACCAGCGCAGAGATGTGTATCAAGTTTTGGCTTAGAAATGGTTCTTAATTGATGTGCAAACCGGAAAGGGGCAGCTTTCGTTTGCCGAGTGAGTGACCAGCGTTTTGAGAGTGAATTAAATGTTGGGTTAGTTTATGGCTCGAATAAATAAAGTCAGGCTAATATGTCAATGGTACCGTTTAAGTTTTGTTTTTCTTTGACTGCATTAGACTATAGAAGTGTTAATTTTAACAGATAATGACATTCGCTTGGACGTTAATGGATGGGTACATTTGAAGATACTTATTATGTTGTTGCCGCAGTCTGACATCAAGATAAATCGAGGGAATGGAAATCGCATAACTTTTGGCCTTAAAATTGTTGGTTATTTATTCTATTTGAAGTGATAAATTGGGACAACGAGGTCGGGTTTACTCTCTTCCGCAAATATCCCTAGAGCTTCTACTTTTCCTGTTTTACAAAAAGAGAGTGCTTCCAACAAATTATTTGATGACGTATTTAATGATTTCCAACGATTATCGCTATTGAATTCGAAGAGTACCAGCGAATTGAAGTCCATCCAGCATTCATTTGGCGTACCAATTTCTCAATTTTGAGGAAGGTTAGTCATATCAGTGTCAATTGCCATAAAAGTCGTTCTTTAACGACTCAGCATTGAAGTTTGTGTCAAGAAACGATGTCTTAATGCGGCAAAACCATATCTTTTTGTGTCGCGAAGTACTTTTGTAACAATAATTTCGTCGGGGATTTAATGCGTTTGTTATGCACTGCTTTATCAATTTAAATACAGTGACAACTCTGAAGTTAGCCACGCGGTAACAGCACGAAGAAAATTCCAAACAAATATTTCTAAAAACTTTTATACGTTGTCCATCTGCGTGACTTTGTGCTTGACCGTGATTTCGACTCGATGGTTATAGTTCAGCTATTTCAGTTTTTGATAGAGTTTGTGGTATTGGACTATGATGAGTGAGAGTTACGTAACAATATATATTTTGACAGAAGATTTTTCACATACTGTTTGTCGCACGTACTCCGCACTTACTGTAGATGCATACAACTTAAACATCGCTTATATCTGCTCTGCAGATCTACAGACCTACAACATCCACGACCGAGAAAGTCATCACATTGCGTCAGATCCTGGAGAATAAAAAACATATTTTAACATCGGCACCCACCGCCTGTTCATTGACTTAAAAGTTGCTTACGACTGTGTAAATAGAAAATATATATATATAGTATATATATTTATTAGTATTTTAAATACTTTATAATTTCATTTATAATTACAATTTTTCTACATAATTTCATTTTTACAGTAATTTTTTAAATATTTCTTTTTATATGTTTGATACATTTAGTTTTAAAAATTCTAAAATTCTCTTCAGTTTTTATATATGTTGGTAACATGTTAAATAGCCTGATCCCCTTGTATAGTATTGTCTTCTGTCCATCTGCTGACATTTGCAAATTCAGTCGGAAATCGTTCGCATTTCGTAGTCTGTAAGGTTCACTTACTAGCCTAACTTTCCGTTTTAAATATGCTGGTGCTTCGCCATACTTTATTTTGAAAACGGTGAGAAGTGCATTCAGTTCCAGTCTCTGCTTGACATCCAACCATCTCAGTGTATCCAACATTTGCCTTATAGGTGTATATCGATTGCATTTCAGGATGCTTCTCATACCCTTATTTTGTAGTTTTTGCAATCTTTCGATTTGACCTTGCGTGCAACATGAAAACAAAATTGTAGAACAATATTCAAAATGTGGTTTTCTTATAGTGTTGTATACATTAACCGCTGTTATATAGTCCATTCTTTTTCGAATTCGTTTAAAAAAAACCAATCTTTTTCCCTATTTTTTTTACATCTAAAGTCGACGTGCTGTTCCATTTTTAAATTTTTATCTATTATCATTCCTAGATATTTTATGCTTTTAACATTTTCGATCGAATTCCTATAATTGTCATCAACTTAGTTTTTTGTTCGTTAAGCTTCAGTTTATTCATTCTAAGCCATGATACTAGATGTTTCACATCGTTGTTTAACATGGTTCTGCATTGTTCGGTGTCGTCTCCTTCAGCGTATATTAGAGTGTCATCCGCATATAACCCGCTTTTGCAAAATTGCATATCGACATATCGTTTATATAAATTATAAATAAGAGCGCCCCTAAAATTGATCCTTGAGGAACTCCTTGTTCTACTTTAATATATTCCGATATGGAATTATTAACTTTTGTCCTCTGTGTTCTATTTGTTATAAATGACCTGAACCAATTTAGTTCCTTATTCCTGATACCATATTTATACAATTTTTGTAATAAAATTTCCTGATCAATCGTTTCGAACGCGCTCTTTTAAAATCAAGAAAAAGTGCAATTATTTTCGTCTTCTTTGCAGAATTTTTCCATTCATTTATTAAATGGTTTACTGCAGTCTCACATGAATACTTTTTTCGAAAACCGGATTGGTAAATTGATAAAATATTATTTTGTTCAATATATTCCATTAGTTGTTTTTTAACTATTGCCTCTAATATTTTTTCAATTGTCCTTAAAGTATTTATTGGTCTAAATTCTTCACATTTGTTGGTGTTTGCAATTTTTTTCAACCGGGGTGATCATTGAATCTTTCCATGAACTAGGAAATTCACCAGTTAAAAGTGATTTTTTTATTAATTGCAAAATGGTGTTACTTAAATTATTGCAGTTGTGGAGTATTATTATAGGGCTTACTTTATCGAAATCAGCTTTATTTTTTAATGATTTGCATATTGTTCTTAAATCTGGTAACGATATTCGGCGAAATTTGAATACGCTATCGTGTCGATCTAAGTGATTTCTAAATATAGTATTTTCAATTGATTTACTAATTTCTTTAAATTTAATTTTAATTTTTATAGCATTTTCGTTAAGGTTTCTTTCCGCATATAACACGCTTTTGCAAAATTGCATATCGACATATCGTTTATATAAATTATAAATAAGAGCGCCCCTAAAATTGATCCTTGAGGAACTCCTTGTTCTACTTTAATATATTCCGATATGGAATTATTAACTTTTGTCCTCTGTGTTCTATTTGTTATAAATGACCTGAACCAATTTAGTTCCTTATTCCTGATACCATATTTATACAATTTTTGTAATAAAATTTCCTGATCAATCGTTTCGAACGCGCTCTTTTAAAATCAAGAAAAAGTGCCATTATTTTCGTCTTCTTTGCAGAATTTTTCCATTCATTTATTAAATGGTTTACTGCAGTCTCACATGAATACTTTTTTCGAAAACCGGATTGGTAAATTGATAAAATATTATTTTGTTCAATATATTCCATTAGTTGTTTTTTAACTATTGCCTCTAATATTTTTTCAATTGTCCTTAAAGTATTTATTGGTCTAAATTCTTCACATTTGTTGGTGTTTGCAATTTTTTTCAACCGGGGTGATCATTGAATCTTTCCATGAACTAGGAAATTCACCAGTTAAAAGTGATTTTTTTATTAATTGCAAAATGGTGTTACTTAAATTATTGCAGTTGTGGAGTATTATTATAGGGCTTACTTTATCGAAATCAGCTTTATTTTTTAATGATTTGCATATTGTTCTTAAATCTGGTAACGATATTCGGCGAAATTTGAATACGCTATCGTGTCGATCTAAGTGATTTCTAAATATAGTATTTTCAATTGATTTACTAATTTCTTTAAATTTAATTTTAATTTTTATAGCATTTTCGTTAAGGTTTCTTTCCGCATCATATTTTGTATCCAAATTACTAAGTTCCTGTGCGAAACGATTTTTTCTGTATTTACATACTTCAATGGTATTTCCATATGTCTTTATTACACTTTCCGTTTTTATAACAATTTCAATATTTTCATGGTCCGATATTTTATGATTCCTATCTGCATATACCGTCATGTTTTGCATGTTTGTTATTACATAATCAATAATGGTTTTCGATGTAAGCGAAACTCTAGAATATTCCTCCAGTTTTTGTGATAGACAATTGTCATTCAATATCCGTTCAATTTCTCTTTTGTATAGTTGATCTTTGCACCAATCGATGTTAAAATCTCCAGCAATTAAAATATTACTTGTTGTTTCAGTCAGTTTTTCAATACAATTTTCAAAAAATGTACAGAATTCTCTTTCAGAACTATTAGGCGATCTATATATTGCAACTAAAACAATTTCAAATCCAAAATAACTACCTATTTCGTGCCATAGAATTTTTTTTTTTTTTTGATTGATTGATTTTATTAGCTAATAATGCTATTTACAGTATTTACAATTCAGTTATATTTTCATTACATTTTTTTCATTTGTGTTTAAGTATATTACACATCCGTGAGAAAATAATTAATAGAATATCATCAATTAGAAAAATGTTCTTTTATATATGTAGTTTATAACATTTCGTTTATATTCATGGATGTTTCTTTCTGATTTTACTGTATTTTCTTCGAAATTTTCTGGATAATGAAATCTGCGTGCCTATCTAATCTTAATTTGCTATCAATGAAAATCCCTAAATATTTTACTTCTGTAACCTGCTCAATTGTTTCAGTATCTATTGATAAATTTAAAATTTGCATCATCATTTACAACTAGGCATTTCGTTTTTTGGACATTTAGTTTTAATTTGTTTCTTTTTAACCCAAGGCAAATATGCTGGAGGTCTTCCATCATTAACCTTTGACATTCTTCAGTTGAGTCTCCTTCGATGTATAAAAGTGCGTCGTCGGCAAATAAAGCTAGTGTAGCGTGAGTAATAACATTTTTCATATCATTAATATAAATAATGAAAAGCAATGGCCCGAGGATTGATCCGAATAGTTGCCATTTACTTTTGTAATTGGAAACGACGTACCAAATAGCTTTTTAATCATTCCCACGCAGTGCCATTGACGCCATATTTAGACAGCTTCTACAAAAGGATTTTCCAGTCTATTGTTTCAAAAGCTCTCTTAAGGTCCAAGAACACAGATAGTATTTTTTTTCGTGTTGAAAGAGATTCCTTCCAGTGTGTTATTACCATGTTTAATGCTGATTCACACGAATGTGCTTTTCGAAAACCCGATTGTGCGTGTACTATCTTCTCGAATATTTTTTCCTAAAGTCCTCGCATTTATTTGAACCCTTAAAGTTTTTCGATTGGAGTTACTGCTGAGGTTTTCCACTGCTCGGGAAAAACTCCGACTGCGAGGGATCGATTAAAAATGTTTATAAGTGTTGATCCGGTTATTTCTATTGATTCTATTATCATACGCGAATTCGTCAGGTCCTTTTTTTTGTTCGTATGTTTTAAAGCGTTTTCAAAGTCTCTACGCGTTATTTCTCTGAACGTAAAATTGTTATTTACATTAGATTCTATATAATTTATATATGGAACTACCGGAATTGATTTATTTATATTCTCAGCGCTAGTAATGAAATATTTATTAAATTGATTTGCTATTGATTTACTATCTTTAACACGTACATCGATAAATTGAACACTTCCTATTTCACTTTTATCATCACGGAGAACAAGTGATTTCAAAACTCTCCACATTGATTTTTGATCGCGACAATTTGATATCGTAACTTTAATATATGTTTCCTTAGCCTTTTTAAGTTCACTTCTGTAATAGTATGTTGTAAAAACAGCTTTTTGTCTTGATTGTATTTTGAGTTCTTTGAGCTTATGTAACCGGTTGTTAATAAAAAAAAAAAGAAACAAAGACAAGCCGACGTACATACATATATGCTGTCATCAAAAAAAAATTGATTCGTACCACCGACTTGGTCCGAATGTGACCATTCTTACTTCGAGGTAGTGAGTGGATTTACCTGCCTGGGCACTAGTGCGGAAATCAAACGTAAAATAAATCTTCCAAATCCATGTTTCTCTGGGGGGCTACGCAAACAATTGATAAATAAAGACTTTCGAAAGGAAACAAAGATTCGCTGTACAAGACACTCTTCATCCCGGTACCGTATTCCCGATAAAAGTCCTACGAACGATTTATTGGTCTGTTTGAAAGATTTGAAGCAACGGCATAATCCTAGTAAAAAGAATTCGTAGCCAACGGTTACGATTGCGCGACCATGCAGAGCAGAAGAACTCTCGACGCTACCATACCATAGAGGAAAAGTCACTCAGAAATACCAGGTAGCGAACGACCTCCGACTGCATGGAGTGCGAAACTGGAGATCAAGCTTGCTATAGGGACATATTAAGTGAGGCCCTCGAGCACCACCCTTACTCCACATCTTACTTATGTATTTTTGTCTTATGTTGGGATGTTGTTCTTTGTGGGTTGGGATCATTTGAAATAAAATACATTTTTGAACTAATCTCCTTTAATGTTGTCGTTTAAAAACAGTATTTTCACGAGTTAAAATGACATGGATTATTCTCTGTTATCTACATATATCCAAACTGTTCGCCTAAACACATTTGACCTTCGGCCCACACTTAAAATTTGAAACAAAATATAAACGCTTTTGGGGGCCGATGCAGATTGTCATGGAGTTTTCTGAATCTAATCATATTGGTTCGTTGAAATATTTACCGTAAGAATGAATCACTCTGTATGTTATAAATAAAAAGCTGAAAAGTATTAAAATAATTTTTTTAGGTTAGGGCACGAAAATTTCTTCGCTTCTATAATATAGTTCTTATCGTACCTATAAAAGTTCAGAAGTAATGTGATTTTGAGTAGTTTTATGTATCATACTTCCACTGTTCCACAGTTACCACTGTTGTTTCATGCTGCACCATCATTTGTCCAACAAAAATGTTCACTGGAGGTCTTATGAGGAAACAAAAATACTACTGCCTCCTATATACTCTTTACGAGCTCCCTATTATAAAAATTGCCACTGAAATAAAATTCTCATCAGTGACTTGTTAAGAAATTGTTTTTGTAATTTGTATCAAATTTGATGGATTTGGTCCACATTTTTTATTGCAAAAATAACATGCTGTTATTATTAGTTGTATTTATAAACACATCTTAAGCCCAGCCTAACTTTACGCAATACTTAACTGTCCTTACCCACCAAACCATTATTTATATAGAATTTACAAACATAAGCAATGTTTCTTAAGCGATGCGTGACCTTAACGTCAAAATTTGCGTGTAGAGGCTGTGTAAGGTATGTTTAAAATTTGTTTTTGATTGCAAATGTCATATTTTTATTAAAACAAAAACGTTATAAAAAGATTTTAAAAAAATATAAAAATGTCATTTGTCATGTCATGTCAAAATATATAAAGTCATGTTCAACCCTGTGTGGTTCAGTGATGTCGCAATAAGTACCGGTTCTCCAAAGATAGTTTATTATATTTATATGACATTTGTCAAATCTCTTTCTAAGCATCGCGTTTTAGTTTCGACATATTCGTGTTTACACTTTTTTTTTAATTATTAAAATATTTTCTTCAATTAATTGACGTAGCAGAACCTGCAAATAGGGAATAACTTTGTAACATATTTCATAAACAAATTGTAGTACCTTGTCAGTGGAATTCCGACCTTTTTCTTTTATATTGTAGTTAGTCCATCATGCTACGCAAACTATTTCAATACAAATAAAGAAAGATCTGTCAAAAGCAGCAGAGTTTCTGCAATCGTAAAGCAAAATGTAGTAGAATCTTATGTTATGACACAAACCTCGTATAATAATAAAAAACAGAGGAAAATAATTTATAAATTAGAATTTCAGCAAGTTAAGTAAAGGTTGCGTAAATACTTACGCGATGTTTAACTAAGCAACCTTTGAGGGGTGTTTTAAGGAAATGTAATAAAAACAACTGTTGATGTTTCGCTCAACATAACTACGTCATCTGCGAAAAGTATGGCTGAAAATGTATAGTCAATAATATTCTGATTCCTGTTTTTGAAAAAAATTTGTAAAACATTTTTCGTCAAAGAAAATGAGTCAAGTAAGATCAATATTTGGATAGATTAAACGCAATGAGGCTTCTGACAACATTTGCGCAGTTAAATTTTTTGTTTGGCTTGGAAAATAAGTTGATTAAAAATAAGAAAATCAAGTAATGCTGGCATTTTATTTGGTTTTTTTTTGTTCCGATGATATTTCGTTTAAAGATTAAAAATGATACCTATTAAAGGGTGATTTTATTAAGCGTAGTTTTTTTTTTAAATCGAATAAAACACTCAAATTTGCATCAAATATTCAAAATTTTTATTGTAATCGATAAATAGGCCTTTGCCATTTAGGTTTTCAAGACAACTTTATGTAAATGTTGTCCGCGGCTTCGTTTCAAATGGTCCATTCGGAAGGCCCAATTTTGTGTCACTTTTTAGCCTGTATTGCACGAATTACGCGTGTTATGTTAATCTGTAAGGTTTAAATTATGTTCGGCTTGTCGACATAGACTAACGACTTTACATAACCGCACAAGAAATAATCAAGAGGCGTTAAATCGCACGCTCTAGGCGGCCAACTCACAGGGCTATTTTAAGAGATAAGCTGCTTACCAAATTCATCCTTTAACATTTCCATTGTTTCACGAGCTGTGTGGCACCGTCCTGATAAAACCACATGTCAACCAAGTTCAACTCAGTTAACTGGGCCAAAAAAGAAGTCGCGTATCATGGTTCGACGTTGACGGTAACGTTTGGACCTATGCTGCCACCAGCCCATAATCCATACCCAACTGTCGTTTTTCGGGATGCATGGGTAGTTCTTGTTCGGCATGTGGCTGTTCATCGCTCCAAATGCGACAGTTTTGCTTACTTACGTATCCGTTGAGCCAGAAATAAGCCTCATCGCTGAACACAATTTTACGATACAACAGCGGATTTTCACATTTTCCACAGAGCACGAATTTTGTTAATAAATTTCAATAATCTGCAATCGTTGCTCGTTTGTAAGTCTTTCCATGATTAAATGGCAGAGTAAACTGAAAACTTTTCTCTTTGACAGATGACGTTTGAACCAGTGCTGCCAACCTGAAAAACATAACTCTTAAAAAATCACCCTTTAGTTAGTTAGTTAGTTTGAAGTAATTGGAAGTCACTAAATATATTCAATACATTAAGTGCATTCAATTCCTTGAAGTCATTCCTTGAAGCATATATTTTATTGAATTTAAAATTTAAATGTCCCAAAGTGACGTCAAAAGATTGAATACATCCAGGTTTTTCAAAGACTTTGTTTTACGTTAATGAATTGAACGCATTCAGTGAATGCAAGTGGCTTTAAAGTAACTTACATGAATGTGAGCAATCAACAAGATTTCCCATTTAAGATTTATGTGCAAACAAGTGCTTTGAAGGATGACAGTTTAGTTGCCACTACGTTAAAAAGGTTTAAAGCTCTCATAATGTCCACATATATGATAACATTGATAGGCTTGTAAGAGTCAACATTTCCGTGTTTGGACAGTTTATCAGTAATAAATTTGCTTCCTCTATTTATGTACATAGAGCTTAACCAGGAATTATTGCTGATAGCGAAGTCTTTCGATTCGATTATAATATCTTTAGACTATGCTGCTAACGCCATGATAAGATTAGAACGATGATTGGTACAAGCAGAGCTACCGCAAATTATATCGCATTACTTCATTGCTATCCGACTTTGTGCAGTCAGTCGACAATAGTGTGACCATAAAAAAAAAACTATCTAATTTATGTCGAAAACTATAAAGCGAAACTGTCAATAATTCATAAAATTGCGTCACATAATTGCGTCGGCGATAAACAAAGATTCTTGCATAATACAATTAAATTCACGCAAATCTGAGTGTTAAATGGGATTGAACAAATCGAGCTGAAAGTTTAGAATTATCGGACATCAATGTTGCCATTTGAAAACCATCTACAAATGATTTTTGCGCTGACATGACACACAAGTGGCAAAATAAACACCTTACTTCGTGGATGCGTAATTGCACAAAATGTGGACGCTAATTGGTCGCCAAGATCGTATGACTTGACTGACATCGCTAAACTAGTTTCTGCGGTTTTATGTCAAGTCACTCGTTTATACCCGACACGACTCGAGATCTTTTTGATGCCAATCAGATCCATCTAACCGCGAAATTCATTGAGGTCATCCTAAAACCGTAAAATGGAAATACTTCGAAAATGCATGTAGTGTCGCACCCAAATATAGATCTGCTAATTAAAGCGAATTATCTTATTCTCATTAGCAAGCAATGCAAAGGCGAACTTCTTCGCCACGTTTAACGCTTGTCAGCAAATGCTAATAACTAGCATTCCGAAGATGTTAAAGATAGCAATACGTCATTGATAGAACCTATTTAGATTAGCTTACAGATACTTGTATTTATATCAAGCGCGTTATCATATTTCCGTTTGCGTTTCTTCTTTCTTCCACCAAAACAGTTCTTATTACTAAAACAAGACGTACACAAGTTTTCCCTACACTCACACCACATGACAATGAGTGTAGCCATGAAACGAAAAACAAAAGCAACACACTGCAGTGAAATTGTAGAAGTGAATTACTGACGCGCCTTAAATAAAAACAATAAGCAACCAGCAACAGCTGCATTAATGCCGTGATTGCAGTTTTAGAAAGTAACTAAATCTAACTAGTTGGTGGTCGACACATTAATTGCTGAAGGAAATAATAACTGGACGACGACATCCCACTAATGACTTTGATCATTTTACACAAACTCTAAACTCTAAACTCAATTATCTCCCCAAGCAGTTTATGTCGATTTAGTCATCTAAGTGCGTAATGTTTTTCAACATGCAATAGCTGCCCCCAAACACATCGGACATTGTGTTGAAAGCTATTTACCAACATTACGCTTATCAATCTTGAGTGCCACATAACACAAATCTGACATTGAAATGTGTAATGAAATGACACTTGAGTGAGTGACTCGCGGTGTAAGTGGAGGAGTCCCTCTTCCAAGCTTCAATCTCAGCAAAGGGTCAGTTTCAGTTCCAGTTTTTTTTGTTTTTCACACACGTGAATTATGCAACAGCAACATCAACGTCAGAGACAGCAAACAAAAATGTAATTACACGTAGCATGAATGTTGGCGGTGCGGCACAGTATAAAACGCCATCGTAATTACATCGTCAAATGACTATGTAGGTAGTCAGAGGGAATGAAGTCGTCTAACAATTTTGCATTTTGCACATTCCTTTCATGTGGCTCGCCTCCGCAGCCAGCCCGTCTCCCTTTAGTTGTTTGTTCTCCTTTTAAGCTGACTTTAATTATGCATCAAGTTGTTGGCAAAGCAATTAATGGGGAACTGAACTAGTTAAAAAAAAGTTTTGTTGCTGTCCAAGTGGCCGTGAATTTAATTGCAGCGTTGAAATCACTTGCTTTAGTTTCACTTCCGAATTCTGAAAGAAATCAAGTTTCTTTTTTTTGTTTTTTACAATCAATGAATGAAATTTTGATTTAAATGAATGGTTGGGTTTTGGACATTCGAAGCTGTTCCAGTTGAGGGCGTCTGACCGTTTTGCTTCAATGTGGACACATAATTTGGGTAATTAGAAGCTCTACCTACTTTGAATTCACAGAAATATGCATAACTTGTGGAAATGTTTATGGCCGCACAAATAATAATAATTATTATGATTTTGGTGATGACTGCATTTGCTTAACCTACTTTGCGAAGGAAAATATTTTAAGCCCTTCTTTCATTTTTGTTTTTAGTTAAGTTCCTTGGTTTAATCAGTTTATCAGATTTATTCTCGGTTATAAAGTTAGTTAGATGAGCTGTCAGTAAAAATAGGCACACTGCAATTAGTAAAGGGTGATTTTTTAAGAGGTTTAGAAATTTTTTTAAAAAAAAAACACAAAAAATTCGAAAAAATGAATGAAATATTTATTTGAATCGATAGTTTGAACCTTGCAATTTAATGTTTAAAGATAATTTCATGCAAATGTTGACCGCGGCTGCGTCTCAGGTAGCCCATCCGCTGAGTCCAATTTTGGCATACTCTTTCACACATATCGGCCGGTATCTCACGAAGGAATGCATGGATGTTGGCTTCCAGTGCGTCAATCGAAGCGGGCTTGTCCCTATACACATTAGCCTTGGCATACCCCCACAAAAAATAATCTAATGGTGTCAAATCGCACGATCTAGGCGGCCAATTGACCGGCCCGAAACGTGAAATTAACTGTTCACCAAACTCGCCTCGCAATTGCGCCATTGTTTCGTGTGCTGTGTGGCATGTGGCACCGTCTTGTTGAAACCACATATCATGCAAGTCAAGAACTTCCATTTCGGGCAAAAAAAAGTTTGTTATCATCGCAGTAACGCTGCGATTCGCATCATCTTTGAAGAAATATGGCCCAATAATGCCGCCGGCCCATAAACCGCACCAAACAGTGGCTTTATCGGGATGCATTGGTAGCTGTTGCAATGCTTCTGGCTGATCTTCACTCCAAATGCGGCAATTTTGCTTATTTACGTACCCATTCAACCAAAAATGAGCCTCATCGCTGAACACAATTTTTCGATAAAAAAGCGGATCCTCGGCCAGCTTTCCAAGAACCCATTCACCAAAAATTCGGCGTTGTGGTAGGTCGGCTGGCTTTAGTTCTTGCACCAGCTGTATCTTAAAAGGCTTTACGCCCAAATCCTTCCGCAAAATTTTCCACGTAGTGCTGTAACAAAGGCCTAACTGCTGGGAACGGCGCCGAATCGACATTTCGCGGTCTTCTGTCACACTAGCTGATACGGCCGCAATATTTTCTTCAATACGCACAGTACGTAAACGTGTTGGTGGTTTAATGTCCAACAAAGTAAATTTGGTGCGAAATTTGGTCACAATCTTCCGAATAGACTGCTCAGAAGGTCGAGAATGCCGATCATAAAATGGAAGCAGCGCGCGATGAACATTTCGAACCGAGCACGAATTTTGATAGTAAAATTCAATAATTTGCAAGCGTTGTTCATTTGTAAGACGATCCATGGTTAAATTGCAAACCAAACTGAAGCTGTTTGACAGTGACACAAGGTACTAAACACACGTCAGCTGTCAAAACCAGTGTTGCCAAAACCAAACCAGCTAAAAAATCACCCTTTATAACTGGGCTTATGAGGGGTTTCTTTCAATTTAGTATGGTAGAAAAATATGGCACGCTACTGATTTTTAAAAAGCTTCCCCATAAGACGTTTACTGCCAATTTATGTTGGACAGAGATGGTTGTGTATGAATAGGGTAGACGCTGATTGGCATCAACTTGGCGATGCCCAGTCGTTGTAACTATCTCGTACACATCAATTGTGCTTATTTTACCTCCGAGTGGTAACCACCGGATACTGGTCTCGCCCACCCGGGCTTGACTTGCTAAACTTATAAGCGCGAGTGTTGAACACGAAAGAAGTAGCAACACTATAATGCTCTGTCGGAATGACTGGCTGATGAGTCTCAGAGGTCTTACATGAGCCCCTCAGAAAGAGGACATACAGCGGATGAATTCGCCATATTGAATCAACGGTGTTGTCAACAGTCGGGATGGCAGATGCCTAAAGCGAGCTACTCTGACATATTTAGAGCAAAGGTCGGTAAGGTTTTTTTTCAGCACTAGTCAGGGTGCTGAAAAAGAGATGGTGGCGGATGAACCCTTTATTGGCCAACGGCAGCGCTCATATCCCCGAAGTGGGTTACTGACAACGGATTACCCGACCCGCTGTCCTAGGGTCAATTTAGGGCCTGGTCCTCCAGGTTGGGGGTTGTGCGTGGGGTTAACTACCCGACCACGGAAAAACCACATGGTTACGAAGCAACCAAAATCCTCGGATACGGACGGATTCACTGTTGACGACCCTGCAAAACGGAAAAAGGACAATGACTTTCGGATCTGCACTGGAATGTTCGAACCCTGAATAGACCACGTGCAGCCGAACAATTAGCGGAGGCCCTAACCTGCTACAATGCAGATATCACCGCCATCCAGGAAGTGCGATGGGATGGACCGGACAAAAGAAGAATGAAAAACTGTGACATCTACTACGGTGATTGCTATAGGGAACAGAAGCAGCGTCTATTTGGATGTGGATTCGTTGTAAGCGGCAGACTTAGGCAAGAAGTCTTGAGCTTTCGACACGTTAGTGAACGCCTTACAACCATCCGCATCAAGGCTAAATTCGTCAACATCAGCCTTTTATGCGCTCACGCCCCCACAGAAGAGAAAGATGATGCTACCAAAGAATGTTTCTACGAGCTCCTCGAGAAAACATATGAGCAATGTCCTAAATACGACGTTAAAATCGTCCTAGGTGATTTTAACGCCAGAATAGGAAAGGAGGACATCTTTGGTAGCACAATCGGAAAGCATAGCCTACACGACACCACGTCTGGAAACGGACTTAGGCTAATTGACGTACACAGATAAATTTAGGATGGACTATTGCACTATTTTCAGAGGATCTAAGCATAAACACTTTGATCAGACTTCTTGAACACAAGTGCATTCCAATCGAAGTTGAGTTCTAGCATTTAAGGGAGTAGCAAACATGGTGTCAATGATGGTAATACCACGAAATGACCTAACCATATTTATTGACAGGCAGGCGGCCAGAAAAGCAATATCTGGTTTTGAAATGAAGTCTTCAGCTTGTTTAACAAATCTTAACTTGTTCGTCGCAGTAGTAAAAACGAATTTCAGTGTGGTTTCTGGAAACAGGGAAATATACGGCAACTAAATGGCTGAAGAACTGGCAAGAAAATGGTCAAGATCAGTCATTTTAGTAAATTAGAACATCACTTTGTAACCTATGTACCACGACCCCAATTTTTTTGTAAGTCACCAGTTCCTTGAAAAGTCTAATAAACATCCATCATCTTCGACATTTACATTTTTCTTAGCCCGCGATTTTTATAAAATTTCACATCCGACTACAGCATTCTTCACAAACTTCCAAAAAATAACATTGTAAATAAGTTTCCGTTAATATTCTTGTTAAAATTAAAACATTTTTGCCGTCCGTAATTCTTGTCATTTTTACTTGAGAAAGTAAGTATTTTTTAGACAATTGATGTTTTTTTTGGCTACGTACTTGGGTACCATTAAAATGAATGTTGGCGGGATTGGTCCGCAATTAGATTCGATTTTACTTATGCTAGGGCAAAGCCTCTACTTTTTAAAGTAAGCAGCGATTGTTAGCATATACAAATATTCTTGATTATATTTCGGGAGACTTGTCTTATTGTACAGATTAAACAGAACAAGAGCAAATACGGAAACCTGTGGAAGCTCATTGCCCAGATTTTTCAATTTAGTGCAGTAAATATTTATGAAAACTACAATTGCTTTCTAATCATGTTGTTTAAAAGATTCGTCAGTTTTTTTTACATTTCACGAAGATTAAACATTTATAAATGAGCCCATCTTCTCACACCGTATTTTATGCGTCTGTTAGGTCTACAAATACATCGGATGTTTTCGTCAGTGCAGCTACGACCAAATCTCAAGTTTCATCTAATAGTCGTACAAACGACTTCCACCAGATAAATGGACAATTTCTACACGGTCAACCTATATTCCTTATTCGAACACATCCCGACCATTTTTTGTATGCGCTAGAAGGTGGAATCTCCATTCTATGTTTATGGCATAATCCTCAAAGTTATCAAACTATCAAACGGTGGTCCGACGAAATGTCTCACCCTTCCAGCCGCTCGATTGCAGTGGTGAATAATTTATCATATTGTATACGCACTTATCAAAACTCACATTCATTTTCTGGGTACAACAATTCCAATTTATGCGATTTCGCATCATGCTGTTCGAATAGTTTTCGAACTATGTTTGTTCGAACAATTTGTTTTTTTACTCGTATATTTTTTTGTCTTTACGCTCAGTTAAAAATATAATTAGTTGATACCAGAACAATTACATTCACGCTCGCAAACAGATTGAAATTTATTGAATTGTGTTCACACCATTTATTAGAGCTATTCACCTGCATCCCCGAATCCCCGAACTAGATTTGATATGCGCGTTAACAAAGGTTTCTCCACTGAAATCACAAACAGAGAAACATGGGTCGACAACAACCCACCTAACTGCCACAACGGCCTAATGTGGTATACGAATGGTTAAAAAATAAACTCTGGATTGGGAGCGGGTATCTACGGTCCAAACAAAATGTCTCGATACCCATGGGAAAAAGTCCCCGTGTATTTCAGGCAGAGCTTCACGCCATTCAGGACTACGCAAACGTGATTCACAGCTCAGCTATTAAAGGCGCTAATATCCATATATTCACGAACAGTCAAGCAGCTATAAAAGCCCTTAGATCGCCAATTATTGACCCTTCATTCACTCAGTACCAGGAACAAAACCAAAATCTAGTCGGTTCCCGGGAACACAAAACGTGCATCTCTTACTAGGAGAGCATACCAGGTCTTAGACAGACCAAAAAGGTTATAAAGCCCTTCAGTAAAAATGCTAAAAAGATACTTAATCTTTCCAGGCATGATATAAAAAGTCTTATTAGATACCTAACCGGTCATCACAGGTTAAGATATCACTTGTATAAACTAAAAATAGTCGAATTTGTCTTGAAGAAGACGGAACCGCAGAGCATATCATATGTGAGTGCCCAGCATTATACGGAATTAGAAGGACAACTTTTCCTAGAGAAGTAATAAGCACTGATGCTGAACGTATCATCAGCTACCTTAGGAAAGTAGAAGCGCTACTCTCCTAACCAATATTTTCTGACATTTAGCACAAAAGATCTTTCAGGTCGAGGTGCATTCCAATCGCATCGGCGAGTCAGATTCTTAAAAAAAAAATATTCATCTGCACGATTGCGGCATCGGAACACAAATGGGTACGCACTTTTCCGGGTACACATAGAAATTTACTCTTGTGGAATTGGGCCCCTGTTGAAAATCTCAAAGTTCCGACAAACACTTTTTTGAGTGAATTCGCAATCGTAACAAAATGCGCTTAGATGCGCCGTTAATGTCCAAATAGGGATGCCGAAATCGTTCAATATTTTCGGGTTTTTTTTTTTTAAAAAATTTGCGTTAAGCATATTTTAAAAAGAAATTAAATAATCTATTCCACGTTTTAGTATTATGCAAAATGTTTCCATTAATTAACGTATGGCATGACAGACTGAGCATTAACCATGCAGTGATGCGTTTCCGAATATCTTTCTTCCCTATGAAAAGTATATCTAACTTATTTAATCGAATACCTTTATGGAATCAGGGACGTCGCTAATAAATATTCTGTTCATTGATCTACTACTCTCATGTTGTATCGATTGCGCATCTCTATTTCTACTTTACCGGCCGGCCCAACGCACTTTTTATGGTTTTAATAAAATCTCTTTTCGATTTCAACTGCAGCATCTCACATCTTAAACGTTATTAATTAATGAGAGCTTCTAGTAAGCTAACTAAATTATTTAAAATGATTTGGGCCACATATGATGTTCTTTTGATCTCATCTCTTTACAAAAAAAAGGTATTAACAATCTTCCGATACAGCACAGAATAATGTGTGTGTTGTTCTATTCCCAGTTGGCCAAATTTAATATATTTTGTTGCATTTTAGGCCCTCTTCACGTAAAAGGTAAAACCATTTTCGATATATTTGTCAAAAGCAAAACTTGTGTTGTGACGTTAAAAACGCTAATCGTTAAAATATACAAATCTTTTCTTTTTTTTTTCTATATTAAAAAACTTGTGAATCATTTTACTTATTTATCTGTATTCTATTCCAAAAGAAGACATGTTGTATTTACATATTTCTATTTACAGAAAAAAGCAATGGGTAGCTACTTGTACGAACAGGTTTTCTATGCTCTTGATCTCACAGAAAAGGACTACTTTGGTCTGCAGTTCACCGACGCCAATCATGTCAAACATTGGTTGGATCCGACAAAAGCCATAAAAAAACAAGTTAAAAGTATGTTGCACTATCAGTACAGTTTACGGGGTCATTAAACTGAATTTGTAATTTTATTTCTTTTATAGTTGGCCCACCGTACACATTCCGTTTAAAGGTTAAGTTCTACTCTTCAGAACCGAATACGCTGCGAGAGGAGCTAACCCGTTATTTGTTCTTTCTTCAATTGAAACAAGATCTTTTGGAAGGTCGTTTGGATTGCCCCGATGATAAGGCCACCGAGCTGTGTGCCTTGGCATTGCAATGTAAGTTTTTACATTTATTCCCAACATAGAGTGCCGTTAAAAAACTACGTTTAATTGGTTTAGCTGAGTTGGGTGACTATGACGAACAAGTTCATACGGCAGCAACGGTGTCGGAATTTCGGTTCGTTCCGGAACAAACGGAAGAATTGGAAATTGCGATTCTCGAAGAATATAAAAGTTGTCGCGGCCTGACCCCTGCCCAAGCTGAGACGGCGTATCTGAACAAAGCCAAGTGGTTAGATATGTACGGAGTCGACATGCATACTGTTTTGGTGAGCTTGAGTAAACGGTCATCTTCCTCTCATATGAAATACTAATATTTTGTTGTGTTTTTTTTTTAGGGAAAAGACGGCTGTGAATACCATTTGGGACTGACACCCACCGGCATATTGGTATTTGAACGAGATCAAAAAATTGGCCTCTTCTTTTGGCCGAAAATAAGTAAACTCGATTTCAAGAAGAAAAAGCTCACGTTAGTGGTGATCGAGGACGACGACGAGGGTAGAGAACAGGAGCACACATTTGTCTTCCGATTATACAACGAAAAAGCGTGTAAACACCTGTGGAAGTGTGCTGTTGAACATCATACATTTTTCCGCTTACGCGCCCCGGTTAAGGGCCCATCGGCGCGGCAGAACTTCTTCCGAATGGGCTCACGGTTTCGATATTCCGGCCGAACCGAGTTTCAAACCACACAGCAAAGTAGGGCCCGTCGCACAGTGCAATTTGAACGTCGACCATCGCAGAGATTTGCCAGTCGACAATCGCATCTACTACGCGAACGCCAGAAGGCGTCCGCTGCCGCAGCAGTAGCAGCAGTTGCTGCACGAAACTCAGTCGAAAACACAATTGATAGCCCAGTCCCACCGCTGCATTCAATGTCCGACAATAGCCTCGTTCAAATCGATTCCCCATCAATGTCCACCATCACTCCATCACCATCCGTACAAACGGTAATCCACAATTCAATCTGTGGCGAACCGGATACATCCTGTGCGGCATCAATTAACTCCGGCCATATGAACACGTGCGCGTCGCTGGGTCACGTCTCCATGAAGTCAACATCGAGTACTGAAGAACCTGGCTACAGTAAAATTGGTTCATTTGGTAAAGCTGGACTTACTGTAAAGTAAGAAGAGATAATGCGAAATTTACACACACAGACTAGACAACTAATTATTTTTTTTTTTTTGCTTTTTCTCCTTTTCTTTCTCGTGTTTCCATTGTCTGTGCTTTGGACATGCTGGTGTAGAATGGAACCTGAGACAACGTACCCAACGACAGCAGCGAAAAACTTCGAAGACACTAATCCATTTAGGACACAATCTCATCACGGTTCATTTGGAAAGGCTTCCATAAGTTCATCATTTAGGTATGTGAAGTTAAATATGTGTACGTACCACCTGCACCCTTTTTGCAGAGTACGGGGCTATCTAATGGGTATCATTTTGTTTGTTGTTATTGTTTTTCTTGTAGTTGCGCTTTGTTGTGTTGTCCGTTAAAGCAGACATCATTTTTCTAATGTGTGAAGTGAATAAGCGTCTTCTTGTAGCTACTTTTTTTTTTGA
The DNA here is from genome assembly GCA_963576555.1 of Ferdinandea cuprea. Classification (NCBI taxonomy): domain Eukaryota; kingdom Metazoa; phylum Arthropoda; class Insecta; order Diptera; family Syrphidae; genus Ferdinandea; species Ferdinandea cuprea. Next base: position 11,124,654 of record OY754959.1, read on the forward strand.
GAATTTAATTTAATCTAATCAGACAGTAGTAATTTGAGTAAGCAGCAGATTGATGAAAAGTTGGCTAAGAGCATTTGCAATGTGCGGTTTTCTTTTGAATATTATTATAATTTTATTACAGTTTTTTGTTCCCAAGATCGGCAAGAAACAGGTTTGTGCCGCTCAGACACAACACAGACATTTGATTGAGCTTAGAGCATGGCTACACGTTCATGGGAATTAAAGTCATTCCCATGAACGTCGTGGTTGCACATATAAAAAGGCGCCATTGGAATGAAAGAAAATTTTGGCAGCTCTCTTGGGATGTCGAATATTTTAATGTCCTGACACGCAAATACCAAGTGATGATTTCTGTTGGTTTGAAAGGTTTTTGTGCGGTCTACCCTTTTTTTATCGCAAATAAAGTATACCTGTCCCGTATGACATGACTTTCATTCCCTTGAATGCAGGAAACAGAGCAGCATTTCTTATAAAGTGCTGTTCAATAAGAGCTATAATTTTTCATTTTATTTCAGTACAAAAAGTTGTAGTGCATAAATCGTTGGTTTATCTTAACTATTGTTTCGGCAGTTGCGTGACTTGTCCCGACATCTTGCTTAAAATAAAAATTGTTGCCTTCCGTAGCATCAGTTTATACATCGTTTGATAACGCAATTCATGCAATTAAAACAGTCACATCATGTTCATTTTCCCAAAAATATGGTCCTATTACCACAGACAGCTAAGAAAAGGCACTAAACTGTTGTTATTTGTGAATTTGTTATTATTTCTCATGGGTTTTCGAAGCCATATATGCGACAGTTTTCCTTGTTCGTTAATTTCCATTACCCGTTGTACGTGATCTGGTTTTAATTTCCATACATAAATTTGGCATGAATCCATGAGCCATGACCCGTTTCAATGTTTTATTCCCAACAACAAATCTGATTACTTGTCCAAACCTGATAAAGACCAACTCCCATTGCGTCGCAACATATCCGGCTCGAAGGACCAAAAATGCGCGCATTACAAATTAACTAATAAACCAACGAAAAACCTTGCGAATTTACCAAAAGAGTACGAACTTTACGAAATGTGTTCGTGATATGTTTCACTACTTCCACACGTTGTGTGATCCATATGTGTATTGATCCATATTTAACACTTTTACACGTCGTTTTTGGAGTTAAGAGCATTGAATCGATATCTTCTTCCGAAGTGAAGAAGAAGCGGTTGCCCAGCATGATTCCACTAAGTTGTCGTTTGCGATGTTAATATTAATCCCGATGTAGTTGAGCTTCTTAACTGGTGTGATAGATTTGGATATTTGGTTTGATCCTCGTTCAAGATCAAGTAATGGTAAAATGAAACAAAAAGAATTCAACTCTAATGTAAGAGACTTACCGAATTATCACTGTTCAACAAACGGACTGTAGATCGTTGCTCAACACTTTGCTTATATATTTCTTTGGGAAACTAGTTTGTTCACATCTATTTTCCACTAAAATTATCAGTTTTTAATTTCAATAAGCTTTGTCAAAATAAAATTAAAATATTTTAACATCAAGATGTGCGTGTGTATCAAGACGTGCATTTAGCATTTACTAATTTCACAATCACACCGAAAACGCGTTGACGAACTCAAACAAGGGATCGACTAGGTTGAATAGGGCACGCATTCTATAAATGCTTTGGCCAACTAGGTGTATACTTAACGTGACCACTTATCGCGAAGCAAATTTCGGTACACAAAATTAATATTTCACATATCTGCAGTTTTAGTTTAAAGTTTAAAAGTTTATATAACTTAATTTTACGTGTTTAGATTTTTATTTGACTGCGTACTTTCCGTCAGAGCCAACTTCTTCGAGCATGAACTTAGGTCATGATATTTTTATGTTGTACCCGACGTACGGAAGGTTTCTTTAAGTTCCAATAATTGGGCGGGTTTTATCCGTGGACCATGTTTCCTTAATTAAGGAGAACTCTCTCTCTCTCACCTAAGTGCCCGCAAACAGAGAATGTACAAGGCGATTTTTATCAAATGGTTGTAAGGAATGCTTTTTTCTGAAGTGTTGAAAGCATTCCACTCATCGTTGAGCAGCATCAACGCTAGTTTTTTTTGTCATGACTGAATTTTTTCACCGGTTACATATTTTGTCAAAAAAGGACGATTCCATATCAAAACGTAACTTTGCGAAGGCTTTAACATGTTCAATTCTTATAGTTGGTTGAGTGCAAACCAAATGAAAATCGAGAGATGGTCAAATTGAACAATCCAATTCTAAATAAAGGGTGATCCATTTCGGGGAACCTCGACTTTTTTAAAGAAAAAAACACAAAAAATTCAAATTGAATCGATAATGTTTATTATCATTTGAAAGAACATTCTTTGGCATTTATTTTTTGAAGATTATGTCTATCAAATGTTGGCCGTTGCTACGTCGCAGATGGTCCATCCGTTGAGTCCAATTTTCGATCACTCGTTCGAGCATTTCGACTGGTAACTGGCGAATGACACGCGTGATGTTTTCCTCCAAGGCTTGAATCGAAGCGGGTTTGTCGGCATAAGCTTTTGACTTCACATATCCCCACAGGAAAAAGTCTAACGGTGTGATATCACACGATCTTGGTGGCCAATCGACCGGTCCAAAACGTGAAATTATGTGCTCACCGAAATGTTCTCTCAATAAGTCCATTGATTGATGCGATGTGTGGGAAGTGGCGCAGTCTTGCTGAAACCAAATGTCGCCGAGATCACGAGCTTCAATTTCAGGCATCAAATAGTCGGTTATCATGGCACGATAACGGTCGCCATTGACGGTTACGTCCGCACCGGCATAATTTTTAAAGAAATATGGACCGATGATTCCACCGGCCCACAAACCACACCAAACCGTTGTTTTTTCTGGATGAAGTGATGAAGTGGCAGTTCTTCAATCTCTTCAGGTTGCTCTTCGTCCCAAATGCGGCAATTTTGTTTGTTTACATACCCATTGAGCCAGAAATGGGCCTCATCGCTAAACAAAATTTGCCTCGAAAACGTCGGATCTTCTTGGAACTTTTCAAGAGCCCATAGAGCGAAGCGATGTCGCTTGGGAAGGTCGCTCTACGGTCTTCGTGTACACTCTCAGCTACGGCCGCTATATTTTCTTCACAGCGTGCTGGACGTGGTCTATTCTGTCGAATGCTGGGTCTCAAAATTGGTGATGGTGTTGCGAATAGTACGCTCAGTAGGCCGATTATGTTGACCATAAGTTGAGCGAAGTGCACGAAACACATTCCTCACAGAACGTGAATTTTCATAATAAAGTTGAACAATTTGTAAACGTTGTTCACGCGTAAGTCTTTCCATTATGAAATGCCAAACAATACTAAACAAAAATAACATGACAGCATGACACGACTCACACGTGATCTGTCAAAAAAGGCTATTGAAAAAAGTATCTCTACTTGAATCACCCGTTATATTCGACACACCGCTAATAAGAGAATTTAAAAAAAAAGATCATCAGAAACAGCTAACACTCAGTATACTCGTAGCGATTCAAGCGATTCTACGAAATTATTGAGTTTTCCGAGACGGAGTCGCTTCCAATTAATTTAACTGTACTATTGACGAGTGCTGCCTACATAAGTTAATTCAAATTGTCAATGGTATAAAAATGTATACCTACTTGATAGCGGAAGCGAGTTTTGGATTAGCCATGCAAATTTTTGGTATTCGACGTCGACTGAATCGCAAAATTGTTTAAGTTTCACCACTCCCACAGTTAATAAATAAAAATAAATGGGCACTTGGTCGCAGGCTTAAAATGGTAAAATGCAGATGAAGAGATATAATGTAACCATATGGTTTCACGGTTTCCTGCGAATTTAACCTGCTGTAATTCGGGTATATTTCTGTGTACGAACGCTTTGCCACGGTACACCGGTACACAGTGCCTAATTGATTTCGGTACTGTACCGGCCATTCCGGTACATGTATGCTGCTCATATTCTCTATGAAGATGTTAAATTTTAAGTCGAATTACATGAGTTTGTAACTTGTAGAATAACATATCTGCCAAAGAAATGGTCAAAAGTTGCACAACTTAATACCAGCAATATTTGTCCTACATTCCTTAGAAATTCCTATAAGGTCTTTTTCACCCATTTTGTAATTCGTTTTAAACAAACGCCGTAGTTTCATTTCTTGTGTATGCAGAGGAAAATCATTTTGCGGCACTGTCCGAGAAACAAAATAAATGCAACTAATATTCCTAAGCCCCATATTCTCCTACAATGCATGCACTTTACTGATGTATTTTGACCATGCATGTCGTCCAAGAAGAAGGAGGACCACCAATGTAAACGATCATTAACAAAGTTGCAAAGTCGAATAGATATGTTTTGCCGAACAAATGCGACATGATCCATTCAATTATTCTTTGCTCGGTGAAAACTAATGTTAAACACTTAGGCGCATAACGCAGAAAATAAAATTACATGACAAATTTACTTGACAATCACTATACGTTAAATAGCTCACCGATTGTCCTGCCTCGCTGAGCACATATCTGGCAACTATTCAAATTGTCTCTATTTCTTTCCATCTCTGCATCTCCTCTGCTCTACTCTGCTCTAGTCTAACATAATAACAAGTGTAATTTGCGTAGCCAATTATACTGTAATTTGTCTTTTAAATTAGATTTTTTTCTATTTTCTTCTAGTGATAATTTTATTTTATTATTTTTTTCTCTTAATTTTCGTTTAATTGTTCTTTATTTGTTTTTTTTTTTTGTTTGTGTTTATTTTCTATTGTCTCTCGTAAACACAATCTGTCTTTTGCAGCATAAAAAGTGGCTTATCGGATAAAGATAAAGAGCTAGATTCATTGCTTAAGTCCATTGTTAAAGATCCATCCCCATCAATTCTAGCTACCGAAGCAATTAATGATGCTAACAGTATCAGGTAGATAAAAACAAGCATTTAATTTATTTATTTTATCTGTGTCTAAACAAAAAAAAAAAAAAAGAAGCTTTTATCATAATTTTTTGTTCAATTTACTGGTTTTAACACGTACTAATTCGCTTTTCTTTTTATTCTCTTTTGTTTTAAATTATTAAATTGCATTTTTGTCAGAGTTACGATTAATAAAACCTCGGATATGGAACACAATACGGAGACTTTGAAGCGATTGTCGAACGTGGAAAAACCGAACAATCAAGTTAAGCTGGCAAATATTGGACCTGGTGCGCTGCCGCCTGGACACATTAAATGTAACATATTGAAAGGTGAGTTGAGCATGAGCATGTTTTATGCGCATAAAGTAGGTAGGCGTTTAATAGTTAAAACACTCATCTGAGCATGAAGGTTAATACATTCACTTTAAGGCAGTGATGAGTGCTGGCACGCGATGGTAGCATGCATGTAATTGTGAGTTATTATGCGATGAAGATGTTAAACATATCAGAAAATTGCTCTTGGGTACATTCTACGGCGGTATTAGTGCAAGGAATCACGTTTGCCAATCTTTGGCTGTTTACACATCTATGCCAGACCTTACTCAGAAATAGAGGAGTTGGGCTATGGTAAGAAGTTTTTAAGTCTAAAAACAAAAGGGAAGGCGGTTAGGTTAGGTTAGGTTGAAGTGGCAATCGGCGAGACCGACTCACTTAGACCAAAAAGAGGTCCTTTATTATACCACGTGGATACCCTTGACATTTTTAGCAGACAGACGGCTGCTACCACGGCCACTCGCCTCAAAGCAACTTCTCAATGGACCGATAGTGAAATCGGCCACTCTGCAATTCTGAACATACTCAGAATCCCTTCTAGGATATAGACTACAACACACCCCAACTGCTGTTCGACAAAAACTTCCAGATATCCATCCCCCCTAGATCCTTTTGGGAGGATGCCTTGCCGGAGGACGAATCAATCCATTTTTACACGGACGGTTCAAAAACAAATGATGGGGTGGGTGGAGGTGTCTTCTCAGACAGACTAAATCTCAGTCTCTCCTTCCGTCTTTTTAATCATTGTAGTGTTTTCCAGGCGGAAATTATGGCGATAAAGGAAGTCTTGTCCTGGCTAAAAACGAATGTGGTATCTTTAAAGGATATTCGAATCTTTTCGGACAGTCAGGCCGTCATCAAGTGTCTGGACTCTGTCTCTATTAACTCTTTAGTAGTAGAGATGGCTGAGCAGTTCAACATTCACCTTTGCTGGGTGCCGGGGCATAGATACATTCCGGGTAACTGCAAGGCCGACGAACTCGCCAAACTTGGAACTACCCTCTCAATCTTGCCTGAAAAGGGCTCCTTAGGCATACCAGTTTCCACGTGCAAGCTCTTGTTTAAACTGGATGCAATAGAAAAAACTAACCACAGATGGACAAATGGTACTACTTGTCTGACAACAAAGCAGATTTGGCCTAGGCTGGATCTAAGACGCTCAAGGAGCTTGATTAAGCTTAATCGGTCGCACATTGGTGCTACAATTGGTGTCATAACTGGACACTGTTTGTTAGGCAGGCATGCAACAAGGCATGGTGCCTATTCCAACGACTTCTGTAGGAGCTGTATGGATGAGGAGGAGGAGGAGACTACTCTACACCTTCTCTGCGCATGCCCTGCTCTCTCCCGAAAGCGAAATCTCCATATGGGGGCCTTTTTCTATAATGACCTTAATGATCTAAACTCAACCGACCCAAAATGTCTCTCACGCTTTATTAGCACCTCAAAATGGTTCAACGTGTAGGCAGGAACTTCAGATCCACGTGGTATCACAATGGACCTTATATAGGTCTTAGTGAGTCAGACTTCTATCCGACTGCCACTTCAACCTAACCTATACCACGTATGGTCATGGAAGACGGCATCTAGGTGGACCTTTGGGAGAGAGCAGGACAAGTGCAATGGAGGTGTAGGATTGTCTCCTCTTTCTCCTCATCCACGCAGCTTCTGCAATACTCATTAGAGTACATGCCGAGAGATCAAATCCTTAGAGCGTTTCAGATCCAGCTTAGGCCAAATACGTTTTGTCGCTAGACAAGTTGTGTCACTTGTCTACCTAAGGTTAGTTTTCTCAATAGCTTCCGATTTCAGCATTAGTTTGCATGAAGCAATTGGAATGCCTAAGGAACCTTTATCAGGTGAAATATCATGCAGTGTGGTTCCGTGTTTTGCTAGTCCGTCGACCTTGCAATTCCCTGGGATATATCTTGCCCCGGCACCCAGCAGAGGTGAATATTGAAATGCTTCGACATCTCGAAGAGAGAGTCTCTAGAGAGACTGAGTCTAGTGATTTCAAGGACGCTTGGCTGTCGGAGAAGATTCGGATATCTCTAGCGGATATCACGTTTCTTTCCAGCCAAGACAAAGCTTCTTTGATCGCCATGACTTCCGCCTGAAACAAATTGCAGTGATTGGGTAGACGAAATAAGAGACTAAGATTTAGTCTATGATACGACCGAGATATACAGCCAATATGTAATGCGGGGTTGGAGACCCCATCTATTACCAATAGCTTTCTTGAAAGAAAAAAGAGCAACTGTTGCTTTCCTAACTCTTTCTTGTATATTAGGTTTCCAGCTTGGTTGTTCATCCAAGATTACAGGCAAGGCGGTTAGCCTGAAAGAAAACTTTAAACCATCGCTGGAAGCACGTGTGATTTCATTCGGAGGGTTTCATTCCAAAGGCTTACTACAAAAGAAGTAGTTTATTTCAATTTGCCATTCATCATTCTGAATATAGGGATATGGATAGGGTATCATACTGTTCGACCCAAGTGGACTGAAGCATTTCTATATGTTTTTTCTATATGAAACTGGTTAAGTCAAATGAAGGATGTTACTAGCAACAGTAATTACAGCGGCTAAGTCAACAGGTAGCAAAGTATCCCAAATATTTGACAACTTTAATCGGGTTTGCACTAAAAAAATTGGTGCAAAACGCAATGACCGGATCCAGCTGAGCTATGCATTGCTTAGGAAATGCAATTGGCCGTGAGCTGTAAAGTTTTAGTTTAATATTACTTCCATGGCTTGAAAAAGCCGGCCTCCTACCAAAACGTTGCTCATTCGCTGTTCATTTATCGCTATTTAATAATTTCTTTCTTCTAAAACGCATCAACGAGAACATCGACGAAAACCACTCGAAAGAAAATCTTGGTCCGTTTTCGTTAACTTCTATATTTCGGCGACTAAGCGCAAAACAAAGATCTGTCATGTGGTGAATTTGACAGGGATGCATTGTATAGCTCGTTAAGAAAATTCTGTCTTGGCCAAATTTTGAATATTTTGTCAATTTGGGGTTTCATAAAATTGTACTGAGAGCTGTAGTTTTAGACGATCACACAGCACATTATCATCTACGTAATGTTTAGCAGATCCATTTCCCTACAGTGATAGCAGTATGGGAGTCATCGTTTATTTTAAACGATGAGAATTCATTCATCAGACATACTTTCCCACGGCCTGTTAGTAAGGCCTGAAGTTAGGGTTTTTATTGTCCAGGCTTAAGCTCTCGCTTTTAGTGAAATTTGGTTCGTATTCGCATTTAGACAGCCGCTCCAATACTTACTATACCTTATTCGAAAGACCTTCTTTTAAAGCATTTAAAAGGCAATAACATTTACAGATTGGCCCTCAGTCAAATTGATACTTTTGATCGGAGAGTTGAGAGGATATCTACGTCTTATGAATGTTAAGTATGTTACTGCAGGTCCTAACTGTAGTATGAGATTTCATTTGATAGAAAATAGCGATTTTCTTTTCAGCTGTGTTAATATCTATTGGACACAATTGAACCGACATCACCCAAGTAAAGCCGATTCGGTACGAAAGAAAACTTTACTAGCGTAAATCTATACAATCATGAAACCTGTATCGTTAAGAGAAGTGTATCGTGACGTCGCATGACCGTATTAAACGGATGTTGTTAGCAAGGCATGAATCGGAGTATATCCTAAAGATCGCGAGGAAGACAAGATCACAGAAGATCATCAAGAGCGGCGAGTCCAATCTCTCGTTTAGGCAATATCCCTGACTTAACCGTTCCAGACTTCTTTGTGGGATTTTTTTGGAAATCACGAGTCTATTTGAACAAATCTTAGACTCTTGAAGCCCTCAGAAAATATCCGTCAAGAATGCTAGGACTTATCGCTGGAAGTTCTGGCAAGAGTGATGGAAAATGCGATAAATCGGTCCCGAATGGTTATAAATTCTGGTGGCGGCCACTTTGCCGATATCATTTTCTCGACTTAATAGGAAAAAAAATTAATAAAAAAATAAGTCACCAAATAAACATAATCCAAAGGCATAATCCAAGGGTTTTCATTCATAAAAAAATTACTGCCAGACAACATCGGGTGACAATTCATGGCATTTACTTTTTGAAAATGATATCATGTAGATGTTGGCCACGACTACGTCTGAGTGGTCCATTCGGAAGGTCCAATTTTGGGCGACTCGTTCGAGCATATAGACTGGTATGTCGCGAATAACGTGAGTAATTTTGGCTTACAAAGCGTCAATCGTAGCTGGCTTGAAGACCTGCTGATTTCTGAAAACCTGAGACTTTACATATCCCCTAAGAAAATAGTCCAAAGTTGTGGTATCGCACCATATAGGCGGCCAATTTACCATAACAAAACGTGAAATTAAGTGCTCACCAAAATGATTTCTCAACAAGTCCATTGTTGAGAAATCACGCGCTGTATGACTCGTAGCGCCGTCCTGTTGAAACCAGAGCTCACCGAACCGTTGGCTTGAATTTCAGGAACAACATAGTTCGTTAACATGGGGCTATAACGATTACTATTGACGGTAACATTCTGATTTGCCTCATTTTTAAAGAAATATGGACCAATGATTCAACTAGCCCATAAACCACACCATACCGTTTTTAATAGATTTAATAGTAGCTCTTGGTACTCTTCGGGTTGCTCATCAGCCCAAATACGGCAATTTTGTTTATTAACGTATCCATTGAGCCAGAAATGGGCTACATCACTGAACAAAATTTCACGATAAAACATTTCTCGCAGAACGCTGATTTTCGTAATACGTGAGTCTTTCCATTATGACTGGCCAAACAAAACTAAAAAAAGGAAAAAAAAAACCGTTTGATAGGAGTCTCGCGTGATCTGTCAAAAAAGCGTATTGAAAATCAAACCTCACGATGAATCACCCTATATTTGGCACCACCAAAATACCTCATCGTCGTTTAATAAATTTTTGGTGTGGTTAAAGTTACAAGTCACTATTCCTCTCGATCGCACCGAATACAAGCGACATTCGCATACGACATTGAAAATGTAGTGGCGATTTGGAGAGGTTTTGTGAAAAACCACATCGCTTTAAAGACGCTGCTACGGTTAGACAACCTGATTTTAGTTTTAATTCGTACTCGCACCTAGCCCATCGCCAAAACAGCTTCTGACCGGCTTCCATATTATAATTAGTTTGCCTTCGTCCTTGCACATCGGCAATTCGATTTATGAGATTTTTAGGTTAGCGAATCCGAATTCCGAATGTTTTTGTTTGACATAACAGTAATTAGCATACGAACTATTTGTATAGCTGGCGCCTTGATTCAAAACAAAAATAAATTCATACATATATTTTTTTTATTTAATTCCATCTGCGTATCGCGTGCTAGTTTTTTTCTATTAATAATTTTCGTCAAAATTTAATTTCACTTCAGCACGCGTCGAAGAAGAAATGGGAGCTGCAACTAATGCTAAGCTAACAAACCAGATGTTCGTTCCTGCTGCCTCATCAATGAACAACAGTCTTCATCATTCCGATGGGCCAGACTCGCTTAACGCCACCTACATATCAGTGGTAAGTTACGCCAGATACATACATATGTATATTCCATAAAAATCACTTAACTTAGTCTATTATAAGTTTACAAAACATTTAACAACATAATGCTAGCGTTATTTACTTGTTTCACACTTACCTCACATTTGTTTTTGCTTTTATTTTGTTTGTCCACCCTGCAATTTTGCATTGTTTTGTTGTTGTTGTTTTGCTTGTGTACGCTGCTGCGTCGTTGCATATAAAAAGGGCGGTGACAAACTCACACTCAGCATAACTGAACAAAAACCATCCACATCTCCTGTCACTGCTGCTGTCACATCATCACCGACACCGCCCAGCAGTCCCTTAAATGCTTTCGCCAATACAACGCTAACAACAATTGTTTCAACGCCCAGTAGTCCACCGCTAACACCGACCCTTGTCTCGACGACAGAGTCACTTATTAATGAGATCTTCATTAATAATATCAGCAATGTCGTCGACGACCACAAGGATGTAGTCGTCCCTCCGACTGTCCCCCAAACAAACGCATCGAATGCTATTCAGAATGAGGAACAACGAAATCACGAGAACAAGGAGAACAAGGAACTGAACGACAACAAGTATCGGGAGAAAAAGGTACGTGATTTCGATCGTATGTTATTTTGTATTGAAGCTTTTTGTGAACCACCATTTTGTTTCGTTATCCATTGGTTATTGTAAAATGTTTATAACAAAATCCCCCTTCACTTTCATAGGCACATTCAATTTACTTTCAGAATTCCATAAACCACATTAACCCACCCAATGAGATGGTCTCCCCGTGGTTGGTATCCTCCGAGATTGTGTCGGCTCCCAAAGGTAAGGAGCCGACAATTATTCGTAAGTCGGTCATTACAACGCAATTGTAATGACGACGACAAAAACACACACAAGGATAGGTATAATTCTTAGCAGCTACTTAAGGTATTACTATTTAATCTTAATACGCAAAATGAGATACAATCAAAAAATAAATAACAAAAAAAAAAAAATATTCGCAATATTTAATCGATTATATTATATTATAATTAAAAAAAAAAACGGAATATTTACATTTATCTTACATATACATACATACATAAAAAAAAAGAGGAAAATATTTATTTTATTTAGGCTGTTTATATACATAAATGAAGAAAAACTAAATTAATTTAAGGTGAATAGTATTAAAACTGTAACTGTAATATTTTAATTAAACGATAGAAAAATACAATGATAAATGAAAAACGATAAACTACATCGAATGTATTTGCAGCGAAACTGATTGTAGTAATTGAATCCGAAAATTTGGATAAGAAAAGTGCCTTAAACAATAAATTGTAAAAAGAAATTTTGAATAATTGTCATATAACCTAATGGAGCGTGCCGTTTGTCTACATTCCACGTCGAAATAAACAATAAATCTGCAGTGTTTGCAATCACAAGTGCATTTGGTCATCAATTAAAAATTAAATCATTAAATCATTATTATTATTTTATTTATTTATTCATTTATTTTTCTACTATAGTGCTGACATTTTTGATGTTGTTAGCCCCACTCCTAGTAGGATCAAGATGTTTTTACTTTCTTTCAGTGCTTTGTCATATGCAATGGCTTTTTCATATCGTTTTGAGTATTAGCGCGGTGATTTTTAAAATTCGCTCCAAATTTCGGTACAGCGCATTGAGTCCGTTTTTCTTATTGTCCAGGACTCGCCCCATAAAGTGTCAGTGACAAGCATAAAGTAAGAGAGCAATTTGCTGCGCATGTCGTTGATTTTTAGTTCGTAAATCCTCTGATTGCTCCGACGATCAGAAACAAGTTTGATGACTGCTTTGTAGAGTGCTGAAACAGCTTTGAGTGTCTTGCGAATTGGAACCGCAATACTTTTCTGCTCATGCTCCCGACAGTTTGTTTTACCTCGTGTTGGAACAAATTGATTTCTATATATCTTTACCCATTTATAACTTCATTAGCTAATGTGAATGCCGATGAACTACTTAAGTACAACGAATTTTGCGCCAGAGCTGGAAATCTTACTAGCTTAATAGTTATACTGTAAATTCTTATTAGATGTAAATAAATAATGATAGCCCTATAATTATTTAACAAATGATGAGCTCAGTTCAGCATCCATCACTTCTCACACACCCGAATTATTTTTTTTAAGTGAGTGCAATCTTCTCAGCACCCTGGGAGATTAATTCCCGTAAATGCAGGGCAACTGCTTCACCCTGTCCACGACCGTCTTAATGGTCGCCTGCAATATTTTCTCAATGGCTATAGCAAAACGCTGACTCTTCATATACATTTGGTTGAACTAGGTTAGTCTGTTTGCCAACATAGGAGGCCCTTTCGTCAGCTTCATGTGTGACACTAGTTACGAGATTTAGTAAGGCTTTCAGTGCTGCTCAGCTGACACTTTAGAGGTGTACTTTGTTAATAGCATGTACTGAGACTATTTCCTGTTTATTCCATGACCGCTTGTTCTTCAAATGCCCCGGCCTTAACGTATCTGTTTATGATTCTCAAGGTTCCGAGTCTTTATTCGAAATTTTGCTAGGTGCTCCGTCGAATCGCAGCTAGAGTTCAAGTTTAAGGCGACCATGAGGAACATTTGTAAATACTCGACTAAATTAAAAAAAAAACAAACTGGCAACCCATATTATGGAAATCCTTCTGACAAGACCATTTAAAGTAAAATATCTCGTAAGAATCTATGATTGTAAAGTGCTACGATGCTACAAATATTGGCTTCTGAATTCAGCCATGAAATAACAGGTAACGAATGTGCGTTCTTAGGACCAGAACCTTATGCTGAGTGAATTGGAATGCTGCTCTAAGGCTGATTAACAATTCAACTATTCAAACTTTATTCCTACAATGAAATCTTTAAGTTTAATAAAAAATATATGACAGAGGCCATTGCCGTCTGAGATACCATTTGAACAGAATAAATCTGTGCCCGGAAACAGAATGTGGGTTCTCTCTGTGTTCTCCACACACACAAAAATTATTTTGTCTGAGGATTAAAGAGATTCTGCTACTCTGTACGTAGTATCGGAGAATAAACAGTTGTTGTACAATCGAAAAGTCTTTTCATTAAAAAAATTATCGTTCCCGGCAATAATGAACCTGTCAACAGCATGACTTAAATTTGTTGGTCCGATCCAGAATTTTTCGCAAGCCAAACAAGTTCAAAACAACATGTCGCCATTTTTTATTAGACCTTGCATAAAATCCAGTATCGATTTCTTCCCGGATTTTACTCTTGCTTGGTTATGATTTCCTGTATATATGTTTTAAAGGGTACGGCATTCTTAAGCTTTTTATAAAAGACAACTTTCGCAATTTATCTATTTACCAAAAGTAAAAGACACACCCAAATAGTTCTTCCATTCCATCTGCTCTTCTCATTTGCTTCATTCCTCATTCAGTCAAAATTTTAAAATAAATCACATACGTTGCACACTGCCAACTGCTGCTGCAGATCAGCAACTGCAATCCATTCCTTTAAAAATAAATAAACAAACTGTAAAGTGAATTCGATGAGAACGTGTGGAAAAGTTCAAAAGCGGAATTAGACCTCTAACATGTTGAGGTTAAACTACTCGAACTCTTAGTGCACTCCAAACATTCTTCAAAGTACGAACTATACGAGATTGCTTTCTAAAAAACATGTACATACACACCAAATAGGCGGCGAGAATGCCATCGGAAATGCATTGAAACAACATTCTATCCACAAACTATTTTTAACTTTGAATTTAATTCATTCTAAATGCGTTTCTATAGAGATGCGCTAAAGCTATGTGTACGTTACGTACTACCCGAAGGCATACGGCGAATGAGGGTTTCTAGAAAAGAAATAAATCAAGGATAAAGAAAATTGTATAAAAAAAAAAAACACACCACGACAATACCATACTGCGAGTGGATTTTCTCGCGAAATCAGCTAAATTTAGAAAGCCTTCCAGATTTGTGTTGTGATAAATGTTCCAGAGATCTATTGACAAAAATAAAATAAAAAATATATAATATATTGACAATAACAACGGCTGTCGTTGGCTTGTCTCTTGTTCTCTATTTCTCTCTCTCTCTGCATTTTTGGAGGGTTGTTTTTTTTTTTTACAAAAGAGACAATAAATGTACTTAAACGAACTGAAATAAGACTTGGTAGAATTATAATTCACGCGACCTGGTAATTCTTTTTTTACCAATTTTTAACAACAATAAGGACTAATTTTATTTTGTGAAAAATATATGTATTCCAATTAAATTACTGTTATTCCTTGTTGCCAAAAAAAAGACTAAACAAATGTGCAGCGATTTTTGTATTTATAATTCCATGAAAAACTGTGGTTCCTTTAAACGAAAATGTATAAATAAAAACCAATTTTATTGTGTAAACTTATTAGAAATTTTGTATTAAAATTGAGGAAATTATGAAGAGATAAGGTCACCACGTCTTGTAAGAGCCGTTTGAAGAATGACGATGTATTTTAACAGATTTTCCGTTTACATACATGTAAAATTTTACAAAATATTTAATATTTTGTATTTTCAAACAATCGAATCTGTGTTCTGTTTGTACTTATTCTACTATATTTAAAAATTGTAAAGTTTTTTTTTTCTATTTTATAAGTAAACTTTTAAAATCCATTTTTATCAACTTTACTCAACGAAGTGTTATGTTTATCTTAAATGAAATTATTAATTTTACTTTTAAGTAATTTTATTATTACCATGTACTTAGTTAAAACAATTTATTATTACCACTACGATGCCTTATTAAAATATAAATATTTTAAAAATGCTTATGTGTTTTGTTTTATTAGTTTTAAAGATAGGAGATCGGTCGCCGGTCGTCAATCATAGTCGGTGTTCTTGAGGGTTAAAAAGTTATCTACTTTTTATAACAGTCCTTGAGTATCGGCTTGAAGGAAAAGCGTTTTTAAGGAACTCTTTGTTCAATTTAAGGTACAAGTTCGTTGTGTCAAAGAATGGTTTATTAAAAAGAACCTTATAAATCGAATCGTATCTTTAATCTATAACCCGCCAAACGTAAAAAGTGGAAAAGTATTAACATTAATACCAAATCATCAAAGGATGTTGTCTCCTCTTTGTGAAAGCACTACGAAGTGAATCAGAAAATGTTTACATAAAAATGCATATTGTCAGAAATGTGAATGTGGAAAAATGAAAATGTTGGGAAATCCCGTTTGGATTTATATTGCTCTCATAGAATTATCTAAATGATTTGGTTTCTGAAACATTGTAAAACATTATAGTTTCCTTCAAGATTCTGGTATAAAATAGAACTACATATCAAAGGTTAATCACACCAACCAATTAACTCAAAATTTGAAAATTTGCACAATCATTCTTCTGGCATGAAACTTTAAAAACTGTCTAATTGTCCACTGTTTTTTTTTTTTAAATTCGTTTTGCATTTCAGTTGATAGATAGGCCTTACACAAGAAGGTCGGGTGAATATTTGAAACGTCTGTTTGGCCGTTCATTCTTAGTCGCCTCGACGAGTCACGACTTTTGCTTTATTCGGCCCTTGCGAGGTATTCGTCGGAATGGAAAAATTTCCGCAACGCATACTTTGTCGGAGACTCTAACTAAATTCGAGTTATCCGATTTTGGAAAAGAATAAATAAAATGCGGCGACGCTTTGATTTGACATGCGACAAATGTTAGATTCTGATAGGGATGTACAAAATGTACCGACATATTTGTATTTACAGTACTTTAAACGTCAGCAACTTCATTCCAAAATACAGCAAAAGCTTCTGGTGTCTCCTACATACAACTTACCAGAAGTGCTTATTGCCTGTTGCTTCTTTTTTTATTTGCTCTTACCCTAAAAAACAAAGTTAAGCAATAAATGCAGAATATTATTTTTCTAATTTTTTTATTTCTGTTGCTTACATTTTTTCACTTCTAAGCTAAAAATCGAAAGAAAATTCCGCAACCACTTGTTGTCGGAGGATATCGGACTAAAAATGGTGTGAAACTGTCACAAATGCCACTGAAAATGCACTTCATGGCACTGCATCGTAGATCGTAGGTGTGCGTTATTTTCTGTCGGAACAATGTTACGAAGAATACCTCAAAGCAGAAATCCTCCGAATCATAGGAAATAGGAGAATTTTCCGTTCCGACGGATACCTCGCTAGTGCCGATTATGTAAGAAAATGCGACGTTATAAACGACTAAGATACAACCCTTTTTCTCGTTAGTTATTTTGGTGAAGACAAGTAGCCGAGTGAATGAACACAATCGTATTTGTGCTATGCGTATTTTGCCCCAATTGTCCGTTTCAGGGGACAACACTTTTGGGATGAAAAGAAAAAACGGTTTTGCGAGGGACACCTTCTTAAGAAAAAATTTTAGTAGTCAAAAAGTTATTAAATGTGGACAATTGCCACTACTTAATCGGAGAAATAAATGTTAATTGCAAACACTATGAATAAAATTTAACCCTTATCACTGCTGTCGGTGTTAAAAATTTGTCCAACATTTTTTGTTGCGACAGTCAAGGCTGGCAATGCTGTTTAGACATATATGACGCCAGTTGATCTGTCTGCTCAAGAACCTTTTAATAATATAACGCGAAAAGTTCTCCGATTTCATACGGTTCGCAGACATAATAACGGGTGATCCAAGAGAGATACTTTTTTCAATAGCTTTTTTTGACAGATCACGTGTGAGTCGTGTCATGCTGTTATGTTATTTTTGTTTAGTATTGTTTGGCATTTCATAATGGAAAGACTTACGCGTGAACTACGTTTACAAATTGTTCAACTTTATTATGAAAATTCACGTTCTGTGAGGAATGTGTTTCGTGCACTTCGCTCAACTTATGGTCAACATAATCGGCCTACTGAGCGTACTATTCGCAACACCATCACCCATTTTGAGACCCAGCATTCATTATTGGATAATATTCGACCGAATAGACCACGTCCAGCACGCTGTGAAGAAAATATAGCGGCCGTAGCTGAGAGTGTACACGAAGACCGTAGAGAGTCGATTCGGCGCCGTTCGCAGCAACTCGGACTGACGTATGGAACGACTTGGCGCATTTTACGTCAAGATCTTAAATTGAAAGCGTACAAAATACAGCTTGTGCAACAACTGAAGCCTCTCGACCTTCCCAAGCGACATCGCTTCGCTCTATGGGCTCTTGAAAAGTTCCAAGAAGATCCGACGTAGCGATGAGGCCCATTTCTGGCTCAATGGGTATGTAAACAAACAAAATTGCCGCATTTGGGACGAAGAGCAACCTGAAGAGATTGAAGAACTGCCACTTCATCCAGAAAAAACAACGGTTTGGTGTGGTTTGTGGGCCGGTGGAATCATCGGTCCATATTTCTTTAAAAATTATGCCGGTGCGAACGTAACCGTCAATGGCGACCGTTATCGTACCATGATAACCGACTATTTGATGCCTGAAATTGAAGCTCGTGATCTCGGCGACATTTGGTTTCAGCAAGACTGCGCCACTTCCCACACATCGCATCAATCAATGGACTTATTGAGAGAACATTTCGGTGAGCACATAATTTCACGTTTTGGGCCGGTCGATTGGCCACAAAGATCGTGTGATATCACACCGTTAGACTTTTTCCTGTGGGGATATGTAAAGTCAAAAGCTTATGCCGACAAACCCGCTTCGATTCAGGCCTTGGAGGAAAACATCACGCGTGTCATTCGCCAGCTACCAGTCGAAATGCTCGAACGAGTGATCGAAAATTGGACTCAACGGATAGACCATCTGCGACGTAGCAACGGCCAACATTTGATAGACATAATCTTCAAAAAATAAATGCCAAACAATGTACTTTCAAATGATAATAAACATTTTCCATTAAATTTGAATTTTCTGTGTTTTTTTCTTTAAAAAAGTAGGGAACCTCGAAATGGATCACCCTTTATAACGCATTCCTACGATCTGCGTTGCAGTGCGATCAAGTGCATTTGAAGTGACAGTTGAGACAGCTTCACCGATTTTTTTTCCCGATATTACCCGACAAGTGATCGCGAAATTTATTTCCAATTTTCAGTGGAGTGTTAACAAAATTAAAACAATAGAAAATAGAAAGAGATGATTGTATTCTATATTCGCAATTATTTGTACTTAGTGCCTTCCACACTGCAATGTATTTCTTGCAATGTTCTGACAACTCGATATATCGCTATATTTTGTACACCTCTATCAGAATTTTCAATTTGTCATATGTCCAATCAATGCGTTGCCTCAGTTTTAATTTTTCTTTTCCAAAATAGGAAACCTCGAATTTAATTTGAGTCTCCGACAGAGTATGCCTTGCGAAGAATTTTCCCTTCCGATGGATACCTCTCTAGCATAATACTGGTTTTCTCTAAATCGACTAAAAGATTTTGATCTGTTCGGTTTTGGATAACTTCATTGATAAATCAAAGAAAACCAAAGAGAGCCTACGAGGGGCTCTGGCACTGCGGCTCCTTATAGAGCCTATTGTGCCTTCCCTAGAGGGGTCCCAGAGCAAATGTTTGACTCCGGAGGAAGTCAGGAAGACAAGAATCTTCTCTGGATGCAAGGTAGCAAGGTTTGTCGGTGGGATGATTTCCTCACCGAGGATGTCCTTCCTGAGACGAAAGAGAGCCGGGCACTCCATGAGTATGTGAAGAGAGGATTCGTGACTCTCTAAACAAAGTCTACATGTAGGTGAAGATGTTTTTTCAGGAGACAATGACCACTGAATATTCCTGTTAGGATTTTTAGACCATTCCTGTCCAGGTTAATTAGGAATTTGGATTCCCTGGGGTGGAATTTAGGGAATAAATGTTTGGTACAGTTCTGACCATAAGTCAGACTTCATTGGATTCGGTCAGGGATAGGCTTTTAACATAGTTCCTGAAGTGATTTTTGCTAACACCACAGAATGGTATGTGAGAGGTGCAGTCGGCTCATAAATGGCTCATCCGCCGCCATCTTCTTGCCAGAACTCAAACTAGCTCACGTAAGATATCTCCCGTCATGATTATTGACGATGCCGTTGATCCAATCTAGTGTATTCATCCCTTGTACGTCCTTTTTCTGAGGTGCTGAAACAAACTTTTTAACCGAGCATTATATTTTTTTTTTGTTCAACAAGTCTCGTCCGGCAAGTTGATACCGCTCAATGAATTTGAAAGTTTAGAAAAACCCAGCAACCCGTTGGTACATACAAAGTTTAGTACATAATTAACAATAAACCAAAATAAGACGAGTGCTTAAGACGCATAAACCGTTATTCCTACTTACATTCTGTTGGATTACTTCCTTTTGTACGAGTTTAATATCGATTGTTATGCTTAAAAAATGTTCGCAAATACAATCATGCTTTCTAGAAAAGCCCAGTCCTTGAAGTTATATCGTTGGTATCACTATCATTTTAAATATGTACAAAACTATGTATTCGATATTCGGGTCCAACAAATTTATTGAAGTGGCATTTCTAAAAGTACTCGTACTCGTATCCCTCATTTAAATGTAATAAAATCTGTAATATATTACAGAAACAACGTTTCTTAAGTGTTTTGTAGTATATAGTAAACACCATTTGACCCCCCTGAACATTGAACTGAAGACCAACGCTCCTGTTTTCATCCAATCTTACCTCAGGTACAAACGCATACCAGCGTATAGGAATTACACAAAAAAAAAAATAATAATTCTCATTTGCCCCAGACAACACGATTGCTTAATTGAAAAATTTATATCTGTATCTGTCATCATCAGCCAGCTGAGTCCGCACATGCTTCCTTGCTGGGCGTACACCACAACTCAGCCCATACATATATGGACGCACTCCAAGGGACCACAATTTAGTAGCAGCTAATTTTGGAAAAAAACAACCAAAACAAAAATCTAAATTTGGAAATTTCCTTCGAGACAGCGGCAGCAGCACTACCCAGTGGCATCATCAACGAAGTCATAGCCGCCGCCGTCTCTGAAACTCAATCTTGTTCCAAAAACTAAAAATAAATTTTAAACAACAACAGCGGAATGAAATTCGAATAATGCCTCCCACTAGTTTTTCTAATTTGAAAAAAAAAAAATGAAAATTTCTTTCAAAATATTCATGGCCCAATTTTCAAAAATCAAAATCAAAATCAAAATTTTGTTTTGGAAAACTTCCCTCTGCTGTTTTGTTTCTATGGATATACATGGATCGCAACGAAGAGTGTAGGTGTGAATGAATGAATTGAATAATGCAATTGGTATTTGTGTATGTGTTTTTGTTTTTTAATGAAATATTTTCAGATATGCAAATATATTTTTTAAAAATCTAATTTTCTTTCCTATAAAATTCACGCTCAAGAAGAATATTGAAAAAAGAAAATAAAGAAATAAATAAATAATAAACAATTTTATTTTTATTTTAAGGTGTTGATTGTTTTATTCTCTTTAGCTCTTCAAAGATATTGTTGTTTTTTTTTTTTAGATGTTGTTTGATTTCTCTTTTGTGTTTTAAAAATTAAAAATTGTATAATTAAAAAAAATTACTTTGTTGTTGAATTACATAAAATTTTTTTATATATTATTATTTAATAGAAAAATTAAAATAATAATTATTAAAAATAAAATATTATTATAATAGTCAATTGAATGCTTAGAAGCACTTGCGGTGGACAATGCCTGGGCCGGATTCGTCGTATTCCTGCTTGGAGATCCACATCTGTTGGAAGGTGGACAAGGAAGCCAAGATGGAACCACCGATCCATACGGAGTATTTACGCTCTGGTGGGGCAATGATCTTGATCTTGATGGTGGATGGAGCCAAGGCGGTGATTTCCTTTTGCATACGATCAGCAATACCTGGGTACATGGTGGTACCACCGGACATGACAATGTTGGCGTACAAGTCCTTCCTGATATCAACATCGCACTTCATGATTGAGTTGTAGACGGTTTCGTGGATACCGCAAGATTCCATTCCCAAGAATGAGGGTTGGAAGAGGGATTCTGGGCAACGGAAACGTTCATTACCAATGGTGATCACTTGACCATCGGGAAGTTCATAGGACTTCTCCAATGAGGTGGAAGCAGCAGCGGTGGCCATTTCTTGTTCGAAGTCCAAAGCGACATAGCACAATTTCTCCTTGATATCGCGAACGATTTCACGCTCAGCGGTGGTGGTGAATGAGTAACCACGTTCAGTCAAGATCTTCATGAGGTAGTCGGTCAAATCGCGACCAGCCAAATCCAGACGGAGGATGGCATGGGGAAGGGCATAACCTTCATAGATTGGGACGGTGTGGGAAACACCATCTCCAGAATCCAAAACGATACCGGTGGTACGACCGGAAGCGTACAAGGAGAGCACAGCTTGGATGGCAACATACATGGCTGGAGCGTTGAAGGTTTCAAACATGATTTGGGTCATCTTCTCACGGTTAGCCTTTGGGTTCAATGGGGCCTCAGTCAAGAGAACTGGGTGCTCCTCTGGGGCGACACGCAATTCATTGTAGAAAGTGTGATGCCAGATCTTTTCCATATCATCCCAGTTGGTGATGATACCGTGCTCAATTGGGTACTTGAGGGTCAAGATACCTCTCTTGCTTTGGGCCTCATCGCCTACATAGGAATCCTTTTGTCCCATACCGACCATGACACCTTGATGCCTTGGGCGACCGACAATGGATGGGAAGACAGCGCGTGGTGCATCATCACCAGCGAAACCGGCCTTGCACATACCGGATCCGTTGTCAACGACTAATGCAGCAACCTCATCGTCACACATTTTGTATAGTTTTTGTGTTGTTTACTGTGGGGAGAGACAGAAAAATCGATGTTTCTGATTAGAAAAAAAAAAAAATACGTCACGCCGAATGTTTGTTAGGTAGAAATAATTCGAAAAAAGTTTCCGTCTTAAGAAATATAAATTTGCGAATGAAAGTATCTATTCTCTTTCTAGCAGAGATTCAGTATAATTCCGTAATAAAGAAATGTATTTATAGCCGCGGTAAATATTTATGGAAAATCATAAACAAATGAATATTCTCGGAAGTACGAACAAAATGTATCCGTTTCAAGTGATGTGTATTTTTAGAAGCGACTTGTGATCGATATGGCAATTTAGACAGAAATATTAGGTTGTCACGTGTGACAAGTCACAATTTTTTTGTTTTAAATTCGTTTTTGTAAGATCACTGATCACATTTCAATTAATTATTTGAAGACAAAAAAAAAATCCGATATATGTTAATCCACCAGAAGATGTATCCACTGATAATCCCTTGTGTTGTACGAGTATTTGTATCCGATTTCCAAAGAAATTTGTATGGTTTTTCAAATGATTGGTTTCACAATTTTACGTTACTATCTATGTTATATATTATTTTTTTTTTTTTACAATTATTTACGTTATAACTTTAGATATTTAATTTGTAGGTAAGTACTAATAGATATACTAACCGTTTTCACAAAAAAGAAATCTAAGAGACTAAGCAACACTTTCGCTGTAGAACTGCGAGTGATTACTGGACACTCTTGTTCTAATATTTATACCCAGTTGAAAAACTCCTCCTCGGGCTAGATTTTCTAAGCAGACGCGCACACCCATACATGCGCAATCACTATATTTCAATTCCAATGTGGGAATTATAGTGTGCGCGCGCATCGTGTTTCTGAAATAGAAAAAACGAAATCAGAAAAACAAAATTGTTTCAATACACTGACACGAATTAATATGCGGCGGATACAGATTTCGTATCCGTAGGATTCAAGTGGCGGGGAAAATTAATTTTCAGCATCCCATACATGGATCGGGTGGAAAAGCAAACGAAAAATATACAAAATATAATTTCCTTCGTCCCTCTGGCCATCTCTGCAAAAAAAAAAAATTATTTAGAAAATATACACAAAATTAAATATAGATATTTTTCCCACTTTATAGATTCGGTTTTTTTTTTGTGTGGAATTAAAAAAAATAAGTTAATATATTTAAATTAATTTTTTGTCTTGCTTTTAATTTGAATGACCTCAGATCGTATTTGAGTTGCATAAATTACAGGAATTCAAAATTTAGGAGAAACAAAATATCTATATTTGGTCTTAAGGCATTTTTGTTTTGTTGATGCTTGTTGGAGGAAACAAGTGCTTTCCTGGAAAGCGGTACAGAGGTAAAGATGATTTGTTTATGGATGCAAATGGAAATGCAAATGACGTGGGGACTAAATTATATAATTGTGAATCGATGCATTATTAAGTGTTTAGACTTATTACACTTAAGTGTGCGGCAGAGAAATGCACTTGAATGACTTGGAATTAGGGGGAATCTTTATATATATCATTACTATGGAAGTACTGTCTATTCATGTAGTACATGGAGGTTCCTGCTCCAAATTAGAGTTAGAGCTCTTGAAACCTATTTCGATAATTAATGCTGAATATGCAAGGGATGCGAATTGCGTTGCCACTTTGATCCAATCTTTCGCGATGGGAGAGGTCTGGGATAATAAACAAATCAAATTTAATCTAAACAAAATAAAGCACCAGCTGAAGAAGGATACCCTACAAATTCTACCAAAACGACATTGCTTATTTAATAAAATCTATTGTGATCTTACTCAACATTCCAATGAGGGTGATCCGAGTGATGCGCCCAACTATAACGGCATATCTTTTATGAACCTAATTACTCAACATTTGCGGAGTTAACCTACATCTTGCCTAAAACTTGGTTATTTTACACTTTAAGAAAGCCGAATGCTGAAACTACATTCTTTCATATTACCATATTGTCCAGAGTGCACAATCGATATTATGTTGGTGCCACTCAAAATCGTTCAAATAGTTTGATAAAAAAAAACAGTACATCTTTGACAGTGGAACATTTTGAGTCATCAAGTCCTATAAACATATAACGTATAAGTCTAAATTACGAACTCTCATTGGAAAAACTTTTTGCACTCAAAATGTCCGAAATCAAGCAAAGACAAATTTGATGTACAATTCGAGGGTAGCAATATCGGCTAAAATCAAGGCCTTTGAAGTTGTCATGCGATCTGTAATGAGCCTCGGTGTGGGCAACAATGGTTTAAAGATGAAAAAAATAGATGATGATGTCAACAAACAACTACGCTTCTTTTTGAATTATTCCGACCTCTATTAACAATCCCGAATATTTGCTAGAAATCGAATAATTTTTGGAATCGAAAAAAAAAAAAATAGAAAGCTCTGGTTGGAAGAATATAATATGTTTATCAGACCGGCAGGTACTTTGGTAAGAGAGTATTTTGTCAATTGAGTTATCACAGCATATTGTTTCCTTTTTTGGTCGACGAGGTTATGATCAGGATTATAGAGATCACACTTTTATCACATCCTTTATAATCGGAAATAACTTTACTTACTTAACGGGCTCCCGACCCGTGAAGAGTCCCTGCCTGAGATACGGCAGCCTTCCACCCTCTGCGATCCCGAGCACGCTGCTTCCAGTTGTCCAGACCAAGCACTCTGGCATCCGCGATGGCTTGGTCTTTAAAACGGAGGTTCGGTCTTCCTTGTCGTCTCGAACCTGGGGGCTGGGATTCGATGATCCTCTTGGCTGGAGCGTTGTTGTCCATTCGCTCGATGTGGCCGAGCCAATGTAATCGACGAGTTTTAGCTTTTCAGACTACATCCACATCATGGTACAGCTCACAGAGTTCGCGGTTGTATCTTCTCCTCCATTCGCCCTCCTCGCACACAGGACCAAATATCCGTCGAAGGATTTTTTCTTTCAAAAGATCCCAGTATTAACTCTCCTTTCCTGCTTATCGTCCAGCACTCGGCACCGTATAGCAGAACTGGCAGGATAAGGGTTCTGTAGAGCATGCACTTTGTCTTTCGAGTTAGGAGTTTTGAACCCATTTGTTTTGTCAAACCGAAGTAGCAGCGGTTTTCTAGGGTAATTCTTCGACATATCTCCACTAAGATGTCATTTGTAGAGTTGATGTTTACCCCGAGGTAGATGAACTCATTAACTACCTCGAAGTTGCTGCTATCAACAGTGACATTTTGTCCTAGTCGGTGGACAGATGATTGTTTGTTTGTTGATAGCATATATTTAGTCTTGTCCTCATTCACTTCAAGGCCTGTTCTTCAATAGCCGTGATAGCCTCTATCACGGCACGCTGGGATCGACCGATGATATCTATATCGTCCGCATACCCCATCGGAAATAAGTGAGATGCCATATCGTAATGATCTTTCACATCTCTGCAGAATATTTTTGTTTTTCAAAAATCGAAGATGGACCTTATGTAGGATGTAATATTTTGCTTATTAACTTTATCCATTTTTTTTTGAGATATTGGCGTTTTTCTAATGTACCGACACTTTTTGTAAAAAGCGGCAAAAGAAAAATGCGGCATACTTTGCCCCACTCCAAATTATAAAATTTAAATAAATGTTTAGCGGTCTATACAGGACCACGAATGCAACTGTAGGTCCCAGTTCAATGCCGATTCCGAACGCAATTTTATTTATGACAATCTTCGGATGACAGTCCTTACGCTTGGATGTTTGTCTGACTTTTGCAAGATGTGGTCCAGCGCTTAAAAAAAATAGTTAAACGGGGCGGATTTGAACTTGGGACCTCCCGCTTTGTAATGCAAATTGTTAGATCAGCTTGATTGCTAAACAAAACGATTGTATGGCTGGTTAATTTGCGAAATAGACTCTTTAGTTTGATTAAACACGGATGTGGAAGGAATATTCAATCAATGACTCAATATTGCGAAGGAGCTGCTTTTAAACCCAAAGGATATAAAAATTTAGAATTAATTTCCTATCCTTGTGAATTTGTAAAAATCTGCCAATTCCGTCTGCAGAGTTGTCATATTTTAAATCATTTTAAGGGGTAAAGAATTTCTTGCACTTGTTCTTTCGCATTGCTCTTGGCTACATCAAATATGCGTTCATCCAACGGAGGTTGTCATTAACACGAATATGGTCTTTCGTTTTCATAGATGCAAGTGTCATTCACGAAGGATCTCATTGCGTTTCGGAAGCATAGTTAACGGAACCCTATACGTGGCGCTCTATTTGCATCGCCAAAGAACAGGAATAGGAGTTCTGCAGCGAATAAGTAGATTGGATAAGATGTTGCACAGAAGTTAAAACGGAGTCAAGTCGGAGCCCGAACACCAAAATTTATACGACTTTGAACTTATAGCCATCCAAAACAACTTGTATTGAAAGCATAGAAAGACAATTCTTAATCCATGGAATATGAGAGACATCGATCCTAAAGCCACGTATTTTTTATAATGCCAAACTCTGTCAAATGCCTTTTAATTGTCAAGTGCAACAGTCTTTAATATACCAAACTATTGGAGTGATTAGTTTCAATTTTCAGTGAGAAAGCCCATCGACACCAATGAACCTTTTGCTATAAAAACCATACTGCCTGTCATTTAAGAGCTTTCATAATTCAATATATGTTATAAGTTGGCTATTGGGGCGGTAGTTGGATGGAGAAATTCGCACGCTTTTTTGGAAACAGGCTGGACAAATGCTGTATTCCATTTACTCAGAAAGAGTACAGACGAGTACAGACTTTTTCAAAAAAACACCTACTTCTCAAGTCATATGAATGAGATCAACTGATTCAGAAACTATTTTATTTGAATAAAACGCTAATACCGATTATTTTGTACTACGCATAAAAAACTTTAATATACATTATTTTTAAAGACATCCAAAATAAGTGGCAATAAATAATTTTCTCCGAAAAAAACATTTTATATTTGGATCCTGCTGATTGTCACAAACACTATTTTCATGATTTGTGCGAAGACGACCGATTTTGTGCTTGTTGATGCAATATGATACCGCATAAATCATATTATAACTAACCGAATGCTTACATGTGATCACTATGAGAAAGTCGTTTTAAATATTAGTTTCATTTTTCTATGTATACAGGGTGGCCCAAATACAAGTTTATATATAAAAATGAATAAAATTAAATTTTTTCCATGTATTATGGCTTTATTAGTAGGAACAAATGTTCCCGTTATGCAACACAACGTCGTTCAAGTGGCTACCTCGGCTGTCATCGCAGTAGCGTATTCTGTCACTGCAATTTTCCAAGACCTTGTTGATGGTTTCGAGCTGTAGCTCATTGATTGCTGGGATGATATTGCCCTTAAGAGCTTGAATCGCTTACGGATTGTTGGCATAACTTCGGTCCTTCAAGTTTGCCCACAAAAAAAGAAAATTCCAAAGGGGTCAAATCGCAGAAACACGATTTGAGCATTTGGTACGCAAAAGATCCATTGTGGCAAATCGTCTTCTTTTTAAAAAAAACGCACTGTTTAGGCTACCCTTAACTCCATTTGGAAATAAGTTTTCAATATTTCCCAATGTTGTTCATAGGTTCGCTCGAAACGCTTGATTTAAAAAGAAACAACTAGATTGCCCACCCTTTATATTTTAATGTTCAATAAATGTTAAAGAGGATTCAACTTCAACCGCAAAATTTTTTATGCAATTTGTTGGTGCTGTTTTGAGGGGGTTTAGAGAAGAAGCAACCTCGTGTTGGTCAAAGAATATAGTGCGCAAAACTGACGGAAATTACAAAAAAAATCACATGAGCAGGAAGAACCCTTTGGTGGTACTTTCTTGGTTCTTTTGTATGGTAGGAGTGGTGGCTCTAAAGAACCCAAGTAGCGATAAATGCCGTTTTGATACGTATACTGAAGTAGAATTTATTGCGAACTCAAATTGTGAAAGAGTTTTCCAGTGGCAGCTATAAAGGACTACTTACATGAGAGCGAATTGCAAATATTCGAATCGCGAACAAATCAATTTTAATATATTTATGCATAGAAAATTTCTATTGCTTCAACCACAAAAGCATTATTTAATTGATCTAACATATTATCTAAGAAAACTGAGTCTAAATTGATTTTAATAGCAATATTTACAATTACAAAAATTTTCCCGCGAATTGAAAAATTCTTGCCGCGAACTGTCACTGTCACTGAATATTCACAGACCACACAATACAGACGTGATCCACCAATCCGCGAATGAAAAATTCGTTCTTTAAATTGACACATCTAACATATTAGATCAATTAAATATCAAGCTTTTGTGGTAGAAGCAATAATAATTGTCTATTCATAAATACATTAAAATTGATTTGTTCGCGATTTGCGAATAGTTCGCTCTCATATGAACAGTCCTTAATATTTAAAAATAGGATTCGCGGGTACCTGCGAGCAAAAAAAGTTGTCTTGTGAAAGAAATGTCAGAATTTACTAATATTCCCTTGTTCGCAGTTCGGGATTCTTTAGATGTCATCATAATGGGTTTATGCTCTGCTTCAAAAAATAGATTTTTTTTATTTTCTTTTAATTTCTACAACATTTCGAAAATATTATCCTAAATTTTCAAGTCATTCCGAATAAAAGTTTCGAAGATACAGCGGTGGGAAAGTGTGCACTCAATTGAATCACGAGGTTTATTTGAGGTTATCCAAACTTTAAACGCGTTTTTCTCGAAACTGTGTTTTCTAAGTCGGTTGTCAAAAGTTCTCGAAAACCACTCAACCTATCATGATGAAATTTTACATAGGTCTTCGAGATACAATTCACGAGGACTTGGACGAAGGATTTTTTTTTTCAATCACAAATATTTACAAAAAAAAAATGTTGAGCAACTTTTACCAAAATTAGCATTTTTTGTAAAAAGGTCTGCCAAAAATCCAATTTTTTTTTCCTTCGCCCAAATTCTAGTTTATGGTCTTAACTAAAACACCTCTAATGATCCTGTCACGAGTTCTACTGTCAACGCGGACACACCTTTTTCCGAGGGATCACCGGGAATGACGTCACAATTACGGAGTTTTGAATATTTTCCTTTGAAAATTTCAGAAATTATTTTTCAAATGTATATCTTCAAGGCAGTAAAAAGCTTTAATAAAATATTATATGTATATGTAACCTCTTTATTAAGTGAATTTGTGGAAATTATAAATTAAATGGCACATTTTGTATGGAAATCTGACAGCTAAAAAAATGACAAATAACCATACAGTTTTCATTTTTCAATCTCTTTATTTTTCCAATCAATTATAAGTTAAAATAATTTTTATATTTAATATAATAAATTAATCAGTTTAAATTTTGTCAATTTATTAATTTTTGCTTAGTTTAATGAGTAGGAAACTAAACTAGTTGGGTGGGAATGGGAATTTCAAAAAGTTTTGCCACAAAATTAAGTCACAAACCAATGAAATCATGCTTAGCTTATGTTAGCTTACGCATTGTCAAATTCAATTTCTTGTTGTTTCTTAAATTCTAAAGTATTAGAACAACAAATTGAGGGAACCAGTGCATGATTATTACCTTATTACTGTCTTAAATGTTTCCATTGGTCGGTCATTTTTGAATCTCGAAGTCCCTTCTTCCGCTTTGCTGACGAACTAAGCATAACGCAATGGAAAAAAGTTTTCGTTTAAATTTGGGTTTATTCATTGCGGTTGCCAAATAGTTGTCGAAATAGTAATAAAAATACATTATTTGTAATAAGTTTCACATATATTTGTTAGTCCACAATACTTAAACAATGGACCCCCCTGCTTGAGGTGGCTGTTGGATTTGGAGTAGGCGCGAGGTTAGCTGCATGCAAATTTTGTTTATAACCAAAGAATATCTGGGTGATTTGACATTTTTTGTATTTGGGCGATCTGTACAGTTAAGTGTTTTTTTTTAATTAGCCTTAAATGGGCCAAAAACGTTGGGAAATGTGGCATTTATTAATTTAGGCGATTTGCCTTAAAATGATGAGACAAAAAATCGACCAAAATCTTTTTTTTAGGTCTTCTGACATCATGTCAAAACTCGCAAATACTTGGACTTTGAAGGAACTTGTGTGGAAATTCATATTATCCAGTACCAAGGGACAACATAGCGATGCGATCACTCTACCATCAAAACGTAACATTGCGATTCGCAATTCTTTTGTTTGGCTTTGATGAAATTTCGAATATATAATTCCTTATGGCTATATAAAATAGTTATTAGTAAATTAATAATCTTGTGTTCGATTTAATAATATGTGATCTTTCATTCAATCAACTAAAAGTAGTTATTTTTGTTCGAAACTGAATTTATATTTATTAATCACTAATACATTTTTTCATTTGCTTGTAAATATAATTAATAAATTTTAAGAAAACTGAAAAACTGTGCGAAATATAAACATCGAAAGGATACGTGAGAAATATCAGATGTTTTCTTTAAGCGAATAATTGGAGATTGAGAGGACATTTTATTAATACGAGCAAAATGCATTGTTGTTTGGTACATGACAGCTTCACATTTGATTTGAGTCAATCCTGGTAAATTTTTTACTTTCCCGTATACATTAGTATACTAAAGAAACATAAGGAAAGGCTACAGTCCGCTTGGAGCGAACAGTATGATACCCTATCCCTATCCATATATGCCCCAAAAAAAACCTTAAGAAGATGATGGATAGCATTTTATTTCATTCTATAAAATTTAGAAAAAAAAAAAACATTTTTTGAAAAAACGCCCCCAAAAAGTGGGCATGGCCAAAAACTTTGTATGGGCGATATATTGGAAAAAATATTGGCTAAATATCTTGTTAAACATTTTTTTTCGGTTTCTATGAAAATTATCGAAGAAAACAGCATTTTAGTGAAAAACGCCCACAAAAAGTAGGCGTGGCAAAAAACTTTATATGACAAACTTATAAAGGAGGGCATTGCCTACATATCTTGTGAAGGTCGTAACACTCTATCTCTCTAACTTTAGCTTTAAAACGGTTTTTTCTAAATTGTGGGCGTGGCAAGCGGCGTATTCAAAAAAATTTTACACTTAACCATTTCGGAGCCCTAGGGAATATGTGGTCCAAATTTCAGCTTCCTAGCTTAATTTTAAAGGCCTAAAAATTTCGTACGGACGGACGGACGGACGGACGGACGGACGGACGGACGGACGGACATTGCTAGATAGTCTTAGGATTTGGTCCTGATCATAAATATATATACTTTTATGGGTCTACGGCGAATATTAAGGGGTGTTACAAACTATGTGTCAAAATTAATATACCCTTAGGATAGGGTATAAAAAGTTATTGCGATCGTGCGGAAATTTCGAACACAAACTGAGTATGAGGGATGATATTACGACTATAAAGAAGTCCGAAAAAGTGGATCCGCCAACGCCGTCCGTCGGTCTGTCTGTCTGTCCGGGCTCCGTATGGCGAAATGGTTCGACGGATTTGCTTCAAAGTTCGTATATAAGGTTCTTGGGGTTACATCTCAGGGCATCTTTTTATTTTTTGCTTAATCTTTTGAAATAACAGTTCTTGCCATAACATTTTTTTAATTATCACTATTTTCCTCGAAAGTGGTTCCAAGGATTTCGGTCTTTTTTTGTACTAAGTATAATTGGGAAGGGGTCAAAAAATCTGCTTCGTTTTCTCAAAAACGGCTCTAACTATTTTGATATTTTTTTGTAATTCAAACAATTATGTTAAATATGTCCAATGAGCAAAATTACATCAAAATCGTAGGTGCCGTTTGTGAGAAAATCGAATTTTTTAAAACCCAAAAAGTGATTTAAATAAATTTCGCACCATTAATTTTCGATTCATTTTGCGACTCAAAAACGCATCTCATGTACCGAAAAAGTTTCGTATGACGCAGTCGTGCACTTTATTTTACTAAAATAGTAGCATATTTTAAAATAAACAATTACATTAAACCACTCCAACCAGTTTTTGTGAAACAACATTTTGAGAGGGCGAATAAGTTCTGAATAGACTAATTAGAGCTTTTCTTAAACATTGCGAAACAAGTCCTTAGTATCATTTTTGCAACTTAATACATTGTATTGAAAAATGTCATTCATCGTTGTAATATAATAGAGAAATTTATGCAATTTTTATTTTGAAAAGAATACTACGAGTTTAATTTATAATTTATTTCAATTTATCGCATGACTCACTTCTTGAATATTTTTCTTTTGCAGGGGATTTCAGCACTATGCAATTTGTCTGGCTTCTGGCATGAGGGGGACGATATATAATTCTTGCCATTGAATGAAGACCAACGTTTAATATAAGGTGCGATCAGACGGTCATATAAACGGTTGTCATCTGCTAGATGACACCCGAACACACAGTGTCATCTGTTTTCAACGGTGGAAACGTGTCAGCCGATGTTAGATGACATTGTGGGAAATCGAGCGATGCCATCCGCGGGACCTTGTTATTTGTATGACACGTTTAATGGCATGCCGGATGTTTAGTTGAACGCCGGATCACACTGGATGACAACTTTAGTACAGATTCTAGATCACAGTGACGTTCGGATGACAAGTTTGAATAAAGGTCTGATCGCACCTTTACACCTGATGTAAGCATCTGTGCCGGCGAAAAACTCACAGTCATTTGATTAAACTTAAAATGCACCATCAAGGATTTAGCCAAATAAAATGTAGCAGCAGTTGTACATTCGATCATTCGGCTTCAAACACATTCGATTAAATTTTCAACTTTCAGCTAAACATTTGGCTTCGGCGAAATAAGGCTGAAGATTTAGCGGAAGCCGAATATTATTCAAGTAAGTCATTTCATGTTTCTTTCGTTTCTGTAATGGAAGTTCCAGCTGAATGAATGTTAGTTTTAAATTTGTAGTTCTTCGAAGGTGGTCAAACATACGGATGTAATATTAATATTTAAGGTTTCTTAGGTTCTACTACATTTGGCTTTTGCCAAAAAATTAACCTTCGGTCGGACTCTACATTTTTTTTTATAATATACGCGCACTAAAGGGATTTTGGATACTCTTATAATGAAGTTACACAGTGTGGGCAATAGGGAAGTGAAGGATTAGGGAAAAGAGAAACCGATGGACATTGGTTTTAAATGTCTGTAAACTATAATGTGAAGGAAAACAGAGCGTGGCAGAGCATTCCACATTCGCGTTGTACGGTTAAGAAACGAATCTTTGTATTTCACTGTAGGACCGAAAACAGGCTAAAGGGTAAACTGATGTGCATTCCTAGCATGGCGCGTATTGCGGTTGAATTGCTGTGGGGTGAAATGCAACTGGCTATTTCATTTGAGCACTTGTGGTGGAAACACCGATAAAACAATGACAGGCAGGAGACATTACGACGGTGACTAAGAGAGTCAAGTGATTTCGCGATGTCTCGATCACCAATAAGTCTTACCGCACGTTTTTGAATCCTATCAAGTAGCTACAAATATGTTATTGTTGCACCAGACCAGATCTGAGCATTGCACTCAAGTTTTGGGCGAATGAACGTCTTATAAATTGTTGCCAGATCAGAAGGGGTGAAATATTTCTTGCATCGCTTAAGGAAACCTAGATATTTCGCAGCGTTCTTGGCGACATCGAACATGTAGTCACTCGAACGAAGTCTGTCGTTAACGCACATACCGAGGATGGAGAGTCTTTCGGTTTCGGCGATGCAAGTGCCATCCAAGAATAACGGCAGAGTAATGGGATTTTGCTTTAAATTAAATTAAATTCTATTGGTTTTACCCCACTTAAGAATGATGTCAAGGTACAGAATTTAATGAGATTAACATACGTTGGCGTTC
This sequence comes from Ferdinandea cuprea, assembly GCA_963576555.1. Classification (NCBI taxonomy): domain Eukaryota; kingdom Metazoa; phylum Arthropoda; class Insecta; order Diptera; family Syrphidae; genus Ferdinandea; species Ferdinandea cuprea. The sequence goes on from OY754959.1 coordinate 11,159,082, forward strand.
TAGCTCCACACCCGAAGATGAGGGACGTGAATCATAAAACGAATATGCAAAGCTAAGGGTACTATCATCAGCAAGGGAATGGATTGGATTAGAAGTGACAGACAGGAGGTCATTCATCAAAATGAGAAAGAGAGTCGGAGACAAAACAGAGCCTTGGGGGACACCAGCATTTATTTGGTGAGTTGCAGACTTGAAACCGTCCAAAACAACTTGTATTGAACGGTCCGAAAGGTAATTTCTAATCCATTGAAGAAGGATATCATCGATCCCAAATGCACGCATTTTCGACAAAAGAGCTTCATGCCAGACTATGTCAAATGCCTTTGATATCAAGCGCAATGACCTTACTTTCACCACCACGGTGAATAGATTGGTTCCACTTTTCGGTTAGATATGTCATCAAATAACCAGTGGATCTGTTGCTGCGAAAACCATACTGCCGGTCATTAAGAAATTTTCGGGATTCGAGATATTTCATAAGCTGATGGTTTATCAGCGTTTCCATGACCTTGGAAAGAAGGGACGTAAGTGCAATTGGTCGGTAGGAAGAGGGGGAGGAAGATTCGCCTTTTTTTGGACAAGCTGGACAAATGCTATTTTCCATCTACTCGGAAAGAGCCCTGAAGAATAGGACAGATAGAAAAGCTTACGCAGTGGTTTTGCCAGCGTGGAAGAACACCTCTTCAGAACGATAGGGGAATTTTGGATTACCCTGATTTAATGTGTTCATTCCAAGTAAGGTTACTGTTAGAGTTAATTTCAGGATTTTAATAGAAGGCTCAATTTCAACATGGACAATACTTATTTAAAGAAGAAGGAAGGCTATTTGGACGGATTTTGTTTTGGAAATATTAAGAATCTGACATAATTTCTTCAAATGCATAGTTTATCAAATCTATTGAATCTAGATAGTGACCACAAGAAAAACATACATAATTTTTTTGGGGACACATTTTAAGTTTTAAATTTGGGTGGTGGCTTATTCCGATATCGATATTAAGATATCGGAGTAAAATGAATACAGGAGAATCGAATGGTATTATTAACTCAATTTCACAAAAGACTGCTGATACAGCCTGGAGATATAGAGTGACAGATGATAAGGACTAATGGCAAAATAGAGATTGGATTGTGATGGTTATGACAAGATTAAGTTAATTGGACCATGTATGCCAACTAATTGTATCTTTTCTATCTTGCTTCCATTTTGTAAAGCAGGCACTTTAATATATTTCCACATCCGCAGAAGTAGACTAATCTCAAATTCATATGATTGACAACATATTGATAATAAACTAAACATGGTAGACTGTTTTCGTTGACACCGTCCTGTTTTGACATCCAAAAATAGGCCCCCCATTGCTAATTCAGTCAGCTCGTAAAATGTTTCAACTGTACGACGACATATTTTTTGCATTTACAAACAATTTATATTTAGGATGCAAAGCCCATTTTGTCCCTATTAAAAACCTCAAAAAATATACTCATATTAATCAAACACACCATTGAAATAAGACTTCAAGGCAAACATTTAGCTTAAATTGGTATCAACGAATCGGTATATCTTACTACACGATGAAACCATTGCCAATCGATCTGGAAATACTCCTAGAAACATGTTTCCCTCTTTGATGCGAGAAGCACGGTACACTATCAAATTTTCACTTTTTGCTATAGATACAGTACAGATACATTTTCTCCACCCACCTACGCCCCCCAACCCCCTCCATACGAATACAAAAATAGCTAATTTCTCAGGCGTCTATATGCTACCTACCCAGTTGAAATTATTAGCTTTCAGCTGTCCAGCATAGAAAATCATGTTGACCTCGATTTCCATCCCACCCAATCTAACACGCACAAATACTTCTTAAATGTGTTGTTCTCTTTTCGTTGATGTTGTTGTTGTTGTTTTGTAGTTTTTGCCTCTTCCAAAAGGTATCAATTGTTGTTAGCTGTCTTGTTGTCCTGTCAGCTAGTTAAGAGGATAAATTTGCTATCATAAAATTATCCCATTAGGTTTAATTGTTTATTAAGTGCACAAATCCTATGCACTGCTCTGTATGGCCCGCCAAAAAATCTGTTCAATAGTTTTTGGCAATTCTCCCATCAGCAAGTGCACACGGATGGTTGTACGGTTTTTTTTTCATAAATTAAGACGTCCGGGTGTAGTTATGATTTCAAATGCCATCCACACAATTATTAACTTAAGCGGTGGACATTAATTTTATATTTATAAATCCTATACCATGCGTTTTCGATGTGCACACCTTTTAAGGATGCATTCACCTTTCACAAGCTGTGCCAAAACATCATCGTTCAACTAAACAAATAGGAGAAGGCGACGGCGATGGCGACGGCGACGGCGACCGAAGAGGAAGACGGCCGACAATCTGACAGTATAAAAATAAGTGCATGCAATTTGTTAGTCATATTTATTTATTCCTCCATTCTCGCGGTGTCTATTTGTGTGTAGTTGCCACTTTGCCCCTATTCCATGTGTGTTTCGTTTCGTTTCGTAAAAGATAGATTTTGCGAAATTCCTGCACATACACACGAGTACACTGATGTCGTGATTTCATTCAAAATTCTGGCTCTTTGCTGACCATAAATGAACGTAAATTGACGTGTACACACAGACGGATCCAGTCAGTGGGATAAAAATACCCCAAAAATTAAATATATGTATGAAATTTATCAGGAGAACGACGCGCCGCCACTCATACGTATGTACATATGTACAATCAAAAAGGAAAAAAACATTTTTAGAAATCTCGAAATTTTGTGATTTCTCCACTATACCGTGATGCTTGCTCTCATTCTAAGCGGTCCAAATATCCATCGTCGAAACCATTTCAGGCTACGGTCTGTTCTGGCGAGGCGCATGCGGGACTCTTGTGCCTTTGGAATGTATTGGCTTCGAAAGAATGCCTCCAACAAACGCACACCTTCACATGTTACACAATTGTGTCTTCTTCCAAGCTGTGTGATTTAGTTTATTTTTAGCAAATCTTTGGAATGTATTGCTGGTGGAATTATTTTTTTGATATAACATATCAACTGTGTTTATGTACAGAGTGCCACCCCCGCTGGATAGCGCCTAGATGCTAACTTGGGGGGTGTTAGCTCCGCAGTTTGCTCATTTGATTGTTGACCGTTGGTTTGAGATAAACGTTTAGTTATACTACCTCATTATTATTTTGTTCCTGCATTTCATTTTTCTTATAAGCCCCTTAAAATTTAATTTAATTTAATTAATTGCACGTTATTTTAATTTTTGAAAATTTAATTGCATTTTTCTCTCTACAATTTGCTTGTTCTCATGTGTCAAATGAACCGACACCTGTTGTTATTTGTTTCATTTAAAAGGCAAAGTCACACAAAAAATTGTTAACCCAAAAAAATTGATTTTTCTTGTTTTTTTCACAATTTTTGTTTTATCTCTTTAACGAGATAATTTTATTTTTCGTGTACACAATTTATATTTTGGCGTGCCAATGATCTAACCATAAAAAGCTTGGTGTTTATTTCGAATAGTGATTCTATAGTTTAGATATCAAATTTTTATTAGAATTTTTTTTTTTTTTTTCTAAGAAAGAGAACACAAATCTACAGTAAACAAAAAAGAAGAAAAATCCAATTTATACAAAACGCTATTTATAAATTATATATTGCCAAATGAGTGAATGTTCGTTTATGCTAATGAAAGTGGTTGTTTACAAAAAAAAAAAAAAATTAAAATACTGTGAAAAGATATACGGTTTTTTTTATTTTTGTTTTTAGCGAAATAAATTTATCTTTCTCTTTGTCAAACTCGCAATAATTATTAGCTGATAAAAGAATTTGTTTGAAATGTGATATTGATTCTTAAAATATATTAATGCGGTCATTTTTAAATTTAAAACAATATAATCATTTGGAAATTAATACAGTGAAAGCAATAACAAAACTATAGGAACGAAATAATAAATTAAAGAAAATATTAAAATAGGAAAAAGTTTACTAATAAAAATGTGATATAATTGTAATTGATAAATAAAGTGAACCAAAGTTTGGAGCTTATTATTGAAACTATTTGTGATATAAATTACAATTCACATTGCAAAACATAATAATACTCCCTTCTCAATACTCGATATCCAAAAATGTTATGCTTCATTAGTCAACAATTAAAGGGAAAAACTCTATTTTGACATTTTGCGCGCGAAGCGACTTACAATTTTTGACAGAGAACAAAAATTCCGAAGTAAATTCTTAATTACTTTGTCACTTTCAAGTTCAGCCTCATTAGTATAAACAAATTGTCGACATTCCCTCAAAACTATTAAGTTTCTTAACTAAAAATAAACTTGTCAAATATTACGTATACGCCACAATGACTGTCTCTCTGTGGACATAAACTGTCGATATTGTTTGTTATCATTTATGTTTTTTCGTCGCTGTCTCAATATTTGGAATTGTTGTTTTTTAAATAAATAGATATGATGATCATATGATATTGAAATCAATCTGTGAATTGTATAGGCCGAAATAGTAGAAATGCAGTAAAGTGGGAAGCTTATGATCTTCGTAATCCTGATCATAGATTAGACATCATCTAATAATTTAATTGTATTTTTGTTTCCTATAGAGAGAGTGGTGTAAAAAACGTGTGCAGTCATCAAATCAATGACCGGCAATTTAAATACTATTTATGCGGCGTCGCTGCTCTCTTAAACGGACACCTATTTGAAACATAACTTTGACCAGTGACGTGCCGTGGGGCTTTTAGTAGGATGTTTTCTCAGTTGCTATTACCTATTGTCTATATTTATCTATTTTTTTAAATTATACTTTAATATGCTTTTTATATAAGTATTTTGGTCTTAGCTCTTGCATTTAGGATAGTGTAATATAGTGTAAAACCCATATATTTACATCTGTTTTTAAGAAAACTAGCAAAACTTTATCGTATAGAATGCATTTTCAGTTTCAATTTCCTTTAGAAACGATTTCTTAATGCAAATAAATTTTGATTTTCTTTCGTCTGGAATTGTATTCCTTGTTAACATTTGAGAGCAGAAAAGGATGTTCGTCGACAGAGGAACTAGATGTTGGAAAATGTATAAATAAACATAAGGAAAGGCTACAGTCCGCTGGGGGCGAACAGTATGATACCCTATCCATATCCCTATATGCCCCAAAGAAAAAAGCATTAAGAAGATTTTATTTCATTCTATTAATTAAAATAAAAAAAAGTTTTTTTTGAAAAAAAACGCCCCCAAAAAGTGGCGTGGCCAAAAACTTTGTATGACAAACTTATAAAGGAGGGCAGGGCCTACATATCTTGTGAGGGTTGTAACACTCTATCTTTCTAACTTTAGCTTTAAAACGGTTTTTTCTAAATTGTGGGCGTGGCAGTGGGCGTATTAAAAAAAAAACAATCCATTTCGGAGCCCTAGGGAATATGTGGTCCAAATTTCAGATTCCTATCTTAACTTTAAAGGCCTAAAAATTGCATACGGACGTACGGTCGGATAGACGGACATTGCTAGATAGTCTTAGGATTTGGTCCTGATCATAAATATATATACTTTTATGGGTCTACGGCGAATATTAAGGGGTGTTACAAACTATGTGTCAAAATTAATATACCCTTAGGATAGGGTATAAAAATTAAGCTTATTATAAAAATGCTCGAAAAAGTGTCTTTTACAACTAAACTCGGTAATGATAAGGAATAACAACATAAATCGATTTATGTCAAAATTGACGGTACCATTAAAATCTAATATGTTTGTTTCATATTCCACAATTTTTACATTGCGATTTTTCAAATGGTTAAACATTTATAGCCGAATAAATACCATTACTAAGCCATAAGTTGCTACAGAAAATTAAAACTGAAAATACTTCTCCTGAAAAATAACATTTGCTGCAGAACTATAAAGCGTATTCGGAGTATATCATTAACAGAAACCTTCGATCATTTAAAACACATATAAAGCTTCATAAATCCAAAAACAACCCAAATTTGGAATATAATGTCGATTTGCATACCAACCACTCGCCATGTTGGAACTGTTCCAACTGCTGTCAAGAAATGTTCCAACTGCTGTTCTAGCTATTTTGCGAGTACTGTTCCAAAATGCTGAATTTGGTGAATGAAAATCGACATAAGACTGACATAATATATCAATGACAATCGACCGTTTAAAATAACCGTGTAAATAGCACAGAAGAACGCAAAATTGACACTTTAACTGTCATTTATTTTGCTGTTTCATGGATTTTCTTGGATTTTCAGACATATTTTCATTTTCAATGCCGTAGATATATGTAGTTTGCATTAAACCGACGAGCAGTCTTCCAAAATAATACCCACACACAAAATGTAAATATGTATGCCCGCCATGTAGGGCATATTCCTATCGGATAAGTGGCTTAGAAATGACACGGGTTGTAAGGGGTTACATGGGTTTATTCGGGAAAAAAAGTTCTATTTTGAAAAAAAAAAAATTTTTATATAAAAAACATATTTTTTTTAAACTTTTTACTGTCTTAAAAATATACATTTGAAAAAGAATTTCTGAAATTTTCAAAGGAAAATATTCAAAACGTCACTGTGACGTCATTTTTGGTGATCCATCGGAAAAAAGGTGTGTCCGCGTTGACAGTAGAACTCGTGAAAGGATCATCAGAAGTGAAAGAAAGTGTGTTTTAGTTGAGACCATAAACTAGAATTCGGACGAAGGAAAAAAAAATTCGGTTTTTGGCCGACGTTTTTACAAAAAAATCCAAAATTTTGGTAAAATTTGCTCAAATTTTTTTTTTAAAATAGTTGTGATTGAAAAAAAAAAGAAATACTTCGTCCAAGTCCTCGTGAATTGTATCTCGAAGACCTATATAAAATTTCATCATGATCGGTTGAGTGGTTTTCTAGAACTTTTGACAACCGACTTTGGAAACACAGTTTCGAGAAAAACGCGTTTAAAGTTTGGATAACCTCAAATAAACCTCGTGATTCAAATGAGTGCGCACTTCCCACCGCTGTATCTTCGAAACTTTTATTCGGAATGACTTGAAAATTTAGGATAATATTTTCGAGATTTTGTAGAAATTAATAAGAAAATCAAAAAAATCGATTTTTTGAAGCTGTGGAACATGGGTTTCCCCTTAATGTACATTTGCTTCCATTTATGGCCAAAGTGGAATAAAAAATGCAAAGAGTACATTCAAACCCATGCCATTTCTGGAACCACTTATCCGATAGGTATCAAATTTGTACTTATAAGTCGCAATTTCAATGCTCTAGATATGAGTCTAAGCAAGTTTTCCAACTGAGTATCATTTTAGAATTTCGTTCCCATGTCTAATGTACACTGTACACTAAAATCGAAACCAGATATATGTTAAGACCCGAGCTATTATTGAACCACTTATTCGGATATGGATCAAATGTACACTATATAGTAACAATATTCTCGCCCTAATCGGTAAAAAAAGAAGAAAATACTTTTATTGATATTCAAACTAATATATCTATTTGTCAATTATTTGACATTCACGAAGAATTCATCGCAAAGGTTTACCGAAAACTTTTAAAATGGGATTTGGAAGCACTAAACTATAATCCACTTAGGGACCTATACTCTATAACACATTCATAACTGTAGATCGGTTGTGAAACTCTAGATTTTGTGTTGTTTTTGTTTAGAGTTATCTTAAGAAAATCACACCACATTTACAAGAGAAGGAGTCACATAAACGGAGGATGAGAGGGTGAAAGTTGCTTTGGTTAAAAAGGACTTTCGAATATTTAGTCGACAGGATTAATTTATGGAATGAATCGAATACCGAAGCGAGGTGCGCTTGATGAAGGATAACCCCAAGCCAAATAAGGAAACGAGTATGCGTTCATTTTTTGAAAATATTTTGTATGATGATTTTATGTACCTTGGTGCGCTGAATTAAGGAGGACATCCTAATGGGTAATACTAGTGTTAACAGAAGTCCAATAACAGCTTAAAGAAAAACACCATTATTTATTAACGCTTGTATTTCAAATCCAAGAAGGACAACAAACGTAATGTCTATTTAAGACAAAATAAAAATATACCTAAGTAAATTATTTTATTCTTACTTAACAAAAATCAGTTCATTTAAATTGTAACTAAGTAACAAAATTATACAAGCTTGAGATACTACCTAGTTATTGGGGTATTGTTTCTATACGGCTGAATTAAATTCGAGTCAGGTGCCCAGCTTTCTAGTTTCTTATCATCTATAGTAAATTTAGTGCAGAGAACATTGACTGACAAGATTCTTCCTTAAACCGGTTAGTTAGTTTATTTTTATTAATTTAGAAAACATTCTCTTAGCACAGGCGCACGCTACAATGGGACAATGGTAAGATTTTTTGGACGAATTTTATATATTTATTATTTTTTTTTTAAATGGCCAAATCGAACCAAAAGTTTTCAATGCCTTGAACTTCAAACTTTTAAAATTACAATCTAAGGCTGACGCTATCATTTGCATTCTTCGATAATTTTTTTTTCGGATGAAGAAAAATAGTTAAGAACTGTTTGCATTTAATTGCATTTGAATCTTAATAATAGTGCGCGAAATTGTTTGGTCTCAGATTGTTTAAAGAAAAAGCACTAATCCGCCTCGCTGACAATAATTCAACGCACACCACAGTATAGCACAACGACAAAACATGTTACAGAGATAAAAAAAAATTAAAGTAATGTCCAAAATTACAGTTTTTAATTCCAGTTCTATTTTTAGTATGTTTACATTCGAAGTAGTTGTTTTTATAAAGAGTTGAATTGGGTAATTCAATTAAAAGAGTTTAATCCATCGAATTTTTGTCAGTATTCGACGAATGCAGTAAAAACTTCAGACAATTGAAAATTGTATGGCCGAATTATAGGAAAAAAAAGGAGTCCAATTTCGTTGATTTTCAGAAAGATGAGTTACGGAGTTCGGGCGTTCAAATAGAGCCAGTTCGGTGTTGTGGTGGTGCGCTTGATGAGACGAATAGCCAGAGTATTATAATCTTTTTTTGAAAATATTTTGTATGCCGATTTTTTTGTTCTTGGTACGCTAAAGCATGGCGAACATCCTAGTGTGAAGTTTGAGATATTATTAATTTCTTGTTTACACATTAAAATAAAAAAAAAATTGATAGGGTGTGCGAAGAACACACAGGAGCACCTTTGAGTAAACGTCACCGACTATGACATAAAATACAGGCGTTTAAAAGATTTAAGCATTGAGCATACCTGCTAATGGAATTTTTACCTATTAAGCCTAATGAAGTTTAATCTTAATTCTATTGGCTTATGCAAATCGTGTTTTCGCGACCTCATTTATTTGGTTTACACCTACGAAATCGAACAAGAGTTTCCTTAATTACGTTCTCTTAAGTGTACGAGAAAGTTTAAAACAAAATAGCGCGGGAGGTGGGCCGCGAGGACAAAGAAAGGCATGGTGCGCTCTGTAGTAAGTAGAGGTGCAACACCTTTTCTTATTTAGGACTCAATATCCCATCTATGTAAGTCCAGTGCAAAGCAAATCTGTTGACGTGTATTATTAGTTTTGTGTTTTTTTTCCGGTAGCTGGATTCTGTAAACGATGTCGTTGAGTATTTTAATTACCATAGGTCCTTTTTTTTTTTGGTTGCGCCTGGCGGTGAGTAATCTTCAGAAGTTATGGCCGATTCAGATATATCTAGTCTGCCTACGGGCTAAACCTCACCCCTCAGAGAGGCACTATGAGATCCGGTCGCGCGCGCTCGTAGTAGTAAGAAATTTGTTCCTCTCATTTTTTTCATTTTAGTGATGACTACGACTAAGTTACCTTAACAAGTAGTTTACGCTTCTGTAGTGTTAATCGCGTTTGGTAGGTAGGTTTCCAGCGAACGCACCTACTAATACCGTCATTACATGCGGTTTTCCCTTATGGCGCTAGGTCGAACGGTCTTGTTCTTTGTAGTCGGCGCTCAAGGTATGTCACGTCCAGAGTTCGAATTATTTTAGTATTGCAGTGACCATGAATGCGAGTATGAAGTTTGTGAGCAAAATTTGTTACTTCGTTACTCACTGTAGCAATTCCTAGATCTCTGTGATTATCACTATTCCTTATATACCATGGAGCATTATAGCCATATTGCTTGGTTTGGTTCAACCCCAAAGTTGTATACCGTATGTCCAAGAAGGTTTTAGCACTTGCTTATACAGGAGCAGTTTGTTGTATACGCTTGTCTTCGAATATCTTTCGAGTAGCGAGTCTGATTGCGAGCTCGTCGCGCGTTTTCTTAACGTGTGGCTTCCATTTAAGTTTTGCGTCTAGGGTCAATCCTAGATACTTCGCCTCGTTTGCGTATGGTATTTGTACCGAGTTAATAAAAACAGGTAAGTTGTTTATCCTTTTGTACGTGAAATTGACATGCGTCGACTTGGTCTCGTTAAGGGCAATTCGCCAGGTCTTTGTCCACTCGCATACTTTATTAAGAGCCCGTTGGAGTTTTCCAGTTGATGATTCTACTGACTCATCCATTGCGAGGATAGCCGTATCGTCTGCGAACGATGGTCCCTTCATCTTGTGGTATATCTCTTGTGTAGAGCAGGAATAATATTAGGCCGAGAACGCTTCCTTACGGAACACCGGCGTGAATTTCCTTGAATTCCGAGAATTCAGTCTCATGTCTAACACAAAAGAGTTTGTTTTCAAGGTAGTATTTTAATATTTAGTGTAATTTTCCCGGTAGGATTGTCCTTAGCTTATACATTAGGCCTTCATGCCATACCTTGTCGAAGGCTTGCGATACGTCAAGAAAGAGCAAATCTTTTCGCATTCTAGAGCTTTTTAAATTTTATTTATTATTCGATACACCTGATCGATTGTGGAATGGTTGACCCGGAAGCCAAATTGATGATCTGGTATCAAGCGTCTTTCTTCAATTACTGGTTGTAATCGATTTAGCAGAAGTTTCTCATAAACCTTAGATATTATCGGCAGTAGCGAAATAGGTCTATATGATATCTTATCATTTGTATTCTTCCCTGGCTTCGGAACCCTAATGACTTCGGCTACTTTCCATTGTCTTGGAACATATGAAAGTCTTAGAGAAGCATTTATAATGTACAGCAGCTTAACTAGTGCTCTTTTCGGTAGCTCCCTCAGAACTTCGCCAGTGATTAGATCGTATCCAGGAGAGAATCTACTTCCTTCTTAAGCTCATAGAAGAGTCGCTCCATTTTATTAAGTTTAGCTCGTTATTCGTTGTTCTCTTTTACGAAGCATTGTGTTTTCACTGAGTCCTGATTAACCGAAGGACTTCTTTTTCCAGAGACATGCGATCCAGTTGGAGATCGATATATCTTCTTTCTTTTTTCAGAGGGATCTATAGGCAATATTGTTGAAGTTGTCCTTGACGCTATCGGTGGTGATCTTAGCATACTATTTTTCTTATATTCCTCCCCAGAATCCGAGGGACCGACCTCCGTAGAGGGTGGATTTTCTAGTGTAATTGGTCTGCCACCTGGGGTAATAATTCCATGTGTTTGTTCCATTGCATCTTTTCGTTGTTGTATTTTAAACCTTCTACCCTTCTACCAGGTTTTAACTCTGCCGTCTTTCTAGGATCAGACGCAGACCAGGAAGTTACCTACTATAGGTCAGACGCTCTTGGACTTGGGTTTGCCGTCGGTTGTACCCTTCAACTATAACCTGGATGCCTTGGGTGGCTCTACCAGGAGAATACACTCCCGACAGCTAAGCTTATAGCATCACCAAGGCAACTCCCTCAGACGTTATATTTTAGTCGCCTCTTACGACAGGCATACATCACCTCAAGGCTATTCTAACCACGACCTTGCAGGGGATTACCATAAGTAATCTTTTTCAGTCACCCTTGTACTTTGTAAGACTCCCTGGAATAATACCAACAAATATTATGGAAAACTGCATTTTAAAAGAATATAAGCCATTTTCCAAGGAAATTACGCTAGAAGGGGATGTGTGATTTCGGGCCGCCACAAATGCCGTAGCACCGATGCGTACCATCGCTTTGTTAAGTTAGTATTTCAGAATTTGGCTACTTTACACATTAAAAACAATACAATGTGTAAGCTTTGTTAATGTCGTTTTCGATTGGAATTACGGTATTCTGGTACCACCTAGTAGTCACCTACGCGGATATAAGTAGTAGTAGTTGATGGTGAGGAGAAGCTAAATCGTTCTTAAATCATCGCAGAAACAATAAGAGAAGTTTTTGTTTGTGGAAATACACTATTCTTGGGTAAGCCCTTATATAGTCTTACTTAAGAAATAGTAAATTTGGAAACTTCGTCGGAAACCCCATAGAATTTAGTTTTTGCGTGAACAACTATTTTAAATAACCTTTTAAAAAAATGTTTGGGTAATAAGCGTAATCTGAGGTAAGTGAGCATATATTTTACTAGCTAGCCGTGCTCGCCTTACTTTGCCTGCCTGCAAATATTCTAAAGATCTGCATCCGCACTATTTAGTGTCAGTATCTGGGACTTGTTTATTGTCATAGCGAAATAAATTTTAACAGTTTTCTGTTTTGTAAGCATTTGAAGTTAGGAACTATGTCGATTCTTTGATCGCTTACTCGTGTTCGCTAAAAATTATGTATACTTCGATGAAATACATACAATTGCAAACTGAATGACATAAATCAGATTACAGATGTAAGAAGTACAATGAGATAGAGACCAAGTCCTCTGGCACTGGACTTATCCCTCAAACGCGCAAAATATTTCACACTTCATTTTCTCTCTTAAATTCTTATCCATGAAGAACTAACATTTGCACTTAGAATTAGGTGGTACACAAGCACACATGTCCCTGCACTTCTGCAGCTGCTACGCTAAAAAAGTTTTTCATTTAAATATAAGGTCCGCCACATAACTTTTTTTTGAAAATGCTATAAAAAAAAAACTACTGAATATTTTCTCAAATTTCTTTTTTTATTTGAAAGTACAATCCTTCCGGTTAATAATGGAAAATAATTTCATGCAAATGGCTGCCTCGGCTGGCCATGCAGTAGCCTACACGATCGGTACAATTTTAAGCACATTATCGATTGTGTGCAGCTGTATTTCCTTTAAAGCGTCAATTGTCTCTGGCATGTCGGCGTAACATTTATCTTTTACGGCACCCCACAAATAATAGTCCAACGGTGTCAAATCGCAGCTCCGCGGTGGCCAAACGACATCAGCTCTGCGGCTGATAATGCGATCTTCAAAAACAGGGCGCAAAACAACGAGTGTAGCTTTGGCTGTGTGGCACGTAGCGGCGTCATGTTGAAACCAAATGTTGCCAATATCCTCCTCTTCGATACTGTAACGGCCACTCCTTGCTCATTTTCAAAGAAAAATGGCCCAATTATGCCTCTGGACCAAAATCCGCACCAAACAGTGACTCGTTTTGGGTATATCGGCTTTTCAATGTATGCGTGCGGGTTTTCTGTGCCCCAAATGCGACAATTTTGCTTGTTTACATACCCGCTTAGATCAAAATGAGCTTCATCTGAAAAGATGATTTTTTTGGCAAAATCGGCATCTTCTCTATGTCGCTATGTCGCAATATTTACCAGCGTTGTTCAAGCGTATACACAGCCATATTCGTTCAGCGGAAGGATAAAACTAATTATCTGTCAAATCAGACATGAGCTAAGTGTTACCATTCGCGAAATAAGCACTAGTTGAAAAAAAAACCTTAAATGGCGGACCCTATATAATCGTTCTCTTCTGAGGCTTTGTATCAACAGAGTTTGTTTGGCCTATAAATTTTGGTAGAGTGGATAGACAGACACCATAATCTTAACGCAATCAGCGGACGCAAAAAACCATTCGAGATCGAGATCGAGATTCGACTCAATCAGGCAAATCCAAGCATACAACAGAAATGAAGAGAAATTATTCGGTGTTGCTTGTGTATACCCTACCCATACCCATGCCACAGTATTTGTTTGTGCTCCTAAAAAATCACGACATCGAAAGAAATCTATAAAAAGTAAACAGCACTATTGGATTTGAAAATCTTAGTCAATTAACGTTTTAACCCATATGTAACCCATTCAAAATTGTTGAAACTTTGTGTGCGAGCCAATTTTGGGTCAGAATACCCGCAAAAAAAAATTGGAGTCGTACCTGACCAGGGGTACCGTGGAGGTGGTGGTCGAGATCTCGACCAATAGTACCATACGATATACAAAAATGCAAAAGTGAACCAAAAATTCAGAAATTATTTTTTTAATATTTTATTAGATAAATAAATTCGATTATAGAATAAATAAATAAATATGGTAATGGAAAATCGTTATTTTATATGCTGTGGAATGAATTAAAACATTTTGTGTGTAATGCAATATCGCATTTGCTGCACTTAAATGAGGCATGCTTGTGGCAGACACGACAAGAAAGTTTTTTTGTGCTGTGAATGATTCCATGGTTGGTTCTATCGCGGCGAATATCGTTCAACGCGACCTTTTCGCTTATTTTGGTTGCATTCGGAGTCTTCGGGATTCCACTTCTATCTTGGCGCAGCAAGCATTCGGTTACGTAAACACGGAAATCTAGTTGGCTCATGATGACACATTTTTTCTTCTTCGTGTCTTGATTTATGTGTGAATGAATTTTCCATGCATTTACCATTGCTGCATCAAATGCATTGGTCAACAATGGCCAGTACCATTTCTTGCCACGAACGCGGATGCGATAATTATTCATTGCAATGTCGAAAAGATTGACACCACCCATGCGCTTGTTGTATGCCTTGAGAACATGAGGCATTTCCACGGTCGTCATTTTTCGAGTTTTTCGGTTCCAACGCTTTACTCTTTGCATTGGCTCGATCGCTTAGGGGTTGGATGCGACAGTGACGACAGAGTTATCGTTCTATCGAGCCATTAAAATCTCATTCGTCTTATCGAATTAGTAGTCCAATGAACCGCGGTTTTTCATTTTCATTGTTCGAACTTCCATAAGTGTGGGACCGTTGGTTCGATTTTCCCGAATAGTACCGGTGACGAAATAATGAAGCGAAGACAGCCGACACATCAATTTATGCGATGTGGAAAAATTGTCGAATGCAACGCAATGTTGCAATGGATTCGCCACATTGCTCATCAGCTTCAGAACGACGGTTTCTCCCAATCCACAGTCTGCATATTCTGGATCTACAGACGCCGTGGCACCGCCGTATGGCAAACCCTTTTCTTGTATGAAATAGGCAATAAAGCAAAACAATAGCTAATGACGCCGCGCCGTAACATATACTTATCTGTTGACACAGCTGCAGCTAACGCGTAAAAATTATCTTAGGATACTTATTTGAATTGACCAGATGTTGTTTGTCTTACAAGTGTCCCTATGATTTGGAGGGGGTTTCGTGGCATCAACCATCGGAAGCTGAAATAGCGGAAATGTCTTGGCAATAAAGTTTGATCCGATTACAAACCGAAATAAATTTACAGTGCATTTTTGTATATCGCATAGTACTATTGGTCGATATCTCGACCAGCTACGATTCGTGCCCAAACATTTTTTTTTGTAAAACAGGCATGGAATAGCTATTGTTTGCGGGCGGTCATTCCGCTGCTGTAATTTTCCTATTTTTCCGGGATATTTCTTTTTATTGTCCAAAAAGGTGTTTTGCAGTTTTCCGTAAAATACCACGCAAAAATCTAAATCGAGAAAAACGCAAAAACAGGTCGATTAGATATTAAACCAAACTATCGAAACTCATATTCTACCAGGTAGATCGATTTTCCCCCTCGCCTACGGAAAATGACAAAATTGCTGGTCGATATATCGACCAGCCGTTACATATGGGTTAATAAAAAAATCAATTTTGCAAAGATGTTACTAGAATTGCTAAGCTTTTAGAGCATGTATAAATATAAAAGTGAACTTGAAACATGCGTAATTCAATGCTCTAAAGACAGAAATAAATTTCATTAAATTAGGCGCAGGAGAAGTTCACACTTTTTTGGTTCAAAGTCTAAATAATGAATTACTTGGTCTTTTAAACACAAAACTAAATATTTTTAAATGTACGAACCTGCTCCTTGTATACTTAATTATCAAAAATTACCAAAATCCGTTCAGCCGTTTTCTGGGTAGGTCCAGTCAAAAGAATATCAACTTTATTTTATATTATTAGTGACTAACAGATCGGGAGACTTTAAGGTAGTTTAAGGGAAGGAAACAAAGAAACACTAAGAACATTTTTGTACTTGAATGCGCGGTTGTAGATTTTATTAGGTATTGTCAATTTATGTTTGTCAGCAACAAATATACCATTCAGTGGTATATGACAATGAATAAAAATTAGTATTGAAGAACTTCGAATAAAAGCTACCCAAAATTTGGGGTTTAATTTATAAGCAATAACTCTGTAATTAACTTAGTAAACTAAATTGTACCAATTGGATTATGCATGACTAGTACTGTACTTGTTGTGTATTTCGTTAAAATATCACTAAATTCGAAAATCCTAAAATTATGCAATGCAAAAACGCAAACACTACCTTGCCGGCACATTTAATATAATAATTTTGTATAGTGCATAAACTGCGTCCCAATTTACTGATCGACAATCAATTTCATTTAGAATAAAGTCTATGCAGGATTCTCACAATTTTCGATCTATTCCCCCGCTTATACATTCGATGTACAAATATTTCTGCAATCAGTCCAGTGCACGTGAGCATCAAAAGTATGCCACCGAATAAAAATGCTCCCGACAATTGGCTTACATTCAAACACTTGAAACTGTTGTCACCCAAACTACTACGTGCTTTCAGCATTCGTTCAAACTCTAGGTCTCTTGTCCATTTCAGCAAATGTCCCGATTCGATGATGTATTGAATAATCGGATTAATCTGGTGAAACAAATGAAAATTATTTGGCATCAGCATTGTCACCAAGTAAGTATAGATATTCTCATTGCGATCAAAGCAGTAAAGGCTGTCCTTTGAAATTCGGGGATTATGAATGAAATACTGCCGTGAAACAGCCACTGCCAGGTGTTTATCGGACGCAGCTTTCTGCAGGCATTCTTCAATATTGTAGCAAAGGAGAAACTCACGACGAATGTATCTGAAAAGCTAAAGAGAGTATTTGTTCAAGTGATTGATAAGAATTTCATTAACTGTTCGAATACTGTACATCTCCTTCCTTGTTCAAATGGCGTATGATATCCACACTTCCGGTAATTGACATCTGGTACTCAAAAATTTGAGCGGCTTTGTCTATCTGCGGCAAGCTGGAGGGTTTCATCAAGGAACTGATTAAAAATGAATTATACACGTTTCCAATTAGTAAGGCAGCAACAAAGGACATCAATACGCATATCCGCAGACTATCCCCAAGATGCATTGTTCGCACTGGCTGGTTGAATACAAATCCATATACTGTGATGAGTGCGTCCAGAGAATCACTGCAAAACCTGGCCCTTGTCCATGGTATCTTGTTTATTGTACAAATGACCAACGTATTGAGACCAATGAAAAGCATGTACATTAAATAGGTATTGACCTTAAAGACGCGAATGAAATTAAACCAATTAAAGGTCTGCTCGCCCTTTGTCATGGTCACACACCATGTCAGATCGTCTTGCAGATATGGGATGGTGGCGGAAACAAGATGCTGCAAGTTTGGATCTTCATCGATGCCTCCAATGACTATATCGATTTCGCTAAAAAAAACAGGAAAACAAAATAATTAATAACTCGATGATTTGTATTCCTTACCCATCAATAAGCGACTGTAAAATGCTGAACAGAGTTTTGTTTGGAATCAGAATCTCAATGCCGATGTGCAAGCGTTCGGCAATAGTCTGCACCAACATCCACTCGATGCCCTTCATTCGTCCGTCGTCGATAAATATGTACGGCTCCCAAGATCTGGAATATGCCGTCAGCGGACAGCCACTCAAATCCTTCGGAATCTTATCCAAGAACAGTCCCCGGCTATATTCCTCAACAAACACCTTGCTTACACTGTCGTAGTCGTCTTCATTGCTTTCAAAGTCGCAAACGTCCAGAGTTTGAAAGGCAATTACACGACTGCCGCAATTATTTTCTGGTTCATATGGGAATGCGGTCTTCGAGTAAACGTGACCGCTCTCCTCAGTCTGAGCGATGACGTTGATGTTGAAAATTTTCCTACTCATGAACATCAACAGAATTTCCACCATTAAATCGGTCATTTCTTCTTCGGTCTCCTCGGTGGTCGAGAAAAATACCACAAACTGTGCGAGAGGATTCCAATTTTCCATCGATTTCCAGTCGGTGAATATGTCCTCCATGTCGTCGTCGTCTAGTCTCTCCACAACAAAGAAGTACATCTGCGGCTTTTCGTGGATAACCGCAGACGGATTTTCCACTTTCGGTGCATCACGGCGCCCAGGGTTGCGAACGACAATGGTCCACGAGTAGTCTGGATCGAAGTGAAACGCTTCGAGCATGCGATTTTGGATGTGTGGCGTCGCTGATGTAATGCTTACCACCATCAGTGATCCGGAGAGAGATTCACCAGATTCGAAGTACTTTCGCATGAGGCTGAATGTGCACGGGACGAGTATCTCATCGTAGTCGGTGACAGCGATTATGTTAATGCCATAGCTAGAGCTCTGCGAAAATAATCTAGACAAAAGGAGATATGATATTAGTGTGCGCCACGAGCACATTTTGAATTGAATATAGCCAGATAATGATGAATCCTTTTATTCAATCGTAGAAGTAATCATTCAGTCCCCGGAGGATTTAACAAATTTTCTTTAGCAAACAGAAATTATCCAATTAAGAATGAATTAGCCAGACTTGTGATTATTCAATTATGCACTTCAAATGATTGTAATGCGAAGAGGTAATGCCGGCTTTACGTGGTGTGTGTTACACACCCTCTTTGGGCAGCTAGGTCGCCTACATTTGGAGTTGGTTAATTGATTTTGAAGTTGATCCGTGCTGAAGGCGCATGGAAACGTGTGTTTAACATAGTGCTGGTGTAATTTGTTAAACCAAATGTTAAAATGTTGTGCGCCTAGTTTGTTGGTTTGGCTTGACAAATGATTGGTGGCTGTAGTTGCTCTAAAGACTAATATCCTCTGTAAAGACTAATATCCACTCATAGTGGTATTTGTGTTTCCATTTGCTTATCGTATCCAATGTCAACCAGTGACGTACCATAAAAATAAAATAACGCCTTTGAATGAAAGAAGTAAAGTACTAAGTTTTCACTTATGGCAATCTATATTTATCAATTTTGTATGGAAATAAATACCAATTTAATTAGCCCCTTGGGGAATAGTGTAATGTTATGCATCTATAGGTGTAAGAACTGGGTTTACATAAAAACGGGGTGTGCTACAATGTAATAGATACAATGTTGTGCCTATTTTAATTCCCCTAGAAAACCAACCACGAAGTATTGTTGAGTCGGACTTGTGTTAAACTCATAAGCGCGAGTGTTAAAATCGCAAAACTTTAATGGACAAAAAAGAGAGACAGGAGTTTTTTTTTGTCTTAAATGCGGGAAAAATAGAGCGTGGCAATGCATTCCACATTAGTTATGTGATGTTTTACTGTAGATCAGAAAATAGGTTTAACCTATCCTCAAGACGGATACTGAGGTTATTTGAGTCATTTTGTGGTTAAATACCATTAAAACTACGATGGGAAGGACGCGCATTGATATGATAATTTAAAAAGCTCATCAAAAAGTTTTATTGATCGTGTTTTCGAATCTTGAGTCTTGAATCAAGATATGAACGTTGTTCTCAAATTTGGGATCAATAAACGTGAAGTATCACTGTACTCATTAACGTCATACGAACCACATTACCATCGTCCAACAATTCATTTGTTTCTCCAGAACTACCGCAGGCAATCTGTCTTACATTGTACTAAAGCTTACCTGGTATATCATCGCAGTTCATGTGTTCAGATATGCATTAAAAAAATTGTGCTATCGTACTAAGGTAGAACAACTGACGTTTTTAAGGTAGCCCTATTTCTTGCATCGCTTAAAGAAGCTTAGACATTCTGCTGCGTTCTTGGTGACATCGACAGACCACATGGTCTGCCTAACAAAGAGTATGAAGAAGTCGTTGGGCTTCAGCACTGCAAGTGCCATTGATTGATAATAGCAGATTATTAGGGTTTTGATCAAATGAAATTAGGGAGCATTGTACTGGGTTTCACCTCACTGTAAGCTCTCAAAGGCGGAATTTAGTGAGCCTGAGGTGCGTTGCGTTCATTTCAGTTCCATGCTCGAATATTAGAAAAATAGTTCAATGGAAACAAATATGAAAAGCTGAGTTCAAACAATAAAATTATGTATACAAATTAGTGAGAAAATCGGAGGCAAAATAGTGCCTTGGGAATCAACAGAAATACACAGATAATACATTTAAAAAGGGTAAAATCGATCCTAAAGAGCTTGCTGTCAAATTCTGTCTAAACCTTTTGAAAAACCTTAAACTTTTGGGACGTATCACGTTGTCGATTCTAAACGGAAATTTTGAGAAACTTCCAATAAATCTCAGTTGGAAGTTTGTCCGACTTTAGCAAGAGTGTCCAAGAGAGTTTAAGTGTCCAGCATTCGGGCGAGACCCCTTAAAAGCCCGATATTTATATTCAATACATATTAGATAAAATATGTCCTGGCCAGCTTCGTTTGCGTAGTCCAATAATATATATTGCGTACCAACCTGTCTATTTTCAGACTAATTTTCATCAACAGCTAAATGTCTACTACCACTTAACCTTATGTGGTAAGCGTTCCATATATATCACAGACCTCTTTACTTGAACCCAATTCATGTAATTCATTCGTTTAGAATTGCAAGAGATCCATTACTATATTTGCATTGTTTTTCGTTTAATATGCACTTAAGCAGAGTCTAACTTTCATAAACACATTCAAAATATTTAATACTGAATTAACACCTTTTTGGCAATACAAAATCTGGCTGTGCGCCAATGTGCCGGAAAGAATTTAATTTCTAGTTCGCCGATTCAAGAAGTTTTCGTATAGGTTTATTAAGCGTGTTGTTCAAACTTGTGGACTGCTTTTGGAACCTTTATACTGTTCGTAAGCATGACATTTAATTTCGTTTATTTCTCAGTCTAAAAAGTGGGCTTGGCTAAACCTTTTTCCGAAGGTAGGTGGAAAATCTTCCATGAGACACCATGAGTACCGGCCGCGCGTGTTCCCTTAAATTAGGTAAGATTCTTACTCACTAAAAAAACCTCCCTTCAAAATACTTTTTACAACTTTACAACTCTCAAGCAGTTTTATTTTAAATATTTAATCACTTTTGACTGGAAACATCCCAGCGGAAGCACCTGCCTTACCAATAACAACGCTGGAAGGCGAGTGCGTTGTTTACGCGCGAAATTTCGTATTGCATCTTCCACGGTAGTTATACCTGCATTTCTGTGAATATCAGCATTTCTGATATACCACGGCGCATTTACGATTTTTTTTAGGACTTTATTTTAGAAAGTCTGTAAAATGTTAAAGTTGTATAAAAGGAGCTTGTTTTGCATTCTGAGTTTGGAAAATCTTCCAATCAGTCAATGCATTTCATTAAATTTGATAACGAGCTCCTCGCGTTTCTTCTTAACATGCGATTTCAATTTTAATTTTGCGTCTAGTGTCATTCACAAGTATTTAGTCTCATTTGCGTACAGAATTTCTACCGAGTCAATATTAATGGGTAGATTGCTTACATTTCTGTAAGTAAAATTAACGCGTGTGGATTTTGTCGCGGACTGAATCGTCTACAGCTAGTATGGCCGTATCATCCGCGAACGTCGCTACGATAGTATCCGTTTCTTGCGGTATATCTCGAGTATTTAAAAGAAAGAAAAACGGGCCAAGAACGCTTCCCTGTGGAACTTCTGCCTCAATTTGTTTAAATTCGGTGTTCGTTTCCTTTTTTAACTTAAAAGAGCCTGTCCGCTGAATAAGAGCTTTGGATCTCAAAAAATTGATTCGGGAGAACCATTTTAAGTTTATATTCTAATCCCGTATGCAATATCTTATCAAAGGCCTGGGAGACATTAACAAAAACTCTAGAACACATTTTTTTCTTCTCTAGTGATTTTTTTAAATTCGTTGGGTATTCTGTATATTATACCTGATCAATTGTAGAGTGCTCTGTTTTGAATCCGAATTGGTGATCCGATATTAGTCGGCGTTCTTCGATAATTGGATGTAATTGCTTAGTTTATTAGTTTTTCAAATATCTTCGACATAATTGGTAAAAGTGATATTGGTTTATAGGATTTTTTATCATTTGTAGGTTTTTCTGGCTTAGAAATCATTATAACCTCAGCTATCTTCCACTGTCAGGGGACGTACAAAAGCCTTATCGAAGCGTTTATAAAGATAAACAAATTTAATTTATGCTTTCCTGGGAAACTCTTTAAGAGCCTGTCCCGTAATTGTTCATATCCAGGAGCATTGCTTAATTTAATTTTTCGTTTAAGACAGAGCTGGACTAGCGAAACTTGTCTTATTTGATAATTGTCATATACCGTGGTTCAACTAACGCTTCACCGTCAAATGGTTTAAATGTCGGCAAATATTTCGGCCTTTTTCTCGTCTCCTTTCGCCTCATCCCCATTATTTTTCCGGATGCGGGTCGCTGGCATCTCCAAAGCGAATAGTAAGAAATCTTATCCGCTGTTAGGCTTTCAAGATACGTAGAGATTTCACGATTTGTAAAGTCCCGAATGTATATTTTTTCAGTTTGCACGAAAGAAGTATTTAAAAATGTATTATTGAAATATTATAAAGAAGCGCTCTTTAAATGACAAACTTTTTAGGGACGTCAGTGTCTACATATTTTGTGAAGACTTTAACCCTTTATCTTAAGTCTGAGTTCTTTGACAATTTTTTTCGTAGCGTTGTGTTCCCATATCTCTGCAGATTGTATGCCTTGACAGCTATGCATTTAGCACTTGTTCGGTCAGTCGGTCACGATGGACCTCGCCGCCTTAGTTGCCGTGCAAAAGTAGAAGTGTACTAGTTGCAAAGTCAGAGTGTGCAACTGGTGCCATTAAGCCAAAGGTCGCGCTATCATCACAGACTTACAAGTTAAATCTCAATTCCACCTTAGACTATAGCGCAAATTTCAATACTTTTCCCAAGAAAATTAATTGAGCGCACAGGTGTCGTGACCCAAATGAGCGATGTGGTCAAAAAGTTTACCTTGGTCGATATACATTAGTAAAGGCTTTATTCACGCATTTCTTGTTTTATTGGATATCATATCCACATTCATACATTTAACAATAGTTAGCCAAAATCACTTTCAATCAGTCATACAAGTTTTATGCACAAAATCCAATTAAATCCAAATTACTATTCAGTACTCCCTTACAAGGAATTCACAAAATACATAGGTATGGATATGAGTATCTTACCTATTCCTTACAAAATTGGCAAAATATTCCAACGAATATAATTGCATAATCAATGCCTTTCGTAGGCGTCGTCGTCTTTCTGAATGCGAAGACAATACTTTTACTTTCATTGATCGTTTGATTCGGTGCAGACATTAGAATGCGTCAATGGTCATTATGCAAGCGAAATTGTTTCACAGGGCAATTGTACCTTACTGACCGATACAATGTTGTGTTTGGATTTTAATAATTATGATTGATTGTAATCTTACCCTCCAGTTGAAGTCTGAGGCGCAAAAAATATAATTCATAATAGACGTAAGGTAGTTTATGATTTTTTAAATTTAATTTAATTACTCGTTAAGAAGTTATTTCTCAACTAGGTATCAATTGAGAGAGCAGGAGTAAGCTTTCATCGAAATGTGTTGCAAAATTGGTCTCCAGTTGCAAACATATATCAGTTAACCTGACAAGAAAATAAAATTCAATTAATACATCCACGTTTGAGACAAGACACACATATCAATTCACTTGTCAACCAATCCGTATAACGGACAACATAATCGTATGCTGAAATTATGGACCATTCGTTTTTTTTTTTGTTTCTGCAGGGTGGAAGTCCGAATAACTTTGTTTAGATAAATCTGATATCTGTCCTATACGTTAGACAGGTAATTTATAGAGTGAAGCAAATATTTCGATCACCAAGGTGAGAGATAAAAGAAGACTGCTTTATTGCGCCACTGATAAAAATGCCAATTTAAAGCGAATTAATACTTTTTTTTTTGCATATGATGACATCGAATACAGAGCTGATTAAAAAAATAAGACACGGTCATTTGTCAGCATGTAATGAGCCAAATTATATGACCACTTGTTCGTCAGGGCGTTTAGCGAAAATCCGTCCGTCCGTGCGTAATTTTTAGGCCTTTAGATTTAAGCTAGAAAGCTAAGAAAGTTTAACAAACAATTTATTACAAATACTGCCACGCCCACAATTAAAATTGAAATAAAAAGTTACAATCTTCACAAGATTTAGGCACTGCCCTCCTTCGTAAGTTTTTCATTAAAGTTAATGCTCTAAAATTTTTGATAGTACTTGGCTACACGTTCATGGGAATGATCGTCATGTGGCACGGGACAGGTAGATCTCATGTGAGTGAAAAAGAAGAGGGTAGATTGCACCAAGAATCCACCGAAAATCCACTTTCAAGTTGAATTCTCGGTGTGGGCATGAACGTTTCGGTTCCAAACCATATCACTTTTGACAGAAATCCTCATTTGAGATTTGCGTTGGAAGAGTGAAGACTGAATACAGGTGTTTGTTTTGTTTCAGATTTCAGTGTTCCTCGTCATTCAAATTGCTTCATTCTTATGAGACTTTTTTGTGTGTGTAGCCACGACGTTCATGGGAATGACTTTCATTAGAAAAAAATTGTACAGGGTCAGCCATCTAACGTTTTTTTTTTCAACTAGTGCTTATTTCGCGAATGGTAACACTTAGCTCATGTCTGATTTGACAGATAATAAGTTTTATCCTTCCGCTGAACGAAAATGGTTGTGAATACGCTTGAACATCGCTGGGAAATATTGCGACATTACTTTGAAAAGAAGATGCCGATTTTGCCAAAAAAAAAATCATCTTTTCAGATGAAGCTCATTTTGATCTTGGCGGGTATGTAAACAAGCAAAATTGTCGCATTTGGGGCACAGAAAACCCGCACGCATACATTGAAAAGCCGATATACACAAAACGAGTCACTGTTTAGTGCGGATTTTGGTCCAGAGGCATAATTGGGCCATTTGTCTTCGAAAATGAGCAAGGAGTGGCCGTTACAGTCAATGGCGATCGTTATCGGGCCATGTTGAATGAATTTTTGGTCACAAAAAATGAAGAGGAGGTTATTGGCAACATTTGGTTTCAACAGGACGGCGCTACGTGCCACACAGCGGAAGCTACACTCGATGTTTTGCGCCCTGTTTTTGAAGATCGCATTATCAGCCGCAGTGCTGATGTCGTTTGGCCACCGCGGAGCTGCGATTGGACACCGTTGGACTATTATTTGTGGGGTGCCGTAAAAGATAAGTGTCTCGCCGACATGTCAGGGACAATTGACGCTTTGAAGGACAATATTCGTGAAGCCATTGGTGAAATACAGCTGCACACAATCGATAATGTGCTTAAAAATTGGACCGATCGTGTAGGCTACTGCATGGCCAGCCGTGGCAGCCATTTGATTGAAATTATTTTCCATTATTAACCGGAAGGATTGTACTTTAAAATAAAAAAAAGAAATTTGCGAAAATATTCAGTAGGTTTTTTTTATAGCATTTTCAAAAAAAAGTTATTTGGTGGATCCTGTATAACAAGATGCTTAGCCCATACTTTCAAATATATCACCCATATAAAGTTTTTGGCCGCGCCCACTTTTTGTGGACGTTTTTTTCAGAAAATATTTTTATTTTTCTTAATTTCATAGAATTTTATCCATCATTTTCTTATTACTTTTTTCTTTGGGATATGGGTAGGGTATCATAATGTTCGCCCCAAGCGGACTGTTTCTTAATGTTTTATTTTTTTTCTGAGTTAGAGAAAAGAGGCGGCTACCACACCTCATAAATGGAAAATACAATTTTTTTATTATTTCTTATTATTATCTCTTAAAAAAAACAACCCTTATGTAAAAAATCATAATTGTACGTCTTTTGGGGCTGATCCGCAAATCCTATTACTGTTCCAAATTTAGGGTACTACGCTGATTAAAAGTAATCCATAGTTTTGATGATCTGTCAATCAGTGAGTGAGTCAGTCAGAGAATTCCTATTTTTGTTCAAAATTTCGTATGGAGTGCTTTCCAATAAATCCGTTGCTTTTTAAACGTTGCGTGGGGTAAAAATCCGGTCTACATTCGAATAAGGCTGTGCTGCCAAAGTTGCTAAAGAACTTGGCTGGGCAACAGCCAATGGCCCCAATATTTTTTCTTCTGCCACCAAGTTGGAGCCATTTGCTAAAAGTAAGGGCCACTTTACGTTGAAAGTTTAAATTCATGCTGTCTGTTTGTCTCAAATTAGGAAATTTCATAAATAAAAACAATAACTTATTTTGAAACCAGTTAGTTATGGAAACTAATCCGGATATTTTAAATGAAATGAAACGCCACCTAAGGCGAGGCTTTCTCCTACTTCATTCTCTCTCCGGGTGGAGCGTTGGTGTTCAATCGCTCTACATCTCAAACGGACAAAGGACAGCCGCTGTTCAGCTCGTACAGTTAATTATTGAATCGTCTCTTTCGGAGCCCGTCAACGCATTTGGGAACAAATATCTTACGAAAAAAAAATCTTTTAAAACCACAAAGAAGGTCTTCATCCGCTTTAGTCTATATTTCATTCGGAGGTCTATACTTCGGATCCATAGAGCAGGACAGGGATACAATTTCCTTATTGTTTGGGAGACTATATAGTTGCCTTCTTCACACAAAAAAAAAGCGATTGGCTAATGTTATTTTTCGTTAGATATCTTAAGAGATGTCGTTTTCAAATGTGATAGCAGAGAAGAGGTAGACAAAGTCCTTTACGGTGCTGTTATATGCGGCTTTAAAGTCGATAAAAGAAAGGTGGGGAGTATCGATCTGAAGTTCTTGGTTTTTCTTCAAGGTCTGCCTTAGTGTAAATATCTGGTCAACTTTGGCCTTACCAAACCGAAATTGTAATCTTTACACATGGTTCGAAAACGACAGAGGGAACAGGGTCTGGAATCTTCTCAAAAGATCCAGAAATGAAGGAATATATGAGACTACCGGGAACAAGCAGCGTCCTTCAATCAGAGGTTCTAGCTGTCCTCAAAGCATTATGCAGTCAGAACCGATTGAGACACAGCGGTATTGAGGGAAATGAGCAGGCGGATGAGCTTACAAAAATAGGAGGGCTACTTGTTGACAGTGAGGTTGCAGATATCAAACCTCCTCTCTGAATAATAAAAGGCATAATTGAGGAAAGAAATCAATAGGTCTGCCAATCTAAGGTGGAAAAGTCTTGAGGGACAAACGTTGTCGAAAGCCCTATGGCAACTTCTCAACTGTAAGAGGTCCAAGAAGTTCATAAAAAATGTGGAAAAGTCTTGAGGGACACACGGTGTCAAAAGCCCTATGGCAACTTCTCGACTGTAAGAAGTCCAAGAAGTTCATACAAATTAGCAGGGATAAGCTAAGGATACTAGTAGGAGTCCTGACAGGGCATTGCCTCTTGCGAAAACATGCAAAGAGACTTGGGCTGTCAGATACAGACATCTGCGGATTCTGTGGCGATCTTCAGGCTGTTGAGGATATACCGCACATATTATGTGAATGCGAGGCAGTATCACGGAGTCGTAGGAAAATCCTTAGGCAAATACTTCTTTGAAGCTTTAGAAGAAATAGACGGTACAAACTTCAAAGTCCTGTCTGGCTTTTTAGTGTGTTTTAGGGAAAATGTTTAGGTTTTTTGTGTAGCGTTTTCGATGACCTTACCGAGCCTAAAATCGCAGTGATAGTCAGGGTCTAGTCAGATCGTTGACAAATGGGGTCAGGCGCTCGCACTATATGGCAGACAAGATTTTATATGCGATATTTATTAGACTTTTACCCAATAGTTATCGCCGTTTAGTAGGATTTCTTTCTTGTGAAACGGACAAACGATGCTTTAGCAGGCATACATCCTTCAGACCAAATCTTGGCAGTGAGTTGGTGAATGCTCGTTTTCCGATTCATCTCCTGTTGCCTCATATAGTTCGGAGGATAGACCATCCGCCCTTGTAGTACTTCAATCCTATCGCTCACTTTTAGCTACTACCGTTCCTCTAAATGCGCAATTTTGAAGTGAAACAAAAACTGACGAAATGTGTTCAGTATACATATCTATAAGTTCTTCAATAAATATTTCTCAACGAAAAGAAAAAAATATGTCTGTGGTCGATAAAATTCCAGACAATGATATCACCGAAAATGTCTTAGCATTTCGACTAATTAAATGTAAATAATAGAAGAACACGCGTACATAATATTATGTCCGTCAAACTTCTATCCTCAGTCAGCATTGAGTAACACGGCGTAATGGATAAGAAATCGAATTGCACGGATAAAATATCCCTTTTTCTACTCAAAGTGATATATTTTTATGCAAAAGTGTGCGGCATGGCACTATTTTCCATTGACATTGATATCAACGGGAAACCCCATCTAACCTACTCCACGCGAATAAAGTTTCTCTCCATCGGATGTCGAATTATCTGTCTGGTTTTCTATGTTACTCTTTTGTCGTGTGAGATTAAAAAATTCGCAAATCAGTCTAATCCAAAGGCATTGTCGATTGAAAACTATACAGTGATTCTTTATGCTTTTCAATTTGTATCTATCGTTGCATTTACGGTTAACTTGATTGTGTTCCATGCAATTTTGCACAAACAGTTCATAAGATTCGTCAACCGATCTATCGATGTCTTTATTCGAATAACGAAATTGACAAATAATCGTAGATTTTTTTCAAAAGATTTTTACTCTATAATCCTGTTTAGACTTTCGAATATACTTCAAATGACAGTTGTGATACTGCCACAGTTTTACAAGGAAGTACAAGAAGGAAGATACATCTTTGCTTTGCAATTGCTCAGTGAATTATACTTATGGATTGGAACAATTATTGTAACGGACGCGTGCTTTGTGGGCTTCGTAACCTTTGCGGATATGTGCAAAAATATCAAAGACTTTATGATTGAGTTAGAAGAGCGCGTTGGAAGAGAAGATTTGCAGGCAATGAGCATGTCCCGTCGTCGTCGTCGACGAGCAATTCAGACATTCTGCGCTCAGCTAGAGGAGTGTACACTAATATATTCGGAAATTTACAAAGTCATAATAGTTTTCAAAAAACTATTTCAGTTCAACATTTCATTCACGTTGTATGCTGATTTTATAAGCATTGTTTTTCTAGCTCACTTATGTATTTGGCTGTATCTAATCGAGGGTGAAATCACACTCTATGTGATACTAGCGGGTATCTTAAAAGTGTTTGAAGTTTTTCTGCTGATTTTTGAAGCAGATAAAATCGAGCGGATATCAAGAATTCCAAGGTATCTTAGTTGGGACTGTCTGAGTTTGGGGGATATGGACGGACGCTGGGATCGTGCTGTGAGTTTTGAAACATTTCTGATGCCAGCAAACGACTTATAATGGTTCCGACTTTTCAGGTTGATCAACTTTTAAGTGTTTTAAAATTTCAGGACCTTAAGATGGATGTCTGTGGAATGTTTCGCTTAAATAATGAGCTCTCTCTTCGAATATTGTCTATAGCGCTGGCATACATGACAGTTCTATTTCAGTTTGTTTGTTTGGGCTATTTTCGGAAAGATAATTATATATTTGTAAAATCTTAGTAAAAAAAGTTATTTATTTTGTGTATGTTTGAGTGGTGTATATTTTCGAGTAGATAGTGCACAGGGCAGGTGCTAAAACAATCTCACGAGGCACAGATTCAGTCAGCTTCTGGAGTATGTGAGAAATATTGACATCCCCAATCCATGTTCCGACAGGCAAAAGAGGTTGGTCTTGATCTTGGAATAAATAAGAACAAGTTCAACAAACAAACATCTGTCCAACGCAACGCCTGGCACGAAACGTTAAAGCTAGCTTAGGAGTTCATCTATACTCATCATCAACTTTACGAATGACATGTGAAGTTTCGACGAGGAATTACCCTAGGAAACTGCTAAAAATAAATTGCTCTAAAGTTTAAGACTCGAGGGACGAAATGTATGCCCTAAAGCAAGCCTGTCCTTGCAGTTTTGCTATACGGTGGAGGAAGCGCGACTTAATATTGACGAATATTTAGTGCTGTGTTCGCGAAAGACTTCGTGGAATTACAAGCCCATAAAGTACAAATGTGGATGTAGTATTCTAACAATGCTCTAACCTAACACTTTTTTCAATTTCGGTTTTTTTTTTTAATTTTTTTTTTAAATTACCAGCGGCAACAAAAGCTTTTGGTAGTTAATAGAATTTTGGTTACTATTCTTTTTAATGCGATTAAAAATGCACATCATGTAGCGAGAAAGTTTCGTATGACGCAGTCGTGCAATTTATTTAATTAAAATTCAGTTATATGGTTTCTTCTTCGAACTGATTATTTAATGCTGGAACTGGAAACTAATCTACTAGTAAATATATATTTATTTTATATGTATAAAAGTGAGTGCCGTTCGTGTGTGCACTCATACCTCGAGAACAAATCGTTCGATTTTCACGATTTTGAGATTTATGGATTCCTATTGATTGAGAAAGAACACTAAGGTTTTGGAAGTCCGTAAATATCCTGGTCTTAGTACATTTGTTCAAAAACGGATGGATTTCGATCGAGTCGCATTTTGTCAAGCAGTTCATACAAATGTGTCAAATTTGAATCCATAACAAAAGCAAGTGTACGATGAATTGATTCAAGCAGTCGATAGAGAAAATGGCGGCATGCCCAGTGGAAATGGAAAAACATTCCTGATTTTAGCTACGATTCGTGCGAGATCTGGAAATGCTTTGGCACTCGCCTCTTATGGGATAACCGCTACGTTATTGGAGGCCGGAAGTCGAACTGCTCATTGTGCATTGAAATTGTCATTGAGTATGCAAGTGGGTTAAGAACCTACATGCAACATTTCAAAGAACTCTGCGATGGCAGAGAAGACATTTCAAGATCAACTCCGGCAGATGAATTGAATGCTTGCCTAACGATGTCGGTCGGCTTTAAGCCGATTCGTAAAGAAATTGCAATTGAAAACGAACATGCGAATTGCGTTACGAAATGACAATCAACTGAAGACTTCCCCAGGTAATTGTTGTCAATGGGCAATTGCGGGGTTCCATTCGACTTATCATCGGATGCTAGAAGAGATCATCGCGAATGTTTTCCAGAATATGGCCATGTTCACTATAACTAACAGTGTACACGAGCGGTTTTTGGTTGCGAAAACATGGATGTCCGTGATGAAAGCTATCAACTATCCCTAGATTGCCGCCACACAATTTGAAATTGAAAATGTATTGAGCTCCTAGAGTATGCGAAAGAGAAAGGCTATGCCGTGAGAAAGGCTTCCACTGTTATTTAAGAAGACACAGGTCTTGAAGTAAATAAGGACTAAAAACCAAATACAGTGCTTCCACAAATTTTTTTGTAAACTTACATAAATTTTTAGTAAAAGTAAAAAGAGTGCAGAAGCAACATATTTTAGAATGGTTTTTACCAAGTTTGGACGATTAATCTATGCATTACTATGTGGGTCTATTTGCGTTACCATTTAAGTCATAAGCGGTCAAAGTGGACCCTATGTTCTAATGCAGTTTCGCACATTTACACTTTTAGTTTAATTGTTAAAAAAATAAAAACTCATCAAAATCGTTGTAGCCGTTTTTGAAAAAACCAATTTAATTTAAATTTAAAAACAAAAATTATATAAAAAAGAAAATTATTTCAAAACTCTAAGTACGCAGATTTGTTAATCCAAAAACCTTATATACGAACTTTGAAGCAAATCCGTCGAACTGTTTCACCATACGGCTCGCGGACAGAGAGACAGACAGACCGACGGATGGCATTGGCTGACCTACTTTCTCCTCTTTGTTTTGGTTTGAGTTCGAAATTTCCGCACGATCGCAATAACTTTCTCTTTAGTAGGCTAATGTTCACGAGGAAGTTTAAAGTGGCTTGGGATTTTTATGTGCGAGGCAAAAGAATTGTCTTCCCCTAAACTAAAGAAAAATTATGTTTGTCATGAAACTTACGTACAGATGATCATGGACGTGTACGAGGGAGCGAAGAAAAAAGTCAGATTTCCTGCAGGAGTCACCGATGAATTTAAAATAAAAGTCGGTTTTCACCAGGGAAGTGCCTTAGGTCCTTTGCTCTATTTTACGGTCCTAGATTATCTGCTTGAGGGAAAAGTGCAAAGATCAGTTATTCTTTGCTGGCAATGGAGCCATTATAAGTGATGATCAGACTTCCCTGCAACGAGCACTCAATGTTTGGGTAGATTTTAGAAGGAAATGGGCATCGTATTAGCCAAAAAAAGACAGAGTATCCATACTGCCCATTCTCTGACCCAAGCCAACCCATTCCAGACATTTATTTGAATGGGGTGGTGTTTCCAAAGTGTGAAAAGTTCAAATATCTGGGATCAATGATTAACAACGAAGCATCCGTTGATGACGACATCAATCATCGTGTAAGCGCAGGGTGGATGAAGTGGCAGGAAGACGCTGCAATCTTCTGTGACCGAAAAATGTCCCTTAAGCTGAAAGGAAGGCTCTACACCGCTGTTGTGCGTCCGGCGCTCACATACGGTTCACAATGCTGGACAATGTACAAAAAGTATGAGGGCAAATTGACAGCAGCTGAGATGATGATGCTTCGCATGACAGCTTGATCGAATTAGAAGTTCCAGAATCCGAGGAAGCCTTCACGTCAAAGAACCGACTCAGTTGGTATTGTCATATTCAAAGGAGGGATCCTACGAACCTCACCAAAAAGGCAAATGGCAATCAACGTTCCCTTACAACAATCGCGTAAAAGAGGCAGGCCTAAAAACTCCTGAAACACCAGCATTTGATTGGCTCCGTTAAATGGAGAGAAAAAGATGTTTGTCAGCTTATAATGTTTACTCCATTAAAATTATATACTTTGAATGAGTACGGATTCATAATGTCTGAGAGATGTTTGGGTTAATCACATGCATCAAATTACCAGGCTAGAATGACCAGCTCCATTCACCCTTTTTATTAAAAAAGGCGATCTTATGTCGAGCATATTGTGAGGGCATGGCGTTTTTGAGGAACATCTTAATGTCGAATATAATATCGTATCCAACATACTGTGTGAACATCTCAAAAATTTTGCAGCAATCTAGCCGCCCGCACATACAACTGTGGCTTCTGGCCCCACCCCAGACTAAATTATCACACTGAGTAAATTCTAGAAAAGGCCAACGGATTTCAACTTAAAACCCGCCATCTTTAAATCGACTGTGTTGTTTGGCAGCAGCTCAACTGAACTCTTCCAAAAAAATACACCGAATTTCGACAAGGGGATGCGCTATGAAGTGTGACTTTTTCAATATCGCCTGAGACACTATCTACCGACTAGATGTCAATAAGTAATATTTTTGACAGGTTCTTCAAGCTACGATATTGAAGACCAAAATAATGGTGTATAATTTCAGTCTTATTTTATCATGTTTTTCTCATCTGTTAAACGGACTACATATCTTACTAACGACATCTTTATGCTAGCAAGGAAACGAAAATAATTATGCGCAGTATTTTTGTTCTTGTTCAAAACGCTCACTTTGCCAATCAAGTCCAGCCTGGATATCCGTTCCTTATTCGGCATTAAATGAAAATACAAATAGAACTACCTTAAAGGAGAAAGATTTTGTTGTAGCCCTGACTTGTCTCGTTCTGTTAAAAAAAAACAATAATCATGAACCATATCGCGATATCTGCACAATTAAATGTTTCAAATTTGCTTTAGATTTTGGAAAGCAGAATTTCTATAAAAAAATATATACCCACCAAAGCAATACAGTTTTTGGATTAAATACTAATTGCAGGTGTACCATGTAGGAGTTTTTTTTATTTTTTTTTATGATCAACTGTTGGTCTGTTGCACTTTATAGCGAATAACCACACATCGTCGTGGAGTTTCCAATCTCAGATCTGGTGAATGTGCCAGACTAATTGACCACCGTGGTTAGTTGCGCTATAAAGGAAACACGTATCCGTGATTTAAGTCGGACTCAGTTTGTTGAATCTATTTACGTCATAATTGCTACTGTCGCCACAGTCGCTGCCCACCTAATCAACTTAAAGTATAAATAGATATGCAAAGTCAGTCGTGCAGGTACTGTTTTCTGATTCTCATAATTGTAGAGGAATGTTGACCTTGAGTGTTGCAAACTGGTCAAAAAAAGGAACACAAAATACTTTAAATTGAAGGTCAGAGATCAGAGATATAATTGTTTTCTCTTTGACTCATTTTATCATGCGTGCAATGAGCCCAAAGGGCATGGACGCAACTATAAAACCATTCCCACACTATTTATCTATCTGTTGATCATTGTTTCATGAAATAATATTTTTGGAAAGAGAAGCTCCCTATGAATGAGTAGCGAATTAATTTTCCATTGAATGGTTTCGCAAATGATTCGCTTGGCATATATAACTTAAATTTGCGACAGTCTACCAATAAAGTAATTATTTCTATTATTTTGCAATGCGAAATGACCGCTTACATATGTTTTTGAAACATTTTTACAAAATGAGTCCACTCATTAAATTGATAAGTATTAATTGCAATATCCAATTAATGCTTCAGCGAATTCGGATGGGCCATTTTCGCTATGTGGTTAATTTTTTAACTTAGTATACAAGTATTACGACTTACTTACTTACTTAACGGTCTCCCGATAAGTGAAGAGTCCCTGTCTGGGAGACGGCAAACTTTCATCCTCTGCGATACCGGGCACGCTGCTTCGAGTTATCCAGACCAAGCTTGGGCTTTAAAACAGAGGTTTGGTCTTCCTTGTCGTCTCGAACCTGTGGGCTGGGATTCGAAGATCCTTTTAGCTATTATCCATTCGTCCAATGTGGCCGAGCCGATATCCGTAAAATCCGTAATTTTCTTTCAAAGGGGTCTATTATTAACTCCCCTTTCCTGCTTACCACTCACCGCCGTATAATAGAACTGACAGGATAAGGGTTCTTTAGAGCATACAGTTTTCCTTTCGAGTTAGGAGTTTTGAACCCATTTGTCCAAAGTGTATGCTCTATAGAACCCTTATCCTGCCAGTTCTGTCGCACTCTCTTATTCGACGAAAA
The DNA here is from genome assembly GCA_963576555.1 of Ferdinandea cuprea. Lineage (NCBI taxonomy): Eukaryota > Metazoa > Arthropoda > Insecta > Diptera > Syrphidae > Ferdinandea > Ferdinandea cuprea. Next base: position 11,194,404 of record OY754959.1, read on the forward strand.
TACGTAGTCTTGAAAACAACTACCGTCATGTAAAATTTCATAATTGTAGGCTGAGTTAAATGTTGTCATATTACTGTGCCAAATTTCAATGTTTTACAACTACTGGGAATGCTCCATGATCTGTCAGTCTGTTATTTTTTTTTTTTGCTATGTTTATGATGAGATGAGTAATTGTACATATAGTCGACTGAGAGGTTTTTTATTTGCTTTAAAGAGGCGCATTACTGTGTTCGTATATGTTTTTACAGGCAAATCAAATTGAGCCAGTTCACGCACACAATAACAGTTCTGCGCCTAAGAATCCATTTTGAAAAAGATCTCATCTTAAGTACACCAAATTCCATTAAAAGGGCATTATGGTGTATGGAGTTATCAAAAATAGGTTCCTCTAGATTCGATATCTACAAATATAAGATCTAAAGTGCGATCAAGACTATTTTTTCTATTGTTAATCTTATTTTTATTTTTATTTTTTTTTTTTAATACCATTAATGTTTTTAATGTTTGTTGCGCGACTAAGCTTCATCTATCGATCTTCATCTTATAGACTATTTCAAGTAATTACAAATATAATTAATTTAAAGTTAATGCATTAATGGACTTTTTAAAATCTGCTCGCGACAAGCAAAAATCAATTTCGTTGCAGAATTCATTAAATGTGCTTATGCACCTTGTAATAGGCTCATTATTACCATAATTGGTTATATGCCTATCTGTATAAAATAAGCTTCTAACCCGCAGTGACCTTTGGGGAGCATATATATTTAAAAGAAAGATCAATTCTGGTGAATTAATATGATAATTAAGAATATCGCGAATAAACATGACGGAAGTTGCATCGCGTCTGAAACTTAAGGTTTGCAGATCAATTAAATTTTGCACCTTCTGCCATAATTAGGAATCTCATCAAACATATTAAATTTATGAACCGCGTACCTCGTGAAGTTTTTTTGGACTCTTTCGAATCTAAGTTCGTGAACTGCATATGGCGAATCCCAAATTACGGAACAATATTCTAAATAAGGTCTGACTAACGAGCAATAAATAATTTTAAGGCTATTTATATCTCTAAAGTCTTTACTATTACGTTTAAGGAAGCCTAACAATGAGTTAGACTTGGCAATGACATAATCATAATGAAAAAAGAAACTTAACTTATTGTCAAATATGACACCAAGATCTTTCACTTCATGAAAACGCTGAAGTCTAAGATCATTTATAAAATAATTATGCAAAATTGTAGTACTAATACGATATGCCGAAAAAACTTTACATTTAGAAATGTTAAGTTCCAAAGCATTACGATTGCACCACTCCGACAATCTATTAATATCTGACTGAAAACGAATGCAATCAGATACATTTTTTATCCGCGAAAATAATTTCAAATCATCGGCGAAAGTCAAAACATTACAAAATTGAAATATTTCATGAACATCATTTATAAATAAGATAAATAGCAATGGGCCCAAATGACTGCCCTGTGGAACACCGGAAGTAACTTCTATAACGCGAGAAGTCAAACCTTAGACTTTAACCATTTGCCTTCTATTAGTCAGGTAATTACGAAACCATTTTAGCATTGATGAATGAAAACCCAAAGACTTAAGCTTAGCCAAAAGAAGTGTGTGATGCACCCTGTCAAACGCTTTCGTATAGTCAGTATAAAGTACATCAACTTGTAATCGTTCATCAAAACTATTAAATATATAATTAGTCAACAAAGCTAAATTAGTAGCACATGATCTACCACGAACAAAGCCATGCTGACTATTTGAAATAATTTCTTTTACCGCGAAAAAGAGTTTGTCCTTAACAATACTATCAAACAATTTTGGTATTGCAGAAAGCTTTGATATAGGCCGATAGTTTACTACTTTTTGCCTTAAACCGCTTTTATAAATAGGTGTTATGAACGAATATTTCCATTCATTTAAAAAGTTCCCAGTTACAAGAGACTGGTTAAAAATAATTTTAAGTGGATGAAAAACGGATGATAAACATTTTTTAAATATTACCACAGGAATACCATCTGGGCCAGGGTTGCTATTTAAATTTAGTTTTTCTAACGCAACACACCGATGTCCAGAACTTCAGGAATCATAATGTTATGATTTCCCGTTACCTGCACATGCGACTTATTGTACACTGACTCAAAGAAATCAGCGAACAAATTACACGTACTTTTCAAATCTGTTGAACTTACATCTTCGAATTCCATTACCTTAGGAAAGGCTGTGGTATTTCTTTTCGAATTAATGTAATTCCAAAACGATTTACTATTACGCTTCACCGACGATTCTACAGACAAGATATATTGCCTGTATAAAATCCGATTTAAAAATTCATATTCTTTCCTGAATCTCAAAAAAAGTTCACGATTAGAATTAGTTTTATTTGATATATATCCTTTTTACGCTACGTAAATTAATCTGCACAAAATTAATTTGACTAAAAAATCAGTTACTAAAATTTCAGTATCGTTATTAACATTGAAAGGAACAAGATAGTTTTCATCATTGTCAAATTTCCAGACAATATTACCTAGATTAAAATCACCAGTGAACACAACATGTTGAGATGAGGTTAAGTTATTAAATATTAGACGACAGTTATTAAGATGGGTATTATACTGACGACAACGAAAAGTTTAAAATCAGATGCAAATGAGATTTTAACAATAAGTTGATCAATATCAAATATTACCTTTTGGCCAGAATTCGGGAGAAAGCAAGGCTTCCACGTGTTGTTCAGGATAAGAATTGAAGACATCGTCGGCATTATTTCCCTACTTAATCGTTCCGCAGGTTCATGAGACTGCTTTTGGAACGCAGCTGAAGTTGATGGAATTGAAACTAATGATGGTGACGTGGTGGGAGAACATTCCGTGATATTAATAGCAGGAAGATCATCGCAATTAGAGCGAAGTGCTCTTTTTAAAGTTGGTGAATGTTGTGTCTGTGGTAAATTTAAATGCTGTTTTTTCTGCAGATTATGTTGTTCAGGGTGTTTTTGATTATCAACACGGTTAACGGTTGTTTGAGGTTGAATCTGAGTATAAAGTTGAGGTTGTTGTAGTTGTTGTTGTTGTTTAACAATCTCTTGTTGAACAGAGTGAAGCTGCTGTTGCGAATCCTTTAATTTACTCTGCTGTGCCAATACAAGCAGTTGGTATTCACTGTCAGGCGGTTGATTTTAGCAGTTTTAAATTGTCATGTCAGTAATAATAAACTAACTTTTGATTTATCGATTGCCGAGAATTTTTAAACGGAAGGTTTAATAAATATTTGAGCAGTGAATTAATGAAATATTCTGTAAAATTACTAAAATTGTAGGTAAAATAAATAAAAGCTCAATGAATGAAATTAATTAGTAGCGCGTGATCAGTTAACTGACCATTTCAATAATTTTAACATAGTATTTAATTTAGCCACTGCTCAAATATTTATTAAACCTTCCGTTTAAAAATTATTTTACTTTATTTACTGCTTATAAGAATTGTGTAAACACAAAAATGTTAACTTTACTATTCCAGTTCAAAGATAATAACGTCATGAAATTTATTCATCATGATGAAATTATTCATTATTATTTTTATTCATCATCATGATGAAATATTTTATTTTCTAAAACTTTCCATTGGAATAATAAAGTTTACATTTTGTGTCTAAAAATGATTTAAGAGTTATTCCTTCGCAGTTTGTCAATTCGCTCGCTCCCTCTCATATGAACGTTCCGAATATGACAGCCAAAGAATTTAATATATATAAAAATCTAACCCAAAACTATTTACTTTAAATAAATAATTTAGTAATATTCATGCAATAATACAATAATATATACATTTTATCTCATTTTATTAACCAAAATGGAAAAACTATAACATCCCAAGAATGTTTATTTTAAGGCAGATACAAAATTTGAGAACTGTTTCTTAACACATTAACACAAAAAATATTCGCATTTAATTGCAACAACTTCATATTTATTATAAAGGGTGATCCATTTCGAGGTTCCCTACTTTTTTAAAGAAAAAAACACAGAAAATTCAAATTTAATGGAGAATGTTTATTATCATTTGAAAGAACATTCTTTGGCATTTATTTTTTGAAGATTATGTCTATCAAATGTTGGCCGTTGCAGATGTACGTCGCAGATGGTCCATCCGTTGAGTCCAATTTTCGATCACTCGTTCGAGCATTTCGACTGGTAACTGGCGAATGACACGCGTGATGTTTTCCTCCAAGGCCTGAATCGAAGCGGGTTTGTCGGCATAAGCTTTTGACTTTACATATCCCCACAGGAAAAAGTCTAACGGTGTGATATCACACGATCTATCGTGCCCAAAACGTGAAATTATGTGCTCACCGAAATGTTCTCTCAATAAGTCCATTGGTTGATGCGATGTGTGGGAAGTGGCGCTGAAACCAAATGTCGCCGAGATCACGAGCTTCAATTTCAGGCATCAAATAGTCGGTTTTCATTGCACGATAACGGTCGCCATTGACGGTTACGTTCGCACCGGCATAATTTTTAATGAAATATGGACCGATGATTCCACCGGCCCACAAACCATTCTTCAATCTCTTCAGGTTGCTCTTCGTCCCAAATGCGGCAATTTTGTTTGTTTACATACCCATTGAGCCAGAAATGGGCCTCTTCGCTAAACAAAATTTGCCTCGAAAACGTCGGATCTTCTTGGAACTTTTCAAGAGCCCATAGAGCGAAGCGATGTCGCTTGGGAAGGTCGAGCGGCTTCAGTTGTTGCACAAGCTGTATTTTGTACGCTTTCAATTTAAGATCTTGCCGTAAAATGCGCCAAGTCGTTCCATACGTCAGTCCGAGTTGCTGCGAACGGCGCCGAATCGACTCTCTACGGTCTTCGTGTACACTCTCAGCTACGGCCGCTATATTTTCTTCACAGCGTGCTGGACGTGGTCTATTCGGTCGAATATTATCCAATAATGAATGCTGGGTCTCAAAATGGGTGATGGTGTTGCGAATAGTACGCTCAGTAGGCCGATTATGTTGACCATAAGTTGAGCGAAGTGCACGAAACACATTCCTCACAGAACGTGAATTTTCATAATAAAGTTGAACAATTTGTAAACGTTGTTCACGCGTAAGTCTTTCCATTATGAAATGCCAAACAATACTAAACAAAAATAACATGACACAACTCAAAATTTGTTTACGGGTTCAAAGGGACAGGTGTATCCTGAGTCGACTATCTGTATAACTGCTCATCTGTGCCTGTAACTCCAGTGCTCAGCTCACGTTGTACTATTGAAATTTGGTATAGAACCTGCCAGATTGTGTCCCAATAGCTCTGTTGCCTAGCTTTGTTGTTAAAGAAATTGATGGGGAAGTTAACATGATCTAAGTCGGTTCCTGTAAATAGGGGTATAGTGCTAAAGTTACTAGATCCCCTTGATTGCACTTGCATAAAACAAAAAGTTAACGAATTTTAACTTATATTTCTGTATACAAAATATCATTGTCAATAAAAACGAAATAAAAGAAAATGCAACATTCTTCCAATGTAATATTTGGTCCACAAAATGATTAAGTGCATACACCATGCGACTTTGATCACCTCTTGCGATGTTTGAATAAAATTAGCAATGTTATACAGAGCACGGAGAGTATTTAAATTTTGATTGACAAAATGTTGTTTAAGTGATTGTATCCCATTAACATGCGCTTAAACAGCTTTCTTCATCATATCGGTACCTTTGCGAATTTCCGGCGTTCAACTTGATATTGCTGTAACTACAATTTCTGTGAAGGAAACTCTCGCATAATTTTCTTAGACATCTGTATGTTCCTGGTTCAGATAGTAAATAGTCAACAAATTCAATTTTTTTTAAATTTATATTTCTTTATTGATATTTCCTTAAAAGTGACAGCATCACTTAAATGGAATGATGGGATAGGTGATTTAGTTTTATTTGGTCTTCTCAACCAGAAAGATATTACAAGTTTGCTATATTGCCTACAGTTTTTGGAGCAGAGATCCATTTTGCGGGTCAATTCCTTAATTAATCTTAACAATTAAGATGTCCAAGGAAAAAAATGGTTGTCAGATGTATACGGTTGCGAATAAGGGAGGTACAGATCTGTTTTGAAGATTTCACACAACAAAGCTTAAGCAATTAGATATCAAAGGAAAGTGATTTTTCAAAAATTGTCGAATTGTACCGGAAGTTTGTCGAGGTAGTCGTATTACTAGCTGATACATTGAGCCCAAGCCCATATTTATTATTTTTATCCTTAAGCGGCGCTGTGTGATTATTTTTTACAGTGTTTAGGCCTTATATTTATGTATATATATATTTTTTTTATTTAAGCCGGTAGACTTGATATGGACTGTGGAACAGATGCTGTCCTCGGAAGAACTTCTTAGGCTGTCGCGAAGAACTCAAAGTTTTTGGCTAACAGAATAAGACAAATCTTTGCTGTGTTCCTGTGTACAGGGGAAAGGATCTGCAATCGACCGTGAGCAGGTTATTCTAACTACTAAGCCACCACTTTTCAACCTTGTTCAACGTTTTAGTTGATGGGCGTCAACACTGGTCATAACCTTCTGAGAAGACAGGCAATGCAAGTATATCTAAAATATCAGTAGAAGCTGCGGTGATGAAGAGACTCATGAGAATACACCAATCTCTGTCTGAGTAAGTGTCTGAAGCGGCGATTCTTTGCTGGGAACAGAACACTTGAAAGCTAATACTTTCAAGATATTGAAGAACTTTTTGATACCTCTATTTTCAGGACCTAAAAGTCCTTTCGGCTAACACCCACCGTCTTTGGGTATCTCAAAGAGTCTATAAGCCCATAGTATTGTGAAGTAGGTTTTACTCTGTTTAGCCAGCCCATAAGCCCTGACCTAATGTGAGGTACTATATGCTATTCAAATCCAAAGATCACTCTTGAAATTGTTTTGTTTTTCTGGGATGGTTTAGTCCAATAAGTCAGTGGCTCCCAATGAATGTAGCATCTGTAGGTATATCCAGGGTGGGTCAGATACAAGTTTCTTTTAAAAAATGTAATAAAATGAACAAAATTATTATTTTTTTCATTTATTATGGCTTTCTTAGTAAGAGCAAGCATTCCCAATAATTATGGATCACAACGTCGTTCTCGGCAGACTTCGCATTAGCGCATTCTGTCACTCTTATATTCCTAGACTTTGTTGATGGTTTCGGACTGATGCTCACGGATTGCTTGGATGATAATGGCCTTAAGTGCTTGAATTGTTTCCGGATTGTTGGCATAACAAGAGTCCCTTCACGGTTCACCACAAAAAAAAAGTCCAAAGGGTCGAAGCGGCCGCCATCGCCAAGACGGCTGATAACACGATTTGGGAATTTGGTGCGCAAAAGTTTGATTGTGGCATGTGTGTGGCATGGCGCGCCATCCTGCATGAACCAGAGGTCGTCCAAATCCATGTCTTCAATTTCAGTAAGAAAAAAGTGGGTTAACATGGCTCTGTAACGCCCACAGTTGACCGTCCAATGATGCCACCAGTCAATATTTCCCAACGTAGTTCAAGCGAAAAGCGACTCATTTCGTTCCGTGGAAGTATGATACTAAATTTCTGTCAAGATTTCGAGCGGGAAACAGCTGTCTGTGTCAAAATAATCTACGAGCTAAAAAGACACCACTAGATGGCCCACCCTTCATTTAAAGTACCCACTCAGTTTGGCCAATATCTTAAAAGTGCATGTGCGGTAAAAGTGAGAGGTAAGCTTTGGGCAAAAATTAAAAGATTCTATCGGAAAACTATAGCATGAGATTTTAAAGAATGCATGCACCTTCACAAATTGTTATTAATCAGTTTAATTAATCTTTAAGTTTTATTTCTATTATATTTTCCTCTGCATCCATCTAAGCGTGGCAGCTCGGCCATGTCAAAATACAAATGCACGATTTATATCACCCAGCATCAGCGATGTACGACCATGACGTGATATTTGCCTCGCACCGACTGTGGCACCTAATCCCTGCAGAGCTTGACGTGATCCGTTGTGATCTGCTATGACCAGAGGATTGTTCAGCATCAGCACCTATAAGTTATATATATAGCCTTTCCAGTCAGTTCCGTGTAATTGCTGTTGCTTGCTCCGATTTTATGCACCACGTCGAGGAAATAGCAACGTTTAGCGTAACCTTAAATTATAATGCTGCAACTTTTATCCATAACTAGCCAAACCGTGCCAAAAGAATTATGTCAACAGTTCGCCCTCTCACTCCGAACTGAATACAGTGACCTCCAAGTGTTTGTTCCAAACTAACATCTGCGCTTACACACTGGTCAATGAGCCGTTAATATTCGCATTCGATTGCTGCTGCGCGGCTAGTCCTTTCAATTACACCGAAACCGAACCGGTCAAATGGAAAGGAGTAGCAAATATGTAAATAAATTCGTAGACCAAGTCTCAAGTAATGCGCTTGCGCGACCCTGTCACAGAGGACAAGTTGTCTGAGTGCAACAGCGATAGTAGGGCAACAGAATAATAGTCGTCGAACCAGTTAATTGTCTGAAGGGGCACAACCACAACGCTTATCCCATAGCCGTGCCCCTCTTCTGACGGATATGTGATGCATTTGTGTTTTGTTTTTTTGTTTTTGTTCTGAACATTGGTTAAATGCCAGAGATAGACACACCTCCACCCTATGGTGCCAAATTATGGTAGATACTACCTGTGACTCTGCAGGGAACATTATTGTTGTCTCGATTTTCTATTGTTTGTACTTGATGTAATAATTGCTGTTGTGCTTTGAATGATTCGTTTATTTCGTAAACGTGACAACGGTATAATTTGTAGGCATACAAATCGTGTTTGTAACGTTTAGGTTTAGTCAAAGTTGTTAGATATTCGGGGACTCGCGAAAATAAATTAGATGCAGCACGTCGTCGGTAAAATGTGCAACAAATCCAACTGCATATTAAGAAAGCTAATTAGGCAAAGTTGCTTAAAGAATTCTTATCCAGAGCTTATGGTAAGAAAATTGGAGGTTGTGATCTGATGACACTACATATTTTTTTGTTATGACCTCAACTGCTCCTTTTAGACTTTTTTTTATTATTCGATATTTTGAACAACACTTTTTACGAAAACCGATGATCCTTCTAAAGGGTGATCCATTTCGAGGTTCCCTACTTTTTTAAAGAAAAAAAAACACAGAAAATTCAAATTTAATGGAGAATATTTATTATCATTTGAAAGAACATTCTTTGGCATTTATTTTTTGAAGATTATGTCTATCAAATGTTGGCCGTTGCTACGTCGCAGATGGTCCATCCGTTGAGTCCAATTTTCGATCACTCATTCGAGCATTTCGACTGGTAACTGGCGAATGACACGCGTGATGTTTTCCTCCAAGGCCTGAATCGAAGCGGGTTTGTCGGCATAAGCTTTTGACTTTACATATCCCCACAGGAAAAAGTCTAACGGTATGATATCACACGATCTTGGTGAAATTATGTGCTCAACGCAATGTTCTCTCAATAAGTCCATTGATTGATGCGATGTGTGGGAAGTGGCGCCGTCTTGCTGAAACCAAATGTCGCCGAGATCACGAGCTTCAATTTCAGGCATCAAATAGTCGGTTATCATACGATAACGATAACGGTCGCCATTGACGGTTACGTTCGCACCGGCATAATTTTTAAAGAAATATGGACCGATGATTCCACCGGCCCACAAACCACACCAAACCGTTGTTTTTATTGGATGAAGTGGCAGTTCTTCAATCTCTTCAGGTTGCTCTTCGTCCCAAATGCGGCAATTTTGTTTGTTTACATACCCATTGAGCCAGAAATGGGCCTCATCGCTAAACAAAATTTGCCTCGAAAACGTCGGATCTTCTTGGAACTTTTCAAGAGCCCATAGAGCGAAGCGATGTCGCTTGGGAAGGTCGAGCGGCTTCAGTTATTGCACAAGCTGCATTTTGTACGCTTTCAATTTAAGATCTTGACGTAAAATGCGCGAAGTCGTTCCATACGTCAGTCCAAGTTGCTGCGAACGGCGCCGAATCGACTCTTTACGGTCTTCGTGTACACTCTCAGCTACGGCCGCTATATTTTCTTCACAGCGTGAATGATAATGCTGGGTCTCAAAATGGGTGATGGTGTTGCGAATAGTACGCTCAGTAGGCCGATTATGTTGACCATAAGCTGAGCGAAGTGCACGAAACACATTCCTCACAGAACGTGAATTTTCATAATAAAGTTGAACAATTTGTAAACGTTGTTCACGCGTAAGTCTTTCCATTATGAAATGCCAAACAATACTAAACAAAAATAACATGACAGCATGACACGACTCACACGTGATCTGTCAAAAAAGGCTATTGAAAAAAGTATCTCTACTTGGATCACCCGTTATAAGTTTTTTAAATATGTCAGCAAAACGTTTTTTTAAATTGAAAAGCCATGCTTCAACTACAAAATCCATCGGAAGAATCGGAATGTCTCAAAATATAGATTTAAGAAAAAAATATGTTTCAAATTACCCTGTGTATGGGTCAAGTTGTAACGATGACCAAGAGTGTATGCCGGATTTTGATCAGCGGGTTGGGAGGGCCAAACTCATTCAAGAACCAATACAAGTTAACGTTTTTTATTTTTCTCTATCCCGAAAAAGTTATCGAGGAATATAAATTACTGGCAATGAAAGCGCGAGCGCTAGATTGTAATATGAAATATATAGTTACGGCAATGACTGACGTCACGCCTTCCCAAACCATACTTAAAGGTTACAGCAACCGCAAACCCTCACTATGTCACTAGAGCACTAATTCAAAGCCAATGCATCATCATATCTTCGCATTTGTTTACACAAGTGTTCATTGCATCCTTAGTCATAATATGTTGCAATTGTTGATGAAGTTGATCTTTTTATTTATCTAACGCCCACTATTTCTTTTATTAATTTAATGAATCTTCAAATGGAATTTACCATTTGAAATCATATTTGTTTACACAGATGCATCCGTTAGATTTGCCTAATTGGAAAATCTAAGGATCATATTACAAGCCATTCACACGGCTTAAGTAGTACAAATACCGGGCACCTAAAGACCCGAGTTTCAGTTTAGATCAGCTCACCAGTTCAGTGCAGTTTCAGTTCAGTTACAAGTTCAACTAAATCCTTCCATCTGACTTCCCCCTACTAGTAAGGGTTCAGCAACATAAATTATAGTTAATAATAAAGTAATCTAAAATTTAAATCCAAGTTTTTTAATATACCCCAAGTGGTCCGGGGTAAAACAAATTAATTTTTTTGTTACGGCACCGCTCGACCCGTAACTATATAATTATTTTGAAATTCAAGACATGAAGAGTTTTGGTTTAAGGTGGGCAATTAAAATAAACCATTTGGAAGAATATTTGTTCTAAATCTTAACATTGTCGCATTGTAACGTGCCAGTATGCTGAGAGAATGTTTTCTAAATTAACATAAATAAACTAACCAACTGACTTAAAATAGAATATTGTCAGTTCTCAATGTTCTCCGCACTAAATTCACTAGATGATCGACTCGAATTTTATTCAGCTAAACAAAAACAACATTATTTTTATTTTGTTATTTTTATTTGTGTAGACGTTACGTTTGTTGTTTTACTTGAATTTGAAATACAATTTCAGCGTTAATAAATAATGGTGTTTTTTTTAAGTTTTTACCGGACTCTTTGTTTCAGACGGGACTCTTTTTGGAATTTTCTTAGAGGTAACACTGCTTTCGGCTTAGGTTTTAACATATTGTAGCATGCACTTTGTAAATATTTTTTTAATATTTAAAGATCCAGTTTCTTCGAACGAAACAATTGCTCTTACTGATGGCAATGCTTGTATCTTATACCATTATACAAAGCCGCCGTAAATGTCGAAAGATGTGACTTTCACTACACATAATCACTACCACTTCCGCCGACACACGGGTGTATGAGCTCAAAAAACCGTGTGAAGGCTCTCTCTTGTTGTTCTGTTGCCTTATACGATCTTATTTGATCACAAAGTTTTCTTTTTGGAAAGTGCTGGTGCGCAAATTCATGCCGTTAAAAAAAAACATTTTAGTGGTGCAACATCTTTCAGTAAATATTTAAAGACTTATAAGATTTAGATGAGCAAAAGTCCCAAAAAAATCCCTGAATTAAAGTCGATTTAACATCAGCGAAAATTAGAACCCAAACGCATTATAGGCAACGAAGTGCCTTTTTATTAAACAAAAGAACTGGTGCCATCGACACGTAACTACAAAAAAACATAAGGAAAGGCTACAGTTCGCTTGGGGCGAACAGTTTGATACCCTATGCTTATCCCTATGTACCCCAAAGAAAAAAAGCATTAGGAAGATGATGGATAGCATTTTATTTCATTCTATGAAATTTATAGAAAATAAATATTTTTTTTCAAAAAACGCCCCCAAAAAGTGGGCGTGGCCAAAAACTTTGTATGGACGATATATTGCAAAATATATTGGCTAAATAAATTGTTAAACATTTTTTTTCAATTTCTATGAAAATTTTCGAAGAAAACACCATTTAAGTGAAAAACGTTCACCAAAAGTAGGCGTGGCAAAAAGCTTTATATGACAAATTCATAAAGGGGGACAGTACCTACATATCTTGTGCAGGTTGTAATACTCTATCCCTCTAACTGATAGCCCGCGTGAAGTATTGACCGTCGATCAATAACTGGCATCGATTCTCTGGCCTCACACCGTCTGAATCCAACACCCACCACCTGATCTATAGTGATCCCGCATGCAGCTTTCAACAGACCACCAGACTTTCATGAGTTAAACTTGTTTTCGATTTTTTTTGATTCAATAATGTAAAATATTTATATTCGATTATTTTTCTATTGGCAAGTAAGTTAAGAATTATTTTTAAGGTTAAGACTAACAATAAGTGCATGAAACTTCAAAGTAAGATCAGCCAAAAGATTTACCCATTTTGCAACATAAACACTATTTAAACTGACTTTCCGACGATATGTTTCCGTGGAACGACAAGCGTGTCACTCGCTACCGGGGAAATCAACACCCTTAAACCCCCTCCTACAACATTAACCACAGAAAACAGTTAATTTAGCCCCGGCATAAAATTTAACACAGAGAAAAAAAAGTACCATAAAGTGAGGTTAACACATACTCATTAATAAACACGACTCTAGACAAAACATGAATGCATGACAAAATAAGACACTCAGCACTGTACTTCTTCGTGTGAAAGGAAAGACAAAAAAATATATACTGACATTTTTTGGCACCCACTGTACAACTTCCTTTGATGAAATATCGACAACTTAATAAATGATAGAAGTAGATAAAACAGACCCGACTTATTTTGTTTCTTATATAGGTAGATATAATTTTAAAAATACATAATTATTAAGAATTATTTTAAATGCATATATACATATATAAATGCACGAAGGTCAACTCTGTTCATGGATTGGCTGGGTCCGTCTGGATCAACTGAAAATACAAAAAAAAAACACACATGAGCCCGTGTTGGTTCATTAAGTCAAACCCGGATAAAAATTAAACGATAATGAACGACATGATGTACATGAGTGTTGCTACAACGCGTACACGAAGCAGATATTCGCACATCTTTGTGTAATTGCCTGACAAGCGGAAATCCAGCGAGTCGACAAAATGTGAAGTTGGAGGACACAAACCAACTCACCGGCGAGTAATAGGGAGGAAGCACCGCACCCCTATTCCCACTCAGATGATTGGAATCTCTCACTCCAACAACACAATGGGATACAACCATTAAGTAAATGGGAGACAACTAACACTCATATGTCATATCATCATTCGTCCACATTACGCGGACAAACTTTGTCTGACCAAAAATCAAACGAAATTATAAAATGGTCAATATACTAATAAATGTCCGATAAATAAAGGACGTTGGTCGAACCGCCAACCAAATCGACCGTGTGCTAATCGATGCGAGGCACGCATCCAACATCTTGAACGTGCACACTTACCAAGAGGCAAACGTCGACTCTGATTATTTTCTTGTTGCAGCTAGATTCAGAGCTCGACTGTCCAACGAGAAGAAGCTGCGAACAGCCCAAAAGAAGAAATTTGACGTTGGACGCCTTAGCACATCTGGAGTCGCCAGAGCCTACAAAGAGCGCCTGAGTGAGAAACTCCCCACCGTGCATTCACGTACCACAGACTCCAACAACCAGTGGTCTCAGTATCGCGTAATCATCAAGGAGGTAGCCGAAACCACCCTAGGATACCAGCCCGTGGTATGATGATGTATGCGTATACCGGAAAAAGGTGACAGAAGATGCACACATTAGAACGCTGCAGAGGAAAACAAGGGCAGCAAGGGATGAGTACCGAGCCAGGAGACGGGTGGAGAAGAAGATCCTGCGTAGAAAGCAAAGAGAGCACGCAGTCTCCCAGCTCAAGGAGATCGAAGAGTCCCGCGACCGAAACAATATCCGGAAGTTCTATAAGAAAGCCAAGCAACTGGCTGCTGGCTTTAAGACCGGAACACAGGCTCTTCGTAACAGCGATGGAAACCTAGTCACCGCGCAGATGTATTTAAGCAGCATTTCCAGCAGCTGCTAAACGGACAAAATGTAGAGAGAGTGATGGGGCAAGAAGAGAACCCGCGTCTAGTCAATGAAGAACCAGTCCCTCCGCCCAGTATAGAAGAGGTTGGCTTAGCTATAACCTAAAGAACAACAAGGCCGCAGGCTCTGATGGTCTACCTGCAGAGGTTTTCAAATACGGAGGTGATGTTATGGTAGGGCGCATGCACCAAATCATCAACCAAGTTTGGGTGGAGGAAAGCATGCCCGATGACTGGACCATCAGCTCCATATATCCCATCTACAAGAACGGCGATCCTATGTCTTGCAAGAACTATTGAGGCATATCCCTGCTTAATGTCAAATATAAGATCCTATCCAACGTACTGTGTGAACGTCTCAAACCTTTCTGCAACACACTAATTGGCACGTACCAGTGTGGCTTCCGGCCCGGCAGATCAACTGTAGACCAAATCTTGAGCAAGATAGTGCGCAGGGCAGGTGTCAACACGGAAGGCACTATCTTCAACTGATCAGTCCAACTGCTGTCGATCGGGGTAAACATCAACTCCACAAATGACATCTTAGTGGAGATCCGTTGAAGAATTACCCTACTAAACCGCTGCTACTTCGGTTTGGCAAAACAAATGGGTTCAAAACTCCTAACTCGAAGGACAAAGTGCATGCTCTACAGAACCCTTATCCTGCCAGTTCTGCTATACGGCGCCGAGTGTTGGACGATAAGCAGGAAAGGAGAGCTAATACTGGGATCCTTTGAAAGAAAAAATCCTTTGACGGATATTTGATCCTGTGTGCGAGGAGGGCGAATGGAGGAGAAGATACAACCGCGAACTCTGTGAGCTGTACCAAGGTGTGGATGTAGTCCGGAAAGGTAAAACTCGTCGACTACATTGGCTCGGCCACATCGAGCGAATGGACAACAGCCAGCCCCCAGGTTCAAGACGAGACCAAACCTCCGTTTTAAAGACCAAGCCATCGCGGATGCTAGAGCGCTTGGTCTGGGCAACTGGAAGCAGCGTGCTCGGGATCGCAGAGGGTGGAAGGCAGGTAAGTATCTCAGGCAGGGACTCTTCAGTAAAGTAAGTTAATAGATTAAGCTATATAAATAAATGAAACAAATGGCTCAGTGATTTAACTCACTCTTTTTTACATAAAATATGATATTTTTTTAAATGATTATATACGGTCCGTCAAAAAACTTTTTTTTTAAAAATGCTATTAAAAAAAACTACTGAATATTTTTTCAAATTTCTTTTTATATTTGAAAGTACAATCCATCCGGTGAATAATGGAAAATAATTTCATTCAAATGGCTGCCACGGGCTGGCCATGCAGTAGCCTACACAATCGGTCCAATTTTTAAGCACATTATCGATTGTGTGCAGCTGTATTTCACCAATGCCTTCACGAATATTGTTCTTTAAAGCGTTAATTGTCTCTGGCATGTCGGCGTAACACTTATCTTTCACGGCACCCCACAAATAATAGTCCAACGGTGTCAAATCGCAGCTCCGCGGTGGCCAAACTACATCAGCTCTGTGGCTGATAATGCGATCTTCAAAAACAGGGCGCAAAAAATCGAGTGTAGCTTCGGCTGTGTGGCACGTAGTGCCGTCCTGTTGAAACCAAGTGTTGCCAATATCCTCCTCTTCGATTTTTGTGAACAAAAATTCGTTCAACATGGCCCGATAACGATCGCCATTGACTGAAATGGCCACTCCTTGCTCATTTTCGAAGAAAAATGGCCCAATTATGCCTCTGGACCAAAATCCGCACCAAACAGTGACTCGTTTTGGGTATATCGGCTTTTCAATGTATGCGTGCGGGTTTTCTGTGCCCTAAATGCGACAATTTTGCTTGTTTACATACCCGCCAATATCAAAATGAGCTCCATCTGAAAAATGATTTTGGCAAAATCGGCATCTTCTCTATGTCGCTATGTCGCAATATTTCCCAGTGTTGTTCAAGCGTATACACAACCATATTCGTTCAGCGGAAGGATAAAACTAATTATCTGTCAAATCAGACATGAGCTAAGTGTTACCATTCGCGAAATAAGCACTAGTTGAAAAAAAAAACCTTAAATGGCGGACCCTATATATAATGAATTTTATAAGTGTAAATATTTGGTATTAAGTTGTTATCAAATAATTAATTAATTTATTGAATTGAATTAAAGGCAAAAATTGCATTTATTACTATGCTACAGATGGCAACGCGGCCGTTCGTCTGTGAAATTAGTTTTATTCGCAGAACTTGATTGGGACAAACGATTCGATATTTATCAGTCGACTATAGGAGTGCTATCAAATTACATTGAAGCAACAATACCTAAAAGTACTTGCGTACTCAGTATTCTTGGCCCCATCCCAAGTATGTAAAATACAAAAGAAACCAAAGTCCTTGAAATCATGTTAGTGATAAGTGTTTTTTTACAAAAATTAAGTGCACGACTGCGTCATACAAAACTTTCTCGGTACATTGGATCCGTTTTTGAATCACAAAATAAATGGAAAATTAATGTTGACAAATTTATAACATATCACTAACATAACGGGTGATCCAAGTAGAGATACTTTTATCAGTAGCCTTTTTTGACAGATCACGTGTGAGTCGTGTCTTGCTGTCATGTTATTTTTGTTTAGTATTGTTTGGCATTTCATAATGGAAAGACTTACGCGTGAACAACGTTTACAAATTGTTCAACTTTATTATGAAAATTCACGTTCTGTGAGGAATGTGTTTCGTGCACTTCGCTCAACTTATGGTCAACATAATCGGCCTACTGAGCGTACTATTCGCAACACCATAACCCATTTTGAGACCCAGCATTCATTATTGGATAATATTCGACAGAATAGACCACGTCCAGCACGCTGTGAAGAAAATATAGCGGCCGTAGCTGAGAGTGTACACGAAGACCGTAGAGAGTCGATTCGGCGCCGTTCGCAGTAACTCGGACTGACGTATGGAACGACTTGGCGCATTTTACGTCAAGATCTTAAATTGAAAGCGTACAAAATACAGCTTGTGCAACAACTGAAGCCGCTCGACCTTCCCAAGCAACATCGCTTCGCTCTATAGGCTCTTGAAAAGTTCCAAGAAGATCGGACGTTTTCGAGGCAAATTTTGTTTAGCGATGAGACCCATTTCTGGCTCAATGGGTATGTAAACAAACAAAATTGCCGCATTTGGGACGAAGAGCAACCTGAAGAGATTGAAGAACTGCCACTTCATCCAGAAAAAACAACGGTTTGGTGTGGTTTGTGGGCCGGTGGAATCATTGGTCCATATTTCTTTAAAAATTATGCCGGTGCGAACGTAACCATCAATGGCGACCGTTATGGTGCCATGATAACCGACTATTTTATGCCTGAAATTGAAGCTCGTGATCTCGGCGTCATTTGGTTTCAGCAAGACGGCGCCACTTCCCACACATCGCATCAATCAATGGACTTATTAAGAGAACATTTCGGTGAGCACATAATTTCACGTTTTGGGCCGGTCGATTTACCACCAAGATCGTGTGATATCACACCGTTAGACTTTTTCCTGTGGGGATATGTAAAGTCAAAAGCTTATGCTGACAAACCCGCTTCGATTCAGGCCTTGGAGAGGAAAACATCACGCGTGTCATTCGCCAGTTACCAGTCGAAATGCTCGAACGAGTGATCGAAAATTGGACTCAACGGATGGACCATCTGCGACGTAGCAACGACCAACATTTGATAGACATAATCTTCAAAAAATAAATGCCAAAGAATGTTCTTTCAAATGATAATAAAAATTCTCCATTAAATTTGAATCACTTTTTAGGTTTTGAAAAATTTGATTTTCTCATTTGATTTTCTCTAAAAAAAAACAAAATTGGAGAGAAGTTATCCCAAGAACTTTAAAGCAAATCTGGAGAACCGTTTCGTCACACTGCTTCCGGAACGACAGACAAGGACCTTCTTGTTTGGACTTCTCTTTAATCGTAATTTCATTTCCCATACTCAGTTTGAGTTTCCTTAAGATTGCAATAACTTTCTCTTTTTAGTTAAACAATGACTACTATCCATAGTCAAGCAATTAACTGTAATGGACTCCATATACATATGCTTTAGTTATATATTATTCAATGACAAATACCCAGCGGATATGATTCGGTTGATTAAGTTGATTAAAGGTAAATAATCACCGCCAGTAACTTGTTCGGCACCGTAGTCACCATTAAGCAATACAACACAATGGATAAAAAAACAAGTCGCAAGGATAGAATATCCTTTTTTCTCCTCAAACTAATATACTTCTATGCCAAAGTGTTTGGCATGGCAATGTTTTACATCAGCACGGGGAGCAACGACGAACCTCGTCTAAAAGACTCCTTCCGAATCAAGTTCTTCACGATAGGATTTCGAACTTGCTGTCTTATTTTTTACGTAACTTTATTGGCAACTGAAATAAAGAAGGTGGCAAAAGCTGACACGGTCCCGCTCGAAAATTACAATCTAATAATTGACGTTCTCCAATTCATGTGTATCGTAGGCTTCACGATTGTCTCGATTGTTTTCCACTTAATTTTCAACAATCGATTTCTCAGTGTTGTCAACAAAGCTATACGGTTAATTGTTCGCATAACAAAGCTAACCGGGAATCATGGATTTTTTACAATGGAATTTTTCCTGTTTATAGCATTTAGAGTGCCACTGACCACGCATGTGGCGGTAATTAACGCATCACAATTTTACAGTGGAATACTAAGCGGAAACTATGCGGCAGTCCTGCAGTTGTTCAGTGAGCTATATCTATGGATCGGAACACTTATTGTTATAGACGTCTGCTTTGTTGGCTATGTAACTTTTAGCGATATGTACAAAAATATCAACCGCTACATGTCTGAGCTGGAAAATCGTTTCGAAAAAGAAGATCTACAAATTATGAAAGGATCACGTCGACGACGCGTACTTCGGGCGTTTAGTTGTCAATTGGAGGAATGTACGCACATCTACTGGGAACTTTACAATGTCATCAGAGATTTCCAAAAACTATTTCAGTTTAAAATTTTATTCACTTTGTTCATTGATTTCATCAGTGTGATTTTCCTAGCACATTTCAGTATTTGGCTATACCTTTTGAAGGCTTATATAAGACCTTATCTAGTTGTAATGTGCTTCATTAAGGCAATTGAAGTGTTTTTGTTGATGTTTGTCGCCTATAGGGTGGAGCAGGGTTCAACATTTTCGAAGGAAAATATCAAGTGGGATTGTCTGTGTACAGCAGCGGACTCGGATGAACGCTGGAATCGAGCAGTAAGTTGTTTTGTTATAAAAATTTTCTATTCATCTATAGTAAGAGTCTTATTTTGCAGGTTGATCAGCTTTTAGGTGTTTTAAGGTTTCAGAACTTGAAGATCGAAATCTGTGGATTATATCAATTGAATAATGAGTTATCGCTTAAGTTCTTATCTATCATTGCGTCATACTTGACTGTGCTGGGCCAATTTGCTATGTTGGGAAATTTCCATGAAAATGATTACACATGAGTTGCCCTGAGTATTTGAAATGTTTTTTGCAGTTCGGTTTTATAAATAAAGTATGACACTGTCATTGGTGAGTTTTCTTGTATTGAAACAGAAGCGGTTTAGCGGTTAACGAGGGCAAAACCAAATATATGTTGTCGAGCAGAAGGGACGTTGTATGTCCGACGAATTGGACAGAACGTCACAATTGACAGGTATAACTTCGAGGTTGTAAAGGACTTCAACTACCTTGGTTCCGCTATAAACTCTGTAAATAACATCACGGCAGAATTACACTTGCAAATCGCTGTTTCTTTGGCCTAAGAAGGCAACTGAAAAGTAAGGCCATGTCAAGAAACATCAAGGAGACTCTGTATAAGACCCTAGTCATCCCAGTCCTGCTGTATGGTGCAGAAGCATGGACATTAGCGAAGGCGGATTAAGATATCCTTGGGCATTTTGAACGCAAAATTCTTCGTGTGATTTTCGGTCCCATTTGCGTTGATGGGATCTGGAGAAGGAGGTATAACAAAGAACTCTACGAGCTGTACAGCGACATTGACCTGGTCAGAAAAGTGTGGATAGTGCTCCGGCCCGAGGAGTCCTCGACTCCAACCCAAAGGGACAATGCAGCAGACCTCGCCTTAGGTGGCGTGCGCAAGTGGAAGGGTACCTCAACCAAGTTGGAGTGCATAACTGGAGGCAGTTAGCCAAAGAGAGGCGTACCGGTTGAGACCCAGGTCCACCCCGGACTGCAGCGCCATCTAAGTAAGAGAAACTTAAACTTTTTTAAAGCTCCTGTTGCCCATCACATAATGAATATCATTTTTCTTTAAAGATTTATAAATTTATTTAACGCTGTAAAACAATTGCAGCTCTGGAAGTGTATAGAGCCAGGCGAAAGGAGGAGAAAAGGATCCTGCATCGAGAGATTAGATAGTTAGCAGTCTCTCAGTTCAAAAAATTCGAAGACTCTCGTGATCGCAACAACATCCGGATAAATTGTAGCATCTGACTGCTCGATTTAAGACTTTCAAAGAAAGCAGGCTCTTCCAAACGGCTGAGAACAGCCTTGGGATATAATAAAAAGAAAGTGATGTGGCAAAAGGAGAACAATATGGAAGAAGTTTGCTTAGCTATAAAAATTCCTTATACTAACTGGATAGCCTTTCAAATACTGAGATAATGACTGGACCATCAGCTCCTTATGTCCCATTTACAAGAAAGGCGACCCTCTGTCTTGTAAGAACTATCGAGGCATACCCTGCTAAAT
Organism: Ferdinandea cuprea; assembly: GCA_963576555.1. NCBI lineage: Eukaryota > Metazoa > Arthropoda > Insecta > Diptera > Syrphidae > Ferdinandea > Ferdinandea cuprea. Next base: position 11,215,773 of record OY754959.1, read on the forward strand.
GTCGAATATGAGTTCGTATACAACATACTGTTGTCAAACAGTTCTGCAATACACTATTCGACACGTCGCAGTGTGGCTTCCGGCTCGGAAAAATTTCTACATTTTTGCAAATCCTGGAAAAGACTAACCAATTTTGGCATCCATCGTTAGGACTGCTGAATTCGGGATCCTGTCAATACTGATCCAGTTGTGTCGCGTGGTGATTTAGAAAACACGCAGTGCAATGTGTCGTTTGGCAGGAGCTCATCTGAACTCTTTTAAAGATACACCGGACTTCGGCAAGGAGGTGCGCTGTCGTTTGATTTCCTTAATATTGTTCTTGAGCAGACCATTACTAGCTCGGTTTGGCAAAACAAACGGGTTAAAAACTCCTGACTCGATAGGTGCTATACAGAGCCTCACAGTTTTGCTATATAGCACCAAGTGCTAGACGAGTTAATACTGCCCTCTTTCGATAGAAAATTTCTGAAAAGGATAAGTGGTCCTGTGTGCGAAGTTGGCGAATGGACAAGAAGGTATTATCGCGATCTCTACAAGCTGTAGAAATGTAGACCAAAAATCCAAGACATGTCGATTGGCTCGACCAACTTGAGTGAATGGAAAATAGTACTCGATCCAAGAGGATCTTCGATTCCCAGCCCCCAGGTTGATGACAATAAGGAAGATCGAGCCTCAAGCACCCAGTCATCGCGAAATGGAGAGCGCTTGGTCTTAAAAATTGGAAGTATCATATCCAGGATCGCAGAGGATGAAAGGCTGCCTTGTCTCAGACAGAGATCCTTCACGACTCATAACATACTAAAAGCATTATACTAACAACGTATTAGTTATTAATTTTGACTTTCGAATAGATTTCCAGTGCTTTGATTTGAAGTTGATTTCAATGATTATTTTAGTATATTAGCGCATTGGCTAATATTGGAGGCAAATAAACAACAGCTATCCGCTTTGCCAATCATTCCGGATTTTTATTGGTTCACCAAAAGGGTTATTGACATCGTAAACTTGCAATCAAAACAAAATCAATTGACTATCGCTGCTGTTACTTAAATGTGAATTTAACTCGAATACAATGTTTTCTATTTAAACCGGAGTAGAATGTGCTAAAAATATGCACAAACGCGTAACCTTGAAGCAAAGCTAGCAGGGCAGTAACCAGTCAAAAATTGTATTCATTTAAATAAAATTTATTGTTCTAAAAAGTCAAACAAAACCAACAACGAATGTTAGGGAGAAGCTTTTTAATTAAGAAAATAAAATAAAATACGTATCAAGCTAGAGAGTGGAAACTGGTTCCTATCTTTATGTTTAAGCACGGCTGCGGCTGCACACAATATTTGCTTTGCTGTCGCATATTCTACTTAGACAAATGCTAGCTGTGTTGAAAGTGGTTTAAATGCCACCACCTACCAATTGTTGTACTATATGTAGATATCTGCAGCATGATAGTCTGCATAAAATTCAATACGGGATATTACACATATTTATGCATCTGTCTGCTGTGAATGTGTGTTAGTCATGGACCAAACACATGAAAACCATGACGAAAAGGCAAGCCTTTTTTTTAGCCTGAACTAATAGGTTTATATATATTTTTCTAATGGAACCAGATGAGTTCATGACATGCAACTTGTTCAAATATCCGCAACCATACCTATATGGGTGTACTTACTTCTGTGGGTTTTAACTATGCGTTGTGCAATAGGTAGCGATATAGTATCTATGTATTTGTAATGCCCAACATATATAAAAGCTCAAAATCAACTAATAGACTGTGTTGGAGAAATCCGCTTCATATATAAAGCTGTTTTTAATTAGGACACAAATTAACTGATAGTAACTCCAAATTATGATTCTTAAGTTTGTTAATTTCTTTGGGTGAGGTGAAGTCGAATAGTTTAGATATGCCAAGAAGTTTATTTGTCCTTGCAGAAAGTATTTAGGTATTGTTAATAAACGACGACTCTAGCGTTTTTTAGGCGGAGATAGCTGCCATTATCCAGGCTGTAGCCGAACTGAGAAAGCACTGTATTGCCAACAGGACGATCACCATCTACTCTGACAGTCAAGCGGCCATACAAGCCATGGAATCAGATGTGGTGAAGTCAAGAGCTGTGAACCAATGCTGAAAGTCGTTAGACGAGTTATCACCTGTCAACACAGTAACCCTGTGCTGCCCTGTGCCAGGGCAAACTGATATCCCGGGAAACGAGGAAGCGGACAAGCTTGAAAGATCAAAATCAGAAATGAATGCATCACTGGCACTTGAATTAGTAAGAACACCGCTTAGCACCATCGCACGTAAAATCGACGTGCAGACATACAAATGAGCTATGGCCAGCTGTCAACAAAATGAGATCAAAATTCATGATCGGGTTAAACCGCAAGGATATCCGAGTACTTACGGGAGTTCTTACCAGTCACTGCGCTGTGGTTCTACATGCGGAACGGTTGGGCATACTGCACAACTACTACTGCAGAAGCTGCAATGACGTGGAAGAAATAGAGTCTGTTCGTCACCTGCTATGCGAATGCCCAGCCTTAAATTGCATAAGGCTTACGACCCTCGGCAGATATTTTTATGCTGAGTTAGAGGATGTGGGCAAAGTTAAGCTAAAAGATCTACTCAGATTTGTGTACAAATCGTGTTGGTTCCAAGAGAGCGTTTCTTTGAACACATACCAGCGGTTTTTTCTCTTGGTCTATTTCCAGGTGTTTCTAAGAAGGACACAATGGACCTGAGTGAGCCGTGGCTGAAGTCACAGGGGCATCCACCAACCTACCTACCTACCTAGGCATTATTTGATATGACAGGGTCCACAAGCCTGTGGCATGTCGAATCTGACTCCTGCTACGATTGGAAGGGGTTGATTGATATGTCAAAGAATGGATTTCGATGCTAATCCTTCATTGTCTTAGTTTGCGCTGTGTCCTGTCATCCACGTGAGGTTAACATTGTTTGTGATTGCCGGTGTAGCAGGTGTTGAATTATATGAATCAACTCAATGTAAAGTTATCTTAACAGAACGAAAAACAAAACTGACTTAAACGAAAGGATTTATCTTGCGATGTCCGTGTAACCCAGAGTAACACTATCGCATCCATTTTCGAATAGTCACGCTACTGCAGAGGCAATGTTCGAAAGTTATACCAAAGGGTAAAACGATCCCCCAAAAGAACAGAAACCTGAAGAGATGAGAAATAATGGGAATACACGTTGAGGATCAATCTGTTCAGCTTGGACGATGATAGCCAAAAGTGAGGATAGCGATATCCAAAGCTTTTCAAAGCAGCGGGAGATGGCTTGGTAAGGAGCATGCACCAACTCATCTGTAAAATTTGGTCGGATGAAAGCATGCCCGACGAATGGAACCTCAGCGTCGTTTGTTCCACTCCGATAGATCTTGAAAAAAACCCAGGAATTTGAGATCGATACACACGATCTATTTATCGACTTTAAGGTCGCCTATAGGGACAATTAATACACAGCCATGTCAAGTTTCGGCATTCCCGCCAAACGTGAGATATCTCGCTGATCCGTCAAAGTTGGCAAGAACACTACTGAGCTTTGAAGTAATTCTTGAAGTAATTGTACGAAACTCACAAGCTAACACCAGAGGACCAATTTTTCAAAAGTCCGTTTAACTACCTGCCTATGCGCATGATATTGACATCATTGAAAGAACGCGGCGATCTGTCAGTGGCGCATTTACAAGCTTCGTAACGGGGGCGGCGAAGATGGGTCCGGTTGGTAATGAGGATAAAACAAAGTACATGCTGTCAACGAGAAAGGACTCTCAACATCAGTGACGCGGAAAAAACGTCACGATGGGCAGATAAAACTTGGAAGTAGTTGAAGACTTCCTGGTCCTGCTGTATGGTGCAGAAGCATAGACCCTGGAAAAATTAGTATGAAATTCTTCTGGGATGCTTTGATAGAAAGATTCTTCGGGTGATATGGATTGTGGAGAAGGAGATTCAACGAGGAATTATACGGGATATACAGCGAAGCTGACCTGGGGATACTTGGACAACAACGCACCAGCCGGCGAGTCTTCAAATCCACCCCTAAGGGACAAGGCAGCAGTGGAAAACCCCACCTTATACCGCGTGCATAATTGAAGAACGACCCCAACTAACATAAAGTGCTTAACTTGAAGGGACTGTAAGCGTAGAAAAATTGCATGGGAGAAGATTCCATGAGGAGCGACATACGAGTACTAAGAGGGTTAGGGCAAGAATAGAAGGACGTAGGTTCTCTTCTTGCCCTGCCCCTCTTAAATCAAGAACTTGTCTCGCTCCCCATTTAGCGGAGGATTGATTAGTTATAAAGGAGCTTAAGAACAGTAGGGCCACCCGCACTAATAGGCTTAAGCCCTTCTACAATCCAATAATCAGCTTTCACTTTCACGGCTATTGATAACAGGTGGTTGGTTTTGAAGTGAATGATCTAGGACTAAATATATAATAATGATAGAAGAGATCTAGCGAAGAATTACCATAGAAAGCCGCTGACTCGACAGTGCAAATGCATGCTCTACAGGACGCTTATTCTGCCAGTTTTACTATATGCAGTGTAGCGCGTTAAGCAGGAACTCGAGGTTAATGTTGGCAGCCTTAAAAAAAAAATTATTTGACGGATATTTGGTCCTGTGTGCGAGGAGGTCGGTTGGATGCGAAAATATAACCCCGAACTATATGAGCTTTATCAATATAAGGATATAATCTAAAAAGCCGAGAAACGTAGACTACATTGCCCACATCCACAGCCACGGCTGTGTTGGCCCTGAGAAATTTTGGTTAGGGGCTCAGAGATATGAACAAATTGCCACAGTTGTCGAGTCAAAATACCACTGTTGGTATCCTTAAACATGACTCCTAAATCCTTTAGATTTTGTACACATTTTATGCAGGAGTGTTATACTTTGCAATAGATTAGTTATTGTACCTGCTGCCATTTAAATTTTAAGCATTAGCATTGGACCAAACTAAACATTTAATCAAATCATTTTGAAGTAACGAGCAAGATATTTAACGGAATAACTTTAGCTAGACTGCATACATCAATCAATAAATTTAATTAAACGAACGAATTGGTAACTTGGTTTGAGTTGCGGCACCTACACCAGAACTACAAATAAATAATTTTAAAATATCATTATTCAGCTTTGACTTTGAATTTCGTTTACTAAAAATCACTAAAATGTTATATAATATATTACATATTTTCAACTTGTTTTCCGTCGTCAAGGTATGATCTTAAAGTTCCAAGCTAGTAAGAACTGACATAACTTTCTCTTAAAACGTCAGGTCCCATTCCTGGTTAAAAACTTAGGTGGCACTAAAGTCTGAAATGAATTTGACTCTCAACCAATATGGCTTCTTAAGGTACGATTAGATTTTTTGAATAAATCTCAGATCACTTTGTTTCCCTTAGGCACTGCCAAAAAGACTTATTAAACGGCGTTCGACAATAACAATTTGGCAATTAAAATATTTCTCACGCACACAAATGAAAATTAGCAAACGTCTACCTACTGTCAAACAAATTAACAGCAGATATCTTCAGTTACCATTTTTTTCGTAAAAAAATGCAACTTGTTAGAGGTCCCATGTTATGAGTTGAAAAAGAAGTATAACCCAGGTCAACCCGATTTGGTATCAAACCACTAGCGTTATTTAATCTGTCGACAGACTTTAAAATCAAATGAACTCTTTATAGAGAAACGCATCAAATAATTACTCTTGACATCAGTATGGCCCGCAGGTGTCCGAGCACCAACCACCGAGCAATAATTTCCTCTAAGCTCGGACAGTTAGGAGGTACACACTAGGTGCCTACACCAGCAGTGAGCAACTTCAGCTTTCACTTTCGCTTACAATGGCTGAAAAAAAAAAATGATAACAAATTCAATTATTACGAAATCGATACGTTTGGTGTTTGCTTAGCCTGGAGACACGACACAGTGATAGGATTGGTTGCCGCCCATACGAGTTCGTACTTGACAATGACTACCAAAGCCTCCACCAAACTGTTAAACGTACTTTCATAATTGATTATGGCCAATATGCCCATGAATTCCAATTAGAATGTAAATACCCTGCCTTGCCTTGTCTTGATTAAAGCAGAGCGATTTGTATGTACTAGATGCGCCATTCTATTTTAATGCAATTTAAGTTCCTACCTCTATCGAAAAAAAAAAAAAACAACAAGAAACAGGTTTAATAGATCACTAGGTAAATGTCAGCGCATCTAACCCACCATCAAATTGCAACATTCCTTCCTAAACAATGATGGTCTTGATTCAAGAGACATTTACGAGTCTGATTGTATCTGCAATAATTGAGCTCAATGGTATTCAACAAATTTCTGACGATAAGCATACCAAGTTAAACTGATCCAAGCTTAACTTAAGAGAGAGCTTTTAGTTCTCTTAATACTGAGGGGCTGGCTGAGATAATCACTAAACTGAAACCGAAAGTTGGATGGAACGAACAAGTGGTACGGACGGATGTACCAACCACAATAAGAGACAGACTCTTGTATCTGGAGTAAGGTTTGGCACATTCAGATCGACGGATACTATAAAGCACTATTCCGGATATTATTGCAAAGCAGTCGAATTGTGATCTTTGCGTAGTTTGACTCGGGTTCGGTTAAATATTACATACTATATTTTCGATAGATATTTCATTTTTTCGAATGCATTCGCATAAGGATTACGGTAAAGTGAATAAGTGATCGAAGAAAATTCAAACGGATGATATTTAAATTGAATATAAAAGTGTTAAAATTTGAAATTGTTCATCAAAGGCAAACAAGTGAGTGAATAGGTATTTGTTGAAAATTTTCAATCTTGTTGGTCATAAAAAAAAAAGAAAAATTCATTTAAAAGTGAAATTTAATGGATTACGCATGTGTGTTACTTACTGGTGTATTAGATTGGATTGTCGTCTTTCAAGGATTTACACAAGCAATAAAAACCCACTGTATTGGGATAGCTACTTCCTATTGTGTGGATATTTTAATGTGGAAACAAAAAACTCGTTACATCATTTCGACAAACCAAAAACAAGATATTCAAATCTAATCTTGACAATAGCTACTCTAGTAAATAAATCAAATAAATTGCGTGAGTAAATTAACTGAAATTCGAGGGAAAATGATTTGATATGATTTCCTTAAGTCATGCAAGACTTTGGTATTTATTTTATAGTATTGGCTTTTACTTTTTATATTCAAGGTGGAGTCTTATAATTGTCTTTATCCAAGAAATAATCAAATTATTATAATAATTATGGGATAGAGGCAGGCAACAATGGTATTTAAGTCTCCGACAATGAGTAATGGGCTTTGAGGGGTGTGTTCCTGTGTGAAAACTAATTAATAGTTAAATCGTGCGATCTTTTCTTCGAGCGGAAATTTGATAGAATAGAATATTTTTTTGGATTTTCATCTGCAATTTGATAGATGCACTCGATCATTCCTATAAATACCTAGCAAATAAGTACAGCCATATATATTCGAAAGCTTAACAGGGAGGGTAAGTTATTGTGGCGGTTATTTAAATGTGAATTGGTTCTCTGCTTCAGGTGTAGACATACAGCTTGCAAAAATTAAATCAAATAGGACTTGTTTTTTTTTTTTGTTTTTAAATTATATTTAAAGATGTCTCGAGACAAGTTTTGGAATTGTGTTGAAATTTTGTACGTACAGTCAAATAAATCAAAGGAAAAAAATGTAATGTTTTTTTTTTTGCGGAAAATATTAGAAACAACATTCAAAATCAGAAAGTTCTTAAAACTAAAATTCGAATATATTTAAAAATACTTCTGGTATATGCAACAAAAATTCCTCAAATTAATGGTATTTCGGAGGTCCGATGGTAAATAATTTGAAAGATATAATAGATTTTTGGAAAACTTGTCTTTATCCCAAAAATATCAACATTTGGTAGGAATCAAAGTTTCATTGTTTTAAGAAAATAAATAACAGGAGTAAACGGCCCTTGCAGGACCTAAGACCTAGCTTCACCAACTATTGTGTGTGAAGATATATTTTTGAGAAGACTAAAGGAACCTATATAGTAGTTTAATGCTGATTCCACGCAGCAATTAAGAAATCTGACCTTTCATTGCCCTCATGACCGGGGTTCCAAAAAGAGTGACGTTATTTTTGAGCGGTATGCTCGAGAGTTTAGAAAATTTCATACAAGTTTGGAGTTGAATTTGTAGGAATCATGTGCAAGGAACTGTTATTTTAGTGTGTGACTGCGCCTTCGCTTGTTGCCATTTTAGTATCATCCGAGTACACATCCAAGTTGAAGCCATATAGCCCAGGACCGCCAGTATTCCAAGAGAAAAATTAACAATGGTTACTCTGTATTGTTGTCAGAAGTTGGTTTTATTAGGCTTGAAAGAAGTGACTACCAGGGCTAGGGCTGGATGTTATGTTTGCGGAGTATTGCATCTGCATGTGCACTTTAAGCTGCTTTTTTATTCCAATATGATAGTGGATTGGCATGACAATTGACTGAAAAAGAATTAAAAGGTAAAAATGATATTTTTATTTATTTATACATTAAACAGAGATAGATACCTCTTACAGATTGTTCTGAAAAAAATAACACTTTGTCTAACTGGTTAACACCGGAAATTTAACAAACTAAGCAAAAAAGGACATTTGATATGGTAAGCGAAAATGTCTCTTAGAAACATTGAAAAATATTATATATATATATTTTTGACGATTTCTAAGAGATTGAATACCTATAAGAAGACATTTGGTTTTATAATAAAAGATCTGAATTCTTCAATTTTATTTTAATACAACGTATCTGGAGAATCTCTTTTGAACTCTTTCGATTCTAACCGATGATTTGTTATATGGGTTCCAAATGATGCTACAATACTCAAGCACAGAATGTACCTATGGAAAATATATAGATGTCAATGCATATGGGTCTGTGATCACCCTAATGTTGCGTTTTAGGAACCTAAGCATTGAATTTCCTTTGCTTGCGATGTATTCCAGATTTGGAAGAAATGGAAGTTTGGTGTCCACCAGAATAATCCCAACGTCTTTTTAAGAGATACTCTTTCTGAAGAAATATTTTTTCTTTGGTAATAGAAAGATAAAGGTGTAAGATGTCTATAACAAGAAAACGCTTGACATTTAGCAACATTCAGATGCAGACGATTGTTTGAACTCATGAGATCATCATGAAGAAGACTACAGTCTGAGACCGCAAGCACTGAGAATATTTAAATATTGACGGACCTAAATGGCTGCCTTGAGGAACACCAGATGGCACACTGATTCTATTCTTTCAGACAAACAGTCTTAAATTTTAACAAACTGAGGTCTATCACATAGATAGGATTCTATCGATATTTGAATGACATCCAAGAAGGATTTTGTGGTTTACCCTATCAAAGCTTTTACAAACCGTATGTGGTTGATTGTGATTGATTTACCGGCGACAAACCCGCACTGGTCATCAGACAGCCGTAGTATTTCTCTTAGGCCGCGACATCAATTTAATTGAACGCAATTTCACAGTTTCGATAGTTTTAAAACTATTTGACATAGCTAATAATGTTGCTTACTATATTTTTCGTGCAGAAATCTTAATAATTCCATGTGATTTAATGTACTTAACAAAAAGTTTCATGTCTCTAACATTTGCTCCCTACAAATGATTAATTTCATACTTAAAATATCTCCGATAAAATTTCTATAAATTTCGTTTCGATATCTTAAGAATATTGCGAAATATATAGCTTTCCTCAGCGGTGCAACAAAATCTTCATTAAATTCTTCTATCAAGGAATTTAATATTGCACCCAAAACTGCTTTGGCGTTGGTCTTCCAGAATATAAAAACGATCGCATTGATCTATGTGATTCCTTATTTTGTTGTCATTTTTATCATTGCTCAATTGAAATACTCAGCTGCATTCCGCCCTTTTAACATTTTGCCAACAATACTCGTACTTAATCGAATGCTTCATAATTATGCTGTAAACATAATTGTGTAATACCAATGTGCAGCAGTATACAGTACCTATCTTCTTCCACCTTCCCTCTATTTTTCCCACTCGTGCTATGTTGTAAACATATTGAGGGTATCCCAATCTCCTTTTATCTTACTTATATACTTAGATGGCGTTACAGTCCGGGGTGGACCTGGGTCTCAACTAGTACGCCTCTCCAGTAAGCTCGGTCTTTGGCTAACTGCCTCCAGTTGAGCACTCCAAGTTGGTTGGAAACAGGCAAAGATTCTGGCTGTTTGTTGCGATTGCAGCCGGGCGACGTCAAATCTCCTCAAAGTTGGTCGCTCGGAAAGTTCGAACATCTATAAGACTGAAAGCGTGCCTTACGTCGATCGCAACATGATCAATTTGGCTGGTGGTTTTTTGATCTGGTGACAGTCATGTTCCTTTATGAATATTGAGGTGAGGAAACCGTGTGCTAGCTATGGTGACGTTACGTCCCGCAGCAAAGTCAAAGTCGCCTTTGGTGATACTTAGGACATTGCTCATATGTTTGGTCGAGGAGCTCGTAGAAACAATCTTTGGTAGCATCATCTTTTTCCTCTGTGGGTGGCGTGAGCGCATATCAGGCGAATATGCCCTGATGCGGATTGTCAAGCCGTGTATGACAAATCCACATCGCTGTCCAAATGTCACTGTTTTCATCTGCTTTTTGTCCGGTCCATCACATCGCACTTCTTGGAAAGCAGTTATATATGCTTTGTAGCATCCGAGAGTATCCGCTAATTGTTCGGACCCCTTGAACGAAAGGGGCCGGATATTCCGGAGTCAGTAGCCCACTTCGGGGATTTGGGAGCTTCCGTTGGCCCATAAAGGGTTCACCCGCCATCATCTGATCTGACTGTTGACGCCACCGTTGATGTAATCTAGTGAGTTCATCTACTGTACGTCCTCTTTCTGAAGACTTCTTTCATGTAAGACTTCTGAGACTTGATCATTCAGTCAATCCGACAGAGCATTATAGTGTTGCTATTTTCTTCGTGTTCAATAAGTTCAGCAAGTCGAGTCCGGATGGACAGGATCAGTACCCGGCGGCTACCACTTGTAGGTTAAATAAGCACAATGTGCTATGAGAGAGTTACAACACTGGACATTGCCAAGTTAATGCCAATCAGTGTCTGCCCAACTCATAAAGGGTGATTTTTTAGCTGGTTTGGTTTTGGCAACACTGGTTTTGACAGCTGACGTGTGTTTAGTACCTTGTGTCACTGTCAAACAGCTTCAGTTTGGTTTGCAATTTAACCATGGATCGTCTTACAAATGAACAACGCTTGCAAATTATTGAATTTTACTGTCAAAATTCGTGCTCGGTTCGAAATGTTCATCGCGCGCTGCTTCCATTCTCGACCTTCTGAGCAGTCTATTCGGAAGATTGTGACCAAATTTCGCACCAAATTTACTTTGTTGGACATTAAACCACCAACACGTTTACGTACTGTGCGTATTGAAGAAAATATTGCGGCCGTATCAGCTAGTGTGACAGAAGACCGCGAAATGTCGATTCGGCGCCGTTCCCAGCAGTTAGGCCTTTGTTACAGCACTACGTGGAAAATTTTGCGGAAGGATTTGGGCGTAAAGCCTTTTAAGATACAGCTGGTGCAAGAACTAAAGCCAGCCGACCTACCACAACGCCGAATTTTTGGTGAATGGGCTCTTGGAAAGCTGGCCGAGGATCCGCTTTTTTTATCGAAAAATTGTGTTCAGCGATGAGGCTCATTTTTGGTTGAATGGGTACGTAAATAAGCAAAATTGCCGCATTTGGAGTGAAGATCAGCCAGAAGCATTGCAACAGCTACCAATGCATCCCGAAAAAGCCACTGTTTGGTGCGGTTTATGGGCCGGCGGCATTATTGGGCCATATTTCTTCAAAGATGATGCGAATCGCAGCGTTACTGTCAATGGTGAACGCTACCGAGCGATGATAACAAACTTTTTTTTGCCCGAAATGGAAGTTCTTGACTTGCATGATATGTGGTTTCAACAAGACGGTGCCACATGCCACACAGCACGCGAAACAATGGCGCAATTGCGAGGCGAGTTTGGTGAACAGTTAATTTCACGTTTCGGGCCGGTCAATTGGCCGCCTAGATCGTGCGATTTGACACCATTAGATTATTTTTTGTGGGGGTATGCCAAGGCTAATGTGTATAGGGACAAGCCCGCTTCGATTGACGCACTGGAAGCCAACATACATGCATTCATTCGTGAGATACCGGCCGATATGTGTGAAAGAGTATGCCAAAATTGGACTCAGCGGATGGGCTACCTGAGACGCAGCCGCGGTCAACATTTGCATGAAATTATCTTTAAACATTAAATTGCAAGGTTCAAACTATCGATTCAAATAAATATTTCATTCATTTTTTCGAATTTTTTGTGTTTTTTTTTTAAAAAAAGTTCTAAACCTCTTAAAAAATCACCCTTTACAAACCCAATACTTTTATCCGTAGAACATTAATGACAGAGATGAAGTCACTTTGGTTACATTATTGGATTTTTCTAAAGCTTTCGACTCTGTCCGTCCTGATATTCTCTGTAACAAGCTTGTAACTTACTTCAATTTTTCTCATCTTTCCGTGAAGTTAATCTCGTCTTATCTTACAAATAGAGCTCAGTCTGTCTTTTGCAATCAATCCTATTCGTCGCTCTTAAATGTTAATTGTGGTGTGCCTCAAGGTTTAATAATTGGTCCTATGTTCATTAATGATTTACCACTTGTTATACATAATTGTCTTTCTCATATTTATGCTGACGATGTACAAGTTTATTTCCACTTTCCTGTTGGATTGATGGAAGATGCTGTTGAAAAAATGAACGAGGATCTAACTTCAATAGTTAAATGGTCGTCAGAAAACCAGCTTCTTTTAAATCCTTCTAAGACTAAATCAATTACAATCTATAAACATGTATTAATGTCCCGTCTGCCTCCTATTTTATTATGTGGAGTTGAAGTTGAAATGGTTTCTAAAATAAAAAATCTTGGTATTGTTATTAATAGTAACCTCACTTGGAGCGATCATATTAATTCGGTGGTTTCTAAAATCTATGGAGCTTTGCGGGGTCTTTCAGTATGCCAAGACACTTTACCAATTGCCGTTAAACTGAAATTGGCAAAGGCTCTGATTGTACCCTTAATAATGTACGGCTGTGAGTTATTTGCCTGCACTGATGCTATGTCAAGGCGAAAACTAAACGTTGCATTCAATTCTGTGGCTAGATTTGTGTTTAACTTGCGTAGATATGATCATGTTTCGAGCTATTCTCGCCAAATTCTAGGATGCAGTCTGGACCAATTTCTTAACTATAGAGCTTGCGCTTTATTTTCCAAAATTTTAAGAGATAAACAACCTGTTTTTCTTTATAGTAAAATAGTTTTTTCACACTCGCTTCGTTCTTACGGTATCAGACCCTTCGCATACACTTGTACGGTATCACGTAGGCAATTTTTCATTTTTGTCATTCGCCTTTATAACCAACTTCCCCTCAGTATAAGAACTATGGTCGAGCACAGACGTTTTTTGTCGTTAGTTTTTTCCCATTTTAGTACGCGTCTTTGATGTTGATGATTGATTGATGTTTTGTTTTTTTTTTTTATAATTAAGAGTTTACAAAACTCAATTTAATCGTGTTTTTAATTTTCCTTTGCTGTTAGTTTAACTTTTTTTTTTCCTTACTGAATGTTTTATTATTATTTTTATTATTTTTACTATTTAACTTTTAATTATTTTAAAAACCTTATTTAAACTGTGCACTCTTAAAGAATTTATTTTCTTATTGTACAGAAAATTTCAAAAATAAATACAAATACAAATAATGCTGTTGCCCTGGTTCCAGTTCCACCAAGTTGTCTATGATTTAATAGTTGATATCATCTTTGCTTCTGATAACTTAAAAGTCGATACCGAAAAAATCTGTTGTAATCTTCAATTGCCATTATTTGAAATTTAAATGCTTAATCTTAAAAATGGAAAAATTGTTCATGGCATTATTACGCCTCGTTTATTTCGTTAAATTTCTAAAATCCACTTAACGCACTTTAGCCACCCTTTAGCTACCGTAAGTAAATTAAGCAACAGTCTCTATGGAACGCTCTTTTCCAAACAAAAACCCATGACTTCAGTTTATTTCTGTCTTAGACGACTTCCTAAGCAACATCAGCCAAAATCACACTTCACTTTCACCCGAACACACACACTTCAAACACAACTTATTTGTTTTTTTGTCACTGTTCCGCCTTATTTTGTTGATCGCTTAATACCATAGTTGTACAACAATGTGCCGTGGGCGTAGTGAACTATTGGCTTTGTAATCTTGTCGATGGACAAAAAATATATATAAAAAAAAACAATCGATCACAAAATGTAGTATTTAAGTATTATCTCCCATGGTGATCCAATTATTCGTGGTCTTATGCGTATAAGATGCTTAAAGTAGGCAAATGGGTAATGGTAGCTAGTGTGTGCTCTTGGCGAATGTATTGTACTCGCACCTCTGAGACTTTAAATAAACAAATATTTATATTTAGATAAATTTTTTAAGAACCGGCAAAAATTGATTACGTCACATGCGACAACAAATGCTTGCTTATTAGATGGCGATTAGATGGATTGACTTTGACTTTGATTTTTACTCAACCCCAAGTTTATAGAAGTTCATTGTGGTTTTGAAATAACAATTAGAGATGAAAATTTTACATTTCAACTTTGATCGACGGGTCGACTGCTGAACCCAGCACGTTCGGGTCACAAGCCAATGCACTTGACACCTTTGTTTCGTATAATGATGGACTTGAGCAATTTTCAGTGATTGATTACTCGAATTAAAATCCGATTTGAAGTAATCATTTTTTTTGTTCAGCGAATTAAAATACAATTGATAATGCAAAATTTATTTTGAAGTGCAATTTATGTTCTGATCATTTATAATTAATTGCGGGCGGTTTAACTCCCTTGTTTGGTAGTGGTATCATTAATGACTGTAAATCAAAAAACTAATTAACCGCACACCAGGAGCAGTCAGACGTTAAAATAACAACAATTTATTTGACAGTTTAATACATTGCTAATGATATATTTGTACAGACATGAGGTACATTTCATGTAAGCAAAAAAAAAAAACACGCACACAAAAAATTTACACGATATTCCACTTCAGAGATGGTTTCGGGCCTTTGAGGGGAAAAATGTTATAATTTTCTTTACAAACTTCTTTAAAATTGGTTTCCAAACATGCACTCGTTAGATGAGTATAGATAAGGAGCACTCATCAGCACTTATCTTTATCTACCACACTTTCAAGTGCTCCAGTGTTCTCATTACAGAGCAGCGATTCATTAGCTCATCGTTGGCGTGCGTTCATTGAGTGTGCGAAAAATACAGAGCAAAGGATTTCAGTTGCTAAAGAAACATGAGTCAAAGCTTTAATTCTTTTGTTGATGAGTATCTCCATCATTTGCCATCTCTTTCTCTGATTGATATCGCGATAGTTATAGTGCGAAGTTGTCAATTTTCAAGCGCTTTGGTTTGAAGGTTCCTCAAAGAGTAATCTCTATTAGCACCTGCAAGTACTTATGGTGCCATGAAAAACACTTTTACCGATGCTGCAAAAATGTACATCACCTTACATGCGCTGCACGTCTCTGAAGAAAGCGAAGACAGACAAAAGGAGAGGGGGAGAGAGAGAGAGAGAGTTTCTAATTAAAGTTAATTAGGTGATCTTGAGCAAGCTTGTGGAACAAACTTTTAAATTTACACCGAGAGTGCGAAGTAAGACGATGAATATGAAATGTTTGCAACTGGTGTTAGTACTGTGTACTTAGAGGGGGACGAAATCAGATAGCTGTAGTTAAATTGTCATTGCTAGATGCGATCTGAGGAGCAATTAATGACGGTAATACCTTCTTGTTTAAGTGTTTGACAAACCGCAGGCAGGCAGATGACATTAGTAAGCACAATTCATTCAGGACAATATAGGTATTTAGTTAGACAAAAAAAACATTGTTCGCAACTGAACTCTTTTGTCTGCAATTTTTTCTTTTTTCAGCAGAAAAGTCGAACATTTAACGTAAAAGTTTTGAAATGCCTGCACTTATCTGGGATTTTTCTTGATAATGACACTATCGGAGAAAGTTGTTGCGGTGATCGAGTCAAGTTGGTTTTATAAAAAAAGAACCCATAACATGAAGGGTTTAGTCTTGACATTGATAGTGTCACATCATATTGAAGCTTTTTGTTTAAACCCTTTCCGTATGAAATTGAATTCCCACAGAGCCCCTTATTAATTCACCGATGCATATTTGTTCGCTATAGAATATATTTCGGCAAACCTTTTTGCTTTTACGCTTAACTTAAGCTAGTTCGCAAAACACAATATTGGAGTTTTAGAGATACTATTTAAAGCTTTTATCAAATAAACTCTAAAATTTTGTGAGTATTACAAATATCTGTTTTATCTAGAGCTATGATTTTTTCTTAAATCTATAATAAAGGTTTTTGAAACAATTAGCTTAACTTGATTTGAAAATGCTGAAAAATGTCATAAATTGAATAAAGCTTATGACAACAGATATTCAACAGTGATGACTTAGATTAAGACATCTATTTGTATTTCTGTTGCAGAACTGTACGGCTTGCGATTAGCCTATCTTCGGTCTGTTCTGTTTTACCACTATGAGTTTACTTGACTATTGGCTTGGTGGTGCATTAGAAGGGCTTAGGTTAGGTTAGGTTAAACAGGGGTGTGGTGAAAACGAAATCCGCCACAGAACACTTGGCACCATAACGGGCCCATCGCGATCCCTGGGGGAACCATCTGAATTCAAAAGGTAGACAAAATTGTAACAATTTCCCTTGTAAAGCAACCAATTTCCCTGCAGAGACCTAAGAGGCACTGAAGTCCTTGCCATCTATTTCCTATTTCCTCCCTGTCAGAACCCTTCTTGGTTTTATTGATTGGCAGGCCTGATGGTTTTTTCCTCAATCATGCCCTTTATTATGCAGAGGGGAGGTTTGATGTCAGCAACCTCACTATCAACAAGTAGCCCTTCTTGCTGGCTAGCTCGTTAGCCTTATCATGACTGTCGATGCCATAATATCCAGGAAACTGCCTAAGTTTTTGGAGCATTTTGATGCAGCGTATGAATTATTTAGTGCGCAGTTAGTGTTGAACATCTATTAAGACTTTCACCAGGAATGATCTTATTAGAAAATGCACACATGGGCATTCACATTATTATTTGACAACCCTACAATTGTAACATTCATAATGAGCTTAAATTGGAATAATGATGTGTCGATTTAGATGCTCTTCGTTAACTGCTATTAACAATTTACCTGTTGGTTTTCCTCTGCTTTGAAACTAAACTGAATATTAATAATTCGACACGTAACGAGTTCATAATGAGTAACAATAGCTTTTAAATAAATTGACACTAAAAATGGCAGTGTTGTCGGCTAATAATTTGTCAGCTAATAATTCGATAAGTATAGACATTCTACACTTTCTAGATCCAGAGCTTATGTTCAATAATTCCAAAATAGAGGCGATTATAAAACTGAACATGGGCAACTGCCTCCTTATCTAGATAAAGGTCATTCTATATATATAACTTAGTTGAACTTGATGGTTTTCGAATAAAGTTCTGCCCAGGGTTTAATGTCAATGCCCGGTTCAAATAACAAATTTTAAGTGGAGTTTAAATTTTTCGTCCCTTACGCACTCATGCAAAAGAAAATTCAAAATAACGGGGCCATGAATTTAATCCCCACATTTAATTTGTTATTGGTATTGGCCCACTGACTTTCTTAACAAAGCTGGTTTTACGCAAAGCTGCTAAAATGCTTCTTTGAAAAACTTTCGTTGTGTACATAAACTGTCAGAAGGCGGTAGGTTCTGGAATCATAAACTTTAAAGTCCAAGCTGTATTAAAGTATTAACGCTAACAGCGTAAGGTGAATAAATAATCCAAGCTATCGGAACCATAAGTATCTATCAGATACAAGGATCAAATGAAACTCCTTGGTGATTCCTCTCAAGTTTCAGGTCAGAATCTGTATGATATCACTAAAGAAACGAGTCAGTCAGAACTTGGCGTTAAAACTTCAGTGTTTTTGAAATTCTGGGTAGTAACCGTCGAATCCGGCACTTCGGGTTTTTGACAGTGGAATCCACCTCAGAGACCACTAATTTTTGCAGAGAAGGATGAAAATTGATTTCGAATTTCGAATCGACAGGCCTTAGGCGGGGTTTTCAGCCTATATTTACAGTTTTAAAGCAGGCTAAGGTTTGATTACAATCACTTCAGTTATCTGCATTTGCAAGCCTTAAAGAGTCACTAACCAAGCTACAAAAGCCATCCATTCCTAAGGACTTCTCTAACAAAAAAACGCAGTTCTCACAAAGATATTAATAAGCCGATTGTAATCTTTGCTCACCGAACAAAATGAAAAATCAATTGCAAAAACCTAAAACAAAATTGAATTAAGTTGCCTTCGCTGTTCATTTTAGTTAGCTGACAAGTTTATAACATTTCAGTCCAGAATAAGCGAACATCGCAAAACTTGAAAATCGTGTCTTACGTTTCTGTACGTAAATCTGTCTTTATTATTAAGATTTGCTTTAATTTTAGATTATACATGTAATAAATGGCCTATCAATTTATTCTGGTAAAATAAATGAAACCGTTACGCTGTCTTAATTGTTTCAAAAATAAATAATTGTAAACCGGCTAATATCTTGTTTCATAAAGAAGTGTTTAAGGTACATATTTATTGACGCTTAATAAAGAAAGAAGTTAAGTAAGAATAAGAGTTAATTTACAGTAAGA
Organism: Ferdinandea cuprea; assembly: GCA_963576555.1. NCBI lineage: Eukaryota > Metazoa > Arthropoda > Insecta > Diptera > Syrphidae > Ferdinandea > Ferdinandea cuprea. The sequence continues at coordinate 11,234,652 of OY754959.1, forward strand.
AAAGGCGCCATCTTCTCATCATGTATTACATATTATTTAATTTAATCATCAAGTAGGAACTTAAAATTGTTGTTGTGCTAAAGTTTAACAGGATTTAAAAATATGGCATAAATTTTCGAAAATAACATTCAGTATTTTGCACTATTTTCCATTTCACTGTTTCTTTTTTTCTGACGGAAGTAACGTTGTGAAAATTTATTTACTAATTTACACGAGACGTTTTTGACTGGACTGCACCGTTGCGGCATTGCTTTTGCTTATTAGAATACACACAACTAGATTGGGATGTGTACACAGATGGGCGGCAGTGCAGCAGCATTGACGCCGCGTCTTCCGTACATTATTTGCAAATGAGAAGTGCACCCATTCCATTATGCAGCAAACATATATGATTAAACGCAATATTTCGTTTTTTGATGGGTAACTACGCTGCTCATGTACTCACGCATATGTAGATTGCAGTAAGACTGATCTTTGTACTTGAACGCAAGAAGAAGAACCTATATTCTTTGCCTCTTAAATGACTGCCAAGTAGATTAATATGACTGCCATCTAATGTCTTTTTGTAGTGATATGAAGGGCACCCGGCCACTTTGCTTAATAACAACAAAACAAAATATTTTTTCCAGAAGATAAAAATCGTGGCTATTATTTCAGGCCTATGGAAAGCGGTGGTAAAATTTGTCTGCTTAAAGCAGTATAACTCTCTACGAACCTTGGTAAAATATCAAAAAAATCAAATTAAACTTTAAATTTGAGTGACAAAAATGAGTGGATGGACTAAACTTAAATCTTAAGTCTTAGCGTTATATGTTGGGGAATGTATACTTTTTCATATATATTACTAAAAGAAGGCTGTTATTAAACATAAAATGTGAAGAAATCATTAAATTTCCTTTCATATATCACTATCTTAAGGTGGTCGATTATTAGAACCCATTTTTTTGCGTGATACTAGATATTTATTTGAAATTGAATTTTCAGTACCCAGCAAACAAAAAGTAAAATAAATAAATATATATTAGGCGTAACCGGTCCTAAAGTCTAGCTTCTCCAACCATTGTGTGTGCGAAGTTATATTTTTGACACGAATGGAGGGCGGAACCATCGACCTCTCGCTTAGTGGTCCATCGCACTTCACCACTAAGCCACTGCACCCACCACAAAAAATATTTGGTTTAGATTCAAATATTTATTATAGAAATCAATGAAGCAACTAAAGAAAATAGCTTACAGTTATTATAGCTAACTAATAAAATTTTACTTTCTTTAGAAGATTTTTAGTAGCATAAGTTAAGCCACTGAAAAGCTAAGTCCAAGCTAAGTCCAAGCGCAGAATACGTAGGTAAACTTTATCAGATAGGTTCCATAGACAAATTGCTTATATCCTGATGACGAAAAGAAATTAAAGATCATAATGAATGCCAATATATTGTAGAACATAGGTATGAATATTTTCCTAGGAGATCCTTAGACCGTATCAAAAGACTGGAAGGATAGATGCAGAAACCGTTCAAAATTTATCTTTTTATCAATAGTTTAGCGTGAGTCTTAAGAGGGGTTATTCCGAGACTTCGAAATACCACTATCCTGATATCGGTGAGACTAAGTGGGGCTTATGAGTTGTACCGCGCAATCTTGCAGTTTAACTTGCTCTAAAATGTTAGAAGGCAGCGGAGTTTGCATAAGGTTGCTGTCCATTCGATCGGAGTTATTGCTTAAGTAGAGTCTGCTCAATCCTCTGTATCTAACCAAAGTTACACTACATTTTTTATTACACATACTGGAGCTCTCGTTATGAGAAAGCGAAAATTTTATGTAAGTCCTTCTCTGGCCCATTATATGTTCCATATTTACGAAATAAAACCGTCGGTCGCGTCAACCATTGAGTCAGTGAGTCATTGAGTCAGTGAGCCAGTGAGTCAGTGAGTCAGTTGTTAGTATTTTTGCTAATTTTGGGGCCTTATAACTCAGGAACCGCTCAGTTTAAATAGTTGAAATCTGGTATGGAGCCTGCTGCTGTGCGTCCCAATAAATCCTGAAAATGTTACGCCTCTAGCTTTGTTTTTAGCGAAGTTAGATGGAGGGTCAAAAGATTTTACTAAAATTTACATTCTTCCAAGAAAATATTTGAGCAACACTCAAGCCTTAAAAAGTTTTACTTTAATGAAAATTGGAAAAATTCAAAAGAAATGCTATTAAACTATATTTTAAAATAAAAACATTTTAACGTAAGATTACTCCATCATCTGAGCAATGTTTCTACCGCATTAAGTTATAAACAATAAATAAAAAACACTAACTAGCTACTGGTGTTATTATGATTTTTGTGTCATAGTCGCAATTATGAAAGTAAAATAATGTGTATCTGTACTTACAATTAGTGTTCCACACAAACAAACAGGACGGCTATAATATGCGACGTTCTAAGGTAAATAAAAAACCCCACTTTATATTTAAACAACATCAGTCTAGTCAGCGGTAATAAATTCCCGAAAAACCAGAAACATTTTTATGTAAAAAAAAAGAACTAAACAAGAAATTCGAAACTTTTATTCAGTTTTTTGTTTTTTTGTCATAAATAAAAATTCAAGGTTTCTGCACAAATTGTTGACGTGTGACTGCATTTTTAGCGAATAATTATTTTTTGTTTAATGAATTACATTGATAACCATTCAAATTATTGTTCACTTTGTGGGTGCATATTCATCACAGCAGCTTAACCGTCCACGTACAACTTGTCTGTGGCTACAAATAGTGCACATTTTTTTGCCAAGCAACTTTGTACAAAATAGATGCTCATTGTAATTCAAAACTTTGAACAAAACTCTTTCTTAAAACCTACTTTCACTTGTTGTCAGAAAAGTGTTTAATGTTATTTTCTTTCATAGCCGATTGAAAGGATATGGGTTAGAGTCTCGAGGGAAACCTGAAAAACGCGCTCATGCAATGCGGCAGTACTGCATCGAGTTATGCGCACTCGTGCATGTAGATTACATTTCATGGGTTTATTGACATTATCAACAAGTTCATACAAATTATTGCACATGACGTTGATGGCGAAAAACCTTCAATTTTTATCTTATCCTGGCAAGTGGAAGAGGTGTGTCTAGTTGACTCGATTACATTCCATGCAGATGTTCAAAATTTGCTTTTAAATTTCTTAGCACATGGCAAATTAATTTATGGTTATAAAAACGAGATTTAAAGCTGGATTTAGTAGGTAAGTAAATCACAATCAATAAGAAATTCTCTTAATCGTTTTATATTTACTGAATTTTCTTTAAAAGCTTTAATTGAGTAGCTGATTTAAAACTAAGTATTCGAAAGGAATAATAGACGTAGTAACGGGTGATCCAAGGAGAGATTACTTTTACGTTGAAATTGTTCAACTTTATTATGAAAATTCACGTTCTGTGAGGAATGTGTTTCGTGCACTTCGCTCAACTTATGGTCAACATAATCGGCCTACTGAGCGTACTATTCGCAACACCATCACCCATTTTGAGACCCAGCATTCATTATTGGATAATATTCGACCGAATAGACCACGTCCAGCACGCTGTGAAGAAAATATAGCGGCCGTAGCTGAGAGTGTACACGAAGACCGTAGAGAGTCGATTCGGCGCCGTTCGCAGCAACTCGGACTGACGTATGGAACGACTTGGCGCATTTTACGTCAAAATCTTAAATTGAAAGCGTACAAAATACAGCTTGTGCAACAACTGAAGCCGCTCGACCTTCCCGCTCTATGGGCTCTTGAAAAGTTCCAAGAAGCTCAATGGGTATGTAAACAAACAAAATTGCCGCATTTGGGACGAAGAGCAACCTGAAGAGAGAGGAGAACGGTTACGTTCGCACCGGCATAATTTTTAATGAAATATGGACCGATGATTCCACCGGCCCACAAACCACACCAAACCGTTGGATTGAAGAACTGCCACTTCATCCAGCGGAATCATCGGTCCATATTTCATTAAAAATTATGCCGGTGCGAACGTAACCGTCAATGGCGACCGTTATCGTGCCATGATAACCGACTATTTGATGCCTGAAATTGAAGCTCGTGATCTCGGCGACATTTGGTTTCAGCAAGACGGCGCCACTTCCCACACATCGCATCAATCAATGGACTTATTAAGAGAACATTTCGGTGAGCACATAATTTCACGTTTTGGGCCGGTCGATTTACCACCAAGATCGTGTGATATCACACCGTTAGACTTTTTCCTGTGGGGATATGTAAAGTCAAAAGCTTATGCTGACAAACCCGCTTCGATTCAGGCCTTGTAGGAAAACATCACGCGTGTCATTCGCCAGTTACCAGTCGAAATGCTCGAACGAGTGATCGAAAATTGGACTCAACGGATAGACCATCTGCGACGTAGCAACGGCCAACATTTGATAGACAAAATCTACAAAAAATAAATGCCAAAGAATGTTCTTTCAAATGATAATAAACATTCTCCATTAAATTTGAATTTTCTGTGTTTTTTTCTTTAAAAAAGTCGGGAACCTCGAAATGGATCACCCTTTATAAAAGATTTGACTTAGAATGTACAGGGTGTTTTTTAGATGTATAGAATTTCGAATTAAAATAAAACACAAGAACATTAATGTCCATCAATTTGGCTCTATTGGAAGGATAATTTTATGCCATTAATGTTTAAATATGATTTCGGGCATGTGGCCGCCGCGGCTGGTTCGAATAAAGACAAGTCTAGAGGTCCAATTTTCTACCACTTTTTCAAGCATTTGGAGCTGTATGTCGGCAATAACGCCACGAATGTTGGCTTCCAAATCCCCTTACGTTTCTGGTTTGTTGGCGTAGGCGAGCGACTTCACATATTCCCAAAGAAAATAATCCAATGGTGTCAAATTACACGATCTTGGTGGCCAATTGACCGGTCCATTCCGCGAAATTATGCCCCCACTGAATGTTACCTTCAATAAATCGATTGTGACGTGCGTTGTGTGGCATGTAGCGCTGTCTTGTTGGAACCACATCTCACCAAATAGTCAGTTTTTGTGGATGTAATGGCGTTTCAAGGGTCTCATGTGGATTCTCTTCACTCCAAATGCGGCAATTTTGCTATCCATTCAACCCAAAATGAGCCTCATCACTGAACAAAATTTTGCGATGAAAATCAGCATCGATGTTAATCTCATTTTCGGCCCATACACCAAAATGACGACGCATTGCATGGTCTCGCGGCCTTAATCCTTGCACAAGCTGGATCTTGTAAGGTCGTACGTAAGAAGATATCTTTGCGCAAAATCTTCCATAAAGTTGATGAACAAAGCTCTAATTGCTGTGCACGGTAGCGAATCGATTCATTCGGGTCATCTTCAACACTTTGCGCTACGCGCACTATTCGACGTCTCTGCGGATGCGTATTATCACATAGAGTAAACGTAGTGCGAAAACGATCCATGGTTAAGCGAATTAATTGCTCTGTTGGACGATTATATCGACCATAAAATGAACGGAGCTTGCTGTAAGCTTCGCGAACTGAACCATTATTTTCGAAATGAATTTGCACGATTCGCAAGCGTTGTTTAAATGATTATACAATTCCCAGATTTGACCCCGAAATGTCAGTTTTATCTCTATTCGAAAAACCAACTTCTACAAAAAACACCCTTTAGATAAAAATTCATATTGCGGCACGAATTAGGTCTTTCTTTATCCATCTGTGGCAGATATAATCAAATGCATTGATTGATTCGAAGATTTTCCAAATCAGCTGCATTTCAAACAAGCTGCTTTTATAGAAGCAAGTGCTAAGACCTGTTTGGACGTATGGTATGCAACTTTGGGGTTGTATCAAAGCAAGTAATTGACTTTCCAAAATTAAGTTCTAGAATCAGAATCTCAGATATTCACAGAGATCTAAGTATTTCTACCGTGGAAGATGAAATACAAAATTTCGCGTGTAAACAACGCACCTGCCTTCTTGGCCATTGAAATTACACTTTATTAGAACTTAAAGACCAGAGACATCTTGTGCGCTGACTACAAAGGATATAACCCTTTGAATTAGCACTATAAGATGTAACCGCATGTTGTTGTCGGTAACGGTCCTTCAACTGGGATGTTCCCTGTCAAAGATGATTAAATATTTTAAATTAAAACTGCTTGATAGGCACTAGTTTAGTTGTGGTTTAAAATTATTTTGAAGGGAGGCGTTTTAAGTGATTAAGAATCAAGAATCTCACACTATAATGAGCATGCGTGGCCGGTTCTTATAGTGTCTCATAGAAGATTTGCCACCTTCCCTCGAAAAAAATGTTACACCACAAGGCCCGCTTACCGGACTGCTATGAACGGGGAGCTTTACTGCCATGCAGAATTCCCTTAAAAAATATACTGACTCAGTTTCACTCAATGAAATACATCAGTGGATTAAAAAAAAGTAAAAAGTCGAGTTAGCTGGTCTGCGAATTAAGGTTCAATTTAGATATCCGGTTTCATTTTTCCTAAAAATCTTTGTTAATAAATTTTATTTAGATATGTTATAAAATTTATTTTGCAGTTTGCGTAGTTTCATGAACTACAGGATATGGACTGCTTGCAAAAAGTGAACCAATATAAACGTTCTTCTTTTTCTTTTTGACTAAGTTTAGACGAGCGTTCTTAAATCGCACTAAAAGCATATATTGGACTCATCGGTGTGATGATATTATTTGAGAAAAGGATACACATGTTGGATTGCCTCTAGTGACGTTGCTTAGGCTAAGCCCATGCTCGGAGGTCCAAAAAAAAAAAAGGAAAGAAACATGATAAAAAAAATATTTTCCCATTTCTTATAACAGATATGATTAATCTTATCTTGTATTGGAATAAAGTCGTTGAAAAAATATGTCCAAGAAGAAGTGCGCCCAATTTAAGTATAATTTATGGGAAAAAGTATTTTCTTCGTCAGCTGATTTGAATCACAGTTTCTACGAGCTGTGGCATTAACAGCTCTTCAAGAAAGAGAAAATCACGATGGTCAAGATCAACTTTTTGTGGATCACAAAAAATTGTATTGTAACGAACAAGTTCTTCGGCTATACTTTTTAGAAGACTTTGGAGATAGGGCCATTCATGGTACTCTCTGAGTTTTCTAAATATATGGAAAACATCGGGTTCAGTTTACTTATGATTCTCATCTCCAAGCTCATGCGTTGAAGATCAAGAAATAGCGCAAGGAAAGGGCAAACGTTTCTCTAATTCGACCCTAGCGTTCCTTCGAGACTTAAATCTGTCACGGAAAATATATAAGTCAATAGCTATAATATGCTTAGAAAAAAGGAGATACCGATGCACGTTGGTTTTAAATGTCTGTAAACTATAATGTGTTGGAAAAACAGAGCGGGGTAGAGCATTCTAGATACAATATTCGATGGCACGATTTTCCAGGTTGCATGCGACCAAACTATTTCTACCTAATGTCTGTTGCGTTTTCGGATTTGAAAATGCAGTCACTCACTACGTATTCTGACGAAGATACCTTCAGGCTTTTGAAATCACTATGCAGGACTTAAGCGATGTAACTATGGGTGAAGCATCCTGCCAAGCTTCAGGCCCTAGATGGGTAACTGCTTTACGGCTTTCTGAAATAGTCGCGTAAATTACTACAACGGACCAATTTCTGAGTGCTTTAGCGGATATAGAAAGCTTTAGTTAAATATTCCAAAGTTACGTGTACATAAGAGCGCCATCAATGCTTGGACTAACCCGATAATGTAGGGAGCGCCAAAAATGTTTCAATTTGTTCTTCTCAATTAAACTGGTTATATAACATAAAAAACTATCTTTCACGAGTCGAAATCCACATGCATTTAAATTAATTTGAAAATTAGAATATATTTCCCATCTCATTACCCAAAGCTACCGTTACCGACTTTTTTGATTTTAATACGACGAACAATAAAACAATGTAGTTTAGCATGACGACTCACGTGATAAACTACATAATCTGCCTTGTTGAATGTGATAATTGACAGCCCAATCGTAGCGAGCAACAGTGCAGAAAGCAAACAACCATAAATACCAACGAGTTTCAGACAAAAAATAGTTTGGGACAATATTCAACGCAAGTAACTCTCTTGTCTCGCATAAAGAAAAGCCTCAAGCACTAGGCCAATGGGTATGAGAAACGTAACTTCTTCTGTAGCCCCGACCGACCAAGAGAAATGGTTTTATCGAGTTAAATCCAAGTGTTTTTGTGCTCCTTTGTTGTGACGACGCGACGATCAGATAAGTTGCTTTATTTTTAAAAAAAAAATTACTTCATAGCCAAGATGTAATATTTAGATACGACATGCGATACGCCGATTTATTTGTCACAAATGCATACACTCAACAAAAATGTAATTTTCTTGTCATTTACGACTTTTTTGCGTGCTGCGTATGTAGGTACTTTCTTACAGGTAAATTAAATGACGCAGTGTCTTGTGAAAAGCTAGCGCATTAACGCATGCGGATATCCAAGGTGTTACACTTTCTAACCCACGACCAGCGCGGCTTATAAAAGAAAAATAATCTATTGTTTAGACCGGCATTTGTATCACCTTGAAAAGATTTTTTTCTCCGATTATGTCACAATAATCTCTTAAATAAAGATCGTAGACCGTTAACAAATTTGTATCTCTCTTTCTTATTGGTTTTGTATATTTCAGACGAACCAATGCATGCGGATTAGGTAATGGCTGAACTTTATTAATTCGGTTGTTGGAATATTTTAATAAATTTATCAATCTTTTGCGCCGCTATTAATCACAATGCGATGTATGTAGTTTGACATTTTGAATTTATCGTGATCAGATTGCTGTAAATAATAAGGTCGATTTAGCATTCGCCATGACATGCGAGATAAATAATTATAAAAATTGGGGTCAATGGGTTTTTGACTCTCTGGAATTGGTAGGTATGAATGAACGAAAGAAGTTTTCAGAATGATGCCAACATTACGAAGCGAAGGTTTACACATTTTGTAGGTACCGGCGGACCACTACCCTTGTTGTACCCCTGGTGATCCTATCAATCCTAAATAATCGACAGTATAGTTTTCGAAGCAACAGATCCATCCACTAGTGATTTGATGACATCTCGAACTGAAAAGTGAAATCAATCTATTTGCTCTGGTGGTGAATCTTTTCGCTTGATATTTCAAATGCATTTGGCGGCGTGTGGTATCAAGCTCTGTCGTTAAAAATGCGTACATATGGTATTGAAGTTAGTTACCTGCCATTCAGTTCAAGTTGTTTTGAACGGCTTAAAGTCTACAACTCACCAAATAAATACTGGTGTTTCCGACGTTCTTTCTCACCTTTACTCCAATAATTCGATGATAACAGTACCGTTGGCTTCTAATATTCTTTTCCTGGTTTTCGTCCCTCAACGTCGGGCGTTAAACTGGACTGGCAAGGTATGTAAATTTCGTCAAATTCCGCCCTTGACCATAAACTTAGATGGAACCAGTAGAGTGGAAATGAACGCATCCAAAACACAATGCCTCATTGAAGAGAAACCCTAATTCTATACCATGGCCTTGCCTCGCTGAAACCAAATGTATTTCGAAATGACAACCTTCGTTGGACTACTTACTTACTTAGGTGGCGCTACAGTCCGGGGTGGACCTCGGCCTCAACCAATACGCCTCTCTAGTTAGCACGATGTTTGGCTAACTGCCTCCAGTTGCGCACTCCAAGTTGGTTGAGGTCCCCTTCCACTTGCGCGCGCCACCTTAGGCGAGGTCTTCCTCTGCTGCGTTGTCCCTTTGGGTTGGAGTCGAAGACTCTTCGGGCCGGAGCACTATTGTCCATTTGCTCTACATGTCCTAGCCATCTCAGACGGCTGATCCGCACTTTTCTGACCAGGTCAATGTCGCTGTACAGCTCGTAGAGTTCTTTGTTATAAAGGGTGATTTTTTAAGAGGTTTAGAACTTTTTTTAAAAAAAAAACACAAAAAATTCGAAAAAATGAATGAAATATTTATTTGAATCGATAGTTTGAACCTTGCAATTTAATGTTTAAAGATAATTTCATGCAAATGTTGACCGCGGCTGCGTCTCAGGTAGCCCATCCGCTGAGTCCAATTTTGGCATACTCTTTCACACATATCGGCCGGTATCTCACGAATGAATGCATGGATGTTGGCTTCCAGTGCGTCAATCGAAGCGGGCTTGTCCCTATACACATTAGCCTTGGCATACCCCCACAAAAAATAATCTAATGGTGTCAAATCGCACGATCTAGGCGGCCAATTGACCGGCCCGAAACGTGAAATTAACTGTTCACCAAACTCGCCTCGCAATTGCGCCATTGTTTCGCGTGCTGTGTGGCATGTGGCACCGTCTTGTTGAAACCACATATCATGCAAGTCAAGAACTTCCATTTCGGGCAAAAAAAAGTTTGTTATCATCGCTCGGTAGCGTTCACCATTGACAGTAACGCTGCGATTCGCATCATCTTTGAAGAAATATGGCCCAATAATGCCGCCGGCCCATAAACCGCACCAAACAGTGGCTTTTTCGGGATGCATTGGTAGCTGTTGCAATGCTTCTGGCTGATCTTCACTCCAAATGCGGCAATTTTGCTTATTTACGTACCCATTCAACCAAAAATGAGCCTCATCGCTGAACACAATTTTTCGATAAAAAAGCGGATCCTCGGCCAGCTTTCCAAGAGCCCATTCACCAAAAATTCGGCGTTGTGGTAGGTCGGCTGGCTTTAGTTCTTGCACCAGCTGTATCTTAAAAGGCTTTACGCCCAAATCCTTCCGCAAAATTTTCCACGTAGTGCTGTAACAAAGGCCTAACTGCTGGGAACGGCGCCGAATCGACATTTCGCGGTCTTCTGTCACACAGCTGATACGGCCGCAATATTTTCTTCAATACGCACAGTACGTAAACGTGTTGGTGGTTTAATGTCCAACAAAGTAAATTTGGTGCGAAATTTGGTCACAATCTTCCGAATAGACTGCTCAGAAGGTCGAGAATGCCGATCATAAAATGGAAGCAGCGCGCGATGAACATTTCGAACCGAGCACGAATTTTGATAGTAAAATTCAATAATTTGCAAGCGTTGTTCATTTGTAAGACGATCCATGGTTAAATTGCAAACCAAACTGAAGCTGTTTGACAGTGACACAAGGTACTAAACACACGTCAGCTGTCAAAACCAGTGTTGCCAAAACCAAACCAGCTAAAAAATCACCCTTTACAACGATGGATCAAAAACTGATGAAGGGGTTAGTGGTGGCATTTTCTCTCACGGACTAAATCGTAGTCTCTCGTTTCGTCTACTCAATCATTGCAATGTATTTCAGTCATTGAGTCATTACTGAAAAGAAACGTGATATCCGCTTCTTTGACAGCCAAACAGCCTTAAAATCACTAGACTCAGTTTCTCTAAACTCCATAGTGGCCCTAGAATGCTGATCCTCTCTTTTGCCCGTAACACACATGTGGTTTCGATACCTTGGTATCGAGATCGAGATGAACCACATGTCTGTCAGGGTATACCACGCTAATAACAGGCGAGTAATGTGGTTTGAGCGCAGTATCGATACTAGGGCTTTTTGCGTTTCATAGCCATCCCCCTAGTGAAAAGAGCGCCACTCTCACGAAGTGGAGCATAGTTTTACTTAAACTTACTGTCATTTTGAAGTTAATTTGCAAATATTTATTTTGGAATCCAAAATGGCTAGCAATACAAAAAGAAGAAAGATTCTCCGCAGCGAGCAAATATCAAGAAAATATAGATTCCTTGAGGCGGAACATGAAAAATTCCCACATATATAAACGAATATGTGTGCAGAGCTGGAAGAGAACGAACTTGCATTACATAATAAACATTTTCTGTTGGCCTTCTGAAGTAAATTATTTTCTGATAATTTAATGTAATTCAGCTCAAAAGATCCATCACAAAATGATAAACAGTCTCAATTTTAAAGAATTCGAATTAAATGTCTGACCGAGAATGGCAACTGTCAAACAATACTACGTTGTATAGTGTGTCACATAGCATGGTATTTACGATGCCATAGCATTGATACCATGGTATGGAAACCACAAGTGTGTCCCGTGCATTAAGGAGACGTCGAAGCATTTCAACATTCACCTCTGCTGGGTGCCGGGGAATAGAGATATTCTAGGGAACTGCAAGGCCAACAAACTCGCAAAGCACGGACCCACACTGCTTGATATTTCACCTGATGAAGGTTTCTTAGTAATTCCAATTGCCACATGCAAACTCATGATAAAATTAGTAGCTATTGAGAAAACTAACATTAGGTGGGCAAGTGGCACAACCTGCCTAGCGACAAAGCGGATTTAGCCTAAGCTGGATATAAAATGCTGTAAGTGTTTGATCTCTCTAAAAGGATTGCACGTCAGCTATACAACAGGTGTCATCACTGGACACTGTCTTATAGACAGGCATGCAACTAGGCTTGGCTTGTACTCTAATAACTTTTGCAGAAGCTGCGTGGACGAGGAGCTGAAGGAGCACTTGTCCTGCTCTCTCCCAGAAACGTAATGTCCTCCTAGGTGTCGTCTTCCGAGTTTCAAATGGTTTAACGAGTAGAGCATTTAACGCTTAGATATACGTGGTATCACAACGGATCTCTTTTTTTTGGTCTAAGTGAGTCGGCCTCACCGACTGTCATTTCAACCTAACTTAACATATGTCATAATAGACTTCTTCCAATAAATTTCCTGCCGTGTCCAACAGCCCTATGATGATATGTCTAATTTTATGGAGATCCAGTCTTTAAGGCATTCATTGCAAACGCTCTGTAAGCTTAACACAGAGGAATTTCGAGTATACCGCTTAAGCATTTTCGCTGATATAGCACGCAGCCCCGATGCTTTATTACTCCGCAGCAGGATCGACGTTTCCAGCAATTTGCGGGTGTCTATGAGCGTAGCGATCGACTTATTTACTTCAAACAATTAAACAACAATTCCTTACCATACCGAATATTTCACGCCAAAATGCCTCTTCAGTGCGCACATTATAAGCAATTCATCGATTGATGCAATCTGAATATGTTAAATTGACCTAGATACCTGTGCAAACCAAGCCCAGACTAAACGCCCTCACTTATCATTCAAAACATCGATTGCAAAAATATTACCGATTTTTATTACTGTAATGCCCCATTGTGTGTGTTTGTTTATAACACAACAAATGCAAAATTAAAATAAAAAAATTCACCGCCGGCAATATAAACGGTTACAATATCTCTGTTGTTTGTTCTCTATTGAGCCATTGATTTGCAAGAAAATGTTAACACCATTAAACCTGCTCTAATATGATCGAGTGGACGACCGAATAAAATATTTATGTTTTCTTCGTAACCGCTGGCGAAAGACTGAGCAGAAAAAAACTGTTTTCACGCCAAACGATTCGAACAATTGCATTCCATATGACTCCGCTGACCCATGCATTGATATTGCCTTACAGATTAATTCTGATATAAGTGCATACGACTACCTCAGCCAGCAAGTTAGCTGGGTGCACAAGTAGCTACGATACAATTGACTGCGGATTAATTTTTAATTTTTTTTATTTTTTATGTGAAATATCAGTTTTTATGAGGTGAGTAAATTGGACGAACATATTTTACATTACTCACTCCTTGTGGTTAGAATTATTCAATGCTTTCCAATCGAGCTGGGTTTGAAGTTTAAATTGCGAAGTTTCAATAACAACTGTTGATTGATTTACATTTATTTGGATATAGATATATATAGCCAAGTTAGGAATTCAGGACAAATGAGTTGAGTTTAGCCAATGCTTTTATTTAAAGTAAGAAAAATGACCGCTCTGTGGTGCATAGAAAGCCGACTGGTTAATGTTGATGGACACATAAGTACGTTCTGTGATTGATATCATTCACATTCCGCTGTTATGGAGGGAAGTGAAAGTGGTTTTCATACCAAAAGCTGGTAAATATGTCAGTCCAAAAGATCTCCGACCCATCAGTCTATCATCATTCCTCCTAAAAACTGTGGAAAGATTGTTAAATACCCATATACCTACTAATATTAACAGTAATTGCTGTGAACGTCTCACCATGCGTATTATAAAGACAGATCTGTAGGAAGAGGTCGACACCCTTTAGTACGTTCCCTTAATTATTCCCTTCAACTGCAACTGCACTATCGGTTCTGAAGGTGGATGATTAACTAAGCGACCAACTAATAACCCGTAGGATTATTTACTCAGAGCTGAAGTGATCGCTCATGCAGATGAAGTTGCTATTGCTTATACTTCCTGGTTTTGGCTTAAAGACCCATACTAACGTATGGGACGTATTGCCTGGTGGACTGCCTGAGAGAAAGATTAGCTTATTTATGAATGAGGGGAAGACTTTGCACCACTCCCTGAGCAGCATTGAACATTTTGTTCCATTAAGTACCTCCTGGTACTACGACCATTCGCTTCAAAGCAACGTTTCAGTGGACCGAGAATGAAATCGCCCACTCCGTAATTCTGAACACACTCAAGACCCTTCCTAAAAAAATAAGGACTACACCAAGCAGCAAACGTCCAGCTTGCATTCCCCCAGATCCCTTTGGGACGATGGTGCCAAGCTGGAGGAAGTAATCGATCCATTCCTACACCGACGCGACGGATCAAAAACTAATGATGGGGTGGAAGCGTCTCTCAGATAGACTAAATCTTAATCCCTCTTTCCGTCTTCCAAATCATTGTAGTGTTTTCCTGAAACCTTTTTTTAATTAAAAGCACACCCAGAACCCCAAAGGAACCCCAGTTTTGGGCACAACTCTTTTGTCTATAAAGTTTCTTAAGGAACATAAAAATGCAGCGAAAAAAGTTCAATGATAGCAGCGGCCTTTATATGGGTACTAGATGTCGATTTTATGTGTGATGGTGCTAACCGGAGTTCTTATTGATTCAAGTGCCAGTGATGAATTCATGTCTGACCCTGATCTTGCAAGATTGTCCGCTTTCTCGTTTCCCGGGATATCAGTGTGCCCTGGCATCCAGCGCAGGGTTACTGTGTTAACAGCTGATAACTCGTTTAATAACTTTCTGTATTGGCTCACAGCTCTTGACTTCACCACATCTGATTTCATGATGCAGCCATAAAAGCTGCTTGACTGTCAGAGTAGATGGTGATCGTCCTGTTGGCAATACAGTTCTTTCTCAGTTCGGCTACAGCCTGGATAACGGCAGCTATCTCCGCCTGAAAAACGCTACAGTCGTCGTTTATTCTGAAGGTTTTGCTTAATCCTAGGGATTCACAGTTCACAGTGGCTGCAGTGGGTGTCGTCCTTAGGGACCCTGTTATACCCATGCAAGCCGACTTTTGGACTTTGGTGAGGTTGAAGAGACCTCTTTTTCTTTTCCAGGACTTTCCACCAAACAACTGCAGCGTATGTCAGGATGGGTCTTACAACCGTTGTGTACCATGTGTGCTTAAAGCCCCCATTTGCTGCCGAATGTTTGGCGATTGCCACGTACGACCGTTTATCGCGATCGTATACATTCTTTCTCCAGTTAAGTTTGGAGTCTAAGATAACGCCCAGGTATCTTGCTAAACTGGACATCTTTAGGTCATTCCCTCCTTTCCTTGGTGCCTTGAATGTTGGAATGATCCTTTTCCTAATAAACATCAGGAACATGTATTAGATCTGCTCAATGGGAATGAGTAATATTGCTCCATCCAAAACAGAACTTCGAATCCCATCTCCCAGGCTCGAAACCTCTGAAAAAGCCATCGCGGATGCGAGAGTGCTTAATCTGCACAGAGATCGGTTGATATTCCATAGACTTAAGTGTGCTCATACAATTGCAGAGCATGCTATGTCAATGCAAACGCTTGTTTTCTGGGTTGGTAAACATTTTGTGCAGAAAATAAGAGCAAAGCGTCTGCTATCACAGTCATTTCACTCTGACTTCTTACTAAAGCGAACAGAAAGCATAAAGAAGGTTGAAATCAATTTATCTTAAATCAGCAGAATGTAAAAAAGCACTTAAATGTGTCTACACTTACAGTGCATGATGATCCATTCTCTGTTGACCATGGTCAAATTTGTATATCATGGGGTGTATGCTAACAACCATCTTTCACTCCCCTGTCTTATAGATATGCCATCTGATGCAATGACACAAACTACCATGTCGACTTTCCGCAGGTAACGGAAATGTGCAATGGCATCCGCCAGACTCTGAACCATGGATGCCATCGTATTTTCACGGATGGATCCAAAACCGGACAGGGGTCTGATGCTGGAGTCTTTGTGAAACGCGATGACATAAGCCCTACTATCCCTTGGGTAAACATGCGTCTGTTTTGCAGATTTTTGCCTTCCTAATGGCTATGCGCTGTATTGTAAACAACAGGCGGAGGGCTAGAGGCATTTGCATTTGCAGTGACAGCCAAGCTGCATTAAAAGTGCTGCTAAATCCTCTTACCTTGTCCAAGTTAGTGCTAGAAGTCAAGCTTTCTCTGAATTTTGTCGGAAGGCGGAACACAGTGAATCTTGTCTGGGGCCCAGGTCACACTGGCAACCTGGGAAATGGGATCTCGGATGAGCTTGTTAGGCAAGGTTCAGAAGAAGTTTTCTCAGAACTTGAAACTCTGTTGGGTCTTCCATTGATGCTTGGGTTTCTCGTGAACACAAGGTTCGGTGGCGCGATTGCGGTGGATGTAGACTGATCAAACTACTGCGCCTGGACATTTGCAAAAAGTCTGCATCCTTTCTTTTATCGATTAGGAGAATCGACTGTAAGCTGCTTGTAGGCTTTCTTTCGGCCCATGCTTAAATGTGTTGGGCTTAAACGACACCACTACCTGTCCTGCTTGCGTTGGGGAGGATGACACAGCATAACACTTTCTCTGCAGTTGTCTGGCCTATGCTCGCATCAGGTGGCGGATTTTCGGGGCTGACGTGGTAAGTGCCGAACATCTAGACTCTTCGTCACTGAAGCTCCTTCTTCGAAAGACGAGAAAACTAAGTACATTAATGTAAGGTATCTGAATGGTAGTACAATGGACCTGTCCGAGCGCTCCATCGGATAGTACCAACACCCGACAAATAAACGCGCTTAAGACAAAGCAACCGAAAAAATAAATCTTTCACGTACAAATTCCAGCAACACTGTTATGTATTTAAATTGCGTTTGAATATTACGAATGCGAATGCTCTCACTAATTAGAAAAACTTAATTCATGGTGAATGGTAATCCTACTTAAAACTTGCAGCTACTATAATAAATCAATTCCTCATTATTGGATTTTATCAAATTTTATCACTCCATAAATAAAGCTTAATGATAACGGTTTCCACGGTAGACCAAAACAAAACTCGGCGAAGCATCTATTTATTATTATTTAAACAAAATAAACGCATTCAAATAACAACAAGAAAAGCTTTCACGACGACTAAAAAACAATTTAGCGCAATTAAAACTTGCTCAAGCACGTACACGGTGGGTGTCTGTTTTTAGCTCGAAATCAGATCGAAACTTAACGTCCACACTTTGCATATTGCTAACCATGTGATCCAGTATTTATCCAGACTGACAGAGAGACCCCAAGTCACACACAAAACAAAACCCAAGCAAAGATATAATGAATGAAAAGATACAGTAGTTTTTTTACCTCGACCCAAAAGGCACATTCAACTGACAATCCTTTGTCGGTCGGTTGCATGGTTCGTAGCTGAGAGGCTAGACTACATATAGATATATTTTTTTCTCACTAAAAGTGTAGCACATGCAAGTGCTTGCGAACGTGGAGAGTGTTGGAAAATAGTTCATGCAATGAATTACGCAACTTTGTTGTTTTTTTTTCTATCGTTATTTTTGAACTAACATATCGATGCGGTGGAAACGACTTGGTCCAGAGGTCTCTTTTAGCTGAAGCTACAATGAGTTTTCTTATAGTGGAATGTTTGTTTAGTTTTTTTGGTTTGTGGCGGTTGCGATATCTATATCTGTGGAGTGTATAAATTAAACTTGAATCAGTAATATTTAACTGTATCTTTGTTTCGTATTAATTACTAATTAAGAAGTGTTTTTAGAAAAAAAACAATAAGTGTCTATCTGAAGTGTTTAACTTATGTGTTGACATTGTAACGTGAGAAGTTTTGTGGGTAATTTTTTTTTTGCAACCGATAATTATTATGGGAACTATTTATGGAATTTATGGGCTTAAGCAATAAACGAACGAAAATGCGAATTATTTTCGAAATATATGAAATCCCTTTAAAGATTATAGAAGCAATCCATCTCGCTTTATATCGCTTGAAAACAGAAAATCACAGTTTGATGCGAGGGAGAAGCTCGATGTTAACCCACAGATTGGCTTTGCTTTATCGCTTTACTGAGCGCACGTACATAAGAAAACATTTTATCGCACGTAACCGCGATTTACAAACTTTTGATTTACGTGCAATTCGGACTTTATAGCATATTTACTGTGTAAGCTCAACCGGATGGTACGTTTTTAAGATCCTATGGCTAAAGCGAACAGCTCCTCAACACCTATGCGATAGGTGTCATGATTGACAAGTTATGAGTTACGGGGATGAGGTAAACACGAGATTCCCGATCCGTTAGCCAAATTGATTTGAAATTTTTGACTTGAATTTCATCGTGAGGGAGGTCAGTCTATATCAGGGTTTCAGTGCGCAGGCGATTTGTCGAACGGTGGAATAGTTACAATCCTCTGGATCTTAAGCCACCAACCGGAGCAGGGATTATTGCGAAATGAATAAAACATAGTTGAATTGGGCATTGAGTGGATTGGATGTGGGACTACATCCAGTTGAGATTGTGCTGATGCACGAAATGAAACCATAGACAACGCCGTGAGTACGCTTATTGGGCGCTGAAAATGTTGGCCGAAGATTCGGATTTTCGCCAAAAAATCATCTTCTGGGTGGAGCCTCATTTTTGGCTAAGCTGTTTTTTAGAGTGAACACAATCCACAATTTTTCAGCGCGGTTTATGGTATGGCAGCATCATCGGACCATATTTCTTTCGAAATGAGGAAGGTGACACAGTTGCAGTCAATGGTCTCAGTCTCAGGTATAGAACCGACTTTCTGTGACAAGAGCTCGGCAACATCGACATATCCGAACTGTGCTTCCACCAAGACTACGCTTCATACCATACAAGCGCCGCAACGTTGTGAAGGCGAAATATAGTGACTGGGTCATCTCACGGAGAGTGTTCATCAATTGGCTGCCGCGATCATGCGACTTGAAACCACTCGCCATTAAGTTGCCAATGAACAAATTCATCTCGGGGCTTGCAGTTTTTTAGTAATCAGGTATTAAATTAATCCCCAAAGTGATTTTTTCGGCTGAGATGATTGCACATTTTGTTGAAAAAGAGGCTTAGAAGGCCAAAATAAGAAAATCGATACAGGCCTTAAAATTTAACTTTAAAATTTATAGTTCCCAAATTTTTGTTTAAGCACAACAATTTAGTGGAGACTAATGTTGGAGAGAGAAACTCGAATCAAATGATAGAAAAGTGGAAAACTGAGCAGGCGCGTGTCTTAGCAGGTTTTAGCCTTGGGAACTTATGAATGTTAAAAAAAAAAACTGCACATTTGGTTTATATATATTTATTATTTCGTGTGTAGGTGCAGGCGTTGTGCAAGTCCGCTTGGGAACTAGAGTTTTAATATCGTAAAACTCGAATAAGGTATTAAAACCTAAAATAAAACCCTACCTGTTAAAGCTCCGACTACTTACAGATTTTTTTGTAAATACTAACGTGAGTCTTAAATTTTCTGTCACTGAGGTGTACATTGGAGAAAGACTGATTTTGGTCCTCAAATATGTTCACAAATCGTGTGTAATGAACATTGAGTTGGTATATCTTTCTACTTCGCCATTAGTCAGCAAATTGACAGTATTAACATTCAATTTTTGGAAATGCACAAAATTGTCACAGAAAAAGTGTTTAGCGATGAAACGCATTTCAGTCGTCAAGCTTTTCTTACAAACCTATGAGGGAATGAACGAAGATAGACCTACTGTTTCATATGCAGTACCTTGCTGGTGGATAAAAACGAAACAAAGATTTACACACAAGCTAGGCTCAACAAACTAAAAAGACTATTTTGCGCGTCGGGAGCAATGCGAAAGCACCTACCGCAGCACCTACTGAGCACTTCATCTCTATATTTAGAAAGAAGCAATGGTAAATGCCCACATGCTTATCTTAGCGGATGAAGGCAATGCGGAAATCCGACCAGACATTGTACAGGAGAGATTATCTATCAGGTATCAGTTTGACAGACAGATGTCTAAGTCGATACAACTGCAGTCACAACTTATAGGCCGGAACATAATAAATACGCCTTTGTTAAAGCTGGAGTATGCGGAGAGACCACAGAATTTTCCTTTTATGCTAGCATGAAAGGGAGCATCTTTGTATTTTGAAACGAAATACACAGAAAAGAGCTCCACATCAAAGAGATTTATATTTCATTTGACAGCAAACTGGCCCTACTTGCTGCATTCGCCTTTGAAATAAAAAAAATAAAATAAATATAGGACCCAAAGCCTAGCTTATCTAACCATTGTGTGTGCGAATACATATCATTTTTGACACGAATGGAAGTGACCTACAGTTAAATGCCGATTCCCAACGGATTATTATTTTGAGAAGCTTCTCATGACAATTATTACTCTCCTGGTTGTCTGTCAGACCTTTGCAAGAGGTGGGGCAGCGAATAAAAACTTGCAGGTGCTAGTCCATCGCACTCAACCACTAAGCCACTTCCTTAGAAATCACTTCAAAATTAGTCGTCTGGGACTTCCTGAAACTTCCTTCTCACAACACAGAGTCCAATTAAACTAAGTACCTTAACACAGCAGTTTTGATGGGAATGAAAAAGCTGACAAGCTTATGCCAAGACCATTCGGTGGTGTGCCCATTACCTGCATTAAATGCTTGTTAGAAATTAAATCTCTTCATTACTGGAGGAAAACCGAAGGTAACAGACAAGCAAAATAACTTCTAACATCTCGTTCTTCAAAAAGAACTGAGAAATGCCTTCAACTATCCAGAAAGCAATTACACACAGTTACTGGTTTCCTGACCGGAAACTTCAGAGTTAAAAAACCACCTCATAGTTATGGGAATTGCTCAAAACTACACTTGTCGCAAGTGCCGCTGTGCCTGCTTAACAAAAGCATGTCTACGATTTCTAGATAAACATTACCTTGAGGTAACTTACATAACTACCTCTTTGCCCAAAGATTTTATTCTATTCACAAATGTATTCAATTATCCGTCTTAATGTGGCCCAATGTTGTCACGGCGATATGGACACTTATTCCCACTTCCTCCTCAATCTAATCTAATCGTTCTTTGTGACAGTTATTTTTTCTCTGCTGTTAATTTGTTACTTTCTTAGGTGTTACTGAGACTTTGCAAGCAGGAATCCCATTTGCATTAGTCCAGCGCACTAACCACTGCGCCCACCTAGTAGCACGCAATTTCAATTTGTTTAGTTGAACACAAAATTTGGCAAATAAAATGTTCAATCGAAAAAAAAAATTATTCTTGCTTCTCGTGCACCAGATTTAAGATTTAACTCGTGATCAACCCACATGGAGTTAATGCAGTGAAATGTTTTGTTCATTTTTGTACAACAGAGTTGAAAAGTTCGATTTATTACAAAATTGGTAAAGTCATGGTAAACGCCTTTCAAAATTTACTCAACTGATAAAAAAATTACGAGCTCTTTAGTTACATGTCATATGTTTAACATTTCCACAGTGTGAAGGTTGTTAATTTTATTATTTGGACCAGTTTATGGAATTCCTTTAAGTACAGCTCCATCATAAATATTTTAAACACAACTTTGGTGTTATATCTGTAGATTAGCTCAATCAACGAATGGTACTTACTCAGAAGACAGTCTATTAAATTTATTGCTCAGACAGCTATGCATATTCAATCAGGTATTAGGTATTACTTACATTGCATTGAGTGGTTATGTTTCTATCTTCAGTGCAATAAATCTTTCTTAAAAAATGACTTGAATTTTGGAAATTATTGCACGCTAACCATAAGTGGCTGAGTCGATACGCAGGTACGGGATATTTAGTTGCAGAATCGAGATTGATTTAGGAGTTTGCATTAGTAATGGCTACATGAAATATGGCCCCGAGCCGAAATTGAAAATGGCCCCAAAATTGTGTCACGCCCCATTGAAAAATGGCCCAAATCAAATGTGAAAATTGTCCCCAAAAATAAATATAAAAAACATTATGTCTATGTTTATTTAGTATATGGACATAAGGACCCTATTGTTCTTAAGGTCCATGGAACCATGGTAAAAATCCCTTAATTCAGCGAAGCTGGACTCACAGATACTGTTGTTATAATCACCTGCCTGACAAAAATCACATGCCCCGAGCGGAGCAACGAAGATGCGTGAGCGGTAACTGCCGCTGCGGCTCCGCTCGCTGTCCGTTGGGCTTATGTCATCCCGCCTGGTTTTTATACCCTATCCTAAGGGTATATTAATTTTGGCACATAGTTTGTAGCACCCCTTAATATTCGTCGTATATATAGGTAAGTATATATATTTATGATCAGGACCAAATCCTAAGACTATCTAGCAATGTCCGTCCGCCCGTACGCAATTTTTAGGCCTTTAAAATTAAGCTAGGAAGCTGAAATTTCAACCACATATTCCCTAGGGCTCCGAAATGATTGATAAATGGTAAAGTTTTTTGTCACGCCTACTTTTTGAGGGCGTTTTTTTTACTAAAATGCTGTTTTCTTCGAAAATTTTCATAGAAAGCGAAAAAAAATGTTTAACAAGATATTTACCCAATATTTTTTCCAACATATCGCTCATACGAAGTTTTTGGGCACGCCCACTTTTTGGGGGCGTTTTTTAAAATAAACTTTTTTTTTTAATTAATAGAATGAAATAAAATGCTATCCATCATCTTCTTAATGCTTTTTTCTTTGGGGCATATAGGGATATGGATAGGGTATCATACTGTTCGCCCCAAGCGGACTGTAGCTTATGTTTCATATTCATTTTTGGGACCATTTCTTGTATTGTTTGGGGCCATTCTTCATTTTTGGTTTCGGGGCCATTTTTCGTGGGGCTATATTTCATGTAGCCATTAGTCTGACAAATTTCACTGTATGTCCAGTTTACGTGTGCCATTTAGTTATGCATAAAAATTTGTTAGTCAATTTAAAATAATTTAAGTCAAAATGGTTCGTGCTAAATCACCGATCACACGACTAACGCAGGAACATAAAAGGGCGACTAGGTTGCGCCACTAACACTTCTAGAAAAGAGCAATTTTTCGACTTATTCGACTTATTTTTCGGTTATTTTAAGGCTTAAAGCTATTAAAGCTTAAGAAGAAAAACACCTCCATACTCGTCTCGTGAAGAGCAACGCCCTTTTATATGTGGTGCTAGCATCATATGGATTAAGGAATGGTATCGTGTTCTTTTGTCAGTTAAAAATAAATTTAATTTAGAAGGTCCTCGTGGTTACAATGATTACTTCCATAATTTCCAGAATGAATGAGGAGCCATAACTTACTATAGATCGTATGAAGGCACAATCATACATTGGCTAACTCGAGAAGGTTTTCAGTTCTGTAACTGAATAGTTTGGTGAATTTCCGTGGAAATTACAGCAGGATAACACACCCATTCACAGTGTCTGCTATAGGTAAAACTGTTCCTTGAGCGTCAAAATGTTTCATTGTTGGATTGGTCACCCGGACCGAAATATTATTGAGAATGGCTTGCTCAGAAAGTGTACGATTCAGGCAAGCAATACTCCAAGAAGGATGAACTTATTGAAGCTGAACTTTGCGCTTGATTGTTGATAAAAAGTACTTCCGAGTAGGTTAAGAAGAAGAAGTATATTTGACATACATATAGCAAAAGGTTTACATAAAGTTTACATGAGATTATGAGTCTCTGTTCAGAGATAGTTTTCATTCTCAACACCTTCCCTGAAGAACTATTCTCGAACTCAAAAAATTCATTAAATGTTAATTCATATATAAAATTCATTAATTTCAATTTATATGGAGTGTAAAGAGGTTAATATTAAGAAAGAAAATAAGATGTTTTTTCTAATAACGTTAAATAAGACATAGGAAAGTAACAAATTCATTTTAAACCAAGACCTTCCACAAAGAATTTGTGTTTAGTCGCAGTTACGCCTTTTGTCAGAAAATCTGCTAGCATCTCATCTGATGAAAGATAATTCAGCTTAACTTAGGAACTCTCTAATTTTTCGCGGATAAACTTAGCTTTGATGTCCACATGCTTTGTTCTCGGCGAATAGGAATTGTTAGAAGCGATGTGAATAGCGCTTTTATTGTCACAGTGAAGTACCAATGTTTTTTGCGAATCCGGAGATAGCTCGAATTCCAAGCGCTTCAGCCAAGTGGACTCCTGAATTGCTGCTACGACGGACATTACCTCAGCTTCGGTTGATGATAGTGCGACAGTCCGCTGACGTTTTGTAGCCCATGATATAGCTCCAGATTGAAAGGTAAATACATAGCCTGTTGTAGAACGTCTGTCATCTAAATCACCTGCCCAGTCTGCATCGCAGTACCCTTCCAAATCGCACGCTTCCTTGTAATATACAATGCCTTTTTCCATTGTTCCCTTTAGGTACCTCATCACACGCTTAACAGCTACCCAGTGCGCCTTCCCTGGGTTGGTTCCAAATCTACTGAGCAAATTAACGGCGTAGGAAATATCGGCGCGAGTGATTTCTGCAGCAAAGAGCAAACATCCTATTGCTTGCATATAAGGAACATCCT
The DNA here is from genome assembly GCA_963576555.1 of Ferdinandea cuprea. Taxonomy (NCBI): domain Eukaryota; kingdom Metazoa; phylum Arthropoda; class Insecta; order Diptera; family Syrphidae; genus Ferdinandea; species Ferdinandea cuprea. Next base: position 11,259,471 of record OY754959.1, read on the forward strand.
TCATTTTATGTTTTTCAGTGTCATCTTTGGGACACATATTTGAAGACAGCCTTTGATTCAGGTCTACCGGAGTCGAGATAGGGTTGCACTGATCCATGTTGAAGCGTCTCAAAATATCTGAAATATATTGGGATTGATCAATTTTTATAGATGATTTGCTTCGTGTGATTCGTATGCCTAAGATCGAAGTCGCCTCCCCCATGTCCTTCATTTTAAAATGTTTCGACAACTCTTCCTTAAGATGAACCACAAGATCGATCGTATTTGAGAAGATCAGAACATCATCGACATAAATTGCAATAAATAACATTTCCGTTCCAGAAAGTCGATAGTAAATACACTGATCTACATCACTGCGCTTCAAGCCCATATTGATTAAAACTTGATTGAGTTTCTCATTCCAAACTCGACTGGATTGTTTGAGCCCATAAAGAGATTTTTTAAGCATACATACACGTTCAGCACAATCATCAAAACAGCTTGGCTGAGTCATGTAAATATCTTCCTTTAATTCACCATTCAAGAAGGCGGTAACAGCATCCATTTGATGCACGAGGAGATCATGCCTGGCCGCAAGTGCAAATAAAAAACGAATTGAGGTATACCTTACGACAGGTGCAAACGTTTCGTTGTAGTCGATTCCCTTTTCTTGAAGAAAGCCTTTGACCACCAGCCTTGCCTTCCGTCGAATGGGTTCCCTATCAGCATCGAATTTAGTTTTGAACACCCATTCAGAACTAACGGCCTTTTTGCCAGCTGGCAACGCAGTCAAAATCCAGGTTTTGTTCGAGAGCAGTGCATCAAACTCTTCTTGCATCGCTTTTCTCCACAAATTGGCATCGGAACCCGAGAGAGCTTCTTTGGGAGTTGATGGATCACTCAGCAATTGACCTGTTGCACAGAGATTGTAATTTGGCCTTGGCATGGTCACAATTCGCTCAGAACGCCGAACGGTTTCTTCATTCTCTAGGCCAGAAATATCCTCATCTGGAACATAGGATACGTCGTCCACATCATTACCGCTGTCTGAATATTCGCTTATAAAGGGTGATTTTTTAAGAGGTTTAGAAATTTTTTTAAAAAAAAAACACAAAAAATTCGAAAAAATGAATGAAATATTTATTTGAATCGATAGTTTGAACCTTGCAATTTAATGTTTAAAGATAATTTCATGCAAATGTTGACCGCGGCTGCGTCTCAGGTAGCCCATCCGCTGAGTCCAATTTTGGCATACTCTTTCACACATATCGGCCGGTATCTCACGAATGAATGCATGGATGTTGGCTTCCAGTGCGTCAATCGAAGCGGGCTTGTCCCTATACACATTAGCCTTGGCATACCCCCACAAAAAATAATCTAATGGTGTCAAATCGCACGATCTAGGCGGCCAATTGACCGGCCCGAAACGTGAAATTAACTGTTCACCAAACTCGCCTCGCAATTGCGCCATTGTTTCGCGTGCTGTATGGCATGTGGCACCGTCTTGTTGAAACCACATATCATGCAAGTCAAGAACTTCCATTTCGGGCAAAAAAAAGTTTGTTATCATCGCTCGGTAGCGTTCACCATTGACAGTAACGCTGCGATTCGCATCATCTTTGAAGAAATATGGCCCAATAATGCCGCCGGCCCATAAACCGCACCAAACAGTGGCTTTTTCGGGATGCATTGGTAGCTGTTGCAATGCTTCTGGCTGATCTTCACTCCAAATGTGGCAATTTTGCTTATTTATGTACCCATTCAACCAAAAATGAGCCTCATCGCTGAACACAATTTTTCGATAAAACATCGGATTTCCACATTTTTCACAGAGCACGAATTTTGATAGTAAAATTCAATAATTTGCAAGCGTTGTTCATTTGTAAGACGATCCATGGTTAAATTGCAAACCAAACTGAAGCTGTTTGACAGTGACACAAGGTACTAAACACACGTCAGCTGTCAAAACCAGTGTTGCCAAAACCAAACTAGCTAAAAAATCACCCTTTAGTAGTAGCTTCGTGATTGGGTGGAGATTCTATGTCTTCGTATTTCAAGCTAGCAGTTGGCAATTCTAAGCATAATAAGCGTGGATTCCCTATAATAAAACCGGAAGCACCTAATACTTCTTTTTAATTTTCTCGTGTATATTAGTATACTAGAGAAAAAGTTATTGCAATCGTATGGAAACTTAGGACTGAAACTGTTTCAATATTTGTATTTGGAATTTTTGGGGTAACATCTCAGGGCGTTTTTTGTTTTGTTTCATCACTTTAAATAGCGGTTGCCTCCTATACAATTTTTTGTCTGTTTTTTGTATTTTGAATACTTGCCAAGAATAGTGCATTATCAGTTTTTCTAAAACGGGCCATTATTACAGAAACGAAAATATCACAAAAACCAATGAATGTTAAACAAATTTGCATACATCAATTTTTGAAATAATTTTTTTAAAATTCTTTTTTTCTTATAAGGATTTTCTTAAATTTAAATTAAATTCTGTTCGATTTGATAAATATTTGTATTTTGAACAATTATGCAAAAAGTGTCCAATATGCAAAATGACACCAAGATCGTTAGAGACGTTTTTGAAGAAATCGATTTATTCAAAAGTTGAAAAGTTATTTAAATAAATTTGGATTGCGATTAAATGTTGCCATTGCATTTGAAAAGATTTAAAAATGAAACTTAGGGAGTGAGAAAATTATGTATGACGCGGTTTTATACTAGGTTCTATTCAGAGAGCAAAAATTTGATGTAAATATTTCTACAGAATATAATAAGAAAAACAAAAAAAAAACGATTAATTTTCAATATTATTTTAGAAGATCTTGGACCTAAAACTCGAAGCAAGGGGTGGTGCTATTTAAGTGAGCAATACTGTAATGTATGCATTCCAATTTTACGTAGGTATACTTTTTGGCTATACCTACAGACTGGACTTAGGGTACTTTGGTAATAAACAATCAACCACAAAATCGTTCTTAGTACCTTTATATGTGGCTGAAGAAGGACTAGTATACAAGTCGAAGAGGTTTCAAAGGTTTTGCGGGAGTGCTTTAATTCGATTCGAATTATAATTCAGGGCGATAAAAAATACCTACTTATGGTGGCGCTTATATAAAACTAAAGACACCTGCGTACTTTTGAACTTAATGCATTCTTTTCAAAGGAACATAATATAATGCAAATGTGTAAGCGGACGCAAAGTGGAATCCATTAAAAAATTTAATTGTATAGTAAATAGTGATAAGGTTAGGTTAGGTTAGTTGGGTTGCCGATAGGGAGCAACACTTAGGTCCTTGTGGACCTATTGTGCTACCCTTCAGTGGGGAGGGGGGGGGATAAGCCGATTTCCTTCTTTACGTTGATTATTACCCAATGTTTGTTAAGCCATCCCGATGCCTCCAGGAACCTGAAAAGATTAGACATACATCTGAAAAATTCTATAACGGAAGAAGCGTCTTGCTCTTCAAGTGACAGAGTCTCGGGCAGTGGCAGAGATAGTGAGTTGTGTCCTCGTCACCGCAGCTCCTACAAATTTCGTCATATTAGTAATTTACTTTCATCTTAGGAAGTTGTGGCCAGTTAGAGCACCTACCAGCTCTGTCATACTGTAAGAGCTTGTTAGTTCGGCTCTTGTTATACTGTGGCCATAGTTTCCGTGATATATCACAAGTGGTTATAGATTTCCATCTGTTATTGGCCTTCATTCTGATCTCTAAGATTGCAGAGTGGCGTTTTGATCGATCGGCTGAAGTGCTCGGTCATGACCCATTTCGGATCCTTCTCTTGCTAGCTCGAATTCACCTAGAATCCAGCAAAGACATACCTTGTGCTGTGAGCCAAGAGCATTAAGCTCTATGCGACAATGCGGTGAACCAGCTTGGATTTAACTTCAGTAGCATCCACAGAAGTATTTTGTGTTTCGGTCCGCACCTTCTGCCAAAGACAAAAATGCATTTGCTGCCATCCTTACTCATTCATTGACATTCAACCTCCAGTTAAGTTACCTATCAAGGATAACACCTAGATACTTCGCAGTCTCCACCACCTTTAGAGGGATCCCCGCAATAGCTGGTGGTTCGAATTGTGGTGTTGTTCCTTTTATTTGTGAACAGCACAAGTTCGGTCTTCTGGGGATTTATATAGGTATTCATTAAATTTCAAAGGTTTTCAGGACGCATAAAGTTAGACTTAGACTAGATTTCCCTACCTTGGGAATCACATACGCCAGGCTTTAGGAATATATCCGAATATATCAAGACTGCGAATGAAGAGTCTTTTGAGAATCGGTGTGATTATGGTTTTGCATAATTTGAAATATTGCGTAGTGATAAACATATAGTATAGATTACCTACACATATGCAAAGGCAAATCTTGAGTCGTTTCAGCTGCATGGATTTCATTATTAAAACAACTGTCATTGAAATGAACTACTTTAACTTTTTTTTTATAGTAGTTTGGGTTTTTTATTGCCTCCTGTTGTAATACATCACAAGCATTACAAAAAAAACACTACAATGTGTGCAATTAATTATATTTACACTGGGGAATACCACTATTAAATTCTAATCGCTAATTGACAAAACACTTACCAGCAATTACACCAATGTTTAAATGCACAGTGAAAAATTTCTCACTCGACGACGGCAATAATAATTTACTATAACGTGCTACGATTAGGCTTACATAAAATTAGCACTCGGCAATTTAATAGCATATTTACTTCGATGATAATCACTATATTTAACATCAACAGAGAAAAAACTGTATCGGATAGTTGAATGTGTTTGGGAATTGCCAACAATTGTCAAAATTATGCAACAAAGCCCGTTTCATAACTCGCGATTTCAATTGACGCGAGATTGTAACTTTCATCAATATGGAAATTTTACAACGCATGATACATATGTATGTATGAATTAAAAACGAACATAAAAAATTTATAAGATATGTATCTTGCAAATAGTAATAAAGCGAACGTGTCAGAGAGAAGTGCGCTTTTCTCATTGACAGCATCGTAAATGTGTGGTTGTACAGCAGCGTCAAGTCATCATAATACTCTAGAAGTCAATGGCCTCTGCCGTACGGTGCGGATATGAATTGCAATGTCGAGCTAATGAAGTGTCAGGGAGGAGGTGCATCTTCCGTCATTTGTATTTGCATAAAAGCGCAGTCAGTGAGGATTTCTATACTAGATACACGATATGGGAAATTGGTTCAAGACAATTAGGCATAGTGGGCATGGTATATCAGCTATCTACCGGTCTCACTTCAAGACAAAAGCTTGCATAAAACTGAGGTAGATGCGAGTGAAATTTCCAAGTGTATTTAAAAGGCCATTAGTGCCGACACATAAAACAAAAAAAAAATAAATGTTAAAAACTCAAATGGTATTAACAAGAGGGTGATAATTAGCATATATGCAGGTTTCGTTAAAATATGCAAACATACATACATATCTAAAGCAAACATACATTTCAAATGAAAATGTATAAAAAAATTGTTTACACAGATACTTCATATCTTGGTTTGGCGTAAAGTGCTGTTTTTCTTGTTTTCTTTTATTTAATAAATTTGTACAAATATCGGTTAAGTAGAGACTATTTGGGAGCTGTGCCGAGTGGTTCCGGCAATTTGTCAGCTTCCTTTCCTGGTTATTTTGAGTGGAAGGTGATCTTACCCCTCTCGAGATAGATGGCAAGACAGTCCAGTTAAAAAGGGTTTGAATCCTAGTGTGCCATTGTTGATCTGAGTGAATGTTGCAGATTGAGTTGAATGGAATTTCTAGAAACACCTTCCTATTACTATATGAGGAATCTAAAGTACATAGCGGTACAGTTGTGTACACCTACGACAAAGCTGATATGGAGATAGTTAAAGAAAATTCTAAGGGTTTTCTAGATATCTTTGGGTATTCGCTTGCCGACCGCCTACCCACAATAATGCTCCGGAGAAAGACTTTTACAATTGGCAAAATCTGTGCTGGTGATGATGCCTTCAATCATTTCAAAGTGCTTAAGAGCGCCACTTTTTGGGTCTTCCTTCCGAATCGCCAAGAACGAAGCATTCAGGCCAGTTCTTCCGGAACCAGAGTCTACTAAAGAAATATTTAAATCCGATTGACAGCCTTAGCTGGACAAAATGTTTAAGGCAGATTTTTGTTTACCAAAAGTGACGGGTGCTTAAATATACATTTGTACAGATAGCTAAGTCGCGAAAAACGTTCTTACGAATACTTTAAAATTTATAGAGGAGGCAATATTTAAAAGTTTGGAAGGTGTAAACCTTTTAGCACCTGGTTAAGGGTTGCGATACCAAAAAAGTGTAATTGCGAGACAAATTACTTGAAATAGCCGGATATGTTTTAAAAATTTGCACAACAAAAAAAAAACCTAAGAATATGATGGTAGCATTTCTTTTTTGAAAAAAAAAAAACGCTCCTAAAACTTTGTATGGGCCAACAACTTTGTATGGGTGATATATTGGAACAAATTTTGGCTAAATATCTTGTTAAACATTTTTTTTTTTGGTTTCTAGGAAAATTTTAGTAAAAAACATCCGTTAAAGGTAGGCATGGCAAAAAACTTCATGTTACAAACTTATAAAGGAGTGCTATGCCTACATATCTAGTGGAGGTTGTAACACTCTATCCCTCTAACTTTAGCTTTAAAACGGTTTTTTCTTAAATGTAGGCGTGGCAGTGGCCGTATTCAAAAACTGTTTACACTCAACTATTTCGGAGCCCTAGGGAATATGTGGTCCAAATTTCAACTTCCTAGCTTAATTTTAATGTCCTAAAAATTGCGTACGGACGGATGGATGGACATTGCTAAATAGTCTTAGGTTTTGGCCCTGATCATAAATAAATGTAATTTTAGGGGTGTTACAAACTACGTGTCAAAATGAATATACCCTCAGGATACGGTATAAGCACAGAATCATTTCACCAGAGCAACTTGTATCAACCAATCAATATTATTGGGCTCCTTAAATGCTAATATGAAAGATTAAGCTGGAAGACCAATGGTAACGGGTTGAACATCATAGTGAAGAAGACATTGAAAGTGAAGAACCTTATGCTTCACAAGTTTGGACACTATGCTACACCGTTCGTAAGGGTACAGACCCAGACATGACACAGCAATCAACTTTTTTTTTCTTCTTCTTCTCTCCATTTAACGACGAGATTATGATCAGGATTCTAGGGATCATAACCCTCGAACTTCACTGCATTCAAACTGCTCCGCCTGTAGGGTTCGCGGGTTTGACCTCAAAAAATATCTGCAGCCCTTTCGATTTTGAATCACTTCATCATTGAGGCCAATCAAATGCTGATGTTTCTGCATTTGTGTGATCCAGAAGTTTTTAGGCCTGCCTCTTTTACGCGATTGTAAGAGAAAGTTGATTGGCATCGCCTTTTTGACGGGGTTCGTAGCATCCCTCCATTGAACATGACAATACGAAACTGAGTCGGTCGTTCTCCAATTTTTTCGACATGAGTTCTTTGCCGTGAAGGCTTCCTCGGATTCCTGAACTTCCAATCAACTTTTTATAGCCCGAAATTGAAGTTGTTTATCTTGAATCTGCGTTAAAAACAAACTGATTGGCCCCAAAACCTTACGATCAAAGTTCACTCATTGTAAAAAATACAATTTGACATAATGTTAAACCTTAGAATTGACAATGCTTCTATTGGAAAACTTTGCGGAAAGTTTGATCATCAATTCATATTTCTAACGCAAACTTCTCGGGAAGTTACTTCACAGCAATGCACGTATTTTCGACAAATGAGCTTGATGACAAACTCTGTCAAATGTATTTGAAATGTCAAGTGTTCAATGTTCACAATGTTCGTTTTACCCACAAATGTGTAATGAACTAGAAAGTCAACTTTGCATTCCCTTGAACCTACATTTTTTTTCAATCTCTCATATTTCCTATCTCTGAATACTTGAATACGTGTCAGCCATAGATTTGAAGTTTGTTTGTAGGTATTTACGAAATTGGACTAGATCAGCTATTGAAAGTGACATTTTTTGGGGTCCGCCATTAAAAACAATATAATTTCTTATAAGGTGGCATTGAATTTGGTTTGCACATAAACTTTTAGATTAGTGGAAATTATATGTGTAAAAACAGCTTAGTTAACGTTCGGTGTCAAATTGAGAGGCTATCTGGCTTATTACTCACATGTGGTTTAACCAGACTGGTAGCGAGACAATCACAAGTGGAACTTTTGTTACGAATCTAAAGGGAGGTTAGTTCAATCGGTCTGTAGTCGGAGAATGGAGATTTCAGGGCATCTTGGCAGACCAGAAGAGTAAGACACATTGAGAAGTGCCTTTTACAAAAAGCGGTATTTTAATATTGGCTGCTGGAATATTCTTCTCTAGGCTCTGGACGGGACTTCACATGCGACTCTTTGCTCTTATTAAAATTTGTACTAAAGTTGTCATCCAGTACAAAATCTGGGTGTCAGGGTGTCATCCGGACGACAAGTTTGTATGACTGCCTGATCGCACCTTTACTATCTTCTTCGAATAAGACATGTGCTTTCCCAAAAATAAAAACTGTCTTGAAGCTTCTTACCATAACTGTTTAATTGACTTTGACAATTACTGACCTGTAAATAAGAGCCGAGTGATGCAATAAAACCTGTGAAAGGTTACTTCAGGATCTCAACATTTACAAATCCGCTGGCCCAGATGGTATTTCCCCTATAGTTCTGAAGAGGTGTTCTTCCACGCTGGCAAAACCACTGCGTAAGCTTTTCTATCTGTCCTATTCTTCGGGGCTCTATCCGAGAAGATGGAAAACAGCATTTGTCCAGCCCGTCCCAAAAAAAGGCGAATCTTCCTCGCCCTCCTCTTACCGAGGACTTACGTCCCTTCTTTCCAAGGTCATGGAAACGCTGATAAATCGTCAGCTTATGAAATATCTCGAATCCCGAAAACTTTTTAATGACCGGCAGTACGGTTTTCGCAGCAACAGATCCACTGGTGATTTGATGACATATCTAACCGAAAAGTGGAACCAATCTATTCACCATGGTGGTGAAAGCAAGGTCGTTGCGCTTGATATTTCAAAGGCATTTGACAGAGTTTGGCATCAAGCTCTCTTGTCGAAAATGCATGCACTTGGGATCGATGTTACCCTTCTTCAATGGATTAGAAATTACCTTTCGGACCGTCCAATACAAGTTGTTTTGGACGGTTTCAAGTCTGCAACTCACCAAATAAATGCTGGTGTCCCTCAAGGCTCTGTTTTGTCTCCGACTCTCTTTCTCATTTTTATCAATGACCTCCTGGCTGTCACTTCTAATCCAATCCATTCCTTTGCTGATGACAGTACCCTCAGCTTTACATATTCGTTTCCTGGGCAACGTCCCACATCTTCGGGCGTTGAACTGGAACGGCAACGTATGTTAAGCTCATTGAATTCCGATCTTGACAGCGTTCTTAAATGGGGTAAAACCAATAGAGTGGAATTTAATGCTTCCAAAACACAATGTTGTCTTCTGTCGTTGGAATGACCACATATTTGATGTCGCCAAGAACGCTGCGAAATGTCTAGGCTTCCTAAAGCGATGCAAGAAATATTTAACCCCTTCTGATCTGGCTAGAATCTACAAGGCGTTTATTCGCCCAAAACTTGAGTACAACGCTCATATCTGGCCTGGTGCACCAATAACATATTTGGAGCTACTTGACAGGATCCAAAAACGTGCGGTAAAACTTATTGGCGATCGAGACATCGCGAAATCACTTGACTCTCTTAGTCATCGTCGTAATTACTCCTGCCTGTCATTGTTTTATCGGTATTTCCACCACAAGAGCTCAAATGAAAAGGCCAGTTGCATTCCACCCCTACAGCAATTCAACCGCAATACTCGCCTTGCGAGGAATGCACATCAGTTTACCCTTAAGCCTGTTTTTGGACGTACTGTGAAATATAAAGATTCCTTTCTCAACCGTACAATACGAATGTGGAATGCTCTGCCACGCTCTGTTTTCCTTTGCATTATAATTTACAAACATTTAAAACCAACGTGCATCGGTTTCTCCCTTTCTCTAATCCTTCATTTCCCTAATGCCCGCACTGTGTCACTTCATTATAAGGGTATCCAAAGTCCCTTTAGTGCGCGTACATTATAAAAAAAAAAAAGGTTAAATATTTCAAAAGGATCAATTTCGAGGCTCACATAGTCTAAGTAGGTCAGCTTTCGGTAACACTAAATTGAAATCAAAAAGTGTTATATATTTTAATAAAATAAATAACCTTGAAGTTGTCAAGAGTAAACTCCACGTGATATGCGATAGTTATGCGCATTGAAAACATAACTTTTCGCACCCACTTATCGATTGAAATTTTCATACAAATAGTCACTTTCGAATAATAGTTTGCCTTTCATCTGAGATCTGACGCATTATGCGAGCCACTCCCAGCTTTTGTCACACATCAACTTGTACATGGAATTAGCAAAGTAGTCGAAAAATGCTGCCCTTGGTCAGTGAATTTCAAGTAGCTATACCTTTCACTTTCACATGCATAAGAGAGCAAGTGTAATATGTCATAAATGTGACATATATCTGTCAATTCAAAGTTACTTCAGATATCCCATTAAATCTTCCACCTAATTAAGTTGCTCATAGCGTACACCTTCTTTTCGAAACCACAACACATCAACTCATATTAACTAACTCCTGGCTGCTTACGTCACACTGAGATCTGTACAAGCCGTTCGATGCATGAAAGACAAGAAATAACGAAAAAAACCTCTGACCACAGGCGTTCGCCATTAGCACTCTCAACCTGCGTTGCCATTACCCAGTCAAGCAATCAACGCTGTTTCTCTTTTATAGGCATCGCTTGAACAATCAGCTACCGGTTACCTCCTTTGTGACGGCACGAGCTATCATCTCGCGCAATTTCATCTTAGATCCGACACTTGCTTTGCTTGCCATAAAACGCAACGAATTTACCGGCATAGAGCATTCAATTAACTTCATCTTTCTCTATACCTCCATATTCACAGGTTGCAGACGTTCATGTATCAAGTGATCGCCACAAGCGTCGCAGCTTATAAACGTACAATGACGGGGCACATGGAAACGACTCTGGTGTTTGTGATTTTGACGGTCTTGAACTTGGTCAGCGGAATACTAGATGCCAACGTACTCGAAACAAACAAGCAATGGAAACTCATTTCGTATAATTTCCCACCGAATATACGCTCAAACGATCGCAGCATTTACGTTCCGGAGAATGTCTTGATAACTGGCCTGGCTGTGGGCTATGATAGAATTTTTGTGGCCACACCACAGCTTTTTACGGGTGTTCCAGCGACACTTAGCTCACTGCCGAAGGCCGGTCTTGTGGATAATCCGGTCTTGGAGGTAGGGCTGACTTCAACGTTAAATGGATTTATTTTTAATGACTCTTTGACTAGGTCTTTCCGGACTGGTCATTCGCAGTAGCCGGCCGAAAAGACTTCAACTGCAGTGACTTGAAGTTGATATCGATCTATAGGCTAAAGATTGATTCGTGTAATCGACTGTGGGTCTTGGATGCTGGTATATCTCGATCTTTGGAGGACTACGAAGTGACGTGTCCGCCGAAAATTCTCGTCATTGATCTCAACACAAATTCAGTTGTCAGAAGGTTACAATTTTTGCTCAAAAACACTGGCTCTGACTAAAATTTGGATTGTTTTTTTTTCCAGAATTGACTTTCCCCGACAGGTATTGCGCGGAGAGTCCTTATTCACAAATTTGATCATAGATGAAACTACTTCTAAGCTGGGAACCTGTGATGATGTCTTCGTTTACATTTCGGATACCGTGGAGCCGGGTGAGTTTAATACATCTTGAAGCTGGAATTTCGTACTCATTTTCAATTCTCTCCAGCAATTGTTGTGTATGACAGCCAACAGGATGTCACTTGGAGACTGTCGCATCCCTCTATGTACCCTGATCCAGATTTTGCTCAGTCGGATATCCTTGGAGATCGTTTCATTCTCATGGACGGCGTTGTGGGTTTAGCCTTTGATGACAAGTCTGGAACTCTTTACTATCAACCTTTGGCTACCGATCGGTAAGATTCCAAAATCGCTCCTTTTCAATCTGTCTGTGACTTTTGACTTTACAGGGTCTTCTCAGTATCTCGTGAAGTGCTTCGATCAGGACCGTTGGCTGCCAATCAAATTTTGCCAGTTAAACTTGTAGGCAAAAAATCATCGCAGGGCATTTCCTTGGGCGTATCACCAGTTGACAGGAGCCTGCTATTCAGTCCACTCACAGAGGTCGCTGTTGCATCATGGAATCCAGCAACAGGAAGCCAGAGGTATGTTATTCGATCTCCTACCACTCATTACTTTAAACTCTTTTTCTAGTATTCTTGCAGCTGACGAACAACGCCTTCAGTTTGTCGCTGACATCGGAACATCTTACATTGAACCCGGAGTCATCTACATGATCTCGTCAAAGTTCCACAGATTTTTCTTGAAAAATCTAAATCGCAACGAGTTCAACAATCGCATCTTGCGTATGGATTTGAATAAGGGCCGTATTGATCCGCCAACTATTACGACAACAGGTTTTGGATATTATCAGAGCAATGCCTTAGATAAGCGACCAACTTTTGGTGCTTCAGCCGATGGTAGCTACTTTACAAGTGCTGGAACAAGTCTGGCTACTCGACAGCCATTTAGATACGAACCGGTACGCAAATCGATCAGGAATCCTTTTACTGCCCTGAATCAAGGCGAAGCCTTGGCAACAAAGTACACTAGAACACAATCGCAGAGGTCTTTTCTTGATAACTTGCCATCAGCAGGGTACACGTATGGCAGATTTATCTGAGTACAGAATGCCATGTTAAATTAAGCGCACTTATGTGAACAGAAAGGTTTAGTACTTAATTGTTTTACATTTAGTACTGAATTTTTGTAATTTATTTTTTCTTTGTGTATATAAAGTGATGAAATTAATATTCTTTAAACGTCTGCATCTGCAGATATGTACATTTATGTAAATTATGTAATAAAATATGTTTTTGTTTTTATTTCGTGAATCTTTAATTTTTGTTGTTGTTTTTTGTTCTAAATTTTTGGAAGGCTTCTATTTAGTTGTCTAAGCTTTACATTGATATGTTTAATGAGATGTGTATTTTCTTTTAGCAATGAGATAATTTTTGGTTGCTTGGCACGATTCCGCCTATGATCAAAACTGATATTCTTTAGAGATGACGTTTTTAACTATGCAATTCAATCCGATGAGCTGGCCAGATTTGGTTCCTCGCTTCCGGAACCCTGCGCGGTGGGAGTTTTCCACCAGTTTTGTTTCGTGAAGGGAGAAATCTGCCCACACTTCAAGGCGAGGCGGAGTCCAGGTGGAGGAATCTGACGAACTGCATGACTTCTAGGAAAACTTGGCCCAAATATAACAAATCCAGAAACCAAAACCTCATTAACAGAACGCGGAGGGATGTCGCTAGACTGCTGGCTGTAAGTAAAGGCTACTTAGCGGAAGGCACTCACGCTGCCAGGCTAGGCTAGGCAGAAGAGCCTATTTAGCATTGACAATGCAAGTCAAGAATTACCTCCACCCGACTAATAAGAAGTGAGATTTTCGCAAGATTTGGTCAGCCTCTTGAATAAAGCCGAGTTCACAAGAAAGAAAACTCTAATAATTGCGACAACTATCGAGGGGTCTGCTAAACATGTAAAGTCTGCCGTATTATGCGAGCGTCTGAAACAGTTTTTCAACGATCCGATAGGACCCGAGCAGTACGTTTTTAGGCACGGTAAGTTCACAACTGACCAAATATTCACACTACGGCAGATACTGAAGACCTATGTAAGGTTACGATACCACGTGAATCTGAAGCTCTTGCCTACACGTTGAACCATTTTGAGCTTTTTATAAAGCGTTATAGACATTTTGGGTCTTTCGAGTTTAGATCGTTAAGATCATTGTAGAAGTAAGCTCCTAGACGGAGATTTCGTTTCCGGGAGAGATCAGGGCATGCGAAAAGAAGGTATGGAGTTGTCTTTTCCTCCTTTTCAGCCATACAGCTCCTACAAAAGTCGTTTGAACAAGCGCAAAGCCTTGTTACATGCCTGCCATTTAGACAGTGTCCAGTGATGACACCAATTGCAGCACTAATGTGCGTTCTATTGAGGGTAATCAAACTTTTAGAGCATCTTAGATCCAGCTAAGGCCGAATCTGCTTCGATGTGAGACAAGTAGTGCCACCTGTCCATCTGTGGTTCGTTTTTCTATTGCCCCCAGTTTTTCAGGCAAAATTGTATGGGTAGTTCCAAGTTTGGTGAGTTCGTCAGCCTTGCAGTTATTCGGAATGACCCAGAACAGGTAGATGTTGAACTGCTCTGCTCAGCCATCTCCTTTGATCTCCTTGATCGGCAATCTAGGGCTACTAAAGAGTTAATAGAGACCGAATCCAGATACTTGAATATCCTATGCGGATACCAACATTATTCTTTAGCCAGGACAAGACTTCCTTTAACATCATTTGGTTTGTTTGTTTGAGGCCAGCTATACAGAACCATATCTAGTTTTAGCATTCCTGCCAAACTCGTCCGTTTGATCACGATAGAGAAAGATGGCTGCCGCATCAAGGTTGGTAACGACCAAGCCAACTCACGAGGTCAGATATTTCAGAAGTCAATTACTTGCATCCGCCGCTCCGATTATATAGACGTCATAAGAGCGCTGTGAGCTGTCATTGATGTAAGTATAGAAACAGAAGCTGCAGAAGCGGTATAATATTGAGGTAGTAAGGGACTCGGCTCTGCTCTCACATCTGAAAACTACACCTCCTCAGAAATCATAGATCGCTCTTTCTTTATGCTAATAAGACAACTATGTAGTAAAGTCCTCTCCCGAACAACTTAGGAAGCTCCATATAGGACATTAAAGACATCGCGCTAATTGTAGAGTCGTATTGGTTCAAGTCCACGTTCACCCGTGACAGAAGCTCCCTCTACCTAATTAATTTAGCAAAAACAAAAAAATCAAAACATATAAAATCGCGCAGCTAAATAAATAATGTTATTGATCATTGTAATGGTTTAACTAAAAAAAAAATCACACTTTCTCGTGAACCTTTAAGATAGGGTCCGCCAAATAACTTTTTTTTTTTTTTAAACAGGGCGCAAAACATCGAGTGTAGCTTCGGCTGTGTGGCACGTAGCGTCGTCCTGTTGAAACCAAATGTTGCCAATATCCTCCTCTTCAATTTTTGTGAACAAAAATTCGTTCAACATGGCCCCCGATAACGATCGCCATTGACTGTAACGGCCACTCCTTGCTCATTTTCGAAGAAAATTGGCCCAATTATGTCGCAATATTTCCCAGCGTTGTTCAAGCGTATACACAACCAAATTCGTTCAGCGGAAGGATAAAACTAATTATCTGTCCAATCACTAATTGAAAAAAAAACGTTAGATGGCGGACCCTATATAAATAAATATTTGTTTCGCGCTATTTCTTGTGGATGTGCAGTAATCATTGCTTAAAATTAGTATTCTTCTTTCATCTTGATGCGACCTTTTTCCACAGAGATACCTACAGCTCTTTAAAAAAAAGACAGAAGAAATGCTCCATAAAAACTTCGACATAGAAAAGTTAGACTCGCATAAATCTTGTTTTTAGAGAGGGATTTCATAAATAATTAAATAGATTTACCTAAATCGTATCCACTAATTTATTGTGATTAGTGCTAAAAAATTAAATAATAAATAAAAAATAACGCCTAAATGTATACTATCTTTTATAGTGAATAGTTAGTTTGAAAGTTGGTGGTATGCTCTTAGGCGTAGATAAGGTAGTTTCGCAAATCTTTGCACTTGCTTCGCTGATAGCCGTTCAAATCCACTACATATGATATTTAAATTTGGTAAATAATTGTTGAACGAAATAAAAAGTTTTAGTTTTGTTGATTGTTTGTTCTATATCAGATAACAACATAATATATTTGATATCTGTTTAAAAAAATATTCCCGAAATGGACGTAGACATGCACTTTTAGGGCATTTTTAACAGAAAACTTAACCATACGAAGCTGTTTTTGAAACCTACAGGGATACGGATATCTATCATACTGAAATTTAAAAATAGAAGAAGTGTGTATCGGGACTGTAAATATCTTTTGCGGGTCTCATACGAAACCATATGGAGAGGAATTCGGGATTTCACGGGGTACGATCATCCACCATTCGAATATGCTAATTATGCGAACTAGAACTTATTCAAACAAACTATCCTACGTTTTAGGTAATTATTTAATGGACAACTAATTCACATCAAAAACTGATTACACAAAATATCTCGTAGTTCCCAAAACTTCGCAATTGAAGTCAATTTCTCCAGCTGTTATTAATAAAAGAACTCAAGCGTTCTAAGTTTACGTTTGGAAAGAAGTCGTTACCCTCTGCTTTGAAAGGATCAACAAATATGTCATCATATCCGGTGGTATAATTGAATACATTAAATCATTCTGGTGATACTGATAGACGGAAATGTTCTGGATGTTTAATTGTTTCTCTTTGTTTTCATAATCACACAAATCTCATGGTCCTTTTCATTTCTTCCGGGAAGCCAGCGTTCATCCTTTAATTATCCGGTTACAACTGATCTCTCCTTAAATACATCGCCGATAATTTTAAATTGCTAAATAAATAAGTAGAAGCGTAAGAAAACTTTATTTATTTACCCATAATTTAAAATGATTGCGCAATAATTTTGTGTTTGTTGATTTGTTATTGCCAAGGAGTGCCGCCGCGTGTGGGTATCGAACATTATTGAATTTTTTACACAACGCTTAATTATTTTATTTGCATAAGAACGAAATAAACAGTATCACAAAAATTGGTGTCACCTGAATGCCAGCATTACGGTGACACCAATTACCCATTACCACCGCTAATTGGTAGTTGCCCTCATTATTTTGAAAAACATGCAGGATTGTAGTTTTATAGCTACGCTACCCACACAAATGCATTGCTATCCAATCGAATGAGGTCACATTTAAAATGATACCTATGTCATTCTTTTGTATTTATGCGAGAAGACTAAGTGACTTAAAAAATACAAAGCAGGATTGTAGTCCTCTAAAGCCAACTGTATAAGGGCCCTACACACGATACTTCAAAAATATAATAAAAAACATTTTTTTGCATCAAGTAGGTAACTTTAATTAACGTTGACAACATTTAAGCTTCAATTCTGTTTAGTCATTCTCTAAAAGTGTCAACGAGGATAGGTCACAATGTGAATCTGTTTGCAGCTTAACGACGCAAATAATAAATAAATAAATCCATAGCAGCTTGGGATGAGCTAAATACGCGCTAGTGCGTAATAGAACACTAAAATTAAAGTCAAAGCTGTTTTGCATGATATCCCAAGCATTATGGCAATTAGTTTTGGCCATAGTTAGTCAGTTACCAGGAGGTCTCTATCACCACGTACTGACTTGCAGCAGTTATCCTGGAATGGAAATGAAAATACACTTTAAAATGCAGAATTGTTCATTCCCTCTATATTCGAAATAGGACCAATATATTTCTTTTTGAAAATAAATCGAATATCATTTATTTTTTGCCATTGGGCACTTTTTAAGCTGGTGGCCACTTTTTTTTTATCCTATTTTCACTTTTGATCATCGGTAACGCTGGTTCCGTGTCATACCGGAATCTCGGGATATGAGATATCCTGAACCTGTGTTGGTTCGAAAAAAAGAAAATTGTTTGTTATATGTATGAGCCTTATTAGAAGTAATAATTTTTTACTTTTGTTCCGAAGATAGTAAAAAAAGTAAAAAGGAAAACGAGTTTAAAGAAATTCAAGGACCTATTTGTAGAGTAGGATGGCCGGAAATAATATTTTTATGTTTTTCAAAAATTCAAAATCTTTTGCATCTATTTGGCTAGAGCGTTGTTGTCCTTTTGCTCGATGTGGCCGAGCCAATGTAGTCGACGAGTTTTAGCTTTCCGGACTACATCCACATCTTGGTACAGCTCACAGAGTTCGCGGTTGTATCTTCTCCTCCATTCGCCCTCCTCGCACACAGGACCAAATATCCGTCAAAGGATTTTTTCTTTCAAAGGATCCCAGTATTAACTCTCCTTTCCTGCTTATCGTCCAGCACTCGGCGCCGTATCGCAGAACTTTCAGGATAAGGGTTCTGTAAAGCATGCACTTTGTCCTTCGAGTTAGGAGTTTTGAACCCATTTGTTTTGTCAAACCGAAGTAGCAGCGGTTTCCTAGGGTAATTCTTCAACGGATCTCCACTAAGATGTCATTTGTGGAGTTGATGTTTATCCCGAGGTAGATGAACTCCTTAACTACCTCAAAGTTGCTGCTATCAACAGTGACATTTTGTCCTAGTCGGTGGACAGATGATTGTTTGTTTGTTGATAGCATATATTTAGTCTTGTCTTTGTATCACGGCACGCTGGGATCGACCGATATAACTATATCGTGTGCATACCCCAGCATTTGAACTGATCTGTTGAAGATAGTGCCTTCCGTGTTGACACCTGCCCTGCGCACAATATTTGCTCAAGAACAAGATTGAAGAAATCACACGACAGTGCATCTCCTTGCCGAAATCCGGTGCATGTTTGAAAGAGTTCAGACTAGCTGCTGCCAAACTGCACACTGCCTCGCGTGCTATGTAGTGTCACGCGACACATCAGTTTTGACGGTATCCCGAATTGGGCCATCGGCACAAAAAGCTCCTGACGATGATGCTGTCATATGCGGCTTTAAAGTCGATGAAGAGATGGACTTGAAATTCGATTTGCCTTAGTATGAAGATTTGGTCTACAGGTGATCTGCCGGGCCGGAGGCCACACTGATACGTGCCGATTAGTGTGTTGCAGAAAGGTTTGAGACATTCACACAGTACGTTGGATAGGATCTTATATGCGACATTAAGCAGGGATATGCCTCGATAGTTCTTGCAAGACATAGGATCGCCATTCTTGAGCTGATGGTCCAGTCATCGGGCATGCTTTCCTCCACCCAAACTTGGTTGATGATTTGGTGCATGCGCCCTACCATAACATCACCTCCGTATTTGAAAACCTCTGCAGGTAGACCATCAGAGCCGGCGGCCTTGTTGTTCTTTAGCTTTTTTATAGCTAAGCCAACCTCTTCTATAATGGGCGGAGGGATTGGTTCTTTATTGACTGGACACGGGTTCTCTTCTTGCCCCATCACACTCTCTACATTTGCTGAAATGCTGCTTAAATTCATCTACTATTCCCTGAACGTCGGTGCCTAGGTTTCCATCGCTGTTACGAAGAGCCTGTGTTTCGGTCTTAAAGCCAGCAGCCAGTTGCTATACAGCTCAAAAAAAGAAAGTTATGACGCTTGAAGTAAAAATTAAAAAGCTTCATTTTAAATGCTTAAATTAATTTTTACTTAAGGCGTCATAACTTGCTGCTTACATTTTTTGTGTAATTAATTTAGGTCTACGAAATATGTTAAGTGGTTTTTCTAGCTATGTATATCTAATATTTCTGAAGAGTAAAGTAGAGTAGCTATACCTCAAAACAGTAATTAACTTGAGTTGGGGTGATAATACAATCCTCTACAGTACCATATTTTTCGCGTCTGATCTTCAGTAATATCTATCCCTATGAGCCGTTTTTTAATAAAACAACCTAAAATATAGATAAATCAATCTTGCTCTCAGCTGAATATGTGCGAACTAAATTTGGTTGCTAATGTTTCGCACAATACTGTATATGTAGGATAGGAGTAGACGGACGACTGCAGAAAGCATGCACAAACGAGTATTATGCAATATTAGATAGGAAACGGACGACGACACCAACGGTAGGATACATGAACCAAGATGTATGTATCTTTGGGACAGATGAATCAGAACGTAAACAACATAAGACACATGCAGAAGTAGACAGTGAACCGGAACGTAAACAACCTGGACATACAGAAGTAGATAGCAAACGACGACGAACGAAGAACGAATCGGAAGGTAAATAGACTGTACCCAAGGATGACAGAACTTATATATTCTTTTACAAAGAGATGACGACGGGTTACACGCGAGATATTCTTGCAAGTCTAACTTTGAAATAGATCAGTTGCAGTTTGTATCTCAAGGAGTAAAGCCACTAAGCTTGTTTATTTATCATTTGCAAATAAAATAGATAAAATAATATTGGAGTTGTGTTTTTCTTGGAATTATTAATTCGTACAAATTGGAGGCCCATCCGTGATATTCCTACATTTATGTATGTGCTACTTTATATTTAAGGATATCAGATCTGGCGAATATTTAGTTATTTAAAATGCCGTCGTATCTTCATACAAGTACCCTCCAGACTGCAATACTCATGGTTAAGTAAATCCATCTCCCTTATGCCACGCATGGCTACAACTATCCCTGTCGCTTTTGATTTCCACTTTAGCTAGAAACAACATATCCTTTCCGTACCCCATAAAATTATAGTAAATTGTATAGCCTGCCAAATTTGACACTGGCTTGCAAATTTTACTTAGGGGAAGGAGAGGGGAACTTTTTCTAACTTAATAACTAAGAATAATAATTTTCTTCAAAGGCTGACTCCAGTTTAAGTCGCATATCTATGGTTCCGCAGTTGACAAAACGCACTCTGATTAATCTCATCAACACGATATATTCGAATAGGTTATTAATCAAAGAACCTGCGATGCCAAAAAAAGAAGACTTATTTAAAACCACCACAATTAATTTTATTAAGATGTTTGCCTGCGTAGTCCATCTAATATAAACCGCATTTGTTGATGGATCGTTGAGTTAATTATTGATTGCTACAAATAGTAGCATGTCAAATTAGTACGTACATATATTTGTTTATTAGATATCAACGTCGTCGACGACTATCTGTCTGTTCAATTAACATATTTTAAACCGGCTAAAATTCCATGGTTATTAAAAATTTTTGTGGAAAAAAAACAAAAATTTTTGCGTGGTTGATTCATCGGGAAACCCGCTCACGTCGTGTCTTCTTTTTCTTTCATTTAATTCATGGATTCGACATTCAACCGAAACCACAATTTTACACTAAATAAACGAAAAAAAAAATGAATTAAAATTCGAATAGAAAGAGATAAGTTTCAATGAATGAGACTATTCGCAAACGAATTCGCAAAAACAAAAAAAAACATGGGTGATGTTTGCACACTTATTTATCTAGATAAAAATATTCATGAACAATTCTGGTAATTCCTCGTTTGCATGTATCACTTACTTAAATATTTAACTAAGACCAATTGTCGGTATTTGTTCAAAAGTATATTCACAACTTCAACAAAACAACGAACACTTCAACAAAATAACAAAAAAAAAAAGTACTTGAAAATGTGAAATATGTTTCACTCAACAGTGTTTGCCTAAAAGATGAAAAGAAATCTCGATAATGGAATTAATTTATGCTAGTGCTGAGCTTGGTTCTGCATTATTTACGTCAAACCAAAGATATTTGAAAGTTCTTCTGGAAACCTGTAAGGCGACAATGGCATAAGTTTGGTGCTTTTTTTCTTATTCAACTTGCGTGTATCTTTTTCAATTTGTGAAATTTGTCAATACTTGTTGGAATTATTTTGAATATTTAGGAATGTCCGGTACTTTCTTATTTTTGGGGGTAAATCTATTGAACAACAATGTGGGTGATCCTGCTGATGACGTGATTTTGACTCATATCTTGTATTATTCGAACAAAATCTATTTACGTCGTATCTTGCGGTTTTATATCTATCCTTGGGTCTGTGGTTAACTAAACTGTTGTTGTTGTTTGCTCTAAATACCTGTAAGTCATCTCAAGCGTCTAATGCGCAGTTGTAAAGGTCATAAAGTTTGTCATTGGATTGTGCTCTCTTACGTCCGCGGTTAACGTAAACGGGACCAACAATTTTACGAAGAATTTTGAGCTCTATTACAGATTTTTCTTTCGTTACGACTAAGAGTACGAAAAATAATGTTTCAGATTCGTAGATTAGGACTGGGAATATAAAGGTCTTATGCAGCCCAAAGAAACTTCAAGCGAGGATAATTAATTGTTTTAATTCTGAATAATAGAGCTCCAGTCCTTGACAGTTGATAGCTATTTCCGAAGTTCTTTATGATTCGTTAATATGGTGGGTAACCTTCTTCTTGCAGCTTGTTTTGGCTCGGATAACTGGTAGACCGCAAAACGGACAGGTTTGGCTGGGGAGCCAAAACTTAACGTGAATCTGTATATCACTCTACAGATTGCGGCTTTAAAATTGATAAAAAGGAGGTAAGCAGCGATCTGGTGAGCACAGTGGTTAGTTGATGTTGGAAAAGACTTCGGCTACCTAGGCACCGAAAACGAACAACAAGAAGAAAGTCAACAAGAAGAAACCCACAATATAAACGAATAAAGAATACACCTCTTAACCTGTCGGTAAATTTGTGTGATATTCTTGTTTCAAGCTCTTAGTTGGGAAAAGACAAGCATCGCTGTCAGACGTCAATTTGCTCTTACAACACGAATACCTATCCACTATTGATTGTTCGTACTGAGAATCGGTACGCAGTTTCTTCTGCAAATAACGAGCAATCAGGAGTCACTCGTTGCATAACATGTGTAGGTAGAAAATCGTGTACCGAGCGAAACGATACCGCACCGACAAATCAGGGAGCGACATTAAACGCAATTTTTTGACGGGCGAATTGTGGTTTATTTTGCTGACTTGATTGTGTTAACTAAGATCACTTATATTTTGAGTAACTAGACATAACATACCAACCTGGTGGGATATCGCATCATAAGCACGTTCATGTGATGTGAAATGCGTATCAACAAAGCTTCACCAGGGCCTTGGGTTACAAAAGCTTTAAAACAAATTATACTCAATGATTTCAATATACTAGTACCAGCTGTTTCGCCCGGCTCGATTATAATTAGCCCTAGCAAACATATCTTGTCCATCAAATGAAAATAAAGGTGTTAAACTCATACTTTCCGATACTAAAAATAGATCCTCCATAAAATAATAGCGAAGTCCTCCTTTCTACGGCGTTTCTGTCCGACACACAATTACACGAAATATGAAGCTAAAATTTGGAATATAGGTTCATCGTGGCCTAAAAAGGTGCAAGAATACATTTTTTTTCTTAGCTTCAAGGCCGAGGGTACTTATAAGGAGTTTAAGTTTCCAGTGCCATCTTGGTTAAATAATTGATCATAATGAAAACACAAGCACCTTAATAGTTGTGACACAAATCAAAGTTCCATATAAAATATGGCGCCATCTAGATTGGAGTAGACGATTCAGTACACCAACCGTAATTATAATACGTAATCGGAATTGTGGTGAAATCAGTTTGCTTTAAATTACTTGTGAATGAAATGAGAATTACTCAAAAACTGTAAATTCTAGAAAGCTGAAACTTGAAATATAAGTAGACCATGTGATGAGTAGGTGCAGAAATACAATTTATTTTCTTAATTTTATGTCAAAAATTATCAAACCATAACAGTTCCGACATAAATGCAAGTTATGCATAAAAATAGCGCCATCTGAACTCCAATTGGGACTGAAAACATTTTAATTACAATACAGAATCAAGGCTTAATGTAGCGCAAGTAAAGGCGCTCAGAGAGGGGCACGACATTATTGATAATTATACAGTAATACAGGAAGCGCGATATTTTGTAATAGGGTGGAGATAAATAAGAGTTTGAAATTGTAAATTAGAAGGAAATCATTTCGTTAAATATCTGCCAAACAATGTAAATTTACTTGCCAACCGCTGCTACTTTGGCCTAACGAGGCAATTGATTAGTAAGGCCTTGTCGAGAAACACCGGAGGGACAACGCAGTAGAGGAAGACCTCGCTAAAGGTGACGCGCGCAAGTGGAAGGGGAGCTCAACCAACTTGGAGTGCGCAACTGGAGGCAGTTAGCCAAAGATCGTGCTAACTGGAGAGGCGTATTGGTTGAGGCCCAGGTCCACCCCGGACTGTAGCGCCACCTAAGTAAGTAAGTAATGTAAATTTGCAATTCAGCCAAAATCGCTCATAAGAACATCACCTTTTGTTTTATACGAACAAGTTCGCAGATCTCAATTGAGCTAGTATCTAGTAGCGTATTTATATATTATATTTTCCAAGCAATGAAACTATCTGTCATTTTAATCGGAGTACAATTAAGTATCCGCTGTATAGATATATAAAATAGTTAGTATTTAGTTGGATAGCAAAACTAATTTCTATTTACACGGGCCAGACCAGCTAGTTCTATTAATAATACACATATGTCTGCCATAAATTGGTTGTTTATTCGATGTAGGTTGTCTGATTGTTATTAACTAAACGAATTACAACAATAAAAACTACCCAAACTATGTTATTCATAATTGATCTACTACAGTGCCATCTAGTGGCAAGTTACAATAAATTGAATAGCATTAAAAGTTAATTTTATTTAATAAAGTGTAGTGCATTCAAATCGCAAGTCAGAGTGGGTTAAGGGAGACTTGAAAGTAGTGAAGCTAAATTTGCAACTTGCAAAACTGCTATCAGTGCAATCGATATTCTGGTGACATTTGATGGATATACCTACCTAATGATTGCCAACATTAGCGATGCATTATGATAGCATACTGCAATCAGTTTCCCTATAGAAGAGTGTTACGTTAAAGAAATTGTTGACTTTGTAAAATTCTCAAACTCATGTTATGCCTATTTGCCTATTTGTTGAATAAAAATAATTGTTCTCTAGGAAATGACTTGACATAAATAACGATGCCAATTCTGGAAAATGATTGAAAGTACACTCAAGTTATGACTGCTCGCTAGCAACATACCTACACATATTTTTCTAATAGTTTTCCCATCATGAAATCATTGCCTTCATTGTTTGTTAGTTTTGGTTTTTCCGAATACCTACGTTCAAAGTTTCTTCTGTACTTACTTCTGCCAATAAAAAATGATTTACTCATCCCAAATAGCTTACTGACCTTTTTTTAACGATTCAAAGTCAAGTTTATCCTGTTTTCCACGAAACATTATCAGCAGCGGCATCGGCATTGGCATACAAACAAAAACCATAGAAGGTACTCATATGTATTATATAATCCATCTTAAATCCGATGTCGAAACGGAGAAAAATTAAAATGTTAGATAGGAATACAATAAATCTTTATTTTAAGAGATTTCCCATGAATATACATTCAGATAGTACGAGTAGCTATGTGAATGACCGCCATTGAACTAATCACCAAAATAAATACTCCAACTTTCAAGTTCGCAATAAATCTTTTTAATAAAAAATAAATATTTACCTAGATAATGTTTAGAAACCACACAATTTCATATATCAACCCCTAACTTTGCTGCCGATAGCTATGAATACTCGACCAGCTTATCGGCTTAGTGTCAAATTAGCATTTTAATTGTCCCGGTTTGGGCGCGCTTTAAAAACCTTCTATGTATCTGCCTAAGCGTTATACTACATGTTATCATTTTGAGAGCGTCATCGCTGATGATGGCGAAGAAAACTAATTTATATTGCGTGAAGAAGATCCATTCCATAAAACTTGTTTCAGGCGACAAACCGTGCCAGTAATCGTATTCGTATCGTACCGAGCTGAACGAACCGACCAACCGCAACAGTCAGCGGTAAAAGGGTCATCATTTCGTTGTTGAAGCTTCACTGAATCAGACGGTCTTATCGAATCGTATCAGTGTTGTCTTGCTTTAAATTTTAAATACGTATTTTAGTGAAATTAGATACTATAGTGTATTGTGATTGTGTCAAATTTCGATTTGACGTATACTGTGCTTGTTTACTCGAGAGAGATTAACTAAAAATATATAATTTCATTCTTGGAATACGTTTACTTAGTGAAAGATACATAAAGACACATTTTGTTGAAGTCGTCTTTAGTGTTAATTTATAATCGGCGTGGTGTTGTTAAATAGCTAATAAAAACTAATCTAGTAAACTTCGTGGGAATATTATTGTATTGTGGTGAGGAAATTAAATTTTTTTAATATAAATTTAAAACTGTATTCATTGTTGATGTACAAATTATGTTTATTTAGTAGCTATTAAATTTAGTTTCACATTTTTCTCATATAAATATTAAATAAGAATGTGTATCCCACATTTGTGCAAAAACCAAACAAACAGTTTTTGGGGTAAAATTTTCGAGAAAAATGCATTTTGAATAAAAGCTGAAAATCATAATTTTTATATAGTTCGATCTAAAGATATAGTGAGACTGATAGTTCTCGCTTGTAAAATATGATCATTTGACAGTGAAATTGTCATTATTTGACCAATTGGCATGAAATATAATCTTACCTTAAGGATTTTAGAAGCCTTAACAGTTTTCAATCTAAAACAAAGCCTTAGACCAGCCTGCAAATTTTAACCAGTTTCAAAATCCTAAAATCAGTTCTATTTTTGTTTACTATTCTAACCAAAAAGGGGACCGTTTGAGGCAGCCCGAAGTAGATTAATTGAACTTTAATGATGCAAGTTTCTGGTGATAAAACTTGTTTCTCAATCTTCCAAATGGTGTTTCAGTAAATCAGCAACTTTTTAAAGATTTTATTACAAGTCTATCATTTAGAAATGTGATCAATTTTAAACTGTTCAATGATCGTTAAATTTATTTTTAAATCATCACTAAGGATGCGTCATTTAGAATTTAAAAAAAAAAATCGATGGGTTTATTTAGAGCATCTCTTAATTGAGCAGGGAAATAAGTCTCCGGGAACTAAGTCCGCTGAGGGACATCCATTATCCTTATTCCACTGCTTATAAATTGTGGACTAACATAAATAAAACAATTTACAAATTTCCAGTTTTTTGTGTAATTATTGAAGAAGTCCCTCTGTGCACTTAGATCCCTGTAAGTATCTTTTGAGATCTTTATATGCATTAAATGGTACATGCTTTTCTATATCAACTTCATACTCTTAGAAGGAGAGCTGTACTTTTGCTATCAGTATCTACTGCTTAAAAGAGAAGAACGTGCCTAATACAAGACCGGAATTTGTGTCAGTTTTTGGCGGCAAACAATGCATTAACTTTTCATCAGACCATTTTGCAAAAAAGAGATAAACAAAATTAACGCAAATTAATTATCGCTTTTTTCTCATATTGAAGGTTTTGTCTGTATGTTTCCTTCAGAATATATTTAACGTTATTATTGCTTAATTTCTTTGCAAACTTATGTCATTTTCAGTTGAAAGGTACAGAAATATACCATATCTCTGTTTTGTAAAATGTGCGGTAACAAACCTATTGTAATATTTTCCAGACAAAATAAAATATCTATCTATCATACATTGAACATTTTTTAGAATATGTATATTGCATATCTATCGTTAGCTGAGCATCTAATTAAGTATCTAACATTTAAAGCCGTAAATGCATGTGAAATGTGAATTTAATTTATTTACTACAATCTAGTTAACTGTTGTTTGAGTGACATTTTATATGTGCTGGTTACATTCTTTTTAAAGATACCACATTGAATTGTGGTTTCTGCAAACACTGGTTCTCCTTAGGAAATGTACTTAGTTTCCACAAAATTTATTAAGTACTTAACTAAGATTCCTGCAAACATTTTCGAGCATATACGTTTCATTGAATTATTGAAAAACTTACGCTGAAAAGGGAATTAAGAATCATTTAACTTTCTTTTCCTCTATTAAAACACTCAAACTATTGGAAGGCAACTGAAACTGCCGTCACTGGACAAAGAAACAGGCCGTACAAGCTGCAAAAACAACCCTCATTGCAACAATACGAACCGAGTCAAACGATAGGAAATGAAGTGTGCTTGGCTAATCAGTGGCTACTCAGGACCACGTTGGACCACTTAGCAAAAGGCCGCAGTTTCAAATCCCGACCTGCAGCACCTAAAAGTTTATATTCGCTGCCCCGCCTCTTTCGAACGTTTGAAAAACATCCAAGATTAAGAACTGTTATGAAAAGCTTGTCAAAAATTATTTGCCTTCGGAATCGTCACTAAACAGGTCCCTTCCATTCGTGTCAAAAAATATAACTTCGCACACTCAGTGGTTGGAGAAGCTAGCCTTTGTGTCCTGTATGGGCCGTTTATGCCGAATATAATTTTTTAGTTTTTAGCCCATATTTTCACTCGATTCTAAAGACTTTCTGAATTTAAAACTGAAAGGATTGTGTGCCTTCCAAGAAAATGGCAACGAAGTATGAAACTGTCCCCTTCCTTAAACACGCGGTCAGAATTCTCTCTAAAATTTCTTATATGTACATTTTTAAGTAATTTATGTAGCTTTTATAAACTACAGTTTTTGAGTTGGGGCTATTTTCAAATCTGTTTTGATTAAATTCACTAATGAGAACTTTCTTTCAGCATTTGCGCTACTGTGAAGTAATAAAAATAGCAAAAGCACACATTTCGAAAGTTGTGAATTTATATTTGTTCACCTAGTGCTTTTTCAATCGATCCCAATCCAGACCAAAAATTTGTTAATGGACCAGCTACCAATCATGGTATTTGCTTACAATATCTTTATTGCCAAACAAAATCACTATTTGCTATTCAGCAGTTCTTTATTTTCGCTTGAAAACGGAAGCTCATCTAAAACTGGTAAAATATAACTCAGGTTTGTACAACTTTCAAAGATTCCAAATAATAAATCTAGCATTATAATTTTCAAGTATGTTAATGGAAGAGTTTATTGCTGTTACTATACGAAATACGCTTATTCAGAGGGTTCATCAAAAACAAACTTTGTCAAACTTGCTAAACTTTGGTTTTCAAAAAATTGTAAATTGAAGTATCGGTGAGAATACAGTTAACAAGACTTTCCCTCTTGAAACATCAAAAGATTCCTAAAATTTTTTATATGCACCAATACATTCAGAGTATACAATAGATGTATGTTTTTGGAATCCTAGGTGAATGTATTCAGAGCTAAACAACTTTGGATAAGGGACTCCTCAAGTTATATTAGTTGGGAAAAGTGATTTGTGTAAACTCTCAGAACGACATGTATTTCTAGTTTGCCAGCACGTACTAACCAAGTTATCTAAGTTGAAACTACTCAATGCAAAGCTTATCACCATTTGATTTTTTTGATTTAAGCCTCCGTAATGTTTCGAACTTAATTAAAAACGGATATCATATTAGGATAAGGTCTTAAACTTCTGAAATAATCTCTTAAAATAAAATAAATAATCTCTTAAAAATAATACCCATCTTAAATGGATCAGAAATTACCTTTTGGACCGTTCAATACAAGTTGTTTTGAACGGTTTCAAGTCTACAACCCACCAGATAAATGCTGATGTCCCTCAAGGCTCCGTTTTGTCTCCGACTCTCTTTCTCATTTTTATCAATGACCTCCTGTCTGTCACTTTTAATAATCCAATCCATTCCTTTGCTGATGACAGTACCCTCATCTCATCTCATCTTCATTAAATTCTGACCTTGACAGCATTCTTAAATCCAATAGAGTAGAATTTAATGCTTCCAAAATACAATGCTGTATTCTGTCATTAAAGCGAAAACCCATTAT
The DNA here is from genome assembly GCA_963576555.1 of Ferdinandea cuprea. Classification (NCBI taxonomy): domain Eukaryota; kingdom Metazoa; phylum Arthropoda; class Insecta; order Diptera; family Syrphidae; genus Ferdinandea; species Ferdinandea cuprea. Next base: position 11,289,037 of record OY754959.1, read on the forward strand.
CCATGGATGGCAATTGCATAGCCGAAACCGACAGAATTTCCATCATCGGTATGTGCGTTAACGACAAACTTTCGTTGGAATGACCACATATTCGATGTCGCCAAGAAAGCTGCAAAATGTCTAGGCTTCCTTAAGCGATGCAAGAAATTTTTCACCCCTTCTGATCTGGCTAGAATCTACAAGGCTTTTTTTTTCCCAAAACTTGAGTACAAAGCTCATATCTGGTCTAGTGCACCAATAACATATTCGGAGCTACTTGACAGGATTCAAAAAAAACTTATTGGCGATCGAGACATCGCGAAATCACTTGACTCTCTTAGTCATCGTCGTAATGTTACCTGCGTGTCATTTCATTGTTTTATCGGTTTTTCTACCACAAGTGCTCATATGAAATAGCCAGTTGTATTCCACCCCTACAGCAATTCAACCGCAATACTCGCCATGCTAAGAATGCAAATCAGTTTGCCCTCAAGCATGTATTCGGACGTATAGTGAAATAGAAAGATTCTTTGTAAGGCGTACAACGCGAATGCGGAATGCTCTACCACGCTCTGCTTTTCCTACCCATTATAGTTCATAGACTTTAAAACCAACGTGCATCGGTATCTCCTTTTTTCTAATCCTTCACTTTCCTAATGCCCGCACTGTGTTACTTCATTATAAGAGTATCCAAAATCCCTTTAGTGCGCGTATATTATATATAAAACGATTAACAAGGTACCTATGCGTTGTGGTGCATATTCATATTTTATTATTCGAGCTCAACTATAAATTTTATTAAATAAATAAATTTACGAACTTTCAGCTATACAAAACATCTGAATTTTCGATTTCGATTTCGCCAGGAAGCGACTTCATTATTGCATTTGCGAAAGTAGGAAATTGGCGCGTAAAAGAGAAAACGTCTAAATGGAATGTTTGTGAAGAATGTATGTCCTTAATTGACAGAAGGTGATCTGTGCAACAAAACTGAAAGCTGAATTCAAGACTCTTATTTTGCATGCAATATTTCCTTTCATCTTAGTTTCCCTGTTAAGGGACTCATGTTTAGGTCTAATCCATCATGCACCTCTTGGCGTTCTTTCACATTTTCGCAAAGCACTTGAAGCATGTAAAATCATTTGTATCCATGTGGTAGACAAGTTGTATGCGGAATAAAGCCAAACTTAAATGTAAGCCAACGATGTTAAAGCTGTTATAACACTGACATACATATAGATGCAGTTGGTAAGAGGTTAGTGCACTCGATTATCTTTGAAACTTGTTTAGTTGTTACGTGATATGCATTTGCGATCGATTAATTTACTCTCACGTGCAATATATCAGTCAATGTCTGAAGTGTGGACAAAATTAAACGGAAACCGCTGCGCATGTATGGTAAAGAGTGACGGTGGATAGACATGAATGGGATTATTTGGTTGAACTGCTTATGAAGTTCACAGCTATGATGTTATTGAATTTATTTAAGAGCAGTGCCACTGGCCACCAATGGTAAATACATAGCAGACAAAATGTCGCAGCGGGCGTTGAAGAATGTCTTAGAACAAAACTTACATCGAACAAATTACTTCGGAGTCTTGTTTTTAATTACAAGAGCACTTACATCCTTATTTAAACATAAAAAAAATATCATGTTTTCCTAGTTCTAAAAAAAATAAGTGCCCATTGTCCATCTGACCTGCATTATGTTGTCATTTGTATAGTATATTGTACGATAATAAAGTTAGTTCAAAGTGAATAGCTTCCAATTACCTATGTAGAATATGAAAATACATAAACAATATATCATGTCTGCCATATTCATTGCTTAGCTTATTTTCATTTAAAAGAAAAACATTATAGTAAGCACTTCTGACACGAACCTCTTAACAACATAAATGGAAAACCGAAGGCGCAGGTTAAATTAAATGCAATTTAACAGATAGTAATTGAAGTAACTGATCCGGCAATCAGTTAAGATTGTCTTGTCGATAATAATTCTAATTATACGAGAGTATTTATTGTGTATAGAAATGTCATGCTAAATTATGTGGTCATTATATGACAGATCGATTTTGTTTATAGGTAAATACTTACTGGATTTTTTATATCTCAAAGCAAACACCACTACAACTATAGCTATTGTGTACCAGACCAAAGGTATAATTTGCCCAACGTATATTTTTTAAATGCCAAATTCTCAAAGTATTAGTACAATGATCCCTGTTGCAATATAATGTTTTGTTTTTTTGTAAAAATTGATTCCGTTACCCAAAAATAAATGCTTAAATTGTGGAAATAGTATTTCTGGCTAAAATGATGATAATAATCCAGGTCCTGATGGAATTCCTCCAATTTTACTAAAGAAGTGTTCCACCGCTCTATGAAGTTCTTTGTGTTTCATATTCAATAGTTCACTAACATACGGTGAATTTCTGCCCAAATGGAAAATATCGTTCATTACTCTTATTCAAAAACAGGATATATAGAATTACCGTCCCATCAGTGAATTATCTTCTAGGTATAGAAAAAATAGTATAATATCTTATTAAAAGAAAATATATCCCCTTTCCTACACAGTTTTGTGTCCGGTAGATCAACTTTCTCTAACGTAACCTTTTTCAAAAATTACATTCTAAATTCAGTAGAAAATGTTTACTACGTGGAGCTTATCTACATGGATTTTTCTAAGGCGTTTGATAGGGTACATCACAAAATTTTATTTCAAAAATTAGAAACATAGGATTTCACTCTAACTCCACTGCGTAAGCTTTTCTATCTGTCCTATTCTTCAGGGCTCTTTCCGAGAAGATGGAAAACAGCATTTGTCCAGCCTGTCCCAAAAAAGGCGAATCTTCCTCTCCCTCCTCTTACCGACCAATTGCACTTACGTCCCTTCTTTCCAAGGTCATGGAAACGCCGATAAATCGTCAGCTTATGAAATATCTCGAATCACGAAAACTTCTTAATGACCGGCAGTACGGTTTTCGCGGCAACAGGTCCACTGGTGATTTGATGGCATACCTAACCGAAAAGTGGAACCAATCTATTCACCGTGGTGGTAAAAGTAAAGTTAGCTTGATATTTCAAAGGCATTTGACAGAGTTTGGCACCAAGCTCTTTTGTCGAAAATGCGTGCATTTGGAATCGATGTTACCTTTATTTAAAGAATTAGAAATTACCTTTCGGACCGTTCAATTCAAGTGGTTTTGGACGGTTTCAAGTCTGCAACTTACCAAATAAATGCTGGTGTTCCCCAAGGCTCCGTTTTGTTTCCGACTCTCTTTCTCATTTGTATAAATGATCTACTCTCTGTTACTTCTAATCCTATTCATTCCTTCGCCGATTACAGTACCCTCAGCTTTACATATTTGTTTCCTGGGCAACGCCCCTCATCTTCGGGCGTCGAACTAGAACGGCAACGTATGTTAAGCTCATTAAATTCCGATCTTGACAGCTTTCTTGAGTGGGGTAAAACCAATAGAGTGGAATTTAATGCTTCCAAAACACAATGTTGTCTTCTGTCGTTGGAATGACCACATATTCGATGTCGCCAAGAACGCTGCGAAGTGTCTAGGCTTCCTAAAGCGATGCAAGAAATATTTTACCCATTCTGATCTGGCTAGAATCTACAAGGCGTTTATTCGCCCAAAACTTGAGTACAACGCTCATATCTGGTCCGGTGCACCAATTACATATTTGGAGCTTCTTAACAGAATTCAAAAACGCGCGATAAAACTTATTGGCGACCGAGATATTGCGAATTCGCTTGACCCTCTATCGTTGTTCTATCGATACTACCATCACAAGTGCTCAAACGAAATAGCCAGTTGCATTCCTCCCCTTCAACACTTCAACCGTAATACTCGCCACGCGAGGAATGCTCATCAGTTCACCCTAAAGCCTATATTCGGTCGAACTGTGAAATTTAAGGATTCGTTCCTCTGCCGTACAACACGAATGTGGAATGCTCTGCCTCACTCTGTTTTTCCTGACCATTACAATTTACAAACATTTAAAATCAATGTGCATCGGTTTCTCATCCTTTCTTCTAATCCCTCGTTTCCTTAACGCCGGTGCTGTGTTACTATGATATTATAAGGGTGCTAACAATCCCTTTTGCACGTGCAAATTATAAAAAAAAAAACAAAAAAAAAATATGCTTAAATGGTTGACTACTTTTCTAACAGGACGTAGTCCTGTAGCAGGCATTGCATTGCAAGATTACATTGATTAGAAAATCTTTAACACCAGGCGTCCCACAAGGAAGTAATTTAGTTCCAATATTGTTCCTTATTTTAAGAAACGATCTTCCTGATGTTGAGCCTTATGTTTGCGAATGATCTCAAAACTTTTAGACATATAAGAAGTTCAAACGACTGCGCCCTTCTTCAAAATAAAGTCGCACATCTAACCAATTGGTGCAAAATAAACCGATTATGCTTTAGTAATTCTAAATGCCAATGTCTTTCTTTTACCCGTCGTTTGTTACCTACCTTTTCAGATTATAGCATTCTTAATCATGTTTTCGATAGAGTCTCAGTAGGAGTTATTTTTGACACCATAGAATGTATGGTAAATAAAACCAACTCTATGCTAGGTTTTATCTCGCAAAACTCTTTTGCTTTAAAGGACCCGTACTCACTAAAGGCCGTATACGTTGCCTATGAAAGGTCGATCCCTGAGTATTGCTGCTTAGTATGGAATCTTCATTATAATATACATATTAGTAGAGTTGAAAACGTTCAATAAAAAATTTACAAGGTTCGTAGTACACAAACTACGATGGAACATTGAAATGCCTTCATATAACGCATTCAGAATATAAGCATTCAGAAGATATCCATCCTATCTATCATCCTGATTGTCCTTGTTTGTTGTCTCTTATTGATTTATACATTCCTTCTCGAGAGCTAAGAATTAGTCCTTTATTCTGGGAAAGCAATCAATTTATGCCTTTAATGAGCGTATAACTCGCAGTGTTAGATAAATCAATGACATTGATTTTAATTTTCATAGAAGTCAAAACTCATTTCAGAATATGTTTAACTTATACTTTTTAACATATATACTAGAACTATGTATATAATATACCTACTATTTAATTTTACGTCACTATTTGATAAGTCTATAATAAAATAAATATAAAAAAATTAAATATGCATAACAGAAAAAAAAAATGCTAGATGCAAAAAAGACTGAAAAATTCATTTGTCATTTGGTAGAAAACGCAAACAATAATTTAACTGCATTTGCATTATGTTTGATAATGCTGCTTGCGAGGGTCATACGATCGTCAACGTCATCTGCAGTAAAAAAAAATTCAGAGATGCATTAAACGTCGATGGCCGAACAAATTAAATGAGTGAACAAAATTGTCAATTGAAATAATTGTTTAAGTATGTTGTAAATATAAATCTTGAAAGTTTTAGCTTTAAAAATAAATATATATATTTAAGGGTGTTGTCGACTCAATTTTCAATACTTTCGGATGTGACTTTTTTAAAGGTCAATCTTAAAATTTACTTCAGCTACCCAGGATTTAAGGAAAGCTCTATCTACTTTGGTGTACCCTGACGCACATCAATGCAAGTAATTCCATTGCATTAGAAATCATATTTATTTCTTTTTTACTGCGTATAAAGTCAAATAGCCACATGCGATGTGGAACAATTAATCAGTAGCACGCTATATACCTATAAGAACTGACATTACTAAACGATCGGTTGATGCAGATTGGGTGCTGTAGGATCATCAGTGCATTATTTATTTAATATCTATACACATTCAGCTTTTTCACTTATCATAAAACATACACATATCAAGTTGGACTATGTAAGGAATACATGAGTGCATCAGCGCCCCAAAAATCAAAAATGGCTCAAATTACATTTTTAAAATTTTGGAGTTGAATCAAACGATCGAACATTTAAATGCATAATGCATAAATCTATTCTTCTATTACAACTTGATAAAAATTTTGGAGTTGAATCAAACGATCGAACATTTAAATGCATAATGCATAAATCTATTCTTCTATTACAACATGATAACGTTGTATGCACAAACATCTCTCAATTCATTGTTACTGTCAAACATTGCTCATGAAGTTTCAACTTCGAATAAACATATGTAGGTATATATTGCAGTTTTCCTAAGAACAATTTAATTTTCAATTATTCGTAGAGCTAACTAATGCTGCAACGAGTTTGTTTATGATTTTATCTTTTTCGATGGCTACTCTTTTACTGTAAAAAACGACAGCACTGGAGGGTATTCTCTGAAATTGAACCATTTGATGGACACGGTTTATTCCAACAATGACCCTACTTGGACGTGTGATCACAATCACTTACTAAAGGGTGATTTTTTAGCTGGTTTGGTTTTGGCAACACTGGTTTTGACAGCTGACGTGTGTTTAGTACCTTGTGTCACTGTCAAACAGCTTCAGTTTGGTTTGCAATTTAACCATGGATCGTCTTACAAATGAACAACGCTTGCAAATTATTGAATTTTACTATCAAAATTCGTGCTCGGTTCGAAATGTTCATCGCGCGCTGCTTCCATTTTATGATCGGCATTCTCGACCTTCTGAGCAGTCTATTCGGAAGATTGTGACCAAATTTCGCACCAAATTTACTTTGTTGGACATTAAACCACCAACACGTTTACGTACTGTGCGTATTGAAGAAAATATTGCGGCCGTATCAGCTAGTGTGACAGAAGACGGCGAAATGTCGATTCGGCGCCGTTCCCAGCAGTTAGGCCTTTGTTACAGCACTACGTGGAAAATTTTGCGGAAGGATTTGGGCGTAAAGCCTTTTAAGATACAGCTGGTGCAAGAACTAAAGCCAGCCGACCTACCACAACGCCGAATTTTTGGTGAATGGGCTCTTGGAAAGCTGGCCGAGGATCCGCTTTTTTATCGAAAAATTGTGTTCAGCGATGAGGCTCATTTTTGGTTGAATGGGTACGTAAATAAGCAAAATTGCCGCATTTGGAGTGAAGATCAGCCAGAAGCATTGCAACAGCTACCAATGCATCCCGAAAAAGCCACTGTTTGGTGCGGTTTATGGGCCGGCGGGATTATTGGGCCATATTTCTTCAAAGATGATGCGAATCGCAGCGTTACTGTCAATGGTGAACGCTACCGAGCGATGATAACAAACTTTTTTTTGCCCGAAATGGAAGTTCTTGACTTGCATGATATGTGGTTTCAACAAGACGGTGCCACATGCCATACAGCACGCGAAACAATGGCGCAATTGCGAGGCGAGTTTGGTGAACAGTTAATTTCACGTTTCGGACCGGTCAATTGGCCGCCTAGATCGTGCGATTTGACACCATTAGATTATTTTTTGTGGGGGTATGCCAAGGCTAATGTGTATAGGGACAACGCCGCTTCGATTGACGCACTGGAAGCCAACATCCATGCATTCATTCGTGAGATACCGGCCGATATGTGTGAAAGAGTATGCCAAAATTGGACTCAGCGGATGGGCTACCTGAGACGCAGCCGCGGTCAACATTTGCATGAAATTATCTTTAAACATTAAATTGCAAGGTTCAAACTATCGATTCAAATAAATATTTCATTCATTTTTTCGAATTTTTTGTGTTTTTTTTTTTTAAAAAAAGTTCTAAACCTCTTAAAAAATCACCCGTTATTAACAAAAAAATTTTAAAATTGTTAAAGAAAAAGAGTCGAATTAAGACATTTGTGATGACCATGAAAGTCTTCGTTTAGGTTTTGTTTTGAGGATAGATGTTTAATGTTGTTGAATTCTTGCTGTTGTTTTTGCTTGTAGACATTGTTTATCGAATGTTTTTATAAGAGCGTCTTTATTAACGCCATCGGCCGCAGCCAGACCTTTTACATGACTGGGTGTTTGTACCGCCCGCCACTATCCACTACCAACATCAAGCATTTGTGTTTGTGTGAACATATTTGTTTTTCTTCTTTGAAACAGTATTTTTGAGGATATTATTTGAGGTTATTTGTAGTGTTCTTGTTTGTTGTACTTGTTCTCTCCTGAGTAGGGCCAACTATTTAGTACTTGGGGTGTTAAATGAAATCATTCTATCTTCACCCATCGATTTCACGTTTGAGTGCACCAAGGGATCATCCTTCTCCACCTATCGTTTTCGAGGCGGCAACAGTCGCTTGGACTAGATACTTGGTTCTGTCACTCTGCGGGTGTAATGAAAACTTGCGATCATTTCCATAGGTCATACATAGGATCATGCATAGGTCCAAATGCACGATAGTTTTTGCACATGCGAAAGGCACTTCATATTTTGGTGCTAGTTTATTCACCAAGCAATAATAAGGTTGTGTCTCACTCTCGAAACAAAAAATCACAACTGTTTCAAATTAAAAGTTCGCGTTGAAAATATTATTGTGCCCCAGAAGATACATCGGATAAATCACAGCTCAACTGGAGATGTTAATACGTCATCTGAAAGTTAATGCTAATAAAAGGGTTTAGCCCCCGTATGTATCGAAGATAGAACTCCAAACGATTTTCGAAATATTACGAAAAAAGAAATCAGTGGGAGGCGATAGAATATCGAACATTGTGCTTCGACATCTTCCTCTAGAAGCGGTGGAAATTTACACCATCCTGTTCAACAATGCACATTATCAAGAGCACTGGAAGACAGCTGTGGTACACCCGATTCCCAAAAGGGAAAAGTACAACTCAAATCCGGCAAATCTCCGGTCGATAAGTCTCCTTCCAAACGTCAGCAAGGTATTAAGTCATCAGCAGAGCTTTGATTAAGTGGATTGCGGACAAACAAAATGGTTCCGGATAACAAATTCGATTTCAAAGCGACATTACATGCCGCGTCTAAACTGGTCTCGGACATTCAGTGGTACAAAAGTAAAAAACTATGAACGGGTGCCTGCCTGATTACCTTTGGATTACCTTGGAGAAGGCCTTTGATAAGCAGTTTGTACATGCTGTTTAATATGCTTAACCGGTAGGAAGTTCGTCGTAAAAAATGGCAATGTGAAGTCTACTGGGGTGCAATAGGGAGCGGTTAATTCGACTATCATTTTCAATATTTTCACAGCTGATCTGATAGGTTCTATTCAGCACGCGATTGCGTACGCGGACGAATTGGTCGGGTACATATCAGGTCCATAGATCGACGTAATTGCAACTCTATTGCAGCGTGACTTCGATAAGATTCAGCGATATTGCGACGACTGGAAGTTGAAGATCACAACAGATATACAACAGAGCTTCTCTGATGAGAGTGAAAATATTCAGATCATGAGGGCAATGACGTCGATGAATAACCTGATCTTCGGTACTATGATAGGTTGCATATTAGCGGTTTTGACAACGTGGGTTTTACGCTCTTATATTAAAAAAAAAACTAGCCATAAGTTACAATTTATTATTAAGATTGCATATAAGTTTTAATTATAAGACACCAAAAACCCAAAAAAAAAATGTTTTTATTCAATTTTAAATACAAATGTAAGTTAGGTTAAGTCGAAAATATATCTTTCGGCTGTTGTTATCTGTCCCTTTTAAAATGCTCACAAGAGCCGCCAAAATTTCTTAGCAATTCCGAATGCAATCGAACTACAAACACGAAACAAATTCAATCTTAATTTTGATTACCAAATATTATGTTTTGACCCCCCGTATCAAGAATTCAAATACATTTGTTTACTTGTCTTGTCATATTGTTTGCAAATTTTTTTTTTTGTTAAAAAAAAACGAGACCACGTTTTGGAAACTGGAATGCGCAGTAAATTTTGTTGATCCCGTTGTTTTATTTTATTCACGTTAAACTAGAAAAATTATGCAGCTCACATCGATTTAGTGAAATAAATAAAATATATTCTTTTTTAACTTTAACTTAAACAATACATAAGTACTTAAGGTAGGAGTTCCTCCCGAACCGGACCAAAACCACAAAATTGAAAAAAAAACCTAAATAACGCATAGACAAGGTCAATGTCGGCTTGGTATTGATATGATAATTTTTATTTGTAGCAGTAATATGACACATGTGGACCAAAATTTTTTTAATCTATAGAAATACATATATATTTACCTACACATTCTTATGTTCAAGTTATGCATATTAGTTTGTGTTTTGTATATTTCTTGAATATAATATAAGTTTGGGGACTTTTAGAGGTGTCAATAGCCGATTTGTAATAATATTATTATCACAATCAATTTATATATGCAGCAAATAAATATCGATGTCGTATCAAGATCTTAACATGATTTGTGATTTGGAAACTAGTTCTCAATCTTCTTGCTACGTGATAAAATGTGGTAAAAGCTAGTCATATGTGAAATGGGAGCTTCTATAGGTATCAATGATGTTTCGATAGCAAAATCTATTGATATCATCATTTGTATATTCGGATAAATAAATATCTAGAGAAATTGTGTTATTGTTTGCATTAAACACAGCCCAACTGCTAAATGGATTTGAATGAATGCAATTCTTACTGGAGTACAACAGCTTTTGTTTTATTTACACAGCTGATGGAAGTGTTTGATGACAAAGAGATGTGAAAAAAGGCAATTTATCGTTTTATACTAAAATGTCTCATATTTTTTTAGCCGGTTTTTTTGCAGTAATTCTAAAGAAATATGAAACAAAACAAAGCCTGTGGACACAGCTTTGTACGGGCAAATTGTTAAAAATTGGCCGTGCTAAATTTTCTTTGGGCGAGTTCTCAACACGTGAAAAAAATTCTGCGTGAGATAAGGCGTTCTCTGCGTTTTCCAGACACTGCTCGGGCTCTCTTGTCATTATAGACTTGCTTCTTTGACTCTTTAGAGCAAGCTGTTGTAAGTTTCTCTTTATATCGTCCTCCTCGCAAATAATACCAAAGATTGTCGAAGTATTTTTTGTTACGAATGACACCTTTAATAATCCAAATAGCAAAGGTTTTTTATCGTCTCTAATGGTGCGAGTCCATTGTCGAGACTAATTTTCCCTATAGATATCTCTTTCGTAGAGTTCCTGCTGCTACGTTTTTTCCTAGGTTGTGGACATATTTTTGGTCGTTGATAGCATAAATTTTGGTCTTGTCGTCATTTACTTCAAAGCCAATAAGTTAGCCTGTCCTTCTATTGAAGAACCCGTAAATACCTCAATTACGACACGTTGAGAGTGACCAATATCGCCTGCATACCCCAGTAGCTGTACGGATCTGTTGAAGAAAGGGCCTCCCAAGTTAAAGTCTGGCCTGTGCACCATTTGCTTCCAATTAATTAATGAAGTCATAGCGCATCTCCTTGCTGGAAACGTTTAAATGAGCTCCTGCCAAAATGAAGAGTTCCTGACGATGACTGTTATCGTATGCAGCTTTGAAAAGATGGTGTGTCTCGACCTGAAACTCGTTGGCCTTATTGCAAAATTTTATTCTGCGGTCGATCTGCCGTGTCTGAAACCACACTGTTTCCTAGGTGCAGATAAGTGTATTGCAGAAGGGGATTACAAAATCTACATATATGATTCCTGTTTTCCTTTGTTTTCGTTGCTTTGATCTTCCTATGGTTACTCAACCATGGAGTGGCTTTGAGTTAATGCTTCACAACTATAGACATGAGGCAATCGAAGGGTGTTGCTGTATGGAAGACTGCGGATCTTTATGCCTAAAAGTTTTGTTCAATATAGACAAATTCCAATTACTCAATTGCGGCTAACGGACTTACTGTGGGTAATTACCTCTTAAGTAATTAAGCGGAAGGTCATCCGAGTCGAGTTTGAAAAAATTGGAGTGATTGCCAAAAGAGTTTGCTAAGCTCTACCACTATGAATTTTTTCATAATTTTAGTACTTTCAAAAAACCTAAACAGCTGTCCTGGAGTAAAAGAAAAATCGACTTAGGCGGATGATGAGTGATAGAATTTATGTTTTCTTTGACTAAACTTAGTCCCTCTTTCCGTCTTCTTAACCATTGGAGTGCGTTCCGCAATCAAGTCCTTGGAATTGGAAGTGTCCGTAAACTTCATAGGAGCCCTAGACTGTCGATCGCCTCTTCAGGAGATTTGGGGCATAGTGACATTCCATTGTAAGGTTGATGAACTCGCTAAATGAGGAACCATCATAACTCTCTCACCTGGTGATATACCTGAAAGGTAGGTATATCATCCGCTTTTTGGAAAATGACTTCTACTGAGGGAAGGGGTATCACATGTCTAGACGCATGTCAAGCTAAGGTTAAACCTTAGCTGTTCTGACCCGCCCTGAACATTTGATTTTAAAGGCAAGCATACAACAAGGCTTGGCATATTCTCAAATTACTTTGTAGAAGCTGCATCGACGAAGAGGAAAAGGAAACTATCCTGCCTATTGGCTCCCCGAAATTATGCCAAAAAATTAAAGTGGAAAAAGAGCCAAAAAATCTCCATAAAAAGTTGTGTCATTTTTTCCTAGAGAAAATCGCTCAAATATTTTGGCACAAATGCCACAGACTTTGGATATTCTCCCAAAATTCTGGTAATTTTTTGTACCCATTTCCGAAAATTGAAAAACACGAAAAATGGTTTGGGTTATTTTATTCCAATTTGAAAAAGAAAAAAACCCCAAAAAGATTTATTTCACAGGAACCCTATCGGTGCAGGTAATTTATTCTACAACGAGTTTTGGGCTTTAGTATCGACTAACTTTGGAAATTATGTCATTAGCCTGGCAGCAGTTAGGTCAATCACTGTTTTTTAAAAATCGTAGATTGGTCAAGGCTATACTAGGATAGGTTAAGTAAATTGGTTCTTCGTTGCAATGCTATGTCTGCACTTAAATATTGTATCTATTCAATTTCTGAAACCACTAATTGACGTTCCGCCTTAAAAAATACATAAACCGGATAATTTGACCATAAGCGATTCGAAATAAACACTTTTATTATACTTTTTAAGAAGATAATTTAATTTTTTTACGTAATATTTGCTTTGTCGAACTGGTTACGAAATCGTTTATATAGGTTAATCAGAGTTAATCTGTATTTACATATCACCTTGATTTCTTATCGCTTTATGTCATTGAGACTGTAAATAACGGTTATAATTTTTTAGAATCAAGATGTGTTAATCCTCATTGCACAGATTGCTAAATAATTAAATTCATCAATGATAAATAGTAAACAACTTGTAATTTGAATAATATCGGGATACAAATTGCTGGTTAATATAGTAGTATCTACTACGGAAACAAGCTAATTTTCTGATGTAATAGATATAATAACTAATAAAATGTTGATATTCATTTCATATCTAACAACTATTAGGTAAGGTTCAAGTGGAATTGCTAAGTCGCATCTCATATTGATATTTTTAGTATATGAATAAACATTGTCAGATTTTCCTTAATGCAATAAAGTAGAATGAAATACGATGATTTGTTATAACGGCTATTGGTATTGGAGATACACAACGGCGAATGGGAAACTTCGGACACGTGAGTCAACGTCATTGACTTTTAAAAGTCTAGATCCGCTGACGTTATCCCCACATGGAATCAAAAGTGCCGTAAAGCAGTAAAAAAATAAAAAAAGCTAAGTGGTGCTAAAGGTGATTTCATTGCTTTTAGTGCGATTTTTTATTTATTTTCAAATGAAAAGGGAATTAATGTCAACTCGGAGAATGACTATAAAGAAGAAATCGATACAAAGAGTATCTCCTGACTGAATAACCCACTGACCAACTCGACTAAGAGTAAATGTATCCGACCTCCAATAACTGATGTGGGAAATACTGATTAAATACGCAGATGATCCTAAACTGTTCTTAAAAAAAATGGTTTAGCTTGGGATATTGTCAACTGATACAATCTGGGCCCTATTCCACAAAACAACTTGTAAAATTTTCAAACTACATTTTTTGGCAAAGTGAAAAGTCTTTCTGTTCCACAATATTCTTTGTAATTTTTTTCAAAGTTTTTGCGCTCTCCTGCAAAGTGAGTGCGCAAAGTGTTCCACAAAGCATTTAATCGTCTTTGCAATTTGAAATGTCGGGAGCTACAACTTCCAGCCTCTGCCATAACTCGGGAAATTGCAGCTGCAGAAACTGCAAATATTTTGCAAAGGTCGAGGAGTTTGTATACTATAATAGTTGGCATTAGGAAAATTATTGCAGCAGAGAAGTAAGCCTTTCCATTCTCTTCGCATGATCCATATTTTTAAGGGCATCATTTTCTTCTTTAGCCTATTCTTCGATTTTATTGTCAGTGTCTTCAGCGGGTTGCATGTTTTCACTACTCCTTCCGATGCTACTGGCAATATTGTGTAAGATTGCATGACAAACAATAACTAACTTGCCTGCAAACTCAGGCCGCAAATAATTTAGACATTTGCAGCTAGCTCAATGCTGCCAGATCGTGCTTTATCTCCCCCTGTACTCGAGCGCTTAGAATATTCTATGGGACCCATTCATTCTCGTACAGTGGCAAGAGTTCTTCGAGATCTCAACATACAAAAATCCGCTGGTCCAGATGGTATTTCCCCTATCGTTCTGAAGAGGTGTTCTTCCACGCTGGCAAAACCACTGCGTAAGCTTTTCTATCTGTCCTATTCTTCAGGGCTCTTTCCGAGAAGGTGGAAAACAGCATTTGTCCAGCCCGTCCCAAGAAAAGGCGAATCTTCCTCTCCCTCCACTTACCGACCAATTGCACTTACGTCCCTTCTTTCCAAGGTCATGGAAACGCTGATAAATCGTCAGCTTATGAAATATCTCGAATCACGAAAACTTCTTAATGACCGGCAGTACGGTTTTCGCAGTAAACATGTCCACTGGTGATTTGATGACTTATCTAACAGAAAAGTGGAACCAATCTATTCGCCATGGTGGTGAAAGCAAGGTCGTTGCGCTTGATATTTCAAAGGCGTTTGACAGAGTTTGGCATCAATCTCTCTTGTCGAAAATGCGTGCATTTGGGATCGATGTTACGCTCCTTCAATGGATTAGAAATTACCTTTCAATACAAGTTGTTTTGGACGGTTTCAAGTTTGCAACTCACCAAATAAATGCTGGTGTCCCCCAAGGCTCCGTTCTGTCTCCGACTCTCTTTCTCATTTTTATAAATGATCTCCTCTCTGTTACTTCTAATCCTATTCATTCCTTCGCCAAAGACAGTACCCTCAGCTTTACATATTCGTTTCCTGGGACACGCCCCTCATCTTCGGGCGTTGAACTGGAACGGCAACGTATGTTAAGCTCATTAAATTCCGATCTTGACAGCATACTTAAATGGGGTAAAACCAACAGAGTGGAATTCAATGCTTCCAAAATGCAATGCTGTCTGCTGTCATTGAAGCGAAACCCTAATTCTCTGCCATTATCCATGGATGGCACTTGCATCGCTGAAACCGAACGACTTTCCATTCTCGGTATGTGTGTTAATGACAACCTTCGTTGCAATGACCACATATTCGATGTCGCCAAGAACGCTGCGAATTGCCTGTTGCATTCCATCCCTACAGCAATTCAACCGCAATACTTCTCGTCTGGAAGCTTAAGTCCATTATTATGATCTCCACGCTAGTGGAAATAAAATGAATTAGGTCAATTCGAGAGGGCGAGTGAGTGGCAGGGAACTGGAATAGATAATGGGAGGATCTTATCAACAATCTTATTACATCTTAGGTGATGTGAACAATTATCACACCAAAAACATAAATGTTAAAAAATATTTAACAAAAATCGTTTTTGCCTTACAAGTCAGCCATTTTGGACGTGGTATGATCCTAGCGGAGCTACTCCCTGGCAGTCCAATTATAACGGATGAAATCACTTCCTTTGTCGATTTTGACATTCCATACGACATAACATATCTGAAGAGGAATGATTGGCAAAGAAGCGCAATAATCAGATCGAACGAAATTGCCATTTTTACTGATGGTTCGAAAACAGCGGAAGGAACAAGTTCTGGTATCTTCTCAGAATATCGGAGCTAACATTGCTATTCTTTAACATTTATGTTTTTGGTGTGATTTTAATACTTTTTGTAAGGAATCATGGAAATTATGGAAAATGTTGAAATTGTAGGAATTTTGACCGGACTTTTTCGAAAAAAGTACAATTTGTTTTATATATATCACTATTTGGACTACCTACATGTAAAATTTCATAAATGTAGATTGAGTTAAAAATATATGGGCAGTTGCTACACCCCTTTTTTTGGAATATACATAGTTTTTTAATTGTTTCGGTGTCTGTTTTTCAAATCCTACCTCCACGTATAATTTCATAACTCCAAGTCGTTTGGGTGCAATGTTAAAGAAAAGGGGCGGCTGCCACGCCCCCTGTATGGAAACTCACAAATGTTAGATTTTTCCCTGGCGTTTCTCCGCAAACCCTATTACTGTATATCTCCACAATGGTTTGAAAAGCCTGGGAGGCTTTAAGTCCTGTTTGGGCCGTTTACGCCTAATATTGATTTTATTTTACTATTACTGTCAACCATTTCGCTCCTCTTGTTATATATTTTCAAAACGTAATTAATAAAAACTATCTTTCTCCTTTTAGATAAAAAAAATGTTCTTCAAAGTGATAGCATGCCTTCTTCTGTTCTCCACATGGGCTTCAGCTCAACAGAAGAGGATGAATCAGGTACTGTCATGGAAGCAACTCGACTATGATTTTCCATCGGACAACGATCGCCAGTATGCCATGGACAATGGACTTCTTACACCAGGAATGGGAACACCAATCGATGTTGGAGTACATTATAAGCGTAAGATACCCTCACCCATTAAGCTGTAAAAATGTTAAATATTAATTCGTTTAGGTGACGGAAGTATGAGAGTGTTCGTTACAATTCCTCGGTTCACAACCGGCATTCCGTTTACCCTGGCAACTGTTACCAATAAAGTTGGTCCAAACGGACCATTCATTACCGCGTATCCCAGCTATGAATGGCATAGTGCCAACAATGCCAATTGTGAAGGCATTACATCAGCCTTCCGAGTTGCAGTATGTATGAATAAATCATTCCGACTTCAGTTGTTAATCCCACCTTTCCTCCATAGATTGATGAATGCGGCCATATGTGGGTAATAGATTCCGGTATTATTGCCGGCCGTCAGATGTGTCCACCACAACTGCTTACCTTCGATCTAAGCACTAACAAACTTATCAATCGCCACCAATTCACAGTGGATGTTTACACACCGGCAAAATCCCTATTCATTACACCAGCCGTTGATATTCGTGATCCACCACCAAGAGGTCGATGCGAGAAAGCAATGGTCTACATCGCCGATGTCACCAACCACGGACTTGTGGTCTATGATACTGAACACAACGCGGCGTGGAGAATCGAAAACAAACTTATGTATCCCGATCCGAACTGGGGAACCCATACAATTGCTGGCGAGAGTTTCGAACTAATGGACGGTTTGTTTGCGATTAACTTCACGCCTCGGAGCTTACGAGGTGAGACATCATATAAAAATCCCAGAATAGTTAATAGACCGCCTTTGTCATCAGGTGAAAGGTATCTCTACTTCCATGCTCTGGCGAGCCAAACAGAGAACTCGGTCCCACTTCGTCTCATCGACAATCAAACAATTTGGCAGACCGATCATGAGGCCATGCCAGACGCATTTACAACACTTGGCATTCGCGGTGTTCAATCTGAAATGGATGCGATGGACAGCAAAGGAAATCTGTTCTCGAACACACATGATCCGCTGACGTTGTTCGTTTGGAACATAAACACCCCCTATAGACTGAGTTCATTCAAAATGGTTGGCAACGATCCTGATCAATTGCAATTTGCCAGTGGAATGAAAGTGGTGAAGAATCCTTTGGGCCATGAGGAGCTCTGGATGTCCACATGCCGGTTTCAGGTAATCAAATAATTTTGCAGCTAAGAAAAAGAGCTAACTAAATTTTTCTAAATTTTTGTTTCTAGAAAATTTCACGGGGCACACTCAATCCTAATGAGACCAATTTTAGGATTTTGGCCTGCAAAACGAATGATCTTCTCAACAACAAGGGATGTAGTTCGTGGGGATCTCTGAATACACATAGCTTTAATTCTCCATATAATAATTTAATACTGCAATAGTGTATTTTTTGTTTAGTTTAATGTAAAAAGAGGAGGACGTTTAAAAAACAGCATTTCTATACGAATTAAAATAAAAAAAATTAGTTTTAAAAATTAAAAAAATTATTTATGAAATTATTTTGTTGTTATTATTATAAATTTTTGGATGTCCTGCATTGTAACAGTTTGGATCTGCCTTTAGCTTAGCGGACTGGCTTGTATTATGCAAGGCCACAAGAACTCCTTATTGAACCCTTTTTTGTTATAGAAAATAAAGAAATTAAAAGTAAGAATACAGAATACAGTCCTTCGTTTAAAGCTTTTTCTGATCAAGGCTTAATAACCTCAAAATTGGCAATTCTTGCGCCCAACACAGTTACTATTGCCATAGGCGTCTGCCTGACGATAAGCATGGGCGGTGCCTGCCGCTCGCGAGGTTGCGTGAAACTTGATTTCCTAGAGTCTGCAGATATATATATCTGCCTTTCCAATGACAATTACGGGACTTGACAATAATTTTTTTAATAAAACGCAAACCATTTGATACATCCTAATCATTTACGTATAAAATTCGACGTAGCTCATATGTTTGTCCACCACGGAGGCGTTTGCATCAGTCGATTCGTTGCAACCAATTTACCATGATTCGGCCTAATATTTCGACGGAAACACCCGCTCTCTCTTGGATCTGAGCTCCTCTAAAAATGCTGCGCCAGCTTGTTAGCATGGACCAATGATCTAGAGTTGTTAAATCACAAGACCTAGGCGACCAATCGACAGAACCATATCTACACACTATGTGGCTTGTGGTACCGTCTTGTTGAATCCATAAAAATAACGTTGCAAAATATCTCGGCAGCAGTGTTTCCGCTGAAAATGTTCATAAAGGGGCTTAAAAAGGGGCCCGGGCTTGAAATAAGGGGCTTTCAGATAAATATTAATAAAAAAAGTATCACTTATCATTTAATTATATAAACGAAGTTGTAATTCTTTTGACTGGACCAACGGAACGAATGGATGAATGGATTTTATGATGGTATGGTATGGTGTTTTTATGATTAGATACTCACAAGAAGCAGGTTCGTGTATTTAAAAATATTTAATTTTGAGTTTGAAAGACTTTGAACAAAAAATAAAGTGAACTTATCCTTCGCCTAATTCCATAAAATAAATTTCAGTCCTTAGAGCTTTGAAATACGCATATTTCAAGTCCAATTTTATATATCTAGGCGCACAATTTTAGTAACATCCTTGCAAAACGCCTTTTTTTAGTAATATGTTATTTGATCAAGATTTTCAAATCGATCTCAGTGATGTAACGCGGTTGCGTTTATCAACTCTAAAAGAAAACGGGTAGCGCTGAGTACATTTTATTTTTTGTAGATATTTATTAGTGTTTCTTACTTAAATCTGACTTAAACTGAAAAAGGGCCCAATTGATAATATTTGAAAAGTGGTGGCCAGAAGCCCTGAGCCTTAAAAAGGGGCCAAACGGCAACGCTGCTCGGCAGTCATCTGCATGCACTGTAACGTGACGGTAACTTTTAACAACGAAAAAATCAAACGCCGACATGAAAACCACACCATAGTTACTTTTTGTAGATGAAGTTGTGTTTCTTGTAGCACATGAGGGGTTTTAACTAACTAATAACGCGTATTCCGTTTATCCAAAAATGAACTTCATCACTGAAGATGATTTGCGGTGAAAATGCTCTTGTAAGCGTTCTTCGTTCGTGATCTTCAGCATGATGAACATTTTGTTTTCACATTGACAGATTGGCCATTGGTATATGGGTGCGTTCACAGTAAAAGTTCAAACTGATCAAGTCGCAATTGACAATAAACATCTTTCCGCACTTTCTAAAAATGATCGAAAAATAATTATTTCTTAAACTTGGAGAAACATAACCAAGAAGTGATAGGCTTCACTAAAGCTTCTTGAGAAAGTGTAATACCCTATTCCCACCGCACTAAAATCTGAGGTTTCCACAAAAAGATTTCGAAAGCTTGTTAAAGCAATCACAATTGGGTTTGTTTGAGATTTCAGTCAGGCATCAAAAAAAAGGACATAAACAATAATTGAGTTCAAGTTGCAAGGGCATTCCATTAAAAGCTAACAATGCCTATATGTTTGAATAATTCACGTAATCACCGTACGGTTTCACCGTAACTTCACACAACAAGGAGGTTTTAAAATATGAAAAATGTATGGGCAACCTCCTGATTTTGATGGTAGTTTCAGGGATTTTCGCGAAACCTCAGATTTCAGTGCGTTGTGATTAGTAAATCAACCAGACTTTAAACATTAATTTAATATATTTCTAGAGGGAACAAATATTTATATTTTTGAGCTAAATTGCCTTTTGCGTTGAGAGATAACGGAGGATGTTTTCGAATAAAAGGAAGAGAGCAGCACAAAGCGACGAAAAGAAGGCCCCTTTGGAGGACTACACTATACCGAATTATAAATCAACGTTTTTATCAAAAATCCCCAAAAAAAAACCCTAAATGAGCAAATGGACCTTGGAACCTCTTTTGAGCGAAGTTTCTAGATTTGCTAAATACGTGTTTCTTCATTGCCGATAAGCAGTAAACCGATTTAATGTTCAATACTTGGGAATATAATTTGTGGCCACATTCTAAGAATACAATAGTTCCAACGAATGATCTATCACTAAATTCTACCCCAGTTATGGGGGATTAAAGGAAAGATCTACTACACAGGGTGCACTAACCTGGTGTCTGTCACTTTAATGCAAATAATGAGTTTCACCAGAATCTTTATGTTGAGGTTTATTTCGGTTTAAATTATATCAGCGTCTAGCTATTTCGGTTTTGACATATAAAATTTTATAGCCACTTGCTATTTTCTTATTCATGCAAATTTTTGACTTGCTGTTATGTTCAGTTTATTTTTTAATAAAGAAATAATTGTAAGTAAAAATAAGTAAGTAATAATTTCCGAATTATCATCATGCGTCTTTAGAGTTATAGGCGTTTAAAACAATACAAAATTAGATATCACTGCGTCCATCATGGATAGGGTATCAATAAGTCGAACCTCTCTGCAAGTAGCCTTGCACTATGTTTGAGTAAGAAGTCTTTTGAACTTTTTATTTTCGTTTTGATAATGAAAAAATGTGTAGGTATTTGGTAATCTGTATCAAAACAATTACACAAAAAAGAATGTCCGAAGCTTATCGGCGATATTTAAATTTTTTTTCTTCGGCTCCAAAATTATGTATTTTCAAAATTCAATATTGTTTTTGAATAAACCTTCTCGGAGTAAGTCAAATTTGTTTGTATTATAAAAAGATATTTAACTGTTTCAATTCAATTTTATTTTTAAAATAGAAAAGAATGTTTCTTAAGACTTTAGTGTACCTCTTCTTACTATACACGTGTACCGTTGCTCAAAATAGCCTTAACGAAATTCGATCGTGGAAATTACTCGAATATGGATTCCCAACAGCTATGGATCGTCAGTTTGCCCTCGATAATGGACTTTACAAGCCGAACACTGGAACTCCAATAGATGTTGATGTGCAATACGCCGGCAAGTACTATTTTACGATACCTACCTCTGTCAAAATTTCGAAAATTGCATTTTTTAGATAACGGCAGCATGAGGTTATTCACAACAATTCCCCGATTTAGAAAAGGTATACCATATACATTGGCAACGGTTTCGAATGAGGTTGGCCTCAATGGGCCGAAAATTTACCCTTATCCCAACTACGAATGGCACAATGAGAAGTGCTCCGGCATAACCTCCGCCTTCCGAATTGCGGTATATATATTTTAATAAATCAACTAAACACACTTAAAATTAACCCCTCTTTAGATAGATGAATGCAATCAAATGTGGGTGATTGATTCAGGATTAGTCGCCGGAGTACAGGTCTGCAACCCTCAATTGTTCACTTTCGACCTGAAAACAGACAAACTAATATATCGATATCGGTTCTCTACAGATGTTTTTACACCCACTGTGTCAATGCTAATAACGCTTGTTGTTGATATTCGTGATCCTCCACCGCAAGGACGATGTCAAGACGCAATGGTGTACATAGCCGATGTCAATTACAACGGATTAGTGGTGTACGAATTAAAGCGCAATGTAGCTTGGAGGATTCAAAATAAATTAATGTATCCCGATCCGGACTGGGGCACGCATAAAATCGCTGGTGATACTTTTGACATGATGGATGGCATATTTTCAATCAACTTGACACCACGCACTATAACGGGTAAATTAGAATATATGCAAATGAAAAACGGATTAAGCTATAAAGCCTTCCTTTGTTAGATGGTGAAAGGTATCTGTACTTCCATGCGATGTCAAGTGACACGGAGAATGCCGTGCCTCTTCACCTTATCAATAACCAAACAATTTGGCAGAAAAACAAGGCGGCAATGCCCAGTGCTTTTCAAGTGATCGGCAGACGTGGTGTTCAAGCTACCATGGAGGCAATGGACAGCAAGGGAAACCTTTTCACCAGTACAAATGATCCACTTACATTATTCGCGTGGAACATAAACACTCCATATACGTACTATTCGTTTAAAGCTGTCGCCAACAATCCCGAACAGTTGCAATTTGTCAGCGGAATGAAAGTTGTAAGGCATCCGGATGGACATGAAGAGCTATGGCTGTCATCGTGTCGGTTTCAGGTGGGCAACAATCGAAAGCAAACCATTTTGATTGAAATAATTTTAATATGTATATTTTTTTCTTTTAGAAAATTGCAAGCGGAACACAAAATCCGAAAGAAATTAACTTTAGGATATTGGCATGTAAAATTGATGATCTTCTTAGTAGCAAGGGATGTAACACGATGGGCGTTAATTTCATGAACCAAGATCTTAGAAGTTTGCTATTTCATTAGCCGCATTTGCTTTTGTTGCAGAATTGTTGCTTATTGAAATACAAAATTGCCTTGTTTGGCCAGTTTAAATATTGAACTCGTTGAACATCTAAAAATGCCCTTCTCTTCTTTAAGTTCTTTTACGACAGAGTCGGGATCATACCTTCGTTGGCTATACCAAAGTTCTAGTCGGAAACCGACTTTGTGCCAATTTTTTTTTAATTACATTCCCGAAACTTAGACTTTTACGAAAACCTAAATTGTTATGAGTAGTATCTGTCTTTTTATATTCTCTCTATTTTATTGTCGAGATTATGATAAGAAATATTTTTTTCTTTCGTCGGTTCGACCCTAAAAAATATCGGCAAGCCTGCCGGTTTCGTATCACTTCGTCACTGAGGCCTATCAATTGCTGGTGTTACTGAATTTGAGAAGTTTTTAGTTAAAAAGTTTTGACATTGCCCTTTGAACAGAATTCGTAGGGTCCCCTCCATTGAGCATGACAATACCTAAGACTTCGTCGGAAGCTCTCATACTCGTTATGATCGTGTTGAAGTCGCATCAAATTGTGAAAAAGCTGCATTTTGAACGACTCCAGCAATTATTTTGGTAAAAAAAAACCTAAGCACGTGCAAGTCAGATCTGATTTGAAACCATGTTTGTCAAACAGATCCGATACCTGGCAAACTTTAGCAATGGTGGCAATGAAACCCAGATTAGATTGACTACCAATTGGTGATTAGTTTCGTGAAGCCTGGAGTTACGGATTGTAAAGCGATCCTGGGAGAAATGTCGTTGTCAAAAATGGAAGACATTGGGTTCAGATTGCCTCCAAACTCATGAGAGGCGATCCAATGATCAATAAATGAAGGGAAAATTATATTCTCCTTTTTCACAGATGAGAGGGAGATTCGTGAAATTGAGATCTTGATCGAATGAGAAGTTCCAAAATCCGAGAGAGGCCGCCACCTTTCATAACCTCGTCAAGTAAAGGTGGCAGCTGTCGAGAGAAGGGGGCTCAGAGAGATTATCTCGCGAAGGCACTTTTCTCTCCTGTTTCGGGCTGCAGCAACCAAATATAAGCTGATTCGACGTCTTTGAATCCCAGGTCTACAGGGATATCTAGGGTGTTGAAACGGAGTTGGTGTCGGTTTCGTTGTTTTCCCCTAGAGGGCACGTCCTCGTGTGGCGGATGGAGTTATTAATGCAAGGTAGGTGGGAAATAAAATACCGCCGTGGACCAAAAAAACAACAGTGTGAAGGAACACAGAATTTAAACCAAAATATTGATAGGAAAGAGAGAAGGAGAAATCTTACGGTGCAGATAGTCGGATCCCTACCGGCGTCTATCAAGTGCCCCGGGACGTCGTTATTCAGCGAACGCAAAACCAAAAAACCAGAGATTGTAATCCCGGTATACGGGTGCAACGCACACCACCGTCGACGTTGGCAGTGAACACCCATGTAGGACTGCATCAGCCGTCTACAGATAAACCCCCAGCAGAAAAGCCTTCAGTCGCTCGGGATATATTCCAGAAGGAAATATTACCAACGGTAGGCAGTAGGGCCTCGGCCGAAGAGGCTCCAGGAAATTCGACTGAAGAGAAATGGAGCAGGCTAGAGGAAGCCCAAAAACCTACCCAAGATCTTGTAGAATTGAGTTCTACAGAAACTCAGCTTCCCCCCTCGATCCCCGAAGACACAATTTCCTAAGAAGTACAGAAATGCTTCAGCATCTTAAAAATGATGAAGAATGCATGGGTGAAGCAAAAAAATGTCAGCATGGACATAAGAAATGGATTTTGTCGCTGGACAAAATGAAGTGAGACCCAAAAGTCCGAACCACTCTGAAGCCAACCCGGAAGATAAGTCCAACTCAAAAAATGAATAATATCGAAAAGCTAGTCGGAAACAAGAGACCTCCATCTAGCTCTCTTGTGAAATAAACGGACAAGAAAACTAGAACTTCTCCAATTCCAGTAAACAAATCAAAACAGGAGAAAATTCTGGAGACGAAACAAACATAGAACAAGACAGCTTTGCAAAAGTTCTCAAGAAGAAGAAAGGAAAAGCATCGATAACACCCAAACCTACTATTAAGAATATTAAGGAGAGCGCAAGTGAAAATCCTAGAAATGAAAAGAGACAGAAGGAAAGTAGACGTAGGAAATCCAGGCACGAGGCAATCCTTATCAAACCCAAAGGTATGAAAAAATACTATGTGGATGGAGTCAATGTAAAATATCATCTCTTATGTTTCGTATTCAGGGGCGTAAAACTATTATAATTAGTGATGATCCGAAGCTGAATCAGGGCTAACTAAATTATAGAATTCCAAATTGATTCAATTATGATAATGCATTGACCTAAAGAATTAACTTAATTGCTTACTTCTCTGATGTAAGCATGAATAAAAATTTCTCTAGATCTAGATAAAAAAAAACAAATATTTGCAAAACATTTGATATGCAAATTAATCTAAAAAGTTTCGCCTTTTTTATTAATGCTCAAATGCGCTTTCACCAAAACCTATAGCTAAATAGATTTAAATTGAGGCTTCCATTTGAAAGACATTTAATGTCACCAAACAGTTTTGGGTTATCTCTTCAAACAACGACAACGGAAACTATGTTAGTGTCCCTAAATACACCTCAAGTCCTTAAATAAAACAAAAAACTTTAATTTAGGTTGAAGGCCGCCATAATTGTCATCATCTTTGTCTCATCGGTGTATGGCCAAGCGTCGAATGCAATTAAACGATTAGACACACACTTTGAATGGAGAAATCTTGAGTTTGGATTTCCATCCAGGGCGGACAGAGAATACGCGATTCGATACGGATTTTTAAATCCTTCCAGAGTTATTCCATTGGATGTTGATGTGTCATATGCTGGTAAGGAGGGTTGTTGTGTATAAAGAGTTCTACTAGTGAAAAGTCTCCATTTAGGTGGACAAGGAAACCCGAGATTTTTCGTGACTGTTCCTCGATTCGGAGACGGTGTTCCATATACTTTGGCAGAAGTAAGCAATGTAACGAATCGGAATGGTCCGGTTTTGCTGCCTTATCCCAGTTATGACTGGCACAGTTCCAATGGAGACGACTGTGATGGCATCACTTCGGCATACCGAGTTGCTGTAAGTCTCTGCCATTTTTAACAGTTATGGGTCGTTCCTAATACCAGATGTTTGCAGATTGACTCCTGCAACCGCATGTGGGTTTTGGACAGTGGCACAATTGGCTTCCAGCAGCGTTGTTCCCCTCAACTGGTGGCATTTGATTTGAATACCGACGAAGAAGTTGATCGTTATGTGTTCCCAGATAATATGTATAAGCCCGGCCGGAGTCTACTGGTCACACCCATTGTGGATGTTTCGGATCCCCCGCCGGGTAATTGTCGCAAAACGATGGTATATGTTGCGGATACCTCCGGCAATTCAATTATTGTGGTCAACATAAACAAGAGAAGTTCGTGGAAAATAGAAAATGGATTCACCGGATCGGATAGTCGTTGGGCAACACACACTATTGCCGGTGAAAGCTTCCGCTTGGGTGAAGGAGTCTTTGGATTAAGTCTGACTCCAAGATCACTGAATAGTAAGTGAACTTTGCCTTTCTTAATGACTTAAGTCAAACGTGATAAATGTTCTTGCAGCTGAGCGGTATTTGTATTTCCATGCCATTGGAAGTGATAGCGAAATTGCAGTTCCCCTAAAGGCGGTGAATAAGCGAAAAATCTGGAGAGGTTGGAACGGTGGATGGGATCAATTTGATGTTATCGGCAATCGTGGTACTCAGTGCACTCAGGAAGCTATAAGCTCTGAGGGATATCAGTTCTGTGCATATAACAATCCCATTGGAATATTCGCATGGGATATTGCAACTCCCTACACACGATCCAATCGTTATTTGGTTGCACATAATCCGCAAACCCTGCAATTTGTAAGTGGGCTAAAAGTGGTTCGAAACAGAAACGGAGACGAGGAGGTACTTGTCATTTCCAACAGAATACAGGTAAATTTAATTAACTTCAAATGATGTTTTTGTTTAATGAATTTTTTGTTTTTCGCAGAAATACTTTGGCAAGACAATGAACTACAATGAGATCAATTATCGCGTCATGTCTTGCGGGGTTAGGGATCTTATCGATGGCAACCGGTGCAGTTCGGGTCTTTAATATATTAAATTATTTTATTTATTTATTTATTTTAAAGATTAAATACATTTAAAATAGCAATAGCATTTTCGAATTGTGATGTAGATTGCAATGGGTTTGATTGCGTAGGGTCATAATTCCTACAATGAACTTTTGACCCACATCTTTGATTTCTAAATCTAGAAATAATTTATGAACTGTGAAGCGATGTAGAAGCTCGGAATATTTAGAGCCACAGTTTTACAAACCCTAGAAGGTAGTGGGCCGTGGGTCTAAAAAAGAGAAATGCAATTACCGATACCGAAAAAGGCCTATATGTAATTACAGGTATAAGCAACAGGGGCTGCCCATAAGGAGGGGATCTGTCTCCAATGTTAAGATGCATTGCGTTTGACTCTTTGCTGACAATATTCAACGTTCTGTCTCTACGCGCACACAGGCTTGTGATGATACTTTTGTTGTTCTTTCTGTCGGATCAGGCCTAGCGAATGGTAGAAATGGACTCCCGGTTAGTCCTCTTGAATCTGAAATTGTTCTAGAAGGAGGAAACTGATGGGTTTGTCGTCGCATCTGGTACTAAGAGTCATCCCAATGAAGCTATCGAGGGAAGCTTAAAATCTTGGAGTTATTCTCGATAGCAAGCTTATTTGGATCAAGCGTATCGTGAACAAGACATGTAAGGCAATGCTGGTTTTCTGACATTCTGCCTTTGTCAAAACATGGGATTTGTCCCTGAAAAGAGTCGTATGGATCTATACTACACAGCAATCCTATCATATAGTTGTGGATGGTTGTGGAATAAGCTTTCACGCAATAGGTCATTATTTCATTAAACTCCGGAAAACGGTATGTTTGGACTGCATTGGAGCAATGTGGCAACGTAAGGCTTTTCTTTTCTTTAGACATATATATATTATATTATGAAAATCAGGTGAAGGGGTCGAATTATATGAGTCTGTAGGGACAGCCGAGCTGCAATAAAGGCCTTGCTAAATCTTAAAACCCCGGAAGGAAATGCTTCGTCGTCGACGACGCACATTTTCGCTTCGTAAATTCTGTCAAATATATATGTGTAGGCTATGTGTACGACCACTGTGAAAAGTACCGTCGTCGATTCGACGAAGTATGTCCTTCACGTAAAATAAATACAAAAATACAGAAATAAAATATAAAAATAAATCCAAATACAGAACTCTTTGTATTCGGTCGGAAGACTGAGCTCTCTGAGCATTGTCTGGGTACTGAAATCACGAAAAATGAAGATTTCGACGAACTTGGTCGTCAAGGTTTAGAAGAAGTTTTATCAGGACCTAGACGTGTGTTGGATCTGCCGGTATTCGTAGTAAGGGACTCCACTAATGACTAGGTGGCCTTAATATGTCGATGGCGCAAATCTTCGGGCTATAGATGGACCTAATAAGTTCTTCAGAGCCGCATATTCACTTTATCGTCAGGAGTTCTTCATGCCGATGACCGAATTCGGACCCCTAGGAAACATGCGGTACAATGTGCAGTTTGGCGGCAGTTCAACCTGAACTTTTTAAAATATGCATTGGATTTCTGCAAGGAGATACGATGTCGTCTGAGTTCTTCAATTTTGTTCCTAAGCAGATAGTAGGCAGGGCATATGTCAACACGAAATGCAGTATCTTCCGCAGATCTGTCCAGCTACTGGGGTATACGAATGATAGTGACATCACCGGTCGCTCAAGAATAAATACATATCAAAGTGCTTGGTCTACAGACCCCTTCTACTATACGGCGCCAAGTGCTCGACGAGAAAAGGAGAATTATTACTAGGCTGCCTCGCAACACAAATTCTTCGACGGATATTTGGCCTGTGTGCGAGGAGGGCGAATGGCGGAGAAAATACAACCGCGAACTCTACGAGCTGTAAGAAGATGTGGATGTAGTACAAAAAGCCAAGACACATCAACTTCATTGGCCACGGCCACGAATTTCTTGGATTCTGTAAAATTGAAAGCAGCGTGCACTGAATTGTTGAGGACGGAAGGACAGCTTGTCTCAGGCAGAGATTCTTCACTTGTCGAGAACCCTTTAAAGAAGTATCTACTTTAGGTATCAAAATCGAAACACTGTAAAAATGTACAGGACTGCGAGAACTTTGAATAATATCTGACGGAACAGCTGAAACGTATTTTAAAGTCACACATATGTACCTTAGCGAGAGGTACCTTTCCAACATTCCTTTGATTAAACGAACATAACTGAAATTTGCCTTAAAAATAACAGAGTTTCAGCTAACTTTGCTGATAGATACATTTAATATGCAAAAAAAAACAACAATTAACCCAATTTCCGAATCAAATGGGTCAATAAACTTTAGAGGCTGTTAAATCGAATTCTATTTTGTTCTACGAATTTAAATTTATTCCAAGAATTTAAATAAGAAAAAGTACAAACCTATTTCTGTTTGGATAATTAATGCAATTTTTTTTAACGTCGCACCACTTTCTTTTTTTTAAACAGAATGGCTATGGATTTAAATGAAGTCACTATTTTCACAAGTCCTCCCGATAAACTGACTTAATTTGTACTTGTATCTCAAGAATCTTAATTAATTAACAAATCAACATAGTAAAATGTTAATCTTTCCACAACCTTTTTCAAGAAAAAAAAATCAACACAAACTAACCATTCTTCAGCAAGACTGTTTCTTTTTTATCTGTTCTCTTTCATCGGATTAGGTGTGAACTTGAGGGTTTTTCCTTATTCCTCTAGTGTATTTTATGGTCTCTTTCGTCTCTTCTTTGTGAATCCGCCGTTAATGAATGGACAAAATAGGTCCATTCCTTCCCAATAAAAAAAGAACAAAAAAAAAACGAATACACCTGTTTGAATAGATTAACATTTTTTGACCATTGTGGGTATCTTTTTGGATTTCAAAATCTAGTTTGTTTGTAGCCGAGCTGATGGTATAACGTGTCCCGAACCGAAATGCTCTATCTAAAGTTATTATTTGTGATCCTGTTTGCGGTCACTGTGTTCTCCGCTAGCACTAACAAGTTAAAAGTGAGGGAACTCTCAGTTTTGCACGAATGGAAGGACCTAGATTTTGGATTTCCTGTCGAAGCTGACAAAGAATTTGCTATATCAAATGGAATGTACCTCAAGGGATATGGAATACCAGTTGACTTCGACATCGAATATGGAGGTTGGTTTTCAATAACAAAAAAATATGGTTTTGGAAAATAAAATGACAATTTTGCCTTAGATAACAGTTCGGCGTATCGAACTTTTGTGACAATTCCTCGATTGGGTGGTGGCGTGCCATACACATTGGCGGCTTTCTCCAACAATGGCAGCGAAAAGAATCCTCAGCTGATTCCTTATCCAAATTATTTTATTCATGCAAGTCATGGCGCTGACTGCAGTGGAATTACCTCAGCTATAAGGATTTTTGTAAGTAAAGCACTTACACCTGTTTGAAAATAAAATATTAAAAATATTTTTTTATTTTTGTAGATCGATGAATGTTGGCGTCTCTGGGTGGTGGATTCTGGTCAAATTGCATCTGTGCAATTTTGCCCTCCTCAGATACTAACATTCGATCTTGTCACAGATCGCCTCATCCAACGCTACGCCATCCCAGATACTCAATATTCTGCTGGAGTTTCAGTTTTCACTTCTGTTATAGCTGATGTTCGTGATCCATATCCTGGAAAGTGCAAGGATACACGAGTCTATATTACAGATCCGTGGCAGTACGGATTAATTGTTTATGACGCCCTGAAAAAAAAAAGTTGGCGCATCGAACACGTACTGATGCGCCCCGATAAGAGTCTTTCGAGAGACAACTACGTTTCGGATGGCATATTCACAGTCAACATTTCACCAAAAAGTGACAAAGGTAAGAACGAAATTGGATCAACTCAAATTTGACTGTAACTTTGACTGTTTCTCCTCACATCTAGAAAGAAAAGTCTATTTTCACGCTCTCAATAGTAAGAAAGAAGTTGTAGTTCCACTTGCTGTTGTCGACGATCAGTTCAAATGGGAAAACGACTCTCAAGCGGCATCAGATGAATTTAAAATTCTTGGTAATCGACGAATCCAGTGTGAATCAGAAACAATAGATAGTTCGGGAAATCTCTACTGTAGCTTGCTGAGTTTAAATGCAGTTATCACTTGGGACAGCAAGACAAAATATAATTCTGATAATCTGAAAATTTACGCTCATAATCCGGATCAGCTTAAATTTGTGACCGGCATTAAAGTAGTGAAGAACTCTCGCGGCGAAGATGAGCTCTGGATGTTGAGTAATGATCCTAAGGTATGTTTTGTAAAATAAAATTACAAAGGTTTTCTTTACAATGTTTGTTTTCTGTTTTAGTTGTTCTTTGGAGGAGATCTCATGGAGAACGATATAAAATTCAGAATGGTCGGATGCAGGATAAATGACCTGTTGAGCGGCAAGAAATGTACTGTTGATGCGGTTACACTTTAGGAGAGCACTCATTTTTTGTGATGATGAGAATGGTCAAAATAAAGAATAACTTTTTGATTTTTATTTATTTTTATTTCTGCTAATTCTGCATTCTCAAAAGAACTATGTTGTGTCGGGGACCGGTAATGGATTAGATCAATGTTAATGCTATGTTTTATAGGGGCAAGTACTAGTTTGTAAACGTAATGTACACTTTCAACCCAGTGGTGTAGATAGTTTTTTGCTAGGCAAAAGGGTATTAAATTCCCTTAATTTTTTTTCCAAGACAAAAACATGTACAAACATTTGTGATATAGTTCGAAATATAGTTTCAATTTAGGACTTAGACATCCAACGGCTGAACAAATTTGGGAAATTATTTTGTCAATTAGGTTATTCAGAAGGAAAAGGTTCATGCAAATAAAAATTGAAACCAACAAATTTAATATGTAGACTTTATCCGCAAACATAGCCAACATTGGCTTGCGTTTATTAAAAAAACGTCATATTTTTATGTTTTTTGAGACATGGACAATATTAGCAATAGTTTGGTTTGGCTTAAAATTTATTTAATTTTGTTATTGAACGTGCGCATATTCTGTTGTGTTGTGCTTTCTTTTTTTCAATTCCGTTTGAAGTTTTCCTTATTCGTATCGTCTTTTAGGGAACATTCGATTGGGTTCAGTTAGTGTTTGAGTAAATATTGTTTGCCGTCAATTGGTAAAAGAATCTGCAAAATTTCTTGAGCGTATATATCACCGATAAATTCTTTTTTTTTTATTAAAACTTGAAAGTAAATTTTTTGTACTTAAGGGACATGCTTCGACGAATCGACGATGGCACTATGCAAAGTGCTCATGCAGATGACATATTTACCAAATATTTTAAAAGTCGATTGTTTCTATTATTTAGTTCATGTAGCATAAATAAAAGCTACATATAGATGTTCAATAATAATATTTATTGCTAAAATTAAATTTGTAAAAAAAAAAAATGTAAACATCTTCCGCTTGAACGCGACTACTGCTATGAGAAAAACGAACACAAAGCAAACAGGTAGAGGAAGGAAGAAAATAAGGTAAGCGATTGCATTGTCGTCGATTTGACGAAGCGTGTACTTCCAGGGTTTAAATAATGGACAGAGTACTGTAACAAACCTTGTAACAATTACAGATGAATGTTTGTCTTATAGTTTGTACATTTTGTTTATGTTTGGTCGTTTTCGAAAACCTCATCTGCATCAAATTGCTTTTGCAAAATGTTTTTAAACTCAAGCTGTGAAAGTCATTTTGTTCGAAAAGAATATCATAAATCACACTGCATTTGCAGCAAGTTCAGTAATGCAGGGCAGATGTTCATATATGTCAACTGCGCTTCAAAAAAAACAACAGATATTCGTTAAAAACTGAATCCGAAAAATTCAGGAAAATCTCAATCCCGTCAACAGTAAACTTATAAAATCGTCTACTTTATTAGTTTTTACTAAAACGATAATCTAACGCATGAGCAAGGATTCTCCTTCAGTTGCGAAAAGTTATTATTCCCTGCCCCAAGTCTTGCGAAAGCATGACAAATATCATGAGAATCTTCTCAAAAATAAGTTGCCGTTCGGAATCGGAAAAAATATATATTTTTTTTGGCACATAAACGTTGGAGATGCTACACTTTACGCCCTGTATCGGCCAATAAAACTTCGAATTTATTTATTTCTAAAAAATAAAATAAGAAATTAGAAAACTGGAAGAGGTGTGTAGAACTAGGAGCATTTCGAAGAATTTGACTTCGTTTATGGTTGCAAATACAGTAGACATTCGATACAGTAAACTAATTAAAACCAGGCCTGTTCACTGGAGCGAGATGGTTTATTGTAACGTGCGTGAATTCCTTGAAGCAAATTTCATCAAAATGTGTATGTTTTTACAAACGATTCATCGAAAATAGAGTACAATTACAATTTTTCTTAAAAAAACAAAAATTCAATAAACCTAAGCTGTGCTAAAATAGTTAGTCATCTTCGTTTGCTTTTTCTTAGAATTGATATCAATTAGATATTTTCTTACTTATTTTTAAGCACCAAAACATCCGTGTAATCCACTTTATTACTAGTTGCCCATTAAGTGCTTTCTCAATCGAACAGCATCTCTAGAAGACACTGGACAAATGATCTACATCTGGTTGTTGTTGTTGTTCTTTTTTGTTTTCTAAAGGTTCACTGTAGAGAGATTTTTTTTTCACTATTTAGAATAGCCTGTATAAAATATTGAGTGTTCACTGTATTGGATTGTTCACTATATCGAGCGTCCACTATATTTCGTAAGCGCACCTCTGTCAATCCTCCGAGTATTCCTTGTGAATATTGAAAATATTACTATTATTAGCCAACAGCAGATATTGCGACAACTAGAAACTTTTGATAGAACTGTCATATTAATGACATGATCAAGTGCTTTGCGGTTATAGCAGCTACAG
Organism: Ferdinandea cuprea; assembly: GCA_963576555.1. Taxonomy (NCBI): domain Eukaryota; kingdom Metazoa; phylum Arthropoda; class Insecta; order Diptera; family Syrphidae; genus Ferdinandea; species Ferdinandea cuprea. The sequence goes on from OY754959.1 coordinate 11,322,990, forward strand.
TAATTGGCTTTCAATTTGATCTTGTAATCCACTCTTTCTCTAAGCTTGCAGACAATTCGGTTATACATACATCGTGCTGCGCACTAGGGTTTCTGCAAAGCGCGTAAGCTGCAAATGTGCTAACAAAATAATTTTCTTAGACAGTGACGAATTGTACTGGCTGCTTTGAGAAAGAAATTGGGGTTCTGGTACCCCTTTTGAAGCACTAACCTATATCAAAGAAATATTACCAAATGTATGTGGGATTCCGATAATGAAACAACACAGAATGTAATTTGTTTAGAATTTTAATTATTTTTAATTATTACCGATTGAACATTGAATTATCATTTTTTGTGTTTAAAGTTCTGTTCGCGCTCTTTTATTAGGATCGACTACCCTAAAGTCCTTCATGTTCGTCATCGTTATCATCCTGTAATGTGTATCGCTTGCGGTGATTTATTTACGTTCTGGTTAAATCCACGTCGTCGTTGGTGTTTGGTGTACGTGCAAGTTTGGTTCTGTTATCTGTTAGTGCAGATGTCATCTCGTCCTTATCACAGATGAGGAATTAACCAGATAGTCAACTCTGCAATCCCCAATCACTTTCAACCCGCAAAAAATATTTAATGACAGCCGCAAAATCCTCTCTCAATTTTCCCATCTGTGAATACGTGTGAGCCAGACACATGAAGTTAGATCTAATTTACTAGATTACCCGCCAAAAATAATTGTGGGGAGTTTTGCAATATATCCAAATCGCAACAACAAAACAGTTGGTCACGGCGGATGTGTTGGGAAATAGGAAATTCTGCGAAGTGTTGAGTTTATGTAATTCAACTTTTTATTTTATTTTAATATAAATGTTTATAAAGAAACAAAAAATTAGTTACCCAATAAAGTTGTTACAATTTAGTTGGAATATTTTTTGCGGTTATAAGAAATAGTTCTCTATTTTTTATCTGCCTTAAAATAAAAATTCTTGATTTGTTGTACTTTTCCATTTTGGTTAATAAAATGAGATTAAATGCATATTTTAGTAAATAGTTTGCAATGGTTTTTTTTATATATATATTTTATTCTTTGATTGTTTTATTACTTTTTTATTATTTGATTGTTTTTATTCAACATATGAAAGTTTAATGAATATATGTACATATTCGGGTTCCGTGCATGGATAAAAAAAAGTGAAAAAGAAGTATTTGTAATCCTTTTTAAATTATGTTGTGTTACAAGACTTGTACGTTTAGTCAATCAATTTACTTAGCTGATTCTTTTCTTAGGCGGTTTTGAAATTTTTTATATAAGTTAATATGCTTTATTTTAAAATTTAAAGTAAGCGATAGACGGAAGAACTGCATAAATATATTGGGGGTGCATTTTTTTATCGAAAATGCTTGGTAGTTGAGTACATCACGAAAATGCTTGGTAGTTGAGTACATATCATAAATAAGCATGCACATTATGTTACATATATATTGAATTAATTAGCCACTTTTTTTAACAGCCGACTTTATTTGTCAAGTTATAATGTTTTGTAATTTTATTTTATATGAAAATAAACAAAACAATTTACTACTACTACTACTACTAGGAAGTAATTGCAAATTTTGTTAAGAAAGTGTTTTGATGTACCAAAAATAATATTTGTAAGAATTTGGATTACGTTTTATTAAAAGCGTTTTAAACCAGTGTTCAATTGTGTAGAGTTACTTAAATGCTTCAATATAACCATCCATGACAAAATCCGTCTTTCTAAAGTTATACTTAAATTTATTGTCAACCGAAAATGTATGATCAACTTACTTATTATATATAAGTCACGTTAATCAATATTATTTTGATTATTTTTCATTAAAAATTAGAATAAATTAGTTAAAACACAGGTTTATTCTTAATATTATAATATTTTATTATGTTATTAGTTGTGTGGTAAGTATGTTGTTATCAATCCATATTCACCGCATAATGACCATGTTTATTTTACACACCCAAATTGTGAGTTGTAATCTGCTGAAATTCATCAACTGTTCCCAACTTCTTGCTATAAAAAATGACATTTCATGGGCGCGGCCATTAGCCCCATATAATTCCATTTATGTGTGCGTGATACCTATTTGATTTGCAAAAAAACGCCCCCAAAAAGTGGGCGTGGCCAAAAACTTTGTATGGGCGATATGTTGGAAAAATTATAGGGTAAATATCTTGTTAAACATTTTTTTTCGCTTTCTATGAAAATTTTCTAAGAAAACAGCGTTTTAGTAAAAAACGCCCACAAAATGTAGGCGTGTCAAAAAACTTTATATGACAAACTTATAAAGGGGGCAGTGCCTACATATCTTGTGAAGGATGTAACACTCTATCTCTCTAACTTTAGCTTTAAAATGGTTTTTTCTAAATTGCGGGCGTGGCAGTGGGCGTATTAAAAAAAAATTTTACAGTTAACCATTTCGGAGCCCTAGGGAATATGTGGTCCAAATTTCAGCTTTCTAGCTTAATTTTAAAGGCCGAAAAATTGCGTACGGACGGACGGACGGACGGACGGACATTGCTAGATAGTCTTAGGATTTGGTCCTGATCATAAATATATATACTTTTATGGGTCTACGACGAATATTAAGGGGTGTTACAAACTATGTGTCAAAATTAATATACCCTTAGGATAGGGTATAAAAACGAATTGAATTGGACGTGGAGAAGGGGCAAAGGGGTTCGGGTATCCAAACTTAAGCACAACAATATCTGTTTTTAACCATAACATTCGACACGAATAGAATACACAGATCTTGGTGCCTATAACTAGCTACCAACCATGTCTTTTATTTGGAAGCAATTTGTTCGAAACAATTCCTTAGATGACTCATGTCTGTCAAAGTCAGAGTATGGACAACATTTCATTCTGGTCTTGAAGATTGACTGTTCGTATAACGCAAATATGATGACAACCTTGAATGTCTACAGGAATGAAGGTCCCTTGAACCAAATGCAAACTTATGCCTACGTGACTTTCAAACAGAACTGGGGTATTAGATCAATAACCGCATTTGGCATTACTAAATATGAAAGTTAGTTAAAAACAAATTAATCTTATTTTATTGTTCGCTCTCATCAATGTTTATTAGAACAAATAATACATTATGCATGCAGAAATTCTCCAACGAATTAATAATTAATTATCGACTTATAAACCTCCGCATTTCCCTCTACCTGTTTGAAGGGTTGATATTCTGCAAGTCATAAGCCTGTAATTCTCCTCAGCTAGTGATATGGTCCCAGTGTTTAGTTTCTGTTAAAAAAAATTACATACATAGCTGTATAGTATTTAAATTTTTTAACTTAACAAACCTGTAACCGAATAGATAGTGCTAATAGTATTTCTTCATTTTTGCTATTAAATCTGACTTTTAAGCCAGCTACAAACTGAAGTGTTTCGGGATTGTCGACAACCGCTTCGAAATTTGAATTCTTGTACGGCTTGCCCTCCAAGGGGTTCCAGAACATAATCGCAAGTGGATTGATTATAGAGAAATAAATATTTCCCTTCGAGTCCTTAGTCTGAGTGGGTGATTGTGTCGGCCGCCTGCCAATTACTTGGAAGGCATCTTGATTGCCAGAAGGATTGTTCTGCCAAAGTGATTGATTGTTTATAATGTGTAGAGGTGCGGCAATTTCGTCTAGCGATGCCCAGGAGTGTAGAAATATTTTGTCCTTTTCTAAATGAATGAAAACATATTTTCTTAATGCACCCATAATGTTTGTATGTCTCTTATGTAGTCACTTACTCCTGTAGGGCGTACTCGTGTATAGACCATCAGGGAATTGAAAAGTTTCTCCTGCGATTGTCGTTGGCACATAGTTGGGATCCGGTTTAAAGAGTTCATTTTGGATCATCCAAGAAGTTTTAGTTTCAATGTCAAAGACTAAAAATGAGTATCCACGTGCATCGGTTAGATAGACTTTTCCTTTTTGGCATTTCCCTTTAGGTGGCGAATCGTAAATATCAACTATGATGCCATTGTGAACGGTCTTTTCAGGAATGTATTGACCCTCGGGAACTTCATACTTCAGAATAAGTTCATCTGTTTCTAAATTGTAGGCCAGAATTTTGGGTGGACACACTTGCGTGGGGGTAACCTGAAAGTTGCGTCCAGTATCTATGGCCCATAGTCGATTGCAACTATCCACCTACAAACATAAAATGCAAATTTTAGACCTCATCTTAAGTGGAATGTGGATAATTTCACTTACGAAAATTCGAAAAACTGAAATAATGCGATCGCAGCTGGGTGTATCGATCTCTAAATGTGCCGCAAAATCAGGATACGGTAAGAGTTTTGGCCCATACTTTCCTTGGATGTTTGAGACTTTGGCAAGTGTGTATGGAATTCCAGGTACTATTCGTGGTGTACTCATAAAAACTTGTGGTTCATTATTTGCTGAAAAGAAAACAAGGATAGAAATTACTTAATACGAAATTTAAATTGTTTCATATTGAAACGGAAGGCGGCATTGGTCTTAATTAATTTCGTGTTGCGACCCACTTTCCTTTCCTTTGGGTTTAATTTAAACAAAAGAAAAAGAAAACCGACAAATTTAAATGCGTTGAAACCGAAATTATGCCAGAATGAGGGAAAGGTAATATTCAACGTAGAATGGATTGCTATCTACATTCATGAAAATTAACACCACACACTCCAAAGCTATTAGAGTCACTTCAGGAAGTAATATTGGACCGCTCTTCTTTTTGTTGCTTGTTAACGAAATTATTATCGTACTTTTTAAATCTCATAAAAGTACAAATCATTTGGCGCGAAGAGAGCAACTTGCATCTCATCTCGCAACAACTTTGCGAATCGTATAAATCAACTAGCAGACCAGCCCGAGCGTTGTTCTGCCATATAAATTATTTCTAGTGTACATATATTTCGTCGTTTTTTATATTTTTAAATGTGATCAATAACATTGAACGATCGTTTATCGATTAAACAAAACGTTCTGTTTTATCGATAAACGATCAATGATTTCGTTAGCTTATCGAAGAACAAATGAAACGATTTGACGTTTATCCTGCCGGTAATGATGTTGCGAATAGTAATTGGATAAAAAAACGTGAAACTTTCGTGACGATTGTGTTATATTGAGAAGAAAATTTCCGCAAGGCTATATTGGTGCAATCAAGAATTTCACGGTCTCAAAGAAATTGAACTGAAAAGAAAGTTAGCTGTTGTTGAGCGCGATTTCGGATGCAGCTGCACTGTCCTTGTTACCTCAAGTACGACGACAGTGGACACAAATTATTCGCCGTTATGGATAGTTTCCACGTGGATATCGAGCAAATACATAAAGGTTTGCCCGCAATTGGCATTGCGCCGTGAGAAAATGGACTTCCGAGCCCGAGTATGATGACGGGGTCGATTCAACGATGAAGATCAAACGGATATAGGCTGATGGGATCGATGACCGAAAGAGGAATGGAGCGCCGTAGACGCTGACCGTCGAAAAAAAATAAAACATCGATAAACAAATTTGATATGTTTGTGACTATTGTGTTTTATTGATATGAAAAATGTCGCTGCGCTATATCGGTGCGGAGTACTTTGAATATATTGTTGCAATCAAGCATTTCGCTTCATGGAGCGTTTGGCGTTGCGTCGTGGCAATATGGTATTTATACCCTATCCTAAGGGTATATTAATTTTGACACATGGTTTGTAAGACCCGCGTCCGTTTCAACTTTTAAGGCCTTTAAAGTTATGCTAGGAAGCTGAAATTTTGAACATATACTCCCTACGGTTCCGAAATGGTGAAGTGTTAAATTTTCTAAATACGCCCACTGCCACGCCCAGAATTTAGAAAAAACCGTTTTAAGGCTTAAGTTAGAGAGATAAAGTTGTACAACTTTCACAAGATACGTAGGTATATAAATTTGTTATATAAAGTTTTTGCCCCGCCTACTTTTTGTGGCCGTTATTTTTCAATTTTTTTTTTTTTTTATAAATTTCTTAGAATGAAGTAAAATGCTATCCATCTTCTTCCTTATGCTTTTTTTCTTTGGGGTACATAGGGATAAGGATAGGGTATCATACCGTTCGCCCCAAGCGGACTGTAGCCTTTCCTTCTGTTTATACCCTATCCTAAGGGTATATTAATTTTGACACATAGTTTGTAACACCCCTTAATATTCGTCGTAGACCCATAAAAGTATATATATTTATGATCAGGACCAAATCCTAAGACTATCTAGCATTGGCCGTCCGTCCGTCCGTCCGTCCGTATGCAATTTTTAGGCCTTTAAAATTAAGCTAGGAAGCTGAAATTTAAACTACATATTCCCTAGGGCTCCGAAATGGTTAAGTGTAAAATTTTTTTGAATGCGCCCACTGCCACGCTCACAATTTAGAAAAAACCGTTGTAAAGCTAAAGTTAGAGAGATAGAGTGTAGGCACTGCCCCCCTTTATAAGTTTGTCATATAAAGTTTTTTGCCACGCCTACTTTTTGTGGGCGTTTTTTACTAAAATGCTGTTTTCTTCGAAAATTTTCATAGAAAGCGAAAAAAAATGTTTAACAAGATATTTACCCTATATTTTTTCCAACATATCGCCCGTACAAAGTTTTTGGCCACGCCCACTTTTTGGGGGAGTTTTTTCAAAAAAATTTTTTTATTTTTTTTAATTAATAGAATGGAATAAAATCTTCTTAATGTTTCTTTCTTTGGGGCATATAGGGATATGGATAGGGTATCATACTGTTCGCCCCAAGCGGACTGTAGCCTTTCCTTATGTTTTTCTTCTTTCCTTCATTAACAATGAGGGCATTCATTGTGCATAGAATCGATCAGTTCTTTAGGATGACCGGAATATTCAATATCTGGCTCGTTTCAAATGCGTGCCGAAGGAACGAAATGTGTGTAAGTGCCTCTTGTGATTTAGATGCACGCACATTTGCATATACTTATACTGATACTGATACTTCTTGGATCTATCTCTTTCTCATGTTTCTTGCTGTATTTGTTCGACTGCCCAAATGGGCCTCTTACGTCTTGCTGGCGTGGTTCACTGTAACCCATGTTGAAAATATGGCTAAAAGGCTAGGAGACTTAGAAAATAATTTCTGCAGAAGAATGAAAAGATGGGGCATGGGGACACATATCTTCGATAGTTTGTATGACTTGACTGGGTTACCTCACCCAATCGCAATCACGGCTTCAGGCACTTGGGCAATTAAAAAGAGCCAACAAATGGATGTCGAGGCGTGGAAAACTTACACACTTCCATGAATTTATAAACAACTTTGCCCCGCCTAAGAAGGCGATCGAAATAAAGGATCATATACGAGGTCATACGGGCGTCGGTTTGAGATCATCACTGTACACCAACTCGTCATGATGATTTTCAATCACCTTGGCAGTGTAGTGATTTTTCATTTCAAATTTCTAACTCTGTTTAAAATTAAAAATATGTTTGTGTTAAAAATAATCATTAAGCTCCATTTATACTGACCTAAGGACTAAGCAGCCGAAACCGCTGATGTAAAGGATTATAAAACTTGAAGGGTTTGTTCCCATAACTCAGTAGACGAATTTAATTTTTGCTATGATATCTTATGCTAATTTAAGAAGACTTGTTGCGTTAAATTTTAGAAAACATTAAAAGCGCTAGTAGCTCCAATTCTAATGTACCCACTGCCAAAACATGCATTACATAGTCAACACGATTTCAGTACATATGTTCGGAAACGTTTTTAATATACAAATTATTTCCGTACCAAAGTAGGGTCATTCAGATTATTCATCAATCAATTTATGAATCAATAAATTATTCACAAGCTAAATGTACCTACTCTACTTGATGAACAGAAATGTGCAATGCAATAACGAAATAATATCCTGCTTGATTTACATGCCATCAACTCAGATATACCCTCAAGGCGTAGTGTTTTTCAAATAGCTTGATTCATAGATATTTTAATTTTTAAATTTAACTTCAGATCGCATTTAAAGGTCTTAAGTATAAACTGTAACCGTTTTTTGATGTAAAAAGTCCAGGCGACAACGCATTACCACATTTGTCTTAATGACAAGGACTTCAATAACATAAATCGATGGACTAAAAAGAGTTGCTAATAAGTAACATAGTTGTGCTTCGAGTGATAAGTCGACTTCAAACCATAAACTTTATACATGGATACTTCACTTAAAAAAAGCGTTAACTGCACATCGCATTTAAAACTGTTATATAAAGTTTTAACCAAATGTGGCTTCCTTCACTTCTACTTCGACTCAAAATGTGGAAAATTTCAAGAATCAAATATTAGAAAATTCATTGCCAAATTTATTTACAGTGCAATAGTGATCTACAGTGGAATCGCTTCAATCACATTATCAGGACATTTTATGTCCCTGTATTTGCATCTAACAACTAATACCGGTTCAGCAAAATCAAAACCAGCCATTGACGCTATTTTTGATCAGACGAATTTATTTTTAGGAGAGATCACCGTACTAATTTATGCTCTCAATTATTTGATGCATCATCAACTGTTACTCAGGACCCTTAACGAAATGCTGAGCATTTATAAATTCATTAAAACCGAAACTGATTCAACGATATATTTCTTGTTGGATTTTCAAAGTGTTCTTGTCATAAAGTGGATACTGTATGCCTTTACATTTTTCTTTTTCGCGCGTGAATTAATCATTAAAACTATTACAAACTGTGACTTGTCCGTGTTTAGTGTTTTTATGTGTCAGTTGGTATACTGGAGTTATTTTTACATTCAGATTGTTTTGATATGCTTCTGTTGGAAAATGAATGAAGTTCTTATGAAAGCATTTCACCGGGACCAATACGAATGCGTTCGATCTTTAAATCGACTCATTGCGATATCCTACCGAATTCATAAAGTCAAGCTCAGCTTGGATAAATGCTTCTCATTTTTCTTTTTATGTAACTACATTTCGTTGGGCAATGACATTAGGGGTATGTTTTACTTGATAACTGTGTTATACTCTATATCCCACGAACAGTTTTCTTTGATATTTAAGTTCATCTTGACTTTGTATGCGATTTTCCGATATTTTTGGTATGCAATTAAAGTTTCGTATGATATTTTTTTAATTGGAAGACTTTCGGATGACTTGAAAGAAGCCGAAAATGAATTTCAACGTTGTTTACTACTTATCATTGCCCGAAGGGAATTATTTAACGATGTTAAACTGCAGCATAAAGTGAGTTCTAAATGATTTATATTGGTAGATTAGACAATATGCCAGGTTGTCATATGTAAGACCATACCAAAACTGAAAAGAGCAGTATCTCTGCAATAAAATTATCTACAAAAAAATGTTATATTCAAGCATGGGAAATGATACGCTAAGCATATCATTTGCGAATGGAATTTGTTCATGCTTTCATTCTAAGACATACGTACGTACTGTGAGCGTCAAAAGTCAGTAAACGCTTTGCTAATACCTCAAATTCGAAGATATTCACTTAAAATTTATAAAACTTGAGTTGATGTGTTGATTGCCCCTTTACTGTCCCACATTTTCCTCGTCAGAGCTTCAGTAATAAAGGTAAGATTAGACTGCATATCAATTGGTCAAATAATGACCATTTCGCTGTCAAATGACCAAATCTTGCAAGAGAAAATTGGCATTTATAAAACCACTTGGCATACAATCTCATCTTGCCTAAACTATCTATATGAATACTTTAAAATATTTGTCAATAACTTAACACAAATAGATAAATGCAAAACTTTAACTCAATTTTGACGCTCACTGTATGTTCTGCCTTCATTGAAGAACCCAATGACGGTTTAATCTATCACAATGACTTTGTCATGTCGGTATGTCGACAAGCACGAGCCATTTAAGCAGTATTCTGTCAAAAAAAAAACCTTTTGACTGCTTGACAAACATTCTAATCCTAACTTAGCTTTTTAGAAAGTCTTTAACAATAAAAACTTTTATATTTTCAGAGCGATTTACTTCTAATGCTGAATTATATCCAGGATCTGCGATTGATAGCTACCGGAAGGGAAAATATGGATCAACAGTATTGGTTTAGTGTTTTTTCGAATATTTTCATTATGCGTGTTATTGCGTGCTTGCAGTTCTATGCTGGACAAATCATTCATTAAAGGTGGAAGCAACATAGCTCGCAAACTTCGTGAGAATGAAAATTTTTTAATATAAACTAGAAATAGGGTTTTAAGTACTATATAAATTTTCTGCTCATTTTTAATTTCAAGAGTTTTAGTTCAACACAAAAAATACATAGATAATGAATTGAATACTTAATAATAAAATGTGTTATTTTTTGATTTATTTACAAAAAAGAACAGTAAAATAATTTCGTATGGGCTTTGAGATTTGCAATCACTGTATGTTAGATTTAGGTTTTCTTCTTTTACCTTGGTAAACTCAAAATATACTTAACCTGTGAAGATAGCATCACTGCATGTGTTGGTCGTTCGGAATTTTAACAAGAGTTTACAAAGCGACAGTCAGGTTCTATGTGGCTCAGGTACAGTTTTTTTGGTTTTGGGGAGGACGTCAAAAAAGCGCTGAGACTTTTGACACCTGTCAGCAAGCTGTCTTTTTTTGAGCCCGCCTCGCGGTCGACTTCTGTTTTTCTTGTTAGACGCGGACTACAATAAATTTTGTAGAAGAATCGCTCACAAGACCGGTTTACGTGTTGGATACAATAGGGGCAATACTAGAGCCAATTATCTGCAATAGGCTGAAAGGAGGTCATTTGGCTTGTAGAAAGGCTAGCAGAATAATAATACGGTCGAAAGTTGACGACATAAATATTGTAGTAAATACCGCGCATACCGCAATGAAGAGTACAAGATCAAAGGAAGAGCCTAAGCGGTACTGCTTAGATAAGGAATATTGGAAGAATCTATACTAATAGTGGTACAAATAAGTCTTGGTGCATTTGACTACTAAGCTTACTAACCTTTAAAATAAAAATTGGATAACGCTAGTAAAAAACTTCAACATTGTGTACTGCGCTCGCACGAATAACGCCAAATATCAGAGCACTCTAGCCAGTGACTCTGTTAGACTACTCACTGGCTAGAGTGCTGACGTACGTAATACCACCAGATAAGAAAAAAAAAATAGGTGGTGCGCACTAAAGATGGAAAGGCCGAAAGGAAGGTGTAACAGTTTACGACGAAGTTGAATCAAAAAGCTTGAGGAAGTGACAGTTTTGTGCAGCCCATTTCTAAAAAAGGAGAATCCTCCTAATTTCAGTCGATGAAATATCTTAAATTCCGTAAAGTTTTCAATCAAAGGCAGGAACAATTTCACTGTGATTTGATGATATATGTAACAGATGGCATTTTATGGAGTTTGGCATCAAGGTCCTCTGTCGAAAATGTGTACATTTGGGATTGATGAAACGATCCTCCAATAGATTAGAAAATACTTTCCAGACTATTTATTTCAAGTATTTTAGACAGCTCGACGTTGCCAAGAACGCAACTTTCTCAAGCAATGCAGGAAATATATCGCCGGTTCTGATCTGTTTCACTGTTTTCGCCCCAAAATTGAGTACAAAGCTCAAATCTAAAAAACATACGTCAGAACTTAGTCATCATTGCAAAACGGACGTACTGTAATATATAAAGATGCGTTCGTCTGTCGCACAAAACGAATGTGAAGTACTTTACCTGAGGAGATTACGATAACTTTGAAGAGGATTAAATACAAGCATTTTTTTGTATGTGAGGTGGGGAGGAGTCTGTCTATCCCCGTTTATGCGGGAGGGACAAAATAAAAAAAACTGACTTTAAATGAAAAACGGTGTACTTAAATACAATGGAAACACTGGCTTCATGAAATTTCATTATGAAAAATGACCCCAAACTATTCAAAAGGAACTGAAAAATGGTCCCGAACAAAATGAAATATGTCCCCAAAAATATGCAGCCTTATTTATACACGTGCGCAAAGTTATACACGCTTTAAAATACCTCTAAACGCTAAAACGTTAGTGCCTGCTTAAATTGTGGGCTTGGCAGTTGGCGGATTTAAAAATATGTTAACCCTTTACCGTTTCGGGACCCTAGGGAGAGTATGTTCCAAATTTCACCCAACTGGCATGCATTTAAAGGCCTCGAAAGTTGATACGGATGGACATTGGTCCTGATTTCAGTCCTGATCATTAATATATATATTTTAAGAGGTCTACGACGAATATAAAGAGGTGTTACAAACTATGCGTCAAAATTAACATACCCTTAGGATAGGGGATAAAAATGGCCCCAAATCACAGAAATTTTCGTGTTGTTGTTTTCCATATATGTTAATATTTGGGACAATTTTTCGTATGGCCCTTTTTCATGTAGCCGTAGGGGCAGTAAATATAAGCAGCAAATTTAGTGCTTGGCTTTCCAATTAAATTCAAAATTGCTATTGCACTGCTGTAAGTGTTGCCATTATGTTTGATAACACTGTTTTCCATTTTAAGTATTTTTTTTACTTTGTCCCTCTATATATAGCTCCTCTACAAAAAACTGTTTTAAATTTTCGGCACCAAAGTTATCGTACTCGTGTAAAGCACACTGTTTTTTCTAACCACTCCACAGTGGTTGGCCCCCATAGGCCAAAAAATCAAAAAACCCATCTTAAAATATTAAGTCAAAATGTAAACAAATTGTCTCTAAATTGTCCAAATTAATTTTTGGCAAATCAGTTAATTACGGGACATTCTAAAAATAGAATGCAAAGAGCACACAGGTGTTCAATTTTGCAGCGCAGCGACGTCAAAACAATTCGAAGTGGTCAAAAGTCCGCTAGAGCTCGTCGAATTTAATTCTTCAAAATGAATTTTGAAGTTGAAGGTATATACTTTAATGAACTCTTCTTGTGAAATTAATTTGATAGATTCAACCTTTTTAGTTCCCCCATTGTGAGTGTTATCAATGTGTTTGTCAATGTTTTAAGGTAATAAAAATGTTCAATGTAGCTGCCGATAGTTGCCGTTTTGTGTATATTCATGAAAAAACCAAACGTGTCTCACTATTTTTTATTTAACATTTTTATGTTATCTTGTTCTTTTTGGCGCTTCTTATAACTGCGTGTTCTCACGCATGCATATCTTTGATCTTTGGTGCACAGAAGAGGACACTAATATAGAAACAAATCGGAGTGTGAATAATTTGGTAGAACTGAGCATTACAAACAAGGGCTACGCAGTCAATTTGAGTAAACTTAATAAATGGTTACATTTGCAAGAAAATAATTGTTAATTGGGCGAAATACAATAGTACTAAGAGTTCAGTTGTACTATATCAATTGGCTGAACAGTAAGAAAACTTTTATGCTGGAGATATTTCTGCGATATTGCGGAAATTTCGAACTCAAACGGAGTATGACGGATGATATTACGACTATAGAGAAGTCCAAAAAGGGGGTCCGCCAATGCCGTCCGTCGGTCTGTCTGTCTGTCCGGGCGTCGTATGGCGAAACGGTTCGACGGATTTGCTTCAAAGTTCGTATATAAGGTTCTTGGGGTTACATCTCGGGGCATCTTTTTATTTTTTGACATAACGGTACCTGCCATACAATTTTTTTTGTAAAAATCACTTATAACTTTTTTTCTCGAAAGTGGTTTAAAGGATTTCGGTCTTTTTTTGCACTAAGGATGTTCAGGATGCGGTCAAAAATTCTGCATACTCAGTTTTTGGAAAAAAAATCGATTAACGGTAATTTATAAAACGGGCAATATCTCGAAAACCAATAAAGGGAATTTAAAAAAAGTTTACTTTTTTTTCTACTATAAAGATGAACAAACTTGCATACTTCGATTTTTGAAATATTTTTTTTTTTTAAATTAAATTCGCTTTCTCAAAAACGGCTTTAACGATTTTGATAATAATTGATAATTTTATTTCGAACAATTATGTTAAATGTGTTCAATGTGCGAAATTACATTAAAATCGTAGGTGCCGTTTTTGAGAAAATTTAATTTTGCAAAACCTAAAAAGTGATTTAAATACATTTTGCGGTTCAAAAACGCATTTCATGTACCGAGAAAGTTTCGTATGACGCAGTCGTGCACTTTATAATTTTTAATAATTAAAATACGTTAATTCTTATTATTCTTGTAAAAACTAGAGCAACTCACTTTTTTATATTTTTAATCGCTGGTAGGGAGGGGGAGGGGAGTTCCACTTTCAATATAATCCAAATATATCTCGGATTTTAAGCAAATGTTAGCACTTTAACTCTACTGAAAGAATTTTTGCCCACCATCGCCATATAAACGCAACTACTGTGCTATGGGAGCTATATATATATTTCAATGTCCGTGCTAAACCTAAAAGCAACGAAAAACTCACTTTTTAACAAAATACCGAAACGAAAAAAAACGACAATCACCACACGACAGAAGTTCTTAACTAAAATGCACCTTGAACAAATTATCCGCGACAATACAGCGCTATTCAACACTTTTCGGCACTATCTGGTACGTATAACAATCAACCAGTTCACGAGTCCTTAGAGCGTCTGTCACTAATCCAGGATCATGCCCTCACCTACAATCCAATCACTAAATTAGCTTTTTTTACGTAGAAAATCCAGGAAACAACGCATTACGCCATTTCTCTTAATGAACATAAACAAAATGACAACGACTTCAATAACATAAATCGAGGGACTACATTATGCTATATGAATATCCTCATACTCACCGTAATGAGTTACATATTTGTGTTTCGAGTGATAAGTCGACTCACGAACCATATCGCTTACATTCTCCCAGCCCTAGTAATTTGAATACAACGTAATACCGACATGGAAATTACACTTAAAAAAAAAGTTAACTGCACATCGCATTTAAAACTGTTGTATAAAGTCTTAACCAAATGTGGCTTGATTCACTTTTACTTCGATTCAAAATGTGGCAAATTTCGAGAATCAAATATTAGAAAATTCATTGCCATGTCTATTTACAGTGCAATAGCGATCTGCGGTGGAATCGTTTCAATCATATTATCGGGACACTTTATGTCCCTCTATTTGCATCTAACAACTAATACCGGTTCACCAAAATCAACTGCAGCCATAGACACCATTTTTCATCATACGAATTTATTTTTAGGACAGATCAGCGTACTAATTTATGCTCTTAATTATTTGATGCATCATCAACTGTTACTCAGGACCCTTAACGAAATGCTGAGCATTTATAAATTCATTAAAACCGAAACTGATTCAACGATCTATTTCTTGTTGGATTTTCAAAGTGTTCTTGTCTTAAAGTGGTTAATATATTTATATATATCGTTATTGAAGGCGCGGGAATTTATTGAAGAAATTATCAGAACTTTTGACATCAGTACAGTGTTTTGTGTGCTTATTTGCAATACCGTATACTGGAGCTATTTTTACATTCAGATTGTTTTGATATGCTTCTGTTGGAAAATGAATGAAGTTCTTATGAAAGCATTTCACCAGGACCAATACGAATGCGTCCGATCTTTAAATCGACTCATTGCGATGTCCTACCGTATTCATAAAGTCAAGCTCAGCTTGGATAAATGCTTCTCATTTTTCTTTTTATGTAAATATATTTTATTGGGTTACGACATTAGGGTAATGTATAGATTCATTTCGCTGGTATACTCCATAAACCACACAGACTTTTCCTTAAAATTAAGGTGTTTTTTGACACTCTGTGCAATCTTTCGAACTTTTCCATTCGCAATTAGCACTTCGTATGATATTTATATAATTGGAAGGCTTTCGGATGACTTAAAAGACGCCCAGAATGCATTTCAATTTAATTTACTATTTTTAATTAACCGAAGGAAATTATTTAACGATGTTAAACTTCGACATAGGGTAAGTTCTTGGTACTTTACCTAACTTATTAAAAAACAACAAAAAAAACATTTCATTACAGAGCGATTTACTTTTAATGCTAAATCATATCTACGATCTGCGACCGATGGCTGCCGGAAAAGAAAACATAGATCAACAGTATTGGTTTAGTGTTTTTTCCAATATTTTTATTGTGCGTGTTATTGCGTGCTTGCAGTATTATGCTGCACAAATCATACTGTCGAAAAAGGGTGGATCGAACTACGAGAGGACTGCATAAGAAAGCTTCACCTGAGATTCTCTCCTGACTTCTGTTTTTGCGGTTTTGAATTTAGCTTTACATTATTTTCGAAAAAATGTTAGTTCAACACTGAAAAGAGAAATACATCTGTTCCTCCTCGGTGTAATTGTTTGACTTCAGAACGTAAAGGTGCGATCGGACCGTAATCCAAACTTGTCATTCGGATGACACCCGGACGTAGATTTTATCCTAAAGTGGTCATCTCGTCTGAAAAAAACAAGTTTTCTGACGTCAGAATGTCATCCGGATGACAAGTTTGAATGACCGTCTGATCGCACCTTAAATTTTATTGTAAGCTCTGCTCGCTGGTGCAACTTTTTACCGCTTCAAATTAGGAGAAAAGAATGCACAACAATATTCAGACATCACATCTTTCTTCTATTACATAATAACACTTTACTTTTTTTTATTCATAAATTAGCAATCAATCCTCACTCTTTTTGTTTAAATTTTCTATATTCCTTCATTTAATTTTAATCATTTTGTATGCTTTAAACTATTTTAAAAGATATTGTACCTTATGTCGTTTTCTTTTGGTAACCCGGAAGACTTCCTGACTCTAAAACTGTTCGTTTGGTACTAAAATGACAGTTCCACTCCTGGACAGAAGAAAACAAAAGTAATAACACATTCAAACACCAAAAACGTCATAATCGATAAATGTCATTTTGTTTGCTGATGCATTTAATAATTCTTCAATTTTGCTGAGGTTAGCTAAAAGTTATTTCCAAATTTAACTAAATAAATAATGAGATAATTATGGGTGTAATATAAAAATATTACAATGGCTAATACTATTTGTCTTCCATTTTCTTCATCGTCGTCAGATTGGCAGTGAGGCGGTTGGAAATATATATACACAATTACAGCGGCATATACACTTCAAATTCAAATAAAATATATTTGCTTGTTCGATTGGCATCCCGGATAGAAGAGCTCTTCCAGATTACCAAACGAAAACGACATTAATAAAATCTTACTCTAATCACTGAAATACAAAATTAATAAATAACTTTATTAAAAACTAACACTGCTGCGCTCGAGTGTGCATAAAAAATACACACACACACAAGCAGACATTTTTCTTCAGAAAATGCATTGAATAATAACAAAAAAGTAGGTTACAATCTTTGAAGAAGATTAGTAATTTAACTATTTTTATTTGCTTGTAAGGAATTATTTTTAACAGATATCATCGAAACTAAACAACTCCGCAAAATGTAAACGCAAAACTGACACGAGAGAAATGTCAAACGGTTTTGGTGTACGTGTGAGTACGTGTGAAACTTGAGTTTGGTTTGAAATTCGCAGAAACTGGTTTAAAATTTAAAGGCTTTCGGATGACTTAAAAGACGCAAAAAAAAAACATTTTTCAATTTTTTTTGAGAATGGAAAGACTTTTTTAAAAAACATTTTTTCGTCTTAAAAAACAAAAATACAGACACTTAGAGCAGGGATGGCGTTAAATCCACTTTAGCTAAGAAGAAAGGAACAACACCAGCGGTTGCGCCATAACCCTAAGGCGCTAGTTATAGCTATCATTGACATGCGTCATTGGAGCAAATCAGTGGAATAGTTGTTTCTTTCTTTTTGACAAGTCAGTTAAAGCAATCATTGAACAATTTCTGTCAGTGAAATACCATTGGAATAGGTTAAAGGTTAGAGTTGATCATTGAAAGCAAAACTGACAGCTGAGAATCGAACACATCCGTGAAACGATTGTGTCCAAATTGTAGAAACGAATATCAGCTGTTCATTGAAATCGATTTCAATCAGTGAAATAATAAAAACAGATTTAAAGAAAAGTTTAAATCACAATTAAGTAATTTTGTTTGAAGAAAAATTCTATAATTCTAATTCTATTGTTTGCTTACTCGTCTTAAAATCGGAAAAGAACATTTTCAACTATGCACATCTCTACTGAACCGCGGCTTATCCTGCATGGAGCGCGGTTCTTCGAAAGTCTTTTATAAACTCCAAAACTATTTGTCAACAAATCGGAGTGGTTTTGTTAGTCACTTTGCATGTGCAATGTACATGCACGTATCGATAATGGGCCAAAATATGGCTTCTGGGTAAAATTGCACTTGGTGCAAAAAAAACCCTCCTTACCTAACTTAACCTTCTGTCGCTTTTCGGTTCAATAATAAACAGTTAACTAGCCCTGTTTTTTTCATTCCGTTTCGCAATCGTACGTTTTAAAAATAAAAAATGGAATTGATTGATTTGGAATTGTTTGTTGGCACCAATGCTTTTCGATCACAAAGATGTGACCTATCAGAATTGATACAGCTTGAGTTTGTTATTGTGATCTAAAGGAAATAAAATCATTCATCGGGAATAACTTCCGTGATATGTCCGGATCCGACGATAACGGTTAATAGATACCTATTTATCTGAATTAGACGATGGAAAAATTTGTTCTGTAGGTCGGTCGGTAAAGTGGCCCGTTGCTAGACATACTTCAGGGCACGCAATAAGCGCTTTAGCGTCGTTTTGATACCGCCACAAAAGGTTTTTATAATTGAGGGTCTATAAACTCTGATACAGCCTCTAAAATTAAGTCATGTTATGATATCATCGAGATCGATATCTGAGATGTCAGGGAGGTTATCAAAGAATGGTTTCGCAAGCGCTCGGAGTCTAGCACTAGCCAAAGCCGGGTACCCGCATAGGAGGTGAACTAGGGTTTTATTTTTATTAACGTTATCAATCACAACTACTGCAGTGGGTCTTATGAGGTATGCCGAGCTTAACAGTTTGCGTGCCTACTATCCAGTGGGCCGTACTTACGGCCGCCAGCTTAGCGACATCCGCACGTGTTCTATGTATGAACTTAAGGGTCCTAAGTTTGTATAAACTTATTTTGGCGTTAGACCTTGGTGGTAGAACTTAAGTATTAAAATTTTGTTATTAGGTAATCTATCGAGAAGAGTGAATGTTCTCGTTTGATAATGAAATGAAATAAATAAATAAATAAAGTATTTGGGCCAAATCTTCCTAGAAATGACGCAATTCGTCAGGTGTTCCTCCACCTAGACTCTGCCTCAGCCGAGAAGTGTGAAGAAATTATACCCTTCACAGAGTAAGTGTAAGCTCCCTGCGCGCAGGAATTGGGAATGGAGTTTGTTGTATTTATCACAATTTTTTTTCCATCATTTGACGTTATTTTTAGATTCTTGTTGCTCATTTTTACTCAATCTTACTCCAAAATTACCTTTAGCTTGTAATCCGTTCAAAAAATTCAATTACATTCCATGACACTTTTTTTTTGCACTTAAAGATTTTATTTATTTGTGAAATACTTGTTGCTCAAAGAATATCTTCACTGTTAAACTTTAATTTCAACACAAATTGACATCCTCTTTTGAAACAAACAAACGCCAAAATTTTACCCATGTCATGTCATCCAAATCCAGGATTCCTGGCCATATTTTTATGGAGGCATCGCAACTTTTCACTCTTTTAAAATATAATAATTCAATGTTCTAAAATAATTTATATAACACATCCACTCCTGGGCTACCAAAAGTCCCTGTTTAAACTCACCATTTACATACAGATCAGCATCATAGGGCCTCTTGAAGCCTTCTTCCACGTAGATTCCATTCTCAACGGCGTAGTCGTGTTCATCGTCCCATTCAAAGCCATATTCCAAGTTGTTCCATACATTAAGGATTGTCATATTTTTTATGGGGGTCCTGTGTTGAAGACTTGGAGCCACAAGAGCACCAAACATCAAAAAAAATATAACTAACATTTTTCAAGGTCCTGATTCTATATTTTGTGTTCAACCACTTCACTCTAAATCACGATGTTCTAATTATTTCGACTGCAAGCACAAAACCTAACTGAAGTGCAATTATTTTTTAAACCTGATATTTATACGACTAATTTATCGTCGGCGAATAATTAGTGCACCATCCAATATTGTTTTTATATGTTCAACAAAAATTCAATGACTTTGGGGTGTAGTCGGGTGTTAGGAATTACAAAAGCAACTCACTGTTGTTCGAGTATATAAGGGCGCTGAACTTTATCGTACCCAGTCTAAACAAATAATTAAAAAAATAAAACTTGACAATCTCTGACTGTTTTTTATACCACACCAGAAGAATAAAAAACAATCTTAAAAAAATGTATGTAATTAAAATTAAACATTTAGATATCGAGTCTATACTGCGAAACGTTATCGTGTCTTAAGTTAAACCTTCTTATGACCTGAAAAGAACATATTGGTAATTTTGATAAGGCTTCCACCGCTTTAAACGGTTGTTTTTTGTCTTAGCCTATACCAATATAAGAACAATTGAGAGTGAAAGTCATAAAATCGCAAAATCAAAATTTATGACAGGCAAGCCTATTTCTCTTACAATTTTCCACTCAAGTTATGACCTAGATAAGAGGTATGATAGGTCTCCCGCAGACTGATAAACCTCCCGCATTACTGAGGCTTATTAAGTGTTGGTGTTGTTGCACATACGTAGGTATATGATACAATTAGTTGAAGGGGCGGTGGGAAATTAAACACAGGAAACTAAAATTGTCATCTTCTAACGTTTCTAGCAAAACATTTTTGTATGTACGGTAATAATTTACAATTTTGTTATTAGAATCACTTTCAAGGGTCGTTTTTCGATCGTTTTAAAAACATTGCGGGTCCACTGCTATTCCCGCTATATGTCAATGATCTGCCATCTATCATCAACCATAATAAGGTTCACATGTATGCCGAGCGCATGAGGATCTTGAAAATATTGCGTGCTGGTCTGCAATGAATGGTCTTTTGTTAAACCCTGTAAAATCAAAGTGTCTGGTCATCTTAAGACATTCATTGGACCTGTCGTAATTTCCTTCCGTGTTTTTAGGCAATTCTTCTATTGAATACGTTGAGACGGCCAAAAATCTTGGTATGGTCTTTCACAGGAATCTAACTTGGGATAACCACAAACGCTGCGACAGGAAGAACGTATGGTGTTCTTCGAACATTATGGGCAACTAAAGCTGCCACGCCCTTAAAAGTACGTCTCATGCTCGTTATTGTATGGTTGAGAAGTTTTTGCCAAGTGCAATTTCACCAGCAAAAGAAAACTGCAGGTCGCCTACAACAACACCGTTCGGTATGTTTTTGGACTAAGAAGGTACGATCGGGTGTCCAAATTCTTTATTCGCCTACTGTGTCTACTTAAATTCCGCACAGTCTGACAGTCTACTTCAATTCCGCACTTTAACCTTCCTCTCAAACATCCTATCAAGACGACAACCTTCCGGTCTGTATGAGAAACGGATTATGCCTTCCTCTGTCAGGTCTAATCCGTTGATTCCTCCGTGTTAGTCTTCCCTTCAATTTTTTGTTAACTCTATTCGTCTATGGAACTTTTTACCGCGTCGTATTACAAGAATTAATAACACGAAAAGGTTTAAAAATGAATTAAGAAATTATTTGACATTTTTTAACTTAACTTAGTTTATCTTATTTTTTACTTAAAGTTTGTAGTGTAGAATATATGTATAATATTGTTGAAATAATTCGTCACTTTTGTAGCTTTCTGCTGTAGAATATAGCTTGTAACTAGTTTATAAGAGTATAGTCATTGCATATAAATAAAATAAATAAATAAATAAAATATAGAGGAAGACATATTTATTATCGATCTGCTCTAAAACCCGACACAAAATTTATATATAACTTGTGCGCCCAACATTATTAAAGAAGAAATCTTTCAAAAACTCAGGATATTATTGTCTAAAATATATTTTAGGCTGTTGGGCCTACGAGAGATTAAAGAGATATGTAATTTTTTACGAATTGAAGTCCAAAACATTGCCCTCTATTTTTTAACTTTTTGAGAAAGAATTTAATAAATTGTCATCATACAACGAAGCTCGATGTACAATTTGAAGGGTTGGTCAGCAAGAAATAATAGCCGGCAACTGTACATAATAACATCGAGTTTTTCAAAAGGAGCGCTACAAAAGTTGAAATTCTTTATTCCTGTGAAAGGACGTTCGATGTCATTATGTATGGAACTCGATTTCTTTTGTATGGACACCACGGGCGCGCTTGCAGAAGTCCAGAGGCTGAACCCAATTTTCGCCGGTTTTCAAGCATGCTGCAATTTCACGTTCGATATTCGTACGAAGTTCATCAATCGTCGCTAGCTTGTTGGCATAGACTATATATATGACGTAGCCCCACAGCAAATAGTTTAACGGCGTCAAATCGCACGACCGAGGCGGCCAAGCGACTGGGCCATTTCGTGAGATAACACGTTCAAACCTGTTGGAACCACATGTCCCCCATGTCCATATCATCCAATTGGGGACAAAAATATTCGATTGTCATTGAACGGTAGCGATTCCCATTCACAGTAACGTGCCGGTCTTGATCATCACGGAAGAAGTACGGCCCAATGACGCCGCCGGCCCATAAACCACTCCAAACCGTAATTTTTTCGGGATGCAATGATGACTCATGGAGTACGTGTGGATTGCTGCCTGACCAATACCGCATATTTTGTTTATTGACGAAGCCATTCAGCCAGAAATGAGCCTCATCGCTGAAGATGATTTTTCTATGAAAATCCGAATCATTTTCAAGTTGTTGCTCAGCCCAATTCACGAACATACGACGCTTCTGGTGGTCAAGCGGCTTCAGTTCTTGCGTCAATTTAATCTTGTAAGGATGTAGGCCAAGATCTTTTCTAAAAATTCGCCACAACGACGTCACAGAGATGCCCAACGCTTGAGAACGACGTGTGAGAGACACATTTGGGCTTTCTTCAACTGAAGCCTCAGCGGCAGCAATATTCAATATTCTTCCTATTGTCTCACTGGCAAAGAAACATTTTGTACTGTGCCTGTGGATTCAAATTTTTCCACTAGACGCTCAATTTTTGATCTGCTAGGACGATTATGACGACCATAAATTGGACGTAGCGCTCTTAACGTTGAGGCCACTGACTCCGAATTTCGGTAATAAATTTTAATAATTTCGACTCGTTGTTGGCTCGTATATCTTTCCATCATGAAATGGCAAACCTTACTGAAGAGAAATGTCAAAAGAGCGTCAAGAAATATGGCGTCGTTTGCTGTCCCTGTCGCTATACTTTTGTAGCGTCCCTGTTGAAAAACCCTGGATTTAAAAAAAAAAATATGAAATCATCTTGTAGGAAACGTTTTCAAGCTTCTAAAACTACACTTATTTAGCTTGCGATAATGCGTTACTCAGCTATCAAAAAAAAGACTTTTCCTTTAAAGTGGAATGGATATCGCTGATAATTATTATATACAACGGGTTGTTTTCATTTCGATAAGATATTGCATTTCAAAAAACAATATTCTAGTACTCTCATCAATCGAAGCAGTAGCTATACACTCGCCTAGCAAGCACTTGCACCCGCCAGAACCCTACCAGACGATTATTTTTACGTACTTACATACTTAAACTAAAGCATACTAAATTGTAGCATTGTATAAGTTATTTTTCGCTCATTTTTATATTCCGGTGCATAGTGACACACCCTCCGAATTTCCGTTATTTCTTTATTAAAAACACGTTACTAAAATCGTGCAAATCCTATGCCCCTTCCCCTTTTTCTGAATTTTTTCGCCATTGACGACGATGAGCCTGACACTATCTACTTCAATTTTATAAATAGTTGCGATCAAACCTCTTTAACATCAATAAATGTAGGTTCATCATCAATAGTGGAAAAAAACACCCTCAAGAACGACGTTTTAAGAAGTTTTGAAAAAATGTGCATTCAAGGAATGCGTAAAAAAAAGTGTCCGTTTCTGCTCTTTACGATACAATTTTTTTCGATTATAGAAATCAATCCTCTGCTCTTAGCAACATGCGTTTTTGAAAGGTAGATCTGCAACCACAAATATTCCGAAGTTTGTATCTATTTAGCACATTATGTTCCTTGGAAAATTATTAGGAAGTGGATGTTGTAGCTACTGATTTCAGCGGAGCGTTATAAAAATCTATCACAAAGACATATTCCTCAAACTAAAAGCAGTCGGTTTTTCACCGTGGTCTATTTAATGGGTTAAGTAACTATTACTAAGGAGATCGCATCATTTTAAGATTTTCCATCTCTAACGCAGCCACAGCCTTCTCTGGTGTACCACAGGGAAATCATTTAGGACCTTCGGCTTTAAATTTGGGGATTTACGGAGACTGCACCAGATTCTATAAGAAAATATCTTGCACTTCTGATTCTCTCGCACTAGAAGTAGACCGGAACTGCTTCTAAATTGGGTGTCAACAAAATTGATGACTTTCTCTCGGAAGCGACCTCAAAAATCTTATTACTTTAATGACGAGCTTGTCACCACCGTTTTCTTGATTCATGACACCTGGGTATTATATGTGTCGCTCAACTTCATTTGACATTTGTAAGATCACTTCTGGCATATTCTGAAATACAAGATGTCCATTGGGAGGCAGCACATCATCATCATGCACCATTTCTACTCCTCATGTACCCCTACCAGCATAAGCAAGTTCTATACTTATCCGAAGTACATTACCATTAAAACATTGAAAGCATTTGTAAAATCGGACGAGTAGTTCGACAGAACATCGGCAAAAGAAGGACCACACGATTCCAGATTTCTCCAACTGAAAATGGGATATATGCTATATAAATATATAAATACGCTTTTCTAATCTCGTTTAGCATAAAATATTGTATTTTATTTGTTGTTCAATCACAATCACTTTAAAATTCATTTATTTTGAAAAGTAACACCCGAAACGTTCTTCATTTCCACGCATAGATGTCACCAAAGAGATCGAAAAAAGTAATAGATGAAATCTGCAAAAAAAAATCTACATATTTGACAGCTGACAGTGAATTATCTTTTGACACGTAAATTTTATTTGATTCTTTTGTTTTGATTATTTTTTATTTAACTTTAACTGTAATTAAGCTATATAAACTTAAATCAACCACAAAGTTTATTATTATTTAGAGTAATTGGCATTTATTGAAGAACATTCCATATACTAAGATGACTAATTTAATGCGTTGGCTGATGTATGCCGGCATATTTGCCGTGCCTTATGTGTGTATCTTATCTGGGCAAATTGAAACAGAAACAACTCAGAAATACTTATTTGAAATACAAATTCTTCCAATAATTTTAGTGATCCTTTTTGGGGTGAGTTAGAAATGAATAATTAAATTGGTTATTTTATTTATTTATTATTTTGCTTAAATGATTTCGTAGCTCTATGCAGCGACGACAGTCATCTACAGAACCTTAACTTTCAACGATTGTCCCGAGGCATCGAGAGAATTACATAAAGAAATCGAAGAAGCGAGAGAAGATTTAATATCCAAAGGATTTAAATTTCGAGACTAGCAGTTTCGTTAAATTGTGTCATATGTTATTATAAGTAAAATATAAATCAATTCATAGTGATTGCCGTGTTTTTTTAATATATTTATTTATAATCGTCCTGTTATTTTGACAAGTAGAATCTGTCAGGTCATTGTAACTGCCCGGCTAGCTCAGTCGGTAGAGCATGAGACTCTTAATCTCAGGGTCGTGGGTTCGAGCCCCACGTTGGGCGAGTAACTTTTTTTTATTTTATTTTTTGCAATTTGTTAGTTGGTGCATTGCAATGTCATGCAACTGTCGCTACTTTTCAACTTCCTAAGTTTCAATTTTAGTCAGTAGGAAATTATAAACTTGTAAGGCGTACCTTATTTAGGCTTTCAAATCGTATGACCTTGGAGGTTTCTCGTATGGCAGTAATGATAGGCTGAATGACGGTTATCGCCTATGGAGTACGGTATCTATTCGAACTTGAAGAAGCGCAAACTAGCAAATACGTGCTTTGTGTGTAATAACTAAAAAACAAAATCTCAAAATGCACTAAACTTTCGAATGAAAAATGAACTTTCGATTTATAGAATGAATTTTCTTTTCGTTCAAATGTCAAAATACAAACTCTTCCAGTTCGACTAAATTTCGAACGAATTCCTTGACATTGGATAAGTATGAATGTCTTTAAAAGAAATGATCGGGTAAATAAAAATTGAAAGTTAAAGGGCTGATGACTGCAAAATCGAGCACGCTGTGGTTTGCAATTTTTTTCTAGAGAGCCCTCTACTTTCCTGGTTATCATTCAGCATTCGGCAGCGTACTGCAGAGCTGGCAGGAAAACAGTTTATAGAGCATTTAGGTGATTTTTTAGCAAACCTTCGTCGGATCTCCGCTTAGTTGTTATTCGTATAGTCTAAGTTTACTCACGTAGATTCTAACCCTCCGTTTTTTTGCGAGTCCTACGTACTAGATTGTGGCCTGAAAACAAATGCTGTGAAATCGTTTTCTTTTGAGGTATTACATCTTCATAAGCAGCCGATTTGATTATGCGAACATGTGCTGTGTACAATCAATTGCAGATATTTCTTAAGACAACTGTACTCTTCGAGGCATTCTCGTTTTTCAAAATGCAGCTCATCAGTAGTTATGGTGAATTTTTTCCAATTGTGCGCATATTATGCATTACTTGAATGTGAATCTGCATTGCTGCTTAATCAAGCGTTCCAAAAGGCAAACTGCTGGCTATGATGCAATGCATACTTTTCTAAAAAGCATTGTGAATGCATCAACTGCGCAAACAGAGCATCCTGAAAGATTATGATGCATAAGCAGCGCAAACGAATTTATAACCTGACATTAGAAAAGCAGTGTGCATTCATGCTGCACTTTTTTGACATTGTGGAGTTCAGGCATAATAACAGCTGGAAGGATGTTCTCGTCACCAAAGTAAACAGTACGTTGGTTGGATAAACTCTTTTCATATTTGGCAGGTAAATATCGCTTCGCTCGGCAAACGCCTTCTCGAAACTTTGTGATATAAAAATCTATGAGGGCTGAAGTTTTCTACGAATTCGAAGGCCAATATGTCGATTTACCTGAGGAGTAAATGTCTACCCGAATTCCATACCAGTTCGAATATGAACTCGAAAGGCACAATCTTTGCCGCATCTAGAAGCATTCATTATCGTGAGCTCTATAAGGCGATAACCAGCTGATCCAGCGCTTTCACGTGGCGCTTGAAAATACGCCGGCAATGAGCAATTGGCAGCAGCTTATATGGCATCTTCCAAATAGGTGACTTCTTAACCCTTGTTCTTCAACAGACATTAGTCAAATTCTTAACGCGATACTGACATAAGTGGTCGCTTCCAGCATTTAATTATAGAAGCTTTGAAAAGACGTTAAAGAATTGATAAAACCAGTTGGTCTTGAAGTAATGGGACAAGAGAAATTCGTTAAGAAATCCTTGTTTCTTTGTGCAATAGGGCAAACTTAGAAGACAAAAAATGCAACTCGAATCCTATTAGCTGTAGCAAGGTGTGGATGTAGTCCAAATTGCTACCCAAGCCGAGATTATTGGTTCGACCACATCAAGCAAATGGACTGTTGCTTCCGCTTAGAAGATCTTTGAAACCCAGTCTGCATGTTCGAGACGGCAGGGAGTACCAAAAAGTCGGTTACAAAAACCAACTCATCGCGGATACAAGATAGCTTTGAGCGTAACATATCACCGCGGCCACAGTGGGATATTGTGATGTCCTCGTTTAGAATTCGCCTAAGATGCCGCATTTGTGGATAAATTCGGCTAAGACTTTTTGCGAATAGGCAGAAGTATTAGTTGCCTCAAGGTAGAGACTACCTAAGACTAAAAGCCGAAGACGTGTTATTGCTAAGCAATCACAGTAGCGCAGAATGTGCTCTGCTGTTCCTTTTTCTTCGTGGCACATTCAACAAGTGTTGTCTTGAGGAATTCCCATAGCTATGAGGTGTTTTTTTTTACTCTGCAATGTCCCATCAGGAATCTAATAACTGTGTGTATTTGCCCTCTGGATAGTTGGGGAAGTTGCTTAGTTATTAGGATAGGGGATGATAGAAATAGTTTCGCCTGTCTGTTGCCTTCAGTTTCCCTTCAGTGCAGTGATTTATTTTCTAGATTGTTTTTGATGCGGAATTTAATGGAGCTGATGGGCACGCCACAGAATGGTCTCGGCATCGTAAATAGTGCCGCAGATCCTTTCCTGGATATTTCATCAGCCTTATCATTTCCATCGAAGCCACTATGTCCAGGCACCCAGATTAAATGGACTCTATTGGTGATGGCCACAAACTAGTTTAGAAGTGATTTCAAAGGCGCAAATAGCAAGTAGTGCCGGTTTGCTGTCAGTTAGAATATAGCTTGTCAGTGACGTTTCTGTTTAAATTCTCCCTGATGCAAAGCTCTATTGCATTTTTCGGCCTGAAATGCGGAGTTATTTCCTTCCCTGGCTGTATTGGCAAGATTCTGCGGTCTCTACGTAGACTCCCGGTACAACTCAGTCATCTGTCTTGGAACCATCTGTATACCGGACCAGTGAGTTCCTACCAGTTTTGTCGTTCTGGAATGTAACCTTGAAGTTGTGGGCATCGGTCTGTCAGTGTGATGCCTAATACTTTGTCTCTACTGAGCTCTAGTGAAAAGTCGGGATGGATTCCTGTCTTGCCTTCATCCGATGAGATGAGCATGTAGGCGTTTGCCTTTGCTTCTTTCTGAATAAAGAGATATAAACGGCGTTTTAAAGTTAATGAAGAAATTTCAGTATCCCCTGATGTCTTGCATTTGCTGCAAGATTATGAACGCTATCCGGCGTCTTTTCGGAGGCACTTGCTATCAACGAGTCGTTTCGACTGACCGATCACGGGAGTGTGGAGTGTCTTTTAAGCTGAGATCTTTACGGTTAAGAAAGCAGCACAGACTATCCCATAGGGTTGTTCGCGAAATATGAAAACGTCAGTGAGAAAAAAAAGGAAACAAAAAAAGTGACAGCTAAAACGACGGAGAGAAAGTAAAAGTGGCAAGATTATTCGGCTGGTAGAATGCAGACCTTTAATTTAAACTGATGTAACTTGTGAACCACTTATTCGATTACAGAAAATCTTTCACTCTTAAGACTCAATTTTCATCATCTACACAGTGATATATTTACATTTTTATTTAGAATAATGTTTGAGAAGTTGGGTACTCGGTTCAATGTACACTACTTTCACCCAACCAAAAAATAAAAAAACATCAATATAAAAATTAATTTCACAATTGTGGATGCAGAATATCACTTTTGTCTTCTTTTTGCTTGCATATATATTAAATAAACTGTTTACCTTATATTGGTAGCTACACATTTTCCTAATTTGCACATTAAATTAAATATTATTTAAACAAAACACACAAAAACTAATTTGCCGCTGCAATTCTATCCGAGAATTTTACCAATTTATATGCATTTACTTAGACAATCCGCGGCACTGATTGCTCGATTTTGTTACAGTGCAACTAAAACACTTAATTAATATTATATTATTTCTTTGACAATAATTAATACCACTCTACTTCAACTTTTATTTAGTTTATCGAATACTGCCACACAATCTTGCAAAGTTTTGTTTTCCCTACAACGTTTTTTTTTCTCACTCATCTGAAACGTGACGTTGTCGTAAACATGCCTATCGATGGGACTACCAGAAATGGAAATAACCATCTGCCTGGATAGTCAAGCAGCACTTAAAGCAATCGGCTCTAACCTTGTAAATGCGAAGTGCGCCTAAAAACAGATTGCCTCTTGGCACTAAGGGCTATACGTCATCACTCGGTTCTACTCTGCTAGGTCCCAGGATACGTTGGTGTTGAGAGAAATGAAAAAGTGGATCAGCTGGCCAGATACGGCGGCTCTGATCTGAACCCACTACTAGCGGACGGAGAAGTGTTTCCTCCACTTCGATATAAATCAAAACAATCAAACAAGGGAATTAGAAGAAACAAATTTTAAATGAATCACGTTTTTCGTGATAGCTGATTCGATATTGGCGGGAATTTCTCATCGGTTTGATCCCATAAACAATCTGAATGTAACTTTTTCCGGTTTTTTGGCAACTCTCAAGAATGGAGAAAACTGAGACTCGAAATGTCGCAAGAAGTTTCGTCGAAAAATACAAATCATACTTATCTAAAGTCTTGAAAGAAGAGTAGCAGAAGCAGATCTGTAGGGTCCGCCATCTAACGTTTTTTTTTCAACTAGTGCTTATTTCGCGAATGGTAACACTTAGCTCATGTTTGATTTGATAGGTAATATACCGCTGTACTGCTGAACGAATATGGTTGTGTATACGCTTGAACAACGCTGGGAAATATTGCGACATTACTTTGAAAATCATGGTAATGTTGCAGAATGTGTGCGAAAATTGCGTACGCATTTTGGAAGAAGAGAAGCACCGTCAGCTCCGTATGTTCGTTATCTTGTGAAAAAAGGAAAGAAACTGGCATCCTCATCGATAAACCAAAGCGTGAAAAGCCAAAAACAGTGCGTACACCCGAGAAAATTGCTGCTGTGGCAGAAAGTGTGCGTGAAGCGCCATCAACATCAATTCACCGTCGTTCTCAACAATTGAACATTTCGGAGACATCATTGAGACGAATTTTGCATAAAGACCTTGGTATGACGCCATACAAAGTCCAATTGATTCAGGAGTTGAAGCCAACTGACCATCCAATGCGTTTTCGCTTCGCTAAGTGGGCCTGCGATCGACTTAGAGAAGATGCCGATTTTGCCAAAAAAATCATCTTTTCAGATGAAGCTCATTTTGATCTTGGCGGATATGTAAACAAGCAAAATTGTCGCATTTGGGGCACAGAAAACTTGCACGCATACATTGAAAAGCCGTTATACCCAAAACGAGTCACTGTTTGGTGCGTATTTTGGTCCAGAGGCATAATTGGGCCATTTTTCTTCGAAAATGAGCAAGGAGTGGCCGTTTCAGTCAATGGCGATCGTTATCGGGCCATGTTGAACGAATTTTTGGCAACATTTGGTTTCAACAGGACGGCGCTACGTGCCACACAGCCGAAGCTACACTCGATGTTTTGCGCCCTGTTTAAAAAAAAAAAAAATTTTTGGCGGACCCTATACAAAACCAAGTTTAAAACAGCATTCTTAGCATTGAGTATCCCGAATGAAATTTTTTTCGCAGAAATTGGATATGATTTTCTCAAATGTTTGTGTTGCTCTGCATGTATTTTGCACCATACTTGGCAAGTTGCTAGTGCTAAACTTTACTCTTTGATGTAACTAAAAGTAGTTTTGCTGCCTAGAAAGCTAGAATAGTTCGTATATAAAAGACAGGATTTAGTGAAGTAGAAAACAGCGCCATTGAATTTTAATTACTCCACTTTATGTACATGGGCCCGGCATTTTCAGGTCCCGGGCCCATGTACGTAGTTGTGTGTTTTCGTCATACCATATCACTTGAATATGAGCCTTGTATTGCGCGAGGGCAGAAGTCAGTTTTTGAGCACTGACAGTGAGTAACAGCTGATGTTTCGGGTCTTTTTGTTTCTTATAGGGCCGGGATTCTGGAGGCCAAAGTCCTTGTTTTGACCCTAGTAGAATGAGTAGGCTAAGTCAAAATTGCAGCACCATACATTCAAATTTTACCAGTCCCCATGAGGATCTACTACCACATTACATTACCACGGAACTTCAATTGACGCTAAAATGGTTGCATAACTAAGGTAAGTACTCGGTGATAATCCCAATAGAGGAAGGTATCTAAAAATAGATACGCTAACCATACCCCATCCACATGACATTTCTCTACACAAATGAAGCTACTCGCCGCTACATGTAGGTCGTGATAATGAATTTATGTCTTTTTTTTTACGTTGATAATAAACACGTCTACTTACTGAAATTGAATGAAGAATCTCACATGCAATTGATTATGATGTGACCGAACAGACAGAACACATTGATATATTAAATAATTCTATATTTAGCTTCGTCATAATGGCAATTCATCTTTTTTTTTTTATTAGCTTTCAGATTTCCATGCGTATACAAACTCTCCAAGGGCACGCGAACTTCCATGTAGCTATATCCATATCTTCATTAGGCGAGTTAATAACGCGCGTCATTTGCGAACCCACAACTTCCTGTCAATTTTAACCTTTTAGTTTCGCCTTTGAAGCCATCCACGTTAAGTAGAAACTTCACCCAAACTAAATACAAAAAAAAAAAATGAACACACAAATATTACTAACTTGATCTAGTCACGTAACAAATAGGTTATAATTAAAATAATTAGAATGAAACCAAGAATCTGCACAAAATCAAAGCTGAAATATTAATCGGTCCCTTGGATAATCGAAAGATTAACTTTTCATCCGAAAACCTTCTCTGGGACTAGTAATTTTGCAAAATCTCTACGATGTAACCAAAGTTCAAGGGAATTTTCTACGATTCCTTTTAGATGGATTCCCATCGGGTAAATGGTACATCATGTCATGCGTGTGGGTGTTATAGGAACACATCAGATTTCCCAGATTAGCTTTAGATACGTACATACGTATCTGCAAACATCATGTGGGAGTTATTTTTAATAAAATTTTGTTAAATCAAACACACAGTACCTTGAGCTGGAGTACCTACTGGATACGTGCTGCACTGTTTGTTTATTTAGAAAATTTAAATTTAAATTCAATGCAATTTTAGCATAAAAAATTACCTACGATGAAAATAGTTTTGCAATGTATTAAAAGTTGAACGATTAAAAATAATGTCACAAATTATATACTTTTGTTAAAAAGGTTGTTAACTTTTCCGGCTGTGACAACAACAAAAAAAAAAACAAAATGTCGTGATGTTATAATATAAACGACAATGGAACATTATGGAGAGATTTTTTTTAAAAGTTATAGCGAAACTTCGTGCCTATTATAACGATAATTAGTGAATTGTTGTCAAGTAGATAAATACACGTTTGATTTTTTTTTTTGTGTGATGCATTTTGTTGGAAATAGTGTGAGGGGACTTAAAAATACCGTAGAAACGTCAAAGTGTTAATGCACCAGACAAAGGCACTAGAACCATTGAAAGATAGTAAAATTAGGAAACTATATAAAAAATATTTACAACAAAATCGTTGACGTGTTTAATTTTAATTATAAAAAAAAGCTTCAGGGCGTTGTCGAGCACTTCCACTAAAATCTGTAGAGGTATTCTTCGCAAGATCTAGACTACCAATTTTACACATGACATGGAGGAACGTCTTAAGCATCGGTCACATTCAAATAATAATCAGTTTCCGCGAACCATTGACAATGGTTCAATAATATAATCCATTTGCTGGACCGTTTTATGTTCCATGAAAGAGGGCGTTAATATACCTCGCTCCCAAATATAACATTTTTTTATTTAATGCTTGGCAGGTTTTCCATATTCCATGAAATTCACACAATTTTAATGGGTTTGAAAATTTGCCTCCCTGAGAGGTTAGTAGATTAGTAGTAAAAATTTAAATAAAGCGTATCCATTGGTGGAATTTTGGCCTATTGGACCTTACAAAAAGTGTTTCAAAACAAAGTTCTTAGAACAATTGCAAAAAGTTTGTATATAGTTCCGGCGACCGTTCACAAATCTTGAAATGGCGGCCCCGGAGAAAAAAGTGCACGACTGCGTCATAAGAAACTTTCTCG
This sequence comes from Ferdinandea cuprea, assembly GCA_963576555.1. Taxonomy (NCBI): domain Eukaryota; kingdom Metazoa; phylum Arthropoda; class Insecta; order Diptera; family Syrphidae; genus Ferdinandea; species Ferdinandea cuprea. The sequence goes on from OY754959.1 coordinate 11,356,678, forward strand.
GTACATAGATGCATATTTGAATCGCAAAATGAATGGGGACAAATTTATTTAAATCACTTTTTAGGTTTGGAAAAATTAGATCTTCTCAAAGGCACCTACGATTTTGATCTAATATCGCACATTGGACACTTTTAACATAATTGTTCGAAATACAAAAAATTATCAAAATCGTTAGAGCCATTTTTGAGAAAACGAATTTAATTAAAATTTAAGAAAATCCTTATATGAAAAAAAATATTAAAAATAAATTATTTTAAAAATCTAAGTATGCAAATTTGTTCGACTTTATAGTATAAAAAAACAGTAAATTTTTTTGAAGTTCCCTTTATTAGTTTTCGATATATTGCCGGTTTTATAAACTACCGTTAATCATTTTCTTCCAAAAACTGAGTATGCAGAATTTTTGACCGCATCCTAAACATCCATAGTACAAAAAAAGACCGAAATCCTTGGAACCGCTTTCAAGAAAAATAGGGATTTGTAAGTGATTTTCACAAAAAAATTTGTATGGCAGGTACCGTTATTTCAAAAGATAAAGCAAAAAATAAAAAGATGCGAGATGTTACCCCAAAAACCTTATATACGAACTTTGGAGCAAATTCGTCGAACCGTTTCGCCATACGGCGCCCGGACAGACAGACAGAGAGACCGACGGACTGCTTGGACTCGGACTTGGCGGACCCACTTTTTTGGACTTCTCTATAGTTGTAATATCATAACGATCGCAATAACTTTCTCTTTAGTATACTAAGTAAATAGTATACGAGAAAGTTAAAAAAGGGCCTTTTGAATAATGTTGGTTGAATTGAAAGGAGCTGCCTGCATACTGTGCAAATTAGACGTTTTATTTCTTCATTCCTCTTCAGCCATGTTAGGGTGATTCATCGTGAGGTTCGATTTATAAGTCAAATAAAACCCATAAACTTTAAAGTGAACTTACGATTTTTAATATAAGTATTATTCATGGCCTTTACGTTTTGAAAATACTATCATGTAAATTTTGGCCACGACTATGTCTGAGCTGGTCCATTCGGAATGTCCAATTTTGGGCGACTCGTTCGAGCGTCCAAAGCGTCAATCGTAGCTGGCTTATTCCTGAAGACCTGAGACTTGCAAAACTTGAAATTAAGTGCTCACCAAAATTATTTCTCAACAAGTCCATTGTTTCACGCGCTGTATGGCTCGTAGCGCCATCTTGTTGAAATCAGAGCTCACCGAGACCATGGGCTTGAATTTCAGGAAGCACATAGTCCGTTAGCATGGCGCGGTAGCGGTTACAACTGACGGTAACTGACGGTAACACCAGCCCATAAATCTCACCATACCGTGCTAGATGTGGTCTAACCGGTCGAGTATCATCCACTAATATAAACTGGGACTCAGTTTTGAGAATGGTAGTGGCAATAGTGGTTTCAGTAGTTCCTCGAATCGCACGAAAAACATTTCTCACAGAACGATGATTTTCGTAATACAGCTGAACAGACGTTGTTGCGGTGTGAGTCTTTCCATGATGACTTGCCAAACGATATTGGAAAAAAATGACAAAGCAGTTTGATAGGAGTGATCTGTGACTTAATAATTTCGTGGTGGATTTAATGATTACGGAATATGCAACCCCCCTGCTTAGTTTCGCTGTTAGATTTGTAGTACGCTCGAGGTTGGCTACATGCAAACTTTGTTTATATCCAATAAATCTTTGCATATACACAACCTCGCACCTACTCCAAATCTAACACTGAAACCAAGCAGTGTTTTCCATTCATTCCGTCATTCCATTCGACGATTCTTAATAATTGAAATAACATTTTTTTGGGCCTTTATTTCATTTTTATTTTTTATATTTCAATAACAATATCTTTGAAAATAATCACTTATTATTCTATTAACTCACTTATCCATAAGGTTTTTTGTTTTTCACAATTTACGAAGGAATATTGGAAATAATATCCGACATGTTGCAGATTGCGAAATCAGTTGGCCTGAATATATAATTATTTTAACGAACCTTGACAATTTGTACATAATATTCTGATCTCCAACGTACCAATCTCCAACGGCTAATAATTTAACTAGATGTGTGGATAATAAGTTGGCTTAAAGTAAGCCAAATGAGCCACATACAATCAGAGCAACAAATATCTAAAAGCAATTAACATAAAATCACCGAATTTTTATAAATTAATATTTTTCGCAGGAAAAGGCCCAAAATCATGAAATTTTAAGAAAATGGTTCCTTTTTGCCAAGGTTATAAAAAAGTGCAAAGTTGCGACTTAAGTCACTCAACGGTTACAATGCTTGTGGTTATATTCGCCGAGACTTTTGACAAATTTTGGTGCGCCGACTCAACGATCTTTGGCAGTATTAATAGGTGCTTCGCCTGGGAATCTGTCTGCTAAACCCGACTATAGACTGTTAGACCGGAACTAATTAATGGAGATTTCGTTAAGTCCCGAGAGCAGGGCGTGCCTAGAGACCCAGATTGGGCTTAATCTGTTTTATTGTACACTTTTATTTTAACCATGAGTTTGCATTTGGCAATCTGAATGGCTGGAGGAACATTATCGAGCATGAAATGAGCAGTGTGGTTCCAAGTTTGTTGGGTGTACCACCCTGCCAACCTCCTCGGTATCAAGGCACTATTAAAATGATAGCCAAGAAACGAAATAGCATCTTGAAAATTAACGAGCTGAAAAGACTGAAAACATCAACTGATAGTTGAATTTCATAGTCGTCAGATTGAAGAACCACAGCTTGTGCCGGCTCTGATTCACTTCCGCCGGTTTCCCCTAAAGTGGTACACTCCTCGCAATTTAGTTCACAAACTAGTATTGTTTGCTATATTTTTACAATATCAACCAGTGAGTTCTATAAAAAGTTCTTAAATTTTTATATTTATTCAGCTTTTTCTTCTCCGACAAATGTACTTCACTCCATCGAAATAATAATGAGGTACATTTAAATCCGCCCATCAGAACTTGTTGAACCTTTCAAGTGAATGGAATTTTTTCAAAGCTCTCAAAAGAGTATCTACAGTAAATGAACAATAAAAAGCAGCAACACCCAGTGTTCCAGGCTCTCTCAGCCGGTGAATTTAAATCAGTCTTCTTAATTCAATTACGACTACATTCAACACTGCGGACAGTGTGTGTACAAAAGAATACTACCTAGCGTCCCCTTCCCCTACCCATACCGGCGTATTCACGCAATCGACTCAACCTCACACTCACAGTACTACAAGCCACGATGATAGTCTGGAAACCTGGCTATGGCTATAGCTATGGCTAAAATTCTCCCTCACCCATTCCAGCCGCTCTAGCTTGAAGTCATCGACAAAACAAGTCTTGCTTAATGAATACAACCGCGCGTCGTGTGTTTGGATTTCGTGTAGTATTCGAAATTCAAACTTCAGTCATCTTATAGTCGTCGTTGGTTTGAGTTGTTTTCGTGCGCCTTATTCGCTATACAATCGTGTAAACTGTGAAAGACCGCTGGTCTAATTGCTTGTAATATCTCGAAGGAATACAAAGTTAATTACTCACTTAACCTGTGAGAAATCTGATTTGAATTTGTGTTGAACATAATAGTTAATATTAAAATCAAACAATGCATCAGCAAGTGGTGTTTGGAGTTTTAGTTGCAATTGTTGCATCTTGCAGTGCGCTCAAGGTAAATTAAATTAAGTCAAGAACAAGAGTTGACCTTTTTGAGTTTGGTATTCAAATTGAAAGGGGGTCATGCATTGATCGCACTACCGCGACGTTCAATGACCCCCCCAAAACTGTACCGCAGTGAAAATGCCTTTCTTTGTGTTTTAATTTCATAACACACTATCGTCGCTGCTGTCGTCGACGCATTTGTATGACGGTAAAGGGGGGAACTACTCTTGGTGGAAACCGGTTACTTTTGTATTTTTTTAGTGTTTACAGATGCAACTGTAACCACATTTTTATGCTACCGTACTACAGGTTGTTGTTGTTGGTGGGGGATCGTAGTAGTAGTAGAGGCACTGGGCGTTGTCCTTTTTGGCTTTCTATAAACAACTTACGTTTACAAAACAGTGAAGTGATAAATAAAGTAATTAGGTAGTCCCATTTAGATAAAAACACCATTTTGGCTAGTTGTGTGCAATTAGTAAATTCAGACTAATTGAAACGAAACCAGGTTTTAACTAATCACCAGTTGCATTTAGGCGTTAAAAATTATGCATCTTTGTATCTACGCACTAGAGTTCATATTTACGAAGCATTTAAATTCCATGAGTCAGTTTTCGGCGGTTTTGTGGTCCTGGCTTTAACGTGACTCACTGAAGACACTTATTTCACTTTCAAATTCAAACCGTGAAAGCCATTAGTATTCATGTATACGAATCCGTATTCAAGTGTTTATGTTTTGTTTTTCTGCTTCGCATACCTTCCTACTTCCACATCATTAAGAATTTTGCAATAACAAGGTAATTTCAGCAGCATTATCTATTTCGACATTGTTTCTAAGCATTGTGAAACCATACATACCCACATTTTATAATTAGGGTGTCTAGTCGAGAGTCACAAGTGAATTCATGAACCAGGGGTTTATTAGGTAAGTAGTAAGTACAGAAATGTATATACCTATAACATGTTTCCACGAAGATATTATAAGTATGTTTGTTACGTTTTTACCTAGTTTTTCTTTTAATTTGTATGAAAAATTGTGCAGTTCTTTCTTGCAGTCAACTTTAATGCTTAGTGCAACGACAACTCATTGGATGATGAGGTTTCATTTTGTTTTATAAGTTTTTTTTAATAAGAGGAATCTAACTTTTCTGTCATCTGTGAAAAGATGCCCTGCAGTCATATCCACCTGCTTTTAAAAGAGACCCTGATTTCGATCCTTAAATCAAGACTGCTTTACATAACCCCACAAGAAATAATCAATAGGCGTTAAATCGCATGATCTTGGCGGCCAACTCATAGAGCCATTTCGAGAGATAAGCTGCTCACGAAAGTCATCCTTCAATATTTCCATTGTCACACGAGCTGTGTGGCAGGTGGCACCGTCTTGATGAAATCACATGTCAACCAAGTTCAACTCAGGCAACTGGGGCAAAAAAAGTCGCGCATCATGGCTCGTCTTTGAAGAAAAAATGGACCGATGATGACCACACCAAACTGTCGTTTTTTCGGGATGCAGCGGTAATTCTTGTATGACATATTGCTGTTCATCACTTCAGGTGCGACAGTTTTGCTTATTTACGTATCCGTTGAGCCAGAAATGAGCCTCATCGCTGAACACAATTTTACGATAGAACAGCGAATTTTTACATTTTCCACATAGCACGAATTTTGATAATAAATTTCAATAATTTGCAATCGTTGCTCGTTTGTAAGTCTATCCATGATTAAATGGCAGAGTATACGGAAAACTTTTCACTTTGACAGATGAAGTTTGGACGCCATAACTAACCAGTGTAGGCAACTTTAAATATTTACCTCTTAAAAAATCACTCTATATATATAGTTGTGTAGGATGCGGCTTTTCCAACGTTCCGTTCTCCGCTCAAGGAAATACTCTGATGAACACGAATTATTCGCCTGATTTCTTATGTGATACGAAACCACGACCGGAAACGGTCCTAAACACAATTCCAGTGATGGGAGAGTAAAAACGTATTAGATGGTACTTGAATTCACAGTCAATACTCTGATGTAGTCCAATATATCATTGAGTCATATTGTTAGACAGAATTTTGAAAAAGCATCTAAAAATCTTAACTCGATATGTTTGAGTTTAGCTTTAGTAATTTCAAAAAACTATGAGCCATTATTATTTTTTTTTCCAATCAGAATCAATCGATTAAAAAAAATAAGAATCTTCACTTTTCAAGCTCTCACTGTCTGAATAACTAGCATTTTTGACTGTTCAAATTGCTTCGTACCTCTTTTCAATTGCGATGTCTCGCAATAATGTCTCTTTTGTAAACCCGATCATAACTTCCCAATTTTACAGTCCTCCCGGTTTCATATAACTTTATTAGTTCTTTGACGCTAAGGCCTTCTCGGATAATTCAGCTTCTAAGTCCTAAATCGATCAAGCTTCGTTACTTTTGCTGTCATGGCAAGCACCTTCAGTTCAGCTGCTGTCAATTTGCCCTCACAGTTTTTGTACATTGTTAAAGACTGCAGACATTTGACTGACCCATTAGCTGTGGGCATATTTGGTAGATAAAAAGCGCGTTCACGTGTTAATTTGCAAATGGAATTTTGGTGAAATACACAAACTCGTTCATAATGAACATAAATAATATGTACAGGGTGGGCCAAATACAAGTTTCTTTTTAAAAATACAATAAAATAAACAAAATTCATTTTTTTGGGTTTGTGGCTGCCTCGGCTGGCTTCGCAGTAGCGCATTCTATCAATAAAATTTTCCAAGACCTTGTTGATGGCTTCGAGCTGTAGCTCACGAATTGCTTTGATTGTTGGTATAACATCAGTCCTTCCCGGTTCCCCACAAAAAGAAAACCCAAGGCGTAAAATCGCAGATCCGAGGCGGCCAATTGACATCGCCAAGACGGCTGATAATACGATTTGGGAATTTGGTGCGCAAAAGATCGATTATGACATGGTCTTCCAAATCTATGTCTTCAATTTCAGTAAAAAATAGTCGGTTAACATGGCTCTGTAACGCCCACCGTTTAACGAAAAGTTGTTCCCAGCCTCATTTTGGAAAAATAAAAAAGGTCCAATTATGCCACCACTCCACAATCGTTCTGTGCCCACTTTACGACAACGGGGACCATGAGTGTTATCTGCTAGCATACCAGTCTCACGATTTTTTTGCAAAAAACTTCCGTACAACTGACTCGGTGAGTGCTTAATTTTGACCAGAACTTCCTTTCAATAAACGCAGCGTTTGGGCTACACAACACTCACTTTGGAAATCGGTTTTCAATATTTCTCAATGTTGTTCAAGCGTAAAGTGAAGTGACTCATTTCGTTCCGCGAAGGTTTGGTACTGACTTTCTGTCAACATTTCGTGCCGGAAGCAGCTGTCAGTGTCAAAATAACCCATGATTTAAAAATAAACCACTAGATGGCCCACCCTTTACTTACTTCAAATTCGACGGGTGAAGAAATGAAAAATAAAAATGTTTGGTTATTTTTTCAGAGTTAACTACAGATTTTAATTCATAAATAAATAATAACTAATTGCTGGGAGGTTTCAAGCTTTTTAACAAATCTCGTGATCACAACACCGAAAAAGCAAAAGTGCTCATTAAAGTAATTGATGAAGATCGCCATTTGTTATTATGTTGAACATTGTATTATTTGAATATAATGACAGTGAAAACAGGTTCTTTTGTGATGGATAATAACAAATTCAAGCGGTATCATTAAATTCAGGATTAACACAATAACAAAGAAATTAGGTAGAACAACAATAACCTCATTTGTCAATTTGTTGTTGAGTTACTATTCCACTTGCGTCGGTGAAAAACAACATCATATCGGGGTGCTTTTTTGGCCACTTGACATTTTATTTTTTTACTATTTCACAACGGCACGAAATTAGAAAACTAGATAGATAAAAGTAGCAAATAAAATGTTAACAAATGAAGTTTGGGCAAAAATATTGTTAAATTCAAACGTTCGGTGGTTGGAAGAACGGACTTGGATGGGATGCTTTTTTTTTTAAAGATGATTCCAATCGATTAATTAAAAGTTTTGTTATGACATACAAATATTATAACATATATTTACCTACTAATTCATTCATATAATTCAAATGGTTATAGCTTCGCCTAAAGTGAAAGTCGACAAACCTCCAATTAATTTCTGTCATAATAAAGTCGATAAATATTTATCTATTTTCTGTCACGAGACTAAGTTGATGTTAAAAAAAAATTGTGTTTTTTTTTTATTATTTTGTCGTTTAAAGTAAATAAAAAGTTTTTGCAAAAAGGCAATGATGATGAAACATATAACTAAGTATCTAGCTACATATATCTGCAACAGCTGCATTGTTTTAAAATAGCAAGCTAAAAAATATCTATTGACTTTATTTATGCATTCGAAAAGGATAATAACATTAGTATTGTGCTATTCATTCATTTATTAACTTTCGTTTAAAGTAGACTAAACCGGTTCTAACCGGCAAAAACTTCAAAGCCGGCCACCTCTTTATCCTTAAAATTGAGATATTGTTTAAAGTTTGAATAACTTTGTGTTATAACGGTATATAAGACGAACTTAAGAGTTAGGTTCGGTTTTTTCTATTTTTTGCTTAACCGTTTGGAATAACGGTATATAACACGAACAAAAGTGCAAAAACACTTATTACTATTTTTCTAGAAAATGGTTCCAAGAATTTTGGTATATTTTTGAACTTTTTGATGCGTGGGATGGCATACTAAGTTTTTTGCCAAACATTAGAAAAACTGTAATTTATAAAATCGCCATCATCTTAAAAACTAATTAAAGGAATTCCGAAAAATTTTACTATTTCCATGATGTGCAGTTGAAGAAATCTGCGTACTTAGATTTTTGAAATCTTTTTTTAATTTTATTTTTTTCATATAACGATTTTCGAAATTCGTTTTCTCAAAAACGGCTCCAACGATTTCGATAAGGTCTTCTATTTTGAACAATTATGTTACAAGTGTCCAATTTGCGAAATTTTATAAAACCGTGAGTGCCGTTTTTGAGAAAATTAAATTTTTCAAAACCTAAAAAGTGACTTAAATAAATTTGGTAGTTAATATAATTTCGGTTATCATTCTTTTTGAGGCGATTCAAGAACCCATCTCATGTTTCAGAAAGTTTCGTATTATTTCTTTAAAACTACAACATTTTGCAATGTCCAGGTAACAACACTGATGCCTTCATAACTTTAAGTTGTTCATTTTGTTGGGGCCATTTTTTATTTAAAATTGGGGCAATTTTTAATTTTGAAAAATAGATCGAATTTTTGGGGCCATATTTCATGTAGCCGGTTCAAGTTTGTATCAAGATTGATCCATTTTGCAATCGGTTTAATTTGACTGCACATTTGCTGGTCATAATTATTAGATCACAAATGTGAGATGTTGATGTAGTAAGACTTTAACAAAAACCAGGTAGAATATAATCAAGACCCATAATGCTTTATCTTACAACGAGAATAATTTCTCCCACTGATACCTGATGGTTTAAATTAATATTTAATTCACCGTAAGTGTACAAATTGTGTTTTTATTGCTACTCGATATAAATTTAGTCCGATTTTTTATTTTAATTAAAATTTACATTCAAATTTGAAAATATTGCTGTAATTAGATGGCGGATCTTTTATAAAATTGTTTGCCAATCAGTACTGATTGTAATTGCGCGGGGTGTATTTCTATTTTAATTTGTGTTATGACTAATGTCTGAAATAATCAATAAATTGTTTAAACCGCAATGCCAAATGTTTTTCCACTGATGTATCAGTTATGAATAGTAATAAAACTCCGGACAATTAAATTAGAATTTATAAAACAAATACATAGTCACATCATGTCACGGTTTATAGTAAAAAGCTTTTATTAATTTATTTAAAAAAAAAATACAACTATAGTTTTCCCGAAAAGGCTTGCATAAATACTTGCTATAAACATTTTTCACATCTATAAGCATGCTTTAGAAATTTCTGTCAAATCGTATGATACACTTATACCGCCGTTGCATGCACACTTGCGGGATTAGCATTTAGATGTTATGTGTTGTGTTACTACGCTCACGTGGATATTGCAATTGGCCACATAATTCAGGGCAATTCTTATTCTAGTCTTGCACGGAGATCATGAGATATTTATTTTAAAGTCCTTCACAACAATTTTAACGGTTAAAATTATTTTGCAGACAAGCAGCAAATTCCTGCAAATAAAAATATTTAGTTTTTAGTGCGAGAAACCACGAAACCCAATAATTATACTAATACCAAATAAATTCAACTTATGTTATATTGGAATGATCAATATAAGATATTTGAATTGCGCATCTATGCTATATTTGTACGTTCTCTATGGCTTAGCAGTATTAGAAATAGTTCAACTTGGACTACAATTTTTTAATTTTTTCATTGAACACTGCTCTATTTGTTTCCTCCTTATTAAATCTGAAATCTTATTAAATCGGATGATATTACGAATACAGAGAAGTCAAAAAAAGTGGGTCCGCCAATGCCGTCCGTCGGTCTGTCTGTCTGTCCGGACGCCGTATGGCGAAGCGGTTTGACGGATTTGCTGCAAAGTTAGTATATAAGGTTTTTGGGGTTGTCGGGGCATCTTTTTATTTTTTGCTTTATCGTTTGAAATAACGGTACCTGCCATAAAATTTTTTTTTGTGAAAATCACTTATCAGTATTTTTCTAGAAAAAAGGTCCAAGGATTTAGGTCTTTTTTTTATTAAAAATACTTGGGATGTGACCAAACATACTGTATACTTAGATTTTGGAAAAAAAAATGGATTAACGGTAATTTATAAAACCGCCAATATATTGAAAACTAATAAAGCGATCCCAAAAAAACGTTTACTGCTTTTTTATACTATTAAATCGAACAAATTTGCATACTTCAATTTTTGAAATTATTGAAATTATTAGTATTATGAACAATTATATTAAATGTGTCCAATATGTGAAATTACATCAAAATCGTAGGTGCCGCTTTTTCCGTTTCATTTTGCGATTCAAAAACGCATCTCCACTTTATTTGTTACGGAACAGTTTCTGTTTGATAAATGTGTTACATTTACATCACATAAGGTAATTTGTATACCCTATCCTAAGGGTATACCAACATAGTTTGTAACACTTCTTAATATTCATCGTAACCCCTAAAAGTATATACATTTATGATCAGGACCAAAATCTAAGACTATATATTTATAACTTTTTGAGGCCTTTAAATTTATACTAGGAATCTGAACTTTGGAACATATACTCTCTTTCTTTCTTTTAAATACGCGCTCTGCCACGGCCATAATTTAGAAAGAAATATTTAAAAGCTATAGTTGAAGAGATGAAGGGTTTGAACCTAAAAACAAAATATTTAGATACTGAACGCCTTCACAAAATTTGCCATACAAAAGTCTTTTGGCCATGCCCACTCTTTGGAGGAGTTTTTTTCAAAAAATATTTATTTATTTTATAAATTTCAAAGAATGAAATAAAATGCTATCCATCATCTTCTTAATGTTTTTTTCTTTAGGGATCTCTAACGAGAAGTCATACAACAGTCGTATTATAAAAGGTGTTTGGTTTTTTTAGAGGTTGGTTTTTCGAATAGAGATAAGACTAACATTAAGTGGTCAAATCTGCCAACTCTTATGTCATTTATGTTCGTTTGGTTTGCCATTTCATCATGAACAGGTTGACAAAAGAACAACGCTTGCAAATCGTGCAAATTTATTTCGAAAATAATGGTTCAGTTCGCGAAGTTTACCGCAAAATTTTGTTCAGTGATGAGGCTCATTTTGGGTTGAATGGCTATGTCAACAAGCAAAATTGCCGCAATTGTAGTGAAGAGAATCCACATGGGATCCTTAAAACGCCATTACATCCAGAAAAACTGACTGGTGTGCTCTATGGGCTGGTGGAGGCCATACTTCTTCCGTAATGATGCTGGAGAGTTACCGTTAATGGAGACCGGTATAGAGCCATGATAACCGACTATTTTGTACCCCAGACTTTTATTTATTCGAACCAGCCGCGGCGGCCACATGCCCGAAATCATATATTTAAACATTAATGGCATAAATTTATCCTTCCAATAAAACCAAATTTATGGACATTAAGACGATTTTCTTGTGTTTTTGTGATTCGAAGTTCTGTACCTCTAAAAAAAACATTCTTTACTTACCGTTTATTATACAGTTTATTATTATTCAAGTTAGGGACAAATTGACCAATTTGCGGAGCGACTTTGGTATAACATCTGTTTGGTTTTTATATGTAAAACTTACTGCCATTGATGGCCAATCGCCAGAATAAGCGGTTCATAAAAAGAAAGTCACAAGTTTCTTCAAAAGCAGATAGTTGAAAGGATATATTTCGAATAACTGTCGTCTTTTTTTTGAGAGGTGAAATCAGACGTTAGCAAATATCTTACCGACAACAATGGTTGATTAGCTCGATTTTTTTATGTCAAAACAAATTTGACTTGCATCATTACATAATTAAGTATTTATTCGGATTTAAATGTTCTAAAGATAGCCGCTACGCCTTGAAGTCAGCCTCCTTTTTTTAGTTCGCTAACGAGTTGCAATTATTAGCATATCGAATGTGTGTTAATTGTGAATTGTCCCCTCATTTGAGCGTAGAAATCAACCACACAACAAATGAGTCATTTTCTGGATTCTTATCTACCTATTTGTGTAAAGTAACACACGATTAATAAACCGAAAAAGTCTCTCCTATCATAATAATATGATAATTACGTGGGATTGCATCTAAGGTGTTGGATTACAATCGTTGAAATATTTCAAAATCAAGCAATTTATTTGTGAATCACGTTCAAAGGTTAAGCTACAGCGAATTGACGATTCATGGAAAAGCAATTGTTTTTATTAAATTGAAGGGTAAACAATAGCAAACAATGTAGATATAATTTTTAATTAGATATCTATTTAACTTACTGCAACTCCCTTTGAAAAATTGGAAATAAAAAAACCAAACATGAATCACTTGTAATGTGCCGCTAAATATAAATCAATTTTCTGAGAACTGTTGATTGCATTATGACCTGTTTAAATATTTATATTAGAATTCTCGTTAAATGTGGAACACATTTTTTTATAGCACCAAATGTTAATTTCCACTGAAAATCATTTTTTAAGAGATACAGGCAAATATTAGCAAAAACAATAAACATGAAAAAATTATAAGTAACGGGTGATCCAAGTAGAGATACTTTTTTCAATAGCCTTTTTTGACAGATCACGTGTATGTTATTTTTGTTAAGTATTGTTTGGCATTTCATAATGGAAAGACTTACGCGTGAACAGCGTTTACAAATTGTTCAACTTTATTATGAAAATTCACGTTCTGTGAGGAATGTGTTTCGTGCACTTCGCTCAACTTATGGTCAACATAATCGGCCTACTGAGCGTACTATTCGCAACACCATCACCCATTTTGAGACCCAGCATTCATTATTGGATAATATTCGACCGAATAGACCACGTCCAGCACGCTGTGAAGAAAATATAGCGGCCGTAGCTGAGAGTGTACACGAAGACCGTAGAGAGTCGATTCGGCGCCGTTCGCAGCAACTCGGACTGACGTATGGAACGACTTGGCGCATTTAACGTCAAGATCTCAAATTGAAAGCGTACAAAATACAGCTTGTGCAACAACTGAAGCCGCTCGACCTTCCCAAGCGACATCGCTTCGCTCTATTGGCTCTTGAAAAGTTCCAAAGCCAAAGAATGTTCTTTCAAATGATAATAAACATTCTCCATTAAATTTGAATTTTCTGTGGATCACCCTTTATATTCTTCTTAAATCCACAAACTACAAGCAGTTTTATCATTGCAGGTGCCCTTGACAGTGTACTACGAATCCCTTTGCCCCGATAGCGCAGCGCTAATTACTACCCAAATTCATCCAGCACTCCGCGGTGAACTAAAGGACCATGTCGACATTACCTGGGTGCCATATGGAAAATCAGAGGTTAGTAGTAAATCATCGAACACAATACCAGAAATAAAATTTTCCAAATCATGCAGTTCCTAACTCGTGGCTCTGAAGTGGAATTCACCTGTCATCATGGACCAAATGAGTGCTACGGCAACAAAGTGCATGCTTGTGCTATTGAACACATTCAAGCGAACTCCTACCAAACTGAATTCACCAGGGAATCCCTCACTCTGGACTTCATCAATTGTCTAATGAAGGCTGGCAAGAACTTCCCAGATAATGTGTATCCTGGTGCGAGATGTGCTCGCGAAAATAACATCAACACGTGGGAGAACATCCAAACGTGTGCCAACTCAACCGAGGGTAGCCAACTGTTGAAGCGCCAGGGTGAGGTGACCAACGCGTTCCAGCGACCATTGACAAGCGTACCATCTGTTGTATTCAGTCATGTAAGTTTTGCTTTTGTTTAACTGCCCAACCGAATTACAATGGCTTTTTGTTTTTCAGCAATTTGATGCCGATGTCCAGAATCGTGCTCTAAAGGATTTCCAGGGAACTCTGTGCAAATATATCGCAGAACCAAAGCCAACAACTTGTGCAGCATTTAACTCAGCTGTAAGCGTTAGTTTCGCTCCACTTTTGGGTGCTTGTCTCTATGCTTTATCTATGCTCTTCTAAGGGGCCCTAAAAAACTGACCTCTGGCTAGGTCTTCAGCTATGTATTTAGAATATAGTTTGTTTTTTTTTTTCTCGAGAAAACGCCTTTAATTTACTTTTAAAGCTTTGACCTCTAAGGTTTGCCCTCATCTATTGGATAATACATTCACATACATTATTTTTCTTTTTATTACTTTGTTTTTTATTTTTATTTTTATTTTTATAGAATTAATGTGATTATAAGCTCAAACAGCATAGTAATATGCACGAAGTATTATGTTAATTTTTCCGTCCAGTTTTCGTGAAAATATACGAGAATATTATGTAATTGTAAAACAATTTACTAGTAATGTATCCATTTTTTTTTTGAAAACATTTTAAATAAATATATTTTTTCAGTAAAACATGTTTTTGTTTTCGAAAGCCTCTTATTTTTGGGTCATTGCTCGTGGCAAAAAATAAAATCCCACATCTATGCTTAAGAGATTATTAGACCCTGTAGCGGAGGTGGTGCTGATGAGGAGAATGGGTGTAGTATCTCTTATGAGACGGAATAAAATCTAAAGGAGGGACATTAGGATATGGGATAGAGGAAAAGAAGGGGAAGAGGAAAACAAGGTAGTCGGTTCTCGGACACGGGTTGCATGCCTTGCTGGTCTCAGCTGTAGCTCGTCGGAGGGTGGATTCTTGCTCCCGGGATTACCAAACTGTTCACCACTACAAAAAGTACTGCATGCGTTTGATACAAAAAAAATGAATAAAAACAAGGAGGCCCGCATTACCACATGAGGGACTGGTCCTCACAGCGGATCCGTACGATCTGTGCCCACCCTTCCATGTGCAAGTACCGCTGAAAAAAAAAAAACTTGCACCCATTTAAGAGAAAGCCCAATGCTTCCTCTACGAACCCTACCACAACTCTGCCCTCAAAATGAGACACTAAATTTGTACATCCTTAAAAATTCATTATTATTTCATTTATATTGTATATTAAAACTAGAATAAGAGTTGCATAAACAAAAAAAAAAACCAATGTTTACTTTCATAAAAATGTGTTGTATCATAGTTATAAAGGGTGATCCATTTTGAGGTTCCCTACTTTTTTAAAGAAAAAAACACAGAAAATTCAAATTTAATGGAGAATGTTTATTATCATTTAAAAGAACATTCTTTGGCATTTATTTTTTGAAGATTATGTCTATCAAATGTTGGCCGTTGCTACGTCGCAGATGGTCCATCCGTTGAGTCCAATTTTCGATCACTCGTTCGAGCATTTCGACTGGTAACTGGCGAATGACACGCGTGATGTTTTCCTCCAAGGCCTGAATCAAAGCGGGTTTGTCGGCATAAGCTTTTGACTTTACATATCCCCACAGGAAAAAGTCTAACGGTGTGATATCACACGATCTTGGTGGCTAATCGACCGGCCCAAAACGTGAAATTATGTGCTCACCGAAATATTCTCTCAATAAGTCCATTGATTGTTGCGATGTGTGGGAAGTGGCGCCGTCTTGCTGAAACCAAATGTCGCCGAGATCACGAGCTTCAATTTCAGGCATCAAATAGTCGGTTATCATGGCACGATAACGGTCGCCATTGACGGTTACGTTCGCACCGGCATAATTTTTAAAGAAATATGGACGGATGATTCCACCGGCCCACAAACCACACCAAACCGTTGTTTTTTCTGGATGAAGTGGCAGTCCCAAATGCGGCAATTTTGTTTGTTTACATACCATCGACTCTCCACGGTCTTCGTGTAAACTCTCAGCTACGGCCGCTATATTTTCTTCACAGCGTGCTGGACGTGGTCTATTCGGTCGAATATTATCCAATAATGAATGCTGGGTCTCAAAATGGGTGATGGTGTTGCGAATAGTACGCTCAGTAGGCCGATTATGTTGACCATAAGTTGAGCGAAGTGCACGAAACACATTCCTCACAGAACGTGAATTTTCATAAAAAAGTTGAACAATTTGTAAACGTTGTTCACGCGTAAGTCTTTCCATTATGAAATGCCAAACAATACTAAACAAAAATAACATGACAGCATGACACGTGATCTGTCAAAAAAGGCTATTGAAAAAAGTATCTCTACTTGGATCACCCGTTATATAAGATAGTTAGGTTCGTGATCTGTTTTTTTTTTTTTTTTAGTAGAACACGCTATTTACAAACTGTATTTATGTAGATAGGTTTTATTTCCCTTAATAGGTAATAGGTTTGTCTTACCTGGTGATCCGCCGCGTCAGGCCTGCCGGATAGGATTCCTTGGTGAAGCTATTCAAAAAAAAAAATGTAACTAACAACGTAGCGGGTGGAAATGAAGACCCAGAGTACAAAAAAACCTCTAGATAATCTTTCTCTCACTTGCACAAACTCGGGATAAAAATAAATATATATAAGCATATAGCAAAAGAAAACTAACACTATAACTAGCACATAAAATAAAATAAATCAAAACTACGGCTGCTGGGTTATAGTTACGTGTTGGTATTGTTCTCCACAATGTGGTGGTGGGATGGGGAGGAAGGTGTTTATTCTTTTGTTTTATGCATCCGACTGGGGGGATCTGAACTGAAGTTTAAAACTGTACCTTGAGTCCAGAGCCTCTTGCACGCGTCCGGAAGATGCGGGGACACTAATGCGAGGCTTTACGTGTCTCTCTTTACTGATTCACAATGGTAGCACCGGTGTTTGGGTTCACGGGGTTATTCGGTGGCACAGTCGCGGTTTATTTGATAGCTTTGCGCTGACGATTGGTCTTGGGATGGCTTACACGGTAGCACCTATTACGCAATGCTATAGCCGAGCCGTAGCTTGCGAAAGTATCACTTGGTGATATCACTCGTTGGGATTGGACCTTTATTTAGGTGGAATCGTCCCCGAGAAGCAGGCGTAAGGACATTGTAGGCAACGTTGTCAATGGTATTACCCAATTTTTATGCCTGGCGTTTTCGCACTCGTCCCACTGTACACGTTGTATTGAGTATTTGAAACCGGTTTCAGTTTTTTTTTTTTTGGAAAAATGCGCTTGATCAAAGGATAAAACCACGCGCGTTTGCTTAGGAAAATTTAATTTCACTGCGAGAACGGGAATATGTATATATATATTTCCACGCCGAGCACGAAGCTGTCGAGAGAATACCTGAATGCTAACCGCTTACGCTGACTGGCCAAAATCAACTGGCTATTCGTTCCAATTTAGAGAGTGTCATCGCTGCTGGTAACCGTCTAAATCCCTCACACTATCCCGTAGCGTGATCCTCCCGCCACCCACCTTTTAAAAAGCGTTAAGCGGATTTTTGGTTTATAAAAGCCAGCATCGCTATCTCTACTCCGTCGTACTATCACCCCCTTAGGAAACCCACGAGCAGGTTTGGAACACAAAGAATCGGTTCGCTCTCTGGCTTGGATAGCATATGTTATCTTGTTATATAATATTTACATGTTCATATTGCTTTTGCAGACCAGAGCCAGCGATGACAACGCCGTTTTCTCCTACCGCTTGTGAGTGTGGAACCAATCCCGCTTGTATGTCTCCCAATGAGATGATGGTGTGGTGAATATCCTGTTAACACAATTATTAAATACATAAGACAGTATAGTTATATAATATATGTAAACTGTGTAAATAAAGAGACATACACGTGACATCTCGGCTTGGAGTGGAAAGCGAACCAGTACAACCTAACCGAAATGGTTTCGTATATTCCATCTACGACTTCCTCAAGTGGTGACAAAGATAGTTTAGTTTTGGAGACCCCACCAGTATCGAATATATCCTTCTTGTTTGCAGTTATTTTTGTCTTCACTTCCTATGAGTGGCATATGTGTTTTGAATTCCACGGCGATATTATCCCACTATCACCTTTTGATGGAAAAATAATTGTTTGCGTTTTACAGGGTGTCCCAGTTAAGGATTATAATCAGTATGTCCCAGTAAACTAGCAAAGCAAGGGAGATTTTTGAAGTTCCACAAACAAAACATTGTGTGGCAAAAAATTGTATGGCAAGAGGTCTACCCTCACACCATTTACAGGTACATTAAAGTGACCTCTAATTTGGAAGTGCAACAACGTAAGCGCCTTAACTTAAAATGCTTTTTTGAATTTCCTAAAGGATTACTTACATACTGAGGTGGCGCTGCAATTCGAGGTGAACCTGGTTGATTGAGGCAACATGCCTCTCCAACTAGCCCGGTCCTTAGCTAGCTGCGTCCAGTTGCGCACTTCAAGTGTTCTACTTGTCACGCCACCTAAGGCGAGGTCTTCCTTGACAGCGTCGTTCCTTTGGGGTGAAGTCGAAGACTCTGCGAGACGGAGCGTTGTTGTCCACTCGCTCGACATGTCCTACCCATTTTAGACGCCCAATGCGCAGTTTTTTCACTAGGTCGAAGTCGCTGTACAGCTCGTATAGTTCGTCGTTGAATCTCCTTCTCCAAAAACCATTAACGCAAACAGGACGGAATATTTTGCGGATACCATTCGAGGATTTTACGCTCGAAACGACCAAGAACATTCTCATCCTTTTGTGAAAAGGTACATGCCTCAGCGCCGTAGAGCAGGACTGGGATGATAAGGGTCTTGTACAGGGTTATCTTGGTGTTACTTACTACTCAATTGCCGTCTTAACCCATAGAAACAGCGGTTGGCAAAAGTTATCCTTCGTACAGCGGAACCGAGGTAGATAAAGTCCCTGACTACCTCAAAGTTGTAGCTGTCTATTGTGACGTTTTGTTTGATTTGTCGATGTTGTGTGTCCCTTTTTTGACAGGAGATGCTTGGTTTTTTGCACCAGTGACAGCTCGCTGCGTTCTGCCAATAATGTCTATGTCGTCAGCGTATGCCAGCAATTGCACAGACTTGAAATAAATAACTTTTGATAATCTAATCCTAAAGGATTATACTACTTAATTGGGACACTATATATTGATATAGCTAACATGATATATATTTCTTGAATTTTTAGTCACATGCCAAATTCTTTTTATCTATACTAATAGCACTCCATTGGTGTTAGTCGAAAGGCTAATATTGGGAAACAAGGTCACTGATGTGAACTAGAAAGCTAAAACTGAAACCAACAACAAGTAAGTATTAGCATGTGAAGCTAAAGCTGGAGTTCATCGCTGTTTCACGATCTGTCCCAACCGATTGTCAAATTCCTGTCTTAGATTGGGATGCCTAATAGCCAAATAACGTGACTGTTACAATCATATCTAAAGCAATTGAACACAAAGTGTGGAGTGGAGTAACTGAACCACAAAACTTTTCGCTTTGGAGCTGAGTCAGATGAGATTACTGATGTTTTCAGTCTTAACCTGCTACACTAAATAAGAGATGCAATGTGTAAATTCTTCTTCAGGGCAGTTCGCAACCTTTTTTCGTTGGACAGTCGAACTCCTTGGTTGCATGACAGTGAACTATTTCTACCGGCAGAAGACTTGATTGGTAAAATGTCACCTATAAACTGGCAGCGCAAGGAAATGTTTTGAAAAAGTAAATATATATAATTTATATAACTAGACTTCCCTGCAGCTCTGTCCTTTATTCTTTGAAGCTATGTCAACCGTTTGGGAAAATTTGGAAGCCATAAAATATTGGAGTGATAGAGTACGTCAGTGTAAATATAACCCGTAGTGGACATTACAATTACATTTTGCTCCCAAAGCTGCCCAGCATCTAACAGGTTTTCCAAACAAGCTATTTTTGGGAAAGTTGATTAAGATGAACTCGAGTAAAAACATTTACCCAATTAGGACCTAAAGCCTTGTCCAACCATTGTATGTGTCGAAGATATATTTTTTGACAGGAATGAGGAATTGTTAAATTTTTGAGAAGCTTCTCATGAAACTTTTTACTCTTGGATGTTTGTTAGACTTTCGCAAGATACTTTTGGGACAGCGAATAAGAACGTTTAGTTGATACGGTTCGGATTTGAATCTTAGATTCCTTATTTAGTAATCCAATGCACTTAACCACATAGCGACTGTACGGTTTTCTATTAGTGTGGATAAATTAATGCTTCCAAATGTTTGCATTATTTACCAGCATAACTATGAGTTGTCTATCAAGGCGTATCCCAGCTAAATGTTGCATATAAGATCCTAACCAACGTACTGTGTTAACGTCTCAAACCATTCTGCAATACACTAATCGGCACGTATCAGTGTGGCTTTCGGCCCGGCAGATCGACAATAGACCAAATTTTCACACTAAAGCAAATCCTGTAAAAGACCAACGAATTTCAAGTTGACACACAGTATTCATCGTCAGGAGCTCTACATGACGATGGCCGAATTCGGCGAAAAACTTATCCAATTGTGTCGCGTGGTGCAATGTGCTGTTCGGCAAGCGCTTATCTGAACTTTTCCAAACATCCACCGAATTTCGGCAAGTTGACAAGCCATTAAGTCATGAGACTACTTTAATCTTGTTCTTGAGCAGATAGTAGCAGATAGGTCAGTTGTCAATACGGAAGGCACTATTTTGAACAGATCCATCCAGCTACTGGAATATGTGGACGATACTGACATCATCGGACGATCCCAACGTGCCGTGGTAGCGGCTTTCATGGCTATTGAAGAATAGGAAGTAAATTGGTCTTGAAGTAAATGAGGACAAGACTAACAACAAACAAACGCCTAGCTGAAAATGTCACTATTGTTATTGCTGTATATGAGCTGTACAAATATGTGGATGTAGTCGAAAAACCAAGACTCATCGACTACATTGGCTCACATCGAGCGAATGGGCAATAATGCTCCAGCTAGGAGGATCTTTGAATTCCAGGTTCGAGACGACAAGGAAGACCGAAGCTCCGTTTTAAAGACCAAGCCATCGCGGATGCCAGAGCGCTTCGTCTGGATAAATGGAAGCCCGGGTGCCCGGGATCACAGAGGATGGAATGCTGCCGTGTGTCAGGCAGGGCCTCTTCACGGATCGGGAGCCCGTTAAGTAAGTAAGTACGCGTTGTGATGAACTTTATTGGCTACATTTATGTTTATGATTTTGTAATTTATTTGCAGCTTAGACAATATTTAAGATTTAAAAACGCAAAATTTCACGATCTCAGAAATTGGTTCGTAACAACAATAACTTATAAGTACAACCCATACCAGTTGCCTGACAGAAATCAAAGAAGCAATCTTTCTTTATACAATATTAATTTAATGGTTGTGTTATAAATATAATAATGTGATTTAATTGACTCTTTTTTTTAGAGATTTGCTTTGTAGTTGTTGATAAATCGCTAACAAAATAAATAAATATGAAATTATATAAATAAAACAAAATAAGAAATATGCCTCCCAAGTAACAACCATTAAGTTTTTTTTTCAAACATTTTTTTTTAATTATTCAACAAATCAAAGCAAATCATAATGTTTTAATATTGAGTTACAGTTTTCATTTTGCGTTTGATAACCAGTTGCTGGCTCTGGTGAGCCAGTTCTTTCTTTACAAAAACTAAAATGTGAATTTTTTCAAGAACTCTGCAATTTAACAATTCCAGAAAAAACTGTTTGTTGTTTTTTTATATTGTATCTAATGTCGATTTTCATTCACCCATTCGCCACGTTGGAACTGTTCCAACTGCTGTCAAGAACTGTTCCAACTGCTGTCAAGAACTGTTCCAACTGCTGTCAGTGCTGTTCTAGCTAATTTGCGAGTACTGTTCCAACATGGCGAATTGGGTGAATGAAAATCAACATACAGTATTGTGCAAAACCTAAGCAACTCTTTTAATATTTTGTATAATATCCGTTATTTTTTATGACTTCAGCACATCT
Organism: Ferdinandea cuprea; assembly: GCA_963576555.1. NCBI lineage: Eukaryota > Metazoa > Arthropoda > Insecta > Diptera > Syrphidae > Ferdinandea > Ferdinandea cuprea. The sequence goes on from OY754959.1 coordinate 11,378,763, forward strand.
ACGAGCCATCGACTCAATTAAATTAGAAATAATAGCTGCTGGTATGTTTTCCCACTGTATTTTCAATAAATTTATCAACTCCATTTGGTTTTTGCCCCGTATTGTTCCAACACGACGTTTAAGAATCCCAAATAAATTTTCAATCGGATTCAAATCCGGCGACTGTGCAGGCCAATCAAGAACTTCAATCCGATTGTCTGTTAGCCACTCCTTGACCATTTTTGAAGTATGCTTCGGGTCGTTGTCATGTTGGAATACCCAAGAAAGTGGAATATTCCATTCGGCATACGGCAGCATCACATTTTCCAAAATATCCTTGTAAACAAAATGATCCATTATGTACCCTATTTCATGAAAAGGACCAACACCATAACCAGAAAAGCATGTCCATATCATATCGACAATATTTCCCGAGAGGAAATAAAGGGATTTGATTTGATTAATCTCGTTATTTTCCTATCCTCCCGAACAGTTGTTTTACGCGGCCTTCCTCCTACATTATTATTTTCTAAGCTACCGGTAGCTTTATATTTTTTAATCAAACGTGAAACTATAGATTTATTAATTCCGAATATTTTTGCAATATTTGACTGTGATACACTTTGTTTATATAGGTTAATTATTTTTAATTTGAAGGTTTTATCATATTTAGCGCGCTCCATATTGAAAATGACTGTGAATGACTACCCGATCGCAATCTCTACCCACAATTGAGCAAAATTAACTTTTTATTCACTGTTAATAAATGAAAATTAAAAACTTTGGTTGGGTGATTTTGAGGACACATGCAAATATGTTAATAAATATATTTACAGTTTACCGGAAGTATTTTTAAAAGTGGGAGACAACTTTTTACATGAGAGTAGGAAAAGTTGCTTACGTTTTGCACAATACTGTAAGTCACGTTTCATAAGCTTCCATTTTTGTCGTACTACACTTCTTAATTCCCTTTTGGGCACGCATCGCACTTACATACGTTCAGATTTTTTACATTCCGTGACTTTTTGTTTTAATTTTCAAATTTCGTGTGTCTTCTTCATTCGTTCTCCGATATTTATTTATTCTTGATTGCTGATTGGTTGATTTCTGTCTAACACCAATCAAACACGACCGAGTAGAACACATGAATAAAGCAAACGCAGAATTTTACGATAGAAGACCAAAAGAGTTCATCCGACAAACTCACGACACGTACGACAAAAATCGTTGCGCATGAAATAATGACTAATAAACACGTGAACAAGAAATCGTTGCAAATCCATGTGACATATCATATAAAAAAAAGGTCGATACATGTATTATAACTGTATTAAAAAATGTGCTAAAGCTAAATTGTTGATTTATTTTCACTTCTCTAAACGCTGACGATCGTAGGTCCAGTGCATGCATAAACAGCAAATCCATCTACAAACAGAAAAAAATTTTACCAAACAATTCGCTTACATATTATTTCAATTTACATACATTACTTTCCACTAACGCTAAATCGTTGGCAACTAATTCCGCTCGCTTTGTACGTAAATAAAGTAGAAATAAATTGTCCCGGAAATTTTGGTCCGCTCTTATTAACATATCTGATAGATTTCCAGCTAAATAAATATCGAAGGATTGCATAATTGCACATGGAAACATTAAGGACATAGCCCCATATGATCCAAGTTTGTTCTCGGAAATATGTTTACAATCAGAAAGCTCATAAGCCATATCGAATACCAAGTACAAACCGAATATGTCACTCAAAACACTCAAATAGCTGCAGAAAAAAAACAAAGTAAAGAATTTTTCCAACTTTTTTTTAACTCGATGGATTCGAAAAGAAATCGCCATCATCTCGAACATGTTTCGCGAACAATTTTGATCCTCAAACTGCAAACTATATTGAATAACTTGATTCATTTTCAAATAGAAACAAATCAAAACCAGATGAATGTAAACATAACACCAGTATGTGAAATGTTTAATTAGACGATTATACAGAAATGGGATGTTAACAAATCCTAGATACAATTTAAAAGATCGAATGAATTCAATTGAAATTACCGTTCCGAAAAAGATGTACTTCACCCAAATAGTTATTCGAAAATCGGATGGATAGAACAACGATGAATTGGTTTTGAGCTTTAATATGTTAAATATATCTATCATCTCGTTGATGGTGTTCAGTAGAAGTGGCGATCGCTGCAGGTAGTTGCCAGAAAAAACAAACGAACTAATTATATCCGCCAGCGTTTGTACGAAGAACAATATAACGCGCTGATTTATAATGCGGGAATGTAAAACATCGCGAAGTATACCCAAATATAACAGTAATGCAATAACCAAATAAAATTCAATCATTAACGTATTGAAAATTACCATGCCGTTATAGATCACATTGGTGATGTAGCGCAAATAATGTGATTCCGTTATTTGTCGCGTTTTTGAGTTATATTGGAAATGTAAGAGACCAATAGCACGCAATAATTTGTAATAAACACTCAAATGGGTATTGAAACCCATTTTTTTAAATATTTTTAGAAGCACAATGCTCAGTCAGAGGTCGACGAACTAAGGGTAACAAAAAAAAATTTGACCCTACGAACAAGCCAAAGGGTTTTGTTGTTTAATTAAGCTGAGGGGGTCATTTAGATGAGTGATACTTCGTCGATTTTCCAACATAAAGTGCTAATGAAAAAAATGGTGAAAGAGTAATTATAATAAATAGTTTCTGAAACATTTTATATAGTGTCAAAGCATACTTTCTCCAAGCACTTGTGACAGTTAGGAGCTTCAGTTTGACTTTACTTTTTGAAACGACAATAATATAGTACTAATTCATCCGTTCCGTTCTATTCAAAATCTTTATTAAGACTGAATCAAAAAATATATTTCTTAGTGCAGATTCTCTTATCTCAATCTTCCCAAAGAATTAGCGTGGGCAATTTCCTGGCAAACTCGTTATGTGATTTCGAGTAAGTACCCAGTAAGTATTATGGAGAGTATCGCTTATGGTTACGGAATGTGACAATATAAATTTTTCTGGGATAGTTGCTGCAGAGATAGGCACTCTCAAATTGTATTAATTTAAGAATCTCAACGGCTAAGTCCAGAAGAGTCCAGAAAAGGTTGTATTAGTACATCCGAATCAGATCTGCGGAAAAACTACTACTATGCTGATTGCTTGTCCTTTTTAGACTTGCGAACCACTCCGCGAATTTTGATGTTATTCAAAATGCTTCCAACAATGCTCGACTCTAGGGGAATCCAGGACATAAGAGGGTAGGCATTATGACTCTACACATGCCACTCACTCTTATGCTGTATTTCCACCAAAAAATAAACCGAGATTAAAGGCAATATAACTCTACACGTTTCCACCGACCAAAAAGGAGATTAACACAGTGGTTTTCTCTCAAACTCGCTCTCTGGCTCTCAAATTTGCGCACAAAATGTCCAATATCTGGTTGTCAAATTGCTTTCTCGCTATCAATTTTCAGCAACCAACGTCACTTTTGACATATCCGACATAGCCGATTCTTACAGAAAACCTAGTATCTTTCAAGATTATTTTATAATCTTGTGTTTAGCAGATTAAAATTTGTATGGTAAATCTCAAGATTTAAAGTATGTAGATTGAGGGCAGATTGATCTTAATCTCGGTTTATTGTTCGGTGGAAACGTAGCATTATAGGACGCTTATTGAAAGGGAGCACCCTGTGCCTTCTGAATCCTAATCGCACAATAGTCCAAAGGTGCAGTTAATGAATACTACAACTTAATCGCTGTTAACGATAAAAACAGAAACTCTGGATATTTTTTATTTAATTGTTTACGCGACCTTGCAAACTTTTTTGGAAAGCTCTTTAATGACATACAAACTCCTTAGTGCATATTATGTTGATACGACGTGATGAAATTTTTAAAAGTAGAACAGGTGAACCCCACAGAGGGACCAGTAGAGATGCAGTAACAAAATCAGAAGGTCATGATCTCTCTCTCTCTTGATCGTAACATACTCGGAAATATAAAAGAAGAAGTTGAAAAAAATCAAAATCTCCCTAAAAAATCAGTCTTCTTAAAAATCACAACGAGAGCGCAACTTGATTAAACAACCAAACTACAGTAATAGAATTATGTCTAACTCAATTCAGAAGATTCATTTTATTGGCTAGCAGCATGAATATTGCCAATTTAATTTGCATTCAGGGACACATGACTATTGCGGCCGGGTGCAAGCCAAACCAACATCAACAAACGAAATCCATATAGATCCAAAAATTTTAAAAGACTTAAAAGCAATTCCACTTTCAGATGACTATCCTCTCTGTTAAAACATGTTGAGGATTCAAAGTCAATTCCAGTTTTACATTAAACATTCTCAAATGTGATGAATGGAAATATAAGACGCGTTTATTTTTGCCATATAAAACGGGATTATTTATCTCTACAGTTGTTTCGATTTCACATATTTTCCCCGAAACAAGGATTGAAAAAGTACTAAATTAGTAACAAAGTGTTTAACACGATTTTTTTTTAAAGAAAAAGAAAGAGAGCTCTGAAACAAGAATAACTTTGTTTTCTTTTTACATGAAAATCACATTTTATTTTTGTGAGACAACAGTCTGGAACAACAGTTACCCATTATATAATAGAACTGTCATTCGGTAAGGCTTATTTAAGAGCTGCCAACGGCTTTGCTTAAAACGACCTTTAGACATATGGGCGGTATATCCAAAAGTTTTCGAAGACCATGGCTTTTTGCCATAAAAACCACAGATATGGCGAATGAGAAAGAGCCCCCTTTTAGATGAAACCCCACTTGTTGACCCTTATTATCAACCAAGAAGTGCTCCAATCGATCAAATTAAGGGTTCAAATAAATGCGAGGACTTTAGGACAATCAACTCTCTTCCGCTGTATGAAAAAATATTCGAGAAGATAGTACACGTACAGTTGGAACAATATTTTAAAGACAACAAACTCATTGTTGAAAATCAATCGGGTTTTCGGAAAGCACATTCGTGTGAATCAGCATTAAACATGGTAATAACACTCTGGAAAGAATCTCTTTCAACACGAAAAAAAATACTATCTGTGTTCTTGGACCTTAAGAGAGCTTTTGAAACAATAGACCGGAAAATCCTTTTGGAGAAGCTGTCTAAATATGGCGTCAATGGCACTGCGTGGGAATGGTTAAAAAGCTATTTGGTACGTCGTTTCCAAATTACAAAAGTAAATGGCAACTATTCGGAGGTTTTACCCACGATGTTAGGCATACCACAGGGATCAATCCTCGGGCAATTGCTTTTCATTATTTATATTAATGATATGAAAAATGTTATTACTCACGCTACACCAGCTTTATTTGCCGACGACGCACTTTTATACATCGAAGGAGACTCCACTGAAGAAAGTCAAAGGTTAATGATGGAAGACCTCTAGCATATTTGCCTTGGGTTAAAAAGCAACAAATTAAAACTAAATGTCCAAAAAACGAAATGCCTAGTTGTAAATGATGATGCAAATTTTAAATTTATCAATAGATACTGAAACAATTGAGCAGGTTACAGAAGTAAAATATTTAGGGATTTTCATTGATAGCAAATTAAGATTAGATAGGCACGCAGATTTCATTATCCAGAAAATTTCAAAGAAATTTCTCAAAACGGATCAGAAGATCGATCAGAATAGTAACTAGATACAATGTAATAATCAAACCGCATTTTGAATACTGCTCCTCTATACTATTTTTAACGAGCCAAACTGTTCTTAATTCATTACAAAGGTTACAAAATACGGCAATGACAACAATTATACGTTGTAATATTTATACCCCAATACGGGTTATGCTAAATATATTAATGTGGCTCAGTGTGAAACAAAGATTATATGTAAATGTTTTACTTTATGTGTTCAAAATTAAAAATAAATGTTTGCCAGAATATTTGTCAAAATACATTCAATATGTTAGAGATGTACAACCATATTTATTGCGAAATAGAGACGATTTAAGATTAGTATCATTTAGAAACATCAGATCACAAAATAGCATAATATATAATGGTTTTAAACTTTTTAACTCGCTACCAAATACAGTAAAGTCAGAAAGAAACATCCATGAATATAAACGAAATGAAATAAACTATATAAAAGAACATTTTTCTAATTGATACTTAAACACAAATGAAAAAAATTAAATATAACTGAATTGTAAATACTGCAAATAGCATTATTAGCTAATAAAATCAATCAATCAATCAATCAATCAATCAAGAAGTGCTGCCATCAGGAGCATGATCACCCTCAGATCTCTTGATGTTATATCTTAACACTGTTTTGGAAACGAATAGTTCATCCACAATGTCACCATACAATTGCATCAAACCGAGACCAACTGGTGCACTGATATTATCCCCAGAGCCCATTTTGGCAGATAACGACGAGCGAAAGGGTTCAACTTCTTCCCAAAAGCTGTCTCCATCCCATATTGCAGCAGTTCCTAAAGCATGAGCAAAAAGAAGAGTTTCTAAGCGCCGGTGAAACACCGCAGTAATAAGAAGCTCTCTGAATCTATCAATTTCCCTCACTATGAAAAAAAAAGCCACCACAAAAAAGAAAATGAACATGAAGGAATAGTCCTCCGAAATCAAGAAGAATGAGGAGTGTCTGTATTGTGGGTATTTATTCTCTTAGTAAAAAAAAGATAGGTTCCCTGCATAGCCTATGATAAGCGGCGCATTTGTCTTGTGCTGGGTGAGGATGATGTTGCCCCAGTACCGGGGCACAATGGGCAAACTCAATCATTTATTCAAATCAATAGAACACGCTGAACATATCGTCGGCTTAGAGTGTAAACTGTCTAGCTTCATTTTTATGATATTTGAGGTTAGAACACCATTAGAAAGGTCAAATAAAGACGCGTCGCCTGATATAAATATCAATATTGAATTCGAAGTAAAAGTGGTCCAGTTGAGTACTTATCTTTCCAACAAAACTACCTACCCTATCATTTATGGATTTGGCAGGCTTGCACTCTAAGCTGAAGATATGTATCATTCGTTTTTGTATTAATATATCAGGTAAAAAATCATTTTTCTAATAAAATTATTTTAAAAATATAAAACACTTTTTTTAAGAGGCCGGTTTTGTCCCGGCTTCCTCTACCCTCGCCCCTATTCTCACAGCTCTAGTAGGTTTTCGGCCTAAGACAATAATAAAATTACTCAAATCGATTCTAGACAATACACCCTTGATAATTTTAAGCAATAATTCACTTTTCTATTTATTACTTTTAGAAGCTAAGTAACATAAAACTTTAAACATGAGTTTCGGTGAGTTATGGTTTGCTGCTTAAATAGATCTGATTTTCCTGAAACATTTTTTTAAGTATAGTCTTACACACCGCGATAAATCTTACGTTCTGACATACGTAAACTAAACATTAATATATGTGACTTTTGCAGAAGCAGGTTTTTTTCGTCCATTTTTAACATTTAAAAAAATCCGGTGCATAGTGACGCACCCTGGGAATGCTTGACAGGTCATAATAAACACGTTCTATATGTTCCGCCAGATAACTTTTTTTTTGAAAATGCTATAAAAAAAAACTACTGAATATTTTCCCAAATTTCTTTTTTAATTTGAAAGCACAATCCTTCCGGTTAATAATGGAAAATAATTTCATTTAAATGGCTGCCTCGGCTGGCCAAGCAGCCATACATAGCCTACACGATCGGTCCAATTTTTAAGCACATTATCGATTGTGTGCAGCTGTATTTCACCAATGGCTTCACGAATTTTATCCTTTAGAGCGTCAATTGTCTCTGGCATGTCGGCGTAACACTTATCTTTTACGGCACCCCACATATAATAGTCCAACGTTGTCAAATCGCAGCTCCGCGGTGGCCAACGACATCAGCTCTGCGGCTGATAATGCGATCTTCAAAAACAGGGCGCAAAACATCGAGTGTAGTTCCGGCTGTTTTGCACGTAGCGCGGTCCTGTTGAAACCAAATGTTGCCAATATCCTCCTCTTCAATTTTTGTGAACAAAAATTCGTTCAACATGGCCCGATAACGATCGCAATTGACTGTAACGGCCACTCCTTGCTCATTTTCGAAGAAAAATGGCCCAATTATGCCTCTGGAGCAAAATTCGCACCAAGCAGTGACTCGTTTTGGGTATAACGGCTTTTCAATGTATGCGTGCGGGTTTTCTGTGCCCCAAATGCGACAATTTTGCTTGTTTACATACCCGCCATTTGTCAAATCAGACATGAGCTAAGTGTTACCATTCGCGAAATAAGCACTAATTGAAAAAAAAAACGTTGGATGTCGTACCCTTTATCTACCTTATCTATACTATGTAATATTTACTAAAATAAATAACATTAAACTGTAAATTCTATTCACCATTATAAACGTGAAAACAGGAAGTATATCTACTGAAGGAACAATAAAGTTCTTATAGCAAATATGATTTAGCCAAAAATAACTCAATATCCCAGCCCCCAGGTTTTTAAAGGGCAAGCTATCATGGATAGCAGAGAAGTGCTGGAGTTCGTACATTATAAAAAGAGAATGTTCACGTGCCGGCGTAAAGGAACAAAATTAAATATTAAATGTTTTTTTTCCGAATATCCTAGAAAACAACCATTTATCAAATATTCAAATACAAGCTTGTAATCATATTACATAAAATTCTCCAATTTGGTATGAAAATGTACGTTTTGCTAATTCTATTTCTAAGAATATATATGAAATTGTTTTGGATATAAAATTCTGCTGGAATTATTAGTTACTGGGCATTTGAGGGTTGGTCTTATGGAAACCAGAACGCCACTGTTACAGCCGGTGAATTTTCTTAAAGATGGACCAACCTGGTGTAATCAAGTGACTTTAAACTCGCCCTACAAGCACCCAAAAAATAAAATACTGCTTTAAAACATCAGCTAGCACCCCGGTGACTAGGTTTCCTTCGTTGAGGTTTATAAACTACCCGAACTGAGTCATAAACTCAATTTCAAAACATCGCATGGCTAAAAGTTCTAAAAACGTCCACCCGAAAAATAGCCAAAACTAACACAATAATTTATCGCGCATACAAGTATTCGTTAATGTTCGTAATAAATCGTAATTGAAACATAAATTAATTACATAAATAATGCCCAAGCGTTTTAAATTAATGAAATCAGGGTACTTTAGAGCAAACCCTTACAATTAGTTTACACACATTAGTCGCTGGAATAGTCGCATACCGAAAATGGATGTTCGGTATTCCCAAGTTAGCATAAAGACGACCTTAAAAGTACTTTTCAAAGTATCAAAGTATATGGGACTATTTCATTTCGAACACGATTTGGAAACTGGAAAGTTTCGCGACAAGCAATTTCACCATTGCATCGCTCGCTTTTTATATATCGGATTAGTATTGGTTCATGGAATTAGTTTGACAATTGACGGAGTCGTAATGCTGACCACATACCTAGGACTATACAAATATATTCAAAGTTATTATAAATTCAATGGATTTATCGATATACTTCCATTTAAGAACTCAAGTGAGAAGCTACAATCGATCGAGTGCATGGAACTAATCCTTATTGCTGGAAAAATGCTCTACAGAGACTTCACTGTATTGCTTTTTGCGATTAATTACGTACGAAATACTTATTTTTTGCTCGCCTCCATTAACGAGATGGTAACTATTTTCAATGCTATAAAAAATGAAACAGACTCAACAATATACTATCAGTCTGACTTGCAAATATTCATCGTCATTAAACATTTCCTTTTGGCATACCAAATATTCCCCACGTTGGTAATAAGTTTAGTCAATATTGTGGGACTGTACAGTGAAATACTACGCCAGCTGACCTTCCTCGGTTACATTTTGATTCAATTGATTTTAATTTGTTTTTATTTGAAAATGAATGAAGTCGTACGGAAAATGCGAAGTAGTGAGGAACCCGAACCAGACCACCGCGAACGGCTGCTAAGGAGACTTATGTCGATATCTCTGCGAATCCACAACGCTAAGCTGCGATTTGATAGCTATTTTTCACTGCTAATATTTTGCAAGTACTTTGGATTGTTCGACGATATTTACAATTTGTTTCTCGCCTTACGACCTTTGCTCTATGAAACAATTAGAGACAGTCGTATCTATAATAAATTACTGTCATATGTTGCGGTGGTTTTGTTTATTCCATTTCATTTAACCGGTTCATTCGACATCTACTTAATTGGAAGACTTTCCGATGTTTTGATTGATGTGGAAAGTGCCTTTCGGGAAAATATAATTTTGCTCAACAACCGCAAGAAAATGCTTAGCAATAGAAGACTTCAAAAACATGTATGTGATTATTTACTATTATGAAGCATTTAATTCATTCGACTTGTTTCAGATTGATGTACTACTTTTGCAGAATCGCATCCAGGACCTAAGATCGTCTATGTTCAGACACGTCTATGTTAATCAACAATTCGGCTTTAATTACTTCTGCGCTGTAATCATGTATCTGATATTATGTCTGCAATATTATGCAAGTCAAGTGTGGCCGAAAATTGCTGTCGACAGGAACATAACACTATAATTTTACAAATGACAATTCTATACATAAATTGCTTGCATTAAATCCTGTTTGTTTTCATTTATATTTATAACATCTATTAGTTTGCTTGCAGGTAAGGGTAATAATATCAGGTCTTGACATTGGGATTGCGGTTCATTGAACAACGTTAGATTTACGCTTTTGAAGAAATTAGGACAAAACTAAACAAATGCTATCAACAAACTCTCTTAATAGCAGCAACGTCGAGTTCATTTATCTTGAGTCAAACAATAACAGCCATATTTATTAGTTTTCCTTAAAACACCTCTCAGAGGTTGCTTAGTTAAACAACGTGTAAGTAAAGGGTGATCCATTTCGAGGTTCCCTACTTTTTTAAAGAAAAAAAAAACACAGAAAATTCAAATTTAATGGAGAATGTTTATTATCATTTGAAAGAACATTCTTTGGCATTTATTTTTTGAAGATTATGTCTATCAAATGTTGGCCGTTGCTACGTCACAGATGGTCCATCCGTTGAGTCCAATTTTCGATCACTCGTTCGAGCATTTCGACTGGTAACTGGCGAATGACACGCGTGATGTTTTCCTCCAAGGCCTGAATCGAAGCGGGTTTGTCGGCATAAGCTTTTTACTTTACATATCCCCACAGGAAAAAGTCTAACGCTGTGATATCACACGATCTTGGTGGTAAATCGACCGGCCCAAAACGTGAAATTATGTGCTCACCGAAATGTTCTCTCAATAAGTCCATTGATTGATGCGATGTGTGGGAAGTGGCGCCGTCTTGCTGAAACCAAATGTCGCCGAGATCACGAGCTTCAATTTCAGGCATCAAATAGTCGGCAATTTTGTTTGTTTACATACCCATTGAGCCAGAAATGGGCCTCATCGCTAAACAAAATTTGCCTCGAAAACGTCGGATCTTCTTGGAACTTTTCAAGAGCCCATAGAGCGAAGCGATGTCGCTTGGGAAGGTCGAGCGGCTTCAGTTGTTGCACAAGCTGTATTTTGTACGCTTTCAATTTAAGATCTTGACCTAAAATGCGCCAAGTCGTTCCATACGTCAGTCCGAGTTACTGCAAACGGCGCCGAATCGACTCTCTACGGTCTTCGTGTACACTCTCAGCTACGGCAGCTATATTTTCTTCACAGCGTGCTGGACGTGGTCTATTCGGTCGAATATTATCCAATAATGAATGCTGGGTCTCAAAATGGGTGATGGTGTTGCGAATAGTACGCTCAGTAGGCCGATTATGTTGACCATAAGTTGAGCGAAGTGCACGAAACACATTCCTCACAGAACGTGAATTTTCATAATAAAGTTGAACAATTTGTAAACGTTATTCACGCGTAAGTCTTTCCATTATGAAATGCCAAACAATACTAAACAAAAATAACATGACAGCATGACGCGACTCACACGTGATCTGTCAAAAAAGGCTATTTAAAAAAGTATCTCTACTTGGATCACCCGTTATTTACGCAACCTTTACGCATCTTTGCTGAAATTCTGATTTATAAATGATTTTCCTCTGTGTTTTAACTAAACGAGGTTAGTGTCTAAATAAGTAAGAACACTTAAAAAACTAGTACCAAAAACATAAGATTCAACTACAATTTGCCTTAAAAGCGCAGAAATTCAGCTGCATTTGAAAGATTTTTATTTTTATTTATTTATATTGAAATGTTTTGCGTAGCATGATGAACTCCCAAAATAAAAGAAAAAGGTCGGAAAATTTGGATTCCACTGATAAGGTACTACAATTTGTCTATGAAATATGTTACAAAGGCACACATATATACAATCAAATATACGATTTGCATTTTCTCGGGTTACTTTGTTGGCCACGAAATCAAATGGCATTTCTATATCTTTTTATACCTTTTTACAACTTTTTTGTTTTAATGAAAATATAAAAATGACATTTGCAATCAAAAACATATTTTACACATACATACCTTACGCAACCTCTTAACTCAAATTTTGTTGTTTAGGTTACGCATCGCTTAACCAACGTTGCTTAAGTTTTATAAATAATGTTGTGCTGCGTAAGGGCAGTTTAAGTATTGCGAAAAGTTACGATGGCTTTAAAATATGTTTATAAATAAGGCTGTAACTTTACAACTGCAGATGTAGATGTTAGAACTGTCACACCTTTGGGATAGGTGGGTCAGAACATTTTTGAGGTTAGAAATGTAATTCGGAAAACCTTTGGTCTCTGGTGGGCGACACGGTACTTTATGATAGGCAGTCTGAAAGGCTCAGGACTTATTTTATAGTGTCAAAATCTCTCTTGTAGCCTACTCTCGCGAATCCTAACAAAGGTTGTTATCCAGAATTGGTTAAAGCAGCCATCACTTATGAAGCGAACAGTGACATACACTCGTTGTTGCATTTGCTTACAACCGCCTTTTAGACTTTATACTATCGTCTGATCCTACCCATAATAATGTTGGTTCCACGCCTACCATTGTTGCGGCTAGACGACAGGAGGCAATCGATCTTACTATATTAAATAGATGCTTTAACTCGGTTACTAAATGGAAAGTGAAGTCATAGGTTTCGTTGTCAGACCTCGCCTCACAAAGTCAAATCTGTTAAGACCTTACCTAACTTCAAGTCGGGACAAAAGGTAGTGGAGACCGTTTATGACCTGAATGGAACCATTATCAGCTGTTTTGAACTGGCATGCCCAGAAAGCATGTGGGGGACGACTTGCGAAAATATGTCAAAAGGCTTCTGAAAAGGTCTTTCAGGACTCGTTCAGTCGGACGACTGGAATCTTTTCTTACTTCAAATCGAAGAATGCCTTGTATAGAGATTTTTGTGAATAATCCCTAGTGCTTCTAGTAGGTTGGTTAGAGATTTAAAACGAATTGATTTTTCTAGACTGAAAACGCTAAGAAACCCCGATGATTCCTTCACGAAAACAAAATCGTAGAGTTTTTGTCTTTTGCTCAAAACCCATTTCTATGGAACCATGGGGTTCCAACGTAGCTGTAACATTGCTTCGATTGTGGCGACTGAAGAGGCTAGCAAATAACCCACCGCATCATTTAAGGGCCTTAAGTCGTCTGGCACCGATGGAAACTATATAGATATGTTGCAATGGTATAAATAACCTGAAAATTTCCAAGGATTACTATTAGATAAAGAGAAACTTATGGATCTTAATGGCAATGATTAGCCCAATCCTATCGTATGCATTGATTGTTTGGTAGAAAAAACTTTCACACAAATACGTCATTGCTAATTTTATCCAACCCCAAAGAGCGGTATGTTTACTCCCATTAAGGTAAATTTTATTAATACACGTTTCTCCAATAAGGACCTTAACTCACAAATTCCTTAACATCACTGTGATATTTATTATGTTCTAAAAAAGTAGACATACATACATAATAGTTATGTAAAGTATGAAACGAAAAAATTTACTCATTTTTGCTTGATTTCCTCAGATTTCGTGGTAAGCTTCGTTCTTCCATAGTAAATAAAGTGCACGACCGCATCATCCGAAGCGGTCCCAAGTATCCTTAGTACAAAAAAATCCTTAGTTTGGAAAAATAGTGATAAGTCATTTAAGTCATTTAGTATAGAATTATTTGAAACGATAGAGCAAAAAATAAAAAGAAACGCCGCGAGATATAACCCCAAAATCTAACTCTAAAGCAAATCCATCAAAGTGTCTCTCCATCGTCATACGGCGTTCGGAAAGACATACACACCGACAGACATTCTTTTGCTACGAACTCCAAGTGCTTCCTTGCTTCCTGCGTATTCACGCTATGAAAGAAGGAGATTACTTGTTTGTTTATTAGCCAGAAACGTTTCATGACTTGAACTCTACTTAACCAAAGAACACTGTTGTGTTGGGATAAGTCAGAATAAGCCAAATCACATTCAGAATCAAAGAAATCCATTGAGCTTACGGTGCTGAAGAGCAGAACGATATCTGATAAAATTAATCAATTTTACTCGTGCTACATTTATCCTCGATTCTGTATTACTATATTAAGTCTAGATGGCAGTATTTTCTATGTACAACATGGATTAATGTCACTATTACAGTTTTTTATGTTTCGAAAACAATCCCATTATATAATATCGAAGAATGGATCCTTTATTAGCATTAGCATTTATACACACCGTCCATTGATTACATTGAAAATATAGAAATGGACTTTAAACATAACATTCCGTATCCATAAATACTTCAATATAGATGCCGCTGTATCCTCGGCCTTGAAACAAAAAAAATATATATCATATTGTTGCCCCTTTTTAAGCCATGTTCAACCTATATTTCAGATTTGAGCTTCAATTTCCGAGTAATTTTGGGTCGGTCAGAAACTCACTGCAGAGGACAGTAAATTTACTTGGCTAATATTATAACGAGGATACTTGATTAACTTATTTGAAAATTCTTTTTTTATATTAAAGAATTCTCAAATTCAAACCTTTTTGCCTCTTCTACGACCCACACGTAACCCATCTGCGACCCTGATTTGAGTCGCAACCTCATGTTGGGAAATGCTTCTCGGGGTGGTGATGAGGTAATTTTTTACACTAAAATGCCTTCTGAGAAAGTCTGGTAAATTACTGCAGTCTGAATGTGCAATGGACAAATTTTAGAGTCCCAGTGCCCAAAACTTCCAACTAAAGAAAATAAAAGTACTTGAATAATAAAATCAAGTAGATATATTAACAACATAAATAATTAAAAAATACAGATCAATTGGCCTCATTATCCTGTTGTTATTTCCATGGTTTCTGGTGCTTGGGAATGTCATTCTCGAATATCTTTCCATAAATTTACAAATTTCCTTGTCACTTTCGAAACAATTTAATATTTGTTGTTAACTAACATTTTTTAGTTTGTTGCAATTACGAATTATAGTTTTTAAATATCGACTCAAACCAAAGATTATGATTACCCATTTGTTAGGACAATGAATATTTAAACGGAAGTACTCAATGTGTTTTTGAACAGTTCGAAGCTTCACCATCTGTTGAATTCCTTTGCGTGCTTCGAGCTTGCCTTCGGGCTTCATCACTTGATGTCATATATTAGATCATATGCTTGTCGATAACAGTTTTTGGCCACACTTGACACGCATAATATTGCAAACATATTATCAGATACATAATTACAGTACAAAAGTAGTTAAACCCGAATTGTTGATTCACATAGACATTTCTGAGCATGTATGATCTAAGGTCCTGTATATGAGTCTGTATTAGTAGAACGTCAATCTGTAAAAAAAAACCCAAACGTATTAACAAAATGTTTCCGTTGAATTTAATCATACACACATGTCGTTGAAGCTTCCGATTGTTAAGCATTTCCTTTCGACTGATTAGCAAAATTGTATTTTCCTGAAACGTCCTTTCTGCCCCAACCAAAATGTCAGAAAGCTTTCCAATTAAATAAATGTCATAGGTGGCAGTTAAATGAAGTGGCATAAACAAAACCACGGAAACATATGCCTTATATTTATTTGTTTCATAAAGTAATGGTTTTAGTGCAAGAAACAAATTGAAAATATCGTAGAACAATCCAAAATACTTGCAAAAAATGAGCATTGAAAAAAATGTCTCAAATTCCAGTTTAGCTTTGTGAACGCGCAGAGATATTGAAATAAGTCTCCTTATCTGCCGGTCCCGACACTCAAGTTCCCTACTATTTATCATTGTCCAAATAACTTCATTCATTTTCAAATAGAAACAAATTAAAGTCAATTGGATAAAAACGTAACTGAGGAAAGTCAGTTCGCGCAGTAGCTCACTGTACATCCCCACAATGTTGATAAGACATATTGCCAATGAAGGAAGTATTTTGTATGCGAAAAGGAAATGTTTAATGACGATGAAAAGTTGCAAGTCAGACTGATAGTATATTGTTGCATCTGTTTCATTTTTTAAAGCAGCAAAAATCTTAACCATTTCGTTAACGGTGGAGAGCAACAAATAACTTTTTCCTACGTAATTAGTCGCAATGACCAGTGTTGTGATATCTCTATAAAACATTTTCCCGACAATTAGGATTAATTGCATGCATTCGATCGACTGCAGATTCTCAGTTGAATTCTTAAATGGAATCATTTCAACAAAACCATTGATTTCATAGTAAATAAAAATATATTCATCCAATCCTAGGTATGTGGTCAGCAATACTCCTGCGTCATTGATCAAAGTCAGGACATTTATCAACGCTAATCCAATATACAAAATACGAGCGATGTAGTGCCGACGTAGATTATCCCGAAATTTTCCACTTCCCACGTCGTATTTGAAATGAAAAAATCCCAAACTCTTGACCACTTTGAATAGGAATTTTAAGGTCGAACTTATGTTAACGCGTGAATACCGATTATCCATTCTTGGTATGTTTGGACTAGAGTGTTGCTGACTGACAAAGTACTCAGTTTCCAATTACTCTAAAAGGTATTGGTATTGTTTATGTGCTCAGTGCTTCTCCATTTACCCTATATTACCAACATCAACGCTAAATAATTGTGGCACTACGGGAGTAATTTTTTTATTGAAATTAAAGTTGCTTAGGTTTTTTTGACGAATCTTTCCTTTTTCGAACTTGTTTGCCATAAGAATACAACTTCCAGAACTTTTGACTCATCGGACCTTCCTCCGATAGCCTTAACAAAGACCATTCAAAATAAACGTGATGGGTCTAGGGCAAAATTAGATTGTAGGGCATGTGTTCCAGTTTTCGAGGATAAAAATGACAGAAAGTGAAAATTTACTTTAATGTTTAGTAAAATTGTCCTAAATTGATCGGAATTAAATCTTTGGGTACGTCCGGCGGATATTGTGTACATAGCTTCTGAATATAGCTAGTTCGTCCTAATTATAACTTTTGTGATTTTTTAACTCAAATTTTCAGTCACATTTTCAATTGGTTGTACATACAAATGTGCGATGAATACAACATTCGTCTATTGTTGCACCGGGTACTGCGTTTGCCAGCTGTTTGACAATTTAGGGGAATTATTTTATGCAAATTCGAAATCAAACTTAGTATGAGGGATGATATTACGACTATGGAGGAGTCCAAAAATGTTGGTCTGCCAATGCCGTCCGTCGGTCTTTCTGTCAGTCTGTCTGTCCGGGCTTCTTATGCCGAAACAGTTCGACGGATTTCCTTCAAAGTTAGTATATAAGGTTTTTGGGGTTGGATCTCGGGGCATATTTTAATTGTTTGCTTTATCGTTTGAAATTACGGTACCTGCCATACAATTTTTTTCTGAAAATCACTCATCACTAATTTTTTTTGAAAATGGTTGCAAGAATTTTGGTCTTTTTTAACCCATTAGGGATACTTGGGATGGGCCCAAAAATACGGCATACTCAGTTTTTTGCTGAAACAATTTTTCGAAAAACGGTAATTTATAAAATCGCCAATTTTTCAAAAACTAATAACGGGATTTCCGAAAAATTTGCCTATTTTTTTGAACAAATCTGCGTACTTCAGTTTAAACATTTTTTCATATAACGATTTTTTAAATTTAAATTAAATTTGTTTTCTCAAAAACGGACCTAACGATTTTAATAATTTTTTGCATTTTAAACAAATATGCAAAAATTGTCCAATCATCAATCGTTATTGAGAAAGTCAATTTTTTTAAAAAGTGATTTAAATAAATTTAGTATTTGATCGAGGCGATTTAAAAATTCACGACATGTAGCGACAAAGTTTCGTATGACGCAGTAGTGCACTTTATTTTTATTGTATTTTGGGATGTAAAGTTTCGATACCCGAACTTTTTTACCGTCGGAAAAAATTGTTGCTTCTGAAGCATCATTCTCTGAAATTATCAAATGCCCGAAAGGAGTTTTTTGATTGGGATTAGAAGAATTCGTTATGAATTTTTGAGATGCTGCTTCCTGGTAACCAGATATTTTGCTGCATTATAAGCTGCTTTTTTTTTACTCTAGAAATGAACGTTTCGAATGACGAAAATATTACACAAAAATATTACCCAGCCATGCGTTTTAAAAGCGAATTTTGCTCTTAAGTTTATATGGACGATGTAAATTGACTTCATAACAACAACAGCTGCAATAAATCCAAACTTATTTCCGCACAAGTCCATTACGTACATAAATCACTACCTGCCTAAGCCTGAGTAAATATTGTGAACAAGTGCAATATTCCGAATGACAGCTGTGAACGGATTAACTACAAATCCCTTCGCAAGCAATTAACCACCCCTACTTATAAAAATAAAATCACATTTTAAATCGTTAAATAATTATTACATTTTTCGACCTAATCATCACTACTTGAAAACGTTGTTCACATCGATAACAACAAACGCAAAATAAATAAATAGGACAAAATAAAACAGCTGATTTTCAACCCTTGTCGTATAGCAACAAGTTAGGACGATAAAAAAAGGCGATATCCCATGCTCCGCTCTCTTGTTCTGATTACGGGGAATAGATCACGATAAGCACCTGTGACATTCGGGTAAACATAATTATTATTGTCTTCGAATTGCTAATCTAATATGTAATGTATGCAAGTACTGTTATTAATTGTTTATTACAGCTTCATTACTTGACTAATAAGTCATATAGTCAACCGATAAGGGTTACCAGCTACCAGCTACCACAGCCAGCTTGAGTGGTTTGTTTTTCTTTAGCCAGCACACGGGATTTTGAATTGCAAATTACCTACGTATGTAAAGGTATCCTGTACTTTGGCATAAGCCATGAGTGTTGTCAAATTGTTTTGTGGTGAGGGTTGGATGACCAGAAAGATATATGACAGCAGAAGTGAATATGAATTTAGACTTCTACCGGATGAATTTGTTATCTTTACATGGAAAGCGAGGATGTGATGCGTATTTGACCATTTAATTTGGAGAATGATGTGGTTCGATTGGTTGTGGAGATATTTATAGGATAGCACTTTAACTCAACCGATAATAATTTGATTTAAATTTAGACACAGATAGTTTTGTGGAGCAAATTATATGAAGTGTCTTTAAATCTAACAGAGGTTGAAGTGGCATTCGGATAGATGTCTGACACACTTAGACCAACGTAAGGTCTATTGTGATACAAAAATCTAAACAAGCTGCAAATTTTTTACATTTGTGGATATAAAGATTTTCCAATATTCATTTTTGAATGATAGCCGTGAGTTAATACCTCACAAAATTCTTTCTTTTTTTAAAGACCCATGTATGCCATTATGTATGGAATATGACATCGTTCATGTGCCTGCACTCTGGCACGCAACCGCAAGGGACATCGGTCGATTGCGGCTTATTGACATACACCTGTGATTTTAGAAAACACATAAGAAAAGTTGAATGGGGTCAAATCTCGCGATTTTGGTGGCCAATTAACCTCACTCCATCGTATTGGGACGTAGCGCCGTTCTTCTGGAACCACATGTCGTTCACGTCCATAGCGTTAGATTAGGGCCTCAATTAATTTGTTATAATTTCATCTGGGTCAGTCTCAGCGGAAAATTCGCCAATTTGAAGTCAGCGAAAGTTAGAGTTCTTGTGTACAGCGAGGAATTGGCTTGCTCGGGTCATACTGATTGGTTGTCACCAAATAATTGATAGTAAACTTTTCAACGAAGTTTTTATTTACTGTTCCCACTAGGCTATCCTTCGAGGATATCACGTTTCTTTTAAGCCAAAATAAGACTTCTTTAATCGCCATTATATCCAACTGAAATACGCTACAATGATCTGGAAGACGGAAGGAGAGACTAAGATCACTATCCCATCACTAGTTTTTGATCCGTCGGTGTAAAAATGGATCGCTATGTCCTTCAAGAATGCATCCTCTTCCCAATGATCGGAATAAAATGGTGACATGAAATAATTTTCCAGTTGACGTTGCGGAATGGTGTTATCGATTTTACTACGGATATTCCCTATTTTATTTAAGATGGAAGCATGGCCAAATAGCGTTGTCGGTCCATTATGACGTAGGCTGAAGACAGCTGTGATGGCTGCCATTTGTCTGCTAACGATATAGAGAGGTGTCAGTCTAAAGCAGCGGAGGCAGTCGTGCGATGATTCGTACTTCATTGCGTATTTGGTGCATGCATCCTACAAAAACATCACCAGCATGTTGAGTTCCGCTGGCGGAGCCATTCGACTTGAATAGCCGTTTATAATAGATGTTCTTACCTGAATGGTGGGATTTCTTCTTCATTGAATAAATTGAACCAAGGTCTATCCAGCCTTATCATAAACTTCTTTCTTTCGTTAGCTACCCAAGGCATGGTATTTTTCTACTTCTGTTCTGCTTCGAAGATTGATGTGAACCTTGAATCTGATCAATGTGGCTGCACAGCTTCTTTCCCTGAGGCTGTTATCGTAAATGCGAATAAAAACCATTCCGAGAATTGCCTTCAAAATATACCTGCGATATATTCTATGCTTACCAGGCCTCAAGTAGTCAATTGACTTTTTGCGTAAACATTTTTTTAAGCCCCACTTATGTTCTGTGAAATTGAAGTTTTATAGCTATTTAACTTTTAAATTTTCTTGTTAGTAATTCCAACTCTAAACTGCTTTATAAGAAGCTGATCCAAAGAGTTTGATTATCCCTTCGTAACTCAATTGTCGTTTAATTTCTTCTTCATCCATTTCTAAAGCATTTCCACTTTGGACACTGAACTACAATAATAAGTCAATCAGCGCGATCTTTAGGTGACTGTCTCCAGTTACGCACTTCAACTTGTTTAAAGGTTGCTTCCAATTGTGCACGACTTTTAAGGCGAGGCTTTTCCCTACCAGGTCGACGTCAATATAGAGCTTGTAGAGTTCATAGTTGAATACTCTCCTCAATACTACGATTATCAAAGGGTTCATAAGATTTTTGTAGTCATTGTTAGCATTTGATTTTTGACATTTCAGCCAAACCGTCGCAAGGGCACTTGTAACGGCTTGCTGTATTCTTTCTTTAATATTAATATCGCTGACGTATATGAGTACTTGAACAGACTGGTAAAGGTCAAACAAAATGTCGGCTTTTAAGTTTGCGCAATTCTTTTAATTAATTGCCTCGCTTACCTAAATCCATCGATCTTTGTCAAACGTCGTACTGCACAAACGGACAAGTTTGAGAGGGATGGCAAAACTAGCTCGTCGCTATGGTACTGTCATAGATTCTTCAAAATCAATGAAAAAAGATGACTATTTAACGGAACTCCTTGGGGTTTCTCCAAGGGTCTTTTTTCTTGTGAATCGGACAAACGATGGTCCAGACTTCCACAGTTCAGCTTTATCAAGTGAACATTATTTTTGGGTTTCATTGTCAATATTAAATGGTCGGCTTTGCCTGCAAGTGGAGTTTGAGTCGTTTTCGGCGTTAAGTAGTCCGCAGAAATGGTTTTATATTCCCTCAGCAGCAATTGTGACTACAAGTTTTCCTTATGGCGAATTCTAACATATGGCCACGCACTGAGCGGTTAACGGCAACGCGGTTAAAAGCTAAGTGGCAAACTTAAGCGGGAAGTGGTCGTTTATGTTTTACTAAAAAGTAGTTTTAACATTTACAGAATTATCTGAACTTTAAACTAAATAAGATTTTGTGTTAAAATAATGTTAAAATAAACAAAATGAAAATCGCCTGACCAATTTCAGTTGTCTTCAACTTCGCTCCACAAATTGTCGATAGTTTTTTTTATTTTTGAACACTTTTAGGCTATCCTACGATAATGCAGGACGGTTTTATAGTTCTGAAATTAATATTTCCATGTTTATTTCTTGCTGCCAGGCGCTGAACAAAAATAATAGAACAGTATTGGGAGCTGAGCGACTATGCTCTGTTTAAAAATCTCGCTTGATGCTCAGCGACTGTGTGGCCAAATCCACGCAATTTCATACGTTTTAAATTTTTTTTGCCACTTGCCGCTCATTTGTAACGCCCCTTTATATTCGTCATAGACCCCGAAGAGTATATATTTATGATCGGCATCGAAACCTAAGACTAAGTCTATCCATACGGCCATGATTAAACTGCTCCTCTCATACGCATCGGTTGTTTGGTGGAACAGGCTTTCGCGAAAACGTGTTATTGCTTCTTTTGTCAAACTCCAAAGAACGGCATGTCTCGGCTGCACAGGAGCCTTTCCTAGCACGCCGGGCTCTGCTCTAGATGCTTTGCTGAATCTTCTTCCCCTCGATTTATATATGATTGGGTGTACGCTTAAAACTATCTTTCGCTTAAAGAGAGGTGGCTTTTGGTACCATGCGCACTGGAATTTTGAAGAACTTGGTTGAGAATTATCCTTTGACCCCTATCTTATGGCTAGAGGCATTTGCATTTGCAGTGACAGCCAAACTGCAATAAAAGCGCAGTTAAATCCTCTTACCTCGTCCAAGTTAGTGCTAGAACTCAAGCTTTCGCTGAATTTGGTCGGAAGGCTGAACACTGTGAATCTTGTCTTGGTCGCAGGTCACACCGGCTTCCAGGGAAATGAGATCTCGGATAAGTTTGCCAGGCAAGGTTCAGAAGAAGTTTTTTCAGGAACCGAACCTGTATTGGGTCTGTCTACATCTTCAGTCATATCTTCCATTGATGCATGGGTTTTTGGTGAACACAAGGTTCGGTGGCGCGATTTCGGTGGATGTAGGCAGACCAAACTACTGCGCTCAGACATTTGCATAAAGTCAGCATCTTTTCTTCTATCTCTTAGAAGAATCAACTGTAGGCGTCCTTTCGGGCCACCAAGCTTTTGCTTAACACTAAAATGTGCTGGGCTTAAGCGACACCACCATCTGTTCTGCCTGCGTTAAGGAGGATGACACAGCAGAACCCTTTCTTTGCAGTTGTCTGGCCTATGCTTCGGATTTTCAGGGTTGTTGTGGTGAGTGCAGTAGTTGTGTCTGAGCGCTCCATCGGATAGTAGCAACCTCCGACAAAAACGAAATTTCGATCCACCGAAATTCCACCGACGTATTTTTGGCCTTCAAATTTAAGCTAGGAAGCTGAAATTTGGACCACATATTACTAGGGCTCCGAAATGGTTAAGTGCAAAAAATATGTTAATAATCCCACAGCCACGCCGCAGCATTCGAAACCTACATTTTTTAAGTTTTAAGAAAGAAAGAGAATCTATTCCGTCATTCCTTTTATTTAGATCTACTTCTTTTTTTTTCTATACTGAAAAATTCGTATCACAAAAAATTTAATGGCAGCACTGCGTTATACATGATTTTCAAGACTGAAAACTCTATTTGAAATCTCGTTTAGGTACTAAAGGGCCCGTCATCTAACTTTTTTTTTCAACTGGTCCTTATTTCGCGAATGGTAACACTTAGCTCATGTCTGATTTGACACATAATTAGTTTTATGCTTCCGCTGAACGAATATGGTTGTGTATACGCTTAAACAACACTGGGAAGTGGGTCTGCGATCAACTTAGAGAAGATGCCGATTTTGCCAAAAAAAATCATCTTTTCAGATGAAGCTCATTTTGATCTTGGCGGGTATGTAAACAAGCAAAATTGTCGCATTTGGGGCACAGAAAACCCGCACGCATACATTGAAAAGCCGTTATACCCAAAACGAGTCACTGTTTGGTGCGGATTTTGGTCCAGAGGCATAATTGGGCCAATTTTCTTCGAAAATGAGCAAGGAGTGGCCGTTACAGTCAATGGCGATCGTTATCGGGCCATGTTGAACGAATTTTTGTTCACAAAATTTGAAGAGGAGGATATTGGCAACATTTGGTTTCAACAGGACGGCGCTACGTGCAACACCGCCGAAACTACACTCGATGTTTTGCGCTCTGTTTTTGAAGATCGCACTATCAGCCGCAGAGCTGATGTCGTTTGGCCACCGCGGAGCTGCGATTTGACACCGTTGGACTATTATTTGTGGGGTGCCGTAAAAGATAAGTGTTACGCCGACATGCCAGAGACAATTGACGCTTTAAAGGACAATATTCGTGATGAAATACAGCTGCACACAATCGATAATGTGCTTAAAAATTGGACCGATCGTGTAGGCTACTGCATGGCCAGCCGAGGCAGCCATTTAAATGGAATTATTTTCCATTATTAACCGGAAGGATTGTACTTTCAAATAAAAAAAGAAATTTTAAATTTCAGTAGTTTTTTTTAGAGCATTTTCAAAACAAAAAGTTATTTGGCGGACTCTTTACACTTTTTTTTTACAAATCTGCTCCGATATTTTACTACTGGGGTTCGAACCCTGCTGACTAGCCGCTTCTCGTCCTTGAGTGCAGCACTCATTTGTAAACATTTAATTTTGACACATATGCCTCCACTCAATTTTCATAAAGCCATGGGTTATGTGTTATCGGTTGATTCCTAATCTTGGGACCATGTCAAATATTTTAAAATAATCAAGCCATTTCGGAGCGTTTGGCTAACCTTCGACAGAATAAGCACTAATTTAGTTAGTTACATATATAAAAATAAAAATAAGCCAAGCAACTTTATTAAAAATAGAAAACAATTATTTAAAAGCTCATTGAATGCATTACAAAAAAAAGTTGTATTTACCTAAATAATTAATAATTTAAATGTCGATTGAAATTATGAAATTAATAATTAATTAATAGTAATTATTATTCACAGTACAAATTTGATAGTTCTCACAACTCTAGGGACCCATATACGCACATATGAAAATAATCATGCAATTTCTCAAAGCCGAACCATCATCATACCATTCAACCCATCGTTCTTATTCATTCAACATGTGTGTTTTACTTCCACCCACATATCGAGAAGAAAAATACAACCGCCTTACAGGCATCACCACCAATCTCGACGTCAAAATATACGTTTGCTGCCTGCAAACATCAAAATGTTAGACGTTAAGTAGCAACTTTCACCAACACCAAAAAGCTCCTGCAATCTGATTGGTTAAAATCCACGAGCTAAGTATCTGCACAACACGAAGGTATAAAACTCTAACCGTATTTAACATTCTTCCCATTCAAACTTGAGATCCCGAAGCTTAAACACTGGGCTACTGCAACAGCTATACTGTGCATATATTGAAAAACAGTGACGTGTTTTTGTTTTTTGTTCATATCCTGAATAACGGTTTTTTTTCTTGCATTGTACTGTGAAATAAATTCTTTTATTTTTTGCTCCCTAAAAAAAGTACAAAAAAAAAATAACGAGAAGAAAAGTGTACAGTGATCGAAAAGAAGAAGTTGTTCGCTCCTTTATCCTTTCGAAAGGATTTTTAAATTGAAAACAAATATTTTTTCGTGCAACAAGTGTCTTTTGGTATAGTACCTAGTGAGTGCTTATAACTCGAATTTCATCGAAAAATAAACGAGAACAGATAAACCAAGGTATGTACGAGTATCTTGTGAAGATGAATATTGTATCTTTGCGTTCAATTTCCTTGAGGATATTTTTCTTAAGTATCCAATCAATTCAATTATGTTTCGTCCGTTTTAACTATCAATTATTATGTTACGGTTGCAGGGTAGCTAAATGCACTACTACCAGACATTGTGGTGTGCATGACGTAGGAGTAGGTAGGATCAATGATATTAA
Organism: Ferdinandea cuprea; assembly: GCA_963576555.1. Classification (NCBI taxonomy): domain Eukaryota; kingdom Metazoa; phylum Arthropoda; class Insecta; order Diptera; family Syrphidae; genus Ferdinandea; species Ferdinandea cuprea. Next base: position 11,404,854 of record OY754959.1, read on the forward strand.
TGAAAGATTGTTGTGGATATTTATGAAACCATTAGATGGTTCATTCGGTTAGCTGATTTAATCACAAACGACATAATTTACGCTGTCGATAATATTTATTGACTATAAAATTTCAGGCAACAATAGTTTATTGCTCAGTTGATTAGCTTTTACTTACTTAATACGTTGGACATCAAGTTGGCATTAGTTAAATGTTGGCGAGAAGATCCTGTTTTTAAGGCTTACATGCTTAATATTGAAATATTGAAAATAGGCTAAGCTGTTGGCTGATGCAATTTATTTTAAATGTCAATAATTGCTTAAAAGAAGAATAAGTAAATTTAATAAAAGATAAAAAGCGTCAAGTGTTTGAATTTCTTATATTCCAATTTTTATATATTGGAAGCTATATGTTCTGTTCTGTTGCTAAAATTATTTTTGCGAAAATATTCATAATCATGGTTTAACCCAAATCTAACTGAACTGGAATGTAAAATTAACACAAGTAAGAAACAGTTGATATTCATAAAGAATAGTCATAGTTTTGTTAAGTAAGATACGAGACTTAAGTCGAGAATTTTAATGAACATTTCAACCATAAAATCTCAACGATGGTATTACTTGAAGGCTTTCAGATATTGCCAAGCCTCTCTTGTCTAGTTGATCTTCAATATTTAATCCACTTACTTACCCAATCAACGGCCTCCTGTCTAAGTGAAGTGACCCTGCCTTTTACTAAGCTTTCAATTTGAGATCAACTTTAAAACTGTGAGATAGATCTCGGTCAGTGTATATCTTTTTGTATCCTTTCTTAAAAAAAACTCTGAGATAAGAAAAAAAAACGGCGTGAACTCATTTTATTCGGGCAAACTTAGTCTGTGGGTGCAGTGGCTTAGTGGTTAAGAGCGTTGGATCACTAAGCGAGAGGTCGCCGGTTCAAATCCCGACCTGTACCACCTGAAAGTTTTTATTCGCTGCCCCACCTCTTGCGAACGTCTGACAAACATCCAAGAGTAAGAAATGTCATGAGAAGCTTCTCAAAAATAAATTGCCGTTCGGAATCGGCATTAAACAAAAATATAACTTCGCACACACAATGGTTGGAGCAGCTAGGCTGTAGGTCCTGTATGGGCCGTTTACGCCTAATATTAATTTAGTCTTACACTCGTGTATCAATCGGTTGTTCTGATCAGAGTTAGGAAATAATTCTTTTAATGAAAATTAATCGCACTTTATAATAATTAGTAATTAGGTTAAGTTTGTAGGTGGGAGAACATGAGTGGTCTGTTTTCTTCAGCGGAGCTCTATTACGTTCCTGATCGAGTTTACACAATGCTGTTAAGCCATTTTGATTACATCAGAAACCTGCAAGATTAAAAAGTGAGAAAGTTCTTCAATGTCCTGAATGACGTAGCTTCCAAGTGTTCTATCCCTTAAGTGACAGAGAACCGGGTGATGACATAGATAGTATGGCATCTTTCCATGGGACTCTTTTCTACCTCACAAATGGTGTCATTGTATGCTGCCCATAACGGCCATTATATTTTGCAGGTGGTTAAAGTTCCCGATCTGGTTTGGTTCTCATTCCGACCTTGTACTAGTTTATTCGACAGAAGTGCCCAGTTATCGTCAGTCAACTCATTTCCGGCTATGTTCCTGTGCAGTGATGGATTTTGAGCTCTTTGCGATAGTGGTGAAATAAGTTAAATTTTATCTCAGTATCCCCAACAATAGTCGCTATTTTTCATATTTTACTTAACGATTAAATTTCATTACCATGAAATTGCAAGGAAATGACTGTGAAATAAGTCCCCAAAGAGACGTGGAATAAGTCCACGAAATAACTAGTTGACAAAGGGAGTCAAATTCTCGCCATACTTAGGACGTTATTCGATAGGTCAAAAACCTATTAAGATTTAAGGACAGCAAACGTTTGCTGTTGTTTTTGTAATATAGTCGTCTTTCACTGTGAAACTTATTTAAAAGGCTTTATGAATTAAAACAATCTCAAAGGCTTGTTGGAAAGTTGCTCTAAGTCCCCGAAGATGTGCCTCCTAAGCAAAGTTTGGCGTATCTGTATCTGTCTGCATTCTTTTCATATGTCAGAGCCATCCTCTATCTAAATATAAATGCTATATCACCACCTCAAGTAATGAAAATACAACACTCCAATTTGAATGTTTTTCTTGGTTATAAATATGTTCGTTGTAAAGTGGCCACATTTTTCTGGTTATGGCCAGAGATCGAGTACAACTTGCTATTAAAAAAATTGTGTTTTCAATGTTTGTTCTGTTTAATATAACTAGTAAATCGCGATTTAGGGCATGCCAAAAAATCAGCCCTTTCATTATGTACCAGTTACCCGCTGTATCTGGAAACAAATGACAGTTTATAGTACTGCGAGCCGAGAATATGTAGTTCTTTGCAACAGCGACTTACAACGTCAATGACGGAATCGCTTTCACCGATATTGTCAGCATTTAACTCGATGTAAATCACTTACACAAAAAAACGACGGACAATTTTTCAAGATAAACACTAATTTTTTTATTTTTCTCCCAACATATAAGTGGAGCACTGTTCCATTTAATACCCCTAGATATATTTGGTAGACAGACAGCTGCTACCACGGCCATTCGCCTCAAAGCAACCACTCAATCGACCGAAAATTAAATCGGCCACTCTGCAATTCTGAACACACTCAGAATCCTTCCAAAAGCAGTTTGATAAAAACTTCCAGCTAACCATTCCCCCCAGATCCTTTTGGAAGGATGGTGATTTGCTGGAGGAAGAATCGATCCATTTCTATACGGACGGGTCAAAAACAAATGATGGGGTGAGTGGAGGCGTCTTCTCCGACACACTAAATCTTAGTCTCTTCTTTCGTCTTCCTACCCATTGTAGTGTTTTCCAAGTGAAAATTATTGCGATCAAGGAAGTCTTGTCCTGGCTAAAGTATAACGTGGTGTCCGTCAAGGATATTCGAATCTTTTCGAACAGTCAGGCGGCTATCAAGTGTCTGGGCTCTGTCTCTATTAACTCTTTAGTAGCCCTAGATTGCCGATCATCTCTAAAGGAGATGGCTGAGCAGTTCAACATTCACCTGTACTGGGTGCCGGGACATAGAGACATTCCGGGTAACTACAAGGCTGACGAACTCGGCAAACTTGCAACTATCCTCTCAATCGTGCCTGAAAAAGGCTCCTTAGGCATACTGGATGCAAAAGAAAATAGAAAAAAACAGACCACAGATGGACAGATGATACTACATGCCTGGCAACGAAGCAGATTTGGCCTAAGCTAGATATAAGACGCTCTAAGAGTTTGATTACACATATGTCGCATATATGTGCTACAATTGGTGTCATTAATGGACACTGTCTGATAGGCTTGGCGCTTTTTCAAACGCTTTTTGTAGGAGCTGTATGGACGAGGAGAAATAAGAGACCACTCTATATCTGGAAAAGAAATCTCCATCTATGCGCTTATTTCTACACGATCTTAACGATCTAAACTTGACCGACCCAAAAAGTCTCTCCCGCTCTAAATGGCTCAACGAGGAGGCAGGTGGTAACACAATGGACCTAACATAGTTCTAAGTGTTTTGGAGCTCTATCCGACTGCCACTTTATCCTAACCTAACCTAACCATTATTACTTGAATTGCGATAATTTGAACTTTAAATTTTTTATCTTTTGAGTTTTAAATTATCTAGAATGAACTGTACTAATTTTTCATGTCATTTTTACCATACTGGAAAATATGCAATGAATGGTAAGTGAACCCTAGATGAAAGGGGAGATACACTAGTCTGCGCAAACACATTAATCCGTATATTTTGGAAAAATCAGCGCTTACCCTATCAGATTAGACTGCCAGCTTCAGGGGGTTGTCATAGTCGAAGTGAACCATGTGCGTTCGATTGTAGGATAGAAATATCATGATATTTTACATTAAGTTCCTATAGTTTCCAATCCCGATTTAGGAGTTTCCATTGCACTTCGTGGTTCCAAGGCTTCCCATTCTTGGAATCTTGGCCATATTCTTAATTTTAAAGGGTGATCCATTTCGAGGTTCCCTACTTTTTTAAAGAAAAAAACACAGAAAATTCAAATTTAATGGAGAATGTTTATTATCATTTGAAAGAACATTCTTTGGCATTTATTTTTTGAAGATTATGTCTATCAAATGTTGGCCGTTGCTCCGTCGCAGATGGTCTATCCGTTGAGTCCAATTTTCGATCACTCGTTCGAGCATTTCGACTGGTAACTGGCGAATGACACGCGTGATGTTTTCCTCCAAGGCCTGAATCGAAGCGGTTTGTCGGCATAAGCTTTTGACTTTACATATCCCCACAGGAAAAAGTCTAACGGTGTGATATCACACGATCTTGGTGGCCAATCGACCGGCCCAAAACGTGAAATTATGTGCTCACCGAAATGTTCTCTCAATAAGTCCATTGATTGTGCGATGTGTGGGAAGTGGCGCCGTCTTGCTGAAACGAAATGTCGCCGAGATCACGAGCTTCAATTTCAGGCATCAAATAGTCGGTTATCATGGCACGATAACGGTCGCCATTGATGGTTACGTTCGCACCGGCATAATTTTTAAAGAAATATGGACCGATGGACCGATTCCACCGGCCCACAAACCACACCAAACCGTTGTTTTTTCTGGATGAAGTGGCAGTTCTTCAATCTCTTCAAGTTGCTCTTCGTCCCAAATGCGGCAATTTTGTTTGTTTACATACCCATTGAGCCAGAAATGGGCCTCATCGCTAAACAAAATTTGCCTCGAAAACGTCGGATCTTCTTGGAACTTTTCAAGAGCCCATAGAGCGAAGCGATGTCGCTTGGGAAGGTCGAGCGGCTTCAGTTGTTGCACAAGCTGCATTTTGTACGCTTTCAATTTAAGATCTTGACGTAAAATGCGCCAAGTCGTTCCATACGTCAGTCCGAGTTGCTGCGAACGGCGCCGAATCGACTCTCTACGGTCCTCGTGTACACTCTCAGCTACGGCCGCTATATTTTCTTCACAGCGTGCTGGACGTGGTCTATTCGGTCGAATATTATCCAATAATGAATGCTGGGTCTCGTTCCGCACAGAACGTGAATTTTCATAATAAAGTTGAACAATTTGTAAACGTTGTTCACGCGTAAGTTTTTCCATTATGAAATGCCAAACAATACTAAACAAAAATAACATGACAGCATGACACGACTCACACGTGATCTGTATATTAAGGCTATTGAAAAAAGTATCTCTACTTGGATCACCCGTTATAATTGCCCATAGTAGCCAGACTACCATATGTCAGTATCGATCAATCCACTCAATTGCCGAGCACCATGATTAGGACCCTAGGCCTGTCAAATTTGCTCCTTTCCCTATGTTGGGACTTACCTGTTATTAACCCTTTAATGGTTAAAAAAAGAAACCGGTAGTTCGCACAAAACAACCCTCAAATTTCAATTCGGAACCGGGGCATAAAGTTTTATGTAGTTACAAGCGCACAAAAATTTAGAAATCAGTTAACGCAGTCAATTCACTACTCCCGAAAACGTGCATTATAACTAAAATGTTCCTTGCAAAATAAAGTTACTCTTGACGGCCAAAGGGAGTTTGCCCTTTAAACAAGTACGCTCATACATATTTTATAACAATACTATCATGTTTAGGTACACTACAATAATAGAGCTCTTTACTTCCGAAAACAAAAAAATCTTTCAAAGCTGCATTTAAATTCATATGAAATTCTTTTTCACCGAAAAAGATAGAAAACAATCTGGTAAACGTTTACTTGTACTTTTGATATTCATAAATAAATAATAGCTTTTGCGTAATATTGCACATTATTCCAAAGAGTTTTCAATGAATTTTGTACTAGGTACCTTTGTTTTCGAAACACCTTCAAATGTTTACCCAAGGCAAACAAAAAAAAAAAAACTCAACAGACTGCAAGAGGATATATTATTTTTGCTTTATTATCTTACATCACATGGAAATTTCCTTTATGAAAATAAGTTTGTGCATTTTAATCGTCACTCTAAGCAACAGTTTGTTATCTTTTGATTGTTATCCCGCTGCTCGGGTTATTGCAATTTGACGTAAAAATCAGCTGATTACGAGTAATTTCTAAATTCTATTTAAAAAAAAAAAAAAACATTATATGCCGGAAGACAACAGCAGTGATTCTGATTATATTACACAGATTCAAATAAATTGAATTTCCAAAACTATGCATTTGTTTGGTTTCGTGGTAATGCTGGACTACCAGAGATATCACCACATACTTCCTGAGGTCACGAATAAAATTCAAGATCGTGAATATATGAATATTGTGACCGTTCTTTGCTTTCCAATACAAAGAACGCGAACTTGCTGCGAATCATTTCTGATTAAAAAAAAAATTCTGTGATTTATTTAATTCCAAGTAAACGTTGTTGTTGGGTCAAGAAATTAACCTCTATCTAATAAATAGGTGTTTGTTTTTTAAGTTTATTTTTTAATTTTTTCTTTCGCTCGTTTTGTTGTTCCCTTCTCAAGCAGTTTTCAAATTCACCTTCAAGACCTTTCTTATCTTAACTTGATTCTTTCACAAATATATTTCTACAACAATCGACAAAATATTTAATAAACAAATTACCAGATGGATCTAATCGCAAATCATTGTGTAGCAAGTTATTAGGGGGTGGGTGTAAAATTGCATTCCGCTGATAGTAAAAACAAAAAAAGTTTTATAAAAATTTATATATGTTCTCTTAGCCATGACATCTGTTAGTTGTTATCAAATGACTGGTAACGACGAGAAGTGATGTACACTTTGTTTGTAACAACCCAGCAGCGGACTTTAGTCTAGCCTCTAGCACATACATACAGCTTCTATTTGTCAACTACTTTTCAGTGACTAATTAAAGTTAAGTTGATTCCACCTTATAATCTATGCGGTTTCGTTTGCTTAATCTGTGTACAAATTCTATGCATCTTGCAGCTTTTACAAGTCGCCCATTAACGGATAGGCCGGACTTAATTTTTTTAGTTGAAAGGTCTTTTGGTTGTCTTAGTCCTTAGTGCATATTTGTGCAAGCAAAACATTTTGTTATGAAGCTTTTATTTTTGTAATTCCCCAAAGTAATCTAAATTTCGAGTTGTTGTTGCTCATTTGAAGGTCAATTGATTTGTAACTCTCCATGTTAAAAAACAACATAAAAAGTAATAGATTAGTGTATTAGCAAGTTCATGTTTAAGTATAAACTTGGTTTACTTGACGGAAGTAAACGCGTATGTTAATTTTTTTTTTCTAAATATAACCCCTATGGTTTTTAAAGTCCTTAAGAGTGAGTTTTTTTTTTTTAAATTGTGTCGTATTGAGCAACATTGGACCTTTATGAGAACACTTTTTGACGACTTCATGAGATTGGTTCAAAGTACTTAGTACAATTGCACCGACTATGATAATATGCAACATTCACACCTTTCATTCACCTTCAAATAACCCAAACTCGTATACCAAGCGTGCGTCCTTATTGAGTAGATACGATCTGCCGTCTTCTGTGACCGAAAAATGTCCCCTAAGCTGAAAGGAAGGCTCTAAGTTGTGCATCCGGCGCTCACATACGGTTCACAATGCTGGACAATGTATAAAAAGTATGAGGGCAAATTGACAGCAGCTTAGATGAAGATGCTTCGCATGACAGCAGGAGTAAGAAAGCTTGATCGAATTAGAAGTTCCAGAATCCAAGGAAGCCTTCACGTCAAAGAACCCATCTCGAAAAAATTGGAACACGACCGACTCAGTTGGTATTGTCATATTCAAAGGAGGGATCCTACGAACACCGTCAAAAAGGTAATCGCAATCAACGTTCCCTTACAATCGCGTAAGAGAGGCAGGCCCAAAAACTCCTGGATCACACAAATGCAGAAACACCAGCATTTGATTGGCCTCAATGATGAAGTGATCCAAAATCGGGATGCCTGCAGATATCTTTTAAGGTCGAACCGGCGAACCCCACAGGCGGACCAGTAGGAATGCAGTGAAGTGGGAAGGTTATGATCCCTGCAATCCTGATCATAATCTCGTCGTTAAATGAAGAGAAGACGATCTGCGAACTGAACTCATTTAGTCCCTCACACTTGGCGAGCTGCATGTGCAGTCCTACGACTTCCTAATACACCCTTGAGAAGGGGGGTTTTGTTTTCTCATATAAGCTATGGCATAGACTGTGTGATATGGCTATGGTTAAGTTTACACTTGTACCACAAGCGTGGTCTTTCTTCAATTAATTGATAAGCATTCACTTGATATCGCGAGTTGGTCTTTCAACGAATTTGTGACTTTGCAAGTTCAGCAAGCAATCCTGCTTTACATATTTGATAAAATAGAAAATAGATTTCTCGAATCGTAGTGACAATCTAGGTATATATGACGGTTTTTTTACGAATGCAGCTCAATTGTCGGTGTGGTATTTGTATTAATACCTTTAACGTGTAGATAGTGATGAAGCCTTCTCTTCCTTTTCGCTAGATTTTTTTTCCCCTCAAGTTAGAAAGAGATAAGATTGAAAAATATCCTAACGCACGCGATGAATACCGATCCACTAAATATTGATCGTACCGAGAATCGGTGTATTGTCTCTTTGCCGTTCCACTCCTCCAAATACCTATGGCAATAAACGGCATGCAATCAGTACCGAATGAGCACCGAGCATTTCTGAAATAGAAAAATATCGCCGCGTTAACGACAGCGATTTATGGTGGCGGAGTATGAGAATTCCACATTATCGCATTCAAATATTTTAATCCTTTGAAAGTTGTTAAAATAAATATAAATATTAGGCGTAAACGGTCCATACCGGACCCAAAGCCTAGCTTCTGCAACCACTGTGTGTGCGAAGATATATTTTTTGACACGAATAGAAGGGACCTACCGTTAAACGCCGATTCCGATCGCCAATTAATTTTTGAGAAGCTTCTCATGACAGTTCTTACTCTTGGATGTTTGTCAGAAGTTCGCAAGAGATGGGGCAGTGAATAAAAACTTTCAAGTGGTACAGGTCGGGATTTGAACCAGCGACCTCTCGCTTAGTGGTCTAAACCACTTAGCCACTGCACTCATTTTTAAAGTTGTGAGCTATCCAAAAAGAGGGTGGATTATCATTGTTGACGATTGTGGCTGGCTCCCAATTGGAAGGGATGGGTGTCATCAGGTCTCTACCTCTTTTGATTCACGTCGGAGCCGCCTCAGATGCAGATGCGTCCATACCTGAAAGAACTACGGTTCGCTTGATTTAAATAAAGAGGTTGTGATCACAGATCATATTTTATCGCCTATTTTAAGGCTAAGGGTTATAAGTAGATAAAAAACCGGTCAAGATAAACCTAGCCAACAAGTGTGACTGCGAGTCCGGAGTTTAGAAAGACTGGAGATCACCGAGTTCGTTAAAAGAATATCAAACATTAATCAGAGACAGGATATTACCATTACAGACTCTACACGATGAACAGTAGGGATAACTTTGGAAAGAAGAGAAGAAAGAATGCGAGTCGAATAATTGCACTTTAAGACAAAACCAATATGTGAGAGACGAGCGAAGTGATATCAATACATTTGGTACGTGATTAAATCTCACCATGCCACTCGAAACCGCATCTTATATGCCGAGAAAGTTTCGTATAACCAAGTCTCGGACTTAATTTATTATTGCAAACCAGACAATTTGGAGCTGGAATTATCAAACCAAAATGTGTTGCTGGTTCTGATGATCTTTAGCCTCAGTTCAGAAGAAATAAATTTCGTCACAATCCATGGAGTTGTGAATAAAACAACTATTTTTATGATTAATTTTGAAAAAAGAAGGGAATTGCATTTCCCGTTCTTTTCCCGTTTTTTTATGTCAACGATAATTTCTACGATCCTCTCGAGATCCACTCATGGTATCTTACGAATAATTCCTAAACGGCGCTGCCGAAATAGCTCCTTCGCTGAGCTCCCTCAAAATGGCTTAAAATGGCTCCCCAAATTTTTGAAATGTTACATTTCCAAGGAATACAAAATTAATCAGTTAAGTACATTTTAATTCATAATGGTAAAAAATATTTACATTCTATTAGAACTTGATAAAGAATAGAGTTAGTTTTTGAAGTGATATTTTGAATTATTTTTAATAAGGATACATTTTGTTAAGAAACTTGGGGTTTTCATTTCATAATCGTTAGACTTTTAATTTCGAAGTGTGGTGATGGGTTAATCGTAATTGATACCTTTTTGGTGGCTTCTCTGTCACTGAAATGATACCCAAAATCTTCAAAAGGCTTCCTCTTTAAAATTGAAAAACGACAGCACTGTTGCGAAACATATATGAATCATACCCTCATTATGTCTCTACGTCTCTACGATTCTCAGGGAATAAGATGCGTGTTCAAGTTGAAACAATATCTTAATACAAAAGTTTTTGATTATTGCAAAGTGGTCTGACTATGAACTCTTTTGCGTTTTTATATACCAATCACTCTCCCATTGCACTTCACTTAGGCGCCATCAGATTGAGGTCGTTCACGTAATCCCCCAGCTGCAATTCCCTGATCTAGAATCGAAGGCGAGTAGATAAAATATTACTCCCAGACAGTAAACAAAATATTTGCAACAAAGTACCACAGGAGGTCGATCATAGGGTGACTAGGAAGAATTATAAATAATAAAATTTTTAAACCATAACTAATTATGGGGATTAGCGAATTTAATATTTTATTTTATTACTGTTATTATTTTGCTTCAAAATATTAAGTTCGACATAAAAAGAGGAAAGAACTAAACTTTTGTGTCTATTCCAAATGGCAACTTTGAGAAGCTTTTCACGACATTTAACACTTGTATTAGATTGCGACATTAAAACTAGGCGGTGTGCACTAAATATTCAGTTAAATTTGTAAATTTAGCAATGAAAACAAGATCCGCAACACCGTTGAGGCCGACGCAATGGAAGCAACTTTACGTTTTTTTGCTCTCTTTTCGTTGATATATGTATGCGCACCAGCTACGAAAACTTCACAAAAAATGAAACAGACTTTCGACTAGAGTTAATAAGGTATAGTTAAGTTAAAAGGAAAGTATCTCGAAGCATCAACATCTCCATGGCTGCATGATTATTTTGTAGCACGACACCCACAGATGAGTAATTATACAGATAGTCGACTCAGCATACGTCTGTCCCTCTGAACCCGCAAAAAATTTTTAAAAATGGAGAAAAAATCCTCTCTCAAATGTTCTATCTGTGAATACGTGTGAGCCAGCCAAATAAAGTATGGAGGGGTTGATGTGTCAAAAATATGTCATTAGCGCGGGCTGTTTTGCAAGAATTCCAAATGGCAACAAAAAACAGCTGATTATAGCGGATGTGTTGGTGAAGTGCTGCGAAGTATTGAGTTAATGTAGTTCAAGCTTAATTGATATTTTAATGTTTATAAAAAAAAAATAGTTAGGTATATAATAAATAATGAAGTTGTATAATAAATTCGAATAATTTTTGTGTTTATAAGAAATAGTTCTCAATTTTTTATCTGCCTTAAAATAAACATACTTGGGTTGTTATATTTTTTCCATTTAGGTTATTAGAGTGAGATAAAATGTATTTATTATTTTATTATTGCATGAAAATTACTAAATTAGGTATGTTTGGGTGTAAAATATTTATTGTTAATAGTAATGTTTTTTATTGATCATATGAAAGTTTAATATATTTATGAATATATTCGGAACGTTCGTATGAGACATATGCGACAAAATAACTTTAAATGCATTTTAAAACACAAAATGTAGACTTGAGTATTCCAATTCCAAGATAACAACGTTATTAAATTTATTTCATCATGTTTAACAAATTTAATAACTTTCTTATCTTTGAATTGGAATAGTAAATAGCAGTGAATAAAATAGCAGTGAATTTATGTAATACCATGTTAAATTACTGAAATGGTCAGTTAACTAATCAGGCGTTACTTATTAATTTCATTCATTGAGCTTTTATTTATTTTACCTACAATTTTATTAATTTTACAGAATATTTCATTAATTCACTGCTGAAATATTTATTAAACCTTTCGTTTAAATTATTTGATTTTAATTATTTCACTCGACATTCGATAAGTCAACCACTAAAATTATTTTATTATTAATGACATTTTAAAACTGCTAAATTAGTTTAACTACTGGCAAACAAATTATGATAACCCTTATTTTATGTTTAACTTGCACAACTGCCAAAATATTTACGAAACTGCTTAAAAATGTTTACCCAAAAATATGCTTGTTTGGTAAAACTATTATTTTAGTTTACATAATAATAAAAAACATTCACCAAAATGTTATTCTGTTGCAAATTTATTATAAATCGTCGCATGTTATTACGATGTTATCGGACACAGCCCAGTTTTGACTTTTAATATGTCAACATGAGATCTTTTCCAAAATGGATTCTTAGGCGCAGAACTGCTATTGTGTGCGTGAGCCGGCTCAATTTGATTTGCATGTAAAAACATATACGAACACAGTACTGTGCCTTTTTGAAGCAAATAAAAAACGATAGGCGGGAGAGCCAAAAATCCGCTCAGTCGACTATCTGTATAATTACTCATCTGTGACGACACCATAAGGTTATAGTCCCGCACCCACTGACAAACTAAGTTAAAGCCTGCATAATAGCAACGACCCGATTGCAAGACCGGTCCCAGCAGCAAATGGCGGCGATGTAAAAATTGTGCGCCAATAAAGGTTTAACATCAACATGGTTGATTGAGTATTAACGGGGCAGTGATGTGTTTCGAATAAAACAATCTGATATTGTATAAGCGTACTCCTAAGGGCGCAGGAATATCACGGGAAATAATTTCACGTGAACTTAACTTCTAAAGTCCTAAATTTCAAGAGCACCGGAAAAGAGAGTTAATCCCTTCATTCTGCGTGGATTCCATATACAGCTGATTGTTTTGACGTCGAATTCTTTTAGATGGAAATTATAAGAATTAAAGGGATGTCCAAGTCCTCCCCATGTACCGTATCCCTGCAGATTCGTCGCCTTGTATAGTCAATATTCCCATTTCAAAGTCCCTAATACACCCTATACTGCTTATCTAGTGAAATGTATTTTTAAAACAATTCAACTCAAAATAACTTCTTTCAGTAAAAAAAAAAAAACAGATTTACCCAACGTGTGGTTATTTTGTTTTGGCTCGGATCAGACTCGACGTTTTTTTGATTCGCTTTCAGTACAATGTATTCTTTGTAGCTATTTACAACCGGACAATCCCCGTTTTGATTCAACCACCTCTTATCGGAGACCTACTCAAGAAAAACAGATACTTTTTTTTTTTTTTTAGCAATTTAGCTGCACTTCTAGGTGATCCTTATCAGCGCCAGTGTTTATTTCCTAAAGTACCTTACTCACATTCATACAAACTTTAAATTAGTGGCGTTGGCGGTTGGCGTTCCCATTTTTAGAATTTCAGAGAGCGCAATAATTTCTAAGCAACAATAAAAAAAACAACAGTCCTATCTTTGATTGATGTATTGTTCGCTCGCTAGTCGGACGGCAGTTACGGCCGAATGAGGACACAGATTCGCGAAACGCATTACGCCGTACATTTTGAGAAAAAAGCTTGAAAATGTAATAAACGGGCCGCGCTCTCGTTAATGGTTTCTTTAGCTGTCGGAAAGTGTGGTGAACCAGAACGAGGAACGAAATAATATTGTTTGACTGAATTCGTGTCACGGTTTTTAAAGATACATATTTTTTTCTTTCTGCAATTAATCTGTGATTTTTGTACCTAATCTAATAGAAAAATAGTTTAAAAAAAAAACAAAACTTAAATTAAATTTAGGTAGTTTTAAAAATATTTATTCGCGTTAATTGTGTGTGACAAAGGATTTAAGCAACTACGAAACTAAGTAAGTAATTTATGCCCATATCTCGCAGGTGAATTGCATAATTAAATTATCCTTGAGACGTTGTCTTAGCTGAGAGCGATACGTCATGAAGACAAACCCTTTTGATACATTCTGCCAAGAAAGCCAATTATCGAGGATAAACACACACAAATGCCATACATTTGCGGAAGTAGTTAGCCCTAATCAGAAGCATCTCATTTTGACCTCTTCGGATGTAAATTAATTTCAATACTTATATAATTTTAATTTGTTGTTTGTACTTACAAATATAATGAAATAAACAAGCTAATCACCTTCTCTAGAGGTTGCCAGGGAATGTTACACAAAAGCGAGATTTTTTGAAGTCGCATTGTTTACGCTTTACGTCGATTTAAAACAATACTCCGCAAAAGTTTGTAATGAAATAATTGCACGCATCACTTTAAAAAAAAAACAACATTTGTAATCTTACAGCGTTGATCATTCGTCTTATTTCTTAGTTCCATAACTTTGTCTACAAGACTTTCTCTAATAACTCGGAACTACCTACCACTTGCACTTGCAACCAAATAAAGGAATGATCTTCAGTGCCAAATAACTTGAAGAAACTACAAATGTAACAAAGCAATTTTTCAGAAAAAAAATAAATAAATACTAGGCCCAAACTAAAGCCTGCTATCTCCAAGCACTGTGTGTGCGAAGATATATTTTTTGAGACACTAATAGAAGGGACATACGGTTTAATACCGATTCCAAAGAGCAATTCATTTTTAACGAAGCTTCTCATGACAGTTTTCACTCTTCGATGTTTGTCAGACGTTCGCAAGAGGTGGGGCAGCGAATAAAAACTTTCAGGTCAGGTGGAACAAGTCGGGATTTGAACTAGCAACGCACTTAACCACTAAGCCACTGCACCAGGTTCAGGTTTTCCCAATACCTCAAATTTCCTATGTCGGGAAACTTAAAAGAGTAATTATAAGACGACGACGTCTAGCCTTAGCAATCAGTGTTACTCGGCAGTCCTCGGGAAGCTTGAGTGAGGTTATGTAGTATTACTTACTTACTTACTTAACGGGCTCCTGACCCGTGAAGAGTCCCTGCCTGAGATACGGCTGCCTTCCACCCTCTGCGATCCCGAGCACGCTGCTTCCAGTTGTCCAGACCAAGCGCTCTGGCATACGCGATGGCTTGGTCTTTAAAACGGAGGTTCGGTCTTCCTTGTCGTCTCGAACCTGGGGGCTGGGATTGGAAGATCCTCTGGGCTGGAGCGTTGTTGTCCATTCGCTCGATGTGGCCGAGCCAATGTTTTAGCTTTTCGGACTACATCCACATCTTGGTACAGCTCATAGAGTTCGCGGTTGTATCTTCTCCTCCAATCGCCCTCCTCGCACACAGGACCAAATATCCGTCGAAGGATTTTTTTTTCAAGTTAGGTAGTATTTAGTTGAATCAAAGGCCATATCCTGATTTAAAATAAGACAAAAATCATATCATGATCATATAGCAATAATGTTATTTTAATGGCTCAATATCCAGATCCTTTCTTACATAGTATAAACGATTGAAGCGGAGAAATGTAAGATAAAATAAGCATCACTATTTCACCTCCAAAAATGTATTTAAGTATTCCGACGACGGCAACACCTTTTAAATTAAATTAACTGTCAGCCAGAATAATTTTTATTGTGTTTTTATATTGGAGACAAACGACATAAATGGACTAACAATAAGACCAAGTGGTGCATTGTATTTACTTTAACAAGGCAGAATTACTGGTTCAAATCAGACTGAGATATTCTTTACGACAGCAGAGTTTGCCTAAGAACTAAGAGTTTGGTTTTGACTGCCGCTTAGTCAGCCTTTAGACAGCACTATTATAACCACCACGCTTTTTACACCGATGGGTTTAAGATGGTCCTTAGGAGCATTATGACTACTAATAGCTGGTTTTTATTCGTCAACTAGCTTCTTCGAATGTCTGAATTGGGTTTGTGGACCAACAAAGGTTTTAAATATGCCGTACCTGTTCAGATCTAGGAGCTGGGTCGTAGAAGTAGCTTCGAAAAACAATGTTGGCACTAGTTGCGATCCCAAAAATCACTGCCCGAAAGACAGTTGTTTGCTTTAGTG
Source organism: Ferdinandea cuprea (assembly GCA_963576555.1). Lineage (NCBI taxonomy): Eukaryota > Metazoa > Arthropoda > Insecta > Diptera > Syrphidae > Ferdinandea > Ferdinandea cuprea. The sequence continues at coordinate 11,420,881 of OY754959.1, forward strand.
ATCTAGAGAAGAATTTCTACAGGAATAGGTGAGGTGCATTCCTCGACCTAAAGCCGATACACTGCGATCAGAGAAAAGCGGCTTTCAAAAATCTCAGCACAAAGAGTAGTAAAAGTAAGCTATCTTTCGCTATATGCTCGTTAGCTGGATGTATACCAAACACGTCGTGTTGGGTAGTGAATAACGGATGTACGTTCGCTACACTTCGTTTTCACTGCAAAAATCCATGAACTTTTAAGCTTGTGCATTAATGGTTGCATGTTTTTTTAGATGTTACAATTCAAATGTTCTTTCTGAAAACGATAACAAATGTACGGTACGATAATCCACATAAAGAGTTCCAAAAATACCGATTTTAGTCTGTTAATATTCAAAGTCAATATACTGTTTTGCAGATTATGACTCAAAAATTATTCGTTTCCACCTTGAATTTCCATTTATAGACATAATGTATCTGTGAAGAGCTGTGTATTTAAATTGAACTTAGATTAGTGAAGGTAATCGAAAAATAGGAATTTAAATTTTGATCTATTTTAAAATTTGATTAGCTACTTTATTATTTAAGAGTGTGATTGCATTGAGCTTGTAGACTGGTAGTCTTAATCATAATTCGTGCTTACTTTACTTAAGTTGACGATATAGTGCGGGTTGCATCTGGGGCTTAAGTAAAAGACTCCGAGAAATTTGTTTATCTTTAGCTTGCTGTGTCCAATTTTGAATACCAAGAGATACTTCTCGATAGGGTTTTATTCCTCAACTGCTTACTTAGCCCAAATAAGACAAATTCACTGACCACCTCGTTTGCGATAGACTGAGAGAATTGACTGTATTTGATGACTTGATGACAGCATATACCTCATCTTCCCCTCATTAATAACAAGACCCATTTTGTCCCTTCTAACTCTATATTTAAAAAGGCACCCTCGTTGCTCGCTGGGTTCTTCCCATTATGTCGAAGTCATCCGCATATCCAAGATATTGTGTGAATTATTGAAAGATAGTTCCATTTGTTTTGGGCACTACTCAACAACAATATAAAATCAGTAACATGAAAGCTCGTCGGCTTGGTATACTCCTCTGGTGGTTTCGAAGATTTTGGTAGAATCTCTTCCAATTTTGAGGGAACAGCGAGCATTCTCCAACGTTGTCGTGCAATCCATATTCCTACAAAAAGTCAATGTAATTCTGAGTTTTCTGTGAGGAAAACTCTCCGTATTTTAAATACTCTCTAAGTAAGAATACGCTTATTTTGAAATACGAATAGCCACATAAAATCTGACAAGTTGTGAAAAAATGTGCAGTTTACTGGAGACATTGAAAGATGACGAATAGAATCCGACCCGTTTCATTCATTCTTTTAAGCGTGTTCTCTGGCGTTCTTGTTTGTACGGCTTCACTTCGAAATATTACAAAAAACAATTCTAATAACGAAGTAAATGAGTAATATTTCAATGTTTCCACCAATGTTGTACCTTATAAAAATTCATGAATTGGTTAACTTTAATTACAAAAAAATCATAACTGAATGAATGAATTTGAGAACGACAATTCATAAAAATTATAGAAGTAAACCTACCTTGGCTGTGTCGGCTCACATAATATTCGTTCCTAATAGGTCTCCTCGAATACATGGACATGAACTCTCTACAACATTGATGCAACGCAAGCGACGGGTTCTATCCCTTTTAGCATTTCAATGTTTTTATTTCACAATAGGCGACTGACTGAACTCAAGATTTTAAATTTGAGGGCAATTCAAAGACTGATTCAAGATACAAATCAACTAAATTTATTAAACTCCAACATTCCTCTGTCATTTCTTCTATCGTTAAGTGTAGATGAGACATGAGAGAAACCCTCTCAATAGCTAAACTATGCTAAAGAGTTGTTCAAGCGAGTTGCAGAAGTCACTAGTCTAAAATGCATTAAAACTGAAACCGAACAATAAGATGTTATTTACCTTCAGAGATTAAAAATTTTAAAATCCATCACCCTGAAGACTATTTTGGTCTCTTGAACTTTAGGGTCAAGATGGTCATCGTGTTATGTTTTTTTTTTTCTTTTTCACCGAACTTCAGTGCTTTTTGCAATGTAGGTAATAATACAATCGCCTCATAATATTGTTGACACAATATTCTGTTATCATTGTTTACCGTCTGGCGTTCATGGTTTGTAAATATGAACATTGCCATCTGATGATGTACCCGAAATAATTTACGATTTTACCAAGGCAGAGGGAACACATATGAACCCAAAAATAACTTAAAGGTCAAACCGAATACTGTCTGGAAAGTCTTCAAATTATCTCACTCATGAACTGACTCTGATCACGGCAGTGTTTTCCAAACTTAATTTGCACGTGCGCGCATTGTTTAATTAAAAGACTGTCTTTCCCCAACAGGAATCGAACCTATATTAAGACCTGGGATTTCATACTCTGTTTTGTAGACTGATTCTGTAGTAATGTAATCCAATATAAAGGTTTATTCAGATGGTTTAAACGAAAAAGATAAGAGCGGGAATTTTCTGAAACTGCCAGGAGCTCAATGTCAATGCTCAATGCCGAACTGCTGTAGTTGATTTTGGGCAGAAGTAATGGCTATCCGATAGGCGGCTTGTAGACTCTCTATACAGCCGTTAGATGGCAAAACACTCGTAATCTTTATCTACAATCAAGTAGCGATAAATTCCCTTGTATCGCCAAAAATTAGATTTAAGCTTTTAAAATATCTGAACAAGATTGCCGACAGATGCGAAATCTCCCTGTTCCGACATTATATTTATATTTTAAAACAGAGATCCCGTACAAACGATCGACTACTTTGAATGCTAGGAGCGATCAGAAGTCACTGACTGTACGGAGTAGCGTTTAACAACTTCGGCAGGAGCTTCAAAAACGTCTAGGAATATGAAACCACAGCATACTTTCTATGCAAACGCCTCGCACTTGTTAAATTTAGTAAGAAATGTTATGTGAATGCATTTTCGAATATTTGAGTGATCTGAGCAGCGAATGTTTAAATGGTGAATACAGACTAGTTCGATAGTGGCTACGGGTCTGGTAGATCTGCTTTATTGCATCAGCCCGTCTTATTTCTCTTATTGCATAAAATTAATTTTAGGAACTAGCTGAAATTGCAATGGCTGAAATAAAAGGTGCATCTCAATAGAGATCAGTCAAAAGGAAAAGACTGGGGGTTTAAATATATCTGTCATTCCACTTTCTTCCCCTCCAAAGGTTCGGGTTCAATTGCATGGCCCCTCGCTCTTCTCCCCCTTCAAAGATTTCTGTCGGAGATTTAATTGTTACAGTAACCTCGCTCAGCTCTTATCCCAATCACACAACTAGCAGGCTACTTGGGTATTTCCAGTGGGGGTTGAACCCCGACACCACAATTTGCATTCACCCCGGTCAGACTGGCATTTTTCTAAGCGCCCACAAGCACAAATATTTAACGCCATTATTCCGAAAAACCACTTTCGAAAGATTTAGTTAGTCTCATTCCTACCACGGATTCTTGATTAAAATTGCACCCTTCAATTTTGTGTTTTCAGGCTCCAGAAATTCCACATCGGCAACGATAAATGTTCTGAGAAATAAATTAAAGATTTGTTTTTAAATAAAATATATAATTAATTTTGTATAAGTTTTCGAAATCTCCAGGAAAAATAAAATTTCAGTTAGTCTGTTTGCAAGTTTTACACTGATAAAGATAATGTCAAAAGTGGACTGCAAATTTTGCAGGCTTTTATTCATTGGTGGGCTAAATTCTTACTTCCTCCAGACTGTTCGGAAGGATGTGAATATTTTATTAAAAATATGTGAAGACATCCATCCCCTCGACGACATTTTCAGTTATTTACTTTTACGACGAAAACATGAGAAACCGCTGATTCTAGCCTCATTTTTAATTCCTATTGAAGGCGGACAAATTTTTAAATTAATTTTCATCCTAAATATTTGGTTAACCTTCGGTAATATTGTTGAGGAGCCTTTAACAGACACTCAACTTCAAGTTAACAATCATTCACTTACATTGAGCGACATCTATGTCAACTAATTGCCTTTCAAAGGTTAATCACTTAATCCTTTTGATTTAAACATTCTCATCCTAAGGCTATGAGTGACATGTCTGTCAACAGAATACTCCGACCGCACCACCACCCACATTCTTCAAATGTGAATTCGAAGCACGTAACAATGTCCTTGTTTCTTGCTTGGTTAATTTAAACCACATTATAGCATACAAATCACAATTCTTCATCTCACTGGGCGCGCCGCGACGCGTCGGTAGTGTATTCGCACAATTAGTTTCTCACGTCCCAATGAAAATCCAAGTCGTCTTACTTTCTAATCCCATATGTAGTTAGCCTCAGAGGATATACAGCTAATTATAAAACTTTAATAATACATTATAATGCAGTGTCCGTGATCACATATCCGCGGTTAATATACTTGATATTCAATTTAGCTGTGAGCTTTTTTTTGTTTGCAACGACGACTGTGTATAAAAGCTGTGGCTACCTGGATAATGGGTTAACAAAAATATTATCCTTTCCATGTGGTAGCTTTCCGTTGCATAAAATACTGATTTTATTTCAACCAACCAATTTGTATTTTTAACATTAATTCTTTTTCTGTTTATGTTTTTTTTTTCCAGAATACACCGCCAACATGAAGCAGTCGATATCGTTATTTTTCGTGATAGTTTGCACCGTAGTTTTGGCAGCACAGGAGAGTCAAGCTAAAAGTGAGTAGGAATGGCTTTTTATATTACATAGTTAAATTTCTAGTTAAAAATGGTTTTTGGTGTTGTTGATTGTTGTGGTTGTAGTAAATGGGTTCTCCGGTATTACAGAAGCAATATTGTCTTTTCGCTCGATGTAGCATGTAGCGCCAAGTAGTTATCAAAGTTGCCCCTTGCAATCACAGGAATATTGTTCGCGCAAAAGTCGGGTCCTGAAGTGGGGAACAGAATATTCAACGACGAACTTTGAGCGTTCAGCTAAGAATTCTTAGCAGAAGGCTAAGCAAAACAGCGTCTGAAGAAAACAACAGAATGATTGAGATATCGGGCTGAAGTTTCTTTCAGGTGAAGTAGAAATGTTAAATTTACGAATGGAATTCGATCTCGTTCAATCGCACGATTGATTTTTTTGCACCAAATTTCGCACGTCGTTTCTGAGCTACTCCAACATTATTACCTTGTTGGCATTAACCTATGACTTAAGGTGACCTCTATGAAAATAAAGCCGACTATTCCATCGGGCCAGATTACGCAGTTTACGATGTTTCCCTTCAGCAGCTGTTTGGCATATGGCGCCATCTGATGTCGAATAGACCCATTTCTAGCCTCAAATAGTCATCCAACATTTTATCGGCGAAAAAATACATATATTCAAATATTCAATGAAGTCTCTTGAAGCTCGTGTAAGTTTGAGGCCTCAGTTCTTAAGTTAATTAATTGTTGTAATCCCCAAATCACATTTGCAGAATTTCGCTTGCATTTGTTGCAATATTGCAAGTTGTCTCTATTTCCAAATTCACTGCAACCGAGAATAATTTTTTATTCCAACAATTTGGCACCACTGAATTTTGTAGTTAATTTGAAATCTCTTTTGATTTTATAATAACAACGACATCGGCTGAAGGCCAAAGAATGAAGTCAAAGAAAAGTGTTGCTCATGTGTCTTGATTGTAGTACTGCGCGCTTCACTGCATCCAGAACTTCTGCACATACATATGTTTTGGGCATAAATGGGAGGGAACACATGTAAATTCAGAATGCTACGCAGTAATGCAAGTTGCTTCTATTTCAAAATCCACTGCAACTGACAACAACACAAAAGCAAAATAATATAATTTTTAATAATTTGGTATCACTGTTTTCTGAAGTTTATTTAAAATTTCTTTTTATATAATAACAAAAATGCCACCGACTGGAGGCTGCGATATTTTCGGTACTTCAACCGGTGCTTTATCTCACTGGCATTCTTACAAGCGCAGTCTGTCTGATATGATGGGACGATTATTACCACCGAAAATTGGAGTAGACCTCCTTAAAGTTTCAACCACCAACACAGAAATTCGGGAGTAATTTTAAACAAATTCCAAAAATTCCTCGTTCATAAACGTCACATTGACAAATCATAAAATAAGTTTAAAGGTGTATTGTATCAAATACAACATTTGTATGGGAAAGGTTCCCGACAAAATGGCAACTTCATGCACAATTGTGGCTTTATTTTAGTACTTTTTTATAGGCATTCAAACGTCTTGCCAATAGACAATGTGACGCAGCGGACAGGAGTACGTCCCAGCTCTTCCGAAAGTTTGCTCTCATAGACGATTCTTTTAAAAATATTGAGCGTCTTCCATTCGATCTCAGATGCTTATCTGTTTTCTATTTTTTAAAAAAAAAAATATTTGTTAAATGAAATTTAATGCGACATAACGATATAATCATCATTTACCTGATGAATGCTTCGTGCTTTTAAGAAATATTCGGATTAAAGATGTCGTTCATTTGTTTATTATGCCCAACTTTCTGTGGTTGTAAAAGAGCGATTACGAACGAGATGCTGTCATTTATACTCAAAATCAAATTACAAAACCAGACCAGAAGACTTAGATATTTTTTTCTTAGAAAATGAATGCGATATAAGATGTTACCCCAAAACCTTAAATGCACATCAGTCAAACAGTTTCATCATGCGGGTATTGGACAGACAGACAGCTAAAGAGGCTGATTATTTTTCTAATTCTTTACTTTGTCTTGAATATATCTACTACAAAGTATACCACAAGCTAAAAAGGAACTATTTAATTGCATCCAATGTTCTAGATTTAAATCGATTCTGTCAAGATTAATTCATACATTTGTTATATACCAAATTACCCTAGGCATTCATTTGCATCGAAACTCATAATATTCCTCCAAAAAAAAATTATAATAATATTCAATATGTGCCTTCAACAGTGATTCAAATTTGTAGCATTAATCTCTCAAGGATATTGTTAGGTTATGTAAATTGGATAATAGCTAAAGCTATTCGTGAAATCACATTTGCTACCAGAATTTGCGCATTAATAATGCTTCGCTAATAGGTTACGTATACACCAGGAGGTTTCTGTTTAAAAATATTAACGCTGATAACTTTGTACCTATTTGTGGAATAGGTACACGAATCTAGTTTATGGCTCACAGATTTCTTATCTTCAGATATAATTATTATTCTTTGCATAGTTAATGCTATTACAGAAGATGTGCCAATATTATGAACAAGTATTTCATATTTTTTGATAGATTAATTGTTGACGAATAAAATAAGCGGTAAAATGGATACCACAAAATGCAATCTGTAGTTATTCAAACACAAATAAGTTCAGCATTAAAATTGCATACATAATCCGTACTCTGGACTTGAATTGAATTGAATTATGACCAAACTATCTTTACGTTCTCCCCATAGACAGTTCCTCTTTGTATGAATGCTTTTGATTTATCTGTTGATTTTATGAAAAGTCGAACTGAAAAGTGGAACCAATCTTTTTACCGCGGTGATGCGCTTTATCAAAGGCTCTTTAGTCGAAAATGCTTGCATTTGGACTCAATGATACATTTCGTCATTAGATATTAAATAGACTGTTATGTGACCGTTTTAAGTGTCCAACCATATAAACATATAAATTATAAATACTAGTGTTCCCCAAGGCTCTTCATTTCATCTGTCTTTTTCATTTTAAATGATCGCCTGTCTATTACTCTAAATCTTAACCATTCTCTATGTGATGACAGTACCTTAAGCTTCTTATAAATTCTAATAGTCTGTCGTTATCCTAGAATCGTATTTACTACCTTTGTGTCACGTATATGAATGACCAGCGACCAATATAGGAGCCAAAACCTAGCTGCTCCAACCACTGTGTGTGCGAAGATATATATTTTTGACACGAAAACAGTTTAATGCCGATTCCGAACGGCAATTCATTTTTGAGAAGCTTCTCATGACAGTTCTTGCTCTTGGATGTTTTTCAGACGTTCGCAAGAGGTGGGGCAGCAAATAAATTCTTTCAGATGGTACATGTCGGGATTTGAACCAGCGACCTCTACGCACTTAATTTTAATTTTAATTTAAATTTAAATATACACAAGAAAAACTTATGACTACCTATTCTACTTAACAAAAAAATAAATCAATATTAGGCATAAACGGCCCATACAGGACCTAAAGCCTAGCTTCTCCAACCATTGTATGTGCGAAGCTATATTTTTTGACACAAATGGAGGGACCCACAGTTTAATGCCGATTCCGAACGGCAATTTATTTTTGAGAAGCTTCTCATGACGTTTCTTACTCTTGGATGTTTGTCAGCCGTTCGCAAAAGTAAGTTTGAACCAGCGACCTCTCTTTCTTAACTAACAATATTTACAAGTATAATAAATATAGTCACCATCCCAATTGCATTCTGGGAGCCCAATTGTCGCCAACACAGAAACATGCGTGACCTTAAGTTGACCGATGCCGTTAGGCATCAATCGACTCTCAGAAACATCAGACCAAGGATATGCTATCAACTTCCCGTACTTCCGCAAGCCACCAAAATTCGGCGAATTGTTTGTCAGTATCAACACGATCCCTCTCCCCTATCGACGTACTAAGCCGAGGGAGCTCGGGAGCGTTAGCGACGTCCCCGTCGTAAATGCCGCTTGTCAGTTGCGCTGCGGTAGCGGTGTACAGTCTGTACCAGCCTTTTCATATCCTCTGAAAAAAACCCTCTGGCAGAACAAAGCTAAAACGGAGCAAGACCAAAAGATCAGACTATTTTCGTTGGTCATCACCCTTGCAACGTGCCTACGAGTCACCTTAATTAGAAAATTGTCAATCCTATTTATACCCATCGTATAAAGCTGTGTTGGAATAATATTTTATGCAGTCAGATTCAGGTGTTCGAAACAACCTGAGACACGTCCTAAGACATTGTCTCTCGAAAACCCGAATCCTTTCCATATAAGATATATTAAACGACAATGGACAGCCATAAGCGATGATGCGCCTTATTGGGGCCACGTAGCATATTTTGTGTTGCGATTAACGCATAAAAATCGCCAACAAATGTTTGTCTATTATGTTTTTATTTTCTAAAACTATCATCAATTATGTTACACGTAAATTCTTAAAAATCTGCACTTAAATCTAATATAGAAATTTAATTTGTTTACCTAACAAATTAAACTCCAAAAAAATATTAATAAAATTAAATTAACTTAAATAAATTAAAAAAACTTGGAGGGTTCGAAGGGAGAAGTTTTTTTGAGAGTAAGTTAAAGCTATTCTAGAAATTGGTTAAAAATGTCCATAATAGGAGTGGTGGGATATTAGGCGGAACAAAGGTACAGTTCTGAGGGCTATTAATGTTACCACTCAAAAGCTGATGGACATCCGCAATATCCCTGGTTTTTTCAGAGGCAGGTGGCAGGAATATCAAGGGGTTTGTCCTGCGTTGGAGGCACATTCAAAACTTCAATGCTTTGAATGTGGATTTGGTGATAATGAGACAAAGTTCCAAAAGGCTATTCATGCACCAAATTGAGAATTTTATAATATCATTTTGCAGGCAGAGAGCATCAGAGGGCTATGATATACTTTTAGAAATACTCATATCATCATCAGGCAGATAAATCTGAATCCTTTAAGATCATACTTAATCTAAAAAGGTCTCGGTACATGTAACAAATCTGGGATGAAAACCAAGCATTTTAAATTTAATGATTTTCAATGGGTAAGCGAGTTTATCAAATAATTCATACATTTTTAAGGTCTATTGTATGCAAACCTTCCGGGTCTGGTGAATAGGCATCATTGGGTTTACTGATTTTTCGGTTATTAATTGCTAATATCAGATCGGCTGTGATAAATGGTGTCTGTGGGCAGTTATTCAAATAACCAAAGTAATTAGGGTTAGATTGTTCACAAAGAATTTGGGAAAAATATAGCCCTACATGAAGCTTTTGATGCAACTTTATACGGAGATATTTGCAAAAATGTTGGTTAGGTTACCCCAAAGTGCGGCTTTCCTCGGTAACCCTTTCTCTGGAACGATTTTTTTTTTAAAATATTTCCACAAATCATATCCTAAAGTACTGACCAGGAAGCCGGTAATACCATGACCATAAACTGTATAAAACGCATAACTTTTGTAGAATATCAGTAACGAGGGATGTTTAGTACAGTCTCTCATGTTGCAGTGGGTGTAATTTTTATAGCACCGGTTGGGAAAACCCATGCAAGTCTTTTTTGATCTTTGCTTGTGCAGAATTTTGTTTTGCATTATGCCAGTAAGCAAGTGCGCCATACATTAGCGCATGTTTGTACATTCATAGCGCCAAACATTTTACCAAGCAATTTATCAATAATGAGATCCTTGCATTGTCCATTGCCTTGGTGTGGTGAGACTACTTGACTTCCTTTATATTTTCGAACTAATTCATATTCTTCAAATATTTACAGAAGTACAAGTCAGAACTAAAGATCCTTTAAAAAATCGTACGAACACAACTTATTATATTTCTTTATTGACGAGGCTCTAGTGTTCTCAATGACAACTTAGGCCACCTTGTTACATTTGGACATATACTACGGCAACCACAATCCTTAATGCAATTGCGAAGTTGGGTATTTTAACCGATACGGTGGTTAAAACACTATGTGAAAATACAGTCAACGTTTTTTTGCCTCCAATTGACGCGTCTTAAGATTTTAATAAAAGTTATATTTAAATAGTTCTTAAAAGATCATAATCATGAGACACAATACTGCTCCATTTTTGGGTAATTTTAAGCTTTTAATATTAATTTTACCGATGGAACAAGTTGACGACAGCTTGTAGCTCAGTAGTGTAGCTCATTTTTACGAAACAAAATATGTTTGTTCGTTTGAAAGGAACTTCCACGTCAATATAATTATTCCCAATTTCTGATGTATTAAAAACTGCTTTTGTAGGCGAGAAAGATTGTATCTATTTGAACGAATAATAGCGTTTTTTTTCCTTTTGAAAGGGCAGTTTATGAAAATAAATTAATAAGGTCCACAATATTTTTTGGACCTAACGAAATGTAAAATGTCAGTTCACTCCGCCGATTAGTGCAAACAAAAAATAAATATGATTATATCTACGCCATCTTTTTATTTGAATTAGTAATCTAAACCATTGAATTGGACAGTTTAATCGCGACCAAGCTCAAATTTTTTTCATTTCTGCATTTTTTCAGTCCTAATATCTTAATTAACAAACACTCGTTAAATCGCCCTGATACCCGCGGTGCACAATTTAACAAACGAGCAAACACTAATTAGGTACGCCTAATCAGTTTATGAATGTGACATGATTTTGCTCATATTAAGATACATATCCTTTACAATAAAAGAAAAAACTTCGCGTTAAAATTAAGCGACAACAATTATTCCCCTAAATCGGACCATTTATCAATCAGATTGCCAGCTACCGCCGGAAAATATGCGAAAAAGGTCAACCCCAACAATTCCCATCATTATCCTCGAGAGAAACTGGTGTCGGTAGTACATTTTCACTGCTCACGAATATCTACCTCACTCAACGGTTTCCCCAGCAAGTACATTCACAGTCGATCGAAATCTTAAAAATGCCCCACGGAGATTTGGTATGTTTTTTTTGGCGGTTGTCTTGTCAGGTCTACAAGTATGCAGTCCCAAAGAGAGGGAAAAATTCCTTCAAAATAAAAAAATATTTTCCATATTTCCATATGCCCTACCAACGCTCGGCCTACGCCGATAACCGCTCAAGTGAGGGTTGTAATTACTACGGAGCTCAATACTCGTGGGATTTGGCCCCTTTCTTGATTCGTATTTTTGAAGAAAAAAAAAAATAATAAAAATATGCGAAGGACCTACTTACTTTTCAGTATCATTGTTCTCTGTGTTTCCTGTTTTTGCTATTTTTTCATTGTTCAAGTCAGCCAACTACCAACATCTGGTTATGGCATGGAAGCAGTAATCCTTGCGGGATAATATGTAACGAAGTTATTACGACGAGCAACTTTCACTGGATATTTTCACAAATGTATTTTAAAATGCTAAATAGCTATTGAATGATTCAGAATGTTTTGCTTCTTAAGGGAAATGCGTATGGAAATAGAAACATTAACCGAGCGAGACGACAAACCCGACAGTCCCGGGTTTCAGATGGATTCAATCTGAAAATCAATTTCGCCACTAAAAACCAACTTTAATTGGAACCCTAGTTTTGTACCTTTGTTCGAAACAATTGTCATATCTTAGTTAACCCACGTATCTATCGTAAGCTCTGCGACAGTACACAACACAATAAAATCTCATAGAAAATGTCCTCGAATGGTTTTGTTTTGAATGAGTCAAACGTATAAATTAAATTAAACAATTTCATAAGGATACCGCTTGCTGGCGAAACAAATACCTGTAATGAGACAGAGTTGAGGAGGTGGAACATAATGTAAGAGGATACACAAGTGATGGGAATTCGTTATCTTAAAAAGCCAATTGCGGAAGCAACAACTGGGTGTATGTGACTGACTATTTTTGAAACACATGTACGGAAGGTGTTTGGGACATGAGCGCGTCACAAAACAACCTTTGTTTAAACAGAGAGTAGACTCCAATTTGGAATGCAGGTACAAGATACGTATAGTGCATCTTCTAATGGCGGTATCTGTTTTGCATTTCCATTTGCACACATCATAAATTTAAATAAATTTCACGCTTTTGCAACTAGAAACACTGAGTACACTGACGAAAGGATTCACATCCAGGATGTGCAGCAATCTATTAATGGCTCTTAATCTGATTGCCAGCTGCTAAGAAGAGGATATGAAACTTGGTGATAAGTAATGATGTGCGTGGTGTTGCTTTGAAAAATATTCATATTCTCAAATTAAATTGCTTTTTTTTTTAATGCGGGGAAATTATATCAATTGAGGTACATTTTTTTAGGAATTTTCAGAAACTTGAAAAAGTACCTAATTGTGAGAAGTAGGGACTACTTGATGATAGGTTTAATTTTCACAATGGTCTTGACCAGTGACGGTGTGTCATACAGACATTTTAGACGCCATCTAGTATCTACCCAAAAAACCACAAATTTCCAAGAGAGAAATATGTTAAAGAGCCAAAACGCATTTCCGTCTTGTGTATTGTACACTCTTCTTTCCTCTTTTTCTCTCCGCTTCAGTACAGATAGCTCTTATTTTTAGATTATTAAAATTATAAACCTGTTTCAGGGAAATATATTGAAATTGAATCAACCGAAGACTCAATCCTGTCTATCTACTTCCGCTAAGCAATTAATATAGAGGCCTTCTTGCAACTTTTTACCCTTGTAAACATTTTTTTATTGAAGAAAAATACGCGACTTTTGTTTCCAAGTCGCGAGAATTGTAATTGTAACGAGAGTGGTTTTTGAGTCCTCAACATATTTTTACAGATAGAATAGTCGAATCTCAACATTCAGCTATTGCTTTTTTGCATTTAAAAGAGTGAGAAATTAATCTATTGATAATTATTGGACACACTTTGGCTTTGGTTTGGTAGTATTGTTTTGGCTTGCGGCCGATTGCATGAGTCTTATATCCCTGAATGGAAATTATTTATCCTGACAGCCAATTGTATGTATGTCTTAAATTGAGTTATATTTAATTCTCTTACTGGAGTTTGGTTGGTTTGGTTTATATTTTATTTATACGGATTTTTCAGGATATTTTGATTTTTTTTAACTTCATCTTCTATAATATCCTTTCGAGTTTTTTATTGCATTTTTTCAGATCCGCCTGTGCGGTAGGTACCTACTCTTGTTCTACTCAAACAAATTTCGTCAGGCCTCCCATTTTTACTTAGACCAATCCAAAGCTGTTCGTGTTATTTTATGTGATCTAGAGGTGCATAGAGTTATTGGGCGATTAGGATTTAGAAGGCACGGATGATCAAGCACCCTAAGAGTTAGAGGCAAAGGAAAATCATTATATCTACCCTAGACATTTTGGTGGCGCACGTCACAATTTTTAACGGCAGTAGAACAGAAAAGTCCACAATTTAATTTTACCTTAGAAATCCAGCTAGTGAGGTTTTTTCTCAAAACCTTTGAAAGTCTTATAGACATGCAAGAGTTTGAAATGACATCAAAGTGAAATAGTTATCAGTGTTGTCACTTCTCACTTCTCTCACTCATAGGGTATGTAGCCCCGCCTTTTTGAAAATAAACGTGGGGTCACATCCACCAATCTTTAGGAATGCCAAACTTGGCTGCATGTGTGCCGTTAGGCCAGTAACCCAGTTGAACAAATCTAGCGGTGGATTAACTTCTTCCGCGGATGATTTGTAAACAATAGTTTTCGCAAAGCTAGAGGTGAGTGATATTGAATCGACGACTAGCCCGAGCCAATGTCTCCCTGCAGTCCTTATTAAGTTCCGCAGAAAATACACCATACTAGTGACCCTTATGTAAGGGTAGAAAGACTGAGAAGCTGCTGCATACATCCAGTTAATCGTTTTTGGCTTAAGTGCCCAATTTTTGCTAAAATTTGCGTCTAGCCGTAGCAAGATCCGGGCATCCGCATAGGTGGTGAAAAACTGTTTCTCTCTTATTCGCTTCATTGCAGTTACGGCAATGGGTGTTGAGGGGTATTGCGAGCCTAGCAGCGTGGGGGCCTACCACCCGTAGCCTGTACATGCAGCCACCAGTCTAGCGACATCCCCATGCGTTCTGCTTATGAGGTTTTGGGTTCCAGATTTGTTATATTTGGGCCAAATCTTCCTAGAAGAGATGCAGTTCATGAAGATTTCTTCACCAGGACTTTGCCCTCGCCTTAAAGTCTAAGGACACAATTCTGGCCAGCTCATCGTCTTTCTCGTCCCCCCAGATGAGAAAGATTTTAAACTGACAGCCAGCTCTGTATAGCATCTTCCCGCACTCCGACCTTAAACGTAGTACTGGTTGAGATGAGGGCCTTAATTGCGGCCTAACTGTCAACGAAAATGGATATGTTTAAATTTATTGTTGTACAGTTTAGAAGTATTTCCCTCCTTCCCTAATCGCAAGGACCTCCGTCTAGAAGACGCTGGACAAGTTCGAGAGCTGGAACGATAAAGACGTGTATAATTCGTCTGTCATCTTTGGTTTGAGTCCCCACTTTTTACCGATGGCGAGAGAATCTGGTTATTTAAACGGGGTAATTTGAAGGTTGCTATTTTGAAGAGCATCAGTTCTGTTTTGCTTGGTTTAACGGCCCAACGCTAATCTTACCCAGCTCCCTTTCCATGATTTCACTAATCACGTCACGGAGGATAAAGATTGTTGTTGACTGTTTAGGTGAGGTTGTCTGAAGGTTGGCATTTTGGTTGGTATTGCTTGAAAAGCAGTACTTAACGGGGTTAAAACCGAGGCCACATCTTGTAGCCCACGCACTAATCTTCCATGATTTCCATCACGTTGAGAAACATCCCCGATTTTAGTACAACCACAGATGTGTTTTGTGGTAGATAATCTAATTCTTGACCCATCACCACATTTGGATAGAAAGCCTTTGAAACTTAAAGTCATTTCATTTAATCAGAAGTTGCCGAAGAAATGTCACAGAAAAAATCACAGAAAAATTACCGTGTCACAGATACCTTTTAATTCCTTCAACACGTAGAACTTTTCAGCCAACAAATTATACTATATATAATCACTAATTAATATCTGTTTATTATTCCTGATGCATATCTGCGCCAAGTTTATGTTGTTCGAAGACCTTTATCCACCAGATTAATAGTTTCTAATATGAAAATTCCATTATCATCTGATTAATAAATCTTGTTTCGTTTTCTTGCATTTACAGAGGGATGTAATGCCTACGGACATGCATGTTATGGCGGACATGGTAAACGTTCACTTGGCACAGTCGAAGAGGAAGTACGCCCGGATGCAATCATGCAGATGTTTCCCAACGAGGAAGGAGGTGAAATTGATTCCTATCCTAGATATCGTCTGATAAAAATCATGAAGCAATTGGTGAGTTTTTTTTTTCATCCTATTTCTGAGAAATCCCATCATATTAAATTAAATATACTTTATTTATACAAGTGCTGTATTTTTTTAATTTTAACTGCTCCGAAGTACAAATATTATTTTTTCCGAAGGAGAGATACGTAATTTAATTTTTTTTTTTGTATAACCCTGCGGGACTAATGATACGCGATAAAGTCTTTACTTTGTGTACTTAAAAATTCCGATTCAAGTGGGTAGATTGATGAGAAAGTCAAAAATTTATTTTTATATATCACACAAGCCAATATAATATGCAAAAATATTGGGAAAATGAAGATGCCGGTCGGAGTAAATAGTTTATCGTAGAAAACTTGCACTTTGTCTTATGGTCTTGTTTGAATTCAATTAGAGGACACTAATGGATTCTAAACTTAGACGAAACGCAGTTGAGAGTATAGAGCTATTCAGATTGCACTAGCAAGGTATCTTCTTATGATAAAAATAAAACCAGTATGGAGGCAACTTAAGAAAGTCCCTTAACGAAGATGAAAGCATTTTGTACTCATTTGCTTATGCAACCCTAAGTTGATTGTTTTTTTTTTTTATTTATTTCCCCGAGGATTAGTAGGTTTGTAATAATATTTTCTAAGAAAAGAAGGAATCATATTGCCAATGGCCCGATTGGTCATTCTGTTTTATTTTGTGTCTGGTCCGACAAAGATTGTAGGTTATTGGGAAAAATTTAAAAACAAATTTATTTGTACCCACATAATTAGTGGGCGGTGACGGTATGTAGACTAGTGTGTTGTCGTGTGGCACGAGTAGAGGAAGGTTCAATCCCCAACGTGAAACGAAACAACGATGCACCTCACTCCAAACACTAACATCACAAAGAGGATTTCTGCCTGGAAGTACAAATGCCGGGCTTGAGTGCCCTAAGATTTAGATTTCCTTTAAATGTTTCGTCCTACACAATGATGGAACAGGTTTCTGTTTATGTATTTCATATCCCGGATTTATTCTCCTTTTGATGAATTTGTGATGAAATTAAGGTGGGATTTGATTAAATCGTCTCCTTCTCCAGAACCACTCTTATTTTCCTCTGCTTTTGATGCTGTTGAAAGATTCTGGAACTTTGACTTTTATGTGGTCTACATTTCCGCGATACTTAAAATTCTATACTAACCTTATGTCAACACTGGTCCTGAGAATAGAATCACAAGTAACATTCTAACGATAACGGTGTATTAAAACCTACTTACTTAGTTGGTGCTATAGTTCGGGGTGGACCTGGACATTAATCAGTGATTGCCTCCAATTAGGTCTTTTCCAGTTGCGCACTTCTTGCCCCTTTAGGCAAGGCATTCCTGTACATCATTGCCGCTCTGGATTAGAGTCGAAGGTTATGCGGGATTTTGGCTAGACATCTTAAACGCCCAATTTATATATTTTGAATCGTTTTCATTAGGACCCGTCAACGCAAACGGGATCAAAAATCTTATGGTGCATTTCTTTCTCCTCCACTTAAGAGAGAGTTCATGTTTCATATCAGTAGAGCAGGACTAGGATTGTCAAGGCGTTGGGAAAGTTGGCAGGAAAGACAAAATAGTTGCCTACTCAGCCCAAGCATACAGCGATATGCAAGCGATATTCTTCCTTTTATATATTTCTAAAGAGATGTCGTTTTCGAATGATAGCAGAGCCGATGTAGACAAAGTCTCTTACTACCTCAAAGTTGTATCTATCGATTATGACATTCTGGTCCATTCGTCGAAGTTTGATGACCTTCTTGTCGCTTATGTTTCTGTACTCTCAAAATCACCGGAAATACCTCGTTGTATTGGAAAATTCGTATCTCGTCGTTTTCACAATACTTTTAGGAATGATGAAAAAATATGACAGTGTGGAGCGCTCAGACACAACTACAGGTCCATTTAGGCAACTTACATTTATGTACTTAGTTTCCCGGCTTTAGTTATGAAGAGCTTAGATGTTCGGCACTCACCACGTCAGCCCCGAAAATCCGCCACCTGATGCGAGCATAGGCCGGACAACTGCAGAGAAAGTGTTCTGCTGTGTCATCCTCCTCACCGCAAGCAGGACATGTAGTGGTGTCGCTTAAGCCCATTACATTTAATTGTTTAGTAAAAGCTTGGTGGCCCGAAAGGACGCCTACAAGCAGCCTACAGTCGATTCTCCTCAGAGATAGACAAAAATATGCTGACCTCTTGCAAATGTCCGGACAGTTTGGTATGTCTACATCCACCGCAATCGCGCCACCGATTCTTGTGTTTACGAAAAACCCAAGCCATGACTAAAGATGTAGGCAGACCCAACACAGGTTCGGTTCCTGAGAAAAATTCTTCTGAACCTTGCCTAGCAAGCTCGGCTGTCACTGCAAATGCAAATATTAGTGTAAAAAGTTTCCTTAATGAGCCTAAAACTTAAATGATAGGTTCCAATCAGGCCTTTGATACAAGAATTCAAAGGCACCTTATAACTGTAATTTTCTACTTTCAACTTAGTCTTCAAAAGTATCCTAAATATTTTTGTTATACAAGTTTTTCCATATAATAAGTTTTTATCGGCTAAAATTTTAAATTTTTGTGGTTCATTTTAGGTAAAATTAGTTCCGTTTTCGACTTATTTCAATGTTTATCACTATAAAATGAACTGATAGGCAGCGTATTTCATCTCATTTAAAAAGCATTAATTCTTTCATTTTTTTGTTACTAACAATACGATCCCTTTTATTTATTTTTATTTTTCTTTTAGTTCGGCGGTGAACGCACAAGACGACTCTCTGCTGATCGCCTAAATGAAGCTGATTATCCTCTCAGTTCTAATGAGCTTTTCAAGGACAATACTGTCAATTAAAGCAACACAACACATAACAACAAAATGGAAATTTTCAATTCGCACAACAAAACCTAACCGCCAAACAATGTGACAATGACCCCCGCCATCCTAAAAGCCTAATACAACCCCTTTGATATAGTCTCTTTAATTACCAATTGTAAATAATCAAATTAGAAAAGTTCCCGACAAAATATATAAATGTGTATAAAATAAAACAAAAACAAAAAAATATATATTATGTAATAATAAATTTTAAAAATTGCTTTATTATTTGTAAATTTAAACATTGCAATTGATTTATTATTTTCTGAAACTATTGGCTGGAAAGTTTCAGAAAAAAAAAGATATAATATAAATTTAATGCAAAAAATAAGACTATTATTATAACAGAAAATTTTAATATGAAAAAATAATTTAAAAAAATGAAATAGAAATAGATTTTCGAACGAAGAAGTAAATAGTAAAAGTTCAGAAAGCGCATTTAAAACAATATTTAAATTAATGCTGTATTTATTGAAAGAAATATTTTAAACAAACACGCAAAATAGTGTACTGTATAATTATCTGTATAAATGTGTAATTGAAAAATAAACATTTTAAGAACTGGCAAATGTAACTTTTTTTTTATATATATTAAAAATATTCGGATTAAAAGAAAAGCGGAAAGAGAATATATACATATTTCTCTACACTGCCTGTATAACAGCCAAATAGATGGACTTATAAGGTTACTTATTACCTTAAAGGGATCCCCACGGCAGTTATATATCGGGTTTTTCAATAAGAGCGCTACAAAAGTGTTTTTAAATAAAACAAAAACGGTTTTGGATATCAATGAAATTCTTTATTCCTGTCAAAGTACGTTCGATGCCATTATGTATGGAACTCGATTTCTTTTGCATGGCCACCACGGGCAATCTTGCAGAAGTCCAGACGCTGAACCCAATTTTCGACGGTTTTCAAGCATAAAACGGCCGATACTGCTGCAATTTTGCGTTCGATATTCGTACGAAGTTCATCAATCGTCGCTGGCTTGTTGGCATAGACTTGACGGAGCCGCACAGGAAATAGTCTAACGGTGTCAAATCGCACGACCGAGGCGGCCAAGCGACTGGACCATTTCGTGAGATAACACGTTCTCCAAACTTGGTTTCCAATAAATTGATTGTGACATTCGCTGTGTGGCTTGTGGCGCCGTCCTGTTGGAACCACATGTCCTCCAAGTCCATATCAATCAATTGGGGACAAAAATATTCGGTTATTATTGAACGGTAGCGATTCCCATTCACAGTAACGTGCCGGTCTTGATCATCACGGAAGAAGTACGGCCCAATGACGCCGCCGGCCCATAAACCACACAAAACCGTAATTTTTTCGGGATGCAATGATGACTCATGGAGTACGTGTGGATTGCTGCCTGACCAATACCGCATATTTTGTTTATTGACGAAGCCATTCAGCAAGAAATGAGCCTCATCGATGAAAATCCGAATCATTTTCAAGTTGTTGCTCAGCCCAATTCACGAACATACGACACTTCTGGTGGTCAATTTAATCTTGTAAGGATGTAGGCCAAGAACTTTTCGCAAAATTCGCCACAACGACGTTACAGAGATGCCCAACGCTTGAGAACGACGTGTGAGAGACACATGTGGGCTTTCTTCAACTGAAGCCTCAGCGGCAGCAACATTCTCGACACTACGGGCACTTCTTTGTCTTACTGGCAAAGGAACATTTTGTACTGTGCCTGTGGATTCAAATCTTTCCACTAGACGCTCAATTTTTGATCTGCTAGGACGATTATGACGACCATAAATTGGACGTAGCGCTCTTAACGTTGAGGCCACTGACTCCGAATTTCGGTAGTAAATTATAATAATTTCGACTCGTTGTTGGCTCGTATATCATTCCATCATGAAATGGCAAACCTTAGCGGCAAGAAATATGGCGTCGTTTGCTGTTCCTGTCGGTCTACTTTTGTAGCGTCCCTGTTGAAAAACCCTGTATAGAGTAAACGGTTGTATCGCCCTCCATTCGACATCCTCGCACACAGGACCAAACATCCGTCGAAGGAGCCCCGTATTAACTCTCCTTTCTTGCTTACCGCCGATCACTCGGCGCCGTATATCAGAACTGCTAAGGTAAAGACTCAGTTTAGGAGTTTTGAACCCATTTTCTTCGCCAAACCGAAGTAATTCGCAATTTCAAGTCTACATCTAAGGCAGTGAAATAGAATATGATCAATTCTAGTCGAGTAAACTAAAATAGAAAATACCCTTATGAAGAGAGTAAATAAAGTTAGCCTGGGACCTATTCAACAAAAGTATTTTGCAACTCTGCCCTCTCCCATTTTATGTTCCACGAGTGAAATTCAGAGTGCTGTGTCAAAGGATTTACAAATCCAACCGTTTTAGTCAACACTCTGCAAAACTTCTATGGCAGAGTGGAAAGAGACTCCAAAAATAATTAGTGGAACGCTTGGACTTCGCACCTATTTTGTAGAGTGAAGAGCGAAATTTTGTAGTGTTTTTGTGGAATAGGTTCGTCACGTAAGTATTTAAAAAGTGTTTGGTCTGCCGAGTAATAAGACAGAGGTCATATGCCAACTCGTATGTAGTTTTCCTTTTGTAATCAAGAAGAACTCTCTGGAAGTCTTCGGGATTACCAATCGAAAACGACATTAACCAAAATTTTAATGCCGTTTGAGGAGATTGACAAACGATTTGGAATTGGTATTTGCCGACGATGAACTGCAAGCAATTATTTTGACACCAAAGAGAACTGAACTGACATGATATTGTTGAAAATTACACGAATACTGTGCGGTAGAAATTACATTAAAAAATATTGCCTCGTCAGTGGTTTGTAGTAGTTGGCATTTTAGAAAGCGGTGTTGGATGGAACGAAAAGAGTTTGACACTGAAAGCTAAAATCTCCGCGTGCATAATGCTTTCAAAAATATAAGGTCTGTAAATGTAGCGATCATTTTCGTTATCTTAACGTAAACTGATAAGTATTCGATGAAGTACGAGAATTGTGTTTAAGATGTTGAAGTGAAGTTTAATCGCTCATTTTTGTATCCTATCCAGAAACAGCAATGCTATTTTGGTATTATACTCAAGTTTAAGACGGATAAAGCCCTTGTAAAACGCAAGTTTAAAAAGAGAATATAATTTTTCACTGGTTGAGGAAACCTAATCATTTCGTAAATGTGTATGTACTTAGTCTTTCGAACAAAGGTTGTCATTACCTAACACACATACACGTACCGAGAACGGAGGAAAGCTTCATTGTATTGAATGCTTGAATTGTATTAAAGGGAGTAGGACGCAACACAGTCTCTAGCGAATTGCCAGTTTTTATGTGTTGAAGACTGATGAGTAATTAACCAGATAGTTAACTCAGCATAAGCCTGTGCCTGTCCCCTTGAAACCGCAAAAAGTTTTAACCAATGGCCGCAAAATCCACTCTTAAAATTTCTATCTGTGAATAGGTGTGAACCACAGAGTCATTAGTTTGTTATCCTCCTTTTTGTAAAGTAACAGGTCTCCATTCCCAATCTAGTTCCATGGACTCCTATAGTCAAGCAAATACATTTTTTTTAAACCATTGCACACTTACCCTAACATTTTAGTCTCAGATAATTTCCAAACACTTCCCAAATAACAAATCACTCGGTTCAAACATGTGCTTGTTCGGCTCTCTTCGGCAGACTTCGTAGTAGAACTGTCAAAGTGGTCATTTTCCCGAGTTATAGACGTCAAAAATTTTGACATTTGTAAATTGTTGAGCGACAGCGAACTATACCGCGTGGTGAAGTTGGGCTATAAAATTATTTTCGTTCCTCGGCAAATGTTTATAAATTGAAATAAAACATCATGTCTCTGTCAAGCAGCAAAATATTTCGTCGAAATCGATCACTGGGATTCGTCAGTAATCAAGTGCCAGCAATTGTACGCTATATTAAACGTCGCAGGGACAATCTGATCACTACATGCATCGGCCGTTCCTTCCAAGTGTACACGTCTAATCACTTTCGTCTCTTGCACGTGAGTAATGTCCATCCAGATGATATCACCTGCATGGTCAGTGACCGTGTTCACGTATATACCGCCTGCGATAAAACCATCTACGCCTGGAGAGCCGGTAAGCATATCGTGCATACCTTCAAAGGGCACACGAAAAATATCCACTTGATGTTGCCCTTCCGACATCATCTTATTGCCATCGATGAGGCCAATGTGTTGAAGGTATGGGACATCGGCAATGAGAATGTTTACTTGGAAATCCCATTCTCACGAAATGATTTCCTAATCACTGCTCTGGCTCATCCCCCGACATACATCAACAAGATAATCCTTGGAAGTCAGAAGGGAGAATTAAAGATATGGAACCTAAAAACCAATAGTTTGATTCACACTTTCGCTGGATTTGGCAGCAAAGTAACATGCATTGAACCGGCTCCAGCCTTGGATGTTGTTGCCATTGGTCATCACAATGGCAGAATCGTCTTGTTAAATCTTAAATTTGATGAGGTTCTTATGGAATTCAAGCAGGATTGGGGTCCAGTTACACAAATTTCATTCCGTACCGACGGACAACCAATAATGGCCACGTCAAGTAACAACGGAAATGTCGCTTTCTGGAATCTGGAGGAGAAGAAAGTAAGTTCGAAAACAGCAACAGTAAAGCAAAATTTAACTTAAAAATTTATCTACAGATTGCCAGCCAAATTACAGCTCACAGTGATTCAGTAACCACAACTGTATGCTTTCCAAATGAACCTCTTATGCTGACAACGTCGCCCGATAACTCGATGAAGCTGTGGATCTTCGATATGCCAGGTGGAGGAGCTCGTCTCCTCAGAATACGTGATGGACATCAAGCGCCACCGCTTTGCATTCGCTATCACGGCATCAAGGGCGACAGCATTCTATCTTCCAGTGAGGATAGTTCATTGAGGGTGTTCAGCACCATCAGTGAATCCATGAGCCGCAGCATGGGTAAAGCAAGCTACAATAGAAAGCAATCCAAAAAGAAAGGTACTTCGATTTGATTCAACTGTATTTGGTACTGAAAATTTAAATGTATATTTTTTGTTTTCAGGTCGCATTCAGAATGATACGCTGATAATGCCTCCGATTGTTGAGTTCACTACCGAAACTACACGGGAAAAGGAGTGGGATAGCATAGCTGCCATTCATTCGGGCATCATCGAGACCACAACATGGTCATTTCACAAAAACAAAATGGGCGATCTAAAGTTGGTTCCCAAAATTTTCGAAAATGGAAATGAGTCCAACACGCAACCGACGTGTGTTGTGATAACGCATTGCGGTAATTTCGTTATAATTGGTAAGCGACACATTTTTCATTAAATAATGTCCCGTGTTTATTTGTATAACAACTCCCGAACTCTTCAGGTTATTCCAGTGGCCACGTTGAACGATTCAATATCCAGTCGGGCTATCATCGCGCCAGTTATGGATCACCAGCTCACAAGTCCGCCGTACGAGGTGTGGCATGTGACAATCTGAACCAGTTAGTTGCCTCGGGATGCAGCAATGGTCTTCTTAAGTTTTGGCCATTCAAAGAAAACGGTACGTCTCATGCACTTCCAGCCGAATTTTTTTAACGACTTTTCAATTTACAGTCAATAAACCAAGCACTGTACTGAAC
Source organism: Ferdinandea cuprea (assembly GCA_963576555.1). NCBI lineage: Eukaryota > Metazoa > Arthropoda > Insecta > Diptera > Syrphidae > Ferdinandea > Ferdinandea cuprea. Next base: position 11,445,455 of record OY754959.1, read on the forward strand.
TTGCGTGAAGGAGTTGTGCTCATTCGTTCTCATCAAGAGAGTGCCATGTTGTGCGTGGCCTTGGAGAACTTCGAAATTTACGTAGTTGATTCAGACACAAAGACGGTAGTCCGAAAATTCCAGGGACACACGGCCAAAATCAATGATGTTACTTTCAGTCCCGACAGTCGTTGGCTGATAACCGCTGCCATGGATTCGACCATTAAGGTGTGGGATATTCCGTCATCGTACATGATCGATCACTTTAAAGTGGAACGTCCATGCGTGTCGCTTACGATGTCTCCTACAGGTGACTTTTTAGCCACCGCTCACGTTAACTACTTAGGCGTCTATCTGTGGGCCAACAAAATGCTGTTCAATCATATATCGTTGCGTTCTATCAATCCATACGACGAAGCTCCGTACATTGACCTCCCATCGAATGTTAAAGATGAGCTCACTTTGGACACCGCAATCGAAGAACTAAGTGTATGCGATGACGAAGGCGAAGAAATCGATACAAAGTACGAGACTCCCAGCCAGCTGTCAGAGGAATTGATAACCATGTCGGGCATTGCTGAATCCAGGTGGCAGAACCTACTGGACCTTGATACCATCAAGAAACGCAATAAACCGAAAGCTCCACCGAAGGCTCCAAAACAAGCGCCATTCTTTCTGCCCACAGTCGCTGGCATGGACTTCAAATTCGACTTATCCGGCGTTACAGGAGGGAATGACGACACGAAAATGATCGTGCCCGCCAATTTTAACAATCTAACAACGTTTGGGAAACTTCTTGAAGAGACCATCGAATCGGGTGACTACCGCAATTGTGTTGACTACCTTAAGAAGTTGGGACCCTCAATGATTGACTTTGAACTAAAATCCCTGCACCCAGTCGGTGGTGGTTCGTACAAATCTATGAAGCAGTTCCTGAAGATGATAAGTTACATGCTCTCGACGAATCTGGACTTTGAACTGAGTCAGGCTTATTTAAGTGTATTTCTCCGATCGCATGGGGTTTCACTAGTAGAACGACCTGAAATCGTTAAAGCACTCAAAGAAGTAGAGGAAGCGCAAAAGAAAGGCTGGGACGTCCTCGAGCAGAAATTCTTATACGGTTTGGGTGTAGTGTCGGCGCTCAGGAACTACGTGCATTAGTTGTAAATTATCATTAGATTTGAATCGAAAATATATTTTAAAAAAAAATTTATGTTAATTTTGTGTTGTTTGTTTGCGGTCATCTAGAATTTCGTCTTCGTCTTGTACTGTAGGCGGTCCCATCTTAAAGAATAGACAAACTAATATACTAATTTGTCAGCTTCATATGTCTTTGATGATGTCTTGGAAATGCTAGTTCAAGAAAAGCTATTTTCGTAAAGGTTTTCGACGATGTTTTTCAAATTTGCGCAAAACATTTTTTTTGTAGCTCAAGTTAAAGCATTTTAGGTAGTTATACCTCCACATACTACTTTACTTACTTAACGGGCTCCCGACCCGTGAAAAGTCCCTGCCTGAGATACGGCAGCCTTCCACCCTCTGCGATCCCGAGCACGCTGCTTCCAGTTGTCCAGTTTTAATAGCTAAGCCAACCACTTCTATATTGGGCGGAGGGACTGGTTCTTCATTGACTGGAAGTGGGTTCTCTTCTTGCCCCATCACTCTCTCTACATTTTGTCCGTTTAGCAGCTGCTGGAAGTGCTGCTTAAATACATCTACTTTTCCCTGCGCGTCGGTGACTAGGTTTCCATCGCTGTTACGAAGAGCCTGTGTTCCGGTCTTAAAGCCAGCAGCCAGTTGCTTGGCTTTCTTATAGAACTTCCGGCGACTCCAGATGTGCTAAGGCGTCCAACGTCGAATTTCTTCTTTTGGGCAGTTCGCAGCTTCTTCTCGTTGGACAGTCGAGCTCTGAATAAATCTGCAACAAGAAAATGGTCAGAGTCGACGTTTGCCCCTCGGTATGTGTGCACGTTCAAGATGTTGGATGCGTGCCTCGCATCGATTAGCACATGTTCGATTTGGTTGGCGGTTCGACCGACTGGAGAGCGGCAGGTTGCTGTGTGATCCTTAGTCGCGGACACCTAGTGCTACTTATCACCGTATTACAAGCTGCTGCAAAGTCAATTAGTCAGTAGCCGTTATCTGTTATCGTTTCGTGGAGGCTGTGCTTACCAACTAATCCGCCGAAGATGTTTTCCTTGCCGACTTTAGCATTGAAGTCCCCGAGTACAATTTTGACATCGTACTCCAGACAGGCTCCGTCCAAGAGGTCATAGAATTACTCCTTGAAAGGGCCTCGTCGGTAGGGGCGTGTGCACATATTAGGCTAATGTTTTGGAATGTAGCTCTGAAGTGGATCACAGCCAGGCGATCACTTATCGGCTTGAAGTCCATTACTTTGGATCTAAGCCGATTTCCCACGACGAATCCGCATCCTAACATGTGCAATCTTTTGTTACAACTGTAATATATGTCGTAATTTTGTCTTTTCATAGTACCTGATCTTATCCATCGTATTTCCTGGATGGCGGTAATGTCGGCCTTGTACCGCGAGAGGACAGACTCCTGGACCCCCCAACCTGGAGGGCCAGGCCTTGTTCTTGACCCTAGGACAGTAGGCCGGTATTTCCAGTGCCAGTAACCCACTTCGGGGATGTGAGTGCTGCCGTTGACCCATCAAGGGCTCATCCGCCACCAGCTCTTTTCCAACACCCTGGCTTAGTGTTGCATATCCCTATAGACCTGGGTTTGAAATAAGTCGAAGCAGCTCATATAGGGAGATCACTTGTTCCACCAAACTGGAACTGTGGACGCCGCCGTTGATCAATCCGTAGAATTCGTCCGCCACCGTCCGGAAACAGGAGAAGTTCCTTAGTGACCTGGCACTCCTCCCCCCCCCCCTCTCTCGTCAGCTGCCACCAACGACCTTCCACAGGGGTTGGTTACCCCATCACCAGTCGAGGTACTAGGCACCCAGCAGTCACCACTGGGAGGTGAGAAGTAAGAGTTGATGGTGTTATGCTAAAGTGAGAACGCTTGTGTTCTCATATAATCGCAATCACCATCCTTTTGACCACCTCCTCCACATAAGCTGTGTTCAATGAGGCTGTCCAGCTCCAAAGCATGTAAATTGCAGATTTTCGTGTTCAATGAGAACAATTTCTGTGCAGCTCATGTTTGCTTTTTTTTCAATGACTCTTCCTGGACTCTGCCCTGAGCACAATTTTTGAGTCAAAATCAAATGTGATTGCAAATTAATTTTTTTTTCCTCGAAGTGAAAAGTTGTTTCTTGATTAATTAAATGAAAGAAATCGAAATATCTTCTGATAAAGGGCAATCGGTTGTTGTCAAATGCTCCCCCATTATTCCATTATTTTATTGTTAATAATAATCTATATCAGCTGAAAATAAAAATTATGACAGCATTTTGAACAGCTGGAGTGGAATTGGCAAATCATCACTTACTCCATGTAAGTTGATTATCAGATTGACAATCACCTCTTTGATATCGATTTCGCGTGACAGCTATTTAGGTGTCGCTTTCATACATTTAGTATTATAGTTATTAGTAAGAAGTAGTCAATAACTACAGTGAATACTCATAACAAAATGTCATGGTGTGTTATTCCAATAACTTGTGATCGCCGCAAAGTGTTATCTTTACTTCGTCTACACAGAGCAAAGAAAAGTTGGCAAGCGACACTCAACTACCAATTTAACAGCTTCCACCCTTGTTTTACAAATTGCCCAAACAAATTTGTGGGCTAACTTTTTCGGTTAGGGAGTGATTTACTCCCTCGTTGTCTCTATTTTACAAAGTTTTAAGCTTACACCTTTAAGCAGTTTTTTAGTGAAATTTAAAGCTACTTAAAAAAGGAAGGGAACAGATCTAACGTATTTCATTCGAATTTGAAGTGCAGTGTATATGTGCATTTATTTCATTTTCGATTGGTAATCAAGAGGACTTCCCGTTTCCGACTCTTCTGAAAGTGATCGTTTGGTACTCAAATGACAGTTCTCTCATGGAAGACAAATTTGAATTTAGAAACAAAACCAGAAGCATTAATACAACCAAGCTCCTGAAACGTCAGAATCAATAAATGTAATTTTTGTTGCTGATGGATTTAATAATTCTTCAATTTCTAGTCATAATTAAATGAATATTATTACCAAATTTAATTAAACATTTAAGGAAATAATATTACATTGGTATAATATATAATTTTTTTTATTTTTTGTTTGAAATATATATACATACATAAATACAAACGACATGTACACTTAAAATTTTAATGAAAAATGTTTGCTTATTCGATTGGCATCACCGATCGGAGAGCTCCCTTCCGGATTACCAAACGAAAACGACTTTAGTATTTGTGACAAAAATGAACATTGTTTAGTTTAGTTAAGTTTATTAGTATTAATTCAATACTTAACAAATCCATTCATACTATAATAATTTAATATAAATATTTACAAATTTATTTAATTCAGACTTCTAATCTCATTATATATTTCTTTTTAAAAAATCTAGACATTTACTTTTAAAAATTCGAAAATTTTGTTCAATATTTATTTCGTTAGGTAGACTATTTAAAACCTTTATAAATAATTGTGTTTTGAGCCGTGTTTTGGAGCTTCTGGAGCCTTTCTATATGACCTTGATTGCAGCATGAAAAAAGTATTGTAGCGCAAAACTAAAAAATGAGGTAATGAACAGTAATATGAACCATTATAGCTTCCTTATCATCCATTTGCTTCCTGATTCTTTTAAAGAAAAAAATTTGTATAAACACGTGTAGTCCACTTGTTCGTGCATGTTTAAATTCTTATCAATTACCATTCCCAGATATTTTATGCTGTTTACGTTTTCGTTTCACTTGGTAGATTTATTTCCATTATTTTAGTTTTTTTTGTTAAGTTTTAATTTGTTCATTTTTAACCATTCATTTAATTTAGCTATATCGTGGTATATCGCTTGCGTCTGCATTCATCGACGTTCTTTCCCTCAGCATCAATCAATGTATCATCAGCGTATAAAAGATTTTCACAAAATTTTACTATCATAGGCATGTCATTTGTGTAAATAATAAAAAGTAACGCTCCTAGAATCGAGCCTTGCGGAATTCCTTGTTCAACCTCAACACAATCTGAAACGTAATTTTTAACTTTTGTTCTTTGCACCCTCCTTTTCAAAAACGATCTGAACCATTCCAGTTCTTTATCTCGAACCCCGTACTTAGACAATTTTCTCAAAAGTATTTCCCTATCAATTGTTTCAAAAGCACGTTTGAAGTCAAAGAAAAGTGCTATTATTTTCTTTTTCGATCCGGCACCCTTCCATACGTTTACAATGTGGTTAACTGCTGCTTCACATGAATAATTTTTTCTATATCCAGACTGATACATTGATAAAATATTATTAATTTCAAAATACTTTTTTATGTAACTGTTGCTTTACCACTGTCTCGATATTTTTTTCGGTTGTTCTAAGGGTGTTGATGGGTCGAAATTCTTCACTTTTATTTGTGTTTGCAACTTATTCAACTGGTGTAACCATAGAATCCTTCCATGAGTCTGGAAACTCTCCCGTTAAGAGTGAATTATTCACTATCATAAGTATTCCAATTGTCCATTATTACTGTTGGGCTTATTTTATCGAAATCCATATTGTTTTTCAGTTTTTTGCAAACGATTTTCCTTTCATCTATCGTTATTTCTCGGAATCTAAATCTACTCTGTGCTTCATTTATTTCACGTTTTCGATTGGTTTATCGATTTCTTTCACACTATTTATAAAGTAATAATATTTAATTTGAAATTTCGCAGTCGCTTTTATATTCTTTACCATTAAAATATATGTGTTTTATTTCATTTTGCTGTTGCTTTAAAACCATTTTTTTAAGTGCTCTCAACACAACAATGCCCAACAAAAGCGATAAAAATTAGATAAGAAATAGTAATAAACACTTTAGTTAAGAAATAGTAATAAACACTTTTTCTCCGAATTAACGACGAAAACCAGCTGTCAAAACATGTCACAAATGAACGTTGCACTTTTCTCACTGCTTGGCCCATTGCTTCAGTGTAAGTGTCGCTTACACATTTTTGAAATTATTATAAAACACCAGATTTGAAGCGTGAATACCCTTAATGTATGAACGTGTATAACCGTTTGGCGCTGATCACGCTGTTCGATAAAACTAACACTTAAAAATTTAATATTTCTTGTGAAAATATGCTCGCAGCATATTAGATTTCTCCTAGACATATAAAAAATACAATTGTATACACTTTGTAAACAACCATTTTTTAAAAATGGAATAAATTGTATTAAGTTTAAGAAGTACATCGCACGAACCAAATCACTTGGGTAAAGATCGATTGCGAAGAGAGTGGGTTCAAGAAACAAAAAGGAAAGGAAAGGAAACAAAAAATACACCCTCAGTCTCATCGAAGCTACGACTGCGATCTTGATTTGTTTGTGTATCTTTTACAACTTAAACAGAATTGAGCAGTAGAATGGCCAAACGAATTGGTTTAAGCTATATATGTACATAAGTGTATTGTTACTATTGATATGACGAGTAGCAAAATTATTGAAGATTTCGTCACTTTGGTGGATGTTAAAAGCATTACTACGATACGATAAAAATAAGCATCGCCATAATAATGATGGCAATGTCCGTCATAAACCTCACTCTTTTCAGTCTATATGATTCCCAGCTGTTTGCAATCATCCAGTTTACCTTTTCCAGATTTTATTTAAACTGAGCATTACAACAACTAACTACAGGGCCAACCATAATAGACTTTCATGAGCTTTAATGAAATATCTGCATAAATAAAACTCGTAAACAGTACAGTATGACATCGTTGACAAGAGTGTAAATTAAATGAGACGTTCAGTAAGGAAATTTGACAATTGACACCAACAATTTATATTTTTACTTAACATCACTTTATATTGTCACTATATTTTTTAAAGTTTAAAATTTAATTTTCCACATTTTTTTATTTGCTCGAATATAAAATTTTTGACGTTTTGCTTGATTTGCGTAATTTTGTTCAAAGTTCATTATGGGTAATTAGAACTTTTGACAGAAATTGAATGGACTTTTCGTTCGGTTTCGACATAATGGTAATCCCACTTAAGTCTATTATGGTTGGCCCTTAACCGATCGCGTTACTTCATGTGCGTGAATTGTTATTCAACGCTGTGCTTTTGGTAATCTTGGCTGATGTGAACATTAAATCAGACGGTTGAACTTGGTTCAATGGACATCTCGGGAAATTCAACAACATTCTTTCTCATTCCACTTGCTTTTATTTTAGTTCAAATATGGTCGGAATTGAGCACATATATATTTGTAGTGCTTAATTTTATTTCGCTTTCTTAAGTTTATACAACAAGGCCGCCGGCTCTGATGGTCTACCTGCAGAGCTTTTCAAATACGGAGGTGATGTTATGGTAGGGCGCATGCACCAAATCATCAACCAAGTTTGGGTGGAGGAAAGCATGCCCGATGACTGGACCATCGGCTCCATATGTCCAATATGCAAGAAAGGTGATACTATGTCTTGCAAGAACTATCGACGCATATCCCTGCTTAATGTCGCATATAAGATCCTATCCAACGTACTGTGTGAACGTCTCAAACCTTTCTGCAACACACTAATCGGCACGTACCAGTGCGGCTTCCGGCCCGGCAGATCAACTGTAGACCAAATCATCACACTAAGGCAAATCCTGGACAAGACCAACGAATATCAAGTCGAGACACACCATCTCTTCATCGACTTTTAAGCCGCATATAACAGCATTCATCGTCAGGAGCCGAATTCGGGATCCCGTCAAAACTGATCTAGATGTGTCGCACGACACTAGATAACACGCGATGCAATGTGCAGTTTGGCAGCAGCTCATCTGAACTCTTTCAAACATGCACCGGATTTCGGCAAGGAGATGCGCTGTCGTGTGATTTCTTCAATCTTGTTCTTTAGCAGATAGTGCGCAGGGCTGGTGTCAACACGGAAGGCACTATCTTCAACAGTCCAACTGCTGGGGTATGCGGACGATATAGATATCATCGGTCGATCCCAGCGTGCCGTGATAGAGGCTTTCGCGGCTATTGAAGAACAGGCGAAACTAGTTGGCCTAGTGAATGAGGACAAGACTAAATATATGCTATCCACAAACAATCATCTGTCCACCGACTGTCACTGTTGATAGCAGCAACTTCGAGGTAGTTGAGGAGTTCATCTACCTCGGGGTAAACATCAACCCCACAAATGACATCTTAGTGGAGATCCGTCGAAGAATTGCCCTAGGAAACCGCTGCTACTTCGGTTTGGCAAAACAAATGGGTTCAAAACTCCTGACTCGAAGGACAAAGTGCATGCCTTACAGAACCCTCATCCTGAAAGTTCTGATATAGGAAAGGAGAGTTAATACTGGGATCTTTGAAAGAAAAATCCTTCGACGGATATTTGGTCCTGTGTGCGAGGAGGGCGAATGGAGGAGAAGATACAACCGCGAACTCTATGAGCTGTACAATATGTGGACGTAGTCCGAAAAGCCAAAACTCGTCCACTACATTGGCTCGGCCACATCGAGCAAATGGACAACAACGCTCCAGCCAAGAAGATCTTCAAATCCCAGCCCCCAGGTTCGAGACGACAAGGAAGACCGGACCTCCGTTTTAAAGACCAATGCCAGAGCGCTTGGTCTGGACAACTGGAAGAAAGGGTGGAAGGCTGCCGTATCTCAGGCAGGTACTCTTCACGGTTCGGGAGCCCGTTAAGTAAAGAAAGTATGTAAGTTTCTTAAGTCTATGAGGCACCGCCATATATCATTGTCATTTGTAGGTTAAATTTATGTAATTATCGAAAGTCTTGCCGTTCAAGTCGCTGAAGAAAAAAAAAAAACTCTTAAATTATGTTTTCAAAATCCTAGCTGTATTTTTTTTTTATTTTCATTATATTCCTCATGTTTACAAGAAAATGATTAAAACAAAATATGTAATAAAGTTGTTTCCCAAAATTGCTGACACAATTTGGAAAACAAAATGAGAAATCCAGGGAATACCTACTCTCCAATTTCAAAAGTATTAAGTATATTTCATATGAAAGCATGAATCAATGATTGTTATAATATATACGTGTAAAAATAAAATTATATTTAAAAAATAGACACTATCCATCCAAGTGGCCTTTAGAGAAGCGTATTTCAAAAAAAAAAAAAAAAAAACACAATAAAGTAAAAAATAAGTCCACGCATTAAAATATTTAAAAAAAAAAACACAAGCTGCACACCGGATTAAAATAAAACAATTCTGTCTATAGCTGAATGTAACAATAAAATAAATACAGAAAAAAAAAATGGATAAATATTCTATAGGAATTTTTGTTTGCATTTGGAAGATTTAAACTTTCGTTTCCACTAGTAGTTTTGTTCAAAGAGATAAAATGGAATTGTTTATATGTATATTTATTTTATGCTTTTATAGTGAGTGTTATACTATTACAATAATTTTTTTATTTTTTTTTTTGTTTTTTTTTTTGCTAAATCACACCAATGACAAACGACTGGTTTTGCAAGTTGGAGAAAATTTATTTGAGAGAACACGCGCATTGCATGGTAGGTAGAGACTAATTGCGCACAGAAGCAGCTAAATGTCGTAAATGAAACGAGTGACTACGCGCGCGCGCGCGCCTTAGCTATCTATTCACAATGCAAAGTAGAATTTGAGTTTGAGTTTGAGTTCAAGGTGTTGTTTTTGTTTGTTGTTGTGGTTTAGTTTATTTAAAAACAATAAAATAGCCTTAACACGAAATGTACAAGTGAAGTTCAATATTCTGTTCTGTTGTCTCTTGTTGAAATTCGAAATTCGTGTCGAGATGTTGCTTGGTTTCCCTTGTGTTGCGCCTCTTGATTTTGTTCCTCGTTCTATCGATATCGTAACTGTTTATAGCCATTCTTCTTCGCAGTGTACAGGATTGGTTTGTTTTCTTTTTATTTTTAATTTTTTTTTATATGTCTGAGTTAGTTGAAATCTTGCTCTAAGGGATGTATATGTTGTATGGATGTGTAAGTAGCTTAATTGGTTGTACATTGTTGTATTCTTGGACCAGCCTGGTGATAGCAATCCTCATCCTCATCATATGCTTGACGATGAGAGCGTGAATTGGCTCGATCCGCGAGATCAACCTGAAGGAGTAAAGGAGAAGCAAATGTTAAAGAGAGAGTTGATAGTTGAGAAGAGTTTGCAAATGAAAAGAAGACATTTAGCAAAAAAATAAAAAATCTTACCAAGTCGACATCTTCGCCATCAATTGGAATATCGAATTTTTCCCGTGGTGGTAAGCACTGCTCGAGGGCTGGAATAACAGCAATTGGAATTGTTTCGGGGAAGATAACCTCGAACTGGATAATCAATCGTCCCTTTTCCATTGGATTCTTGTAGTGTGGCATACCCTCTTCCAAGACGCACTTTGCCTGTTCGTTCTTGATAATCTCGCCGGGTTTCGAATTAATGATTAGATCACGATTATCCAATGTCCGGACTACCCGCTTGAAACCGCACAAAGCCTCAACCAATTGAATTGGCATTTTCAATGTCAAATCGTCACCCAGACGCCCAAAAGTGCCGTGTTCCTTCTCCTCCAACAGAATGATAATATCACCAGACTGCAAATCTGGTTCGTGGTCACCTTCTCCGGCAAAGACGATCTTTTGTCCGTCACGCATACCTTTGTCGATGTGCACTTCCAAGACTTTGCGTTCGCGTATTGTCTTGCGGCCGCTGCATGTCTTGCAGCGATCCTTCTCTGAAATAATCTCACCCTGACCCATGCATTTGCGACACACTTGTTCGATGTGTTGCACAACACCGGGTCCGATTTGTTGAACGCGGGTCTCGTAGCCATTGCCTCGACAATGTACACACTTCTCGATTGATCCCTTCTTGCCACCGCGTCCTTCGCACTTGTCACAAATGACGTTCTTTTGTAGCGCGAGTTTGCGCGTCGTACCATTGTATAGCTCCTCCAATTGCACGCCCATCTGATGGATTACGTCTTTGCCGCGCCGTTCACGTCGTCGTCCACCGTGGCCAGATCCGAAACCACCACCAAAGAACTTCTCGAAGAAGTCCATGGGAGTGCGGAAGTCGCCAGAATCGGCACCTCCCTTCTTGATAGCGGCCTCACCACCCTCATCGTAAACAGCTCGCTTATCGGTATCCGAAAGGATTTCGTAAGCCTGAGAAATAGCCTTGAACTTCTCTCCCTCATTTGGGTTCTTGTCGGGATGGTATTTAAGGGCTAACTTTCTGTAGGCTTTCTTGAGTTCTTCAGGTGAAGCATTTGGCTTTACGCCCAAGATGTCATAGTAACCTGTTTCCTTGACCATTTTTCGGCACTTGCTGTTGCTGTTAATCTGTGAGCGAAGTTAGTTCTGCAAGAGAATAAAAATATAAAAATAAAATACATACGTATATTTTCGTTTCAAATTGGATAAACAAATGACGCAAATCCGAATGCGGAAAGGCGTCGCCGCTGATGTTATAAAAATTCACAGTTTGGGGGGGGGGGGGGGGGGGGAGGGGAGGGACGGCTGCCCTCTTTTGCATGCCAAATTACGGGCCCGTGATGGAGAAAACTCAAACAGGAAATTCGAATGCAATGATACAATAATTCTAAATGCAACGGGTAGGTACACCTCATTTGGTTTTGCATTACTTAGGGTGACTGCGACATTCAGATTTACACCTGGTCAAGGTCATCGAATTAAAAAAAAACAAATACTCATTGTCTTTCGCAGCGTCGATCATGATCGCCCACTCTAAAACTTGACATGGTGGCATGTGGGTAATGGAATTAGCGTACATCATCGAACAGCAAACAGTTTCGGTGTGTGTGTGTGTGTGTGTGTGTGTGTGTGGGAGTGTATTGTGTAACAAAATTGCATTTAAAACAAAAATCTTCACAACAGTTCTACTTAGCACGACTGTAGCAAGTGTAACATATACCTACTATTCGAGGTGGATTTCTAAAGCTCAACGTTTTTTTTAAACTACGGAATATATTATTAAATCGATTCCAAATACACATGCAAAGATTGATAGACGAATACGCACATTTAACTCACGCTAAGCAGATAATTGATAAGCAAATGGTGGTTTGCGATTTAATAAAAAGGTACAATATCTGCCAATCAGTGGTTTTAGAGCCAAAAATGGGGCACGTGTCAAATTAAACACATCAAAAAGCATAGAAGCGGACAGCTTTAATGGACTTTGAACTTGAATATGCACATCACCATCGAAATGTAGGCGATATGTGTCTCGATGATGTTATTACGTAAATAATAGGACTTTTCGGCTGGTTAATTATGCATGAAAATTTAGCTCTATGAAATGTATTCTTAGAGAGAGGAGGAATGGCAACAGGAAAACGTTTTGAGTTTACTAGTCGTTGATTTTCTAAACTTTTACTATATTTTTTTCACTATAATATTTTCAAGACAACAACTAATAAGCAGTTATTTGTTTTAGGTATCACAGCATGCAGCACTCACTCAACTAAGTTGTCTACCACAAAACCGAAAAAAAAAAAACAAATAACTCCCAGACAACTACCACCATCTTGTTTGTCTGATGGGAGGAGGGAACTTTTTAAATTATAACCAAGTAAAGGGGCCGTAACTAAACTATTTGAATCACTAGAGTTTAATCCATTTCGAATAAGCGACAAATTTACACTTCAAAAAAGCGTTCCTAAAGGTTTGTTCAGTAAGATTTGTATCTTTGTAGTACTTTGAACTTTACGATTAGTTGAAAAATTACAAAATTAACATTAAAACTAATAAAACAATAAATTCAAATAGGAGGATAAACGATAGGAATAAAAAGAACGAATAAAGGATACGTAGATAGGGAATTAATGAGGTGCTAAAATCGAGGAGAAGGTGGTTAAAAAACTACACTTTTAAATCTAGTACTGCTATAAGCATGAAAGAAAAACAAACGAGACGAATTTAAATAGCGATAATGAGGTAAGTTAATAACAAATGTCCTTTCGGAGCGAAAAAAATTAAGTTTATTATATAAATACGCTGGGCATTGATTTTGTATTGCTACTTGCTACTCATCGAAAACATAAGCAGCACTCCTTACCATCGAAATAGATTAGTTTTAAAAATATTTAGATAGGGTGATGGCACCAGTAGTCAGCCCCTTAACTTTATATCTATATTAAAACTTAGTTTCAAAATCAGTCAGTGACCTTTTAAAAAGCCTATTCGATTTTTCAGAATGGTTGAAATGTGTAGATTGGCAAAATGCTAAGGTTTTTGGTTACGTTTCAACCTAATTTAATTGGGCTATGTGTGATTTTTGAGTAGTCGGCCCCTAATCTCGAGTAGTAGTCGGCCTCGCAAGTATCCTATAGTCAGCCCCCAATTAGTTTTTCTACATTTACAGTTTTGAACTATAATAGTTAACAATACTTTTAATATAAAATATTTTTTTTCAGAAATAGTTACAAATAATTTTAAAGTAAAAAGGAACATTTATTTCCGTCACTTGAACACAGTGTTTTATAAAGTTCTTAAACCTAGGTATAAGGCTGGTAGATCTACCACCACAAATCTCTCAATATTTTGTAACACGGTTTTGAAAGGCCTTGAGAAAGGGTTACAGTGTGACGTAATTTATACGGATTTTGCTAAGGCTTTTGACAGTGTAAACCACGTCTTACTAATTTCCAAACTTAAAAGGTTTGGATTTCATTCCAATGTTCTTGAGTGGATTCGCTCATATCTGACCGATCGTATTCAATATGTTCGCATTAATGACGTACTTTCATCACCAGTGTATGTTACGTCTGGAGTCCCACAGGGGAGCCACCTAGGTCCTTTGCTTTTTCTTCTGTTTATTAATGAAATTCCTGATTTATTTATGAACTCCCATTGCTTAATGTTTGCCGATGATTTGAAAGTGTTCCGAACTATTCAGTCTGACTATGATTGCATCCTTTTACAGGAAGATCTTGAAAGACTATATGTGTGGTGTCAAAATAATGATCTTCGGCTAAATGTTTCAAAGTGTCAAAGCCTTTCCTTTTGTCGCAACCTCTCCCCTGTTTCATTTACGTACGCGATTAATAACTTACCTTTATCCATTATTCCCTCAAAAAAAGACCTGGGAGTCATATTTGACAAAAAACTTGATTTCTGTAAGCATATTGACTTCTTGGTTGCTAAAGGTAATTCAATGTTGGGTTTTATATTACGGAATTCTAAGGACTTTCGGGATCCTCATACACTTAAATGCCTGTTCTTTGCATTTGTCAGGACTAATCTTGAATATTGTAGTATTGTATGGAATCCTTGTTATGAGGTACATTCTATTAGAATTGAAAAGATCCAAAAACGTTTTACTAGGGTTGCATTTCGGAAACTACGCTGGAATATTGAAATGTCTACGTATATGACAAGATGCAAACTATTTGGCATCTTACCTCTTTTTAAACGTAGACAATACTTTTCGGTTATGTTTGTTCGGGATTTAATAAATAATCATATCGATTGCCCTCTACTTCTATCGTTAATTGGTTTTTATGCTCCTTCAAGAGTTCTTAGAAATCGTTTACTATTTTATGTTCCTTATCATAGGGTTAATTATGGTTGTAATGAACCAATTTCGAGGTGCCTAAAAGAGTGTAATAAGTTTAGCAGCCTACTTGAGTTTGATCTTACCAGGGACTCGTTTAAAAATAAACTTTTTTTGGCATTAGGCCTTGGTGGTAGTACTTAAGTATTAAAATTTTGTAATTAGGTAATCTAACGAGAACAGTGAATGTTCTCATTTGATGAAAATAAATAAATAAATAAATAAAAAACTAAAAAAATAATAAATAACAATTCAAGACGAAGAAAAATATATAATAAATATTAAGCAAAGTGCTTTAAAAGCACAATATTACAGAAAAATAATAAATAAAGTTTATAAAATTAAGATTATTATTTGCAATTTTCACAGAAAAAAGTTTCGCCCTGCATTTTCTCAAAACGTTTTCCAGCAAATAGTGTACATAAATCACAGCCAATATTCTTAAAATCATTGTCTTCGACATCAAAAACTAGCTCCTCATTGCAATTGGAGCACATCATTTTCTGTATTCTCGTTTTGCACTTTGATTTTTCCCTTCCAGATAGTTGTTTTACTCTCGTTTTCCAAGCGTTTTTCTATACGGCTTTGATTTCTAATTTCCACATCCTCAGCTTTTTTGGCTCTTTCTATTGCTTTTTTTTACTGAAAAACTGGTAACGTTAGTCCATCAGCACTGAAAAGCAACAGAACAGTTATTGTCTCCTTGTCGCATGCAACTTTATAAAGCTTTTCAGGACCTAAAACAACCCCGAATTTTGAAGACAGACTGAAGGATGTTTCATCTCCATTAAAGATTCTGGAAGTGTCTTTCAAAATATCGGATGCATTTACTTCTTGTAAATGTTTCTTCAATCATCGAAACCTTCAGCTGTTCTAAGCGACAATTCTGGATGGCGCTTGAGAAAACCCTAGTACCACGTTTTGTCGGGTAGGCCATCTTTAAAAGGTGTCTACCGGTTATCTTCCTGAATAATTTTTTGTGTCGTGTTTAAAAGATCCGATGGTTTCTGTGGAAATCCGCATTTGACCAAATTCATTAACCAATCAGCAAGAGCTTGTTCTTCGACTACACTGAAGACGGTGTCGGGTCCCATTTTCTGGGTTTTTCGAAAACTCTGCAATGAATGCGGTCTTGCAGAGTGCCCCTAGGGGCATTGAATTCCCGACTAGCTCTTCTAATTGACCAATTTTCATGAAGTATTTTTTTTAAAGCTTCTGACAATGCTTCTTCTGTATATTTATAAAATGAACGTTTAATTTTGGATCAGGGTTCATTTTTTTTAAAATACATGCATTAAAAATAATTTTTGATATGTTTTACTATGTATTTTGAATCTACAACATAAGTGGCTGAGATAAGAAAACTGGTCTCCTAAAGTCAGCCACCAGTTTACTGTCTATGTAAATTTTTTTTTCTATATTCCTTATGAAATCCTTGCGAAAACTAAAGTTTTTAAATCGAAAAGTGACAGCTGCATGGTAGCAATTTTTTGCACGCAGTCAAAAGAACCGTTAATCTAGTGAAAAATATTTTTTGCTTGGAGGTGAGACCACAGTATTTACTATAACGATGCACTTTGTGCTCAAGAGGCTGACTACTGGAGAGGGCTTACCTCTCACAGCCATCACCCTATTCTTAATAAAAATAGCACCGTAAAATAAACAACAAATGGAAATGCTTTTCGAGTTTCTATAATTTTCATTGCAGGCAGATTTAAGTACATATATAACACGTGAACGTGACATCTGATGGTTTCGCCTTTTAACTGATAATGAGTGTCCGTTGCGGTCAATGACCTAAATTTGTTAGGCACGGGAAATGTGAAAACAAATCGCGGTTAACCCTATGTGAACGTTAAGAATGTTTGCTAAGAAGTACGATTTGAATGCGATGCCAAGTCCAACACAATAGACTGCGACAGAAATTCAACTACGAAAACTATCACATAAATTATCATTTTCTAGACTAGCAGCAATTTGTGAATATGTCAAACATTTTTAGTTCTTTTTTTTAATAAATTTGAAAAAGCGAAACGAATAGGGATCTTTTCAAAAACACAATTGCAATAGCATTGTTATAGTTCTCGACAAATTAAATAACAAATTTTTTATCATAACTTGCGAGCCATTTGCTATGTAAACATGCAGACAGACAACAAAGCTAATATATGCTTTTGTGATATTTGAAGGTTAAACAAATTAAAAGAAGAAACAAGACAATCATCCCTTTTGTTTTATTTTATGTGCATTTTTACTTTCTTTTTACTTTCTTTGTAAGGGTTTGAAGACCTGGTGTAAATTTTGTTTGTTTGTTTGGTAGGATGGACTGCGTTCAGACATAGCACCTGCATTTTCATAAAAAAAAACACATTGATCCGACATTAATCAGTTGAACAAAGTGACATTTTTAAACTTATTTTCGCAATTGGTGCAACGCATGAATGACTCGTGAAAAAATTGATCGAGTAATTTTTTAACTCATTATTTTTTGAAAGTGAATTCGAGACCCGATGTCAGGCTAATGTTAGTGAATTAACTGACCGAACACAACAGTCAACCATACTCCCGTTGGATTTGTCAAAAATTGAATACACATCCTGCAACTGGAAAAGTTAATTTACGGGGCACCTGCATTTGCAATACTGCACTTACTGCGATACAAAAGATTGTGCTCAGTAAGTTATAGGGTATTTGATAGGAAATGATTTCCTTGCTTTCATTGACATCGGCATTAAAAAATGGCAACAACAAAAGAAGGAGAAATGTAAACTTTGTTTTTTTACTGATTAGAGTTAAGTTGTCGTTTAAGACGTCAAAATGTGTAAATATTTAACGCCTGGTGACTTTCGAACTTCATAAATCATTGATTCAATGCAGGCATAAATGCATATAGGGTAGAGTCGCCAGTTGCCGGCCCCTTAAGGATTTTTCGTCATTCAAAATCGCACAGTAACAGCAATTATTAATATTTTCGAGTAAATGTTGAAGTGAATTATTCTTTATTAATTTATTCATTGGTGAAATAAAAAATTAATTAATTATTCTTACAAAAAAATTATTTATTTACGTTTTTTGTAAAAAAAAGGTCATTTTTTCCAGTGGCCGGCCCCTTGTTTCCTATTTCCAACTAGGTGGTGTTCCATTTTCGGCCACCGAGTAAATAAATGGTGCTGCGACCTAAGAACTTTAAAATCACCAAAACCCGTGGGCTGAAGTATATGGATTTTGTTTGGAGGAAGTGCATATGAAATCATGTTTTTGCTGCTTCAAGAGTCTTAGTTGGTCGCTTAGTTCAAGGGATAAGACGCAAACATGGTCCAACCGTATCAGATCTCATGCACACCGCATTAACAATAGTATGAAACTGGTGTCAAGACAAAGGTCTAAATGTTAACCCCTCAAAAACAACAATTGTTCCCTTTACCCGGAAAAGGAGTCACATCATTCCGACCATATTACTGAACAACACTCCAATACCATTATCAACGGAAGTAAAATATCTCGGTATTACACTTGATAATGAGCTTTCTTGAAATGCTCATCTAGAACGCACCCTAAGTAAAGCGACTGCCATATTATGATCATGCTAAATGTTTACGTTAAAAAATAATACATTGGACCTACCTAACTATTGAGTCTTACCAATCATTACGTATTCTGTTCTGGTATGTTGTTATCTGCCTAGAAAGCACTTCAAAGGAAACAAAGACTAGCATGCATAGGGATCACGGGTGTCATGCGCTCCTGTCCATCCACTGCCCTAGAGGAACTCCTTGACCTCCCACCGTTACATGCACGAATTTCACTTCGTGAAAAAATTCAAACAGGGTGATCTCACAGGACACTTAAGTATCTGAAAATAAAATTCATTGCCTCTTCAGACCCTGATCGTAACTGACTTCTCCTCAGGTCACTACGCCGTGAACCATCATCTCATAAAAATGGGGAAAAGTTCTACAGATCTGTGTAGAGTCTGCTTTGAACACTCAGAAACGGCAGAACACATCCTATGCGATTGTCCAAAAGAGGCTTAAATGCTTCAACAAATGACTCAGCGAACCTCTGGATATTGTGAAATCATCATCATCAAACCGTAAGGTTCATCAAAGACCTGGGATTGTCGCCAGACCAAAACACTTATTAAACACTCATAGGGAGCACAAAAATTATTTTTCACCCCCATATCTGAGAAAAAGAGAAGAATTCTAAAGAATATCTAAAGCATCTTCATTTGTTAAGTATTCCTTGAGCTATTTCTTATTCTTCCTCTGTTATTCGAGAGCGGATCTTAAACCTTCTTGTCGATGCTCTAATTGACATTTTGTTTTCACGGATCCAATTAAGTGTCGTTTTACATCTGCGTCTTTATGCAGATAGAATGGTGCCCTTTTACTTGTCCCTAACATGCATCTCATTTGCCTGGGACATATTTAAGTCGCTTAATGTCGTCGCTTAAAACAAGATTTTTAATATTTATAAATATTTTAGAAACCTTATAAATATTTGCTAAAATAAAACAAGGGGCCGGAATTAGTATACGTGTGTCCTACATCTCCTACAATAGGCAACCACGTTAATTTTTGTTACATATATCCGGCCCCCTCAAAATAACAATAAATATAAAAGTTTTGCACATTTAAAAGCTAATTTTAATATAAAATAATATATTTTATAAGAAAAATAACATTTCCCAACATTTTCTTAGAAAACACTAATTCCGACAGGAGTTTAACTAACGATTTTGGCAGTAAACTCATCCAAAAACCCTTCCCGATACATCACGAGGCAAATGAGTTGATTTATCGAGAGCGACTAAGCAAAGGCAACAGGGATTTTGGCAGATTAAGAGAAGAACAAAACTCGGAAACAGAAATATATACGATTTCACTAGTTACATCGACTTTTCTGAGAGGTGGCCGAAAACTGGGGGAGGCCGCAATTAGGCCACTCTACCCTATGCTAGCGGCATTGTTATTAAAATCTCAAATTGAATTTGGCCGAAATTAGTTTTATTACGACCGAATCTCTTTACATTGAATACGGATTCGACACACGTCGAAATTTCGCATACGTCATAACCACGGTGGTGAAAGACCAGTAACTTCGTAAATGATAAAATTGATTAAACCATCGAAAGTTAGGGATCAATTTTAAGAGTGACAATCAGAACGAACATGGGAAAATTACTCTCGATGGCGAGTTGAGTCGATTTACTCTCGCACAATTACTTCTGGTTCCGTTATAAACATGAAAAAAAAATGCAAATGTGAATGTGTAGGTATCTGCTTTGACATTTGAGTTTTGAAATTGAGAAATGGAAGGTCAACCTCAGGGTATACTTCTATCCAGGCGCGAGGCGTGAACCAACTGAAAACTAACTGTCTTACTGATGACCTGTTAAATTTTTACCCATTTTTTAAATTTAAAATTTAAACAAAAAACGCCTACTTTCTGCCCGGAAAATGCTGAAACGAACATTTTTTTTCTTCACGAAGGCAAACAGCTTTTAAAAACTTTTACTTTTGATGGAATTTGAGTAAGGAAGACGATAACTCGGGTACATTCTCGCCTTCCTCTATGAAAATTCTTCACTGGATATTTTGTAGTATATGAAATATCCAGCGACGAACTGAAAAGTAAATGTCTAAATGATGGCATTATTTTTCCCTTAGTTATTCACTATAACCTCATACCTACTCGCTTGATGAAAACAAATTGTTTTAATGAAATTTTTTTAATGGAGGTTCAAGTTGAAGGTATTTATAATATTTTACGTGTTAGTATTTCTTTCAATGTGGCAATTACTATTTATAAATAAAGTCGTATTCCAAGGCAGAAGGTAACACCAATTTTTTTTTTTAATAATAACTACTTTCTCACAAACTGACATGAATGAGACTTTTGACAAAATATGTATTAATCTGCTATTAAAAAAAATTTTATTTTTGCACTTGATGGACCCTTTCATTGATTCTCTTTACAAATTTGTATGAAATTTCAAGTTACTGTCAATAATTCGATAATTAAATTTGATTGAAAATTTGTACTGTCATTGGTAAGGAAATTTTACCATACTTCACTTGAACAAAATAGTGAAGGCCAAAAACACAAAATGAATGATCCAGTATTACCCGACCTGACAAAAGTAACCACTAACTCAAGAGAGCAAACATAATTTAGTAATCTATCTTATCGCAATGAGTCGTGCAAGTAAACAAAATTCTATCAAATAATTCTAGTAAATAATAGTTAACATGTCATTTTCACAACTCTAGGGTTATGTTCCATCACCGAACATTTCTTTGGATTCTAGTGTGATGATGATACCAAACGATGACTAATCGTAAAATTAATTCAATTGCTTTTTTGTCTAATTGTTTTTTTAACCAGAAATCATTTATCAACCATTTTGTGTACAGTTCCAGTTCGAAGTTCAGGGCCCAAGAACAAAAAAAAAAACAGACTCCATTTTATAAAAGATGAAGAAGCCTCCGCGTTTAAGTTTTTCCAGGTAAAAACAAAGAAAACAATTTGTCATTGTCAAGGGGCAGCAAAAAAAAAAAAAAAAGAGGCAGTTTATTCCAAATTTTCCCACCTTGCGGCTGCATCGATTTTCACAAAACCACTGTCTTCGTTTTGCAATTGAAATGCACACACACACACACACAGATACCCGGAAGAGGAAAATTCATTGTTGTTTTCCCTGCTTCCGTCCCAAGAGCCAACGAGAAATTACATCAAACAGAAACACCGCAACACAACATATGTACATATACATTATGTATACATACCACGTTGAGCATATACATATGTACATGTGTAGCCTCTCTGTGTACCTACTATTTTTTTTTTTTTTTTTATAAATAAAACGCAAATGACAGACGCAAGAGATAGAATTTTCTATCGATTTCCACACGAGAGAGACAAGGAAACACAAAAAATTAAGACAAAACCCTAGGTACATAATTTGGAAAAATCTTTAAAACAAAATGAAAAAAAAAAAATCAATGAACCTTTGAAAAGGCTTCTTTTCGATTTTCGAACAAAGAAGATCCCTTTTCGCTAAATCAGCTGGTCTTTATGAAAAAGAAAAATTTCTCTTTTTTTCGATGTGGTTCTTTTTTTTCTAACGTCGAACGAGAAGGGAAAAAAAATCATGGCCGCTGAATATTGCACGCTTTTTTCGCACCGTAATGTTCTGACGTTTTCTCCAACGCTTATTGCAATGAAAAAAAGTTATATAAACTAGCAAAATCGAGCAGGGAAAATGCATTGAAAAAATTCGATTATAAGGAAAATGTGATTGGATTTTCTTTACCTTGTTTTTAATGGTATCCTGGTCGTCACTTTCTTGGGTTGCGATTTTCTTCAAAAGAAAAAAAAAATATTCCAAAAAGCAGTGTTCCTGGGGCTCGCAGCGTTTTTTGTGTTTTCACCAATTTAATTGCGAAGGCGTATTCTATTGCGAATTGAACAATTTGCCCAGAACGCGTTTAAAATTATGAAAATACAAATAAACAATTGAAGTATTAGGAATTCTTTTTGTCCTTCCGTTTTTTGGAAAATATTTTTTTTTTAACTTTCAGCGAAGCTTTTCACAAAGAAACGTGGTGCTGGGTTGAATGCTTCTCCGACAATTTATTAGAAAATACTTGGCGAAAAAATGGTTGCGCTGTTCACGGTAGGAAGGCGTTTTGAATTTTCTAGAACTGAATACACCACATGTACCATGAAGTACACCAACACACATGTGTTTAGCGAAAAAATATCGATAAATTTGTTAAATGGATGTGTTCAGTGAGAGAGTATTCGAAGGGAGTTTGTTTGCTTAAACAATTTGCTTTGCAATGGATTTCGGCTTCATTTGCAATATGTTTTGCGAAAAA
Organism: Ferdinandea cuprea; assembly: GCA_963576555.1. Lineage (NCBI taxonomy): Eukaryota > Metazoa > Arthropoda > Insecta > Diptera > Syrphidae > Ferdinandea > Ferdinandea cuprea. The sequence goes on from OY754959.1 coordinate 11,467,995, forward strand.
TTGAAGTTACATCGGGTTCGGACTGACATATAAGGGACAGTGTTATGATATTTAAAGTGATACGGAGGCATTTTGACAATACACCAACACGCTTGCAATAAAAAAAGTTAGTTTTGAGAGAAGCATTTAATCAAACTACTTACAAACAATTAGTGAAATACTTAATGGCAGCAACAAGAAGAAAACCTTGGGGGCAAGTAGTACGTTGAAAAGCCAAACTGCAAAATTAAAATTAAAAACAAAAAAATTGCTGAGCGAAGTTCCAAGAGAGTTGACTCCGCGCCTGTAAAAACGTATTCGACCAAGTCATAATGTGGAACTCACCAAATTATATTATTAGTATGTTAAATCGACCAGCCACAAAATAGAAAATAGGAAAAGTAAAGCCGTTAACAGAATATACAAGCACAAGGATTAAAGCCAAACAATTTCAATCATTGTGTATGCGAAATTATATTTTGTTTAAAAATGGAATTTCTTATAACAATTAATATTTACTCTTGGATGTTTGTCAACTTTCGTGGTTGGCTTTAGTACTCTATCATACTAATTGCTTATCCAGAAACGAATTTGCAAATGAGTCAAAATCAGACACATAATATTTTCTGTTATCAGCAAATTTAAATATCGCAATACTTAAACTATCACAGTAATTTTCATATGTCTTTTGTGTTGCAAACAGCGACAGCAGACAGTAGTTGAGACACGTTAAGAGAATTATGAAAGCGATTATGTTTATATTTAGATAAACGATCAACCTATTCACAACTGAACATATTAGGTAATTTACGAAGTTTTCAAAACCGAAAAACTAAGTGAATATACCTTTTGGCAATTTGCAAAGTCCCAATAAATAAGAAAATACCCTACGTCGCCAGACGGCTTGAGCTCCATAAATCATAAATCGTAATGCTGATTTCTTGTAAAGTTCGATGTTATACGATATCTGAAAAAAAAACCGTATAACAACAAAGTTATTCGCTCAAAGTTCACAAACTACTTAGCAAAAAATTTATAATGTGTACCATTATCTACTTTTTGCATTTGAGTATGTTAAAATGCTGTTGAATTCTATTAAATAATTTTAATTTCTATTTAATGATCTCTAAAATATTGCATTATATTAGATATATTTTTATTCCCCAAATTGACTTCCGAAATTATTTTCCACTCTTACCAAAAATAATCAAAATTCTTAAAATGCCTGTATAAGATTACGATCCCAAAACCAGTAGATAAACATTTTTTGAACTATTTTTTTATATTGGTATGTTTGTTACAAAAACAAACAAACCCAGTGAAGATATAATTCTAATATTTAAGCCTCGTTGAATGCTTTTCGATAACATTACTATCTCACTGAACACACTGCTGACATTCGCTGACTTTTACTTTTCGCTATTCCCAATATGCGCATGTCAAAATTGACATTTCGGTGGTCATTTTGACATTTCCAATAAAAGAATAATATTCTTTCTCGGCTTTTTGTAAATTCTTGTAGGAAATAATTATTTATTTACAATGAAACATCAATTATATCTTGCACGGACTGTGCTGGTACAAAACAACAATATCGAGGAGGCATGTCGCTTGCTAAATAGAATTCTTGGCAAAGAAGAAATCTTTGATCAGTTCCGGCGGACCAGGTTCTACGAGAAACCATTCCAAGTAAAGTGAATTACATAAAATCTAAAGATCATATAAATGCAATTTGTAATTCGCTGTTCTAGGTTCGTCGTAGGATTAATTTCGAGAAATGCAAGTCGATTTACAATGAAGACATGAACAGGAAAGTTCAGTTTATTCTCAGGAAAAACCGAGTTGAGCCATTCCCTGGGTGCAGCTAGGATTATAAAATTATAGTAATGTTTAGTTAAAAATACAGTTGTTGCGAATAATTGTTAAGCTGTTTATTACTGGACTTGTTTGTTAAGTTTTCGAATTTCACACGTGCTTTAATTTGTCATAAAGTTGGTCATATTTGGGAGAAAACTTAAGTTAGCTAGCATGTATCTATTATCCCATAATACTTCATATTACCCATAATGATGATGATTATTGTCACAAATAGTCAGACCGATTTTGACGGATTAACCCGTCATTTGGACAGAGAATGGGCCAAAAAACAACAAGCCCCAACTAGCGCATAGCGCGTTGACTTTATAAGGTCGGAAAGATTCACGTTTAAAATGAATTTGATAAGTTTCAGAAAAAGCGTTCTAGGTTCTAGTTTGGGAACGGATGAGATGCCCAAATTAAATTAATGATTTTTTTTGTACTAAATAATTGCCTACATCCGTGTATCTCAAACAATTTAATAGAAATTTGTTGGTGAAATTTAATTTACTGGTGCCACGATTTGAAATATGTCATCTTTAAACATCATTTGATTGGTATTTTCCGAGCTTATGGTCACATTAATGGCATATTGCATACACCTAGTCTAATTCGCATGTTAGCTCTGCTTGTTTAACAATTTTCTCCATGAAACTGAAGGAAGTGTTTCTAAATGCGATTTCAACTTCTATAGTAGTAGTCTATTTCTATGGCAGCATTTTCCTTTCACAAATTGCTTTAATAATCTGATAACATGTTGTCTCCTAAATCTTTCATTTTTTTTGGGTCACCAGAAAATATTTAAGAAATACTTAAGGTGGCAATACAAGAAGTTTGGAAACCGCGAAGCAATAGCCACTGCACCCTTACAAACATTGTAAAATCAATTACTCCCATTTATCTTTTGAAAACCTTGAACATTATTAAACACTCCCCACTGCAGCGACCTGAAACCATATACCTACCTTACGCGGTGTTGAAATCTACCATTGCATCAGGATGTGCAGCAGTACTTCATCCACAATCATATAAAGGGTGATCCATTTCGAGGTTCCCTACTTTTTTAAAGAAAAAAACACAGAAAATTCAAATTTAATGGAGAATGTTCGAGTTCGAGCATTTCGACTGGTAACTGGCGAATGACACGCGTGATGTTTTCCTCCAAGGCCTGAATCGAAGCGGGTTTGTCGGCATAAGCTTTTGACTTTACATATCCCCACAGGAAAAAGTCTAACGGTGTGATATCAGACGATCTTGGTGGCCAATCGACCGGCCCAAAACGTGAAATTATGTGCTCACCGAAATGTTCTCTCAATAAGTCCATTGATTGATGCGATGTGTGGGAAGTGGCGCCGTCTTGCTGAAACCAGATGTCGCCGAGATCACGAGCTTCAATTTCAGGCATCATCGACTCTCTACGGTCTTCGTGTAAACTCTCAGCTACGGCCGCTATATTTTCTTCACAGCGTGCTGGACGTGGTCTATTCGGTCTATTATCCAATAATAAATGCTGGGTCTCAAAATGGGTGATGGTGTTGCGAATAGTACGCTCAGTAGGCCGATTATGTTGACCATAAGTTGAGCGAAGTGCACGAAACACATTCCTCACAGAACGTGAATTTTCATATTAAAGTCGAACAATTTGTAAACGTTGTTCACGCGTAAGTCTTTCCATTATGAAATGCCAAACAATACTAAAAAAAATAACATGACACGACTCACACGTGATCTGTCAAAAAAGGCTATTGAAAAAAGTATCTCTACTTGGATCACCCGTTACAAGAACCATTTGCTTCTGTACACTAAGAGCAGAAAACATACAGTAAAATTTTGAGAATCGAGCTATTGATTTGGCAACTTAATACTTAATTGTGTTTGAAATTTGCTGTTTCGATTTGGAGTCGAGTATTCATTGTCATATTTTATTCGACTGGAGAAAGAGTATCTAAAGGAAACAAGTTGTTTAGTAGACATTCTTTAGTGATTATTTTATACAGCGCATCATTATATCTTTATATGATATCGATACCTTCCTGGAAGAATGTATTGATGCTACATTTCCACCAAAAGATAAACCGAGCAATAGATTAACAATAGGGGTTTTCCCTCAACCCGCTCTCTGGCTCCTATTATAATGTCTAACATCTGATTCTCAAATCGCTCTCAGTTTTCAGCAACCAAGGATACTTTTGACATATCCAAATGTGGTAATTTGGTATTGAGTATGTCACAAGCCGATTCTTACGTGTTAACCTAGTTTTTTTTTCTAGATTATTTTTTAAACTTGTGCCTAAAAGATAAAAATTTGTATGGTTAAATAGCTGTATTTAAGGAAGATTTACGTAGCATAAGCTACATTTTCAAAATTCTGCAGGAAACAACGAAAACTTTTTGTTCAGTTAATTATCTGTGTATTTTAAAGGCATAGACAGATTTTGGAAAAGAGTTTCAAAGGCAAAAAGAATGAGCAAACAGATTAGAGCTGACAAAAGTCCGAAAATATCGTCAGATAAGAATTTTTTGTCAAGATCCAAAAAAAAGTTGGCATTTAATTCTTATATAAATTTGGCTTTAATATAAACAAAGTTAAGAAAATAATATATATTTAAATAAAATAAAACAACTGACGTAACCAGGCTATACTGCTACATTATATTTTAAAATAAATAAATTATGTCTGGATAAGAATATCACACCAAAAGCATAAAAATGTACCTAAATACCTATTATTTGTTAAATTTTTAATAATTGTAATACAAACTTGGCGTTCTTTTTTAGATCTCAGTACTTTTTGTGGCTGACTTCTAAGGCAAACGCGTTTTTTGTATAAAAGAACTTGGCTATTCCTTAACATTTACGTTTTTGGTGGGATTTCAATACTTTTTGCAAGGATTTTTTTATTAATGGAAATTTTGCAAAATTTTAATATTGTAGGGATTTTGATCGAACATAAACGCTTCTTTCTTTCGAGTAAAATACAATTTGTTTTATAACTTTCCTTGTTTGTATATTTCATAACTATAGAATGAGTTCCATATATGAGCGGTTGCCACGCCTCTTTTTTGGAATGTACACAAATTTTGTGTCTGTTCTTCAAATTCTTCCTCCACGTATAATTTCATAGCTCTTAGCTCTTTTGGGTGCAAAGTTAAAGAAAAGGGGCGGCTAGCACGCCCCTAAATGGAAAATAAGCAATATTTTTTTTTCCGAGTTTGTTCTTAAAATCCAACCCTCCTGTAAAAAATCATAATTGTAGGACTTTTGGGGGCTGCGTTAGTAGAAGTGGGAGGCTGCCACGCTCCCTGGATGGAAAATCACATATGTTTGATTTTTCCCTGGGGTTTCTCCGCAAACCCTATTACTGTGCCAAATTTCAAGGTTCTGTGTGTAAAATTACAAATGTTAGAATTTGAGTCAGTGAGTCAGTGAGTTACTATTTTTGTTTATTTTGGGGCCTTATAACTCAGGAACCGCTCATGCGAAACAGTTGAAATTTAGTATGCAGCCTGCTGCTGTGCGTCCCAATAAATCCTGAAAATTTATATCTCTAATTTTCTTGTAAGCGAAGTCAGAGGGGGGTCAAAATGGACTGAGTTGGTTCGTGTAACTAAGGGTGTAGTGAAAAAGTTGCTAAAGAACTTGGCTTAATTTTAGGCGACAATAACATATCAACTTCTAGTTGATTGCGGTTGATGTACTGTATATGTGGAATGCAAATGGCTACTTGTTTGTGTTAACAATTGTTAAGACGATTGTTTACTTATGTTTTGGTTGTACAAAAAATGTTACTAGTATATGGTTACTGGTATATGGCCCTGCTCTAATGATATAAAACATTTACTTTTTAAAAGAGAAAAATGTTGTACCTAAAAGTATCGAGAAAAAGGTTATTCGTATTATAACCCCGTTTTCGTTGAAAAGTTGTGGAGATGGCGATTGAAAACTAACCCGGTAACAAGTTAGTTCCTTGGTAAGAGTGTAGGTCCACCCGGAATGTACGCCACCTAAGTTAAGGTTTTTTTTGAGAGGTATAGAACTTTGAGTTGGCGAAACTATTTTAACTGGCCGCCATTTTGTCAGCTGTCAAGTTGGCATTTCAGCTGACGCTTGAACAACGCTTTACACTTCCAGAGTGTGCAAATTTATTTTTAAAATCATGATACTGTTCTAAATACGTACCGCGCAGCGCATTACGATCGAGCGATGAAGCTCTATTTTGGTTGAAGGGACGTCAATAAACAAAACTGCCGTATTTGGAGTGATGATAGTCCTCAAGTGTATGTTGAGACACCGTTACATCCACAAAAACTGATCTGTTTAGTGTGGTTTATGGGTTGGTGGAATAATTGGTACTTATTTTAAAACGATGCTGGCTAGAACTTTACAGGCAATGATAACTAGAGCCATGATTACTGACTTTATCGTTCATTAATTGAACCACCATGATGGGCAGGAGCTGTGGTTTGAACAAGACGGCGCAAAATGTCAGACAGCTCGTGCCGCAATTGATTTATTGATATAAGGAAACGCATAGTTTCACGTTACAAACCCGTGAATTGGCCTCCAAGATCGTGCGATGTAACGCCGCTTGACTGTTTTCTGTGGGATATGTGAAGTCGCTAGTCTACGCCGATACCCAAGTAACAATTTAGTTTCCATAAGGGCCAAGGAAAGCTATTTTCATATTTCCATAACAACTGTAAAAGATCTTATGAAAACCGATTTGGCGCACTTTAGCGAAGTTATTTACTTTCCTTAAGATCTTTGTTCACAGGCTCTATAAAAGTAATAGTTTCTTTTAAGATGTTACTTTAAGAACGTACAGAAGTTATTACGGAAATCTTAGCGAAATTAAAAAATGCGCACATATTTACATAGATTTTTATTATATTTTTTTTCGTTTTGAATATTATATATTTTTGCTCGTATTAACATTTGCCATCATTTGAAAACGTCAAGTTGCTTGAAAGTTTATCTGAAGAGGATAAAAATAATGAAGTATATTGAAAAATTACTTAGCCTTTTCCAGGTTTCAAACTCGAGACTATTCGGGTGCCAGCCCAAAACGCACAAGCCTTGTAGAGAATCTTGTTATTGATTTGGAATAGGAAGCTTTAAAGAAGCTATTACATTTCACACCTCAACCAACTAACTTCGAAAGGCCATATAGCCACCTCGTTAAATAAGAATATCTCTCCTTACTATACAGGTTGTGAAATTGTATCCCAAAAGCTTTAAAGAAACATTTTCCGAAAGTATATCTTTAAAAATAGTAAACATCTACAAATAAGCCTTATGACAATACAATAGAAGCAATAGCTTAACAAATTGAAAAAATTGGACCTTATAGAAGGAAGGCCCGAACAATTGACCTCTAGGAGGACAACATTCGCCGCGTTTTAACCGATATTCGATCACAAATGTTGGAAAAGGCCATCAAAAATTGGACCTCCAGATAAGACTACGTCCGAGCCAGCCGTGTCGGTCATATGTCATTTAAATCATATTTAAATTATAATGCCAGAATATTTTTATTCCTTTTCAAAGTTCCATACCTCTAAAAAACACACCCTTTATAAACTTAACGGATATAAAGTGGATTCTTTCAGCCCTACTTCCATGTGATTATACCAGTTAGAAAGAGGTCTTAGTTTTCTTTGAGCTTCAATTTACATGTATGAAATAAATTTCAAATATATATGTGCTTGTTTTTAAGTTTCCTTAGAAATAGTTGGTACATAAGTGCTTTAAGTTTCAATGAAAATTTGAATCACATGTTCACAGAAAAAAACATTTCTTATTGCTAGCGCAATTTCTATTCTTTTATTTATTTTGCTGAGAATATTGAAAGAAAAGGGAATTGAAAAAAAAAATAAAGTGTTCGCAGACTAGATGAAAAAACCAGTCCTAGGGAAATAAGCTTTTATTGGAAATCCGTCTAAAGCTATTGTGTCTACTTTAATTTATCCATTCACAGAACCCAACAAAGAATCCTACAAAGTCGAACAAAGTTCTTTTACGGAACTTTAAGTCAAAAGCTCAACTCTCTAATAGAAACAACTTGCATTTTCACCCTTAAAAATAAAACCACCCTCAATTTGGATTTTTTGCCATAACACTCCTCGAATGGAATCATCGTTCACTCAAAGTGTTTTTACCATTCGGCGAGTAAACACGGTATTGCTCTGAAACGTTTTTCCACTCCGTAAGGAAAAATAAAAACTTAAATACATACGGATAGGATATACCTATAAAGCAATCTCCAAAGGATACATGTTCCACCACGCATCATCTGTAAAGTTGTTTCCAAAATTACATTTATCTTTGTTTCACTTTCCGGTGGAGTGTTTGTGTGTTTAGATAAATATCCATTAATTCTTGTGACAAGCATTAAAAAAGAAAAGAAAAAATCACAAATCAAAATAAGGAAGTCTGTTGTGCGTGCCTAGCCAAGTTGACAAGTGAAAATCATATTTATTTAGTTTCTTTTTTTTCGATTGTGTTTGTTGTATTTCATTAATATTATATTAGTGTTTGTTTTTATGGTTATTATAACACGACTATAAAATCAAAAAAAAAAAGACAACACCAACAAACAACAAAAGTTTACAGAAGAGGAATAAAAGGGCCAGCATAACATTAAGGTAAAGCAAATTGGATTACCTTGTTAAGTCGGGGCATTTTGTCACAGGGATATACACTCAGGGATCCAACTCTCTCAGCGGTCGTTGTAGGTTCGTTGTGTTGGAGTTGCCCCAGTTAAGTCGACTGTAACAGGCTTAAAGGATAGGATAGTTGTAGAGGACGATACGGGTCTGCCGACATCCCTTGGGTTATATTCGCGCTACCCTCCGGCTGCCGTTAACAAGCAACACCCTGATTAAAGTCCACAGTGAGTGCATTTGGCCGATAAACAGGATAGTTTGAGTGACCCAGAATGTATTTTATTACTTCAATGTATCTACAATTGATTTCCACCCCATTGAACTTGCTAAAATCGTTTGGCATGCAGTAAAAAGTGTGTGAAGTCCATCATCGATTAGCTAAGCTGTTGTGTGGGTCGGTGGGTCCGGTCCGATCCGAATCAATGAAGAAGAAGACCCATATCGGTCGACAACAGTGGTGGGGTGATGATATTTAGATATTTCTAGCCATCTAAAATCGATAAAGACTTTCCATCGTTCGCAACAAACTCAAAGCCACCCCCTTAATAGCTGCAGAATGAAATGACAGCCAGAGCGCAGTTTGTGTGAATTTATATGTATAAACTTTGTTTGTGGTGCTTTGCAGTACTTTCCTCTTGTTCCTTTATGTAAGGACACGATGCACAAATGCTTTGATGACGAGTCCGCGCCTCAAAGGCGCGCTGCTTTTTACAAGAATTCACATTCAAGCGAGTGCTGCTCCGGTGACCTGTCAGACCTGTCCTCTTTCAATTAACTTGGGAAAATTAAATATTCATGCTCGACGTTTGCTGATGAGGATCGAGGAAGAAGAGTGTCGTTGTTGGTATCGCAGTGTTGTCATCGGGTACAACGAAAGAAGCCTAACGAGCTGTCCTTTGTTCCAATGTTAGAATATTTTCTTTTGTTTGCCGAGAAGTAAGTACAAATTGTTGCCAATTAGAGGCTGACTTTCTACGACCACATGGATGTGTGCTATATTTTTCTGTACATAAGTAAAATTAATGCCGGGATGTTGTTGTTTTTGACTGCTCCTGGAGAAACTGGCACTGGAGGAGGTAAGTGCTCTGAGCACAGTTGCCACTTGGAAGAAATTTCTTAGAAATTATTTTAGCGACGTTGTATCCAAATGTATTTGTCTCTAAGCGATCTTGCTAAACCTAACCACTAATCCACTGCAGACACTTGAATAAAATCCGAAACAAAATATACGATTAATAAACGGTTTCCGACAAAACAGCGAACATCTGTCAAACTTAAAAATAGAAAATGGCCCCAAAACTCAAAGTTAGTCAAAGTTAAAAGAGAACATAGTACATCACATTATATTATTCAAAACTAATTTAGGAGGAAAAAATATCTGTTTTCCTAAAAAGCTTCTAAAGCTAGACTTTTGATTTACTAATTTTGCACATAAGACGGCACATTTATAATGCGCGAAGAAAGCGATTTAAAAAAATAATCTACCAAATTTTGTAAAATTCCATCAAAGTGGCAACCGTGGTTCTGAGTGCTAACATGTTGGGACAATTAGATTTTTTTTAATGGCCTATTCAACTTGATGTTCCTTACATTGTTACCTATACCGAAATGTATCCACCATGAATTATGTAAAATGTGTCCAAGGACGTTTTATGACCGAGAAAAATACGATGAGCTGAACGACCGACGTCTGTTGTTGCCAATATGTCTAGAGCATTGGAGTGAAAAAAGTACTGGTTATAGTTGCAGTAATAAATTTTACATTTAAGAACTCAAGTTATACATTTAATTAGAATATAAGGTTACCAGAATGATCCTAGATAACATAAATGTGTAGACGCACCCTAATAAGGAACTTATTTTTATGTGGCCGTCTCCCCTCCATTTTGATGGCTTTGTTCGTAATATTTGAAAACACGACATACTCACAAACCTTCAGTCAAATTGACTTATGACTTTTTAGAAAAGCACGTTAAATGTAAAGGGGTAGGAACTTTTTATCGTCACGGAGGTGTTTTATGAAAATACTTATTCAACTTGAGGTTTATAAAATACCCAGTGTTGACATTTCATGTTTAAAAAGTAATTCTTTATGTTGCTTTGGTTAGGTAAAGCAGAGCAAACACTACTTCGTCACACTAAGGGCCTTGTGAACCCATTATGATATACTCTTCGGTGGGGAATAGCGATTCTCAGAAGGTTTTGGCCAGTATCAACTTAGACAGAGATGCTTTGTAATTCATACTTTGGCTGCAGTCTCCTTGATATGTCATAGGTGATCAATGTCTTCCATTTAGTATTAGCTTCGATTTGTATGTTACATTCCACTTGTTTCCTTAGGTTGCAACGTGGTGGCTTAATTCTTTGAAGTGTCAACCCCTTCCTTGACAGTTCATCGGCAAGCTCTTTGTTCGATATGGCTCTGTGCCCAGTAGTCCAATTTTATGTTTTGAGCCAAAAACTTTTAGTTCTTCCCGATAGCAGCGAACGAGCTTGGTTTATTGTCGCCTTGATGTCTACAAAGACCGATTTTGATCGGTTTCAAAGCTATCTAGAACATATTGTTAAAAAACACTTATAATAAGAGAAATCACTTCAAATAGTTTGCGAAATAGTTGGCTCTTTTCGTGGTAGTACTTATAATTTGACTAATTATATATTTAACTTTGACAAGCTTATGCACTTAACACATACTTTACAAAAGCCTTAAAAAGTGTTCATCAGATCCTACTTTTGTATTAATATTTCACTTTCTAATGAAGAAATGTTTTTTAATTACCTGAACAGGAAAAGCCTTCTCGCATTCTATAAGTAACAAGCCAACAAAAGTAATCATCCACTGGCAATGTCATCTTGTGCATGTATTCTCTATGGACAAAATAAAATGATAAGTAGTACCTACTGCTGCGACAACTATATGAGTAATTAAACAGAAACCTAATTTTGTCCTTAAGACTGTGGTCTCTAGTGACTGCAGTTATCGTTAAATGTTTCTTTCGCCATACACGCAACTCAGCAAGAGAGTTGAAGAGAATTTTATTTGTTATTGGATTTTGTAGCTTTCTCTTGGGCGATAGATTTTAGCAGATGCTGGTGTGGTTTTAGTTTTGAACTAAATATTTGAATATTAAAGCCGCGGAATATGTTTGTATGTTTACCTAAAATGCAAGTACAAATTCAGTATTCTACTGGCTGTGGCTGCTAGAACTGTCACAATAACTGAAACCTTTAATCGACACGATGCCATTTGATTGTTTTCATAGACACAAAATGCAGAAGATATCATATACTTATTTTTAGTGTCGTTGGGGTCGACTACAGCTTCAAATAACAAGCTCATCCAGAGGGCTCGGTCTCTGGCTAGCTACCTCCAGTTTCGCACACCAAGTTGGTTGAAGTCCCCCTCCAAATGTGCGTGTCACCTAATGTTGGATCTTCCTGTGCTATGTTGTCACTCAGGGGTGGACTGAGAGACTCATCGAGCTGGTTGGTTGCTGTTCATATGCTCCATATCCTTGGAATTTGATCGGGTATAGCCCGTAAAGTTTGTCATTAAATCTTCTTCTCACACTGCATCGATACAAACGAATAGCGCAAGGAAAATCATTATCTTAAAACATTCAGAAGGTTTTCATCCGATTTTGACAGAGTCAATGCTTACCTGCTATGCAGCAGGACCAATAAGGGTCTTATATAATATCTCCTTGTTCTATGATAGAGGTCTTTACTTCTTTGGTGCTTTCTTATCCCGAAGCTATAGGCAAGAGTGACCCTTTGCTTGATCTCTGCGCTGATGTCATTTTGCGAAGTTATAGTTGAACAAACTAGACAAAGTCTTTAACTACTTCAAACTGTAATTTGTCCGCCGTGACGTTTTTTCCGAGTCGTCGATGATAAAAGTCCTTTCTCGATGACAGCATACACTTCGGTTTGTCAACGCCCCACTAATAATGTCAATATCGTCAGCATTTGCAATCATTTGAACAGACTTTGAGAAATTGTACCTCTAATGTTGGCTTGTGAGTTTCGTAAACGCAAGTCGCCTTGTCTCAAGAAACCCTTTTCGATATCGCAGGGCTCGGTGATGTTCTTGAGGATTTTGCCGGAGCAGCGAGATTGATCCGCAGCCATCCTGAACACACGAATGAGTTTGGCAAAGATGCCGAAAATTGACAAGGCCTATTAAGGCCGCCCCTCTATTCGTCGCTTTATACGCGACTTGAAAGTCGATAAAAAGGTTGTGTGCATCGATCCGAAATTCATTGTTTTTTTTTCTGAGAATTGTCGGAGTGTGAATATTTGGTCGATAGTAAGCTCTCCTGGCCTAAAAGCTAAACGATTTTTGGTGTTCACACACTACAGCCGACTAGAACTTATATGCGACGTTTAGGCGACTTATTCCTCTGTAGTTCGCGCAGCTAAGAGCATCTCCTTACTTCTTAGATTTGCACAACCACATCAAGTATACGACAAATATATATTTATTTGGCTATGATGACGCCCATTGGGGACTAATGTAACATTTATTCTAAGCAAGTGGTAGTCATACGGTCTAATCGTGCTAAATACGATGTACGTCAAACAAAGTCTTGCCGTTTAGTCGTTTTTTTTCGCTTCGCTTGCCGCCCCAACTGAACGCACCCTTAACTAACTGTGTTTTGGCTGTGATGATGAAGCACACGTATACGCACCAAGAATTTTACATTTAAGCTACTCATATCAGCAGAAAATACCTTATCTATTTACTACAATAGAAAAGACAGGAACGAAAACCTTCATATTTCTAAACCTAATACTCTGCTCATATTTGAATAGATTCTGTTGTTCTTCTGTATAAGCATCCACTTCGCACTCGCAATTGCTTTCACGTGTTCGATTTCACATATGTTCATCTTTACCAGCAGGTTAACTGTCACTGTCAATCTTAAAATGACAAAAGGTTTGCCCCATCTGGGAAAATAATTTCTTCAATACTTTCATCATGAAGTGGGGATAAACTCATTCATTGAAGACTGTATTTGGGTATCCCATGCATAAGTACTAAGTATTAACCCAATTATTACACATTGATTGGCTACATGTATTTGCAAAGGAGTGGCACTTCGAAAGGTTCACCTCATCAGAGCACTTGCTTCAAAATCCTAGCTGTTATCCCCTACTCAATAGCTGAGTAGATGCGTTAACATGTGGGCGAATTTTCTCCCTGAAATATTCAAATCATCTTAAATTGATTTTAGACTCTCATCTCCCATCTTTGCTTCGAGGAGTGCCAACCACCTAATTTCACCTTCCATCGAAATGTCGTTACACACTCTCTCTCTCTCTCGATCAATATGCGTCTTTTCACATAAATATCTCTATATGTACAATGTAACGCCCTTATTCATCCCCATCTACGAGTATAACATACTCGTACATCAAGGCAGATGCAAATTGATTTGGTTTTTGCCAACATATTGAAAGCTTGTAGCGTTGGTTTTATTAGATTTTCTTTTTTAGACTGTTTAAAACGAGCGCGCACACGAGTCGCTGTAATAATTCGATAAATTGACTTCGCCAGATAGAACGATGAAAGTTCTCAGACGAATCACAGGCAGATATGAACTTTACGAAATTCACTTAATTACTAATTAACATTTTAATTTGAATTGGCTTTTGTAATGGAATATTTGTCGCAGATGGGCTCAGAAATGCGATTGGTTTTAAATTTCATCGATAAAACTTGTAAAAAAAGGCCAAGTCATGTAATTAAAAAAAAAAAAAATAATTAACTTTGCCAATTACTTTCGTGAATTCCTTGATTGTTCTTAGCTCAATGATTGTAGACCCTAGGATGGAACACCCACTCGCCTCTTGCTGTCAGCCACAGAGACAGTTGGTTTAAAAACATTTTTTTACTTATTAAGACGTTTTTAGCACTCTCGAACATCCTTGAAGAATTTTTTTTGTTTCGATCTCCGAATTGATTATGCAAATAAATTATTGACTTTTGTGCGAGTTTTTCGTTTGCGATGAGAATGTCAATAGCGAGGGATTGACTTACTTTTGAGTTTATGTTAAGGATTTGTTTGTTGGATGTCATTGTTTTTTTGGCATATTATGTTTACCACATTTGGATGAATACTTTTCGCAAATGCTTTCATTTTTACCAGCAAAAATGAAGTATGTTCATGTATGATCCAAAAGGAAACATTTCAGAGAAAAAACAACACATTTCTAAATTGTGTTGCATGTTACATTTCTCAATGACGGGAAGAGTTTTGGTAGAACAAGCGAAATCCAAAAGCTTGTAGAAAATTGTTATGCTCAAAACTACAAGTATGTAAGCAAAAAATGTAAGATGAAATGTGGGAAAATGTTTATTTTCCATAGTCATATAAGAGACAAATAACTTGGTGAACTGTGGTTCATAATCATGTGATTACTGCCAAAATTGACAGGCAATCTCTTAAGGCCCGACTATAATTATCGGAAGCGTGTGTGGATTAGATTGGTTATTCGCTCACTTTCGTTAAGTTTTCTGTCACCTGAGATCACCTACGAAGAAGCTTGAGATCGCACTTTTGTATGAAATTATAAAACGTCATGGTGTTTGTCATGTTTTACACGATACGATTTTCATCGTACGTGTCGTGAGTTTGAAGACAAAGGGGATGAAAAGTGTGGGGGATAGCCAAACACGGATGAGCCGCAATTCCCATCCGATTCCTGTATTTTCTTTTGCGCTTCTTTCGTTAATTTTTGTGGTGTGCTTTATTCATGTGTTCTACTCGGTCGTGTTGGCTTCGCGTTAGACAGAAGCCAACCAATCAGCAATTAAGAATAAATAAATGTTGGAGAACGAATGAAGAAAACAAAAGAAATTTGAAAATTGAAACAAAAAGGCACGGACAGTGAAAAATTTGAACGTATGAAAGCACAGTGCGTGTCCAAAAGAGAATTAAGAAGTGTCGTAGGATGAAAGTCGTATCGTGTAAAACATGGCTTTGTCTAATCATACTGATTGAGTAGATGTGTTCCCTTTTCGTCTGCTTACTAATTGATTGAAAGGTACTGCGAGTGAAAAAAATGTTCATGTCAATACGTCACAGAATTATCTGAGATTTGAATTACTGCTTCAGTTATCGAGCATAGTATCGAGTATCGAGTTTGATTGTTTGACATTTCCTTATTAGTGATCGTGTGTTTTTTCATTCGTCAGATCTGAAGGTGTCGTATGGCAATAAATTGACAAAAAAGTATAGGCTTTATTCCTAGTTTTTGGAAAGTGTTTTCCAAAAATACAAATTTAAAAGAATCACAGAATAAATTTAAACATAATAAATGTGAATCAGGACAGTATTATGGCCGATTTTATGGCCCAGAAGAATCGGACGAAGAAAAGAATAACAAAATATACATTTTTATTAATTGATTTTTGTTTTTTAAATTTTCAAATACTCAATTCACTTTTCACATACAAACGCGAATGACAAAAAAACAAAATGACATTATCAATTAGTACAAGGCATAATGTAATAGAGTTTTCCTAGTACAATCACAAAGTGCGTTCGATACGTTATGCTTCGTATAACATAATACAAATATGCTTCTTTGATAGTTCAGTAACGTATTTAAGTTATTCACTCGCTCACTGATGTTATAATTTTACTAGTGACTACTCTTAATCTTATAATTGAATAGTAAAAAACTTAATTAAATTTAATATAAAGTTTTTCCTGTTGGGATAAAAATGATTTAATTAAAATTAAGAGGGTGTTACCCCTGTAATTACTGTCTGTTTTCTCATAAAACGGCGTCAGCTGGTTGTGTATTATATTGTCATACCTCGAATCCGTAATGGCACGAGGATTCAGGTACCTGTGTGTTGGTTCAAACTCCCGTTGGATTAGGTCCTGGACTTCTGTATTTGGGTGATCTTCGAGATTTCTCAGGAGTCTTCCAGATAGTTCCATCATAAAATTTTTGATTGGTCGGCTAATTTCTGATTCTTCATAGAGTCTTCTTTTGGGATAGTACTTCAGTTTTGAAGGGTTCCGATATAGTCCTGTGCAGGATCTTAGTAACTTCCTCTCGAATAGCTGGATCCTCCTTATGGTTGTTGGCGATATGGCGAACCAGATGAGACAACCGTAGGGTATCACTAGACGGATGAGTTGCTTGTACACCAGCAGATTGGTCTGTTTGCGCCTCTTGAGCAACGGGTGTACCAGAGGAAGTGAAAAATTCACCTTTTTGAGGGTGATGTGTGCATACGGGTTGAACTTCAAAATCTCTGAGTGAAGTACTTCGTTGTTTTCTTAATGAGTACCTTAGTGTTGTCCGGGAGTTTAGTTTTGATGTTGCTGCAGCGGGTAGCAAATGCTCGTCGTCCCCTGGTTGCTGTCACTGGATTCCGGAAACATACTAACTTCGCCTTGGCGCTGTTTATCTTCAGTCCCCACTTCAAGTAGTAGTCTCAAAGTTTCCTGATATGTCTAGACTCTTCGTGAAGCTATTTATGGTGACAGAAAAGTAGCGTGACGTGGTCGTCTTCATTGGCAGGTTGATGTCATAATTCGTCCCCAGATGTGTATTTTTAGCAATTTACGTGCGTGCATGAAATGGATAGACAAAATCGTCCTGTCAAAAAAATTCAATCGCTTCCGATTTCTCTGGTAGCGATGTCGCTTGCAATCGCGTAATGCGAATACCATTTGCCATAAAAACAGCCTTCTTAGGAATGTCCTCCTATTCATCTTGCTAAAAGACTGACCATCAAACTACAGTGTACAACGTACGTTTTTTTTATTGAGTTAAGTCGCACCCTATTCACTTTGTCAATTTCTAATCTGTTCTTAAATGATTTTATACTGAAATAACGTCATTAGACATATTAATTGCATTTGAAGTTCTTAAGTGATAAAAACTGAGCTTAAAAAATTAAAATATGACAATCCTTAAAATGCATTGCGATTTATTTATTTCTCAATTTTAAGTGAATTGGAGAATTCCATTAAAAAACATATGGTCAAGGTTACAGTCAGCTTGGATCGAAGTCTTTCATACCCAACCCATATCTCTTAACATGTTCATGTGTTGTAATTGTTTATTTTATGGATACTGTCAATAGAATAGCAGCAAAATATCAATCATATTGTGTTACTTAAGCAAAAAAAAAAGCACATTTATCAATGTCCAGTATTTTGGGTAAAGATTTATGCATATGTCTTTCTTTTTAACTTTCTCGTATACATTAGTATACTCAAGAGAAAGTTATTGCGATCGTGCGGAAATTTCGAACTCAAACTGAGTATGAGGGATTATATTACGACTATAGAGAAGTCCAAAAAAGTGGGTCCGCCAATGCCGTCCGTTGGTCTGTCTGTCTGCCTGTCTGTCTGTCCGGGCGCCTGATGGCGAAACGATTCGACAGATTTGCTTCAAAGTTCGTATATAAGGTTCTTGGGGTTACATCTCGGGGAATATTTTTATTTTTTGCTTTATCTTTTGAAATAACGGTACCTGCCATACAATTTTTTTGTGTGTAATCACTATTTTTCTCAAAAGTGGTTCAAAGGATTTCGGTCTTTTTTTGTACTAAGGAAGTTTAGGATGGGGTCAAAAATGCTGCATACTGAGTTCTTGAAAAAAAAATCGAATACCGGTAATTTATAAAACGGGCAATATCTCGAAAACTAATAAAGGGAACTTCAACCAAATTTACATTTTTTTTTATACTGTAAACTCAAACAAATCTGCATACTTAGATTTTTTAAATAATTTTTTTTCATATAACGATTTTCTTAAATTTAAATTAAATTCGTTTTCTCAAAAACGGTTCTAACGATTTTGATAATTTTTTGTAATTTAAACAATAATGTTAAAAGTGTCCAATGTGCGAAATAACATCAAAATCGTAGGTGCTGTTTTTGAGAAAATCAAATTTTTTAAAACACAAAAAGTGATTTAAATAAATTTTTCACCATTAAACTTGATTCTCATGTAGCGAGAAAGTTTCGTATGACGCAGTCGTGCACTTTATTTTATGAAAAAACGTAATCAGCCACTATGATTCATCACTAGAATTTTTGTTTCTTTACCAGCAAGACCATGATCTTGATTTGAGGTTTCAAAGCCCTCCCATTCCACTGGTCATACAATTACTTTGTCAGCGAAAAACGATTTGTCAAATACAATAATCCGTATTCAAAAACATTTTTTTTTCCCATCTGGTGTTGAAACAAAAAGAAAGCTATCATAAGTGGTACTGCAAACAAAGGGAGATCGGCTTAGCAGGTACAGTGATGTCACACATTTACTTGTTTTTGGTTAATTCTCACATCAAAAATGTGCCACAGGCTCTCGTTTTGATATAAATAAATTCTCTCTTTTATCCAGTGATATAATCTGGTTTTTGTATTCGTTTAAGTGTTTACTTGCCGGAGTTCCTTTAGTTTCCAGAAAATTGTAGATATTACACTTCCACCCATCTTCTCCTTTTCATTCCGAAGATGTCTACCACTAGGATTTAATCTATAATAAACCCTTTTTAACCAAAGCCTGAAACTGAATTACGATTTGAGAAAAAAAAAAACATTTATTTGATAAAAATCAACATAACCTATACAGGTATATGTATACAGCACACCGCATCTTTAAAACGGATTTCCTTTTGTTTGCATCATCACATTACGGCGGTTCTTTTATTTTATCTGTGTCAACACCAGATGGTAATAATATTTTTTGCATAAGGATTATGGCCTTCAGTGGAATTGACGTTCATATTTTACTTTTTGCCGTGACAAACGGATTTTGTTAATTCTATTCTCTTTGTATGTGATAAGAATCCATGAAACGTTGTGTTTCTATGGTTGGGGTTGTGTTGTGATACGGTACTTTTTGTGAACGGAGTGATTCTATAAATCTAAGTCACGATTTACCTTCGAGATACCTTCCTACTACACCAAGCACCTTCAATGTTTTAGTAACTTTCTCCATTTCCTGCAGAACTATTTTGTGTCTTCTCAATTTGAAACATTTCATTTCTGGTTGAATCGCAAGAATTACACTTAAGTTTGGATGGTTTACTTTAACAATGTCATAAAGGTTTTACGTTTGAAAAAAATATTTTAAACGATCCTGGTGAAATGAATATTTAGTTGGGAGGGAAACCAAAAGTACCTAAAAAACAAAGACTTAGATTAATAATCTCGTATCTACATAAAACTACAGAATATACATTTTATCTTTGTTATTGATGTGCAGTTGTGAATAGAGACAGTTTTCAACATCAGTATAGCAATTATTCCTAGGTCACTGGATAGGAAAATGTATTCAGTATTCGATATTCGGTTCTGTGAAAAGCCAATCAGTCGATGTTTTGAAATTTCTCCTTTTTAAATTGGGCAAAAGATTAGCATTTCGAGCTTTTTCATCCTTACAACTAGTTCTTGTTATTTTTGCATATATCTCGTTCTAAATATTGTCTGGAGTGATATCAAGAGATTCAAGAAGCCTGCCCCTAGTAGGATTATGGAAAACTATGTATGAGGAAAGGAAAGGCTTATTTGTCAGAGTAAATAATCAAATTATAGATGGGACTCGCTCTGCATTACTGCAAGCACTCAAGAAATATCAAATATTATAGAAAATCGTGTATTGTCCTTAGATCTGAGAGAAATCTCCCCTCCCCCTTCCTCATCCGAAATCCTAGTATTCCAGGTATAGGATGCTGGGCACAGTGTCAGAATTAATGTGGTTCAAATGGATGCCTCTTTTTGGCGTTCCAGACTAGGGGAAACAACTCGAGTCCTAATTGTTAAGTGAACTCGGTTCGGTTTTAGGATGTCAAGGAAATCACACTACTGTGAGAGAAGGTTGTAAAGATTTAAGTTTACGGTTAAGTTTATACATACAAGAAAGAGTTTGATAGTCAGTGGAAGACTTACCCACACCGCCTTCAGAACTTCGAATTGTGAGTCTATTTATGGTATAGATAAAGGCCCGTTTGAAGTCCCAGAACGTTGAATACATGCAAAATGAATTTCCACCAAGGTCAGCATGGAGACTGTAACCGGCATTCGTACAAAGCGTCACATTTGTTATTGTCCCAAACCCTACTTATAAATAAATATAAAGCAAATAGTTTTTGGAGCCCGGCGTCGTACCAAAAGCCATACCCAAACACGGGCGCAAAAGGTAATGAAAATGACTAAAAGGTTTCGTGAAGCATCTTTAACAACGTAATGGTTCACTGAAGTTTACTGGTTGTATTGTGAAAAATGATTATTAAAGTATTGTAAAAGATAGGTTTATTTCTTTAGACAAAATGTTACTGTTGATTGTAGAAAGTTTGAGGTTCCCATCTCGGGTAAACATCAATTCTAAAAACGACAACATAGAGAATTTCCATAGAAAATAGTTGCGCTAGGACCTCGGCTTGTCAAACCACATCAAAACTACACTTTAAAAAAAAAAATAGGGGGCTGATTAGCACTGCTACCAAGCAAAAACATATCTTTCGTGCTCCCTATGAATGTTAAAAAGAATTTTGGTCTGGCGACAATCCTGTGTCTTTGATGAACCTTACGATTGTTGAGGCCGATGAATTGGCAATATTCTGAGGTTCGGTGAGTCCTTTGTTGAAGCATTTAAGACTCATTTGCATGGGATGTGTTCTGTCATTTCTGGTTGTTCGAGGCAGAGTCTAAACAGTTAAGTTTGATATTACTGGTTACGTAGGCCACAGCAGGGCTCTGCGCCGATGAAAAGGGATGCAGAGCCTTTTCGTGCTAGCTTTTTAGCCTTTTCGTTACTAAGAATTACTTCGTGTCCTGGGAGCCAGTGAAGAGTCACTCTGTTATGGGAAGTGACTTGTTTTAGAATAGTTAGACAGTTCCAAACGTGTAGAGAGTTGAACATGCTGGAGTTAAGAGCTTTCAGTACTGCTTGACTGTCTGAGAGAATGGAGATATTAAAACTACACTTGAAAGGCTAGGTATGTGCAAGGAGAAAATAAAACCACGAACTCAATGAGTTACCCAAAATATGTCGACTACTTTGGCTCAGCCATATCGAACGAATGGGCAATAGTACTCCATATGAGAGGATGATTTTTCTCTACTTCAAGCCAAAGCGGTAGATCGCCAAGGATGGAAGGATGTTCCATGTCTCACTCAGGTATTCTTTACGGGTCGGTAGTCCGCGAAGAATGATTGATAGCATATTTTCAGCTCGGGAACAATAAGCTCGGGAAAATATTTTTGTAAAATATATATCTAAGACGTTTCCGAGATATTGCCAGCCAAATAGTTGCTTTAAATCAAATGAAAATTTCAAATTGGTCAGGGACTAAAATGTAGGCAATGCACACTTTTTTGGGTCAATTGACAAAAATGTACCAAGACTTTTGACCCAATGTCACACCCACTTTGTGGGCTTAGAATTAAGTCTTTTCACATGTTCTTATACCTTTCTTGCCAAAAGCAACCTTAAAATATTGCAATATTGAACTCAATAACTCTGCGAATATGTACATTTGCTAAAATTCTATCAACACATAAACTATCGAACATGCCCCACATTATATAAATACAAACATACATACAAAAACTTAACCCATTGGCATAATAATATAGATTTTCTTCATTTTCAGGTCAATAATGTTCACTAACAACTTCTACATTCTGCTTGGCATTGTTTGCTGTTTTCAGCAACTAAATGTGAACGCATATCCAACCATAAATATCCGGCGACTCTTTGGTAAGTGCAATTTAACTGTTTTAGTATGTTCATTTTATTTATTGCTTGCTTTATCGAATACATATGTATGTACATGACTTTTGTCGCATACAAGTTATGCACTGTTGCAATTGAATCAAGTTCTTTTGAATTCGAAAAAGAAAAATTCGAAAAATCTCACAAAAGGACGAAATGTCGTAAACAGTAATCACATATGAGATGTCTAGTGATGGTAGAGAAGAAAGAAGTAAACGCTCTCATGGGGAATGTCCTTTTAGTTTTCACAAACCCTTCATGTTACTTGCATCCACTAAGAGATGCTCATGCATCGTGATTGTTAAATCAATAGTCCTTTGGCACTTCACCAAGGCGTGTGTGTGTGTGTATGAGTGAAGTGATGGTGCACTATGAGTTGGAAAAATATTAGTTGTATTTCACTATTTTTTTTTTTTTAAAGAAGTGTGCTCGTTTGTGTGCTTGGAATAGTGTTTCTGTGAGGATTTTCAGTTTCTCACACTTGAAGTGTTTTTCAGAGGAAACTTTTCTGAGGAATTTACGATGACGATGAATAGCGAATTCAGTTTTATGTGTTTGTGGCGATGAACATTCGCATACCTAAATAGCCGCACAGACATCCGCCTGTTTATGCCATTATTATGTAATGCTGTGATTATGCCAGGCCAGGACATGAATTGTTTTAATTTTAATGCGTCATTTATTGAGCCATTTATTCAAGAAGTTCGTTGCTCGACAGAGGAATTTTTCTTAACGCCTGTCGTCGTCCCCATAAAGTACATGTACTAAGAAATATTTTATACTGTTTGTATGTATTTATTTCTCTTGGGAATGTCCTTGGCTTTCGTAAACGAAGAACATCCTAACCAATTCAAGTTTTACATATACCATTTTGTCAACAACCATTCTGGAGAATCCTCCAGGCAAGGCCATTTAGTGGGTGGAGTAGAGAATGGAAAATGATAATTGATGGAGAATCTATTTTGGGAACGAATAATTTAAGGTGCCATGCGTGGAGTAAACGAACAAATCAATTAGTTAAAATATTTATTCATGTGTTTTTGTTCATCGACAAGTGGCTGTGTTGTAAAGCAAATTACATGGATGTGAAAGTTGTTGACAAATTGGGTAGGTATACCCATTTCATTATGGCTGCTAAGATAGTGGCAATTTGCAATAAAATATATTGGGAGGCGTTTTCAAGTTTTCGCTCTAGTAATACTGTGAAGTAGTAAGAACAATTTGTCACGTTTATACCTTTCGGATAAAATTCACTTGACTGATTCCGTCTAGCCATCGTATATTCGCATCACAAAGTAATTGCAAAGAAAGCTCTTCGGACAATTTTCCATGATTTGAAAACGATGCTAAATTTATTGCCATAGGTCTGCGTATGGAAATGGGAAAATGTTGCTTATTTTACCATCACTGCTGGCTTCGTTGATACAGAAATATCTTGTGACAAGGACATGCATATTCCATGAGCTGAGAATTATGATTCTCATACACGATGAGCAAAGGAAAGTTGGTGAAGTCCACAACTTTTGGATAAATGTACATATAACATACCTATGTGTATATTATGTTAATATCTGAAGCATAATTTAATATTTGCTACCATCATCCCCAAAATTTAATAATAAGAACGCATGAATCTAATCTACTTATACAAAGTGTGACATTTTTCATACGCAGGATATTAATTGCGGAATCCTCTCGTAGCGGAAGATATTATGATAAATTTGGCTGGAATCGTTAATGACTTCTACAACAATTCAGGTTAGATATAGATATGCTTGGAGGTAGCTAGCTAACAGTGGCTGTCTGGTTTGTACCTACTACCACATTCTGTTTCGACACAGCTGATTATTTTTATTTATTTACTGAAATTGAAACATATTTCTTCTAAAATTAGTTGAATTCTTTTGTCATGTTCCAGTCATTAACGAAGTGCTTTTGATGTATTCTGCGCATTTATTTTCTTTCTTTTTTAAGGTAATAGAAGACTTTTTGGATATTTAAATTTCTAAAAAAAATTGTAGGTGTTAAGAAAAATATGCAGGCATAAATATAAAAACGTATTGCGTATCCATCGACTAAAACGATTAACAGTTTCCATTTGCGAGCTTTGCAATTTAAATTATACAGAAGGAAAAAAATTGATATTGGTTCGGCAGAAGGCCATAGGTAAGTTAGTTTTTCTCATCGCACAATGTTGATTGCCATCCAGCTGTCATACAGCCTTATTGTGTTCTTTATTAAATATATATAAAAGCCGCTTAACCGCTTCTAAAATAACAGAAGTTTATAAAACGGCAAGTAAAGAGGGTGTTTTTTTAGAGGTGTAGAACTTTAAGTTGACAACTCTATTTTAACTGGCGGACATTTTGTCAGCTGTCAAGTGTTTATTTTTAGTTTGGTTTGGTATTTCAACATGAATAGGCTGACGACTGGCTGGCTGACTGACTGACGCGCAGGGAATAGTAGATGTATTTAAGCAGCATTTCCAGCAGCTGCTAAATGGACAAAATGTAGAGAGAGAGTGATGGGGCAAGAAGAGAACCCGCGTCCAGTCAATCCGCCCAGTATAGAAGAAGTTGGCTTAGCTATAAAAAAGCTAAAGAACAACAAGGCCGCCGGCTCTGATGGTCTACCTGCAGAGCTTTTCAAATACGGAGGTAATGTTATGGTAGGGCGCATGCATCATCAACCAAGTTTGGGTGGAGGAAAGCATGCCCGATGACTGGACCATCAGCTTCATATGTCCCATCTACAAGAAAGGCGATCCTATGTCTTGAAAGAACTATCGGGGCATATCCCTGCTTAATGTCGCATATAAGTTCCTATCCAACGTACTGTGTGAACGTCTCAAACCTTTCTGCAACACACTAATCGGCACGTACCAGTGTGGCTTCCGGCCCGGCAGATCAACTGTAAACCAAATCTTCACACCAAGACACATCCTGGAAAAGACCAACGAGTTTCAAGTCGAGACACAACATCTCTTCATCGACTTTAAAGCCACATATTGGCATTCATCGTCAGGAGCTTTTTGTGGCGATGGCCGAATTCGGGATCCCGTCAAAACTGATCCAGATGTGTCGCACGACACTAAATAACACGCGATGCAATGTGCAGTTTGGCAGCAGCTCATCTGAACTCTTTCAAACATGCACCGGATTTCGGCAAGGAGATGCGCTGTCGTGTGATTTCTTCAATCTTGTTCTTGAGCAGATAGTGCGCAGGGCAGGTGTCAACACGGAAGGCACTATCTTCAACAGATCAGTCCAACTGCTGGGGTATGCGGACGATATAGATATCATCGGTCGATCCCAGCGTGCCGTGATAGAGGCTTTCACGGCTATTGAAGAACAGGCGAAACTAGTTGGCCTTGAAGTAAATGAGGACAAGACTAAATATATGCTATCAACGAACAATCATCTGTCCACCGACTAGGACAAAATGTCACTGTTGATAGCAGCAACTTCGAGGTAACTAAGGAGTTCATCTACCTCGGGATAAACATCAACTCCACAAATGACATCTTAATGGAGATCCGTCGAAGAATTCCCCGTGGAAACCGCTGCTACTTCGGTTTGGGAAAACAAATGAGTTCGAAACTCCTAACTCGAAGGACAAAGTGTATGCTCTACAGAACCCTTATACTGCCAGTTCTGCTATACGGTGCCGAGTGCTGGACGATAAGCAGGAAAGGAGAGTTAATACTGGGATCCTTAAAAAAAAATCCTTCGACGGATATTTGGTCCTGTGAGCGAGAAGAACGAATGGAGGAGAAGGTACAACCGCGAACTCTATGAGCTGTACCATGTAGTCCGAAAAGCTAAAACTCGTCGACTACATTGGCTCGGCCACATCGAGTGAATGGACAACAACGCTCCAGCCAAGAGGTTCTTCGAATCCCAGCCCCCAGGTTCGAGACGACAAGGAAGACCGAACCTCCGTTTTAAAGACCAGAGCGCTTGGTCTGGACAACTGGAAGCAGCGTGCTCAGGATCGCAGAGGGTGGAAGGCTGCCGTATCTCAGGCAGGAACTCTTCACGGGTCGGGAGCCCGTTAAGTAAGTAAGTAGACTGACGCCTCAACAACGTTTCCAAATTGTGCAAATTTATTTTGCAAATCATGGTTCTGTTCGAAATACGTACCGCGCACTATGATCGAGCTCTTTTTGGTTGAATGGAACGTCAATAAACATAACTGCCGTTTTTGGAGTGATGATAATCCTCAAGTGTATGTTGAGACACCGTTATATCCATAAAAACTGACTGTTTGATGTGCTTTATAGGTTGGTGGAATAATGGGTCCATACTTCTTTGAAAACGATGCTGGCCAGAATGTTACATTTAATGGTGATGGTTATAGATCCCTGATTACTCACTTTTTCGTTTATCAATTGAACAATCATGATGTGCAGGAGCTGTGGTTTTAACAATTCGGCGCAACATGTGACTCAGCTCGTCCCTCAATTGATTTATTGAAGAAACGTTTGGTAACCACAATATCCAAGATCTCCAAGATCATGCGATTTAACCTTGCTTGACTATTTTCTGTGGGCTTTAACGATTATTGTTGAAAATTAGTTCTGCCTTTATTAATTGGTTTGACAAAATTGTGCTAGCCATATCTGCTACTTTGATATTTATCAACAAAATAAACTAGATTGCATCCAAATTTGAGTTAAATGGTATTGCCAAGTAGCCACATATATATAATATTAAACGTTTGTCAGACTTTTGCAAGAATTGGGCAGCCAATAAAAAATGTCAGGTGGTACGAGCCGAATTTGAGCCGGGGACCCCTCGCTTAGTAGTCCAACGCACTTAGCCATGAAGACAGCGCACTACTAACGGGCTTAACAGGTTTTTTAAAATTCCTCGAAGAATATCAAAAACCGACTTTACATAAAATACCAACACCAAATACTAACGGCTCTAATTGATTTGAGAAACGGACGAGACAGTTAATTAGCTGATAATGGTGCCAAGTTTTGTCATTCTTATTTGAATTTGTCTGTGCTTATTCAAGTATAAATTAAATAAATAAGACCCTCTTCACAGACTGGCTATAAAGTAGCGATCAAAGTCCTGAAATTGCCAACATGATCTAGGCTAGTAAACAATTAATATCTGAGATAGGCGAGATTGCCTACAGTTCCGAGATCACCATGTGCTGAGTTCTCGGGCACAGAACAGTTCAAGACAACTGCAGAGCGGATAAACTGGCTTAAATAGGCTAGTCCCTAAAAGACAAACTATCAATTATAACCTACCAGCGTTTTCACTTACACAGCTGAGCTTCAGATATGTCAAGAAAGAGGAACCCACAACACACTTTCTGTGCAATTGTCCCGCACTCGCTAGATTGAGTAAGAAATGTTCGGTAAATGCGAAGAAATTCGAAGATTTCAGCCATCTGACACTTATTGTTAGATATTAATAACTAAGTTCAAATAGTACATACTAATTAGGCAATTGGAGTTTGATTACTAAGTCTGTGCATTTTATTGCATCAGTCACTGCTCTAATTCCATAAAAAAAGGCTGTACAAACTGAGATTAATTGTATCAGTCATCTCATCAAAAACGGTCCAAAACGATCCCAAAACCATTACCTGTGTTCGCCGCTAGGTGGAGGGAATTACAAAATGTATTTATAATATTCTTAAATTTATTTTTTCAATTACGACGACAGAATCAAACACCGAAATCTTCAATATTGAACTAGAATGTCATTATATTTTCTCCTTGGAAATAATAGCTGTCATAAAAAATTCCATAAATTGGAACAGGTATGTAATTATGTATGACTCGTCCATTATCTCCAGTGCTAGAACAATGAACCCTCAGAATTCAAACTATATTCCAAATAGAGTAAATAGTTAAATATGAAATCGTATCCGTATCCTCCCCGTTAAGTGTTTATTTATTTTTAATCAACCAACAAAAATCGACTATATTTACATTCGTGTTCAATTTTTTACCTAAGGACATCCAATTTAGCTACACAAAACCGATATGAAAACAACATTTGTAAATGTAATTGATTCCGAATTTATTTGCAAAGACAAACTTAAAATTTGATTACACAATTATGGTAGTGCCAGCAATATTTATCTTTTAAACAAGTTACATGTCAAATAAATAAATTACTACCGGCGGCGGCGGCACATTAGTAAGCAACTTACTTGCTATAAATTCATTAAAACTTATTTAATTAAGTTCTTCTGCTCGGGTTGCCTGCCAAACAATGCTTAAAATGCGAATGTGTACAAATTTCCAATTGATGACCAACTTTTCCGGTTACACATTGTGTGTTAACATGATGAACATAAATCATGGCTTTTCTATTTGCATCTAGATATGTATCACATAACTGCAGATGCAGGCGAAGAATACAATACTACGATTGTGTATGGGAGCCAGAGAAAAGTACGTCTACGAGCAACTGTGGAGTTTTCTATGGATATACAGAAACTAGGAGGACACACTGACATTTGATTTGTGTCAGAGAAGAGAAAACAACATCAACTTTTGTGTATTTGATTTTCTAAAAGTTTCTTACAAATTGTTACTTGAGGTGTTTTTCTGGTTCTCGTTCGTTTTCAACTTGGTTTTGTGTGCGAGTTTTAGTTGAATTAAAAACTTTGCATGTGATAATCAGACACTCAGCTTTATTAGGAAATATAAATTTTTTAACGAAATTTCGTGACCGTCGAATTGGTTTCACAATGAATTTTTAATTAAAAGCTTTTAAATGATTTTGACACACGGTTTCCACTGTGAAAATCTGATACCTAAATAAAATACTCGCAACATTCGGAATTATAATTTCGCTAATGAATTCACTGAAAATCAAATAATACATATTTAATTATCGGAATCATTTTATGGAAAACACGTGCAGACAATGAAAAGCCAATGAAAGTTTGACAATATTTACACAAGGCTGTTTGCAATTACGCTTACCTTTAAATTAATTTGAATTAAATAAATTGCAATTTGAAGTTTCGTCATACACAACATTTGTGCGGTTCATCATAATTGCGGAATTAAATTTGTGTTCAAAATAACCCATTAGTAATCCCCGAATTGAAATTTTCAGTTTTGCAAACTCATCCCAAAGGATTATAATCCCTTATTAGTATAAGCCTTCCAATTAGGCATTCACGTGAATTATTAATCAGAAAGAACTGAGTGCATGGCACACCTGCTGAAATGCTTTCGGGAAGAAGGTGGCTATCACAAAATCCTTGAACTGAGTACAAAGGATCGTTTGGCTGGGTATAATAGGCTCGATAAATTCCAAACCTAAGCTTGGGTTGGAACGAGACAGCCGAAGTTTCTTTTAGACTGAAAGATAACTAGGCTTCTCTGGACACTGACGCATACTTAAGACTTATACCTCGAACTAATAATGAGACACCCGAGTATGACTATGACAACAACTTTCGTATTCAAATATGAGTGGCTATCTTCAAGACTATAATCACTACCTTAGCTATGTTCAACACCACATTTGTTTGCCGTGTTGGTAATGTCCATTTGAGCAAACAAACTTTAACGTTGTCCAGATTGTGCCTTTGCTTCTTTATATTCTTCTTCCTCATGAATATATCTGTCACGATGAGACGCAATTCTTTAAGACTTCTTTGCAATCTTTAAACCAAGAGGGTGCAGTGCCCTAGTGGTTAAGTGCGTTAGACCTCAAAGCGGAGGTCGCCGGTTCAAATCCCGACCTGTACCACTTGAAAGTTTTTATTCGCTGCCCCAACTCTTGCGAAAATCTGACTAACATCCAAGAGTAAGAACTGTCAAGAGAAGCTTCTCAAAAATTTATTGCCGTTCGGAATCGGCATTAAATTGTAGGTCTTTTCCATTCATGTCAAAAATATATCTTCGCACACAGTGGTTGGAGAAGCTAGGCTTGGGTCCTATATGGGCCGTTTACGTCTAATTTTTATTTATTTCCTTTAAACCTGCGCTTTATAAAGATTGCAAAGGAATCTTGGAAAAGACTATCGCTCGGAAACTCTATCTTATCCTGACAGAAATATTCATGGTTAACAAAATGGTAGCCTCTTCGTTTGACGAACATGGCATTTAGCACGATTAGACCGTATGACTTGCCGCACATGCTTAAAATGTCTTCAGCAGGAGAACTCCTTGTTCCGTACCCTAGTCCTCCATGACAGAGTTTAACAATCTCTTATAGACTACTTACAAAGATAAAAAATGAACAAATTAAACATATGTACAAAAAAAAAAGAAACTTAGTATATATCATAAATAACAAAAGAGAGAAAACAGGTTGAGCAATATAAAGTGGAAATACTTTACGATTGATCCAAACTTAAAATAAGTTTAGTTTTAAAACAATCTCTAGAGCAACTTAAAAAAAAGTCAATATCAGATGAAGCAATTATAGAGTTAGACACATTAATGCAGCGAGCTATAGGTTCATTACGAGCGTAAGATCTTCTATGATTAACTTCAGGGAAGTTAAAAAAGCTTCGAAGTCGTCGACGGGGAGACGGAAAATAAATCATTGCAAGCAATGCATAGCAATGCAATGAACATAGCCGAGACATATTTACGACGACTTATGAGAGAACTTAAATTAATTAAGCAGCATCTAGTTTTATATGAAGGTCTCTCAATACGCCAGTTCAATTTAAAAAAAACATGAACCTTTTGAAGTTTCTCTGAACTCTTTCGATTCTTGATTGAAAGAGGGATTCCAGATTATGCAGCAATAAATGATGTCTAACCAGAGATATAAATAAAGCTTTTAATGTGTAAGGGTCAATAAAGTCTTTAGTATTTCGTTTAAGGAATCCAAGCATTGAATTCGCTTTACAAACAATATGATCGATATGGTCTCTGAAATTCAACTGTTAATCTAATAGAATACCCAAATCTTTTTTAGAGTATACCCTTTCGAGTGAGTATGTTTTTATATTGTAGTTCGAAGTAATAGGAGTAGTACATCTACATAATGTGAAACATTGGCATTTGGAAGAGTTTGAAAGCAATTTATTTCCATCACACCATAAGTCGACTGCAGTTGAATCTTCTTGTAGTAGACAGGAATCAGATAAAGATTCTACATGGCGAAATAATTTAAGGTCATATGCAAACAAAAGACACTGGGAGTGTTTAATAACAGACGGCTGATCATTAATAAACAACAAGAACAACAAGGGACCAAGGTGGCTGCCTTGGGGTACACCTGAAGAAACATTGATTGACCTGGAGAAGCTATCAGTAATTTTCACAAATTGAATTCGATTTAGGAGATATGATTCCAACCATCTTAATAAAGTTGGATTTTCACCCAAAGAAGATAATTTACGTATAAGCAGAATATGATTAACTTTGTCAAAGGCTTTTGCAAAATCAGTGAAAATTACGTCAGTTTGCAAATTACTTTCAAAGTTTTGTATCACATAATTGCAAAATATTGCCGTATTTGTAGCTGTTGATCTACCTGAGATAAAACCATGTTGCTCTAATGAAATCACATTTTTTTATGTGAAATGTTATTTCACAAACAATTTTCCAAACCTCAGCTTGCATATATCCCAAAGAGTCAGTGGTCTTTTAAATGGTCAATATATTGTTATCTAACTCTGCCAGGATGGATGATTAGGATGATACTGGTACCGTTTTTAATCCGTTCGTTTCTGTATTAGAACAACTTGTAAGCTTTTGCGTTGGGCCATTGGATCCGACTGCCGGTGTTTTACTATATAGTTTACTAGCTGGCCTATGCTCGCCTTGCTTCGCCCGGCTGCCACATTTATGAGGCCGTGAAAAAAACACATATTATGAATATCCACTCCAGCAATTTCTTAATATGTGTATGTGTTTGGCCGTCTCTTGGATTGGTTTATTGCCATCGCGTAACAAATTTTAACAGGAAACTGTAAACTGTGAACTAGATATGTCGCTTCTCTGATCGCTTACTCATGTTCGCTAAAATTTGACTATACTTAGATGAAATGCATACAATTTTCAAGTGAATGACACAAATCAGATCACAAATGCGGTACAATGCGCTAGAGACTCAACATCCAGAGACTCAATATCCCATTCAAGTCCCCTGGCACTAAACTAGACACTCAATCATAAAACGCGCAAAATATTTTACACTTAACTTTCTCTCTTAAATCTGTATCCATTATGAACTAACATTTGCACTTAACGTTTAATTCGGGTTCATCAGATTCCGAATGATCCGAGTTTGACTTTGAGGCTTTGTATCGTATCAACAAAGTTTGT
Source organism: Ferdinandea cuprea (assembly GCA_963576555.1). Classification (NCBI taxonomy): domain Eukaryota; kingdom Metazoa; phylum Arthropoda; class Insecta; order Diptera; family Syrphidae; genus Ferdinandea; species Ferdinandea cuprea. Next base: position 11,500,530 of record OY754959.1, read on the forward strand.
ACGGCCGATAGCTTTTAGTAGAGTGGATAGACAGACACACTTAATCTTAACGCTTGAGCAGACGCACAAACCCATTCGAGATCGAGATTCGACTCAATCAGGCAACTAAAATATATGCGTAAAACAGAAAAAAGCAAAATAATTCGCTCCTGCTTTTAATTTAACCTCGCCACGTATTTGTATGTGCTCTTAAAAGTCAAGAAGTAAATTGTTAAATATGATAAAGAGTTTTGAAAAGATGTTATTTAAATTGCTAAGCTCGTAGAGCAAATAGAAATATAATGTTGAACTTGAAAAATGCGTATTTCAAAGCTCTTAACACTGAAATGAAGTTCATTATAAAGGGTGATTTTTTAGCTGGTTTGGTTTTGGCAACACTGGTTTTGACAGCTGACGTGTGTTTAGTACCTTGTGTCACTGTCAAACAGCTTCAGTTTGGTTTGCAATTTAACCATGGATCGTCTTACAAATGAACAACGCTTGCAAATTATTGAATTTTACTATCAAAATTCGTGCTCGGTTCGAAATGTTCATCGCGCGCTGCTTCCATTTTATGATCGGCATTCTCGACCTTCTGAGCAGTCTATTCGGAAGATTGTGACCAAATTTCGCACCAAATTTACTTTGTTGGACATTAAACCACCAACACGTTTACGTACTGTGCGTATTGAAGAAAATATTGCGGCCGTATCAGCTAGTGTGACAGAAGACCGCGAAATGTCGATTCGGCGCCGTTCCCAGCAGTTAGGCCTTTGTTACAGCACTACGTGGAAAATTTTGCGGAAGGATTTGGGCGTAAAGCCTTTTAAGATACAGCTGGTGCAAGAACTAAAGCCAGCCGACCTACCACAACGCCGAATTTTTGGTGAATGGGCTCTTGGAAAGCTGGCCGAGGATCCGCTTTTTTATCGAAAAATTGTGTTCAGCGATGAGGCTCATTTTTGGTTGAATGGGTACGTAAATAAGCAAAATTGCCGCATTTGGAGTGAAGATCAGCCAGAAGCATTGCAACAGCTACCAATGCATCCCGAAAAAGCCACTGTTTGGTGCGGTTTATGGGCCGGCGGCATTATTGGGCCATATTTCTTCAAAGATGATGCGAATCGCAGCGTTACTGTCAATGGTGAACGCTACCGAGCGATGATAACAAACTTTTTTTTGCCCGAAATGGAAGTTCTTGACTTGCATGATATGTGGTTTCAACAAGACGGTGCCACATGCCACACAGCACGCGAAACAATGGCGCAATTGCGAGGCGAGTTTGGTGAACAGTTAATTTCACGTTTCGGGCCGGTCAATTGGCCGCCTAGATCGTGCGATTTGACACCATTAGATTATTTTTTGTGGGGGTATGCCAAGGCTAATGTGTATAGGGACAAGCCCGCTTCGATTGACGCACTGGAAGCCAACATCCATGCATTCATTCGTGAGATACCGGCCGATATGTGTGAAAGAGTATGCCAAAATTGGACTCAGCGGATGAGCTACCTGAGACGCAGCCGCGGTCAACATTTGCATGAAATTATCTTTAAACATTAAATTGCAAGGTTCAAACTATCGATTCAAATAAATATTTCATTCATTTTTTCGAATTTTTTGTGTTTTTTTTTTAAAAAAAGTTCTAAACCTCTTAAAAAATCACCCGGTATTTCATTTCAAATTATTGAATTACTTGGTCTTTCAATATTTTTAAATGCACGAACCTGCTCCATGCGAATACCAATTATCAAAAAAATTGCTAAAATCTGTACAGCCGTTCCCTGTGTAGGTCCAGTCAAAGGAATTTCAACTTAGTTTTATATTATTATTGATTATACATTCAAGATGTGAAATTGCCTTTAAACTATCATCTCTTCCAGCTTGTAGCTGCAACCACTCATCCTTCGAACGTTTCAACGTTCCAAATCTCGACAGACACTTAGGTTTTGCCTAAGTCTTTGCATTATTTTGCTAACCTCAAAAACCAACTTTTAACGCAGTCAATAGTAAGACAACTGCATTAAATGCATCTTATTAATCTCTATTGAACATTCGAAATTAAAGCTTCTGAGCAAAATATTTAAATACATACATGTATGGCCATATTTTAAAATATATGTTATATCTAATTAAAATTGAATGTAGCTTTATAATTGCGTTCATAAAGCAGGTATTTAGCAGCAATTAATATTATACCTAACCACTAATCCTGTATAATTAATTTATTTTGAAGTCTATGGATCTAAGCGAAGGTGATACAGACAAAGGAAGAAAATTAAATTTTAATATATTTTTTTTCTATTAAAAATATATAAAACTAATTTGGAGGACACGTACATACACCTATGTGAAAATAATATCTTTCCAAAGATAAGGTTTAACATTAAAATTAACCCTTCAGACACCCAATGACAGTTGCTAGACATTTTTAAATCCAATGGATAAAACTTTTATTACAAATTCATTAATTTTGTCAGATGTCGTAATCCTCTTCATAGACTCTTATCTGGGATGTAAGTAAGTGAGTAACCAACTTTATTTCAGATTTATTTCTTTTTTGATAGAAATAAAAATCGATTGGCGAGCGTTCAGAACAATTATCTTAGAAATAATTGTAATTAACTATTAACGCACTTTCCTGAGAACACTCACGCAATTTAGAAATTAAGTCGCGTCGTTTTGAGGAATAAAAAATTCATCAATCCCAAAAAGTTCTGATTATAAGCCCATTGATTAATTCCTATAATAAATAGAGTTGAATCATAGTGTCGATTTAATTTTGTAGGAGAAAAAGGACTTGAGAAATAGGGACTGCGTCTTTAAATTTCCTAACACATCAACTACCTAATTCATGTAGTGAGAATAGTAAGCGATACGAAATATGTACTAAAGCGATTTTCTAATAATATTGTGGAGATAATATATACAGAACATGGAACATGTTGTCTGTCATGGTCTATGGAAAACCAGCTTCCTCTATCCTAGTTTTTGCGAAAATAATTTGATGTCGCGAATGAAAGGGACCTAAAGTTTAATGCGTACTTCGAAGCGCTTGAATGTTTGGCAGACTTTTACAAAAGGAAATTAAAAAACTTAATTTATTTGAAAGACAGGCTCTGGCGTTGTCATACCCTCACCACAGCTTTTTGGATTTTTGCAGGTAGGAATGAAGTCTCAGCTGTTTTCGGAGCTTTCCAGTATTTTGAAGTCATAAAGGTTGGTTGACTCTGGTTCACGTTTTTGTTTTTACAAATCGATTCATACACAGTACCAGGAACATTAAAAATCTTTAGCTCAGCGCAAATTAAAGCCATAATGTCAGCCTTTCTATCAATTTTGTTAAATCATCACGGTATTGACTCCCCATTGAGGCTGATATTGCTGCCTCAATATCGCAACGTTGAATTCGTATTTCAGTAGCTTAGCTGACCGATATCTAGAGCATTTTTCGCCGCATATTCTTGCACGTATAGATATATCCAAAGGTAGCAGATAGAGGATGTTTTCCAGTTCCAGCCTCAATTGAGGGAAACAACTTTCTAAACTTGCCGTGCTGGCAGCTATTCCCTGTACCATCGACATGGTTTCATAATGGCAATATAGGTCTAACATTTGCCATATACAATCAAAGAATGTGAACTTGGTAAAATACAGAAATAGATGTGAACGTGGATAAGATAATGATCACATATTGATCTTACTTTTTGTTATTGCTTGAATAAAATTTGAATTATTTCACTGGCTGTATGACATGTGGCACCATCTTGTTAAAACCACATGTCATCCACATCAATAGCATCTAATTAAGACACAAAGAACTCGGTTATCATGTCACGATATAGAGCACCAGTAACAGTTACTGCTTGATCAGGCTCATTTTCGAAAAAGTATGTTCGAAATACTGCCTCCAGCCTAAAATACGCAATAAACCTTGATACGTTGTGGATGCATACGTTTTTCGACAATTAATGCGGCAATTTTGACGATTAGCGAAGCCATTAGGTCAAAATGAGCTTGGGATGATTTTACTCGAAAAAAATCAGCATCACTTGTCGATGTTCAATAATCCATTCAACGAGGTCTCTTGTCTCTGTGCGGCCATCAGGCTTCAGTTCTTGTGTCAACTGAACTTTGTAACCATAAAGATGAAGATCTTTCAATTACTCTTTTCATAGCTGACGAAGCTACAATTGGTGGCAAACTTAAATTTTAGTGTAAATTGATTGCTCAGTTTGGATAAACGTACTACAATTAGCGTTGCCCCTTTGGGACCATTTTTCTCGCAGTAGATTCTTTTTAGATTTTTGTTTTTCCAAACAAAACCAATGTTTATGCTATATTTCCACCAAACGATAAACCCAAATTATAGCCAAAAGATTAACAATAAATCTTTACACGTTTCCACCGAAAAAAAAACCGATTAACATAAGGGTTTTCTCTCAACTCTCTCTCTGGATCTCAAATTTGCACACAAACTGTTCAACATCTGGTGGTCAAATTGCTTCCGTGCTCTCAATTCTCAGCAATCAACGACACTTTTGACATATACAGGTATGGTAAATTGGTATTGAGTGTGTTCCCAAGCCGATTCTTACATGTAAATCTAGTTTTTTTCTAGATTATTTTTTGATCTTGTGTTTAACAGATTAAAATTTGTATGGTAAATCTAGGGATTTAAGGAAGATTTATGGCAGTTTATTTTTGATCTGAATTCAGTACTACGTAGCCTTAAATAGAAAAAAATAAAATACAAAATTATAAGGTATTTTACATAACCGAAAAATTCATTAATAATATGTAAATAAAAAAAACTTACACGACGACGAATTAACGGACGTCGGTAAGGTCGTTTTGACAATGCAGTGGCAGCCGTCAGCCAATGACATTGTAAGATGTGAATGGGCTCGTTTATGGATAGTGTGTAGTGACTGCGTTCAGATAAGAAATTAAATTTTTGTTTGGAAAAGTTTTGCTGTGGTAAAAGGTATACATTTTCTCGAATTCACAAAAAACGAATGAGACAAACGAAAAGAAAAAAGAAAACAGATTAGTGGTCAAACTGTTAACTTTGCAATTATCTTTTTGATATTGCACGGATTTTTCTGTTTTAAACTCTGAAGAGTAACATACATTTTGTTCTCAGATTTTTATAGATTTTTATTGAATTTCGGGGTCTTCGCAGAAAAAAATCATCTTGTAAAACTAAATATGTATGTATAATGAAAAAAGTGACTAAAATCAGTTTAGTCGATTGCCTTAGATCCTTACTAACTAATGTTAACTTGTTCTTAGGGATTTTCTTAAGCTTTCTTCTTCTTCTCTCCATTTAACGACGAGATTATGATCAAGATTATAGGGATCATAACCCTCCCACTTCACTGTATTCCTACTGGTCCGCCTGTGGGGTTCCCCGGTTCGTCCTCAAAAAATACCTGCAGGCCCGATTTTGAATCACTTCATCATTGAGGCCAATCAAATGCTGGTGTCTCTGCATTTGTGTGATCCAGGAGTTTTTAGGCCTGCCTCTTTTACACGATTGATTGCCATTGCCTTTTTGATGGGGTTCGCAGGATCCCTCCTTGGAACATGACAATACCAACTGAGTCGGTCGTGCTCCAATTTTTTCGAGATGAGTTCTTTGACGTGAAGGCTTCCTCGGATTCCGGAACTTCTATTTCGATCAAGCTTTGTTACTCTTACTGCCTTGCAAAGCATCTTCATCTCAGCTGCTGTCAACTTGCTCTCATACTTTTTGTACATTGTGAACCGGACGCACAACTGCGGTCTAGAGCCTTCCTTTCAGCTTAGGGGTCATAGAAGATGGCAGAGTTTTCCTGCCACTTCATCCACCCTACGCTTACACGATGATTGATGTCGTCATCAAAGGTTGCTTCGCTGTTTATCATTGATCCCAGATATTTGAACTTTTTACACTTGGAAACCACCACCCCATTCAAATAAATGTCTGGTCAGAGAATGGGCGGCATAGATACTCTGTCTTTTTTTGGCTAACACGATACCCATTCACTTCAAAAACATCTACCCAAACATCAAGTGGTCATTGCAGGGAAGTCTGATCATCACTTATGATGGCTCCGTCGTCAGCAAAGAATAACTGATGCACTTTAGGGTCCGTCACTTTTCCCTCAAGCAGATAATCTAGGACTGTAATAAAGAGCAAAGGACTTAGACACATCCCTGGTGAACACCGACTTTAATTGGGAATTCATCGGTAACCCCTGCGGGACATCTGACTTTTGTCTTCGCTCCCGCATACATGTCCATGATCGTCTGTACGTAGGTTTCAGATACTCCTCGTTGTCTCAGCGCTACCCATATCAGATCCCTTGGTTGTCGTATTTCGCGTATTAAAAGTTTATGGTGGAAAATGTTTTTTAACAATGTTAGGAAATTTTCTATCAACATAAAATTCTTTGTACAAATTCGGGAACAAATAACGAATTTACACAAACAATGAAAAAAGAAACTGAAATCAATTCGTGAATTCCCAATACTTTTTTTGTATCAATAAATGATTTCTTCAAAAAAAAAAAGGAACGATTTAAAGCTAATTCTCTTTATTCATTTCAAGAGTCGAAAATTTAATGAAAGGGAATAAATTTTACTGCCACCACTGTTTAAAGTCGTCAATATAATTAGGTTAGATGAACGGAAATGTAGGCATCGTTAACCGAGAGATGAAGGTTTCCTTCGAAATCCTCCATCATTACCTATTCCGTCCAACTGTCAAGGTTCACTGCGTTCCTTTCTTTATTTTCATACAAAAGCCAATTTAAACGATATTAAATTTACTCAACCAAAATGAAGAAGTAGCTAGGCGTAATCTACTTTTTCCCCCGATTTCATCAGATATAAATGCACCAATTCGAAAGTATCTTTATTTAGAATAAAAAATAAAAAAGCCCCTTATCAATGTCAAATATTTTAAAAAAAAATCATCTATTTAAATTTACATCTACATATACTTTTCAATATAGAAAATATAAAATATAATACCACAAAAGTATTTTTACCTATCATATTATTTTATTTCCAGATTCAGCTATCGAGGGCAGATACAAAAAGAGCGAACTAAGCTTGCCACAGGTTCGTATTTATGTGTACTTAAAAAAAAATCAACCAATGCATGCATTTCCATATCATTTGGTCCCTAAACATTTGAAAAATATCCCACAGCGATGGAAAATAATAAATATAGAAAGTCTTATATACAAACACATAATGTACATCCTCCGGGCCGGGCAGACAGAAATATGTTAAAATTTAAGTGGAAACACATCCATATGTGTAGTTCAATCGTTACTTAAATTTAAAATCTCAATTAAAGGTGAAACTAGTAATTCAATAGTTGAAAATGTATAGGTCAATCTTATCCCTTGTTAAAGTCTGTACTTAACTTTGTATTGACTTTAATTTTGTGGACCTTTGCCACATAAAATAGAACAAACACAAAATTCTTTAGCATTTTTATTGATTGCAATAAAATACTTCAATGCCAATGTGAGGCTGTGCAGATATTTTGTATCTATGGGCAGTGTGAATAGGAATTTGATATAAAAGATATTTATATAGGTCGTATATCTTGAGATTGTGTTATATGAGACGTGATTTGGCTGATACTTATCACTCGAAATGATTTTTGACAAGTGCTTTGATTTCCATGGTAATTTTGAAGTGATTTCATCTACATACATACATAGATAGATAGCACTTGAGTGTACATTAATTTTATAATGGTAAACATATTTTTTGTGCAAAGGATAATTTAATTTTAGTTTAAAGTGCTCTTTTGCGTTGCGAGCATACGAGCCTCTTATCCAAATTTTACTTGCTTTTTATTTAAAATAAAACCGTTCGACCCCAACACAAGGGGACATTTTTCGATGTTCATATGTTTGCTTTAAGTGTCCTCTTTTCCTTCGTACAGGATTTGTTTTTTTCTTTTTTATTAAGCTCCTTTCAACTTTTACTCAATTGAAATGTGTGTATTATAAGGAAGCGTTGATGAACCAGTTGACCTGTTTAAACTGCATGTTCGGTCACTGTGGAAAAGTTACCTTCCTCCTAAAGGTGTTCCGTTGAATATGGACATGACTTGGTCACAAAATTGTCTTGACGGTGGCAATCATTGATTTGTGTCCATACAAAATAAATAAATGCGCACTAAAATTTATAACAATCAGCAAGTTGTTGCGGTTTGTGAAGTACACTATTTTCCTATTATCCTTGAACTATAGAACGGTTTGGTTTCTGCAAGCAAAAAACAAACTTGATGTTTCCGTTGAAATGAAATTAATTGGTTCGGGTTTTTTTTTGTTGAAAAGTATTACCATTAGGTCGATTTGTTCATTTATAGTGTTTTGATAGCACAAGTGCCTGGTGTAAGCACTTCAGACTCCAAAAGTAATTGAGGCAGACGAAAATTGCATAGAGCCATTCACGGTTCACCACATCAGCGATGGTTTTTTGTTTTAAACTGACCCACATTAGTGCAGCAAATTTGCTTTGGTTGAATAATGCCAAAGCATTCTTTAATTAACACTTAATTTCCTTCGAATTATAGCTACTGCTATTTAATTTTACAAAAGTAAGGACTATTTGAAATGTCCTAAAGCTATTTTTAACTCGTTTTGGGGAGGTTATGTAAAAACGAAATATATGCAAAGACTGTTCGGTGTTTAGAGGCGGAGAACAGAAATATATTTTCAATATCCACTAAATCGTCTTTATTTGACAGATAATTTTATGGCAATAATGTTTGAATATGATTTCGGGCATAGGGCCGCCGCCGCTACACTGTTTGCAGTAAATCAGGCTGTATTTCGACAGTAACGCATCGAATGTTGGCTTCTAAGTGCTCAATTATTTGTGGTTTATCGGTGTCAGGCATCGTACTCTACATATCCACAAAGAAAATAAACTTATGGCGTCAAATCGCACGAATTCCAAATTCCATTTGGAGAATTACTCCCGTTTCAATTCCGGCAATTCTGCTCATTGAAATAGGCATTTTAACCAAAAGTGTGCTTCATCGCTAAAAACAAATAAGGCCTAATGAGTTACTCGAATTTGAACTGTTGGGGGAATTTGTAATTTTATATTCGACCAGAAGCATAGTAAAACTATATTTGACTAACTAGATGTACTTAAGCAACTGATATATTTGACAACTTCCAGCAGCTTGTAAACGGGCATCATGTAGAGAGGAGTGATGGGAAAAGAAGAGAACCCACGTTTAGTCAATGAAGATACAGCACCGCCACCCAATATAGAAGAGGTTGGCAAAGCTATAAAAAGCCTTAAGAACAACAAGGCTGCCGACTCTGACCTGCAGAGGTCTTCAAATAAGTAGGTGAAGTTTTGGGGGTGCGCATGCACCAAATCATCCATCAAGTTTGGGTGGCAAAAAACATGCCCGATGACTGGACCATATACCCCATCTACAAGAAAGGTGATCTTATGCATAGCAGATCCGGGCAAAAGTTACCCAATTGTGTAGCGTGACGCTGGATAACACGCGATGCAATGTACAGTTGCGGGCACAGCTCATCGGAACTCTTCTAAATATGCACTATGATGCGCTATCATGTGACTTCTCCCCGAATGACAACTAAGTAGAGCTCCGACAAAGAATTACCCTAGGAAACCGCTGCAACTTAGGTTTGGCGAATCAAATGGGTTCAAACTCCTAACTCGTTGTTCCAGTTCTGTTATATGGCACTTAGTGCTGGAAGATAGGATAGTTAAGTACAGGAAAGGATAGTTAATATTTACTATGCTGCTTCAAAAGAAAATTTCTTCGGCGGATATTTGGTCCTGTGTTCAATGAGGGAGAATGGATGAGATGATACAACCGCGAACTCTATGAGTTGTATGAAAATGTGGATGTAGTCTAAAAAGCTAAAATATGCGGTGTACATTGGCTCAATACATCAAAGCAAATAATGCTGCAGATAAGAGGATCTTTTAATCCCAGCCCCCAGATTCGCGACGACTAGGAATTCGGTATTTTCTCTGTTTTAAAGACCAAGTCATCACACAGTGGTTGTAAGGCTGCCGTGTCTCAGGCAGTTACTCTTCACGGGTTGGGAGCCCATTAAGTAAGTAAGTTGACTAACTATTTAAAGAAAAAGTTAAAAACACATTTAAACACGAAACGGTTAAAAGTAGTGTGTCAACGAATTCCCTCTGCGTATGGTGTAACTTATAAAAGACTCTCTGTATTTGACAGCACAGTACGAACTATATATTAAACGCAAGTTTGGGAGTATGAAAGCCTTGTAAAAAGTAGCCAGATTAATGAATATAGAATTTCTTGCACACGAAGAGCAAATATAGACATTTAGCAGGATTCTTGGCGACATTAAATATTTGGTCATTCCAACGAAAGTTGTCTTTAACAAAGTCTTTCGGAATTAGCGATGTACCGATGTACGTCGGAACAACGAAACTTCAAACTCGGTATGAGGATTCGTCGTATGCTCAAGTCGTTCAAGAAAAATTAGTTAGAAAAGCAGGTACAAAGTTAATTTATTTTGGACTTTGCTTCCTAAAACTTGGAGAATACAAAACTGGTTCCAAAATGAGAAGTTACCATTTTTATACCCTATCCTAAGGGTATATTAATTTTGACACATAGTTTGTAACACCCCTTAATATTCGTCGCAGACCCCTAAAAGTATATATATTTATGATCAGGACCAAAATCTAAGACTATTTAGCAATGTCCGTCCGTCCGTCCGTATCAACTTTTGAGGCCTTTAAAATTATGCTAGGAAGCTGAAATTTTAAACATATACTCCCTAGGGTTCCGAAATGGTAAAGTGTTAAAATTTTTAAAATACGCCCACTGCCACGCCCACAATTTAGGAAAAACCGTTTTAAAGCTTACGTTAGAGAGATAAAGTTGTACAACCTTCACAAGATATGTAGGTACTGCCCACCTTTATTAATTTGTCATATAAAGCTTTTTGCCACGCCTACTTTTTGTGGGCGTTTTTCACTAAAATGCTGTTTTCTTCGAAAATTTTCATAGAAATCGAAAAAAAATGTTTAACAATATATTATGCTAATATTTTTCTCAATATATCGCCCATACAAAGTTTTTGGCCACGCTCACTTTTTGGGGGCGCTTTTTGAAAAAATATTTTTTTTTTCTATAAATTTCATAGAATGAAATAAAATGCTATCCATCATCTTCCTAATGCTTTTTTTCTTTGGGGTACATAGGGATAAGGATAGGGTATCATACTGTTCGCCCCAAGCGGACTGTAGCCTTTCCTTACGTTTTCTTTTTCTTATGTTACTGTCTGTATGTTAGCTCTGTCAGTTCTGTGAATCAACACTCAATTCTATCATCGCCCGCCTATGAGTAAACACCTTTGAGTAGGTTGAATGCGTGGCCCAACTAACATTTCAGTTTCGATAAGAAAATGCTATGGAACTTCGAATTGGTCCGAAAGGCGAATACTTATTGATCGTCTTTTGTTCCTGAAAATATTTCTGTAAGAATTTTAATAGATCATGTATAAGCCTTATAAATGCATCCACTTCTTCTACTCGAAGAAAGTTTTAATAATGTTAAAAATATATAAATTCTCTAAAAAAACAACTTCAAGGAAAGCTTTTGCGAACACTTCTAAGTCTACGGAAGGTAAAACAGTTTTGCAAAGTGTTTCATTCACTTATTGGGCTTTATCTCTCCAATTGTTATCTTAAGACCTAAAAGATTCTGTAATTTCGTGCAAAATTAATTAAATAAAGAAAATCCAATGTAATATACTAACACATAGGTTTCGAATTGACGATTTGCAGCTTCAGTATCGGACAGTGTATCATCTGGCCGAACTAATAAGAAGGGGATAGGTACATTAAGTTGCTGCGAAGACTTTGCTTTGTAAGCACGACCTGTTCACCGATTTATGTTGTAATCTATTGACAATTTTTTTCAACGTCATCATCATATCTCATCTACGACAAACGAAAGAAATTTTTACCGATTTTTTAATCTTCAAAATAATTTTACATACATAAAACTTCACTAGTTAAACGACGCAAGCCAAATAAATAAGATTTTCATAGAGTTAAAATTAACGATTTCCGGAAGTTTTATCATAGAAACTTAAATAACCAAATTTAATCGAAGAAATTGAGTTAGGGTGTATTTTATGTCGTTTGCTTTGTTTGGAAATTGTTTTGACTAGAAAACATGTTCGAGAGGAGGCGGTAAAAGAAACTGGTGTTCGTGTCTCATACGCATCTGTTGTTTGGTGGAACAGGCTTTCTCGGAAACGTGTTACTGCTGATTTTGCCAAACTCCAAAGAACGGCATGTCTCGGCTGCACAGGGGCCTTCCCTAGCACGCCGGGCTCTGCTCTAGATGCTTTGATGAATCTTTCCTCCCTCGATTTATATATCATGGGGTGTACGCTAAAAACCATCTTTCGCTTAAAGAAAGGTGGCTTTTGGTACCATGCGCACTGGAATTTTGAAGAACTTGCTCGAGAATTTACTGTGTAGTCTTTGTGTGACGCGATAACATATGGCTTTACTTTCACTTGCGCTATATTGTGGAGGGCTAGAAGCATTTGCATTTGCAGTGATAGCCAAACTGCATTAAAAGCGCTGCTAAACCCTCTTACCTCGTTCAAGTTAGTGCTAGAACTCAAGCTTCCTCTGAATTTGGTCGGAAGGTTTAATACAGTGAATTTTGTCTGGGTCCCAGGTCACACTGGCATTCAGGGAAATGAGATCTCGGAAGAGCTTGCTACTAACCGAACCTGTGTTGGGTCTGCCCACTTCTTCAGTCGTGTCTTCCATTGGTGCTTAGGTTACTCGTGAACACAAGATTCGGTGGCGCGATTGCGGTGGATGTAGACGGACCAAACTATTGCGCACGAACATTTAATGTAAATATGCAGATTTCGATAACCTAAGCATCGTCATATTACTGAGACATTCCGTTTGAAACCCAACAATGTAAGCTACGGCATTGTGATTTTTACGTAATAGATTCACCATCAACATTTCGCAAAAACTTTCTCCTATATAATAACTTTCAAGATAACTTCTCTAGACCTTCTTCTGCTGCATTAACTGTTAGCCTTTTGTAAGTACCTACATATGTATATTTCAAACCTTTCCGCCCGTCCCAATAACAACATCATTCAAGACTTACTAATTATGTAAGTCCAAAATTTCATAAGAAACATTCTGGAAAGCATTTCTGGGAGATGCTACTCTGATGCGCTTCTAATACATAAATTTCTAAAAAACAAAACTTTTACGCAGGTCTTCATGTATCTCGTTAAAAGTTTATCATTTCTTGCAGAAAATAGCTAAAACTTCTTCCCATAAACTTTCACTAAGTCATAATTAATTGCTTACATTTTAAGAGTTCTTCCATCGCATTACCACGGACATTTTCCCAGGTGTATCTTATCGTCAACTTTTTGCATTGTCACTTACTTACTTCAAGGGCTTATGTATTTACTTTCTGTCAACTTGAGTGGTTTTAAATGGTTTTTAATTCTGTTTTGGGATAATCTACTTCAGGAACACCTCTCTCTTATACATATATTTAATTAAAAAAAACAGCTCGCTTAGATAACAACAACCGAACCATTCATATTACGAAACTGCAGCTATTTGCTGTTGTTTTTTTTCTATTTATTCAGACATACTCGTAAGTTCAAATTTGCATAACATTGGCTGCATGGCTGGACATGACATATAACAAGTTGTCCAGTATTTTTTTTGAAACGTGTAAAAAAATCGATGGAACCCACCCCTGCACTAGTAACCCCACGATGAAGAAACTACGTCGTAGGTTATAGAACGAACATTTCGTGCCTTTCTTTTATTTAGTTCTTACGAGTAGGTGAGCTCCACGTTGCTCCAAATTTCATTAAGTTTTCGTGCCAACAACGGGGTTGCTCGGCCAGCATGGTAAACGAGGCTTTATTAAAGTGAGGAAAACAATTATAATTGACACCATAATGGAAATCAGGTTATAATGATTCGATGAGTTAATTTTTTTTTCTCTTACACATCCTTTGCACTCAATGGTGTACCGCGTGATGATGCTGATGTGAATTTAACCAGAAGCTCCTTCATTAGGATACAATGCGAGCACTGACACAAATCAATAAAAATCCCATTTCCATGTTAATAAAGCCCATTAGCTTGTCGACGTCTCTGACGCTCCTGCAGATGGTTTGATTATACTTTCTACATACGTAACGTACTATAACATTGTAGTAGTAGTAGATATGCCACCCCTCGGCTTGTGGATGTGGCAATTCCACATCTGGCAGTGTGTAATCCCATTGACATGGTTATTATTTGCAGCTCTAGTGTAGAACAGTAAGATTTGTGGAAAGTTTCATTTATAGATCCTTGCTCAAATATGATTTGCAGTTTATATGCCTCCGCAGTGTGTGTGGGTGGAGAGGAGTGCTTTTGTCGGATTTATTACTGGAATGGGATGTTGCACTTAAGACAAGTGCAAATTGCATTTTCACATTTGAATTGGTTTTTTTTTTACATAAGAAGGGTTCTATTGATCTAGATCTTGAGAGTGAGATGTAAACAGATACATTGCTTAACATATTTTGTATGCATATTGTGGTGAATATCATTGTAAAAATAAAGCTCGGCATGCCAATTAAATCGTAAGGATGGTATCAAGTTACCAAGTTCACCGGATAAAACTAAATATTCTTCTGAGAATAATTTGAAAAATCTCTACCTCCACGTGCAATGGTTAGTCAACTTGGGTGAACGAAATATAATGACTTTCTGCATATTGGAGTGACCTCTGTTGCTAAGTAATTAGCTGTTTCGATATCATTTTATGAAATGGAACGCAATGTGCAAGCTTTGCATAAGCCTTCATATAACCAAGGGAACGATTATGCAAATAGAACCTGTGTTTATTTAAATATCCGTCAGCGAATAAATTTTAGAGTTAACAATAAATTTCAATAGCACTGATACTTTTAACTTTCTCGTATACAAGAAGTCCAAAAAAGTGTGGGTCTGCCAATGCCTTCCGTCGGTCGGTCTGTCTGTCTGTATGTCCGGGCGCCGTACGGCGAATCGGTTCGACGGATTTGCTTCAAAGTTCGTATATAAGATTTTTGGGAGCATCTTTTTAGATTTTGCTTTATCGTTTAAAATAACGGTTCCTGCCATACAATTGTTTTTCGCGAAAATCACTTATCACTTTTCACTTGCATTACGATTGCACCACTCCGATAATCTATTAAAACTATCCTAGAAAATCAAAACCTTACAAAATTGAAATATTTCATGAACATCATTTGTAAATAAGATAAATAGCAATGGGCCCAAATGACTGCCCTGTGAAACACCCGAAGTAACTTCTATAACGCGAGAAGTCAAACAATCGATTTTAACCATTTGCCTTCTATTAGTCAGGTAATTACTAAACCATTTTAGCATTGAAGAATAAAAATCCAAAGACTTTAGCCTAGCCAAAAGAAGTGTGTGATGCACCCTGTAAAGACAATGTACAGTACATCAGCTTGTACTCGTTAGTTAACAAAGCTAAATGGAAGCTGACTATTTGAAATAATTTCTTTCTACCGCGAAAAAGAATTTGTCCTTAACAATACTTTCCAACAATTTTGGTATTGCAGAAAGCTTTGATATAGGCCCATAGTTTTCTACTTTGAGTGGTGAAAAATTGATTGTGCTCTGACAAATACCAGATTGCAGAGTCACAATATTGGCAGTGGCGATTTCTGGTCTTCAGATCTGGTTTGGCTGCAAAATATCCTTTGGTAATAAAAACCAAAATTTTGATTTTTTTTTTAATTAAAAACTTTTTACTTGTACATAAAATTAAGTCGCTCTATTTTGAAAAATATTTTTTTCCATCCCACTGAAACTGTCTTACTACTAATGACCATGCACACCCTTTTTTGCATTTTCTATCTAGGTTGACTCTTTTATTGGTTGTTCGGTCTGTTGTTAAACACAGAATGAAACCAGCACATGGGGAATAATAGTGCAGTTTGTATGAGTTTTGATGGCGCAAATTTTGTAGCCAACCCAAGACTGAAATTGAAAGCAAAATACTGTTTAGCGTGATACTTTGTGTGGGGTTAATACAGCACGTAGGGGTTGAAGTGAATGGCTCGACTTGAATATGTTTTGCTGGTTATATAATGATTTAAACGCATTGGGATGTTATGTTTTTTGCATCATATGTATCCAAGTTTTAATACAAACAATTTGAGTGTAGTTCATTTTTTTAAACTGAAATTTGAGAGGAATCGCCACTGAATATTGCCAAAACGACAGATCTACATGTTTAAAATTAGTTTTCACTTAATTTTATTCACTTTGCCAGCGACTGTTTCACGTTCACCTCAGAAGCAATGAATGCTTTGATCTGTATTTCTTGGTTACGCTCATTGAAAATTGTTCTACTAATCTGAGCATGAGCAGCCTAAGCAGCAAAAAGGGGGTTTAAATCAAATGTTCCCCAATTTTAAGGAGATTTAATAGCTCTAACTTTTCTGATTCACTACAGCTATAAATCATAACTCTGTTTAGCCTTGCTCAATGCTCAACAATGCATTAATCTTCTCGAATAATTTTTCATCAGTTTAGACCACAGCTACACGAGCTGCATATCCCTTTGTGGTTAACGTTTTCATAGCCTTTGAGCATGGGTGTATAATAATTCGATTTTATAAATCTTAGTGCTTAGAATAACGGAACTTTTAAAGCTTACTGATTGTCTATAGGAAGGTAATAAGTACATAATTTGCTTTGTACAGAGAAGCCAGGCTTAGTTAGGTTAAACAGGGGTGTGGTGTATATTCCATTATATAACACTAGGCAACCAAACGGGCTCATCGAAATTCCTGGAGAACCATTTGAAGGCAGACAAATATTAATAATAAGGACTTTGAAGTTTGTGCTGTTTATCCCCTCTAGGGTTTCGAATAGTATCTCCCTAAAAATGTTCTTCGACTATGAGATATTGTCTCGCACACAGTATGTACTGCGTGCTGACCTCAAGGCCACAAAATTTGCAAATATCCGTGAATGACAATCTTAGTCTCTTTGCGTGTTTCTGCAGAAGACGTTGTTTTATCAGGATTGCTTCAATTATCCTAAGGTTATCCCTACAGAGAGTGCCTTAGAAACACTGGATCCTTCAAGACTTCAACTTATGTTGGCAGTCTTAATGGTTTTATTCTTCGTTAATGCCCTTTACTATGCAGCGGAGGGTGAGATTATCCGTAATGTTCTTATTGAAACACAACTAGTTTTGGCTTTCATTGTTTCACGTATCATTGTATCACGAGCTACGTCGTAATAGAAAAATGTCTACGAATCCCGAAAAATCTATTACAAGATCCCTTCGTAGTGGAAAATCTGCTACGAAATTCGAAATTTGTAGAATTTGGTATCACCACACCCGAAAAAAACCTGAATTATTTTGTCCTTCTCTACGACAAGTTTTTTCTGTCGTCGACTAACAATAATAGTTAATTAATTCAACAAAATCTACGTTCTTTTAAAAATAATCTTATTCATTTATATTTAATAATACATGTTTTAAATTCTTAAAATTCAGAATGTTTATTGGGCTATACTTATTTTGAAATCGTTCCTGGTGTCACTATGTTGGTAGCCGTCTTCAGCTGTAATTCTCAGCGCCGCACATAATCGGCAGTTTGAAGTAATAGAAGATGATAACACGCCTTGCTCCAGCTCCGCTTCAAGTTCTTGAAGCACGTATTTGACGGAGTCTTTGTTTACTTGTCAACTTATTTCAATTTTCAGGTTTGTTGGTGTATCGCCTGTTTGCAATTGATTCCATTAATTATTTTTTTTTTCACTCAAAAAACGAAAATAAGCGCGACAAACTAGATTGTAAATTTGAATTTGACAGATGGAACAGTACTCAGGGACCAGCTAACAAAATTCCTTTTTTGTGAATTTTTAACTTAAAGGCAAAAATATTTTATTACATTCGACAGTTAAATTGTTCAATACATATATTTTAAATTAGTCAATGTTACAAATCTAGAAGAATAAGAATAGGTAAAAAAATTGTTTTGGAAAAATTAAGCGAATTTTTTTTTAAATTCAGGGATTTTTCTTTCTATTGTTTCGGGTATTAATTGTGATATGAACCAGCTGACTTCGAAAATTGAAAATAATTTTTTCAATCAGCCAATGCTTTTATCGAATCCCTTCGGATCTTTTGATTGCTTTTTTTCGGGATTCGTAGCGGAATTTTTTATTCGGAGATTCCTCCGAAGGGAACTTGTGATAGGCCTGATTAATAGATGCATGGGAAAATATTGTTGTTACAAATACCAAAAGCGTCTACCGAATTCTTGATATTCTTCTATATGGTGCGGAACTTTACTTATCTATACTTGAAAGAACGAATCATTTAAAATTGAAGCATATTTTCCAAACAGTTAAGTGCAAGGCGGCTCTCCAAAATTATAAACTTTGCTAGGAAGGACACAAGAAGCGATCTTCCAAATGCATAACCAATCGATCTGCTATTAAAATCTTTAGCTTCACTATTTATCTTCGTTTTTAAGCCAGCTTTTTACGTTTGTATTTTTTGTCGTGCTCTCCATTCCAATAAATTCCACCTTTTGGTAATTTTGCTAAAGTTTCCGTCGCTATTTCTCTTGGCAATCTGGCAATATTGTAAGCCAAAAACTAATTTTCGTGTTAGGCAAAATTATGAAAGCCCTATAAATGCGATGCAATTTGACCTTCGTGGGCTACAATAAATCACTTCAATCGAATCTTTCAGGCAGAAAGTAATAAATTGTAAATTTGCCCTTTTGAATCAATTCGGTTCAATTTCAATTCATTTTTGCATCCTTCATTTCAGTCAGACGAAGATGTCCTTGAATTGGAACACTTAAAGCACGACGAACCAACCAATAATGAATCCGGAGAAGGTGGAGATATACATTTTGAAATTCCATCGGCCGCTGCACAACCAGTAGCACCAGCTCCAGCTGAAGACACACTAATCAATCCCACGGATTTATTACCCGATCTGGAACATCAATTGGAGGCAGTAACAACAGCAAAAACGAGCACAATTAATAATGTTGGCCAACAAGAGGAGGAAGAGACCGCTGGTATAATACCTCCTCACCGTCCACCAATGTTGCCTCAACACGATGGGGGTAAAGTTACCAACAATCAGCAACAACCATCG
Source organism: Ferdinandea cuprea (assembly GCA_963576555.1). NCBI lineage: Eukaryota > Metazoa > Arthropoda > Insecta > Diptera > Syrphidae > Ferdinandea > Ferdinandea cuprea. The sequence continues at coordinate 11,519,770 of OY754959.1, forward strand.
TCTGCTGGTGAGGAATCAACTGCGGGTAGTGAAAGCAGTGGCGGTAGTCCTCCAATGCTGACAAAGGTAAGTGCAATAAAATACCCTCTCTCTCTTAAAAAAAAAGAGAAAATAAAACAACTACCCCATTAGATGCAAGCGAATCCAACAGTTGATGAAGTATAGCCACCCGCTCTGTCCCTATATTCCTGGTATCGACTTTGAGCAAAGCAAATGCCAAAGGTTTTCTGTTCTGAGAAATTTATTCGAAACAAGATCCTCCATCCTTTCAGTTGACACGGCGATTTATGATTATGGCATTGTCTGCATTGTGGCGCACTCAAATGAATTCAAACATTTATCTGAAAGTATTAATTAAAAAAGGTTTTCAGGTGAAGCTGTTCTCTCAAAGTTTCCATTTCAGCTGAGTTAATTAATATTAGAGATTATTATTAGATGCAAGGGGGATTCCGTAGTTGCTATAGAGAGAGACGCAAAGTGCCGTCATGTGTTTCGAATTAATTCTTTGTACGGAGTGAATAATGATTGATTTGGTTTGTGTCCTTTATGAGGATTTCTTTTCAATGTAACCCGAAAGAAAATTCATCAATCGTTCCTGAACAGAAACTAAAAAGTAGTATAATTTTTTTTTGCAAGATGTGGGATTTTCCCTTTTTGATACATTTGTAATCCAAAACGAAGTAGTATAGTCGCCACGATGAATGTAAATCTGTCGACAAAATGTTCGATATATGTGGGAGGATGTTAAAGTCTTGATTCTTTTATACTCAGGTGATTTCGGTGTGCAATGTTGTTGTGGAGTAAGAAGTTGTTCGGTTCCTTTGGCAGCATGTTGTGGTAAACTTAACGGAGTAAAATCGAGAGAGTAACGATGTTCTGTATGTGAAGTGTGAGTTTTGTGGTTGCGTCTATCGACCGAATTTACAGTTCCAGTTCCAAGGTCGTAAGATTTTCTGTTCTTCTATGTTCTTGCGGTACAATGTTTTGAACATTATTGAGGAGAGAGTTGGTTTTCATGGTTTTGAAGGCTGTGCACATAATTGCCAAAGTTACAATCACCCATCACCTGAAGCCGGAAAATTCATAATTGCCCACAAAAAAAAAGTTGGGTGATTCTTCCTGTTTACAAAGTGAAATAAGACCATCTATTTAAGATTGGCAAGTGAAATTAGCCCAAATGCAAAAATTGGTATTTCAATTACGCCGCACAGGTTTGTATGATATTTCAAACACAAAAGCGGAACCTGGGTGGCCGATGTAGACAAAGAATTTATAGGCTTTTTTTTTAACTTTCTCGTATACTTTAGTATACTAAGCACAGATGAGGAATTAACCAGATAGTCAGTCAATTCGAGAGCGAATCTCTCACATTGCCTACAAGCTAAGTCGAACTGATAAGCCCCACATAATTTGCGCTTATATGGGCTTTTACGTGCAAATCAAATGGGAATCACGCACACATAAATCGAATTATATGGGGCTAATGGCCGCGCCCATATAATATCATTTTTTATAGGAAGAAGTTGGGAACAGTTGAGGAATTTCAGCAGATTACAACTCACAATTTGGGTGTGTAAAATAAACATGGTCAATATGCGGTGAATATGGATTGATAAAAACATACTTACCACAACTAATAACATAATAAAATATTATAATATTAAGAATAAAGCCGTGTTTTAACTAATATATTCTAATTTTTAATGAAAAATAATCAAAATAATATTGATTAACGTGACTAATATATAATAAGTAAGTTCATCATACATTTTCGGTTGATAATAAATTTAAGTATAACTTTAGAAAGACGGATTTTGTCATGGATGGTTATATTGAAGCATTTAAGTAACTCTACACAATTGAACACTGGTTTAATCCAAATTCTTACAAATATTATTTTTGGTACATCAAAACACTTTTTTCATAAAATTTGCAATTACTTCCTAGTAGTAGTAGTAAATTGTTTTGTTTATTTTCATATAAAATAAAATTAAAAAACATTATAACTTGACAAATAAAGTCGGCTGTTAAAAAAAGTGGCTAATTAATTCAATATATATGTAACATAATGTGCATGCTTATTTATGATATGTACTCAACTACCAAGCATTTTCCTGATGTACTCAACTACCAAGCATTTTCGATAAAAAAATGCACCCCCAATATATTTATGCAGTGCATTCCAGCTACCTTTTTTTCTCGTTCTTCCGTTTATCGCTTACTTTAAATTTTAAAATAAAGTATATTAACTTATATAAAAAATTTCCAAAACCGCCTAAGAAAAGAAACAGCTAAGAAAATATATTGACTAGAGGTAAAAATTTGGTAACACAAAATATTTTAAAAAGGATTAAAAATACTTCTTTTTCACTTTTTTTATCTATGCACGGAACCCAAATATGTAAATACATAAAGTCATTAAACTTTCATATGTTGAATAAAAACAATTAAATAATAAATAAGTAATAAAACAATCAAAGAATTTAATATATGTATAAAAAACCATTGCAAACTATTTACTATAAATATTTTACACCCAAACATAACTAATTTAGTAATATATATGCAATAATACAATAAAATATACATTTTATTTAATTTTATTAACCAAAATGGAAAAAGTATAACAACCCAACATGTTTATTTTAAGCCAGATAAAAAATAGAGAACTATTTCTAATAACCGCAAAAAATATTCCAACTAAATTGTAACAACTTTATTGGGTAACTAATTTTTTGTTTCTTTATAAACATTTAAATTAAAATAGCTATAAAAGTTGAATCACATAAACTCAACACTTCGCAGAATTTCCTATTACCCAACACATCCGCCGTGACCAGCTGTTTTGTTGTTGCGATTTGGATATATTGCAAAACTCCCCACAATTATTTTTGGCGGGTAATCTAGTAAATTAGACCTAACTTCATGTGTCTGGCTCACACGTATTCACAGATGGGAAAATTGAGAGAGGATTTTGCGGCCGTTATTAAATATTTTTTGCGGGTTGAAAGTGATAGGGGATTGAAGAGTTGACTATCTGGTTAATTCCTCATCTGTGATACTAAGCTAGAAGTTATTGTGATCGTGCGTGAAATTTGGAACTTTAACTGAGTATGAGGGATGATATTACGACTATAGAGAAGTCCAAAAAAAGTGGCTCCACCAATGCCGTCCGTCGGTCTGTCTGTCTGTCCGGGCGTCGTATGGCGAAACGGTTTGACAGCGTTGCTTCAAAGTTCGTATAAAAGGTTCTTGGGGTTACATCTGGCGTCGTCTTTTTATTTTTTGCTATATCTTTTGAAATAACGGTACCTGCCATACAATTTTTTAGGTGAAAATCACTTATCACTATTTTTTCTAGAAAATGGTCTCAAATGGTCTATTTTTGTACTAAGGATAATTGGGATGGGGCCAGAAGTACTACATACTCAGATTTTAGAAAAATAGAATAACGGTAATTCATAAAACCGCCAATATCTCCAAAACTAATAAAGGGAATTCTAAAAAAATTTACTGTTTTTTGTGATGTTAAGCCGAATAAATCTGCATACTTTGATTTTTGAAGTAATTTTTTTAAATTTTTTTTCGTATAACGATTTTCTTAAAATTGCATTAAATTTGTTTTCTCAAAAACTGCGCCAACGAATGTGATCAATTTTTGTATTTTGAATAATTCCAATGTGCGAAATTACATCAAAATCGTAGGTGACGTTTTTGAAAAAATCGAAAAAATACACGTTCTAATCACATGATTTGATTTAATATTTAAATTTTCACGATATCAAATCTCATATAATTGACGTGAAATTTATAACCGATATGATAACGTTTCATTTGAGTACATTCAGTGCATTCTAGTTGGTTGCAAGTCTGCCGCGAGTCGATTTATAATAACAAATTCTAAGCCACCCAAAAGGGAACAAAGGGCACTAATATCTCTATTCAATATTAGTAATCAGAAAGAGTTAATCTTTCCATAGCTTACAACAAGGCCCACAAATAATACCAATAGACACGTTAATTGGGGGGTTAAGGTTAATAATGTTACCTTAATAGTGACCCGAATTCTTGTCATAAAATGACCCTATAATATTAAAAAAAAAAACGGCGACAATTCTGCATTTATTTTCGCTTCTTCAACACTGTACTTTGCACAGTGGTCAAAATGCATGTTATAGCTGGACAAAAGTCAGAAAACTTGTTGTTTCAAAATTAAATACACACTTATGTTTAATAATATTTTGAAAATTTTACAAACTTCTATATGCTAAAAAGAGTCTGTCAACAGTTTAAGAAAGCTTAGAGTCGTCATTTTAAGCTGATTGATGATTGCAAAAATGTGAATAGCATTGGTTGTCGAATCTGTTGCTGATGGTAAATATAAAATGAAAACACAACTTGAGAAAGTTAATTGATAGCATTTTTTTACGATCTTTTTATTAATATACCTAAGTCGGACATTAGTTAAAAGTTAGGTAAACCTTTGGTTAAGCTTTTAAATTGAGATATTATGACTGGACTGAAATGTCAATTCTTTTTTTGTTGCTTAAACTAGCTAATTAGCAATCACACCCAAAAATGTACGCGCCGAATCTTGCCGATTAAAGAGATCATTTGTTTCAGAGTATACGCAAATTTTTAGGAAATAATTGTTCAATGAGTGGAAGAATGCAGATTTTGGTGGCAGGACAAATCAAATGGTTAAAACTGAAAAATATTCAATGAAAATGTAGAAAGTTTAAATTTTCATTTTAATCAATTATTGTAGAAATAGTTTGAATTTAAAGTATAAAAATGGATGACTGAGACCGTTGGATACGTATTTTTTCATGGAGAACCTAGGGCATTCAATTTGTTGCAACTTGCCAATAGATCGCGCTGCAGCAGATCGACTTCTATACTGTTTGACTGATTATTATTAAATAAAATCTTGTATATATATACTTTTTTATGGAGAATGCTTTATGCAATCCAACGTTTTGTAACTTGCCAATAGATGGCACTGGAATAGATCCAAAATATGTAAATATGAACCATTATGTTCACTTTTTGAGGATTTGATTTTCAGAATCGTCTATGTAAGCCTGGCTATAAGTATCACACAAATAGTCCTTTTTTGTATATACAGAGGTAAATAAATGTTTACAGATAGAACAACTTTTGCTGGGTCTTGCTAGTATAGAATAAATTATAAAAACCTTTCTTTTACAAAAACATTAAATTAGATGTTTTTTCTTTGCGAAAATATGTTAGAATAAGTGTAAATAGGCAAAAGATTGAGTTGGAGTACGAAAATAATTTTTTTCAACAAAATCGTGATTTATGAACAGATTGCTTCGCAAGTGTGTATGTGAATTCGTGCGTTGACATAACTGCAGATCACCAGTATAAATAGTATCAGCTTATATTGTATTCAATAAGAATCAGGAAAAATTATAGGTATAAGAATATCGTTCAATGATGAAATAGCAAAAAATGCGAGTTCCGCATTGTGAGGTTGAACCGGTCGGTAAAACACACAGGCATGCAGAAAAATTATGAAATTTCTTATTCCTGGTACAAAGGCTATTTCATTTTTTTAATTTAAAATTGAATTGGGATATTGGGGATGCCTTTGAAAATGCGACTATTGACACCATGTGCAAGTCTGCTAGACGACGTGGTGTAGAAGAATCACTTTTTGCATGGCTCTTAGCAATGTTGGCGAGCAAAACGAGAGTTCCATGTGGATTGCGGTGTAAACAAGGGCTGCTCACAAGGCGACGTCCTATCTCCAATCCCCGCTGGCTTATACTAATGATGTCGCTGTTTGTGCCTATCGTTGGACATGATCTACTTAAAATACCTACTACTAAACCTACTAAAAATATGTTTTCGGTTACAAGAAGGAGCCTCCTCCAAATACGTATGATTGTTAATTTCATTATCTCCAAAAAACGGTATATTTAGGTTGCATTGGGGCCTTCCCTAGATACTTTTATGAAACTTCCACCCCTTCATGGGAGCAAGCCTAAAGTTTAATATGAAGTTGTTTTTGTTAAACGGTCCTTAAATCACATAAAGCCTACCTTCTCCAACATTGTAGTTGCGAAGGCATATTTTTTGACACGAATGGAAGGAACCTACAGTTTATTGATTCCGATCGGGAATTTATTTTTGAGATGCTTCTCCTGACAGTTCTATACTTTCGAAGGAGGTGGGGCAATGGAATAAAAACTTTTAGGTGGTACAGGTCAGAGTTTCGATGATACCGGAACTTCCGTTGCCAAAAATTTAAACTCGATTTTCCCCAAGTTCAAGAATGGATTCGGACAGATTCTAAGCCAGTGGAGGGATGTAATTGCACTTCATAGAAGACATTTTCTGTCAGGTTGAAACGAGATCTCCGACGAACTTGCTCATCAATGTTCTGATGAAAATTTCTCTGGAATTAAACTGCTGGCATCCCTAGTAAGGGCCTTCATTTATGACTGTGTCTTTTATAGGCACAATGTTCGATGGCACGATTCTTCTGGCTGCAGACTGACCGAACTAGTTCGATCGAATGTCTGTTAGCTGCAGCAGTGGGCCCCCACGCTTTCGTCTTTTAAGTTTATGGACCGTTTTATCATTTCTACCACCACGTAAGAAAGCAGGAAAATATTTTCTGATAGATCAGCATGCATCCTGCCGAGAAAATTGAACACCTCTATTACTTGTCCCTCGCCCACTCCCTTATAAATCTAAAACGAGTCGAGAGAAACTTTCTACATCCTTATTAAATAAAAAAATAAAATAAAATTATATATAACATCCCCTTCCTTCTTCCCACGGCTGATATAAGAAATATTTTATTCATTGCAAAAATGCACCAACACAACGGAAGTAAGAACATCCGTTTTTAAGTTTTCCAGTACATTAATCCAACAGAAAAAGATAAAATGTGATTTTAAAAATATGTTATGGTTACAAAACCATACAAAAGGTATACTATAACAAAAGACAATAAAAGCTCACTGACCTGAAAAAAAAAAAATGTTTCTCTTCGTTTGAATCCAAACAGCATTGCTGGAATACTTTTGTTCATTCTCATGCAAATGGCAAGCTTTTCGAGTGTGCTATTTTAATGCTTATGACTTTAATGGACGAGTAAGTGGAATATAATATTTTGTTTGAGTAATTTAATTAATCTGCTAAGAAGAATGAAAATGCCTCTCTGTATTTTATTGCAAAATATATTCTCCAGATAATGTAACCGCATTCAAATAAGCTAAGTGGGTTGATGTCTTACAACAACATGACCTTGTTTTATGAAAAGTATTTCCGTACTTTCGCACAGTTTCAAGTCTTCATACTTGTCTAGTAATTTATTTATAAAATGAAATTCTACTTAAATCTAGTGCAGCAATAATGTTGTGCTTAAATAAAGGGTGATCCATTTCGAGGTTCCCTACTTTTTTAAAGAAAAAAACACAGAAAATTCAAATTTAATGGAGAATGTTTATTATCATTTGAAAGAACATTCTTTGGCATTTATTTTTTTGAAGATTATGTCTATCAAATGTTGGCCGTTGCTACGTCGCAGATGGTCCATCCGTTGAGTCCAATTTTCGATCACTCGTTCGAGCAATTCGACTGGTAACTGGCGAATGACACGCGTGATGTTTTCCTCCAAGGCCTGAATCGAAGCGGGTTTGTCGGCATAAGCTTTTGACTTTACATATCCCCACAGGAAAAAGTCTAACGGTGTGATATCACACGATCTTGGTGGCCAATCGACCGGCCCAAAATGTGAAATTATGTGCTCACCGAAATGTTCTCTCAATAAGTCCATTGATTGATGCGATGTGTGGGAAGTGGCGCCGTCCACTGATGATTCCACCGGCCCACAAACCACACCAAACCGTTGTTTTTTCTGGATAAAGTGGCAGTTCTTCAATCTCTTCAGGTTGCTCTTCGTCCCAAATGCGGCAAATTTGTTTGTTTACATACCCATTGAGCCAGAATTGGGCCTCATCGCTAAACAAAATTTGCCTCGAAAACGTCGGATCTTCTTTAAACTTTTCAAGAGCCCATAGAGCGAAGCGATGTCGCTTGCGAAGGTCGAGCGGCTTCAGTTGTTGCACAAGCTGTATTTTGTACGCTTTCAATTTAAGATCTTGACGTAAAATGCGCCAAGTCATTCCATACGTCAGTCCGAGTTGCTGCGAACGGCGCCGAATCGACTCTCTACGGTCTTCGTGTACACTCTCAGCTACGGCCGCTATATTTTCTTCACAGCGTGCTGGACGTGGTCTATTCGGTCGAATATTATCCAATAATGAATGTTGGGTCTCAAAATGGGTGATGGTGTTGCGAATAGTACGCTCAGTAGGCCGATTATGTTGACCATGAGTTGAGCGAAGTGCACGAAACACATTCCTCACAGAACGTGAATTTTCATAAAAAAGTTGAACAATTTGTAAACGTTGTTCACGCGTAAGTCTTTCCATTATGAAATGCCAAACAATACTAAACAAAAATAACATGACAGCATGACACGACTCACACGTGCGTGATCTGTCAAAAAAGGCTATTGAAAAAAGTATCTCTACATGGATCACCCGTTATATGGTACTTGCTAAAGTGGGTATCAGCGTTTTAATTTTTTGAGATCAGATGAAAAATTAAATAAAAATAAATTCTGTATGGGCGGATGGAAGTTGGTGCCCCTATGGATTTTAATATCTAACACACTACAGAACGTTAATACATTTTGATTTATTCCTAAATACAAGCAAATCTTTTTACCAAACCCGCAAAGTCTTTCTATTACCTACATGAACAGCAACTAAAACGAATTCTCATAAACATCTCCTTACGTAATATTTCAAAGGTTTTCCGACTGAACACCGGAAAACATCGAATATCATGGCTTTGTATCTGAAACATGATTTCCTCCTTTCCCGAGAAAAACAATTCCATTGCAAACAATGCAATACATTTGGATTGCCCACAGCGAAAAATAAACCAAACCAAACCAAAATCCTACTTCCATTTCAATGAACGATATTCATGTGCTCTACATTGTTGTATTCGTTTTACATTTTTCCAAAAATAAAACTCCACATCACGGGATCCATAAAAAGGTAAAAAATAAATTAAAAAAAAATGCAAACACAAAAATTCGCTTTGGCACTTCTTTGATCCTAACAACCCATTCAATATCCATTCCGCACTAACAAACTCACACAGGATACTTACAATTGGACGTAGAAACAGCGCCTAGACGAGAGAAAAAACGAGAACTTGAATCCTTTGTGGGTAAATACAGCTTTTAGCCTAATTTCTCGTGAACAATAAAACCACAGCTATACTCCTCTCCGCCCAACCAAACATGGATCTCATTTGCCAACCTTCAAATTTGAAGCTGATTTAGTGAACGTCCTATTCACATTACACAGCTTTTGACTTCAAAGGGATGTCGATTTGAATAAATAAATTGTAAATGTTTAGTTTTTTGTTTTTTTTTTTATTGTTCCCTTAAAACGAATAAATTGCACATTACTTTGGAGATGTTCTTAAAATTTTTTTTTTCTTCATCAGGACAAAACGGTGTAGCTACTTAACCAAAGTGTATAAATGGCAAAATTTATTTTTATTAAAGAGGGTAATTAGACCTGTGCTCCATTCATTAACCGTTTCATATTGTTGATCCTTTTCTTTTGAAATGAGATAGTATTCGTTTATTTAAATAAATTCTCAGCTAATTGTTTGCCTTGTCCAGAAACAACGAAAAAAAAAAAGACGTAATATACTTTGATCATTGAATTGGAATTGTCTGAATTGTCTGTCAGTGGACGATTGGCTTAAGTTGTCGACATTTGAACTCAACCTTGCGTCAATAATTCGATTAGTTCGTGTTGCGGAGTAAATGTCCGTGGTTGCAAATATTCATTGAAGGTTAGGAGGAGGAGGATTTATTTCCTGAGTTCTGAATTTTTAAGGATTCGTAAATGTTTAATGAAAAATAAATCTTTTTCTGGATCTCTAAATTGCGGTTGCCAGAAATGCAAAGGTTTGTTGTTCAGTCATTTTTAAGTCTAATATTGATAGAATAATTGAGTGCATTGAAGAATCATTTTTGCGATATTTATATTTTGTATTCCTTTTGTAGATACAAATTAAGCAGCTTTTCGTTTTCCTGGTTATTACGTTCATTCTCTTGCATTATAGTTATTTCCTTAAAGGAATTAGATGATTTAATAACGAATACACCAGCAAACCGAAACTTTAATCTAAGTGAACATTACAAGATTTTGAGATCTTAGATATCCTGCGACGCGTCAAGTGGACAAAAATCTTCAATTTAATAGTCAAGAATATTACATCAAAATACATTTTTGTTTAAACGTTCCTTGGGATCGAGGGATTGGAAAATTGCGATTAGATAGAGATAGAACTTTATTTTTAATAGTTCTCCACAAAACTTCTGCTGAGCTCGCAAAATTAATTTGTATCCTACACTAGCTTTTCAAACGCGTTCCTCTTCAAAGTTTCAATTTCAAATTGTGTAGAGTCGACGGATTTTTATGAATGTAACTCACCGGCGATTTCATTTTGCATGATGAAATTAAAATTATCGACATCTTTGTGCTAAACAGGCAAACAAACAGCTCCTGCACTCAGCAAATAATGGTCGTGATGAGCTCTTAGGGCGTCGTTGTAAATTGGGAAAAATTCGGTGGAAATTCAATCAGCTGGTGACTAAGTCGACTGGAATCACGCCATCGCCAAAAGTTGCCCTGGAAAACTTTGAAGCGGACGGGTAATTTTGGAAAAGCAACTTGCGTGTTTGTTTTCAATTAAAATTTCTTCACATATCGCATAAAGCCGATGACAATTCATCTGCCGAAGTTTATCTTTGAATGACAGGCAGCGTTTGATGAAAATCGCCTGACACACTTCCATCCACTTGAAAATTCAATAGTAATTTCAATGCAGAATGAGTTGTTCGACCACATTCATACAACGTAGCCGGTATCCCAGAAGAGGCGAGAGCCAAAGCAATCTCAGATCTCCAACGAACTATAGCCAAATCAGTGAAATCGGAAATTTTTTCCCAGTTTCACCTGGCATCAAGCAATAAAATGCCGCCTTTTCCATTATCGACTGCTTGCATCGTATATTTGCTTTAGTTCATCTCCAAAATTGTGAGGAGGCAAGCTGAAATGGTTGAGTAGATGTTACTCTATTAAAAGAGGGCTATGAAAGAGCTGACACTTTTGCTAGGCAAGGTTTATTATAAGCTCCTAAGCATCGAGAGCGTGCAGTTCATCTGGCAATAAAACTGAAATGACTGAACTGATTTGATCATTTATATCTATGCAATTATTTTAAATATTGTTTTTTCTTATAAATTGTCGAAAAATTGTTCGAAACAACTAAATTTGTGTAAAGTAAATGTTTTGAGAAAAATGCATTTGAAATGAAAAGCTGAAAAACGTAGTCATAACTCTTTTCTGGACTTTTCCGTTCATTGAATCGAAGGACTTGAACTTTATAAACGCAAGCATTAACTACAAAAAGTTCAACAAGAAAAACTATATACTACACCTTTCTTCTTCCTGTCCAAATCGAAAAATGTCATAACGCAAAAAAAATAGCTGAACGATTTTTCGTTGAGTTTGGGGATGTGACATTCAAATGGCGTTGGGTCTAATCACTCAAGTTTAAAACGTTGAAGCCAATAAATGCCATAACGCTTAAAATCCGAGACATCGCCCAAAATATCAGAAAGAATTATGAGTTACCAGGAATTAAGCTCCAACTAGATACTACTATTGGGTATTCCCTAAAAATGTTCTGGGAACATAAATGAATTGTGCGCGCAATTTCATTTCCATCGAGAAATCCGTATACCATTCTGAGTCTGAGCCAATAAGCTTTGGACCACCACCTACTTACTTGCTCCCGACCCGTGAAGAGTCCCTGCCTGAGATACGGCGGCCTTCCACCCTCTGCGATCCCGAGCACGCTGCTTCCAGTTGTCCAGACCAAGCGCTCTGGCATCCGCGATGGCTTGGTCTTTAAAACGAAAGGTTCGGTCTTCCTTGTCGTCTCGAACCTGGGGGCTGGGATTCGAAGATTCTCTTGGCTGGAGCGTTGTTGTCCATTCGCTCGATATGGCCGAGCCAATGTAGTCGACGAGTTTTGGCTTTCGGACTACATCCACATCTTGGTACAGCTCATAGAGTTCGCGGTTGTATCTTCTTCTGCATTCGCCCTCCTCGCACACAGGACCAAATATCCGTCGAAGGATTTTTTTTTCAAAGGATCCCAGTATTAACTGTCCTTTCCTGCTTATCGTCCAGCACTCGGCGCCGTATAGCAGAACTGGCAGGATAAGGGTTCTGTAGAGCATGCACTTTGTCCTTCGAGTTAGGAGTTTTAAACCCATTTGTTTTGTCAAACCGAAGTAGCAGCGGTTTCCTAGGGTAATTCTTCGACGGATCTCCACTAAGATGTCATTTGTGGAGTTGATGTCTACCCCGAGGTAGATGAACTCCTTAAATACCTCGAAGAAGATTGTTTGTTTGTTGATAGCATATATTTAGTCTTGTCCTCATTCACTTCAAGGCCAACTAGTTACGCCTGTTCTTCAATTCCGAATTCGGCCATCGCCACAGAAAGCTCCTGACGATGAATGCAGTCATATGCGACTTTAAAGTCGATGAAGAGATGGTGTGTCTCGACTTGAAATTCGGTGGTCTTTTCCAGGATTTGCCTTAGTGTGAAGATTCGGTCTACAGTTGATCTGCCGGGCCGGAAGCCACACTGGTACGTGCCGATTAGTGTGTTGCAGAAAGGTTTGAGACGTTCACACAGTACGTTGGATAGGATCTTATATGCAACATTAAGCAGGGATATGCCTCGAAATTTTTTGCAAGACATAGGATCGCCTTTCTTGTAGATGGGACATAGGAAGTTGATGGATCAGTCATCGGGCATGCTTTCCTCCACCCAAACTTGGTTGATGATTTGGTGCATGCGCCATACCATAACATCACCTTCGTATTTGAAAAGCTCTGCAGGTAGACCATCAGAGCCGGCGACCTTGTTGTTTTTTAGCTTTTTTATAGCTAAGCCAACCTCTTCTATACTGGGCGGAGGGACTGGTTCTTCATTGACTGGACGCGGGTTCTCTTCTTGCCCCATCACTCTCTCTACATTTTGTCCGTTTAGCAGCTCTTGGACTTGCACGTCAGTGACTAGGTTTCCATCGCTGTTACGAAGAGCCTGCGTTCCGGTCTTAAAGCCAGCAGCCTGTTTGGCTTTCTTATAGAACTTCCGGATCTTGTTTCGGTCGCGGGACTCTTCGATCTCGTTGAGCTAGGAGACTGCATGTTCTCTTTTCTTTCTACTCAGGATCTTCTTCTCCTCCCTTCTCCTGGCTCGGTACTCCATCCCTTGCTGCCCTTGTTTCCCTCTGCAGCGTTCTAATGTGTGCATCTTCTGTCACCTTTTTCTGGTATACGCATACATCACCATACCACGGACTTTTTCTCTGGGGTGGCTGGTATCCTAGGGTGGTTTCGGCTACCTCCTTGATGATGTCGCGATACTGAGACCACTGGTTGTTGGCGTCTGTGGTAGGTGACTGCATGGTGGGGAGTTTCTCATTCAGGCGCTCTTTGTAGGCTCTGGCGACTCCAGATGTGCTAAGGCGTCCAACGTCTAATTTCTTCTTTTCGCAGCTTCTTCCCGTTGGACAGTCGAGCTCTGAATCTAGCTGCAACAAGAAAAGGGTCAGAGTCGACGTTTGCCCCTCCGGTAAGTGTGCACGTTCAAGATGTTGGATGCGTGCCTCGCATCGATTAGCACATGGTCGATTTGGTTGGCGGTTCGACCACCACACTTTTATTAAATTCTATGTTAATTTTTAAAATGAAACTAAATAAAAAATTATGCAATAGCAACTTAAAACCAAAAACAACGTACACGAATAGAGAAAAATCTATTTGGGGAAAATGTTTTGTGCGTCATTTCCCAATGGTCTAAAGTCGTAAACTGGCAACTGGTTGTCATCCTATATTAATTGGTCTCATAATGCTGTATGGAGGATGCGATCAGTACTGCCTCACTGAATCTACATGAGGCATCGCATAACTCATCCCATTTTTTGCGGAACTAAAGAGCGTATCCAGCAATTTATTCTATTTAAAGATGAATGACTTGTCTGTCCTCCTCGCTGACATAAAAGAGAAGTATCTCTTGACGGAATAAATGGATGGATTCTTTGTTCAACTCATGCATACAACTCGAGTATACATTTTTATATTTTACCATCTACGCAATCATAATAAATGTTTTATTATCCGCATGATGTCTCTGGCATCATGGATGTGCGCTGAGTGACAACCGTCCAACACAATATTCTCTATTTCTCAAATCTAATATTTATCGTGTCTTTGTTCTACAACCAAAAAAAAGGAGCACTCCTATCTCAATAAGAAAATGTATTAAACTCTGGCGTATACGTACTATTTCCATTCCCAAAAAAACATACATATATCAATAGTTTTCCTTTTCTTTTGAATGAACATGAATAAAAATTTCCAGCCATTCTATGGAGCCGCTCGTTTAGCGTTCGGTCAAAATCCAGAAGTTCTTCCATCTACGACAACAACCACTACGACAACATCGACAACAATTACACCGTCGTCGTCAACAAATGAAAACATTCCCGAATCTATTATAACATCACCCCCGTCGGCGCAATCAGTTGAGACATCCGTAACTTTGCCACCAGCTGATTCCAGAAACCAGGAGCAGGTCGTCAATCTACCACCGTCCGGTCAGAACAATGAGGATAATTCGAATCTGTCGTCTTCTTCATTGCCATCTGTAAACCCGAATGAAAAAGAACAACTCGGTGATGCTATTGTTCCACAATCTGAAGAAGCCACAAAACCCGGACCAGAACGTCGTTCTTTGACCATGATGACTCCTAAGGTTCTTATACTTTGCTTTTCTGTTTAGTTTAATAGTTTGGATGGACTCACTCTCACTCCATATACATACACAGTACACAGAGTACCTACTAAGAAAAACTATAGCTACAAGCCTGTCACCAAAGGACAACACTGTTCCGGGACGGGATTGCAGTAGCTTCACGAATTTTGTAGAAATTTTATTTTCGTTTCATCTGTGTTTACAAAGTTTCTTCAATGCTTTTGTTTTGTAGACTTTTTTATTTTTCTATAGTATATTTTTTTTCCCTATATTTTTACTCCACCAGAACCGAAAAGACAGTCTAACGTGTGCTTTGTTATATTCCTATTCCTTATAGAATGTGTGTGTGTGTGTGTGTTATAGTTTGTTTGTGCGTGTGTTGGAGAAAATTTTAGATATGTGCCTTTGTTGTGCTATCCGCAGTAGCTGTTCGCAGCAGTAGTGGTTTATGCAGAACGTGCTTCGTTTTAATAAAATTTTCAAAATTCAAAGATTTTCACACTAGTTACCGTTGTAGATGCTTGTTATTTTTGTTTACTGCGAGTTATTTAAGCAAAAAAAAAAACAGAACGCATTTGGCTTTGCAGATTTCCCCTGAGGAAGTGTGAAAAATTTAATTTGAATCTCCCTTAGATTTGCAACTAAAAATGTAATTTTTCTTATATTTTAGACTGCGGAGAATTTACTTAAGCACAAGGATGGACAATATTCGTCCTTCGATATGGCACAGTACGTGTTCTGGACTGGTGATGAAGCGGGTGTGGCCAGGGCCGTGGAGGAATTCATCGATCAGGGTTTGGTGAGTATTCTTAGATTATAGTTTTATTTTTCTTTTTCTTTTCTGCGAACATAACAGCAAACGCGAGTATGGTCGACAAGTGATTGATAGTTTCCGGCGGAGAAAATACAAAAGTCGTGGACTTAATATCCGTTTTCTTTTCAGCGAAGCGGTTTTAATTTACTTGGCTTATCAATATGCGTGTTGGTTAAAAACATTTTTTTTTTTTGCTTTTCTTCTCTCAGCTGTGAAATTAATTCTCTTGAAACACGACATTGGATTCAGGCGCTGCCATTAGGGGATTATTTTCCTCTGTATAGGGATTTATTTTCTATTTAAAGAAGTATTTATATTTCCAACTGCTATGTGTGAATGTGTTCAGTACGTACATATAATACCTTTTTACTATGTACATAATGTGCAAATACCGCACAGGATTCCTGGAATTACAAGCCGTGGAATGTCTTAAAGGACGATGGTCTAGACTCCGACTGGGTATGTTGTTTACTTATGAAGCAGTTATATTTAGACTCGTAAATCGTTGTCTTTGCTTTCTGTTTCCTGCATAGATTTATGATAGTTCATTCAGACAAACAGTTTAAATAATTGTCAACCTTATAGCAAATTTCTAATTTCCACGATGAAAAAAGAAGACTTAAAATATGAAAAGTACGGGCATTGCCACAGCTGCTTTATATTAGACAGGTTTTAAAAGGATGTCATAATTTACTTCGTATCCCAAAACCAGGTGACAATCTTTATGTAACCAAATAGGAATAACGAAATCTTGGCTACAAAAGGACTATTGAAATTTTATATGTTTGGATGTTTGGACGTCTGTGCATGGTGGTTGATGAATTCCGACATGCTTTAGGTACAGAGTTACAAAGTGTCGGCAATATGAGGGTTACCATTTAAGTTTTGAGATAGAAAAGTAAAAATATTTATAATCGAAACAAGATCTGAAAATGCAATTTTTTAGATCTCAATTAAATAATCACAAGTTAATATTTAACAACAATCTCGTTTTCGCCTAATTAAGGAGATATCGATGTTTGAAACTCGAATTTTTGGTATGAAATCTCTATGAGATGACTTTGGCAATTTGAAAACAAATCTGGTTGATCTTGCACGTCTCAATCTCACGATATGTCGCATGACGACATTTTCGATGTTTTTCTGTCACAACAACCAATAAGAACTTAGTCTGTTAGCGAAGTGCTGAATTCGTGATTGAATTCGGGAGACCTCCGAAACACAGTGGCTGGAGATGGTGCTTCATTACCAAAAGTCGAAGAGAGTTGATCGGCACATGGTTGTTGGTTTGATCCTCGCACTTGTATGACAAAACATTCTGAGTACGATTTCCATTAAAAATGCCGAACTTTTAGTTGAAAATGTCGAATTAAACATATTGACACTGGTTTTGTCCTATCTCAAGACTTAAGCAAGCAAGCTCCATAGAACAACAGAACTGAATCGTTAGAACGCTTTTTGACTAAATCAGTTTTTCAAAATTTAGATAAATTTCTTTCTGACTGACTCAGTGGCGCTAATCGTTAACTTTAGAAACAAAGAGGGTTCATTGTCCGTCACGCCTACTAAGAATTCAGTTTTGTACACTACTCACCAAAAATTAAGGGAACAAACAATTTTTCTCCCGATTTTCGATGGGCTGTTACTACGTGAAAAATGGTCGTATCTAATTTTAAAACAGCAATTTAAAGCTTTAAGATTTCAGTTTTTGGATCTTTCAGCTATTTATTATCTGCCATGGATTTAAAATTTTTTTTAACAAAAAATTAATTTAAATTTTTCTTCCCTTTATTTAGTTAATCAAATATTGATAACACCAAGGTGGTATCTACGCTTTTGGTAACGTAAGTATATTGTTTGGCCTAAAAATCCATAAGCAAGAGTCTTGAAGTTTTAAAATGCTGTTTTTGAATATTCAATAAGACCGTTTTTAACTAAGTAATAGCCCATTAAAAAACCGGAAAACAATTTTGATTTTTTTTGTTCCGTTAATTTTTGTGAGAAGTGTTTATGGCCCCCTATTATGGAGAACCCGATAACGCACGATCCTATGGGAATATTTGATATTTTACATGAAACGAAGAAGTTATTTGTTTAAGAGAAAACTTATTTAGGGTTACCCTTACCTTTTAAAAGAAATTTTAACGAACTTTACTTTTTATTTTTGCCTCTTAATAACCTAAAGTTGTTACACCCTATTGATGGGAAATACAAAAACAATTTAGTTCCACGATATTTTGATTATGTCTCAATTACCCGTTTTTTGAGTCAACCCTTAACAATGGTATCCATCTGCGCATCAAACAGACAATAAAGAATTTCACAGTGAAGTTATTCCCCAAAATCGTATGAAATAAGTCCCCAAATAAGTATCAAATAATTACCCAAAATAGATTTCATAGTTATTAAGAATATTCGAATGGATATTATTCTTATTTCACAATGAAAAAAGTCCACTCTTGAGTGGCACAGGCTTTTAAACAGGTTTCGTAGGGTCTCTTCTTTGAACAAGGTAATTCAATTCCAATTCAAAGAAATTTATGACAGCGAAAGCAATTGAAATAGAAATATTCGGACGCGTTTTCGAAGATTGAATTGAGTACTTATTGAAGAAGATACAGACCACAACGGGAATTCAAATCTCTAATAAAGCAAGTGTTTTGTTTTCAATAGAAGAATAATTTCCCTGCTCTGAGCAACCAATAACCAAACAGTTATTTTCGAGATATATCCTTAATGACCAACCATTGTAGGCAAAAGCAAACTGAAGCTAGTGTCAGAATGTACGACACTCTTCGGACATGAGCAGCAGGACATGGCAACATGTAATTAAATTTAACGTTCACATCATGAGTGCACAGTTACATGGTTCTTCGTTTCAATTCGATAATAATAGTTTAGCCCTAAGCTAAGAAACCTCAAAGTGATAACGCGAAAAGAGAACCTATATATTGAACATAGAACAATAAGTTACCAATCTTCATACAAACAAGATAAAGAGCTCGAAACATAGGTTAGCGTTAAATCCTCTTTTGATGGTGTTCCTATGCATCAGGAATAAGTATAGTGCTGAAAATTTCAGTGGCGCCATTACTTATCCTTGATGTCGTGGTTTGTTTCACATCCCACATGGTTTTGCAGAAAAGAATTCGATATTTTTTCTATTTTCCAGTTCTACCTGAAGTGTTTACCTCTGTTGCACATCTTGCAACTATTAAGAAACTTTGTTCGAAAAATATTTTGAACTGCAAAAAATTACAGATCTCATCCTCTCGTGCCCAATATATCTTCAGACACATAATGGTTAGAGAAGCTAGGTTTCAGCACCTTGAAGTGCCTTTAATACTTAATTGTTATCTACAGTCTTTTAGGTTCCAGGTTAATTTGTCATTGCGGCCCAACAATTACTGGTGTTGGAAGATCTGCCTTTATTTCATGCTTGTTTTGATCAAATTGATTTTTTCTGCTGTCATCTTTTTCTTCGCTTGGTACATTGCCCTTGGTGAAATAATTAGGGTGTTAAGCCTGTTTATCGGGTAAGGGTGCACTTTTTTTTTTTACTGAAATAGCTGCTACTTTATTCATCTGGGACTATCTGTACCGGAATGACCGATACAGTACCGAAATTAGGCACTGTGTACCGATGTACTTAAATAATTTTGCGATTCAGTCGATGTCGAATACTAAAAATTTGCATAACTACACCAAAACTCACTTCCGCGATCAAGTAGGTAAATATTTTTCACGAATAATACAAAAAATCTCCATCGAAACATTAACTATTTGAATTTATTTCGTAGAATCGCTTGAATCGCTACCGAGTGCTGGCTGTTTCTGATGCTCTTATTTCAAATTTTCTTATTAGCGGTGTATCGAATATATTTAGAAGTAGATTATTCAATTTGACCATCTCTCGATCTATGTTTGGGGTGCACTCAATCAACCACATGAATTGAACACCTGGAAGTCTCCTCGAAGTTCATTGCTTGGAAGAATGACATGGAATCGTCCGATACAAAATTTATCGTACAATTTAACTTTCTGACAAAATATGTAACCGGTGAAAGAATTCGTTACATTCTCTGTTTGCCGGGCACTTAGGTGAAAGAAAATTCTCTTTAATTAATGAAATATTGTCCCCGGATAAAACCTTCCTAAGTATTAAAACGTAAAGAGACCTTCCTTACGTCGCGTCGGGTACAACTTAAGAACTGAGTTCTTCGAGTTCTTGTCAGCCAAAGATGCTCGAAGAAGTCGGCGCTGACGGAAAGTTGGCATTAAGACTAAAGGGCTATTCTTGAATATAATTTAATTTAAAAAAAAAGTCCTGTGATAAAAATAACTTTATAACTAAGCTATGGTCACTAACTATTCAAATTTGTTATTCTAGGTACGCAAAATATCTTCAGATTTTCATGATAAACAAAAACAATGCTGGCATTCTAGCTTCACTAATTATTCCATTAATCGACTTTTTCATCAGCTTTTTTGGTTCGTTGTTGATCTTTCTTATGAATTAGTAATTCAATCCTCTGAACAAAGTAACGTTTAGATGTACACCTTCATCTAAAATGTTTTGTTTTTTACGTACACGCACTCACATTTTAACATTTATCAAGTATTTCATGTTTATCTTTTGAAAGGTTATCCATCACATTAAGGAATCTGCGGTGGTTAAAAGGTTTGTTTAATTCAACCCATCTCCAGACTATAACGAATTTTTAAAAATGTCAAAAGTCCTTTTAGGAAACTTTTTTTTATCAACTCAATCTTTTAAGAACTCTTTTTAAAGTGCTCCATCTCTCAAACTAAGCTAACTTTCCTCAACGACCACTCGTTTGCACTTTAGAAAACCGACAAAAAGTTCCAACGACACCGACACGTTTTCAATTAAAGTTCCCATTGTTTATTGGGGAGTTCTTAATTTACTCTCCTCTCTCTCCTCTCTATTCTTGCAGATGTCCCGAGAGAGTGCTATCAAGTTTTTGCGAGACATTCGCTTAGGAATCGAGTACTTGCAGAACTCGTATACCAATCGAGTATTCCCCGACCAACTGAGGGACAACTACATTAAGGTTAGTATTTGTTGACCGTTCGATGTTCCTCTGTGTCTATCATTGTATCTGCCATTGATGTCCTAATATCGATAATGGTATTGCAGAAACATTCCCATAATGTCCATGCAATGCCAGTGCCATCTATTGCTGCAACAACAACTACAACAACGACAACTACCCGTAGACCAACACCAGCAGCCATCACTGAACGGACAAAGCCTGCTGCTACCCCTAGGGAATATGGCGCTGGTCATATGGTTTTGAATCAACATTTGGATGAGACTTTGGAAAATGTACCGTCACTTATGCGATTACAAGATATTAATAATGTTCACGAAAGGGGTGAGTAGTTTTTATATTTTGATTTATATTTTTAGTAGTGCTGACATTTGACATTTTATTGGTGAGGAAAATAAATATTTGTCTTATTATTATTATTCTAGAAAGCTTAATAATATCGAAAAGAATTAGAGGGTACTATTGCGGAATCAAACATTGGAGTTGCAGGAAGTTGGAACTCAATAATTAATTAAAGATTTTTTAGTATTTTTCATTGGAAATTTTCCATCTTAGAAGCTCTTTAAATATTTATAAGGCAACTGACAACATCAGTTTTGATAAATTTATGAAAAAAATGTAAGTTTGATATTGACTATCTGAAGGTAGTCCTTGCTTAGGTGCGTAGTTTTAAATACTATCCCATCCAAATAACTCTATGCAGAACAGAGGTAAACAGATAATTCAAACAGATAGAAAAAGGGAAGATTTTATCTAGCAATTGATACCAGATTTTAACTCCTTTAAGATCTTCTGCCGATTTTTGGAAGTCAGCTAAATATATTAACGAAAGAGGTTATTTGATTTCATGGACTTTGAATGTGTTTTTACTTCTACCTAAATATGCTAACTCGCGCTATCGGAAGATGCTATAATTAATGCAATAAAATGGCGGCAAATGTCAATTTTACTTTGACGTTTGTTAAGTAAATATCAGATATACGTCAACAAGACATGAATCGCTAGACTCCTTTTCATTGAAGCAGACAACTTTTCATCGAAAATTATCATGGGCTAATCAATCTCTTTTTGGTGATTTTGTGGGGTTTTCTAGGTCACAAGTCTATGTCAACGTGCACATACTCTTGAAGTCCGCAAAGAACGCAAAGACTATAGTTCCGGCCAGAGTAATGGAAAATGAAAATATAAGTAGCGCGATAAAAATTATCATAAGCTTTTCGAGTGGCCGTAAACAAGCCGTTGTCTAAGACATATTGGTATCGGATTTTGTTTATTTAAAAATAGGTGTATCGCAGAGGTCAATACTTTATTATTATAGTATGTATCCTTTACTTTTTAGTATGTACTTCGACTTAATGAAAAAAAATTTAAGACTTCAAATTTTTGAATTTCAATTTTATATACTTATACAATTCTTGAGAAGGGGATCTCAGTAATTGAATCTTAAAATTAACAAATTAAATTACAAATTTATATTAATTAAGAAATTACTATAATGATCCAATATATACAAATGGAGTGGAAATGCACAGCTACGTTAGGATTCAGGAGATGGTTATTTAAAGAGCGGAGAAAATCATTCAAATTAGAAAAATTATTAATTTGAACAGGTAAACTGTTCCATATTCTGGCACTCAAAACGAAGAAAGAGCTGCGAGTTTGCAAAGTTGAAATTGTAGCAATGTTGATGTTACTAGTTCGAGTGGAAATGGAAAAACTATCTTTTTAAATTTATAAGACGGTGTTCTATACTGGATACATTTAAAAAGAAATGTACACTTGATCAAACGTTCTTAAGGAATGAACATAACGAATAAATGAGTTGAAAGCTACATTTAATTTTTATTTACTAATTGAATCCATTCCACTATATAAAGGCGTACCATATGTAATAATTGGTGCCAAAATATTTCTGACCAATGTAAACCTTCTATTCTTTGATAAATATATACAGATTTGCAATAAACGCCTTAGACCTCCATAGATTCTACAAATCACACTATTTGCATGGTCATTCCTTGTTTTATTGAAAACAGATAATACATTTTGAACGGTTGATTTGTATGGAAATATATCATTGCTTAAAGATTTCAGGAAAATATGATTCACCCAACGGCTTCTTGTATATAATGATACTCTACGACTTATTAGGATTCAAAGTTCACTTTGTGTAGCCCAGAAAGCAATACTAGATAAATCCCCATTAACATTAGGAACACCAACTTCAAGGCCTAATGAATAATAAAAATAAAATAGAGTAATTGAATATCATTGGCATAAAGATGATATGAAGAGAAACTAATTCCATCAACCATATCATTTATATACTTACTAAAAAGGAAAGGACTTAGTAATGACCCTTGCGGCACACCTCTTTTTAAATAAACAAAATCAGATATCAATGTGTCTAAAACAACGGTGTGTTTACGACCGCCCCCAAAAACCGCGCTACTTATATAGTAAAATATTTTGATTGACCGAATTAAAGGTATGGTAAAAACGGAGTAAATTCAGGATTGTTACCTTATCTTCATTCATAGCAATGCGAATATCACATAAACTTTTCAAATAGCGGCATCCAAAACCAGAATCAAAATTTTTCATTCATAAAAAAATGATGGCCAAAAGAACATCGGTTAAAAGCTTTTGCGCCACCTTGTATATATATTATCCGCATAAAGGGGATAATATATATGCTAGGCGACAATGAACTGGTTTGAAATGGCTGGAGAGTATAGAGCGAATGAACACCAACATTTCAGCCTACAGAAACTTCGACTCTAATCCGGAGGAATAACGCAGAACAGGAAAGGTGGCCATATAGGTGGATAGACCAATTTTATATGTTGAAGGACGGTGCATTGAAAATAAGCATATTGAACACTCATCGAAAATAAAACTATTTTGCACATCTGCTGTCTCCATTTGGAGTTATTGTTTTTAGATAAAGTAGAAAAAATTCTTATACATTTTTTCCAACGAACCCTTAGACTTGTTATTCATGCACTCCGAACTACGAGTTCATGCTGCTTTTTTTTCTAAAGTAGTACATATTGAGCAAAGAAGACTGCCAAGTGTTATACTTAAGCTCCTAATTTCGACACGAGGATATTTGGTAAAATAGTGGGAGAAGTTGGCGCTTAAGTCAAGTCAAGTCAAGTTTTGCAAAAACCTAAAAATAACATGTAATGCTTAAGCTCGCTTAACGCTTAAGCCCGTTCGGTATCGCAGAAACATTTTAGGAGATTACCTCGTTATGTTTCAAATCTGTTTTTTCTTCACTTTTCTCATGTTCTTTTCCAATACGCTTCTACGTGATCAACACAGTTGAAGCAAAAAATTGTAGATGGTCTTAAAGCTGATGTATGCCTTAACTTCACGTTAATTTTAACGAACTTACAAATGGTAATAGTGTTTTAACAAATCCCTGATGGTCGGCAGATCAAAAAGGTTATATTCGAATACCATTTTTATCTCCAGTAAATTATTAATTTATCATTCATCTCCTCAACAAATACAATAAAATATTTCCTTTTCAAAAAAATTACTCTTTAAACTATTTCACACAATTTTACTTTTAGAAAATAATGTTGACTATGATGAAGCAGCAGGTCGTGCTAAAATAGCTAAATTCCTTTACGCGGAGTTCTCATTGGAAGAGGTGATTTATCAATTGGGCAAGGTAATGCGAAAAACACATACGTATGCCTACGGAATGCTCTTCATTCATTCCATTTAATTTTGTTTGTTGTTTCAGGTAATGTTCTCGCAGTCGTTGGCACATGGTTCAGATCAAGCTCAACAGGCACTTCAACGATTAACTAGCTTCTTGGAAGTCGAAGGAAAACAAGGCATGATTTCTCCAGAATTGCAAAAGAAAGTTTTGGGTAAGTGTGTGGGTGAATGTTTTATAAACTATTTTGTTGTGGTTTCTTTTCAAAAAACCAGCGAGCATTTATTAGCAAAGTTATATTGAGCAACGTCCGCATGAAATATGAGAAGCACCACCACTGCATCTTTCCTATTCTACTTCTGAATATTATTCGCTTCTGAGTTTGGGGATGAATTCAAGTTACCATAGCAGATGAGTGCGGGTTGGATGGTATCTGTAGATGATTGTGGCGGCAGCAGCGGTCAGCGTTCGTGTGGTTATGGCAATTAGGTGGTTTTGAAGTGAACGGACTTTCCAGTACATGGTCGGGTAGATGTTTGTGGAATACGAAATTAGGAAGAATGTAGCAGTTTCAGAATTTGCACCGCATGGAATGAGGTTTTTTTTTGGGAATTGGGTTATGATTTTTCGAATTGTCGATGTGTTATCTGCGACTAGACCAGATAATTTCAGAAAAGTTGCCGATATCAAAAAAGTTTTAATATTCAATATTATGGACTGGGTATGTACGCAGATACTGGGTAAAACTAGAACAGCATATTGTTTGCATAGCTAAACTTTTGTTCGAATAAGATTGATTTCATTCGCACTGATCGATTGGGATGTTTTGGTTAAAGAAATTGAAAGCAAAGGCACTTGTTCTTGACCCAGCTTGTAACTAATTTGACACGAACTTCGGAAACTACGAAAAACTTATTTCTTACCTCTGACTGTGATATAATACTCTATAAATGTAGTAACAGCCTCGGTTAGTAAGACGATTAACCTCAAAGTTTATCCCTAATAGGATTAAAAATATTAGACCTGAGAAAAAGCGTTGTGCTTAAGGGGCTATCGTCGAAAATTACCCAGGGCTAGTAAAAATGTTTTGTTGTTTATTAAAACATAATGAATTCAACCTGCTGCTGAATCTGTAGATCATTTACTGCCTCAGATTGTGTTCTATCTTTCACAATAATTCAGAGCATTTATGCATACGTACTGTGCCAAGAGAAAGAATATTGCAAGATCTTTATATTTACATACAAATCAGTTTCATGTGTCCGAGGCATTTGACAAAATGAATTTTAAACTGCTGTTTCCTAAAGTTATCTTTCGTCTCCGACTTTCTTACTCATTTTTATGAATGATGTTCCGTTTCTCAGTTCCATTTATTTTCTGATGACAGAACCCTAAGCTTGTCTAATTCTTGATTAAGCCTCGAGGCTTGAGGATTTTTCTTTCGTCGAAGAATTTTCAGTAGAAAGATCCCAATATCAACTGTTCTTTCCTCCTTATCTAGTATTCGAGGCCGTATATCATAACTGACAAGACAAGAGTTCTATATAGTTAAATTTTTCCTTTAAAGTCCGTTAGACGTTTTTTAGTTTTTACGGTTATTCTGAATCGGAGTCGACACTGTTTACGATGGTGTCTTTAGTTTTCCTGTACGTGTTTTCGAATTGCCCAACTTGTGCCAAACTTTCAATCTTCAAACGCGTATATCTCGAAACTAGATTTTTGCAATTATATGGGTTCACCTTTTTGCGGGAAACATAGAAGCTTATGGGGGGTATATTTTTATGCAGCTGACAGTATAGTACAGTACAGGGCGTGGGCGTCATGCAAATAAATATTTTCTTCCAGTTCGTTATATCTAATATTTTTTAATTTATTTTTTTGTTCTAGATATATAAATAACAATGAATTATTTTTATATTCTTCACAGATGTCTTACTTTCTGCCTTATCGGATACTCTGGTTGAACATCCCGAGCTATTGGCAGCAGCACGTGCCAATCTTGGTAGCTCTTTCGAGAAAATCCCAATAAATGGATTGGAGACAATTAAGAACTAAACTTAAACCCAACAAAAGAAGCAAAAAATATTCAGTGTTATCTATAAGTAAAAGACAGAATTAAATATCCAAAGGCTAGAAATATCAGAGTAAAAGAAATATAGTAACTAAATATGCGATAATTTATATAATATAAAACAAAATTAATATATACAAAATTATAGGATCAAACAAATACTTAAGATAATAAAACAGTGTACACAAAAACTTCTCTAAATAAGGGGAAAACAACAAAATTTAAATAATTTTATATAAACATTAATAAAAAGTAAATTTAAATAAAATAAAAATAAAATCAAAAATTTATATAAATTGGCATTATATTATATTATATTATATGAGGTATAAGTGTGTTTGTATGCAATATATATACATATGCATGTATTTGTTGGTCCATATGATGATGTTATTTTCCTTTTTGTAGTTGAAAGATATACGTTGTAAGCTTGATACAGATTCAAGTGATGAAAGTTAGATTAATGTGTGGCTTATATTTTATGTGCAACAAAATGCACATTAATTAATATATATCAATATTTTAATATATGGAAAATAATATCAAATGAATTTAATTTGAGTTTTGTTTTATTTAGTGCAATTTATATATGTAATGAAAAATTAATATACACATAAAAAAATATGCATGATAATACTGTAAAATAATTTATGAAAATAATAAATAAAACATTTAGATTTTAGGTAAAAGCGGTTAGTGTTTTACTTTGTTTCGATGTCGATGTGCAAATTCTACCAACCTTTTGAAAAAGTTCTTACTTCAAATTCCAACATTCAAATATTTTGAGCAAAATTTCTGTTTGGCGGTTTTTATGACATGTTTTTATTTAATCTGTTTGGCTCGACTTCAAACTTTGATGTTCTTGATGTGTTTTTAGCTATCTATCGCCCTATTGTTGTTCTTCCCAAGGGGAAAATTTCCGCGAGTAATTGAGAAAGCATATGTAGCAGCAATTAAATTGGCCCTTCCGCCTCTATTGCTTTAAAAAATTTTACAAAAATGGTTTGCTGATCCTTATCTCGATTTTACGACTTTAATCTTTACCAAAATAGTTTAAGTTAGCTTTGTAAAAATTTGCATACAAATTCAAAATACTCAATCATATTCTATATATTTGCTTTGCTCGCGATACGATTTAAATGCCCAAAAGGTCAAGTTTGGGTCCTCTAAACTTGTCGGTTCGCCCCAAGATAAAAAAGCAACATAAGAAAAGGCTACAATTGAACACGCTTGTGGCGAACAGTATGATACCCTATATATTTGCCCCAAAGATGGAATTTAATTTCTTTCTATTAAATTTATAAAAAAAAATATTTTTTAAAAAATCCCCTGCAAAAAGTGGGAGCGGCTAAAACATTTATAAGGTGATATACTAGAAAAAATATTGGCAAAATATCTTGATATACATTTTTTTCATTTTTATTGTTGTATTGTTAAGAAACGCCCACAAAAAGTAGGCGTTGCAAAAACTTTATTTCAGGAGTTCAGTATCTTCAGCTTTAAAACAGTTTTTTTCTAAATTGAGGGCGTTTTTAAAAAATGTTAAAACTAAACTAATTTCCGAGCCCTTGGTAGTATATGTTCCAAGCTTGAGCCTCTTAGCATACATTTAAAGGCCTCAAAAGTTGAATACAAATGGACGAACTGACGTCTTAGGTTTTAGTCCTGATCATAAATATATATAATTCGTCTACGACGAAAGGGCTTTTACAAACTATGTGTAAAATAAAAAGCAACCAGAGCTCAGTACGTTTGCAAAAGATATAAAAACAAAATGAGGACAAAATCTGTAAAACTGAATTTAGCGTCAGATAATCCCATTCTGATGAGAAAACAGGGTGGAATCGGCTGAAGTAATGGTTTACAATCTTTACACTTGAACCTTTAAAAAGCTTTTTATTTCATCTTAATCACTACGTACTCAAAAAAATATATATAATATTGCTTGTAATTTTTTTGTTTAACCTATATAAAACTATTAAAACAATAATTATAGGTTTCAGCCAACGATATTTTTTTAAAATAAAACTTCTCCTTTCGCTTCATTATGTCTACAGCTTAAAGTATGTATAACACTAATCACCTAGCGCCAACGGCATAACTTCAAACCTCCTGTTACATTTCAATTTGACAGCTCGGTGCCAATTTTTGACAAAACGTACGAAAGTAAACAAAACTGCGAATTTCGGTCAAAATATAAATATAAATTATAATATAAAAACCATACGATGAACTTAGATAACTCAACAATGGACATGGATCCGGAAATAGCGAAACGTCTGTTCGCCCAGGGTGCTGTGTTAATCATTGCGGGCGTCCCCATTGGCACGCAATTCGGCATCGACTTGTGCAGCTACACCGTGGGCGAGAATTTTCGCGGTGTAAAAATGGTTCCACCTGGTCCACACATTGTTTACTGCGCGTCACAAGGTCCCTATGGAGACTCTGCACCAAGAGTTGGATTCATTCATTACTTCCATTGCAATGAAATTCTAGTACGTGAATGGGACAACGAACACGAGGAGCTGCGAGAACGGCAAATAGATGATCCAGAACTTGAAAAGCGAAGAATCCGTGAGAATCTTCTAGATTTGGATAAATTCCTTGCTCCGTATGACTACAGGTACGCTGGTGATTGGAAACATTTAACCGACACAGTTTCAGAAAATGAGGTGAATCGCTGTCGTCCAGCGTTGGGGACCATTCGAACAAATGTTGAACTACAATCGTGTCCCGATTCGGATCGACCTCGAGGTGGGGTTTCGCCAAAGGTAAATAAAGTTACCACTGAAGAAAACGATCTACTGCCGTACTTAAAGCATATTGAGGGAACTGCTCCACGTTTCACTGAGCTTCCTGATCGTGTGCCAAAAAATGCGACACCCGAGGAAATCTCTAAACATTGCATGGACTGTTGCAGTGCAATAGATCAGCTTATGTCATCTTTCGAGCACCCGGACAAACTCATGGAAGAAGTGCAACTCGCGTTTGTAATGTTTTTGATTGGTAACTCTGTCGAATCGCTCGCCCAATGGAGGAAACTATTAAATCTGCTGTCAAATAGCGAGACTGCTGTGCAAAGTTATAAAATATTCTACATGAAGTACAGTGAAGTGTTGCAGCATCAGCTGCCACATCTGCCCGAGGAGCTCATGGAACCAAGTG
Source organism: Ferdinandea cuprea (assembly GCA_963576555.1). Classification (NCBI taxonomy): domain Eukaryota; kingdom Metazoa; phylum Arthropoda; class Insecta; order Diptera; family Syrphidae; genus Ferdinandea; species Ferdinandea cuprea. The sequence continues at coordinate 11,549,541 of OY754959.1, forward strand.
CTCACAACACTGTCTACAAAGATGTGCGGAGCTTACTAATAAATCTAATACTGAGTGGCTTGAGTGTATCAGCCGATAGGTTGCGGAAGTTGCTGGCGAAGAAGATGAAATGGGAATTTGTTGGTCTGCTGGAAGATGATCCTGAGGATCAGCCAGTGGTTGTCGAAACATAAAAATAAATTTCTCCATTTTGGAAATTAGTTTTCTTTCTTTTTTTTATTAAGAATGATGTTTAGTTATAGGTACAAAGTGGAGAAATGGCTTAAGGAACAAAACACTACAGGTGGGGCCGGAAACTTTTCACTTGTCCTTTTTCGGTTCAACGGGCTCATTTTCAGTTGTGATCTTCGGTTCTTCTTTAAGGCTATCTTTGTTATCCTCCGCGGGTTGATCTTTCAAATTGATGGAATAGGCCTCAGCTAACTCCTCGAGTCGTCTTTGGTTCTTCTCTAGGTAGCGTGGCAGCCAAAATACTGTCTGCACCATTCTGGAAGTTAAAAACAAATTATTATTATTATTAGTTATTAGATTTGCATGAATGTAAGAAATAATACGATTGCAGCGCTAGCTGCCATGGCTTTCGACTGAAAATTGGAAAGTTAATAAAAAATTACAGGGGCGGGCCGGTGTATAGAGACATGACTCAACCTGACTAGTTGATCATATTGTGGTTAGATTTTATTTTCTAGGTCAATAATTGATAACATTTTTTATATATTGTTCTGACGAAACTGCGAAAGAGAAAAGAAAATTGTGGAGTACGGATTCGACAAAGAATGGACTACTTAGCTGCTGTCACAGTCTACAACACTATAATAAAACCACCTTTTTGAGTTTTGTTCTACGATCCTGTAGATCTACATGTACGATCGGACGGTCATCCAAACTTGTCATCCGGATGACACCCTGACGTTATTATGACGTAGAATTTATCCTAATGTAGTTATCCCGTCTGAAAAAAAACAAGTTCATCCGGATGACAAGTTTGGATGCCCGTCTGATCGTCACTTAATAACTAATATTCAATGTCAAATTGAAAGGTTACAAAAACTACAGAACAAACGATGAGAAGTGTCCTGAAATGCAACCGGTTTAGCCCAATAAGGTTTATGTAAAATGCCCTTAGATGGTTAAATATTAAATAAAAGTTGGGGCTTAATTCTTTACTGACGATTTTAGAATAAAATATGGCGCAGCACAGGGATATTTAAACAACGAGGAGGGAAATTCTCAGCCATACCACCTACGAAATGCAGATGGTTTTAGAGTGCGCCAGCAAAGGTCGTTAGCGGCTCAAAATACACTGATACACAGAGACTTTCTTCTTTTTAATAATAATAAAATTGAACGCAATCCAAGATTGTTCAAAGAAATATTTAAATGAAGTGCGATAAGATTGATGAACATAAATTTATTTTATTATTTTAAAGTATATAGTATTTTTAATACTAATAAAGAATAACTACTTCAGAATTTCGTGACATTCTCAATGAAGGGGAAGTGATTCACTCTCTCGTTGCTTCCACAACAGATGATTAGGTAATTAACCAAAATAGTCAACTCCGAGATAGTCTCTCAATTCGTCCTCTTACGTAGGAGTTTACGTGCATATCAACTGGGAAGCTTTGACACATGGGCGGCCACATGAAATGTAATTTTCCAAAGTGAAATCACTTTCGTCCATTTTCGTTAATATCACCAAACAAGCGTCAAATCTCTGACTTGTAAATACTTGTAAATTCACAGATATTAATGTCGTTTTCGTTTGGTTTTCCGGAAGAGCCCTCCGATCCGGGATGCCAATCGAACAAGCAAAAATAACGATGATGGGGATGGAAGGTAAATAATATTATGTATGTTTTATACCTAGTATTACTTCCTAATTTGTTTAATTAAATTCGGGAAATAATTTTAAGCTAATCTCGACCGAATTGGAGAATCATCAAATTCATCAGCAACAAAATTAACATTTATCGGTTATGTCAATGTGCTTCTGGATTTGATTCTGAATTCAAAGAAACCAATTTCTCTTTTTTCCATAGGAGAAACTGTCACTTAATCACCAAACGAAACATTTCAGAACAGTCCGGAAAGTCTTCCGGATTACCAATCGAAAACGACATAAATATGAGAGAATTTGGCGGCGCCCAAAATTAAAATTTGTTTGCTGGTTCAATGGGACATGGCCACAGGGGTGTGCAGATTTGACTATCTAGTTAGTTACTCATCTGTGGTTGCCTCTATATGGAACAGCCTTAATATATGGAACAGCGTTTAGTAACTTTGAATAGCTATAATACTTGTACATACGTAATACTTATAATAAATAAGAATACATTTCCGTTTTTATATGGTTGGCAGGGCACGTGGCTTGGAGTTTTAGGGATTTGGGAGATTACTTTTATCTTTCCCTGTCATTGGTGTGTCGTAATATAAATTCAAATTCATTAGCAGTTTATACAGCGATGTTAATGGCCTAATGACAATCAAAAGTAGGAACTTTTCTTAACTTCTTGTTCGATTCGATTTTATGTGTGTCACAGAGAAGTAAGTTGCCGATGCAATGATCAAATTGGTGCTTTCGAATTGGACTAACAATACCCATCGTAGTTATAAATGTGAAATTTCTTAAGGGAACATTCGATATGCAAATGAGTTCTTTCTTTGCTTTGCTGTTTCAAAAAAGTGCCCGAAGAAAATTCTTGGACAGAATTAAGTAATTTTAATTTGAGATCAAATTATCTACTCCCTCATTGCGTCCCTCTTTCCCTTAAATTTTGAGTCGTTGAACAGCTTCTTTAAACAGTTTTTAGTAATATTGAGAAGCTTGAAGTAAAGGAACAGACCTTAGGTAAAATCAAACATTGATTTAAATATTTTCGAAATGATTTAGTTACAAAAACGAAAATGTTCGCAAATCTTCTTCTTCTCTCCATTTAACGACGAGATTATGATTAGGGATCATAACCCTCCCACTTCACTGCATTCCTACTGGTCCGCCGGTGGGGTTCGCCGGTTCGACCTCAAAAAATATCTGCAGGCCTCTCGATTTTTGGATCACTTCATCATTGAGGCCAATCAAATGCTTATATTTTTGAATTTGTGTTATCCAGGAGTTTTTAGGCCTGTCTCCCTTACGCGATTGTAAGGGAACGTTGATTGCCTTTTTGACGGGGGTTCGTAGGATCCCTCCTTTGAACATGACAATACCAACTGAGTCGGTCGTGCTCCAATTTTTTTTTACTACATTAAACGAATACGTACCGAACCCTGCGCCGGTCCTTTCTTTTCGTACCGAAGTGGGACTTAAGTCAATAACTTCATTATGGACTAATGTTTCACCCAAGTGGGACATAAGTTTACAAATCACTTTTCAAAAATTAGTCAAAGTCCACAATTTTGTTAGTAGATTAAACTTTCTTTCTGCAAGCGGCTGCCAAATTAGGAGGGCGGCTTTGGCAACAAACAGTAATTTAGTAACCAGTTTTGTATACGTTAGTTCATAGTGCATAGGTAATGGAAGTCCTACTTCAGTGGGATAAAAGACCATTATGGACTTAAATAGCTTCTCATGACAGTTCTTAGTTGGTGTTAATCAGACTTTTGCAAGAGGTAGGGCAACGAATAAAAAACGATGCACCCAGCCAAATAAAGGTAGTACTGGGCGGATATGAACCTGCAACTTCTCGCTTAGTATTCCAATGCACAAACCACTGCATCCAATTATAGCAACAATGCAATGCACAATCAAATGGGATCCGGCGTTTTCAAATAACTGTGAAACATTAGAAAGTTCGTTAATTCCACTTTGAAATTATATGCTGAAAAGGTTGATTTTAGTGTAAAAATACATATTTTTGCAACAAGGTTGACTTCATTTAAATCTTCGTTGCCTGTTTTAATTAAGTATGGTTCAAAGAACTCTTAACTTAAAATTATTTAGGAATGTTCGTATTACATTCTACATTGCACCAAAAAATACAGGAATAGTTGCTGAAGGGGAGGGGGTTATGCTCCTTCGTGCGTAAGTCACTTCATGGGTACATATCCTTTTAGAATACTTATTTACGTGCATACATAACATATCCATTAGAGTCACTCATCCTCGCACTTATAATTATACACGGTCACCCAAACTCACTTAATTAAAACATATCCTGAGCACGCAAGTAATAAAAATAGCCCCGATGTCTTAAACATTTGCCAGTAGTCGACCACAACTTGTTGATGCTTCATTTCCCTTGGTTTTTTTTTTTTTGAATACTTAATGATTGACTTTAATGTTTTTCGTATTATTTAATAAAAATGTTAACCCGTATGTTGTAATAAATCGTCCGCAATGAACTCACCGGCCACGTATACTGTATCTGTAAATTAATTCCTCCACTTATCAAACTGTCGTTTGTCGGTGTGATTTTGTTTGACTGCGGGCTTTGTTTTGGCTGATTCGTGAAACAATTGTAACGTTGGTAACAGACACATTTGTTCAAGTAACACTTTGTTTTAAATCGATTGAAATAATTTAAGTATGTAGGTAACTGTCGTGTCGTTATAATAATCATAGGGGACATGTGTGTTTAAACGATCAACCTATATACCTACTAACTGGTAGAACAGTAAGAGAATTTCCATACCCCGCCCTTTAATACAAGTATGTCGGCTTGTAATTTGCCGATTGATTTGTTGCCACCGTAAGTAATCTATCTATGTTAAAAGGAGGAGAGATTTACCCTGGGGAACTACAAATATGGCAAATAATGCAAAAATTATTCGTTCCAACTTCTAAAATTTTAACGCGAATACTTTGATCAAAAATTCGATTTACAGGACCTGCAAATGAACTATGTATTACTACTTGTTATCCTCAATATCCATCAGCGTCTTTAGTTAGGGAAATTTATACCAAAAGTGACAACTAAGCACCAATATTTGAGCTGAGTACAATCTCCAACAGGCACTACAAGATGGAATTAGAACGGAACGACAAATCTTTTGGCGATGAGCTCTTCTGAGAGGCGTAATGCGATAAAGATGCTTCATTGATAAGAAAAACCAAGAGCATGTTGAAGGAGCCTAGTTTTGTTTAAGTGAAAAAAGTATCTTTGCAGGTCCAGAATATGAGGAAAAGTATAAGTTTATGAGAAAGGAACTACGTGATGAAAAGAGTTTATGCGAGGAGGCTGAAATCAAAGTGCATAGAACACCTTTGGTCATAAATGATCAGATCTCTGCTTCTGCAACATTTACCACGTGGAGAGCACTATTGCTGTTACGTATCATTATACCAGAGTGGGTGCAGTGGCTTACTGAAGTTCAAAACCGGACTTGTACCACCTGAAAGTTTTTATTCCTTGCCCCACCTCTTGCGAACGTCTGACAAACATCCAAGAGTGAGAAATGTCATGAGAAGCTTATCAGAAATAAAATTGCAGTTCGAAATCGGCATTAAGCCGTAGGTCCCTTCCATTCGTGTCAAAAAATATATCTTCGCACACACAGTGGCTGGAGAAGCTAAGCTTTGGGTTCTGTACGGGCCGTTTATGCCTAATATTTATTTATTTTCCTTTTACCATTTTACCAGATACGTTAGGAGCGCTACGTCCAATTTATGGTCGTCATAATCGTCCTAGCAGATCAACAATTGAGCGGCTAGTGGGAAAATTTGAATTCACAGGCACAGTACAAAATGTTCCCGTGCCAGTGAGACAAAGAAGTGCTCGTAGTGTCGAGAATATTGCTGCCGCTGAGGCTTCAGTTGAAGAAAGCCCAAATGTGTCTCTCACACGTCGTTCTCAAGCGAAAAGATCTTGGCCTACATCCTTAATAGATTAAATTGACGCAAGAACTTAAGCCGCTTGACCACCAGAAGCGTCGTATGTTCGTGAATTGGGCTGAGCAACAACTTGAAAATGATTCAGATTTTCATCGAAAAATCATCTTCCGCGATGAGGCTCATTTCTGGCTGAATGGCTTCGTCAATAAACAAAATATGCGGTATTCGTCAGGCAGCAATCCACACGTACTCCATGAGACATCATTGCATCCCGAAAAAATTACGGTTTGGTGTGGTTTATTGGCCGGCGGCGTCATTGGGCCGTAGTTCTTCCGTAATGATCAAGAATGGCACGTTACTGTGAATGGGAATCGCTACCGTTGAATGACAACCGAATATTGTTGGCCCCAATTGGATAATATGGACTTGGAGGACATGTGGTTCCAACAGGACGGTGCCACAAGCCACACAGCGAATGTCACAATCAATTTTTTGGAAACCAAGTTTGGAGAACGTGTTATCTCACGAAATGGTCCAGTTCACGCAATTTTTATCTAGTCATGGCGGTAATCGCCGAAACTTTTCGACTTGCCAGAATGTCATATTAAACTGGCCAAGGTTATGTGATCATAAAACAAATCTAGGGAACTTAATACTAGACTTGAATCAGACTATAGCAAAGAAGAAATTTTTAAATTAGAGAGCAAATGGCTAAGACACGGACGGTAGTTTGCGAGGAGTGTGGATCTGCGTTTAATGGGTACAAATTTTATAATACCACCTAATATGGAGAACACTGTGTTTGTGATAAGAATTTTCCAGGGGTTTACCAAAAAAACAATAATAACTCAGTCCAATCAAAGATAAATCTGCAAGATTCTGACTTTTAAGTACATGTGTATCTAAAATTTCAGAAACATGTACTTATTGCAATTTTGCTTCGACCCAAACTCGGAATATCGGAATATGAGGATTCACTGAAATAGTATTCCACATCTGTGGTGCAGTGGCTTAGTGGTTAAGTGCATTGGACCCGGTTCGAATTCGATCCGTACCATCTGAAAGATTTTATTCGCTGCCTGACAAACATCCAAGAGTAACAACTGCCATGAGAAGCTTCTCAAAAACAAATTTCCGTTCGAAATTGGCATTAAACTGAACCACTTTTATTCATGCCAAAAAAATTTAATCTTTGGAGAGCTCATGCATGGGACGCTTCTTCCTAATAATTAATGTTATTCTACTTCTGACGGTAAAACCTCTACTCCATTGTAGAGCAGTCTGCTAGCAGTCTGCTAGGCCCAATACTTTAAGCCTCATTCAACTTCTCATGTCACGCCTCATTAAATCTGTCCATCAACCGACTTCGACTCACACATTTTTTTAGTCTTAACTCTTAAGTATCCTCGAATCCAAATACAGGGTATGTCCTCTCTCCAACACGTAAATGTTCATGCTAAATGTTTTGATGTTTATTTAAAACCGAAGTTATTTTTCCCCTTTACCTAATGTAGGGAGGTGCAGGTGCACGCCACCTTCTCTAAACCAAAATCAAAGGATTTTTGCTTGGTGGCACAAGGGACCATAACCGAGTCTGAGCGCTTTTGAGATTTGGATTTCCTTAATTTATAACGATAAAAAAAATACTTTTAGCGTACTTATTTTTGCGAATAATAATGAAAACTTTTAAATTTGCTAAGTCGCCGGACAATCTTTAATTTCACTTTAACTTAACGCCATTATCATTAAAAATCCGCCTGTAATATTCTTTGATCATGGTTAAAAAATAGCGATAGTGATAGCGATAGATAGACTTTCCAAGAAAAAAACCTGAGCAATAGTAACATAACATATGTACCACAGTTGGTATCCACTGTTTGTATTGTCACTACAACTAAATTCGGTTTGACGCCCTTCAACGTATTCCAGGTTCCGTAAGTAATTTTCGTCTTACCCTCTGATTATAGAATTTGGTGCGGTAACCAATTAAAGTTCCAATAAAAGCCGGACTTACACAATAATGGCCCATTATTTGCGCGTGATAGATTCGATCACAATAACCGCTAATGTATTGGCGTTAATAACATACCAGTCCATATAAAACTTCTTATCTCTATGGACTTTCCTATCAGTACGAATATAATAAATTTATTCTGGATGCGATTGCAAATCAGACTTGATCTTAGTTAAGAACGTTTACGTTGCCACAATTTTTTTATAAACATAGAGCAATTATTTATAAAAAAAAGTGTTGTAAAAAGAATAATGAGGAGGAGTTTCAAGGGCCCCCTTATAATTTAAGGGGAAGTTTCAAATTAATATAGCTATAGTGAAAATGCTGTGAAAATGCCATTCCTTTAATGATAACGGGCCTTTAAAGCACCAGTGGGTCAAATATGAAGAACTACAAAATAACGCGTTAACGTTTTATTTCAATTAAGGTTTATATATTATATGTTTCTTAATGATAGCCAAGCAGCCATCAAAGCTCTTGACTAATCTTTCATTAAATCAAAGCTTGTTCTGGAAACCTTCTTGGTCATCTATGAACTTGCTACGAAAAACTAAGTCATTCTTCATTCGCTAAAGTCAGCGCAACAACAGGACTTGTATAAAAATCCTAACAGGAATATTCAGTGGTCATTGTCTCCTGTAAAAAAACCTTTACCGCATTGGCCTCTCACCGGACCTTACATGTAGACTTTGCTTAGAGAGCGACGAATCCTCTCTTCATATACGCATGGACTGTCTGGCTCTCTTTCGTCTCAGGAAGAAAATCCTCACTTCCTTACACCCAGAGAAGATTCTTGTCTTCCTGACTTCCTCCGGAGTTAAACCATTGGTCTAGGACCCCCCAGGGAAGGCACAATAGGCTCCATTTGGAGCCGCAGTGCCAGAGCCCCATGAAGGCTCTCCCGGCGTGACAATCTATCTATCTATCTTCTTAATGAGACAGTAAAACATTTTCTCTGGGTCATCCCCTTAATGGGTAACAAAATGCAATTAGGATGAAATATACCGAAATATTTGCAATTTCCTTTCATTTCCCATCGGTATGTAAAATTTTAGATAGCGTTTTACTCTTTTTCATTATATTTTACGATAGATAGACGATAGTTCACTGTTTTGTGCTGCAATTACACTGAGGTTAAAGGTTATTCACTGTGAACGCACCTTTAAACCAATGAACAAACTGTCAAGGTGAAAACATCCAGAAATAACAAAATTTTCACATTGGTGAAGTTAATAAACTAAGAACAAACAATAAAAATGTATCTCCGAAATTCAGAGTTGGTGATGGCAACTTTAAGAGTATTTACGCCAATTTTTGCTCGTAATTCTCTTCGAAGCATACAAGCCAGTACATTCATATGTATAAATGAATAATTTTAACGGATTGATCGAAGTGCAGAGAATATTGCTGCGGTTCAATGCAGCGTTATCGTCAGCGACTTTAGTAGCCACATTTTTTATCTCAGTCCCCGTGGCGACGACTTTTCATAAATTCTCTGTTTTTGCCACTTTTTACAACATTGGCGATTTTCGGGCCACTATTTCCATAAAATATACTATCTGTATTCATTTTCCTCTTTCCAATATAGTTCCATTGTCAAATAAATTATGGTTTCCTCTAACCTAGACTACATAAATACCACAGACTGAACGATCATATTCTAGCAGGTAATGTATAATGAAACTCAGCCATTCTTTTGCAATGCACACTCGAGTGCGCACGTAAACAGCTCACGTCTTAAATTTCACTCTCGTGCGCTCTCAGTTTTTAAAATTCGCGTGCGCGTGCGTGAGTCGATATATATTTTTCCTACGGCACGCGCACGTGTGCGAGTTTTGGCAAAACCAGAAAATGGCCGCTTGCATGCGCACGTGAGTCGTGAGTATTGTTCGTGAGTCATTTTTAAAACTTGAATTTCAGAAATAAGTATTAGCATCAGAAAAATTTGTTTTTGGTGTAATTCAAGTGTTGTGGCAGTGCAGTAGATATGGTGTGCGTGGTTTACAATGACCGGCGGCGCCACTCATGCTGTACGATAAAAAATCAATAAAGAATGTAAATAAATTTCATATATAATTTTTTAAATAAAAATGTAATAAGAATTTGCACAACTCATAGCCACATTAGTGCTCGCAGAATATTATATTTGTCCCAGACTTAAGAAAGACATTGTATAAATATTGTAAACAATTTTTTTTTTCCTAAAAAAGAGTAATACATTTTAGATAGATAGATAGACATAGAGAATTAAGTGGAAAAAGACCAGCAAATATAAAACGACACTATAAATTGGTGCATACAAAAAATATTGCTGTTTATAGCGACAGAAGCGGTAATGAATCTGTGAATACAACTCCAAATAAAGGTCACAATCAAAATGTACAAAACAGAATTTTTAAAATGTTGTTTTGTCTTAGTAACGGTTAAAAACATTCCATTCCGAGTATTTGACGATCAAGACTTTTTTAAAAAGATTAAAGGACCCTATGAACAAACATTTGGTGTTAACATAAATTCCAAAAATATCTGCCTTGTTGTTGATAAAGCGAGTGAAGAAATAAATGAAGTGCACGACTGCTTCATACGAAACTTTCTCTGTACATGAGATGCGTTTTTGAATCGCAAAATGAATGGTGACAATTTTATTTATATAACTTTTTAAGTTTTTATTAGATTAGATTTTCTCAAAAACTGTAGCTACGATTTTAATGTAATTTCACACTGGACACTTTTAGCATAATTAATCAATAGACTAAAAATTATTAAAATCGTAAGAGTCATTTTTGAGAAAACGAATTTAATTTTAATTTAAGAAAATCGTTATATGAAAAAAAAATTATTTCAAAAATCTAAGTATGCAAATTAATTCGATGTATAAACAAATCAGTAAAAGTTTTTGAAGTTCCCTTTATTAGTTTTCGAATTGAAAATCGAAACCGAGAATGCAGTATTTTTGGCCCCATCCCAAGTATCCTTAGTATAAAAAAAGACCGAAATCCTTGGAACCTTCTTTTAGAAAATTAGTGACAAGTGATTTTCACAAAAGCAATTGTATTGCAGGTACCGTTATTTCAAACGAAAAAGCAAAAACTAAAAAGATGCCCAGAAATGTAACCCCAAACAGCTTTGAAGCAAATCCGTTTCGCTATACGTTGCCCAGACAGACAGACAGACCGACGGACGGTATTGGCGGTTCCCTCATACTTAGTTTTAGTTCGAAATTTTTTAAAGGAAGATATACTTAGATGCTTACAAGATATTACCTATATATATTCAAATACAATAGATAACGGTGCGAACTTTATAAAAGCCTCCAAAATAATATTGCATGAAGTCCAAGAAGAGAATAACTTCAAAGCTGAGCGCCGAAGTCTTTTCAGTAGTTCGATGTGCAGCCCATACACTTCAATCAGCAGCAAATGATGTTCTTAAAATAGTTGAGTCGGAAATACACGAATGCAGAAATAAAGTTCAAAGACTTCAAACGTTGGTGAAAGCGGGAGATGTAAATATTAGCACGCCAACTTTTGACAACACGACAAGGTGGAATTCAACATAAAGGGTGCGCCATCTAACGTTTTTTTTTCAACTAGTGCTTATTTCGCGAATGGTAACACTTAGCTCATGTCTGATTTGACAGATAATTAGTTTTATCCTTCCGCTGAACGATTATGGTTGTGATAAACGATTGGGCCATTTTTCATTTTTTTTTTAAATGAGCAAGGAGTGGCCGTTGAAGTCAATGGCGATCGTTATCGGGCCATGTTGAACGAATTTCTGTTCACAAAAATTGAAGAGGAGGATATTGGCAACATTTGGTTTCAACAGGACGGCGCTACGTGCCACACAGCCGAAGCTACACTCGATGTTTTGCGCTTTGTTTCAAAAACAAAAAGTTATTTGGCGGACCCTATGCTTTATGATCAAATCCCTACATTCCCAAAAGGATTGGTTTGATAACTCCGACGATGCCGGTGGCATAGATCTCGATTGAACTATTATGGCTGCAAACGTGTCCATTGTGGACATATGGACGCCGGCGAATTCCATACATAAATGTTTTGATTGTACTTCAGAACAAATAATAAAATGTATATAGATATATACCAGGTTAACTCTGGTATATGGAAACCTGAAACCTCTTTTTTTTAATAATCGAAATCAATCAACTCTTCCTCACACCTTATTTGGTTAGATTTATATTGCAAAAAAGATATACTATATGATAGTGACACTGAAAGTGCTATAAACTATATATTTTGACATCGTAAATAATAATGGATTTTAAACTTAAGTTAATCAATTGCGAGATTTTAAGTAATTATGATAATGAATATAAATTAATACAACTATTAGATTTAAAATTAAGAGATAAAAATCTTGAGATAAAAAACTGATTTTACGATCGCCCTTATTACGTAACTTCTACCTCATATAAATACAGGTAACAAGATCTATAAGCTACAATTCACTTATCAACCATGTGGAAGTATAGTATTATTGTGACAATCCTTTTCATAGGAATTGGAGTATTTCCATTCACAAGTGTTGATTCTAAGGACGTGCGTATTAAGCAACTAAATTCAATTCTAATCCTAGCTATCGACAATTTAAATTTTTTTTTGTTTTAGAGTGACTGGAAATACACAATTCTATCTAACAGTCATATATCGAAAGGTATAATACAAGATCATTTGTATCTAATTCGCACGGGCGGGGGTAAAAATCGTGATTATTATTTGAATGGAACTTTTACAGTTTTACAAGATATTACTAATGATTACCAGGCAAGGATGAAGCATTTTATTTTGGTCAATTTCTTTAATTAAAATATATATATCAGGTAGAAGTGGAAATTTATCGCAGTGCTAATGGCGATAACGATTACAAGTTGACTCCGTTAGGAGTGCGACCATGTTCCTATCTTGAATTTATGAACACAGCATACAAAAAATACCTTCAGCCAGATTTGTCGAAATGTTCAAATCTGCCATCGCCTAGGGGCAAGAATGATAAGCCTTTATGGAAACGCTCATATTATATGGATGCTTGCAAGATTAGTACTGCTTATTTGCCAGAGCACATGGACCCTGGGCTTTATAAGGTGATTTTAAAAATAAGCAAGACAAAGTTTTCTTTTGCTTTCGTAATAACAGTGAAAGTTGAAGAAAAAAAATAGGTCAATTTGAGGATGCATGCATTAGACATAGGTAACATTATAGCACTTTCCCCAACATAAATAAATAAATAAAAGCAAATAAAATACGTTAACCTCAAAGTATTGGGATCTTTACTTCTCAGTTTTTCCAGCACCCGCCAAATAGGAAGATAGATCATAGCCGAAGTAACCTCTTTTCTCGGGATTAACATTTTTCGAAATAATTGCTTAAGTAAACCCAAACCCCCTTTTGAAAGTAATGCTAATGTACAGGACGTTGGTAGCCGATGCAGACTGTGGCAAGAGCGTCATAACAGGTGTAAATAGGGGCTGCCCTCAAGGTGGTGTTCTGTCTCCCCTCCTATGGTGTATGGTGGTAGACTCTTTGCTTACGGCTCTCATTTTTCCTGGAAACTACACTCAAGCTTATGCGGATGATGTCGCCGCTCTTTCTGTCGGTTCAAATCTAGGGGCTGTCTGCTCTCAAGCGCAGAGATCCCTTGTTTTGATCGATATCTGGTGCATTAGTAATGGGCTTTACGTGAATCCTCTTAAAACCACGGTTGTTCTCTTAACGAGAAGGAGAATCGTCAATGGTCTGACCCATCTCGTGCTTAAAGGTGTCACCATCCCTATATCCGATGAAGTCAAATATCTGGGTGTAATCCTCGATAAAAAACTTCTATATTCCAAACATGTCGAATCGAAAACCGATAAAGCGCTGTCGACTTTCTGGCAGTGTAAAGGCGCTTTTGGTAAGACATGGGGCTTGTCTCCGAAACGGGTCCTTTGGATCTATACGGCCATGATTAGACCGCTACTCTCATACGCATCAGTTTTTTGGTGGATCAGGCTTTCGCGGAAACCTGTTACTTTCTCTGAATTTGGTCGGAAGACTAAACACAGTGAATCTTGTCTGGGTACCAGGTCACACTGGCATCCAATGAAATGAGATCTCGGATGAGCTTGAAGGTTCAAAAGAAGTTTTCTCAGGACCCTAAACCTGTGTTGGGACTGCCTGCATCTTTAGTCATGTCTTCTATTGATTCTTGAGTTTCTCGTGAACACAAGATTCGGTGGAGCGATTGCGGTGGATGTAGACAGACCAAACTACTGCGCCCGGACATTTGCAAGAGGTCAGCATCTTTTCTTCTATCTCTGAGGAGAATCGACTGTAGTCTGCTTGTGGACGTCCTTTCAGGCCACCAAGCTTTTGCTAAACACTTAAATGTGTTGGGCTTAAGTTTGCTTGCGGTGAGGAGGATGACATAGCAGAACGCTTTCTCTGCAGTTGTCCGGCCTTTGCTCGCATCAGGTGGCGGATTTTCGGGGCTGACGATGAAAACCTAGTCATTACGCGCAGGGAATAGTAGATGTATTTAAGCAGCATTTCCAGCAGCTGCTAAACAGACAAAATGTAGAGAGAGTGATGGGGCAAGAAGAGAACCCACGCCCAGTCAATGAAGAACCAGTCCCTCCGTCCAGTATAGAAGAGGTTGGCTTAGCTATAAAAAGCTAAAGAACAACAAGGCCGCCAGCTCTGATGGTCTACCTGCAGAGCTTTTCAAATACGGAGGTGATGTTATGGTAGGGCGCATGCACCAAATCATCAACCAAGTTTGGGTGGAGGAAAGCATGCCCGATGACTGGACCATCAAGAAAGGCGATCCTTTCAAGAACTATCGAGGCATATCCCTACTTAATGTCGCATAGAAGAATCTATCCAACGTACTGTGTGAACGTCTCAAACCTTTCTGCAACACACTAATCGGCACGTACCAGTATGGCTTCCGGACCGGCAGATCAACTGTAGACCAAATCTTCACACTAAGGCAAATCCTGGAAAAGATCAACGAGTTTCAAGGCGAGACACACCATCGACTTCATCGACTTTCAAGCCGCATTTGACAGCATTCATCGTCAGGAGCTTTTTGTGGCGATGGCCGAATTCGGGATCCCGGCAAAACTGATTCAGATGTGTTGCATGACACTAGATAACATGCGATGCAATGTGCAGTTTGGCAGCAGCTCATCTGAACTCTTTCAACCAACATTTGGCTAAAAGTGAAGTACACACACGAAAATGTTTTTTCTCTTTCCACACCGTTTGCAATTTGAATTTTACTCTCAAGTTTTCACAAAGTGAATGTTAGAGATACATTTAACCTTGTGAAAGGTCGAAAAAAAAACTAATACATACACGGAAAACTATACTGCGCATGTTCCTGACATGACAGTTAAGTAAATCTAACATATTTTCCTTTGAATATTCCCCAATCACAAATGTTTTTATCCGCGGGGGTGAACCTGATTCACGTTGGATCTCACATCGTAATACTGTGCACTTGCGCAGCGTGAACGCATTCACCCGCAGGCTAGCAGAGTAAAAGATTTCAGTGACAGGGAATCGGTTGGGTGAATCGAATATCGTCGCCTAAAGATGCAAACCTCGTAAATCCATTTTTAGAAATTTTCCAGGAGAGCGATTTTTAACTTTCATTTAATTGCCAATCGCATAGGTTCAATTTATTTCATACATATTTGGTATACCATGTCATTATTTTCCTTGTTCTAAATATTAGGAATACATACAATTTAGAAAGTAAATTTCTTACCATTCTTTAGGGAGTTACGAGGTTTTCTTCTTCCAAAACAAAAAGAAAGGTGCGGATTTAAGAGGTTTTCCACGAATAAACATTTTTTTAAAGGCATTTTGTCGATTGTTTTTATAAATGTTTTCTTTATTTAGTTTTACTATCTCAAACTAATTTTAGTTTTAAAAATTAACGAATTTCAAGTCGTTATTTTATTAAAATAAGTTCTGATTTTGTCTTCAGCGATATTATTCAAAGATTTTCCCGCTATTAAAAAAGGCTTCTTCAAGGCAAGTCTTAGCACTTTTAATTCATGGTTAGGTCAGGTTGAAGTGGCAGTCGGATAGACGTCTGACTCACGTAAACCTATGTAGGTCCATTGTGATACCACGCGGATCTGAAGTTCCTGCTTACTGCTTACGTTGAAAAATTTGGAGCTGCTTATAAAGCATGAAAGACATTTATTGTCGGTCGTGTTTAGATCGTTAAGATCATTGTAGAAGTAAGCTCCTAGATGTAGATTTCGTTTCCTCGACCATACAGCTCCTACAACCAAGCCCTGTTGCATGCCTGCCTATTAGATAGTGTCCAGTGATGACATTAATTGTATCAATAATATGCGATCTATTGAGGGTAATCAAATGCGTCTTAGATCCAGCTTAGGCATAATCTGCTTCGTTGTCAGAAAAGTAGTGCAAACTGGTAAATCTCAGGAGCCATTTTCAGGCAAGATTGGGAAGATAGTTCTAAGTTTGGCGAGTTCGTCGGCCTTGCAGTTACCCGGAAAGTTTCTATGCGCCGGCACCCAGCACAGGTGAATGTTGAACTGCTCAGCCATCTCCTTTTAAGATAATCGGAACCTTCTGGTCAGTCTCCCCATCCCCGCCTGTCACTTTTAATCCATGCGATGTGATCAAATATTAATGGTTAACTAAAAGAATGAGGACCGCGGGGCTTAAATTATTAATTTATTTAAAATAAAAAGTGTGCGTATTTGCTTAATGGTGTAAGCGCTTAGTAGATAGGTTATATGGGTTGTATAGTTGGAATAGTTTCTTCCTTGCACACTTAGGTCCTTGTGGACCCATTGTGATGCCCTTAAAAAAGCGCTTAATAACATATACCTATGTACTTTGGTCTCACTATTCAACCTCGTGTAAAAGTTTATTGCACACAAAGAGTAAAATCTGTAAACAAACGGTAGCAGTAGCTAGTTAGAGAAGCTTGGGAAAGTTATGTAATATTCTGTGTTAATGAATAATGCGAACGCTTTCGAAAAATTAAGAATATAAGGCGTAAACTTTCCATACGAAACTGAGGTCCTGCCTGCTATGTTATAATTGTATATGCAGAGGTACTATTTATTGACTCCAACGTAAAAGCAAATTTAAAAAGCATCTCAAGACCGTTCTTACTCAGATTTGAACTTGAGACTCCATGCTCAGTAATTTAACAAAAGCAAAAATATAGCCTTCAGCCTTCAAATATAGTATATGAAACATTCATGGAAATTGGGTTCATTTTGGCAGAGTTTACCCAACTCCCGGAACTTATCTTCCGGCACTTTGCATACAAATCAATGTGTACTAATAAGAACACCGAATGAAATCTGCTATTTAACAATTAAATTGCATATTTTTTAAATCACTCTTATTATGCACTTCCACTTTATTTGCAACGCTGTGGATATGGAAGGTTTTCACACTTATAAATGAGATAAATACATGGATTTAAGTAGTTTACTTTTTGGCATTATATACAATATATACCCATTTTTGTTTAATGGGGGAGGGGGTGTATTTCAATGCCAATATGATATAACTTAAAAAATCTTTGGCAAAAAGTGCATTTACGAAGTTTGCATCTTTAGCCGACGATATGCGATTCAGGCGAATGTCAGAATCTGGCTGACAGTTTGTCATCCAGCTTATGTCAATTTTCATTCACCCATTTGCCATGTTGGAACTGCTCCAACTGCTGTCAAGAACTGTTACTGCTGTCAGTGCGGTTCTAGCTAAATATTTTGCGAGTACTGATCCAGCGTGGCGAATTGGGTGAATGAAAATCGACATTAATGAATATAAATAACTTTTCCATTATTATTGAATGTACATAACTATTCCCTTTATGTACATAACTAAATTAATGACGACCTTCGCTTGCTAGAACGCAGCGAGAGTCTCCTGCCTATTGTTATTTTATTTTTAATTCTTTCATACCATATTACATTGACTTATTAAAGAAGCTGACAGTCAATATCTCCCTGGCGTTGCCTAAGGTTTCCACTAATGTCGTTTTCATTCGATAATCCGGAAGACTTCGGGACTCTTCTGATAATGATCGTTTGGTTCTTAAATGACAGTTTCTCTCCTGGAAATAAGAGAAACCCGCTTCAGACTTAACACAACCAGAAGCACTAATCAAAGCAAACACCTAAAATGTCAAAATCGATAAATGTAACTTTTGTTTCTTTCATCCTTCCTCCTGTCGCAAGGGATAGCCTTGAGGATTTAATAATCACGCTAATTTCACCAATAAATGCCTAATATTTTTAATTATGGTCAAATACACTTGACCGATTTGATCTAAACGGGTGATTCCTTTCTGAGACATTTACAATTACATTGTCAGTAAAATGGTTTTTATCTTTATTAACTAGCGTATCGACGTAGAGCAATAAGTTAATTCGATAAGCGAATTGGCATCTGTCAAGGGCGCTCGCTTGGCCCTCTTTCTTGATCTTGAGCTTGACCAAATTCTTTTATTTTCTTTTGAAGTACGCCTCCCGCAGATAAGTAAATTAATCTATTGCACTAGTCAATGGCTACTAGAAGGGCACCGATGTGGTATAAATACTCCATCAGAAGTTGTACCAAGCAATATTCAATTTTGAGAGTGTTTCAATATGGAAAGATTTTGGATTTTGTTGGGAATTTTACTATTTTCTGTTTCGCTTAGTTCTGCTGTCCGAACAACGGTAATTCATTTACACGGCTTAAAAAACAACATTTTCTTAACCCTGTTTCTTCTAGGAGCATCGTATTCGAGAGCATGGATATCCCGTAGAGAAGCATTTTGTCCAAACAACCGATGGATATATTCTTACAATGTACCGTATACCTCCAAGGGACAACGTAAACGAACCCAGACCAGTTGTCTATCTGCAACATGGATTAATAAGTTCCTCGGACTGTTGGGTCTTAAACGGTCCCGGTCAAGCATTGGCATATCTTCTCTCAGACGCTGGTTATGACGTTTGGTTAGGCAACAACCGGGGAAACAATTACAGTAGAAGACATGTGAGTCTTTCAACACGAGGACATAAATTCTGGAACTTTGATTGGCACGAGATTAGTCTGTTTGACATCCCAGCTATGATCGACTATATCCTGTTCCAAACGAATAAACCATCACTTCATTATATTGGACATTCGCAAGGGACAACGGCTTTTTTTGTTCTAACATCAACGATACCTCACTACAATCAAAAAATACTCTCTGCTCATTTGTTGGCACCAGTCGCATACATGGATCATGCTGAGTGTCCGGTGGTGAAAGTACTTGCTCCCCTAATGGGACAACCCAATGCTATGGTTGAGCTAATTGGAAGTGCAGAGTTCTTACCAAATCCCGAATTTCTATCAGGTCTGAAGGGAGCTGCTTGTAGGAGGAATACATTAACTCAGACCATCTGCTCGAACGCACTTTTCCTTTTTTGCGGTTGGAATGAGGAGAGCCTTAACACGGTAAGTTGATGAATATTTAAAAGTAACGTCAACACTGTAGTATGTGTCTTTTGTGCAGACTCTTTTAGAAGAGATTTTTATGACCCATCCAGCGGGATCTTCTGTGAATCAAATGATCCATTATACCCAGGAATTTCTATCAAAGGAGTTTAGACAATTCGATTATGGATTCATCAGAAATCGAATGGCATACAGACAACGTTCGCCACCATTGTATGACTTGAGTAAGGTCAAGTCTCCAACATACCTCTACTATGCGAATAATGATTTATTGGCACATACTCTAGATGTGGAAAAGTTACAACAGAAACTGACAAATACGAAATTTTCGTACAGAGTACCGCATAATAAGTGGAATCATTTGGATCTCCTCTGGGGCATCAATGTCAAGCATCTTGTCTTTGACAAGGTTGTTGAGAATATAAATGAATATGAGCTGAGAGGATAAACGTATCTAATGAATAAGGTTAAGGATTATTGTGATAACTATGTATGTATACTGAATAGTTTTTGATTGATAAAAATTACTTTATAAATGTACTGTCGACTTTATTTGGAATTGGGTAGTTGGTAGTATTGTAAGCCGATTTCGATGTCTTGATTACGCCATTTTTCCAATCCTATGCAAACAAAATACCTTATTCTGTTGTTGAACAATATAAGATAAGTTCAGTTTCAAATGCAAGATAACGCTTGTGCTCCTTACCAATTGAACAGGAGCGACTTTTTGTTGCTTCTTCTCTTTCTTTTTTATTTTAATTTGAAAGAAGCAAATGTTATTATATTATACAGGGTGTTTTTTTTAGAGGTATAGAACTTCGAATTGAACACAAGAAAATCGTTTTAATGTCCATCAATTTAGCTTTATTAGAAGGATAATTTTATTTTTTACCATTAATGTTTAAAAATGATTTCGGGCATGTGGCCGCCGCGCTGGTTCGAATAAAGACAAGTCAAGAGGTCCAATTTTCAACCATTTTTTCAAGCATTTGGGGCTGTATGTCGGCAATTACGCCACGAATGTTGGCTTCCAAGTCCCCTAACATTTCTGGTTTGTTGGCGTAGGTGAGCGACTTCACCTATCCCCAAAAAAAATAATCCAAGGTGTCAAATCACACGATCTTGGTGGTCAATTGACAGGTCCATTCCGTGAAATTATGCGCTCCATCCAATTCGGGAACAAAATAGTTGGTTATCATGGCTCTATACCGGTCTCCATTAACGGTAACTGACTCTCCAGCATCATTTCGGAAGATGGCCCAATGACTCCATAAGCCCATAGAGCACACCAAGCAGTCAGTTTTTGTGGATGTAATGGCGTTTCAAGGGTCTCATGTGGATTCTCTTAACCCAAATGCGGCAATTTTGCTTGTTGACGTAGCCATTCAGCCCAAAATGAGCCTCATAACTGAACAAAATTTTCGCGGTAAACTTCGCGAACTGAACCATTATTTTCGAAATAAACGGTTTGCAAGCGTTGTTCATTTGTCAACCTGTTCATGATGAAATGCCAAACCAAACTGAACATAAATAACATAAGAGTTGCCAGATTTGACCAAAAAATGTCAGTTTTATCTCTATTCGAAAAACCAACCTCTAAACAAAACACCCTTTACTAGTGGTAGGAAACTCTAGTACATTTATTCATTACGGCAAGGTAACCCAATTTTGTAATCTGTCATTTGCCATTTTGTGTTGGTTTTTAAAATTAATGAAATATTAACTTTTACTTAATCTGTATAGAATTAAATTAATGTTGTGAATAAAAATGTTCTATTAATAATTGATTTGTTGTTAATTACCAGTTTATTTCTTATTTATTGTTAAAACTAAAACACATTTTCAAAGAATCACACGTTTATATTCTTTAGAAAGTACCCAGGGTATCTTTTCTTAATAAATAACGATATGTTCATCTAAAAAAAAGGTAATTAATCATCATTGAGAATTTCAATCAATTCGATTCGATATCATGTTCATCCAAAATTTGTAGATTTTACAATTTGTGTGAGAAAATTCACAAACTCAAACACAAAATTCAAAAATGTTTCATTTTCAACATACATACATAAGAAATAGTTATGAAAATCGGAATATCGGAATTCCAATTGTATGATAAACTAATGCGGCTTTCCATTGGACCTGAAAAACTGTTTTTTTTTTAAGATTTGAATCGATTTTTGCTGCTGTCAGACCAGATTTGTCTTGTCATTCACCCAGAAGAATTAATTTTTTTTAGATTCAGAGCAGATTCGTCGAATCTTAAACCTAACTGAAGATTCACACGTAGGTACTCGTGTAGGTATACCAAAACGTTAGCCATTTTGAGGAGTTGCTCAGTTTTGATGATATCTAATCTATTTTTTACAAGCAAGTAAAAAATATTGTTCATTATTATTCAAATATAGTGACCTCATTTTTTGCATTTATTCAATATAATAAATATTTAAAATTGCCATAAAGAATAGGGTTTTGCAAATATAACAAATTCAAACAATAACACTTCCAATTGAAAAATAAATTGGCACGAGAAATGTTAAATGTTTTGGTGCTAGTGTGAATTTCTTTTAAATCTTATTATCGCTATTCGTTGGTACCGAAAAATATGAATTCGCAGACCAGTTTCGTCATAGTCCAATGGAAAGAGACATAATTATTTTTTTCACTCAAAAGCTCGGTATTGAAAAGACTAGGTACTGCTTAAAGTGATAATCTTGAACCCGAAAAACTTCATTCCGCATTTAACTTATCTCTATCTAGTCCCACTTTTATTTACTGAAAAAATGTACCTATGTTTAGGTGACTGTGTGACAGTCTGGCATAATATGCAACGGCGTAGTTGCATATTAGATCTATACTACATACCTATGTGATCAAAGTATCGATGGACAACAATAATTTTATTTTATTACACGTTTTGACACGGTTGATAGATAACTCTACCACCAAAAACTACAAAATAATTTCGATTTGGCATTTAAGTTCTCTAAAAACACTCCCATCTCAACCAAAAACAATATTTACTTAATTTATTTAATTATATAATATTCTACGTACCTAACACTTTGTTATTCTTGTTATTAAAACAAATGTACAATTAGTTCTAATCTCTTACAATTAAGTTCAAACTCATTTCACAACTCGTTTACGAATTAAATTTATTTAATATCTGTACATATATTCGAATTTCCTTATAGCTGCTTTAAAATAAACACTGTTAATCCTGCTGCTTCACTGGTGCCTTAAATTCGTTAATTCATGAACCGCCATCAAATTTCTAAAGAGATTCAAATAGATATTACTCATTTACTGTTTGCGACGTTCAGAACTAGATTACCATGTAGAGTTCACATATCGGTAAGGTAGATGAAATGTATTATGCTTACAGAGAATTCCCAACAGATGGTGTTGCGAGCGAAACTACCGGAAATTCGTTTAAATGTTATCCAGTATGTATTTGAATGAATTTTCGTTTGTTTTGAAAAAACGACACATTATCATGGATACGAATACGAGGTGCTTTCAAACTGTGAGTTCACTTATTAATTCTAAATGTTTTAAATACAGAAAAATTAAAACTCCCCAAACATTTAAAACTAATTATAATACCAATATTTGATTAAAATATTCAGTTTGAAGTGATCCGTAAAATCAAAAGAAGTGCTGGATATTCAAAGTTATTCAAAATCTAATACAATCGAACGTAGCCTTTCCTGGACTAACGACACAACCCTATTGACCAAATAAGTTGTTAAAATAAAACATCTGAACCACTTTTGTGAAGCGAATGAAAGATAAGGTATTTTTATTGACCCTGAAAAAGCTTCGACATCTAAGTGATATTGCAGAGTAGAAGAACGCTTTTCTTAACTATCGGTTGAACAGAAGTTTAAAATACGTAAGTGTGTGTATTTCCAAAACGATTGATTAAATTAGTTGTTCGGCTTGTAGCTTTTATTTAGTAAAGTACCTCAATTACCTTACTTATCCCTACTGCTATAAATCATAGCTTAATCAGGTTATGTGTATTTAATCGACTAATTGAGAGTAATTCATCTGAACGATAAAGTAATATTTATACCCTTGAAATGTACTTCCCATAATAAATATTTACCGTATTATATAGGGTATAGTTGAGTTTTTGTTCCCTATTTAACGCGAAGAAAATGATTTTAAATCATTTTAAATCTCTTAAAGGCATTATACATTTACTGTGCATAGTGACGAACAAATGTAATGTCACAAAAGACGTTTTTGAAACTCTTAAGCCATGTGTCATAAACAACGGGGAACAGAAATAAAGGAGAAAAAGGTCTTTAATGTTTTTAGATCACCCTCATGTTATAACATACATTCATACGTGCGACAGAAACAAACATACCTATTTACCTATCTAAAAAAAACAACAACTATACCACTTTTGTTTTCCTTTAGTTTTAAAACTATTAGTTGACGCTATAATATACGAGCCAAAAAAACGCCGCACCGAACATTTTTATGATTTTAAGACTTCTGGGCCGTTTCTCTCATATTTGTAATCTATTATCTAGCTACTATTACAGTTCTACTGTGACTTGCTTATTGTTTTTGATGTATAAAAGAAGTGTTGTGCCTACTATAGAGGAGATATGTTACAGATATGATACATCCCAAATCCCATATTTCAATATGATTCTACTTCCTGCTAACGCACTTATTCTTTAAGTAAAAACAGACTGTAAGTAAACTCAAAACCACTTCTAAATATTGTTGTCAACCAGGGTCGAGCCACAGGGTAAACTTTGTCATAAATGAGGGGAGCGCGGCATGCTTGTGGTTGCTCAGCTCAGCTCGTCGGACGTGTGTGTTTCTTGTCCCCTCACCATATACCACCTGCTCAACAAAGTTTTATCCATGCCAAAAGTTAAAAAAAAAATAAACAATAGAGGAGAAAAGCAGGAAAAGGGTTGAAAAAGAAAATGTCCACGGACTAAGGCCAATACCCAATAAAGAGGAAGGAAAGACATAACGAATCTAGCACATCTAACCACAGCTTACTCTAATCTTCTCTAAATGATAGCTATATCTATTCTATCTTAATACTATCCTAAAACTATCTTACCCTAAACGAAATGATCTTTCCCTACATCAACTTTAGATACCTGTTCGTTATGAATCTTAGACATGCCAGATGTTGTTGGCAAGGGCCAATGTTGCGAGTGATAGCCCCTCGACGACCCCCAGTCACAATTACCTAAAATCAGCCTACAAGTGTATGTTGTCACGTACTGTCGTCATTGTCAGTAAAGTCCTGTTATGTCATGTCAATCTACAGAAAGGCGGCCTTCACAGCCGTCCACACACCAGTCGCGTAAACAAAATCTAACCGCGCATCATTATGTGCACAAAAACACAAAAAAAAAAAATATTTTAAGCCGCAAGGGTATTCCAAATTTTATTAAAAAAAAAACTTAAAAACTATCAAAAAAAAATCAATAAATATACAAAAAAACCAAAATGAACAGATAACTCAATGAAAAGCTGATATTTTCCTTGACTCTTTAACTTGGCCAGGAAATAGCTCTGTCTAGAGAATTTGTGGTCAATTATGGATCAAAAAGTACGAAAAAATGCACCTAAAACAACTGGAGATCTCAAAACTGTAAAAAAGGAAGTGCGGATTAAAGACATAATAACATGGGAAATTCAAAAACTTTATGACTCTATGCCACGAAGGGTCAAAGCGGTCATAAAGGCTAAAACCGGTGCTACAGAGTACTTACTCAAAAAAAGCCCCAGACTTCCAATAATAACGGCTATCGATGTTTTCTTTATTCCTTTGATAAAACAGTGGAAAAACTGAGCGGATATATTTTTTTTTTTGTTTTTTGTAGTACTATAAAAATTAATTTTTTACACCTTTTTCTGTTCTTCCACTTGTGTCGTATTTGTGAAAAATGTTGGCCATAAAAGGTAGATATTCCCCCTATTATGGTACGAATTGGACCATTTTACTTCATAGTAATTTTTCCGATCACCGACATATATTCTTCGCTAAAATAATTTATTAAAAAAATTTAAGTAATAAAATAATTAATTTAAGCTATTTTTTTCTTAACAAATTAATTCTTTAGGCAAATATCTAATGAAAAGACGAGCACTAAGCAGTATGTAAGTTTTATTTCTGTTTACCTTATTGAAATATCTAAAATATGTTTGAGAGATGAATCTCACAAATGTCAAATTAATGCGTTCAAGTACGTTCGGAAAACGGATACTGCGAATGTAAATTAAGTCTCCGACTGTATTTGCGTTGTGGAGATAATTTCTCGCCGAACGGATACCATGATAGGGGGAAGTATAAGGAAGAATAACGCCTTATAAACAAATTTTTGATATATTTAAATTTCGGTGAAATACAATATTGTGGAATCTTCTTTCTGCTATTTATCATCACTAAATTTGTCGGTGATAAAACAATGAGTATGTTCATTATCAGTGTTGCTAAGTTAGAGATATTAATTAGTTACGCGTAACTAAAGTAACTAATGTAACTAACTTAACAAACATAAATACATAATCTATGATTTTGACAATTCTTCACAAAAATCTTCCCTTCAGAATGTAACTACAAGCAATGACTCACTATTTTTAAGTTTTTAATTTAACCGAAGAGTTGTTTTGCTTCCATTTTTTAACGCTAATCTGATGACCCCTTTAATGAATCGCCTGTCTTTCGAACATTTAAAAATAAGTTGAATTGTTTTTTACTGCATTTGCTAAGCCAGATGACAATTAATTAACATACAAAAGTTACATAATTTTCTTGATACTGTACAAACCCCATAAATCGTTGTGCGAATTTAAGAGATTTTCGAAATAGTAATCCCGCTATTTTAAAATAATTTAGGGTATTCAAAATTAAATAGTATGAGTCAGTGTCAAATCTCGACCTGTAAAACCTGAACATTTTTATTCGCGGCCCCACCTCTTGCGAAAGTCTGACAAGTATCCAATAGTAAGAACTGTCATGAGAAGCTTCTTAGAAATTAATTGCCGTTCGGAATCGGTATTAAGCTGTAGGTCCCTTCCATTCGTGTCAAAAAATATATCTTCGCACACACAGTGGTTGGAGAAGCTAGGCTTTGGGTCCTATATGGGCCGTTTATGCTAAATATTTATTTATTTTATTAAAAATTAAAATTAGAATTAACGAGATTATAAGGTTTTTATTAAAATTGAATGTAAATGAAAATAAACAAAATAAAACTCCATATTTAATGCAAAATCGCCAGAAATAGTCGGTCTGTAAGAAAACTAAACTAATTACAAATTAGTTACGCGTAACTATATAGGAAAAATTGGAGCACGACCGACTCAGTTGGTATTGTCATGTTCAAAGGAGGGATCGTACGAACCCCGTCAAAAAGGCAATGGCAATCAACGTTCCCTTACAATCGCAACGTTCCCGTAAAAGGGGTAGGCCTAAAAACTATAATTTTTGCAAATGGCCGCCAAAGTCTTTACTTCTTTTAAACGCAACTTCTCTTAAAGAAGAACACAACTTCCCATCGAAAATCTCATGATCAGCGAAGAGCCCCGATCTCTATTTTTAACGATTTCCACTGGCTGGCAAGATCGCCAGATTTAACTTTGATCAATTCTGGCTGCCGCCACTTAGCCGATATCATTTTCTTGACCTAATGGAACAAATTTTAAGACAACGATAATAGACAAAATCCAAAAATGACAGCTGAAGAACATCGGGAGACAACTTTTGCCCCACCCAAGTATGTATAGCTAAGTACAAATTTGTGAATAGTTGTGTATAAAATATATATATAAAAACTGTTGTAGATTGGTATGCATTGATGGTGGAACGGACAAGGAATTTTAGTGGTTTTCCAAATCACTAATTTAAGGTTTGTTTATTTTAAATAACATTTTTCAACTCAACTCTAGCCAAATAAACAATTTATAAAACTTGTTCGTGTTTTACATATTGAAAAATATTGTTCAATTTCATTTGGAAATATCTCTTCTAAGCAGAATGTATTTCTCTTCCACCAGAATGTGAGATTGCAATGTGCAATTACTATTTAAGTTCGTTGTTGCTATCGAACGATTTTGCCTAACTTTTATTATGTTCCATTATCACTAATTTTATGACTTGATGAAAGTAATTAAAATAAATGCTTGTTTTAATGGCGATAAGTAGGGTGGTATGTTCTGCGTAACTACGTAGAAAGTTATAGTAAAAATAACTAACTTAAAAAACGATTTTTCTGGTCGGAAGCAAACGGGAGCTATCAATTCTTGTCATTCTCTTTTATTGGGACCGTAAACATGAATAAAATCCTATATAGTCTAAATTCGGTTTCACATGTGCTTTTGCTGGTGTTCAGTCCACGGACTGGATGCATGATCACTGGCGGATCGATGGCCAAAACCCGTTAAAAATATACGGTCCAAACACCGATTCTTTTGATTATTTGTAGTGAATAATTGCTGGAGAAACAACACGCGAATAATTAATTTTGCAATTTTATGGAAAAGTATCAAATCCATCAAATCCAGCCTGAATATTAATTTATTTATATTTTAAGGTTATTCTTTGCTCCTTTTTTTTATTTGAAAATTTCAACTTCATTCAAAATGCGAGTATAGGTATAGGGTGTGTTTTTTAGAGTTATAGAACTTTGAAATGGAATAAAACATAGATGATTTTTTTATACTGACATAAAATTTACTTCATTCAAAACATCATCTTCTGGCATTATAATTTAATTATGATTTCTGGCATATGACCGCCATCACATATCCCTACATAAAATAGTCGGTTTCCAAACATTTTCTTTAATAAATCAATTGTGGCCCTAGCTGTGTGACATGTTGTGCAGCCTTGTTGAAAACAGAGCTCCTGATGGCCATCATGGTTGTTCAAAAGTCAGTAATCATGGTTTTTAAAGAAGTACGGACCAATTATTCCACCAACCAATAAAGCACAGTCTTTTCATGTTGAAATGACAAAATGGCCGCCAGTAAAAAAAGTGTTGCCAACTTAAAGTTATACACCTCTAAAAAACACCCTTTATAAGAAGACTAGGTTTGCCAGAAGATAACCCGAATTCTGGGTATGGAACCTCCAATACTGGAAAAATACCACGGACGTTTTATACATAGAAAAATGTTGTGAAGTTTGGGGTCATCGGATTAAACTTGAGTGAAGAATACCGATTTTAAGGTATAAATAGATACCCTAAATGATATAACTAGAGGACATAAAACTGCTCGTATAAATTGTTATAAATCCACTGATGTTCATTTCACCCTATAATACCATAAATTATGTCGGTTATTGCAACTTCAATAATATAAATTTTTAAATTTTAATTTGTAACTACAAACATTGATGTATAAAATTTTAATAACATGAATAAAATTTTTAAGTTTCTCGTATACATTAGTATACTAACGAGATTTGCTTTAAAGTTCGTATATAAGGTTTGTTGGGTTACATCTCGGGGAGTCTTTTCATTTTTAGCTGTATCATTTTAAATAACGGTACCTGTCGTACATTTTTTTTGTGAAAATCACTTACCACTAAATTTCTCGAAGATGGTAGAAAGGATTTCGTTTTTTTTTGTACTCAGATACTTGGGATAGGGCCAAAAATAAGGCATACTCAGTTTTTTTGCCAAAAAACGAATAACGGTAATTTATAAAATCGCCAATATCTCAAAAACTAAATTTGCATACTTATATTTTTAAAATAATTTTTTTAACATTTTTTTTCCTATAACGATTTTCTTAAATTTATATTAAATTCATTTTCTCAAAAACGGCTCTAACTATTTTGAACGATTATGTTAGAAGTATTCAATGTGCGAAATTGCATCAAAATCGCAAGCGCCGCGGCCATCTTTAAGAAAATTGAATTTTTCAAAAGTCATTTGTATAAATTTGGTATGTGATCAAATGTTGCCATTTTGTGTGGGGACAATTCAAAAAAGCACCTCATGTACCGAGAAAGTTTCGTATGACGCAGTTGTGCACTTTATTTTCTAAGCAAATAAAATTCCTTTCAAAATAACTAAAACAATACATACGAAGCAGTAATGGGAAATAGAATTTTCCTACTGTTCGTTTTTGCAAAAATGAATTTTAACTTTTGGCAGTGAAATGTAAGTTTTCTTGTGGTGATATATATTATGGTTGATTTAGTTTTCGAAATTTAAAAAAATGGAGTCTAAATCATTTTTTAGAGTGGAGTGGAGCGGAAAGAACAATCAATATCTCGGACTGTGCCGTAACAAATATTTCATATGCAAACTAGGCATAATGTTGATCAGACCTGCATTTCGCGCACTAATTAAAGAAGGATCTTTGTAGATACGCACAAAAAAAAATGGTTGTAACCATTTCGGGTGAATTTGATTATATCCAAAAAGGTACAATTGTAACCAATTTTCCATCCCTGGTAAGAAGAATTTTTTCAAAAAATCGACCCTACGGCGAACCTATAAAAACGATTATCTATTTATAATCGTTTGCCGTCCTTAAGCTCGCGATTATTTGATAACAGTGCACTTATGGAATGGATAAGACTTTCGCTTTTACTGATTATATGTACCTCTCAGAATAATCGTGGGTGATCTCCAAATAATTGTAGTAAAGAAAAACCCAAAGTCATCTACGATTTGAACGATTATCTAAATGAAATATTAATAATAAATAACCCATCAAACTCCATACAAATTCAGGACATGCCATCATGAAGTGTAATGGTTCCATAAATAACCCCTAGTCTTTCATGCTGCCAAAGTTGCCGAAGAAAAGATTAAGCAAAAAAAAAACAACTGCCACTTAACATACGCAAGCACTTGTAATCGCCGAAACGATACTATCTTTTTTGGCAATAAACATGAAATATATTGAAAGCTTTTGATAACCAGAATACTATAAAACAAATTCGCAGTCCATTCAATGCCATTCGTTTCGAAGGACTTGAATATGAAAGTTTATTTAATAGTACTTGCCACTTTACTTCCGCTAATTGCGGGAGCACCAAATGGCGAGAGGTCCAGTTCTTTAACAACGGTAAGCATAAAACCGTGATTTTCGCGAAATTAAACTAACTAACATGTATTATATCTCCCAATCTAGCAAGTAATTGTAGAAAGGCATGGTTATCCGTTTGAGGAGCACTTTATTCAGACGGCTGATGGCTACGTTTTAGGAGTCCACCGAATTCCCTACTCTCCAAATGTTGATTCACCAACTCCACGTCCAGTTGCCTTTCTAATGCACGGTCTATTATGCTCGTCCAGTGATTGGGTCCTTTTGGGCCCCGAAAATAGTTTGGCTTTCATTCTATCCGATCTTGGCTTCGATGTATGGCTAGGAAATGCCCGTGGTAATACTTACTCCCGCAAGCATGTCACATACAGTCCCCTCCTATGGAATTTCTGGGCCTTCGACTGGCATGAGATTGGACTAATCGATTTGCCCGCTATGATTGACTATGTACGGTTCTATACCGGAGAAGATCAAGTCCGTTATTTCGGTCATTCCCAAGGAACAACTTCATTCTTGCTCTTGAATACTCTGAACGCAAAGTTTAAGAGTCGCATAAGGGCCGCCCACTTGCTTGCTCCAGTTGCATATATGGATCACATGGAATCACCATTAGCCAAGGTTGGCGGTCCATTGATGGGACAACCAAACGTATTGATCGAACTTTTTGGCAACGCAGAATTCTTACCGAACACTAAGGCTATGGAGTTGCTTGGTTCCTTAGTATGCCAGGAAACATCAATTGTAAAGGAAATATGCTCAAATGTGCTTTTCCTCATCGGTGGATTTGATCAGGAGAATCTAAATCAAGTAAAACATTTATTGATCAATTTTATGAATCGCAAAACTTAGAAATTTTTTCTCTCCTTCTAGACAGTGGTCCCAGATATCATGGCAACAACCCCAGCTGGGGCATCAATCAACCAATTATATCACTACCTGCAAGAGTACGAGTCTGGTTACTTCCGCCAGTTCGATTACGGCTGGCTTCGCAATCAAATATCCTACGGAACAGGAAATCCACCAAACTACGAACTAAACAACATTGATCTACCCATTTTCTTGTATTATGGCGACAACGATTATATGGCTGCCGTAGTCGACGTTCATAGGTTGATTAAAGACTTGCCCGATACAACTTTAAAAGGCTCCTGGAGAGTTCCACATCCAAAGTGGACTCATTTGAACTTCCTTTATGGTCTCAATCTTTGGGAACAACTATATGGAGCTCTTCTTGATGATGTTAAGAACTCATAGATCAGCTGAATAGCAAGTTACTCTGTGATAATAATAAAAAGTGCAAACGAAATATCTACCTAAAGTGTGTTTCTTAGTTATTTTGCTTAGAAATATTTTTATTTTCATGTATACATACCTGACTGCAGCTTTTTAAAAAGTCAAAATGGTCAAGAGCTGAAGAAAAAGCTTTAGTCGTAGCCAGGTCGCGCGGACGGAAATCTTTATCGTTCAGGCCAGATTATGATAACATTTTCGATAACTATTTTCGTTATCGCGAAATCATGATTGTCGTAGGTGCCTTCCATTCTAAGCTATGGATTGATATTGGTCAGAAAAATCTCTGTTCTTATCCGCATTTATGTTGTGTTATGCTTGAAGTTAAAAATATGCGAGACATTATAAAGCGTTGATACAACAGTTCCTTAAAAGAATGCAGACCGTATGATATCGGCACATTCATCGAAGCATAACGCAATCATGGCAAACGATCGCAACGTGGTACGATAATCGATAACTTTATTCTCTGCTTAAATTTTAAAATTTGTTAAGGCGTAGTCAGCCTTATCGCATGGCTTGAGTGGGGTCGGATTACTTTGTATAAGTTTGCTTGTGGCTTTATTTATTTTTTTGTATGAATTCTTTTATTTTTGAAGAATGTGCACTCTACGCGTATTCTCAATTAGACTGACGTTTCCTTTAAAGCTACCAAACATTAGATCGTACTACTCTTTATGACACAATAATAAGAGAATTAATTGTCTGTGCGGTTAAAACTCAAGAATAATTTAACTTTGCAATAATATCAGGAATTGCAAATATAAGGGCTTCTATCGAAAATTTATGTTCTAACTGTAGAAAAATATAGAAATCCCTACATTTCGCGCAGCGGTCTACCCGCACCAAAATAGAAGACAAAAAAACGCTACGATAGAGGTAAAGCTACGTAGGACAAACTGTAGGACATTTTCAACTCAAAAGTCCAAACACAAATCCAGAGTTATTCTATTTAAATAAAGGAGGTTTTTTTTAGAGTTATAGAACTTTGAAATGGAATAAAACAAAGATTATTTTTTAAAATTCACATGAAATTTACTTTATTCGAAAGATAATCTTCAGACATTATAATGACAATTTTCGATGAGTTTTTCCAACATTTGTGGCCGTATATCGGCAATAACGCGGCGTATGTTGTCCTCCAAGTGGTCAATCGTTTCGGGCTTATCGGCGTAGACTAGCGACTTCACATATCCCCACAGAAAATAGTCAAGCGGCGTTAAATTGCACAATCTTGGAGGCCAATTTACGGGTCCGTAACGTGAAACTATGCATTTGAAGAAAACAAAAACTCCAAAAAGTGGGCGTTTCTACAAAATTTTTAGAAGGACGTTTAGAGGACGGATATATAAAGATTTTACAAACTATAATTCCAAAATTAACTTACCCTTGGGAGGTATACAAATAAATACAACTTAAAGTCCTTACATTTGTTTAGCTCTAAAAAGAATTTAAAAAAAAAAACCTCAAGAGAAAGTACCATCAAATCTAAGTGTATTTCAAACATAGAACTTATAACCGACTTATGTCAAGACTTCGTTGTCTGCTTTCAAGATTCCGCAGGTATACTGTAATATATAGCACTCCCGATACACACAGCTTCAAAATAACCAGTTTCGATTGTACCTAGAATTGACATTCGACTATTTCACACGTTTTGGAGCTTGCAAAAAACTTACAGGAGAGTATTGCAGGCATTTCTTTTTGTTACGAAAATTTTGTTTTGTCCATTATCATGTTTGAATAAAATTGGTTTAACTAGTTTTCTTATTCAGTTAAATAATTAACATTGCTGACAAGGGGTAAGATTGGAATTGGTATGGGAAAACATTTTTGTTAACGTCTTTCCCCACAAAAATGTTACTTAATTTTTAAATATCGTTTGTACGAAAAATTCATTAAAAAAAATTATATTTACTCATGGCGCACAAGAGGTTTGTTAATACTACTCAAAAACATAAAAGGGATTTCGAAAACCTGTATCTCCGTGAAAAATTGTCAAGATCCAAGTCTAAAGACCTACATACATGCATCTAAAATATCTTTCCGCAACATTTTTGTGATTAAAGATTATTGCGCAGTCAATAAGACAGGAATTTTAATTTGTTTCCTAAATAAATTTCCACTGTTTCTTTATATAGCAAGTAGTTTATCGGACTTAGTATAGTAAAAACTAAACAGTACATACTAATATTACAGCAAATAACTGGCTAAAGCTCAGAATTTTACAGGGTTAATTTTTTATTAAAAGGAACAAAATATAAGGATAAGTCCTCGTTTATGCAACAGGAGTTCACACGACGGTTTTTCCATTCACCCTTCCATACCAGCTTTCACTGCGTACGAGAAATCTTGGGTCGAGAAATATGCGTACAAGATATTTTGCACCGGATGCACCGGCGCGGTCATTCTCCATCTTGATTCTGCAAGACATGCGCTGCGAACAACCGCTAAAGTCAAGATTACTAAACGAATTCGATGAAATCTACGCGAGATTTCCCGTATCGTAGTGACAGTTTCGGTTTCACAAATACCGCATTTGACCGCATAAGTCCTGTGTTAACAACTTACTCACGTATACGGTATACAAGTAAAAAATATCGAAGTCTGAACGTGAGCTAAGACTTGTGATTCTCGAAAATAAAATAAAATTGACACACCCTAATGTCCACTGTTACAAACTTTGTCCACCATGAAAATCTGAAAATATCTGAAATAAATTAAACATTGCGAGATATTAACAAAAATTAACTACTAGTACTCTTTATGATTTTTCTTAAAGTTTAACTAAAACTCTTGTTGCTAAATTTCAGATTTTCCTCCATATCAATTTTAATGAATTTATAATTTTTCAGAACGAAATATCAAAGTAAATATCAAACACATCAAAATTAATATTTATTTATATATCTTCAATAAAACGCGATAATGTTTACCAAAACCACCGCCAACAACCCCCCATAGTTTCATAAATCTATCTAAAATTGTTATCTCAACTTAACTGAATTAATTACTATTCACATAAAAACCATAAAAATGTCAAAGCAATCAGAATCAAATGCGCACTTCAATTAAAACAATTATAGCTTTATACCGTCAGAAGCTATTTTCACAACGAGCAGTTAGTTGGGCATAACAACTGATAAAGAATCAGTTAAAACCCAGTTTATAAATAAAATATAAAACTTTCTTATCACAGCAATGTATTTAAGAGAAATCACTCAGGCTTGTTAAAATTACATCATAAACAAATTTATTGGCATCCATTCCCCAGATAAAGTCCAAATGGCTCCATTTCTCGAACGGAACCAAGTAATCCAGGGCTACATTGGGCAACTCCTTGATTAATTGGCGAACATCACCAACATCGCATAGCCAATCATTGGAACCATAGTACAAATGAGTGGGTACCTTGGTGTTCTTTAGCGCGTAGTTTGGTGGATACCAGCTTCCATACTCATATGGGTTGCGAACGGCACTGTAGTCAAACTTACGGAATTTCTTAGAATTATACTCCTGGCAATAATGAAGGTTCTGATTCACAGATGCCCCAGCTGGGGATGTTGCCTTGATTTCCGGAATCAAGCTCTGTGAAAGTAAAAATAAAATAAAAAAAAACTTGAGTGCAATTAAGATTTGCTTCGAATTTACCCTATCCAATTGCTCGGTATCCCAACCACCGATTAAAAATATTTCATTGGCACACAGCTCCTGATACAGAGATCCATCCTTACACATTTCAATTCCGAGATCCTGTTTAAACTTATTTGTTGGCATAAACTCCATGCTGCCACACACCTCGACAATTGCATTTGGCTGACCTAAAATAGGAGCAAAAGCTCGGGTAAGAGGGCTCCTCATGTTGCCCATGTAAGCAGCTGGACCTAGTAAATGGGCCGATTTGATTTTGTCATTGTACGATGGCTTTTCTGACAACATAACCAGGTACACGGTGGTACCCTGTGAGTGTCCGATATAATGCACCTGAGACTCGCCAGTCGACTTTAAAACATAGTCAATCATGGCTGGAACATCGTAGATACCAATTTCATTCCAACTAAAGTTCCAGAACACCTGCCAGAATGTCGGCCAGATGATGTGTTTCTTCGAATAGGTATTTCCTCGAGCGTTGCCCATCCAGACGTCATAGCCTGCATTGGAGAGCATGTATGCCAGTGCCTTCTCTGGTCCCAAGAGAATCCAATCACTGGATGAACTCAACATTCCGTGCATGAGGAACGCGACTGGTCGTCTTTCGCTGGCGTTTTGAAGTTTCGGTGAATATGGTATTCTGTGCATTAGGAGAATGTAGCCATCGTCAGTGGTCACAGAGTGTTTCTCCATCGGGAACCCATCATGAACAATTCGCTCGGCCTAGCAATAAGTTAATTTAAAACAATAATTACATTTTAAGTTTTCGATAATAGAACAGTAGGTAGGTTTTACCGCATCAGAAATGGGTCTATCATCAGATGCTACTGCCGCTATCAATGTTACCACTAGTGTTGCTACAAAAAGTTTCATTTTAGAACTGTTTTTACAGCTAACATTCTCTCTCTTATATACCATGGTTTTTTTTTTCAAATTTCGATTAAGATCATCTCATTAACGAAGAACACCCATCGTATCTCTTTGAAATAATAATATTGATTTGAATTTTATCAGAGTATTTTTAATCTTATGAACTTAATTATTACTTAAATATATTTAATATTTCACCGAACTTCAGGTAGGCCCCCCAGGCACACGTGATTATAAGACGCACGTTCCTAAAATAATTTTGAAATATTATTAACGATAAAGGTTAGGGCTATGTGGTTTCTGCAAGTGCCCATTCTTTGTTAATCTCGTAACAATATTGTATATATCAGCCTCCATCCCGATTCTTAACTAAGCTGTACATTACAGTTTTTATAAAATCAGACTATTTTGAGTGATACAGTAAAATAGCTTCAGGGATAAAGACGTATTTCTTCTTCTTAAGGCGGCGCTACAGTCCGGGATGGACCTGGGCCTCAACCAATAAGCGTCTCCAGCTAGCACGATCTTTGGCTAGCTGTCTCCAGTTTTGCACGGTAAGTTGGTTAAGTTTCTTTTCCACTTGCGGGCGCCACCTGATTCGCGGTCTTCCTCTAGTACACCGTCCCTCGGGTGTGGATTCGAAGACCTTCCGGGCCGGAGCATTCACGTCCATTCGCTCTGCATGACCCAGCCACCTCAGTCGTTGGACCTTTACTCTTCTGGCTAAGTCGATGTCACTGCTCGTACAGTTCGTCGTTGTATCTCCTCCTCTATTCACCGTTTATGCAGACGGGACTAAAGCCAAAAGTGGACTCATCCGCTTTTAATAGAGTCCATGCTCCTGCTCCATAGGATTGGGATTATTAGGATCTTATAAAGGGTCAATTTTGTTTTTCGAAAAAGGGCTTTGCTACTCAATTGCTTTCTTAGCCCAAAGAAACAGCGATTGGCAAGAGTTATTCTTCGTTTAATCTCAGCGCTGGTATCATTGCATGAGTTCATTGCGGAGTCTATGTAGACAAAGTCCTTGACCACCTCAAAGTTATATCTGTCTATACTGACATTCTGTCCGAGACGTCGGTGTAGGGTGTCCTTTCTTGTCTTGCCCTCATTGACCGCCAAACCCATTTTCGCTGAGTCCGTCTCAATACTCGAAGGTCTCGGTGACCTCGATGAGGCAGCGTGCATTCTCCATTTCATTCTGCACAAACGGACGAGTTTGGCAGGGATGCCAAAAGTAAATATCGCTCTGAATAACTCGTTTCTATAAATGCTGTCATAGACGGCCTTAAAATCGATGAAAAGGTGGTGGGTATCGATTTGGACTTACTGGGTTTTCTCCAAGATCTACCGTAGTGTGAATTTTAGGTCGAAGGTAGACGTTCCTGGCCTGAAGCCACAATGATAGATTTAACAACAATATCAGAACCTTATCCTTCATCTTATCCAAATTGTAATTTTTGCAAATATGTCGATTTTACCAAAGGGTAAAAAGAATCTGCCAAGGCTACAGAGTCCAAACCGAAGCCTGCAAGGACGAACATGGGAACATCATAGTAGTATCACAATCGATGCGGATGATATGGAAGAACTACTTCTGCAAACTGTTTAACGGCGATTCATTTCAAAAGTGTTTAACTATGAAGACCAAAAGTTCCATCCACACGATCTAGAAGATAGCCATATCTAAGCTTAAGTCCAAAAAAGCCGCTGGAGCAGATGGCCTAACCGCCGAGCTATTCAAAGCGGCAGGCGATGACTTGGTTAATGCTCCTAACTCATCTGTAAAATATGTTCGGAGGAAACAGGAGGGAGGAAAGGATCTTTTAGAAATCAGACCCTCTGAACTGCGCCAACTACAGAGGTATTCGTTTTTTTAACATCGCTTACAAGATCTTATCTGCCGTGCTGGGTGAACGCCTGAAACCTTTCGTCAACAACTTGATTGGTCCCTATCATAAAGGTTAACTTAAGCACTTAAAAGTCATAAAAAACATAATTCCCTATAATAATTCCAATTTCCCCCTTAAAACTAACATAGTATCCCTAGTATCTATTTCCTATTAAAATGTGAAATTTAAAATCGATATATTAAGATATATTAAATTACCTAATATGATAAGTCAAGAGGCAGGGGAACTCATATTCTAGTATTTCTTGTTAGTGCTTCTCACAGGTGGGCGAATAGACCTCTAAGTTTTACTAAATTTTATATATTCATGTATATGAACCTATTACATCAAAAACGAACTCGTTTCCCAAGTAGATTCACTGAGTGGTCTCGGAGTTATTTGTGATGAATAATTGAACTTTCGATATCACATTGTTGCGTCCATCAAAAAAGCTAACTCTGCTCTAGGCTTTGTTAAACTTTGGTCTAAATAATTTTCTGATCCGTGTGTCACGAAAGTACTCTATATCACATTCGTTAGGCCCATTCTAGAATATCCTAGTCAAGTTTGGTCGCCCTATCACCTAATTCATTCCCATCGAATCGAAGCTGTCCAACTTAGATTCCTCCAATTTGCTCTCCGCGAGCTACCCTGACCTGGTACCCTCCCTCTCTGTAATGACCGTCTTAAGCTCCTTGAAATGCAGTCTCTTGAACAACGTCGTCTAGTTGCTGATATTCTCTTTATATACCAGATTCTATCCGGGAATATCAATTTTTCTCCAAAAAATTTCCCTCAACACTAACCCCAACAATTTTCGATCGATACCTCTCTTCAGAATCAACTATCATCGAACAAGTTATGGAGGAACGAACGCCTAACCCGTATGCTACGCTTAGCCATAAAAAGCTTAAGAACAAGGCCGCCGGTTCTAATGGCCTGCCTGCAGAAGTACGTCGCACGCACCAAACCATCAACCAAGTTTGGATGGAGGAAAGCATGCCCGAGGACTGGAACATCAGCTCCATATGCCCCAGAAAGGCGGTCCTATGCCTTTGCAAGAACTATCGAGGCATATCCCTGCTAAATGTTAAATATAAGATCTTTTTGTGGCGATGGCCCAATTCGGGATCCCAGACAAACTTATTCAGCTGTGTCGCGTGACGCTGGCGATCAGTAAAAATTATTTATCCAGTAGTTTTCACTTCAACCGGTAACAGACACTTTTTTGAGTTGTTTTGTTATTTTCCAAGAGCGGCTACTAACTACGACTGCTTCTTTGGTGATTTCCCGATACTGATTGCACATGTTGTTAGCATCTACCAAAACAGGAGAATTTGATGTTTCCTAAATACAATTCTATCTTCTATCAATGAAGCGAAACCCTAATACTCTGAAATTATCTACACCGCTAAAACATTGCTAAACCGACAGAATTCCATCCTCGGTATATGCAAACAAACTTTGAAGTAATGACCACATATTTGATGTCGCCAAAAACGCTGCGTATAATGCTCATATCTGATCCGATGCACCAAGCACGTGGTGCATCGGCTTAAATGTAGTTTTTTTTCGTTAGACAGTCAACTTCTCGAGGTCACTACAAGGAAGTGGCTAGGGTTAGCCTTTGCCCCTCACGCGGTAGATGCGCCATGCGGATCATGTGGATAGCGCAAGGTTTGCATTTATGAAATCTTTAATAATCTGTTTTTCTAAGTACATGGACCGTTTAGGGTTCATCCACCACCATTTCTTTTTTAACGACGGTTGACTAAAGTGTTGAAAAACCTTCAGCAACAAATATGTCGAAGAAGCTTATGTAAGATAGTGATACCGTTGTCTCTATCGTGAACAATTGATGCAGAATAATTTATTAATAGACCCCCAACGGCGCGCATACCTCGCATTGGGGACCACTGACCAAGAATCTAGATAACAAATATTAAATGTTTTAAAAGGACGTGTGACTTTTTCTTATCTATATAAACAAATCCATAAAAAACAAACAAATAAATACGTGGATTCTAATAAAATTCTTTAATAGAAATAAGGTCTCCAATCTTATCTACCACCCCCTGGCTTTTTTCTTTTTTTATTATTATTTATGAAATTACCCCTACCCAAACCAGATTAGTTTGATTGAAATCGGCAAAATTAACGTGACTTGCTACTTAATTATTTTTTAGCAGGTTCTTAAAGCACCGATCTTTATTAATCCCCAATCAAAATCTGACAGTATCAGCAATCAATACTGTTTAAATTATTGTGGAGACAATCATTATTATAACCACGTGAAATGGTGATGACGGGCATAACCTTATTACATTTTTGTAAATAAGTAGTAAATTTTAGAGGCAGTGGTTTTGTTGTTTTATGGGTGGAGTTGAGTGACTTATTTTTCTCCATATGCAAATTTCATACCTATTGTCAGTGATTTGGTTTTTCTGGTTGTTTCCAAAACACTACCAAATGGTCATATAATTACAATTTCTGACAGTTTTCGCTTGCAAAATAAGATTATATGACAGCGAAATGGTCATCATTTAAGTTTTCTTCTAAGCTTCTTGCTTCTAACACACTAAATTTCAAATTTAACCCTTTAGCGCCCAAACGACGCCATTTCGACATCTATGTGTGAATTATTGCCACATGATAAAATGGAAGAAAAAAATTCGGTATCCACTGTTTGCTATGTTTTCGAGGGTGAAAATATTCGTCGAAAGCTTTGAAAAACCATCTAACCGTAATCAAATCTAAAATTGTAGCTCAGAAATCGAGGTCGCCATTTTATTTGATAAAATAAAAAAAAAAAATAAGAAAAAGTGCATTTATTTTCATCATATCATAATTTGGGCGTTAAAGGGTTAAAGCAACCTGCCAAGTGCCAACTACTCTGGAATCTATATCCAGGTTCAATCTCCAGGCCCAATGGGGTAAGTGGAAGAAAGAGAAGTTGCATTAAACGTCCCTGCAGGGTGGCTTTTCAGCAAATATCATTACGGTTTCGTACAAACTAGCCGAATGACCTGCTCTACTACTGAAATACTTACACTGGTCATTATCTATAAAAATAATTTTGTCAAGTTGTTGCATGTAAGTCGAGGTGGTCTTATACACCCGATTAAGCACTTCGAAATTAGGAAACTGAGGGAGAATACAAACAAAAATAATACGTATACGCTCTATGTGCGTCTGACATTACTTTTATTTTTTCTGTTGGTGTGATGTTTTTTTTTATTTGGGTGACTCCGATCCGCTTTCGAGCCAAGAACGACAAATTTTATTTTTCATATCAAACACACACTTGTGTAGGGCCTCCAATTTGAATAAACATTACCAGCAAGAATGTTCCAAAGGTTCTCAATAGGTTTGCAACCGGAACTACATGCTGGCCATTGAAGTAATTCATCAATCCGGGTTGCGTTTTTGAATCCTGAAAACTTCTTAATGACCGGCAGTACGGTTCCACTGGTGATTTGATGACATATCTAACCGAAAAGTGGATCCTTTTTATTGAAAGTGGCGGTGAAAGTAAGGTCGTTGCGCTTGATATTTCAAAGGCATTTGACAGAGTTTGGCATCAAGCTCTCTTGTCAAAAATGCATGCATTTGGGATCAATGTTACCCTTTTTCAATGGATTAGAAATTACCTTTCGGAGCTTTCAATTCAAGTGGTCTTGGACGGTTTCACGTCTGCAACTCACCAAATAAATACTGGTGTCCCCCAAGGCTCCGTTTTGTCTCCGACTCTCTTTCTCATTTTCATCAATGACCTCCTGTCTGTCACTTCTAATCCAATCCATTTCTTTGCTGATGACAGTACCCTTAGCTTCTCATATTCGTTTTATAATACACGTCCCTCATCTTCGGGCGTGTATAGGTAGAACGGCAATGTATGTTAAGCTCATTAAAATGTGACCTTGACAGCATTCTTAAGTGGGGTAAAACCAATAGAGTAGAATTTAATGCTTTCAAAACACAATACTGTCTGCTGACACTAAAATCGAAAACCCAATACTCTGCCATGGCACTAGCATTGCTGAAACCGAAAGGCTTTCCATCCTCGGTATATTCCGTAATGACAAGCTGCGTTGGAATGACCACATATTCGACAATGTCTAGGCTTTCTCAAGCGATGCAAGAAATATTTCACCTCTTTTGATCTAGAATTTATAAGGCGTTTATTCGTCGATGCGAACTCGAATACGATGCTCATATCTGGTCTGGGGCACCAATTACATATTTGAGCTACTAGACAGGATTAAAAATAGTGCGATTAAACTTATTGGCGATAGTGACATTGCGAAATTGCTTGATTCTCTTAGTCGTCTTCGCAATGTCTACTGCATACCTTTGTTTTATCGTTACTTCCACCATTAGTGCTCAAACAAAATAGCCAGTTGCATTCCACCCCTACAGTAGTTCAACCGCAATACTCGCCATGCTAGGAATGCACATCACTTCACCCTTAAGCTTATATTCGGATACATTCCACTTCCCGAATATTTACAATCCGAATATGGAATGCTCTTCCACGCTCTGTTTTTCGTGCACATTATAGTTTACAGACATTTAAAACAAACGTGCATCGGCATCTCCTTTTTCCTAATCCTTCGCTTCCCTAGAGCGTACATTATAAGAAAAAGGCACCAAAACGTCTTCCAACAACTCTGCACACGTTCCCGAATTCATTTTTGGGGTTATAAAGCAGATAAGTTATGTCCCCCATAAAGGCCGCCCATATTATTACAATTCCGACCCCGAAATTGCGTTTCGATCGTATCATGTTATATTTGCTTAAATCGTGACAATGCAGCTGTCACATGTAATTTTTTCCCATGTTTGACATAACAAAGCTGCTTTAAGGCAAACCGTTCTCAAGTTAAGTTTGTTAGAAAATCATAAAAGCTCAGTTTGTTTTTCCCTTTGCTTTTAACTTATTCGTTAATATAACTTATCTCTTAGGCACTTGTTAAAATTTGTTAAGAGACTTGACAATTGTCGAGGGCCAAGTCCAGCCAAACTGTAGCTCCAGCTAAGTAAGGGAACTGAAAGAGGGATATATTCTTAAAAATAGAGCTTCATAAGAAAATGTAGTAAAGTGGTTAAACCTAGAAAGATAAACTATGTCTCGGAGGCGCCCGCAAATTATATTTTTTGCTTTCTTCTTTTAACCAACGTTCGTACGAACTTGAACTTTTAA
Source organism: Ferdinandea cuprea (assembly GCA_963576555.1). Taxonomy (NCBI): domain Eukaryota; kingdom Metazoa; phylum Arthropoda; class Insecta; order Diptera; family Syrphidae; genus Ferdinandea; species Ferdinandea cuprea. The sequence goes on from OY754959.1 coordinate 11,592,790, forward strand.
GCCAACTCAGTCGTCGACTGGAGACGGTCCTTCTGGTTCGTTAAGTATCACAGTCTTTTAATTATGGAAATGCGTTGCGCTCGAGAGGCGCATGTTTATCGTATGCGTAACTTTTATGCAATTTGTTGATATTTTGTTTTTGTAACTTGTAACTCATTCTACTCATGTACGGTAAGTTTAAAAGTCGATAACTGTTATTTCAAATTGAATAGGATTTAAGAACGTTTTAACAAAAACACCAGTTCTCAACAAGTGGGAACGTCTATGTTTTGCTTTGATGGACATTCGACTTAGTGTTGTACAAGCTGAAGCCGTCGAAGATGGTGTACTTATTATCCTCATGGGATGAAGGTCCCGTTATAAATTCTACAACTGACAAACCTTGTATGATTATGTTCTACAACCAGACTAAAGGCGGTGTCTGCCAAAACTTTTTTGAAAAATTTCATCCGATCATAATGTGAGTGTGTTCGAGTTAGTGAAAAATTGCAAATCGTTTTGAAAGTTTATGTAGCGTTTTCCTATCAGCTATTTTCATCGGCTTTTAATTTAGCCAAGAGTACACCAAAAATCTTGTTACCTATGCAAGAAGCAAATCATATGAAAAAATATTTGTTGATGATGAAGAGTTAGAAATAATTTAGATCACTACCAAGGAATAAGTAAATTTATTTGCTTTTATATTGAAAAATTAAACCAAGTCTTTCCGTTAACTCGAAGGTTAATGTTTATTCAATGCAATAAACCCAAATAAATATAAACTCTCATAAATAAATATTTTTTTATTACTTTTACTCTATCGTGAAACGTAAATCTGTTTCAATTACCTCGTTTTCGTGCGTCAGTAAAATCTGGATTCTAAAAGATTCTACCTTAAAGAATCTTTCAAATACTTTAGCGTCAAAAGGATAATTCGTTATCATATACTTTGCAGGGGGTAAAGGACAAGTATCGTAATGCGGTGCATTGGAATAATTTTGTAAAACTTCATAAAAGTATTTCCGGTACTCATGTTTCATAAAGGCACATACGCCTTTAGGTCCTGTCAGTGGGTAGCTTACTAAGTTCCTGTAAGTCATTTCGTCAAAATCATAAGTGGATACTTGCAAAATTATCTAATAAAAATGTTTATTGCATTTATATTCAATCAGTTAGCTATTTCCACTTACATTCCATTCGTCATCAAATTGTTTCAAATGTTCTATGAATCCATTTACTATGAAGTTAGTTGGTCCAGTTTTTTTTATATCAAGATCAACAAAGAAGCTCTCATCGCCTTTTTTAACTTCTAGACTTTTAAATAACAAATCAAATGTCTTGTTCTACAAGTGAAATTGTCGATAAAAACTTTATTTTATGGCAATTTAGAACAACCTTACGGGTTTATTTTCATCTGCGTACGATACGTTTAGGAGGAGAATTAAAAAAAACACACTTTTTGATAGTAACTCGAAAAACATTTTTCCTTGTGTATAGATGCTGTGAAACTTTGAAACTTAATAAATAAATATAAACGCCGGTGTAATGCAATTCGATTTATATTGCATTTTGGTTGCGTGCTGACCGAATATATGGCTCAATTTGATTGAATTCTGAGATACTGCAAACATGTTTCTTTGTTTTTTCAGTAATAACGATAAAATCTTTAACATGGTGACCAATTAATAAGAATCGACACTAAATCAGATGAGAACCATGAGATCTCGACAATGAATGTTTATTGGACATACAATTTTTTTAAATCTAATTGTCTTGCCAAAGCGAACTAGGTTATACTAGTATAATCTGTCAACAACCCACAGAATCGTGCCATTGAACTACTATACTATACAAGATCTCATCATTTTTAGGAGCCCTTATAAGTGATGCTAACAGGGCCTTTCTTTCTTGAGCTTGTAGCTTTGAAAAAGTCGACTTTGAAAACCAGCAGACGTTTTACAGGAAATTTTACACTTTACTGTGCTCCTACGAAAACGCGTAAAACGTATCAAAAATAGTTCAGTTTGTTTGGGATAAAAATTTAAAGTAAATAATTTATTTCGAATTTTGATTTGATGGCAGAAAAATCAACTTCAAATTAGTGGTCAGGGCCGAATTTTGTTTGTTTATGTGTCTTGTGAGCAATTAATTCTTTTGGTTGCGCACCCTAAGTTGATTGAGGTGTCCTTCCACTTTTGCGTGCCACCCAAAGCAAATCTTTCTTGTTCTGCGATATCCCTTAGTATAAGAGGGTAGATTGGCGTTCATTCGCCCTAAATGTCGCTTCTTGTTGACAAAATATAATATGTTTTGCCCTCGTTTACAGCTGAATCCATATACTCGCAAACGTTCCATGGGAAGGTCACTATGTTTAAATCATAAATATCAATATCGTTGGCGTATGTAAGTAATTAAACAGACTTTTAATAGGTCGTAGCGCTTCGCCTTGCCTAAATCCTTTTCGGCATCAACGGCGTTTGCTAAGTCGTTATCGACCTTGAGGCAGCAGCGAGCTTTGTCAATCGTCATCCCGCACAAAGGAAAGAGTTTGGCAAGGATGCCAAAACTAAACATGGCTCTGCATAGCTCGTCTTTATAAATTCGACAATACAAGGTGAGTATCGATATGAACTTCTTGGGTTTATAATAGGTTCGAATACTTGGACAATCGGGAGCTCACTGGGCCCAGAACCATACTCCAATCAGATCGTTGACAAATCGATTCTGACGATCTCACAATTCCGCAGACAAGATCATATACTCGATGTTCAGGAGGAAGAACATACTTCTAAAGGTGGCGCAGTTTAGTTATCATATTAGTAAAAAATAAAGTGCACGATTTCATCAAACGAAACTTTATCGTAACTTGAATCACTTCTCAAAAACGCCAACTACGATTTGGACGTAATTTCGCACATTGGACACTTTTAACACATTTGTTCAAAATACAATAATCTTTGAAAATCGTTCGAGCCATTTTTGAGAAAACAAATTTAATTCAAATTTAAGAAAATCGTTATGTGAAAAAAAAATTTAAAAAAATTATTTCAAAAATTTATGTACGCAGATTTGTTGAACTTCACATTATAGTAAATAGTAATTTTTGTCGAAATTCCCACTTACAGTTCTTGAGATTTCGGCGGTTTTAAAAATTATGGTTGTTGAATTGTTTTCGCAAAAAAACAAAAGCTATGCAGTATTTGCGGCCTCATTCCAGATATCCAAAGTACAAAAATCATACTCTACGTACGCAACTTCGTTGCCCGGCAAAGGTATGTGCTTTTTGCCAGGCAGGCGCATATTACAACATCACCTTGGTTGCATGCTACGCTGAATGTATGAACATACATGCATAAATTCATAAGCAGTTTCATTTTCCTCTTTGCTTATCGAACCAAACAAAAAATGTTGTATCGGCATCTGTGTGAAGATGCTTACTAAGTTGTTGAGAGGGGACGTACTGAAGTAGCATTTCCTAAAACGCGTCCGGGTGCAGTAGTTTGATCTATCGTCCATTGGATCCCAGTGGCGCCACCAAAAGTTGTGTGATGAAGTTAGTGGTAATGTTATACATACATATGAACATTCGACGGCAAAAGTCAGCCTTACAAATGCCTAATTCGCACAATTACCACAAAACAAACATGGATACGTTACAGCTTTCAACAAGCCGTTTCCAAGTAACTAACAGTAGGTTGATAATACTACAGGATTTTTTCTTCTTCTATAGGAGGCATTTTTTAACGGATTCATTGAATTTGAAAATGTTGTACTATCGTTCAAAGATCAAAGTTCCACATAAAGGGAACGAGCCAGAAATGACTGCAATGCCCACATTAACCGTGTCAAATTCTCCTACGACCAAAAGTTGAGGCAAAAAATACTACAAAGTCCCTCCGGTAGTAAAAACTTTTGATCGTTTGTCAAGAATATTAAAAATTCGGCCTCGTCATCTATCCCGACACTCATTTGCAATGACATCCCAGCTGTCAGCTCTTCGGATAAAGCCAATCTGCTTGCTGCTCATTTTGCAGCTAGCTCAACGCTGCCAGATTGTGCTTTATATCCCCCTGTACTCGAGCGCGTAGAATTTTCTATGGGACCCATTCATTTTCGCACTCGTACAGTGGCAAGAGTTCTTCAAGATCTCAGCATACATAAATCCGCTGGTCCAGATGGTATTTCCACTAAGTTCTGAAGAGGTGTTCTTCCACGCTGGCAAAACCACTGCGTAAGCTTTTCTATCTGTCCTATTCTTCAGGGCTCTTTCCGAGAAGATGGAAAACAGCATTTGTCCAGCCCGTCCCCAAAAAAGGCGAATCTTCCTCTCCCTCCTCTTACCGACCAATTGCACTTACGTCCCTTCTTTCCAAGGTCATGGAAACGCTGATAAACCATCAGCTCATGAAATATCTCGAATCCCGAAAACTTCTTAATGACCGGCAGTACGGTTTTCGCAGCAACAGGTCCATGGTGGTGAAAGCAAGGTCGTTGCGCTTGATATTTCAAAGGCATTTGACAGAGTTTGGCATCAAGCTCTCTTGTCGAAAATGCGTGCATTTGGGATCGATGTTATACTTCTTCAATGGATTAGAAATTACCTTTCGAACCGTTCAATACAAGTTGTTTTGGACGGTTTCAAGTCTGCAACTCACCAAATAAATGCTGGTGTCCCTCAAGGCTCTGTTTTGTCTCCGACTCTCTTTCTCATTTTTATCAATGACCTCCTGTCTGTCACTTCTAATCCAATCCATTCCTTTGCTGATGACAGTACCCTCAGCTTTACATATTCGTTTCCTGGGCAACGCCCCTCATCTTCGGGCGTTGAACTGGAACGGCAACGTATGTTAAGCTCATTGAATTCCGATCTTGACAGCATTCTTAAATGGAGTAAAACCAACAGAGTGGAATTTAATGCTTCCAAAACGCAATGCTGTCTGCTGTCATTGAAGCGAACCCCTAATTCTCTGCCATTATCCATGAATGGCACTTGCATCGCTGAAACCGAAAGACTTTCCATTCTCGGTATGTGTGTTAATGACAACCTTCGTTGGAATGACCACATATTTGATGTCGCCAAACACTGCGAAATGTCTAGGCTACCTAAAGCGATGCAAGAAATATTTCACCCCTTCTGATCTGGCTAGAATCTATAAGGCGTTTATTCGCCCAAAACTTGAGTACAACGCTCATATCTGGTCTGGTGCACCAATAACATATTTGGAGCTACTTGACAGGATCCAAAAACGTGCGGTAAAACTTATTGGCGATCGAGACATCGCGAAATCACTTGACTCTCTTAGTCATCGTCGTAATGTCTCCTGCCTGTCATTGTTTTATCGGTATTTCCACCACAAGTGCTCAAATGAAATAGCCAGTTGCATTCCACCCCTACAGCAATTCAACCGCAATACTCGCCTTGCGAGGAATGCACATCAGTTTACCCTTAAGCCTGTTTTCGGACGTACTGTGAAATATAAAGATTCCTTTCTCAACCGTACAATACGAATGTGGAATGCTCTACCACGCTCTGTTTTTCCTTTGCATTATAATTTACAAACATTTAAAACCAACGTGCATCGGTTTCTCCCTTTCTCTTATCCTTCATTTCCCTAATGCCCGCACTGTGTCACTTCATTATAAGGGTATCCAAAGTCCCTTTAGTGCGCGTACATTATAAAAAAAAAAAAAAAAAAAAGCCTATTTAATCTGTTCTGTAGAAAGTCGTAAATTAGCCCAATATCAAGTACCTGCATCTACCCCCCGTAGATTCATTTTCATATCACTGATCCTATATGAATGTTCGGCACAGAAACCATTCAAATCAACATTTGTACAAAATAATTTATTGAATTTAATTAAGATAGATAGCAAAAGTTTATGTTTTCTACAACCCTACTGCTTATCTTTCTTTAAATATTCGTTGCGTGTATATAAGCGCAAGACCGCGTCTTCGTCTTTATGATAAAATGAATATTATTCTACTAACACTAGCTCTCGTTTTGGTTGCCTCTGCTTGTGCGGCCGAGGAAAGACCTATATCCGACGCAGTACGTTACTTTTCAAATACCAAAAGAAGAAACAAGTTATTAGAATATACCTATTTTATTTTCCCCAGGCCGAGCGAATTATTAACGATGGCTACCCCATGGAGAAGCACTCTGTAACCACAGATGATGGTTACATTTTGCTTATGCACCGAATTCCATATTCACCGAATCTATCGAATTCTAACCAAAGACGTCCAGTTGCCTTCCTAATGCATGGCATGTTGAGCTCATCTAGTGATTGGATACTGATGGGGCCTAAGAAGGCGTTGGCGTATATGCTCTCCGATGCCGGCTACGATGTATGGATGGGCAACGCTCGAGGTAATACCTACTCCAAGAAGCACACAATCTGGCCAACATACTGGCAAGTGTTTTGGAACTTTAGTTGGAATGAAATCGGAATCTATGATGTTCCAGCCATGATTGACTACATTCTGAAGAAAACTGGTGAAACTCAAGTCGAATACGTTGGGCACTCACAGGGTACTACCGTGTACTTGGTCATGTTATCCGAGAAACCATCGTACAATAGCAAAATAAGGTCAGCTCATTTGCTGGGACCGGCAGCATATATGGGCAATATGAAGAGCCCCCTCACAAGAGCTTTCGCACCCATTTTAGGCCAACCAAATGCTATTGTTGAAGTTTGCGGCAGTATGGAATTCATGCCAAGTAATACGTTCAAACAGGACTTGGGAATTGAAATGTGCAAGGACGGATCATTGTATCAAGAGTTGTGTGCTAATGAAATTTTCCTGATCGGAGGTTGGGATACCGAGCAGTTAGATAGAGTAAGCATTGGTTTTCTGCATTCTATGTTAAGTTGGTAAGCTAATTGTTTCATTATAGAGTCTACTACCCGACATCAAGGCAACCTCACCAGCGGGTGCGTCTGTTAATCAAAACCTTCACTTTTGTCAAGAGCACAATTCGAAGAAATTCCGTAAATTTGACTACAGCGCTATTCGCAATCCATACGAGTATGGATCATGGTTGCCACCAAACTATAACCTAGAGAGTGTTAAAGTTCGAACTCATTTGTATTATGGTGCCAATGATTGGATGTGTGATGTTGGTGATGTACAACAATTGATCAAAGAGCTGCCAAATGTGGCGTTGGATTACTTAGTTCCGTTCGCAAAATGGAGTCACTTGGACTTTATCTGGGGTATGGACGCGAATAGATATGTTTACGATGTTATCATACAGCAGATGAACAAATAAAATATGAAATTAAAAATTTAAAATATGTATTTTTTTTTTAAAAAAGGGCGGAAATTGCATTGTTTAGCTCGACCATATTAGGTTTGAATTGAATTTTTGTTGCTGTCATGTGCTGTGGCAATACCTTTTCTTTGAAATGTTGTACTTATAATTGACTACTTTTGAAACCTTTAAATTGAAACTGGAAGAAATAAATATTCAATTTCTAGAGGCCTGAATTGTAGAATTGTAAAAGCTTTCCTCATCAATTTTTTGAGCTTATATTTAACCAAACCATGGCGCAGTTTGGTATCAATTGGTCCTCTAATATCCTCAACGCCATCGTAGAATGCGAATCGTAAAATGCGAATAAATCGATCTTCCGGATTTTTTTTTTATCGCTAAACGCATAATACGCATATTTTTCGAGTCATCTGGTGTTGCCTTAAATTGTTCGGCGGGTCCGAGTTATAGACCGGCCCAGCAGCCTTTCTGGACTTCCGTTTACATAGCTATTGCTATCCTCATTTCATCTTGATCGGGTGGACAAAATTCAACAAATCGAACGCCATCACAAAACAAACTTTCGCAACCTAGCCTACCTATCGTATATGTTTTATAAGAAAACCTTAATTATTAGTTAAAATAAGGCTTTCAAGAAAGAATAAAACATGACGAGATTTGAGGGCCATTTCCAGAGCCAAATGGTCCTATCGAACATTTCATGGCAACGCTGGCTACAACCCAAACCAAATTTCTCGCTCTTTTAAATGATAAAAGCAAAAGCTGAATGTTGCTATTCCAATGTCAGATCACTAATTCTCTCTGTAAAACCATGTTGATGATTCACAAGCAATTCCAGTTTTACATTAGCCATTTTTAAAATGTTATGTATGGAAACATAAGACATGTCTATTCCCCTCATATAAAAATGTTTACAAGGCTTAAAAGTTGCAGAAGCAACCCTAAACTAAATGCTTAGCGGCATTAGACAGTCAGTCTACAGTTGTTTTAATTTCACATACTTTCCCAGGAACAGGATTATAATTTGAGTAATTTCAGCAGTCCTTTTCGTTTAGTAATCCAAAAGAGTTCTCCGACCCGGGATGTCAATCGAGCAAGCAAACATATTACATTCGAATTTGAAGTGTCTTTGCCTACATATATTTCCAACCGCCTCACTGACAATCTGATGATGATGACGGGGATGGAAGAAAAACAATATAAGCTATTAAAATATGTTTATATTCTACTTAATATTATTTCTTTTTTTTGTTTGATTAGATTTGGTTATATTTTTCAGCTAATCTAGTCAAAACTGCAGCAACAAAAATTAAATTTATCTATTTTGACGTTTGTGGTGTTTGGTTGTAATAGTGCTTCTGCTTTGTCTCTTCTTTCCAGAGGACGAACTGGCATTTAAGTACCAAACGAACACTTTCAGAAGAGTCCGCAAGTCTTCCGGATTACCAATCGGAAACGACATAAAAGTAATTTATGAATTATATAATTTAAGGAGTAAAAGAGCAGGATTTTATACAATAGAGTTATACCAAAGAAAAGTGTTTGTTGGCTTCTTAATAAAAATGAATTTTTGTTGTTATTAAGTTAGGATCTATTTTTTATCAATACGGTAACTATTACCATAGAAATTCAATGTGTTTTCAAATAGTCTGGTAAGACCCATGGTCACAGATGAGTAGTTATACCGATAGTCAACTATTTGCTTCAAAAAGGCGTAGAGCTGTATCTGTATAAGTTTTTGCATGCAAATCAGATCGAGCAAGTTCAAAACTATAATTGCAATACTGCGCCAAGGAATCCATTGTGGAATGTCATGTAGGTATCATTAATGTCAAACTGGTATTCAACCACAATATTTTTTACAATCAACAGAACTCGCAGTCAGGGTTGACGTTTGGCCCTTTTACAGCTTAAGTCAGATTTTATTCTTTACTGCACGAAAAATGAAAAAGTACGAAACACTAATAAATATCTAAAAAAAAAAATGTACTGAGCGCTGCCCCTTCTTTTAGAGTTGATAAACGCACCCGTGTTACATCACTGAGATCGATTTGCAAATCTTGGTCAATTAACATTTTACTAAAAAAGAGGAGTTTTGCAAAGATGTTACTAAAATTGCTAAGTATTTAAAGCATGTAGAAGTATAGTGTTGGACTTGGACTTATTTTATGGAATTAGCCGAAGGAGAAGTTCAATTTTTTTTGTTCAAATTCTAATTATTACTTGGTCTTTCAAACTAAAAATTAAATATTTTTAAATGCCCGAACCTGCTTATTGTGAGTACCTAATCATAAAAATACTAAAATCCATTCATTCATTCGTTCCGTAGGTCCAGTCAAAAGAATTACAACTTTGTTTTATATTATTAAATGATTAGTGAAAGCCCCTTTTCAAAACCTCGGGCCCCTTTTATGAAATTTTTCAGCGGCAACACTGTTCGCAGTGGTTACTCGTATTCACAAATAGGAAATTTAAGAGAGAATTTTGCGGCTATTTATACCCTATCCTAAGGGTATATTAATTTTGACACATAGTTTGTAACACCCCTTAATATTCATCGTAGACCCGTAAAAGTTATATATTTATGATCAGGACCAAAAGTATATATATTTATGATCAGGACCAAATCCTAAAATCGTAAGATCCGTCCGTCCGTCCGTAACAACTTTTGAGGCCTTTAAATTTATGCTAGGAAGCTGAAATTTAGAGCATATACTCCTTAGAGTCCCGAAATGGTAAAGTGTTAAACGTTTTTAAATCCGCCCACTCCCACGCTCACAATTTATAAAAAAAACATTTTAAGGCTAAAGTTAGAGAGATAGAGTATTGGATCCTTTGCAAGATATGTAGGCACTGCCCCCCTTTATAAGTCTGTCATATAAGATTTTTTGCCACGCCTCCTTTTTGTGGGCTTTTTTCACTAAAATGCTGTATTCAGCCAAAATTTTCATAGAAACTGAAAAAAAATGTTTAACAATATATTTAGCAAATATTTTTTCCAATATATCGCCCATACAAAGTTTTTGGCCACGCCCACTTTTTGAGGGCGTTTTTTAAAAAAAATATTTTTTTTTTATAAATTTCATAGAATGAAATGATATCCATCACCTTCTTAATGCTTTTTTCTTTGGGGCATATAGGGATAAGGATAGGGCATCGTACTGTACGCACCAAGCGGACTGTAGCCTTTCCTTATGTGTTTAATTTTTCTTTTTGCGGGTTCAAAGGAACCTTATTTTTGGGTAGACCGTGTTTGAAACGCACCGTCACTGCGTAGTGCATATTACCCAAAATAAGAGTCATTTTTCACAAAAACTATATACACATATATATATTTGTATTTATTAACATAAATTTCTCTTAATTCTAAAAACAACACTGTTTTCAAATAAACTACATTACAGTTTTTTTTGTTTGTTTTCATTGTTGACAAAAGAAATAGAATACAGTTACAATTTATTTTTGTAATTATGTTAAATAATTTTTAATTCGTATGTACAATCATAACTAAATAATAAACAACTATTAATGTATTGTAGCACAAGGTAAATGTTGATATTTTGTTCAACAATCAGAAATAAATAATAATTACTAAAACTAAAGTTGATTAACAATAAATTAAGTATTTTTGTTTTGTTTTATTCTTGTTTGTATAGATAAAGTACAGACGTACAGCAAATTATTTCTCTATTTTTGTCCTTCCAGTATTCGACTTATTTGACTTTGCTTAATGTATCAACAAAAAAAAAAAACTTATTCATTGCGAAAGTATCCTTGCCCTGTGGAGATTAAGTAAACTCATATTTTTTCATATAGAGATCACAGTAGCATTTCGTGTGTGTCTGCATTTTGTTAATGTTAGACGTTTTTTTTTTTTAATAATTATATATGATTTGCATGCGCGAGCATAATGCTTCAATATAAGCTAAGTACTAATAGAGTTATACTTAATGGGTGGATGGTTAGAATTTCATTCATACAATGTATAGCTGCAAGGGAAGTTAATACTTTTGAATATATAAATATATGTAATTTTGTTTTTTTCTAAAAAGGAAAATAATAAGTTTTTTTTCGTATTTGTTTAATTACAGATGACCGATTTGCTGAGATATGATCAAGCCTGAGTAATTTCAAGGTCACATTAAGGTAACATACACTTAAAATTCTATAAATTGGTTAACATTGTTTTCAACTGGACGCAACATTTTGACTAATTGTATACACACTATAAATGGAACAAACAAATCTAATTTATCTATAAAAAGGTAGGTCAAAAACGGATCCCATGAAGGACGAGGGAAGTAAAATAAGGTTGGAATTGGTGCAAAACAGATACAAAAAAAGGAAACTTTAAAATATTCATCGACAAACTGGTCTCAAATTCTATTATTAGGTCTTTATAGAACTATTACATTCTATTATTATTATAGGTAGCCAAAATGGGGAATTATTAAACTTGGACGGAAAGGACCAAAGTGGAATGTTTTAAATTGAATGAAAATTGCAGAACTTTTTTTTTAATGCTTTCAAGTATTTACCAAATTAAAGCAGCCACCTACGTTTCCTGCAGAAAAAAACGTAAAACATGGCCTTCTTTTAAACCCGCAGCTGATCGGTAAGCTGGCTACAACGTATGCAAGATGGACCGACCAAGGAATAATGTTTATTCACAACTAGGCGACAATAAAGTCACTATCGCAGTCCAACAAGATTGGACTTAATTCTAATAGCAAAGTACTCAAGGTTCTGCGTTCATAGCATAAGTCGGATCTTTGCTCGGTTCCTGGGCGCAAGCAACGAGTGGGCAGACGAACTGGCGCTATGAAACTAAATCTCAAGGATGACGATATCTGCAGAGGGCTATTGTGATGAAAAGACTAAAAATCTCATCTCACTTTCTCTGGGGTTTCTGAGGACGTCGGGCTAGAGGCAAAAGAAGCCAAAGTGGGCCGAGACATCATTTTATAAGAACTTCTCCTAAAGGTGGCGTGGTAGGGTTTGCCCTGATTCGGCAACCCACTAACCTTATCCAACTTAAAATCATTTAGGATTAGAAGGACCAAATTCGGTTCTAACCATATCCGCTTTTCTGACACTTCTACCTAGATTAATTTTAACTAACTTTGATGAAAAATATTTTGCGAAAAAAGTACAGCAAGAGTAATCGAGCGAGACAGAAGGAAAAACACACAACTGTTGTCATAAGGGCTTGCCGGACGAAAAGCAAACACCCCTAGCGGACCAACGAAGTTGCGTGAGCGGTACCTGCAGCCTGCGGAAAGAAAGTTGAAAGCCCTTAATCCCTGTCCATATTAATCTTAAAACAAAAATGAAGGGCAATCTTCTCTTACAACTCAATAAGAGCGTGTGCTGTAAAATTGTCCAAACCTTTTATTTGCAGACATTGTCAGACATTATTATGAAAAACAGAATTGTAAATAAATTTTGAAAGCAGAGTTTTATAAATAGAATTTTAAGCCCAACCCGAATAAAATATGAAATTAACTTTAACATCAAGCTATCATATTTTACGCTCCAATTTTGAAGACGCATTGTCATGAGTACTTACTGAATTCCAAAACACGAATGGCACACAGGAGAAACCAGAAAAGACTTAATTAGAAATGAAGGAGTAGTTGTATGTGAACAAAATGACTTTTCTAGAAAACATAAAAGAAAGACACTTGAAATGATTTCATTGCCTGAATGGTTTTTTTAAATGAATAGACTAAGGAAGTCCATGTGCATAGGCGACAGTCGCAAAGAGCTGTCATTTTACAGGCAAGGACTTAGTATTTTAAGACTAGTCCCGTTAAACCACAAAATATGTCTCTTTGCACAGCGAGGTCGATAAAACAATGATTTGGCAAACAAGACGGGGCGATACGACATTTGTGTGCATTAACCCATACAACACAACTTTTTTATGAGAGACACTACACTTTGGAATCAAAGACTACTTTGATTTTGGAAACTGGAAATACTACTAGCGGGTCTTCGCTGGTCTTATAAAACATTCAAGCCGGCGCAGGTATAACTGAAAAGAAGCTACATCACAAAAAGTTATACGTATATCTAAATCCTAAAAGAAACGAAGAAGAAAAAAAAAACAAAGTGAAATAACTAAAATTCGACCAATCCTATGTGATAATATCATTTGCATTTGTTGAACAACCATTGCTAGTGCCGTTGCGGCGGCGCATTCCCACACCCATTGACCCCACTTGATCATGATTCAGCAAACGTCATTTCTTTGTGATTAAGCTATTTTTGGGAACACTAATGAAGCTGGTATGCGTCGGCGCAACAAAACCTAAATCTGGAATTAAAGATATACTGGGAGCGACTTTACTTGAAGCGCCCGCAAATTGACTGGATTTTCCTTGATGGAACGTGGGCCCTCCTCGATTATTCTTATAGCCATAGGCAGATGCTGCTTGCATTGCATATTGGTGATGTATCGATGGCGGGACAGCCGGATGTGATGATAGCGATCCACCATCCATGGGCGAGCTGCTGGAAAAGTCCCGCATCATTTGGATGTGCTGCTGATGATGGTGATTGTGATGTGCTTGATGATTCGCCTGTTGGTTGATCAAATACTGGTTAATTGAGTTATTGTTGACGATGTGGTTGTTGTTGTTTGTGGCTGCTGTGTTGTTGTTCATGTTCGATAAATTTGGCACAATATTATTGCTGAGACTCTGCTGTAGCTGTTGCTGCTGTGGTGCTGATGGTGCTGATGGTGGCGCCTGATAGTAGAAACTCGTCGGTGCCAAAGCATATGCACTCATTGGGTTGTTGTAGAAGTTCGCATTTTGCCAGGCAGCACTGTTGAACTGCGGCTGCATGGATTGACGCAGTTGATTGGCTGATGGTGGGGGCGCACTGGATACAAAGTCAGACCACTCTTCTTCGTTTGGATCGACCGCAGATTTGGCTGGAGAAGCGTGTCTCTTCTGAAATTGCTGACTAATGCTTTGGATGTGATTGGCAACTGCAGGTACTGAAACGAAGTCAGACCAGTCATCATCATCAGCCCCGGACTGTGACGTTGCTTTACTCTGCGGCTGTTGAGATCGATTGTGACCACTGTGACTAGGCGATGACTTTTTGCTGGTAACTTTTGGTTGTGGAAATAGTTCTTCGATGCGTGCCAACTCCTCGGGGTTAATGCCCGGCTCAGGCCATTCAATGGTTGGTTTGCTTTCGATTTGAATTGCCTGCGGCAAGAGAATCGCTGGACTGAGAATCATTTCATCGCTCAATGAGACCGGAGTTCCAGTGCGACTGCCCGAAGAGGAGCGTTCACTTTCTTTTAGTTTTCGCCAATGACTAGGACTGGTTTTGGACTCGGTGGCTACACCTGAAGACGGAATGATTGCTGAAGGTACAAAGGTGGATGGTGTTGCTGCTGGTGCTGGTGCAGGTGCAGGGACGGATTGAAAATCGCTAAATTCATCATCGAATGAGTTGCTTTTAGGTACGTTAGCTTTCGCAAGGGTCATCTTATCGGTGCTTTTGCTTTCGGAAACTACTGACACAAAATCACTAAAATCATCCAACTGTGGAAGTTTATCAGCTACCGTCTGTGTTCTTGTTGGGTATGATCCATTTAATCCGAATGAATCACGCTCGTTATCAGGTAACGGACAATGATTGTGTTCGGTTTCTTCACGGTATTTCAGCCCAAAGCCGGGATTGTATTCAACGTCACGATACTCCTTTTTCACAACCGTCTCGTCGATGATTATTCCAGCCGCCGCGATCTCATAGTCAAAGTCAATTGGACATTTGCTCTCCGATGTGCGAGGCGTCGTCTTTGAGCTGGATCTCGCCATTATGCTCTCGCTTTTCGATGGCGTAAAAATGTGAGTCTCCTTCAGCGGGCCGGCATACGTAGAAGTTGTAACAACGCCAGAGTGTTGTAATTCTGTTTCCAGATCAGTCTTAGAGCTTTCCTGATATTTGGCTGCGTGAGCGTTGTTGTTGTTGCTGTTGTTGTTGGTGTGTGCTTGTGTGTTGGCTATGACTGTGTCTATATCGGTTTCTAGTACACTTGGGTGATTGTAGTGGTTGTGCTTGTTGTGGAGAAAATCGCCGCTGGTTATATTAATGTAGTCGTCTGGTAATGCAGCTGCTGTTGGGGCGACTGCTGGTGCTGTTGTTGTTGCTGTCGCTGTTGAAATGGTAGCTGGTGCATCCGCATTCGACTTAAATTCAATTGGGGCTGAGATTGTCTCCTCGTCGATAAATCGTCGCAATGGTGGTTTGTCGCTGTCGTAGATGTTTTTATTGCCATTGAAGGCTGAATTCGATTGCTGGTCAACGGGTGGATGAGGTTCCCCAAACTGCGCCGTGTGAATCGCTTCAATCGTTCTCTCGTGTAGGATTTCTTTAACCCCTAGTGTGGAAGAAGCAAAAATATATTAGTATATCAAATGGGAAGACACGTTAGCTAACACAAATATGTAAAAAAAAAAAAAACCAAATGAAAAATAAGAATAAAAAAAAGCAGCCAAGACAAAACTTTTATATTACTTAACACGATTTTAACAGTATGCGCTTTCAAAAAAGCTTAACAAAACTTTACTATGTTTTTTTGTTTTTTTTTTTTTTATTTCTTTATGAATAATCAATTTTTGCAGTAACTGTAGTGCTTAAGTGTTTATTGCAGTAAAGAACTAGAAAACAACTTGATAAGTTACACGTTCATGGGTTTTTGTCAAATGATCAAATGATGAAAATGAGTTTAAGTTGAGTAGCTATGAATAACGCTTATGACTTTTGGAGACTGTCGTTGAAATTGACCGGAACTGTAGTCAATAATACTTACATGACGAAACATTTATGTCCGGCGTTTAAGAAGATCTAATTAAGAAAGTTAAGTTAAGGATGCTATCCTAAGATATTTTGTTCTGCATGGATAGAGAATTATACCTACTAACACTCGTAATAAAATGAAACTAACTAAACAAACTCACATAGAAAAATATTTATCCAACGGTATAGTTGGAGAGGTCTGAAAAACATTTTCATAAATGTACAAATTGAAGTGTAAAGTGCGTTGGTCCACTAAGCAAGTGGTTGCTGGTTCAAATCCCGACCTGTACCACCTGAAAGTTTTTATTCGCTGCCCCACCTCTTGCGAACGTCTAACAAACATCCAAGAGTAAGAAATGTCATGAGAAGCTTCTCAAAAATAAATTGCTGTTCGGAATCGGCATTAAACTGTAGGTCCCTCCATTCGTGTCAAAAAAATGTTATCTTCGCACACACACTAGTTGGAGAAGCTAGGCTTTAGGTTCTTTATGGGCCGTTTAAGCCTAGACACTGTTGTAGACATTTATTTGAATGTAGGTCATTGTAAATCTCAGTGAAGCAAGCGTTGTTGAAGCCATCGATCACTGGTACAATACTACAGTCTTCTGTGTACCAAAAATGTCCCCTAAGCAAAAGGAACACTATATACCGCAATTGGTCCTCCGACAATCATTTACGGGTCGCAACGTTGAACTATTTACAAAAAGTGTGATGGCAAACCGGCGGACAGCAGCTGAGATGAAGATGCTTCGGATTTTAGACTTAAAAATTTTAAGATCCAATCTCGAAAATACTAGAAAGTTGACAAACACACGTCGATTGTAAAGAGAGCAGGCCTAAAAGTCAAATTTTGTTTAATTTAGTATAAATAGCACTGGCCTACAGCGTCAAAACACTCGAATAATCAGAGCCTTTAGGCAGGATATATATTTCAAATTGAAGCTTTCTAACTTTAAGACTTTCCTATTTACACAAAGTCTGGACACTTCCATATTTGCAATACAGAAGCCTCAAGCGAGGAGGTACGTTTTCATTGAAGAGGTGCACAGTTCAATATATTTAGGCATTAGGCGTTCGAGCGTGGGTATAAGGCCGCGTTTCCATTTGCAAGACAACTTCTGCAAGAAATGTCTGTCCGACAGTGACTTGCAAGTGGAAACTGCGAATCAATTCTTGCATAACTTCTTGGGAGTATTTGCGAGTGCAATTAATTGCAGGTTTAAAAGGTTTGCATTGACTCGCGACAGTTCTTGCTGCCTATCGAAACAGTTTCGTATATATTGCGCTCGCGGCTGGTTGATAGTTCGTGAATTATCAAAGAGTCAACTGTCATTAACTAATATGCACGGTCATGATCCATTTCGGATCCTTTTCTTGCTAGCTCGTCGGCCATCTCATTGCCGGTCACGTCCCTGTGTCCAGAGACCCATACATTGTGTTGTGAGCCAAGAGCCCCCTTAGCTCTAGGCGACAGCAGTGAACCAGCTTGGATTTGATTTCAATAGCATTAACTGCCTTAATGGCCGCTTGACTGTCAATGAAAATGGTTTTATCATTCCGACATTAATACAGTACGAGTCGCTTCCGCGGATTGCCAGAATCTTAGCCTGGAAAACACTACTTTGATCAGGAAGTCTGATGGAGTGGTGTACATTTAATTCCTCTGAGAATAGACCTCAGCCTGGAAAACACTACTTTGATCAGGAAGTCTGATGGAGTGGTGTATATTTAATTCCTCTGAGAATAGACCGGCACCTGTTCCACAATCCATCTTCGATCCATTTGTGTATATGGATATAGATTTAATTTTCGTGGGTTTATTCATTTTCCATTCTTCCTTGCTCGGAAAGCAGCAGGAGAATGCTCTGTCAAAGTCCATGTAGGGTAACATGTGGTCGGAGCTAACGTTGTCTCCTACATAAATTTTTAGAATCTGTGCATGTCCTCCGAGACCTGGGTTTCAGCTGACTATTTGGCTGAATCCCAAGGCACTCTTGGCAGCTGATTTAGAACCACTTCCAAACCAGTGGCTGGTGTCGTTCTTATTGCACCAGTTGTCTCTTACCTTAAGATTGGTTGATTTGTCTAAGGCTTGCCACCAGACTATACTGCCATAATGCAATTTTAAGTAAGTAACAAAATTTCTTGCGACATTAATGGCTCTCTTGTGTAAATACCTTTTTTATTGCAGAAGAAATTGCAAGAATTCATATGATAATGTAAATGCTACTGCAAGAAACTTCTGCAAGACTTCGGCGAGTTTTCTTGCAAAAGTAGTCATTCCCATGAACGTCGTAGCTACACACAAAAAAGCCTCATAAGAATGAAAGCTGTTTTAGCAGATGGGGAATGCTGAAAGCTGAAACAAACAAACTTTCACTTGGGAAGTCGAATACTTCTGTGCTCTCTAGTACCTGTATTCGGTCTCCAACGCAAATCTCAAATGAGGATTTCTGTCAAAAGTGATATGGTTTGGAACCGAAACGTTCATGCCCACACCAAGAATTTAACTTGAAAATGGATTTTCGGTGGGTTCTTGGTGCAATCTACCCTTTCCTTTTTGATTCACATAAAATCTACCATGAACGTGTAGCCAGGCACTAAGAGGTGTTAATCGTAAGTAATTGTCTATAAAATTAGACCATTTTGCTAAACAAAAAAAAGGTAATCTAAAATATATCATAAAACTGTTGCACAACACGACAGAAAATCAGAATAAAATTATTAGTCGGAAGCAATCATCAACAACCAATCAAGAAATTTATTTACGATTCGAGTACTGCAATCAATAAGATTTTGTGCACACTTGAAGTTGAGTGCAACAATCAATTTATTAACCCGCAATTCAATCCGCACCACGTTGCGAGATCTATAAATATATACGGATATCCATAAATGCATTTGTGCACACGGATTGATGAGTGAAACTCACGAAAGGTAAAAAAAGGTACATGCTTTTTTAGGCTAAAAATATACTGAAGGTGCGGGAGTCGAGAAGAGCGGTGAAGACGAATAGACTCGTTGCTCTTGTGGACGCTTGTATCTACTATATTTTTACAGTTCCAGTATCTTTAGAGCGTAAAACAGAGTCGCAGACTACAATCAGATGGGTGTTTTTCAAAAAAGATAACCCCCTGCAAAATACTAGTTAAAAAGCTAAGGAATGGTTTCAGAGTACGTGGCTTCATCCCAACTGGAAACCTTAACGCAGATATTAGCAGATCTTATTACATCTTCTAAACCCAGAAATTACAAAGTGATGTCAAATTTTATTGTTGAAGGGATGTAAGGCTTCGTTGGAGTAGAGTTAAAAGTACCGACCTGCTGCAGTTTATTACCTAACTGGAACGTCCTAAAATACAGATGGTCATTAAACTAGGGATATTATACAATGGAAATTGACTGCACACCATTTTATGGGTAAATTTTATTTGCTCCTTCCAGCAGCCATCTGTATTTGCAACTAGCAGTTGCATTCAAAGTGCTTGCATATTTGTTAAGTCAAATAAAACGATGGTAGATGATGACTCGTCGCTGAGAGACAACTAAGTTGAATACTTGGACTAGAATTCACTAAAAAAAAAAATCCAAACAGTTTTCTTCTACCAACATTCTACTGGTCTAGCATGCAAAGGAAAACTAAAATAATTTACAAAATTTTGAAACAAAAAACACAAATTAAAATAAAATTAACAAACAACAGCAAATTACAGAAAATGTGACAAGTAACTTACTACAGTCCAAATATTGATTGAAGTTATGATCATTGGATCCAAGGTTAGCAAAAACATTAGTAGTAGTAGTAGTAGTAGTGGTAGTAGTAGTTGTTGTACAATTGGTTACATGGTCATTAGTTGGTTTGTCATAATTGATTTTTAAAAATGTTTCAGTGCGACATGTGCCAGATACATAAGCATAAGGATTGCATTGTGGTAACAACAACGATGACGACGGCGAATACGATGATGACGGTGAAGACATCGTGATTAGCAGAAGATCATTTTGTGGTTGTGGAACATCAATAGCAAGTAAGTCAGCACCAGTCGTGAGCGATTGTGGTGTTACAGTGATTGAGTGCGTTGTTGCAACATCCAATGCAGCAGCGGGACCAGTTAAAGTTGACATTAATGACGTCGTCGATGGCGACGGTGTTGCGAAACATGGAGAGGAACAGGAGGAATCAAGATTTATTTTATCAAGATTAGCCACCACCACTAGTTGGTCTAGGTCCAATAGTAAAGTGTGTGCTTGTGATGCTGGACACAATTTTCAATCATGAGAGATAGTCAAAAGTAAATAAAAAAACAAAGAAACCGAAATAAACGAAACGAAATGTTTTCTATTTTCTGTTTGTTTTTTTTTCTTTCAAATTAGTTCTTAGAGAAAGGGGGTGAGGGGGGGTTGTTGGAATCGCTAGAGTTGTATTAGAAATGTTACTTTTTGTTGGGAATTCGAGGAAAGATTAGAATTTCATTAAATGTTGTTAAAGAAAAATCATAAACATACCATTTTTTTGAATCGAAATGAAACAAACTTGAAGCGGTGGTTTAGTTAGGTTTTTTTTTTGTTTTTGATTGAAAAAAAGAACAAAATAAAAGGGAAAAATTAAATAAAAACAATTCTTTTGTTTATTATTGAGAAAAAAATACAAAAAACATTACTTTTGCGCAAGGAGTACAAGAAGCTGCTTCGTTGTAGGAACTGCAAAACGCAAATGCGCAGCCGCAGAAGTAGAACATGAAAGGTCCATGCACTGCATCGCTTCAAGCAATTGAATTAAAAATGTTGGTGAGATTTAAATTTTATGTGTGAAGGGATTTAATTTTGAAATGGGAAGTGATAAGGATATTTACTGCTGAACAGGGAGATTAAAATATTTGAAAGGTACGTAGAAAGGTGGTCGATTTGAAGGCGTCTTAAAGAGAAAAAATACACTAATTTAGGCAAAGAGACAGCTATCATTGAAACAGATGTATGGGTGTCCTGGGCCTTCGTGGCACATTTTGAGAGGAGTAGTTTAAAAAGACTGTCAAAATCTACTTCGCGCTTGATATGAAACTTTTAGATTCCCTGATCCTCTTGACCTTGAAATTCTTCTTTCAAGTCTGGAACCTGTGCGAATTAAACAAATTATGAATTTAAAGCCAACTAACTGGTGATTTTTTAAGAGTTTTTAAGTTTTTCAGGTTGGCAGCACCGGTTAGTAATGGCGTCCAAACGTCATCTGTCAAAGTTAAAAGTTTTCCGCATACTTTGCCATTTAATCAAGGAAATACTTACAAACAGCAACGATTGCACATTATTCAAATTTATTATCAAAATTCGTGCTCTGCGAAAAATGTGAAAATCCGCTGTTTTATCGAAAATTGTGTTCAGCGATGAGGCTCATTTCTGGCTCAACGGATACGTAAATAAGCAAAACTGTCGCACCTGGAGTGATGAACAGCCACATGCCGATGCATCCCGAAAAAACGACAGTTTAGTATGGTTTATGGGCTGGTGGCATCATCGGTCCGTTTTTCTTCAAAGACCAGCCATTTTGCCCCAGTTGGCTGAGTTGAACTTGGTTGACATGTGGTTTCATCAAGACGGTGCCACATGCCACACAGCTCGTGAAACAATGGAAATGTTGAATGATGAATTTGGTGAGCAGCTTATCTCTCTAAATAGCCCTGTGAGTTGGCCGCCAAGATCATGCGTTTTTACGCCTCTTGATTATTTCTTGTGGGGTTATGTAAAGTCGTTAGTCTATGTGGACAAGCCGAATACGATTGAAGCCTTACAGGATAGTATAGCACGCGTAATTCGTGGAATACAGGCCGAAATGCTCGACGCAAAATTTGGACCTTCGGAATGGACCATTTGAAACGGAGCTGCGGACAACATTTACATGAAGTTGTCTTTAAAACGTAAATGGCAAAGGCCTATTTATCGATTACAATAAATTAAATTAAAAACCGCATATTAGCGACTATGGTTCATTGTTCGACTACAATATTAAGAACGACGAAATTTGTCGTATAAAACCACTCAAATGTGCAAAATAAAACTGGAATAAGCAGGAGAGCAAGGTCTGTGATCGCATATTTCGAACAATTCTTGCTACCGATAGCAAGTAGCTCAAATCGCAGCTGCTTATAAAATTGCGCAAGTTAAGGCTTGTAGCGGCTTTAATAGAGAAACATTACTTTCCAAATTGATGCAAACTTAGGACTTTAAAAATGAGCTTTCAAGAACCACAAAGCTGACAAGAAGTTTGGGGTTTAAGGGCCAACTTACATATATAACTGCGAAAGTTCAAAAGTAAACGCCGGATATGAACACACTTGATGACTGGTATAAACTTTGTAATTGGGCACAACAACCACATATGAGAATATTTACAGATAATAAATAATTTTTATTTTAATTTTTTCATTGTGCTTCAGTTGCAAGGGTTAAGCTAAGCTAAGTTTAAGTTTTGTTACATTTTAACTTCTTCTTCCATTCCAACAGTTAATATCCACCAACAATTTAATGAAGATTAGGTGAGGATTTAAAACAAAAAATACAAAACAATTGCACAAACTAAATCAGAAAATAAGTATAATGTGTGATTGAAGTAAGTGAGTAAGTGAGAGTGGTGTAAATTGATTACGTATGTGTGGTATATGCAGTTGTGAAAATGTGTCTTTTTCTAGCCTTATCTTATCATTAGCACAGTGGACATTTGTTTAAGGATAACAAATTATATATAAATAAATAATCAAAACTTAAGCACAACAAATTGATAGAATTCTCTCATATCTGGTGCAGGAAGAAAACCAAAAAGCAGAGAAACACATAGATCTAAAAGGAAAGGAAAACTAAACAAAAACATAATAATATGAAATTTTAATTGAAAGCCTTTTTAAAGCCGAAACCAATAGGATACATGTATACTGAACTCAACATCAGAAACCAACACAAAATGTCCCTGTTTGTTTTTTTTTTTCGTTTGATAAATTTTGTGAAGCAATAGAAATAGCGGTAAATTGCTGATTTACAAATAAGAAGCAAGATTAAAGAGACATTAAAACTTTTTTGCATACCATCTAGCGGATTCACCAAACCCGAGCTGTTCCAATCAAACTCAACTGCCGGCACATCTGCTTTACTGGTGGAGGACGTCGACGTCGTCGTCTTTGTAGTTAAGCTGTCCGAACGTTTTCTATAGTCAATCGATGATGATGACGATGATGATGCGTTAACGCTACCACTACCCGAGGCAACAGCTTTGTCCGATTTCATTGGCTCCAAGGGATTAAAACTTAAATTAGCTGCATAGCGTGGCATAGAACTGTTCCATTTCTCGCCATAGAGCTGCATAGGAATGGGATTTGTTATATACATGCATACATACTTTAAAGACTATCCGAGGTAGATCCAATCACTTACGATATTCCTTGAATCGACGCCAAGTGATTTAATAAGTGAGTGCCGCACCTCCGAATTGTTCCATTGATACTCCAGTGCTTTAGCGGTGTCGATTTGATTTATCGTTGCCGCCCCTGTTGTCTTCGTCGTCGTCGGCGAGGTGGATAATTGCTTGATGTGATTTATGGAATCCTCTCCCTCCTCCTCTTCGTTTAATGTTGCATTGGCAGTAAATGGGAACATCATCTCGAGAATGGGTTTCAGTTTGTCGTTAAGATTAGCTAAATTAAAGCCACTATTGCTTAATGGAATGCTTGTTGAGTTGGACGACTCGATAACTTCACTGAATTCACCAAAGTCATCCTCCTCTTCCTCATCGTCTTCGTCGCCATTGTCGTCGTCGTCGTCGTGAGAGTTGTTAATAGTCTCGGAGCGTTCCTGAACCGAGTTGTCTTGAAGGGATAGCTTTCTTTGCTCAACGACCGGAGTCGCTTCTGCAAAGTCTTGAAAGTCATCAAAGTCATCTGCGTCCAAGTCGTCCAAAGATGACTTCTCTGTTAAGTGTATATTTTCTTGTACTTGTAGTGAGGCCAGTGTTTGTTCAGCAACTGGTTCAAAGCTGGCAAATTGACTAAAATCAGCTTCGAATGCAAAGTTGCTGGTTTCTGCCTGCACTTCTTGTGCCTCTAAATCATCTTCAGGTGGTTCAATATTCTCTAAAAAGACACCACTTTGAGGATGAGCAGCTGCAGGAAATGCCTCAAACTCTGAAAAATCATCATCATGATTCTCCTTGCTAGATTGTCGTGAAACACCACACGCGTTCACTGGTTCGTCAGGTTCTGTACTTGTAGTCATTTCCGCAAATGAAGTTTCTTTCAATACATCAATCTCCTCAGCAGGTGCTGTCTTTTGCGCGGATTCATTAATTTCGCCGCCCACATTGGTCTCGTCGTCCACTGAATTTCCACTGGCAATTTGCTGAAAGGCACTAATCGAATCGCAATCCTCATTATGTGACTTTGTCAGTTCGTCTGACACAGGTGTTGTACTCTTGGAAACATTGCTTAAAGAATCGAACTTCAGTGACGGTAAGCTTATATTGTCATCGTACTTTCCCGCATCGTCGTCCACCGGAAACTCATCCGCTTCGTCGTCGTCATTGTCCAGTTCGTCACATGGTGTTATATCATCATCTTCCACCGCTTCAAAGTCAAATGGTGGTGGACTGTTCGCTTCTATGATGTAGGGTAAATCATTTTTCATGTCTACTTTCGACGAGGCGGGCGTATATGACGTATTTTCTTGTTTAATATCGACCGTGGTACCACCGTCATTGTAGTCATCTAAAGTGAAGTTAAAATCTCTATCAGGCGAAGGGGGTAAGGAGGGTTGAATAGCTGCATTAGCATTGTTATCCGGTAGTTTTGCAACATGTGCAGGAGTCACTGGCAATGATGAAGCTGTTGACAAAGAAAAAGAAGAATTTAGTTTTTTAATGTTATTAATGGTAAAACAAGAAATTCTCTGGGGAATGTGCGCCACCAACCAAGTGCACGTGTATATCTATCTCTATGTGGTACATTTGCTGGCTTTTTTTTGTTGCCGTCTTTACAGAGGGACACCAAAGTTTACAAATTCTATATTTAGCCTTCTCCAGAATGCGGCGATAGGTCGTAGTTTAGCCTAGAAAACATTCAACCAAGAAAACAAGAATCAATATTTACAAATAATGGAATTGCAAATAATTAACCACAATAATGCTAAATGGTATCGCTTATTATCTTGCTGCATAAACACCTCTTATCTCATCATTTCTTTGAAGATTTATTTCAATATGTACATAATGACTTTCCATAGCAGCAGGTGTACCACAGAATTTAGTAGTCTACAAGGGGATTCGTTGATAAGGAGGCATTTTGAAAAATTCCACCTCTAAGGTGTACAAAGAGTATTTTTAGGTTTTTGCTTCCTCCAGCTTGGTATTTCTTTCATAAACCTAAAGCACAATAATGCAAATCGATTTTAGTCAGTTCTTCCTTGAAAAATTGTGCAAAACTGAAGAAGCGTTTACATGCGATAAAACTGTTTACATGTTTTCTTATAGACGTCGCTTTTTAGCTTTGCTGTGCGCGCAATCTTAGACAACGAACGAATTGAAATCACAGATAAGACATTTTCTAAAATCTTTGAATTTCGATTATATTTCTATGGTTGTAGGGAGGAAACGTAGCTATGTAGCAGAATTACACGCCTCTGAAGACAAGGTTGATGTAACTAAATCTCTCATCGGACCGATCATTTCATATGGCTTTGAGAAGTCTATTGTAGCTGCAATGATGAGTCCAAAAAGAAACCCAATATTGCTTTTAATAATGTCACTTGTTATGCTTATGGTTTGAAGCGATTCGTTCCAATAGAAAGTAGCATTCAAAACTTTGGTGAAAGTGCCTCTCTAATGCTCTAAAGCTCATCTTGAATTCATTAACAATGCTCCGGACCGACTCCCTTTGGATAACGAAACAATTCTAAGGTGACAACAGTATTTTGATGGGCTTCGTCGAGGCTTTACTTTACTACGTTTCACTCCTAACTATGAAGAAGTAGAAGAAGTAACCGACATTACAGTCGAAAAGATTGGGAAAGCGGTCAAATAGAGTTTTGAAAACATAAGGAAAGGCTACAGTCCGCTTGGAGCGAACAGTATGATACCCTATCCCTATCCCTATATGCCCCAAAAAAAACCTTAAGAAGATGATGGATAGCATTTTATTTCATTCTATAAAATTTAGAAAAAAAAAAAACATTTTTTGAAAAAACGCCCCCAAAAAGTGGGCGTGGCCAAAAACTTTGTATGGGCGATATATTGGAAAAAATATTGGCTAAATATCTTGTTAAACACTTTTTTTCGGTTTCTATGAAAATTATCGAAGAAAACAGCATTTTAGTGAAAAACGCCCACAAAAAGTAGGCGTGGCAAAAAACTTTATATGACAAGCTTATAAAGGAGGGCAGTGCCTACATATCTTGTGAAGGTTATTACCCTCTATCTGTCCATCTGTAGCTTTAAATCGGTTTTTTCTAAATTGTGGGCGTGGCAGTGGGCGTATTCCAAAAAATTTTACACTTAACCATTTCGGAGCCCTAGGGAGTATGTGGTCCAAATTTCAGCTTTCTAGCTTGAATTTAAAGGCCTAAAAATTGCGTACGGACGGACGGACGGACGGACGGACGGACGGACGGACGGACGGACATTGCTAGATAGTCTTAGGATTTGGTCCTGATCATAAATATATATACTTTTATGGGTCTACGACGAATATTAAGGGGTGTTACAAACTATGTGTCAAAATTAATATACCCTTAGGATAGGGTATAAAAAAGATGGAAGACATATGGTATTTATTTACATCCTCAAACTCATGAAAGGGGATCCCATGCCTTCCTTTGCACAAATGAAACGAAATACGTGAAACTCAGATAATTAGCTGATGTCACATACCATAAAGATCGTTGAACGGGTATTAGAACGGTCCTCCCACTGGGGTGTCGGAGACCCCACACAAAATTATGCACCGTGCTATTACCGTTACAGTTTTTCTGTGTAAATTCAGTTTCAATTTTCTGCAGTAGTAGGAGGCCGTTTCAAGCAATTTGAATTTTATATACATTCATAATTTTGCTATGACATTTTGTATTGGGTATTATACACCCCAGTGAGAAGTTCGTGTTAGTACTTTTTAAAGTTTGCGAACAAACGTTTTTAATGTTATAATTTTGTATTCTAGTCATTGATCCCAGCATTTGAATAAAAATTGTTACGCAGAATACAAATAAATTGATTTAGCTAGTGCGAGGTTTGGTTAGTCATAAAAAAAAGTTTTGTTTTTCTGGGAAGTTATTTTTTTTTTTAGAGAAATATGGGAGCTCTTTATTACAAATTGTAAATCACTCTATACTCCATTCGAGTATTGTACAATCGACGAACAGTTGATGGACTATAGGGGTAATTGTCCATTCCGGATATATATGGCATCGAAGCCAGACAAATACGAATTAAAATTTGTAATGATGACTCACGTACCAGTAAACGCAATTCCTTACGTCGGCAAAGTCGAAGTTGCAGCGAACGAGTGAGTTCCTTCCTTTTATGTTCGAAAACTGTCGGAGAGTATCCATGGAACTGGAAGGAACATCGCAGTGGATAATTGGTTCTCTTCAGTGCCACTTTTCCAGATGATGCTGACACAATATAATTTGACAATATTGGGCACTCTTCGAAAAAATGAACGAGAGATTCCAACACAGTTTTTAGCTCCAGGAGGAGTAGCTTGGAACTACTATTGCTCCCAAAAAGGGTAAAGTAATCTTGCTCCTGTCTACAAACCACTATTCAGATGATGTTGATGAAGAGTCAGCTAAGCCGCAAATGATCCTGGATTACAACAGTACCAAAGGAGGAACTGACACCTTCGACAAGTTGTGTCATTCTTATACAACTTCTAGAGCTACGCATCGTTGGCCTATGCGGGTTTTCTGTGGAATGTTGGACTACACGGACTTGCCCAATCAAAACGAAAAACCACAAGAAAATAATTTCTATACGAACTATTGAATAGCCTTGTTGAGCCGCAGCTAAAAAGAAGAATGCAAGTGCAGAGTCTAAGACGGGGTTTGAAACAACTTATTGAAGGAATTTTAGGCAATGAATTTCAAAATGAAATGACAACCAATATAAGCGTTCCACAACCAACAATTTTGGAAAAAATATGTCCGTTGTAACTTCTGTGACAGGAAAAAAGACAGAAAAACAAAAAAAGTGTGTGTGACATGTCACATGTAACGGGTGATCCAAGTAGAGATACTTTTTTCAATAGCCTTTTTTGAGAGATTACGTGTGAGTCGTGTCATGCTGTCATGTTATTTTTGTTTAGTATTGTTTTGCATTTCATAATGGAAAGACTTACGCGTGAACAACGTTTACAAATTGTTCAACTTTATTATGAAAATTCACGTTCTGTAAGGAAAATATAGCGGCCGTAGCTGAGAGTGTACACGAAGACCGTAGAGGGTCGATTCGGCGCCGTTCGTAGCAACTCGGACTGACGTATGGAACGTCTTGGCCCATTTTACGTCAAGATCTTAAATTGAAAGCATACAAAATGCAGCTTGTGCAACAACTGAAGCCGCTCGACCTTCCCCAGCGACATCGCTTCGCTCTATGGGCTCTTGAAAAGTTCCAAGAAGGCGCATTTCTGGCTCAATGGTTATGTAAACAAACAAAATTGCAGCATTTGGGACGAAGAGCAACCTGAAGAGATTTAAGAACTGCCACTTCATCCAGAAAAAACAACGGTTTGGTGTGGTTTGTGGGCCGGTGGAATCATCGGTCCATATTTCTTTAAAAATTATGCCGGTGCGAACGTAACCGTCAATGGCGACCGTTATCGTGTCATGAAGACCGACTATTTGATGCCTGAAATTGAAGCTCGTGATCTCGGCGACATTTGGTTTCAGCAAGACCGCGCCACTTCCCACACATCGCATCAATCAATGGACTTATTGAGAGAACATTTCGGTGAGCACATAATTTCACGTTTTGGGCCGGTCGATTGGCCACCAAGATCGTGTGATATCACACCGTTAGACTTTCTTCCTGTGGGTATATGTAAAGTCAAAAGCTTATGCCGACAAACCCGCTTCGATTCAGGCCTTGGAGGAAAACATCACGCGTGTCATTCGCCAGTTACCAGTCGAAATGCTCGAACGAGTGATCGAAAATTGGACTCAACGGAGGGACCATCTACGACGTAGCAACGGCCGACATTTGATAGACATAATCTTCAAAAAATAAATGCCAAAGAATGTTCTTTCAAATGATAATAAACATTCTCCATTAAATTTGAATTTTCTGTGTTTTTTTCCTTAAAAAAGTAGGGAACCTCGAAATGGATCACCCTTTACTTTTAATAAAAAAAAACATTTTAAAAAATTCAGTTTTTTTTATAATTATGAATGGGGTATGTCACACCCCAGTAAGAGGAACGTGTTAGAAAAAATAGGTTGGAGGACGGAAGGTTTACAACCAGTGCGGTTTTAGCATAATTCAACCCCAGATGCAAACCATGGTATACGTGTAAATTCATTAACGCATCACTGGCATCATGATGCGCGTAATGCTTTGTGAACTGTTCATTAATGCAAATGTTCGCATCATTTTCTACGTCAAGTGTTCATTATTGCAAACTTAGGTAAACTGATGCGCAAACATTTCAAACAAAAGCATCACCAAATAGCTTGATGCGTTGTTGATTTGGCAGGCAACAAAACTTAAATATATCAGAAGAGAAAGAAAAGTGAGTAAATAAACGATTTTAACTGATGAAATCTTTTTGTTTAATGTACAAAAATATCTAAATAAATAAGTAAATGTATTTTTGATCGAAAAAAAAATAAAAACAAAATGTTTACAGGAAATATTTTTCACATATGCACGAAGAAGTCCAGAAAATTTAAATAAAAAATGACAACAAAATGTTTAATGTAAACATTTGCGTTCTAAAACGCCAACGAAATGTTCGATCAACAAAGCATCAGCATCGCAAATGTTTGACGTTTCTGAATTTCGTGAATCGTGATTCCAAAAAGGATTTGCAACAATAAGCAATTTTGATGGAAAAAAAAAATCATCCGATAGACAACAAAGAGATCTGATTTGTCTGGCGCTAAGACACCGAAAAGTTCCAGATCGTGTGAAGATCGTAGACGAGGGAGCAAGAGTTCATAATAAAAGTTGTTTGCACCAATAAAGTGTTCTTAGGTATTTATTGCAGTTCTAGGTTATGTGCTTTAATGCACTTCCTGCCATTGCCATTATAAGCTAGGATCAAGCTTCTCTGCAATAGACCACTTGATTTTAAGTTGAGTTAGCCCAAAAAAGACAGATTATCTATACTCTGACCTATTCCACAAATTTATTCGATTTGAAAATGCATTCCTTAGTTCGGTTAGTTCAAATATCTGGAATCTTCTGTGACCGAAATGTGTCTCCTTAGCTGAAAAGAAGTTTCTAAGCCTCAAGTTGTTCATCTGGCGCTCACATACGGTTCGCAATGTTGGACAATGTACAAGATTTGTAAGGCTTAATTGTCAGCTGCTTACTTACTTACTTAGGTGGCGCTACAGTCCGGGGTGGACCTGGGCCTCAACCAATACGCTTCTCCAGTTAGCACGATCTTTGGCTAACTGCCTCCAGTTGCGCACTCCAAGTTGGTTGAGGTCCCCTTCCACTTGCGCGCGCCACCTTAGGCGAGGTCTTCCTCTACTGCGTTGTCCCTCCGGGTTGGATTCGAAGACTCTTCGGGCCGGAGCGTTGGTGTCCATTCGCTCTACATGTCCCAGCCATCTTAGACGACTAATCCGTATTTTTCTGACCAGGTCGATGTCGCTGTACAGCTCGTAGAGTTCGCTGTTAAATCTCCTCCTCCAAAGCCCGTCAACGCAAACGGGACCGAAAATCACTCGAAGAATTTTGCGTTCGAAACGACCAAGGAGATCTTCATCCACCTTTGATAACGTCCATGCTTCTGCGCCATACAGCAGGACTGGAATGATGAGGGTCTTATATAGTCTCCTTGGTGTTTCTCGACAAGGCCTTGCTAATCAATTGCCTCCTTAGGCCAAAGTAACAGCGGTTGGCAAGTGTAATTCTTCGCTTGATTTCTGACGGAGCCGAGGTAGATAAAGTCCCGAACTACCTCAAAGTTATAGCTGTCTATCGTGACATTCTGTCCGATTCGTCGATGTTGTGCGTCTCTTCTTGTTGACAGCATATATTTCTTTTTGCCCTCATTCACTTCTAAACCCATTTTTGCCGCCTCTGTACTGATACTTGCAAACGCACCAGTGACAGCTCGCTGTTTTCTCCCAATGATGTCGATGTCGTCGGCGTAAGCAAGTAGTTGCACAGACTTTTGGAAAATTGTGCCCCTGGTGTTGGCTTGCGAGTTTCGCACAATTCTCTCAAGTATGATGTTGAAGAAGTTACATGACAGCGCATCGCCTTGTCTAAATCCTTTTTTGACATCAAAGGTCTCGGGGATATTGTTTCCGACCTTAATGGAGCAGCGAGAGTTCTCCATCGCCATCCTGCACAATCTGACGAGTTTGGCAGGGATGCCAAAACTAGGCATGGCTCTGTATAGCTAGTCTCTATAAATGCTGTCATATGCGGCCTTAAACCCGATAAAAAGATGGTGAGTATCGATCTGGACTTCTTGGGTTTTTTCCAGGATCTGCCGAAGTGTGAAAATCTGGTCAGTTGTGGACTTACTGGGCCTAAAACCGCACTGATAGGGTCCAATCAGTTCGTTGACGAATGGTTTCAGGCGTTCACACAGCACGGCAGACAGGATCCTGTATGCGATGTTGAGGAGACTTATACCTCTATAGTTGGCGCAGTTAAGAGGGTCTCCTTTCTTGTCAGCTGCTAAGATAGAAAATACTTCGCCTGTCAGCAGAAATAACCAAGCTTGATAGAATAAGAAGTTCCAAGTTTGTGTTGTAATGTTCAAAGAGCTCTTGGCTAATAGTAATGAGCTAGAAAGAAAATGATCCGAAACCGTCACTCTGAAATCTAGGACTATACTAGAACTAATGGAATACAAGTCCAAAATAAAAGGCAATAACAGGTGGCGGAAATCTAAAACCACCTGTGATATATCACGGAATCTATGACCAGAATATAAGAAAACCAAACTAATAAGCTTTTACAGTACAGCAGAGCATCGGTGTGTAAGCTGGTAGATTGAATATTGTGTAGCGCGATGTAGGACCTATTGTGATATCCTCCGTTTAGAGGAGGATATGATGCCATGACATAGTTTACTATAAAAGAGGGTAGCTCTTTGGGTGAACTAGCAGCTGATTCGAGGTAGAATTTATCTAGGTAGCGTTGACGTGTTCTGATTAAGCAATTACATTGGCATAGTATGTGTTCTGATGTCTCTTCGTCTTCGTTGCACAATCTTCAGGTGTTTTTTGAGGAACCTGTGACGAGTCGAATCTGACTTCTGTTTAGTTGTACTAGTTGTTTAGTTTTTTTTTGTGGGAACTGTTTGGCATGAAGTCTTTGGCTTGCCTGCTTCCTACGGATTCCCTCCAGAAATGTGGCTTTTTTTTCCTTCTAGCTAAGTTTTGACGCAACTATTTTTAGAGTTTTTATTGATAGCCCGCAAAATGGTATTGGCATCATGAATTGGGATGTGGAACCTGTTCCGGCTAGTTCGTCTGCTTTTTCATTGCCTTCATATGCACTGTGTCCTGGAACCCAATACCATACATAGGAATCCTCCGCAAATTTTGGTTTGTTCTGTTCCCAGACAACACGTTTTGGAAATATTAACCTTAAAGTTGCTTTGGCAGGTTTATCGTGATAGACACTTGTCCGTTAAGTATATTCCAAGTAGTTCGTGTTATGTGAGTTCCTGTAGGATTTCAGTATGAATTTACCTTTGCTGGTCCATAATGAGATCTTCGCTTTATCGATAGTTTTGGTAAGGTTAGTACTCCATGTATGTTTTTCATCTATAGTGATTCCTATCTTGCTTCGAATAATCAGTCGTTCATTTACTACGACGGACCATAGTAGGTGTTTAGTATTTTATCCTCAAGCATACATTTTATCCACATGTAAGAGTGACGTCGACGTCTATGATTTGGATACCTCTTTATATCTGGGGGAATTTTGTGTTTTCAAATCCTCCTTCTACATCGAGGAAACAACCAACCGATACCTCTTTGTCTCTGAGAGATTTTATAAAGCTTATATGGTGTCGATTTTCCGGGTTGATAGGCATATAGATATTTGTGAAGGAGGTTCGTTAAAAATGACCCGTGTCTGATATGTTTGTTAAGGATTTTTTCATAGTTCTAAAGAAACGGAAGTGAGACTTATGGGCCTATATGACTTTGAAAGTTCCGACGGTCGGCGTCCGTCTGTCTGTTTTTCATTCTGAGACTTCTTCTTGATACTGTGGATCTATTACAGAGTCTGGAAAATGTATTTCGGCTAAGAGCAGAAGCGTAGGTAGTCCGTTTTCGGCGTTTGCACCATCAGTTTTTTTTTAACTAATATTATTAGTGCGGTACTTGGAGAGAACTTAGTGCACGCGGGAGCAACTTCTGGTATTATTGATTGTATGACGGAAGTTTCTCCATCGCCCTTCTAATTTCTTTGTTATACATGATGAGTGTATATCTGAATGTAACCCATTGATCGGTTGAAGACCTTACTTGTCTTAGTTGGGCTTTACATGGTTCTGGAGACATCGGGATGGCTTGACAGTAGGCACGAGCCGAGACACGTTTCTCCACCATGAAGGGTATCACAAGTGAGAATATTGATCTACCTCGCCGACCCAACTGACGTAACCTATTAACATTTAGTACGTGACATTTGCTTTTCAATCGCCTCAATGCATTCAAAATTGCAAGCAACCAATGTTAAGGTGGATGACCAAACTTGTCATCCGGATGATCGCACCTTTAGGAGCCTACTTGAAAAATTGTCAAGGAACTAACGCCACTCAAATTCATCAAGCGTAAAACCAGCATCGTTTGCCTGATCAGGAAGAGAAACAGACCACTGATCCCACAATGTAAACATCAATAAATTCAATACGGAAAACTTGCGGCGATTTGCTACGGATGGAGTTTAAAGATTAAAGAAACACTTCAAAGGCTTCTACTCGAATTTAGCAGAAAAATATTAAATTCAGGAGTGCCGAATACAATACTATGCGATTTCACGACCACTCCCAATAGTGTGGACTCCAGCTGCACACTCTGAATCATCAACCTGTTTAGAAAAACAAGAAAAACAAAGCGAAATCTATGACGCTCCTCAACTTTTTTGTTATTTTTTTTTTTTTTTGCCAAACAAATGAACGAGACAACAAACAAGCAAACTCCCTCAAAGCTACGGACCATTAATTTTGCAACAAAAAATATAGCTGAGCACTTCTAAAATTGTGCACGAATCTAAATTACGGAATTCAATGTGCGTTGTCGTCAATTTTATTATTTTCACAGGTAGGCGGAGGATATTTCATTATCTAAACGATTGTTTCCACGCACGCAATCGCATTAACATGAGATAATTCAGTTTCTTACCTTCAAATTGATCATCAACGACTGCAAAGTCACCGAAATCATCAACCGCTGGGGGTTGTGGATCAACTATGCAATCGATTGGCGGTGGGGTGCTGCACACAAATGGTGGTATAGGATTTGACGACATCTCACGCGATTCCAGCTAATAAATCACTGCAAAACCGAACAAACGCTTCCAATGCTCTTACAATCGCTGACCGTGTCTCAACATTCCGCTGGCTAAAAAAGAAGGGGAAGGTTTGTTCAGTAACCACTGTCGAAAAAAAAAAACACAAATCGCATATGCAGACCTTGAGACAGATTTTTGGCCTCAGTTATAAACAGCGAGCAACAGCAGGTTTCCGTTTTATTGTTTGAGCTCGATGATTAAACTCCAATTAACGAACTAATGCACTCTCACCTGTGTCTTTTGACAGTATGACACATACACCTGGGGGAAAGGCAAACTCGGTCGTCGTAGGCAGCAGATGTGTGGTGTCACTTATGATGATTTTGGTGCTTTCTGCTAGCGACAACGATGATTATGGTTGCGTTGCGATGGGGAATGCGCAAGAGGGACAACGAAAAACACGGAAATGTAATCTCGGATAAATCAATAAACACTTGGATTCTCAGTAAATAGCTATTTTCACTTAATTAAACTATTCATATATATGCGGTAGCTAATGGTGTAAGAAACGCAGCCTGATTTTGTGGCTTTTTGTTGGGGGGAAATTACACTGTTTCGCGTTTTCTTGGGAAAATTTATTTTTTCTTCGATCGAAGTTTTTAGCTGCCTGGCCCAATCACGATGCAAGAGAAAAAGTTGACACCTGTGAAGGGATGACAAGTAAATTCCGATAGTGGCGGCACCTACCCGTGACTCACCGCAAAGTGAGAAAATCATTCACAATAAAAGTTCGTTAAAATGTAACAGCTGGTTGGAGCCATTTGAAATGGAAACATGTAAATAATGTATTTAAATTCGCTAGGTACCATAAAAGGCTGATGATTGATATTATATAGCTTACTAATTGACGATTGCAAATTATTTAATAGGTTGTATTGGTTGTTTATATGTTAATAGGTGTTTGAAACATTATGCACTTTACAATTAATTGTTGTTCCAACTCTATCTATCAAATAATTTGACAAAAATGTTGGTCACAAGTTTTGTCAGAAACTCGAAAATTTATGGAGGAATTAAGTAAATAGAAAGATATATTTGCTTTTTTTTTTGTTGAGAAGAAATTTCAAATATTCTTACCAAAATGATTCACAGTCCGCAACATACCAATCGGCTCGTTGCATTGCAGTGCGCCTTTACTCCGGGAGTAGATCGACCGTAGACCAAAACTTTACACATGACAATTTCTAGTGACAAAAAATTTAAAATCGAAACACATCATATTTTCATAGAGTCTGAGAACTATTCATCTGAAGTCTTCTAAACATGAATTGAATTGCTTCAAAGTAATGCGCTGCGCTATAAACACGTTTTTTACGTTCTGATCAGAATTAAAGGTAGTGAATGACGTTTTAGAGATGGGTTAAAAATTTGTAATGCCGATGTTACTACACTTTCATGCAAAGCATAAACATTTTGCTGTCAGTGATATAAAAAAAAAATATGTTTCCTTACCTTTTCTTAGCCGCTAATTGACAGAAATGCCCTTAACAAGAAGAAATTCAAATATCTGAAGCCAGAAAAATAATTCATTTCGAATTTGTATTTATTAATTTATTTATTTCATTGCCCCACTGAACGTCTGTAATGAAGGTAAAGTCAAGGAAACAAAAGTGAGTGAAAATTATGTCGTTTTCGTTTGGGAATCCGGAAGACTTCCGGACTCTTCTGAATGTGTTCGTTTGGTACTTAAATGACAGTTCCTCTCCTGGAAAGAAGAGAAATTTGCTTCTGGCTTATAATGTTTACAATTTATTTAATAAGTCTTCAATTTTGACAAGATAGGCTAAAAGTTATTACCAAATTTGACTAAACAAATAAGGAAATTAAATTAGGTGAAACATAAACAGTTACCATCGGGGTAACTTCGCGACCACGTCAAAAACATTTAGTTATGGGAGAGACTATGGCAGCCTCGGATATGGAAGCCTGCCGTATCTCAGGCAGGGACTCTTCACGGGTCGGAAGTCCGTTAAGTAAGTAAGTAAACATAAACGTATTACAATGGCTTATGCTATTTGTCTGCCATCCCCTTCTTCGTTCCCAGCGGCATTTTACACTTCAAATGGCATTTAGGTGATCATTCATTTTCTATGCAGCTAAGGTCTTATCATCCTATGGGTTGTACCTGAAATTTAATTAGTTCATTATCTTGCTAAAAGTTTAGGTAAGTTGCTCTCAAACTGGATCTGAAAAATTAGAGAAATGTTAGTTTCAATTTTTATATTCTTTGTGTCATATTTCTCCGCATTCCTCATGATTGTGCATGTGCAAGTTTAGATAAAGTTCTGACTTTATTTCGAGTAAATGTAGCGCTGTTTCCAATGTTAGTTGGATTTATCTTAAAATATAAAGAATTCTTTTATAAAGGAGGTTTTCTTTGGTTTCTTTAACTTCTGAAATGCACCATCTTCTCCTAAAGCACCCAATCCCAATCACCGTTTATGTATGTCCAACTATTTCGATTTTATCCTGCAGAAGCAACACCCCAAAATCCTAAAGAAATCAACTAAATCCCAGGATTCATCGATTAACTTGTATATTAGCAACAAAATCGAAATCATTTATTATTTTAAAAATGGTTGATTCTAATTCGTCAGGCTTTGAACGGCCAATAATCGGGAAACCGTGCTTTTCAGGAACTTCCACCGACTGTAAATGTGCCTCTAGCCTATATTCTATTGAAAGTGTTTCATCTGGATTTGTAAATCCACCCGAGCTAGATTTCAAAATTGTTGATTACAAAAAGGCCAAATCAATTCTACAAGAACAAAGTTCCAACACCGGCGAGAATCTGTAAGAAGCTCAATCTGTTTTTCTTTTCTTTTTAAATGGAAATCAAAACATTTGCCTTAGATTGGATCACTTGATTGAAATAATCGAACGCATAATAATTGAACGTCCAACTAATGTCATCGATTACTTTGAAGAATATAGTCGTGATGTTCGTGTGAACAAATATAGACAGCCCGAGGATTTGACAACGCCCTATCAAGAGCCGCAGTTTCTTAAGTTGGCAAAAGCCGTTATATCAATATTAATGGTCTCATTGTGTACTTTCCAAAAAGTTTAGCTTAATTTAAAGTAAAATCTTTCTTAGCCTCCTAGTCTGTTAGAGGACATCGTGTATGGTGAGGAGAACCTACCAGTTTTTGGAGAATCAGAGATGACTGTTTATCAGTCTTTAGACTCTTCTATTGTCAAAATTCCAAAGACTCTGACATCAAATAAAAATGTTTTTCAGCTTCAGCACTTGTGGGCGTTTTGTGGTTTGGGATTCCAAATCGATGAAGTGTTTCAACTTGCCTGGGCTATACAAAAGGTACAACTGTATCCACCAGTAAAAAGCGCACGTTTTTGGGGCAGAATCTATGGGCTGAATTGTTCCTATTACGTCGTTGAGGCTGAGCTTACTAAAACTGAGATTGACATTAGATTGTTAAGGATGAAGTCGGAGCTAATGAACAAGATGATCGCTTTTATCGATAGAAAAAATAAAAGTACATCCTTTAATTATTCAAATCTTATACCAGGACATTCATGGCAGAACCGTGCCATGGAAGAACTTAAGAAAATGAAAGGTCTACCAGCGCCTATTCCCGAACTTCAAATCGAAGAGAAGTTTGATATGCCTCCGGAGCCTGTAGGGTCGGGCTTAAATCAAAGAACTTACTTCGTCACCACTTCCTTAAGTGAAGATTGGCAAGAGCTACCAGTAGTGACACCAAAACAGATAGCAGCTTCGAAGAAAATTCAGAAATACTTTACTGGAAATTTAGACACCCATATAGCCTGTTATCCTTTTTTCCCAGGAACTGAAAAACATTACCTTAGAGCAATGATTGCGAGAATCACTTCAGGAACTTACATTGCACCGCAGGGTTATTACAGAAAATTAACAAAGAAAGAGATAAGACTTAGATCCAGAGAAGTCACGGAGGTGGTCGAAGAAGAAGAGGAATACGATTCGGAAGGTGAAGAACAAGATTTCGATAACGATGCTCTAATAATGGAAAATAGCGACTATAAGCATATATCCTTTGCGGAGTTAACTTCTCCAAGTAATTGGGTTCATGTCAGGTCAAACATTCTAGACCAGGGTCGAGTATACTATATCGACGAAGAATTAGCTATTAACGATATCGAGAGGAAGGCTTTGCAGTTCATGAAAGGAGTGGAAGCTGTCGAAGAAGGAGGAGAAGAGGAACAGTCTGACTTGGGAGGAGATTATGCTGAAGAATCGAATGAAACTGTTCCTGAAACAGGTCCACCACTATTTTCTACTTGCAACATTGATAAGAATATTTGCCTTTCCTCTTGTTGGACATCACGATATTCTAGCATACATGACACAACAAACCAAATGATGCTAATGCGATCGAATTTGTGGCCTGGGGCTTATTCATTTACTTTTGACAATTTCTGCGACTCGATCTACATTGGCTGGGGCTTGAAATATGTTGCAAGATGTTGTTTCCTACAAAACCTGCCAGGAATTAAAAATATCGATCATGCCGACGTTGCTTGTGAAGTTACTGATCCCTCTGTCGAAATGGAGGAAAAATGGCGGTTGTATAACGTGCGTGACGACGCCGCTGCAATCAGTGAAATGAGCGATATAAGTGTAGAATTTGATTTCGATGATGAGGAGGATAAATATAATTAAATGTTTATGTAAATCGCTCTCTAATAAAAAAAACCAAAACATTTTATGTTGCAAACTTGAAGCATTTTCAAATTTTTGTTGACTAAGCCTGAGCTTCACAGATGAACCTTTAACCTCTAATTCAATTGAAAAAGAGAAACCCCTCCGAAATTTTATCACTTAAACATCGATCAATCAGTCCCTTAATTTTGATGTGAAATTAATGCGCTTTATTAAAATATCAGAATAAGTTCCCCGAATCTACAAAAGCATAGCAATTTGCATACCAAACCAAAGAATAAAACTGTCAACAATTAAATCATATGATATTTACTAATTTTACAATGCACACATTAATCCCATTTAATGACTTCTTTTTTTTTCAAGATTAGATAAAGCAGCGGGAGACTTGTTCCATTTTTGGTTGCTTCTACCTCGAGATACAGATACACCCGTATAATTTGAATCTCTGCCGCGTAGAAAACAACTCCAAATTGATATCACAATCAGTTGTTGCTGGAAAGTTACTAGAAATACGTCGTGCATCGTTAACAAGAGGTCAACTCTATTTATTATTATTATTATTACTGAAGTTAGTGCATTGTAAAAAAGTTTCTTATTACAAATAACAAAATGTCGGTTCAAACAGGTAATCAAAGTGATCAATGTAAATATTATCATATTTAAATGATTTGTCTCTGTATATGACTTTAAATATCTTTGCTTAGAATAGTATAAAATTTAGTTGTTTTTTAAACCTTGCACCAATGCGTTTTACATTCTGTAAATTTGTTCAACTGCTTAAGCAGAGCGAGCGAGTGAAAATTGTTTTGTCAACAAAAATTTAGATAAAGAGGTAGAGAGCCCTAGATTTGATCGATGTTGGTGTGCTAGTAATGGACTTTCAATGAATCCCCTTATAGCCACGGTTGTTTTCTTTACGAGAAGAAGGAAGATCGCAGGTCTGTATATCCGTGCTTAAAGTTGTCACCATCCCTATCTCCGATGAAGTTAAATATCTGTCCTCTATAAAAAAAACTTTTATGATCCAAGCATGTTGAATCGAAAACCAATAAGGTACTGTCAACTTTCTGGCAGTGTAGAGGCGCCTTTGGTAAGACATGGAGCTTGTCTCCTAATAGGGGTCTTTTGGATCTATAAGGCTATTATTAGACCACTCCTCTCATAAGCATCAGTTGTTTGGTGGAACAGGCTTTCACGGAAACGGGTTACTGATTCTTTTGCCAAACTCCAAAGAACGGCTGGTCTCGACTGCACAGGGGCCTTCCCTAGCACGCCCTAGATGCTCTGCTCTAGATGCTTTGATGAATCTTCCCCCCACTATTTATCAGACTCTGAACCATGGATTGAATGCCATCGTATTTTCACAGATGGCTCCAAAACCGAAAAGGAGTCTGGTGCTGGAGTTTTTGTGGAACCCGATAACATAAGACTTTACTTTACTTTACTCGCAAAATAGCTAGAACAGCACTGATAGCAGTTGGAACAGTTCTTGGTAGCAGTTGGAACAGTTCCAACATGGCGAATGGGTGAATGAAAATCGACATAAGTGAAGCACGCCGCACCTTACCCCGGAACGGAACGGAAAGGATCAGAAGGGAATAAAGGAACGGGACGGAAATTCTTTGTATAGACTAGTTTTGTAAGGTTTTATTGTGTGTTTTTCTTTTCTTTTGCACACTTTTGGAAACATCTACGAAGAATTTGTCGCGTTGTGTGTAGTTATTTATATATTTATCAAGTAAAGACGAGGTTAAGCAGAAGTTGTACAGATGAATAGTTATTAATTCATATTAAATAATTAACAAACAACATAAAAATAATTACGGAAATCACGCTTGAAAATTTATTGCTATCGTAGAATTAGAAGGTTTGGTTTATGAAGCACTGTAAAATATTATGATTTCCTTGTACACATGGCATTCTAGATTTTGGTATAACATAGAACTACCAAAGGTTAATCAAACAAACCAATTAACTCGAAATTGAAAAATTTCCACACTGGCATGAGTGGGACGATATGGAACAACTGTCAATAAAATTGTTAAAAGTTAACCTACTCTAACCGCCATATCCATTGACAAAGTTATACAACTGTCGATTTATATTTGACAATTTGAGTTTACTACAACTGCTGTCAGCGTACTCTAACTGGCTACGCATCTAATGTTGCAGATACTACTGCAGCGGCTTTCTTTAACAATAATTTATGAATGTACTTATCTAAAATGAAAGCTTCGTATTTGGTTTTTAAAAGTAATAATCTGTCCACAATTTTTTAAATGGCGGCAGAATTCTCTCTTAAATTTCCTATCTATTTTTCTACATATCTATCTATTCCGTGAGAATCTGTGGTTCCAAATTAATTACCTTAATATTCTGTTTCATATAATATTTTGATTACAAAGATAAATTTCATAAAATAACATAACTCTCGCTTAAATTTTTAGTTCTTGGCCCAATAAATCCCAATCTCTTGGGTCGCACGCTAACTCATGAGCACTTTGCACTCGATTTTGAGCACTTTCACTGTGCTCCACCACTCGACTTTAAGGAGGTGTTCGATCAAAAAATTTCCCTCGAAACAATCGGCTTCGTACGTCAGTACCCTTACTCTAGTTTAGAAAATGTTAAATTCTACGATGAAGCAACTCTAACCGCTGTCAAGAAAGACATGGTTATGTACAAGAAATTTGGTGGTGGAAGCATTGTTGAAAACAGTAATTATGGTCTTAAGAGAAATCTTGAATTCATGGTCGACGTTCAAAAAACTACCGGAGTACATGTTATCGCCGGAACTGGTCACTACGTTCACGATCTACAGGCGCCCGACCAACTTTCAATGACAATTGAACAAATGACTGATTTGTATTCTAAAGAAATAATAACTGGAGTAAATGTGCCAAAGATTGGACCAGTTAAGTGCGGATTCATCGGCGAAGTTGGCAGTGTATATCCAATTCATGGTGAACATGACGTCTTTTACTGGTTTCCTCGTCGTTGCATAATGTTTATTTATTTTTTCCTAGAATTTGAAAAGCGTGCTATTCGGGCAACGGGAGAGATTCAAGAAGTTCTCGGTTGTGGTGTTTCATTCCATCCAGGAAGGGACTCGAATGCACCCTTTGAAATTGTTCGAATGTACTTGGAAGCTGGCGGCAAATCAGAGAAATGTGTTATGTCACATTTAGACAGTAGGTTGTACAAATAATGGCAAAGTTTCTTTCTATTTAATTTGTATTTTTAAGGAACAATTTTGGATATGGAACAGCTATTTGACTTCGCCGCTCTAGGAACCTATATGCAATACGATCTTTTCGGAACTGAATGTTCATATTATCAACTGAATCCGAGTGTTGATATGCCCTCCGATGCTCAGAGGATAAACAACTTGATGCTTTTGATTGAAGACGGTTGGGTGGACAAATTGCTAATGTCCCATGATATTCATACTAAACATCGATTGGTAAGGCTCTTAGCTAATGAATAATGAGTTGTTAATGAGAGTTTAATTTATGCAGACTTCCTATGGCGGGCACGGCTATCATCACGTATACATGAACATTTTGCCAAGGCTCTTTGCTAAAGGGCTTTCAATTGACCAAGTGGAACAAATGACTGTTATAAATCCGGCAAATTGGTTGCAATTTAAAATTTAATTTTTAAATTGAAATATTTCTGCTGTGAAATTATTTTATTTTAGTAATAAAGAATAATATCAAATGCTTGGTGTGTTGGTTTATGTCCTCATCGCTGCATCGGTGACTAGGTTTCCTTTATAGTTTCGAAGAAGAAGAGGTTCAGGTTCAGGTTCAGGTCTTAAGGCCAGCAGTTTGTTCTCTCGATCGCAAGACTCTTATTGCTTCTTGTTCTTCTCCTTTCTTCTGGTTAAGGAGATGATGGCGGATAAACAGATGACCCAACGGGCGGTATTAGCAATTTCACAATAATTCCAGCTTAGGGGCCAGTTATAGCTATCATTGAAATGTTTGTTTTTCCTATTTTAAGACGACTAAGCAAACAATAATGGCTCACTTATAGAATTGTTTTACAAACAAAATTACTTAATTTTTATTTAAACTTTTCTTTGAATCTATTTTTATTATTTCACTGACAGAAATCGATTTCAATGAACAGCTGATAATCGTTTCTACAATTTGGAACACAATCATTCCACTGATGTGTTCGATTCTCTTGTAATTCTCAGTTGTCAGTTTTGCTTTCAATAATCAACTCAAACCTTAAAACCTATACCAGTGACCTTCCACTGACAGAAATTGTTCAATGATCGCTATAACCGACTTGTCAAAAAACTGAAATATCTGTTCCACTGATTGGTTCAAATAAATAAGTTTAAATAAGAATTAAGTAATTTCGTTTGTAAAAAAGTGATTAGCTTTATTTTTAAACCATTAAAAGCCATTATTGTTTGCTTAGTCGTCTTAAAATACGAAAACAACATTTTCAATGATGGATTTCAATGATAGCTATAACTGGCCCCTTAAACTCGGTTTTGGATCTATCTAAATTAAACATGGAAATCTAGTGTATGTCTGCTTGTTTCGTTCCCACCAAAAACCGAAACGAAACAATTTAAATGTCAGAGTAAAAA
Organism: Ferdinandea cuprea; assembly: GCA_963576555.1. NCBI lineage: Eukaryota > Metazoa > Arthropoda > Insecta > Diptera > Syrphidae > Ferdinandea > Ferdinandea cuprea. Next base: position 11,636,880 of record OY754959.1, read on the forward strand.
TCATATTTATTTAAAGGAGAGAGCGACATTATATTCGCGAATACACGAATATTTTTATACTTTCAATTTCGCTAGCTCTCTTATGAAGGGTCCTTAAAGTTTTCAAAACATTTTACATTTCGTACTGTACATAATTCCAATTCCACCCCAAAGAAGAAACAGCAGAGCAACCTCACATTCTAGTACAACTGTCATCGAAATCGAGTCAGTCCTGTCAAAATCAACGACGTCACAGCTGAGAAAACTAGAAACATCAACAAAGTTTAAAATGACGGATCCTTGGTTGGTCCGTGAAAAAACAAATAATCAAGAAAATTCGCAAAATTCCACAACAACCGATACGAATTCAAACGAATCAGACGTCGATAACACCCAAACGCCAACATCTTTGCAATTTGAAGATAATTTTTTGCCAACGCACAACACTGCTAACGCCTCAAATTTATCCAACTCTCAACACTCTCCACTTCCGGACTCGGAGGATTACCTTCAATCTTTAGGTTTTTATACAAAAAAATTATCAAATTGAATACCGTTCAACAGCGATCTTTGTCATTTTTCATTAAATTTTCAGAGAAAAAACTAAGGAAAATCAAAGGAAATCCAAAAATTCTTGAAGCTCTCTCTGAGAAACGAGCCGAGTGTCTGCGCAGTTTACTTGAAGATAATCTGTTCATCAATAAGGATGAAACACTAGAGCTAGACGCACCGTATTCTACAAGCGATTCAGCTGTACAAGAGCTCTTTCGACACATTCAACCCGTTCAACCATTGTCTGTTGGTGAAACTGTGCATATTGTGAAATACGATCAACTGGAGCCTGAGCCCGAAGAAATCGACACAGAACACCAAACGCAAGAGGATTCTACAAGCGAATCGACCAGTCGTTAACGATATAAGTCTTCTACAAATTACACGTCTAATACATATACATTATATTTATATAGAGAGATAGAGAGCGAGATACATACTCGAATTAGTTGCTACGTAGAATAATAATGAACTCACCATTTGGAGAGGTTTTCCTCTTCCTCACCGATCTTGCATGGAAGAGTCGGATGACAATTCCAATGCTTGTGACAACAGTCTTCCTCATCATGGATATCCGTTTGCAAATTGAAATCAACATTCAATCGGGACAGGTAAGAAGCGTGAATGAAATTTCATCATGCTAAGATTTGTATGTTCTATCTGGGTTTCGCGTGGCAAGGCAGCAAAATTTGTAATGCGTCTACGCAAGAGATCTTCTTACCTAAACCTATGCAACTAGAGCTACTAGTCTTCTTGGCCATGATTCTATAATAGACCTGCTTCAGTCCGTTGCTTATCAGCAAATTGTTTTGTTAACAATTTAACAAAGAACTGAAACTCTGAAACCAATCAAACACCTTTTTTTTCTATTCCCCAGCCGGCCGTTGAGCTTGCCGAATTCGACGATGACGACTCGATGGACGAGTACACAACCGGCAGCGACGACGACGACGACGATGATGAAGACGAGGACGAGGACGGTGACACCGACGTCGCAGCAGAAAACAATGAATTGGCCGACTTGCGATGCTCACACTGATACAAATTTTTCTAAAATTACTTAACGTTATTTTTATTATTATTGTTTTAAAATATCGGGAAATAAACATATAAAGAAAAAAAGTAATACCCGACACGCAGGATTTACAAAACACAAAAGTACTAAATTAGGAAAGAGCTAACGCATACGAATATCGTTCAAAAATACAGTCGATGTATTTGCGTCCTTCTGAGCTTGCCGTTACATATTGGACACTTGCCAGTCACGCGGATCGCTTGCTGAATGCACTCCTGGCAGAAGATGTGTCCACATGCGGTCGAAGTAGGCTTACGATTAGTCACGTTATCCATACAAACAGGGCATCGAATACTCGCATTACTGGTATTTTCCTGCACCGGCGAGAAAATGACTGTTGATGGTTTTAAAGGAGCTTTTGTGCCTGGTTCAGTTTTTGGTTGTCGCCTGCGTGATTTTGGTGGCGATGGTCCCTCACCCTGAAACAGGGACTGTGGCGCCACAGAAGCAGAACGACTTCGTCGTCGTGTTGCAGTTTGCTGAATTTCATTATCGACAGCTGGGGAGCACAGATCCACAATGGCAGTGGTTCGTGCATTTGAGGGTAAGGCATTTCCCGGGCGTGCAGCGACAAAAACAACGTCGTCATCTTGATTCACCTCTGGTTCTCGTATTGAACTTAAAAATCTTTGTACTGCAAGGGAATTTATTAGAAAAGAAATAATAGGCAGAGTTCTTGCTCTTTGTGTACCTTGCTGCATGGCGTCCTCACGTGGGCTTAACGCTTCGATAGGCGTACAAACGTACTGACTGGTGTAGACTTCGTCAAGAAGTTGTCTTGCATTGTTTATCAGGTCGTCAACCTCAATTAAGTCAACATCGAAAAACGGATCATCTGGTACAGTTATTGGCTATTATTTGCAAGGAAATCGAAAACAAAATGAAAGTTTTATTGATGTTTTGTGCCTCATTTCGATAAAATAATCTTACCTCGGATTGTTTGCCCTTTTCCGTTGTCATAATTTATTATAAAATAATTTGGAAGTCAATAGTAGCGCGAAATATTTTTTTAATTTGTTTTCAACGAGATATGAATTTTAAAAATAAATAAAAAAATTTAATTCGCGTCAACAATGCTAGCGGAGGCAAATGTGTCTTTCTTTTTGTTTTAGTAAGCACAGTTAAAGAAAACATAGATAAGCGAAGAATAAGTGTCAATTGCAAAATTTGAATTGTTTCCAGTCAGTAAAACCGCCTGATTCCAGTTGAGCATTCCATGCGTTTCACAGCAACAGCAAAATATATGCAATATATCTTGATCGAAGTTAGATCATCATTTTCACCATCATTCTTTTCAACTTACTTGCCTGTGTTTATTTGCTTTAAAAAGACGTAGAACTGTGGCTGTGTAAGTTTTTGCTTGCATATGAAATTGAGCCAGCTAGTGCCTGAAACAGATGTGCAGTGAAAGCCATGCAGAAAACTGATTTTATATGGAATATGACACACAACTGGCTGCATGTCAATTCGTGCGGAAAGCTGTCTCTATTTCTTACGTCGATTTCCATTCACCCAGTCGAAGTAGTTCTAACCAAATATTTGCAAAGAACATGCATTACATGTATATGCACTACCACTAAACCGATTTTACATATTTCGCGCGTTCTGTCATTTTGTTTGTTTTCAGCGTTGACATATGTCAATCGTGATGGTGGTAGTAAGAACCGGAACAGTACTTACTAGCAAAACATTGGGACGTTGGAACGGTTCCAACAATGCAACCACAAAAAAAAAATAAAATTACTAAAATAATTATAGGCTGGCGTTACTGATTTTGACAGCATCCGTCCTTATTTTTGTATTGATGTAAACAAAAACAATTTGCGCAAATGGAAGAAGAATTATTTGATTTTCTAAAGGAAAATACTTTTTTATATGAGCGATAACAAATTTAATGAAAATGAATTAAGAAATGTAAATTGAGTTCTGACAGAACTAGGCATCATATTTTTCGAAAAAAAATGCACGTGTGTCACATGTGTGCACATCGGTTTCTGGCATAACGCACACAATTGCAGTAATCTAATCAATCTTTTCAATTTGTTTTTCTACAACTGTTTAGAAGCATTTTAGTGAATTCTAATAAACACGGCTTTAAGTGTTTTAGTTTTACTATAACAAAATCTAACAATTAGTGCACCGCGGATTGTTCTAAGAAAATATAAATAAATGGTTAAATTGCCGAAAAGATTTGTGTTACGTTAAAATCATAACAAAACATAGAACAGTTGATAAAATATATTTGAAAAAAAAAAAAAAAAAATACACCAAAAGTGATATTCTTTATTTTAAGTTGACACCGACGTTGTTGTGAACAACCCCATCGTATACATTCGGATATACGATGCATTTTAGATTTATCCATATGCTTATACACATTGTGGTTGGCACTTATCGATAAATTTTTGTTTTTGTCAGGAGCAGAACTATGCTTATTGTTCTGCTCTGAACGAAATAAAGGAAAGAAATAAAAATAAAAAAATTGTTTCAAAAAGATCTGACGGAGAAGACTGCCATAAAAAGTCGCTAATATAGAATCAATACGTTTGCGACAGAATAATAATTACTAGCGCCAGAAAAAATTCCTTAGCAAACAAATCCTAGGGACAGAAAATCCCATCGGAATAAAAGAACGGAAAGATGGCTCGTGGAGTCGATGGATCATTGAATAAGTGTCTTTTTTCGCAGTGTCTGAGTGACATCTGAACATATGAGTCGGGTGTTCTTAATATTCTAGAAAATATATTCGACAGTAATTTATTGCAAGTCTTATTTAAGCGATTCGAAAGGCAAAGTCCAAGTAATCGTTTCTAACAAATATTCTAAATTAAGCAAAGCAACACACCTTTACTTATTCCATGCATTACCACCTTTAGGAAATGTCATCAAAAATTCATTTAAGAACTGTCAAAATACAGAACCGCATTTAGGTTTTTGTTGGAATTGTTGTTTACTTCTTAAAAAAGGAATTTTTAAATCTTTCAATTACAAAATATTTATATAAACCTAACGCAAATGGTTGTTCTAAGTGGTGACATGGAGGTTGATACAGGTGATATCGCCGACGACATTCAAATTCGTCAAATCAATTGCGAACTTAACCCTCTAACTCGGCCCGATGGTTCTGCGTTACTTACTCAAGGTAAATGAAAACAGTTCTCAGCAACTTCATTTTGCATGTTTTGCTATCCAAATTGTTTTAAGTTATTTAAACAACTGGCAAGGTTTTTTTGGAACGAATAACAAATAAGAAATTTATTTTATCATTGTTCCTTTTTGATTTCTTTCAATTGCAACTTGCGCCATCTATTCTCTAATAGCTTAATACATGTTCCTTTTTAGGGGAAACTAGTGTACTGGCGTCCATGTATGGCCCAATCGAATCCAAAACTCAAAATGCTAAAATCGAAAAGGCCAACGTAGAAGTGATTTACCGACCAAAGTCGGGACTACCAACAATAAAGGATAAATTCAGAGAATGTATAATAAGAAACACTTGCGAGACTGCTTTACTTACAGCGCTGCATCCAAGAACAACGATTTCCATTCAGCTGCAGGAAATGGACAACCGTTGTGGGGTAACGATCGCCTAACGTATGTTTCTGTATGTTCGTTATTAAAAATTTCCTTCGCAGTTGGAAGCTTGTGCGGTGAATGCTGCTTGCTTAGCTCTTTTAGCTGGAGGCATCCCAATGAAGTTCACCGTTGCTTCAGTGCATTGCATAGTGGACAAGAACAATCAACTTCTACTTGATCCCGACCACAGACAAGCCGCTGGAGCAGTTGCAAACTTCATTTTTGTCTTTGATAGCTTGGAAAAGAATTTGATTTCGTGCAACACCAACGGACGATTCAATCTGGCTCAGTACAATGATGCACTGCTGATGTGCAAAGCGGCTAGTGACGTCGTCTTTAAGTTTTACAGGAAAATTTTATCAAAGTCGCAGAGCAAATCAATTGATTGTGTTAGTAAAGAGGAATAAAGGTTTTTATTTTTAAAGAAAAGCGATTCTTCTTTGGAGGCTATCCGACTTAGGTTCGTTTATGCGACGAATCTTCAACAGATGAACGCCGCGAGATATATATGAATCTGTGGTCGATCCGATTTCAGAAGAATGATATCCGACTAAACTTGTTGTTCCTTGACGGAACGTCAGCTGCCATGTTATCTGAAAAAGGGATGAGAAGTGGCGAATTCGTCGTTGGATATTGCGAATTCGGCTTAGGTCAAAAGTTATTGACTTCAAGCCGATAGGTGAATTTATGGCTGGGATCCGCATCAAAGCTACATTGCAAAACATTACCCTAAAGTAGAGTTTTATGCTCCTAGCACAATCTGCCCTAAGTAATTGTGCAGCAGCTTATAATACGGCAATAAGTAGCACTAGGTTTCCAATCAAGTCAGCCATGTTCTGAGCGATGCGAAGCATGCATCTAACATCTTGAACATGCACTCTTTTCGAAGGGCGAACGTCGGTAATGTTCACTTTTTTGATGCACCGACTTTTCATCAGAGGAAACTTGCTCACCGACGCGCACTTTTGTGGCAGAAACTATAAATTATGAAATTCATCCACCTCGGTGTAAGCATTAACTTCACCAAAGACTTAGTAGAGAACCGACGAAGAATTGCCCAATAAAACCGCTCCTACTTCAGTTTGGCGAAGCAAAAGGGTTCAAAACTCCTGACTCGAAGGGCAAAGTGCATATTCTAAAGAATCTTTATACTGTCAGTTGCTGGACGATAAGCAGAAAAGGAGATTTAATACTAAGCTATTTGGAAAGAAAAATTATTTGGTTATTTGATTCTGTTTTGGCAGAGAATATATATCACCGCGAACTCTATGAACTGTACCAAAAAAGCCACAACTCATCGACTGCATCGAGCGAATGGACAATAGTGCTCCAGCCAAGAAGATCTTGGAATCACAGCTTCCTAGTTGAAGACGACAAAGAACACCGAACCTACGTTTTAAAGTCCTTGCGAATGCCAGAAACATTTCTCTGGCTAACTGGAAGCAGCATGACCGGGACCGTAGAGGTTGATACGTCATGTGAGGGCTTGCATTGCACTTCGTCATTGCTTGCATACTTTGAGACTAGGTAAAATTCCATCGTTCTAAAGTTAATCCATGATGACCACCTTCAGAATTTTATGATCGCAACAATTTCATAAGTTAAAATCAAATCAAAAACTGTAGATTCCTGACGCATTCCATTATTCCACCTCAGCCTCCAACCTTTGCAATCAACAGCATTCAATGGATGAACGAACGTTTCTCCAAAATAGGTATATTCCATGAAAGGCGATGATGTAGGTATTTCAATTTCCCCCTTAAAACGCGTCTACCCACGCTACAATACCAGCTCAACGGCATTGCTCATAAATTGGTCAGCGCAACACAAACACATCTAGGACAGAAGCAAAAAAAAAAAACCATTAATTTTTCTAGTTGGCTGTGTTATTATTATTTGCCGTCTGTTGCTCTTGCTCGCTTTAAAATCTATATGCTTCGTATCGCAATGTGCTTTCGTCCTTACGGTGCACTGGCCATGGTTATTATAGGTTACGTACGTCCATGATTGTTTTCTCAGGACGCACAAAAATCCGTTTCCAGTAGCCTCCACAACGTCTCTAATGGACCGATAGACCCAGCAAGAGCAACAACAAATACGCTTAAAGTGTTGGTCCTAGTCGCAAAATACTCTTGTATTAGTATGTGAATGTGTGCGCGAGAGCGACGACGATAAAGATCATAGCAAACAACAAATTTTCAAATGAAAAGAAAAAAATGACCAACTGCGAGTAGCAAGGACCTTCCTTTGCCTGGGTTGTACCTTCACATATATTGTGGAGCAGCTATAGAGCTTTGCAACTTCTCATACACGTGCGACCAAGCAATATACGATTCCCGTTTCTGGCTGCTCTTTACTTGTCAAGTTTATTTTTTTATTTTTTGTACGTCCTTTTGCCGTTACTGTTGTTGTTGTTGTTATATTTACTCTTGCTCGGCGCTTTTTTTTCCGTTGAAATTGGTTTTCAGCTAATAAGGACAAAGTCATTAGAAATAAATCAGGCGACAAACAATAGAAGAAAGTTTTAACGAACGCATGTAACTGGCAATTGTGTGTGTGTGTGTTTGCTAAGGGAGGACAATTGAAGCGGACGAGAGTGAAATTACGATTTGAGTTTTTTTTTTTTTTTTGCTGATGTTGTGTTGCAGGACCTAACTAGGAGCAGAAAACACTGAGACAATGGAGAAATTTATGATGGAATAATAAACCGTAGAACTCTTTGTATAAAAGTTAATAAGATCAACGTTAGCGATGACGTTGAAAAAACTATCTGGGAAGGATAATAGAGTGCGTATTACGTTGTGTTGTTGATAGTCATAGTTGGTATAATAACTTTCGACAAGTGATGGTCGCGTCGCAAGGCTTTGTTCTTACCTATTTTTGAGGTGAATGAAACAGCTCACAAACAACAACAAGTGTTGATGTAGGTTGGGTTTTGATTTCTATTCAATGACATCAATGACAGAAGTTGGAAATTATTCGAAGTCCTCCAGCAGAGTTTTCCTAGCTGAGGCCCTGGCAGTGAAAGCAGCTACTAATTTAGCATTGGCTAAGCCAAGTTGCAATAAAAGCGATTTCTGCTCGAAGCTTGTACATAACTGTCGCTAAGAGCTAAAAGTTCTTGGTGCGTAGCTCAACGTAAGACCACAGAGGTATGCCTGGTCATGATAAAGCTGATGAACTGTCAACGAACATACATACATATATAGAAGGGCATACTTGTAGCAGCAAATAAAAGATGGAGTGCGCTCGAACTTTGTTTTATAACCAGGAAAATGTAGCCACTTCATATTTATGAACTTTCGTTCCAAGAGACAAAGTGTGAGTGAGTGTGATCACGGGACACAATTAGCTGAGAAACCACATGAAGAATATGAGGCTGAGCCTTGAACTCATATGCAGAGAATGTGATGACGAAGATTTGGATGAGGATCTTCCACTTTGTTAAAACTCATAAAAAGCTACAACGGTTGGCTTAAGACCCTATACCTACCTTGTCTTAACCCCCTGGTAGTGTCGAGGATTTTAGTAGAATCTCTACCAATTTCGGCGAAGGAGCTAACATTCTCCAGCGTCATTCTGATAAGATGTATCAGTTAAAGTTTAGTTTTTTTCTATTTACACCATAGTAAGCTGCTTTGAAATCGATGAACAGTGGAGTCTTTAAATTCTTAGGTTTCCTTTAGGATCTCTTGCGCAGTGTGAAGATATGGTGGATCGTAGATTTTCCAAGTCTGCCTTACAATAAGCACAGTCCAATTTTCGAAAACGTATCCATTGTTTATTTCTATTACAATTATTTTTCCATATAATTACTTTTTGCTACTTAAGAGAAAATCTCCAATCTCTCCCCACCGAATAAAGGGTGTCCTGTGAAAAAATTACTGACACACCCATCGATTAATTTTCGGTGTTTTCTACAAACGTGCAAAGTTTCAAATTGATACCACTGATAGTTATTTTTTCAATATAGTGTCAAAGCGCATTTTTATTGCTTTAAATGAGAAAGAGCCCTAAAACCTCTGATGGGGCAAATTTGGAGAAATGCAAAAATGTGTTAATACGACCTTTTCCTATGCAGGTTCCCTTATGGGTTGCCCATCAAATAGAATATTGAAAAAATACAATTTCCTGATACATGTATTCAATTTTGAAAAATTAGCTTGAAAATGGTATCACTGGCATAAATTGTACTAAAATCTATTACATTCGGGTTGACATCTGAAATATCCAAAATAAAAAATTTACAAATTTCTACAAACAATAAATAATGAAATAATCATTAGTTAAAATGTAACAACAGTCTCGTTTTCGTTTGAAAATCGAATTTTTAGTATGAAATCTCTATCAGATGACGTCACTTTTTTGCCAATTTTTTCACTTGAAAAACAAAAACCATCACATATGTTAAGGAGCTCAAACAACAATATATTTCACCATGAATAGCAAGGTATGCTGGTATCTTGCCTTAATTTTATCGTAATTTAATGAGGATTGTAGGAAGTTCTGTGTGGGTAAAACTGTTTCCAAAAGTCTACCTCTAGTCCTTTGGCCTCTAGCAATGGGACATACATTTTGTCCCTTCTTAAAGTAAGAATTGCACATCCTGAAGTTTTTGGGAAATGGCATCCCCATTTTTAAAATTACCTTCCACTTTAAATGTTCCTTACTGTTCCATGTTTCAGCACTGAGTAACGTCGCAGTAATGTGTCCGTTTTTTCTTTAAATGTTGCATTAATCCTTCCATTTAATTTCTTCACTTTTAATATTCCAACTATAACAACATATAAATTTATAACAAATAATGTTAAACTTTAATTTTTTCACATATTTCAAATTGAATAAATTATATTCGCTACTGGTTGATTTATTATAAATTTCTTATTGATTTTATGAATACGTATACAATAGTTTTGTAAAAATTGGAATTTTATTTAAGAACGTTTTGGAAATATACAAAATTCAATACAAATTGACAGCAACTTACAGGACTGTAGACACATTACTGTTTCAAACTATGAGAGCTAGGTGCCAGGTTACCTGGTCCCAACCCAATAGTAAAGCATTGGGGAAGACTTGATGAAAGCTCTTGATTTGTAGCAAAAATGCTGAATGCCCAGACTTTGTCTATTACTTAAACTTATAATGTAGTCGAATTACATATACTCATAAACAAGTCGAATTACTAAATAATAACATCAAATGGCTTTCGAAGCAGAACGTTCTCTTGAAACCAAACATTTTTCGGGCTGAATAATAGCCATTGGTAACTGCGCACGTATCCCGTCAACTGATTAACTTTGGCATATAAACGTTGGTAGCCATTCCGCCTTAGATGAGATGTGATGAGAATTTAGACCCTATACTCTGTCCAACATAAATTGGCAGTACAGGGAAGATAGGGATGTTTGCCTTTCATTTGCACTCTTTTATTTTCCGTAAGTTGCTATTCTAACAAAAGCTCTTACAGGGTTTCCATACTAAGGATCCTAAATCAGCAAAAACCTAAAAGAATATTATATTGGGTTACCATGTTTTTTTTTCAGATTGAAAATTTATAAAAAATAAAACAAAATAAATTTTTGTTATGATGTCAGCTCTTTCCAAAAGAACACTCGTTCGCTGACGATGGGCAAATTTAAGACCCAGTTTAATTTTTAAAACCGTATGCAGAGAAGATCTGCTAATTTTAGTGATGTTTGCATTGCGTCCTACCTTATGCAGTATTTTATCCAGCTTCGTAAGTTCGTTATTTGGAAAAAACTGATGCACAATTTGCCTGATGGCACACTTATCGAAATCATCTACTTTACTTTTGAGACCAGTATGGTTTTTGTTCTTTGGTGAAGAGTTGTGGCCTTTGGTACTGTTTTCGTTGAGAACTCTGTACAGTGTTCGTTTACCCACAGAAAAAATATCAGCTGCTTTCTTTACAGCTTCTATTTTATTTTTAAAATTTTCATGAAATTTTTTTGTCGCGTCAACAATTTCATTTCTTTTTTCAGCACTTAAGTCCTTGGATGATTTTGAATCCATTTCTAACTACTAAGATTAAGATTAGATAAAACAAAAAAACTGACCCCGCGCTACGAAAACCTACGTAAATAATATTTTTCCTTAAAAAAAAAGCTTACAATTTTGAAGCTGCATTTTAACGCATTTTCCACACATTAGAAGAAATGCAAGAGATCAAAAGAAGATTGCCAAGATAACACTTACCATTAAGAGCTTGTTTTTAAAGCTTTCAAATGCAATTTGAAATTCTTACTTACTTACTTAACGGGCTCCCGGTTCGGTCTTCCTTGTCGTGTCATGCTGTCATGTTATTTTTGTTTAGTATTGTTTGGCATTTCATAATGGAAAGACTTACGCGTCAACAACGTTTACAAATTGTTCAACTTTATTATGAAAATTCACGTTCTGTGAGGAATGTGTTTCGTGCACTTCGCTCAACTTATGGTCAACATAATCGGCCTACTGAGCCCATTTTGAGACCCAGCATTCATTATTGGATAATATTCGACCGAATAGACCACGTCCAGTACGCTGTGAAGAAAATATAGCGGCCGTAGCTGAGAGTGTACACGAAGACCGTAGAGAGTCGATTCGGCGCCGTTCGCAGCAACTCGGACTGACGTATGGAACGACTTCGCGCATTTTACGTCAAGATCTTAAATTGAAAGCGTACAAAATACAGCTTGTGCAACAACTGAAGCCGCTCGACCTTCCCAAGCGACATGGCTTCGCTCTATGGACTCTTGAAAAGTTCCAAGAAGATCCGACGTTTTCGAGGCAAATTTTGTTTAGCGATGAGGCCCATTTCTGGCTCAATGGGTATGTAAACAAACAAAATTGCCGCATTTGGGACGAAGAGCAACCTGAAGAGATTGAAGAACTGCCACTTCATCCAGAAAAAACAACGGCTTAGTGTGGTTTGTGGGCCGGTGGAATCATCGGTCCATATTTCTTTAAAAATTATGCCGGTGCGAACGTAACCGTCAATGGCGACCGTTATCGTGCCATGATAACCGACTATTTGATGCCTGAAATTGAAGCTCGTGATCTCGGCGACATTTGGTTTTAGCAAGACGGCGCCACTTCCCACACATCGCACAATCAATGGACTTATTGAGAGAACATTTCGGTGAGCACATAATTTCACGTTTTGGGCCGGACGATTGGCCACCAAGATCGTGTGATATCACACCGTTAGACTTTTTCCTGTGGGGATATGTAAAGTCAAAAGCTTATGCCGACAAACCCGCTTCGATTCAGGCCTTGGAGGAAAACATCACGCGTGTCATTCGCCAGTTACCAGTCGAAATGCTCGACCGAGTGATCGAAAATTGGACTCAACGGATGGACCATCTGCGACGTAGCAACGGCCAACATTTGATAGACATAATCTTCAAAAAAATAAATGCCAAAGAATGTTCTTTCAAATGATAATAAACATTCTCCATTAAATTTAAATTTTTTGTATTTCTTTCTTTCAAAAAGTAGGGAACTTCGAAATGGATCACCCTTTATTTAGTCTTGTCCTCATTCACTTCAAGGCCAATTAGTTTGGCCTGTTATTCAATAGCCGTGAAAGCCTCTATCACGGCACCCAGCAGTTGGACTGATCCGTTGAAGATAGTGCCTTTCGTATTGACACCTGCCCTGCGCACTATCTGCTCAAGAACAAGATTGAAGAAATCACACGATAGCGCATCTCCTTGCCGTAATTCGGTGCATGGTTGAAAGAGTTCACATGAGCTGCTGCCAAACTGCACGTTGCATCGCGTGTTATCTAGTGTCTAGATCTGGATCAGTTTTGACGGGATCCCGAATTCGGCCATCGCCACAAAAAGCTCCTGACGATGAATGCTGTCATATGCGGCTTTAAAGTTGATGAAGAGATGGTGTGTCTCGACTTAAAACTCGTTGGTCTTTTCCAGGATTTGCCTTAGTGTAAAGATTTGGTCTACAGTTGATCTGCCGGGCCGGAAGCCACACTGGTACGTGCCGATTAGTGTGTTGCAGAAAGGTTTGAGACGTTCACACAGTACGTTGGATAGGATCTTATATGCGACATTAAGCAGGGATATGCCTCGATAGTTCTTGCAAGACATGGGATCGCCTTTCTTGTAAATGGGACATATGGAGCTGATGGTCCAGTCATCGGGCATTCTTTCCTCCACCCAAACTTGGTTGATGATTTGGTGCATGCGCCATACCATAACATCACCTTCGTATTTGAAAAGCTCTGCAGGTAGACCATCAGAGCCGGCGGCCTAGTTGTTCTTTAGCTTTTTTATAGCTTAGCCAACCTCTTCTATACCGGGCGGACGGACTGGTTCTTAATTGACTGGACTGGACTGGACGCGGGTTCTCTTCTTGCCCCATCACTCTCTCTACATTTTGTCCGTTAAGCAGCTGCTGGAAATGCTGCTTAAAAGATCTACTATTCCCTCCGCGTCGTAGATGTATTTAAGCAGCATTTCCAGCAGCTGCTTAACGGAAATTGCAAATTCACTGGAGGGTAAACACTCTATGAGGGGTTTCTTTCAATTTATTATGGTAGAAAAATATGGCACGCTACTGATTTTTAAAAAGCTTCCCCATAAGACGTATACTGCCAATTTATGTTGGACAGAGTATAGTTATACATATCAATCATTGAAATGCATCATTGAAAATTTTGTTTTTTTGTAAGACGACTAAGCAAATGATATTGGTTTTAAATGGTATTAAAATATGCAATCATTTTGCACTTGATATGTTCGAATGACGTGCCTTTGTAACATGACGTTCACCGGCCTACCTAAGTTCCGCATCTTAACCTTTCTTTCAAATATCTGAATAACAGAACAACCTCGCTGTCTGTATAAGAAGCTAAAGCCTTCCCCAAACAGGTTTAGAAACTTAACGAAACAGAGTTTTTTAGCACTCCCATTTGTAGGAAACATTTCATAGAAAAATCCTTATGCTATAAATCCTGTATAAATGTTTATCTAATTTAAGATAAATTTATCCTACAAATATTTTATTCCCGCTGAAAGTACATTGACAATTTCGAAAGTTAGTGTACAGCTGAATTTGAATGTTCAACCAACCGGCGCTTTTCTTGTCCAAAAAAAAACCGAAGTAAAAGTCGAATTCCTATTCCACCTTATCGTAGATATTGGCCTACTGAACCACTTATGTATGGATGTATAAAATAGTTCCACTATTCCCATCATCACCATATCATGGTCATAAATTAGTTCTTTCCACCATAGATACGACTACATTCACCATCGTTATTTACTTCAAAGCCCAAGTTACAAATTGTTTGAGATACCCAAAACAAAGTTTATGTGAGCTCCAAGTGCATACATCGAAGTAGGTCCATCCGTGACAGTTTGAGATATTACGGTCCAGTGGCCACATGGGCATCGTTCATCAGGACTTAGGATACGAATCAATGCTTTCGAATTTGGCTTCCACTAAAAAAAAAACAAGCCGAACTGTACTGTACTACCTTATCGAATAGGAATCCCAAGAAAGTTATAAACTTCACAAAAGGGTCAGCGAGTGAAATAATATACACCGCGCGACCTTTGCACACGTGGTATATCGTACCTTCAGTAACCCCAAGAATAAGAGAAAAAAAACCCACTCCAAAGGATCGATTTCAATTAACCAGTGTCAAGTTGAATGCAATTCACCGATTCAGCGCCAAGGAAACACTCGAATTAGCATTCTTTTAATCAATTTACATTACAATGGCCGATCCGATTCGATTAAAACGAGACACACAGTGGATGATGGAACAAACGTCACTGCCGCTTCGGGAATGGAATCCTTTCTATATCTCTGTATCGAGTATTTTAGGTCCGGAATGGCTTCGATTATTATTGTTCCGATTTCTTCAAGTGATGCCCCACCCCATCTCCTCCTCATTCACAGTTCTGTTGATAAATTTACATTTCTAATCGAATTTGGCAAATGGAAATCGCGCACCGAAAGCGAAGAATAAAATTAACACAGGACTCGGTCGCAAGGTGCACAGGATAATTATTCGTCGTCGTCGTCGTCGTCGTCGACTCTTCTAATGGGAATTTGAATACAAGAGTTGCCTGCTTCGTGTATACTGTATACAGGAGGAAATGGGAGAAGTTAGCTTTGATATTGATCTGATTCGATTTAATGGGTTTCTTTCATTCCGAGGTTGGTTGACGGTGTAGAAGTAGAGGTCCTGTTATTTTTTGCTTGCATTTCGATGGTAATTTGTTTTGCTTTCTTTGATTCTTTTTTTTTTTTTTTAATTTTATTTTAAAATGATAAAGCGAGCGAAACAGGAAGTTGGTTGGGAAATAAGGGTGAAATGGTTGTAAATATTATGTAATTGAATTTAGTAAAGATTGCGTTTCGTGAAGGTGGCGAGAGTTTGTGGTGTTTTTTTTTTCAATAAAAAAATCTCCCTTAAGTGCTACATTCTGAATCTATTGACTTAGTCGTAATACCGCAAACTCCATACAAGTCAATTTCCATCTCCAGACTCGCGTCGGCAACTACTTCTGATGATCTCCTAAAATATGTTCATTCCAAAATCGGTTTGTTCAAAAACTTCAGATGTTATAAGTACCAGTTTATTGTTCCTCGGGAAATTGCCTCATTTAAATTAAGTGGGTTCTAAACCAAACGTCTGCAACTATAGACCAATCTGTAAAATCTCTTCGATACCAAAATTGTTTGCAAAGATTGTTTATAACAAAATAACTGTTCATTCCAAAATCAGTTTGTTAAAAAACTTCAGATGTTATAAGTACCAGTTTATTGTTCCTCGGGAAATTGCCTCATTTAAATTAAGTGCGTTCTAAACAAAACGTCTGCAACTATAGACCAATCTGTCTGTAAAATCTCTTCGATACCAAAATTGTTTGAAAAGATTGTTTATAACAAAATAACATTTCACTCAAAAAAAATGTGATTTCACTAGAGCAACATGATTTTATCTCTGGTAGATCAACAGCTACAAATGTGGCAATATTTTGCAATTATGTGATACAAAACTTTGAAAGTAATTTGCAAACTGACGTAATTTTTACTGATTTTGCAAAAGCCTTTGACAAAGTTAATCATATTCTGCTTATAAGTAAATTATCTTCTTTGGGTTTTCAGTGTACTTTATTAAGGTGGCTGGAATCAAATCTCCTAAATCGAATTCAATTTGTGAAAATTAATGATAGCTTCTCCAAGTCCATCAATGTTTCTTCAGGTGTACCCCAAGGCAGCCACATTGGTCCCTTGCTGTTCTTGTTGTTTATTAATGATCTGCCGTCTGTTATTAAACACTCCCAGTGTCTTTTATTTGCAGATGACCTTAAATTATTCCGCCATGTAGAATCTTTATCTGATTCTTGTCTACTACAAGAAGATTTAACTGCAGTCGACTTATGGTGTGATAGAAATAAATTGCTTTTGAATTCTTCCAAATGCCAATGTTTCGAACTACAATATAAAAACATACTCACTCGAAAGGGTATACTCTAAAAAAGATTTGGGTATTCTATTAGATTCCCAGTTGATCATATCGATCATATTGTTTGTAAAGCGAATTCAATGCTTGGATTCCTTAAACGAAATACTAAAGACTTTATTGACCCTTACACATTAAAAGCTCTATTTATATCTCTGGTTAGACCTGCTGCATTATCTGGAATCCCTCTTTAAATATATATCCATCAAGAATCGAAAGAGTTCAGAGAAACTTCACAAGGTTCATGTTTTTTAAATTGAACTGGCGTATTGAGACACCTTCATATAAAACTAGATACTGCTTAATTGATTTAAGTTCTCTCGAATGTGATTCATCTCTGATTCATAATCAAATTCAGTGTCCTGCATTGCTTGCAATGATTTATTTTTCGTCTCCCCGTCGACGACTTCGAAGCTTTTTTAACTTCCCCGAAGTTAATCATACAAGGTGACGCAAAAATAACCTTCCGATGTTTTTTGGCTGTAATTTAAAAAAAAATTAAAAACTTTGATTCTTCTTGTGGATTATTTTTATTTGGTCTTTTAATTTTTTGACGTCAAGTCGAGAATATGATGTCATGTAAATGGCCGCCGCCACAGTTGATTGTCATTTGAGCCCTTTTTATGGCATTTTCCATCACTTTGGCCAAAACTTCCGGCGATAGGTCCTCACATTCTTGACGGATATTGTCTTTAAGAGCTGCAAGAGTCTGAGGCTTGTTGACATAAACCCGCGACTTCAAAAAGCCCCACAAAAAGAAGTCTGGAGCGGTCAAATCAGGCGAGTGCAAATCGCCAAAACGGGAGATTAGGCGCCCGGGAAATGCATCCTTCAGCATATCGGTTGTGGCACGTGCAGTGTGTGTCGTTGCACCGTCCTGTTGGAACCACATGTTTTCCAGTCCCAATTCATCAAGTAGCGGCAAAAAGAACTCGTTGATCATTGCTCTGTAGCGCTCACCATTCACAAAAACCGTTTGGCCCGCGACGTCTTCGAAGAAAAAAGGTCCGATGACTCCTCCAGCGAAAACAGCACACCATACAGTGACTTTGAGCGGGTGTAATGGCTCTTCGTGGGTTACACGCGGATTTTCAGTGCCCCAGAAGCGTAAATTTTGCTTATTATCATGATTATTTTTGATGAAAAATCATCTTCCTCTTGGTGGTGATTAAGGATGGCTTGAGCGTATGTTAGACGCGATTGGCGGTCAGCAGCTAACAGCTGATGCACCGTCTGGACTTTGTACGGAAACATCTTCAAATTTTGTACCAAAATTCGCTGTAAAGACCGTCGACTGATACCCATTTGCGTGGCACGTCGTCTGGTCGATGTCGACGGCGCTTCCATGACATGTTCGGCTACAGCAGCAATATTCTCTGCAGAACGGCTACTCCGGGGTCTGCCACGCCTGGCAGCATCTCGTGTTGTGCCAGCCTCTTCGAGGCGAGCGGCTAAACGTCGCAGTGTTTCACCAGTAGGCGTTGGACGGCTAGGAAATCTGCGACGAAATTCACGTTGTGCCAAAGTCACCGACCGATTATTGCTCAAATAAATAGTCATCAATATTCGTGTATTTCGCATGTGTTTACTACACAAATGTTAAAACAGAACTGACATTAGGGGCCAATCGCAAAATTTATAGCATTTTCTGATAGGAGGATTACTTTTGCGCCACCTTGTATGTACCTATAAACGTAGTTTTTCAAGTTGAGCAATTTTACAAGGTCCTTCCTTGTTTATAGGTACCAATAGTTGTTAATTTTATGTTATCCCATCCAAATAACTCTTAGATATAATTGAACAAAAAAGATATTGGTTAATTCTATTGGCAAATAGCAATTTCAATTCACCAGCAATTTACACGACTTTTTGACAATATAAATTACATCGCAAGGCAAATTGTTAACGTTCGCTTCACTCAATTCCAATGAAAAATTCTTTATTACCGTTCCTTTATTAACACATTCATCTTAATTTAACCTTCTAATTAATTCACCTAAATTTCAAGAATCGCAAGCCATTTGCAGAAAAGAAAGAAATCAGCACACGGGAGATTCCTTATTACATTTTATCCGCCTAAACAGAATTAATGGTCCAGCTTGCTAGGCACTGCTGCCTATACATATTGTATGTATGTAGTTTGTACATTTGAACGCCAACGCACAAAGTCCAGCGCGAGTCAACACTCCCTTTCGATTCGACATCTCATACCATAGAAGAAGGCTCAATTTTCCTTAAGGTAAAATTACAAATGTTGCGTCAATAAACGTCTCTGTGGATGTCCTTGCAACATTACCCAACCATCCTACCGCCGCGCCGCTGTCGTCGTCTTCGTCGTCGCCAAATGTGGACCATGAAATTAATTTATGCCTCCAATTACCCTTCGATATCAATAAAACACATTCATCTCGTTAACTGACGCCGCAAACTGCCGCTAGCACCTTCTTAATATCCTTTTTACACCCCCGCCGCGCCGTCAAAGAACTTCGATAGGTATGTGGCACAAAGTACCCACAGGATGCTACACAGAATCTCAAGCAATGGGAACGAGAAAAAAAAAAATTTCCATAATTTTCCGATATCTATGCAGGCGGGCAATTACGCCATAATTAGCGTGCGCCCTCTCGCTAGCTTCGAAGGCAATTTGAACGTCATCGATTGCTAATTGGATCGTTTCGACAAAAAAAAAAACAAAAAAAAACTTTTTTGTTCTCTTGGGAAGTCCATCTCCTTATGCGGCACTGACTCACACCTGATTGGCGTGGCGAGTTTGTAATAACTACAAATCATGCTGGCATTAGACAATTTTAACAGCATCGACACGCCTCTCGTAATAAGAAAGCCGATTTTCATCCGGATGATACGACACGACACACATGGCGTGTTAGGTCCTATGCTGTTTGAGACCAAAAAGGACATTTGCTGCAGCGATCTTTGGATGTTTGTAGAAAAGCCCTTTGGTTCTGTTTGGTCATCTCATACATTTAAACGACGCCACAAATTCGATGGACTGCGTGTGTACACTTTAAGAAGGGGGCCACCACCGACACGGCCCGGGAGTACATCATATCCTTTTTGTTTTTCGGGGGAAAATTGCTAGGATTAGATCTGCTGGGAATGGTAGAAATATGAATTTACTGCATATTAAAGGATATAATAATGTCCTGGGTGAAAATATGAAATTGCTATGGGAAGTTAATTTCTATGATGGCCGTTGGTATTATTGTTCTTGTTATTCCAAGAGGATAGATGAGAGGACGAGCAATGCCAACAAAAGGATAATGGGATTTCTTATCTCAGATATGAATTGGTTGTATCTATCTGAATGTCGGGGTTGTTGCTGTCTTCTTTCCGATTCGGATGAGCTTGAGGTTTCTTCTTCTTTATTTTTTTTTTTTTGTATTTTGTTGGGTTGGAGACTGGAGGGTGAGGTCATGGAGCGGGGTCTATTGGTTCTTGAGAATAATAGATATACGGACTCCATTTCGAATTATAAGTGAGCTAGCTGTTGGATTGGGGTTTCGTTTTAAGATAAAGGCGGTCGGTCTGTTGGCTTATGAAGGACGACTTCAAATTATGGCTTGTGCATGGAAATTCAAGGGATACGAGTAGATAGGTACCTAACTTTATTTAGGATTCGATAACGATAGTTGTGGTCTTTGGATTCAATTTAAAAGCTGCCCAACTTTTCGCTGGTTCTAGAGCGGGTGTTGTTTGTTTGCCGAAATTAGTTTCTGTTGATTATTCTAAAATTTAATTTTATTTTATTTTATTTCATCAATCAGAGTTTAACAATCTCTTATAGATTACTTACAAAGATAAAAAATTAACAAATTAAACATATGTACAAAAAAAAGAGAAAACAGAGAAAACAGATTGAGCAACATAAAGTGGAAATACTTTACGGTTGATTGAGTTTAGTTTTCTAGTTTTCTACAATCTCTAGAGCAACTTAAGAAAAAGTCAATATCAGATGAAGCAATTATAGAGTTAGACAGGACAGGTTCATTACGAGCGTAAGATCTTCTACGAGGTGGCGCAAAAGTAATCCTCCTATCAGAAAATGCTATAAATTTTGCGATTGGCCCCTAATGTCAGTTCTGTTTTAACATTTGTGTAGTAAACACATGCGAAATACACGAATATTGATGACTATTTATTTGAGCAATAATCGGTCGGTGACTTTGGCACAACGTGAATTTCGTCGCAGATTTCCTAGCCGTCCAACGCCTACTGGTGAAACACTGCGACGTTTAGCCGCTCGCCTCGAAGAGGCTGGCACAACACGAGATGCTGCCAGGCGTGGCAGACCCCGGAGTAGCCGTTCTGCAGAGAATATTGCTGCTGTAGCCGAAGATGTCATGGAAGCGCCGTCGACATCGACCAGACGACGTGCCACGCAAATGTGTATCAGTCGACGGTCTTTACAGCGAATTTTGGTACAAGATTTGAAGATGTTTCCGTACAAAGTCCAGACGGTGCATCAGCTGTTAGCTGCTGACCGCCAATCGCGTCTAACATACGCTCAAGCCATCCTTAATCACCACCAAGAGGAAGATGATTTTTCATCAAAAATAATCATGATAATAAGCAAAATTTACGCTTCTGGGGCACTGAAAATCCGCGTGTAACCCACGAAGAGCCATTACACCCGCTCAAAGTCACTGTATGGTGTGCTATTTTCGCTGGAGGAGTCATCGGACCTTTTTTCTTCGAAGACGTCGCGGGCCAAACGGTTACTGTGAATGGTGAGCGCTACAGAGCAATGATCAACGAGTTCTTTTTGCCGCTACTTGATGAATTGGGATTGGAAAACATGTGGTTCCAACAGGACGGTGCAACGGCACACACTGCACGTTCCACAACCGATATGCTGAAGGATGCATTTCCCGGGCGCCTAATCTCCCGTTTTGGCGATTTGCACTGGCCTGCAAGATCGCCTGATTTGACCGCTCCAGACTTGTTTTTGTGGGGCTTTTTGAAGTCGCGGGTTTATGTCAACAAGCCTCAGACTCTTGCAGCTCTTAAAGACAATATCCGTCAAGAATGTGAGGACCTATCGCCGGAAGTTTTGGCCAAAGTGATGGAAAATGCCATAAAAAGGGCTCAAATGACAATCAACTGTGGCGGCGGCCATTTACATGACATCATTTTCTCGACTTGATGTAAAAAAAATTAAAAGACCAAATAAAAACAATCCACAAGAAGAATCAAAGTTTTTCATTTTTTTTTTTAAATTACAGCCAAAAAACATCGGAAGGTTATTTTTGCGCCACCTTGTGCAAAAGGGACACAAGTGGTAAGTGATTTTCGGCAGGAAGGCGCCTGTGGATGTCCTGAAATAAAAAGCTAATGCCTCTTTCTTGTTTCATCTTAGCTTTTAATTCCAAAAATTCGTTGGGTATAAACAAAGTTTCCATGCACCTAACCTCGCGCCTACTCCAAATTTAACAGCGATCTTAAGCCAGGGGTTGCTGTAAGGCAGCATTCCATTGTACTCTCAGAAACACGGAATTCAAAGCTGCAATCTTCGGTCCAAATTGATAAATAAATATATATATAAATATTAGGCGTAAACAGCCCATACAGGACCTTAAGCCCAGCTTCTCCAACCATTGTGTGTGCGAAGTTATATTTTTGACACGAATGAAGGGGCCCACAGTTTGATTCCAATTCCGAACGGCAATTTATTTTTGAAAAGCTTCTCATGACATTTCTTAATCTTGGATATTTGTCAGATATTCGCAAGAGTTGGGGCAGCGAATAAAAACTTTCAGGTGGTACAGGTCGGGATTTTAACCAGCGCCCTCTCGCTTAGTGGTCCAACGTACTTAACCACTAAGCCACTGCACCCAGATAGTTTTATAAAAATGAACAATCGCCCAAAACTGAATTTAAGGAATGTCTATTTGCTCTTTTTACATTTGGGTTATATTTCATTATGAAAATTGATCAAAAGTGCAGTGCGAACAATCGGCCAAGTAAAAATAAATCAACACAATCAATCGGGCGATTGATAATTAGTTGGTTGTAGGCGATTGTTACTTGGGCGAATGTATGTATAGCTACAATGATACTGGGCAGGATTTGAACCCAAGACCTCATGCGAAGTAGGCCAAAAAACTTACCACCTTCACTGCGCCGCAAAAAAAATTCAATTGGGTAAACCTGAACAAATTTCAATAATTTTTTTTTCGAAAAGAAGGTGTTACTACCAGTGCTGTCTTTTTTTTTTTTTAACTTCGAAAGGTAGCACGTTTTTAAAATTGTGGGTAACATTTTTGATAAAATAATAGAAATACCTGTATCAATATCATCATTCAACAAATCAGAGCGATTTAAATATCAAGGACACGCAATCGGTGAGTCGTTAAGATGGTTTAGCTGTTGTATAGAGTTTTCTCAGCTGTTCGGGAGAGGACCTTCCTCTTAGCCGAAAATAACAGGAATCGGGAAACGTTATTTTTTTTAATTTTCTAAGAGATGTCGTGTTAACAGAGCTGAGATAGACTAAGTCCCTTAATACCTCAAAATTTTAGCTTTCATTTCAAGCTTGTGAAATTGAGGCTAATTCGTCAATTTTTAATTCGTTCCTGTTGACAGCACATACTTTGGTTTGTTAAAGATACATGCGCTATATATATTTCAGAAATAGGAATTCATTGTATTAGTTGAGGTAATTGCAGTCTTCACTGGGCTGAAGAAAACTATGAGTTTCGGTTGTAGAAAATAATTTAGGTGCAAGAAACTGCAATAGAATATTCTGATATTGATAGAGAATTGAAGTCGAGGAGATGGTGTTGAGAAGAGCAGATTCACTCATTCTGTATGTTATGCTTTGGAATTTAAGGAACAAAAAATAATGCAAAATCCAGGGTTGTTAAAAATTCATTAACTAGCTAAGCAGCTTGTGTTAATAGAAACAACGGTCCGGCTCACAAACCATCAACTATTTCTACTGAAAACTTCATTTTTCTTGTGTGCATTGATGCTTATCATCGTATCAGCCACACAAGTGAATCTTCCGAATAATTGGCAGATTACTACATTGCAGAATAAAGGTGATATTAGACGGTTATCAAAAGTTCTTATCCGGATGACATCCTGACGTCACTAAGAACTAGAATTTCTCCTAAGGTGGTCCTCCCGTGTTATCGTCTGTCATCCGACATGTCATTGAACATGTCATCGGATGACAAGGACCCACGGATGACATCGCTCGATTTTCCACAGTATCATCTAATATCCGATGACACGTTTGCGTCGTTGAAAGTTCATGCGAAAAAACATACACTCGGATGACTTAACGGATAACACTGTGTGATCGGATGACAACCGATTACAACAAATTACACAAGTTCTCTGATGTTAGTATGTCATATCGGTTAGTCGTTAGGATGACCCTCTGATCCCACCTTAAGGCCTACTGCCCACGATGCACAGTAAAAAAAATCGACTTGCAAAAATGTAAACAGAAACCAATTTCTCTTGCAGATCCTACTCAATGACTGTAACCAAATTTGTATGTTCGAAGCATGCTCCAAAAAAAAAATTAACTCAAAGTTCTTGTTGTGTTCAAAATATTCATGTGGGTGCTTTGGCCCACTAAGCGAAGGGTCGCTGGTTCAAATCCAGACACATACCACCTAAAAGTTTTTATTCGCTGCCCCACCCTTTTGCGAACGTCTGACAAAAATCCAAGAATAATAACTGTCATGAGAAACTTCTTAAAACAAAATCTAGCTGTCGCGTTAAAAAATTATCCTTGCATGGACAATGGTTGGTGAAGTTATTTATTGGGTCGTGTGCAATGTACATGGGTTATATTTATTTTATAATTTTTTCAATTATTTATAAGAAGGTTAAGAAGGATTTCAATAGATACAACCTTAAGAAAATTATGCCTTAGGTTTGACAACAAGATGGGCAAGTTTATTTTTAATAATGCAATAAAAATAACAAAATGAAATGTTTTCCATGTTTTATGGCTTTATTTAAGGAGCTACCTCGATTGGCTTCGCAGCAGCGCATTCTGGCACTCCAATTATCCAAGACCCTGTTGATGGTTTCGGGCTGTAGCTCGTGGATTGCTTGCGGATTGTTGGCATATTTCGGTCCTTCACGGTTCCCCACAAAAAAAAATTCAAAAGGGGTCAAATCGCAGCTCCGAGGCGGCCAAAAGATCGATTGTGGCATGGGCTGTGTGGCATGGCGCGTCATCCAGCATGAACTAGAGGTCGTCCATAGAGTCCGACCGAAGGTCACTTTTTTCGCAGAAGCCGAATGTTTTGCCGAAGGTGGAAAATTTGGCCGAATGTAGCCGAAGCCGAATGTTCGGTCGGACTCTAGTCGTCCAAATCCATGTCTTCAATTTCAGCAAAAAAAAGTCGGTTAACATAGCTGTGTAACGCCCAGATTTGAATGAAACGTTGTTCCCAGCCTCATTGTCGAAGAAAAATTATCCAAGGATACCACCACTCCACAATCAGCGCACTCTCGGCTACAGCAGCCTCATTTCGTGCCGCGGAGGTGTCTCTGTCAAGATTTCGAGCGGGAAACAGCTGTCAGTTTCAAAATATCCTATGATTAAAAAAGAAACCACTAGATGGCCCATCGTATACTTGTGGCTGTATTTCGATCTCTGCAGATGAAACGACAGAATTAAATTAAAGAGGCTAAAACAAAGTGCTATCCCGATAGTATAATAATTGGCACTTGCATTCTTCCAATCGGCCAACTCTCGAAGGAAGTTCAAGAAGCCAGAAAAATTTCGAGAGTCGACACAAACGCAGACCTTCTAAACAGCTTGTTAATATATCCCCAGATGAATTTTTGGAAAGCATAAGATGTCACACACCTATAAGAAACGAGAACATATCATTCATACATACTGATGGCGACCGATAGCAACAACAGCAGTCCGTTGTTAAAGTTGTTATTAAAAATTTACAATAAACGCTCCATCCGGTTCCTGTCCATTCAAATACGTGTGTAAAGGTTTCCATTCAAACAGTTTCTCATAAATTACACCTTCTGCTGTTCTAGTGGTGGTGGTCTTGGTGGCTGTGTAGCTGGTTGTTGTATTTACAAAGAGAATAAGATACGCCACCGCTGCTGGCTGACTATAGGTACATATTTCGTCCCGATGTTGTCCACCTAATTCGAAAACCAAAGATTGCTCCTTAGGGGATAATAATCACTAATGAAAACGACATTTAATGGCAAAACAACAGATATGTAAGGAAGGATACCTTGCGTCATTTCCTTATTAAGGGACACGTTATAATATTATCAAACAACATGAACCGGTACTTGGGCTGTGTTCGATGTTTCCACATTTTTATTGGCCCTATGTATAGACCGGCCGGCCATTCAGTCCTGTCTCCTCACTAGTATTTAGTATAGGACATGTGTATATGTGGCTCACTCGAGTTGACCATTGAAGACATTACGTTCCCAATTGTACAATTTATATGGTGGCCCATTGTTTGTCCTGGCTGGAATGGTGCTTTAAGTCAATAGAATTGTGTAGTTAGAGTGTATTAACCGGATGCCGAAGATTTATTTGTCAATGATATGCTGCTTAAGGATACGTGAGTGGAAATGTCACCATTATTATGTTTGGCCTTCTTGTGGCTATGGTTAAGTAGACTATTTTGGGAGTATACACCTGCAGGAGTGATTTGTCTTTGAGCTTAATTTAAGCAAGCTAACTTTAACACTTAGCAGATGCACCTTTTGTATTCGCAAAATTAATGAGCTCAGACCATGCCAATAGATAACAAAGGACAAACCGCCAACACACAATCAATGTGCATTGGAAGGAAAATCCCTGTCAAAGGTTACCGCCACTACACGGCTGGGAGACGAGACCCCATAAAGTAGCGCGGTATGACAATAAGATGCCGACAGAGCACGAGCACGGAACAACGGAAGAAGGTGAATTTGAAAAATAACTAACCATACCCTAGACCGGAGTTTATATCTAAATTACATGCACACTGAGTGGAGTCATTTGTCACATGGTAACTCGCCTCCGCACTTCCCTGGTTCGATGTGATAGCCTTTCACGGCTTGAAGGCATTTGCAACAACCCTCTCCACCCGCATTTCCATATAGAAAACCACACCATCCGTCCCGCACAGAACTGGCATATCTCTCCTTCCTTGGGTAACTTTCAGGAGCTGTTCGTATCTCTGACAGCTTGCAATTTCCTTTTCACCCCGATACCGTTACAAAGTAGAAAAAGACGACGACAACGAAGAAGTTTCGAATTCTATTCCTGGTCCCCTATCGAAGTGAACAGATTGAATGAATGAAGAAGAAGCAGCCCAATGTTAGTTGAAGGTACACATACAGCCTTGGAGAATGTATAGACTGAAAAATCGAAGGTGTATGCAGTAAACAGTAGGCAAGGGTGCGCAGGGGTTGCACCCGGACGGAGTGCACCATTATGCCACCATCACTTAGGTGTAATTTGGAGAGAAAATAGTTCCTAAAAGTTACTTGGTCTAGATTACACAATTCAATAGAGAGGGTAGCGGGCGTTTGGCGTACCGTGTTCTCAACTCGAAGTAGATGGATGTTGTGTATAGCGCAATGCAGCCGTATCGTCAAACAATTGAGTGTGAAGTTTTGAGGTCGTTATTTCTTATCGCCATGGAGAGTGTTCCTTAGAATAGTGACCATTATGCCGCCGCACGTGAGTGTTAAATTCGAACGAAGAGAACAAGTTTTATTGAATTTTTAAGTTGGTTTTACCAAAAAAAAAAAAAAAAAACAGGCAGAGCACTTTAAAAGGAAGTGGCAAAGGTATGTCTTGACCGTAGGTAGGTTTTCATTATGTATTAAAAGGTTTTTTAATAAAAGCTGACGAAGCTGACTGTTAAATTTCAAATTTCAGCGTCTATATTAAATTTGCTTTAGTTCCAAACTTGCAATCTTCGGTTTTGTGTGCTTAAGCACAAGATTGTTCAGGTAAATTACTCAATTACATCACTTACTCCATCAAGTACTCAATTTTTCAAATCCAATAAGCCAAGGTTTGTGAAACCACATGATCTCGAATATCTATATCTTCCTCATGTATATCCTACAATTTTGGTTACTATGGTACTACAGCGTGACGGTGTATTTAACGGAACCATTTTCAAAAAGAAAGGGTTTCAAAATCAGTCGTATATAAACGACTTCAAATAGTTCAAACGGATAATGACATTTATTCCCCTGCAATTCAATTGCGATCTTCCTCAGAGGTTAGAGCGGATTTAGCGAATTTGATCGATAGGAATGAATGTCATTATCCGATTCAACTATACAATATATATATAAGGATATAAGGAATTCATTAGTGCTACAATCTGAGGTTCTTTTTGGTCCCTTTTTTTAAGTTTCTGTTACTTATTCCTAAAAAATAAAGTGCGTCATACGAAACTTTCTCGGTACATGAAAATTTATTGAAATCGCTTTTTAAGTTTTGAAAAATTAGATTTTTGCAAAAGGCCCTTTTTCCATAATTGTTCACAATACAAAAACTAATCAAAATCGTTAGAGCCGTTTTAATTTAAATTTTACTAAATCGTAATATGAAATTATTAAATCGAAGTACCCAGATTTGTTATTAACAGTTTACGCATTTGTAAGGGAACGTTGATTGTCATTGCCCTTTTTGACGGGGTTCGTAGGATCCCTCCTTTGAACGTGACAATACCAACTGAGTCGGTCGTGCTCCAATTTTTTCGAGATGGGTTATTTGACGAGAAGGCTTCTTTGGATTCTGGATTTGTTAAACTTAACAGTATCTATTTACAAAAATTGGTAATTTATTTTGGAATTTTCTTTATTAGTTTTTGAGATGTTAGAATTTTTATGAATTATCGTTGTTCTAATTTTTTGGCAAGAAACTTATTATGTAGTATTCTCGGTATTATATTGTTTGGTGGAACAGGTTTTCGCGGAAACGCGTTACTGCTTCTTTTGCCAAACTCCAAAGAACGGCATGTCTCGGCTGCACAGGTTCCTTCCCTAGCACGCCGGGCTCAGCTCTAGATGCCTTGATGGATCTTCCCCCCTTCGATTTATATATCATGGGGTGTACGCTAAAAACCATCTTTCGCTTAAAGAGAGGTGGCTTTTGGTACCATGCGCAGTGGAATTTTTTCGAGAATTATCCTTTGTCCCCTGTCTTATGGATATGCCATCTGATGCAATGACACCAGAAATCCTTCTGCGAAAAAACTACCACGTCAACTTTCCACAGGTAACGGAATGGCTTCGGCCAAACTCTGAACCATGGATTGAATGCCATCGTATTTTCACGGATGGCTCCAAAACCGGACGGGGTCTGGTGCTGGAGTCTTTGTGCAACGCGATTACATAAACTTTACTACTCCTTGGGTTAACATGCGTCAAGCTCGTCTAAACTAGTGCTCGACCTCAAGCTTTCTCTGAATTTGGTCGGAAGGCTGAAACTAGTAAATCGTGTATGGGTCCCAGGTCACACTGGCATCCAGAGAAATGAGATCTCGGATGAGCTTTGCCTACATCTTTACTCATGTATTCCATTGATGTTTGGTTCGGTGGCGCGATTGCGGTGGATATAGACAGCCCAAACTATTGCGCCCGGTCATTTGCAAAAAGTCTGCATCTTTTCTTCTATCTCGTAGAAGAATTAACTGGAGGCTGCTTGTAGGCGTCTTTTCGGGTCACCAAGCTCTTGCTAAACACTTTAATGTGTTGGGCTTAAGCGACATCACCCCTGTCCTGCTTGCGGTGAGGAGGATGACACAGCAGAACACTTTCTCTGCAGTTGTCCGGCCTATGCTGGCATCAGGTGGCGGATTTTCGGGGCTGACGTGGTGAGTGCCGCACATCTAAGCTCTTTATCACTGAAGCTCCTTCTCATCTTTCTTCGAAAGACGCAAAAACTAAGTACATTAATAAATGGTGTCTGAATGGTAGTACAATGCACCTGTAGTTGCATCTTAGCGCTCCATCGGATATAGTAGCAAGTAGCAACCTCCGATAAACAAAACAAAAAATTCTCGGTATCATTGGATTCATTTTTGAAAAAATCAGCTTTAAATGATTTTCTAGAAAAATATGTATGGGAGGTACCTCTATTTAAAAAGATAAGGCAAAACAGGAAAGCAATGCCAAAATTTGTTGCCCTGAAGCCATTATTTACAAACTTTGAAGCAAATCCGTCAAATTGCTTCCCCACAGACAAACTGACGGACGGGATAGACAGAAGGGGGTTCTTTTTTCGGCTTCTCTATATTTGTATTATTATCCCTCATACTCAGTTTGAGTTAGAAATTTCCGAACGATTGTATCTAATAACTAATGTGTACCAGAAGCTTAAAAAAGATCAAATTTTTATATAAAATTCGCATTTCGTTTAGATGGAAAACGAGAAAAATTTTCACACAAGTACTCAAATTGGATAGGATATAACAGTTCGTTTTAAAATTCCATTCTCTTCAAGTACATAGCATTTCTTTATCCTGCGACAACAACGTCCAAGTTTAATTCGACCGATTCGACTGTTAAATGCTCATAAATCAGTCAAGCAGGCTCAAGTGAAACTTAAATGAAATTGGTGTTCCTCTCACCTTCTCGCTGGGTTGAGCTTTAAAAGGATTCGTGTAATGCAACCATTTACACCGACATCAATTCCAGCATCGTTCTCATTTTCACGTATAAACTTCGTATGTGTCATGGGCAACAGCATCCCGGATAAGAGGGATTAATTTTTATCCCTGAACAGGGTGCATTAGATCACGTTATGTGGTTGCATAATTTATGGCGACAAGTGACCCCTTACCAAAGTGTCACCTTTAGCTTCGTGTCGTCGACAGAGTGTATCCTTCCATACGACGCTTACTCACATACATACACTCGCACACTTTGCTGGTTAAAACATGACCATTAGGCACAACTCCACCCAAGCCAGCATCTCACATATGTCAGGAATAAAAGAATGCCAGAGTTCAATTAAATCGTCGCAATAGTATTCTAATACCATACCCCATCCGAAGCAGCACCCCCACTTCCCTTCTCGGTAGAAGAAGCAACATACTCCTTATAAGATATGCATGGGGCCGAGGGATATGTGAAACGGACCCGGACAAACCATCGGCAAGCATTACCAAATTGAGTTACATTTCTTATAAGTTCGGAGACCGAACCAACCAAACCAACCAAGTCAACCGACCGTCTAACCGACCGAACGAAAATGCCTATACGACAGTTTGGGGAGTAATTAAGAAGCCCCAATTCATTTATCATGGATAGCATTATATAGCTGCAACCTCTGGACGGGCGTGTATAACACGTTTTGCCACCCAGCTCCGTCGCATACACCTTTATGGCAGAATGAATGTTGGTTGGAGTAGTACATTAAGTGACTTTCTGGGGCCTCAACTGCTCGACTCAAGAAGGTGGGTGCGGTGTATGTGTTTTTTTTTGTTCCATCTTGTTGGGCTAACATTTAGCTCAAGAAGATGTCAAAAAGGGGCGGAGTGGACTGGAGTTTGGGTAAACCTAAACTTGTTCTGGATATCGAATCGGCCATATTGAATTCCTCTGGCTGACACCCCAATGCCACTCACTCTCTGAATAGGAGCTACCGCAATCTTTGGCTCGTTTGTTGATTGCTTTACGGCACCTTGTGGGCTCATTGCGTATGCTTATCCCGTGTTTAACCTTTAATTTCTTATTACCCATTTGCCAGCACACATTTGTACGCACACTTATTTAGGGTGGTCGATGGGATGGGAAGTGCAAGTGGTGGGTTGTTATTAAAATTATTACACTATTATTACAGAGGAAGGACAAAAGGGTAATTAGGTAGAATTTTTTTTTCAATATAATTTCTCACATATTTCTTGTTGGAAATTGGAAATTGGAAAATTGCGTTCAAGTTAGTTCGTGAGATGTCTTTAATATGTCAAAATTTAATGAGCTCATTTCAAACTTGTCTTATAAGGCATCAAAAATAACCTCAAGGTTCTTCACACTAGCCTCAATTTTCAATAGACCCCGAATAAAAAATTCTTTAAAGGCCCCCGAATCGTGAAGCTTTCCGTGGCAATTGACATGTTAAGTTAAGAAGTATAGTACCGGTATATTTGCTCTTTTGATCCCTAGTGAAATGAGCGTGCGATTGTTCGAAGTGGTTTCATGACAAGTTTTGAAGATACACGACTCTAACGTTTAAGGTTGAAAACAAAATATTTTCACAAAACAAAGACTCTTACAAAATGCCCCACACCTTACTTTTGGCTTAGCTTAAATCGGGGTTCCTAATGGTTAAGGTTAACGGCTTAAGTTCTCGCATTATAGAAGTAACTTCGGGGGTTCCGCAGTCAGTTGCTTTTTATCTTATGTACAAATAAAGTTTGAGAAGTCTTTGAATCCTGTAATGTTTTGACTTACCGAAAGCCCAAAATCGAGAAAAGCTACAACCCCGAAAATCCGAAATTCCAAAAGTGAAACTTAAGATTTTAGGTTGCATATCGGGTTCCCGCTTTTTAAAATTCCGCTTCTAACAAATTCCGCTAAAAAAGTTTTAAAACACAGTCTTCTAAATTCCCGGTTTCTTAAAATATTTTGCTTATACTGTTAAAAATAATCTTTGCATACACCCATGTAGGGGGGCATACTCCATCCACATATTCCATTACCTGCCTGTCTATTTTCGGGAATTTGGATTTTCGTGATTTCGGTTTTCGTGATTGCACCCCAAACCTTTCAAAAACCTCATTAAGTACGCGGTTTGTAAATAAAAAAAAATATAATAATAAAAAAAAATATGAATAATCTCCTGGTTTTCTGCAACCATTTTCCAAACCAGAAGCTTCAACTTTCAATAGTCATGTGTTGGAGGCCGGGATGAATAATTTTTTCTCGAAAACTGTAGACTTTAGACTACAATTTATAAAAATATATAAAAATGTCTTTGAATTAGAGAGAAGACATTGCAATTTTTAACTCTCTCGTATACATTAGTAGGATACTAAAGAGAAAGTTATTGCGAGCGTGCGAAAATTTCGAACTCAAACTGGGTATGAGGGATGATATTACGACTATAGAGAAGTCCAAAAAAGTGGGTCCGCCAATGCCATCCGTCGGTCTGTCTGTCTCTCTGTCTGTCTGTCTGTCTGGGCGCCGTATGGCGAAACGGTTCGACGGATTTGCTTCCAAGTTCGTATATAAGGTTTTTGAGGTTACATCTCGGGGCATTTTTTTATTTTTTGCTTTACAATTTTAAAAAACGGTACCTACATCACTAATCACTATTTTTCTGTCATTGTTTTATCGGTACTTCCACCACAAGTGCTTAAATGAAATAGCCAGTTGCATTCTACCCTACAGCAATTCAACCGCAATACTCGCCATGCTAGGAATGCACATCAGTTTACCCTCAAGCCTGTATTCGGACGTACAGTGAAATACAAGGATTCGTTTCTTAACCGTACAATACGAATGTGGAATGCTCTACCCCGCTCTGTTTTTCTACGCATTACAGTTTACAGACATTTAAAACCAACGTGCATCGGTATCTCCTTTTTTTCTAATCCTTTACTTCCCTAATGCCCGCACTGTGTTACTTCAAAGGGTATTCAAAGTCCCTTTAGTGCGCGTACATTATAAAAAAAAAAAAACTATTTTTCTAGAAAATGGTTCCAAGGATTTCGGTCTAGTCCTAGTACAAAAAGTACTATGGTATGGATACTACTGATGGAGCCAAAAATACTGCATACTCAGTTTTTTGAAAAAAAAAAAAACGAATAACGGTAATTATAAAACCCCCATTATCTCAAAAACTTATAAAGCGAATTTCGAAAAATTTTAAAATTTTTTGTATGATCTTAATTTGAACAAAACTGCATTCCTAGATTTTTGAAATAATTTTTCAAAAATGTTTTTTTCATGTAACGATTTTCTTAAATTTAAATTAAATATGTTTTCTCAAAAACGGCTCAAATGATTTTGATAAATATTTTCATTTTGAACAATTATGTTAAATGTGTTCAATTTACGAAATTGTATCAAAATCGTTGGTGCCGTTTTTGAGAATTTACATAAATTTGGGATGTGTTATCAT
The DNA here is from genome assembly GCA_963576555.1 of Ferdinandea cuprea. Lineage (NCBI taxonomy): Eukaryota > Metazoa > Arthropoda > Insecta > Diptera > Syrphidae > Ferdinandea > Ferdinandea cuprea. The sequence goes on from OY754959.1 coordinate 11,670,678, forward strand.
TCTTTTAGAGGCTATTCAAAAAAGAACCTCATCTACCGAGAAAGTTTCGAATGACACAGTTATGCACTCTATTTTTTATTGAATGGTGACAAATTTATTTAAATCACTTTTTAGGATTTGTAAAGTTAGATTTTCTTAAAAACGGCACCTACGATATTGATGTAATCTCGCACATGGGACATTTTTAATATTTATAATTGTTCGAAATACAAAAAATTGTCACAATCGTTAAAGCCGTTTTCGAGAAAACGAATTTAATTTAAATTTAAGGTTATCGTTATCGTTAAGTATACAAATTTGTTCGACCTAATATTATAAAAAAAACCTTAAATTTTTTTGGAGTTCTTAAATTTTTTCCGGTTTTTTTGGCAACTATTCAAACATATACGCGAAATTTCATCATTTGGGCGTTAATGTGTTGAATATATGTCGCTGCCGGTTCGAAGCTTATTTTACGCAGAAAGGCATAGAATATAGAAAGCTGAAAAAAAACTTTATAAAAATCAATATCATAACTTCGCATTTACCTTTACCAAAAGTAAACAACAACAACTTGAGCGAAAAGCTCAAGGTAGTCCGAAAATAAAAAAAAAAACATATCCAAAACAAGACCTTCTACTTGCTTATCAGTTCACATACCCATCATTTGTTATCTTAATTGAAGATCACCTATTTATTTTCTTAAAAAATTGCACTCAGCACGAAAGATATCTTCCGAAAAAGTGCACTATAAGAATACCCAACACGGCGATATGACAGTCAGTTAAATCTTGCAAAATCAAAGTCTCAAGATGCCCTGTGGATGTGGAAACGGTTTGTTATAAAACATTTTTAATTTAAATATAAAATATTTCTATTCGTGTTTTTTAAAGATTGTAAGTGCGCAACTGAGAAACGTGGTGATAAATGCACTTGCGGCCCAACATGCAAATGTAACCAAAAACAAGAGTCCAAGGACGTCCCTTGTACCGATGCAAAGCACGGAGCAGCACAACACACACATTAGTCGAGTCATGTACCTAAAAGATGTATTCTAAAATTTTAAATAAACATTTCATCCAATAATTGGACTTGTTAAGTGCGAAAATGTTAACCATCATCAGCATCAGCAGCTCAAAGAAGAAGCATTGCGGAATAGAGTAAGTAACGCGCTGACACTTGCAACGAGTACCGACGACGATGACGATGATGACGCGACGTTATACTTTTGGCAGCGTCATCAAAACCAGAACCAGAACCGAAATCATCATCAGTCTCGAAATGAACAACACAATTGCTTTGGAATCGCTGACAATTCGTATATTTCTCTGCGAAAGGTTTGTTTTTTCCTGTTTATTTGTGGAGCGTTTTCCCTTGGATCAGCAGCCGCGCTAAAATTCAATCTCCTCTTCATTGTATTTTCCAGGACAGGAAACCGAAACACACTACCAACCCACCCACCAGACCTAGTGAATGATTCCATTTTGTTGTTCTTACTGTGTTTCTGTCTCCGTGCTGCGCGCTCAATTTCTCCCAGTATCCTGTTCGCAATACAAAGAGAAGGATGTGGTTTTGGGCTTTATCGTGTTATTATCCTTTTGCGGGTGGACAATAATAATTCTTGGTAGTATTGTGCCCCGGCACTTGACATATTTACAGTTTACGGCGGGCGGATTTATGGCAAAAGTTTTCCAAATCACGTCCGCTGTCAATTTTTGAGTAAAGTCTTTTCGAAGAGGATACGCGAAGATGGTGTGGGTTCTTTTAGGACTGCCGGCGTGTTGCTGGTTTCCCAAGGAGGATTATATGCTTAAATCTCAGTGGGTATTCTTGCCATGTAATCGTGCACGATGTAGTTACCAAAACTTGGACATTAGAATGTGAATTTATTTCATCCTGACTAAATAGTTGATATAGTCCTGTTTTAAATGAATCTAATCGATTGGTTTTGGCTCCATTAATCAATCAGTAAAACTATCTATTTTAACTATCCACACGACCGCTTTAAGGCGCCACATCAGCTAAAACTCTTCAGTGAACCTCAGCTGGTCTTCTATATTTTCCTTTATTAAACTAAAGCCCAGGATGCATTTTAAAATTGCCATCAGCCGCGACCGCCTGCAGGGGTTGGTTGACAATTTCGTACGTTTTGTTCGCCTTCTTTGCCATTCTTTTGTGCTTTTCCTATTCGTAGCAGATTTTGTGTTTTTTTTTTGTTTTGTTGCCCTCCCTTTCTTAATTGAAAATATTCCTCGAGCCAACATGGGACCCAGGTGTTTAGTCAGTCTTAGCCTAAGCCTTTTACAGGAAGCTATTTTCATGGTATAAAATGCAGAGTTGGGTGCGCCGCGCCGAGATACTAATGCAAAAATGTATAAAGAGGACTCAACACGAACGGAACACAAAACGGATCTTATCAGAGGCTAAAGTGTTTTTCAAGGATTCCATGTGGGTCTCTTCGTAGCACCAAGCTGACTCACAATTAAAATAATTCGAGGAATGCGTGTGCAAGAAAACAGACTTTATCTCTGGGTTGAAGAGAAATGAGGTTTCGGTCTTAATGAAGAAATTCCCTTCAGCAAAAGGGACGTGTCCCTGTAGTAAAAGCATAACAAAAAAAACGAAAGGAAAAAAATGTAAAAAAAAAGAAAATATAGAGAAAGAGCAAAGCATACGTTTTGCTATTTGCAAATAGAAGGACATAAATCTTTCCGCCTGGGACAAAATTACACCACAATTAAGGAGTTTTCTTTTGAACAATAACAAGAATGAAGATATTTACGAGACTCATGTGGTGAAAAAGGAGCTGCTGCTAATTGGAGAAGGAGGTGGTGCTTAGCGCTCGCTTCTGGTTTGGGTTGGGTGCGGATGAGCTTCAAATGGCATTAGGAATGCTGAAAGGAGCTTGCTCCTTCTCGTTGTGGTTTCGTGTCATTGGAAGAAGTTCAAGTATAGTAGCAGATGAAGATGAGTAAGCCGTCCGCTGGATGGAAGGATTGCAGAGACATCTGTGGATGATGCAATTTATCAAAAGGGCTTAGTTGTGAATTCCAAATGGAAGTCAGCTGTAATGTAGTCGTTTTCTTTCTACTTCGGCGGTTTAATACTTTTTTAATTGTTCCTGGGAAGTTGAAGGATTTCGTTTGGGCGTTTGGCTGGTTGTTGGTTGTTGGTTAGTAGCAGCTGATGGTGTCTTTTGGTATTGTTATAACGGAGGTGAAGAAATAGTTTTTAGTTTTTTTTTGGCTTTTCCTGGATTTTATGTTCTGAAAAAAAAAAAAAAAAAAAAATAGAATTCCTCTCTTTCTCATTTCATCAGCCTTATTCCGATGATTCTGTGATTGGGAACCCAGAAAAAAATAACATGAACCCTTTTGTTACCATTCAAATATGGCACTTTGAAAACGAAATAGTAACCGGATACTCGGTATGGAAACATAAGCGTTAAACTATCAATGTTGTGTTAAATATGCAACTAGCACTATGTGTTATTTTATAGCTACACCATCCATGGTTGTTGCTTCGAAACTACTTCGACGAAGGGTTGACGTATAGCGCTGTATAGTATAGTGTCCGCCAAATAACTTTTTTTTGGAAACAGGGCGCAAAACATCGAGTGTAGCTTCGGCTGTGTGGCACGTAGCGCCGTCCTGTTGAAACCAAATGTTGCCAATATCCTCCTCTTCAATTTTTGTGAACAAAAATTCGTTCAACATTGCCCGATAACGATCGCCATTGACTGTAACGGCCACTCCTTGCTCATTTTCATTTTTTCCTTTCATTTTCATTTTTTCACTTCATTTCTTGAAGTGTATACACAACCATATTCGTTTAGCGGAAGGATAAAACTAATTATCTGTCAAATCAGACATGAGCTAAGTGTTACCATTCGCGAAATAAGCACTAGTTGAAAAAAAAACGTTAGATTGCGGACCCTTTACTAGCTAGTACCGGACTGATTATTTGAGGCGAGCGACCCGTTGTAATAGCTTTAATTCTGACGATATTTTTAGAAAGTAGTAAGGCTTAAACCTTATGATACAATTTATTAGCCTTCTACATGTCAGCTTGTCTTCCATTAGGAATTCTGAGGAGATTTTGCCATGAGTGTTCCCAGAAGAATGTAGACTGGTTCCGGAAGTGAGCGGTCTAGTGCTGAGCCTTGTCTGGCCAGCTCTTCGGAATATTCGTTTCTATAAAGTTTTCTATGCCCAGAAACACAATTGAATTGGACGAGCGAACCCAGCTCTTCTTGTCATTGTCTATAGGATTTCAAGATGTTCAGAGAAAACACACACGATCCTGCAATTAGTCGATTTTCGAAACTTCCGTGTAGACTGTTAAATCTGAAACGCCAGTCACCCGTCCATTTTGCTATTCGTATTTTCTACGTGCAATTTCGGAGTATGTACTGTAGTCCTTTAAGTGAGTTAAGAGAGAGCGAGAGAAAAATATTATGCTTTGGCTCGAAGATCCAGACTCTCTGACTATGTTAAATTTCTCTCTATGTCTCTCTAAGTTAAAGGTACAGCACTGTAAGGATAATAAAGAGGACCGTAGAGCGCCTGCAAAAGCATTTTTTGTTTTATAAATATATTACACTTGCAATGGGTTTAAAGGGTTTTTACATTTTGTGAATACCTTAGCTCTTAAAAATAAGACCTTAATTCTCCGAAAAAGGATATACAGCTTCTGGACAGACCACCAGGCAGACACCTGTCTTCCCAATAACAGTGACGCTGGGGTTTTACCGGGAATCATGTGAGGAGTTTGCCATTTGAAGTAGAATGATGTGGAGGATTCGTAACATACTTTAAGCCAGTTGCGTTCATTCAAAGGTGCGCAGGTGTTCGCCTTACATCCCATAATTTTTTTTTAAATTTAATGTGTCAACTGTACTATGTTTATAATGACTTATATCTAATCCATCTAACAAATCACCCTAGAATGTTCGCCTAACTTTAGCACACCAAGAATAACAAAATCGGCATTCAAAATATTTTCAAAAAAAGATCGCAATGCAATATTCTCTATTCGACTTTGACTTCGACCAACCGAGGAGTTCATTTTCAATAAAATTGTCAAACACATTACTCATTAGGATGTTCTTATGTCGTTTAAGTTTGGTAATCCGGAAGAGCTCTCCGATCCGGGATGTCAATCGTACATATTTCTTTCGAATTTGAAGTGTAAATGCCGCTGTATTTGTGTATGTATAATATGTACATATTTCCAACCGCTTTACTGCCAATCTGATGACGAAAAAGGGGATGAAAGAAATATGTTTTATTATTTTATTATATTATTTTATTATTCGTTAAATTTGGTAAGAATTTTCGGCTAATCTCGTCAAAATTAAATGCATCAGCAACATCTTGCCAAATATGACATTTATCGATTATGACGTTTATGGTGTTTGAATGGGTTAGTGCTTCTGGTTTTGATTCTGAATTTAAAGTCAGAAGCGAATTTCTCTTCTTTCCAGGAGAGGAACTGTAATTTTAGAACCAAACGAACAGTTTCAGAAGAGTCCGGAAGTCTTCCGGAATACAAAACGAAAATGACATTACTGTTTTCAAGAAATTAACACATTACTCGTTTTCTTATATGACTTGGTGTTCTGCTTCATCAAGCGCAGCCAACTTCGATAATCGTTTCATTCCACATATCCATTTCATAATTGTTATTTGTCAAACAAAAATTCAAAAGAGAGCGAATTGCGAACTGCGAACGGAGAAAGATTCGTAAATTCTGACATTTCATTCACATGACAACTTTTGTTCGTCGCAGTTACCTGCGAATATGAGTTGTAAATTTTAGCAGCAAGATGTGTCAATTTTAAGGTTATGTTCGAACCAATTTTTCGTTTCCTGGATTTGTTGATCGCGACTGTATTATGTGGATCGTGAATTAAGTGTGACGTTCGCGGCTAAATTTCGATATTAAAATCAATTTTTGATCAACTAATATAATGCTTTGTGTTAGGAGCAATGGAAATTTTCCGTTCATAAATGCATTGAAAATACAAATTTGTTCGCGATTCGCTTATTTGTAGTTCGCTCTCATGTGAACTTGTGTGCGTTTCCTTGCGATCTCTAAACAAAGGCAACCCAAAATATAGAGTTTAACGAACAATCGAGAATTATGAATGAGTTACCTATGAATTATAGAGTTATTCACTCCTATTACGATTGCCAAATAAAAATATGTATTTGATTATTTTTCATTTGTGGCATTGGAAACAGTTTATATTTTATATCAGTCTTATTTTCAGTAATGAGAAATAAGAGCATAAGTCATTTGTTTTATTTTTAGGAGATTTTTTTTCAAGTTTTAAATTTCTGTGGCAGCTTTTAATAGTATGTATCTAATTTTTTCGGCTATAAATGCTTAATCAGTTGAGTTATCAAATCGATTTATGCTGTTATTACTTATCATTAGAGTTTGATTGTAAAAAGACACTTATTCGAACATTTTTATATTTTTATTTCACTGTCAAATGCAATTTTCTGTTTTCAAATGCTTACAAGGAATAAAATTCTAGACGAAAGACTTATTTTAATTAAGAATTAGTTTCTTAAGAAAATTGAAACTCAAAACGCATTGTTTTCTTAAAAACACCTCATCGAATTGTAAATGGCACGTCACATACATTATGCAAGAGTTAAAACCAACATACTTATATAAAAAGCATATTAAAGTTTAAATAAATAAATAATTTTAAAAAAAAGTATTAGGCGTAAACGACCTAAAGTCTGCGAAGTTATATTTTTGACACGAATGGAGGGACCAACAGTTATTGCCAATTCCGAACGGCAATTTACTTTTGAGAAGCTTCTCATCACATTTCTTACTCTTGGATGTTTGTCAGACGTTCGCAAAAGATGTCGCAGCGAATCAAAACTTTGAGGTGGTACAGGTCGGGATTTAAACCAGCGACCCCTCGCTTAGTGGTCCAACGCACTTAACCACTAAGACACTGTGTTGACATGGAGTCAGTTTTCCTGTCGAAGGGTTAAGGGGCGATCAGACGGTCATCCAAACATGTCATCCGGATGACATGCTGACGTCAGAAAACTTTTTTTGTCGCACGGGATGACAACTTTAGCATAAATTCTACGTCATAGTGACGTCAGGATGTCATCCAGATGACAAGTTTAGAAGAGCGTCTGATCGCACCTTAACCCTGTTAGTTTGACCACATTTCACATTTATAGCAGCTTCTATTACTTTTCCCATACTTCGCCAAAAAAATATCGCTTCTCACAAGTACTGCTTCGAAAACCTTATGATTGCTACTACGTTTTGAGGACTTTTCATCAGACACTAATAAAACAGATGGGAAACACGGAAACACGCGGGTTTCATGTAGATGACACTTATATATTTATTTATTTATTTATTTCAAAATCGCTTACAAAGTAAGACAAGAGTCTTATACATTTTTGAAAGCCTTTAAATTAATTTAAGAATTTGAATTTAATTTATTTATTAAGCTATTTTCAGCGTTATTATATGTTTATTGAAAAGAAATCTAAATTTAAAAAGAGAAAAGTTAATAAATTAATAGAAATTATCAATGATTTGCCAAATAGTTGAAAAGTAAACATTTGAATCTTATTGTGCTCTTTACACTTATACACTCATACTTATGGGCAGGGAGTTCCAAAGGCGAATAGCATGGACGAAGAATTGACTCTCAGTAATAAGGAAATTGTATCGAGGTAGTAGTAGAGCAAAAGACCTTGTTGAATGAGGGAAGTTCAGCTTACTGTGTAGATAATCAGGCTGTTTTGTTTGAATGATTTCATGTAGATAGCTAAGTGATCGAAAATTTAATAAATTGTCTAGACTACAGCCAGATATACGAACAGCAAAAGAGGAAACGTGGTCATACCGACGTAGATTATAGACGTAACGGGCAATGTTGTTATATGCAACGTTTAATTTGCGGTTAGTGGCAGAATCCAAGTTGCAAAAAATTTCACATCCATATAACATAATAGGTAGTAAAAGCGTTTTGGCAAGAAGAAGTTTGGTTTTTGTGGGGATGAAACTTCGAGTGACTTGGAGAGCACGGAGGCTTCCATATATTTTACCAATTACTTTAATTAGGTGGTCGTTCCATGTGAGGGTACGATTGAAAACCATTCCAAGGTTTCTAGCACTGTTAACATATTCGATTCCTTCGTTTTCGAGATTCAGTGGTCTTAAGACTGCAAAATCAAAGATTTTGCGATGGATGGGGAGGGCTGTTGATTTGGCAGGGTTTAGGCACAGATAATTTCTCTTAGACCAGCGAGAAATGAAAAAAAGGTCCTCATTCATTAATGCAACGGCATCATTCTTTTCTCCAAACGGTCGACTTATCAGAAGTTGCACATCATCAGCGTAAAGATGAATAAGACAATGCTTTACAACTTTTGGAAGCTCATTTATGTAAAGTGAGAAGAGAATTGGGCCAAGAATAGATCCCTGTGGCACTCCATTCAAAACATTGAGAAAGATCGATGATTGACCATTTGCCACAACGCGTTGTTGCCTTCCGCTAAGGTACGAGTGAATCAACTTACAGGACTCTATTGAAAACCCAAAGAAATTACGCAGTTTTTTTACATAGAATTGAATGGTTTACAGTGTCAAAAGCCTTTGAAAAGTCTAAAAGCGTTAGAAGTGTAATATTATCCTTATCCATTGCGGTTCTTATTTCGTCAGTAACAAAAAGTAGGGCAGATTTGCAGCTGCGCTTTGGTCTAAAACCAGACTGACAGGTAGTTAACAGGTTGTTAATCGATAGATATGTTTGTATCTGCTTCATAATGGTTTTTTCAAACACCTTTGATAGAAACGGGAGGATAGCAATGGGTCGGAACTCCGTAGCAATACCAGTTTGCTTTTTAGGAACGGGAATAATTTTAGCCTTCTTCCATTCTGAAGGAAACTCGGATGTAGTTAAGATATTATTGAATATAAAAGCTATAAAGCGGAGTATATGAGGAAGCAATAACTTGACGAACTTAGGTTCACAGATGAGGAATTAACCAGATAGTCAACTCGAGAGCGAATCTCTCACGTTGCCTCCAAGCTAAGTCGAACTGATAAGCCCCACATAATTTGCACTTATATGGACTTTTACGTGCAAATCAAATGGGAATCACGCACACATAAATCGAATTATATGGGGCTAATGGCCGCGCCCATGAAATGTCATTTTTTATAGCAAGAAGTTGGGAACAGTTGATGAATTTCAGCAGATTACAACTCACAATTTGGGTGTGTAAAATAAACATGCACAATATGCGGTGAATATGGATTTATAAAAACATACTTACCACACAACTAATAATATAATAAAATATTATAATATTAAGAATAAAGCTGTGTTTTATCTAATTTATTCTAATTTTTAATGAAAAACAATCAAAATAATATTGATTAACGTGACTAATATATAATAAGTAAGTTCATCATACATTTTCGGTTGACAATAAATTTAAGTATAACTTTAGAAAGACGGATTTTGTTATGGATGGTTATATTGAAGAACTTTAGTACTTTTATGCTACGTTAATAAAACCAGATTAAGCAAAAAAAATTTAAAAATTAATCTTTCAGCGTTTCCACCGAAGAAAATATATTAATCTGACGTTTGGCTCTCTTTATCGCATTTTTGCTTAAAATTGAGGACGTAATTGACATTTCAAAAGAGAACAGTTGTGTTTTCTTGAACGTCAAACAAAGTGAAAATAAAATTAAAATCTGGAAAAAGAATGAAAATATTTTTAGCACACCATTTTATTCTTCAAACCAATATCAAGGTTTTAATGGTCGCATATACAGAAAACACCGCAGTCAGTGCTTAATTAATATTGGGGTAGCTAGAAGGAACAAAATTGCAATTCAAGAAAAGATATGAGACATGTTGAGAGTAGAGAGTAGTGTAGAGTCGTATAGAGTGTGTTCGCAACCCGAATTTTCATGCAAACGAAGTTTATAACCTAGATTTGTTTTTAATCTTGTGTTTAGCAGATTAAAATTTGTGGTTAATCTTGAGATTTTAAGTGTATTAAAGGCAGATTAACCTTAATCTCGGCTTAGTGCTCAGTTGAAACTCTGCGTTACACAATTGGGCACTGGTTTTTAATATAAGTGATCCAAATCCTTACAAATATTATTTTTGGTACGTGAAAACACTTTTTTAACAACATTTGTAATCACTTACTAGTAGTAGTACTAGTAAATTGTTTTGTTTATTTTCATTTTTAAATTACAAAACATTATAACTTTTATCTATCAAGTTAAAAAGAGTGGCTAATTAATTCAATATATAACGGGTGATTTTTTAAGAGGTTTAGAACTTTTTTAAAAAAAAAAACACAAAAAATTCGAAAAAATGAATGAAATATTTATTTGAATCGATAGTTTGAACCTTGCAATTTAATGTTTAAAGATAATTTCATGCAAATGTTGACCGCGGCTGCGTCTCAGGTAGCCCATCCGCTGAGTCCAATTTTGGCATACTCTTTCACACATATCGGCCGGTATCTCACGAATGAATGCATGGATGTTGGCTTCCAGTGCGTCAATCGAAGCGGGCTTGTCCCTATACACATTAGCCTTGGCATACCCCCACAAAAAATAATCTAATGGTGTCAAATCGCACGATCTAGGCGGCCAATTGACCGGCCCGAAACGTGAAATTAACTGTTCACCAAACTCGCCTCGCAATTGCGCCATTGTTTCGCGTGCTGTGTGGCATGTGGCACCGTCTTGTTGAAACCACATATCATGCAAGTCAAGAACTTCCATTTCGGGCAAAAAAAAGTTTGTTATCATCGCTCGGTAGCGTTCACCATTGACAGTAACGCTGCGATTCGCATCATCTTTGAAGAAATATGGCCCAATAATGCCGCCGGCCCATAAACCGCACCAAACAGTGGCTTTTTCGGGATGCATTGGTAGCTGTTGCAATGCTTCTGGCTGATCTTCACTCCAAATGCGGCAATTTTGCTTATTTACGTACCCATTCAACCAAAAATGAGCCTCATCGCTGAACACAATTTTTCGATAAAAAAGCGGATCCTCGGCCAGCTTTCCAAGAGCCCATTCACCAAAAATTCGGCGTTGTGGTAGGTCGGCTGGCTTTAGTTCTTGCACCAGCTGTATCTTAAAAGGCTTTACGCCCAAATCCTTCCGCAAAATTTTCCACGTAGTGCTGTAACAAAGGCCTAACTGCTGGGAACGGCGCCGAATCGACATTTCGCGGTCTTCTGTCACACTAGCTGATACGGCCGCAATATTTTCTTCAATACGCACAGTACGTAAACGTGTTGGTGGTTTAATGTCCAACAAAGTAAATTTGGTGCGAAATTTGGTCACAATCTTCCGAATAGACTGCTCAGAAGGTCGAGAATGCCGATCATAAAATGGAAGCAGCGCGCGATGAACATTTCGAACCGAGCACGAATTTTGATAGTAAAATTCAATAATTTGCAAGCGTTGTTCATTTGTAAGACGATCCATGGTTAAATTGCAAACCAAACTGAAGCTGTTTGACAGTGACACAAGGTACTAAACACACGTCAGCTGTCAAAACCAGTGTTGCCAAAACCAAACCAGCTAAAAAATCACCCTTTATATGTATCATAATGTGCATGATTATTTATGAGTTGTATTCAACTACCAAGCATTTTCGATAGAAAAATGCACCAACAATATATTTATGCAGTGCATTCCAGCTACCTTCGGTCCTCCTTCTTCTGTCTATCAGATACTATGATAGCTAAGAAAATTGATTGACTAAACGTACGAAATTTGTAGCACAAAGTAATTTAAAAAGTATTAAAAATACTTTTTATCCACTTTTTTGTATCGATGCACGGAACCCGAATATGTACATTAATTCATTAAACTTTCATATGTTGAATAAAAACATTCAAATAATAAAACAATCAAAGAATTTAATATATGTATAAAAAACCATTGCAAACTATTTACTACAAATATTTTACACCCAAACATTACTAATTTAGTAATATTTATGCAATAATACAATAAAATATGCATTTTATCTCATTTTATTTACCAAAATGGAAAAGTACAACAACCCAAGAATGTTTATTTTAAGGCAGATAAAAAATAGAGAAATATTTCTTATAACCGCAAAAAATATTCCAACTAAATTGTAACAACTTTATTGGGTAACTAATTTGTTGCTTCTTTATAAACATTTATATTAAAATAAAATAAAAAGTTGAATAACATAAACTCAACACTTCGCAGAATTTCCTATTTCCCAACACATCCGCCGTGACCAGCTGTTTTGTTGTTGCGATTTGGATATGTTGCAAAACTCCCCACAATTATTATTTGATCTAACTTCATGTCTCTGGCTCACACGTATTCACAGATGGGAAAATTGAGAGAATATTTTGCGGCCGTTATTAAATATTTTTTGCGGGTTGAAAGTGATAGGGGATTGCAGAGTTGAATATCTGGTTAATTCCTCATCTGTGCAGCCTATTTCAGTAATCAATGTTCAATTGATATGTCGATTTAGACAGCCTGCAAATATGAACGTTAAGGTATGAACGTCGTTTTTGTGATAAATTTTATGGGTTCTATGCTCTGTAAAATAATTAAAGCCGATTTCTTAACATGACTTCTCATTTCTCTTTGGGGTATTTTATTTAAGGGGCATATTCTTATTTTAGATAAACATTGTAAAGGTGCCACTGTATCTTTCATACAGATAGGTACGTACTAGTCTTCGAAGCGCACAGAGGCTAAGGGTGTCAAATTAGATGCCACTCTGATTCACAAACCTAACTGTATCTAGCTTCGCAGATGGGATCTATTCTTCGAGGTCATGGCATAGTAGCACCAATGCTTCTCTATATATATTGGGTTGTCGTCCGCCAGGCAAACTGTCAAGTCATTATTTGGAAGAATTAAAACCAACATCAGGCTGATTTATCTGGCATTAATTTACTATAAGTGCAAAACCTGAATGCTTCTGTGTGCATCGCTACTTACTTCGGAAGCGATGCAATTTGGGTCCCAGACTATCACTCTCACCGCTGATTAAACACTCTGTTCGCGTTGTTTCGCGCCACCATTAAATCCAATTCACTCTGCTCATATACCGGTAATTACCGTCACGTGACAACACAGGCTGTGTTACTACTAACAATGTCGAGTTGAGCCGACCGAACGGCACAGCACAGCACAAAGCGATAGCAGAACAAAATACAAAACATCGCAACGTAAACTTTTGGCAGGATACAACTGTTGTTTGTGCTTAAATTTCCCACTTATTCGCAGTGTGTCCTCCTCCGAAATAGTCGTCGTCGTCGTCGTTGTTCATTCATTGTACCCGTCTCATATAATACTGATGCTATATGTTGGTACCCAACTCAGTACCCACATGCATTAGAAGAAGCTGGCAAATGAAAGTCGACAATCGACAAGGATACACTAGCGAACAAAAATACATATATGTAGCATGTACAGCTATAATTGTGAAGCGAACACACACAGTTACAGAGTTTTCGTTTTGCAATTTCATTAAATTCCAGCATCCCGCCATAAATCTTCCGATAAAGGTGGCAGAGTGAGTGGGGCTGTGAGAAGTTTTCACAGGACGACATTTCGTTTTCCTGCTCCCCCCCCCCCCGTCTTGCCACACTCCACCCGCATGAAAGAATAATAATATAAAAAAAACAAGGATCGCAGAAAATATAAAACACGACTGCTGCTTTAACTCCTCAGTATGTGCACAGCTGAAAGAAAATCTATCCACCACCGGGAAAGAATGAGTTTTTGGGACAAAAGTGTACCGAAAGGACGAAAAGAAAAAAAAAATAAACCTCCCAAAGAAGAGGAAAATTGGAAAATCGAGCACAAAAAAAATATTCGAAAAAAAAATCCCATTCAACCTCTTCTATCCTGGCATCGAAGGAGCAAACAAGAAAAAAGAAATGGAAACCTCCACAAGGAAGCTCTAGAAACAAAAAAAAACAACAACCAAAAAACGACCACGACGACGAGAGAGCAAAGTTATGCGATTTTCCTCTTTTTTTAATTTTCCTATTTTCCTCACTCTCGAGCTGCTGGCGAAACTCCATACCTCCTGAAAAGGAACAAAATGTCCTTGGCTCAAATAATAACAGAAAAAATCGTTTTCCCATTCGCTTCCTTTTTTTCTTCGAGTTTTTCTTTCTATTTTCGCAATTTTTCCTTCTCAAAAAAAAAAAAAAAATATATATAAATGGAAAAACGCTTTCCAACCAAAAGGATGAAGGAATTTTCTCGGACCGAACAAACAACGACGACGTCAACGGCGAGCGGAGGAAACAAAAACAACGACAAACACCAAACAAGGATGCCAACCATCTGAAGCATGGCATCGCAAATCCTTGTGCAGTATTTTGATTGGTTCAATGGGTTTTATATGATCCTACGAGATGCTGGTGAAGCTTCTACTATTCCTGCTGCATGACACTGCTGCTACTATACTGCTTTTGCTTCTGGTGCTACTGCTTCCGTGCCGCTGCCGCTGCCGCTGATGATGATGATGATGAGGATGACGATGATGCTGGTGGTGTCGTTGTCTGTATGTGTCTAACACGCGGGTGGCTGCTCCTGATACAAAGATCCATCGAATCCTTGGCTATATTTATGCATTTCTCTGCCGTGCTCTGGGAAAAGTTTACTTTGACGATATTATTCTCCTCCTTTTTTTTTTGCCTTCGATATCTTTCCGAAGGATGAGGATGGAATACTTTTCCAATATTTTTCTCTTCCTTTTTTTTGCATCCCTGGTCTGTCCCTGCTGAAACTATTGACTTTTTAAAAGTTTCAGTTCTCGGACTTTTTAAGTTCGTTTTTTGCTTCTTTTTGTTTTTTTGTTGTTTTGGAATCTATCCTTACCTCCTTGTGATAGTCCTTCAATGATTGCAGTCCAAGTTTTAACTTCCGCCCTCTGTCCGACCGCCCACATATACGAACGAAATGTATTTGTTCCCTAAAGGACATTTAAGTCGGGAAAACTGGTAAAGTATTGGAAACTGTATGCGTTTCTTTTTTTTTCATTTTGTTTTGTTGTCATCTTCATTTTGAACAAAGAAAAGTTAAAGTTTATTTCATTTTGAAGGAAATGAACGGGAAACGGAAATTGTTCCTTCATCCTGATACGAGATGCAGGGACTTAATGTGATGCATTAGTAGATTTTAATAATGTAAAATGGCGCAGAAGAGTAAAGAACACAGATGTTGGTGAAATTTTCGAAAGTTTTCATCCACAAGATATTGACAAAATTAATGCAATTTACAATGAAGACCAAGACACTGGCTGCGGGTTGAAGACAGTTTTGCAGGCTGATCGAAACGGCAACCGATATCTAGTGACTGCGCGTATGGTAAATGTAGTACATGTATTTAAGCAGCAATTAAGAACTGTCGGACAAGTGAATAACGACAATTTGTACAAAATTTTGCACCACAAATTGACAAGTCTATCGACTCTTTGTCTATATTGACACGATGTCGATTCCAAGGGCTTGATTGCAGCTTGACTGTCCGAGAAAATACCGATATCTTTCGAGAATATCAGGTTTCTCTTTAGCCAAGATAAGACTTCCTTATTTCCGCCTGGAACATTTTACAATGGTCAGGAAGACGGAAGGATAGACTAAGACTTTGTCTGTCACAGAAAACACCACAATTCAACCCCACTGCACCATCAAAAATCTATCAAGGGTTTTGAATTGAGATTTTAATAAAAGTATCTTAATTATCGTTGAGGGCGCTTTCGATAACACCGGATACGACGCGATTGCCAGGGCAAGTGATAAAGGTACCGACGATTCTACGAACCAATGGATTAGAGCCATGCTGGAAAGCAATATAATTTCCTCCTATTCAGGTATGTCAGTGACGGCAATTAAAGGCTGCCCAGAAGGAGGGGTACTCTCCCCACTCCCCACTCTCCCCACTTCTATGGCTAGTAAACCTAGATAGACTAGGCTATAGCGCCATTGGTTATGCTAATGACCTAGCTATTATTATTATTGGTAAGCTTAGTGCAACCATTACTAGAAGTATACAAGAAGTATTACTACAAGTCTTAGAATGGGGCGAACAGCAAGGACTTTCCATAAATCCTACCAAAAACATTCTAGTGCATTTCGGCCCAAAGCTGCAACAGAAGCTGCAACGTATTGCCTATCTCGGCATAACAGGTGTTGAGGCCATTTTTGGGCTCTCCCCCATGCAGATTAATAAGACAATTGCCAAAAGCGCTATTAAGCTGCAACTGGAAGGTGGGCAATTGGCGTTAAGGCACTAGATCCGGATCTGGTACATCGATGGATCAAAAATGGAAAATTGAATTGGAGCTGGTGTCTGTGGACCCAACACCAAAGTCTCGATACCAATGGGAATGTGTCCCACGGTTTTTCAGGCGAAAATCCATGCCATTGAGATATGTGCAAATTTAATTTCCCGAAAAGGAATTAAAGGTGTCAGGATTCACATCTTCTTGGTTAGTCAAGCAGCACTATAGGCACTATCATCCAACACTGTGAATTCTGTAACAGTAAAGTGCAGCTGCGATGCCTTGCAAAACCTAGCCAAACATAACAAAGTTATACTCGGATGGGTCCATGGTCACCAGGGTATTGCAGGCAACGAATCTGCAAATGATCTGGCTAGAGATCAGAATCTGCGTTCTTTGGACCAGAACCCTATTGCAGAGTCAATTGGGCTGCTCATTTAAGGCTAATTAACGATTGGGAACAACAACTTCGTCTAAACCACTGGGAAAGTGTCCCGGGTTTAAGGCAATCCAAAAGATTAATTCAGCCCTACTGCTACAAGGAAACTCTACTATTAAGTAAGGAGAATATTAGGAAGCTCGTGGGCTTCCTCACAGGCCATTACGGCCTGAGATTATCATCTTAACAAACCGAACTTGTGCCCCGAAACTGAATGTCGATTCTGTCTAGAGGACGACGAGACTTCTGAACATATCCTCTGTGATTGTCCGGCCCTTCATTGGTTAAGGTTAAGGCGAGGTACATCAGCAGAATTCAGAAACTCTGCAACTAAGGAGATTGTGGCATTCGCTAGTCAAGTCACTCGTGTCTTAATCTAACATCCCCTTGAGATACAATAGACCTTTGAGGTCGCAGTGTCAGCTTCCAAAACGCAATGCTGTCTGCTGTCATTGAAGCGAAACCCTAATTCTCTGCCATTATCCATGGATGGCACTTGCATCGCTGAAACCGAACGACTTTTCATTCTCGGTATGTGTGTTAATGACAACCTTCGTTGGAATGACCACATATTTGATGTCACCAAGAACGCTGCGAAATGTCTAGGCTTCCTTAAGCGATGCAAGAAATATTTCACTCTTTCTGATATGGCAAAAATTTATAAGGCGTTTATTCGCCCCAAACTTGAGTATAACGCTCATAGCTGGTCCGGTGCTCCAATTACGTATTTGGAGCTACTTGACAGGATCCAAAAACGTGCGGTAAAACTTATTGGCGATCAAGATATCTCGAAATCACTTGACTCTCTTAGTCATCGTCGTAATGTCTTCTGCTTGTCATTGTTTTATCGTTACTTCCACCACAAGTGCTCAAATGAAATTGCCAGTTGCATTCCACCCCTACAGCAATTCAACCGCAATACTCGCCATGCTAGGAATGCACATCAGTTAACCCTTAAGCCTGTATTCGGACGTACAGTGAAATACAAGGATTCGTTTCTTAACCGTACAATGCGAATGTGGAATGCTCTTCCACGCTCTGTTTTTCCCTCACATTACAGTTTACAGACATTTAAAACCAACGTGCATCGGTATCTCCCTTTTTCTAATCCTTCACTTTCCTAATGCCCGCACTGTGTTACTTCATTATAAGGGTATCCAAAATCCCTTTAGTGCGCGTAATAAAAAAAAAATTCAAGGCAGCAGAAGATGACTTGGTTTAGTGCATGCACCAACTTATTTCTAAGATTTGGTCGCTTATAATATCTTGTCCGCACCCGAAGTCATGTGTTAGCGATCTGATTGGACTCTATGAGTGCGGTTTTGGGCCCGGTAAGTCCTCAATTGACCAAATATTCACACTTCGGCAGAGGTATGGACTCTTTCTAAAGCGGATGAAGATATCCTTGGTCGTTTCGAAAGAAAAATTCTTCGAAAGATGTTTGACGGGTACGTTGACGGGTTATGGAGGAGACTAAGCCCTGACATCGACGTAGCTGGGACATGTAATGCGAATGAATCTTCGACTACGATCCGAAGGGACACCGCACTAGAGAAAGGCATCTCCCTCGTTGGCGCAAGTGGAAGGGACCTCAACCAACTTGGTGTGCGCAACTTGAGGTATTTAGTTAGCCAAAGACCGCGATAACTGGAGAGGCTTATTGGTTGAGGCCCAGCTCCACCCCGGACTGTAGCGCCGCCCAAGTAAGTAAATAATCTTCGAATTCCCAGATGCTAGACGGTCCGTTAAGTAAATTGAGTTTATAAAAACGGGTTAGGGGGTTTTTGGAAAAATTAAGGTTAAGGTTAAGGTTTGACAAAAAGTCAATATACGTAAGTTTTGTAATTAATGCGGTGACCGTATAGACACTGACTTCTGAAGAGGTGTTTATGATATCTGCCTCCAATTCTTTATATTAACAAAGACCTCTTCGTTCTCTTTTCATAATATGAAAGTTTTGAGGAAACGCCAAGTAAATAAAAGAAAGAAAAAAACCCTTGAAAAATCGCTACTTCAATCGATTCTACGATTCGTAAAGTAAAGTATCCAGGTAACTTCCCTGTCATTTGATTTGGAGACAAAGAAAAATGGCAAGATTATCATATGGCAGAAGGTTGTCCACATTGTATTTCATGGGAGAAACCAAAACAAGTGGAAGTCTTTTCCCTGCTTCAAAGCAGGAAACCCCGAGTCCCTTTTAAAGACGGCAAATCTCCTTTCGAATAAATTTCATACCAAACTGACCACTTACCCATGAGACCCTGCAACAGAAACCCTGAACACTATCATTTGCTCATCCATCACCATTAGAAAGTGAACACCACTCTCTTCCCATCACACCCCCTCCAGACTAATTTATCCGTCAGTTTACTCCCATTGCAATGACTAGACATTCACATTAAGACAATGCAAACCATTTTCCCATTAGTTTGACCAGCAACATCAGTTGGCCGAAAACTAAGTCCAACCATCTATTTATTAAGATTTAGAGCATCCAAAGTGAACGGGACACCTTTCTTCCATTTTCAAAAAAACCTTCATTTTGCGCAAACATTTTAAACGAGCCGTTATTCGAATTCATTTCGAATGGCAACTTCGATACGTTGCACTGTGATTTATTTATGACACAAACATGCACATCCCCGAGAAGGACTCTTTCAAAGGATCCCGCAGTAGCAGTCACATTCCATTTATATCCATCCACCATCAGCAGAGATATCTCTATCGCCTGCTGCTACCCATTCACATTCGCAAATCCAATGAAAGGAGAACGCTTCAAGAAAAACCACCCAATCTCATCTGAGAAAGGACATCACTAACCCCCCGATTTCAAGCCGAAAGGATATAAAAACAACGAACCAAAGTGTTGAGAAGAAGAACAAAAAGAAATCTCCAGCTTTGGTCGAGCTGATGGTATCCTTTCTCTTGCACATTCATTCATCTCCGGAGCGTATAAGGACACCACACACACCCATACACACACATACACTGGCTCGCACATAGGACAAACGACCCGACCTCTTTTATCAGAGATTCTTCATTTCAATCACATCAAATGCAGACATTTTTGTTTGTGACACCGTTAGAGAGCGCAAAAAAGTACAGAACCCACATAGCCGATCTAATCCAAGGGTGACCTGGCCTGGCCCGGCCAGCACAGCGCACCAGAGAAGCATTCTTTATGTGCAAGTTTAACTCGAAAGGGGAAACATCATACACATCCTTCCATTCAGAGGAGTGCTTCCTTGTACTTTAGTTTGAGGTTCGCTTGATTGGTGTGTTTTTTTACATGACTGGGAGGAAGGACAAAGTATTAAACAAAAGACCGCTAAGGATAATATGAAAGTTCTTAAAAATACGAATTTAATTTTTTTTCAACAGCAACAATCTTAAAGCGGAACAGTTGACATAATTTCCCGATTTAGATTTTGGTTTCTGCACTGCGCAGCATCTTGTCCTTAGATCGCAGCATTCAGGTGCACTTTTACTGTGCCAGGTAAGAGGTTGATAGGAAATTGTTGATTTTTCTATAAAAAAAAAAACCAAATATGTAAGTAAAAAAGGATTTGCGAAACATGATCCATCAGACTTACCAGTTTTGCACTGTTTGCAGGTCATCTTATAGATCAGTCTTAGAGTGTGTTTAAGCGTCAGGTCGTTGTGTTATCGTTCGAATGGTGATTGTTTTCGAAGCGTATAAAGCTTTATAACCCCAGCCAAGTGTTGGAACATTACGATTAACAGAGTACGGTGTGCAATTTCGCGAGGCACTTGTACTTTTCCAGATTAGATAAGCACGCTGGATAGCTCTTGTAAACGGATTTGCCAGACCGCGTTCAATTTGTCATAACTGCGTAGTCATAAGTCATAAGTGAATTCAGTTGTTGCTCGTCGGAGCAATTAAATGGAATATTTTCAGATAAGATGACGTGTAATAACAGGTTGTGGTGTTGGGCGAATATTTCGAGTGCTTTCAATCAACCCGCCAATGTTTTATGATTAAATAAGTTTTTATTGCGAAAAAACAAGCACGCCTACATTTTTATCGTGAAATTTTGTTTATAAGCAAAATCAATGGGCACGTGCGTTGTTGAGTGAAACTATATTTTTTTTCTTTTTTCTGTTTGGCTTTGTGAATTATTTGTGGGTCAGAAAAGGGAAGATAAAACAGTTCATAGGTACTTAGTTGTGGTTCATATTAGTGCATGTACACCTAAATGGCCTTTAGACTATCGGGAAAAAGTGTAATACAGTAGATGACGGATATAAGAGAGTCCAAAAATCCAGAGAATTTCCTTCTTATATCAGTGTTTTTGTGTTTTACTATAAAATATGTTTTCTTCTCCAAGCATG
Source organism: Ferdinandea cuprea (assembly GCA_963576555.1). Classification (NCBI taxonomy): domain Eukaryota; kingdom Metazoa; phylum Arthropoda; class Insecta; order Diptera; family Syrphidae; genus Ferdinandea; species Ferdinandea cuprea. The sequence continues at coordinate 11,691,785 of OY754959.1, forward strand.
ATTTAATTTCTGTAAGTCTGGATATAGCTTGTCGGGTTGATCAACAAATTTACCAATATCGAGACTATAAAAATTTAAACACATCTGAACTAGTACGCGACCTTAATTGCATTGACTGGAACTCAATATACCTTATGGAAAATGTAAATCAACAAATTGGTTTTCTACGGCATAACGTCAATCAACTCTTTTATATTCATGTCCCTTTAAAAACCCGGCTCATTAAGCATACGTCTCCACCTTGGCTGAATGGCGACATCTCTGCTCTAATGTTGAAACGAGATGCCGCTTACAGTCAATGGAGGCGGTTCAAATTGGAGTACTTCCACAAATCCTATTGCAGACTCCGCAATCAAGTCGTCGCATTGATCAGAACAACAAAAAGGCTTTACTACGAACACAAAGTTGGTCCATTAGTTTCTGGAAAAAAGTTATGGAGAAACCTGCGAGAAATCGGTATTGGGAAGCAATCTACGAGGTCTACTGATAACATCGATTGCGATGCTCTCAACAAAAAGTTCACCAACACGCCACAATCCTTTGATGCTTTTACACCTATTGATTCCCCTATTGAAGAGGAATCAACAGGCGTGAACTGTTCGCTGAGCTTTATAAGAATACAAGAAGAAGACATAGTTGAGGCAATATTATCTATCAAATCGAATGCTACTGGCCTCGACCTAATGGAACCTAAGCACAGATGAGGAATTAACCAGATAGTCAACTCTGCAATCCCCTATCACTTTCAACCCGCAAAAAATATTTAATGACAGCCTCAAATCCTCTCTCAATTTTCCCATCTGTGAATACGTGTGAGCCAGACACATGAAGTTAGATCTAATTTACTAGATTACCCGCCAAAAATAATTGTGGGGAGTTTTGCAATATATCCAAATCGCAACAACAAAACAGCTGGTCACGGCGGATGTGTTGGGAAATAGGAAATTCTGCGAAGTGTTGAGTTTATGTTATTCAACTTTTTATTTTATTTTAATATAAATGTTTATAAAGAAGCAACAAATTAGTTACCCAATAAAGTTGTTACAATTTAGTTGGAATATTTTTTGCGGTTATAAGAAATATTTCTCTATTTTTTATCTGCCTTAAAATAAACATTCTTGGGTTGTTGTACTTTTCCATTTTGGTAAATAAAATGAGATAAAATGCATATTTTATTGTATTATTGCATAAATATTACTAAATTAGTAATGTTTGGGTGTAAAATATTTGTAGTAAATAGTTTGCAATGGTTTTTTATACATATATTAAATTCTTTGATTGTTTTATTATTTGAATGTTTTTATTCAACATATGAAAGTTTAATGAATTAATGTACATATTCGGGTTCCGTGCATCGATACAAAAAAGTGGATAAAAAGTATTTTTAATACTTTTTAAATTACTTTGTGCTACAAATTTCGTACGTTTAGTCAATCAATTTTCTTAGCTATCATAGTATCTGATAGACAGAAGAAGGAGGACCGAAGGTAGCTGGAATGCACTGCATAAATATATTGTTGGTGCATTTTTCTATCGAAAATGCTTGGTAGTTGAATACAACTCATAAATAATCATGCACATTATGATACATATATATATTGAATTAATTAGCCACTCTTTTTAACTTGATAGATAAAAGTTATAATGTTTTGTAATTTAAAAATGAAAATAAACAAAACAATTTACTAGTACTACTACTAGTAAGTGATTACAAATGTTGTTAAAAAAGTGTTTTCACGTACCAAAAATAATATTTGTAAGGATTTGGATCACTTATATTAAAAACCAGTGCCCAATTGTGTAACGCAGAGTTTCAACTGAGCACTAAGCCGAGATTAAGGTTAATCTGCCTTTAATACACTTAAAATCTCAAGATTAACCACAAATTTTAATCTGCTAAACACAAGATTAAAAACAAATCTAGGTTATAAACTTCGTTTGCATGAAAATTCGGGTTGCGAACACACTCTATACGACTCTACACTACTCTCTACTCTCAACATGTCTCATATCTTTTCTTGAATTGCAATTTTGTTCCTTCTAGCTACCCCAATATTAATTAAGCACTGACTGCGGTGTTTTCTGTATATGCGACCATTAAAACCTTGATATTGGTTTGAAGAATAAAATGGTGTGCTAAAAATATTTTCATTCTTTTTCCAGATTTTAATTTTATTTTCACTTTGTTTGACGTTCAAGAAAACACAACTGTTCTCTTTTGAAATGTCAATTACGTCCTCAATTTTAAGCAAAAATGCGATAAAGAGAGCCAAACGTCAGATTAATATATTTTCTTCGGTGGAAACGCTGAAAGATTAATTTTTAATTTTTTTTTGCTTAATCTGGTTTTATTAACGTAGCATAAAAGTACTAAAGTTCTTCAATATAACCATCCATAACAAAATCCGTCTTTCTAAAGTTATACTTAAATTTATTGTCAACCGAAAATGTATGATGAACTTACTTATTATATATTAGTCACGTTAATCAATATTATTTTGATTGTTTTTCATTAAAAATTAGAATAAATTAGATAAAACACAGCTTTATTCTTAATATTATAATATTTTATTATATTATTAGTTGTGTGGTAAGTATGTTTTTATAAATCCATATTCACCGCATATTGTGCATGTTTATTTTACACACCCAAATTGTGAGTTGTAATCTGCTGAAATTCATCAACTGTTCCCAACTTCTTGCTATAAAAAATGACATTTCATGGGCGCGGCCATTAGCCCTATATAATTCGATTTATGTGTGCGTGATTCCCATTTGATTTGCACGTAAAAGCCCATATATGTGCAATTATGTGGGGCTTATCAGTTCGACTTAGCTTGTAGGCAAGGTCAGAGATTCGCTCTCGAGTTGACTATCTGGTTAATTCCTCATCTGTGATAGACGGCCTGTCATTTAGTGAGCGTCGCCGCCGGGCGAGAATGTCATTGTCAAGTGCTGTTCGTTTTGGTGTAGTTTTCTGCTTCAAATTCGTTTACATATTTACAGATTACTTCGATCGAGAACGAAGATTTGGTATGCACCCTGTAGACATAGGTCAGCAAAGTTTTCAATCAGTTTTAGTCAATTAGTTTTATTTGCAGCCATTTTGCAATACAGTAATCGACAATTGACCAAATTTTCACACTAAGTAAGACAAATCCTGGAAAAGACCAACGAATTTCAAATCGAGACACATCATCATTTCATCGACTTTAAAGCCGCATATGATAGTATTCATCGCCAGGAGCTTCACATGGCGCTGGCCGAATTTGAGATCCGGGAAAAACTGTTCCAATTGGCTTTTACCGTAATTGAAGAACAGGCGAGCTTAGTTGGGCTTGAAGTTAACAGGGACAAAATGGACAGGTGTTTCAACAAACAAGGAAACATCTGTCCACCGACTAGAACAAAACGTAACTATTGAAGCAGAAGCGAGGTGGTTAGGGAGTTTACCTACCTCGGGGTTACATTAACTCCGCAAATGACACCTTAGTGGAGAAGAATTACCCAAGGAAACCGTTGCTACTTCGGTTTGTCAAAACAAATGGGTTCAAAACTCCTAACTCGAAGGACGATGTGTAAGCTATACAAAACTCTGATCCTGCCAGTTCTGTTCTATTTTGTGAGTGCTGGACGATAAGCAGGAAAGGAGAGCAGATACTTAACTCTTTTGAGAGAAAAATATTTCGAAGAATTTATTGCCCTGTGCGCGAGGAGGGCGAATGGAGGAGGTGAAACCTCCAGTGGATCCGCAATTATGTATCCTCTCTTGCCGCTTATTGTTGCTGTGGTATTAAATTTGTTATTTGTTGCCTATTGCGGGTTTGTTATGCAAAACGAAATTAATGAATGAGTTAAACGACAAAATTATTTGGATTTTGTATTTATTGTGACGAAAATCCCTCTCCAAATATATTTTTACATATAAACTATACAAATCAATACTGAGCTAGTTTCTTTTCTTTTCTTTTCCCTAACATTTTTGAAAATGTCGCCTAATATATTCTCGCGGAAAGGTACCGATATGTGTATTTTAATATAATATGTGAGTAGACCTTCTTCCTGTCATACTGTCCATGAATCCAATGACCCGGAAATATTTTAACACAGATGAGTTATCCGCCGAAATAGCTCAGTTGGGAGAGCGTTAGACTGAAGATCTAAAGGTCCCCGGTTCAATCCCGGGTTTCGGCAGTCTTTTTTTTTCACTATTTAATTTTTTTTTTAAGAAAATATATTTATCTGGTAAAATGATAAGATCTCATAACAACGGTTGCAACTGTTGACACCAATATAATAATACAAGCTAAATGCCCGGCCTAGCCCGTGTTGAACGAAATTAGTTTTACTATCCAACTAAATATTAACTATTTTAGGTCAGAAAATATATATTTCTATACAGTGGCTTACTATTGCTTCATTATTGTCGGGTTGAAATGACAGATCAAATGACTTTGCATATAAAATAAAAATATTTCGTGGGAAACCACATTTAAGGTATATAATCTAATTGATATTAACCTCGACTGAGTTACGGACTTGTTCGTATAAACCAGGGATCGGCAAGTAATTTTAAGTGTGGTCCATTTACGATTGAAAAATTTGATCGAGGTGTGGAAAAAAACTCATACTTCATATTTTTTTTTCGTTTTGCCTCATACTGGGCGATTTTACAACGATGATCTTGGCCCATTTTAATACCCTTTCCTAAGGGTATATTAATTTTGACACATAGTTTGTAACACCTCTTAATATTCGTCGCAGACCCCTAAAAGGATATATATTTATGATCAGGACCAAAATCTAAGACTATTTAGCAATGTCCGTCCGTCCGTCCGTCCTTATCAACTTTTGAGGCCTTTAAAGTTATGCTAGGAAGCTGAAATTTGGGACATATACTCCCTAGGGTTCCGAAATGGTAAAGTGTTAAAATTTTCAAAAAACGCCCACTGCAACGCCCACAATTTAGAAAAAAAAAACCGTTTTAAGGCTTAAGTTAGAGAGATAAAGTTGTACAACCTTCACAAGATATGTAGGTACTGCCTACCTTTATAAATTTGTCATATAAAGTTTTTTGCCACGCCTACTTTTTGTGGGCGTTTTTCATTAAAATGCTGTTTTCTTCGAAAATTTTCATAGAAATCGAAAAAAAATGTTTAACAATATATTAAGCCAATATTTTTCTCAATATATCGCCCATACAAAGTTTTTGACCATGCCCACTTTTTGGGGGCCCTTTTTTAAAAAAAAATAATTTTTTTTTCTATAAATTTCATACAATGAAATAAAATGGTATCCACTATCTTCCTAATGCTTTTTTTCTTTGGGGTACATGGGGATAAGGATAGGGTATCATACAGTTCGCCCCCAAGCGGACTGTAGCCTTTCCTTATGTTTTATTTATGGTTTGGTTTATGCGGGAAAGGCAAATGCGAAGAGTGTTTTCGAACGATATTTGTTCTTAAAAAAATTTAATTTTGAGAAAGAAAGATAAATTGAAAGATTTTCTTGCAATTTTCATACTTTTCTGGAACATATTTATTCCAAAATTTATTAGTGAATGCAGCTTCCTATTTTAGGAAGCAATTATCTTCTTCCAAGTCCATTATTTCCATTTGAAGTCAAGGTTTTGAAAGTCTGAACAACTTAAAATCTTGCTGAAAATTCGTTTTTAAGATCAAATAGAAATCTCAAGAATTGTTGGTAAATGAATAACTTCTTGTCTTGCAACATCTTATTAAAAAATGTCCAGCTTGCGACGCAAATCAGACACGCTTTGTATCAAATCACAGATAAATATTTCAAAACATCTTATCTTATGAAATCCAAGTGCTTCCTTACTTCCTGTGTATCCAAGATTTAAAAGAAGGGGATTACTTGTTTATTTATTAGCCATGACTGGACCTTTACTTACCCAATGAACACTGTTGTGTTGCAATAAGTCAAAATAACCCGAATCATATATAAATAGAATCTGTTGCTGCGTTCGTCCATTTTTGTTTGCCTGACAACAAGATAGAATATGGAAGGTGATCTATAAACAACGCATTGATTGTGACGGAGGCGGAGGCCATTATAGCCCAACTTCCTACTTTTTCATACTTTGACAGCCAGGCGCAAAAGCAGCTGTGTGGTTGAACAATTAGAAGAACGAAATATATTTAAACGATTTGTGCTGATTTAACATAAAATTCCAACACTGAACTATTTAAAAAAAAAACACCAGAAATAGGTTATTGTTTTGGTATGGCAATCTGCCATTGCTGGTGACAGCCGATTTGACAAATAAAAATCAAAACAAAATGCATCTGCCATCTGGGTGAATTTTAACGTTTTAACGCACTCAAGCCTGCGACGGATTTTATGGGTCGGGGCATTAATTTTCCACAAGGGGCTCTCTGATCAATTATGCACTGATAAAAGATTAGATCTGCATTCTTATCTCTGATTCTCTTTACTAATAATTTTTTTTTGCCAATCATCACTGGGCCCCGTCAGTTGATAGCGAAACCATTTATCACAGCTAATGTCGGATTTTGTCAAGAAAAGTATCCTAAGAGTCGACAGTTCGACCCTTCGTGATTGCAAATTTAACATATTACCATGCTTTTGTTTCTTCTCTGGCATAACATATTTTGTTATATCGTAACACTTCTGTGTCATTAATTATGTAAAATTATTTACTGGTTAACTTTTATATATTATAATCTGATTTTCCACTACTTTACACTTTCAATTTCTTATTTATCTACAGCCTATTATAAAATGTCGCACTTACTTTATTAACGTATGAAAATAAATCGCCGCTTTTCAGGCGCTTTTACTTGCGCTATATTTAGCCTCGATTTTTTTATTATTATATTGAGTCTAGATGGCGCTATTTTTTATGTATAACTTGGATTTATGTCACTTTAATGGTTTTTTTCATTTCGAAAATAATCGCATTATATGAAATCGAATAATGGATCCTTTATTAGCAGATATACACACCAGCAACATTTAAAACGTATTCAATGTTAATTTTCTATAAAACATTTTGAATTTTGTGAGAGCTTAAGCGTGAATAAATTTTAGTTCTAAAAGAGATCGATGTAGTTTTTTGAAAAACAGAAAAGAAATAATGCAAAAAAAGGACTGGCGTTAAAGCTACCATTGGTAACGATATTTGAGACAAAAACTTGCAACTGGCAATGCTATGATGGCATGAAGCATATCTTAAGAAAATATTTAAACGAAAATTATGTTTCAAAATTTGTACTCCAATTAAAAACTCCTTCAACATTGTTCTGATCAATCGCAAAAGCAAAAGGCTACATTCTTTGTTTTACAGTCACGTGCTTGATCCGCCATCCGCTTGATCAGAAGTCGGCAAATGAAATAAATTGAGAACAATTAATTTAAGAGTAAATATTACACCCTTCTCATCTGAATAAAATAAACACATAACGTCATCAGTCAAGCAAAATTGTATTCGAACTCATAAATTAAAAAATAACAATTCCCCTAACAATGCGCATTTCCTAAATTCCCCAAAACACTATAAAAATCACAGTTTAAAAATTATCAAGACTCAAGTGCCGCACAGAAAAAATAAAACAAAACAAAACACCCACAGACAACGCGAATCAAAGAAGGATGTTAACCTATATTTTCACGGTTGATGAGACCGCACGCCCCCCAAACACCCATTAACACGAACATTTTCCCATTTAATGTTGAAATAGGCACACAATCCAACTATCCAACGCATTTCCTGAGTCAGGCCAACAAGAACAACACAGGAATCTCCATTTATTAAATCACCGACTTTCAACAGGCTCATATCGGAAAATAATTACACCATACCACCAGCCAGGAGGAATCCCAAGCGAATGCGAAAGCCTCGTACTATCCTCTCTCTTCATCTATAGTATGTGTCTGTGCAGCAATGATTATGCAAATAATCTCACACTCTGCCCCTCCTTTTGTCAAAAATTATCCTCAATAGTGTCGTTAAAAAAGTAGCAACAGCAACAACTGTTGAGAAAAAAAAAAAAACTCAAAAATAACAACATAAACAGGACATAAATTTCCATTGTACACGCAGGCTTCACCGATATAGAAATACAGAAAAAAAGAAAGTGTAAAAATCTCCACACTCCTAGAGTCATCTCACCCCAAGGGGTAGTTTAATGTTAGTTAAAATTGGATTACCCCCTACCGCAGCAACAATCCTCATCCTCCCGCATCGGATGACAGAGCAGTGAGCTAAGTTTTGTATGAAGCCAGCGTTCAAGTGAAAATTAGGCCTGCCTCCCAAATAAATTTCCCCATTTAGACAACCGCTAAAATTTCTCGAAACAGGGGAGCATCGCAACTCCCCCAGCTACTGCTACCGATCTGAAGGATAATGTGACAATCGAAAAGTTTCTCTCTTTTTTTTTGTTCTCGAAATCGGAATTGTAAACCCAAAATGAATGTTAATGCCCCCAGAAAGTATCCTATAAAAAGGTCAAATTTAATAGTCCGTTATACCGTAATACCGGGGGCAAGGATACATATAGCTCTCAGGAAAAAAGAAAGTGACACAGAACCCTCATGGAGACCATTTCCTAGCAAAGAAGCCAACAACAAAGGACAAAAAAAAAAATACGGAACTACACGGGAGGTAAAACAAAGGACAAACGAAATGTGCCAACCAATGCGAACGAGGCTGTATTGGGGAGTGGGTGATCCAAACTTCTACCCTTGCTGTATGTCGACGGGTAGATGTGTGTGTGTGTGTTCTGTATTCACCCACTCTCACCCTCATTCTAATGTAATAACATGCCACCAGTGTACGGCAATTTTATTTCGCATTAAGAGATTAAGATCGAAATTAAAATTTAAATTAAACGCACCACCACCACTGAGGAATTACACTAGACGAAGGGAGCCAGGAGGAGGGTGAGGATGAGGACATACCTAAAGCCCACACGGAAAGTATCCATCTCGGAGTAGGGTTGGAAGAAGCGATTTTTAGAACTCGGTTTTAATGTATAGAATTTTGTTGGAGGTTGGGGGAGGTTTTATTTTGTTTATGCCTTTTTTTTATTTAACAGGAAAACAATTTCCAATATGTTAAGTTTCCATATGACATATTATAATGTGTATGGAAATTTTTAATAATAAAAAAAAAACCTAAAATAATTCAGACAAAGTCGTGGGAAGCGGCGATTTTATTTAGAAAAGTTAACAAAGAAGTTCAACAGTGGAACCGAAAGAGTGGGCCATTCTTTTTGAATTTGCTAGAACACAAACGCAGTTTTTGAAACGTTATTGTTTTATTGAACGATGGGTTCAGTAGTATGCCATCTACCGAACAACTGTGGAAACTATATGTAGGACCTTGGTAGTCCAAGCGCCGCAATTTTAAATCTGAAAAATGGACTTTTTCTAATGCTGATGGATTGGTGTTTGTAAACAAGGTTTAACAACAAAACGTGAGTAACAACACCCTTGAACCGACTAATAACACGCGGTATAGCTGGTATATTGCACCTAAAGTAGAATTTATTCAGCTACGCTGTAACAAGGTTTAAGTCAGGTTTTGCCAACGCTGAAAAGAACGACTATACTCTAGCCAAAAGCTTCAGATCCATAAGTCTGTCTTCCTTCTTGCTGATAGGTTTGAAGTGACTGGTTGAGCTGCATGTGCGCATCTAAGCTCTTCATTACTGAAGCTCCTTCTCATATTTCTTCGAAAGACGGGAAAATTAAGTACATTAATATAAGGTATCTGCATATGAGCATAATGGACCAGTAGTTATGTCAAAGCGCTCCATCGGATTATAGCAACCTCCGGCAACAAATTCCACTTTCACTTAGCAAAAAGTAACACAGTAAACAACCAGAGCGAAATAAGAACTCGATTTGCCTCACCATATTGTAGTCTTTAAATTAAGTTTTGTTTTTTTTTTTGTTGCAAAGCGTTTCACTGTTTAAATTCGAGTTATTCAAGCCATTCGAGCACTTGCTTAAAAGGATACTGACCTGTGAAGAGACACGGAAACCTTTCATCCTTGCCATCTCCTGCCTTGCTAAGCGCTCTGGAATCCGCGAATACTTTACGGTGTTTCGGTCGCACTTGTCTTTTCGAACATGTGGGCTGCAATTCGAAGGTATTCTTAGCTGACTTGTTGTGGCTCTTGAGACTAAATCCACATCTTGGTACAACTCATAACGTAGTAGCAAACAAGAAAGATAGAGCAGTTCAATATTAACTTTCATTCATCTTAACCTCGTCGATAAAAGCGGAGAACAAAATTTGAAATACTATCACCATTTACTTACAAAACAATTTCATTCTTTCACTCGAAAATTAACAAAGGCTATGCACATGCATATGTACCCGCCACGTAGCGCACTCTTGGACATAGCCCACATCCATATCAACAAGTTTTGTTCGCAAGACTGGGTAGGTTTTGAACCTGGGAAGCCTCGCATATCAATTCAACATATCTACTGAACTACTGCACTAAACGAGTCAGTTTAATTTTGCCAAATTTAAAATGAACAAAGCCTTAAAAATGTATATGCATCATCGCTCAGAATGAGCGTTTTAGCTTGCAATACTACATATTTGTTGTGGATTTTAATGAGTTCAAAGTCTGCCAATGAATGTAATGTTTTGGTATGATATGCTAGGATCATGGTTGCCACTTTGGTCATTACTTTTCCACTTGGTAACATTGTCATTTTAACTTTCTCGTATACATTAGTATACTAAAGAGAAAGTTATTGCGATCGTGCGGAAATTTCGAACTAAAACTGAGTATGAAGGATGATATTAAGACTATAGAGAAGTCCAAAAAAGTGGGTCCGCCAATGCCGTCTGTCTGTCTGTCCGTCGGTCTGTCTGTCTGACTGTCTGTTCGGGCGACGTATGGCGAAACGGTTCGACGGATTTGCTTCAAAGTTCGTATAGAAGGTTCTTGGGGTTACATCTCGGGGTATCTTTGTGTTTTGTTTCTTTATGTTTTGAAATAACGGTACCTGGCATAAAAATTTTTTTGTGAAAATCTCTTATCACTTAGTTTTGGAAAAAAATCGATTAACGGTAATTTATAAAACTGGCAATATCTCGAAAACTAATAAAGGGAACTTCAAAAAAATGTCAGTTTTTTTTTATGCTATAAACTCGAACAAATCTGCTTACATAGATTTTTTAAATTTTTTTTCATATAACGATTTTCTTAAATTTAAATTAAATTCGTTTTCTTAAAAACGGCTCCAACGATTTTGATAGTTTTTTTGTATTTCGAACAATTATGTTAAAAGTGTGCAATGTGCGAAATTACATCAATATCGCAAACGCCGTTTTTGAGAAAATCTATTTTTTCTAAACCTAAAAATTGATTTAAATAAATTTGTCACCATTAATTTTGGATTCATTTTGCATTTCATGTATCGAGAAAGATTCATATGACGCAGTCGTGCACTTTTTTTTTATTTGAAAACCATCTCAGAAAACTTTCTCAAATCTTCGAAGCTTCGGGTGCGAGGGTGGAATGCCACCAATAGCTTTAGGTCCTGTATGGGCCTTTTAAGTTTAATTAGAGAGCTGTTTTATGACACCGCAGAAAACAAATCATCGCAAGAAGAACAAAGAGATCCATGACATATGGATGAAGTCATTTGCGGAGGCTGTCGGTGGTGGTCGAGCCATGAGCACTGAAGACGCTTAGTGAAAGCTAAACCAAGCTATGCGCCGCAAAGGGGTAAATTTAATAATATGGAGAATAAAGTAAATAGAAATAGTCCTCTTATGAAGAAGGGGAACTGCTCTGTGTTTTTAACTGATTATTTCGGACTTAAATTGTTTTGGTCATTTCTGGCTAAAGTTGGTCATTTTTACTTTCAACTTTGGACATATGTACATTTTTTTGCAAGTGGCAACCGTGGCTAGGATCCGTACACCAAATCATTGCGATGTTACGATCTAAAAAAATTTCAAGTCAAGACTTACCATATTTCAATTGACTTAAAAAACTGAATTTTTCACAAAATTCACAACAAAATAAAAATCAATTAAAACAACATATGCAGCTCTACACTTCCCCATCCAACATGCAACAACGGCAACACTATAATCAGTCAAACAAGAAAGCCAATTGCGATCTCTAGGTCTGCACCCACCCATTGTTCTTTTCATGCACAATGAATGCGAAAACCATTTCATGTGTTTGTACAATTGCTTTTGTTTTTCCTGCATGAATCGCTGTGGGGTGTATTTCCAACACCACCCACTCACACTCACCCTTCTTCGACCAACTCCCAGCCGGATCCGTATGCTTTTCCAATGCGACGTTACATCAGCGTCAGCGCTGTTGTTTGCCGGCGTTGTTTATGCATGTATTAAATTACGCTTAATACGTTTGTTTGTGCTGTTTAAATTTTAAAGTCAACTCTTGGTAATTGGGAAATTCCTTTTGTGCGGCAGCTAGGGTAGCATTGGTGGCATTCCACCCTCTCCAGGAATTGCGAAGGAATGTGTGTGTGCGTGTAATGTTTATGATGCTCCATATCTATATTTCTGGGTGGAGTTTTTCCAATATCTATCACTTTTAAGCTTGAGTGTATGTGTTTAGTGTTTTTTTTTTGCTGTGGCCATAAAAATGTTTGAATTGCAATTTCACATTCATGACAATAAGGTTAGGAGCTTAATTACGTGATGCTGAGCGAATTTCAAGTTGCGTGCCGTTGGCAAACCACATTTACCTGTGCAGGCTATCCACAGTACCGCAATCTGTCCATTGCCATCGAAATCATCGCAATTAATTTAAAGTCAAGCCAGGCAGAGCAACCCAACAAAAAAAACAAAAAAAAAAAAACAAATTAGAAAAATTATATGAAATGCAAACCCGACTACAGTCGGAACTAATTAGCCTCATACCAGCTCGGGGCAGGTGGTTGGACGTCGCAGCACATAATGTGAAATGTGGTCCACATTGCAATTGAGCAAGATATAGCCATGTTCATGATGTCATCAGAATCGTATCCCCGCATTCTGTAATAATCCGCCCTAAATCTTCTCAGAGAGCTAGTCGTACCTACCGCAAAACAATTGTAGTATACTTGTGCAGGTATGAAGGATTGAATACCTGAAATGAATGCGCGCATTCGGAATATAATGGCGGCCACAAGGACAATAGAAAATGGTTCTGATTTCAGAATCTCCTTCTTCTCATTATCATTGCCGTCATATCTACCTATAGTGAGCGCTGGATGAGGCTCATCCCAGACATGGGAATAGGTGTATAGGAATACGAATAGTTAGAGTTACCTACCTTGAAGGACTCTAACTTGCATTAAGCTAGCTCTATCTGAACAGAGCAGAGATAATGGTAGCTAGGAATATGATGGCGCCTTCGGGCGTGTTCCTTATTTAGCATTGTTTATGTACACGAAAATTAAGTGCAGACACACAGTACCTATTCCACAAAGAGGTTAAGGATACCCGAACGAATCCGGCTTCGGGTTCTCTTCATGCGAGACGAGAGAAGAATTAAATGAAAAATAAATTAAAAAATGGAGGACAAACTTGTTAATATGAACTTTCGTAATAGAGAGATACGTTATAGCTGGATGCGCCGCAGAGTGAAGCTGTTTGCTATTTGCTGTTTGCTGTGTGTGTTGCCATTGTTTTATAGAGAATACAACGACGCGCGTAGTGTACAATGGCACTGCAGAGACTCTTGTTGTGGTCTATTGTTGCGAAGTTTTGCCTTTTCACATATCCTTGTTATATATTGTTTTCCTGGTTATTGTTTAAATATTTTTTGTTCAACCAAATCTAGTCTTGCGTTTGTTGTTTTAGATAAAGCCAGCTTAATTTAAGATTTGATTATGAAATAAAGTTGCGATATGTCACTATGTAGATTGAGAGGAGGTTAAAAGGGGCCGCAAATGTATGGACTTAATTTAGAGCCAAACATGGGGAGGTATTGCCGACGAAGCTTATTTTTTGTCATAAGTTTAAATTAACATATGAAGTATGTTTTTTCTACACGAGATTGTGCCATTGTGAACACAGTCTTAACCTGACTAAAGGACATGTTTAAGGTTGCTCTATCTGGAGGAGATATAATTTTGTTAATATGATCACGGCAGAGTCTTCAAGTGAAGATATTGGCAGTGATAGAGACAGTCAAATAAGCCCCAACGGTCCATTGCACTCCCGCAAGGCTGCCTAAAATGACAACAGAACACCTAATTCACATCCGAATTCGAGGTATTTAACCTCCCACTGATTTTGGCGAAGCTAGTTAAATTATATTTAAATCATCTTCGTAAAGGAAGTGTTTGCCGAGAGTAGTCAGTCTGGTTCTGGCAAAAGTGGGGCAGTCATAGATGAAGTGAAATTTCATCATCTTCCTAACTCTGATCCTCTTTAGATTCTCATTGAAAGGACTGAAACCAGGGACAAGGCCAATTAGAGCCTTCAAGCCACATCTTCTCAGTCCAAGCAGATATTTTGATCTGCTCAGATTGGGACCGACAACTAACAGTTTCGAATGCTTACATGATGACAAATCATGCCAGTACTCGCTGTGCTGATGTAGACGTAAACCCTCAGTAATTTCACTTTTGTGAACAGATGAGCAGCACTCTGTGGTTGGTTGTGGGCCGACAAAGACTGTTAACGATCCTTGCTTAGCCAGAGCATCAGCTCCTTGATTTCCCTGGATACCGGTAAGTCCGGGTACCCAGGTAAGGATTACAAAGTTACATCTGCCCAGCCGGTTCTATAGTTGGTCGTGGGCCGAGAAAGGCTGATAACGAGCCTTGCCTGGTCAGAGCATCAGCACTTTTATTTCCCTGGATACCAGTGTGTCCGGGTACCCAGGTTAGGATTACAGAGCTACATCTGCCCAGCCTGTTCTATAGTTGGTTGTGGGCCGACAAGGGCTGATAACGATCCTTGCCTAGTCAGAGCATCAGCTCTCTCATTTCCCTGGATTCCGGTGTGTCCGGGTAGCCAGGTTAGGGTCACAGAGTTACATCTGCCAAGCCTGTTCTATAGTTGGTTGTGGGCAGACAAAGGCCGATAACAAACCTTGCTTAGCCAGAGCATCAGCACTTTCATTTCCCTGGATACCGGTGTGTGCGGATACCCAGGTTAGGGTCACAGAGTTACATCTGCCAAGCCTGTTCTATAGTTGGTTGTGGGCAGACAAAGACTATTAACGATCCTGGCTTAGCCAGAGCATCAGCTCTTTGATTTCTTTGGATACCGGTGTGTCCGGCTACCCAGGTTAGGGTTACAGATTTACATCTGCCCAGCCTGTTCTATAGTTGGTTGTGGGCCGACAAAGGCTGATAACAAACCTTGCCTAGCCAGAGAGTACTTTCATTTCCCTGGATACCGGTGTGTCCGGGTACCCAAGTTAGGGTCACAGAGTTACATCTGCCAAGCCTGTTCTATAGTTGGTTGTGGGCAGACAAAGACTATTAACGATCCTGGCTTAGCCAGAGCATCAGCTCTTTGATTTCTTTGGATACCGGTGTGTCCGGCTACCCAGGTTAGGGTTACAGATTTACATCTGCCCAGCCTGTTCTATAGTTGGTTGTGGGCCGACAAAGGCTGATAACAAACCTTGCCTAGCCAGAGCATCAGCCCTTTCATATTCCTGGATTCCGGTGTGTCCGGGTACTCAGGTTACAGAGTT
Source organism: Ferdinandea cuprea (assembly GCA_963576555.1). Taxonomy (NCBI): domain Eukaryota; kingdom Metazoa; phylum Arthropoda; class Insecta; order Diptera; family Syrphidae; genus Ferdinandea; species Ferdinandea cuprea. Next base: position 11,707,474 of record OY754959.1, read on the forward strand.
ACATCTTCCCAGTCTATTCAGATTCTCATTATCTACTAGAAAGTAGAGAACTGAGAAATCTTACCAGTTTGTCGAACCGCAATAGCATTCGTCCTGAAAGCTAGGTTGGAGCAAAAAACGATTGAAATTGCTAGAAGTAAATATAACAAGAAAACAAAAATCCACCTTGTGCTTGTTTCGCAGTGGTAATAAAATTCAAACGAACAAAACGCGAAAAAAAATCCTTTTTCGCAACCCCTATCGATGGATCAAAGTCATCAAATAATAGAATCCAAGCAGAGGGTAGGTAATTCGCAGTCAAAAAAACAACAACGACAAAAAGAAAAATTCATAATCAAGGATTTGTATGCAAATTTTTTTACGACTTTTCAAAAGTCCAAGAAGATGTGACCAGAATTTGACAATCCCATATCCAACAAACACCTTGAAAACTGAAAGTTTCGATGTTGGTGAGAAGACTTACTGAATACAGCTTAGTAATAAAAAACGATTTAGAAATAGGTCTTCAAAGGGTGATTGACTTTTTCTCACAACTTTGATGGCGCTTTAACTCATTCCATGTTCTACGTTGTCAATGGTATGGAACTGATGTCAAATAGAAGGGTCAATGGTACCATTCACCGGAAAAAGGAATCTAAATGTCCCCAACTGTCACTTAAAACAGCGTCGTCCCAATACCATGCAAAGGTACTCTTATATCTAGAAGCAATAAAAGAGAAAAAGAAGTCATTCGGAGAAGACCATAATAAGGCAGCTGCTATCATTTAAAACTGTCTTAACTAATTAAAGCGGCTTTAGCCAATGTCACAAATTTTTCCTTTTGAAGAATTTGAATTCCGATCTTGGAGCTCACTTGAAAATCCTAAACTGCACAAACCGTCCATAGACGGTAGGTACTGATTTGTAACCTTCAAAAATTATATTCGATAGTCTGTTGTAAACCTTCGAAGATTAAATAAAAACATATTCCAAAACGGTCAAACGGTGCTCCACACCTCTTACTTTTTAAGATTCTACATTATGAAAAATAAGTGGCAGTTGCATAACGGGGGCTCAAATCCTGCTTTCACGGTCCTAGAGAGCTCTTACAGCCTGACGATGCCGACAAACATCATCAGGCTTAAACTAAATTCTTTGAAGAAAAAGAATAGCTAACTTGAAGCTCACTTGTAGGTCCTGAGCTGCATCAACATTTCATAAAATTATATTCGAATGCCCTTTGTAAATCCTTAAGGATCAAAGATAAACATATTTTCAAACGGTCAAACAGCATTGAAAGCTATTGATTACTTTAAATTAAATTCCTCCTATTTTTCGAGTCCTACATGACGACAACGAAATAGCAGATGTATAACGGGAGGTTCAATACCAGCTTTCACACGACCAATATCATCAGGCTAGAACTAAATTCTTGGAAGATTAACAAACAGCAGTAACACATCGTATACAAATGCCCAGAAATTGTTCAAAAGAGGATAAAGCACAACATGGGCCTTATAGCGCATATTAAACATTTACAATTTTCCGGGAACTAGATACTATATTTAAGTTTCTTCTGGATATATATAAATTTTTCTTTTTTTTAAATACCCTGGAGGGAACACAAACGATCTTCTCTGGTCGCAGTGATGTTTGGACTATCTCAAGTCTACACTAGCTTTCCCCTACAGAAAAAATGTGGTCTTACCTACCTACCTTGTCGGATCGACGTAGTGTGTTTTTCATGACGTGAGAGTGGACCGTGTTTTCCCAAGACGGGTCAAAAGTTTCGCATTTCTTGATTTGTTAAGAACTCATCCTGAAAACATAGCCAATGTCCGAAAGTAAAGTTGTACTAATAAGTGCCGATGCACACGTGCGTTTTTTACTGCGCCGTACTGCCATTACCGCTTCTGTGTACTTCCCATTTATAAAAAATCTATAGAAATATGGAACGTGATCCTAAAAGTTATTGTAAATGCGGACTTGGGGACCTTGTAGATTCACGTAAAATGAATTATGTGGTCGGTACGGTAACGAGGTCGAAATTGTTAACTATTATCTTGCATTGGGATAACAAATTTATTTAAATTTCAATCCATCTTACGGGAAATAGGAATCAAAACATACGTGCAAGAAGAAAGTGACAGCTACAATTACAACGGCCCGTTTTCGAAAGATTTTCCAGTGTTGTCCAGATATGAAATCCACCTGAAAGTCCTAGACATCAAAGACATCTTGTTTGCATTGTTTTAAATTAATAAAAATCAGATTCGTTTGTTAACTTGAATATGTTTCTTTTAACAACTCCACCGTAATTTGTATTGTTTCCTCCATTCGATGCCATTCCTCCCCCAGCAGGACGTACAAAAAAATAAAATTAAATCAAATTCAGTCATAAAAATGTTCAGAACATAATCATCAACATAAAACAAGCGAAAGTCCATTTACCACACGACTGAGCAGAGTTTTAAACCTCTTTTTATGTCCTCAACAGGATCATCGTCATCGTCATCTTCATCATCACCATCATCGAAGCAATCTACATGCACATCGCAACCAGTGGCTTTGGCTTCGCCGCGTATCCTTTTTGATTCCTTCGTAAAAGTTAACAAGAAAACAAAAATCCACCTTGTGCTTGTCTCGCAGTGGTAATAAAATTCAAACGAACAAAACGCAAAAAAAAAAAATCCTTTTTCGCAACCCCTATCGATGGATCAAAGTCATCAAATAATAGAATCCAAGCAGAGGGTAGGTAATTCGCAGTCAAAAAAACAACGACAACAAAAAAGAAAAAAAAAATTCATAATCAAGGATTTGTGTGCAAATTTTTTTACGACTTTTCAAAGCAACAGTGTAGCAGGAATAATTCGCCGCGGACTGGCATGGCAAGCGGGTGGGACAGGAATGTTTAAAATACCAACCCCTCGGGGTCGTAAAATGGCTCTGTTGGGTCCACCACCACTAATAGAGCGATTATGAAATTAGTGTCCTCTGTGGCAGGACAATATTGTATTCCTGTTAGTGCTTTAAAAATTTTCATTTTTTATTACTCTCAAGAAGTGTAAATCCTTTTGTTATCATTCGAAGACTGATCTCGACAAAGCAACAGAATGAAATACGCTAAGCATCTGCCAAAGCAAAAAGTCGTAAAATTCATCCAAGCTGATGATGTGATGTGTTCCTGTCTGGCATATGGCAGTAAGAGAAACAGAGTGAGAACAAGCTTTTGCTTCTTCCTGATGATGAAAGGACGAACTCTGGTTTATAGCATTTTTATGAACATTTTTACGATCATTTCTAACCTCAATTTAATTGTTTATCCGGTGACAATCATTTTATTGATATGCGACGACACTCAACCAAGAAGGGGTGTAGTCGAGGGTATATGGAGTAGAGGATATCCTTTTGTGCATACATATGCCATCGAGTCTATCATTGCGGTTGTAAAAATTGACACTAAAGTGCGAGATGTCCGCACGGCATGCCATCCGCATGAAGACGTTTTGCTGCTGTTGCTGCGTTGTGTGCGGCGGGGCGGGGGAAAGTTGTAAAAATTCGAATGACATCCGACCTTAGAGAGGCGAGAACATGAGGGAAATACGCGCCGGGACGAGATTTTTACGATCGTCATCAAACCATGTTGACAATGGGGATGATAATGATGTTGATGGCTCTGGTGATGATGATGGTGATGGTGATGGTGATGGTGATGTTGATGTTTGATGGTGAAATTTTAGTGCCAAATTATTGCGAATTAATTGAATCGAGTGGCGGCGGAGCATTTATCCGGGATACGAGTTTTACGACTTTTTGGCTGGATTATTATTTTACGTTTGTTTAATGCTAAATGGGAGTAGTAGTTGATCTTGTGGGGCTGCTGTAGTTCAAGATGTACAAATTAAGTCGTATATCGGGCGTTTAAAGGGATCAAGGTCGGACATAATAGACACTTGAACTAACTCTTGATGGTAGCATTTGCTTGACTTTACTATGATGTCGAAGGATTAGGTTAATACTGGTATAGGACTCAATGTTTTTATGGACTGTTTGCAAAAGGTAACCAAGTCCGGAGGAGAGCAAGCATTTTCAGTCATGATTAAGTGTTGTACGTAGTTTAGCAGGGTAAGGACCTTGAATTCAGGATCTTTTGAGAGAAAAAATGTTCGACGGTCCTGTGTGTAATATGGGCGAATGGAGGAGAAGATACAACCACGAACTCTAGAAGCTTTACCAAGATGTTTATGTAGTTCAAAAATGTTGACTAAATTATCGCTCAGCCACATCAATTGAATGGACAATAGTGTTCAGCCGAGAGAATTTTCGAATCCCAGCTCTTAAGGTCGAGACGAAAAGAAGCCCCAACCTCCATTTTAAAAACCAAGCCATCGTTGATGCTACACCGCTTGGTCTGGGTAACGTAACCATAGAGGTTAGGATGAAATTTAAAACGAAATACGTAGGTAGGATCTAAGATCAAAGAAGGGAATGTGGGTGGCCAGCTCATAAGGAAAGAAATAATATATTTATTTGGGAACCAGTTGAACAGAATCCATTAGGAAAACATATAAAGGGATATTTTTCAAGAGTTAAGTTTTTCAGGTTTTCAGCACTGGTTAGTAATGGCGTCCAAACGTCATCTGTCAAAGTGAAAAGTTTTCAGTATACTCTGCCATTTAATCAAGGAAATACTTACAAACGAGCAGCGATTGTAAATTATTTAAATTTATTATCAAAATTCGTGCTCTGTGAAAAATGTAAAAATCCTCTGTTTTATCGAAAAATTGTGTTCAGCGATGAGGCTCATTTCTGGCTCAACGGATACGTAAATAAGCAAAACTGTCGCATCTGGAGTGATGAACAGCCACATGCCATACAAGAGTTACCGATGCATCCCGAAAAAACGACAGTTTGGTGTGATCTATAGGCTGGTGGCAGCATCGGTCCATTTTTCTTCAAAGACGAGCCATGATACGCGACTTTTTTGCTCCAGTTGGCTGAGTTGAACTTGGTTGACATGTGGTTTCATCAAGCCGGTGCCACATTCCACACAGCTCGTGAAACAATGGAAATGTTGTGGATGAGTTGGCCGCCAAGATCATGCGTCTTAACGTCTCTTGATTATTTCTTGCGGGGTTATGTAAAGTCGTTAGTCTATGTGGACAAGCCACATACTACGCTTAAAAAATCACTCTTTATTATTCAAAAGTTCGGGACTTGGGTTCGAACATAAAAATGAATCCATTATTTCCAATTGAACGCCATTGAAGTCTGAAAAGTATGATAAACATAAAAAAAAGACTGCATGTAGCTCAAGGCTTTCCGTGCAAATCATTAATTTTGCAACATCTTTGCCAGGGGTTATCCTATCATATGTCAGATCTTTCATTCCAAAGGACTTGATCCAATGAAATTCTACCCCTTTTAAATCAACTTTATCTCAACATTTGCAATGGCGCCAGTCTTCAGTAGCCAGCCAACAACGGCAACAGTTTTCTACTATCTCCATACTTCCACCACGCTTCCAGCATAGTGCAAAGAAGGAACCCATAGATGCGGTTACAATTTTAGAAGAACAATGCGCAGCATTTGGCGTAAAGTTTTGCGGTTTTCATTGATCGTCCGACGGAGCTGAGCTGTTCACCATAGATACCCCACCGAAACGTATGTGCTAAGCTTATGCATCATGTGCGTCTACCATCTCGAATTTCACCACCAGTTCTGGGGCCAACCAACAACTGGGCAGCTGGTGCACTGCACATCGCTATTGCTACCGAAGGCGTTATCCGCACAATGGAACAGCAACAGCCAATCTTCTGAAATGGCAAACAGTTCCTTTTTCATTTTTGCGGGTGGGAGATCCAGAGGCAGTCAGTTCAGTTAGTCGAGTAGAATGCGGCAGGATATCGGTGAACCCTTCTCAATTTGTTCCAGCAACGATGAAGTCGACGACGACGACCGACCGACCGGCCGGCCGGCAAAAGTGTGCTGTGTGTACAGTATCAGTGGTTGTGTAAATGTTTTCGAGCCATTAATCACCCCATTTCGTGAATACATCAGAGCCCGAAAAGATATACAATCTTCTCTGGTCCGTCGTCATCGCCGACGTTCTCGCAGTGTCGTTTTTGTGGCTACAAATTACTCCCATAGTGTGTGTGGGTGAGGCGCAGTGCATTAATGACTTGCAACCCCTTTCAGTTCGTCTATTACGGACAAGCATTCATGGGGAAAGAACGAGAGGTTCACAATGTTCGGATCGGTTTCGAAATCGCCCAAAGCCATTTTCGGATTCCTATCCATCGCAAGCGATGGTCCAGACGTCCAATCCAAATTGTTGTGATTGTTGCCTCCCCGTCAGTGTGGCTTGGGAATGGGATGCTTAGGAGTTTGCTGGCGATATGCAATATCGAGATACCGGGATCTGGTTGCTTCTTCCTTTTGTTCGTCGAGCTTGAAGTTAGTAGGGGAGCAAAGGGAGGATGATTATTTTTAACTGGTTAAATGAGCGTAATGTTTTTTTCGGAGATGATATCCTGTGCTTAGTTGTAGTGTAATGCCTGGCCGACGTTGGTTTCGTTGACTGCTCTGACTATTTGTGCTGTGTTTGCTCCTGAGGGGTTTAAGTGGGCAGGAGATAAGGATTTTATGCACACACGCGTTATTCGATGTCAGATTATTTTAAATGACAAATTACTGAAAATTACTCACCGGTTTGACGCTGAGGTGTGCGCTGTCGTTTAGGGGTTCAGTATTATTTTGATATAGATATTCTTAATCCTCGTGTGGGAATGGCAGTTTAGGGACTGGGAAATTAGTATTTTCTTCGCAATTGTTCATCTGTGTAGATATTATCTTTACGCTCTTTTGAGTTTTCGTGTGATCATTCGAATGTAACTACGACGACATTTGTTTATGCGCATTTTCCAATGGATTCCAGCTACGCAAATATCTATACGCGTGGTAGAGGTAGCGGGGAATGCTTGTGAGGTCTTAAAAAGTAGATTGGATGACGTTACTTACGAGAACTTGGTGTGAACTGCCCAACATAGTAAATGAAATGATATGTAAGAGAAACGAAAAAGGTGCACTGAGCAACTTATGACGAGGCTTGCAGGAGTAAAAGACGCTGGTTGCTTATGAAAGCGGGAAATAGCACTCAACTTTTGCAAAAAACAGAATCGTCCATTAAAGTCAAACATTTTGAGCAGTTCCTTAACCCGCGATAAGAGAAGTATATGCTATGTACTTCCCTATCAGAGAGATAGAGGCGTCTCAAAAAGTCTGCAAAGTTATACTTCCATTTTACTTTTATAAAGCTCCAGGAGATGATCGCAAACCGTACGAATTCTTCAAATTCGCTACGTAAAACTTCCTATTTGATGTGGGGGCTTAGTAGCTTCAAGAGAAACTTAGTTTAGTAATACAAATCTTCACCGGAGTCTTCCTGGATCGACTCAATGCATGGTCGCAAACAAATGAACTCCTCAGTGAGTCTCAAGCGGGATTCAGAAAGAACTAGTGGTAATGTTGATAATGACAAAAAACTTTACGTTTTCTTCACATACTTCAAGGCAGCGTTTCACTCTATTGACAGAAAAATTATCTATTAACTTAGCAATGAGGGAGTGTCAGACAAAGTGCTTAGGACTATAAACATTTTTTAATGATGAGAACATAACTGTCATGTGGGACGGTCACTCACAACGCGTTAAACTAGTTTGAATCGCACACGAATTCACGACATCCTAATTTTGTCGATAATGTTCCCGAACTATGTTGCAAAACCATGTGATTAATAAATTAGAACAATATTGCAGTTTGTGGAACTTACTTCCGGGCTTACTTTTGCCTTTCAAAGCTTGATCATATTAGAAGTTCCAAAATCCAAGGAAGCCTTCACGTCAAAGAACCCATCTCCAAAAAAATGGAGGACGACCGACTCAGTTGGTATTGTCATGTTCAAAGGAGGGATCCTACGATCCCTGCAAAAAGGCAATGGCAATCAACGTTCCCTTACAATTGCGTAAAAGAGGCAGGCCTAAAAACTCCTGGAAGGCCTGCAGATATTTTCTAAGGTCGAACCGGCGAACCCCAAGGGCGGACCAGTAGGAATTCAGTGAAGTGGGAGGTTAAATGGAGAGAAAAAGTGGAAATTACTTCCGGAATGGTTTCAGCGAATCGTAAGGGATGAAAGATGGAAGTATCAAAGAGAAGAATTAGTAAAAGTAAAGGAGTACATGTACCTGCCTACCTCAGAATGACAATAACACCGCTCGTGATCTTCAAGAAAAAAAACATCTCCAAGAAAAATTAAAAGGCGCAAAAAGAGCAATAAATTGTAGTTGGAGAGGCATACTCTTTTGAAATAGTATTGTATTGGCTTAAGTTCTATATACGAGATTTATGAAGCAGTAAAGTAAAGTCGATCATAAATAGCCAAATTTGGAGTATACTGTGGCTGTGTTGCTACCTAAAACCAAGTCTAATCAAATCAGCAATTTTGAGAGCAAAGGTCCGTAGCTTTAATTAACGTCCAAGCGACTGCAAATATCACAGCAAAATAACGAATTGCCATCGTTGCCAACGAATAGCCAAATGGACAGCAATATAATAAGAACAAGGTAATATTCCTAAATATAAGACCACCTGTACGTCAAAGCTTTCTAAAGGGTGTTTTTTTAGACGTTCGTTTGTCGAATAGATAAACATTTTGTGGTCAAATCTGGCAACTCTAATGTCATTTATGTTCAGTTTGGTTTGCCATTTCATCATGAACACGTTGACAAATGAACAACGCTTGCAAATTTGCAAAGTTTACCGCAATTTTTTTTCAGTGATGAGGCTACGTCAACAAGCAACATTACCGCATTTGGAGTGAAGAGAATCCACATTAGACCCTTGAAACGCCATTACATCCACAAAAAGTGACTGTTTGGTGTGATCTATGGGCTGGTGGAGTCATTGGGCCATACTTCCTCCGAAATGATTCTGGAGATTTAGTTACCGTTAATGGAGACCAGTATAGAGTGATGATAACCGACTATTTTGTTCCCGAATTGGATGGCATGAATGTGGATGAGATGGGGTTCCAACAAGACGGCGCTACATGCCACACAGCGCACGTCACAATCGATTTATTGAAATGAAAACATTCGATGAGCGCATAATTTCGCGGAATGGACCTGTCAATTGGCCACCAAGATCGTGTGATTTGACACCATTGGATTATTTTCTATTAGGTTATGTGCAGTCGCTCGCCTACGCCCAACATTCGTGCCGTTATTGCCAACATACAGCCCCAAATGCTTGAAAAAGTGGGTGAAAATTGGACCTCTAGACTTGTCTTTATTCGAACCAGCTGCGGCAGCCACATGCCTGAAATCATACTTAAACATTAATGGCATAAAATTATCCTTAAGCATTCTATTATCCTAAAGCCAAATTGATGGACATTAAAACGATTTTCTTGTGTTTTATTTCAATTCGAAGTTCTATACCTCTAAAAAAAACACCCTGTAGTTACACACAAATTCTTAAGAAGAGAGTTGTATTTCTAAAGTTTAAACCAAAAATGTGGTACGACAGAGGGTCTCAATTAGTGAAGTAAACGTTTTTTCGAAAAATGCGTTTGAAATGAAAACCTGAAAAAGTTAGTTTTAACATTTTTACTTAAGAGGTTATCATATTTTTCTGGCCTTATAGTAAGTTTCTAGCGTTATTATATTAGGTCTACAAAATGTGTTAAGTAGTTAAGGTAGGTGGAGTGGCCGATTTTCATAACGACATGATGGCGCCATTTTGATGGCACCACTCATGAGGACTTTAGGGTACTCAGATCCATCCAGTGGAATTGTGAAAGATTATGATATCATAGAGACCCATGTCCGAGATGTCAGAAAGATCGTCAAAGAATTGTTTTCCAAACGCCCGGCGTCTAGGCTTAGCCTGTTTCCCTCTCGTTGGCGTCATTGCAGTTAGGGCAATGGGTGTTGTGGGGTATTCCGAGTGGCATGTACTTACAACCTAGCGGACAACTTGGGTTCTAGATTTGTTATATTTGGGCCAAGTCTTCCTAAAAATGACGCAGTTCGTCAGATTCCTGAAGTAGTTTAATTTAATCTGATATAACTAAAGTTGGGGTGATGGCAGACCCCACTACTGTACCATTTTTTTTTGTCTAACCTTTAGGTATATCTATCTTCTTAAGTTTTGCTTTTGTGACTTTAAACTGGTCTTAAAGGAATATTACATACCGAAAGAAGAGCTGTCCTTATTTTACCGCCCAGTACTGTATATACCAATTATAGCTTAATTAAACGTTTCAAAGAATGGCGATGCTGTCGCCGAGAGTGCATCATATCAACATATCATACTTTTTCGAAAGGAACAACATTACCTTTTATTTGCGGTAGTAACACTTCCAATTGAACCACCAATGGCGGAGAATTATCCAAAAAACGTTGTCACGTTGCTGTGAATAAACAAATGCGGCTACTGCTGGTGGCAGTAGCAGAAACAGTAACTCAGTTCTCTCGCACGAGACGGGGATTCGTTGTTGCTCAATTATATGTATTTGTTACTGGAATTATTTTCTGTTTCTGTTGTTCCTGACAAGGAGGCTAAGAAAAACAAAATAAAAAATCCTACGATTACGTAATTTCGGGATGTAGGAACACATTTAATTAATTACGTGTACCTCACATCTAATGTATGTAGGTGGTATCCTTAAATTTCATTTTAAATGCGTGTTACGCGAATATTGTAAATGTGCTAGGAATTGCTATACCTTAACTGTAGGTACTGATTACTCCAGTGACCAAGGAATCCAAAAATATAAAACCCGATTCAATTTACTTTTAGGACAAATAAATGTAGCAATGATGAAGATGTTAGATTAAGCATGGTTGTGAAAACAATTAGGCACCATAATTGCCGCATAGCGACTCCTGGGATATGAAAGTATAAAAAATCGGCAAAAATATTAGTTGTGAGATTGATTTTTAATGACAAATCACATGAGAAATCATGCATCCGAAGTATAGGGCCTTTGATTGGTGCTGCTAATCGGTGTTTACTATGTCGCGGTAAAATTTACTGCAACAAGAAGCACCCTTCGGTCCTCTCTTCTCCCGACCTTTTTCCCTCTCTCTTTTGGTCCGCGCGCACAAGTCCTTAAGAAGTGGAAGGGCAGCCATGGTCTCATCAGCCAATGGCCCAATTCATTAGAACCACTACAGGTGGAACAGGGCGAAACCGGGATAGACGGATGGTCTACTCCCTAGCCGGGCGGATGGCCTGGAGACTCCCAACGGACCAGCGAGTCAAATCGGACGGACCATCCGCAACGACCAAATGCCCAAATGCCGCCCAAGGCAAGTTACAAAATGAGGACGGACGTTCTAAATGGTAGAGTGTAAAACAAAACACTCCACCATAACAGTAACGGGTGTGGGCGGACGGCCCGAGTCATAAATAAAACACCCTTACCTAATTAAGAAGACCCGAGAGGCACATACCAGCAATTTGGGAGCACGGGTGGACGGCCGAGAGTAAAAGAAAAGCTCCGACGACAATTGCACCAGAACTACCACCAACACGGTAGGGAGTCACGTTCGATGAGGGAAGGGGCGACGATCCCTTTTGTCCAACTCCACAATGGTGAGTACCGGAGGAGCAGCAGAGGATTGCGGGCGGACGGCCACAAATACGCACCTCATGACACCGAACAACTTTAAAAATTTATAACCACGCTTCACCACGGTACTCACACCAGAACACGAATCACCAACCTTAAACAGGTGGTACGAAGACCGAAGCGGAAGCCGACAACACTACCAAACGAAAACTTATCAAAACTCGGAAGCCGAAGATGTACAAATAACACCAGGGCAAAAGAAACGCAACTTCTAAAGATACGGAACCCAATGTGAATCCAGTGACTTAATCATACACTGTAAGGAATAGCGCAGGATCTATTCATCCCTTACTCTCCCCCAATTCTGCGCGGAAGTCCACCGAGATAGCTAGGGAAAAGTGCCTGGTCCTAGGGGTTTTCGTAATCCTGCCCCTCCAGGTGTGATCTTCAGTGGTGGTAACGTGTGGGGACTTTGTTAATTTTGCCCCAAACACGGGGCAAAAACTTTTAGTTAAAAGGAGAATTGTCCATTCTCGATTGTTTTCTTGTTATCTTTTTCGCTGTCAGACGGGTAAAACATTGAGGTAAGTCCAGGGTCGGCCGGAGGGTCGTCGTTGATTGGTCACTTCCAACAATGGGCGAATCCGAAGATTGGAAAATGAGAGAACATTAGCGGGATTATGTCAGCACACTTGAGTAGCTGAAAATGATATGACCCAGCTAAATGCGTGAATGTGAGGGGTGTAGGTGACAGTTGATAATCTCAAAGCGACAGCTGAATTATCGAGTTGGAACTGTTATCCTATCACCTATGTATGAGTGAGTGTAGGGGAGCAGATTACGGCTGACAATTTAAGCACATAAGGTAAATCGTCATGTGGAGCTGTAGTTGGTTCTGCCTCCCCTACAATGCCTGAGTATGTGTGTGTAAAAAGAGGAAAAAAAAACCCGGCCGGTCGAATGGAAAAAAGCATATTTTTTTTGGAAACCACTTCTTGGTTGACTAGCCTAAAGTATAGACGTAATTATTTTGTGCGACATCAACAAAAAAGGGTTAAAGCGGACTATATATATGTATATATTCAAAAAAAGAAAGAAAGAAACCAACGAGGAGGGAAGAAGCGAGAGTAATAAAATATAAGGGAAGATCCCATCTCGAGGAGGAAGATATAAGTCAGGCGGGACCAAAACCCAAGGGACAAGTGGGTAGGACAGGAAAACCAGAAAAAAAGATAAGTAGAGTTTCTTGTATGTAGCTATAATTTAAAAGTGAAAGAAAATAGATCTCGGTAGGCTTGCGTCCCGCAAAATCCCTGGAATCAAAAGGGACACGCGACCCCTAGTTAAATGAAGATTTTCAACTTTCGGGATAGCAGGATCCTGGGCTAGTTCAAACGGCATTTATATTTCTTTTTCACCTGGTTAAAAAAAAAACAAGGTCTTTTTTTTTCTCTGCTTCAGATTTTGTCATCGGGTCGACTTTTCTAAATTGTTTTTTCCTTTCAGATTTTTTTTTTTCTTTCAGTTTTTTTTTCTCTATCGGCTTTCTTTTTCCTCCTAGGTTTCACAATTTCCCCAAAAAAAAAAAGAAAAATTGTGTGGCGGCCATAGTTTACTAGAAATATCAGGAATTTTATCTCAAGTACAAAATAAAAGGCATTCCTCACAAAATTTTCTTAACCCAATACAACTTCAATCCATTTCGTTTATTTTCACCTAAGCACTTAGGTACAACCACCTACTGAACCCAACCCTAGCTGAGCAGCCAGGAAAGCAGCATCCCTGTGTGCTGCCATTACATTTTCGCGATCTTGTTGACACTTCATCAATTCGACTTTCCTTACGGGCGGGGGCGGCCGCAAATTTTGTTTGTTTCTTTTTTTTAATTCGTTTGTTTTCCTTTTACCAACTAACCTATACAATACATTTTTTCCTTAAAAGCCAAACTCGTGTTGCCTCGCAAGGCACCTTGGACTTCGCAAAAAATCTGCTCACTAATGCAAAAGCGTGACTTTGCTTACACTCGTTGAAAATGTTTGATAGCATGTTTCCAAGCCTGTTCTGTACTTCGCAATAACCCTTCGCATTGGGATCCCTTCCCACATATCAGTTATCAGTCTCCTAAACATAGCGTATAAGATCTTATCTGCCGTATTGTTCGGACGCCTAAAGGCGTTGATGGGTTGGACCCTGTCAGTGCGGTTAAGATCCGCGATTCACCAAATATTCACACTAAGGCAGATTTTTGAGAACCCAACACCTTTACTGTAGGAGACTTTATCTACCTCGGCTCTGCTATCACATCTGAAAACGACATGTCTTTAGAAATCAAAGGAAGAAAAACATATGGCAAACGCTGTTTTTGAGCTGAGTCCCAATCCTGCTCAATGCATCCGAGGTATAGGGCCTTTCTAAAGCGGATGAAGATAGTCTTGGTCGATGGGCACTGGAGTAGACGATTAAACGATGGACTCTAAGAGCTGTACAACGACATTGACCTGGTTAAAAAATAGAACTGCATCTTGGACGTAGAGGAAGCCTCATCTTAGGTGGCGTGCACAAGTGGAAGTGGAATTCAACCACCTTGAAGTGCGCAACTTGAAGATATTAGCCAAAGACCGCGCTAATTGGAAAGGCTTATTGGTTAAGGCCCAGGTACATCTCGCACCGTAGCACCGCCTAAGTATGCAACTAAGTTCGGTTTATTATAGGAAATTATCGAAATTATTCCATTTTCGTTTAGCAAATTAATTTTAAAAATAAATTAAATAAAATAATAAAAATTAAAAATAAATTAAAAACTAAATTTCAATCGAATTTAATTACTTTAATAAAACATCAGAATTACGCTACGGTTACAGTGGATGCCGATGAAATGCTTGGACGTTTTCGTCAGAAATTGGTGGTTACAGTTAATGCGTTTACTCACCAACCTAATTTTCGTTGAATACCGTTTTTAATGTTAGCAAAGGCTTTTTTTCCTGGTTATCTGTAAGCAACTGAAAATAATATGTTAAAAATCTGTTTCATAGTATGGAAAATGATAAAATAAAATACATTTTGGAGTAACATTTCTGATCTTGGAACACTAAATGCTGTATTACTTGTGACCAGAAAACCAAATTCAAATGTTCCCATTAATATAAAAGATATTATATTCAAATAAATGCTTCCTTGTCAGTGCTAATATTCAGTTCAGAGTAACTCCAAGTTGTGCACTCCAAGTTGGTTGAGGTCCCTTCCACTTGTGCCCGCCACTTAAAGCGAAGCTTTCCTCTCTTTATAGAATAATACGCCGAGCTTTCCTCATGGCTCCTCAAAAATGTCATCATAGCCAATTGACTTCATTATTTCTGACTCCATGTACATAAGATGGAGTCAATTCAGCACATTTTCTTCTATGGTAGATCTTAAATAATTCTTTACTCTCTTTAGCACTGAAAATGACACTTCTGTTGAGCAGTTTGATAGTTTGGTATAAACTATAGCATTCGGATTGCAATTCCTGCGTTTGGATAAATATTCAAAAAGGCTTTTTCTAATAAATATTTGTACGGAATTATTAACTAAATCATTGCATGACAAATAGCTCCCAGGTGCAGACACTCGCCCTAGCTAAATCCTCTGGATAAAAAGCTGTCGAGGTTTCAGGCTCCTTCACTGATGTGTTTAGATTTCAATCGATTTAGCTTCGTAAGAGAGTCTCTGTAGTTTGGAAATCAGTCTATCCATAATGATATTATAAATGGTAACTCCTGTGCATGTCGGAGGTTGCTACTATCCGATGGAGCGCTCAGACACAACTACAGGTCCATTGTACTACCATTCAGACACCTTACATTAATGTACTTAGTTTTCCCGTCTTTCGAAGAAAAACGAGAAGGAGCTTCAGTGATAAAGAGCTTAGATGCTCGGCACTCACCACGTCACAACTGCAGAGAAAGTGTTCTGCTGTGTCATCCTCCTCACCGCAAGCAGGACAGGTAGTGGTGTCGTTTAAGACCAATACATTTAAGTGTTTAGCAAAAGCTTTGTGGCCCGAAAGAACGCCTACAAGCAGCCTACAGTCGATTCTCCTCAGAGATAGAAGAAAAGATGCTGACCTTTTGCAAATGTTTTAGCGCAGTAGTTTGCTCTGTCTACATCCACCGCAATCGCGCCACCGAATCTTGTGTTCACGAGAAACCCAAGAATCGATAGAAGACATGACTAAAGATGCAGGCAGACCCAACACAGGTTCGGGTCCTCAAAGAACTTCTTCTAAATATCAAAGGTACTGGGTTTCCTTAAGTCTCCTAGATTTGTTACCAAGATAAATACAGTTAAGCAATAGTACCCAGGCCGATGTTGACAGATTGACTTTATTGAACGTTTCCAAGATGTCACGTCATGTCCATCAAGTTTAATCAATTCAGAAGACCCTAAACTATAGAGCGCGCGGATTATCTCATCCTAGGAATAACATAGACTTCGTCAGGTGTCAGCTCGAACAGAGGTTCGAAAAAGACAAACTTTCTGTTGCTGAGTATAGCCATGTAAAGAGTAATTTCTGAGCATGCACTTGCTGCATGCAAAGATGTGTACCGCCACTGGGACTGGGCCCTCTAGGCTGGCTGGCCCTAGACCGTGGCCTGTAGGTACATATTTTTGAAAATATTCGGCGAGTCATGGATGAAGACCAAGTGTCCTTCTCAGTTCTACTTGATTTTTCTAAGACGTTTGATATGGTTTACAACTCATTTTGTCCTGCATGTTGTCTCATTTTTATAATTTCGCGCACGGTACTAAAAAGTTATTATCGTAACACTTAACTAATATATTTCGAGCTGTAGAGGGTATTCAATCTTTTTCATACCCCGGCCTATAGGAAGTGATGTCCCTCAAGGGTCCATACTAGGGCCTTTGCTTGTCTCCCTATATATCAACGATCTTCCTAATGTCATCCAAAAGAGGTAATTGGGTTTAAGGAGCACGCCGCACAATCAATTAATAATTATCTTGCCGACATAGTGCAGTGGTCATAACGAAATAGACTGAAAATACAAAATACATCTTGATTTCGTGAAAGCCCCTTGATCTGCCTTATTTTCCTTTCCTCAAACTCCATGGTGCTCATATTACTTTACTCACTCACTTTACTTTACTCCCTTTAAAACACGAGTCTTATTTGCTAAAATTTTGGAAAAGAGGAAACCTAATGTGAAAGTTAATGGTATTTTGCGATATGTGTTTGGATTTCGTAAATTTGATCAAGTATCACTTTACTCCAGGCAACTATGTATAAAATATTACCTTTGACAATCTTCTAAGGTTTCGAACTGATTGCCCCTTCTCGGACATACTTTTAACACATCAAACTACTTAAATATAATTTTCCACCTCAAACAGATTTCCTAAATTGTTCCCTTCTCGGCACTCTTGATTAACATCTAAGTGTCAGTTTATTATTCACTCCACACGGTTGTGGAACTTCTTGTCCCACTCTATCCTACTTAATATTTAAATAAATAATCTTTAAATAAAATAAATTAAAATCCTATCTCTTCTCGAATTCTTAAAATTTATTTTCGATTTTTCGCATAAATTTCTGAAAATAATAACTCATCCTTTTTTGTCTTGCACCAGTTATCTTTTTTTCTGCGTTTTCAGAAGATGTCCTGAGTGCAGAATTTTCTTTTTCAACAGAAATTATTTGGATTTAGGTTTTTTATGCTTAAAATTCAGTGCACTTTTTTAACTTGATAATTGTGCCCAAAAAAACAGTTTAAGCTCCCAAAAGCCATTAACTTGGCCCTAATTTGTGACTTAAGAGCTGCGCGAGTTCAAGAAGTGCAAAAAGGTTCTCGCTAAAAGCAACACTATGGCTACATCTACATCTTCAATGTTGTTTAAGAAGTAAAAATTCAAATGTTTCTATATATTTTCGCTGTAAAAGTGCAACCTTTTGAGCTTGTCTTAAAGCTCCGACACGACATCTATTACTAGACACCTACATTCTTTTTCTGATCAATAAAATACAAAAATATGCTTTAAATCTTAAACCTCCATCGATCGATCCACTCTCGAAACTCTGACTGACTTCAATCTATCTCATTCTGCAAAAGAAAAAAAAGAAAACCCTCATCAGACAATGATGGAAAACTATATACACAAACCCTTAGCCACACCAAAACAAACCATAACGGCCCTCAAGCCATAGAGTATAGTAAAACCCGAACCCGCACATTCAATTACACCGTAATTTACTTTATGGACTTATCTCCCGAAAACAGCAATTTCGGCAACATTAAGCATAATTTTATGACATCACTTTTTGTTTGATGGCTCCTTCGGTCTGCTACTTGTTCCTGCGCTTCTGGTTCTTGGTCCTTGTTCATATTCAGCCCCTGTCTGTGTCTTAGCCCAACTCAGGCAGGGGTGGTTTTATTTTAATATTTACCATACTCACCCTGACTATCTAAAGCATCTATCTACTGGTGATGCTGACGTTGTTTGCTGGTTACACTTTGCCACTGGTATCTGTCAATGTCTCAACCCCAATCATGAAGCCGAAGACTGGCAAGCGAAAAAAAAAGAAAACACACACACACACCGATATATAGAGAACATCATCCCTTTTTGCACTAAAAATCATCACGCAAGATGCTCTTCTGTGGTTGTCACTAAAAGATACAAAAGTGTACCAGCAAAATAGCAGTGACCTTTTTATGCCGAACTTCAGGACGGTAGTGAATTTTAATGGACACTTTTGGAGTCGCGTGGGATATTGCTAGTATTGAAATGAATTTTTTTTTCTTGCGCTCTCGCCTCTAGACTTTTGTGTTTGGTTTGGTTGGTTCTCTGCTACTGTTAGTCTTGTGGTTTTATAGTTTGGGTCTGCCAGACGAGTTTTATGGCTTCCGACAAAAGATTTAATTTGATTTAATCTTTGGAAATTGTTTTAGACGTCTGTGCTGTCTCTTCTTTATTTTGGGAGGTGAAACATTTGCAGCAGGAGTTTTGTATTCGTAATTTTATTTCTTATAGTTGAAGGTTAAATTTTTTTTGCAGGGACGGTTAGACCAACTCGTAAGGCAGGAAGGGTTATTAGTTGACAAGGAGTTCGCAAGATTGTTGTCAATCCAGCAGGACTGAATACAGCCCTTTCGGGTGTATTGATTTAGATGATGGGTGTTAGCAAATTTTGATCCTACCTGTTAGTTTGCTCATATTTCCTGTTTCCTTAACATCCTGTATGGCTTTAGATATTACTTTAATTAACTTCAATATCGAATTCTATCGTCTAGCATACTGTCTGCTTTTTTTGAAGTGCGATAGGACATTTTTGACATAATTCAAAGCAAGTAATGGAAGGAATTGGTACTTCGTGAGCATTCATTTTTTTTTCTTTTATCTAACAATAAGTGTTATTCCATTCAACATGGGTGATGAAAGCCAAGACTCCCGCCCTCCTGACCAAAATGAAGTGAGGATAGCAATATCCGAACTGAAATCCAACAAGGCTACTGGACCGGACGGCTTAACTGCCGAACTTTTCAAGGCAGCGGGAGATGATTTGGTAGAGAGCATACATCAACTCGTCTCCAAAATTTGGTCAGAGGAAAGTATGCCTGATGAATGGAACCTCAGCATTGTTTGCCCGATCCACAAGAAAGGAGACCCTCTTAACTGCGCCAACAATAGAGGTATAAGTCTCCTCAACATCGCATATAAGATCCTGTCTGCCGTGCTGTGTGAACGCCTGAAACCATTCGTCAACGAACTGATTGGAACCTATCAGTGCGGTTTTAGGCCCAGTAAATCCACAACTAACCAGATTTTCACACTTCAGTGGATCCTGGAAAAAACACAAGAAGTCCAGATCGATACTCACCATCTTTTTATCGGGTTTAAGGCCGCATATGACAGCATTTATAGAGACGAGCTATACAGAGCCATGCCTAGTTTTGGCATCCCTGCCAAACTCGTCAGATTGTGCAGGATGACGATGGAGAACTCTCGCTGCTCCATTGAGGTCGGAAACAATCTCACCGAGACCTTTGATGTCCAAAAAGGATTTAGACAAGGCGATGCGCTGTCATGTCACTTCTTCAACATCATACTTGAGAGAATTGTGCGATGCGAGTTTCGCATCCAACACCAAGGGCACAATTTTCCAAAAGTCTGTGCAACTACTTGCTTACGCCGACGACATCGACATCATTGGCAGAACACAGCGAGCCGTCACTGGTGCGTTTGCAAGTATCAGTACAGAGGCGGCAAAAATGGGTTTAGAAGTGAATGAGGGCAAAACTAAATATATGCTGTCAACAAGAAGGGACACACAACATCGACGAATCGGACAGAACGTCACGATAGACAGCTATAACTTTGAGGTAGTTCGGGGCTTTATCTACCTCGGCTCCACTATTAACTCTGACAATGATAGATCGTCAGAAATCAAGCGAAGAATTACACTTGCCAACTTGATTAGTAAGGCCTTGTCGAGAAACACCAAGGAGACTCTACATAAGACCCTCATCATCCCAGTCCTGCTGTATGGCGCAGAAGCATGGACGTTATCAAAGGCGGATGAAGATCTCCTTGGTCGTTTCGAACGCAAAATTCTTCGAATGATTTTCGGTCCCGTTTGCGTTGACGGGCTTTGGAGGAGGAGATTTAACAGGGAACTCTACGAGCTGTACAGCGACATCGACCTGGTCAGACAAATACGGATTAGTCGTCTAAGATAGCTGGGACATGTAGAGCGAATGGACACCAACGTTCCGGCCCAAAGAGTCTTCGAATCCAACCCGGAGGGACAACGCAGTAGAGGAAGACCTCGCCTAAGTGGAGTGCGCAACTGGAGGCAGTTAGCCAAAGATCGTGCTAACTGGTGAGGCGTATTGGTTGAGTCCCAGGTCCACCCCGGACTGTAGAAGAAGAAGAGGTGTTATTCCTCAAATCATGTTGCAAAAGAAGCTAGAGTTAGAGTTAGAGATGCTTCCTAGTTTTAATTGTGAGTAGCAGTAGTAACTTAACAGTGCAGTAGTCAAGGTACTCGTCGATTGAACAATCAAGGATAAATTTCGCATAAGACGACACAATATTATAAAATATACATCATTTGGAAGGATTTTACAAGTATTAGCCTTTTATCAACTGGAGTGAAGCTTTGGGACAGCGGGGGTTGTTCTTGAAACAGCTTAAAATTTCCTGATGACTGTAAAATTCCATGATTTTTGCATGGCTTGGCATTTGAAGCAGATGTTCGATTCGTCGTTTTGAACATGTAGGGGTTGAGATTTGAAGATCCATGTTGGTACTGTTTATAGAGTTCGCGGTTGTGTCCTCTCCTCCATTCGCTTTCCTGGCAGAGTTCCCAAGGAGCCTTATTTGAGCTCACCTTTCCTGCTAATTGTTCAGCACTAGGGGCCTTAAAGCATAACCGACAGAATAAGAATAATGTTATTCTGATAAAAAAACTGATATCAGCTGCCTTCTTTTTGTTTATAGAAAGTTTTCTACATTCGCTTAAGTACGAAGAATTGCCATTTTCGCGATAAGATGCTTGACCTTCTTCACAAGGATCGCTTGTCCTTAAGTAGCTGCCCAGAAAAGCACTACTTAAATTTGTTTACATCATAAACGCTTCTATTAGACTATTGTACGTTCCTTGTCAATGGAAGATATCTGAGGTGATAATGGTTCCTAAGCCATTTTTGTCCAAATGACAAAAAATCCTATAGATCAATATCGCTTCTAATAATAATGTCGAAGATATTTAAACAACACATATTGAAGCGATTACATCCGATCATCGAAGAACGCCGATTAATACCGGATCACCAATTCGGATTCAGAACTAAGCACTCTACAATTGACCAGGTTTACAGAATTACCAACGAAATTGAAAAAGCACTAGAGGAGAAAAAAACTTGTTCTAGCGTTTTCCTTGACGTATCTCAGGCCGTCGACAAAGTATGACATACGGGATTAAAATATAAACTGAACAAAGCAATTATATGAGATCCTAATCACAAGGAAGTGTTCTGGGCCCGATTTTATTCCTATAATATACTCGCGATATCCCACAAGAAGAGGATACTATCGTAGCAACTTTCACGGATGATACGGGTATTCTAGCTGTAGACAATTCGATTTAGTCCGCGACAAATAAGCTTCAACGATCTATCTAATCTAATCTAATCTATCTTGGATGCAAAGAAGAAAGAAAATATACATATACTTCGACCCCTCTACTTGTTCTTCTTAAGATAATCCAAAGCTATTAGAATGGTTGGGTGTGTGTGAATCGGGTAGACGCTAATTGGCATTCACCTGATGGTGCAGACCTGTTATAACTTTTCATACGCATCATCGAAGCCTGCAAGGACGAACATGGAAACATCATAGTAGAATCGCAGTCGATGCTGAAACGTCAGCATTGTTTGCCCGATGCTCAAGAAATGAGACCCTCTGAACTGCACCAGCTAGGTTCACCGTGGTGTGTGAACGCGCCACCATGCCTTTCGTCAACAACCTGTTTGGTCGCTATCATTGCGGCTTCAGGCCAGGGAAGTTTACCATCGACCAAATATTCACACTACGGCAAATCTTGAAGTAAACCCAGGAAGTCTAAGTCAATACCCACCGGATTTTCATCGATTTTAAAGCCTATGACAGCATTAATAGGGACGAGCTATTAATGCTGACGACCAGAGTAATGTCTAGTTTTGGCATCCCTGCCAAACTCGTCCGCTTGTGCAGGAGAATGAGAATGGAGAATGCACGCTACTCCATCAAGGTCGGTAAAGAACTCACCGAGACCTTCGATGTCAAAAAAGGATTTAGAGAAGGCGAAGCGCTGTCATGTGACTTCTTCAACATCGTTCTTGAAAGAATAGTGGAAAACTCAAATGCTAACACCAGAGGTACTATCCTTCAAAAGTCCGTCCATCAAATCACGTTCGTGAGTATTGACACGGAGGCGGCGAAGATGGGTTTGGCGGTCAATGAGGGCAAGACAAAGTATATGCTGTCATCAAGAAAGGACACCCAACACCAAAGTCTCGGACAGAATATCAGTATAGGCAGATATAACTTTGAGGTAGTCAAGGACTTCGTCTATCTACGCTCCGCAATGAACTCAGGCAATGATACTGAGATTAAACAAGGAATAACTCTTGCCAATCGCTTTGGGTTTCATTGGTTTCTTTGGGCTATGAAAACAATTGAGTAGCAAAGCCCTCTCTCGAAAAACTAATGTGACCCTTTATAAGACCCTAATAATCCCAGTCCTTCTCGATGGTTCAGAGGCATGGACTCTATCGGGAGCGGATAAGGCCTCCTTCGTTGTTTTGAGAGGAAAATTCTTCGAGTAATTTTTGGTACCGTCTGCATAGACGGCGAATGGAGGAGGAGATACAACTACGAACTGTACGGGCTGTAGAGTAACATCGACTTAGCCAGAAGAGTGACGCTCCAGGACTAAGATCCCTGGGACATGTAGAGCGAATGGATGTGAAAGCTCCGGCCAGGACGATCTTCGAATCCACACCCGAGGGACGGCGAATAGAGGAAGACTGCGACTCAGTTGGAAGGGGACCTTAACCAACGAACCGTGCGAAACTGGAGGTAGCTGGCGCACAATCGTGCTGGCTGGAGACGCTTGTTGGTTGAGGCCCAGGTCCACCCCGGACTATAGCGCCATTTTAAGCAAAAACAAAAACTAGAATGACATATATCACCGACATATATAAGACCAAGGTTTATATGCCTAACGTGGAGAAAAGTCGTCCGTTGTCACATTCTACGACACCAACATCACTTGAACCTCTAACAATTGATCTCACCGTTCTCTAGTGAGATCAGCAAAAATATATTGGCGAGAAAGCTTATTCTACCAAACAATCAATGAATGTGATAGGATTGGTTTAAAGGAGCTTGATATCGGAATGGATTACTACTAGAGTAGTAGCAGACAGACCGCCGGCCGTCTTGATGTAGCCCATGTTTACTCCTGTCTTTATAAATGAGCTATCCGTAAAGATTGTCCTGTTCTCGGAAATTCGTCTAAGCCTAGACTTTACCATGCTGTCACAAAATGCATTGTCAATGGCACCCCCAATATCAATGAAAATGCCCAGTGCGTAGTCTAACAAGGTTTTGGAGCTCCGTCTTGCAGAATTTTCTTCGAAGATGACCATCCCGCATTTTAGAGAGTTTCATTCCATGTCGTTTCAAAAAGGTTTGTTGGTACATGGTATTTTGGGCATGACTAGGTATAAAGCCATCAGGGGTTAACTCTCGTATAAGCCTTCCCCATTAATCATCCATACACACTTTAAACGAATATATTGACCGTGTGTCTTCCAAATTTAATAAAATAATTATAAGCATGTCAAATCTCAACTAAAATACTTGCAATAGATCCAATTCAAACAGAAAATCGCAGTATCTGCAAAAAAAAGATTTCCATTAAACTAATAGCTGCGAGTTACTACTTGCTAACAGTTTTCCTAGGAAAACTTCACATTCATAACGAATTCCAAGGATTCTTTTCCCAAGAAATTCCTTCGAAAAGTCAGCATTCTTCCTTCCATGTTTGCTTTGCCGTCTTTCGCTGTTTCCCAGTTAATCCCTAATTCATCTAATAAATGAAATTCCATGCCCTGCCGGAAAAGCAGGCAAAAGTATTCGCTTACTGAAATTACTTCGTTACGCCATTAATAAAAATATAGCTCTGCGGATATAACATCAACAATAACAACAACGATAGAAACGAGACTACGAAGAAGCCGAAACCGAAAGCAGCATACAAGACGCACAAAGACACACAACCAACCATCCAATTGGCTAACTTTTATGCGCGTGCAGGACTCCATTCTCTCTGTTTATCCTTATTTTGCCTCTTCGATATATATAAATCTCACATCCGCCCCGCATCATCATAGAAAAGATTCCCAAAAAATACCACAGCAGGGTGGATTCGGTGGGCTGGGTGGCGACAATAGTGGCAAACGTGGCAAAATAAAATTGACGCCAATTATCGCCCTTTAGATCGTTTTCTCGTTGTTGGAATTTTTTAATCTCCCTGGGCCAAGCCTGTGGACCCAGTGTAAACATGACTCCTTGCTGCTGGGACATGGTATATATTTTACGCTCAAGGATATTACCTTACCATGCGATATAATGGTTCCTGTTCTTTTCCGAGAAGTGGGAGACTATTTTGTACAGATAATATTTGACTTTGAGGCTGTCAGGACATTCTACCTCTCTGGAGGATAACTTACAAACAGTGCCGCCAAGAAGGTGGTGCAAAATTTCGCGGTTATCAGAGCCTACCTACCTAACTGTGTACATTTTGAAAGGATTAATTTCGTCCCTTGAGATGTACAGATAAGGCACAGCCCGAATGGGAATTTCGTAATATTAATGAATAATGGGTTAATTAAGAACATTCAGGACAAAGTAGCAATAGATGGACATAAACCGGGGTTGGAAAAGGATAACAATGAAAATTTAGATCCGCGAATAGCAACTGATAACAGTTAAGGTGAGTTAAAGTGTATTAAATTTAAGTGTAACTGCCGTTGGAATATCCGTTTCGAATCGAAGACAAAGGACGGAGGTAAATTTACCATTTCGAACTACCTGCCGACCGACATTGTAAATTGCCATAATCTTATAAGATTGAAAAGATACATACCTATTTGCAACATGTGCACCTTAAAATATACGTAGACTGTGCAATTTACAAAATAAAAAATAACAAAAAAAAAAAAAAACACCTCATTTTGACAGGCATCTCCAACTTTATGCCAAGTATATAAGTTTCCATAAAATGAAAAAGAACTCCAGAACTCCACCAGGAAAGAGGAAAAACATATTTTCTTTTAATTATTATTTTGCACCAACGTATCCACAGATCCTGACATGCTATCTATCCTTGCAGAGCCGTTCCCTGCATGTGCCTCCAGTAGAAAACCCCTTCATCATAGATTCTGACACATTTCTGCCGACGACGATTAAAAGCATAAGGAATACGAAAGTTTTCACTCTCGGGTAAAAACTTTTACACCAACCAAACCCGAACCCGGACCTATGAAGAAGAAGAACAGAACTTTGAAGTGAGTACGACTACATGAAGGGTAAAATGTTCCTAAAACTTAATTTTGTAAAATTTTCCTCTATAGCTACTACTTTTGCCCAAATAATATCAACGGACTTTTACATTGTAGTAACTAAGTTGAGCTTCCGCCCTTCTTTGCCAGCAAGTGATGGCAACCGAAAAATCGCTCAAGCTAAATAACTTTTACAGTTGTTTCATGGTATGCATTACTTTTGGCAGTGAGTATATCTATGTATGTAGATATTTTTATGTTTGTTCATTTCTTAAGCGTCAACTAAATGCTTTGATATTCACTTTTCAATTTTTTGGCAAAGCCTGACATAGGATTAACCTAAATTCATAAAATAGCATGATTGGTATTCTAAGTCTATTTGGAAATGTTTTAGAGTTAAAGTTGAAACGCATCTATGTTGGAATTTGGAGTTAGAATCTCTCATTGTAATTGCATCGTGACACATACAATTTATGCCCGATGGACGAGGGCGAATTTTAGACTTATTGTTAGTAGTGGAGGATACTTAGGTACCAACCAAACATGGCTGTTCCTCCTGAACATTTAGCTGTCACAAACAGCGAAACTGGAGACAGCTAGCCAAAGATCGTGCTGGCTGGAGACGATTGTTGGTTGAGGCCCAGGTCCAACTCAGACTGTAGCGCCACCTTAATGTAAATGTAATAATGCCTTAAGTAAAAATTAAAAATCCACGTTTTTCAGCTTTTCAGTTCAAATGAATTTTTCTTGAAAAATTTACTCCATCAAAACGTAATTCTTTAAAAGAAGATTTTAGATGGATAATTACATATATAGGATCGACTGGGAGTTGGTGCTCACAGAAGAGGATACTGGAGCGGCCACCTTCCTAGAAACTCTGGAATTAAGGAAATCTTTTAGGATTAGTGATGCTGCAATCGTCTTCCAGGCAGAGATAGCTGTTATAACCTAAAAAGCTGACGTGGTTTCACCTATGAAAAAACTTTACCATAGGTCCGAGGTGGAGATCTATGCTATTCTATTGGATATGCATTATTTTGTCAAGAACAGGTGGAAGAGTTGAAGGTTTTATGTCTGTGGTGACAGCCAAGCAGCTTTTAATGCCTTACTACCGCCACCACTTTTAAGTTATTGCTGAACTTATTGGACTCGGTAAAAAGACTAAATACCCTGAGTCTTGTTTGCGTTTCGAATCATACTAGAATCACGGCAAACCAGATCTCCGACGAATGAGTTTCGGAGGTGGTTTCACACGTCTGAACCTGTGTTGGGTCTGCCGTCATCCCTAGTATAAGCTACCATTGATGACTGGGAGTCCTATAGACACAATATTCGATGTTGGGCTGCAAACAGACCAAATTAGTTCTGAAAGTCCAGCACACTTTTGCAAAGCACCTAAATGTGCTGGGCTTAAGCGAGTTACCTATCTGGGACGCTTATAAGGATCGTGAAGAAACCGCAGAATATTTTCTCTCTGAATGATCTACCTTTTGATCGAACCAGGCTTCAGTGAATGCTGGATTTTATTACAGTGAAAGTACTGTCTCCATTTCAAGTGATATAAGTCAGTTTGTTTTTGTTTTTTATTCAACCCATTCGATCTGAGAAATGTAGAGTACAAAAAAACCCTGAAGTTCATGTATGTATACCTATTTCTAGTTCACGTTCATACCTGGTATCTTGTTGGCCTTAGTGAAGCCATGTCATCGCCACAAGGGCAGCAAATACCCTAGAGTTAGTTATTTGTGAAAAATATTGTCTAAGCACAAAGTATATGCCCTATAGAACTAGGTTCTAGAACCTCCATTTGAAAGGCCAAGTAATGTCGGACGCCAGCTTCGTACAGACGCTCATGGTTTATACTCTGGGCGATACTCTTGCAAGAAACGGGGAAGTAATAATACTTGTACATGTGACCTCTTGCTACTGGTACTTTCTCAAAAGCACAGTTTTTAAAATTTTCTAAGTGTAAGCCAACATAAGCCCAAAGTTCCTCTAACTAAATGGTATATCGACGAATTTTTTTTTCTTAGGAGGCGCTGCAGTCCCCGGTGAACTTGGGCCTCAACCAAAAAGCCTCTAAAATTAGCGCGGTCTTTGGCTAACTGCCTCCAGTTGAGGTAGAGGTCCCCAGGTCGATGTCGCTGTACATCTCATGGAGTTAATCGTTGAATCATATCCCCCACAACCCGTCAACGTCTACAGAACCAAAGCTTTTTTCTCTCGCAACGACCAGGGATATCTTCATTCGCTTTGGAAAGGGTCCATGCTTGGGATCCATAGAGCAGGACTCGGACTGTGAAGATCCTATATAGAGTTTCCTTAGTTGTTCGGGAGAGGGCTTTACCACAGAGTGCTTTCTCAGCCCAAATAAACAGCGACTGGCAAGTGTTAGATATACCTACTCTATTCTTAGGAAATTGTTTGCATCTTATATCGTGAAGTGTGCCATGTCAGTAAAACCAAAAATGTCAGACAATTTCCCAAGGAGCTATATTGATGAAGAAACAATGTAAAAGGAGCAATTTCAATTATTAAAATTTAATATAGTAACTTCTTTTTAAATGCTAAATTTATATCCACAAATTCATATGTACGTCACATTCTTTTTTTACCTCATACCTACCTCATAGCTACAACTTCCACGACAGGATAAAAAAAAAGAATGTCCCCTAATTTCGAGCAAGCAAGGCATAAAATTCTTAAATTGAGGTGTCATTCTGTACGTGAATGAATTCCATTGAACTCCATTTAACCACCAGGAACTTAGTGTGCTGTTCTAAGTGTATTGCTTTTCACTTTCACGCTTACTACTTCCGCTGAAATCTAAATAGTTTTCTGTACTACTGAACATTGGTCCCTTTTTTAAAAAATGAAATCCTGGAAGATCTGTCAAATAATTTTTCATTTTTGACAAACCTGCAGAGTTTCAAACCAATTCCATTGACAGATTTTTCAATATCGTGAAAATGCCACTTTAATGAAACTTTAAAACCCCACTTTTATACTTGGCAAATTTTCAAAATCGTGAAAATTGGGGATCTATGAACATGTATACTGTTTGTGGAATTTTTAACAATTACAATACCAATTTGGCGTTCTTTTCAAGATTTTTGTACTTTTTGTGGCTTACTTGTAATTGATTTGTATGATTTCAATATTTTTTGAAAAGTTTTATTTTTATACATGAAAATTGTGTATAATTTTAAAATTGTAGGAATTTTGAGCGAGCGTAAGCGCTCTTTTTCGAGGAATATGCTATTTGTTTTATATAGATTGTTGTTTGCCTTAAAAACAACTACCGACATGTAAATTTGCATAACTGTAGAATGAGTTCGACATATACCAAAATAGGGGAGGTTACCACGCCTCTTTTTTGAATTGTACATAGTTTTCTATTTGTTTCTGTATTTGTTCTTCAACTCCTACCTCTACGTATAATTTCATAATTCTAAGTCTTTGAGTGGTGAGTTAAAGAAAAGGGGCTCCCCTAAATGGAAAACAGATAGCCTAAAAGTAGCCTGAGTTTGTTCCTGTAAAAGAGGGTGTAGTGGCAAAGTTGCCAAAGTTTCCCTTTGTATTACTTAAGGGGTTCCAACTACCACGTCAACTTTCCACAGGTAACGGAATGGCTTCAGTCAGACTCTGAACCATGGATTGAATGCCATCGTATTTTCACGGATGGCTCCAAAACCGCACAGGGGTCTGGTGCTGGACTCTTTGTGGAGCGCGATAACATAAGATTTTACTACCCCATGGGTAAATAGGCGCCTGTTTTCCATAAGCGGAGGTTTTTGCCATCCTAATGCCTATGCGCTATATTGTGAGCAATAGGTTGAGGGCTAGAGGCATTTGCATCTGCAGTGATAGCCAAGCTGCATTAAAAGCGCTTCTGAACCCTCTTACCTCGTCCAAGTTAGTGCTAGAACTCAAGCTTTCTCTGAATTTGGTCGGAAGACTGAACACAGTGAATATTGTCTGGGTACCGGGTCACACTGGCATCCAGGGAAATGAGATCTCGGATGAGCTTGCAAGGCAAGGTTCGGAAAAAGTTTTCTCAGGACCCGAACCTGTGTTGGGTCTGCTTGCATCTTTAGTCATGTCGTCTATCGATTCTTGGGTTTCTCGTGTACACAAGATTCGGTGGCGCGATTGCGGTGGATGTAGACAGACCAAACTACTGCGCCCGGACATTTGCAAGAGATCAGCATCTTTTCTTCTATCTCTGAGGAGAATCGACTGTAGGCTGCTTGAAGGCGTTCTTTCGGGCCACCAAGCTTTTGCTAAACACTTAAATGTGTTGGGCTTAAGTTTGCTTGCGGTGAGGAGGATGACACAATAGAACACTTTCTTTGCAGTTGTCTGGCCTATGCTCGCATCAGGTGGCGGATTTTCGGGGCTGACGTGGTGAGTGCCGAATATCTAAGCTCTTTATCACTAAGGCTCCTTCTCGTTTTTCTTCGAAAGACGGAAAAACTAAGTACATTAATGTAAGGTGTCTGAATGGTAGTACAATGGACCTGTAGTTGCACTCAATGCACTCAATTGAATCACGAGTTTTATTTTCGGTTATCCGAACTTTAAAGGCGTTTTTCTCGAAACTGTGTTTTCAAAGTCGGTTGTCCAATGTTCTTGATAACCACTCACTCAGATACAATTCACGAGGACTTGGACGAAGGATTTTTTTTTCAATCACAACTATTTAAAAACAAAAATGTTTAGCAAATTTTACCGAATTTTAAGTTAAGGGCTCTTAAGAAATATTTCCCAAACACATATTTAATATTTATTTGTTCTCTGTCAGCGTGCGAAATTCGAAATCAAATGAAATAACGGGTGCCTTCTTCTTGAATTGTGTCAACAAAGTTTGGGGAATATATTCTCCATGTGCGTTGATGTCCATCATTGTTAAAGAATATATTCATTTTAACATTTCATTCTTTTGAATCATTAAATATGTATTTCAGATTGAAAAATGCAATCAGCATTCATTTTTAGGTCAGTGAATTAGCAGTGTTTTAGGAGCATTCAAAAGAATTCAATCATATGAGTGCATTCTTTTGCGGTTTAACTCTACTTTTTTTTGTTAACTCAAAATCTGATACACATTTATTATAATTTTGACATTTTCGCCACTGTTTTCTTGTCTTTTGCATAATAAATAATAATGACTTACATGGAGCTGTGAAAATCAAAAAATTCATTCTACACACCTGACCCAGCTTATCAAGTTGTACCAATTTTTGAGGTACCCATTAACGAAGTTATCCCTATAGAACAAGCTGGATTCCGAAAAGGTCGTAGTTGCACTGTCCAAGTACTCTCCCTAACAACTTATATTGAGGATGGCTTCGAAAACAGGCTTAAGACCGGCGCTGTGTTCGTGGACCTAACTGCTGCATATGATACGATTTGGCTTGCTGGAATGGTCTATACACTTTTGAAGACGATACGTTGCAAAACAACAGCAAACATGATCAACAAAATGCTGAGTAATCGATCCTTCCAAGTATTCTTAAGCAATAGCATTAGCAAATCCAAAAAAACTCAACGACGGCTTCCCACAAGGATCGGTCTTGGCCCCACTTCTCTTCAACCTATAGACTCACGATTTACCAAACACTACATCCAAACAATTTTCGTATGCGGACGATCTGGCTATAGCCACACAGCACCAGGAGATAGACTCAATTGAGGCCACACTCTCAGCAGATCTTGGCTGCCTGGGAGAATACTTCAAGACATGGAGGCTAACTCCTAGCTAGACTTAAACTGAGTCAGCGTGCTTTCACATTAATAGTGAACTTGCGCACATTCCGCTCAAAATTTGCTTCAACGGTACGGTCCTGCAACATGCAACATCCACCAAGTATCTCGGAGTAACCATCAGCAGATGCCTTACCTTTAAGGAGCACTGTCTCAAAAGCACAGCCAATCTGGAAACAAGGAACAACCTTCTTAAAAAACTTGCGTCCAGCTCCTGGGGATCTTCACCCAGTACACTTCGCCTGCCGCTTTAGGACTGGTTTACTCAACTGCCGAATATGGAGCACCCATACTACGAAAACTGATAGCCAACTCCACATCGCAATGCGCCTAATCTCTGGAACAATAAGGTCCACTCAAACACAATTTAAAATTACCAAAATCTTTTATTTGTACAGCAATAAACTTACCCAGCTATGAAGATGTTTTGTTTTCTCCAAATGCGAAAATAATTAAAAATTATGCTTTGAATTTATTTGCAAACTATTATATTTGAGATACATACATTCACTTTGAATATTACAAAGAAAATTGTACTAAAACCGTTGAAATCCTCGTACATTGACTAGGTCTTATAGCTCACCCCATAAAAGACTAAATTTCACTAAAAGATTAAAAGCAATCCGCGCCTATAAGGGAGACATTGACAAATAGCGTTAGCGAATTTAATAACCTTAAATTTAATACAGCTCTTACCTTGTTAACAGCATTTTCTTTCGGCGATTTTATTAATCCTCCAAAGAGTACAAGTGCAATTTTAATTGCATTTAGTTTCGATCTGCACCCAGCCATTTACTAGTATTTATTTACTAAACCAATTCTGAATAGGTATGTTATGTTTTGGAGTCTGAAAGTGACTGCTGAGCACTTAGAAACTTAATTATTTTTAGCATATCTTTAGTGCAAAAGGAATAAAATGAAATGTAGCTTAGAGATAATAATTTAGAGCGAGTGGGAACTAAACAAAACCGACTTCATTATGTATTAGTCATCTTTACTTTCTGTTAAGCAGTTAGGTACTTATCATAAATATTTTGTTTTATTGTGCACGAAATTTTCAGTGATTATCGTCTTTAAAGGGTAGCATGAATGTTTGCTGCACCCAACCCCTACTGCTACTTGGGAGTGAAAAGTCGATGATACACGTACTTGCGTACGTTTTGGTGACCTTGATTTTGCACTTGTTGTGTGTGGTCTTACCTTGATAATGTTGTAAATGGTGCGATATGGTTTAGCTTTTTGAATTGTGCGATTTTTTGTATTTGCTGCTGCTGTATTTTGATGAACGGTTATTGTGCTGCAATAAAAAAATAATATCAAAGCCCAGATACTTTTTGTAAGATGATGTTATCCACAGGAACCACATGAACCAAGAGATCTGATATGGGTATCGCTAAGACAACAAGGAGTTTCCGAAACTCCTCGAATGAGCGAAGACAAAAGTCAGATGTCCCGCAGGAGTCACTGATGAATTCCCAATTAAAGTCGGTGTTCACCAGGGAAGTGTCTTTAGTCCTTTGCTCTTTATTACGGTCCTAGATTACCTGCTTGAGTTAAAAGTGACAGACCCTAAAGTGCATCAGTTATTCTTTGCTGACGATGGAGCAAATTTCATCATAAGTGATGATCAGACTTCCCTGCAATGACCACTTGATGTTTGGGTAGATTCTTTAGAGGAGAATGGGTATCGTATTAGTAAATATGGTATGGTATTTGAATGGGGTGGTGGTTCCCAAGTATAAAAGGTTCAAATATCTAAATATCTGGGATCAATGATCAACAGCGAAGCAACCTTTGATGACGACAGCTATCATCGTGTAAGCGTAGGGTGGATGAAGTGGCGAAAAACTCTGCCATCTTCTATGACCCCTAAGGCTGTAGACCACAGTTGTGTGTCCGGCGCTCACATACGGTTCACAATGCTGGAAAATGTACAAAAAGCATGAGGGCAAGTTGACAGCAGCTGAGATGAAGATGCTTCGCATGACAGTAAGAGTAACACAGCTTGATCAAATTAGAAGTTCCACAATCCGAAGAAGCCTGTACGTCAAAGAACCCATCTCTAAAAAATTGGAGCACGTTCAAAGGAGGGATCCTACGAACCATGTCAAAAAGGCAATGGCAATCAACGTTTCCTTACAAATCCGTAAAAGCGGCAGGCCTAAAAACTCCAGGATCACACATATGTAGAAACACCTGCATTTGAACATTAAATCGGAAGGCCTGCAGATATTTTTTGAGGTCGAACCGGCGAACCCCACAGGCAGACCCGTAGGAAAGCAGTGAAGTGGAAGGGTTATGATCCCTATAATCTTGATCATAATCTCGCCGTTAAATGGAGAGAAGAAGAGAACTAATTACGCACATTTCATTAATGTTAGTAGGTACTTACATGATTAATTTCTCTCCATTTATTTAGACCATATCTGAACTTGATCCTAGATATTAATAACTTTTCTATTATTAAATCACGTAAACGACACTTTTTTATCAAGGTGCACGGTAGTGCCCAGCCAAGTACTTTAGCAACTTTGGCACTACACCTTTATTTACACGAACCAACTAAGGCCATTTGACTCCCCCTCTAACTTCTCTTACAACAATGCTAGAGACATACAATTTTCAGCATTTATTGGGACGCACAACAACAGCAAATTTCAACTGTTTAACATGGGCGGTTCCTGAGTTATAAGGCCCAAAATAAGCAAAAATAGTAACCAC
Organism: Ferdinandea cuprea; assembly: GCA_963576555.1. Lineage (NCBI taxonomy): Eukaryota > Metazoa > Arthropoda > Insecta > Diptera > Syrphidae > Ferdinandea > Ferdinandea cuprea. The sequence continues at coordinate 11,741,680 of OY754959.1, forward strand.
TGACTAACTGACAGATCATCAAAACTATGGAGCACTTCCAACCATTGTAGAACTTTGAAATTTTGCACAGTAATAGGGTTTGCGGAAAAACAACATTTATGATTTTACATGCAAGGGGCGTGGCAGCCGTCTCTTTTCTTGAACTCAGCCCCAAAAGACTTACAATTACGATTTTTTACATGAGTGTTGGATTTTAAGAACAAACTCGGCTAGCCGCCCGTTTTATTTAACTTTGCAACCAAAAACGCTATTAAATTGTAGGTGGAGAAAGGATTTGAAGAACAGACACAAACTTTCTGTATATTCCAAAAGAGAGTCGTGGCAAAAGCCCATATATCGAACTCATTCTATAGTTATGAAATCTTACATATCGGTATTCCTGTTAAAGGCAAACGAGGAAAGTTTTAAAACAATTTGTATTTTCCTCAAAAGAGGGCGTTTACGTTCGGCCGAAAACCCCACAATTTTAAAGTTTTGCAAAATTTCTATGTATTAAAAAAATCTTTGCAAAAAGCATTGAAATCACACCAAAAACATAAATCTTAAGCCAAGTTATTTTATACAAAAATCGTTTTTGCCTTACAAGTCAGCCAAAAAAAGTACTGAGATCTAAAAAAGAATGCCAAGTTTGTATTGCAATTATTAAATATTCTTTAACAATTATATTTTTGGTGTGATATAAACTATTGTCAATACGACCGCAGTTCACAAAACAATGGCGATTTTCAGTAATGGAAAGATTTGCAGTTGATTTTTAACGAGTTTAAGTATATATTCTTGTGACAGTTGTTGGCGACATAACATTTTTAAGGTTAAGCAACAGGTGACACGAACGTTTTTACAAATAACATTTTTTTGTTGACCCAAGAACTAGTTCTTGAAAGCAGACTATCATACAAATTCTATTCTTGATAATAACTGTTAACTGAAGAACGAATTGTTGAATCAAGAATTTAATTTTTGAAAGCATAAATCGTGTGTAAAAGTACTAGAAACAACAATTTTATTTTTGGTGTAAAAATTTTCCGTTTTGGAAAATTATTAAGAATGTCAGCATTTTTTTTATCAAAAACTTTATTTTTAAATTGAAAATTTTATTTTAAAAAAAATTAAAAATTAGTTGTTGCAAGAAATTTTTTTTGGAGGCAACAATTTTCAATTCATAATTTTACAAGAATGAAAAGTTCTTCGAATAACTATGTATTTTTTTTGAGTGTTCTTCTTTTTCGCAAAACTTGTACAAAGTAGATATGAAGTACTGTACCGAATTATCCAATTTCTGCATTCAGGTGAAGATATGCAAGTTAGGTGGGTTTATTTATTTTTTATTGTATGAACAAGTAAATCTTACATCAGTACATTTAAGTATATTTAAGTTTGTCACAGCGTAGATAACTTTCTTACCAAAATCTTTGTTTATTGGAAAGCAGTCCAATTGGTATTTTTTTTTTATAAAAAAAAAAAAAACCTGTCGATAAGAATAAAAAATTATGCTCTGAATTTATTTGCAAACAATTTTTTTAAATTTAACAGATGTAATATTCAGATACATTCACTTTAAAATTAATAAAAATAATAAGAAAAAAAATTGATAATTGCATTAAAACCGTTTGAATTGGAACATCGGCGGGTTACTTCTATTATACTGAACGTCATTAAAAATAGCCTGCGCCTATATAGGAGACATTGATAAAAGTGTTAGAGAATTGAATTTCCTTAATTTTTATTACAGCGTTTACCTTGTTGACAGAAACTTTTTTCCATGCTTTTAGTAATGCTTTAACGACTATAACTCCAGCCTTAACTGCAGTTACTTTCAATCTCCACCCCATTTAGTCGTATTCACATTAAATCCCAAATCTGGTATGTGAATCTGGTACGCCAGACGCCTCTGACCGCGAAATGAAACTGACTGCTGAGCAGTTGAAAATATGCAAAAAAATCACGTCTAACAAGTTAATGGTGATAAGGTACCAAGGGTGGATCAATGTAGGGGTTTTAGGGGTTCAACCTTCCCAAATATTTCTGGAAGGTGGGTATATAAGTCAATAAATTTTCCTTTAGTTACTGCTAATATCAACTAGGATGATGACTCGAATTACAGCGCTGTTTTACGATTTGCCACGGCGTACTGGGTCCAAATTGTACGCTATGAATATGGATTGGAAGGTGACTGTAAAAATCAAATTGCTAAAAATGTTATCAAATCACACGGCTATATAACAACATGAAAATTTCTGTGATTCGGGGCCATTTTTAACATTTTTTTGAAGCAATATTTCATTTTGTTTGGGCAAATTTTTAAGTTTTTTAGTTTGGGGTTAATTTTCATTATTGTGTTGTTGTTTTCAATATACATTTTTGGGGCTATTTTTCATTTTTTGTTTGGGGCCATTTTAAATTTTGAAAAATAGATCGAATTTTTGGGGCCATTTTTAATTTTTGGTTTGTGCAATTTTTAGTGGGGCCATTGTAGGAGGGGGTTTTAGGGTGTTGATTTTCTCGGTAGCAGAAGTGGCACGCTTGTTGTTGCACGGCGCCGCAAGGTGATGACAAGTCAGTATGTGGAAAAGAAAATCGCAAAATAGAAGAAACTTGAAAAGCTTAAGAGAGGAAGTAAGAGAAGAAAGATAAAATAAAGAGGTAAAAAAAAATAACCATCATGCTGGCCCACCCTAGTGAATGAATAACTTCAAACTCCTTGATTACCTTATGCCTGGATTCTTTAAAGATAATCCCTAGTCATGTTCCACATTAAGAACTACACGCTCTATCACTCCTTAATTTTACTCATGCTAACCATACCCACACCGCCAACGAAAAACTTAAATACTCATTATGGAAAGAAGCTTATTTCCAGTATTTAATTGTTTAAATTTATTTAACATTTTGTTTTAATTCTAACACTGGAGATTGTTTTAAAGAAAGCGAGTAAATTCAAGGGATACATTAACTTTAATTATCATCTCCTTTTTTTTTTATAATATTAATTTGGTTTATAGGTAGTAAATATAAATAGTAGATTAATGAAGTTAGTTATTCATAGATAACAATACAATATGAAATTAGGGAATCGTAAGCAAAGCAGTAAATTTAGAAGTAATAATTAAGTATCGTAACGGGTGATTTTTTAGCTGGTTTGGTTTTGGCAACACTGGTTTTGACAGCTGACGTGTGTTTAGTACCTTGTGTCACTGTCAAACAGCTTCAGTTTGGTTTGCAATTTAACCATGGATCGTCTTACAAATGAACAACGCTTGCAAATTATTGAATTTTACTATCAAAATACGTGCTCGGTTCGAAATGTTCATCGCGCGCTGCTTCCATTTTATGATCGGCATTCTCGACCTTCTGAGCAGTCTATTCGGAAGATTGTGACCAAATTTCGCACCAAATTTACTTTGTTGGACATTAAACCACCAACACGTTTACGTACTGTGCGTATTGAAGAAAATATTGCGGCCGTATCAGCTAGTGTGACAGAAGACCGCGAAATGGCGATTCGGCGCCGTTCCCAGCAGTTAGGCCTTTGTTACAGCACTACGTGGAAAATTTTGCGGAAGGATTTGGGCGTAAAGCCTTTTAAGATACAGCTGGTGCAAGAACTAAAGCCAGCCGACCTAACACAACGCCGAATTTTTGGTGAATGGGCTCTTGGAAAGCTGGCCGAGGATCCGCTTTTTTATCGAAAAATTGTGTTCAGCGATGAGGCTCATTTTTGGTTGAATGGGTACGTAAATAAGCAAAATTGCCGCATTTGGAGTGAAGATCAGCCAGAAGCATTGCAACAGCTACCAATGCATCCCGAAAAAGCCACTGTTTGGTGCGGTTTATGGGCCGGCGGCATTATTGGGCCATATTTCTTCAAAGATGATGCGAATCGCAGCGTTACTGTCAATGGTGAACGCTACCGAGCGATGATAACAAACTTTTTTTTGCCCGAAATGGAAGTTCTTGACTTGCATGATATGTGGTTTCAACAAGACGGTGCCACATGCCACACAGCACGCGAAACAATGGCGCAATTGCGAGGCGAGTTTGGTGAACAGTTAATTTCACGTTTCGGGCCGGTCAATTGGCCGCCTAGATCGTGCGATTTGACACCATTAGATTATTTTTTGTGGGGGTATGCCAAGGCTAATGTGTATAGGGACAAGCCCGCTTCGATTGACGCACTGGAAGCCAACATCCATGCATTCATTCGTGAGATACCGGCCGATATGTGTGAAAGAGTATGCCAAAAGTGGACTCAGCGGATGGGCTACCTGAGACGCAGCCGCGGTCAACATTTGCATGAAATTATCTTTAAACATTAAATTGCAAGGTTCAAACTATCGATTCAAATAAATATTTCATTCATTTTTTCGAATTTTTTGTGTTTTTTTTTTAAAAAAAGTTCTAAACCTCTTAAAAAATCACCCTTTACAAGTGAAAATGGAATAATGCATGAAAACATATATGTCTATATAGCCAAAACATTACTTAGAGTTTATTGATTTAACTTTTACGTGGATATTGCTTGATGTACCGATTAGGTGTCGACATTTGGTGACTGCAGACTCGTTGTGCGCACATCTAGATCTGTATGTCACTGTTTGGGAGGAAAGTCAGTTTAAATAATGTTTATATTGCAAAATTGGACAATCTTTTGGCTGACCTTACCTTGAAGTTTCATGCATTTAGCCTTAACCTAAAATTAATTCTTTACTTACTTGCTAATAAAAAATTAATCGAATAAACTTATACATTATTTAATCAAAAAAAAAATCGAGAATAACTTTAACTCGTGGAAGTCTGGTGGTCTATTGAAAGCTGCATGCGGGATCACTATAGATGAGGTGGCAGGTGTTGTATTCAGATAGTATGAGACTGAAGAGTCAATGCCAGTTATTGATCGGCGGTCAATTGCTTCATTTGGCGAGCTACGTGCCTATTGCGGTGGTAATGTCATCCTTATCTAATGTTTTACGGTCAAATTTCATTTTGCGTTGATGCTACCATTCGGTATTTTATTCGGACAAACGAAGTTGCCTTTTTACAAATTTTGTTGGTTAGATTAAACTTTGTTCGCGTGTATTTCACGGATGGATGTTATGCTTTGCCTTTTTTTATATTATTTTATTATTATTTTTTTTTTTGTAGTTATGTGTCGGTGGAACCAGTTCTTTTGTTTAATAAAAAGGCACTTGGTTGCCTATAATGCGTTTGGGTTCTAACTTTCGAGCCCACTTAACCAACTTTCGTATTTAGTTTCGCTGATGTTAAGGCGACTTTAATTTTATGGATTTTTGATAGTCATTAACTATTTACTGAAAGAGGTTGTAACACTTTGCGTTTGTTTTGTTTTTTACGAATTTGCACTTTCCAAGAAAAAACTTTGTGATCAGATAAGATCGTATAAGGCAGCAGAACAACAAGAAGAACCAGCACGCATTTTTTTTTTAGCTTATATACCCGTGTGTCGGCGGAAGTGGTAGTGATTGTCTGTGGTGAAAGTCACGTCTTTTGACATTTACAGCGGCTTTTTACAGAATGGTATAGTAAACAAGCATTGCCATCAGTAAATGTAATTCTTTCGTTTGAAGAAACTTGAGCTCAGTCTATAGATTTAAAAAAAATATTTACAAGGTGCATGCTACACCATATTTCAGGTAGCCAAATCACACACCACTGTCGAAATATAATCAATCAATATAACCATTTGGATCAGATCAATAAAATCTTCGAAAAAGCATTCAGCTAGCATTTTCTACTGAATCTAGAGCGCGCTTAAAACATACTAGTTATATGAATAAGCAAAAGAAACGTCAGGCATGTAGCATGCAGCGTATGCCCGCCTGACAAGATCGCTGATTGAGGATCAAGTCCCCGCTACACAAAGTGTCGTTTTCGGGAATGACGCTCGGCAGTGACTGATTTGATTTGCAACATTTTAAGCAAAATATTAACCAAATAATGAAAGCAAAATAAATTCTCAACGAAATTGTGTGAAAATATGACCTGTAAGAACAGAATTACGATTTAGTAATAAAGTAAGATATTTATGAAAATTTAACATATATTATAAAAACTCCCTCCCAAAATGTTTGCCTGCATCCGTCACTGTTAGGGTCCATTTAAGGAATTCGTATATTAGAAGATATGCTTTTTCTTGTTTTATAGATTGCTTCATAGTAAGAGCTTTATATTTTGCCTTATCTTTAAATACAGCCACGCATCGTGGTGAGCTCATATTTTTTGAAGTTTCTGAATTTTTTCTTTTCCATGCTTATTATTATTTTATAAGATGTTATAATTTTAGCTCGTCTGGTCCTCTTGACTCGTTAACCCATTAACCTAATCAATTTTACAAGGGGGCCGGCTTCATTACGCATAGCATCGACGGGCTATGGGAGAGAAAATTGGAAGATTTAATAAGTGAGGGTTTGAGATGACTGGCCCGCAGAATTTGCGACTCTAATCCGGAGAGGCAATGCAATTAGAAGAAGACCTCCTTTTCATTGCCGCGTGCAAGTGGAAGGGGACCTGAACTATCCTCAATTGCAGAGTATCTTATCTCAATGGGTTTCGAGGAGCCCTTGCCAGTGAGGCAACGGGTTGGTTGACGTGCCGAGAATATTTTTGCCGTTCTAGCGACTGTCGTAAACGAAAAAAAAAAACAGTCAATTTCCCGGCGGTCATCAACCACTAGGGTGAATTTTGCGAAATGGTATTGGCCTGGGCCCTTGTTAGATGAAGTTTACTCTAGAACTAAAGCCACTCCATCATATGAAGCGACGTACGATCTCGGATGGGCTCTAGAAATGTTGGAAAGAGACGACCAATTTTTGACTAAATGGGTTCGTCCAGAAAATGCGTTATTGGTCAGGTGAAACCCCTCATGCGCTTTAAGAAACAAAACTTGATGAAGAATGAAGATCGCTACAAAGATATGTTGGAACTAGACATTAACGACATTTGTGGATTCAACAAGACGGTTTCCACAAGCCACACAGCGGGTGTAACAATCGATTTATTAAAAACATAAATCGATGAACTTATTATCTTGTCGATTGGACGCGTAGATCGTGTGATTTACCACCATTTTTATCAAGCTACGTTAAATCATTGGTCTATGGCAACAAGCCGGTGTCGTAAGAGCCAAAATTGAACTAGGGACAGCGACCGTTTCCGTCGAAATGTGTGGCCAAGTCTTTCAAAATTGACAAATGAACGACCTCGAATTCCATACAGAAATATTTATTGATTTTACTTCAAGATCAACGGCGTGAACTTCAGCCTGGGACATAATTGTATTTAAGTAGGTCGATACTTCGGCGTTTGGTCCCTAGATTCCATATTTTATTCTTCAAGGTGTTACGGCGCAGTGGATTAACTGAAAAAAAAAAAAGAAAATACATTAGACACAGCTGATCTGGTATTACACTGACCTACATTTACCCACCATGTATTTCCTTGTCCCATCTCTTTCCTCTCCACCCATCACCAGTACCTGTAATTGAAAGAATGAAATTGAGAACAGAAAAAAAAAACAAATGTAAACAAATTTTCGCTGAAGTTTCTGTGTGTAATACATGATCCCGACTTGCAAAATCCAGCAATACAAATGAGCACACTCACCTCTTTTTATTATAATAGGTTATTATTGTGTTTAGTTATTTATTAGTGTTATTTACTCATTTACGTATTGTTATACTTTGACGACTGGAAGAAGGGATCTTTTACTTCTTCCAATATCAGTAGTCGCTGAATGTAAAAGGGAAATTAGACAAGGATGAGAGAGAAAGTAACAGAAGTGAAAATGAGCAGAAAAAAAAAACAAAGGAAGGGGTAATTTTGACGAAAGCAACAAAGTCGATTGTGTGGTCAATGCCCTTTAATAATAATATTGATTTTTGTGCTTTCGTCGACAGCTGACGTAGTTAAAAGTAAAAATCACAGTGGTGCATAATTTTTTGGAAAAAAAAAGAAAATTTTTTCCTGAAAAAAAAGGAAGAAAAGAAATCATTTTTGAAATCGAATTAAAGAAATCCTGGGTGAGTCAGTATTATTTGGAAATTTTATAAAATATTTAAACGCTCTCTCATTAGGTGGGAATATATATACATACAAGGGTGGCGCACCAATTGTGCTACAATAAGAAATTCAAATAACTTTTTTTTTAATCGATGTATTTCATTTATTTTTTTTTTATTGGTTAGAAAATTAAATTTTATTTTTAATAGTTAGTTGTTTTTAAAGATTATAGACCGCAAATGACCTCCACGCTGTCCCACGCATATGCGGCACCTGGTCAAAAAATTATTCATTGCGGCCTGAAGAGTTGAAGTTGGGATCGCCTCAATTATTGTCGGTATGGACTGCTTTAATTCAGTTAAATTCCTGGGCTTGGTTTTATACACCTCTTGCTTGACATAACCCCATAAAAAGAAGTCTGGTGCAGTCAGGTCAGGTGACCTTGGGGGCCAGCGAAGAGTGGAGTTCCTAGAAATTAATTTGTTTGCGAATTTTTTGTTTAGCTCCGCCATAACTGGTCTGGCTATATGTGCAGTTGCTCCATCTTGCTGAAACCAAACGCTGTTGAATGGTATACGTCTTCGGCGCAGTTCTGGGTAAAAAAAACTCCTTCAACATCTTTAAATAACGGTCCCCATTGACAGTAACGGTTACACCATTTTTTTCAAAGAAGTACGGCCCGACAATACACCTTGATGAAACTGCGCACCACACAGTGACTCGTTCTGGGTGCAGTTCCGTCTCATGGAGCATTTCTGGATTAGACTCATTCCATATACGGCAATTTTGCTTGTTTACATTGCCGTTAAGATCAAAATGGGCCTCATCAGACATGAACAAACAATTGATCAATGTGTTGTCTTCTTCGGCCGTTGATATCATTTTTTGGCAAAATTCCAGGCGAACAGGCAAATCCTGATGGTTTAACTTGCTAGTAATTTGGACTTTGTAGGGAAACAAGTTTAAATCGTCATGAAATATCCGTTGTAATGACCGTCTACTAATTCCAATTTGCCCCGATAAGTTTCGGGTCGAAACGTTCGGATTGGCCTGTATTGCAGATGCTACTGCTGCGATTGTATCCTGAACCCGAACATTGGCATCTCGATGGTACGGCCTTCGTGCGATGCTTCCAGATTGGTCCATCTACTCGGGGCATTACCGCCAAACTCCCGCCTAAATTCCCTTTGGACGGAAATGACGGACTGCAAAGCATGGTATCGTTGCACTATCCAAATTCTTTTCTCCGTATCCCAAGCATCCATTTTTATAAATCTAAATAGTAACCTACAAAATAAAAAAAAAAATAAGCCGATTACTCACACAGAAAAAAATTTATTACGTTTTATTTTCGTAGCACGATTCGTGCGCCACCCTGTATAAGTATCCAAGTGGGAGGAGAATCTGTTAGACATTCGCAGCAGAGTAGAGGTATGTCTGGGTGATATATGCCATAGGCAAATTTAAATATGAGTTTTCTCATTTATGTTCGGGACTTGAATTTGAGCTTCCACTAGTTGGGGGCACCCAAACCTCTGCCGCCTTTTGGTGCCTTGCCCGGGAGGGTTCTAGTGTGGTGTGTAACCGTATTAACGGACAGGTAGAGGTTGTACGGCCAAGAGCCGCAACCCACATTAATACAAGGACAACCACAAACAACACAAACAACAACAAGAGTGAACGTGCTTACAGTGGTGCGCGAGTGTTTTGGCCTCAAGTAAATTTTGCTGTGGCAACAGTTTTCCTCCGGCCGTAAAAACAGTGGCCTTTAAAAAAAAAATTTTTTTTAATTTTCTTTTCTGTTTTGAATTTGGATTTTTTTTATTTTTATTGAATTTGATTTTGAGTGTTTTTTTTACCTTTTAAATTAGTTTAGTGATTTAAGTAATTTAAATTTAGATTTATTTTAGTTTTTTTTAACGTAAGATCTTTAGAATTTTTTTTTTGTGTGTGAAGAGTTCTGCTCTTATTTTTTTTTTTGTGTGCGCGGTAAGGCCGAATTGGCCCAACATTCATCGGACCTCTTCAGTGCTGGTACCAGGACTTCGGGGGACGTTAAAAACCGTGAGTAGTTTTAGTTTTTTTGGTAATTTTAGTTTTTTTAGGTAAGTGCAGAATTTTATTTTTTTTTCATTTTCCTTTTTTGTATATTTATTTTTTGAATTTTGGTCTTTCAAAATTGACAAATGAACAACCTCGAATTCCATACATAAATATTTTGATTAAACTTCAAGATCAACACCTTGAACTTCAGCCTGGGACATAATTGTATTTAAGTAGGTCGATACTTCGACGTTTGGTCCCTAGATTCCATTATTTATTTTTCAAGGTTTCAGACGGACTTCAAAAGTCCAGTGCCGGCACATGAGATGCGTTCTGGAATCGCATTAAAAAGAATGATAACATTTGATCAAATACCAAATTTATTTAAATCACTTTTTTGGTTTTAAATATTAGATTTTCTCAAAAACGGCACTTGCGATTTTGATTTAATTTCGCACATTGGACACTTTTAACATAATTGTTCGAAATACAAAAAATTATCAAAATCGTTAAAGCCATTTTTGAGAATTCGAATTTAATTTAAATTTAAGAAAATCGTTATATGAAAAAAAAAAATTATTTAACAAATCGAAGTATGGAAATTTGTTCGACTTTATAGTATAAAAAAAACAATACATTTTTTTGGAGCTCCCTTTGTTATTTTTCGATATATTGGCGGTTTTATTAATTGCCGTTAATCGATTTTTTTTTTCCAAAAACTGAGTATGTAGTATTTTTGGCCCCATCCAATTATCCTTAGAACAAAAAAGGATCAAAATGCGTGGAATCATTTTCTAGAAAAATAGTGATAAGTGATTTTCGCAAAAAAAAAAAATTGTATGGCAGGTACCGTTATTTCAAACGATAGAACAAAAAAATAAAAAGATGCCCCGAGATGTAGCTCCAAGAACCTTATTTACGAACTTTGAAGGAAAACCTTCAACCCGTTACGCCACACGGCGCACGGACAGACAGACCGACCGACGGACGGCATTGGCGGACCCACTTTTTTGGACTTCTCTAAAGTCGTACTATCATCCCTCATACTCAGTTTGAGTTCGAAATTTCCGCACGATCGCAATAACTTTCTCTTTAGTATACTAATGCAACAATCAATTTTAGAAAAGAATTTAACTGTGGGTGTGTACTTTTTGTAACCCTATTTTGTTCGTGTTGAAGAAAAAATCGACCATAGGGTATTGTAATAATAAACAAATAAATGGGTTAAAAATTCAACTAAGAAGAAGTTAAACTTGGTAACCCAAACAGATTTTTTTGTTACTTCTTTGAGGAACATTATAAAGGGTGATCCATTTCGAGGTTCCCTACTTTTTTAAAGAAAAAAACACAGAAAATTCAAATTTAATGGAGAATGTTTATTATCATTTGAAAGAACATTCTTTGGCATTTATTTTTTGAAGATTATGTCTATCAAATGTTGGCCGTTGCTACGTTTGAGCATTTCGACTGGTAACTGGCGAGTGACACGCGTGATGTTTTCCTCGAAGGCCTGAATCGAAGCGGGTTTGTCGACATAAGCTTTTGACTTTACATATCCCTACAGGAAAAAGTCTAACGGTGTGATATCACACGATCTTGGTGGCCAATCGACCGGCCCAAAACGTGAAATTATGTGCTCACCGAAATGTTCTCTCAATAAGTCCATTGATTGATGCGATGTGTGGGAAGTGGTGCCGTCTTGCTGAAACCAAATGTCGCCGAGATCACGAGCTTCAATTTCAGGCATCAAATAGTCGGTTATCATGGCACGATAACGGTTGCCATTGACGGTTACGTTCGCACCGGCATAATTTTTAAAGAAATATGGACCGATGATTCCACCGGATTCCACTGGATGAAGTGGCAGTTCTTCAATCTCTTCAGGTTGCTCTTCGTCCCAAATGCGGCAATTTTGTTTGTTTACATACCCATTGAGCAAGAAATGGGCCTCATCGCTAAACCTAATTTGCCTCGAAAACGTCGGATCTTCTTGGAACTTTTCAAGAGCCCATAGAGCGAAGCGATGTCGCTTGGGAAGGTCGAGCGGCTTCAGTTGTTGCATAAGCTTTATTTTGTACGCTTTCAATTTAAGATCTTGACGTAAAATGCGCCAAGTCGTTCCATACGTCAGTCCGAGTTGCTGCGAACGGCGCCGAATCGACTCTCTACGGTCTTCGTGTACACTCTCAGCTACGGCCGCTATATTTTCTTCACAGCGTGCTGGACGTGGTCTATTCGGTCGAATATTATCCAATAATGAATTCTGGGTCTCAAAATGGGTGATGGTGTTGCGAATAGTACGCTCAGTAGGCCGATTATGTTGACCATAAGTTGAGCGAAGTGCACGAAACACATTCCTCACAGAACGTGAATTTTCATAATAAAGTTGAACAATTTGTAAACGTTGTTCACGCGTAAGTCTTATTATGAAATGCCAAACAATACTAAACAAAAATAACATTACAGCATGACACGACTCACACGTGATCTGTCAAAAAAGGGTATTGAAAAAAGTATCTCTACTTGGATCACCCGTTACCATTTAAAAACGTATTTAACATTTCCATATGAATAAATCAAATAAAACTACGCACATTTGTTTATTTTGCATTTTATTCTTCAACTATAATTGTCGGTCCATTCTCGATTCGATGTCCAACCATCACTTGCAGCATTTATCTTGTGTTTCACTCTTGCAGGGACACTTGCACTTTTGGGAACATTCACAGCCTTGTCCGCACTTGGCAGTGGTGCACTTGCAGTCTAAATAAAAAAGCAATATTTATTCAGCATCAGCACTCATTTAAGGACTCGTACAACATCTCACCTTTACAACATTCCTTACAGGGCATTATTGGCTTTTTTTTTGTTTTGTAGCTTCTCAATCTCTGACGTTAAATACAACTGTTCGGTAACTGATATTGATAGTCCACAAGAAGAGGTATTTTATAGAAATTGCTTGGTGAACACACTCAAACTGTGGTGAAGGGTGCAATTTCGCACTTGAAAAATGACAATAAATTTTGCACTCGCTGTTGGTCGAGTACTAGTAGGCGCTTCAAAGCAATTTTCTGAGATAAGTAATTGTTTACATTCACTGTGCAAATTGTGCACACAAATTATTATCTCTACTCTCTCTCGTCGGTAGCTTGTTGTCATAGGTCGGATGATGTTTTTAGTGATCACATTTAGTATTTCGGTAAGATAAGATAATTATTTGTAAATTTCACGACCAGATAAGATTCATGGTTTTTATCGCTGAAAGCATTGCATATTGCGATGTTCCTTATACTTGACTTCTCTATGTCTTTGACTTGTCTTTAATCTCATGGTAGGAATTATTATGTACTAGGGTCGCCTATTGCACATAAAACAATGCAAGAATTTACGACAGTGTGGGGCATTATTGTATCGGGAAAGATACAGTCAAATTTGGAAGTGTAATTTGAATACAAGAAAAATTAATAGGTTAATGATCATTCACATGAGAGCGAACGGCGAACTACGAACCGGCGAATATTCGTAAATTCTGACATTTCTTTCACAAGACAACTTTTTTTGGTCGCAGGTACCAGCGAATCTGATTTTAAGGTTATGTTCGAACGAATTTTTCATTCGCGGATTTGTGGATCGCGTCTGTATTATGTGGATCGTGAATAAAGAGTGACAGTTCGCGGCAAGCATTTTTCAATTCGCGGAAAATTTAGACTCAGTTTTTTTTTTAGATAATATGTCAGATCAATTAAATATCAAACATTTGTGGTAGAAGCAATAGAAATTTTCTATTAATAAATGCATTAAAATTGATTTGTTCACGATTCGCCTATTCGCAGTTCGCTGTCATGTAAAGTAACATCTAAACATAAGGAAAGGCTACAGTCCGCTTGGAGCGAACAGTATGATACCCTATCCCTATCCCTATATGCCCCAAAAAAAACCTTAAGAAGATGATGGATAGCATTTTATTTCATTCTATAAATTTTAGCAAAAAAAAAAACATTTTTTGAAAAAACGCCCCCAAAAAGTGGGCATGGCCAAAAACTTTGTATGGGCGATATATTGGAAAAAATATTGGCTAAATATCTTGTTAAACATTTTTTTTCGGTTTCTATGAAAATTATCGAAGAAAACAGCATTTTAGTGAAAAACGCCCACAAAAAGTAGGCGTGGCAAAAAACCTTATATGACAAACTTATAAAGGAGGGCATTGCCTACATATCTTGTGAAGGTCGTAACACTCTATCCCTCTAACTTTAGCTTTAAAACGGTTTTTTCTAAATTGTGGGCGTGGCAGTGGGCGTATTCAAAAAAATTTTACACTTAACCATTTCGGAGCCCTAGGGAATATGTGGTCCAAATTTCAGCTTCCTAGCTTAATTTTAAAGGCCTAAAAATTGCGTACGGACGGACGGACGGACGGACGGACGGACGGACGGACGGACATTGCTAGATAGTCTTAGGATTTGGTCCTGATCATAAATATATATACTTTTATGGGTCTACGGCGAATATTAAGGGGTGTTACAAACTATGTGTCAAAATTAATATACCCTTAGGATAGGGTATAAAAAGAAACAATTACTTCTATAGAGCCTGTGAACAAAGGTCTTAAGGAAAGTAAATAACTTCGCTAAAGTGCGCCAAATCGGTTTTCATAAGATCTTTTACAGTTGTTATGGAAATAAGAAAATAACTTTCCTTGGCCCTTATGGAAACTTGTTACTTGGGTATCGGCGTAGACTAGCGACTTCACATATCCCACAGAAAACAGTCAAGCGGCGTAACATCGCACGATCTTGGAGGCCAATTCATGGGTCCGTAACGTGAAACTATGCATTTGCTTATATCAATAAATCAATTGCGGCACGAGCTGTGTGACATTTTGCGCCGTCTTGTTCCTAGCTCCTGCACTTCATGGTGGTTCAATTAATGAACGAAAAAGTCAGTAATCATGGCTCTAGTCACCATTGCCTGTAAAATTCTAGCCAGCATGGTTTTAAAATAAGTACCAATTATTCCACCAACCCATAAAGCACACTAAACAGTCAGTTTTTGTGGATGTAACGGTGTCTCAACATACACTTGAGGACTATCGTCACTCCAAATATGGCAGTTTTGTTTATTGACGTCCCTTCAACCAAAATAGAGCTTCATCGCTCGATCATAGTGCGCTGCGCGGTACGTATTTCGAACAGTATCATGATTTTAAAAATAAATTTGCACACTCTGGAAGTGTAAAGCGTTGTTCAGGCGTCAGCTGGAATGCCAAACCAAGCAAAAAAAAAAAACACTTGACAGCTGTGACAACAAGTTCTATACCTCTCAAAAAAAAACCTTAACTTAGGTGGCGTACATTCCGGGAGGACCTAAACACTTACCAAGGAACTAACTTATTACCTGGTTAGTTTTCAATCGCGTCTCCACAACTTGTCAACGAAAACGGGGTTATAATTTTCTCTCGAAATTTTTAGGGACAACATTTTTCTCTTTTAAAAAGTATTTTTTTATATCAATAGAGCAGGGCCCTATAAAACAAAACCAACGAGTTTAGTAACATTTTCTGTACGACCAAAACATAAGTAAACAATCGTCTTAACAATTGTTAACACAAACAAGTAGCCAGTTGCATTCCACATATACAGTACATCAACCGCAATCAACTAGAAGTTGATATGTTATTGTCGCCTAAATTAAGGGGCACGGTAGTGCCCAGCCAAGTACTTTAGCAATTTTGGCACTGCACCCTTATTTACACGAACCAACTCAGGCCATTTTGACCCCCTCTCTAACTTCGCTTACAACAAAGTTAGTGGTATAAATTTTCAGGATTTATTGGGACGCACAGCAGCAGGCTCTATACCAAATTTCAACTGTTTCGCATGAGCGGTTCCTGAGTTATATGGCCCGAAAATAAGCACAAATAGTAACTCACTGACTCACTGACTCAAATTCTAACATTTGTGATTTTACACACAGAACTTTAGGCGGGAAATTCAAATTTTCGATGTTTCTTCTCCAATGTGTGTGGAACGCATTTTATGAAGCGCTGGCGGCAACACAATTGCCAAGTACCGTCATTGCATGACAGAAATCAATCTATCTGCAAATGCCATTTGTGTCGGGTCAAAGTAGAATGATGTTTCCGAATATAAAAAAAATTGATTGGACAACTTGATGCAAAATGTTAATGGAAACAGTGATAAACAGAGAGAAAGAAAATTATTTTAAGTATACTACCGAAAATTCAAAAAATCGACAATTATTTCGAAACAATCCTTGAATTTACGGATTCACAGCCACTTCAGAAAATCTAAAAATATTTTTAGTGTTAGTTGGGTATGCTTTTCAGGCCGTAATAATAATTATGAAAAATGTATAGCCGAAGAAGAATTGAATGCTTTATGGACAAATGCCTATCCTAAGGGTATATATCGGGGTTTTCAATTAGAGCGCTACAAAAGTTTTTTTTAAATAAAACAAAAACGGTTTTGGATATCAATGAAATTCTATATTCCTGTGAAAGTACGTTTGATGCCATTATGTATGGAACTCGATTTCTTTTACATGGCCACCACGGGCACGCTTGCAGAAGTCCAGACGCTGAACCCAATTTTCGACGTTTTTCAAGCATAAATCGGCCGATACTGCTGCAATTTCACGTTCGATATTCGTACGAAGTTCATCAATCGTCGCTGGCTTGTTGGCATAGATCATAGACTTGACGTAACAGGAAATAGTCTAACGGCGTCAAATCGCACGACCGAGGCGGCCAAGCGACTGGACCATTTCGTGAGATAACACGTTCTGCAAACCTGTTGGAACCACATGTCCTCCAAGTCCATATCATCCAATTGGGGCCAAAAATATTCGGTTATCATGGAACGGTAGCGATTCCCATTCACAGTAACGTTCCGGTCTTGATCATCATGGAAGAAGTAAGGCCCAATGACGCCTCCGGCCCATAAACCACACCAAACCCTAATTTTTTCGGGATGCAATGATGACTCATGGAGTACGTGTGGATTGCTGCCTGACAAATAGCGCAAATTTTGTTTATTGACGAAGCCATTCAGCCTCATCGCTGAAGATGATTTTTCGATGAAAATCCGAATCATTTTCAAGTTGTTGCTCAGCCCAATTCACGAACATACGACGCTTCTGGTGATCAAGCGGTTTCAGTTCTTGCGTCAATTTAATCTTGTAAGAATGTAGGCCAAGATCTTTTCGCAAAATTCGCCACAACGACGTCACAGAGATGCCCAACGCTTGAGAACGACGTGTGAGTGACACATTTGGGCTTTCTTCAACTGAAGCCTCAGCGGCAGCAATATTCTCGACACTACTGGCACTTCTTTGTCTCACTGGCACGGGAACATTTTGTACTGTGCCTGTGGATCCAAATTTTGCCACTAGACGCTCAGTTGTTGATCTGCTAGGACGATTATGACGATCATAAATTGGACGTAGCGCTCTTAACGTTGAGGCCACTGACTCCGAATTTCGGTAGTAAATTTTAATAATTTCGACTCGTTGTTGGCTCGTATATCTTTCCATCATGAAATGGCAAACCTTACTGAAGAGAAATGTCAAAAGAGCGGCAAGAAAAATGGGTCGTTTGCTGTCCCTGTCGCTCTACTTCTGTAGCGTCCCTGTTGAAAAGCCCTGTACATTTTGACACATATTTTTGAACACCCCTTAATATTCGTCGTCGACGAAGGGCCTTTAAATTAATTTAGTATTGAAATAGCAACTCCCTAGGGTCCCGAAATGGTAAAGTGTTAAAATATATTCAATACGCCCACTGCCACGCCCACAGTTAAAAAAAAAAAGTTAAGTAAAGGGTTAGAACCTGAACAAAATATGTAAACAGTGTAGTCCTTTACAAGTTTGCCACGCCTAATTTTTGAGGGCGTTTTTTTTTAACAATATTTTTTTTTTATCGAACATTTCAATAGAAAATGAAAAAAATAGTGTGACAAGATATTAAGCCAATATTTTTTCTAGTACGTATATCCCAAATACAAAGTTATTGGCCACGACCACTTTTTGGGGGAGTTTTTTCAAAAAAATTATTTATTTTCAATAAGTTTCATAGAATGAAATAAACTGCTATCCTTTTATGCTATGCTTTTCACAAAATATGTGTTTGCTTTAATACTATAATATAATATTTTGTAATGACTAAGTGTTAAAAAAATCGTAGAGAAGTTGTCGTGTATTTTCAAGTGTCTTGCAAAGTTTAACTTTGAGTGTGTGGTTTCGTCAACGCTAATATCCCCACACTTACTCCTTTTACCATTACCATAATGGACGTACAGTCGCACGATTATTTCTGATTCTATCTTCCATCAACACTTGTAAGATATGCCCAAAGAGGAATAATAAAGGGTGATTTTTTAGCTGGTTTGGTTTTGGCAACACTGGTTTTGACAGCTGACGTGTGTTTAGTACCTTGTGTCACTGTCAAACAGCTTCAGTTTGGTTTGCAATTTAACCATGGATCGTCTTACAAATGAACAACGCTTGCAAATTATTGAATTTTACTATCAAAATTCGTGCTCGGTTCGAAATGTTCATCGCGCGCTGCTTCCATTTTATGATCGGCATTCTCGACCTTCTGAGCAGTCTATTCGGAAGATTGTGACCAAATTTCGCACCAAATTTACTTTGTTGGACATTAAACCACCAACACGTTTACGTACTGTGCGTATTGAAGAAAATATTGCGGCCGTATCAGCTAGTGTGACAGAAGACCGCGAAATGTCGATTCGGCGCCGTTCCCAGCAGTTAGGCCTTTGTTACAGCACTACGTGGAAAATTTTGCGGAAGGATTTGGGCGTAAAGCCTTTTAAGATACAGCTGGTGCAAGAACTAAAGCCAGCCGACCTACCACAACGCCGAATTTTTGGTGAATGGGCTCTTGGAAAGCTGGCCGAGGATCCGCTTTTTTATCGAAAAATTGTGTTCAGCGATGAGGCTCATTTTTGGTTGAATGGGTACGTAAATAAGCAAAATTGCCGCATTTGGAGTGAAGATCAGCCAGAAGCATTGCAACAGCTACCAATGCATCCCGAAAAAGCCACTGTTTGGTGCGGTTTATGGGCCGGCGGCATTATTGGGCCATATTTCTTCAAAGATGATGCGAATCGCAGCGTTACTGTCAATGGTGAACGCTACCGAGCGATGATAACAAACTTTTTTTTGCCCGAAATGGAAGTTCTTGACTTGCATGTTATGTGGTTTCAACAAGACGGTGCCACATGCCACACAGCACGCGAAACAATGGCGCAATTGCGAGGCGAGTTTGGTGAACAGTTAATTTCACGTTTCGGGCCGGTCAATTGGCCGCCTAAATCGTGCGATTTGACAGCATTAGATTATTTTTTGTGGGGGTATGCCAAGGCTAATGTGTATAGGGACAAGCCCGCTTCGATTGACGCACTGGAAGCCAACATCCATGCATTCATTCGTGAGATACCGGCCGATATGTGTGAAAGAGTATGCCAAAATTGGACTCAGCGGATGGGCTACCTGAGACGCAGCCGCGGTCAACATTTGCATGAAATTATCTTTAAACATTAAATTGCAAGGTTCAAACTATCGATTCAAATAAATATTTCATTCATTTTTTCGAATTTTTTGTGTTTTTTTTTTTAAAAAAGTTCTAAACCTCTTAAAAAATCACCCGATATAAGTAGCCAGGGAAATACAAGTGTTCCATTTAAATGGAGCAGCAACTGGAACATGCTTATTATTGGAACGATATGCAACAGAGGCTATTTGGGATGACTTGCATGAATCACACCTAACGTACTGTAATCAAAATTTATAATTGTGCTGAAAGCAGCATAACGATTGTGTTAAAGCAGTTTTTATTATGTAATAAGAAACAGAGACAGGTTGACAGAAAGAAGAAGACTAATACATTGGAGATAGGCCTTCCAAGGGGAAGCTCGTCAGACGTTAGCGATTCTGGATGGGTATCTTTAGAAAAGCGCATACTTTTAAACAGCAAGTACACGGTAATGTTTTGAAGGCATTCCAAAAAGCTGGCATCTAACTAGGAATATAAACGCATTAAACTAGATTTTTTCCATCTGTTGCTACCAGAACCACTTCGTGTCTACGTTTTTGGCGTCACTCTAGAAAACTTACTCAAGTACTTCCTACAAAAGTACACCTTAAAGGTGCAAGGTCAAGTCGAAGTTGTTAAGAATAGACCTCTTTTTTGTTTATTCAAAGCGTATATAGAGAGAATGTCATCCAAAGTGGGCGGACGTCACAGATTTACTATTACATAAGTGGGCAAATATCAATTCATCGCCACGATCTCATTATGCGCGTCTTCAAGCAACAACTTATTAGCCTTATGGACATCAATGAAAGAAGAGGACTTGCTCACGGACTTACTCACGCACATTTTCATTTGAGTTAAGAACAAAATCTTCCCCGCCGAATCCTGATCCTGATGCTGTGTTATACGCAGAGCTTCTCAACGACCGCGGAGAAGATTCGATTAACTTTGAAATTGTCTGCATAGACATTATTTGTGTGCCATGCGGATCATTGACCCAAGTTGCCATACATGGAAGATAACAAGTGCACATATCCACTGGATTTTATTTTCATTCAAATTCAAATCAATTCAAAAGTTCGGTTATGGATATCCACTGTACAACTGCCAAAGCGACGACTAAGGATACAGAGCGTCAACGTCGAAAAACTGATGAATTGTTTTCTACTCCCGATGCTACAACTCGTCCTATACGTAGTTGTCTAGCGACGGTCCCTGTGAAAACGCTAGCTACTGACTGAGTTCTTTTCTGAGGTAAGCGCCTCAAGGCACAAAAAGGAGTTGCACCAGCAGGAAAGGTATTGGTGCTCCGCAGTTTGCGGTGTTTGGCAGTTGTTTTCTCAGATGACCATCTGTAGAAACTTGCCGTGTTCTGGAGTCATTATCAGACAAGTAACAGGAGGCAATTTTCCTGTATTTGAGCGTGTCATCAACCCCAATGGATGTTTTATCATTTGTTGTTTTGACGACGTTGGAAGAGAACCCGTCTGAGCTAAAGGGATTTCCTAGATGAAGGTCCTTGTCTCGGGGGCTGATCTTAAGTCGAAGGTCGTCCTCTGTGAGCTGCATCTCAGAAGTACCATCTTATGCTTGAGTATAGTTCTAAAGACTGTACCGCTATCAAGATGCGCTTTATGTGAAGAGGTATAAAAGCGGGGATAATCCTAACTAGAGTGCCCAAGGCACTTGACCGCAAGTTCTATTCCCTCGCTGTCTTTATGAATAAAAAAAGCCTAATATTTCGAAGCACCCTTTATTTTGCTTCTACCAACTCAACTATAGCTACGTGCCGTCCCAGAGACCTGCCCATATTTGTGTGTAGGTTAGTTTCCAAATTATGTGTTCACCGAAATCCCTACACAATGGCCCATTTCATTCAGTTACGTTCCGTGCTGAAACTCAACTACCTCAACTGCTCTGATTAATCGATTTTGTGACCCTTCGTGTGTTTTAGAAATTTTATCTAACATCCTATAAAAAGTAACAAAACCCATCAACTTGACCTTGTCGCGTCACTGACACTTCATGCTGTTCCCCTACATGTTGACATTTTGTCATGTACATTAATATAGTGTTTGCCTTCAGTCATGACGTCATTTTACGATCAGCTGACCTGACCTACCGCAAGCCATCGCAAAGGCACAAGACCCGTCATAAAACGCATAAACTTTTACGACTTTCATCCAGGAATCTCTGCCGTCAACAGACATACCCTGAACAATTTGTTTGGAAACGTTTCACCTATATCCTGGCGAGCATAATAAATGTCTGAATGTCAGGGTGAATGCACCCACACCAGTCGACTTAAATATAAGCGCGCCACAACAATATCTACACACACATCCAGACAGACACTCATATCCTTGCTGCTGAAAATGGCAAGCGAGTGTAAAGCGAGTGACGGAGCGTGTGGTGTGGTAGTGACATAAATTTCATTTTTATTAACAAAACTGTCGCTAATAACAATAAAAATGTCCGCCGGTCGTAACGAAGCGTACGAAAATTTTCAAGGACATCGATTTTTTGTTTGCCTGTTTCGGTTTTTGTTTCTTTTTTTTCTTTGTATTTTTTTGGGGTACGATGATGTTTCGGAGATGCGAAGGATGAATATGCACATTTTGGGATTTGATGCCATAAATCCACCCCTGCAGGATGCCATAAAACTGAACGGCGCACACAAAAATGAGATTCATTGAGTGGGAAGGATACGGTTATATAAAACGAATGTGGACAAGGCCACCACTGAGATGGAAAGCCCAATCATCGTCCTGCAAATGGATGAAGATGGAGAACTGAACGTACCGAGTTGAAGGATGATTGTGATGCCAGAACAAAAAAAAAACAAAGGGCAACAGGAAGAGGGAAGTCTTCTACCACTCGAGAATGCGTAAAAGAGATGAAGAAATGGTGGTTCTGTTTCAGAGCAATCGTCTGCAGTTGAGCGACATTTGAGCGATTCTTGGTTGGTTGCTAGCTTCATAATCAACCCCATCATTATGATTGTGCGCATTTCTCATAAAAATTTAAAAACAAACAAACTACATATTATTTCCATACCTAGCTATTTATAAAATTGAAATTCATCCACCTTCTGCATTCGGCCTTAATTTTGTGCAAAAATTCAATGCCAATGTCGTCATAAAAGTCGGATTTTATCTCCTTGCAAATTTATTAGCGCAGGACCATCCTTTTCAAGTAAAAGAGGGGTGGCTCGCGAAACACTGCGCCAGACACAAACACCAAATTGAATGAAAATAAAAAACAAGAAGGCAAAATGAGGGCCAAGAAAGGGGTAGGTACATCCCGGATGCAACAATGTACCATCAATTTGTATCTGTTTCACGAAGATAAAAGGGTGGCATTGCCATGTAATGTAATACGTATTCCGCCTGAAAGGTTGAGGCAGACACCACAAACAGTTTTTCTGCCCATTTTGTGTAGCCACACTTTTATTTTACATTACATCCTTTGTTTCCGTTTCGATTTCGATACAACCGGAAAAAAAATAATCAATATCGAATTCAGGGACTCGGAATTGATTGGAGTTGATTCGAAGTGACGTCGGAGATGGTAAAGTTTTGCGAATTACATGACGATGACGAAGACATGCGACTGTGAGTTTGATGGCGGGGCAGCGGGGCGCGGTGACAGTAAGCATGAGATGACATTTCGATCGACAACAATGACAATGACATCGTCGACGAGACTTGGGGTGAATAGACTCGTTTCGCTTGAAAATTTATGTGAATTTGTTTTGTCTGTTTAGAGGCGTCTAACCTTTGGGTTATTTTTTTGCATAAAGGTGAGGAATTTTACTGCCAGATTTGGAGATTGTACAGCCACAGGGTGTAATAGTTTAGATACTTCTGTAGTTTTTAATGAAAACTAAAAAAATAAACCGGAAATTAAAATGACAAAGATAGAGAATGGCTTAAGTTTTCATGGGTGGACTGTTTTTCGCTCTACCCAAATTTCTATTACCCAACCACAGTGTCTGTGGCACGCGTTTCATTTAAAAATTTACCAAATATGTTATATTTTAGTAAAATACGCACCCAAAAGGTGGGAGTAAATTTAACGAGGACAAAACCAAGTACATGCTTTCAACAAACAAGGAAACAGCTGTCCACCTAGGCTAGGATGAAACGTAACTGTTGAAAGCAGAAACTGAGAAAGAAAGAAAGAGATGGTTAGGGAGTTTTCCTACCTCGGGGTTAACATTAACTCCGCAAACGACTCCTTAGTGGAGGTTCGACGAAGAATTAGCCTAGGAAACCGCTGCTTCTTTGGTTTGGCAAAACAAATGGGTTCAACTCGAAGGACGAAGTGGAAGCTATTCAAAACTCTGATCCTTGCTCTATGGTGCTGAGTGCTGAACAATAAGCTTCGAAGAATTTATAGCCCTGTGTGCGAGGAGTGCGAATGGAGGAGAAGATATAACAGCGATCTCTATGAGCTGTACCAAGATGTGGATGTAGTCCAGAAAGCCACAACACGCCGACTACATTGGCTCGGTCACATCGAGCGAATGGACAATAATGCTCCAGCCAAGAGGATCTTCGAATCGCAGCCCGCAGGTTCGAGACGACAATGAAGACAGAACCTTCGTTTCAAAGACCAAGACATCGCGGATGTCAAAGCGCTTGGTCTGGATAACTGGAAGCAGCGTGCCCGCGACCGTAGAGGATGGAAGGCTGCTCTGTCTCTGGCGAAGACTTGTTACCATTCGAGAGCCCGTTAAGAAGAAGAAAAGGTGGGTGTGTATTTTAAGGTAAGGGAATTTATCGAATAAACATTTCGGCTAAAAACGCTAACAAAAAATGTGCCTTTTGAATTACGCAAATGAGCAGATAGTCGACTTCTATAGGTATTCACTGTCTCTTAAAAAAAATGTGCTCTTAAAAATGGCGGCAGAATTCTTTTTCTTAAATATAATATCTGATTGATCTGATCTGAATACCTGTGAACGATATATAGCCCAGTTTGCCATTAGTGATACCTACCTTACAATTTTCCCAAAATGGATGCCGTGGTGCGGAAATTGTTTGATGTGCATGCAAAAACGGACATGCAACCAGTGTTACCGAAGACTAATTTTATAAAGTAGTACAGAAGCCAAAATAGAGTAGTATTCTGAACAAAATTCTAGTACAGTTATTTTGAAGCCTTTAAAAAATAAATGTGTCTGCTTAAAATCTTTTTTAAAACTGCATTTTAAAGTAATTTAACAAAAACAAAAAAATTCAGCAATAAAATAACAAATATAAAATAAATATTTGTAATAACTCAATTAATAATAATATTAATTTTAAATTAAGAAGAACTTATAGGAATATGTTGCATATATCAGTTTGTATTAATTTAATTAAAAGTGACTATTTTTGTGCAAGGTATTTTGATTTTTAAATATTTTCATTGCATCGTACAAATATTTTTATATCTTGTCAAACGACTTTCTGAATAATTCCATTTACTACAATCAACTCCATTTAGTATCTCTTTGCAACTCCGTACTGCGTTCAATGTGCTAACCTCCAATCTATTTCGGTTTTTTTACCCTTTGTAAGGGAAAGCTGAGAAAAAACTCGTTCTGCCGCTGCCCTGCTGTGAGGAAGATCATGGATTGATTGAGAAGTGTTCGCTACTCCATGTCAAGACTTTCAATATTATATGCTAAATTTAAAATCCATTCGCTGGGAAATTTAAATCTTATAATATATTCGGTAAACACCTTTTATTTCGACTCCTTGATTTCTTTAATTTTTTTTGTTTTAAGAAAAAGTTCAGCCTTAGCTCGGAGTCAATATTTTTAAAAAGAATTTTTAGAAAAGTTTGGATCAGATAAAAACTCAGATTTAATAACCTTTTTTTAATGTGGTTTCATAAAATGTTT
Organism: Ferdinandea cuprea; assembly: GCA_963576555.1. NCBI lineage: Eukaryota > Metazoa > Arthropoda > Insecta > Diptera > Syrphidae > Ferdinandea > Ferdinandea cuprea. The sequence continues at coordinate 11,767,206 of OY754959.1, forward strand.
AATATATGGCAAAAATGTATGTATTCGGACGGATTGAGATTCAAACTCTAAGTTCAGCTGTTAAGTTAACTGAAGAACATAGGCTAGAAATAATAAATAAAGGGTGATCCATTTCGAGGTTCCCTACTTTTTTAAAGAAAAAAACACAGAAAATTCAAATTTAATGGAGAATGTTTATTATCATTTGAAAGAACATTCTTTGGCATTTATTTTTTGAAGATTATGTCTATCAAATGTTGGCCGTTGCTACGTCGCAGATGGTCCATCCGTTGAGTCCAATTTTCGATCACTCGTTCGAACATTTCGACTGGTAACTGGCGAATGACACGCGTGATGTTTTCCTCCAAGGCCTGAATCGAAGCGGGTTTTGTCGGCATAAGCTTTTGACTTTACATATCCCCACAGGAAAAAGTCTAACGGTGTGATATCACACGATCTTGGTGGCCAATCGACCGGCCCAAAACGTGAAATTATGTGCTCACCGAAATGTTCTCTCAATAAGTCCATTGATTGATGCGATGTGTGGGTAGTGGCGTCGTCTTGCTGAAACCAAATGTCGCCGAGATCACGAGCTTCAATGGCACGATAACGGTCGCCATTGACGGTTACGTTCGCACCGGCATAATTTTTAAAGAAATATGGACCGATGATTCGACCGGCCCACAAACCATACCAAACAGTTGTTTTTTCTGGATGAAGTGGCAGTTCTTCAATCTCTTCAGGTTGCTCTTCGTCCCAAATGCGGCAATTTTGTTTGGTTACATACCCATTGAGCCAGAAATGGGCCTCAACGCTAAACAAAATTTGCCTCGAAAACGTCGGATCTTCTTGGAACTTTTCAAGAGCCCATAGAGAGAAGCGATGTCGATTGGGAAGGTCGAGCGGCTTCAGTTGTTGCACAAGCTGTATTTTGTACGCTGTCAAAATAATTCTCCAGAACATAATGTATCAATGCAGGCCACTGTTCTAAGCTAGTCACCGGGTAAGAGAAGTTCTTAAAATCTTATGTTTTTCGACATTAAAAAATCTTTAATTTTTTTAAATGTTTTTTTCTTAACCTTACCTAACCAAACTCAAATACCATGGTACCATCCCCTGCAGGCAATATTTACTTCCTACGTTTTTTTGCCGAAGACGTCAAAAAACTCCCTAACTTGCTAAGTATTTCAACCAATCAGCGGCCTTGCTGCAGGCGAAAGATACACGGTATGCCCCAATTCCCAATTTCTATAAACAATTTGAGAGATAAGTGCTGCCAAAATTTAATTAAATTTATAATAAAATAGAATTCTTACTTGCTATATGTGTAAGATTTTTCTTGTCTTTAAATAAAAAAAGTAGTACGGATGTAAAAGGAGGAGCAGGGGAGTACGGACGTGTCGAAAGGAGTACAATACTACTATAGGAGTACTTTCGGTAACGTTAAAAAAAAGTTTGAACGAAGAATAAAAATTCCTCTCAGTCGACTCATCAGCATAATTACTTATCTGTGCTCAATTGCTATGTATAGCCAAACGGGTGATTAAAGGAAGTTTGTATTCTTAAATCCTTTTTGCACGAAAAACAAATTTAGTTATCAACTATGGCAGTTGATAAACAGAAAGTTTAAATAGTGATTTAGGCTTGTTTCACACATGCACGGTCCTCTTCGGTGCATCCCGTGCAAAATTTTCGGTTCTCGTAAACTTCTTTTCTAATAACAGATTGGAACGAGTTTGTCAAAGTTTAAACTGACACCAAGCCGCGTGGGTGAAATTCACGTTGTCTCTGTGTCGCATTTGGTTTTGTTTTCGGTTTTTGTATGCCTTTCAGAACGGCAGAACATAGTAGCACTTCATACGCATTTCATACAGTATCAAAAAGGCGGGAATAAGAGTATAGGACACACTAAGTCACTGTACCGTTTACTCTTTTTCAGTTCTATCACGGTTAAGGTTCGGGTTACTCTTTGTGTGTGTTTTTTTTTATACAAATATTTAATTAAAATTTGAAATGGAGTAGAAAGGCTTGGAGAGCTAATGATTTCACTTTATGCAACTGTCACCCTGACGAGCCCTTTGCTAATACTCTATCAAAGAACAGAACACTTGAAAGTTTCTTATTCTTCCAGCGAATTCTTCGATCCAATGTAAGGAAACATGAGAGAGTCAACAACACCGGCGTATCTTTCTCTGGACGGTATCACAATGGGTCCACAGGGACCTATATGTGGCACGGAGGAGGGTTATCTTCCTCGTCGACTCAACTAACCTAAGCTAATCTATGGTTTGCAGGGCACAAGGCTTGTATTTTTAAGGACATGGAAAATTGCTTTGATCATTCCCTGTCGGTTGTGTGTCGTTTTATAAACTTTGACAGAGTTTCCTTTTTAAATAACAGCAAACAGCTATTTAAAAAAAGTGCCTTCTTGAGCAAAATTTCGTAAGTTTCTCATTTTAGGGCACGTTATTTACTCTCTCGTTCTCTCTCTTTACTATTAAATTTAGGAGTTGTCGATGTTAAACAGCTTTAAGCAGTATTTAGTAACCTTAAAGTGATTTGAAAAAATAAAGGAACTGATCTTAAAAAACAAATTCCCAATGCCAACCCTCCAGAATCCTAAAAGATTTTCTAAATTCCAGACATTTTCAGTGTCAACTATATCTTTATCTTCAGGTATTTGCCAAGTCTTTTCTTTTAATGCAGAATTTCCAACAGAATGGTATATAGCTCCTTCAAAAACGAAGGCATAGAAGGTGGATAGTCTGCATATTCGAAGCGTCCAACTGTGATACAATATTTTATTTGGATGTCCACAATTCGCATTTTTAACTTGAATGCAACTTTGACCGCCTTTCTTTTGCGATATACGTAAATTAAAACAGAGGGGTAAGGGTTGGATTGACCTATAACCGTGGAAGTACATGCCCATCATCAATTCATCGTCGATTCGACGAAGCATGCACTTCGAGGTTTAAAGCTTTTGAAGAACCTTGACAAGATTAGCAAGAAGATTTTTGACAATTGCTTTTTCTATTGCTCACAATCAGTTCAACGTATGCCTTCATGATATAATCCTCTATGTTTTCCCTCCAAAAGAGGTTTAAGGGGTTACATTAGTTTCACAGCTTCAAAAAATCGATTTTTTTTTGTTGTGTTATTAATTTCAACAACATCTCGAGAATATTTGGGAGCTACAGCCTTGGGGAGGTGCGCACTCCATATGCAAACTTTTAACTCGTTTTTCTCGAAACTGTATTTTCTAAGTCGGTTGTCAAAAGGTCTCGAAAACCACTTAACCGATCTTGATGAAATTTTACACAGGTCTTCGAGATACAATTCACGAGGACTTGGACGAATGTTTTTGTTTTCTTTTTTATCACAACTATTTAAAAAAAAAACAATGTTGAGCAAATTGTAACAAAATTAGCATTTTTTTGTAAAAAGCTCTGTCAAAAGTCCAATTTTCACTTTTTTTTTTCCAAATTCTAGTTTATGGTCTTAACTAAAACATGAATTTTTTTCACTTTTGATGTTCCTGTCACGAGTTCTACTGTCAACGCGGACGCACTTTTTTCCGAGGGATCTCCGGAAATGACCTCACAATGACGGATTTTTGAATATTTTCCTTTGAAAATTTCAGAAGTTCTTTCTCAAATGTGTATCTTTAAGACAGTAAAAGGTTTGAATAAAATATTTTATTTTATATATAAAAACAAAAATTGTTGAAAATAGAATTTTTTCCCACCGAATAAACCCATGTAACACCTTAAATCTGAAATGAAACCCAAATATCTTGCTGTCCGAAACGGAACGTTTTTAGGTCAACTTCTCCTATGCTCCCCGTTCCCCGGTTCGAAGGCGTGAATTTCCATTTTCAAACAAAAACATTCCCGATTTTAATGGATTAACCTCAAGTTCACGGCCGCAACATAGTCAATGCCAAGTAAAACCGCATAACTAAAAACGTCACTGCATCCATCATTTTTGCACATGTGTTTTGGGCACACGACTGTCCACTAAAGTACGAAAGACTTTTATGCGACAGACAAAAAATTTAACGAAAACACATATCAGAACCAATGAATTTCAGTTATTCAACGAAAAATTATAATTTTATCAACAATTTCATTATCAGTGTTGATTTGAATAAATTTTTATTTATAATGCTTATCTCATTCGCAACCAACGAAACTGATATAAAAAAAAAAAAACAGAACTCAGAAAACTTCAGATCCACTTTTGCTATTATTTCAATCCTGCTTGTTTTGTATTTCCAGCCGGCCCGGCATTCATTTATTATGAATGCATTTCTTGACCTTCATATTCCAACACAAATAATTGATCTTGTACTCGTCGTATTTTTCAAACATGAAACTGAACAATAGGGAGAGAGAGAACACGCATTTGAATTGCAAAGTGGAAGCACCTCTCCGTCTTCACACCCAACAGTTAAGTAGGTGTATAATCATTATCGCAAATATTTCAGGCTGTAGATAGGTATAGTGTGCCCTGCTATCTTTAATGCGTCACTTAACGACTAGCAATATGAACTCAACTGAAGACTAAGATCAGGTTTCGTTTTTTTTGTTATTGTTTTCCTTCAGTCAGTTTGTTTGGATTTTGGGAACAATCAGTTTGTTTTCGAATCGGCAGCGTTGCGCTGTGAGAGGAGTTCATCTCGACTAGGTAGTCTACGCATGGGGTCTTGTTTGGTGTTGTTGTTTTATTGTTTTTCGGTTGCCAGAAATAAACAATTTAGTACAATCCAGTTCGGTCGCTTCGCTACTCCATCAACACGTTTGACGTGATCTGTGCGTTGCAGTATCTTTTTAACAATTATAATGACTACGCGTTGGTTAAATACGCTCCGTGTAGCGTCGAACGTACACGCTTTGGGAACGCGATCGTTATTGACACATTCGCAGGTATGATTAAATGTTTTTTTTTGTGGTAAATGAATTACGCGGTTATTTATTTAAATTCGCACAATAGATAGCAGTGGAAAAGGCTGAACTAAGTGAGCCCGAAGAGTGGGCAACTGCCAGGCCATTCAAATCTATTCCGGGACCATCGAAGTATGCCCTGCTGAAGGCATTTATGCCGGGAGGTATGTTAACTAAGTGAAAAGTATTCTTAAGACTGGATATGGATGGTATGTGCATATTCGGGTTCGGGTTAAATGTCGGGGTAATTTTCTGTTTTTTTTTTTTTTTGTCTAAAGTTTCGGCTGCCAGTGTGATGAAGTGTAGAATTATAAGATACGTCAGAGGCTCGAACTAACCTGCAATTAGTTAGTTCTAATTGTGCGGCAAGTGGAAACATCGGAACCGGGAGTGTTAGCTATTGTCTCTATTGCGACTGCGAGTTCTCAGTTAAAATAAACACTTCATGCTTCCGAATTCAGTATTTGACACTCTAGTCGGGCCTCTTTTTATTGTTAACACAAAATCCGATAGTTAAACCTTTTTTTTAATGCATTTCTGCGTTTAAGTTTTTTGCTATAATGTTTGAACCCTTAAAGTGAATTTAGTTGTGGAAATTTTTTCTGTGGAAACACTTTGCTTATTGGTGATTTATGTTTAAGGAACAAAATTTAAGTAAAACAACGTAGTTCCTCTGCAAAGTAGTTGTTTCAATACAAAAATTTAGACCAATTCAAAAGGTTTTCCAACGAAAAGCAATTGAAATGCAGTTTCCAGACTTTTGTTTTGCCTCACATCTTTGAAAAAAAAAGAGCCCACTGAAAAATAATTGAGAGAAAGCTCTTTCTCTGGGCTATGCTCGTGTCGTCGATCCTCAGCGTCGTTCATCAATAGCAGGTTAAAGAGGATATTCTGTTGGTATATGTGAGTTTTCCTAAACTAATATGTATATAAAGTATGTATATAAAGAGGCCTCATCTCCTTCGCCCGTCGTGTGAATGGCAGTACCGCTGTGTGTTGTGTCTCGTTTGACTCGTTTATGAAGTTCTCTGAGCAAAGTATTTAAAAGTTCTTGATAAATCAAAGCAATATTAGAAACTGTGAGAACGGGTTTCAATGTGGAACCCGCGGTATAAAAATGTTCAGTACGAACATTTGTAGAAGGAGGGTCTTCTTGGTAATTTAATATTCTTTGCTAATATTTATTAGCCCGTCAAGACCAGGGAAGTGTCCCTACCTGAGATATCACCGGCACGCATCCGCAATGGCTTGGTCTATAGATTGAATGATCGGTCATCTCCAACCTGGGGGCTGGGATTCGAAGATTCTCTTGGGTGGAGCTCCATTGTAATCGTCGTGTTTTGGCTGTTTGGACTATATCCACACCTTGGTACAGCTCATAGAGTTCGCGGTTGTGTCTAATCATCCATTCGCCTTGCGCACTGAACTAAATATCTTTCAAAGAATTTTTCTTTTGAAAGGGCGCTCGGAGCGGTATAACTCTTCTACTAATGGAGATAAACAATTTGGACTCGAACTGGAATACAGACGTTTTGAAGGGAAAAGTTTCTTCTTAGTGCGAAGATATCTTAAATTTCAAAACCTTTCAATATCAATTGGGAAGCAACTTTTAATGCGAGATCAATATGTATTTGTAAAGCATTGAGTTTTTTGATCCTTATCATGTATTTGCTTTTCCCTTTGAGAGCGCTCTCGAAAGTTACTTGAAAGTTCGTTTCGGTAAAAGTATGACGGTCAACTATTTACAAGCTGCTCTCTTGAGTATATCTACTTTTTTATTATTTTCAGGAATGACCACTCTAATTAGCTTTACCATTCAAATGTTCCTTCAGCTTGACAGTACTTTTTCGGTCACAGATGATAACATATCTATATTTTTTTGTTTGTCACTTCATCTAGTCTACGGTTATACGATGATTCATGTCGTTATAAACGGTTGCTTGGCTGCTGAGTAAAGATTCCAGATTTTTCAAATATAGTAAAACCTGTCGAGTTGGCCACCCTTGTAAGTTGGACAGTGTAAAATAGCACCAAGAAAATTACAAACAAAAGAAAAACAAAAAGAAAGTACGTACCCTCACAAGTTGGCCAAGTATCCTAAACTCCGCAAAAATTAGACATAGCCCTTCGTTTCAAGTGACTGACCTCGTGCCCACAAAAGTGAACTTTCATTGACAATTTAACATCACCATACCTGACCGTTGTGTAGGAGCAGGCGTCAGCGGACCTAAGTGTAAAATTTCAGTTGCCCTAGGGCACACAACAACAATCTTCCAAGCAGAAGTTTACGCCATCGAACATACGCAAGAGATTGTTTAAGGCAAAATCTCAGACCATCAAATATCTAAATTATCTCAGACAGTCCTGCAGCAGAGAAAGCTCTTATCTCCTACAAGTTAAACTCTCTACTTGTTGGTAACTATTCTAAAATAACTCACCAGGAATTCTTGGTAATGAATCGAATGACGAGCTAGCATGTAAAGGCTCTGCATCCCCCTTCATTGGCCCAGAGCCGTTCTGTGAACTGCCCACCGGAAATATCATATACATGGGAACACCAAACGCGCATAGCCCAATGAAAATCTATCCAAGGATTATGCCATGCTAAAACATTCATTGGCCTTGCCAACAAACAACGCGCTCTTCAGATCCGCTCATGATGCTAAGATCGTAACTATCATCTCATGAAAATGGGGAAAAGTGCTGCAATCGACTGCCCTGCAATCATCCAAAAGTGGCTTAAATGCTTTAACAAAAGACTCACCGAACCTCAGGATATTTCCAAATCATCGGCCTCAACAATCATAAGGTTCATCAAAGACCTGGGATTGTCGCCAGACTAAATTTATGCATAATTAACATTGATAGGGAGCACAAAAGATTTTCTCCTTGGTGGCAGTGCTAATCAGTCCACATCTAATCATCTAATAAAAAAATACGCATGTTCCACGGTAAATATCTCGAAAATTCGATACCAAATCCCTTTCGAGACATTAATCCAAACAGGAAGTGCTCGTTGCAGGAAAGTTTGATCCTTGTCAGCTTAGAATAAGTGATGTACCTACTTTCAGGCCTGTTACTTTTTCTTAGGCAGATAATTGGACAACAAATAAGCAAAGGACTTAAGGTGCGATCAGACGGTTATCCAAATTTGTACGTAAGTTGTCATCCAGTACAAATTTTACGTCATAGTGACATCCTGACATGTACATGACAAATTTGGATGTCTAATCGCCTTCGTACATCTCCATGATCATTTGTACGTAGATTTCAGGAACTCCTCGTTGTCTAACTTTAGTCGTCTATCTGCCTTTAAGGCTTTTCAAAATTTGCGAACACAGTTTGCAAATCATTTAAGGGATCACGAAGCTTTTCCATTACCATCCTTTGGATTACGTTTGTTGTTGATTCACAAGCCACAAACTTGCACTGGTCATCATTCTCTCTATTTTTAGCAATTGGCAGTCGAATACCCTCGTATCAAACTTTATAATGATGTCTGAAATCCTTGTATTGTTTATCTGAAGATAGAAGATGTATTTAAATTTTCCCCTTAAGAATTCGGCATGGATTACCTAACATTTAGGCCCTAACCTGAACGATTTAGACTGAAATGCGGGATAGTTTCTTATAGTAAGAATGGCGTCCTGGGAAGCACAGCCGCAGAAACTGTGAGTAATTCTTCGCAATACCGTCGTCACCTGTGTACATATTTTTTTCGTCATCCACAATGACTCGAGCAAAATTGCTATGGAATGTTAGGGGCCAACAAAGGATGCTAATGAGCCCTATCTGGCAAGAGCGCCAGCTCTTTCATTGTATCCGGTTAGCTCTTAGCCACCAAAGAAATGCACCTTTTACATGGTGCAAAGTCTTACAATCTAACGTATAACACAAGTCTAGTGGTAAGACCCCAGCACGTGCTAAAACATCCAGGAAATGGCTGTTGCCTCAAAAGTTTTACCTTCTGTGTGATGCGGAAATAAAAGTTTCAGTTCAAGGGTTAATATTTCGCTTTGATAGCTGAGGGTCAAGTCATCAAGAAAACCGCCCACCTTGCATTAGGTTTGAGTTTGATGCGTCATATTTGTCGTAGTTGAGTTAAATGACAGATTTTGTTAGGAGCACGAACTTCCAACTATGTTTAAAGTTGAATACACACGCTCAAATAGAAAACTAACTCTACGGTAACTTCCGCTGTCAATGGTATAAACATCGTCAGCGTTTCCGGTAGCGGGATGGCTCTCCCTCTTTAGTCGTCTCAATAAGAAGTCAACCAAAAGATTCCACAAGGTGGCCGATAGCATATCTCCCTAAAAGGGAAACCTTAAACAGATCGAATAGTTCTAACGCAGTTAGCACTTAAGCGGTTTCTACGCAAGAAGAACTCTTAGTTAAGTACTTTGGGGACTTGGGGAGCATATGCAAGGAAAATACATAAAACCTTATATGAACAGTTTGACAGACATTAAACGGTCACTGGACTTTGAAATGGTGAAATGTTGTCAAGTTTCTCTGTTGCCATTAATGGTTAATATAATTTTCTAAAACAAATAATTATTTCACTTGCAGGGCGTTACTACAAGAAATCCCTTCCGGAGATAAATCGCATCTATCGCAAGGATTATGGTGAAATATTCCTCTTGCCAGGAATGTTCGGAAAGAGAAATGTCGTCTTTACATTTGAACCCAAGGACTATCAAAAGGTGTTCCGCACGGAGGGCATTTGGCCCGTGCGTAGAGGCCTAGACGTTGTCCAATACCATCGAAAAGTACATCGCTCCGATATTTTTAAGCACGCAGCTGGCCTTGTTGCTGAGTAAGTTCACTAAGTTCACGCCTCACAGTCCGTTTTGATATTTCTCCTTCCAGACAAGGTGAACAATGGGCAACATTTCGGAAGATCGTTAATCCTGTCATGATGAATCCAAAGACAACAAAATTCTATATACCAAGAATGGATAATGTCATGAAAGAATTTATTGAAAGGTTCAGGCAAAATTTTTCCATTAAATTACTTAATATTGAATATATGTACATTTTCAGAATCAAGGCAATTCGTGATCCTGTATCCTGTGAGGTTTCAGCTAATTTTGAAGAGGATATCAACCACTGGGCAATGGAATCAGCATGCTTGGTGGCTCTCGATACAGAACTCGGTCTGATAAATAGTTCTGAGAAAAACCCCGAAGCAAAGGAAGTCATCGAAGGGATGAAACATACTTTTGAGCTAATGTTCGAGTTGGATTTTCAACCATCACTTTGGAAGATCATCGCCACACCAAAGTTCAAGAAGGTGATGGAGAGTTTCGATAAAATCACCAAGCTTACCATCAAGTACATCGATGTAGCCATAGAGAGGCTGAAAAATGATCCACAGCCGGATAAGCCTGATTCGGAAATGAGTGTTTTGGAAAGATTGATTAAAATCAATCGAGAAGTTGCCATCACCATGGCTATGGACATTCTACTGGCAGGTGTTGATACGGTAAGGCGATGTTCGGTCATACTTGTATGAAATTGTATCACAGCTTTTTTTTTTGTAGACTTCTTCAGCAGTGACCGGATGCTTGGTAGTCCTTTCTAAAAATCCAGACAAACAGAATATTCTTCGAGAAGAGATTCTTAAGATTCTGCCCGAGAAGGATACATCACTTACAATTGAGAAAATGAAAAACCTGCCCTATCTAAGAGCTTGCATAAAAGAAGCTCAACGATTATATCCAGTGTCGACAGGCAACTTTCGATCGACAGGAAGAGATCTAGTACTGAGTGGATATCAGATACCAAAGGATACCGACATTGCTATGCCGTCACAGTTACTAATGCGCGATGATAAATTCTATGCGCGGCCGAATGAGTTTTTACCCGAGCGATGGCTTCGAGACGGTGCTGACAGCAGTCATTGTCCCATGGCAAAGAATGTGAATCCTTTTGTATTTCTTCCCTTTGGATTTGGTCCTAGAATGTGTATTGGTCGAAGGATTGTCGATTTGGAACTCGAGACTGCACTCTGTCGTTTAATCAGAAATTTTCACATTCAATTCGACTACTCAACTGAGAATCTGTTTAGGTCGCATATTGTTAATATACCCAATATTCCATTGAGATTTAAATTTATCGATGTTGATAAATAGATGTACATATGTAATTGAGTTGCATGTATGAAATAAATAAGAAAAATATTATACCTAGTTTCATTTCAATACATGGTGTCTCCATCATTTCCGTTGTTGGTTAGTACGCGTTCACATGCAATAAACATGTTAACATGTTTTCTTATGCACGACACATGTGCACAAAAGCGAGCTACCACTTCAGAGCACTTTTCAAGTTGTTTCACAACTGCTTATATTACAATTTCTGCAGACTGTCAAAATGGGCTCATCAGCGACATTTTGACCGTCTTCAGAAGTCTTATACATATATGAGCAGTTCTGGAACATCTCGAAATTGTCTACAAGGGCTCTGCTAGAAACGCGGTTAAGACCATTGAATGCGGAAATCAAACGTTAAATAACTTTTGCTAATCGCTATTTGGAGGCAAATGAAGAATAAAGCCCTATCGAGAAGAACCAAGGAGACGCTGTAAAAAACACTCATTATTTCGGTCCTGCTAAATAGTGCAGAAGCATAATTCTTTATGGACGTAGTTGGATTAAAGCCAGAGGGAAGGAGACATCGAGGAAGATCTCATATTCGATAGAGCGACCAGGTATAGAGGGATACCTCCGGCTGCTTTGAGAGCAAAATTGGAGACCGCAGGCTAGAGATCGAGCATATAAATTAAGGTCCAGGAGCACAACGCTTTGTATCGCCATCGAAAATATAGTAGGCAAGTTTTTGGAAGACGTGAACTCCTAGACCAACGAAAACGAAATACTATCGACAGAATTGTTGTCAAGAAGACATTCAGCACAAAAACTGGCACCAGCAATGCCACTTAATATTCGAGTAATCGAAATTATTAAGCAACTATTGGCCATTCACCTTAAAACAAATATTGCGGCTTCTAATAGATCTCTATAATTAAATCCCGCGGATCGAAGATTAACCTCATACATTCGATTCACATTCATCTATTATTGCCAGTATTAAATCCGACGGATAAATGGTACTACCGATAACAATTTATGTTTTTCGAAATCAGCAGAAGCACAGCTCCTGAAGTAGACAGCAGAATTTAATTTTATCAAAATGGAGAGTATTGGTTATATTTTTTTGGAAGTTTGGGAGAAATCTGCTAACAAAAGGACAGAACGTTCATATTTAAGAGCATCCGCTAAAGATATCATGGATTTTTCAGATGCGTCGTAAGACAATAGATATCATTGTAATTCAGTTTCATTAAAAACTTCGGTCTTCTTCTAAAGCGTTCGCGACCGCGTTGTAAAAGATCTCTGGAATGTTAATTTGCTTCTCAAGGAGATCAGCTTGGGGAGGTAATTTTCTCTGTTCTCTTGAACTTACTCTATCGATGGAAGGATTGTCAAAAGTGTTGACTCTGATGAGTGACTGAATGAATAAATGAATGTGAATGTCTTCTGCAAATGAAAAAACGCCCGTTATGTCCTCACAGATTCGTTCAATTGGATCAACTCAATTTACTTTTTTTTCGTAGGCAGTAAAATTAAACTTCTTATTGGGTCCACCACCAGTAGCTTTATTGTTAAAAGCCATCTTTTTTGTTTAAATGAGATTTCCGATGACTCCAAACCTGCAATTTTATTTTTTTTATTAATAGCAAATAAATGCTTACGGATAATGTATTTATTTTTTTCCACAGTACAAGAAATAGTAGGTGGTGAACCAAGGTTGTAAAGACGTATTTTAACATCTTTCCAAAATGTTTTCCGTCTGCCTGGAAACTGCTTGATTTTTGCAAGAAGTTCCCTAAATTGGTCGCTATTTGTTGTTTTTTTCCTAAATTTAACTGATTATTTTAATGAACTCGATTATGACATTTTTGTTAACAAAACGCGCAGCACAGAAATCAATGGAAATCCGCTACTGTTTTTCAGCGAATCAGAAATTCAAAAGTTGCATGTAGAGATTCGATCCCCTCGTTTTTAATGATCAAGTGAAAGATACTTTACATTAGCGAATGTTCACTGTGGATATTTTTAATGAAACACATGTTCGAATTCAAAGGATATGTTCCACCGCGGATTAAATGATAGTGTTGATAGTCTTTATAAATAAATTATCGTGTCCAGCCATTGTAATGTCTCACCAGTCACAGTTTACCAAAGCTCTTTATTTCCAGAACATTTTACTTTGCGACATTTTGGGTTAATACGAATCAAAATTTTGCGGGATTTGCAACAAAAGAGCATTCGCAAATATTCAGTTTCTTCCACTGTTTTCTACATAGCATATTGTACAGACCAGAGTTGTAAGATAATGCAATAATTTTTGAATGCAACCACAAAAAAACATTCAATGCATTTAGTTTTATGATTGAATTCTTTGACTTCAATCTGAGATTCCGGAAAAATGAATGCAATCATCATTCATTTTGCGTTCAACTGAGTTCACACATTTTTCTTTCATTAAATTGCATTCATTTTCATTATTTTGCATAAGAATTACATTTTTAGTTTTCATTGTCTTTCCGTAACATAATTTGTTTTTTAGTTTTGTGTTTTTTCGTTTTAGTGTAAACCTGCTAACTCAACGATGCCAAATTTACAGGAGAAGGAAAAGACTACACAAATATGCTTTTGTCTTTTTGTGTTCTGTTTTTTCTAAATAATACAACAAATTAAATATTCGTCAACCTTTCCACATAAAGTTTTTGTATATTTATGCTTTCCATAGTTTTGTTAGGGCTAGCAGTATGGTATGAAAGTTAAGGACTGAACTTTCTTGCTCATAATACAACTTGGATCCCTTTTACTACGAACTCAATATCAAGGGGCACGGTAGTGCCCAGCCAAGTTCTTTAGCAACTTTGACACTTCACCCTAATTTACACGAACCAACTCAGGCCATTTTGACCCCCATCCCTCTAACTTTGCTTACAACATAGCTAGAGACATCAGAGATTTTTTAGATACTTTTTGTGGCTGACTTGTAAAGCAAAAGCGCTTTTTGTATAAAAGAACTTGGCTATTCTTTAACATTTATATTTTTGGTGTGATTAATCTTTACATCAGACCATGCGTCTTCATTTGACCTTTCTAATGCAATATATGTAAATTTTAAATATGTTTAAAGTGAATTTAGCCGGCTTGCACTCAAAGCCGATGATACACAGTAATTATGTGTAGTGGAGGAAGTAAAAGCAATATGGAGATTGGAGTTGGCTCTTTTACAATCAACTTGAAGTGTGAATTTGTTTAATAAAATTTCTGAAAAGCCTTTTTAAAACGAAGCAGCCGAAATTGGGAAAAATATCCAAACAACATTTTAAGGAGCGAGTTGCAAGTTCGATTAGTCAAATTGGTGATAAATAGCTAGTGTTGGCAACCGCGAGTATCACACCTAACTCGACTTTCGACTATATACAGATTGAAAAAGGAAATAAGACAAAACTGCTTAGAAAACGAAAACAAACTACAATCTTAAAAAAGGCTACAAAAATAAATAGCCCCAGGCCCCAGGCCCCAGGACCCAAACTAAAAATGAAAAATGGCCCCCACAACAAACAAATTGTGGGCGTGGCAGTAGGCGTTTTTTGAAAATTTTAACATTTTACCATTTCGGAACCCTAGGGAGTATATATTCCAAATTTCAGCTTCCTAGCATAACTTTAAAGGCCTCAAAAGTTGATACGGACGGACATTGCTAAATAGTCTTATATTTCGGTCCTGATCATAAATATTTATACTTATAGAGGTCTGCGACGAATATTAAGGGGTGTTCCAAACTATGTGTCAAAATTAATTTACCCTTAGGATAGGGTATAAATATTGCAGTTTCTAATACACCCCTGGAGAGTATTGCTTATATTTTTTGGAAGTTTGGGAGAAATCTGCTAACAAAAGGACAGAACGTGCATATTGAAGAGCATCCGCTAAAGAAATCATGGATTTTTCAGATGCGTCGTAAGACAATAGATATCATTGTAATTCAGTTTCATTAAAAACTTCAGTCTTCTTCTAAAGCGTTCGCAACTTCTTTGTAAAAGATCTCTGGAATGTTTATTTGCTTCTCAAGGAGATCAGCTTGGGGAGGTAGTTTTCTCTGCTCTCTTGAACTTACTATATCGATGGAAGGATTGTCAAAAGTGTTGACTCTGATGACAGAGTTGGAAGTAGCTCTTCTCCAAATGAAAGAACGCCCGTTATGTCCTCACAGATTCGTTCAATTGGATCAACTCAATTTACTTCATCTTCGTAAGCAGTAAAACTAAACTTCTTATTGGGTCCACCACCAGTTGCTTTATTGTTAAAAGCCATCTTTTTTTGTTTAAATGGGATTTCCGATCACTTCAAACCTGCAATTTTTACAAGAAATAGTAGGGCATTTGAAATAACATTTTTTAACAAACCGCGCAGCACAGAAATCAACACAAATGCACAGACATACTTTACCAAAGCTCTGTGTGCGAACAGTGTTTTTTTTTCGTCTGATTAAGTCTGAAAGAGAAGAAGTGAGGTAAAATAAATATGAAGAAATGTCTTAAGTTGAAAGTGGCAGACAAGAGACCATTTACAAAATTAAGAGAAAGAGTCACGGAGCTAGAATCGATCCTTGTGGAACATCAGCATTTTTTGTATTAGACTTAACCAGCAGGGTTCCCAACTTTGATCTATGCAAAAAACAAACACGAATTACCTAACAACAACCCAAAAAAATATGTTTAAATATTTAATTCTGTCCATATAAAAACCAAGGCATCATCAGTGTTGCCAGCTTTTCTAAGAGGTATTGAGGAAAATTTTAAAAAAATTCTGAGCCAAAAAATAACAAAATTAAATTTTTAGTTTAGTGTTTTAGTTTTAGTGTAAACCCGCTTACTCAATAATGACAAATTTACAGGACAAGAGAAGACTATACGAAAACGCTTTTTGTCTCCTCATAATAAAATTAAAAATATGATTTGTGTGCTGTTTTTTTTTTAAACAATAAAACAAATTAAATATTCGTTTTTGTATATTTATGCGTTCCTTAGTTATGTTAGGGTTATCAGTTTAGTTTGAAAGATTAGGACTCAACTTTCTTTGAACCCCTTTTAATACGAATTGACGATCAGACCATGCGTCTATTTTAAATATGCTTTAAAGTGGAATTAGAGGGGCTTACACTCAAAGCCCCGACGATAACAATAATAATGTGAAGTGAAAGAAGTAAAATTGTGTGCCAAAAACTAGTATGGAGATTGAAGTTGGCTCTTTTACAATCAACTTGAAATATGAATTTTCGTATTAAGTTTTTTGAAAACCCTTTTTAAAACGTAGTAGCCGAAATTGGGAAATAAAAATTTTAAGGAGCGAGTGAAAAGTTCGATTAGTCAAATTGGCTATATATGTAGCCAGTGTTGGCAACCGTGAGCATCACACCTAACTCGAATTTTGACTATAAACAAATTGAAAAAGGAAATAAGCCTATCTGACAAAACCAAACCCAGGACTCAAACTAAAAATGAAAAATGGCCCTCACAACAACAAAAATGTTTTGACATATCATTTTGTGTAACGCAATTTTTAATTTATTTTAGATTGTTGTGTATATTAAAAATCGCCCCAAACCACACCAAAACTAAAAAAAAATTGTTCTTAACTTGTGATATAGATTAATATAGATATGAAATATAGCCCCAATTCACAACAATTTTGTATCATAAGTATATTGCTGCATATACGGCGCAAAAAAAATGTTTTCTACGTGGGAATAAAATATTTTCACTGGCGTTAATCATTTTTAAGGATTTATCGGCTGCATAAAAACTGTCAAAAACTAACTCACTGATGTAAGTTGTTTAATGGTCAAAACATATAAAACAAGAACAAATCCTATAATAATTTTGGAAAGTGCTAAATTCAAAAAATAAAAAATTCAATTCTCAAAAACAAATATGTTGAAACTAAGTCCGTAGTAAGGGAACAAATAAGGCGGGCTTATGGCGGGTTATATGTTGGTACAGGTATCAACATATAACAAAATAACAAAAAACATTAAATTATTTTATATCAGATTTGAGATAATGCTGCTGAAATACATTGATTAGAGCAAATCGAAATAATGGAAGGGTTTTGGCAAATGTGCCGTTTCCCCAATGCTATGTGAGCAATTAATAGAAAAAGCTATCATATCGCTTAAGTAAAAGTTTTTAAAATAAGGAAACATTTTTTTTACTCCATTTGAACTCAACAAAATGTTTCCACAATTTTATTTCATTGTTTGTAGAAATTTGTAAATTTTTTATTTGGAAATGTCAGATGTCAGCCGGAATGTAATAGATTTTAGTATAATTTATGTCAGTGATGCCATTTTCAAGCTAATTTTTCAGGAAAACAGTCAGTTAGTGTTTGTATGGAGAACCATTCATTATTAATAAGAAATGTTAACAACCGGATAAGTTTTTTATCCGTGTGCTATCTAACATATGAGTTAACAAGCGAGTAGGGTTTTAATAATTAATAAGGCTGTTAGGGTTTAAAAAAAACACATAACATATGATACCCTATCCATATCCCTATATGCTCACAAGAAAAAAAAGTTAAGATCATGATGGTTGACATTTTATTTCATGCTCGAAATTTTTTAAAGTAAAGGTTATAAAGTGTGATATTTTAAGAGTTAAGTTTTTTTAGGTTGGTAGCACTGGTTAGTAATGGCGTCCAAACGTAATCTGTCAAAGTGAAAAGTTTTCAGTATACTCTGGCATTTAATCATGGAAAGATTTACAAACGAGCAACTACTGCAAATTATTAAAAATTTATTATCTAAATTCGTGCTCTGTGAAGAATGTGAAAATCCGCTGTTTTATCGAAAAATTGTGTTCAGCGATGACGCTCATTTCTGGCTCAACAGATACGTAAATAAGCAAAACTGTCGCTTCTGGAGTGATGAACAGCCACATGCCATACAAGAATTACCGATGCGTCCTGGTGCTGGTGGCATCATCGGTCCATTTTTCAAAGACGACCGTGGAAGAATATCGAGCCATGATACGCGACTTTTTTTTTTTGCCCGAGTTGGCTGAGTTGAACTTGGTTGACATGTGGTTTCATCAAGATGGTGCCACATGCCACACAGATCGTGAATCAATGGAAATGGTGAGCAGTTTATCTCTCGAAATGGCCCTGTGAGTGTGCCGCCAAGACCATGCGATTTAACGCCACTTGATTATTTTTTTTTTGGGGTTATATAAAGTCGTTAGTCGATGTGGACAAGCCGAACGCGATTGAAGGCTTACAGGATAATATTACACGCGTAATTCGGGGAATACAGGCCAAAATTCAGACAATTTTAATATTCAAACATTTCATCATCAAAATGAAAAAAAAACATAAGGAAAGGCTACAGTCCGCTTGGGGCGAACAGTATGATACCCTATCCTTATCCCTATGTACCCCAAAGAAAAAAAGCATTAGGAAGATGATGGATAGCATTTTATTTCATTCTAAGAAATTTAAAGAAAAAAAATATTTTTTTGAAAAAACGCCCCCAAAAAGTGGGCGTGGCCAAAAACTTTGTATGGGCAATATATTGGAAAAAATATTGGCTAAATATATTGTTAAACATTTTTTTTCGATTTCTATGAAAATTTTCAAAGAAAACAGCATTTTAGTGAAAAACGCCCACAAAAAGTAGGCGTGGCAAAAAACTTTATATGACAAATTTATAAAGGTAGGCAGTACCTACATATCTTGTGAAGGTTTTACAACTTTATCTCTCTAACTTAAGCCTTAAAACGGACGGACGGACGGACGGACGGACGGACATTGCTAAATAGTCTTAGGATTTGGTCCTGATCATAAATATATATACTTTTATGGGTCTACGACGAATATTAAGGGGTGTTACAAACTATGTGTCAAAATTAATATACCCTTAGGATAGGGTATAAAAATTTAAAATTTTTCCACAATTTGTAAGTAAATTTACATAACCCTCTAAATTTAGCGCCCAATTCCATTGAGGCAGCTCGATCCGCCCCTGTTTTATTTGAAAGATAAATAAACATTTATGAAGATAAACAAGCATGCATGTATATGAATTCATAAACTTTTGCACAACAAGGGCATATAAAAGCACCATAAGAACGTATGTGCTTTAAGCAACAAATGAAGTTGCGACTGCGAGTATCAAATCATTCATAAATGATCGATCTTTCATTCTTTTTTTCGAAACAAACTGATTATAAATGACTCACAAGAGCTTTCTTGAATGTGATTTCGTTCTTCAGTATTGAAGTCGCATAAACAAAATAGAAGCTTTTCCACTCAAAAGCCGGTCATATAGATACGTCCGCCACAGTATTTGTATCTTTGGGTAGTGTTTCATTTTTGTTGTTTAGTCAGACGGGATCTTTACCCCAGTATGTATCGGCAAGTTCAAGGTTTTTATCGCTTCCAGCAAACGAGTCGATGCAATCAGCTGCGTACGATTGCACAAATCAATATAAAGGTAAAAAAGTGGATAGATGAATTAATTGATTAGAACCTATTTTTTTTTTCCTTATTAGGAAGTCGTGAAGGTTCAGCGTCGTGATGAACAAAAACAAGAATGGGCAAATGCCAAGCCATTCACTGAAATTCCTGGACCGACAAAGTGGGAAATGGTTCGTGGCTTCCTACCAGGAGGTCAGTAGTCAAAATTAGACTGAAATATTTTTATCTATTAATTTTCTTGTTTTTATTTTTTTTCAAGGTCCATACTACAAAAAGTCCCTAACTGAAATAACTCTAATAGCGCAACAGATCTATGGAGATATTTTAATGGTACCAGGTATGTTTGGTAAGAAGAGTATGCTGCTGATTTTCAATCCGGATGACTTTCCGAAAACTTTTCGATCGGAGGGTATATGGCCAAAGCGACGTGGTCTCGATACTATGGCCTACCACAGGAATGTTCATAGGAAAGACGACTTTGGAGATGTAATTGGACTAATTGGATCGTAAGAAAGAATCTGCAAACTTTTCAAGAGGTGACGATTTTTTTCTCTTTTCTAGGAATGACGAAAAATGGGGAAAACTACGATCGCTGGTGAATCCAATCCTCATGCAGCCACGAAACGCACGGTTATATCTCAATAAAATGCTCGAGGTCAACGACGAATTTCTTCTGAGGTGAGACTGCCCATAAGGGGTTGTTTTTTTAAATTTAGAAAACAATTTTTTTAGAATTCGGGAGATTCGTGACCCCAATACCCTGGAAATGCCTGACACTTTTGAGGATGAAATCAATCGCCTTACCTTCGAATCTGTCGCCGTTGTTGCGCTTAATCAACAGATCGGCCTTATTCGCAGAGATCGCAACAACGAGGATGCAAGTAAGCTTTTTAAGAGCCTGCGCTCGATTTTTGAACTCGCCTTCCATTTGGATATTTCACCGTCGATATGGAAAATCATCAGAACCCCGAAGTTCTATCAGATGTTAGAGGCACACGATGCCATGTATGACATATCTATGAAGTTCATCAATCAAGCTTTGGAGAGAATAGAGAACGACAAGTCGTTCGCCAATGACAACGAGGAGAAAAGCGTTTTGGAGAAACTTCTAAAGATCGACAAGAAAGTTGCTACAGTCATGGCAATGGATATGCTAATGGGTGGCGTTGACTCGACTAGTACAACATTAGCTGGCATCCTTCTTTGTTTGGCCAAGAATCAAGAGAAGCAGGAAAAACTACGCAAGGAAATAACTAACATTCTCCCACAGAAGGACTCACAACTAACGCTGGATAACATGAAGAGCCTTCCCTATCTTAGAGCGTGCATTAAGGAGTCAATGCGAATCTACCCAATTAGTTCGGGAATAATGCGATCGAATGAAGATGATCTTGTTTTAAGCGGTTATCGAGTGCCTAAAAATCAGGATATCATTGTGAACTCGAGTTTTTTACTGAACTCAGAGCAGCACTTTCCGAAGCCGAAAGAGTTCATTCCTGAACGATGGCTTCGTAATGAAAATATTGATCATCCGGCAATGAATCCGTTCTTGTTCACTCCTTTCGGATTTGGTCCCAGAAGTTGTGTCGGAAGGAGGATTGTTGAATTGGAGCTGGAAATCACCGTATCAAGACTTGTGAGGAATTTCAACATCGAATTTAACCATTCAACAGAGAATGCTTTTAAGAGTATGTTGTTTAATGTTCCAGCTATACCGCTAAATTTTAAAATGACTGAAGTTGAAAATTGAATTATAGCATATAAAGTTAGTAATATTTGAAGGATCCTGTAAGATCTAATAAAGCTTTTCATCTTGAATTATCTAAATATTTATTTCATTTTAGTGTTAGTGCAATGGCTTCGTGGTTAAGTGCGTTGGACTATTAAGCGAAGGCTCTCCGATTTAAATCCAATCCTGACCACCTTAAACTTGTATTCGCTGTCCCACTTCCTGTGAAAGTCTTGAAAGAATTGTGCAAAACTTATCAGGCAACACAATAGGTCAATTACTAGCATACCCCGAAGATGTTGATATTATTGGAAGAACACAGAGAGCTGTCACTGGTGCATTCGCGATTATAAGAACAGAAGCGGCAAAAAATGCGTTTACCGGAAAAGATGGGTAAAACTAAGTATCGGGTTTTTCAATAAGAGCGCTACAAAAGTTTTTTTTTTAAATAAAACAAAAACGGTTTAGGATATCAATGAAATTCTTTATTCCTGTGAAAGTACGCTCGATGCCATTATGTATGGAACTCGATTTCTTTTGCATGGCCACCACGGGCACGCTTGCAGAAGTCCAGACGCTGAACCCAATTTTCGACGGTTTTCAAGCATAAATCGGCCGATACTGCTGCAATTTCACGTTCGATATTCGTACGAAGTTCATCAATCGTCGCTGGTTTGTTGGCATAGACCATCGACTTGACGTAGTGTAACGGTGTCAAATCACACGACCGAGGCGGCCAAGCGACTGGACCATTTCGTGAGATAACACGTTCTCTAAACTTGGTTTCCAATAAATTGATTGTGGCATTCGCTGTGTGGCTTGTGGCGCCGTCCTGTTGGAACCACATGTCCTCCAAGTCCAATTGGGGCCAAAAATATTCGGTTAGCATTGAACGGTAGCGATTCCCATTCACAGTAACGTTCCGGTTTTGATCATCACGGAAGAAGTACGGCCCAATGACGCCGCCGGCCCATAAACAACACCAAACCGTAATTTTTTCGGGATGCAATGATGACTCATGGATTACGTGTGGATTGCGGTAGTAAATTTTAATAATTTCGACTCGTTGTTGGCTCGTATATCTTTCCATCATGAAATGGCAAACCTTACTGAAGAGAAATGTCAAAAGGGCGGCAAGAAAAATGGCGTCGTTTGCTATCCCTGTCGCTCTACTTTTGTAGCGTCCCTGTTGAAAAACCCTGTATATGCTACCAACAGGAGGGGACCTATTGACGAATCGGCCAGAATGTCACAATCGACAGCTATAACTTAGTAAGGGACTTTGTCTCAGCTATCACATCTGCAAAATTCCTCAGAAATCAACCCAAGAATAACGCTTTCCAACCGCTGTTTCTTTGGGCTGAGAAGGCAACTATGTGCTTTAAAGCCCTTTCCCGAACAACTAAGGAAACTCTGTTCTGGACCCGCATAATCGCAGTCCTGCTCTATGATTCTGAAACATGGACTCTTTCTAAAGCGGATGAAGATATCCTTGGTCGTTTCGAGAAAAAAATTCTTTCGTAGGTATCGGTACCTATACAGCGACATCGACTTCGTCAAAATACTACGCATTGGGCGTTTGAGTTGGCTGGGACATGTGGAGCGACTAAACACCAGCTGGACCGTTGAATCTTCGACTCATATCTGGAGGGACAACGTAGTAGAGGAAGGCCTCGCCATGGAGTGCGCAACTGGCGGCTGTTAGCCAAAGACCGCGGGCTAATTGGAGAGGCTTATTGGTTGCGGCCCAGGTCCACCCTGGACTGTAGCGCCACCTTGACAATAAAGTAACCTCTTGCAAATGTCTGACAGTCTTAAAAATAAAATTGCCGAACAGAATCACCATTAAACTGTAGGTCCATTCCATTCGTGTCAAAAATATATCTTCTTCCCACAATGGTTGAAGAGGCCTCTGTGGGCGGCTTACGCTTAATATTTATTATATGTTTAGAAGCTGCATTTAGTCAAGAGCGGACATTAGACACTAATCTTAACTTACATGCTTTTTCAGTCAGCTTGTCCCATATGTAACTGCTTCCAGTCTAACGGCCCACGAAACCTTTCTTTTACCTTTTTGTACTTTATTAGGTTGTGTCATTTTTAAATGAAGTGCTTTAACCAGTGTTGCCAAGTCATTACAGTATTGGAACATATAAATACTAAGGGTTTCCGCGCCCAAACTAAAAACAAACAACCAAAGGAATGAAGAGCATTTGAATCGCATGTAAGATTCTATCCAACGTACTGTGTAAGAGTCTCCCCGCTTATCGGCACGTACCAATATGGCTCGACCGTAGGCCAAATCTTCGCACTACTGCAAATCCTGCAAAAGACCAACGAATATCAAGTCATGACGACTTTTCATCGACTTTAAAGAGTAGCATTCCATGACAGCAGTCAGTGGCCTATTTCGGGACACCGTCAGCTGTATCGCATGACCCTGGAAAACTGATCTGAACTCTATCAAACATGTACCAGATTTCGGAATGGAGATAAGCTGTCTATCTTGTTCTTATGCAGATAGTTCGCAAAGCAGGTGTCAACACGGAATGCACCATCTTCAACAGATCAATGTAGATCTTGAATCCGTAGAATCAAAAATATCATAACTTCAAATTATTATTGCACATTTTCAAGTGCGAGTTAACTTATTTCATAACTTGTGATTATTTTTAAGTGTCTAAGCTAGGGTAATACCCAAACACATACTTTTATTTATAACCCCTTTCGGTGTTGTTCACTTAAGACAGCGTTCGTGGAATGAATGTGGTAATACGATGGCAAAAGCTCAATCCGATTCCAAGAACTAATCTTGTCGATACGATGCCATAATGTTCAAAGTGTTGTTCGTATTTTTTGCGTGGTATTATTTTATAGTAGGATTATGATGTTGCCAGTGATGGGACTTGGGAAATTAGTTTCGGTCATAGACATCAACAAAAAATGTGGTAAAAAAATAGCATTTTTTTCGTCTTAAATCAAAGCGAGGTAACTTGCACGCGAAAGAGCAATTTTAAGTCATACCTCGTCGATACATTCGCTGAACGTTTACTAAAGTATTCACAAAAGACTTTTACAACAACATTCATTTGTCTGACTTGTAAAGTCGCTTGCGCCTACTAGACTATAGTAATAGGGGAGAGACGGGTTAAAAGTATAACTTTTTACTAAAACCGATGCTCGTCTACAACTTTGAAAATAAGTCAGCCAAACCTTTTTTTAAATTCAAAAGCAATGTTTCAAATACAAAATCCATTAGAAAAGATTAGCAAAACCTGTTCAGATTGTGTCAGGAAATGTGTTGAAAAAAAATCGTGTCGTTTCAATTTACCCCGTGTATAGAGCAAGTCGTAAAATAGACTGGGGTATATTGGAGGCATGGTTCCATTAGGCGAGTGCTTTGAACAAAATTGTTTATGCTTAAAAAAATTGGCCTTAAAAAACACATACATTATAGTTTCAACTTTCTCGTATACTTTAGTATACTAAAGAGAAAGTTATTGCGATCGTGCGGAAATTTCGAACTCAAACTGAGTTTGAGGGATGATATAACTAGAGTACGACTGAAGGTAAATTTGTTGGCATAACAAAATGTATTTTACAAAGACAAAAAATAGCCCGTAAATGAATCCGTTTTATTATCTCTGAATAACTAAAGGGTCCGCCATCTAACGTTTTTTTCAACTAGTGCTTATTTCGCGAATGGTAACACTTAGCTCATATCTGATTTGACAGATACTTAGTTTTATCCTTCCGCTGAACGATTATGGTTGTGTATACGCTTGAACAACGCTGGGAAATATTGCGACATTACTTTGAAAATCATGGTAATGTTGCAGAATGTGTGCGAAAATTGCCTACGGATTTTGGAAGAAAAGTAGCACCGTCAGCTCCGTATGTTCGTTATCTTGTGAAAAAAGTGAAAGAAACTGGCATCCTCATCGAAAAACCAAAGCGTGAAAAGCCAAAAACAGTGCGTACACCCGAGAAAATTGCTGCTGTGGCAGAAAGTGTGCATGAAGCGCCATCAACAACTATTCACCGTCGTTCTCAACAGTTGAACATTTCGGAGACATCATTGAGACGAATTTTTTGCATAAAGACATTGGTATGACGCCAAACAAAGTCCTAATGGTTCAGGAGTTGAAGCCAACTGACCATCCAATGCGTTTTTCGCCGCTTCGCTAAGTGGGCCTGCGACGATGCCGATTTTGCCAAAAAAATCATCTTTTCAGATGAAGCTCATTTTGATCTTGGCGGGTAAAAGCTAAATTGTCGCATTTGGGGCACAGGTGCGGATTTTGGTCCAGAGGCATAATTGGGCCATTTTTCTTCAAAATGAGCAAGGAGTGGCCGTTACAGTCAATGGCGATCGTTATCGGGCCATGTTGAATGAATTTTTGTTCACAAAAATTGATGAGGAGGATATTGGCAACATTTGGTTTCAACAGCACAGCGCTACGTGCCACACAGCCGAAGCTACACTCGATGTTTTGCGCCCTGTTTTTGAAGATCGCATTATCAGCCGCATAGCTGATGTCGTTTGGCCACCGCGGAGCTGCGATTTGACACCTTTGGACTATTATTTGTGGGGTGCCGTAAAAGATAAGTGTTACGCCCACATGCCAGCGACAATTGACGCTTTAAAGGACAATATTCGTGAAGCCATTGGTGAAATACAGCTACACACAATCGATAATTCTTAAAAATTGGACCGATCGTGTAGGCTACTGCATGGCCAGCCGAGGCAGCCATTTGAATGAAATTATTGTTTATTATTATCCGAAAGGATTGTACTTTCAAAAAAAAAAAATTTGAGAAAATATTCAGTAGTTTTTTTTTTTCAAAGCATTTTCAAAAAAAAAAAGTTATTTGGCGGTCCCTTTATAAATGCAAACTAACATTAGTTAAATTAGCCTTTTTTAAAGGTGGAAAATTTCGCCATATGTAGGTAGCCAAAGCGGAATCCGAAGCCGAATGTTCGGTCAGACTCTAGATATAACGTCTATAGAGAAGAACAAAAAAAGTGGGTCCGACAATGCCGTCCGTCGGTCGGTCTGTCAGTCTGTCTGTCCGTCCGGGCGCTCCATGGCGAAACGGTTTGACGGATATGCTTCAAAGTTTGTATGTAAAGCTATTGGGGTTACATCTCGCGGCGTCTTTTTTTTTGCTTTATCGTTTGAAATAACGGTACCTGCCATACATTTTTTTTCGTTGAAAATCACTTATCACTATTTTTCTAAAAATTGGTTCCAAGGATTTTGGTCTTTATTTATTCTAAAGATACTTGGAAAGGTGCCAAAAATACTGCAAAAGAATTGCAAAAACGGTACCGTTTTAGAGAAAATCAAAAATTTTTCAAAACCGAAAAAGTGATTAATTTTATGGCGATCTAAATGTGGAGATCATGTAGCGAGAAAGTTTCGTATGACGCAGTTTTTATAATTTTTTATCGTTATAAAAAGCTCTTTTTACGACACTCTACTGGGATTAGATCTTTTGAGTATGGATCGGCCTGTAAAAAAGTCTGGTGTAAGGAAGTGGTCCAAATAAGACCCAGAACCTAATAAGGCCCAGGATCCAAAAAGTGGCATAACCGACAAGCAACAGGAATTATATTTGAAATGTGCTTGTGGCCACCTATAACTACACTTAAATCGATGGAAATTTCCATCTGACGCAATCGTGTTTTTTCTTACACAGTCGATACAAGTTGGTAAATGTGCACGCACGCGCTTTTTTATAAGAGAGGGGTTAATGTAATTGCTTTTATTGCAAATAATAATTCGAGTATGTCTAGTTTTTAGACCAAATATGTTACATATAAAACTGAGGTTTTGTATAGTTTCCCTTGAGAAGATTTTCGTTAAAATTTTTGCAAAGAAAAGTTGTTCATGTTCCTAGGAATATAACAAATTAAATTGGTATTTTTGAGTTGTTTTTAGACAAAATAAAAAATAGACAGAAAGCGGGTAGGGTGATCGCCAGATTATATAGAAAGGGCCTTGAAGTCTATTCAACTTTATTTTTTATCACAACATGAGGCCACAAAATTCCAAGAAGAACTTTGAGAAACCATATAAAAAGTGTCTCAGCTACAAGGAAACTAGGTAGGTTTACAATGTTTATACCCGAGTAAGAAGATGATCTGTCGAGCAGTCGTAAAAGTTAGATCGAATTTTGAATTAGCTGCAATACTACAAGCAGTAGAAAAGGAAACCGAAAAATATCCATTTAATTATTTTATATATTGAAATTAAATTAAATTTTTTTTTTAATTTTTCTTTCTTTTCAAGAAGGCTTTGTTTGTTTTTTGATTTGTGTTAATAAATAGTTACGTTGTTTAACTGGTTTCATGACAAAATACTTCTTATTTTAGTAGGATAACCAAAGATATTGAACAAAATTATGTATGGGCCTTATGGGCCCAAGGCAAAGCTTTTAAAAATGTTAAAAAAATATATTTCCAATTGGGTTTTAACAAATAAATGTTGTGTTTTTATATAGACAACTGAACTAAAGCTTATACTAATGTCAATTTTTTGCACTTTATTTCCGAGGTGGGTTAGGAAAAAAAAAACCGAGTTTAAATGCGCAAAAAAATAAAACGCGAGAAGATTACAGCCGCCGCTGCGCCGGTGGTAAACAGCCGAATACTGGCGGATAGGGAAACGTCAACAGGAATTCGCCGGAAGAGAAGTGCAACAGGTAGCCTGTTGAATGCTACCGTCCCGGTTGCTCAGCTGGGGTGGGTTCGGAGATGGAAATAATTTTCGGGAAGGAGTAAATTCTGAAACGAAAAGGTATGAAGAAAAGGTAAAGTGATGGTGGGTAAAACGGGCGCCACATAATCTTTGAAAAAAAGGAATTGTGAAACCTTTTTAAGAAGAAGTCGATGATTGATTGCTAAAAAAAAGGAATTAAATAAAAAAAAGGCAAGGTTTTCAAAACGTTACAAAGCTCGAATGAGCAACGGTCAATATATTGAAGTGACGTTAGATTGCGGAACAACAAAAGAAAATATCGCCGTTTGAAATAGCCCGCTATCGCTATTTCCCGAAAGTTAATAAAAAAACAAAATGAAGGGGGCGCGTGTCCCGTGATTTCCGGGACTTTACCGTGACAAAAGCCTACCGGGTTCTTAAAATAAAATGCCTAACTAAACGAAACTTTTTTTTAAACACCAAAGCACTATACTTAGCTTTTACAAAAAATCTGCTCCTCTAGGAATCCTGATATTTGTACCCCTGGGAATCAGCTGCCTGTCCTGCCGCTATATCCTTTGTCGGCCGTCTTCTTTCTTTTTCTCCTTTTTTTTCGGGTTGGATTCTGATCTCGATCAGAAATCACAGATAAAAATATATATATAAAAAAAACAAGCGCAATCCGCAAAACTATATTGAAACCAAAAAAACTTCCTCGATTTTCTCAAGTCTACTAAAACCTTTGATGGTCAACCAAGAAGTGTCGGTTTGTCCACTTCCAGGTTTCTTTTGTCCGTGATGGACCATTCACTCTCTCTTTCATACCCCCACATTCAGCAATTACGGAATCCACTGCGGCTTTTTCTAGCATGCACTCTGTCACTTTACTGGAGTATGCCACCGCCTCCGTCTCATACTCTCTTTCGAATTCGCTGCAACTCTGGGGCTGAGCGAATCGATGACCACGTTCACACAAGTTTCCCCAAGAGGACGTGTTCACAAACACTTAAACAATTCGACAAGATAAAAGGTTGAAAGAATCGAGAAATGTTTGAAACGCGAAAATGTCCCCAACAAATAAAAGTTAATAGCAAAACAATACCGAAGTAAACCAAAAATGAAAAAGAAAGAAGAAACGAAGACGGATTTTAGTTTTGGGACAATATTTGCTGGTGTCCCAATTTAGTACAACCCCAGGAGTCTTTGAGGAGGAGTGTAAAATCAATGAACGAAAAACTATTCTAACCCGGTGGACTTTCGCGCAGATTTGGGGGAAGGGGAATCTGTATAGGGTGCTATTTCTTACATACATGTTTAATTGTTGGGCTCTTGGCCATGGAAGTCTTCGTTAGGTTTTCTTATATGAGTGGTTGGTGAATGTTGTTGAAGTTGTTGACAGTGTGTTTTGTATTTGGGCTCCTGCCCTCAGTTATAGTGTTGTATATTAAAGTTTTGTTGGTTTTGTGGTTTTGGTGTTGATGTTAATGTGTGGGCCATCTGCCAGATCGATTTGTTTCGTTGGGGGAGAGATCATTATTTCTCATCTTCCCCCACCCATCGTTGTACAGACAAACAGTCTGTCTGGCTCTAACAGGGTCTTCATCCCGACCCGTTTGGAATCACGTTGGGGTGTGCTAAGGGATCGTCCTCCCCCACCCATCGTTGTCGAGATGCCAACACGCCGTTGGGCTCCATAACTGCTTTTGTCATCCTCCGGGTCTCATGGAAACGAGCCAGCTTGATTGGGATTAAAGGTCAATCAGAGGCGGCCAGTTAACCAATCTCCCAGCTGGATGACAGAAATAAAAATGAGAGGATAGGGCGCAAAAGTCGATTGGGTATGGGAGTGGAAGGGTTGGAGGGGAAACAAATTTTTGTGGCGTTTTTTTACGCAACAAATTCAGTAATTCTCTTTTAGGAGTTTGCTAGTTATTAACAACAAACTATAAGGTGGGCCTTACTTGAGTCACCTACCTTATATCAAGTACGTGATGGGTGGCTTGCTTCGCTCACTCAAAGGATCTTAAATCTTTTTTCCGCAAGGTATATTT
The DNA here is from genome assembly GCA_963576555.1 of Ferdinandea cuprea. NCBI lineage: Eukaryota > Metazoa > Arthropoda > Insecta > Diptera > Syrphidae > Ferdinandea > Ferdinandea cuprea. Next base: position 11,797,179 of record OY754959.1, read on the forward strand.
ACCTGAAGCTAATGTTAAAGAATAAAGTAAAGAAAAAAATAGAGAAAAAAATCTAAAAAATAACAAAATAATTTTTACCCAACATCTTAGAATAAGCCATTTTGGACCAAACAAAATTTTGATTACAGTGCGCATACTGGAATCCCACCAACTCCAAATTTTATAACTTTCTCATTATACTGTGCATGAAAAAGCTGAAACAGCCATTCGAACTAAACTGTTTTAAAAGTTTAGACAGATATACTAATTTATAGATAGATATTTTTTTATTTGTCTTATATAATATAATTTTGAATTTCTTATAAACGTTTTCGACTTTATTACAATAGAAAAGTTCCCAAACTCACTGCTCAACCTCACTAAATTTAAAATTAAGCGGTATAGCTGGCACATTTATCAACAAATTCTTGAAAGGCTTATCACAGGGATGATTGAATTCAATGTAGAAATTCCTCACAAGTCTTGACAGGGTGATTTCCATTTCCATTTCAACAATTCTCTTGCCCACACAACTTCTTGGTCCATACCCAAATGGAATGTATAAAAACGGATTCTTTTGTGGATGGTCAGCTACTTGATCACGTAGCCAGCGCTCTGGTATGAACTCCTTCGGCTTTGGGTAATACTTCTCCTCACTCATAAGTGCGTTCGAGTTAACAACAACATCTGTATACTTTGGCACCTGGTAGCCACTTAAAACCAAATCTTCGTCATTTGATCGCAGGATTCCCAGACCAATTGTGTAGATTCGCATGCCTTCCTTAATACACGCCCTTAGGTAGGGAAGGTTCTTCATGTTATCTATCGTTAGTTGAGAGTCCTTCTCGGGAAGAATTGAACGGATTTCCTCACGAAGTTTTTCCTGTTTCTCTGGATTCTTGGCCAAACAGAGTAGAATGCCAACCAATGTTGTACTTGTTGTATCGACGCCAGCCATAAGCATGTCCAAAGCCATAACAACAGCTACCTTTTTATCGATCTTTAGAAGTTTCTCTAAAACACTTTTCTCTTCGCCATCTTTCGTGACAGACTTGTTGTTTTCTATTCTCTCCAGCGATTGGTTGATGTACTTCATGATAATATCGTACATTGAATCGTAGGCCGCTATCATTCGCTTAAATTTTGGGGTTTGTATGAACCTCCACAGGGAAGGGGAAACATCCAATTCGAATGAGAGCTCAAAAATCGACCGAAGACTTTTGAAGAGCTTAATCGCCTCCTCATTGGTCCGATCCCCACGAATCAGTCCTATTTGCTGATTAAGCGCAACAACAGCGACAGATTCGAAGGTAAGTCGATTGATTTCATCCTCAAAAGTATCGGGCATCTCCAGTGTGTTCGGATCACGAATCTCTCGAATTCTATTAAGACATTAAACATTCCATAGTGGTGAGAAGCTTTAATTGGCCTGTATGGACTTACCTTTGAAGAAATTCATCGTTAACTTCGAGCATTTTATTTAGATACAAACGAGCGTTTCGTGGCTGCATAAGAATCGGATTGACAGCGGTTCGCAATTTTCCCCATCCTTCGTTATTCCTATAAAAAAATATTTAAAACTAATTCCTTTTTTTTTTAGTAAAAATAAAAACCCGCTTACTCTGCAAGAAGTCCAACGACACCTCCGAAGTCATCTTTTCTATGAACATTCCTGTGGTAATTCATGGAATCGAGATTACGCCGCCTAGGCCATATACCCTCTGAACGAAGAATTTTTGGAAAATCATCTGGATTAAATAAGATCACAAATCCTTTTCTCCCAAATACGCCTGGCAACGCATGGATATCACCATAAAGCTCACGATTGCGAAGAGTGAACTCTATTAACGATAAATTGTAATAGACCCCTAATAAAGAAAAAAAAAACCGAGATATTAAACAGAACATAGCTTCGCAACCACTACTTACCGCCTGGTAGAAAGCCACGAACTAGATCCCACTTTGTTGGTCCAGGAATTTCGCTGAGCGGTTTTGCATTGGCCCATTCATCAGAGCTCTTTTAATAAACAAAATTCAAATGAAACAAGAATTCCTAGATAAGCAAACCACTTTCTTGCCTTGACGTTGACTTGTGCTATCGCACGAAGCTGATTCACCTTACACGCTTGGAGCGAGTGGTTGAGAAGCCTAACTTGTCGATACATTCTGAACTAGCGCTCGTATCTGACTAAACTTTTGCCATCATACTGCTGGAAGTCTTTTATACGCTAGATCCAAAGCAAGAAAAGCTTTTATTTATGCAATAGTATTGTAGTATCTCTTATATCAGTATATTCGTAGTAGATTAGATACATGTATCTTGTATTTGTTTTTACCAAAAAAAACTATGCTTTTGAGTGATTTCTTGGAGTTTTGCTTTCTCGTGTTGTAAATAATTATCTGTGTTGTTCACTATCATTTGATCTGTCTTTAGATAGAACTAAACTTATGAGGGGTCATGGCTAGATACTTTTCTACGAATCATTTAATCAATATTATAAAATAATGTAAATGTTATTTGTTTTCTTGTTTTGTTCGGATGAATTTGTGTTTCCCATAGTTTGTGATAACGGAGCTTTAAAATTTCATAAGACCATTCATAGTATATTTGACCTATGTATATGTCATCTGGAACTAAGTAGGTATTATTATTATTGTTATCAAGTGTATACAAGTTTTGCACCATGATCCAAAAAAAACTCGATTTTAATATTAAAATATCGCCAAAGGCTTTAGAACTAGTGAACGCAGTGTTTGAGGTAGTTAGGGACTTTTTCTACCTCGGCTCCGCTATAAATTCTGACAACGAAAGAGTTACACTTGCCAACCGCTGTTTCTTTGGCCTAAAAAGGCTATTGCGAAGTAAGGCCTTGTCAAAAGCCACTAATAAGACCCTCAGTCCTACTCAATGACGCAGAAGCATGGACGTTATCAAAGCCGGATGAATATCTCGAACGCAGAATTCTTCGAGTGATTTTCTGTCCCGTTTGCGTTGAAGGGCTTTGGATGAGGAAATTTAACAGCGAACTCTACGAGCTGTACAGCGACATCGACCTGGTCAGAAAAGTGCGCATCAGTCGATTAAGATGGCTAGGACATGTAGAGCGAATGGGCACCAACGCTCAGGCCCGGAGAGTCTTCGACTCCTAAGGAACAACGCAGTAGCGGAAGGCCTCGCCTTAGGTGGCGCGCGCATGTGGAAAGTGACCTCAACCAACTTGGAGTGCGCAACTGGAGGCAGATAGCCAAAAATCGTGCTAACTAAAGAGACGTTTTGGTTGAGGCCCAGGTCGACCCGGACTGTAGCGCCGTCTAAGTAAGTAAGTAAGTAGAACGCAGTGATGTAGCCTACCAGCTTCTACAACAATAGGGCCAATGTTCCAAATCGGAATTTAATTTTATTTGGCTAAAATTCCATGTCCTTAGGCAATTAGTACTGTCTTATTTACAGAAGCCCTAACCAGGACAGGCATTCAACTTATAATGAGTTTGATGTACTGTCTGATTACATCACTAGAATTGTAACCCATTATCCTATTACTGAAATCGTCATTGCGGGCGATTTCAACAATTCAAGTTGGCTTTGGCATTCTGGACAGACAACACCCGAAAGAAGGTATGTTGAGATCTTTGCTGAGGTTAATAATTTAACCCAGCTTGTAAATGAGCCGACACGGATACCGGACATTAGCGGTCAAAATTCCAACACTCTGAACTTGTTTCTTACCTCTCACCCTGATAAATACACTTTAAATGTATTATCGCCTCTAGGTTCGTCAGACCATGCACGAATTTCTCGTACTCCAACCACACAGTTAAAGAACAAGCTCGTAAAAGAACTGCAATACGAAAAAGCCAATTGGGAAGCTATAAACGGTTTCTTTAGGAGTTTTATCCCTAACAGGATAAAGAGCATCAAACCTAAGGAAAACGCGTGGTGTGACTTCAGCTGTAAAGAAGCTATAAGGGCTAAAGGGGTGAGCTTTCGGTCTTATAAGGCAAAACTGAGGAAAACCGAAAGAGGTTCAAATTCTCCTACGACCAAAAGTTGAGGGAAAAAATACTACAAAGTCCCTCCGGTAGTAAAAATATTTGGTCGTTTGTCAAGAATATTAAAAAATTCGGTCTCGTCATCTATCTCGACACTCATTTGCAATGACATTCCAACTGTCAGCTCTTCAGACAAAGCCAATCTGCATACTGCTAGTTTTGCGGCTAGCTCAATGCTCCCAGATTGTGCTTTGACTCCCCCTGTACTCGAGTGCGTAGAACATTTAATGGGACAAATCCACTTCGCACTCGAATAGTGGCAAGAGTACTTCAAGATCTCAACATTCACAAATCCGCTGCCCCAGATGGTATTTCCCCTATCATTCTGAAGAGGTGTTCTTCCACGCTGGCAAAACCACTGCGTAAGCTTTTCTATCTGTCCTATTTTTCAGGGCTCTTTCCGAGAAGAAGGAAAACAGCATTTTTCCAGCCTGTCGCAAAAAAGGGAAATCTTCCTCCCCCTCCTCCTACCGACCGATTTCACTTACGTCCCTTCTTTCCAAGATTATGGCAACGCTGATAAATCGTCAGCTTATGAACGTACCAGCAGTACGGTTTTGGCGGCAACAGGTCCACTGGTGATTCAGTAACATATGTAACCGAAAAGTGAAATCAATCTATTCACCGTGGTGGTGAAAGTAAGGTCGCTGCGCTTGATATTTCAAAGGCGTTTGACAGAGTTTGGCATCAAGCTCTTTTGTCGAAAATGCATTTGGAATCAATGATACCCTTCTTCATGGATTAGAAATTACATTGACCGTTCAATACAAGTTGTGTTGTACGGCTTGAAGTCTGCAACCCACCAATGCTCTGTTTTGTCTCCGACTCTCTTTCTCATTTTTATCAATGATCCCCTTTCTGTATTCCCGAATCCAATCCATTCCTTCGCTGATGACAGTACCCTTAGCTTCGCATATTCGTTTTTTCACTCACATCTCTCATCTTCGGACGTGGAATTGCAGTGGCAATATATTTTAAGATCATTAAATCCTGACCTTGACAGAATTCTTAAGTGGGGTAAAACCAATAGAGTGAAAATTAATGCTTCCAAAATACAATTCTGTCTTCTGTCATTAAAGAGAAACTCCAATGCTCTGCCATTATCCATGGATGGCACTTGCATCGCGGAAACCGAAAGGCTTTCCGTCCTCGGTATGTGCGTTAATGACACACTTCGATGAAATTACCACATATTCGATGTCGCTAAGAACGCTGCAGAATGTTTACGCTTCCTTAAGGAACTTGAGTACAACGCTCATATCTGGTCTGGTGCATTAATAACATATATGGAGCTACTTGACAGGATTCAAAAACGTGCTATTAAACTTAATGGCGATAGAAACATTGCGAGATCGCTTGACTCTCTTAGTAATCGTCGCAATTTATCCTGCCTATCGTTGTTTTATCGGTATTTCCACCACAAGTGCTCAAACGAAAAAGCCAGTTCCACTTCATATCATACTACCCGCCATGCCAGGAATTCTCATCAATTCACCCCTAAGCCTGTATTTCGAAGGAGAGTGAAACACGATAATTCGTTTTTAACCGTACAATACGAGTGTGGAATGCTCTGTTTTTCCTTCACATTATAGCTTTCAGACATTTAAAGCCAACGTGCATCAGTATCTCCCTTTCACTAATCTTTCATTTCCCGCACCATGTCACTTAGGCCGCGCTACAAAGAAACAGCGAGCGTTATTTTGCATTTGATATCTGAAGGGATGTCGTTTTGAGATGTGCTAGCTGAGTCGAGGAAGACAAAGTCCTTATATGCTGTTATATGAGGCTTTAAAATCGAAAATATGTAGTAAGTATCTATCTTAACTTCTTGCGTTTCCTTCAGTCAACTGTGGATTTACCGGGCCTTTACCTCACTGACTGACTGTTTCTGGCAATTTTGGATTAAACATGGAGTTTTTTTATTTTATATTTTTTTGTACAAATGTATGTGGTAAAAACTTATAACGTCGTTAACTCGTAGTTTTATTTAAGCCCTCAATAAGTCGCAATCCCGCTAGGAATATCGATAACCTTTATAATTCGTAATAAACTCTAGGTCTCTTGGCACTATGATTTATCGGGATTGTATTGCAAATTAGGCACAACTATTGCCTGCCTTAAGAGGAAAACATGTAAATGTTAATAATTAGTTAAATTTTGTTACTCTCCTTAAAAGAAGGAGTACCTCTAAAGTGCTCAATTTTAACAGCTCCGTAAGCTTAGACGCTCAGTTAGCTCAGACCCTCAAAACCCTATTGAATGATTGATTTTTATGTGATTTCTTGTTAATGCAAGTAGGTAGAAATCTCGATTGAAATAGAGCGTAGCAGAATCCTCTCTTTTAAAAACAATGAACAACTTTTTTACCAATGAAAAGTTGCATTATACACTTTTAAATACTCACACAATATCTGCTCTAATGGTCAGAAATAATCAGATATTAAACTTCACCAATTTTATCAATAATAACCATTTATTAAAGTATGCGTTTATGTTTGTTTTCATCTATTTAAATTTGGAATCAAGTTTGGCATGGAAAAATACTCCATATCTACCCATTACCGAACTACGCTATCATTCAACACAAACAAACATAAAACAAAATGAAAATAGGGAGCGCATGTTATAAATTAAAAGCTTTCCGATTTATTTTATTAAAATAAGAAAATTTGATACATAATTGAGCTTTTATTTTCGAAAGAAACTTAATAGAACACAAGATGACGTCAAGCCGGCGCGGCGTCGTTGTTCCGTTGTAGGTCGCCAGAATAATAAAAGCCAATATGTCTAGCCTATATGCTTATGTTATGATGTTCTGGCATCGACGCAACTAATTATATGGCAACCTTGAAAGTTAATAATAAACTATAATCGACGCAACGGATTTGTTGTGCCGGATCGTGTTTTGAAGAACAACGTTTCTGTTTGTAAACAGACAAAAACTAACATAATTTTTGCACACATTAGGGTGTGTCACATCGTGTGGTGAAACAAAATGCTGTTAATTTTTATTTAATCTAATACAAAGTTGTTAAAAGCCTTATAATCTCCCGAGATTTTACGATATCCGCGGACTGCCAAGAAGACATCAAAATTCATTGTTAGTGACATTAGACTTCTGTTAAGCCTACCGTAACATAAAAGTCATTGAGCCATCCAAATCCACGCACGTTATTTGCCAAACTCAGCATGCAAAACAAGCAACTTCTAAAACCGGTTAAGGAGTATTGTATACAACTTTGGGATTGTACCAAAACAAGTAGCATACAAATTTTACAAACTTTTCAATATAAAGTGCTAGTAAAAGTCCCGTGGTATATCAAAAACAGTGATATCCATCGAGATGTAGGTATAACACCGTCGAAGACGAGATAGAAGCATTTGCCCATTGCTTAAGGGCCATTGCAATAACGAAATGCTTCAAATTTTGTACGAGACAAATTTAGTGCACCGACTTCAATAGATAAATACATTTGAACTAGAGCAATAAGATGTAACCGCGAGCAATTGGCGGCAGTAGCAGGCTTTCGCTGGGAAGTTGCCTTTCAAACGTGTATAAAATGTAACACAAGTTAAGACTACGAAAATATTATAAATGGAGTTGTAAAAATTCAATACTAAATAGTAGTAGGCACATTTTTAACCTTAAGGCTTTCAAGGCACATAAAAAAATATAATAGGTTACTGTCAGCAAATCTTCGTCCACAAGCAACTAACATTTGGCGCGTTTCTTGTGCAACATTTTACCTTTTTTTCTTCGAAAGTTAAGCGGGTTTGACTGCTGCTGCTGCACAGTTTTGCGATTAATTTCATGAAATTTTATTTGCTAATAGTTAATTAAGTTAAACTATATACAAGGTGGCGCAAAAATAACCTTCCGATGTTTTTTGGCTGTAATTAAAAAAAAAAATTAAAAACTTTGATTCTTCTTGTGGATTATTTTTATTTGGTCTTTTAATTTTTTTTTACATCAAGTCGAGAATATGATGTCATGTGAATGGCCGCCGCTACAGTTGATTGTCATTTGAGCCCTTTTTATGGCATTTTCTATCACTTTGGCCAAAACTTCCGGCGATAGGTCCTCACATTCTTGACGGATATTGTCTTTAAGAGCTGCAAGAGTCTGAGGCTTGTTGACATAAACCCGCGACTTCAAAAAGCCCCCACAAAAAGAAGTCTGGAGCGATCTTGCTGGCCAGTGCAAATCGCCAAAACGGGAGATTAGGCGCCCGGGAAATGCATCCTTCAGCATATCGGTTGTGGCACGTGCAGTGTGTGCCGTTGCACCGTCCTGTTGGAACCACATGTTTTCCAATTCCAATTCATCAAGTTGCGGCAAAAAGAACTCGTTGATCATTGCTCTGTAGCGCTCACCATTCACAGTAACCGAAGAAAAAAGGTCCGATGACTCCTCCAGCGAAAACAGCACACCATACAGTGACTTTGAGCGGGTGTAATGGCTCTTCGTGGGTTACACGCGGATTTTCAGTGCCCCAGAAGCGTAAATTTTGCATATTTACGTACCCGCTAAGATAGAAATGGGCCTCATCACTCATGATTATTTTTGATGAAAAATCATCTTCCTCTTGGTGGTGATTAAGGATGGCTTGAGCGTATGTTAGACGCGATTGGCGGTCAGCAGCTAACAGCTGATGCACCGTCTGGACTTTGTACGGAAACATCTTCAAATCCTGTACCAAAATTCGCTGTAAAGACCGTCGACTGATACCCATTTGCGTGGCACGTCATCTGGTCGATGTCGACGGCGCTTCCATGACATCTTCGGCTACAGCAGCAATATTCTCTGCAGAACGGCTACTCCGGGGTCTGCCACGCCTGGCAGCCTCTCGTGTTGTGCCAGTCTCTTCGAGGCGAGCGGCTAAACGTCGCAGTGTTTCACCAGTAGGCGTTGGACGGCTAGGAAATCTGCGACGATATTCACGTTGTGCCAAAGTCACCGACCGATTATTGCTCAAATAAATGTGTTTACTACACAAATGTCAAAACAGAACTGACATTAGGGGCCAATCGCAAAATGTATAGCATTTTCTGATAGGAGCATTACTTTTGCGCCACCTTGTACAAAGTTATGATTTTTATTTATATAACTTACAAAGATGCAACCACACAAAATAGGGCAACCACAGCGAGCACCAATTTCTCCAGCAAACCACTACTAATTCTGCAAAAACCATAACCTATAACCGGCTCTTAAAAGTAAGCGATAATAAAACGTACCTTACTTTAATTTGAAAAAATACAAAAAAAGGAATTCGCGCGAACAAAGTAAACGTTAATTCGCGTGGAGGCACTTCTTCGTTTTTCACCTGCTGTACAAAATTAATCCCAAAAAAATGTGCGATCTTTGACTTGTGAAAACCAACTGCCGCTATTTAACATATGTATGTAATGTGATATGTAATGATTGAACCGTTTATTATGACGTTAGTCTCCATGAAAGATTGGTGTTGCCACATCAACAGATATTTATGAAGAGAACCGAATTATAAAGGGTGATTTTTTAAGAGGTTTAGAACTTTTTTTTAAAAAACAACACAAAAAATTCGAAAAAATGAATAAAATATTTATTTGAATCGATAGTTTGAACCTTGCAATTTAATGTTTAAAGATAATTTCATGCAAATGTTGACCGCGGCTGCGTCTCAGGTAGCCCATTCGCTGAGTCCAATTTTGGCATACTCTTTCACACATATCGGCCGGTATCTCACGAATGAATGCATGGATGTTGGCTTCCAGTGCGTCAATCGAAGCGGGCTTGTCCCTATACACATTAGCCTTGGCATACCCCCACAAAAAATAATCTAATGGTGTCAAATCGCACGATCTAGGCGGCCAATTGACCGGCCCGAAACGTGAAATTAACTGTTCACCAAACTCGCCTCGCAATTGCGCCATTGTTTCGCGTGCTGTGTGGCATGTGGCACCGTCTTGTTGAAACCACATATCATGCAAGTCAAGAACTTCCATTTCGGGCAAAAAAAAGTTTGTTATCATCGCTCGGTAGCGTTCACCATTGACAGTAACGCTGCGATCCGCATCATCTTTGAAGAAATATGGCCCAATAATGCCGCCGGCCCATAAACCGCACCAAACAGTGGCTTTTTCGGGATGCATTGGTAGCTGTTGCAATGCTTCTGGCTGATCTTCACTACAAATGCGGCAATTTTGCTTATTTACGTACCCATTCAACCAAAAATGAGCCTCATCGCTGAACACAATTTTTCGATAAAAAAGCGGATCCTCGGCCAGCTTTTCAAGAGCCCGTTCACCAAAAATTCGGCGTTGTGGTAGGTCGGCTGGCTTTAGTTCTTGCACCAGCTGTATCTTAAAAGGCTTTACGCCCAAATCCTTCCGCAAAATTTTCCACGTAGTGCTGTAACAAAGGCCTAACTGCTGGGAACGGCGCCGAATCGACATTTCGCGGTCTTCTGTCACACTAGCTGATACGGCCGCAATATTTTCTTCAATACGCACAGTACGTAAACGTGTTGGTGGTTTAATGTCCAACAAAGTAAATTTGGTGCGAAATTTGGTCACAATCTTCCGAATAGACTGCTAAGAAGGTCGAGAATGCCGATCATAAAATGGAAGCAGCGCGCGATGAACATTTCGAACCGAGCACGAATTTTGATAGTAAAATTCAATAATTTGCAAGCGTTGTTCATTTGTAAGACGATCCATGGTTAAATTGCAAACCAAACTGAAGCTGTTTGACAGTGACACAAGGTACTAAACACACGTCAGCTGTCAAAACCAGTGTTGCCAAAACCAAACCAGCTAAAAAATCACCCTTTATAATGACAAAGAAGTTAAGGGAAAAAGTAAGATGTTATTATTTTCAATGATATTGAAATTTACATAATATATGTATGTAAGAACGGCTCGATGACAAACTGCTAAGACAGGGCAATATTACACTATATGCCACGTTTTCATATGTAAGACCATAAATAAATGATAGCTTAGTAATTATTCATTGGATACGTTAATACAGGTCATTCTGTAATATACTCACAATTTTTTCGGGTTCAAATTGTCATATGGTCTTCCAGATATGTGTAATCAAGCGATATTGAATGGTCATTTGTGGTCACTTGAATTGTGATGATCAGACTGTATGCCGTCGTGAATTACCATTTTTTTCCTTTAATATGACTAATTTTGGGACCGCTTGGCATGTAGTCTAATCTTAGTTAAATTTATAATCATTATCAATATGTAAATCAATACATGAAGAGGGTGTATTGTAATGGCCCCAAAATGACATGAAATATGGCCCAAAAATTTATACAAAAAACAACAACACAAACATTTTTGTGATTTGGGTCCATTTTTCATATTTGTAGGGCCAAATTTCATTTTGTTTTAAATTTTTTTTTTAATTTTTTTTCGCAAAGTTTGGGGCTACTTTTCCCAATGAAATTTTACCCCAATGCCATTTAAAATTATTGGTTTGAGCCCATTTTTCATGTTGACTACAGTGATACATACCCCATGTCAACGCCGCGTTAAATAATCTGAACGCCGCGTTAAAAACGCACTCTTTTTGACGAGGCCTTTACTTAGCTCAAACGTAATGTATTGAAATGAATGATATATCGTTGACACTGTTTTATGGAGGAGAAGTTCACGAGATAGTTTTCACGTTTAGTTTAAGAATTACATTCAAGGCAAGCAATTACATCAACGAGTATGGGATTTTCCTCATCTAAACTTTGACGAAAGTATAAAAATTAAATGAAAACAAATCTGACAGCTAAAGTGTCAGTTGCAAAGTGTGTAGAACAACCTTGCTCAATACGCTATGCTGTGTCTAGAGTACGATGGTATCATGGTTACCAACTCTATCAAAGGCCCGGCCCGGAGAGTTTTTTTGTTTGGCCAAGAAAAGTGTTTGTGTCAACGTACACAAAGTATATGTAAAAGAGTGCCTTTTTACAAAAAGATATTAATTGTCCAAAATGTTAACTGCTTCGTGGAACTCGTAGATTTTGAAATTAAAAACGTGTATGGGAAACCTCCTGATTTTGATGGCAATTTCAGGAGTTTTCGCGTTGCCTAAGACGTCAAAAAACTCCCTAATTTCAAAAGTATTTCAGAATGCGCTCAATTACACTATTAGTTGTAATGCATCTGCCTGTAATGACTTTATTTTTGCCACAAAGGATAACATAGCCAGTTCGTTGAGAAATGTTAACAAAATAATTTTCCCTGATTTCGATGGAGGTTTCAGGAGTTTTTGCGAGACCTCAGATTTTAATGCGGTGCGAAAAAGATATTAGCTTAGGTTAGGTAAGACTTAATGATATTAAGTTTGATATTTTGTCCTTTGTACATTTCCTGCTGCCAAACTATTTATCAATGTAAACGAAGAATGCTAACAATCGATCGCTTTAAACGGATCTTTTAGGTTTAAAGAAATTATAAACATTTAAAACCTGGCGGCCCGAAGAAATGTCGGCTGGGCCCGCAGCCCGGAGACTATAGCAAATTTCCGGAGTCTCTGGCCCAAAATACCTCCGTTGGTAACCCTGGATGGTGTCAACGCATGCATGAACTCAATGCGCAACATGAACATCACCGATGCGGTTGGACAACTCTATGGCAACGGAGTTTCTTGCCAAAATGAAACAAGTTTATTAACTACTTTACGAGGTTATTCAACAATTGGATGAGTTGAGCAAGTAGGCCCGTAGCCTTGAATATAAACATGGCGTATTTTTGGCCAAATTGAGTTGCTCAACTTGAGCAGAGTGAGTTAAACTTTCATAGAACATTTTCTCTTTTTGATTCAACCCAATAGATGGACACTACATAGATACAAACATTGTGAAACTATTCCATGTTATTACTTAAGACCTGTTCTTATAAAAAAACAATAAAAATTTTGTTTTACTTTCTGAATAATTTTGTCTCTTAATATTTTCGCTAAAAAAAAGTGTAGTTTATTAAAATTAACAACATAAAACTATAGGTAGTACTTGAGTTTGTTTTCATTTAAAAAAAAAGAAATGAACTAATAAAATAAATTAATTTTCCAATTCGGTGAATTTAAATTTCAATGGAATAGCTGGCCTGGTAAAGAATATTGTGATGAAGGCATTCTCAATGGGATAGTTGAATTCGATGTTAAAATTCCTAACAAGTCGTGAAACGGTTAGTTCCAACTCGAGTTCAACAATTCTTTTGCCTGCGCAGCTTCGCGGTCCGAATCCAAATGGAAGATAAACAAAAGGATTAAATTCGTTCGGCTTGTACGGATTTGCTTCATCAGTTCTCAGCCATCGCTCCGGAATAAATTCGTTTGGTCTGGGGAAATACTTTTCCTCTCTTAAAATTATATTATTTCCCATGGCAACATCGGTTCCGGCTGGTATTTGGTATCCATTCAAAACAATATCCTTTGGCATTGTGCGCACCGTTCCCGGTCCAATGGGATACATCCGAATGCCCTCCTTTATGCACGCCCTTAGATAGGGCAGATGTTGCATGTCCTCGATTTTTGGTTTTGAGTCCTTCTCTGGCAGAATCTTACTAACCTCTTCACGCAGTTTCGCCTGCACATTGGGGTTTTTGGCGATTCCAAGTAAAATGCCCGTCAAAGTGGTACTTGTCTATGCAGGTAGTAGTAGTAGTAGAAGTTGGTAAGTGATGTTAGAAGGAAATTATAAAAAAAACATATATATATTACCGTATCAACTCCGGCCATCAGCATATCCATTGCCATGACAATGGCAATTGTTTTATCCTTTGCAGCCAGTTTCTCCAGAACGCTCTGCTGGTAGCCTTCCTCTTTGGTATGTGGATTTGCCTCAATACGTTCCAGAGCCTCGTTGATATACTTTGACGTTATTTCAAGCATATTACTAGATACCGTCATCATTTTATTGAATGATGGTGTTCTTATTATCCTCCATAAAGAGGGCTTCAGATCCAGGGCGAAAGCCAGGTCAAAGAAGTCATGTAAACTTTGGAAAAGCAGTTTTGCCTCGGGTGTATCACCATCGCTACGAAGTAGTCCCAGTTGCCGATCGAGAGCTATGGCTGCGACAGATTCAAAGGCTAGGTGGTTAATATCGGTCTCAAATGTATCGGGCATTTCTAAAGTATTAGGATCGCGAATATGACGGATTCTAAAAAGTTTGTTTTTAATACAAGCAAATTTTGCCTATAATTATTGCTATACCTTTGCAAAAATTCATCACTCACTGGGAGCATTTTATTTAGATAGAGTTTGACATTTTTAGGATTCATCAGGATTGGATTTACAGCTGATCGGAAACGTGACCACGATTCACCGGACCTAAAACGAATTTAATAAAATTTAATGAGTTTCAAGATAAAAAATTGCGGAAGGTTATAGGTTTTATATGGTATTCGAGTCCAGAACGAAACTATGTTATCATTGCATACTTACGTCATTATAATTCCCTCAACACCGTTAAAAAAGTCCTTCCTGTAGGTTGATCTAAAATATAGTGCTGAATCAAAGTTCCTTCTTGTCGGCCATATGCCCTCGTTTCTGAAAACCTTTCGATATAAATTCGGATCGAAAGTCATCAGAATAGATTTCTGGCCTAACAGTCCAGGCATTATTAAGAAGTTGCCATATTTTTTGCGGAGATCTTCAAATAAGACCGTTACTGACTTTTTGTAGTAAGTTCCTAAAAGAGATTTCTTGATTAGTCGGAAGTTAAATTATAAGAATGCCATAATGACATGCTCACCGCCTGGTAGAAAGCTTTTAATAAGCTCAAACCTTGATGGTCCGGGTACTTGTTTGAAAGGACGAGCATCATTCCAATCTACATCATCAGCAGAAGTTTCTTGATGTGGACAGCTAGTGGGAGTAGCTTCGGCTGCGCTTGCCTATGGATGAATGAATTCATTTAAATGAATTGGCAAATGGAAATTTTTGAAGAAAACAAATACAAAATACACGAAAAGACCGCTATACTCCTAAATAACGCGAGGGAGACAAATTTTCTTCGAAAATTGTCATAAGCGACGAGGCCCAATTTGGCGATTTGCACCTGATATAACCGTTCCAAGTTCCGTTCCGTTCAAGAAGTCTCATGATAAGCTCCTGAAGCCCTAAAATATAATATCCGTCAAGAATGCGATTAGCTATCTCCGGAAGTTTTGCAAAATAGTGATGGCAAATGCTGAAATCGGCCCGAATGGTCATAAATTCTGGCGCGCTCTTAGCCGATATCCATTTTTTCAACAAAATCCAAAAAGCAGAACCAACGTCTTTCATTCATAAGAATATTACAGCCAAGAACATCGAGTGGCAACGAATGCGCAATTCGGAATCTGGAGTTTTAACATCAACTCAACATTCGGCAATTTTTTTGAAGAGTGAGTGTCAGTCAGTCAGAATCAACAAACAGCTGATAAGCTTCTAAAACTTTTTCAGAACAACTCCCATATCACTGCCTATATCACTTTTACGGTTACTCTTACTCTCAACGAGCTGACGAGCTATTTGCATCTTGTACATTATGTTGGCCTTACTCTCACGAGAGTATAGTTAATGGGCCCTAGGATACGAAGAAATTCTAAGTAATAAAGCGGCTAACGAGCTAGGCCGTAAAGGCTCTACATTGTCCCTTTTAATTGGCCCAGATCCCTTCTGGGGACTACTCACCAGTAAAATCAAACCCGCTCTTAAGATTTTCTCTTTGAGCAAAGGTGATGCTAAGACCGTAGCCGACTTTCTCCCATGTCACTGCGTGGCGACCCATCATCTCATGTAAATAGGGAAAAGTTCTACAGACTTGAGGAGCCAGAAATGGCAGAACACATCCCATGCGATTGCCTTGCAATCATCCAAAAGGGGCTTTGACTCACATTGTCAAATTATCGGCCTCCACAAACCTAAGATTCGTCAAGGACCTAGGATTGTCGCCAGACCAAAACAACAAACCAGCAGTAGCAATCATCTTAAAACTTAAAAAAAAAAAACAGAAACATTTAATGGGATTTAAACTATAGACCGGCATCTGTTGTCGCCACAATAAATGCCTTGTGGCGCTTTAGTAGATACACAAAATGCGTCACTTTAAAATCATTAAATGAATAAATAAAATGTGACTTCTGGAATTCTGCAGTTCTCTGAGCTAACGCACTCAATTCAAATTATATTCACCAAAAAAGCATACACTTCTACTACACCATACCAACTAACATATTTAAAGACACTTTTATTATAAATAAAACAAAATTCGCTTCCAAAAGAGCAACAGGTTCACTTAATAACAATCATACTTTGCTTTCAAAACTCCTTGCTAGGGAACGAAAAACCAATGGTCCCGTTGTGCTCTTGGAAATATTTTGGTAGAACATTTTTGCACCGAGTTCAAAAACAAACTGAACATGTCAAATAAATGCAAAAGCTTTATTCATTCATATTAGAAGAGTGCGGAGAGCTTTCCAAAAGTTAAAAAAAAAAAAAATAAATAAATATCAACAACATTTTAATATGTTGAACATGTGGAAGTTCATTTATTTTTAATTATATCAGCGGGCGGGCCTGTTTGAAATATTAATTAAATAAGCTTCCTGCTGTCGATAAATTAAATCATTAAATTCAATTAGGTAGGTACGCTTAACAGGCAGTCTTGCTCTCCCAATAATCTTTAGTTTTACTAATAAGATGCTTTATGCTATTTATTTGTCAACAATATTACCGAAAGCGAAACTTAATGACTTTTCTGATATTTGTTTGTGTTCAATAAAAAATGACGATGTTATCTCCATAACAAATAATACTGAAGGAACAGATAATGCACTAAAAATATTATGATATCAATGACTGGTTTGCAATAAAACCTTTGACTTATATCAAGGGGTTGAGGTTGGTCCCTAGGTTTGTAGAAGTAGATAGTTGCTACTGGAAGAAACTAGGTACAAGTGATATGTGGAACTGCTGGGGCGATTTGAGACATTCTATCGCGTTAAAATTCAGTTTCAAGTCCACTGCAAGATTACGTTCTCTGATTGATCGAAAATCCCGTGCCGGAATTCGACTGCGATCGTTTTGTTGTCTCAACAGTTAGTGAGGTTTTTCGTCATTTATGTTGGTTTAAGTCAAGATGGAAATATTAAGATTATTAAGGTAAATATTAAGGTCCGCCAATACCGTCCGTCGGTCTGTCTGTCTGTCCGGGCGCCGTATGGCGAAACGGTTCGACGGATTTGCTTCAAAGTTTGTACATAAAGTTCTTGGGGTTACATGAGCAAAATTACATCAAAATCGTTTGTCCTTTTTTTAAGAAAATCAAAATTTTTCAAAACCTAAAAAGTGATTGAAATAAATTTCCCACCATTAATTTTCTATTCATTTTGCGACTCAAAAACGCATCTCATGTATCGAGAAAGTTTCGTATGACGCAGTCGTGCACTTTATTTTATTAAAAGTAATAGAGAAAATATTGAATGAAACTAAATAGTCGTTATTATTGGAAGTTGGTGTTTTTTGTTTGCTCTAGTACTTTGTAGCACCGCCTTTAGCCTTTATGAAAGCTTGGACTCTTCTTGGCACAGACTCATGAATTTTTTGAATTTTCTTTATTGTCATGCTCCTTTTTTACAGTTTTGAGATCTCCAATATTGGTACTTTTTGACCCATAATTCACCACAAATTCTCTATTATCTTGAGGTCGGGGCTATTTCCTGGCCAAGTTAAAGACTCAAGGCCAATATCAGCTTTGCATTGGGTTATCCGTTGAAAGAAAACAATATTAAGAAGTTGTTTTGAGTTGAAATTTTAGATCAGAGTTTGTTTTTACTTACAGAATGAATGAGCTGCCATCGCAGGGAGCGGAATCATCTTGAAATAAGGGTCTTTGGGATGTAGCACCATAACTCCTCTGTCGTAGGCACAACACCATCAGCAATAATTTCTTTGTATTTTGTTGCATTGACGGAACACTCCAAAAGCAAAATACGGCCGAGACCCCAATTTTTCTTGCAAATTAGCGGTCGGAAATAAAAATTGGTCTAAATAAAGCTCGTTAGTTCTCCTTCGCACTGTCTGTTTTCGTCAGGTCCAAACAAATTAAATTTTGATTCGTCAGAAAATATAACTCATTTCCAATCGTCTGCGTTCCATTGCCGGTGCTCTTTGGCCGATATTAATCTTTTTTTCTTCACTGCGGCAGTGAGAAGCGGTTTTTTTTGCAGGTCTACGAGCTAGAAGACCCATTTCATTCAGCCGGCATTGAACAGTCAGCGTGCTGATGTTCCTCACTTCCTTGAAAGCAATCTCTCAGAGAAATGCGCTCCAAGATCCGATCTTGCCGTTTTGTCGATTTTTTGGGTCTTTCGCTCGTAGGTTGCCTTTCCGTACTGCCTGTCGAACTTAATTTCCTTAGAAGCCGCCTCACAGTGCTTTTGCGGCAGCCCACACTGTCTGCGATTTTTCTATTTGAAAAATTTACACTTTTAAGAGCGAGATTTAATCTTCTTCACTTAAAATCATTGTAAAATTCCTTAACTAATCTATAGCACTTTTCGCTGTCTAGATAAGTTATCAACTTAAATATTTTTTTCTTTCATACATCAAAATTAATAAGCAGGTCACAGAAAACCTGCAATAGCACCTAGATAATGTTACAAATATGAGATAAATTATAAAAATTTTCGGTGCGGCTTTTTTTTTGGGCTGGCTTTTTCTTGGACCCTTAGGGGCGACAAAATTCATTAAAATTTATCATAGTAGGTGAGAAGGTTCATTCGTTATCACGTAAGCCTGCAGGTTCTTTTCAATTAAAAAATATCCTACAAAACATAAGGGAACGGAAGAAGCGTGCAAAAATGAAAGGTCTATTGGGTGGGTTATAGTTAAAGAACTAGCCAAAGAAATAGAATCATGGTGCAGCTTCCTGCCCGGCAGATCGACCGTAGACCAAATTTTTGCACTAAGAAAAATCCTGTCATATCAACTCTTCATGGATTATACATAACGTGACCACTTACCGCGAAGCAAATTTCGGTACACAAAAATAATCGTACAGAGAATGTACGCGGCGATTTTCATTAAGTGGTTGCAAGGAATCCCTTTTTTCGAAGTGTTAAAAGCCTTCCACTCATCGTTGGGCAGTAGCAACGCTATTTTCTTGTCATGACTGAATTTTTTCACCGGTTACAAATTTTGTAAAAAAGGCAAATTTATCGAAAAATTCGGTGTTGGATGATTCCATGTCAACACGCTTCTTCGATGCAATAAGTGCAGACTAAACGAAGATCGAGAGATGATCAAATTGAACAATCAATTTTAATTATATTCGACACAGCGACACAGTTAACACTCAGTATACCGTACTATGTATTTAAAATTTGATATGAACCATAAAATGGTGGATCTCCAATCAGTTTGTATTCGTTCTTTCGTTCAATTGCGTTCAGCACAGCTGTGGACCAAACATTATTTTTCTGTAGCGATTCTACGAAATTATTGAGTTTTCCGAGACGGAGTCGCTTTCGCCTACACAAAGAATTTCAAATAGTCAATGACTCAAAAATATTTACCTACTTAATCGCGGAAGCTTGTTCTGGAGCAGCCATGCAAATTTTTGGTATTCGACATCGACTGAATCGCAAAATTGTTTAAGTTTCTCTCACTCACAGCTAATTACTCGAAACGTGAATATATTTGACGGCATATTCTACATCGAAGGGCACTTGGTCGCAGGCTTAAAATGGTAATATGCAGATGAAAAGACAGAAAGTTTCATATATAGTTTCACTTTTTTTTTTCCTGCAAATTTGACCTGCTTTGATAGCGGTATATTTCTGTATACGGATGCTTAGCTACGGTACACCGGTATGCAGTTCGAGTCATTCCGGTACACCAGTCACCTTAATTATATACGCATACGATAGTATTCATCGTCAGAAGCTCTGGCTGAATTCGAGAATCCGACATAACTTATCCAACTGTGATGCTCATCTGAACTTTTACAGACACGCACCGGATTTCTGATATTTGGTCCTGTGTGCGAGGAGGACGAATGGAGGAAAAGATACAACGGCGCACTCTATGAGACGAATAATACTTCAGCTAAGATGATGTTCCAATTCCAGCCCCCAGGTTCGAGACGACAAGAAGGACCGAACATCAAAGCCATCGCGGACATTAGATTGCTTGAAGTAGTGTGCCCGTGTTCGCATAAAATGAAAGGCTGCCGTGTCTTAGGCAGAAACTATTTACGGGTCGGGGGCGCGTTAAATAAAGTAGCTATTAAAGAAATAAAAGCGATTGATTTTTAAAGAAAAAGATATAAGAGGTTTAACTGGAAAAATTAAGCACAAATTATAAATTCTGTATTTAGGTGAAGTCGTATGCCAATCATGCAAACTGTTTCAAGATCAGAAAGTCTGACATTAAGTACTGACCCAATTTTAAAACGAATCAAACAAGAAACAGGAACAGATCAATGTCAGAAAAAATTAAAGCAAGTCCTCCGACCACAGGGTGTGGTATAAGTACTCCTGTTCATTATTATATATATATTGCGTATATGACCTAATTAAATTGCAAAATAGTTTTTCAACATTCTGCGACGACATTAGTAACGAGTTAGTCCACTTCTTTGGTGTACCGTAAGTCTACCACTCGACTGATAACGCTCAACGTTTCTGGTATCCATGCCCAGGCTTATGCTTATGCTGCCGCTGTCCTTTCTGTCTGATCAACATCAAACATCGTTGAACATGATTGTCGATTAGTTTAGAACCAGTAAATTTTTAATTTTATCTCAAGTGTACTAAAAATCTAAATATGAGTAAGTCTGACGAGCTTGCTATACTTTGGGCATGTTGGGACGTGGACATCTAAGGTATTTTCGGCTCACTTTGGCATAACAAGGTACTCTTTGGGCTTGTCACCCAAAAAAGTACTTTATCTCTACATGATAGTAGTGAGGCTAATTTCATCTTATGTAATGGCTTTGTCATTGCTTGTTTCACAAAATTTCAAGCGAACGGTATGTTTAGATGGCAGATGGGGTGTTCCCTAGCACACCATAGCACATCTGCTCTAGGTGCTCTAATGAATCTTCTATCAATTGATATCTTTTGTGATGGAAGGAACTCTACAGGCAATTAAGTAGTCTAAAGAGTAGTGGTGTTTTGGTAGAATTCGTGCTGGAGTTTATCAACTCATCTCATGTCATCTCATGATGCAATGAACTTCGGTAGCGTAAAAAAATTCAAAAATTTCTAAAAGTCGTTTCGAGGTTAGGAATGTCTACGGCCTGGATTAAATACGGACAGACTTGCATTTTCACAAATAGTTTCAAGACTTATAAGGGTTCAGATACCGGTTCTATCGTGGAATGTGACGTCAGATTTTTCTCCTCGTTTGGCATATGTCATCCTAGCGGTCATCCATTGGTCTTCCTTCGGAGATCTATTCTGTTCTAATGGCTATTCACTATATTTTGAAAACAAAACAAACAAAAAAAATGGGTCGAAGTGTATGTATCTCTTGCGGCAGCCAAACCCCATTAAATCCATTAATCCATTAAACATATCTAAGTTAGTGATTCAACTCTAAAACTCTTTGAACTCTGCCTGAAGACTCAGAGATCGCCGAACTTAACTCACTTAATTAACCGAAATGTATACTAAGGGCTTCAATTACAATCTACACAAAGTTGTCTTCAACGGCTTTTTCTTAGTGGCGTATAGTAATGCGAAAAGAGTACCAAACAGTTTGCCTCAAGAGTTTTTACAAAAAACTTTGTTTGACTTTCAATAAAACTTTTTCTCTTTAAAATTTGAAGAAATCCCCACAATAATATTAGAATATTTCTGTTAAACAGATTGCTGGAGAGCTTGGTTTGACACTAACGGGCCCTTTAATATAACCAATCCATACCAAAATAAGTAAAAGGCAACTCTCAAAAACGCAGTTTGGTGTGACGCAACCATAAACACCATTCAAAGGTAAATACAATATAAATGTATGTATATAAAAATAAAGTGCACGACTGCGTCGTAGGAAACTTTCCCGCTACATGAAATGCATTTTTGAATCACCTCAAAGAGAATGGTAACATTTGATCACAAACCCAATTTCTTTTGGGTTTTGAAAATTTTGATTTTCTCAAAAATGGCACATACGATTTTGATGTAATTTCGCACATTGGACACTTTTTACATAACTTTTCAAAATACAAAAATTGATCAAAATCGTTGGAGCCGCTTTTAAGAAAACGAATTTAATTTGAATTTCAAAAAATCATTATATGCAAAAAAAAATTTAAAAACCAATCGAATATCGCAGATTTGTTCAATTTGAATTGTCAATTTTCTTGGAATTCCCTTTATTCGTTTTTGAGATATAGGCGCTTTACAAAAAAACCGTTAATCGATTTCTTTTTCCATAAGATGAGTATGCAGTATTTTTGGTCCTGTCCCAAGTATTCTTAGTACAAAAAAAGACCAAAATCCTTCGAATCGTTTTCACAACAAAAAAAAATGTATGGCAGGTACCCTTAATTCAAACGATAAAGCAAAAAATAAAAATACGCAGCGAGATGTAACCCCGAAAACCTTATATACGAACTTTGAAGCAAATCCGTCGAACTGTTTCGCCACACGGCGCCCGGACAGACACACAGACTGATGGACGGCATTGGCGGACCCACTTTTGTTGACTTCTCTAAAGTCTTGATATATCATCCCTCATACTCAGTTTGAGTTCGAAACTTCCGCACGATCGCAATAACTTTCTCTTTAGTAAACGAGAAAGTTAAAAATTTACATTTATTACTCGCTCATATCAAACTGGTATTTGAAGGGAACCAGTTGTTGACTTTTGACGTATATCAAACAGCATGATGGGGAAATTCGGCGGTTACAATCAGAACAACATACAACGTCGGCACTGGATTTCGTGTATTCACTGTTGACTGACGCGGACGCAGAGGCAGAGGTATACGAACAAAATATAAAATAAATTTCAATATAAAACAAACAATAATGACTGTCTGGTCTTCAAAATTTCTTCCGTCTTATTAATTTCTTCCGAAAGCATTTGCTTGTTTAATGGGTCAGCGATCGCTGTTCAAGATGGTTGAATCAACGAAGATTAAAGTACAGCAGGGCATTGTGATTGGAGGCGAGCGTTCTCTTCCCAATGGAAGGCTGTACAACTTCTTTCAGGGAATTCCATATGCGAAGCCTCCAGTCGGACCGTTGAGATTCAAAGTGAGTTTTTAATTTAAAATTAAATTTAAATACGAATACATAAAATTTGCCTTCAAATAGCCCCCAGTTCCATTGGAGCGTTTTTCTGCACCGGAAATCGACTGCACCAAGGAGAGATCAATCTCATTACAAAGGAATGGACGATCGGAAATAATAGGCTCTGAAGATTGTCTTTTTCTAAACGTATACACCCCAAAGAGTACTTTGCATAGACCATTGCCGGTGATGGTGTTCATTCATGGTGGTGCATTCTTGTTTGACAGTGGAAATAGCAGCTTGTGAGTAAAGTCCGTCTTATAACTGCTCCTCCCAATTAATCGAGGAATTTTTAATCACTTAGCTACAATCCATTGTACTTGCTGCAAGAGGAAGTGGTTGTTGTCACCCTGAACTACCGTCTTGGGGTACTAGGCTTTTTGGCTTTCCCTGAAGCAAACATTTACGGAAATGCTGCCCTTAAAGATCAGGTATGTCCAAAAATAGTTTCACACAAAACAAATATTTTCTAATGAAAGTCTCACTAGCGGCTGGCTTTGCAATGGGTCAACGAAAACATTTCCCAATTCAATGGTGACCAAAGCAACATCACCCTGTTTGGCGAAAGTGTCGGCAGTGTGTGTGCTCATCTTCATCTTCTGTCGGACAATTCCAGAACATTGTTCCACAAAATTATTCTACAAAGTGGCTTGGGCACCGTTCCATGGGCCACTGAGGACAATCCCTCCCTGAAGACTAAGAAACTTGCCCTTGAAATGGGTTGTACTTCAGCCGATCCATTTGAAGTAGCAAAATTCCTGCAAAACTTTCCCGATCCACATGCGTTTGTTAAAGCAACTTTTAGCCCAACGATTATAGAGTACGCGTTGGATGGTCGTTTAGTTCCTATTAGACCCGTCATCGAAAAAGAGAATCCTGAAGCTGTTATAACCCGGCCAATTCTCGAATTGATGAAATCTGGCAGTGCTGTCAATATGCCTGTGATGATGGGTTACAACTCAGCCGAGGGGTGTCAATTTCTTCCGCTGGTTATCAAAGACCTGAACGACATCAACAAACAACTGCGAAAATTTATTCCAAAAGCTATCAAAATGGAGGCACACAATCCCAGAAGTATTGAGTTGGCAAACTCAATCAATGAGTTTTATTTCAGGGGTGCAAAGCCGACGGCGACCGAACTATGTGACATAATAACGGATTTCTTTTACGCCACACATATGACTGAAGCGGCAGAGATTCATAGCAGGAAGCAACACAACAAATCACCGTTGTACTTTTATCGATTCGACTACGATGGACCGTTGAATTTCTATAAAAATAAGGTGTATCGAATGAAGGACATCAAGGGTGCTAGTCATGGCGATGAGCTGTGTTATCTTTTCCAGGCGAAAGTTGCCCCCGAACCGTGGGAAGCTGAGGCGAAGCACATCGTTAGGACTGTGTGCAAATTGTGGACGAATTTTGCCAAATACAGCAATCCAACTGCGGATAAGGCTGGAGGTCTGTTTGATTGTAGCTGGGAGCCCGTTAGGAAGGCTAACAGCAGTGAGGAGTTTACGTTGAAAACATTTTTGATTAATGTGCGGCAATCTGTCATTGACAATCCTACGTCAGAGCGAATTGCTTTCTGGAAGGAATTGAAAAGGACTTTTGCGAGTGCAAAAACTGTGTCGAAATTATAAATAAAAGTTGGTCGATTGTATATTAATTCTTTCTGTTTTTGACTATACGAAACAACACGAACAAAATTAAGAAACTGAAAATGCTGTCAAAACTGATTTCTTTTCTTGTCGAAAGTTGGTACTAGGTACCATTGTGCTACCATGGAGACATCTTACATAAATGTACCTAATTTTTTCGTCTTTAAAAAAAAGATAAGAAGGAGTCTCAGATTGATGTTCTTAGCTTAGATGTTCGGCAATCAACGTGTCAGCCCCGAAAATCCGAAACCTGAAGCGAGCAAAGGCTGGGTAACTACAGAAAGTATTCTGCCGCAAGCAGGGCAGGTGGTGGTGGTGTCGCTCAACACCAACACATTTAAATGCAGTTGATTCTTCTGAGAGATAGAAGGAGCGATGCAGAGTTTTTGCAATGTCCAGGGGGAGTCTGTGACCCAACACAGGTTCGGCGCCTGCGAAAACTTCTCCAGAACCTTGCCTTGTCGAAACTTATTATATGATTCCGTCAGTTCTTAATTCTTAAGCAGATATTGCTCAAGGCAGGTGTCAATAAAAAGGTCTATACAAAATAGTAGCGACATAGTATCTTTCTTAGGCGTTACAGACTTTCACGATTAGTAAGTAAAACAAAAACCAAAGCCAATATTCTGACTACCAGTTAGCTAGTAAAATATATAGAGCAAGCGCTATTTAAAATCTTCAATCACCGCAGCTTCAGATGGGCCTTTTAGAATGCCATCTATTTAGAGCTCGGTATATAACTTTTTGCTTGCTTTTTACATTCGGTTTCCTCCACTAAAGTTGAGTTCTGTCTTTGAGCCAATTTTAAATATTTAATTTGGTTGCAGTCTCTCTATTCCAACCACCGAATTTCGGTAATAATGCTTTTCAAACCTCACTGCAGTACTCTGGAACTGACCTTACTTAAGAATTTTAAAGTGATTTCAGGGCATAGGGATCCGAGAACTCTCTAGTATTTCTCTTAATAAATAAAACTAAAAATGTTATCATATAATAAAAATTAGGCATAAACGGCCCGTACTGCAGCTAAAGCCTAGCTTCTCCAAGCATTGGAGGGACCTACATCAATTTTTTTTGGCCTGGGAGGTTTGCTGAAAGGAAAAATCATCGAAGGACACTGCAGCCGGTGAGGAGCCCTAAACAGTAGTGAGGGACTTTAACCCGATCTAAAAAACCTCCCGAAGACTGACTAGCGGCTGTCTTAAAGGTATTGCACCTGCTCGTTAGATTAATCAGCAAATTCTTTTGAGTTTTTTTTGGGAAATTTTCGTGTTGTTGGGCCATTTTTCGTGGGGCCATAGCCCATATTTCATGTAGCCGAAAGGTAAAGTAAAACAATTCAAGTTTTCACCTTAAATTTACTTAGTTAGATAAAAATCAGTTTTCTGTTTGCCAATGTACATATTTCAGACGTGTTTTGTTCTGATGGTGAGATTAGACTACATGCCAAGTGGTCATACAATGACAATTTCTAACAGTTTTTCTTGTAAAATATGGTCATTTGGCAGCAACATTTTTGTTATTTGTCCAATGGCAAGCAATCTAATCTGACCTTGAGGCTACTGAGTGTCACACATTTTTCTGAGATAGCCGAAGTTGCTGTAACGGTATCTAGGAACGTAGACAAATGCGAGTCAACGTTCGCTGAATTCCCATAGTTTCTTATAAATATTTATTTTATTTACATAAAATACCGAATCTGATTTGGAATTCGTTATCTTTATTTAATACTAAATGTTAATCTATAAAAATTTTTAAGATAGTTTAGAAAAATTATTAAGATTGCTTACCTGACAAGATATGTAGATAAAGTTCAACTGAGCTCTTTGTTTATTTGTTGTCTTTCAAAGCAACTGAACAACTAAAACAAATTTCCTAAAATTTCGTCATAAAAACTTAAATTTCGCGATATAAAAGTACAATTTCATCATTTACAAAGGGCAATCCGACCTCAAAGCAATCAGCTTATCATTTTCATGTTTATTGAAACCTCTTATAACAATAATAATTAATCAATCAAATCATACATATATAAAGATACTAAGCTACTGCTATCTTAATATTTTTGATAGTGAAAGTAGCAGTAAACAAATAAAAAGCTTACACCACAAATAGGTTCAAAAACTTTACTTTTACCTTGATGATAACTATCTAGAGAAAGATGTCAATTTTAAGCCTTAAACCCAGGGTAAGGTGTTTCTCACTGCTCATTTTCGCAGTTTTGGAAAATTTTCATTTTTTCATCATCATAGCTAGATAGTTGAGCTCATGCTCATAATAGGTGTTTTACTTTTTTCGTTCAGACCAGATCACTGAAGAGAGTCCGAGCTCTTTGAGTATGCTTTAAACCGAGCATACGCGCAGAGCACTCTGACTAATTTATGAAACTCTAATGGTTACGTTGTATTGGGGTAGTGGAAGGGAGGTAAAAATAAGGAAATGAGGAATGAATGGTAAAGGATGGAAAGGAAAGAGAGGTTGTAAAATTTTGGACCGGAGTAGGGAATAAAATATGGGTGACTCGATTGCAGTTGGGCATGCCTAGCTTGTGCTCTGTTACCAGCTGGTCGGTATGGGGTGGATCCTTACAACGAGTCACGAGTCAAAAATATTGCACGCGCTTTGATTTATTAAAGTTAAATGAATAATACAAAAAAAAGGAATGAAGGGAAAAAAAACTATAGGCCTAAACTGGAAAAATCCACCATGACCAACCAAAACCGGAGGAAACGATGGTATATCCTTCACGCGGTTCTTTACCCACCCATCCGTGTGCCGAGGTCCGCTAAAATAAATAAATGAAAGGCACCCTTGCGAGCTTAAAGCCCTTAAGAGAAAAAAAACGACCCTTAACCCATTGTCCCCGAAATGAGACGCTTTGACTTATAACTTCTATTCCATATTTTATTGAAGGAAACTTAAATATAGATACAAAAATTCATAAGCTCATTATTTTTAATTCAAAGATACTAAGAAAACTATTTAAAACAAAAGAAAGATTTACTTCGAATTTATTCATAAATTCAAAAATACGAGTAGAAAAAAAAAAAATAATAAATAAATAGTGTGCAAAATATTATATTATTTTATTATTTTTCTATTGTCGTTGTGTTTTAATTTTGTTTTCTTAACTATTCGTTTAATTAAGTTAAACCAAATCTTTTAATGGAAGTATTTATTCATAAAAATAAAATTTAATTAAACTGTGACTTACGCTTATCCTTGTCGTCAGGCCTGATGATCTGGATGCGGTTTGTTTTTTTTTTTTTTCTTTTTTTTTCAACCTGTGGATGGGTATTAAATCCGTTCACGGGACATACAAAAAAATAAATACGTCACTAAAAAGTTGTGGTTTTGCGTTATACTATCATTATTTTTTTATCTTGTTAATTATATTAACATTTCTATACTTTTTATTTATAAAGGGTGATCCATTTCGAGGTTCCCTACTTTTCTAAAGAAAAAAAACACAGAAAATTCAACTTTAATGGAGAATGTTTATTATCATTTGAAAGAACATTCTTTGGCATTTATTTTTTGAAGATTATGTCTATCAAATGTTGGCCGTTGCTACGTCGCAGATGGTCCATCCGTTGAGTCCAATTTTCGATCACTCGTTCGAACATTTCGACTGGTAATTGGCGAATGACACGCGTGATGTTTTCCTCCAAGGCCTGAATCGAAGCGGGTTTGTCGGCATAAGCTTTTGACTTTACATATCCCCACAGGGGAACGGTGTGACATCACACGATCTTGGTGGCCAATCGACCGGCCCAAAACGTGAAATTATGTGCATTGATTGATGCGATGTGTGGGAAGTGGCGCCGTCTTGCTGAAACAAAATGTCGCCGAGATCACGAGCTTCAATTTCAGGCATCAAATAGTCGGTTATCATGGCACGATAACGGTCGCCATTGACGGTTACGTTCGCACCGGCATAATTTTTAAAGAAATATGGACCGATGATTCCATCGGCCCACAAACCACATCAAACCGTTGTTTTTTTTCATGATGAAGTGGCAGTTCTACAATCTCTTCAGGTTGCTCTTCGTCCCAAATGCGGCAATTTTGTTTGTTTACATACCCATTGAGCCAGAAATGGGCCTCATCGCTAAAACGTCGGATCTTCTTGGAACTTTTCAAGAGCCTATAGAGCGAAGCGATGTCGCTTGGGAAGGTCGAGCGGCTTCAGTTGTTGCACAAGCTGTATTTTGTACGCTTTCAATTAAAGATCTTGACGTAAAATGCGCCAAGTCGTTCCATACGTCAGTCCAAGTTGAACAATTTGTAAACGTTGTTCACGCGTAAGTCTTTCCATTATGAAATGCCAAACAATACTAAACAAAAATAACATGACAGCATGACACGACTCACACGTGATCTGTCAAAAAAGGCTATTGAAAAAAGTATCTCTACTTGGATCACCCGTTATATGTAATATATGCATCACTGACAAACCCCCGCGCTCGCCCAATAACCCCCAATGTTGTGGGACAGTAATGTAAATGTCGTCTTATCTCTGTCTAACAAAATAATACAAATATACGAATGAGATGAACAAAGAGAAATAAAAAGTGAACACAACACAGCATAGGAAATTGAGCACGGTCATTGAAATAAGTTTAAAAAAATTGTGAAGTTAGTAGACAATATTTTATTTTTAGAAATATGTTACACAAATGCGCAATTCAAATATCTGAAAACAAACTTGAGTTTTATCACAGAGGACGTTACTAAAGTTGACTGTAATTGATTTGCTGCTGTCACACTCAACTTATATTTATTATATTATGTGCTGCTAAAAGAAAACGAATTTCTTTGAGAGGTGATCAAGTGCACAATAATTGTACATAAAAGTAACGGGCTTTTCAAAAGAGATATCGGTCTGGAATTTATTCCATTTGTATTTCATGATCAACGTCAGCATGTTTGCGACGATTGTCAATCTTTGTCGATCTTTGCCAATCTCTTTTACACGAGTGTTGACAGTTCGTTGTTGGTATAAGCCAACGAATTAAGAGGCGCAGTAGTACCCAGCCATGTTCTCTAGCAATTTTGGCAAAAGAATATTTTTACTGGAACCAAATCAGGCCATTTTGACCACCCCCCCTTCGCTCACGACAAACCTAGACAAACCTAGAGACAAAATTTCAGGATTTCTTGGGAAGCACAACAGCAGGCTTAATCTAATCATCGCAGAACCTTGAAATTTAGCACATTATTAGTGAAACCTAGGCAAAAATCGTACATCTGTGATTTTACCTTCAGGGAACTTGATAGTCGCCCACATTTATTAACTCAGCACTTATTCATATGAAATTATATGAAAAGATACGACTTGAAGAACAATCACGGAGACAAATAAAAGAAAATGTGTATATTCCAAAAAAGAGGTATGTAGGCCATATCCAATCCAACTCATTCTCCAGTTATCCAATTTTACGTGTCGGTAGTTTGTAAGATTTTTAGTAATTACAATACCAAGGTAAAATGGATTATTGTTAAGAGAACTAGGCTTTTCCTAAACATTTAGGTTTTTGGTGTAAATAAGCTAGTCCCATAAAGAGAAATCGCATGGGATTACCTATAGATCAATAGATAAGTGGTATATGACACCATCTTTTTGGGATACATATCCAATTCGGGTCAGAAATAGTCTTTCATCATGCCTATTTTACAAATTGGCAAAAATGACCTTCATAGTTGAAGGCGATGCAGGATTTATTTCTTAAACTTTTGTAGAACCCAAATGACCAAGATGCTTCAGTTCTTGAGTTGATTTGATCTTGTATGGGTGGAGAACAAGACCTTTACGCACAATTTGCCGCGATGTGGACTGAGAGATTTCCGCTGTCTCTAACGACTTATTTAAATCATTTTGAAGGGAAAAACTTATGGCTGGGATATTTTTGGTACTGGAAAATTCACTGGCATAGGAGCCATATACAGAGCTGATCAAAATAATAGGGAATTTCACTGCCAACCGCTATTCTTCTTCCTTAGCCCTTTTTTTCTCTTCTTTCCGAACAGTTATCAGTACCGTAATTTACACAGCGCATTGTTTTTTGTCTGACATTATTTTGATCAATTTATCATTTGTGTAGTTGGTGCTGCGGTGCAAAGTATAAAACAAGTGTTTTCTAGGCTGTTCAAAATAATAGGGAATTTGGGTGTTTGTTGATATTTTTATTAAAAACCAGTAAAAAGGTAATTATGTCTTATTCTGTACGTGAAAACCGTACGTAATCTCATAAATGCTTTTGTGAATTTATTAGAAATGGGACGTAATAGGCATTGTTTAGATGGAGAAGGTTGCATCATAAAAAAACTGAGAGTCGAAGGAAAGACCTTGAAATTTATTGCCAACGAATTGGTAAGGTCGATCAACTTTGTTTTTAATGCACTTTCAAAAGTCCCAGCACAAGAAACAAGAGGTAGGCGGAGAAAAACGACTCCCACTGATGATTCCCAGATTGTGCTACTAATAGTGAGTGCCCCAACTGTCCGAAGAAGGCTTGGAAAGTTCCGCTTTGAAAGTTCCGCTGCAAAGCAGACGAAACATACGAGCCAGAAAGGAATTCGCATCGACTTTTAGGAACAACTCCAAAGAGATGTTTAAAACTAAAGTAAATTTATTTGACTCTGATAGCGGGAGAAATGTTCGGCGGCCTCCGGGAAAAGAGTTCCACTTCCTGTTTAGAAAAAAAACCGTTAAACATGGAGGCGGGAGCGTCATGGTGTGGGGTTGTTTTTCTTGGTTTGGTGTTGGGCCCATTATCCAAATAAAGGACATCATGAACAAAGAAATTTATCGCGATATCTTAAAGGACGTGATGTTACCGTATGCTGAGGAAAACATACCGTTAAAATGGCACTTCCAACAGGACAATGATCCCAAGCACTCATCGCAATTGGTGAGTGCTTGGTTGAGTAATCACCAAGTGTCGGTGTTACCATGGCCTTCTCAATCCCATTGAGATTTTGTGGGCGAAACTGAAGAAGTCTTTGGCAACACAGACATTTCAGAACAGAAAACAACTGTGGGCTGCAATTGAAAGTCATTGGAAGGCCATTCCTGTGAGTAAGTGCCAAAAACTCATAGACTCCATGCCTGATCGAATAAATGCTGTTCTTAAGAACAGAAGTGGTCATTTCGGACATTAATCTTTAAACATTTACGTTTTATGTGAAAGATACTAACATCCTCATGCAAATATTTAATCTGATTTTATTACTTGAAAAAAAAAAAACAATATTTACTTTGAATTTCCCTATTATTTTGAACAATATAATTTGCAGTAATTTCAGTTACATAATGAAAAAACTAACAAAACAATACAAAAAATAAAAAAGAATTAAGTGATATATATTCAAAATTATGTGTTTTAATTAACGCATACTGATATTTATCAATTAAGTTTCAAATATTTACTACAATCCTCACAAATTCTTCGATTTTTCGTTTTCCCCATTATTTTGAACAGGTCTGTATATATACCGGGTGATTTTTTAAGAGGTTTAGAACTTTTTAAAAAAAAAAAACACAAAAAATTCGAAAAAATGAATGAAATATTTATTTGAATCGATAGTTTGAACCTTGCAATTTAATGTTTAAAGATAATTTCATGCAAATGTTGACCGCGGCTGCGTCTCAGGTAGCCCATCCGTTGAGTCCAATTTTGGCATACTCTTTCACACATATCGGCCGGTATCTCACGAATGAATGCATGGATGTTGGCTTCCAGTGCGTCAATCGAAGCGGGCTTGTCCCTATACACATTAGCCTTGGCATACCCCCACAAAAAATAATCTAATGGTGTCAAATCGCACGATCTAGGCGGCCAATTGACCGGCCCGAAACGTGAAATTAACTGTTCACCAAACTCGCCTCGCAATTGCGCCATTGTTTCGCGTGCTGTGTGGCATGTGGCACCGTCTTGTTGAAACCACATATCATGCAAGTCAAGAACTTCCATTTCGGGCAAAAAAAAGTTGGTTATCATCGCTCGGTAGCGTTCACCATTGACAGTAACGCTGCGATTCGCATCATCTTTGAAGAAATATGGCCCAATAATGCCGCCGGCCCATAAACCGCACCAAACAGTGGCTTTTTCGGGATGCATTGGTAGCTGTTGCAATGCTTCTGGCTGATCTTCACTCCAAATGCGGCAATTTTGCTTATTTACGTACCCATTCAACCAAAAATGAGCCTCATCGCTGAACACAATTTTTCGATAAAAAAGCGGATCCTCGGCCAGCTTTCCAAGAGCCCATTCACCAAAAATTCGGCGTTGTGGTAGGTCGGCTGGCTTTAGTTCTTGCACCAGCTGTATCTTAAAAGGCTTTACGCCCAAATCCTTCCGCAAAATTTTCCACGTAGTGCTGTAACAAAGGCCTAACTGCTGGGAACGGCGCCGAATCGACATTTCGCGGTCTTCTGTCACACTAGCTGATACGGCCGCAATATTTTCTTTAATACGCACAGTACGTAAACGTGTTGGTGGTTTAATGTCCAACAAAGTAAATTTGGTGCGAAATTTGGTCACAATCTTCCGAATAGACTGCTCAGAAGGTCGAGAATGCCGATCATAAAATGGAAGCAGCGCGCGATGAACTTTTCGAACCGAGCACGAATATTGATAGTAAAATTCAATAATTTGCAAGCGTTGTTCATTTGTAAGACGATCCATGGTTAAATTGCAAACCAAACTGAAGCTGTTTGACAGTGACACAAGGTACTAAACACACGTCAGCTGTCAAAACCAGTGTTGCCAAAACCAAACCAGCTAAAAAATCACCCTTTATTTTGACTCGAATCTATCCACTAAAGCCGGTAATTGCAGCAATTATTCCGACAAAAAGTTAAAGTAAGCACTCTTAAAGATCCGAATATTTTTTTGGGTTTGAAACGTGCTGTTGGCTAAGGGACCTTAAGCTTATTTTTACGAAATTCGTTTAAATTCGTATGCTTTTAATTTTTTGAGGTGTTGTTATATTTTAAAGCATTTATTCATATATTTTTAAAGTGAAATAAAGTCAAGTGTGTCAAGAATTAAGGACAATAGTTGAAATCTGGTCGCATTACAATTTTGTATGTTTTTCGTTTCACATATTTTAAGCAATCTTCCAACTGTATGCCCCTTGCACAGACCGGAAACGATCCACTGATCTATATGAAACTATCATGATAATGTTATCCTGTTATACCTATAAATAAAACTGATTTATGTGTCTAGAGAAAATGAGCGCAGTACATACATTTGTATAACTCCTCGGACCCAGTCTGGACAAGTGCTCTTTCATTAGTGCTCGTTTTCAACTCTTAGATTTTAAGACCGCATTGTTTAGACAAACAGACCTATACAACTTTTTGACATTCCACTTGTGAGCTGAAAAAAAACCAAACAGAGTTTCTTAAAAAAAAAGTTTATTCTTCAACCACACCCCGCTCTCTCCGCAGTTAATTTTCAACTTCACTAAACTTAAATTTAAGTGGAATAGCCGGCACATTTATCAGGCGATTTTTAAAGGCGTTCTCCACTGGATAGTTAAATTCCAGATAAAAATTCCTGATCAATTTGGACACTGTAATTTCCAGCTCCAAGTCGACAAGTCGCTTGCCCACACAACTTCTAGCACCAAATGAAAAAGGAATATACAAAAATGGATTCAAAGCCGGACCGTTTATGGTCTCATTGCGCAGCCATCGCTCTGGCAGAAACTCCTTCGGTCTGGCATAGTATTTCTCATCCATTAAAAGTAGATTGGAATTTATGACTATATCTTCACCCGTTGGCACTTGATAGCCGCTTAGTATAATATCTTCAGCATTTCTACGCATTGTTCCCGAGAACAGTGGATACATTCGAATTCCCTCCTTGATGCAAGCACGTAAGTAGGGTAGATTTTTCATGTTGTCCAAATTCAGTTGGGAGTCCTTGTGGGGCAGAATCTCACGCAATTCTTGGCGAAGTTTTTCCTGCTTCTCCGGGCTCTTAGCCAGCGCAAGTAGAATGCCCACCATTGTCGTGCTGGTCGTATCGACGCCAGCCATTAACATGTCTAAGGCCATGATGGTTGCCACTTTCTTGTCGATCTTTAGTAGTTTCTCCAGAACACTTTTCTCCTCATCACCATGGCTGGAATCTTTTTCGTTTTCAATCCTTGCAACAGCTTCGTTCACGTAATTTATTATAATGTCATGGAGAGTGTCGAACGCCTTCATCATTGTGTTGAACTTCGGGGTCCTAACGAATTTCCACAGAGAAGGCTGAACGTCTAAATAGAAAATGTATTCAAATATCAAACGAAGGCTCTTGAAGAGCTCATTTGCTTCGTCGTTGTTCCTATCTTTGCGAATGAGTCCAATTTGTCGATCAATCGCTACAACAGCAACCGATTCGAATGTAAGACGATTGATTTCATCCTCGAATGTATCTGGCACCTCTAACGTATTGGGATCACGAATCTCCCGAATTCTAGAAAAAAAAAATTGTCCGAATGATCATCAATATTGTTGTTGTGGTCTTTTCGTACTTACCTCTGAAGGAATTCACTATTAACCTCAAGCATTTTGTTGAGATACAACTTGGCGTTCTTTGGATTCATAAGAACCGGATTTACAGCACTTCGAATTTTGTTCCAATCCTCTCCATTCCTGACAAATATAAGTCTCAGAAATACAATTGCTATTTAAAGTCTGTTCACTTACGATCCCAAGAGTCCAACAACACCACCAAAGTCACTCTTTCTGTGAACGTTCCGATGGTAGTTCATGGTCTCAACGCCACGTCTCTGTGGCCATATACCCTCCGAGCGAAGTGTTATTGGAAAGTCATCTGGATTGAAGAGCATCACCATGCTTTTCTTGCCAAATATTCCAGGTATACGATATATGTCGCCGTAAATCTCACGAGCTTTGAGTGAAAAATCAATCAAAGATTTGTTATAGTAGACGCCTGTGTAGAAGAAAATGTATGCCAATGCTAGATTAGTTAAGTTAAAAGTTTAACCTCCCGGTAGGAATCCACGAATCAACTCAAATTTTGTGGGTCCAGGAATTTCAGTGGTTGGCTTGGCATTCGCCCACTGCTGAGGCTGTACGCTTACATGACTATCCTCCAATGGCTTTTGAAAAAAAATAACAAAAAAACAGAATAATCACAGTTAAGTTTGCATAACTCTTGATGAGTATGACGTCATACTTTCGCGTTGATATGCGCTATCGCACGCACCTGCGTGCTTCGATTAAAAACACGAATTTGACGATGCATACTCTGCAAAGACTGTTTGCAAACTAAAATCAGAAACTTGTAGATTGAGCTTTTTTCAGTCTATACCGTCCAATTATATATGTAAAAAAGTTATTTGATTAAAACTTGATATTATTTTGTATCTATAAAGTTTCCGTACGAAATGAAATTGTACGCTGCTTCTAGACAAGTTGGTGCCCCTTGAAAATTGCCGCGGCTTGCGTGCAAGTTGGAGCGGCTATTAGTCACCGCATTGGGGGTTTTCGATGGGCTTTATCGGACTGGCAGTACTTGCTCCATAAACTGATGTGAGTGCGTGTTTTCTCTTTACATAGAAATTGTACATACCACATGTGTGATTAAATAATTTACCGGAGAGAACACTCAATAATTGACAATAATTAGAAAAGAAAAACTTTTAATTAACGCGACGAGTTATTAGTTTAGGCCGCAAAATATTTTGTATACCCGATTTAAAAATAAATGCCTATCTCTTTGGTGCATACTATAACGGTAAACTGAAAATAAGTTAAGAAGCGACTAAGGCTTTCCTTTTAAAATGAAAATTTTCAGGCCTAAAAATAAACAGCGACTTCTATAAAATAGAAGCTTAAGACCTTTATTAAATCTCCTCAAAGCAAGACGAGTGAAGCCGCCTTTTTTGCAACCCCTTCAAGCCGAGAAGACTAAATACCATAAAAAGGACCCAAAATTTTACAACAGAACTCTTATCCAGCGCTACCGAATTATATCCTTTTATCATTCAATACTGCGTACTCCCCCAAAGCAAATTAGACTACTCAACCCAAAGCACAAAATTAAACTAAAATGCAAATTAGACACAACCTTTTCAAAAGCGGGCATTTTTGTGGAAGGATGGAGAACATTTTATTAACATTTTTGGACACCAGCGAATCATTTTTAGACCCTTGCGACCCCGGCGCACGATTTTAAAATGTCAATCAAACGTATTGTGGTTGTATCTAAAATTGTACACACGAGACAAAACTGTTTAAATTTGCTTTTACACGGCTTATTTCGGTTGTTTATACCCTATCCTAAGGGTATATTAATTTTGACACATAGTTTGTAACACCTCTTAATATTCGTCGTTGACCCATAAAAGTATATATATTTATGATCAGGACCAAATCCTAAGACTAGTTAGCAATGTCCGTCCGTCCGTATCAACTTTTGAGGCCTTTAAATGTATGCTAAGAAGCTGCAATTTAGAGCATATACTCCTTAGGGTCCCGAAATGGTAAAGTGTTAAATGTTTTTAAATCCGCCCACAATTTAGAAAAAACCGTTTTAAGGCTTAAGTTAGAGAGATAGAGTATTGGAACCTTTACTAGATATATAGGCACTGCCCTCCTTTATAAGTCTGTTATATAAGATTTTTTGCCACGCCTACTTTTTGTGGGCTTTTTTCACTAAAATGCTGTTTTCAGCGAAAATTTTTATAGAAACTGAAAAAAAAGTTTAACAAGATATTTAGAAAATATTTTTTCCAATATATTGCCCATAAAACGTTTTTGGCCACGCCCACTTTTTGGGGGCGTTTTTTCAA
Source organism: Ferdinandea cuprea (assembly GCA_963576555.1). Taxonomy (NCBI): domain Eukaryota; kingdom Metazoa; phylum Arthropoda; class Insecta; order Diptera; family Syrphidae; genus Ferdinandea; species Ferdinandea cuprea. The sequence continues at coordinate 11,834,969 of OY754959.1, forward strand.
AAAAAATTTTTTTTTGTTTAATTAATAGAACTAAATAAAATGCTTTCCATCACCTTCTTAATGCGTTTTTCTTTGGGGCTTATAGGGATATGGATATATTACAGCTGCAATTATTCTTCGCAAGTTTCAAAAAATATCGTTACAAGAAGGAATTTTAAAAATAAAGGTGAATGTAATAAACAAGAAACATTCAAATCACATGTGTGCATCACCGTTGATGACTTGTTGGTAACATATAATAGGAGATGTTCTTTACAAGAGTGACAGCGATGGGATCTAATAAATACAAAAAACAAAGTTTGCATTGAGCCTGTAATACAATGCCTACAACAATGCACCTGTTGAATAGTATAAGTCACGAAACCCATTATATTAACTCTCTTTTGTTCAAAAGAAGCTATACTAGCATAGCATAAAATCTGTATGGCCTAACTAAATCAAGGCTATCGTGTAGTTATAGTTCTCATAAAGGGTAGACTCATTGATTCTTTTATTGACGTGATCAATCGTCCCGCTTCAAGGCATCCCTATTGTGGGGTTCGCCGGTTTGACTTCATAAAGTATCTGTCATATCCCATCAAATGTCGGTGTTGCTGCATCTGTGTGGAAGACTTACGCCAGGAAGTCTAAGGCCTGCCTCTTTTTCGGATTTGTATAGGAACGTTGGTTGACATTGCCTTTTTGACGGGTTCGTAGGTTGGCAGAGTCCCTCCTTTAAACGTAGCAATACCAACGGAGCTGCTAATGCTCCAGTTTTATCAAGACGTTTTCTTTGAAGTGAAGGCTTCCTCGGATTTTGGAACTTCTAAATGTTGGACACTCGACCTGTACCTGTTTATTCGCTGTCCCACCTTTTGCGAACATATGACAAAAATACAAGAGTAAGAACTGTCATGAGAAGCTCCTCAAAAATTAACTGCCGTTCGGAATCGGCATTAAGCTGTAGGTCCCATCTATTGGTGTCAAAAACGCACACACATAGTAGTTGGAGAAGCTAGGCTTTGTATCCTCTATGGGCCGTTTACGTTTAATATTTCAAATTTAAATGCTGGACACAAAACCTGCGATAATTTATTTACTTCACACGAGTTATGAATCAAATTGCTAAATACGAGACTTTACTTATTTAATAAAATTTTTAATTTATTAGTCCAGTACTGCGCAAAGGGATTGAATTATACTCCCCAAAAAAACATGGTAGGCGGTAGCCCTGCTCTTATCTAGATCTTATTGAAGATCACCATGCCAGACTAGGTCCATCAGAGAAGGACGAGTGCAGGTGTTTTGATGATACACATTTGTATTTGTAATGAAGGCATGGTGATCGCGTTTAGTTAACAACGGTTCGAAGCGGTTGTTGGTGACAAACAATCTGTTAAGCTTTGCAGAGAAATAAAATGCTTTGAGGTCATGGAGTATAGAATATGTGGAATGTTTGCCCACGTTTGCAGCTATACCTTAAGTAAGTCTTTAGCTAAAATCAATAATCTATTCTATAAATTTACAAGTACAATAAGTTTAATAACATTCGTTGTCCAAGAACATGGATCTACTTTCACGCTACACTCCTAAGGAACTCGAGGAAGACGACTTTGCATCGAAAATCATCGATCATCGATCATCAATCCCTCATTTCGGCGGTCTTGCCGATTTAACCGTTTCAAACTTCTTTTTGTGGGGTTTTTTAAAGTCGCGAGTCTTTTGTCAACATGCTTCATACTCTTGAAACCCTCAAAGAGAATATCCGTCAAGAATGCGAGGACCTATCGCCGGAAGTTCTATCGCCACTTAGCCGGTATCATTTTCTCGACTTAGTGGACAAAAAAAAGTTATCAAATATACATATACGAAAATGAAGCAAAACAGTAAACCATAAGGATGTGTAGACGAAGCCCTTCTTCACAATTCATACAAATAAAGTTATTTATTACGCCCACTTTGCTATGCGTACCCCACATAATTGTTAGTACGGTGGCAAGTGCTTACAAATCGATTCAACTGTTGAAAGTTTTGGTCATGTTCCTGTCAAAGCCAATGGTACTTCTGCTGGACTTATATTTTTTTACTACCAGTAAACTTTAATCGTTGTAAGTAGATGCAGCAAACGAGCATAACGGTAAAATAACGGGCTATGTTGAACGAATTTTTGTTCACAAAAATTGAAGAGGAGGATATTGGCAACATTTGGTTTCAACAGGACGGCGCTACGTACCACACAGCCGAAGCTACACTCGATGTTTTGCGCCTTGTTTTTGAAGATCGCATTATCAGCCGCAGAGCTGATGTCGTTTGGCCACCGCGGAGCTGCGATTTGACACCGTTGGACTATTATTTGTGGGGTGCCGTAAAAGATAAGTGTTACGCCGACATGCCAGAGACAATTGACGCTTTAAAGGACAATATTCGTGAAGCCATTGGTGAAATACAGCTGCACACAATCGATAATGTGCTTAAAAATTGGACCGATCGTGTAGGGTACTGCATGGCCAGCCGAGGCAGCCATTTGAATGAAATTATTTTCCATTATTAACCGGAAGGATTGTACTTTCAAATAAAAAACGAAATTTGAGAAAATATTCCGAATTTTTTTTTTCATAGCTTTTTCAAAAAAAAAAAAATTATTTGGCGGACCCTATATGTAGGTTTTGAAAGTTCAAAAAAATCTACCAGACTACCAAGTTTGAAAGAATTCTACCAAAGTGGCAGCCGTACTTACATACGAGTATATGGTAAGAGAAGAACCATTAGGCAGGCGAGAAGGAAGCATACATTTGTTTCGGTAACCTTACCTTACAGTTTTCTGATACGACTTACAATTGCAGTTCCTTTTATACAAGTTATTGTAAAAAAAAAATAAATCCAGGAATAGAACCATTGGCTTTGATTAGAATATGATCAAAACTTTAAAATTTTGAATTGGAGTCAAACAGATTAAAAACATGCAGTCAAACAAAGGCTCATGCAATTGTTCGTATACAAAGATTCATGTTAAGAAAATTTAAAAATAATGATTGGTTCTAAAAAGTGTGATAGTCAGAGTCGTAATCAACTTTGGTGACCTACATAATAGGAAACCTCTGACTTGGAGTCTCAGAGCCAAAATTCCCAAATATCACTTTATGTTATTTTATCGCTCAATATTTTGCTTGTCCAAAAATGTACACCAATATGCGAAGTTTCTCTTTTGCCATTCGAAACCGGCATATGGTTTCAGAATCTTAATATTCTATATTCAATTATTTAATAAATTCTCGTTTTCTAATTTTCAATTGCTGATCATGTTATGATTAGGAGTGAGTGACAATAACATTCCTATTCCACTGAATTCCGACATTGTGGTCCACCTACAGGGCTCAGATAAATCATTACTGCGGCCAATGTTATGCTGTTACATTTGTTTAAGCTAAGGGTTTTGTGGTTTATGTGGGTATACATATTCAACACTTATAAATAGCATTGAAATTCATTTTGTTTGTTCGATCTCCCTTTTTCGCCACAGTTGATCTCCAGTCGCCACTCACAGACTAACGTGCACGCTTGAAGGCGTGAGGAATTGCACATTTTTGGTCCGCAAGGAAATTCATATCCCGCCAATTTTATCGAATGCCAACCTTGAGTGTAGGTGAAGCAAATTTTGTATTCAAGTACTGGTTTCGGAAATAGGTTATGGGCGCAATTCAACCTCAAGCTTGGGACCAGATCGCGTAAAATTAATCCAACGAATACTTATTAAATATAATAGCGATGGCAGCTTTGATAAGGCCTTGAACTACTGGGATGGCTAACATATTTCCTTTTTGATGTTTGTCAGACTTTCGCAAGATGTGGAACAGCGAATGAACTCTTTGAGGTGGTACTACGTCGAATTTTAGCCCTTAACCACTTGGCCATTGCACCCACAATGTCGTTCAAGCTTTAAACCGATTTATAAATCAATTGGCCCTGAGTCATCCTCAAATCTCGGGATCACCGTATACATTTTAAATTATGTAACGCTAGATTAGATAAACTGCTCGTCTGACTGGCGAACAAACGTATAGATGTATTAGTTAGAAACTTGTTTTAGTTTTATTAGTTGTGTGTGCTATGAAGTGCAAACTATCCACCAACACGCGCTATGCCGCTGTTAGTACCAATGCTAAGCTTTCTTTGTCAAAAATATACCAAACAAACAAGCACCTAGGCACAATGAGTTTGCTATTATTTTTTCGATAAGAGCTTGGCAAATGAGTTGTTATCAAACAAAACAAAACCGCTTGACTGTGAAGCTGTATGCCTTTTACAAGTAGCTTATGTATGTGTTTTGTATTAAGCTCATTGCTCTCGCAGAACTCAAAGTGTCTACATTGAGATATTTAAAGCTTTTGCAAACTCTTGTTTAAGCTTAAATTTGAGAAAGAGTTAATTGCTAGGTTTGGACATTTCTAGGCACAAAGAGATGAAGTTACCAGTCGATTTGCTCGAACGAGTGATCGAAAATTGGACTCAACGGATGGACCATCTGCGACGTAGCAACGGCCAACATTTGATAGACATAATCTTCAAAAAATAAATGCCAAAGAATGTTCTTTCAAATGATAATAAACATTCTCCATTAAATTTGAATTTTCTGTGTTTTTTTTTTCTTTAAAAAAGTAGGGATCCTCGAAATGAATCACCTTTTATTAGCGAATAATAAGCCTAGGCTACTTGCCTCGACGTGGGTAATTTCTTGTCAACGAAAAAGGTAATCTTTTTAAGATGCGCGATTCGCTAAACCCGATTAATTGGTGCCAGGAGTACTTATCCACACCAATAACTCGGAAAACAATATATCGCCGCTGGACAATGTTTTGGTATTACTTCCGGCCGGGCCTGGTTAGCAATTTATGCTATGATTTCTCTGATTGATTCTTCAGCTCGTCTTACACTGAACCAAAAAGGTACTTAAATATAAAGAAAAAGTTTTTTATATCAAAGTATTTTTCATTAAAATTCAGCCGATGAACATGTTCTCTGATCCAAAGTTCATCAATCAATGAACCTGTTCATTAAATAATGTATTGTTCTTTGTATTAATGAAAATCTGTTCACTGATTTATGTATGCTATTCATCAATGAACGTATTCCGAACATTGAATCAACGAACTTTGTTTATTGAGCCAAAGTATTTATTTCATTGAATCAATGAACTTTGTTCATCAATGTATGTATTAATCTGTATAATCAACAAATTGTGTTCTTTGACTTAATGTATTTTGTTTATTAATTCAATGTATATATATTGTTCATTGCATAAACGTATTTAGCTCATCGTTTTATGCGAAAGAGGTAAAAAGCTCACCCCTAATTCCATACTCTTCTGAAATTTTACATAAATGTTCATTTAAAATACAAGGAAAAAACTTCAAATTTGTTTAATAATATTTATTTATTCTGTTGATGGTTTAATAATAATCACAATTATAAATTTAATATAACATAATATAAATAAGGAAATTTAATATGCCTGAAATAATATATATATAATTAGAACGGCATTTAATGCAAATGTAAAATTAGATAAAATTAGATAAAAGAAATAAAGAGAAGAAAAGATAAGAAAAAAAGATTATATACACATTGTAATAGTCATTAAGGTCTTAATCACTTCGTCACTGATGATGAGGTCTAAATTTTTGAGCTTAAAAAAGGAATATATACATAAAAAAGCGGCAATAGAAACTTAAACTTTTTAACTCGAATGAGTTGAAAAATAAATATTCAATAAATAATATCCAATATAAACAATGATCACTATTAAAACATAATACCTACTTAAGAAATATTGAACTTCCCTTATTCCTTCTTCTGTTTTTTTCACCAACACTTAATTTTGCACGTTTACATATTTAATATTTAGCTCTAAATTATTTATCTAGTATTTTTTTTTTTTTGAGGATAACCAACCGCATTCGTTGAAATGTATTTAAAGATTGAACGAATATTTTCGGTTTTCAACCGAATAAAAAATTGAATGTGTTCGCCAACCATGAATTGAAAAATGAAAACCATGAAGCCAAAAATTGAATTTATTCGCCAACCATGTAAGAACAAAGTTCATTGATTCAATGTTCGGAATACGTTCATTGATGAATAGCATACATAAATCAGTGAACAGATTTTCATTAATACAAAGAACAATACATTATTTAATGAACAGGTTCATTGATTGATGTAGCTGAAGAATCAATCAGAGAAATCATAACATAAATTGCTTACCAAGCCCGGCCGGAAGTATTTATCATTCATTAAACTACGAACGGCGGCCATAGGTTATTTTGGTAAGTTGCATCCAATATTTATGTAAAAAGTAAAAAGATGTTAATTGGTTTTACAATTTATATGTTTACATATTTTATAATGAAAAAGAAAGACTATCCAAGGTGTCCTAAAAGATGTCAAAAAAAGAACGTTTCTATAAATGTTAAAAGCGGCTCATATAAATTTCTAAGAGTATATAGTACTCTTAAGTTTAAAAATATTTATATGTTAGATGGCTGTGGTTTATGTACAGTTCTTAAAGAAAGAAACTGTTTATTAAAAATAAGATTTTATGTTTGAACAATGTTAAAAAAAAATTAAGGAACACACATTCATTTAGCAAATGTTTTTTTTAATGAATTTGTATATTGAGTCAAAGAATTCGTACAATGAACCAATGAATTTTACTTAATGAACGAAAATTCATAAGTTTATGAAAAATATTATTTTCAGTGTATTAATTCAATTCAATTTTGCGCCTATATCAGTAGTTTTTTAATGTCTGACTGCAACATTCCGTCTATTAGTGATAAAAAGCGAAATACTGCACATTGGTTATTCCATTCCCAAACTGTGCTTTCAATAGGACTGAGTTGACTACACTGGAACTAGATAGTCAAATCCTTCCAAGTTCCAAGCAACTCAAAATAAGCACGTTGTAGGAAATAACTACACCGGAATGGCCAAGAAGATGCAAAAAAAAACTATCCAATAAGGCTTTCGAAGAGAAGAACTTACTTCCCATGTGGAGCAAATTCCCGTGAAGCTGTTTCGTCGCTTGGTATCCAAAAATATGAACAGATAACGATATCTTCTCAAAATAAAATTTATTAAAATTATCTAAATAAATGACAAAAAATTTGTAATTATTTCTCAACTTCTGTGAATTTAAAATTAAGTGGTATAGCCGGCGTATTTATCAACTTATTTACGAACGCATTCTCCACCGAATGGTTAAACTCCATATAGAAGTTCCTAATCAGTTTCGCCACTGTTATTTCCAACTCCAATTCGACAAGTCGCTTTCCGACACAACTTCTGGCACCAAACGAAAAAGGAATAAATAAAAACGGATTAATTGGCGGATGGTCGATTTTTTCGTCACGCAGCCAACGCTCTGGAATGAATTCCTTTGACTTCGGGAAGTATTTCTCCTCTCCCAATAGAAGGTTTGAGTTTAATACAATATCCTGATGTTTTGGTACCTGATAACCACTCAGAACTAAATCCTCTCCATTTGCTCTTATCGAGCCAGGCGCGATTGGATACATTCTCAAGCCCTCCTTGATGCAAGCACGTAAGTAGGGAAGATTTTTCATGTTATCCACAGTCAGTTGGGAGTCCTTATTAGGCAGAATAGTACGCAGTTCTTGACGAAGTTTTTCCTGTTTGTCTGGGCTCTTAGCCAGCGCAAGTAGTATACCCGTCATAGCTGAGCTGGTTGTGTCAACTCCAGCAATGAGCATGTCCAAAGCCATTACGACTGCCACTTTCTTGTCGATCTTAAGCAGTTTCTCGAGAACACTTTTCTCTTCGTTGGTACTTGTAATGGCTTTTTCGGTCTCAATTCTCACTATGGCTTCATTGATGAAGTTCATTATAACGTTATGCATTGTATCGTAGGCATTCATCATTTTGTTGAATTTTGGCGTCCTTACAATTTTCCACAGTGACGGCTTCATATCTAAATCGAAGAAGTTATCGAACATTGTACGTAGGCTCTGGAAAAGCCTAGTTGCTTCGTCGTTGTCTCTTTCTTTGCGAATGAGACCAATCTGACGATCAATCGCAACAACAGCAACAGATTCGAAGGTTAGACGATTGATTTCATCCTCAAATGTGTCCGGCACCTCGAATGTATGGGGATCTCGAATCTCCCGAATTCTAGAAAAAAAAGTGTCCGAATATTGTGGTTGTGGTCTGTTTGTACTTACCGCTGAAGAAATTCACTGTTAACCTCCAGCATTTTGTTGATATAAAACTTAATGTTCTTTGGATTCATAAGAACTGGATTTACTGCACTTCGAATTTTATTCCAATCTTTACCATTCCTGTAGAATATTCACGGGTTATTATAATGTATCTATGGGGGAAAAAGTTATAACGTACGATCCAAGAAGTCCAACAACATCACCATAATCATCTTTCCTATGAACTGTCCTATGATAGTTCATGGTCTCAATGCCACGCCTATGTGGCCATGCACCCTCGGAGCGCAGTGTAAGTGCAAAGTCATCTGGATTGAACAGCATTAACAAGCTGTTCTTACCAAATACTGCCGGGAACATGAAAATGTCGCCATACATTTTGCGAGCTGCATTTGTAAAGTCAACAAATGACTTCTTGTAGAAAACACCTAAAGTTGTACAGATGGTAAGTAAGGCAAACATATCTGGAGATTTTGTCTACCCCCTGGCAAGAAGCCGCGAATAAGCTCGTATTTAGTTGGTCCAGGAATTTCACTATGCGGCTTTGCGTCCATCCATTCTTGCGATCGCGCAATATCGCTGCTGTCATCTAAAACCTATTTATGTAGTAATTTATTGTTAGTTGACAGTTATAGACACTTGGAGACGAAGAGCCGAGATCGAATTTTGGATATTTATTAGTTTTGCAGAATTTTGATCTAAGTACTCCGAAAAAGTTATGCTGGAAAAATTAAAAATTTTTAACCAGCAACCGCAGCACCGACAATAAAAAAAAATGCAGCCAAACGTCACATTTACGTGAATTAAATATTTGTTTCACCTCCACTCCCAAAATTAACTCTCGACTCTTAGAACAGTTATCAGACATCACCCAACCTTGGCATCGACGTGCCCGACGGAACGCAATTGACCCCATCGAGGGCTTTGTAGCGATCGATTAACTACACGCAATTGTTGATACATTCTCACCGAAGACCGTTTGTAAACTAACAACCTCAACCAGACACTGCGATGCGTTAGGTGCTTGAAGGCTTTTAAAAGGAAAGTCTAGTCTGATAAAGCTTTTATTTGGTTTTGCTTTCAAGTGATTCTTATCTGTAATTTTTGCATTTTTTGTTTCAACATTATCCTCTTAGTTGACAATTATTGTAGTTCTGCGCTAATATTTTAGAATATTTTGAAATTATTTCAAAATTCAGTTTTGTATATTTTACAACGGATAATGCTTTTATTTTGGAGATGAGCATTATGTTTGCTTCAGGATCCAAATTCACAGATAAATGAATGAAAATGATTCTGGTCGTAGATTGTTCCAATAAAGTGCGCATTATTTTCAATGATGTAGTTAGAGACATGAGGGTCTATGCGCTTCACGCAAGGCTAGTGAAGTGCAGGTTTTTTTGGGACTTGATCGACGATTGTCAAACGTTGGTTCACTTCTGTGAACACTATAGTGAGCTTCAATGCACAAAAAACATATAAAGACGAACATGTTATAAAAATCGCGGAAGTAATAACGCTAGCAAAACCTGGCAAGCTACCTTTGTGATGTTACATTCGGCTGGGTTAAGATATAAAGGGTGATCCATTTCGAGGTTCCCTACTTTTTAAAGAAAAAAACACAGAAAATTCAAATTTAATGGAGAATGTTTATTATCATTTGAAAGAACATTCTTTGGCATTTATTTTTTTGAAGATTATGTCTATCAAATGTTGGCCGTTGCTACGTCGCAGATGGTCCATCCGTTGAGTCCAATTTTCGATCACTCGTTCGAGCATTTCGACTGGTAACTGGCGAATGACACGCGTGATGTTTTCCTCCAATGCCTGAATCGAAGCGGGTTTGTCGGCATAAGCTTTTGACTTTACATATCCCCACAGGAAAAAGTCTAACGGTGTGATATCACACGATCTTGGTGGCCAATCGACCGGCCCAAAACGTGAAATTATGTGCTCACCGAAATGTTCTCACAATAAGTCCATTGATTGATGCGATGTGTGGGAAGTCTTGCTGAAACCAAATGTCGCCGAGATCACGAGCTTCAATTTCAGGCATCAAATAGTCGGTTATCATGGCACGATAACGGTCGCCATTGACGGTAACGTTCGCAGCGGCATAATTTTTAAAGAAATATAGACCGATGATTCCATCGGCCCACAAACCACACCAAACCGTTGTTTTTTTTCATGATGAAGTGGCAGTTCTACAATCTCTTCAGGTTGCTCTTCGTCCCAAATGCGGCAATTTTGTTTGTTTACATACCCCCATTGAGCCAGAAATGGGCCTCATCGCTAAACAAAATTTGCCTCGAAAACGTCGGATCTTCTTGGAACTTTTCAAGAGCCCATAGAACGAAGCCATGTCGCTTGGGAAGGTCGAGCGGCTTCAGTTGTTGCACAAGCTGTATTTTGTACGCTTTCAATTTAAGATCTTGACGTAAAATGCGCCAAGTCGTTCCATACGTCAGTCCGAGTTGCTGCGAACGGCGCCGAATCGACTCTCTACGGTCTTCGTGTACACTCTCAGCTACGGCCGCTATATTTTCTTCACAGCGTGCTGGACGTGGTCTATTCGGTCGAATATTATCCAATATTGAATGCTGGGTCTCAAAATGGGCTCAGTAGGCCGATTATGTTGACCATAAGTTGAGCGAAGTGCACGAAACACATTCCTCACAGAACGTGAATTTTCATAATAAAGTTGAACAATTTGTAAACGTTGTTCACGTGTAAGTCTTTCCATTATGAAATGCCAAACAATACTAAACAAAAATAACATGACAGCATGACATGACTCACACGTGATCTGTCAAAAAAGGCTATTAAAAAAAGTATCTCTACTTGGATCACCCGTTACCTTGATAGATTTGACAAATTTGGAAAAACAATCTCATTGTTAAAGTTTTGAATCGTGCTGACTTTGTTTCAAAACTGCTCAACATCTGTTTCATTAAATTGTTTTCTTTCCTTAATTCAAAGAAAACTTGTCACTTAAACTTTTGAACATAATTTGGATCTAAAAATCTCATTTCGGAAAATATTGTTCCAGATCTTATCGGAAGCCCTTCGGGACCTAAATATATTTCGTCTATGGGCAATGAAATGTGAGGAGACCTAATATTGATTTTAATGAAATTTTGACCTAATTTTAGAAATATTCGGACGCAATCGGTATAAAGTTCATGAATTTCTTTGATTGAAATAACGCATCAAGCGTGTTAAAATTATTAAGTACATATTTCAGAAGAATTGAATAAATTTTGTTAAACTCATTTGTAAGTTCCGCTAGGATTAAATCAGCAGACTTAAGTTTATTTGATACAACTGCTTATTAAGCCACCTTGTTGCCGAAGTTCTTAAAACTTTTCGTCTCTGCTCATTTAGAAGAACTTGAAACTCTTCTACTTGGGAACAAAGAGGTGTGAGCTTCCAGACTTGTATGAGCCAATTTGACGCAGATGCTCTCAGTAAAGTCATACATTCCTTATTTGCAATAATAGCTGCGGAATGACGTATGTACTTTATGACTATAGCTTTAGGATTACCCTTTATTTGTCTGGAACAAAAAGAGTTATGTTGACCATAACACTGGCCCTATCACTACTCCTACCAATAAATGTAAGAAATAAAACTAAAAAAAAATCGTTGGATTCAATTAAATTTGTTAAGGGAATTTTGTTAACTAGACTTCAAGAAGAACAATCTGTGCCGAGATGCATTAAATCTAACAACTTGACAACAACTCTTTTAAGTTGTACGTCAAAGAATCCGACGTCGGTGCTTTCATCAATCATTATAGAAAATGGATTTATTTTTAGTTTACCAACGGGATTATTTTCTTTATCTAAGACATTTTTCATTATAGATGCGTTTTTTTTTGTCTTCCCAAAGTGGCATTTTGTACAATTTTAGAGTCCGGTACTATATCTTTTAAAAATGGCAATGAACGGTCAACTGTTTGTATGGCTGGCAATGCTGTCGATTTTGTTTGAAAAAATTCTTGTTAAACGTCTCTATCCGATCATAGAGGAAATATCATTAATACTAAACCATCAATTTGGATTTAGAAATAGGAATAAATGACAAATTAGAAAAGGCAAATTTGCTTTAAGGTTTTCCCTGATTCATCACAGGCATTTTATAAAGTGTGGCACAAAGGATTAGTACATAAGTGAATATAGTTTATGCCAAATCATTACTCAGAAATCCTGAAGCCTTACATATCTCAGCGACTGATTCGAATAAAACAAGAGGTTGAGTACTAAAATTAAAAAAATATAAAAGCTGGAGTTCCGCAAGTTACCGTGTTAGGACCTGTCTTGTTCCGGTTATTAAGTAACAAAACTACTTTGGCCACAGTTGCAGATAATAATATTGGAAAAACCTGCTTCTTTATAAGCAAGTTCTTAAGCCAATATGGACATAAGGTCTCCAACTTTGGGGGTGCACAAACATAATAAACATGCAAAGAATCTAAGGTTTTCAAAACGTACGTAGCGCTGATCAACACAGAGATCTAAATGTTTAAATGGTGGAGTAAGAGATCAGAAAGGTCGCAAGAAGACATGAAGTTAGACTTCGCAACCACGTTAATGTAGAAGTAGTTGGAATACCCAACAACAATAACAATAATCTAGTAAAGAGATTGAGAAGCGTAAAGCCCTTCGAGCTAGTTAACAAGGATATTTAAGATTAAAAAGATCACATGAAACGAGTTATTTAGCAACTGCTAAATAGGCAGTTCCATATAACAGACTTCTAATTATTAAAAGTAAATTGCTGATTAGTTTAGCGACTGGGTAGACTAGGTGCGATAATATGAAAGATACCATAAGTCATTCCCTCTCTGGGTGTTTTTATTGGATTGAGGACGATTTCCACCCTGCTACATGCAATAAAACAAACATGTCGGCCTCCTGACAGTGTAAGTGTCAATCCAATCTACGCAGGATTAAAGGATTTCGACCCTCTTTTCGCAAGCTGCAGGTACCGCGCATGCAACGTCGTTGCTTTAGTTACGGTTAAGGCATTCCTTGTACCACTTGAGAAAACCTTCATTTTGTGACGTTCTTGGCGACATCGAATATACTGGCGTACCACCGAGGGTTGTCACTTACTCTTATACCGAGTTGAAAAAGACTTTCGTCATTAACAATATTAAAATCTGGTGTGGAGTGTAAAATTTCGGATGAATTTGACTAGCTGATCGTGAGCTTTCGTGTTTCTCAAAATTACGCAAAATGCGTCACCAAAGGGGCACGGAAAGTTGTACCAAACAATTTCTTCTCAAATTGCGTCTACAGAGTTAGGGAAATATTTTGTTTAAGTTTCACGCGTTTGAGGCGTTTCTTGCGCTACTAAAATAGCCAGTCAATTAGTCAGTTAGAATAAACAATTTGATAGGTACAAATTAAATTAGATATAAATTAGACTATAACGGCCAATAATAATCTACAGTGTAGCTTCTCTAACCAATTTGATTTCAGAGATATATTTTTGGCACAAATGGAATTGACCTAGAATTTAAGCTTCACTGTTGATAGTTCTTACTACGGCTTCGGTGGAGGAAGCCGATTTGAACCAGCAGCCCTTCGCTCAGTATCCGAACATACTAACCACTGAGAGCAGTACAACGATTCACAATACAGTACGAACCATTTCTTGAGTTGGTCTGCAAAAATATGTAGTTACTTTAAGCAATAGCTTTGGCTGGCTTTGAATTCTACTAAAGTTGCTAACACATTTCGAGTATTGCTAACTAAAACTCACTGTTCGCGGTAAGAAAATGGCTTGTTTACCTTAATACCATGATTTAAGTACTTTTGTTCAACTCTTGACCAAATAGGAGTATAAGTACAAAAAGTAATGGAAAATCTCTATTATTATTTACTTAATTAGATACTTTTTATACCCTATCCTAAGGGTATATTAATTTTGACACATAGTTTGTAACACCCCTTAATAATCGCCGTAGACCCATAAAAGTATATATATATATGATCAGGACCAAATCCTAAAACTATCTAGCAATGTCCGTCCGTCCGTCCGTTCGTACGCAATTTTAATGCCTTTAAAATTAAGCTAGGAAGCTGAAATTTGGACCACATATTCCCTAGGGTTCCGAAATGGTTAAGTATAAACATTTTTTGAATACGCCCACTGCCACGCCCCCAATTTAGAAAAAAAACCGTTTTAAAGTTAAGATCGAGTGTTACAACCTTTACAAGATATGTAGGCACTGCCCTCCTTTATAAGTTTGTCATATAAAGGTTTTTGCCACTCCTACTTTTTGGGGGCGTTTTTTCAACAAAAAACTTTTTTTTTATTTTTTTAAATTTAATTGAATGAAATAAAATGCTATCCATCATCTTCTTAATGCTTTTTTCTTTGAGGAATATAGGTTATGGATAGGGTATCATACTGTTCGCCCCAAGCGGACTGTAGCCTTTCCTTATGTTTAAATTTTTTGCACACTTTGATTTCCCGACAATTCATAACGAAACCAAATTAACTTGTTTGCTTAAATAATTATATATCTATCTACAGATAGCGCCTAGTTCACAATGATGTATGATCTGGCCTTGGCCATGAAAGTTAAGCGATGTAAACTTTGTAGAACTTACTTTGCATATTTTACAAATAAAAGCTCATTATTATTACCTTTACTAGACTGTTAGATTTCTCGAGATTTTTATATTGAAAGAAGTGTAGGAAGTTGCTTAAACGCTATTCCGCTTTAGGCTGGAAACAGCTTTTTGAATGCTGAAAAACTACGCACTTATAAAGTGTCAGTTGCCACTGCAGTCAGAATGAAACGACGCAATCGAGTTGCCACCGCTACTTAGCATACTATCAGTAGAAATCTTAAAATGTAAATATATAATACCGCTCACTTGCAAATGGCTTAAGCTTTGTATAGTTCAACATTAGTAAAGTATGGACTCTATAACGTAACTCTATATTTTATATCATCTCAATTTGTCAGCTCGCATAGCAAAGCCTTTTATTATTTACAATTTTTGATAACAATGAACTTGGTCATTTACTTATCACCAAACAAATGTCCGGCTGCAGAGGTATCAATAACAGTTCGCGTGGCTGAGAGCTGTGTTTTTATCAGCGCAGTGACTTGACGAAATCAAATTGAGTAGAGTCACAACTACAACATACGCAGAGGCGTACAGTAGGTGGGTACATGCACCGGGAACTTTAAAGGGGGCTGGGGAATTAAAAAAAATTTATTATTTATATTATTAATATTGGCAAGTTCTGGTTTGGTTTAGCATAAATAATACATATACAAGTTTTCCTTATATAACACCACTTACCAGCACATCATGATATCAACATACTTGCATTTGCCTTGTTCACAGAATAGTAACTACGCAGATAGACGTCTTCCGTCCACTTAAGCTAGCGGAAAAGTGTTTAACTCTTCAGTCCATGAACAAGCTTTTAATTTAAGTTTTAACTGGTCGCAGTGCTACCTCGACAACGACGTGGATGCCGCTGCCGATATGATTACAAATATAATTCACTGGGTATGAAACGCTGTATCCCTAACAGGCTAAAGAGTATCAACCCTAAGAAAAACGCTTGGTGTGACTTGAGCTGTAAAGAAGCTATGAAGCTATTAAAAAAAACAGAGGTACGTTTTTTGGTCATTCAAGGCCAACCCAACTGAAGGAAATCGAAAGAAGTTCAAAGGAGCCAGAAATGACTGCAATGCCAACATTAATTGCGTCAAATTCTCCTACGACCAAAAGTTGAGGCAAAAAATACTACAAAGTCCCACCGGTAGTAAAAACTTTTGGTCGTTTGTTAAGAATATCTAGAATTCGGCCTCAACATCTATCCCGACACTCATTTGCTATGGCATTCCAGCTGTCAGCTCTTCGGATAAAGCCAATCTGCTGGCTGCTTATTTGCGGCTGGCTCAACGTTGCCAAATTGTGCCTTAACTCCCCCTGTAATCGAGCGCGTATAAAACTCCATGGGAAAAATCCACTTCGCACTCGTACAGTGGCAAGAGTACTTCAAGACCTCAGCATACATAAATCCGCTGGTACAGATGGTATTTCCCCTATCGTTCTGAAGAGGCGTTCTTCCACGCTGGCTAAACCAATGCGTAGGCTTTTCTATCTGTCCTATTTTTCAGGGCTCTTTCCGAGAAGATGGAACACAGCATTTGTCCAGTCTGTCCAAAAAAAGGCGAATCTTCGTCCCCCTCCTCCTGCCGACCAATTTCACTAACGTCCCTTATTGCCAAGGTCATTGCAACGCTGATAAATCGTCGTCAGCCTATGAAATATATTCAAACGCGAGAACTTCGTAATGACCAGCAGTACGGTTTTGGCGGCAACGGGTGATTTGGAAACTCATCTAACCGAAAAGTGGAACCAATCTATTCACCGTGGTGGTGAAGGTAAGTTCGTTGTGCTTGATAATTCAAAGGCATTTGACAGAGTTTGGCACCAGGCTCTCTTGTCGAAAATGCGTGCATTTGGGATCGATGTTACCCTTCTTCAATGGATTACCTTTCAGATCTTTCAATAAAAGTTGTTTTGGACGGTTTCAAGTCTGCAACTCACTTAATAAATGCTGGTGTCCCCCAAGGCTCCATTTTCTCTCCGACTCTCTTTCACATTTTTATTAATGATCCCCTTTCTGTATTTCCTAATCCAATCCATTCCTTCGCTGATGACAGTACCCTAAGCTTCGCATATTTGTTTTGTCATTCACATCCCTCATCTTCGGACAATTCTGTCTTCTGTCATTAAAGAGAAACTCCAATGCTCTGCTATTATCTATGGATGGCACTTGCATCGCGGAAACCGAAAGGCTTTCCATCCTCGGTATGTGCGTTAATGACAAACTTCGATGAAATTACCACATATTCGACGTCGCTAAGAACGCTGCAAAATGTTTAGGCTTCCTTAACCGATGCAAGAAATATTTCACCACTTCTGATTTGGCAACAATTTATAAAGCGTTTATTCGCTCCAAATTTGAGTATAACGCCCATATTTGGTCAAGTGCACCAATAACATATTTGGAGCTACTTGATAGAATTCAAAAACGCGTGATAAAACTTATTGGCAATCGAGATATCTCCAAGTCCCTAGACGCTCTTAGTCACCGTCGCAATGTCTCCTGCCTGTCATTGTTGTATCGCTACTTTCATCATAAGTGCTCTAACGAAATAGTCAGTTGCATTCCACCCCTTTATCAATTCAACCGCAATACTCGTCATGCTAGGAATGTACATTAGTTTACCCTCAAGTCTGTATTGCAATATAAAGATACTTAACCGTAGAATACGAATGCGGAATGCTGTACCACGCCCTGTTTTTCCCTCACATTATAACTTAGGTTGTTGCACATAGGCGTAGATTATGTGCATCGCATTTTAGGTGAATAGGTAGGGATAGTACATGATGTGTGTTACTAAGCGATGCTGCAACTGGAAGATCGTATTTGATGCCTTCGAAGTCGTCTATGCCACTAGAATCGCTATCGTAAGTAAAAGAGTTTTTAAGCTGATTGACCTTTTACACCGAATTCCTTAAAAGCTTTTATAAAATTATTGCCACTATCTTTTATCGTTGCTACAAGTTTATTATCGCGTACCATGGTAAGATGTTGAGCTATTCTGTCGTAGCCATTTTTTAAAGAAATGGTTTCCTCATGTCTGAACAACAAGCTCAAAAAACAACTATTTCGAGTTTATGAGTTACGCAAATTCTGCAATATGACTTGTGAGCCAACGGAATGACGGGTACAGTCCCGAAATTGGTTCGGTGTATCGTAGCTAAGCGTCCGTACATAGAAATATACAAACAATTTTGCTCTTCAGTCGATGACGAATACTTAAAATTTGCATGGCTACTCCAAAACTCAAAACTAATTTTTGAATCATTGACTATTAGAATTAGTTGTACAGTTAAATTAATTGAAAGCGACTGCGTCTCGGAAAACTTGAATCGCTACACAGCTGTGCTGAACTACTAACTGATGACAGACGGACCATTCATATAAAGGGTCTGCCATCTAACGTTTTTTTTTTCATTTAGTGCTTATTTCGCGAATGGTAACACTTAGCTCATGTCTGATTTGACAGATAATTAGTTTAATCCTTCCGCTGAACGAATATGGTTGTGTATACGCTTGAACAATGCTGGGAAATATTGCGAAAGCGCGACATAGAGAAGATGCCGATTTTGCCAAAAAAATCATCTTTTCAGATGAAGCTCATTTTGATCCTGGCGGGTATGTAAACAAGCAAAATTGTCGCATTTGGGGCGCAGAAAACCCGCACGCATACATTGAACAACCGATATACCCAAAACGAGTCACTGTTTGGTGCGGATTTTGGTCCAGATGCATAATTGGGCCATTTTTCTTCGAAAATGAGCAAGGAGTGGCCGTTACAGTCAATGGCGATCGTTATCGGGCCATGTTGAACGAATTTTTGTTCACAAAAATTGAAGAGGAGGATATTGGCAACATTTGGTTTCAACAGCACAGCGCTACGTGCCACACAGCCGAAGCTACACTCGATGTTTTGCGCCTTGTTTTTGAAGATCGCATTATCGGCCGCAGAGCTGATGTTGTTTGGCCACCGCGGAGCTGCGATTTGACACCGTTGGACTATTATTTGTGGGGTGCCGTAAAAGATAAGTGTTACGTCGACATGCCAGAGACAATTGACGCTTTAAAGGACAATATTCGTGAAGTCATTGGTGAAATATAGCTGCACACAATCGATAATGTGCTTAAAAATTGGACCGATCGTGTAGGCTTCTGCATGGCCAGCCGAGGCAGCCATTTGAATGTTATTTATTTTTCATTATTAACCGGAGGGATTGTACTTTCAAATACAAAAAGAAATTTGAGAAAATATTCAGTAGTTTTTTTTTATTTGGCGGACCCTTTAATTCATATATTTTTAATACATAATACAAGTATATTGAGTGTTGCTGCACTTTTTTTAATTCTCTTACTAGCGACATGTCGATCACTGTTGGGTCTGCACTCGACCAACTACAAGAATGTAATATGTTGAAGCCTAAGTAAGGTTTATTGCTTCAAAGTAGCGTTTTGATATGGAACCGTCCGATATTGAATTTTTCGATCAATTTGTCAATTTAACAAAATATGTAACCGGTGAAAAAATTCAGTCATAACAAGAAAATAGCATTGCTAACACTTCGGAAAAAAGCATTCATTACAACCATTTAATTTGCCGGGGACTTAGGTGAGAGAGAGTTCTTTTCAATTAATGAAATATGGTCCACAGATAAAACTGGTCTAAGTATTGGAACGTAAATAGACCTTCCGTAAGTCGGGTACAACATACAAATTTCATGACCTGAGTTCTTCGAGTTCTTGCCAGCCAAAAAAGCCCGAAGAAGTCGGCTCTGATGGAAAGTACGCATTCAAAAAACGCGTCAATTAAAATCTAAACATTTAGCTAATATTTAGCTACATAAACTTTTTAAGATACCAAACAAATGAATAAAACTACAGATATGTTAAGTATTATTTTTTGGCATGGAAATTTGATTCGCGATAAGTGCAAATCTCTGATTCATAGAAGAAACTGTGTTGGAAATGGTGATATAAGTTCGATATCTGGGGCAAAGTCTAAGTCAGAGCATGGAACCAAAAATAGTTTCCAAGAGTTAGAATGTGACGGACTGGAAGGTGTAAGCAGCGCACTGTGAAGATTATAGTGCATCATTCCTCAAATTATTATTATGAACCACTACAGGAGGAGACTGTACTAAGAATAGGCTATTAGAATATTGCGGAAATATTGAAAATTTGTAGTATTGAAAGTGTTGGCTAACTCTTAGATATATACTTCAAACAAATATCCTGTTAAAAAGTTTTAAAATAAACAATTATGCAATATAATAATTGTTTTCCATTAAATTAGGCTGGACGCTCAGTTAAGCGACTATGCGAAGCGGGTCGATCGGACAAGTGCAAGCTTCTCGCTCTACAACTACTTTGCATGTCAGTCGAAGTTGTTTTTCTTGTTTTCAAACGAACTGAGATTTTGTGTTTTTTATGTTTTGAAATCTTAGCTTTTCATTCGTTCCGTGGTCTTACATTTTATTAAAAAGTGTCTACCAAAATTTGTTTCGAGTGACTTGAATATTTTTTTATTTAGACTTCTGGCCCACCTAAAATCAATTTATGGAACGTCGCGTCGACCTAAAAGATCTTAGTGTTGTGTTGTCAAAAGTAGCAGTTTTTCAACTTTTCCTATGAAGTTCATGAAGCTGGCAGCAGTGCAATTTATTAGTTCTTAGGTGCCCAATTTTTCCGTGAGGAATATTTTTTAATACCAAAAAGGTTCAGCTGTTTCGTTTTACCTGAAGACAAAATCGCTACACCGGCATCATCTTAAAAGCATTGCTGCTAAAAGGGCTTGATGGCTCTTAGCACTTGTCCTATTCTTGGGCTGTTTTCCTAATAAGTTAGATCTAAATTGACAGCTTAACTGGGTTTAAGTTCTTTAAATTCTTCTTTCTGGACAGTTTCATTTGTTTGGATGCTTGCACCTCTACTACTTAAGTCTTAAATAAGGCAGGGTTAGAGTTCCGTTTGGTACGATCCGGGGATTTTCCCAAAGCTATTGTTTGGCCCATATGTACCGCGGGCCACCAGTTATTGCCTTTCCTAGTCAAACCAAGTTGCTTCTTGCATCGCTTTCTCACGCCACTGTGCGTGCTGCTTTACCTAAAAATACCTGTAAATAACATATGTAAATATTTTTCCTCCTGAGCAGTAAATTTTTGATCTCGCATTTTGATTTACAACGTGGCAGATAACTTTGCACTTGCATAGAAGCAGGTGCTTGTTGTTCTTTAACTAACTAGATTACGTTTTATTAGGTTCGTATCTTAAATTTGCTTTTGGATTTGAAGCACATCCGCTTTGGCAATGCTTTACTAGTGAGATATTTTGTTGTTTAGGAAAGATTTTTTAGTCTCTAGTCTTATTTCACCGCGAAACGTTTTGTAATTTTAAATCAAAATGCGTTTCGTTTTCGTAGTTTTGGCTACAGTAGGGTGTTTTGCTTTAACGAACTCAAATCCCATTGGTCAGGAGGAATCACTGTCACTGCTGCACAATGGTGCTTTGAAAATAGAAGATGAAGAGGGGAAACAAATTGCGATTTCTTCATCAGAAGAGTCGAACGAAGAATTAACAAAGATTGCCCCAAAAGAAATAGTCCAAAATGTTGCTTCCGTAAATTTAGAAAAAATATCGAACGACAGTTCCGAGGAATCCAATGAAAGCATTAAGGTCGAAAGAAATTCCGAATCTGACCAGAGTGACAACTCGAATGAATCTGCAGTTTCACACGAATTAGTTTCGAATGGTGTTACACCATCGGCTGTTGATCAGGAAGAAAAAACCTCCGAGGCGTCAACTGATGAAGTTGCCAAAGGCTCACAAGATCCCACAACATCTGTTCCTACAAGTCCCTCATCGGAGGGCGTACAGATTTCAAACGTAAGCTCTGCGGAATCAACTGAAGTTGCAGCTGGCGGCTCTGTTAAACCTGACAATTCTGAATCTGCTGCCAGTTCCGAATCGAATCAAAGGGAGGAATCAAATGAAGGTGCGGCTTTACAGGAGCTACAGAGGGGAGAATTGAGAAATCTTTCTGCAAGTGCTGACCATTCGTCAAACAACACAGTCATTCTACAGAAGGAAAGCTCCGAGGAGTCTAATAAATCCGAGTCTACTGACAGTTCCGAATCCAATCAAAGCGAAGTCTCAGAGGAATCTGTTAAAGTCACGAAAAACGAAGGTGGTAGTTCAGACAATACAACATCTGCGGCCACTATTGAATCCGATCAGAGTACAAGCTCAAACGAAAATGCACAGGAGTTACCCAACGAAGTTGTAAAGAACCAGATTCCCATTGAAGTCAGTTCTCCTGAATCGGATGGACCAGCTCCAACATCGAACGATGACCCAAAGGTGTCCAATGTAGTTACGAAGGATGATAGCTCCGAATCAGCTGCGAGTGCCGAATCTGCTGCTAGTGCCGAATCTGGTCAACATGAGAGCTCTAATGCTTCAACGTCTGCACAGCAGTCTAAAGTGGCTGAAATAATACCAATCAAGAGCTCCGAGGAGTCTGGTGAGATTGTGGACGATCAGGGGGTAAGTAGTGAGAATATATGAGAGTCCCGATGGTTCGAATCTGATGCAAATTCGGATATTAAAAATATTACCTACGAGGGTTTGCACCAAAATAAAAATGTTAAAGTTAAATTAATTTATAAATAAATAAAATTATATATATTAAATATTTCCTTCTTCTTTCATTATCAGCGATGTTAAGATCTAGATTGGGGGGGTCATGATACTCACCCGTACTTTGTAGAGTAATCCTGTTCGATTTTAAGTTCATATTGCCTTTTAAGACGGAGGTCAGAAAGTATGTCATTTGAGCATGACGTTAACTGAGCATGTAGCTTTCCATTTTTGTTGATACATGTTTTTTGAAGTAATAGCTTTTTTGGATCTTTGAAAACTTTGGGAGCAGCGAATTTTCGGCTGTTTTGAGTATTAAAAATGGCTTAACCCTTATGCTATACAATGAGCGTTGCCAGGGGTAATAGGTTGAACGTTTGTTTGGAGATTCTTCGAAAGTCCTTTTATATTGGTCGGTTCTTGTTTGATGGCTGTCTATGATCTTCCGTCTTGCCTGCGCACATCCGAAACAGTCTGACTTTTAACTTCTATAAATCATGGGTGCACTTAATGTGTTTTATTAATTTAGCTAAAACTAAAAAAACAACCTTTTTTTGTACAAGTTACTGCCTGCTATTCTGCCTGTATCCTTTTCAATTAATTAAATTCTCTCCGGGTGCTATGCGTAATAATACACCATTTTTATTTCTCCTTAAATCATATTAACACTATTCCTGCAAGCGCTTTTTCTTATCCTCTTGAATAAATTGAATTCCTGTTTTCGATGCCATTAACACTGCATAAGCGTATCAGGGCGTTCTTCATATGCGTTCATTTAATTTCTTGAAACGAAGCGCACAAAATCAGCTTGAAAATTGTATCGAATCCGTGAGTGCTGTTCGGGGGGGTGGTTATCCCTTGTGCGACATTGATATTTTTTTTTTTTCCAGTGAAACTTTGTACAATTTAATATTTTTTTTTTCCTGTTGTGTCGTCTGCATCGTCCTGTTTTCTTGTGTTTCGGGAGCAATTTACTCTGACAGCCATTAATCATGTGCTGTCACTTAAATGTATGCATGAGCACTAAGGGTGAGGGATGTTGTTTCTTCCTCCTTTCTTATTATAATTTTTTTTTTGTTTTTTTTTTTTTCAAAGAAGTTAATGATTGAAAAAATTAAATATGCAGTGCGAAGGCAATGCTTGGTATGTTTTGGTAGTAATTTTTGTTACTAGGATATGGGGTACCTACATACAAAATAATATTTTTTTATTTTACGCCAAGGGAAATGAAAGGATTTTATTAAAGTGTGTTTTTTTCTTCTTCTCAGAAAACTATGTGGATAAAATGAGTACTAAAGAGGAGTACAAATTCTTTAGAACAGAAAACATTCACATACATTTTTTGGCACCCAACACATTTCAGGGTTTGGCAAAAGCTTGATGGCCCGAAAGGACGCCTACAAGCAGCCTACCGTCGAGTCTCCTTGGAGATAGAAGAAAGGATGCAGACTTTTGCAAATGTCTGGGCGCAATAGTTTGGTCTGTCTACATCAACCGCAATCGCGTCACTGAAGACATTTCTAAAGATGTAGGTAGACCCAATATAGGTTCGGGTCCTGAGAAAACTTCTTCTGAACCTTGCCTAGCAAGCTCATCCGAGATTTCATTTTCCTGGATGCCAGTGTGACCTGGAACCCAGACAAGATTCACTAGGTTCAGCCTTCCGACCAAATTCAGAGAAAGATTGAGTTCTAGCACTAACTTGGACGAGGTAAGAGGGTTTAGCAGGGCTTTTAGCGCAGCTTAACTGTCACTGCAAATGCAAATGCCTCTAGCCCTCCATCTGTTGTTCACAAAATAGCATATAGCCATTATGATGGCAAAAACCTCCGCTTGGAAAACAGATGTATGTTTAAAGTAAAGGGGTAGTAAAGTCTTATGTTATCGCGTTCCACAAGGACTTCAGCACCAGACCCTTGTCCGGTTTTGGAGCCATCCGTGAAAATACGATCGCATTCGTATGGTTCATGGTTCAGAGTCTGGCCGAAGCCATTCCGTTGCCTGCGGAAAGTCGACGTGGTTTTTTTGGCTCAAAAGGATTTCTGGTGTCATTGCATGAGGCTGCAGGGGTCAAAGGATAATTCTCGAGCAAGTTCATCAAAATTCCAGTCTTTGAGCGAAAAATGGTTATTAACGTACACCTCATGATCTATAAATCGAGGGGGGAGATTCGTCAGTGCTAGGGCTCCGAATGGGACAAGTTGGTTAAGGTCCCATTACCCATGATACTCTCGGACCTTTATAATGCCGGCTGACGGAAATGCATTCGAAGTGTAGTCATACATGGAGAATTTTGACACAGGTTGTTTGTAAAAATCAGTAGTTCTGTTCACCTTCACACAGTATTTAACACACAAAATTTGAAAGCGGTGATTCTCGAAACATTAGATTTCGAGGGTTGGAGCCTTGTCTTCGTATGGCTCCTGCAGTTTGTCGATGAATCGTCTCCTCCAGAGTCCATCAGCGCAAATGGGATAAACGACCAAGGATATCTTCATCCACGCTTAAAAGACCATTCAGCAGATCCATACTATATCAAGGGTTTTCAAACTATTTTACGGTTCAGTGTGGTACCCAAGGGCGTATGCAGAATATGGATCATGGGGCAAACTCATTCAAGCAACAATACAAATCAACTTGATAATAAAAATGAATGTTTGTCTGTAAGTCCTTTATAGAATCGTAAACTATGCATTTGATCATGTGATGATCTTTAGCAAAGTTGTTGTGCATGAGCCC
This sequence comes from Ferdinandea cuprea, assembly GCA_963576555.1. Lineage (NCBI taxonomy): Eukaryota > Metazoa > Arthropoda > Insecta > Diptera > Syrphidae > Ferdinandea > Ferdinandea cuprea. The sequence goes on from OY754959.1 coordinate 11,860,201, forward strand.
ACGAAGGTTTCTGAGTTGGTACAACCAATTTTCGACAGATGGCGCCACTGGCATTCCAATGAATTTCATATATTGCCGTGACAGTTCATGCTGATTTGAGTTGAGACGAAAACAGCGAACGAATGATGACGTTTCGAGTTGTGGGTGACATAAGGAGTTATGTAAATTGCCGAAATCATGTCCGACTCACATTGAACAGAATCGCACCAACATGCAACATCAGCAAAAACTCTGGAATGAGCAAAGTACTCCAAACGTGTCAAATTATCATATGGGACGAATGAATGTACAGCGCTTGATCGTACACTGCGAGATTTGAGAGGAAACGCACGGATCTTCGGTGACGCACTCACTGCCGGTTATATCATGTTCAACACCCGCTGATGAACTTAATGCTCTCAAAACCTCAGTTTTATAGCGTCATTTACAGAAATTGTCTTTGAAAACAAACATGCGTGTGTAACTACAATGGGATGCATCGGCTGGAAATTTTGCAAAACAATTAATGAATATTGGAAATGGGCGAATGCAGATTGATGAATCTACGTAATGCATCACCTCGCCAGCAAACTTCTGTAAGATCACAGAAATCAAAGACGAATTGGTGCAAAGAGTTGTCCAAACATTGCACAGAAATACAAAAATCATCAGAGGCTCAGTACGCGTGCTATATTAGCGGCCTAAAACATCGATGTCAATACCATAAACTTCACCATTCAGAATGGAATACCCGGCGTAACGACAACATATAAGTCCATCGATACTATGGTGAATCTTTTTTTACTTCTAGTCAACAAGATACTGCACATGTGGCGGCAGTATTGTGAATCGAGCTGTTGTCATCTAGTAACATGAAGATCGTTAACAGCTATCTGATGACCAGTGGGGGTTTTGTTCCGGCTAAATCAACCACAGATGCAATCCAAAGTATACGCATCATAAAAGAAAAACATAGGGATTGCTTAAAGGATTTGCAAATGCTTCTGGTTGGTTTGGAAAAAGCAGATAACCATTGGCGTTTACGAGGGAGTCACCGAAGTGATCACAATCAAAGTCGGTGTGCACTGAAGAGCATCTAAAGTCCTTCGCTAATCATTGCTGTACTTGAATATCGGCTTGAAAGCAAACAGACAGACCCTAACATTACAGCAGTTGTTTTTTGTAGATGATGGAGCCATCATAAGCGAAGATCAAACTTGATGTTTTGTGTGGATGTATGCACTCTGACCCACTCCGACCTATTCCTATTCCTAAAAATTCAAAAACCGGAGTATATGACATTAATCATCAAGAAAACGTGTAAAAAGCATGTGCTGCTATCTTCTGCGACGGAAAAATTTGCCTCAACTAAGGATCACACCGCGTTGCGTTTACAATGTGATATGGGGGAAGTGATAGCAGCTGAGATGAAAAAGCTTCACATGACATAAAAAATAATATAGAATCTAAATCCAAAAAAAGGCCGCCTAAAATCTAAAGCTCGCTGCTGATAATTATTAAAAAAAAATAAGTTTTGCATATAAGAAGAGACAACAATCTACAAGCCGATAGATAGAAAGTCCACATATTGTGGCTTTCATTTTTAAACACAAAAAAGCTTTTATGCCGGACATACTCATACACACAATTATTATCTATTTTAGCTCACATTCAAAATCAAAAATTCGGGCTAGCATTTCAGTTGAACTTCAGCAAGCGTTCGTAGAAGACAGATAAAATAATGCTTCTCAAACCAGTAGTAGCAGTAAGGTGTATACCTCTTGTTTTTAACAAGTCGTTAGTCAATCAGTGTTATCAAGCAGAGAGATTAAATTTCTCCTTACAAAAATTTAAGTTAGAAACACAGCATTCTGCAGAATGGACGAATGCACAATCGTATGAGGATATACCCGGTCCATCGAAGTACGAACTCATTCGAGGATTTCTGCCAGGAGGCAAACATCACAACAAATCATTCACAGATTTTCTGTTGAAATCCCGCTCTCAGTATGGCGACATATATCGGATCCCGGGAGTTTTTGGAAAGAAAGACATTATACTTACCTTTAACGTTGAGGATTTCCAAAAGGTCTTCCGCACTGAAGGTGTTTGGCCGACCAGACCTGGATTGGATTCTCTGAATTACTACAAGGATAAACATCAAATAGATTTGTATAAAAGTGCCCCCGGACTTGCCGCTTCGTGAGTTATTGTTTGCTTGTTGTAGTCCATTACCAATAAATCATCACTTTGTAGTCGTGGCAAGGAATGGGGAGACTTTCGCACTACTGTCAATCCCGTTATAATGAAGCCTCAAAATGCCCGAACCTATGTTACTCCCATTCAAGAGGTTAACTCAGAGTTTCTTCAGAGGTAAGAATGTGCATCTTTTTGTGTTAAGAACAATTTATTTATTTTTTCTTTCATAGGATTCGTGAAATACGGGATCCCGTCACCCATGAAGTGCCAGATAATTTCTTCGATGAAATCAATCGGCTCACGTTCGAATCAGTCGCCGTAGTGGCGCTGAATAAACAAATGGGATTGATTCGTAAGAACCGCGACAGAGCCGATGCCAAGGAACTTTTTGCAAGACTTCAGCTGTTCATGCGCCTCATGTACGATCTTGATATTCAACCTTCTATTTTTAAATATGTATGGACTCCAACCTACGGGAAATTTAAGAACGCGCTTGATTATATTTATGGCACAATAACTCAATATGTAAACGAAGCAGTTGAACGTTTTGAAAATGAAAAGCGAGCGAACCTTGATGACAGCGAACTTAGTATCTTGGAAAAACTCATTAAGATTGATAAGTCAACAGCTATAGTCATGGCTCTTGAGCTTCTTATAGCTGGTGTCGATACGACTTCATCAACCATTACGGGCGTCCTTTTGGAAGTGGCGAAGCATCCTGAAAAGCAAGCGATTCTGCGAGAAGAAATTCGAAAATTTCTACCCGAAAAAGATTCCACATTCACCGTTGAATCGTTGAAGAACCTACCGTATTTGAGGGCTTGCATCAAGGAGGGGTTACGCTTGCATCCAATTGGTCCGGGAATCCCGCGTCTTACTGGCGAAGATATAACATTGCGAGGCTATCAAATTCCAAAGGACACCCAAGTGATGGTCACTTTTAACCTGTTACTAAAAGAAGAGCGCTACTTTTCCAGGCCTAATGAATTCCTACCAGAGCGATGGATTCGTGATGGACCAATGGAACATGATATACAGCCTTTCTCCTTTATTCCATTTGGATTCGGTCCACGAATGTGTGCGGGAAGGAGAATCGTCGATCTAGAATTGGAGGTCAATGTGGCGCGATTGGTAAGGAACTTTTACATTGAATTCAATTATCCAATTGATAATGCCTTCAAGAGTTATTTTATTAACACGCCGGCTATTCCGTTGAAGTTTAAATTTACCGAAGTTGAAAACTAATTAAAGTCATAGGTGCTTACGTAGGGTTTATATTGTCTTTATTTGTAAATAAATTGAATTGTGTTGAAAGAAATTCAATTTGTTGTTATTGCTTCATTGAGAGCTGCCTTGGTACTTTTTTTGAACGTTCCGAACGGATCCGAAATAGATCGTGACCAAACACTTCAGTCGATCAAACCGCCATTCTGCAATTTTAGAGAACGAGTGGATTACAAGGACAGAATGGAAGTCAATAAGGGGTGGAGATTGGTAACCACCTGTAATGGCTTTTACCCTTCAACAGATCGTAGATGCACAATGAAATGAAATCTCACCACTTGAGAATCTTTTTTCAAGATATTAGACAACTGTCAGGTATCTCACTTTCCAATCTGTATAAGTTCCTGAGAACATCGGGATGGCTTAACAGGGTTGAGTAGCCACGATCAGGAGTAAAGAATCAGGCCACAACACCAGCTTATTGCATAATGAAGGGATTGGCAATGGTTCCATGGATACCTCAGTGTGGCGGGGCGAAGATTATTTTTTCTGGTCGGGTGCCCCAATAAACCTAACCATACCTAACCTGCCGAACGAAGTAAAATTTTACATATATATAAATATTAAACAAATGAAATTCAGGCCGCCGTACAAGATGGGGTCGAGTATTAGAGCTGTGCCGATCCGGACCGAAACTTGACGTTATAGGAATTTGGTTGACATTTTGACGGGATTCATAGGGTGCCTCCGTTGGACATGGTAATTGAACCGGTCATACTCCGATTTGAAGACTTCTCCAGATCTTTAAACTTCTAATTCGATTAAGCTTCGTTGCTCCTGCACGAAGCATCTTCATCCCGGCTGATGTCAATGTACGATTCGTGTGTGAGCATGAAAAGTTGCTGTGTACCGTCTTACTTGGGGTCCAAGAAAATAGCAGAGTTTTGCTACCACTTCATCTGCCTGCCCCACGCTTACACGATGATTGATGACTCACGGCTGCTTGCAGAGATGATAGAAGCAAAGAGATGCCAAACTCTTACCTCCTTTGCCCCTCGAAACCCATTTGTTTACATTGTTTTTGTTGTAATCGATTTCCAGTGACGGCCGTGTCGGTGAATATGTGAATATGTGAACCTGAAGGAATGAATTCAGCACTCGAAATTTTTTGGTCTGGACGCACCTATTTATCAGTGGTAAGTATTTTGACATTTCTCTAAGTCAAAGTAAACAGTTGTTTCAGATTTTTTGTATTCTCGTGGTTTTGTAAGTAAAATATGTAATTTCTTTATTAAATTTAACTTATTTAGAAAATTTTTTTCTTCTAGTTTTTATTTTCTTTAATTTCAGAAAGAAAGAGGTCAATCGCCTGCGGATTTAATGTTTAAAGGAAGATGCGTCATTTGATAGTCATAAAATAAAATTGAAGACTAGATATTTTTTTTATAACAAATGTGTATTTGTTTTTTATAACTATTGCATCATAAATTAACATAGCATAAAATACAAGAAATTAGTTTTTCTATAAAATAAATAAAATTCCACGATAGTAACATTTTATATCTAATTACACAAAGTCACTGTATAGCTTCGCAAGAGTAGCATAGATGGAGCTAAGAACAATTTTCAGTTTCCCGCTCAGTCATGCACAATCAAAATTAAAATATTCGTGCAAAAATAAATGACCTTGACTCTTCCTTTGGCCAATATGTGTGCTTATATTTAAGGCACCCCAGTATATATTTGGAAATTTTTTTCTTATTAACAAGACCCATTTTAAACACTTTAATTAAAAACAAATCTTTCATCACTTTGAACATTTTTAAAAACATATGTTTGAATATTCACCTCATATATGACAATGGATGTATTCAGTAAAGCTCAGTAAATTTGTATTTGATATGTCAAATGAAATAAAGTGAATGTATTCAGATTTACTTGTAGTAATTAAAGTTCCCCATGGAAACACATGTAATATTTACTTATTAAAATGTAATAGAAATTTAAATTACAGTGTATAAGTGATTGCAGTAAATTAATACACAATTTTCACTATTCATGTTTTGTATAGCATTATTATCCGGTTAAAAAATATAATAAAAAAAAAATAACCATATCTGATTGCCTTTTCGCATAGGCTTGAATTTGTTACTCAAGTACAGAAATTTAAATCATTCATTATGGCAGCTATAAGGTGACATTTTGACAGATGACAATTCACTAAAACAAAAAAATCTGGATGTCATATTCATAATTTATTGGCAGTATGGGATATGAATTTTCGGAAATTTAGTACATTTAAATGTATTTATAACTAAATTAAGGAAGTGTTTTAATATGAGAATTGGAATAAACTAATGATTAATTATTACAGTGTAGTAAGATTTCATAAAATTAGTCAGGAACATTTTCTTAGTGGTTTTTTAAATTTTGACATGATTGATCATTAGTATATTCCAATTCGCATATTAAAACACTTCCTTAATTTGGTTATAAATACATTTAAATGTACTAAATTTCCGAAAATGTATATTCTATTATGCCAAAAAAAGTAGTAATATGACCAGCAGACCAATATTTTCTTTTACTGATTTTTAATTTTTGAAAATAGTAAAAGTTCTATTGATCTTAAATGCACTTTATCTTCGAAAATACACAGCACAGCTCTACAAAAATACTGTTTGCCTCGCTTTCACTTCAGAATTGTTATATTAATATAATATTCAATATTTTATACATTTATTTTATAACATTGTATTTGAATATTTCTATTATAGTTTTGTAAACGTTGTTGCCTAAATTGTTAACTTTTCTATTTCGCTCTTTTTTCTCTTTTATTATTTTAATGTAAGCATTTGTATACAATTTAAATATAAATTTATATCTCATGCTAACCTAAATCAAATTTTAAAATTTGTGGCGGGATGGGTCAATCCACGACTGAACATTGGTCAGATGGGATTAAGGACAAGTTAAAGAGTGTCCATATATGAACCAGCGGTTGGCACGCTTGCGGTGCTCGGCATCAGCTCGTCAGAGGGGTGGGATCTTGCTGCTTTTCCCTTGCGCACAAAATATCGTGCCAAATAATAAAAAAAAGAGAACGGTGAAGAAAAGTTATGATGACCTCGCATATCAGAGGTTAACAAGAAAATGTCCTTGATACTATTGTAGAAAATGGTAGGTGAAATGGTTGAAAATGAGAGAAAAGGAGGAATATGAACTGTATCATATGTGTGTGACATCGGTGTATTGACACTTGGAGGGACCCTCCCCTAGCAAACTGCATACGTCACCTGGTTGCACCATGACTATTCTCGCCTCCAGAATCTATGAGAATAATCCCTAAATCGCGATCACACGCACAAACTACACACTAACACATCTCAACAAATGTAAGTTATTTAACGCATCTTCTTTATTGAGAGAGAATAATACATCGATTCAAAATAAAAAAACTAAAAAAAAGTGTATACCTTAGCAATAACTCGCGTAAATAATTGCTTTTAAGATTGAAAGGCAATATAAAAAAAAAATTAATATTCTACAATCATCTTCAGGTTTTTATCATAAGATATAGTTTAAGTTGGTATAGGTATTTATGCAAGAAAATATTTTAGTAATTTAACTCTAATTATAAAGGGAAGCCAATGAAAAGATTGTTATTTATCAACGTATATGTACTCACTGATATATCCATGCATTTCGGCGATCCGGATGCGTTGAAGTTTGTGCACAAAATTCCCGCTTGTAGATCGAGTGGATTTAATGCTATTATATGTAAAAAAAAAATGCTTTTCCGTGGCTTTTATAAACAATTCAAACATAGGTATAGGTAAGATTAAATTTTAGTTTAGTATTAAGTTAAGTATGTAATTTTAAGATATTTAGATTTCATAAAAAAAAAATTAAATTTCTTAAAGCACGCTTGGCATTAACTTTAACGTATATGCATATGTGTTCTTACATATATATATGTATATATATATATATATATATATTTAGATATACTTATATAATACATATATATATGTAAGATTTGCATATCTTTATCTTTATGTACGAACACTTTTCACTGAAGGGGATTGCAGATGACGAAGCACTCCAGGTTTCACTAAGATGAGGATTGATGGAGGGATGATTTAGTGGCTGACTTTCCGATGATTTTTCAGCTGCACGATGATGGGTGGTTTGCATGCGATTGCAAGTGGGACACGTGACATTTTAATGGCACAGTTGTCTGAATTGCCCTGATTCTTTGCGATCAAGAGTAATTTTCTTCTCCAAAGATCGGGGCTTTTGAGAGCACTGTTGAAAAATTCTAGTGCGGATGCTTTTGGAGCACGTTGGTTACCAATTGGTTGCTTATTGCTGTGCTCTTTGTGTGTCCGAGTGTGGAACACATCACAAGATTACTGGCAAACTCGTAAGCTTCACAAAAGCAATCCGCAATGAGCTTTAAAAAGAAAAAGAAAATGAGGTAAAATCCACGTGTTATATGGGTTGGGGATTTTGATTCCTTCCTTTACTTTTAAATTGGCTTTTCTTTGGCCTTTTTACTTACTGGCTAGACAGTGGAATGGTGATACTTCACAAAAAAAAACTATTATATTGGGCGCTGTGCGCAGCCCAGTAAAGTAAAAAAGGGAAAAGGGCGCGCACCAGATTTGCCACCAGTATAAGTACTCTCCGTATGTCTATGTACTAGAAATGGCATAGATAGCGGGAAGCAAGCAAAAAAAAATATACTGGTTGATTGGCAGTCAAGCGCACAGCTGTTTTAAACTGGTCGAAAAACAATGTTCGTGAAAAGATCCGGTTCGTGTCCAGGAACACGCAGTCGGTCGTTATAAGTTTGAATGGGTGAAAAATTAGATTTTCTTTGGTGGAGTACGCCACAAATTTTGTATTGAATAAATAAATAAATCATTCACGATAACATTTACGTCATTATACATACTTCATTGTAATCTTTGTAAATGTTTTAAACTAAATAAATAAATATCAAATATCAAAATTGTGAGGAAAAAAAAAGAAACCAAAAAACATTTTGAGAAAATTATAGTTCTTGTTTTATTAATTTAGAGCTCATAAACTAATGCTTTCAATTTGCCCAGACGTTCAGAAACTCTTTGAAATAATACGTACTATTTTAAGTTTCCTCTTTAAATTTTTTTATTTATTTTTCGATCCATATTTAAAAAAATACCCTGGCAAAAAAATTCTGGCTTTTTTTTCTCCTTAGGCGGAAACAGACAGAGGAATTTATAAAAAAAAAATGCTTTGCGACCTGCCCAATTTCATATCATAAAAAAATCTTCAATTATGAAACTGGCTTCTTTACATTTACGGTGAAGATTCATATTATTTTAGGATGAAAAAAAGTATTCCCTCATATATTTGTTTGAATATCGCCTAAAGATGAATGTATTATTTTTTAATACAGCAATTATTATATCAAATTATTTGTTGGCAATAACCATTATACATTTTTTTATTGTTGGTACCTCAACAATTTTTGAAATTGTATGAGTTTATTTGTGTAACTTAAATCTAGTTCTCGATTTCTTAAGTTTTGTTTTATTATTTAATAAATCAAAGCAATCCAAAATATTTCAATATTGTTTTACAATTTAAGTTCTTTATTTTATAACTAGTTTCTGCTGAACGAGTTTCTACTTTCCAGTGCATTTGCTAGATGCATTATATCTGCGGTGTATGTTTCATTTTGGCCATTTCCGTGTTGGATTAGATTCTATTTCCGGCATCTTCGTTTTTGGTTTGTCGGCGAGGTCGGTGAGAAATCGTGGTGAATTGACGAATTTACCCATACTTTTTTAAAAATATGATAGTATGGGTAAATTCGTCAATTTTCTGGAATTTTTCTGGAATTTAGCTTGTAGGCAGAGTGTTTTCCACTGGAAAGTTTGGTATCTCTTTGCTTCTATCATCTCTGGCTGCTTGGCTGTGAATCATAGATTCCATTTATTTAAACTTTTCATACCGAGTGGAATAGCATACCTCATCGTTTTTGTGCTTCCAATTCCCATCGAATGCGCCGATTCAAACAGAAGTTCTTCTGGCTCCTGGCCTAGGGTCCGGCACGTAGCATATAGGACTTAAGACGCCTCCTTGGTGCACACCGAATTTGATTGGAAACTCTTCGGCTACTGAATATAGATTCTATTTCAACTCCATATCCTAACTCGATCAGATTCAAATCAGTAATGCAAATACTTAGATACAAAAACACATTGAATACTGCAATGGCATGTCCTGGGCAATGCTGACTTTGTTTGATTCTATAAAAAAGCAAATTTTGTAAAATTTAATCATTTTGAAGCGACAGATAGATAAATCTTCTAAAATGCACAAAAATTGTGGTTAAGGTATGCTCGATTTTCCTTTACTGATCGTCAAAATCATACATGTTGTGTAAGTGTTACTGTAATTTTTCTTCCCAAAATCCTTGTCCCCAAATAAGGAGACAAAAATGTTTAGTAAATTGTACGATTTGTAGTCATATTTTTTATATTGCTCATATCTCAGAAAACCTAGGGATATGGCTTTCGGCTTGAAAGATGCGAAATTTTAAGCTCTAAATATAAACCTAACTTTGGTTTAAGGTCAAATAATTAAATTTGGTGTTTTTCTTGGACTCAAAATCTATTTTGCTTGCAACGGACTGCTTGCGGATACTTAAAATAAACAAAACTTTTTACATTTTCTTCAGTTATTTGCTATGTTTGTTTTTCCAAGCACTTTTTAGCTTCGTTTTATTGTTAGAGTTTGCGGCCACAGTTGCTGATAACTGTGGAATCAATTAATTTCATCTGAAGTAGTCAAAAGTAAACAATTCCTTCGGCTGTCGTGTTATGGTGAAATTTGGCTTATTAAATAAAGTTTGTTGCGGAATATTTTCTCGCAACAAGGGCCGCCTTCTATCCCTCTTTTTTTTACAAATCCCTTATTGTCTTGGGTGGCATCTCCAAGGTCATAGGAAAGCGGATGGCAACCAGGGTACCATCAGCCTTAGGGCCACTTCCCACCAACCTTGAGGATACCACCCACACAGGCACTTATCACCCCTCAACCCGTTCGACACAGACGGTCGGTCCAGGGGGAAAATCCATCGAGACCCACCCGGACGAGGGTTCCGTTTAAACTATGAATTGCTCAGGACGGCGATAAAAGCCGTGACCGAGTACGTAAGCAGACGGCCGAAAATCAATAAAACGGCCCAGCACTTCAAACACCGCTCGCAGAACATTTGCGCCAGGTGTCCAACAATTGAGGAGCACGAGTGGACGGCTCAAAGTCAAATGCTCCAAACAAACAATTGCGAAAGAACTACCACAATCCCGGTAGGGAGCAATGTTCGATGCGGGAGGAGGTGAAGATCTCTTTCGCTACCCCGTCGGGGGAGCACCGGACGAGCAACAGACCCTCAAATTGAAACCACGCAGCACCAACAACAACAACATTAACATAAAAACACAATACCAATGCGAAATGCGACACAAGTCAGCAAAACACCAGGAGACAATACCAAAACGAAAACAAACAGTGGAAAAGACGACTGACCTGCTTTCGGCAAGATCCCTCACCCTAAAATCTAGACGGAATCCCACCAGACAGTTTAAATGTCGCGATTTTTGATAAAACTGACACCACCCCTTGGTTTTTTCCTGGGACTTTGGTAAATCCGATTCCAATCGGTGGATGGGCTATTTGTTTGCTCCTGCTCACGTGTAATTGAGTTCTTAACTGGCCCGATCAAAGGGTGAATTAGATTTGGATTATTTTGTTTGCTTACCATTTTCACTTGGTTTCAGATCTCCAAAGGAGATAAATTATTCTATACCAATTAAAGGTTTCTTTTATATTTCTTCAATTATTATCCCGCGAAATTGCGATAATTTTCGTAAACACTTGTTTACGTTTTGATATTATTTGTTTTCGCAACGATCAAAACGAAACCAAATGAATCGTTCATAAGAATCAATACCTAAGCTAAGGGTTTGTTCCAGGTCGAACGAGGTTCCAACACTTAACCTTAACCTGGCTTTTCCAGTAACGAAAGCCTAGCAACCGTGTTTATTAGATTACCTTAAAACACCTCTCAGAGGTTGCTTAGTTAAACAATGCGTAAGTATTTACGCAACCTTTACGCATTGCTGAAATTCTGATTTATAAACGATTTTCTTCTGTGTTTTAACTAAACGAGGTTTGTGTCTAAATAAGTGAGGCCACTTAAAAAAACTATTACAAAAACATAAGATTCTACTACATTTTGCTTTAAAGGTGCAGAAACTCAAAATTTTTATTTACATTGCGTAGCGGCAAGGACTCCAAAAAATAAAGGAAAAAGGTCGTAAAATTGGGACTACAATTTTCTTATGAAGTAAATATATGATCAATTATACGATTTACATTGTCTCGGGTTAATTTGTTGACTAAAGAAGTTAATTAAATCGATATCTTTCACAAAAGCCGCATTTAAAATGGCAACTTTTTTGTTTTAACGAAAATATAAAAATGACATTTGCAATCAAAAACACCTTACCTTACGCAACCTCTAAACGCAAATTTTAACGTTTAGGTTACGCATCGCTTAAGCTACGTTGCTTAAGTATTATAAATAATGTTTTGCTACGTAAGGGCAGTTTAAGTATTGCGTAAAGTTACACTGGCCTTAAAATATGTTTATAAATAAGGCTGTAAGTTTATGGGTGTAAGAGTGAAAGTGTGAGAGAGAAACGGTGTCTCCTGTTGGTTCGCTCGTATGTAGGGAAGGTAGTGGGATATGGCGGACAATCTCCAACACACAGATGAGTAATTATACAGATAGTCGACTGAGAGGATATTTGGCTCTCCCGCCTATCGTTTTTTATTTGCTTCAAAAAGGCACAGTACTGTGTTCGTATATGTTTTTACATGCAAATCAAATTGAGCCAGCTCACGCACACAATAGCAGTTCTGCGCCTAAGAATCCATTTTGGAAAAGATCTCATGTTGACATATTAAAAGTCAAAACTGGGCTGTGTCCGATAACATCGTAATAACATGCGACGATTTATAATAAATTTGCAACAGAATAACATTTTTGTGAATGTTTTTAATTATTATGTAAACTAAAATAATAGTTTTACCAAACAAGCATATTTTTGGGTAAACATTTTTAAGCAGTTTCGTAAATATTTTGGCAGTTGTGCAAGTTAAACATAAAATAAGGGTTATCATAATTTGTTTGCCAGTAGTTAAACTAATTTAGCAGTTTTAAAATGTCATTAATAATAAAATAATTTTGGTGGTTGACTTATCGAATGTCGAGTGAAATAATTAAAATCAAATAATTTTTAAACGAATGGTTTAATAAATATTTCAGCAGTGAATTAATATAAAGCTCAATGAATGAAATTAATAAGTAACGCCTGATTAGTTAACTGACCATTTCAATAATTTAACATGGTATAACATAAATTCACTGCTATTTTATTCACTGCTATTTACTATTCCAATTCAAAGATAAGAAAGTTATTAAATTTGTTAAACATGATGAAATAAATTTAATAACGTTGTTATCTTGGAATTGGAATACTCAAGTCTACATTTTGTGTTTTAAAATGCATTTAAAGTTATTTTGTCGCATATGTCTCATACGAACGTTCCGAATATATTTATAAATATATTAAACTTTTATATGTTCAATAAAAAACATTACTATTAACTATAAATATTTTACGACCATACATTCCTAATTTAGTAATTTTCATGCAATAATAAAATAATATATACATTTTATCTCACTCTAATAACCTAAATGGAAAAAATATAACAACCCAAGTATGTTTATTTTAAGGCAGATAAAAAATTGAGAACTATTTCTTATAAACACAAAAATTATTCGAATTTATTATACAACTTCATTATTTATTATATACCTAACTATTTTTTTTTATAAACATTAAAATATCAATTAAGCTTGAACTACGTTAACTCAATACTTCGCAGCACTTCACCAACACATCCGCTTTAATCAGCTGTTTTTTGTTGCCATTTGTAATTCTTGCAAAACAGCCCGCGCTAATGACATATTTTTGACACATCAACCCCTCCATACTTTATTTGGCTGGCTCACACGTATTCACAGATAGAACATTTGAGAGAGGATTTTTTCTCCATTTTTAAAAATTTTTTGCGGGTTCAAAGGGACAGACGTATGCTGAGTCGACTATCTGTATAATTACTCATCTGTGCTCCAACACACTACCAATGTAACATGAATTTAAAATGAAGAGCTGGAAAACGTAGTTTTTTAATTTTTACTTAAGGCGTCATAACTTTTTTTGGGGCTTATAAAATCACACGATGCTGCTCACATTTTTTGTGTAATTAAATTAATTCTACAAAATATGTCAAGTGGATTTTCTGGCTATATTTAATATTTCCGAAGTTATATCATTTATTGTAAATAGTTATACCTCAAAATAGTAATTTTGACTTTACCTGGATATAACTTGAGTTGGGGTGATGATAGAACCCTCCACTGTACCACATTTTTCGTGCCTGATCTTTAGTACTATCTATCCATATGGGCATTTTTTTTAATAAAGCAACCAAAAATATAGATAAATCAATTTTGCTCTATGTGCGAACTAAATTTGGATGCTTATGTTTCGCACAATACTGTATATAGTGATCGTTAGTATTAGAAAGTGGTGGTAGAATTGGGTCTGGTTGGGTTCAGGCCATAAATTTTTCCCTAGAAAAGAAGGGACTAGCGACCCCTTTTAATCCCTAATTTTTTTTTAATTTTCGGTATTAATTTCGTTGGGAATTGCATATTCTACAGAATTCGTATATCTTTCACTTTCAACCGTCAAACCGATAGTGGAGGAAAACGCGGCATAAGCTAAGTACTTAGGTACTATTGAACTCACCCCTCGTCTGAACTGCCGGGAGAATAGCCATTCTGGCCATTGTGAGATAAATTTCTGACAGTTCGCGACTTTTTCAAATTTAGCATTATTTAAAGTTTCAGATTTTTTAACTTTCTCGTATACATTAGTATACTAAAGAAAAAGTTATTGCGATCGTGCGAAAATTTCGAACTAAAACTGAGTATGAGGGATGATATTACGAGAAGTCAAAAAAAGTGGGTCCGACAATGCCGTCCGTCGGTCTGTCTACCTGTCCGTCTGTCCGGGCACCGTATGACGAAACTGTTCGACGGATTTGCTTCAAAGTTCGTATATAAGATATTTTGGGTTACATATTGGGGCATCTTTTTAGTTTTTGCTTTATCGTTTGAAATAAGGGTAGCTGCCATACAAATATTTTTTTGGTGAAAATCACTTATCACTATTTTTCTTAAAAGTGGTTTCAAGGATTTCGGTCTATTTTTGTACTAAGGATGTTTGGGATAGGGCCAACAATACTGCATACTCAGTTTTTGGAAAAAAAAATCTATTAAGAGTAATTTATAAAACCGCCAATATCTCGAAAACTAACAAAGGGAATTTCAAAAAATTTTACTAATTTTTTTATACTATAAAGTCAAACAAATTTGCATACTTCGTTTTTTGAAATAATTTTTTTTTTTCATAAAACGATTTTGTTAAATTTAAATTAAATTCGTTTTCTCAAAAACGGCTCTAACGATTTTAATAATTTTTTGAATTTTGAACAATTATGTTGAATGTATCCATTGTGCGAGATTACATCAAAATTGTAGGTGCCGTTTTTGAGAAAATCTAATTTTTCAAAATCTCAAAAGTGATTTAAATAAATTTGTAACTCTTCATTTTGTGATTCAAAAACGCATCTTATGTACCTAGAAAGATTCGTATGATGCAATCGCGCACTTTATTTTGTGTGTTTTTTTTAATATTTAATATAGATTTCGCGTCGAGAATTTATTGTATCAAATTTAAGTTGCGGGTGCAGTGTCTTGGTAGTTAAGTATGTTGGGCCACTTCGGAATTAACGTTCAACTGTAGGTTCCTTCCTTTGGGTCATGTATGGGCCGTTTACGCCTAATATTAATTGTATTTTTTTTTTAGAGGAAACAACTTGTAATCAAATTGTTTTACACTTTCTCACATAATTGGCTTAAAGGCAATTTGCCAATTTTGAGAAATGACTTAGCCCGATTTCTTTCCAATTTTCGATGACTTTTTCCAAAATTTTTGACCATTTTCGGCAAATGGTCAATCATTTCAGGGTTATCGGCGTAGACTATCGACTTCACTTATCCCCACAGAAAATAGTCAAGTGGCGTTAAGTCGCACGATCTTGCAGGCCTATTCACGAGTCCGTAACATGAAACTATGCGGTTACCAACCGCTTCCTTTAATAAATCAATTGCGGGACGAGCTGTGTGACATGTTGCCCTGTCCTATTGTAACCACAGCTCCTGCACATGAAGGTTGTTCAATTGATAAACGAAAAAGTCAGTAATAATGGCTCTATAGCAGTCACCATTGACTGTAACATTCTGGCGCAGCAATGACTTCTGTACTTCTGTACGACGTCCACAGATGAGGAATTAACCAGATAGTCAACTCAACCCGCAAAAAATATTTAATAACGGCCGCAAAATCCTCTCTCAATTTTCCCATCTGTGAGTACGTGTGAGCCAGACACATGAAGTTAGATCTAATTTACTAGATTACACGCCAAAAATAATTGTGGGGAGTTTTGCAACATATCCAAATCGCAACAACAA
Organism: Ferdinandea cuprea; assembly: GCA_963576555.1. Taxonomy (NCBI): domain Eukaryota; kingdom Metazoa; phylum Arthropoda; class Insecta; order Diptera; family Syrphidae; genus Ferdinandea; species Ferdinandea cuprea. The sequence continues at coordinate 11,876,333 of OY754959.1, forward strand.
AACATCTGGTCACGTCGGATGTGTTGGGAAATAGGAAATGCTGCGAAGTGTTGAGTTTATGTGATTCAACTTTTATAGCTATTTTAATGTAAATGTTTATAAAAAAATTAGTTACTCAATAAAGTTGTTACAATTTAGTTGGAATATTTTTGGCGGTTATAAGAAATAGTTCTCTATTTTTTATCTGCCTTAAAATAAATATTCTTGGGTTGTTATACTTTTTCCATTTTGGTTACTAAAATGAGATAATGCATATTTCATTGTATTGTTGCATAAATATTACTAAAGTAGTAATGTTTGGTTGTAAAATATTTGTAGTAAATATTTTGCAATATTACTATATATATATATAAATATATATATTAAATTCTTTGATTGTTTTATTATTTATTTATTATTTGATGGTTTTTATTCAATATATGATAGTTTAATGAATATATGTACATATTCCGGTAGTTGAGTACAACTCATAAATAAGCATGCACATTATGTTACATATATATATTGAATTAATTAGCCACTCTTTTAAACAGAGGACTTCATTTGTCAAGTTATAATGTTCAGTAATTCTTTTTAAATTTTTTGTATGAAAATAAACAAATAATTTACTACTACTACTAGCAAGTGATTGCAAATGTTGTTAAAAAAGTGTTTTTACGTACCAAAAATAATATTTTGAGAGGATTTGGATCACGTTATATTAAAAAGCATTTTAAACCAGAGCCCAATTGTGTAATGCAACGTTTCCACCAAGCACTAAACCGAGATTAAGGTTAGTCTGCCCTTAATCCACTTTAAATCTGAAGATTAACCATACCAATTTTAATCTGCTAAACACAAGATTAAAAACAAATCTAAGTTATAAACTTCGTTTGCATGAAAATTCGGGTTGCGAACACACTCTATACGACTCTACACTACTCTCCTACTCTCAACATGTCTCATATTTTTATTGAATTGCAATTTTGTTCCTTCTAGCTACCCCAATATAAATTAAGCACTGACGGCGATGTTTTCTGTATATGCGACCATTAAAACCTTGATATTGGTTTGAAGAATAAAATGGCGTGCTAAAAATATTTTCATTCTTTTTACAGATTTTAATTTTATTTTCGCTTAGTTTGACGTTCAAGAAAAAAACATCTATTCTCTTTTGAAATGTCAATTACGTCCTCAATTTTAAAGCAAAAATGCGATAAAGAGAGCCAAACGTCAGATTAATCTATTTTCTTCGGTGGAAACGCTGAAAGATTAATTTTTAATTTTTTGTGCTTAATCTGGGTTTATTAACGTAGCATAAAAGTACTAAAGTTCTTCAATATAACCATCCATAACAAAATCCGTCTTTCTAAAGTTATACTTAAATTTATTGTAAGACGAAAATGCATGATGAACTTACATATTATATATTAGTCACGTTAATCAAAATTATTTTGATTATTTTTCATTAAAAATTAGAATAAATTGGTTAAAACTTACCTTTATTCTCAATATTATAATATTTTGTTATATTATTAGTTGTGTGGTAAGTATGTTTTTATAAATCCATATTCACCGCATATTGTGCATGTTTATTTTACACACCCAAATTATGAGGTGTAATTTGCTGAAATTCATCAACTGTTCCCAACTTCTTGCTATAAAAAAATGACATTTCATGGCTGCGGCCATTAGCCCCATGTAATTTGATTCATGTGTGCGTGATTCCCATTTGATTTGCACGTAATAGCCCATATAAGTGCAAATTTTGTGGGGCTTATCAGTTCGACTTAGCTTGTAGGCAAGCTGAGAGATTCGCTCTCGAGTTGACTATCTGGTTAATTACTCATCTGTGACGACGTCTCTGTGGATGCGTATTATCATTTAGAGTAAACGTGGTGCGAAAACGTTCCACAGTTAATCGAATTAATTGCTCTCATGGACGATTGTATTGATCGTAAAATGGGCGTAGTGCGCGATACGTCTTTCGAACAGAATCATGATTTTCGAAATAAATTTGCACAATTTGGATGCGTTGTTCAGACATCAGTCTATTCATTTTTAGATGCCAAATCAAACTAAAAATAAATCACTTGACAGCTGACTGGCGGCCATTTGCCAATTAAAATAGTGTTGCCAACTTAAAGCTTCATACCTGTAAAAAACTTTACTTATATTCCAGTTATATTTGTTTAATATTTGTATAAACCAACACTTGCACTTAGTGATGAGCCTATTTCAGCTCGTGATATTTGCTTGCATTAAGTACTCCACGACACTCTGATAGATCTGATAGTGAGCGTCTTAAGTGCTCTGCTAATTATGGCTGTACTTGATTATCTTCTTTAAGGGAAAGTTATTATTTGTAGATGATGGAGCCATACTAAGCGGAAATCAAACTTCCCTGGAACGAGCACTTGTGTGGATGTTTTGGAAAAGAATGAGTATCGTATTTGCTGAAAAAAAAACGTATCTGGACGGACTATTCTCTGACCCACTCTGGCTCACTCCGAACTATTCCAGAATATCAAATATCTGGGATCTATAATATCAATCATCATGAAAGCTCATAACAAGCATGTGCTGCTATCTTCTGAAACGGATAAATTTCCCTCAACTAAGGATCACACCGCGTTTACAGTGTGATATGGGGGAATTGATTGCAGCTGTAATAATATAGAATATAAGTCCACAAAGCTCGCTACTGATAATTATTACAAAAAACATAAGTTTTGCATCTAAAAAAAAACAACAATCTACAAACCGATAGACAAAAAGACCACATATTGTGGCTTTCGTTTTAAAATCCAAAAAAGCTTTCATGCTGCACATACTCGTACTCATCAATATTATCTATTTTAGCTCACATTTAAAATCAAAAATTCGAGCCACAATTTCAGTTGCACTTCAGCAATCGTTCGTAGGAGACATGCTTCTCAAACCAGTAAGGTGTATACCTCTTGTTTTTAACAAGTCATTATCAACGCAAGCAGCTAACTTGAAAGTAAATACGCAGACAGTAACAGTAATCAAGCTTATCAGATTCTAATTAAAATTCTCTTTTTAAAAATTTAAGTTAGAAACGCAGCATTCTGCAGAATGGACGAATGCACAATCGTATGATGACATACCCGGGCCAACGAAGTATGCACTCGTTCGAGGATTTCTGCCAGGAGGCAAACATCACAACAAATCATTCACGGACTTTCTTCTGAACTCTCGTGCTCAGTATGGCGACATATACCGCATCCCGGGACTTTTTGGAAAGAAAGACTTGATACTTACCTTTAATGCTGAGGATTTCGAAAAAGTCTTCCGCACTGAAGGTGTTTGGCCGACCAGACCTGGATTTGATTCTCTGAAGTACTATATGGATAAACATCAAACAGATTTGTATAAAAGTGCCCCAGGACTTGCCGCTTCGTGAGTATTTGTGTGCTTGTTGTAGTCCATTACCATTAAATCATCACTTTGTAGCCGGGGCAAGGAATGGGGAGACTTTCGCACTACTGTCAATCCTGTGATAATGAAGCCTCAAAATGCCCGAACCTATGTTACTCCCATTCAAGAGGTCAACTCAGAGTTTCTTCAGAGGTAAGAATGTGCATCTTTTTGTGTTAAGAACAATTTATTTATTTTTTCGTTCATAGGATTCGTGAAATACGGGATCCCGTCACCCATGAAGTGCCAGATAATTTCTTCGACGAAATCGGCTCACGTTCGAATCAGTCGCCGTAGTGGCGCTGAACAAACAACTTGGATTGATTCGCAAGAATCGCGACAGAGCCGATGCTAAGGATCTTTTTGCAAGCCTTCAGCTGTTCCAAGATCTCATGTACGATCTGGATATTCAACCTTCTATTTTTAAATATGTATGGACTCCAACCTACGGGAAATTTAAGAAGGCGCTCGATTATATTTATGGCACAATAACTCAATATGTAAACGAAGCAGTTGAACGTTTTGAAAATGAAAAGCGAGCGAACCTTGATGACAGCGAACTTAGTATCTTGGAAAAACTCATTAAGATTGATAAGTCTACAGCTATAGTCATGGCTCTTGAGCTCCTTATAGCTGGTGTCGATACGACTTCATCGACCATTACGGGCGTCCTTTTGGAAGTGGCGAAGCATCCTGAAAAGCAAGCGGTTTTGCGAGAAGAAATTCGAAAATTTCTACCCGAAAAAGATTCCACATTCACCGTTGACTCGATGAATAACCTACCGTATTTGAGGGCCTGTATCAAAGAGGGTATGCGCTTGCATCCAATTGGCCCGGGAATTCCGCGTCTTACTGGCGAAGATATAACATTGCGAGGCTTTCAAATACCAAAGGACACTGAAGTGATGGTCAATTTTAACCTGTTACTAAAGGAAGAGCGCTACTTTCCCAGGCCAAATGAATTCCTACCAGAGCGATGGATTCGTGATGGACCAATGGAACATGATATTCAGCCTTTCTCCTTTATTCCATTTGGATTTGGTCCACGAATGTGTGCGGGAAGGAGAATTGTCGATCTAGAATTGGAGGTCAATGTGGCGCGATTGGTTAGGAACTTTTACATTGAATTCAATTATCCAATTGATAATGCCTTCAAGAGTTATTTTAGTAACACGCCGGCTATTCCGTTGAAGTTTAAATTTACCGAAGTTGAAAACTGAAAGCAGTATATTTGTTTTTAATTTGGAAAATTGTCTTGATCGCTAAATAAATAAAATTGGGTTAAAAAGATTAAGTTGGTTGTTGTTGATTTTTGATTTGTGAGAGCTACACTGGCACCTATTTGTAGCAACAAGACTCTGACGTTTACAGGATTTATTTTAAATGAGTATACGCCTTGCGTAGCGTAGTTAATCATTTGTCTTGTTTTTTTTATTTACCGTCCGTAAATGTATCTGGAAAAGTTAAAAGGTGTGTTATTGCTCCTTTCTTTGTTCCCACTGCAAAATAACATTCGGGCAGTAATATTACACAAATATTATTTAAGCAATAGATGCACGTTGTCGTACTAAATCTGACGGGATCTATTCGATTATTGTGATACGTTCAATCAAAAGAAGCCAATCACAATCGTAATTCACATTGACTGAAAAGCACGGAAAATCTTCTTCTTCTTTGCTCCTTTTATCATGCGATCCTACGAGTTTCGATGGTAGGTACATATCACTAATAGACGTATTGGAATTTGATTATTTTCTGTGTTTATACCCTATCCTAAGGTTATATTAATTTTGACACATAGTTCGTAACACCGCTAAATATTCGTCGCAGACCCCTAAAAGTATACATGTACATGATCAGGACCAAAATTTGGGAATGTCCGTCCGTCCGTATCAACTTACGCCTTAAATTAATGCTAGGAAGCTAAAATTTGGAGCATATACCTCCTAGGGTCCCGAAATGGTAAAGTGTTACATTTTTTTTATTGACACACCCACAGTGTAGAAAAAACCGTTTTGAAGCCGTAGTTGAAGCGATAGTCTGTTAGAACCTTTACAAAATATTTATGCACTGAACTCTGTCACAAGTTAGCCATATAAAGTTGTTTGCCACACCCACTTTTTGGGGACGTTTTTTTTTTTAAAAATATTTTTTTTTTATAAATTTCATAGAATGAAATAAAATGCTATCCATCATGTGCTTAATGGTTTTTTCCTTGGGGCATATATGGATATGGATTGGTTATCATACTGTTTGCCCCAAGGAGACTGTAGACTTTCCTTACGCTTTTTTACAAATCTACAATGTGGTTTCCAGATCAAACTTAATGTTAGCCTTAGGCTAAAGGCTAAGGTTTTGAATTGACTACCAAGTTAGCAGAGTAGCAAAAGCGGAAAAATATTAAGCGACAAGTGGCCATTTATTGAGCTGTAAATTTCAAGCTATATATTGTAAAATTGTCGCTGATCGTGCTGATCGGTACACAAAACTAATAGAATAGAATTGAAAGCTGAGTCACGGCGCTCAGCGACTAAGCCTAAGGTGTTTGAAGGTCTGTACACGCTAAAAACCCTATAAATATTTATCGCTCGTGCGGAACATTCTTGAATATTGCTGCGTTATATGGAATTCCTATGATCAGACTAGGATAAAATCTGGAATTGAGAAAGTACAGAAAAGATTTACTAAGTTTGCTTAGCGTTGATTAAGCATGCGCAGGATTTTGATCAGGGAAGGGCAAACTCATTCAGGAACCAATTTGTTTCTAATGTATCTAAAGGGTGTTTTTCTTAGAGGTTGGTTTTTCGAATAGAGATAAAACTGACATTTTGTGGTCAAATCTGGCAACTCTAATGTCATATATGTTTAGTTTGGTTGCCATTTCATCATGAACAGGTTGACAAATGAACAACGCTTGCAAATCGTGCAAATTTATTTCGAAAATAATGTTTCAGTTCGCGAAGTCTACCGCAAGCTCCGTTCATTTTATGATCGACATAATCGTCCATCAGAGCAATTAATTCGGTTAACCATGGATCGTTTTCGCACTACGTTTACTCTATGTGATAAAACGCATCCGCAGAGACGTCGAACAGTGCGTGTTCCAAAGAAACAATTGCCGCTGTAGAGCAAAGTGTTGAAGAAGACCCGAATGAATCGAGCAATTGGAGTTTTGTCCATCAACTTTATGGAAGATTTTGCGCAAAGATCTCTTCTTACGGCCTTACAAGATCCAGCTCGTGCAAAAATTAAAGCCGCGAGACCATGAAATGCGTCGTGATTTTGGTGTATGGGCCGAAAATGAGATTGATATCGATGACGATTTTCATCGTAAAATTTTGTTCAGTGATGAGGCTCATTTTGGGTTGAGTGGCTACGTCAACAAGCAAAATCGCCGCATTTGGAGTGAAGAGAATAACCATGAGACCCTTGAAACGCCATTACATCCACAAAAACTGACTGTTTGGTGTGCTCTATGGGCTGGTGGAGTCATTGGGCCATACTTCTACCGAAATGATGCTGAAGAGTCAGTTACCGTTACTGGAGACCGTTATAAAGCCATGATAACCGACTATTTAGTTCCCGAATTGGATGGCATAAATGTAGATGAGATGTGGTTCCAACTAAACGGCGCTACATGCCACACAGCGCACGTCACAATCGATTTATTGAAGGAAACATTCGATGAGCGCATAATTTCGCGGAATGGACCTGTCAATTGGCCACCAAGATCGTTTGATTTGACACCATTGGATTATTATCTTTGGGGATATGTGAAGTCGCTCGCCTATGACAACAAACCAGAAATGTTAGGGGACTTGGAAGCCCACATTTGTGGCGTTATTGCCGACATACAGCCCCAAATACTTGAAAAGTGGTTGAAAATTGGACCCCTAGACTTGTCTTTATTCGAACCAGCCGCGGAGGCCACATGCCTGAGATCATATTCAGATATTAATGGCATAAAATTATCCATCCAATAAAGTCATATTGATGGACATTAAGATGATTTTCTTGTGTTTTATTTCAATTCGAAGTTCTATACTTCTAAAAAAACACTCTGTTTGTATAAATAGGTACTGATTTTTGAGTACTTATCTTTATACCTAATTTAAAAAAAAATTGCATGAACACAAAAAAATATTGCGTTAATATTGCAGTTGCGGGCACACTTGCAAATAACTATACAATAAATTAATATCTTCTGAAGTACTATAAACTTATGTAAACAATTACTCTGGGCGTCGTGTTGTGGTGAAATTTAGCTTTTTAAGCCAGCTGCTAAAATGAAAAAGCTTTCAAAGAAATAACAAAACGCCTACATGACAAAAACAGTATCTATGTATGTTTCTCCAGCGGAATAACTCTTTTTTGTTGTTTATTTACTATTTTTTCTGTTTTGCTTTGCTATATGATGTACTTCAAATGCATGTGTACATATTATTGTGTTAGCAATTTCAGACGGTCATAATTTGAGTATGCTTTAAACATGCATAAGCATAATTCTAGAGGTGGCAATTATCCACATTTGATTCTGTATAATTGAACGACGCAGCATTCGATAGCATGTTACTCCACGAAGAATATCCAAGTGCTCCATCGAAATATCGGAAAGATTGTTCCTCGGAGATTTAGCAGAGGATGTAAAAGATTGCTTTACTTTCACGAATAAAAATGAATACTTTCATTTTCGCTGCAAATGAATAAATCAACGGATGTTGCAGTGTTTGCAAATCGAATAGTGTTTGTGCGTTACCAATACCTAAAGTTGCTTGCTTTGCTGCAAGCCGTGCCGACTACTGGAAGTGGCGTTATCTGCAGTTATCATCAGGACTATATGTATGGCGTGATACAAAACATTTCTGCAATTTTCCAACAATGAAGGCAGAACATATCCTGTCGCATTCGATGTTAAACAAAATTTTATCTATGTCGGTGACATGATGTCTGGCACAAATTTAAAAGCAGCCTTGCAACCTTAGAAGGCATTAGGATTCCTCGATGGATGGGAACAGACAATACTCAGAAAATGGAATTGCTTGATTTTGGCGACTCATCAAAGCAGTAGTTTACTTAACAATCAAATTATGTTGATAACAGCGAAAACTAAGGTGGCGGCACCCATCAGACAGAAAATTAACCTTTCCAAATTGGAACTTTGCGGCGCTCATTTGATGCCGAAAATTCTTAAGAAACTCAAACGGAATTTTCACTCACATGTGGATGGGATATTTCCCTGGACTGACTCTACAATTTCCCCTATCCTGGATTAGAGGATGTCCATTCAAATGGCAAACCTTTGTGGCAAATAGGGTTTCCCAAATTCAGGAAGTTACTGATCCAAGTTCTTGGAGATACATAAGATCAATGACTGCGCATTCAGAGGTATAACACCAGATCAATTAAAAGGTTCACTCATTATGGTGGACCTGGTCGTGAATGGCTAAGGAACCACAGCTCTGCTTGGTCTACGTCGATCTGATTGGATACTTCTAGCAAAGCACGTGGAACTGCCTCGAAAACTCAAATAATCGGTATGTTGCCTAACCCAAGGGTGACTCCATCAAAACCATTCGCACACACTGGGATCGATTTTGCTGGACTTATTCCAAAGGACGAAGAAACCGTACTATAAAAGGATATATTGCGCTATTAATACGTTTGGCTACTAAGGTAATTCATATTGATTTAGTTAGCAATCTTGCGACTGAAGCATTCCTAACAGCTGTTAAACGTTTTGTGTCACGAAGAGGTCTTTGCTGGCACTTCTATAGTGACTGCGGAACGACATTCGTCGGAGCTGAATAAAGGGCCAACCTTAATAGACTTAAGTGGAATCAACCTTATGTCGAGACCGAATGAAAAGTCCATTCAATTTCTCTCAATATCTCTCAAAAGTTGTAGTTACCCATAATGAACTTAAACAAAATTAAGCAAATCAATCAAACTGTCAAAAATTTTATATTCGAGCAAAGGAAAAATGTGGAAAATTCACTTTTAAACTACCATAATTCTTTCTTACAAAGCATTTAAAAAATTAAGTGACAATATAAAGTGATGTAATGTAAAAATATATTCATAACTTAATGTTTTTTTTCTGTGGTGTCAGTTGTCAAATTTCCTTACTGAACGTCCCATTTAATATAGACTCCCTTAAACTCACTCAAGTCAACGAAAATTTGACGAAATTGAGCATAAACCCATTATGGTCATGCTGTACTGTTTACGAGTATTTAGATATTTTATTAAGCTAGCTTAAGCTCATGAAAGTCTATTATGGTTGGCCCTTAAGGCTGAAGATGACGCTGCTGAGAAACTTATTTCAGATGGGGTTGCATGAAAGGACATTTTCTTGTGGGATCCGCAGTAAACACATTGCCTGAGTCCACCTTGGATCAAAGTCGAAGCTATCGTTCTCGTTGGTTGTTAGCACAGAAAATGTCACAAAATTTCTGCAAAATTAGATTAAATTTGGGAAACTAAGGCTGCCAAATATCTTCAACTTTACCCAGGAAAAGACAATGAAGCTCGGACTGTTACAATTTTTAGTAATAAAAAACTTGTAAAAACACATAACACATTATGTCCCCTTCCCATTGAATCAATTATGAATGAAATAACAGATCCAGAAAGTCAACAAGAAACTGAAAACCACATTCAGCGTAGATCGCCGAGAAATAAGACGACTTAACGTGATTTACATCTTGGACAAAGCATCAAAAGCGCATATAATCGAGAAAGGAAAATAAAACGAGCTGTAGATAAGCCTAATAAGGTGGTTATTTATCACCAGTTTGTGCCAGCATATGCGACATTAGCACAGCTGAATTCTCTACTTAATATTCTGACAGATCTACATCATGCCAAAATTAAACCTCTGCTGATCACTATAGACCAACTCAGATCCCAGCTGATGTTGATAAGAAGCCACTTGCCTCCACAGCTAGCTGTAGCAAAAGACGAAATGCATTCGAGTTTGCTAGGACTCCACAAAAAGTTTAACGCAAGGCCAAAATAACTGATCGGAATTTAATATTCGACTTAAGAGTTCCTTTAGTTAATACAGAAGATTTTGAGGAGGTCAAAATTGCCAAATCAGGCAATAAAGTGTAGTGCCAAAGTTGCTAGCTAACTAGGCTGGGCTTGATGCCGCTTAATCCATTCGAAATGACACCCGTTCCGAATCAGCATAACAATGTGTTTATAGAGCCATCGTTGAATCTGCTGCAAGAAGCCTTCTACAGACTGACAACTAAGGAACATAAGAATCAGCTAAAACTATCAATGCAGCCAGCAACATCCGATATTCAATCGTTTATGGATTTACTAACTCATGCGGAGAAGCTGTCATCACTCTGCAACTTGCGCAGTATCAAACCATGTCCTATATGTTCAGCTAGGCAATGGGAACAGCTGGATTTACGTCTTGGGCAGGATGATGCATACCTTCAACATAATTTGTGGCAGAAAAATGTGTTAAATATCACTGCAAAATGACGGTATATTAAGATTTTAGTCAAAATGTATCCTTAACCATGATACGGTCAGATTGTCAATCCATCTCTAATATCAATGCAGCACTCATTCCACTTGCAAATCTGACAGCGCTGCTGTCTGCAAGTACTAGAAACACTTCAAAAATGACGAGCTCGTACCAAGTACTTTAACAATACATCCAATAGAGGTCCAGTAATATACCAATCCCGGCAAATTGGCGTTTTACTGTCACCGATTTTAGTGTGGCTTGAAGGTTGGCCCCGGTTCTTATTTTTAATTTCTTAGAATATTCTATTTCAATTTTGTTCCCAACGAAGTCAGCATAATAATTTGTATCACCATCATTGCTGACTTTGCAGTAAAACACCTTTTAATTGAAGTTTGTATAAAATTTGTTACGTCAGCAATATTTTAGTATTTAAGAGCAGCAAATAAAATTACTGGTTTCATTATTCCCCCACCAGAGGTAGGGGATCTTTAAGTTACTTTCTGAAAGTAGCAGACAATTTCATAACAATTTGAACTTTTGTATCAACTGATGACTCAAATTTGTCCTAATCTAACGCCAAAATCAATTTCCTTTTCATTCTAAAACTTATCAACATACATAGTACACCCCGGTAACTCCACTCCACTTCAGAAGGTAAGCAAAGCTCAATATACTTATTACCTACTATTAAGTGTAGGACTTAACTGTTATTTTTTGTTTGTTATCTCTTTAGAAATAGTCATTTGCAGCTTTTATTTCTTTCTCGCTCATTCCCATTAGAAGCTTTTATTGCATTGATCAAACTTGCTGCAAAATTGAACATCTGCGTTGAAACTATTTAAAGCAAAGTTCAGTTCATCTCTAACTAGAGTGCATAGCAGATAGCAGGAATAATGCTTCTAAAATTAGGAATACCAGTGAGATGTCTTCCCCATCATTTGAACAAGTCACTATCGACGCAAGCGGCTAACTTAAAGGTTACTCTAATCAGTAAAAATAGAACAAAAAAAATGTTTTAACTCTTTCAACAACCTGCAGCTAGACACATTGGATTCAGCGGATTGGGCCAAGGCACGAAGCTACAGTGAAATTCCAGGACCAACAAAGTATGAACTCATTCGAGGATTTTTGCCGGGAGGAAAGTATCATAAGAAATCACTAATGGACTATGTTTTGAACGCACGTGCGCAATATGGCGAATTGTATCGCATCCCCGGACTATTTGGCAAAAAAGACATTGTTCTGGCTTTTGATATTGAGGACATCCAGAAAGTCTATCGCACGGAGGGGGTTTGGCCGACCAGACCCGGAATGGACTCACTGGCTCATTACAAAAATAAGTACCAATCGGAATTGTATAAAAATGCTGAAGGACTTATTACTTCGTGAGTATAAAAGTACTAAAATTTCAAGCAAATCTATGTAATTAAAATATTGTAGCCGTGGCGAGGAATGGGCAAAGTTTCGAACCACAGTCAATCCGGTTCTAGTGAAGCCTCAAAATGCGAAATTGTATGTCACTCCAATGCAGGAAGTTAACTCAGAGTTCCTTCAAAGGTGAAAAAATAGCATAGTAAACAGTTAAACAGTTCTCATCCCATTTTCGTTTGTATAGAATTCGCGAAATACGTGACAGTTCCAGTTTTGAGGTGCCTGGAAATTTCATCGAGGAGATCAATCGACTCACATTCGAATCAGTCGCCGTGGTTGCTTTGAACAAGCAACTAGGATTGATTCGTATGGATCGGGACAGAGCTGAATCCAAGAAACTTTTTTCAAACTTTCAGCTCTTCCTGCGGCTCATGTATGATCTTGATTTTCAGCCATCTATTTGGAAGTACGTATGGACCCCAAGCTATGGACAATTCAAGAAAGCTCTTGATGTGATCTACTCCACCATTACTTCGTACATTAATGAGGCAATTCTGCGCTATGAAAACCAACCAAACCGAGACGACAGTGAACTCAGTGTCCTAGAAAAACTCATCAAGATTGACAAGTCAATTGCTATTGTCATGGCTGTGGAGATGCTACTAGCTGGGGTTGATACTGTGAGTAAACCAATTCTTCATAATTTTGCCTTTCCACTAAGTTTTCCCCACTTTAGACCTCATCCATTATGTCTGGCATTCTTTTGAAAATAGCCACACATCCGGAGAAACAAGCGATTCTCCGCGATGAAATTCGTCGGGCCTTGCCTCAAAAGAACTCAACATTCACCGTTGACTCAATGAAGAATTTACCATACCTGAGGGCATGCATCAAGGAGGGTATTCGCTTGAATCCAATTGGACCCGGAATTCTACGAGAAACCGGCGAAGATATAGCCTTGAAGGGCTATCAAATACCTAAGGGTTCTCGAGTTATGATCTGCATAAATTTGCCATTCAGGGAGGACAAGTACTTCCCCAAGGCGGCTGAGTTTATTCCTGAGCGATGGATTCGTGATGGCCCGCTGGAAAATCCAGTCACACCCTTCTCATTTCTGCCATTTGGATTCGGTCCTAGAATGTGTGCCGGAAGGAGAATTGTCGATCTGGAATTGGAGATTACCCTGGCCCGATTGGTGAGGAACTTTTATATCGAATTCAACTATCCCACTGACAATGCCTACAAGAGCTACCTCATCAATAGTCCAGCGATTCCGTTGAAATTTAAATTCGCTGAAGTTGAGAATTAGTTGACTTGGATTATTTTCAATAAAATTATATCTTTATGTGTTTATTTTCGTCTTTTAAGCTTAGCATAGTTCTTAGGTAGCACCGTCAACACGACCTATATCTGCCTGTAAAAATCAACAATGTTGCACTTATTTTTAGCAATCGAATGCACACATTAGCGTGAAAAAGAGAAAAACTGCATTGAACTTGGTGTTGAGGAGAAAAAGCTCATACTTGATGTTGTAAATAATTCTAATTTTGTATTCAGTTGTTGTTATTAGGCAGCAGTCGTCAGATGAGATAACTTAATACAATGTATTCGTTACAATGACTCTCCGCACCCTTTGACGTTGTTATACAAACAAAACCGCTATTAAAAATATGACTAATAACGGCGCTGCAAAGCTCGATAATGCACTTGCATTTATGTATATATGTAGTTGTGTTCTTATATACATAATCTTGTTTGTTTATTAGGCGCGGTGTTGAACGCGTAGTGTTGTAGTTTGCTGGGATCTTTTGACCCCATTGACATTTTTCATAGTTACATTCATTTGATTCGTTTCATAATTTAAGTCTTTACAAGTCATTAACCCGTTGAAATGAGTCAGAATTTATTGCTCACACTTTAATTTATTTTGATAATCTAATTTTGTTTTTTTTTTTTGAGTTTCATGTTGGTTTGTTGCACTCTTAACTACTAAACTCCTCCCACTTTGAACTGGCTGTCAAAAAAAGGTGCGATGAAATAGCATACCATTCTCCAGCATTATTTACTTGACAGCATTTTACAGATGTTTCTAACTAAAGGTGTTTTCTACGGCTGAATGTGTTTCTCAGGTCTGGAGTTGTCAATAGAACGATGAGGGTTTCTCTGCTATTTGGCAAACTTCGCTACAGATATTCTAATGTAAAGTGGTATATAAGATCGCGTTTCGGATAGATTACCTTCCACCAGAAAAGAATTTATGTTGAATAAATGCAAGAATTACTTGCCAGGAGTGCGATATCTGGTTCCTGCTAAAGCCGGCATACCAGAGAGAAAATTAAACTCTCGTTAGCATTCAGTCTACTGCGAAAGATAGTGTAGTAGTAGCCGCCAAGCCTGGCCCGTGATCCGTGCATATGGCCACCAGTGTAGCGCCGCGCCGTATGCGCGCGTTCTTCATGTGTATTGGTGATTTGTTGTCAGATAGCACGGTGCCGTTTGCGGTTTTATTTCCATGATAAAAGGGAAATAACACCCGGCGGACTTTATTTCCATTATGGCTTAGAAATAAAATCACGTTCAAACTAAAAATAAAACATTAATAAAAAAAGAAAAACAAAAGTATTGTACTATTTTCCCCATTGAAAGTAATTTCAATTATTAGGAACGTCGGTGGTCAAAAGTATGTTGAAGCATTTTTGTGAGAGCACAAACGTTCTCAGTCACCTGGAACGTTAGCGGACATGCGAGTATGTACCTGGAATGTGCGGACACTCTATACCCCAAGTGCTACTCAAAAAACTTGAGTTTGTCCTCTCGTGGTACAAGGCCGATATTACCGCATCAACTAAGAGGTAGCCGAAACCACCCTAGGTTACCAACCACCCCAGAGAAAAAGCGCGTTGGTATGACAGAAGATGCACACATTAGAAGGCTGTAGCGGAAAGCAGAAGACTGCCGAGCTAAGAGAAGGGAGGACAAAATGGTTCTGCGTAGAAAGTAAAGAGAGTACGCAGTCTCGCGGCTCAAGGAGATCTAAGAGTCTTGCGATCGAAACAATATCCGGTTGTTTTTTAAAAAAACCATGCGCTGCTGCTGGCTAGTCACAGAAGCGCAGCGAAGAGTAGATGTATTAAAACATCATTTTCAGCTGCTGCTAAACGGGCATCATGTAGGAAGAGTGATAGGGCAGGATGAGGACAAACGTCCAGTCAATGTTATAAAAAAGCTTAAGAACAACAAGGCTGACGGCTCTGATGATCTACCTGCAGAGCTCTTCAAATACGTCGTTGATGTTTTGGTGGGGCGCATGCACCAACTCATCAATCATGTTTGATCATCAATCAAATTTGATGAATACATAAAACAACTACCGAGGCATATCCCTGCTAAATGTTGCATATAAGATTCTATCCAATGTACTGTGTGAACGTCTCAGACCCTTCTGCAACACACGAACCGGCCCGTACCAGTGTGGCTTCTGGCCATGCAGATCGATCATTGACTTAATATAGTATTATAGTATTCATTGTCCGGTGCTCTACATGGCGATGGTCGAATTCAGAATCCCGGCAAAACTTATCCAACAATGTTGCGACGATTGCCAAAATGCACATGTTGCTTTTCGACTACACTAACGATCACATCCGTTTGCCCACTGAATCGAAATTTTAAAACAATTAATATTTGCCATACTTACTTACTTACTTAGGTGGCGCTACAGTCCGGGGTGGACCTGGGCCTCAACCAATACGCCTCTCCAGTTAGCACGATCTTTGGCTAACTGCCTCCAGTTGCGCACTCCACGTTGGTTGAGGCCCCCTTCCACTTGCGCGCGCCACCTTAGGCGAGGTCTTCCTCTACTGCGTTGTCCCTCCGAGTTGGATTCTTTGGGCCGGAACGTTGGTGTCCATTCGCTCTACATGTCCCAGCTATATTAGATAACTGATCCGTATTTTTCTGACCAGGTCGATTTCGCTGTACAGCTCGTGAAGTTCGCTCTTAAATCTCCTCCTCCAAAGCCCGTCAACGCAAACGGGACCGAAAATCACTCGAAGAATTTTGCATTCGAAACGACCAAGGAGATCTTCATCCGCCTTTGATAACGTCCATGCTTTTGCGCCATGCAGCAGGACTGGGATGATGAGGGTCTTATATAGAGTCTCCTTGGTGTTTCTCGACAAGGCCTTACTAATCAAGTTGGCAAGTGTAATTCTTCGCTTGATTTCTGACGATCTATCATTGTCAGAGTTAATAGCGGAGCCGAGGTAGATAAAGTCCCGAACTACCTCAAAGTTATAGCTGTCTATCGTGACATTCTGTCCGATTCGTCGATGTTGTGCGTCTCTTCTTGTTGACAGCATATATTTCTTTTTGCCCTCATTCACTTCTAAACCCATTTTTGCCGCCTCTGTACTGATACTTGCAAACGCACCAGTGACAGCTCGCTGTTTTCTGCCAATGATGTCGATGTTGTCGGCGTAAGCAAGTAGTTGCACAGACTTTTGGAAAATTGTGCCCCTGGTGTTGGCTTGCGAGTTTCGCACAATTCTCTCAAGTATGATGTTGAAGAAGTTACATGACAGCGCATCGCTTTGTCTAAATCCTTTTTTGACATCAAAGGTCTCGGTGAGATTGTTTCCGACCTTAATGGAGCAGCGAGAGTTCTCCATCGTCATGCAGGGATGCCAAAACTAGACATGGCTCTGTATAGCTCGTCTCTATAAATGCTGTCATATGCGGCCTTAAAATCGATAAAAAGATGGTGAGTATCGATCCGGACTTCTTGGGTTTTTTCCAGGATCTGGCGAAGTGAGAAAATCTGGTCAGTTATGGATTTACTGGGCCTTAAACCGCACTGATAGGGTCCAATCAGTTCGTTGACGAATGGTTTAAGGCGTTCACACAGCACGGCAGACAGGATCTTGTAAGCGATGTTGAGGAGACTTATACCTCTATAGTTGGCGCAGTTAAGAGGGTCTCCTTTCTTGTGGAATATTTTCCATACCGTTTGATGCAAATTGCTTGTATGAGAATGATACTAACTTGATTAAATCTGTGTAGCTTCTGTAGTTAGCTCTTGACTATCGATTTCGATGTGTTTTTTCCTCTTAAGGGTAACAATAAAAAATAGTTCAATGGACCATATTAAATACGCTTTTCTTCTCGAGAGAGATTAGATTCTATGTTCTATAGAAACCCGGCCGCCTATATGCTATATGGAAAAGCTACTTCAGTACATCTCCTCCAAAGAACTTAGTTAGCATTTTCATACAAATGTCGAAACAAAACACTTATTTTGTTAAAATAACTGTTTAAACTGTTAAACTGTTTATGTATCTATACATGTATGTACATGCATCCAGCGTAGCGTGCCAAGGTTATGTTTTCATAGGCGAATGCCTTACGAAAAGCACCCAACATTAAACCTAAGACATTCTGTATGAACATAATAGTCGAGTATCATAATGAAGATGTTAATTAAGTTCATACATCATAAAACGCATACATACCTATACTCTGTCCAACATAAATAGGCAGTGTGTACTGTCTTATGGGAAGCTTTTTAAAAATCTAAGCTTGCCAAACTAAATTGAAATAAGTCCCCCCTAAAAAGTGTTTACCCGCCAGTGAATTTCGAATTGCATCTGATGTAGATCCAACGAGTCTTTTGCTACGTCTCCACCGAACACTACACCGATATTAAGCACAAAAGATTAAAAATTAATCTTTTAGCGTCTCCACCGAAAAAAAGGAGATTAACGTAGAGGTTTTCTCCCAACCCGCTCTCTGGCTCTCAAATTTGCACAAATTCTGCACAAAATGTCCAACATCTGGTTGTCAAATTGCTTCCTCGCTCTCAATTCTCAGCAACCAACGTCACTTTTGGCACCATACTTTTGTATGGTAAATTGGTATTTAGTGTGTTCACAAACCAGTTTCCTTCAAGATTATTTTTTAATCTTGTGTTTAGCATATTCAAATTTGTATGGTAGATCTTAAGACTTAAGGTAGATTAAGAGCAGATTAATGTTAATCTTTCTTTAGTGTTCGGTGGAGACGTAGAACTATTCAGCGCACATGTGAGTGTGCACTGATGCTGATCGGCTGTGGCCTGTGGTTACTGCTATTCAACGCCAATTCAATAGATTTGCATTCAGCTTTTTTCCTTGGGTTTCTGTTGAGAAGCTTTAAGTTTTAGAGCTTTGAAAAAAAATTCTTATGTGTGGAAAATACGTTAAAATGCAGTCACAAAATTGTAAGCGTTTGTTTTGTGTCTTCAAATTCATCCAAAGACTTAAAAGTCAAAAAAAAAAAAAAGAAATTGGTGACGCGGGAAAAAAAATTATCAAAATTTTAAAAATAAAACAGTAGCTGTGAAGCAAGTAGGTTATATTTTTAACTTTCTCGCATACATTAGTATACTAAAGAGGAAGCTATTGCGATCGTGCGGAAATTTCGAACACAAACTGAGTATGAGGGATGATATTACGACTATAGAGAAGCCCAAAAAAGTGGCTCCTCCAATGCCGTCCGCCTGTCTGTCTGTCTGTCCGGGCGCCGTATGGCGAAACGGTTCGACGGGTTTGCTTCAAAGTTCGTATATAAGGTTGTTGGGGTTAAATCATGGGGGCATCTTTTTATTTTTTAACTTATCTTTTGAAATAACGGTACTTACCATACAATTTCTTTTGTGAAAATCACTTATCACTATTTTTCTCGAACGTAGTTCCAAGGATTTCGGTCTTTTTTTGTACTAAGAATGTTTGGAATTCTGCATACTCAGTTTTTGGAAAAAAATCGATTAATGGTAATTTATAAAACGGGCAATGTCTCGAAAACTAATTAAGGCCACTTAAAAAATATTAACAGTTTTTTTTATACTATGAACTCAAAGAAATCTGCATACTTAGATTTTTTTAATATATTTTTTTTAAATTTTTTTTTCATGTAACGATTTTCTTAAATTTAAATTAAATTCGTTTTCTCAAAAACGGCTCTAACGATTTTGATAATTTTTTGTATTTCGAACAATTATGTTCAAAGTGTCCAATGTGCGAAATTACATCGAAATCGTAGTTTCGGTTTAAAAAAAAAAATTAAATTTTTTAAAACCTAAAAAGTGATTTGAATAAATTTCTCACCATTAATTTTTGATTCATTTTGCGACTCAACAACGCATCGCATGTACCGAGAAAGTTTCGTGTGACGTAGTCGTGCACCTTATTTCTGCGTGTAATCGAACAGTTTAATGACTTCTTAACGAAAATAGTACCAAAGGCCACAACTCGCCACAAAAGAAGAAAAACCAACCTTATATTAGCAGGTCTTCTCTGCATACGGTTTTAATAAAAAGAAATAGGTTTTAGGTGTTCTTATAGAAAGAACTGACATCACAACATAAAGATAAATTTTAATTTTTATAAAACAGGCAATTTAAATGAAAATTTCAATCTTAAAAAAAGCATGGTAACCCTACCTAATATTCTTTCCTGTTTTTGCTGATTTAAAATCCTTCATACGTAAACCATGTGACAGCTTTTATTACAATAGCACCATACGGAAAACAAAAGAGAGCGAATGAGAAGCAAACATTTCTATCTTCCCTGTCAATTTATGTTGGACAGATTATAGTACCTACGCTACGCATACACAGAGACAGAATTTGGAGAACTATCTACTTGTTCCTAACCTTTAATTGAATAAAATATCGAGTTCATTTTTTGTTTAAGAATCCATATCGCTATGTTACCAACTCATTAAACGGTGAATCCTCATTTTGGGTTAGAACGATTCTGAAAGTTGGCTTATTAGATTCTTCCTTCGTGAGAAATGTGTGAAGGAGTGTGAATATTTTGAGTATGGTTTAATGGACGTGAAAATTCGAATGATATCATCTGAAGTTAGTTAGACGTTCGCCACTGCTGTCAACAAATAAACAATCGTCTGTCCACCGACTAGGACAAAATGCTACTGTTGAATAGCAGCGTGGTAGTTAAGGAGTTCATCTACCTCGGTTTAAACATCAACTCCACGAATGACATCTTCATGGAGATCCGACGAAGAATTATCCTAGGAAGCCGCTACTACTTCGGTTTGGCCAAACAAATGGGTTCAAAACTCCTAACTCAAAGGACAAAGTGCATGCTCTACAGAACTGTCAGTTCGGCTATACGGCGCCGAGTGCTAGACAATAAGCAGGAAAGAAGACCTAACACTGGGCTCCTTCGAAAGAAAAATTCTTCGACAGATATTTGGTCCTGTATGCGAGGAAGGCGAATGGAGGAAAAGATATTTATAGAATATAGAACTCTATGAGCTGTACCAAGATGTGGATGTAGTCCGAAAAGCCAAAAACTTTCGACTACATTGGCTCGGCCACATCTAGCGAATGGACAGCAATGCTCTGGCCAAGAGGATCCTCGAATCACAGCCCCTAGGGATGACAAGGAAGACCGAACATCCGTTTTAACGACCAAGCCATCGCCAGAGAGCATGGTCTGGACAACTTGAAGCAGCGTGCCCGGGATCGCAGAGCATGGACCCAACTAACTATTTACCTTCTATAAGGTCAAATTTTTTTAAATTTGATAAGCTATTGCTTTTATTGTGTTGTCATAAGGCTTATTTAAAGATGTTTACTATTTTCCAAGATATACTTTCAAAACAGATTTCTTTAAAGTATTTGGGAAACAATTTCACAAGCTGTACAGCAGGGAGAGATATTCTTATTTAACGAGGTGGCTATAAGGCCTTTCGAAGTTAGTTGGGTGAGTTCTGAAATAGAATAGCTTCTTTAAAGCTTGCTATTCCTAAGCAATAACAAGATTCTCTACAAGGCTTGTGAATAGAAGCATAACATACAATCAATATAGTGGAGATCTTAACCTGGGTTTAGATATCATATAGATATTTATTTAAATATAGGGTCCGCCATTTAACGTTTTTTTTTTTCATCTAGTGCTTATTTCGCGAATGGTAACACTTAGCTCATATCTGATTTGACAGATAATTAGTTTTATCCTTCCGCTGAACGACTATGGTTGTGTATGAGCTTGAACAACGCTTAGAAATATTGCGGCATTACTTTGAAAATCATGGTAATGTTGCAGAATGTGTGCGAAAATTGTGTACGCATTTTGGAAGAAGAGTAGCACCGTCAGGTCCGTATGTTCGTTATCTTGTGAAAAAAGTGAAAGAAACTAGCATCCTCATCGATAAACCAAAGCGTGAAAAGCCAAAAACAGTGCGTACACCCGAGAAAAGTGTGCGTCATCATTGAGACGAATTTTGCATAAAGACCTTGGTATGACGCCATACAAAGTCCAATTGGTTCAGGAGTTGAAGCCAACTGACCATCCAATGCGTTTTCGCTTCGCTAAGTGGGCCTGCGATCGACTTAGAGAAGATGCCGATTTTGCCAAAAAAATCATCTTTTCAGATTAAGCTCATTTCGATCTTGGCGGGTATGTAAACAAGCAAAATTGTCGCATTTGGGGCGCAGAAAACCCGCACGCATACATTGAAAAGCTGATATACCCAAAACGAGTCACTGTTTGGTGCGGATTTTGGTCCAGAGGCATAATTGGGCTATAATCAATATCATAATCAAGATTTCCGTAATAACTTCTATAAGTCTTTAACTTAACATCTAAGAAGAAACTATTGCCTCTATAGAGCCTGAGCAAAGGTCTTAAGGAAAGTAAATAACTTCGCTAAAGTGCGCCAAACCGGTTTCCTTAAGATCTTTTATAGTTGTTCTGGAAATAAGAAAATAGCTTTCCTTGGCCCTTATGGAAACTAAATTGTTACTTGGGGAAGGCAGCCGTGTTTCAGCAGGGACCTTTCACGGGTTGGGAAGAATAGTATATCTTGGGAAGAATGCAGATTTGCTTTTGCAGTGTTGCACGTAAGACTTTTCTCTCTTAAACCATAGTGGAGGTGTGCTTTCAGCTTTCAGGAAATCGCCAGAAAAAAACATGTTCCAGGCCAATTATTTTCTTTCATTTCTTTTCATGCTTTTCATTTTGCTAAAAAACCATAAGGAAAGGCTACAGTCCGCTTGGGGCGAACAGTGTAATACCCTATCCATATCTAAAAAAGCATTAAGAAGATGATGGATAGCATTTTATTTCATTCTATTATTGAAAAAAAAAGTTTTTTTGAAAAAACGCCTCCAAAAAGTGGACGTGGCCAAAACCTTTGTATGGGCAAAATGTTGGAAAAAATATTGGCTAAATATCTTCTTAAACATTTTTTTTCGCTTTCTATGAAAATTTTCGAAGAAAACATAATTTTAGTTAAAAATCCCCCACAAAAAGTAGGTGTGGCAAAATACTTTATATGACAAACTTATAAAGGAGGGCAGTGCCTACATATCTTGTGAGGGTTGTAACATTCTATCTCTCTAACTTTAGCTTTAAAACGGTTTTTTCTAAATTGTGGGCGTGGCAGTGGGCGTATTCAAACAACCTAACCATTTCGGAGCCCTAGGGAATATGTGGTCCAAATTTCAGCTTCCTAGCTTAATTTTAAAGGCCTAAAAATTGCGTACGGACGGACGGACTTTTATGGGTCTACGAAGAATATTAAGGGGTGTTACAAACTCTGTGTCAAAATTAATATACCCTTAGGATAGGGTGTAAAAAAACTTATGGCTTTTTTTTCGGAGGTTGCTACTATATATATGATGGAGCGTTCAGACACAACCACAGGTCCATTGTACTACCATTCAGAAACCTTACATTAATGTAAATACTCTTCCCGTCTTTCGAAGAACAAGCTCAACATATTCAAGTATTTATCAAAAACTTGGTGGCCCGAAAGGACGCCTACAAGCAACCTACAGTCGATTCTCCTAAGAGATAGAAGAAAAGATGCATACTTTTTGCAAATTTCCCCAAATTTGTCTACATCCACCGCAATCGCACCACCGTAGACATGACTAAAGATTTAGGTAGACCCAACACAGGTTCGAATCCTGAGAAAACTTCTTCTGAACCTCCCCTAGCAAGCCATCCGAGATCGCATTTCCCTGGATGCCAGTGTGACTTGGGACCCAGACAAGATTTACTAGGGTCAGCCTTTCGACCAAATTCAGAGAAAGTTTGAGTTCTAGCACTTTGACGAGGTAAGAGGGTTTAAGAAACTAAAATATTAGGCGTAAACGGCCCATACAGGACCCAAAGCATAGCTTCTCCAACCACTGTGGGTGCGAAGATATATTTTTTGACACGAATGGAAGGGACATACAGTTAAATGCCGATTCCGAACGGAAATTAAATTTTGAGAAGCTTCTCATGACAGTTGTTTGTCAGACGTTCGCAAGAGGTGGGGCAGCGAATAAGTCGGGATTTGAACCTGCGACCTATCGCTTAGTGGTCCAACGCACTTAACCACTAACCCACTGCACCCACCGCAAGAGGTTTTAGCAGCGCTTTTAACAGCATGGCTGTCACTGCAAATGCAAATTCCTCTAGCCCTCCACCTGTTGTTCACAATATAGCGCATATGCAATATGCTTAAGTTATCGGGTTCCACAAAGACTCCAGCACCAGACCCTTGTCCGGTTTCATGGCTTAGAGTCTGGCCGAAGCTATTCCGTTACCTGCGGAAAGTCGACGTGTTATTTTTTTCGCAGAAGGATTTCGAAATCGAATAAGACACTCAAACTTAATACTCAATAGGCCTTTGCCATTTACGTTTTAGAGACAACTTCATATAAATGTTGTCCGCGGCTCCGTTTCAAATGGTCCATTCGGAAGGCCCAATTCTGGGTCACTTTTTTGAGCATTTCGGTCTGTATTCCACGAATTACGCGTGTTATGTTATCCTGTAAGGCCTCAATCGTGTTCGGTTTGTCCACATAGACTAACGACATTACAAAACCCCGCAAGAAATAATCAAGAGACGTTAAGACGCATGATCTTGGCGTCCAACTCACAGGGCCATTTCGAGAGATAAGCTGCTCACCAAATTCATCCTTCAATATTTTCATTGTTTCAGCTGTGTGGCATGTGGCACCGACTTGATGAAACCACATGTCAACCAAGTTCAACTCAGCCAACTGGAGCAAAAAAAGTCGCGCATCATGGCTCGTCTTTGAAGATAAATGGACCGATGATGCCACCAGCCCATAAACCACACCAAACTGTCGTTTTTTCGGGAAGCATCGGTTATTTTTGTATGTTCATCACTCCAGATGCGACAGATTTGCTTATTTACGTATCCGTTTAGCCAGAAATGAGCATCATCGCTGAACACAATTTTTTGGATTTTCACATTTTTCACAGTGCACGAATTTTGATAATAAATTTCAATAATTTGCAATCGTTGCTCGTTTGAAAGTCATGCCATGAATGACAGAGTATACTGAATACGTTTCACTTTGACAGATGACGTTTGGACGCCATTACTAACCAGTGCTGCCAAGCTAAAAAAACTTAAATCTTAAAAATTCACCCTTTATTATGTCGTCAAATGATGATGAAGTAAGCACTTAATCACTCGTTACTTTTTGATGTTGTTATAGTTAGAGACAGGACAAAATTCACTTTGAAAATCTCGGGGCCTTCTTGGAGTTGGTAACATTAATTAACCGCATTTTCTGCATTTTTTAAGACGGACACCTTTTAGCTTCGGTGGGTCCCATTTCGGTACCTAATGTTAAAGGATTTATCGACCGTTCTAATTACATTATGCAGCGCTGTTTCCATAGATCATTGAAATAAAAACAATTAGAGGACAAAAAGCAATTAAACATATTTTTGAAAATATTACTTTATAACGAAATGCTGACAATTTAAAACTGTCAGATATTTTCTTAAGCTAACGCCGATATCAATTTTCTTTTCATTATTGAAGTGCTGAACATCGAATAAAACGCAGAATAAAAAATAAATAAATAAAAATTACATTAACCACTTCAACTGGTAACTCTGCAGTACACTTTAAAAGCTAAGCAAAGCTCAATATGCTGATTGCTATTAAGTCTAGTTCTAAATTGTTATTTTTATGTTTGCTATCTGTTTCGAAAGCGGTCGTCAACAATAAATAAATTGTCATGTGCTGCCTTTATTTCTATCTCGCTCATTCCCATTAGAAGCTTTGCTCTGCATTTATTGAATTAATCAATCTTGCTGCAAAATTTAAATTGAACATCTGCGTTGAAAATATTCAAATCAAAGTTCAGTTCGTCTCTAACTAGAGTGCATAGCAGATAGCAGGAATAATGCTTCTAAAATTAGGAATACCAGTGAGATGTCTTCCCCATCATTTGAACAAGTCACTATCGACGCAAGCGGCTAACTTAAAGGTTACTCTAATCAGTGTTAATAAAAAAATAGAAAAAAAAATGTTTTTAAATCTTTTAACAACCTGCAGCTAGACACATTGGATTCAGCGGATTTTGCCAAGGCACGAAGCTACAATGAAATTCCAGGACCGACAAAGTATGAACTCATTCGAGGATTTTTGCCTGGAGGAAAGTATCATAACAAATCACTAACCGACTATCTTTTGAGCGCCCGTGCGCAGTATGGGGAATTGTACCGCATCCCTGGACTATTTGGCAAAAAAGACATTGTCATGACTTTTGATGTTGACGACTTCCAGAAAGTCTTTCGCACGGAGGGGGTTTGGCCGACCCGACCCGGAATGGACTCACTGGTTCATTACAAAAATAAGCATCAAACGGAATTGTATAAAAATGCTGTAGGACTTGTTGCTTCGTGAGTATAAAAGTACTAAAATTCATAGCAAATCTAAATAACTAAAATATTGTAGCCGTGGCGAGGGATGGGCACAGTTCCGAACCACAGTCAATCCGGTGCTAATGAAGCCTCAAAATGCCAAAATCTACGTGACTCCAATGCAGGAAGTTAACTCAGAATTCATTCAGAGGTGAGGATAGCTTCATGTAGATAGTTGAACAGTTTTCATCCCATTTTCGTTTGTATAGAATTCGCGAGATACGTGACCCCTTCAGCTATGAGGTGCCTGGAAATTTCATCGAGGAAATCAATCGACTCACATTCGAATCAGTCGCGGTGGTTGCTTTGAACAAACAACTTGGATTGATTCGTCTGGATCGGGACAGAGCTGACGCCAAGGAACTGTTTTCAAGCCTTCAGCTCTTCCTGCAGCTCATTTATGATCTTGATTTTCAGCCATCTATTTGGAAGTACGTATGGACCCCAAGCTATGGACGATTCAAGAAAGCTCTTGATGTGATCTACTCCACCATTACTTCGTACGTTAACGAGGCAATTCTGCGGTATGAGAAAGAAAACCAACCAAACCGAGACGACAGTGAACTCAGTATCCTAGAAAAACTCATCAAGATTGACAAGTCTATTGCTATTGTCATGGCTGTGGAGCTGCTACTAGCTGGGGTCGATACTGTGAGTAAACCAATTCTTCATTATTTTGCCTTTCCACTAAGTTTTTCCCACTTTAGACCTCATCCATTTTGTCTGGCATTCTTTTGGAAGTAGCCAAGCATCCGGAGAAACAAGCGATTCTCCGCAAGGAAATTCGTCAGGCCTTACCTCGAAAGAAATCAACATTCACCGTTGACTCAATGAAGAATTTGCCATACCTGAGGGCATGCATCAAGGAGGGTATTCGCTTGCATCCAATTGGACCCGGAATTCCACGAGAAACCGGCGAAGATGTAGCTTTGAAGGGCTATCAAATACCGAAGGGCACTCAAGTCATGATGAACATAAATTTGACATTCAGGGAGAATAGGTACTTCCCCAAACCGGATGAGTTTATTCCTGAGCGATGGATTCGTGATGGGCCACTGGAAAATCCAGTCACACCCTTCTCATATCTGCCATTTGGATTCGGTCCACGAATGTGTGCGGGAAGGAGAATTGTCGATCTGGAATTGGAGATTACCTTGGCGCGATTGGTGAGGAACTTTTATGTCGAATTCAACTATCCCACTGACAATGCCTTCAAGAGCCACCTCATCAATACTCCAGCTATTCCGTTGAAGTTTAAATTCGCTGAGGTTGAGAATTAGTTGATTTGGATTAATTTCAATAAAATCAAATCTTTATGTGTTTATTTTCGTCTTTTAAGCTTCAGCTTGATAGCATAGATAGGGAAGCGCCGACCTTAAGTTGCTTTTAGAAATCAACAATGTGGTACATATTTTGAGCAATCGAATACACACATTAAAGTGAAAAAGAAAACAACATACTTGATGTTGTAAATCATTTTGATTTGTATTCAATTGATGTTATTAGGCAGCACTCGTCAGATGAGATAACTTAATGAAATGTATTCGTCACAATGATTTACGTCTAAGGGTGCGGTTTTTATACATACATACAAATGAACTATTTAAAATATGACTGATAACTGCGCTGCTTAGCTCGATAGTCCACTTGCATATACATATAGTTCTATAGTTGTGTTTTTGTTCTTAAAAATAGCAAGCCCACTCTCTTAATTTGTTTGTTTATTAGGGAGCGTTTTAATATGTGCGCTGTAGGTTGCACGGTGATGCAAATTGTTTGGATCTGTTGCGTTCATTTGAGTCAATTTTCATATATATAGACTTTATAGTTCATTATCGTTTTGAAATTGGCAAGATTTTATTTATTTC
Source organism: Ferdinandea cuprea (assembly GCA_963576555.1). NCBI lineage: Eukaryota > Metazoa > Arthropoda > Insecta > Diptera > Syrphidae > Ferdinandea > Ferdinandea cuprea. Next base: position 11,904,226 of record OY754959.1, read on the forward strand.
TTAAAATATGGATTTTGATAATCTAAATTGTGTAGGAAGTTTCTTGTTTTGCGAGAGAATATCACACAGTATCAATTTGGTGTACTAAACTCCTCCCACTTTGCATTTGACCTTTGATCTTGCTGTCTAAACGAGTTCGATGAAACATCATATCATACTCCAGCATTCTTCACTTGAGCTCCTTGACTTGCACCGTGCTAGTCGTTTTCACATTAACACATTGACTGCCATGGCTATCATATGTGATAGACAATGATAGTTCCGAAAGTGCCATGGCTATAAAATATGATAGCCAGGTATAGTTTCACTTCTGGCTCTGGCACTCAAATATGCACGCCAGGACGAACAAATCCAATATAACTTGAATTCCTTGGCACCATACGATAAGATAGATGTTTTTGGTTTGAGGAAATCGCCTAAACTTAATGTTTTATGACCACTTTTTTTGCAACATAGTTATAATGTTTGCAAAAAAACTTTATTATAGTAAACCTTAATTTAAAAAAAATAATAATAATAATTCACAAGTATAAGTTAGCTTATTAGTGTTGTGAGTTAAAGCATTCGCTACACATTTGAGGCTTATCGGGACAACTATCGCAGAAGGTGAAAACTTGCTTAGCTTCTTTGCGGGTTGCTTCACGTCCTTTAGTTTTGGTTACCCTAGTGTAGCAGATGGTGCATTTTCTTCTTAGTTTTTTCCCATCAGTGGACGTTCGATCCAAGAGGTGATGGGTTTTCGTGCGTGTTTCTGCTACACGAATCGGTTCTTTATGTATATCCAGAAGTTCAGCAACTAACATTTCTCTGAATTTGCGGATCTGAATTTTTGTTTTTTTTACATGTTTGTATATAACCCATGCGTTAACAACTCCAACTCCTAATAGGAGCTCGACGCCAAGTTTCCGATACCACTTTATTCCTTTTATTAGGGTAGTGGCATATGAACCCATCTGATCCGATAGATCTATTCCAGAAATTTCCCTTGTTGTACGCAAGTATAGCAGCTTGTTTGAACGTAGCTCCTCGTCATTTTGGCATTGAGACTAAAGGTGGATTTGTACTGGTAGATGGTTGATTGGCTGATGAAGTACTTGTTGATGGATAATTTCGCCGTGTAACGGGTTGCAGTTCAGGAGCATGTTTGGTGGATAGCATTCGCACGTCGCGTGTGTCCTTCCATTTTAAGATTACAATGCCATCCTCATCTTCCCGAGACACCACTTCTCCTCTGTCCAATTTAGCAAGTAGAACGTCTTTGGGTATATTTTTTTTGTTTGCCCTCAAAGTGCCAACGACATGGGTCTGTTTTTGCAACAATTCCTGGGCCAATTCGTAGCTCGTATAGAAGTTCTCTACGTATAAGCATCTACCCTCGTTCAGAAGTTCTTTAGACAGTTCCATGCAAACATTTTTGGCAAGTCCAACCTCGCGTTCACCTGTAGCTGACTTTCCAGCATATATTTTTAGAGCCCATGTATACCCATCTATTGAGCATAGTTTGAAAAGCTTAACTCCATAGCGATGTGTCTTGTTAGGGATGTATTGCCTGAAAATAAGCCGACCTCTCCATGGCACGAGCGTTTCGTCGATGACAAAGTCTTCTCCCGGGAAAAAAATATATTTAAATTTCTTTTGCACGATCTCAATTAGTCCACTTATTTTTCTCAATCGGTCAGATGAGTCAGCTGTCTCGTTGTTACTATAAAGTGCAGCATAGACAGCAATGACTGGAATCTATTTCGGGGCATAACTGAACGGGGGATTTTTAAATCATAAATGCCATTCGTTTCCCAATAGTTTTCTATGCGCCCAAGTGGCAAAAGTCCCATCCACATCATCAATCCAAAATTTTTTTTTATTTCTTCGAGATTTGTGTCACTCCATCGATTGCATGTTGTGCGTATCGATTGGTTTCAGTTGATATTATATTGAAAACCTCTTGGTCAACAATTTTAGTATAAATCTGAAGAGGCGTCATATCAGGTGAAATTTCTACCTGCAAACCATGCTTACCGACAAATTCAAAGTGTTTGTGTCTTCTCCTGTATTCTGTCCACAACACCTGTTCCCTCGGGAATATCTTCTATATTTTCTCCTCAGTATCAGGAAGTAATGCATTTAGGTCCTCGTGTTCTTCCGCCATTGCCATAGCTTCAATGACGTCCGACACGTTGTCCGCCTCAGACTCATCAACATCATCGTCATAACCCAAATCTTCAGGATACCATGCTGGGTCAGCTTCAGAGTCATCCGAGCCAAAATCAGATTCGCTATCCGAAGCAGCGGTCATTTCTTCAATTTCTTCATAGAAATTACGCATGCATTTCAAACCTGAAAAGTAAAAAAAAAAAACATAAAAACAAATCAACTCAAAAAATTTGGCTATCAGTTATGATACTGTTGGCGCACCATGCAATTTTACCAGATTTGATTTGGCAGTCAATGTGTTAATACCTTCGCGTATATATAGTTTCTTAAGTTGCTTGGAGGAAGTTAGTTCTGTTCGATATGTTCGAGATTGAAAAGTCATCTTTTTACCTTCTCCGATTAAAGCGTCTATAAGTCGAGTGGGTTTAAATAATAATAACTAATTTATTGTGCGGATTTTAAACACTCTGAACTTATCATTGTTTTTGTTTTGTACCTAAAATATAGTTTCTAAGCACATACATTCGAGAAAACTACGTTTTTAATTTCAATAATTTTGCTAACTGTGTTTGACGCCTGTAACCAGATATATGTATATATATATATCATACACAAACACCACCGTCGATTTATACAAGGCCAACGTCCAACGTGGATGAGCGCAGAGAATGATGGAACTTAATTTTCAATTTGATCGACTTACCGACGTAGGCGTAGTTGAAGCTTTACTTTATGTCAAATCAATTTTGAAGATTATTCCGCCGCACATTCTTAAATATATAACGTAAATCTTTAATTCGATTTTAGTCAATATCCCCTTTCATGGAAGATAGCCAAGATACTACCAACACCGAAGTCGAATCGTCTGGATACAGATTACAGACCAATCTCAATCTTACCCTTCTTGTCAAAGGTATTTGAAAGGGCTATCCTCAAGCAAATATATTTACAATGAACAAGTAATCAACTTCTAAGTTGCGCTCAGTTCGGGTTCCGTGCTAAAGGAAGTTGTAAAACTGCACTCTTACTTGTGGTAGATGATATTCGGAAGGCAATGCATAAAAACTGCTTTACGTTTTCGACACCGTAAATCACTCCATTCTTTGTGAAAAAATGCGACATAGATTTGGATTATCACCACTTACAGTAAAACTACTACATTCATATTTGAGTAGCCGTAAACAATGTTCCTTACTAGTGGAAGTAACTTCAGGTGTCCCCCAGGGCTTCGTACTTGGACCTTTGTTGTTTACTCTCTATATCAATGAACTTCCCCATCTAGTGACATATTGTTCTGTCCACATGTTTTCTGACGATGTCCAACTATACTTAAGTTATCCTTTTTCTGGTATCACGGGTGGACTATATTATCCAACAATGGCCACTAAAGCCTGACTTGTCTTTAAATCCCAAAAAAATCTGAACAGAAATAAGTAACTTCTAGCTTTCCACCAATAAAACTAGAGCAGTCCCTTATTGAATACGTTCGCTTACGTACGTGCTTTGTTCAAGTCCTCTGAGATCTGTGCAAATCTAATTTCCCGAAAAGGAATTAAAGCTGCCTGGATTGACATCTTCTCAGATATTCAAGCAGCACTACACGCACTATCATCCAATACTATGAATTCTGTGAAAGTGAAGTGCTGCTACGATGCCTTGCAAAACATAGCCAAACATAACAAAGTTGAACTTGAATGGGTCCCTGGTCACCAGGTCACGAATCTGCGTTGTTTGGACCGGAACCCTATTGCAGAGTCAATTGGGCTGCTGCTTTAGGGCTAATTGACGATTGGAAACAACAACTTCGTCTAACCACTGGGAAAGTGTCCCGGGGTTAAGGCAATCCAAAAGATTAATTAAGCCCTACTTCTACAAGGAAACTCTTCTATTAACTACGGAGAATATTAGGAAGCTGGTGGGCTTCCTCACAAGCCATTACGGCCTGAGATATCATCTTAACAAAATTAACTTGTGTCCCGAAGCTGAATGTCGATTCTGTCTAGAGGACGATAAGACTTCTAAACATATCCTCTGTGAGTGTCCGACTCTTCATTGGTTCCGTACATCTGCAGAATTCAGAAACTCTACAACTAAGGACATTGTGGCATTCGCTAGTGAAGTCAATCGTCTCTTAGGCTAACATCCCCTTGAGGTGCAATAGACCTTTGAGGTCGCAGTGTCAGCCATGTGGATGTGGGCATGGGATGAAAAAAAAAACTCCTCCGACGTTAGCCATATCAGGTTTATTAATTTGCTTGTCTTATCAGCTCTATTAGCCGCTGGCTTGATCTGCTGCCAATATATAATTTTTATCTGTTCTCAACGGCTCCCTGAATTAAAACTAAAAAGTGTTGTTTTCTTTTTGGCAAAAAGAGTAAAATACGCTAGAATGTTAGGAAATTACGCCAAATTTTAGGAAAAAGGCCAAAAAGTAAAATGGAAATTACGCCTGAAAAAGCTCCTTTGTTGGCATAATTTCCAAATTTAGTACAGAAAGTGAGCTCAAAACTCGTTGTAGAATAAATTACCTGCACCGATAGGGTTCTTGTGAAATATAACTTTTTGGGGTTTTTTCTTTTCAATTTAGGAAAAAATACCAAAAAGTTTTTTTTTCCAAGGAGGTCTTTATGCATGCATGTTTTCCATTTAAATTTGTTGGCAGTAATTTCAGGGAGCTGTCTCAAACCTAGACAATTCACTGCCTGTTCATCGTAGGAAACCTAGGAAAAAAAGGGAAAATTGTAGTATAGATTAGACCAGTCTGTGGAATTAAGGAAACAAATTATGTTGTTAAATTCTAAGCCTGATATGTCCACGAGGTTATCAAAGGACTGGATGCCATATCTGGCTCTTACTAAAGCCGTACACTCACAGAGAAAATGAAAAACACTCTCTTTAGCGCCCAGTCAACTGTCGCGTGCGTACCTATCGGCCAGAGACCCGTACATACATTAGTTCTACGTATATGTTCTCGATTTGTTAGAAGTGGGCCAAATCATATCCAGGAACACAGCCAGATTCGATTACATGAAATTAGACATTGAGGCGAAATGTAGAAGAATTTGTTCTTTCACGGATCATAGCTGGCTCATAGAACAGAGCCACGTTTCGGCAGCTCGTTGACCATCTATGTTTCTATACCCCGGAAACCTAATGTGAGTGATATCGAACCGGTGTGGTGCCTAGCCCGGCACAATGAGAGACATTGCTGCCTTCGATAAGCTTAGATGTAGGCTTTGGTCGCGGCCTGACTATCAAAAAAGGTTTGATTTACTAGATCCAAGGTAACAATGTTCAGAATCACGAGTGCTTGGGTCGAACTTGACCGAATGGCTCCTGTGATACTTTTGGATTCTACTCAATACATAGGTGTTGTAGGCTTTACTTAAGCAGTCCACCAGAGCACGGTCCCGCAAGTGAGAATCGGAAGTTGAAGACCCCATTTGTCGCCGTCATTTTCGTTGTTTGATATTAGTAAAGCGGAAGAAGTCAATCAGCCGTAAGAATACGTAAAGAGAGATGTTTTCCTACATTTTTCCTCACTAGCTGAGTCTAGGTGGTCGAGCTTGACAAAATGTGTCATATATCAAGGAAGATGTGGCCCTTGCTGTAGGTCGGCCCTTGTACGTAGAACGTGTGTGGACGTCGCTAGATCACTGTTACAGGTCACTGGGTAATAGGTATGCAAAAGGAAAAAAACTCGGAATACCGCGGAAACCAGATATCGCGCACTGAGCAAGCACTTTTTTGATGACCTCCCGGATATCTCCAATATTAATTTTAACAACATGATTTCCTTCCTTAATATCACAGGTTAGTTTTAAGTTATATTTACAATCCACATTCTTTTTCTCACAGCTCCCGTGAGTGATGGCATCAAAACTTCGTCTAAGCGCTAATTACGCTCTCCTCCATGCTAGGAATCAATGAGCAACCACTTTACCTACCTTCCCACAATTAGTAAAATAAACAATTGCCGCTTCAGTTCAAAACTTTATCAAAAATGCTATTATTGCAAACAGTGGTTTTAAGGCGGGAAGACCTTTATCTTCCAGATAACCAATGGTAAAAATACATCGATAATGGATCACTTCATCATTGAGGCCAATCAAATGCTGGTGTTTCTGCAATTTTATGATCCAGGAGTTTTTAGGCTTGCCTCTTTAATGCGATTGTAAGGGAAAGTTGATTGCCATTGCCTTTTTGACGGCGTTCATAGGATCCCTCCTTCGAACATGACAATACCAAGTGAGTCGGTCGTGCTCCAATTTTTTCGACATGGATTCTTTGACGTGAAGGCTTCGGATTCTGGAACTTGTAATTCGATCAAGCTTTGTTACTCCTGCTGTCATGCGAAGCATCTTCATCTCAGCTGCTGTCAACATGCCCTCATACTTTTTGTATATTGTGTACCGGACGCACAACAGCGGTATAGAGCCTTCCTTTCAGCTTGGGGGACATTTTTCGGTCACAGATGATGGCAGAGTTTTCATGCCACTTCATCCACTCTACGCTTACACGATGATTGATGTCGTCATCAACTGTTGCTTCGCTGTTGATCATTGATCCCAGATATTTGAACTTTTCACACTTGGGAACCACCACCTGACTTGGGTCAAAAAATTTGTCTTTTTTTGACTAATACGATACCCTCGATACGATGCTCGTTGCAGGGAAGTCTGATCATAACTTACGATGGCTCCCTCATCAGCAAAGAATAACTGATGCACTTTAGGGTCCGTCACTTTTACCTCAAGCAGATAATCTGGGACCGCAATAAAGAGCAAAGGACTTAAGACACTTCCCTGGTGAACACCGACTTTAATTGGGAATTTATCGGTGACTCCTGCTGGACATCTGTCTTTTGTCTTCGATCCCGCGTACCTGTCCATGATCATTTGTACGTAGGTTTCCGGAATCCTCGTTGTCTTAGTGCTAACGTTATCAGATCTCTTGGTTGTCTATCGAACGGTTTTTCAAAATCAACCAGAATCATATGCAGATCCTTTAAGGAATCGCGATGCTTTTCCATTATGATCCTATAACCACATCTGTGGTTGATTTACCCTCGACAAACCCGCACTGGTCGTCAGACAGCCGTACTATTTGTCTTAACCTTTGCAATAGCTTAGTGCTGAAATACCTACTATTACTGCCACACGGCAATACGTACCAGCTTATACCCGAAGGAACCGATTTTGACAGATGTACATAAAGGGTGATTTTTTAGGAGGTTTAGAACTTTTTTTAAAAAAAAAACACAAAAAATTCGAAAAAATGAATGAAATATTTATTTGAATCGATAGTTTGAACCTTGCAATTTAATGTTTAAAGATAATTTCATGCAAATGTTGACCGCGGCTGCGTCTCAGGTAGCCCATCCGCTGAGTCCAATTTTGGCATACTCTTTCACACATATCGGCCGGTATCTCACGAATGAATGCATGGATGTTGGCTTCCAGTGCGTCAATCGAAGCGGGCTTGTCCCTATACACATTAGCCTTGGCATACCCCCACAAAAAATAATCTAATGGTGTCAAATCGCACGATCTAGGCGGCCAATTGACCGGCCCGAAACGTGAAATTAACTGTTCACCAAACTCGCCTCGCAATTGCGCCATTGTTTCGCGTGCTGTGTGGCATGTGGCACCGTCTTGTTGAAACCACATATCATGCAAGTCAAGAACTTCCATTTCGGGCAAAAAAAAGTTAGTTATCATCGCTCGGTAGCGTTCACCATTGACAGTAACCCTGCGATTCGTATCATCTTTGAAGAAATATGGCCCAGTAATGCCGCTGGCCCATAAACCGCACCAAACAGTGACTTTTTCGGGATGCATTGGTAGCTGTTGCAATGCTTCTGGCTGATCTTCACTCCAAATGCGGCAATTTTGCTTATTTACGTACCCATTCAACCAAAAATGAGCCTCATCGCTGAACACAATTTTTCGATAAAAAAGCGGATCCTCGGCCAGCTTTCCAAGAGCCCATTCACCAAAAATTCGGCGTTGTGGTAGGTCGGCTGGCTTAAGTTCTTGCACCAGCTGTATCTTAAAAGGCTTTACGCCCAAATCCTTCCGCAAAATTTTCCACGTAGTGCTGTAACAAAGGGTTAACTGCTGGGAACGGCGCCGAATCGACATTTCGCGGTCTTCTGTCACACTAGCTGATACGGCCGCAATATTTTTTCAATACGCACAGTACGTAAAAGTGTTGGTGGTTTAATGTCCAACAAAGTAAATTTGGTGCGAAATTTGGTCACAATCTTCCGAATAGACTGCTCAGAAGGTCGAGAATGCCGATCATAAAATGGAAGCAGCGCGCGATGAACATTTCGAACCGAGCACGAATTTTGATAGTAAAATTCAATAATTTGCAAGCGTTGTTCATTTGTAAGACGATCCATGGTTAAATTGCAAACCAAACTGAAGCTGTTTGACAGTGACACAAGGTACTAAACACACGTCAGCTGTCAAAACCAGTGTTGCCAAAACCAAACCAGCTAAAAAATCACCCTTTATATCTGTATAACAATTTCTACTAGATTCATTATTTCATCTAAAAATAACAGATTGATTAATTATTTCCAAATCGGCAAATACATTTTCGTCAGTCGAACTCGATTTTTAATATTTAATTTTGGAATTCTTTGTTTTTTTTTTTTTTTTGAGAACTATAAAAGTGATTTTGACCTTTAATATTGTTTGATAAAAATTTTAATGGAAATTGTAGTAGATTGAAAGAAAGTACGAGGGTTAAATACTAAATCCAGTTACATATCTAATGCAGCAGAAAATCATAAGCCCATACATCAATGAATGAACTAAATCCAGCCCTTAGGCGCTTTAGCAATATGCCCTAGACTATGCTATGAACGATTAGAAATGCTTTAAGCAATTTATCAAAGTTTGAGAGTTCCTGATTAAGGCGAAGATCGCTAAAAAAATGTATCACTAAAATTGTTGCCTACTCTAAGGAGGTCGGATCGAAGACTCCCTAGAGTAAGCACTAAAAGAGATGATTTGGATCTGGATTTGCAGAATCACTCCAACAATTTTAATAGAAAATACAGAGATGAGGGGACTAAACTTGCATTAATGTAGTTACATAGGTTTCTTGTTTCAATCTTTTTTTTTACAGCGATGCAGCTGACAAGGGTCATGTGACATGTGGCCTTAATACGTTTCAGAGACTTACCACCATTCCATTGCTATATTAAAAGCTTGTATGAGGGTTTGTGATGTAATATAAATAGCACGGTATCTGATACTCCAAAATCTTAGCCTGTTATTAGGCCATCACAAGAAAATATTGTATTGTGGTAATTACATCTCCAAATGCACATAAGTCAGGATAGTTGCAATTAGCTTCGCAAGAAAAACGTTTCGAACGTCACACAAATCTTACAAACACGAGACAATCTGCTTAATAAAGTGTGCGGTACCTAAATCCTTTCATTGTGGAAAGCTGCAGAGCCATACAAATAAGTTCCGTTATCCAAAGCAGCGCCCTTCGAATTCCTACCTCTGCCCAAAAACTGTTCGAGTGTCGAAATTAGTTTTCATGAAACCCTCGAACATGACTCGTTCTTCATCATTCTCTCTTTAATCCCTACCATACGCACAGTAATAAATCACCCTCTCCTTGCCGCTCTATCTAACAATCTCAGTGTCTCCATCTCTGCCTGATGGTGTAATAATTTGCATTCTCTATGTACCTAATTCATGTTTTTATTCGCTCTGCAATCGATTGGCAGGACCGGAATCGAAGAAAATCCCTAAAATGCACATTTGTCAAACTCGAATCCTCGGTAACATTAAACCATTTGACAATCTTACATGACACTTAACTCGCCAGAGACCTGCACAGACATCACCGCCCGCCTCCTTCTCCTCATATATAAGTAGTCGTACGACGCGACGCACGGCCCACAACTCCTACCCACATTCGTCGCTTCGCCAATAAATCTATCGATAATCACTTCCAAATGTTGCCCGCACTCGGAACTATGGCATCATCAAGCCAAATGAAGTCAATTCGCCATCGTCAGTTATTCTCAAGAAGAATCGATGCCTGATGCGATGCGAAACACGAAGACGAACGAGAAGAAGACGAAGCAGAAGAGTTATCTGCAAATGTAGATCCACCCACAAAACAAGGACATTTCATTTCCTTTTGATGTCTTCCAACCCCATAGACCGACGACTGTCATCATCATCAGAGAGCGCACAGAGACCAGATATGAATGAGACTCCATCTACATGTTCATGGCGCTGCTGCACAGCACAGACAATCGGCCTTCGCCTTTAGGCTAAATGACTTTTCATGTCACGTGTCAAAGGAGGTGTAACCTCATGTGTATTGTGTGTCCGAAAATTCACCCGAATCCCACCCCAAACAACATGCACCTTCACTCCTAACATGATGATGCCGATGCTGGTTGCCTGGTGCGATCCTAGCGCAAAGCCAAACCTGGAGCGAGTTTCAATAAATGCAAAGGCAGCAGCAACAGCAGCAGCAGCACCAGCAGCGGGTGGATGATAATGTTGACGATGACACAACAGAACGATGACGATGCCGATGACTCCACCACTCCCAGTCGCCTGTCGCAGGAAGAGACAGAAAGAGAAGAAACTGAATGAGAGAGGAGAAGACTTGGCTATGTGCGCCGAGCGAGGATATAAATTCGCTGTCATTAATTTGTTGTTAAATTGGATAGGTAAGCATTTATTTTGAGCAAATTGCCGGTTGCATGACTTTTGCTGGCATCGGGAGATTTTTTTTATTTTTTTTTTATTTAGCTGTTTTTGTTTTTCTTCTTCATTTTGCTGCCCCCTTGTACCACCCCCTGTTTGTTATGAACTGCAGGCGGCAGGCATCGAAGTGGGCTGGCATGAACCGCTTTCTGGAGGCGGGCTGGTAGCCGGTTGGATAATGAGTCCGATTTCCAGATCAATTTGTTATCTACGTGCCGTACTGAGATTTGTTCTTTTGGGCGAAAATATATATTGTGAGTGTGTTTAGCTAGTAATAGCGGGCCCGAGGCGATGTGTATGCGAAATAATATGCTTAGGCGGATGGAAGATGCATTGGTGGGAGGCGGGATGACTTTGCATGAGTTCGTGGGTCTCTATTAACTCTAACTAAACACTGGCGAAGAGTACTTAATGGATGATGAGTAATTGCGAAGTGAATGATGTTGTTAAGGAGCGAAGGATATATGTATGTGATTGTTAGATGGATTTTGTTGTAAAATCATCTCTGCCATCGATTGAAGGTGTGAGAATGGATGAAGTTGATTTGTACCTGCTCAAGTGAGAAGTTGGATGTTCTTTTTTCAACTTTTACCTTTGTTTACTTAAGTCCGGGTGGACCTTGGAGTCGAAATTTTTAAGGCACGGTCTTTGGCTAATTGCCTCTGGTTGTGCACTCCAATTTGGTTGAGGCCACTTTCCAGTTGTGCACATATTTCTACTGCGTTATTGTGTTATTCCGTTTGAATAAGCGTTAAGTTAGAGTTAGAGTTAGAGTAAAAGACTCATCGGCTTCATTCGCTCATACACGTCTCAACCATCTCAAACATTTTTCTGGCTAGCTCGATATCACAGTTCAGCTTGTACGTGATACCCGTCAGTTTATAAAGGAACAATTGTTCCTTAGCAATTATCAGGGAAATCATCATCCGCTTTAGAAAGACTTACTGACTTAACGGGCTCCCGACCCGTGAAGAGTCCCTGCCTGAGATACGGCTGCCTTCCACCCTCTGCGATCCCGAGCACGCTGCTTCCAGACCAAGCGCTCCGGCATCCGCGATGGCTTGGTCTTTAAAACGGAGGTTCGGTCTTCCTTGTCGTCTCGAACCTGGGGGCTGGGATTCGAAGATCCTCTTGGCTGGAGCGTTGTTGTCCGTTCGCTCGATGTGGCCGAGCCAATGAAGTCGACGAGTTTTGGCTTTGCGGAATACATCCACATCTCGGTACAGCTCATAGAGTTCGCAGTTGTATCTTCTCCTCCATTTGCCCTCCTCGCACACAGGACCAAATATCCGTCGAAGGATTTTTCTTTCAAAGGATCCCAGTATTAACTCTCCTTTCCTGCTTATCGTCCAGCACTCGGCGCCGTATAGCGGAACTGGCAGGATAAGAGTTCTGTAGAGCATGCACTTTGTCCTTCGAGTTAGGAGTTTTGAACCCATTTGTTTTGCCAACCGAAGTAGCAGCGGTTTTCTAGGGTAATTCTTGGACGGATCAACACTAAGATGTCATTTGAGGAGTTGATGTTTACCCCGAGGCAGATGAACTCCTTAACTACCTCGAAGTTGCTGCTGTCAACAGTGACATTTTGTTCTAGTCGTTGGACAAATGATTGTCTGTTTGTTGATAGCATATATTTAGCCCACTTCAAGGCCAACTAGTTTCGCCTGTTCTTCAATAGCCGTGAAAGCCTCTATCACGGCACGCTGGGATCGACCGATGATATCTATATCGTCCGCATACCCCACAAGATTGAATAAATCACACGACAGCGCATCTCCTTGCCGAAATCCGGTGCATGGTTGAAAGAGTTCAGATGAGCTGCTGCCAAACTGCACATTGCATCGCGTGTCTAGTATCATGCGACACATCTGGATCAGTTTTGACGGCTTTAAAGTCGATGAATAGATGGTGTGTCTCTTCACTTGAAACTCGTTGGTCTTTTCCAGGATTTGCCTTAGTGTGAAGATTTGGTCTACAGTTGATCTGCCGGGCCGGAAGCCACTACGTGCCGATTAGTGTGTTGCAGAAAGGTTTGAGACGTTCACATAGTACGTTAGAAAGGGTTTAATCTTCAAATCCATATCGTTTCCTGAGTTGATCGGGAGAAAGCAATGGCAAATAGTTGCCGAAACAGCGATTGGCAAGCGTTATTCTTCGCTAGATTTCTGAAGAGAAGTTGTTTTCAGATGTGATAGCAGAGCCAAGCCGTGGGCAGGGTCCTTTACTACCAGAAAGTTTTAGATGTCGATTGTGACGTTCTTTTCGATTCGTCGATATTGGGTTTGGTGTCCCTTCTGAGCTCTCAATCCGAACGGTGTTCTAACAATAATCAAAAAGGTGAAAAATCGGATATCGGTAGCTAATCTATGTAGATTCTTTCATTTATGCCTATAAATTTGATGAAGAATTGGCGAGTATCGATCTGAATTTCTTGCGTTTTTTTTATTTTACTAATCCACCTTTTTTTGTGAACTTTGCCACATTGGTACCTGGTTGCAACTCGGGCAAATGTCCTTAGAAGTACCTAATGCTTCTTTTAATTCGATACACTTAATAGATACTCCAGCAAGTTAAGTCATGTTTTCAAACTTTTCCCTTTTTTTTTACCTACACGTTGTTCGCCACATATTTTCGCAACCATGACCCAATTAGTTGAACAATTGTTTTTGATAAATATAAGCAAATATCGCTCCCTGACATTATGCTTGCTATTAAGTATATTAGTGGCTCGTTAAACTCATCTTTCAGTTACTTAGGCAGAGAGAAGAACAACCCGCAGAAGTGTCGGAAATGGATCTATTAGTCGGGATGAAACAATATGATCGAAGGAGGAAGGATTTTAATAACTCTAAATTGAAGAACACTTTAATAAACTCATCTCTAAGTCTGTATAGATGTTTCCCCTCATAGCATTGAATTATGAATAAAGTGACCATAGCAGGTTTAAGTCTACAGTTACCATGAACTTCCTGCGTTCTGATCTTGAACGGCACTTGTAATGCTCCTTACAAGTGTATTACTTCGCCGAATCTCATTCCCGGCAACTAGCTCCTGAAGCAGTTTCCGACAAAATTTACACTGTTAGCAATGACATGTTGGCTTCCCGACTAATAATTGGTGACATAATCGAAGAACTGAAGTTTAGTCTTCTTCAGCAAAGTTATATGAACACAGTCACCAAACAATGGCACCAAACCACCTTCGCCTTACAACACTTCTCTATCGGTTAACCATGATCAATTTTCAAACTTTTTATACAACGCTGATAATAACTCCGAAAATACATCATCACCTTCTGTTCCCGCTTTACGCAACCTTCGGAACTTCAATTTCATTAATTTTTGGCTAACTTTCTCAGTACGCGTACTGGTTGATGTAAGTTCGCTTCAAAGGTTATCTAAATTTTCGTTTGCAAGTGAGTACGGACCTGTTTGTATACGAAGGTCGATTTGTGAAGACTTTTTTTACGTTTCAAGCTTTTTAGTTTTGTATCTAATTTCGACTCGAAACCATACTCTTCTTACTTTTACTATAAATGAACTATATTTTTACAAGTTCAGCATCCAAAACTTTCAGATTTGTTATGTTTTAAAATTCTAACCTTAAGAATGCCTACTTTTCCTTTTCGAATCGACGTCAGTGGCACTTTTATTCGCGAAGCAACGGCTCGCAAAATAATTTATGCATTTGCAAATCGATCTGGAATTTAGCTTAAACGCTATGACGCATCATCTGAAACAATAAGCCAAGAGACATTGTTGATAGCCATAATCGGGGTTGCCCATTTGGTGGAATTCTACCAAATATGCTACTTTTTTCAGTTTTCGTAGGTTGGTAGATTTTTTTCAATACTTAGCTAATAGCATTACCGTACACCGTTACTTGATATATGTGCATTGCTTTGGCGCAATTCGGTTTTTATTTTCGTTTTTATTACATCTAACTGAGCAACTAATGCTACTGGTACCAGGGCGTTCAGGTTTTGCTGTGGTAACCGTAATCAAAGGTATAAGCTTTTCCTTGCTAATCATTCACTGAATAGTTTATTTAAACAAAGGGTTACAAAACTTAATAAGTATTTTAAGCATTTTTTATTCCTGTAAACCTGTTCTCAAGCTGTGGTGATATAGTGTCAAACATGGGATAGAATTCTTTTCTTGGGACAGTTCATCAAAGTGAATTTTGATCTTACGCGATCCATTTATCGCAAATCCTTGATGCATCTCCCTTGATTCATCTTACTGAAACCCATCTCTCAACTTCCTAATATTTGACAATACATTTTGAAGCTTAACATAATCAAAAAGCAGATCTATATTTTCCGACTGTAATGTCATGGAAGGGTAAAGAATGATTGGCAGGAAAACAAAATCGAAAGTTTAAACTTTCTTTCATGTTGCTTAGGAGGGGTTTTTCTCTATAATTTGACTTCAGCTTTTGACACTACATTTCCAGGAAGAGCAGAGCAAAGCTAATTTCACAAAGTTAATACGTTGCCCAATGGACGCTCTGTTACGGGTACCGCTCCCTGATGCCCTTGGAAAGTCTGGTTCTGTTCGTAATATTTGTAGTTGTATAGTTCTTTCCGGAAAGATGTCTCTCGGTTGTGTTTTCAAATGTTGGATAGATTTTTTTTGTTGTGGTGCTAATGCAGGTGATCGTTCATGAACAGGACTAGACTACTACTGGACAAGACTAACGTCATCTATGTCGCAAGCTCAGCTCGGCCCGAATGGGATTTTGTTGTTTAACGATGTAATAGGTATTCGGGTTCTTTTTCTCATCAGACTCATAGCCAACTATTCGTTGCACTGGTTGCAAAACGAAGAGAGAGTGAGAGCGAGAGAGAGCGATTAACAGCCATAATGTTTGCGCATTCCTCATCCGTCGGTGATTGAGCGACTGAGTTATGAGACAAGGTGCGGAACACGGATTCGTAATTGGGACTGCGTTTGGTTAATTTTTGTAAGACAAGTATTGCACGCCAAAACTGAAAAGAATACTTTCAATGGCTTCCCACGGAGCAATGACAGCCCTCCTTAGGTTAAGCTATCGCGTATCACTTCTCACTATCTGCAAAAATGAACAATCAGGAATAAGTTCTTCTTCTGTGGTGTTAACCGTGTGCATATCAAACTTTTAATAGTTTTTGATGAATAAATAAGCCAACAGCCCGCAGTAAATTTCGGCCATGAACAACAATCGTATGAATCATATGTTAAAGCAACATCCTTTGACGTCCATCTCGGACCACCTATTAACAGCTTAAGAATGAAACTTAACCGTCTACATCACGCATAATTTTTCGTTTAATTGGTCAAACCGCCTAAGTAGTCATAAAGGAAGAATATAAGTCCAAAACGTTTTACTGAAAGCCAATTCCTTATACAATTACTATCGGGAAATCCTATCCTAACTGGTGTCATATATCATACCTCCGACTCGCTGGGCAAACTGAGCATGAGTAAGCTGATAGTCTGACCCAGGATAGTTTTATAGTTAAACGGACTTCTGAAGTGGCTGGCTCTGTGGTGAACCTTACCCAGGGGCAGCGGAAAAGGAAAGAGGAAAAGGAAGCAGCTGAGCGCAAAGAAGTTACACAGGCGTAGGGTACCGTCCATTAAACGGGATAGGTCGATGGAAGTCTCAAAAACAACGCTTTTTATCACTGAAGCTCCTTCTCATCATTCTTCGAAAGACGGTAAATAAGAAAATGAATGTAAGGTGTTTGCATGGTTTGCCTGAGCGCTGCGTCGGATAGTAGCAATATAGAAGTAGAAGAGTTTAGAGGGTTACCTCACAATCCCCAGTTTTTCAAGGGCATTACCAAAGAAAAATCACACAATATCTGACCTGAGTTGCTCGAAGCGCTTTAGCCACATTTTTATCTGTAAAGATCTATGGAAGTTCTTGAGTTCTTAAAACTCATGTTGCTGGTCGGTATTCTGCCAGAATGTTGCCTTCTTAGCAGACATGCCTAAATGCATGAATTGGCTGGTACGAATACCTGAAGATTCTGTGGAATATTTCTTTGAAAATTTAAAGGAGATAGGCGGCTTCAATTATGGAAACTACGTTTTGGTAAAAAATTGGAAAGTTTTAAGGCTTTTGTGTTTGAATTTTTCGTTTTAATTGTTTCCCAGATATCAATGTCCGGTGCTGTATAAGGATTTGGTTTGTGTGCTCCTAATTTAACCTAAGAACTAATTCTCCCAAAAATCATTCTAACGACTTAGATCTTTGTGGCAAATTTTTGTTTAACCAAATAAAAGCTCTCTAAGAGGAAAAATATAATCAAAATCAATATTGATTTCCATCCCAAAGATTGGATTGCTGCTTGAAGGTGTGCCTAAAAATTTTTTAGAGAAATAAACCTTAATTTGCTGAGAACTGCCCATAACCCTTCCATGGCGTTCCATTTTAACGCGTTCACTGACCTCTCAATTTCCGATGGTGGGGTGTCTTAAATATTCACCCACCATCAGCTGCAGGATAATTGTTTTAAAACGACCACTAAAAAACAAAAAAAAAAAAAAAGGGAAACAGTCAGCGAAATCTTCGCGTACACGATTCACTCGCAAATTCATTGTCAAAGGCTTCGCACGCCTGCCACACTGAAGTAATATCAATTCCAAAGCAAATCTCTTGATGGGGTCGTTATACATTCAGATAGGCGATCTCAATGGCCAATAAAGCCGTCAGAGAGCCATTTAAAGATATACCATACCATCAACCACCCTCGTCGCCCACTCCGCCGCACAGACAGCATGACTATATCCTGACGGTAGTGGATCCTCTTCAATGATTTTCGTTTATTTTGTGGGGTGGGACCCAAAATCATCATACTCCAGTCTGACGCGCGTAGAATTAGTGTGCTCTTTGCCGTAAAATGGTTCTGGGCTGGTTATTAGACGACTTATCCGCTCGTCTATCTACCGCTTGGCGCTTTTTATTTTTGTTTCTCTCTTCAAACAGACTGCGAATGCGAGTCCGGAACAAGTAAAGTTTGTTTCGTCCTGTTTGGGGGTTTTTTTTTTGTCTTCCAAATTCACATAACAAAAAGAAAAAGTCAAATAACAAGCAAATAACCGTTATTCTCATAGTGATTCTTCCGGTGTGCCCTTGCTCATCAGATCCATGCTGGCGCGGCGCGGCGGTCTGGTTTTCTAGGCAAAAGTGTGACACAAGGTGACAAAGGAAGGAAGGATAGGTGCGCTCTAAGGGCGCATGATGGGGATACAGAAGAGGTGAATGCTGCGCGATGTTTTCGCAAGCAATTTCGTTTTTATGTTATTTTAATTTTATGTTATTGTTATGACAACAATGAAATTGAATGTGACGCGCCAAGGTTTACATAAAACAGCAACCGGCTCGTATCCTCTCGATGCGGACTGTGCAGAGGGAGGATTCCCCCTTTATATTTTTTGCTCTCTCTATTTTTTTTATTGTGTGCGGTAGCACATTTAAGGATCAAAGATACCATCATCAGATGGGTTATTTTCCACCTTGGGAATCATTTATATTCGTTGGCGAATTAATTCCTGTGTTCCGCAACCTATTTGAGATGTGCAACGTTGAATTTTATGTCGTCATCTGATGTGGGATTATTTTTTTTGCTTTTACTGTTTTTTTTTTTTGTGAAATCACAAGATCTGTGTGGAATGTGGGTGTTTAATGGAATAAGATAGATCTAGCTAATAAAAGTAATGTGACGCAGGTGACTGCCTATTAGAAGATTGAATGTACTACGGAGTGGGGTCATAATGCATAAAGTACTTTCGAGGGAACGTAAGATGTTTTCTTTTTTTTATGAAATTTATTGTTTATTTAAATACCAAATTCTATTCTTTGCTTATCTTAAAAATTAAGAGTTCTCTGGTTCTAAAAGGTAGCGCAAAAATAACCTTCCGATGTTTTTGGCTGTAATTTAAAAAAAAAAATGAAAAACTTTGATTCTTCTTGTGGATTATTTTTATTTGGTCTTTTAATTTTTTTTACGTCAAGTCGAGAATATGATGTCATGTAAATGGCCGCCGCCACAGTTGATTGTCATTTGAGCCCTTTTTATGGCATTTTCCATCACTTTGGCCAAAACTTCCTCACATTCTTGACGGATATTGTCTTTAAGAGCTGCAAGAGTCTGAGGCTTGTTGACATAAACCCGCGACTTCAAAAAGCCCCACAAAAAGAAGTCTGGAGCGGTCAAATCAGGCGATCTTGCTGGCCATTTGGCATATCGCCAAAACGGGAGATTAGGCGCCCGGGAAATGCATCCTTCAGCATATCGGTTGTGGCACGTGCAGTGTGTGCCGTTGCACCGTCCTGTTGGAACCTCATGTTTTCCAATCCCAATCCATCAAGTTGCGGCAAAAAGAACTCGTTGATCATTGCTCTGTAGCGCTCACCATTCACAGAAACCGTTTGGCCCGCGACGTCTTCGAAGAAAAAAGGTCCGATGACTCCTCCAGCGAAAACAGTACACCATACAGTGACTTTGGCTCTTCGTGGGTTACACGCGGATTTTCAGTGCCCCAGAAGCGTAAATTTTGCTTATTTACGTACACGCTAAGATGGAAATGGGCCTCATCACTAATGATTATTTTTGATGAAAAATCATTTTCCTCTTGGTGGTGATTAAGGATGGCTTGAGCGTATGTTAGACGCGATTGGCGGTCAGCAGCTAACAGCTGATGCACCGTCTGGACTTTGTACGGAAACATCTTCAAATCTTGTACCAAAATTCGCTGTAAAGACCGTCGACTGATATCCATTTGCGTGGCACGTCGTCTGGTCGATGTCGACGGCGCTTCCATGACATCTTCGGCTACAGCAGCAATATTCTCTGCAGAACGGCTACTCTGGGGTCTGCCACGCCTGGCAGCATCTCGTGTTGTGCCAGTCTCTTCGAGGCGAGCGGCTAAACGTCGCAGTGTTTCACCAGTAGGCGTTGGACGGCTAGGAAATCTGCGACGAAATTCATGTTGTGCCAAAGTCACCGACCGATTATTGCTCAAATAAATAGTCACCAATATTCCGCGTTCTGGAGCAGTGTAGCGTAACATTGTTTATTAACGTGTATTTCGCATGTCTTTACTACACAAATATCAAAACAGAACTGACATAAGGGGCCAATCGCAAAATTTATAGCATTTTCTGATAGGAGGATTACTTTTGCGCCACCTTGTGTATTAAAAAAAAAGCTCTATTTGAGTAATTTGGAATCGTAGATTTAGTTGTTCCGAAACTTTATATGCATTTTGAACCCTCTTTGAACCTTCTTTCTTTTCGGATCTCGACACATGTAGGTAATTGGTAAAAGCGATATTGCTCCATAAATTTTTTTTGTCAAATGGGGTTTTCCGCGGCCATGGAACCATGATGACCTCAGCTACATTGAAATATCGTGGAACGTAAAATAAACTAAACGAATCATATATGAGATAAACAGACGTATTTCCTAGGCAACTCTCTAAGGACGTAATCATATCTAATCCAGATGAGATTTATTATATTGAAATTTTTGTACATACATATTTCATAACACAGTTCAGCGAGCGATACACTTTCAGTTTTAAAATTGAATATGCAAGTTTGAACGAAGTACTTTTCAAATCGCTTACAATTAGGCAAAGAGAAATAACGCCAAATTGGTCTTATTGCGAATTCAATTGATTCAATTAGCTTCATTCAGCTTTAAGTCGATGCAATTAGTTTTATGTAAGTCGACAATGCATAATGCATTTGGAATGCTGTGCCCTACAAAACCAACGAAATCATTCCTTGTAGCCCACTGATAAAGACTACCAGTACACTTGTAAAGTGGCCGCAAGCCGCAGTATGGAAGGAATGTATGTGAGCCGTAAGCCGGTTTTCAGATTGATTGCATGAAAGTCAAAAGGCTTGGCAAATATGTCGACTATTTTTTTATCTCCTTTCGCCCACTCGCCATTATCTTTTCTGATACTATGCGCTGGAGTTTTAGCTTTTTAATACCTTTCATAGCTATCCAGAGCGAGTGGTTCGAACTGATTCCTTAAAAAAAAATAAGAAACTTCACGATTTTTAAATTCTTCAATGTTTTTTTTAAGAATGCTTCAAAACTTACTTAATATTAATAGTATTGCTTGTACGAAGCTATTTCTTCATAAACTTAAAAAAGGACTGAATTGTACTATATATTTTAAGTTTCTTGATTTTAAATCCCGAAAACTTCTTAATGACTGGCAGTACGGTTTTCGCAGCAACAGGTCCACTGGTGATTTGGTAACTTATCTAACCGAAAAGTGGAGACAGCTTGGTGGTGAAAATAAAGTTGTTGTGCTTGATATTTCAAAGGCATTTGACAGAGTTTGGCTTCAAGCTCTCTTGTCGAAAATGCGTGCATTTGGGACCGATGTTACCCTTCTTCAGTGGATTAGAAATTATCTTTCGGAACGTTCAATTCAAGTTGTTTTGGACGGTTTCAAGACTGCAACTTACCAAATAAATGCTGGTATTACCCAAGGCTCCGTTTTGTCTCCGACTCTCTTTATCATTTTTATAAATTATCTCCTCTCTTTTACTTCTAATCCTATTCATTCCTTCGCCGATGACAGTACCCTCAGCTTTACATATTCGTTTCCTGGGCAACGCCCCTCATCTTCGGGCGTTGAACTGGAATGGAATTCCGATCTCGACAGCATGCTTAAATGGGGTAAAACCAACAGAGTGGAATATAATGCTTCCAAAACGCAATGCTGTCTGCTGTCATTGAAGCCAAACCCTAATTCTCCGCCATTATGGCACTTGCATCGATGAAACCGAACGACTTTATATTCTCGGTATGTGTGTTAATAACAACCTTCGTTGGAATGACCGTGTGCAGTGGCTTAGTGGTTAAGTGCGTTGGACCATTTGGTCGCTGTTTCAAATCCCGACCTGTACCACCTGAAAGTTTTTATTCGCTGCCCCACCTCTTGCGAACGTCTGACTAACATCCAAGAGTAAGAAATGTCATGAGAAGCTTCTCAAAAATTAATTGCCGTTCGGAATCGGCTGTAGGTCCCTCCATTCGTATCAAAAATATAACATCGCACACACAATGGTTGGAGAAGCTAGGCTTTAGGTAATGTATGGGCCGTTTACGCCTAATATTTATTTTTTTTCGTTGGAATTACCACATATTCGATGTCGCCAAGAACGCTGCGAAGTGTCTAGGCTTCCTCAAGCGATGCAAGAAATATTTCACCCCTTCTGATCTGGCAAAAATGTATTAGGCGTTTATTCGCCCCAAACTTGGGTATAACGCTCATATCTGGTCCGGTGCTTCAATTACATATTTGGAGCTACTTGACAGGATTCAAAAACGTGCGGTAAAACTTATTGGCGATCGAGACATCGCGAAATCACTTGACTCTCTTAGTCATCGTCATAATGTCTCCTGCTTGTCATTGTTTTATCGGTACTTCCACCACAACTGCTCAAATGAAATTGCCAGTTGTATTCCACCCCTAAAGAAGTACAACCGCAATACTCGCTATGCTAGGAATGCACATCAGTTCACCCTTAAGCCTATATTCGGATGGACAGTGAAATACAAGGACTCGTTTCTTAATCGTACAAGACGAATGTGGAATGCTCTACCCCGCTCTGTTTTTCCCTTACATTACAGTTTACAGACATTTAAAACCAACATACATCGGTATCTCCTTTTTTCTAATCCTTCACTTCCCTAATGCCCGCACTGTGTTACTTCATTATAAGGGTATCCAAAATCCCTTTAGTGCGCGTATATTATAAAAAAAAAAATATAGACTGCCAATAAATATTGACTTTATTAACTTTTTTTTAATATTTTTCAGTTTTGTGGGGACCGCTAAGCCACTGTCCCCACAAATATTACCACTTTCTTTAGCAAAAATGGAGTAAGGAACCCACATACGTTTTTCCCTAATTCACTTTCATCGTTACCTACAGAAAAAAAAAGACACCTTCCAGATGACTTAAATCCATTCTTTATTTACAAACCTCCGTCAAACATACATACCCATGAGAGCTCTAAATAATTCAGACCACATCTCTTACAAATGAAAAAAAAACAAAAAAAAACAAACAGACGTAACAACAACTTCAGTCTCATTTCAGTGTAGCAACAAACAAACAAACAAAATATCCAATTGAACACCTACAAATGAAGACTTCATTTGTTCCCCTGAATAAGTTATGCCGCACAAACATAGCAAATAAAGTTCCCTAGCTTTCTTTGCAAGGCATGGGTATGTGAGCTGTACAACCACACAGCGTCTGCACATATTTTACAAGGAACCGAATGACAATTTTTAGACACGTCTATGAATGCCGCCTGCATTTATGCATGTTTGCAGAAGAGCAAACCTTACTCTGGATGGAAATTGACATTCCAATGAGCTTTAATAATGCACTGCAAAATGGCGGGCACAAGAAGAAAGCATTTCACTTCCCTTTAAATGAGGTACAACGTCTACAAGCTCATGCAATGTAAATGTCTACCTCCAGAGCAAGGATGCAGCAGCATTCAAAATGTTGGGCCGGTTGGTGGTGGCGGGCGTACTTTTTATTCGTGTGGCAAAATATTGACGCTTGAATTTCAATAAGTTAAACAGTAGAGGAGCGGAGTAATCTTCTTATTTTTTGAAGTGTCCTGCTCAAGGATGTGTGTTTGTCGCCTGACAATGTCAGTTATATCCGTGTTTGCGGAGAAAATATATCCCACCACAAGGATATCTGCCACAGTCGAGTGGCACTTTAAATGTGAAGATTATTTTACATCTGCTGGTGGATGGCTTGAAATGAAGAAAGGACAACAAGAGGATTAGCACACGCCCCCTCATGCATTAATTCTGTATCTCGGTAGACTTGTAGTGTAACCCCAGATTTTGGGTGAGTGATACTTCCCTGCAAATGGCCTCCTGAATCGTATGTTAAGTGCGGTTTTTATTTCAATCAATTGTAGCGAGTGAGGTTGTTGTTTTTTTTTTTTTTTTTTGTATGTTGTTGCAGCAAACGACAAGTCTAGAATGGATGATGACTGATGGAAGGTGGTTGCCGTCGTCGTCGTAGTCATAGTCGTCCCGGTGGCCTCTTCACTTTCAAGAGCAAACGAACACTTGAGAGTTTGAGCATCGACCGGTCGGTTCGGATGGTTACATAGTTGATACACACTATGAAGAGGTTGTAGCTGCCATTGACGGTGTGATGGATTTTTGTGAGATTGCTGTGTGAAGTGGAATGACGAAGGGAAAGTGTTAAAAAGGGGTTCCTCGAGGAGTTGTGATTCGGCAAATATTTAACTTGTAAACGAGGGATTTTTTTTTATTTAAGTTGTTTTGAGAGAAAAGGCGATTAAGAAAGTCGAGTACCCGCATGCATGATGAAGTTGTGTCGTTTTTAAGAAGTCTTAGTCAATAGTGGCATCACTTTGAAGTTAAGCTTTGATTGTGGTGGTTGGCTGGCGGTGTGGGAAGCTTAAATGCAATTTTAATAGTAGGTATTAGGTGTTTAAGTTAACGTGTTGTGGGAAATTTTAGTCAATCAATCTTTTACAATTTTGATCAAAAATTTGAAATTTTTTATGAAAGGCCAAAAGCCATTCAAGGGTTTATTACAAAAGAAAACATCAGATCAGTCAAATAGTCAACAATAAGCTAATCAGAAGACGGAGGTGGTGTTTGATGTCAACTAAGAGAGTTTCAAAGTGAACGCTGGAAACATTACAGAACACTCCTAAAGGAAATATCTCGGAGTAATTTTTGAATACATATTTTTGACACTTTTTTAAGAATACTGTCATATGTTGGGTTCCCTAGTAGTAGATTTGTTAGCTCAACTTTGAGCAGATGCGTTAAATACTAAAATCTCTCATCTATCTGCACTCACAGTTATAAGCGATTATAGGAAAGTTTTAAATTAGAGTTTTGCGGCACCGAGAAAGCATAAAGGGGCAATATCACTTAACAAGTCGGACGCCTCGAGAAAAGGAAGATGGACATATAATCCTATTTCTAAGTTAGATCCATATCTCTATATAAAAAAAAACGAGTTCTAGAATCCGGCTGGGTGGATTTTTTTAATTTTTACAAATATTAAATGGGAAGGGACCATTTGATGGTTTAGAAAAAAAAAATTAAATACGTTCGAAAAAAACCTTTGAAAATCCATCCAACCATCATTAAAAAATTGGCCTTATTTCACGTTTGGAAAGTGACCTCTGTTGAGAATAATCATATAACATAATTTTTCCAAAGCAATCAACTTTTTAGTTTCACTGATTTCAGACAAAAGAATCGCAGGGTTCTCATCGTGTTAGGCATAAACGATCGAAGGACGTCGTCTTGTCGACGCTTCTTCTTCGTGTAACTTCTAATTCTTTAAGAAAATAAAATATTTTAAAATTAAAATTGAGAAACAAATATTTTTTGAATTATTAAGATAAGTCCTTAAACATGACGTTTCAAAATATTTTCAATGTCTGGTACCTCCATATTCACCGTGTCTTGCCATCTGAAACATTCTTCCTGAAACAAAAGACTTCACGCATATCTTGGAGAATTTTAGTTCTAACTGAGCAGTTAGGCGGCACCCTTAAATGAATTACATTAACCCTGCATTGGACCATTTTGGAACCTAAGGGCTGAAACGCTATAGAGGAATTTTACTCTTATCAAATCAATTGCAGAACCACATCCGGCAATACCAAGTCTACCTTATGAAAATCGAATAGCGTTCTAGGTAGGTAGGTTAAGTGGTTGCTCCCTAATTTCTAGTAAAGGAGGGGAGCGCAAATAGCGCTTAGGCGTCGTTTTGATACCACTACTCACTAGACCTGTGAGAAAAGAATTTAGATTTTAATTATGACTTAAAACCATGCTGTGGTTTTAAGGAATAAAATTATGTTGCTAAAGTTTATGTTCGAGATATCAGCGAGGCCATCAAAGAAATCTGGTTTTCGCTAAAGCCGGACACTTACAAGGAAGATGAGACACTGGACGACACTCTCGTTAACGTCCAGATAACTGCGAAAGAACCAAGTCCAAAACCAAGGGATTCCAAGTCTTCCTATCGGCCATTGCCCTGTACATATGGCCACCAGCTTAGCGACGTCCACACGCGTTCTACGTATAAATTTCTGTGTTCTTAATTTTCTGTAGGTGGACCATAAGTCAAATTTGACCACATAGACTCTAGGAAAAGTGCAGGAATATATCTCTCTTCATGTATCCTAACGGCGGATTGACTTCCTGCGCTAGTGATAAATTGAGAGCTGAGCAACGTCTGGCTACGTTGGTCCTCTCATTCCCCTCTACGTTTCTGTGGCCCGGAACCCATATTAGAGTAATGGTGAACCGGCGGCTAGCTCGTACTAATTTTTCCCTACAGTCCCTAACAAGCTCGGAAGTAGTCACGGTTGAATCCAGCCCGACTATCGATGAAAATAGCCGCTGTTTTCATGGTTGCTGATGATTTTAAAAGTACCTTTCCCGCCTCCATAATAGCAAGAACTTCTGCCTGGAGGAAGCTAGAGACGTTGGGGAGGCGGAAAGATTTGTGTATATCTAGTTGAGTTAAGAAAACGCCGGAGCCAAATCCACAGTTCATTTTATAACCGTCTGTGAAGATCGATACTTCCAAATCTTTTATTGGATACGTTTCTTTCTAACTCGGAAAGAAAAATAGAAATAAATATTAGGAGTAAACGGCCCATATAGGACCTAAAGCCAAGCTTCTCCAACCATTGTGTGTGCGAAGTTATATTTTTGACACGAATGCCGATTCCGAACGGCAATTTTTTTTGAGAAGCTTCTCATGACATTTCTTACTCTTGGATGTTTGTCAGACGTTCGCAAGAGGTGGGGCAGCGAATTAAAAATTTTACGTGGTATAGGTCGGGATTTGAACCGGCGGCCTCTCGCTTAGTGGTCCAACACATTTAACCACTAAGCCACTGCACCCACAACCTGGAAAAAAAGCTAACAGAAAAAGTTCAGTGTTGGTTTTATAAATATAGTCAGTGGGTCTCGGGTCACCACTAGGTACTGAGAATTGATTTTTGCTGTGGACCAGCATCCAATTTCCCTTAGTCTAACTGCACTTCACGATACTATAGTTTTAATATGCAGAACCAGGGGCAAAATAGCGTTATATTTTAGTTTATTTAAAGTCTCTCAACACTATTGAGTTACTAGAGGCCAAAGAGTTTCTAGAGGCAAAAATACAGACAGAAGTTTTTGTTTTTGTGAAGTCACATTTTGCAAGAAGTTACTTTCGAACTGTTCAAATTTGGAAAATTTCCAACGATTTCGATAGATGCCGTCATACAATTTAAGGGACTAAAATTTCCAATTCGTTAAGTGTTTGCCATCACGATCAAAAAGTCGTAAGTCCATACGATGAGATATTGAGGTTTGGAATTGGAAAATCAATGTTTTTCGCATGGCCAATTGTATTTGGCCTGCTGACGAGTTAGTCATTAACAAAATTTATATATCTACATAAGTTAAATAACGTTTGCCGGGTCAGCTAGTATACTTGCATATTAAGTAGAAGCCACGGTGAAGCTTTTTACTGTTCTTGACAAAAATTTGTTCGGGTCATTGCAGGCTTAGTTTGACGACTCACAGGAAGGACTTGTATATCATGTCTGCGAAGAAAACCCGGGGAGTTTAGCTGCCCAAGGTTCCTTAGGCATAAACTAACGATGGATAGAGAAGTTAGTTACACACATGTTATGTGTTATGTATATCTGGAGAGGGGGGATGGGCAAAGAACTGCAATTATCAAATTAAACGAAATTGCAATTTTTACAGATGGTTCAAAAATGACAGAGGGAACAGGGGCTGGGATCTTCTCAAAAGATCCAGAACTAAGAATGTCTATAATACCACCTTTCACAAGCAGCGTCTTTCAATCAGAGGTTCTGGCGGTCCTCAAGGCGGCTGCAAATGAGATCAATATCCGGAAGAAATATTGCTATCTACATAGACAGACCGCATTTAAGTCAATGGTATCAACAAACATTCACTCTGATATACCTAGGCAGAAACTGTCGCACAATTCTCAAGGCTGTGCTGGGTGCCAGGACACCGCGGCATTGACGGAAATGAACAGGCGGATGAGATAGCAGGAATAGTACGGCTGCTCAATAGCGGAAAGGTGGCTAATATAAAACCTCCCCTCTGCATAATAAGGAATTCTATTGAGGAAATAATCCTAAGGACTACCAACATTAGGCGGTGAAGTTGGGGGGTGGTGGGGGGGGGGGGATACGGTGTCAAAAGCTATATGGCCACTTCTTGACTGTAGGAGTTCCAGGAAGTTTCTTAAACTTAGTAGGGATAAGCTTAGACCATAAGTAGGAATCCTGTGAGATACTGACATCTGCAGGTTCTGTGGCGATAGAAGTACATAAACAAGTACAAACTTTAAAGAGCTTCTTGGCTTTTGTAAGGAAATTGGATGAGTACGCTTCTGGCTGTTTGGTGACTCTTACAAAAAAAGAAAATGTTAAATTCGGAGAGCAAATCGATTGCGCTAGGTTCCTTCTTTATTAATCCACGCACAAATCGAGCTCAAACGTAAGCAAAGACATAGAAGACCATTAAAACAATAAGACTCGTTCCTCGAAGTAATACACGATGTTAGTTTTGCTGGGTAAGGATCTTAACTAGCTGAGCAAGATTTGTTTTTTCAAAAAAATTCATAAAGAATTTATCAGAGAAATAACTCCTAAAGAGAATTACATTTTGATGAAGTACATTTTTTGAGAAAAATTCATTTGAAATGATAAGCTGAAAAAAGATTGGTTTTTTATTTGTTGCTTAAGATGTCATAACTTTTTTCTGTGCTTATAAAATTTAGATGATGCTAATAAAATTGTTTGCGTCTACAAAATTTGTTAAGTGGATTTTCTAGCTATATCTAATATTTCTGAAGTTATATCATTTGAGGTTAAGTTTACGGGTCGGCAGAGCAGGTCCCGGTATGGCGGACCTATTGTGATACCCTTAATGTGAGGGGTTGGCCATTGGTGTTAGAGATGGCTAGGCTTCCTGTCCCTTTACCCGACGCCGTCCAGCCATCCTGATAGCCTCAAAAACCTATAAAGATTATAAAGTGAGACATCAGAAAGTTCAAATAAGTCATGGAAGTAGTAGCTTCCAAGTCTTCTATTCCTCAAATGACTGAGACTCGGACAGTGACAGAAGAAGTGAGATGTGTCTTCATGGGCCTCTTCATCACCACATCCTCGACATATATCGTCATCTTTGAGGTTTAATTTCATTGCATGATTTCTTAGGAAGCTATGTTCCGTTAGGGCCCCTATCAGCTTAGACAGCGATGACCTGTCAAACTGTACAATTTTGATGGTTCGTCTACTGTTTTATTCCGGCCAGAACTTCTTTGATACTTCACAGGTAGTTAGTTCTTTCCACCTGTTGTTAGATTTCATACGAATCTTGTTCTCCACTCGTTTCATAAGATCGCAAAGTGGTGGCTTGATCGACTGAAGTGCGCGAACATGACCTTGCTAATTCGTCAGCCCTCTCATTGCCGGCTTTGTCACTATGTCCAGGGACCCAGCAGAGATTTACGGCGTGAGAGAGCCTTAAGCTCTACACGGCAGCGGTGAACTAGCTTGGATTTTATTTCAATAGCAGAAACTGCTCTTGAATCTGTCAATGGAAATGGTAAAATCATTTCGGGGAAATGACATTTTTCGGACCGCTTCCGCGATCGCCAGAACCTCAGCTTGGAAGACACTTCAGTGCTATAAGCTTACTTAACACACTTTTGATACTCACTGTCTATACCTACGAAATGGCTGAAGCCAGCGAGGATAAGCAAATGCAATAATTATGCTCTGGTGAGCTAAGCTTTTCTTTCAATTTTAAAACTTATAATTTTTACCAGTTGACTTCGGAGTAGTGATGATAGATTCCGCTCAACCAATTCGCGGCGACTTTATCAAATTTCATTTTATCAATTTAACAGAGTCCGATTCAACTCTAACCCCTGTCTCCGGACGCATATAGAATATGTGTAGATATCAATTTCGAAATTCCACCTAAGTGAAATCTTTGAAAAAGCCCAATGATTTCAGTCATATGCAACCTTTCGCACCCGAAATCGTTCTAATTCTCCGAGCACAATATGACGCCAACTGCTAATAGCTCACTCAGCCGGTCGCATCGCGGCAACTTCCAACCGAGAGCAATTGCTAAACCAATTCAAAGCGTCAGGGGTCAAAGTGATTTCGTTTCGTTTCGTTCACAGTGCCATAACGCAAGGGCGCACGAACAACCTCTCACGGAAAAATCATAAAGCAATTTGGAACTCATACCTCCTCGCCTCCTCGCTGCCAAGGGGTTAGATTCCATAATTCCGACGATGAAGTTGGTGGTAACAACATCAACATTTAAGAAAATGGGGCGCATCGAATCCAGCCAGGACACCATATGAGCAATTGAGTTATAATGACATCGACAGCTTGTGATAACTGCCTCTTGCAGGGAGCCTCACTGCCGCCACACTCTCCTTCGTTTCGTACAACTACCCCCAGAGTGAGAGAGAGAGCTTGTTGTGATTGATAGTGAAACAATTACTCACCGGGTGGAAGGGCGAATGGCAAAGCAATTGTCGTACAATCACAGGATGTCTTCATATATGTCCCAAGTTGCACACGGGGCGGCGCAGCACACCCGCACCGCACATGCGGATAGGATAAGAATGATGAAATGAGTTATGACCAAGAGATTGGATGCGTGTGGGAAGTAAAAACGAAAAATCTTTTCTTCACACACATACACGCATATAAATATAACACTTCTCAGCTAGTAGCGCGCTTGACACTCTTCTGTTGGCAGACTCAACCCTCGAATTGGGTAAATGGAAAGTGTCCCAGACTCGTTCGTTCTCATTTCGCCAACATGCTGGAATTCTGTTGGCCCAATTTAAATTCCCTCGAATATATCATCCGGGATGACAGGGCAATTCTCTTATCTGTGAATTCAGCAGCAGCAGCAGCAGCAGCAACCCAACCAACCGCCATCGCTGCTGCTGAAGCAACAGCAGCCGAAGCATTCGGGATGAATATTAAAAAGTAAAATTCTTTAGGTACTGGCACTAGCTACTGCTGCCATGGCTAGTTCTTCTTCGCCAGCCGAATGAAAATGGAAGCTTACCACCCTTCTGAAAAAGTAATAAGAACAAGTATCTTCTATACCGAGATGAGAACGAAGATGAGGATGAGGATAAGGATGAGGATGAGGATAAGGATGCGGATGCGGATACGGATGTGCTGGTGTTTGTTACTTATTTATTATTTATTTCATCTCTGATGGCGGAATGGAAAGGTCGTCATCTTGTCTTGAGCGAGAGAGGTATCTATATATTTATGTGCTGGGAATCAGCTGGACTCTGTATAGTTTGAGCTAAAGATGAAATTTAAATTGAAGATGTCACGCTCTGCGTATCATAAATGTGACATAGGTATCCATGTACGAGAGTAGAGCTACGAATTGAAATGTACTATTCGCGTAAAAACACCAAAAAATCACAAATAAAGGGTGATTTTTTAGCTGGTTTGGTTTTGGCAACACTGGTTTTGACAGCTGACGTGTGTTTAGTACCTTGTGTCACTGTCAAACAGCTTCAGTTTGGTTTGCAATTTAACCATGGATCGTCTTACAAATGAACAACGCTTGCAAATTATTGAATTTTACTATCAAAATTCGTGCTCGGTTCGAAATGTTCATCGCGCGCTGCTTCCATTTTATGATCGGCATTCTCGACCTTCTGAGTAGTCTATTCGGAAGATTGTGACCAAATTTCGCACCAAATTTACTTTGTTGGACATTAAACCACCAACACGTTTACGTACTGTGCGTATTGAAGAAAATATTGCGGCCGTATCAGCTAGTGTGACAGAAGACCGCGAAATGTCGAATAGGCGCCGTTCCCAGCAGTTAGGCCTTTGTTACAGCACTACGTGGAAAATTTTGCGGAAGGATTTGGGCGTAAAGCCTTTTAAGATACAGCTGGTGCAAGAACTAAAGCCAGGCGACCTACCACAACGCCGAATTTTTGGTGAATGGGCTCTTGGAAAGCTGGCCGAGGATCCGCTTTTTTATCGAAAAATTGTGTTCAGCGATGAGGCTCATTTTTGGTTGAATGGGTACGTAAATAAGCAAAATTGCCGCATTTGGAGTGAAGATCAGCCAGAAGCATTGCAACAGCTACCAATGCATCCCGAAAAAGTCACTGTTTGGTACGGTTTATGGGCCGGCGGCATTATTGGGCCATATTTCTTCAAAGATGATGCGAATCGCAGCGTTACTGTCAATGGTGAACGCTACCGAGCGATGATAACAAACTTTTTTTTGCCCGAAATGGAAGTTCTTGACTTGCATGATATGTGGTTTCAACAAGACGGTGCCACATGCCACACAGCACGCGAAACAATGGCGCAATTGCGAGGCGAGTTTGGTGAACAGTTAATTTCACGTTTCGGGCCGGTCAATTGGCCGCCTTGATCGTGCGATTTGACACCATTAGATTATTTTTTGTGGGGGTATGCCAAGGCTAATGTGTATAGGGACAAGCCCGCTTCGATTGACGCACTGGAAGCCAACATCCATGCATTCATTCGTGAGATACCGGCCGATATGTGTGAAAGAGTATGCCAAAATTGGACTCAGCCGATGGGCTACCTGAGACGCAGCCGCGGTCAACATTTGCATGAAATTATCTTTAAACATTAAATTGCAAGGTTCAAACTATCGATTCAAATAAATATTTCATTCATTTTTTCGAATTTTTTGTGTTTTTTTTTTTAAAAAAAGTTCTAAACCTCTTAAAAAATCACCCTTTACTACCAAATATACCTTGAGTTGTAAGCTACATGCCTCTGCATTCGTCGAGTGGATGATTCCGACATCACCAATAATAAACGGCCATGAACTAAGAGTAAAATTCTGTGTAGAAAATGTTGTTTGTTGTCAGGCAAAAATAAGCTTATTTACGCTCGTCCTAGGTTATGGGAAATAAGTAAAATTTACTTAAAAGGCCTAGGAAAATTAACCAACAAAATATGTTAACTTAGGCTAGAAAGAAAGGTTAGGTTAGGTTTGCAGGGCAGTGTTGCACCAGATGCAAATTTCATCCGGAAGCCGTGAAGGCCCATTGTGAGTACCCTATTGTACCCCATTGTGAGTTGAGGAATAATTTTATTTCGGATTGAGGTACCCTGTCCAAACTTTCGATGAACCGTGCTCCCATGCAGGATGACCGGCGTTCCTGTAGAGCTGGGCAGTGGCATTTCCTCTTCTCTGTCTCTGTTTCTTTGCAGCTTTTGCAGAAGCCCTAGACTTTTAGCCATGTTTCCGATGATGCACAAGCATCCGGGTTTGATTTCTGTTAAGAGAGACTAGGAACTTTGATCTATTGGTGTCAACATTAGGCCACAGACTTTGGGTTATGACGCAAACGCTCCATCATTATTCCTTAGCTAGTTGTGTGGTGATGCCGTCGATAACAGTCTTAGCAGTGTTGAAAGGAGGTAACACCTTTCAGTCTGCTAGTATTGGGTTCATTTCGGAGGAGCCGTATCTTGCGAATTCGACCGCCATTTCATTCCCTTTCACTCCAAAGTGTTCAGATACCCAGCAGAGTAGAACTGAGTGATGACGTATAGCCCTGTGACGCACTTTGCGCTTACAATGTTTAAGCCGATTGCTTTAAGTACTGCTTGACTGGGCACACAGATGGTTATTTTCATTGCTGTTAGTTCCATCGAAAGGATAGATCTCAGCTCTGCAGTGATCAGTCAAGACGCCAGCTCCTGTACCTTTTTCTGTTTTTGAACCATCCGTATAGACGGATATATGTTTTTTTTAATTTGCAAGTGCAAAAGGGATTGTTAGCACCCTTTTAATGTATATAGTAACACAGCATGGGCATTAAGGAAATGAGGGATTTGAAGAAAGGATGAGAAACCGATGCACATTGATTTTAAATGTTTGTAAATTGTAATGGTCAGGAAAAACAGAGTGTGGTAGAGCATTTCACATCGTGTTGTACGGCAAAAGAACGAATCTTTAAATTTCACAGTTCGACCGAATACAGGCTTTAGGGTGAACTGATGAGCATTCCTAGCATGATGGGTATTGCGGTTGAAATGTTGTAGCGGTGGAATGCATGAATATGTCACATCTACAAGAAAAGCGATCCTATGTCTTGCAAGAACTATCGAGGCATATCCCTGCTTAATGTCGCATACAAGATCCTATCCAACGTACTGTGTGAACGTCTCAAACCTTTCTGCAACACACTAATCGGCACGTACCAGTGTGGCTTCCGGCCCGGCAGATCAACTGTAGACCAAATCTTCACACTACGGCAAATCCTGGAAAAGACCAGTGAGTTTCAAGTCGAGAGACACCACTCCTTTATCGACTTTAAAGCCGCATATGACAGCATTCATCGTCAGAGGTTTTTGTGGCGATGTCCGAATTCGGGATCCCGTCAAAACTGATCCAGATGTGTCGCATGACACTAGATAACACGCGATGCAATGTGCAGTTTGGCAGCAGCTCATCTGAACTATTTCAAACATGCACCGGATTTCGGCAAAGACATGCGCTGTCGTGTGATTTCTTCAATCTTGTTCTTGAGCAGATAGTGCGCAGGGCAGGTGTCAACACGGAAGGCACTATCTTCAACAGATCAGTCCAACTGGTGGGGTATGCGGACGATATAGATATCATCGGTCGATCCCAGCGTGCCGTGATAGAGGCTTTCACGGCAATTGAAGAACAGGCGTAACTAGTTGGCCTTGAAGTGAGCTAAATATATGCTTTCAACAAACAGACAATCATCTGTCCAAAAATGTCACTGTTGATAGCAGCAACTTCGAGGTAGTTAAGGAGTTCATCTACCTCGGGGTAAACATCAACTCCACAAATGACATCTTAGTGGAGATCCATCGAAGAATTACCTTACGAAAGTCAAGCGACTTCGCTATGTCTCGATCGCCAATAAGTTTTATCGCACGTTTTTGAATCATGTCAAGCAGCTCCAATTATGTTATTGGTGCACCAGACCTGATATGAGCATTGTACTCAAGTTTTGGGAGAATAAAGCCAGATCAGAAGGGGTGAAATATTTCTTACATCACTTGAGGAAGCCTAGAAATTTCGCAGCGTTCTTGGCGACGTCGAATATGTGGTCATTCCAACGAAGGTTGTCATTAACACACATACTGAGAATGGAAGTCTTTCGGTTTCAGCGATTCAAGTGCCATTCATGGATAATGGCAGCGTATTGGGGTTGCCTTAATGACAGCAGACAGCATTGTGTATATACCTTTAATGATGATACTGCGTGAGTCCCAGTCTTTTGGGTATAGTGATTCTGAAATTTTGCTCGAAGTCAAATCTGGGTTTCTCGTAATCATTAAGTGACATTAGTCCCTTCCGATCAAAGATTTCAAGAATAATTGATTGTCCACAATAGCCAGGCTTCCAAATTTTGTACTCTCTTAATCTAAGAGCGGCTTTGGAATGGCTCAATTTTCATACAACCTATCGCGATCTTCAAATACAAATTTCTTAAAACTATCTATCCACTGCGTAAAATTGCCGTAGTTCTAAGTAAAATAATGATAAAATGAAATGCTCGCAATATGGCTAAAATTAATTTAGTTTTGAGTCAAGTATCTAATAAGGAGGTGTTGACGTAGAAGAATAGAGAATAGTGTTGTCGTTTTGTGACGCTGGAATTTAACAAATTTAATTAGTAAAAAGCGACTTCTCAGCGTTAAACATTTTTTAACTCAAAAAATCAATGAAAGTAACAGTTTCTATTGGGTCTTGAACCTGTACTGGCCGCGTCACAAAACGAAGCACTAAAAAATATGACATCAAAAATTCGGATTTTGGAAAGGATCAGATTTTGTCAAGTGAGTTACCTTAGGAATGTTAAAATTTGCCTTATGTCTTAGGTGGCCTACGCCGCAATTTCGGCTAATTTTACACAGGTTTTTCTCTGAGTGTTGGAACAAGTGTTGGAACAAGTATCTTCTACCGGAAGTATGGTTGCACCAGTGCCGTGACAAAGAGCCAGGCGACATAAGGTGTTGTATTATAATTTTTCAAGTGTTGTAAAACTATTTTTTCGTATTAACCGTTCCTAATATGGCAACTTCGTTGTTCTGCTCGAATGCTTTTCAACGCACAGTCTGGCAACTTCGTTGTTCCGCTCGGATGCTTTTCATCTGTAGGTAGCTAGCAGTGCTGTCAAAATTGCTACTGCAGTAGCATTTAGATCCTTTGGCAAGTACTGTGCTACTCAAAGTTTTATATAAAAAGATAACAGAACCGAAGTTAGTTTTAGTTAAGTGTTGATCATAGCCATTCTTTCTTAAAATACTTGCCAGTAGGGTTGTCCCATTGCGATCCCCGTGAGGACCGCGACGAAATATTATAATATTATTAAAATTCCATGTTGAGCCATATGTCGCTTGGCTAGAGAATATTTATGGTGACCCAGAAAGAACAAAAATTTGCTTCAAATGCTCCTAAAAAAGGATAGACATGTTGAATAAAATTCCTTGGAAGCAGTAGCTTTGATTCTATTTAGATGTTAATCTGTCGATCTGCCGCCTAAAGACTGAGACAATGCGATAGTAAGCATAAGTTTATCAAAAGCATTTGCACTCTCCACGCCCCCCGCCATAAGCAAGGTTTTGATCTTCTTGTTGTTAACTTGTTCGCAGCATCAAACCCCGAACGCTCTTTAGTCAACACAGAAAAAATTCCCGCAAGGAAAACGCAAATTTGATTTCCATCAAAATAGTTTTGGCGGCGGCAAACTTGCCGATCAGTGTAAAAAAATTACTTACTTAGGTGGCGCTACAGTCCGGGGTGGACCTGGGCCTCAACCAATACGCCTCTCCAGTTAGCACGATCTTTGGCTAACTGCCTCCAGTTGTGCACTCCACGTTGGTTGAGGTCCCCTTCCACTTAGGCGAGGTCTTCCTCTACTGTGTTGTCCCTCCGGGTTGGATTCGAAGACTCTTCGGTCCGGAGCGTTGGTGTCCATTCGCTCTACATGTCCAAGCCATCTTAGACGACTAATCCGTATTTTTCTGACCAGGTCAATGTCGCTGTACAGCTCGTAGAGTTCGCTGTTAAATCTCCTCCTCCAAAGCCTGTCAACGCAAACGGGACCGAAAATCACTCGAAGAATTTTGCGTTCGAAACGACCAAGGAGATCTTCATCCGCCTTTGATAACGTCCATGCTTCTGCGCCATACAGCAGGACTGGGATGATGAGGTTCTTATGTAGAGTCTCCATGGTGTTTCTCGACAAGGCCTTACTAATCAATTGCCTCCTTAGGCCAAAGTAACAGCGGTTGGCAAGTGTAATTCTTCGCTTGATTTCTGACGATATATCATTGTCAGAGTTAATAGCGGAGCCGAGGTAGATAAAGTCCCGAACTACCTCAAAGTTATAGCTGTCTATCGTGACGTTCTGTCCGATTCGTCGATGTTGTGCGTCCCTTCTTGTTGACAGCATATATTTCGTTTTGCCCTCATTCACTTCTAAACCCATTTGATGTAGAAGAAGTTACTTCTCCATCGTCATCCTGCACAATCTGACGAGTTTGGCAGGTATGCCAAAACTAGACATGGCTCTGTATAGCTCGTCTCTATAAATGCTGTCATATGCGGCCTTAAAACCGATAAAAAGATGGTGAGTATCGATCTGGACTTCTTGGGTTTTTTCCAGGATCTGCCGAAGTGTGAAATAGGGTCCAGTCAGTTCGTCGACGAATGGTTTCAGGCGTTCACACAGCTCGGCAGACAGGATCTTATATGCGATGTTGAGGATACTTATACCTCTATAGTTGGCGCAGTTAAGAGGGTCTCCTTTCTTGTGGATCACAATACTAGTGCTACATAATTTATAAGCAAAAAAACCTGCTTGCCAACCCTTATAACGAAAACATTTCTATTAAACATGAAAACTGTCAAAACAAAACAAAACAAGATTATTGCAAGACCTCGCCACCAACTGACTTTACCGTGATTTCTAAAATCCCCACCGGAATAAGCCACAGCCGAAAACCCCAGCGTCTTTTTCTTAATAATAAATCTTAATAAATTAATATAAGAAAAATTAATAAGAGCGACGAAAGTATTAAGTCCCTGAATCCTCTGTTAACTGCTAAGTTAAGATTAATGACTCTAATAAATCCTGGAAGGGATAGTTTTTCATGCACATACTTCCCGGGTAGAGCAGAGCTGGAGGCTTAAGCTTTACACTCATACAGGAGGCCATATAGTAGGTATACAAAGTATCAGACGAACAACGGACTGACACTATGCTCACATTACTTTGATTAAATTTAATTTTTGGCATTCACATCCCTCAGCACAATCCGAACATGGGCACCAGCGCACCAGGCAGGGGTTGCATACGTAGAGACACAAAACAGAGCAAACTGCAACATAACAACAACCCTTAGAGATATTTTAGTTGGTGGTTGTTGTGCCAGTCTGAGGGTGGAAAAATAATAATATTCTCCAATCTAATTACGACTTAATCAGGTACATGCGGGACTGTGATTAAGAACAACGAAAAGCTGGCAGCCAAAAGGTCTTCGGTCCACCTCCTCAGATTCTCTATAAGA
Source organism: Ferdinandea cuprea (assembly GCA_963576555.1). NCBI lineage: Eukaryota > Metazoa > Arthropoda > Insecta > Diptera > Syrphidae > Ferdinandea > Ferdinandea cuprea. The sequence goes on from OY754959.1 coordinate 11,942,839, forward strand.
GGGTTTTTTTTTTGTTGGTGTTGCTGTGCTTCCTTTTGGGTCGTCGATGATGGGGTGTAGATTACTTTGCTGTCGCAAAATTGCGCACCCATTGTCTCGCACTGTTGTTGCGTGTGTTAATCTGGTGCGGATGAGGTAATAGAAAAGTGCTACATCACCATTGTTATGCAACCGAGATGGGTTTGCGTTTTATTTTGTTTGCGCTTTGTTCGAATGGAAATTGCGAAATGAGGCAGATGACAATAATTCAATGAAATGCGTTCATGTCATTGCGTTAATCCAATAATCCCATTAGAACGCGCCCGCTTGAGGGTAGGTAAGGTGTAATACCTAAAATATCCGGTCTGACAAAAGACGATGCGAGCGAAGTGCTTGTTTTTGTTTTTGTTTTATAGTGGTCGCAGCAAGTGACTTATGCTAATCCGGAGAAAGGCGGAATCGGCTAATTAGGCTGACTTGAAAGTTGCACCGCTTTCTTATTGGGAATGATTTCTAGATAGAGAAAAAAATATCTGTCCTCAGAAAAGCTAACAGAACATCATTCAGCAGTCAGTTGAAGCCAACAATTTTAAAGTTAGCCTTACTACAGGCTTTTGATTCAATCGTTCACTTAAAAAAGAGTATCAGTATTGTTGTCCTGTTCTTTCAATTTATTGTCCATTCGAGGGATGACAAATTTTATGTTCTTCTTTTGTACAAGGAGTACCAAGCTGGCTTTCAAGGTTAAGAGATATTTAAATGATTGGTGCGTTTCTAGGTATAGAAGCGGCAAAAGTATGGCTTGCGGTAAACGAGCTAAAACAAAATAAATGGGAGTTTTTTTTAGAGATACAGAACTTTGAAATGGAGTAGAACAAAAATGTTTTCTTTGAATTGACATGAAGTTTACCTTTTCCGAAAGACAATCTTCTGGCATTGTAATTTGAATATGATTTCTGGGATATGACCACTACGGCTGGCTCGGACATATCCTAATCTGGAGGTCCAATTTTCGATGACTTTTTCTAACATTTCTGGCCGTATTCGGCAAGTTTTCAATCGTTTCAGGCTTATCGGCGTAGACTATCGACTTCACATATCCCCACAGAAAATAGTCAAGTGGCGTTAAGTCGCACGATCTTGGAGGCCTATTCACGAGTCCGTAACATGAAACTAAGCGGTTACCAAACGTTTCCTTCAATAAATCAATTGTGGTACGAGCTGTGTGACAAGTTGAAACAACAGCTCCTGCAAATGATTGTTGTTCAATTGATGAATGAAAAAATCAGTACTCATGGCTCTATAGCGCTCACCATTGACTGTAACGATCTGGTCACCATCGTTTTTAATGAATTACGGACTAATTATTCCACGAACCCATAAAGCACACCAAGCAGTCAGTTTTTGTGGATGTAACGGTGTCCCAACATACACTTGAGGATTATCATCACTCCAACTACGGCTCAAAAGTGAGCTTCATTGCTAAACAAAATTCGCTTATGAAAATTGTGATCAACAGCAATCTTGTTTTGGGCCCATACGCCTTGCTAGGTGATCCAGGTGATCTAGGTGGCTTCAATTCCTGCACGAGTTGGATTTTGTAAGTACGCAAACCAAGATTTTGCCGCGAAATCTTCCATAAAGTGGATGGACGCATATCCAATTTCTGTGCACGATGGCGGATAGACTGATTCAAGTCTTCCTCTACGCTACGCTCTACAGCAGTAGTGACAATTGAAACAGTGCTGCCAACTTAAAGTTTTATGCCTCTAAAAAAAAAACACACTTTATATGCTGTAGACAAGAATAGACTCTTAACATCGACGAATCGAGCAGAACGGCACAATCAACAGCCAACTCGAACAGCTGCCTTTGACTCCGCTTTCACAGCGAAAAACGACATATCTTCAGAAATCAATCTGTACTTATGGCGTTTAATAGAAAACTGGAGTATGTCAAGCGAATGCAGGCCAACGCTCCATCCCCCAGAATCTTCGACTCTTAGGGGCTACGTACACCTATCATTCAAATGCAAAATTGCATCAAATTAGTGGTATAGGTATCTAATTTTTTTGGCAAGTCAATTATAGCGATCATTGAAAAATTGCTGTCAGTGAAAGCTCACTGCAACAGGTTTTAAGGTTAGAGTTCATCATTGAAAAACTGACAGATGAGAATAGAAAGAGAATCGAACACAACCGTGAAACGATTGTCTTACAATTTGTAGAACCGAATATCAGATGTTCATTAAAATCGGTGACGGGAAATAAGGCCAAACGAAATAAATCCAAGTTCTATTTCCATTCCAAAATGTAACCGCCTGCGGAAAGAGTATAGAAATTCCTTAATCCCGCGTAGCGAGCCAATCAGGTACTTTTGCCAAGGGCGCCTTATTTAAAGTTTGGCAATATTTCACGTCACCATTAAAATCGATTGCAATCAGTCAAATAAAAATAATAGATTTAAAGCAAAGTTTAAGTCTGAATTAAGTAATTTTGTTGGTAGAGAAGTTCTGTAAGTGATTAGCTTTATTTTGATACAATTTCAAGCCAATATTGTTTGCTTCGTCGTCGTTAAAATCGGAAAACAAAATGTTCACTGCGGAAACCCGGAGAGACAACGCAGTAGATGAAGACATTGCCTTACATGTTTGAGGAGACCTAAACCAACTGGGTTGGATAAAGAAGGCCCAAGATATAGGCCCAAGTCCACTGTTGCGAACGGGGCGATGGATCTCTTTCAATTGTTGCGTCTCCTAACTCATACCATCCGAAACGGAATTTAATCAAAGGTTCCCTTCTATTCGGAAGAGGTATAACGTCATGTACCAATGAACCATATTTTAAACAGTTTTAAACTCTAGTGTTTATCTGGAAGCCGATGATGACATGAGAGAGTTAGGAACTTCGAGTTACATCTTACAAGCTCTGTCTTAGGGTAGAGACCGAAGTGGAAAATCGAGAGAAAATAGTTCAAGCGCTTACCAGGCTTAAGATAAATTGGCACGTACAAAAATGTAACAAATCCTGACAGTAATATGGAAGAGAGAACACCAACGTATATTTCAATATTTCAGTAAAAAAATATGAAAGACCAGAGGAGCAGTTATTGAAACTCATGTAAACGACGCACATTGGTCAAAGACTTTACCTTCGATGGCACGCACAAGTGCAAATGGTCTCAATCAATTTGGTGGCGAAGCTGAAAGCAGTTAGAAAAGAAAGAGCTTAATAGAAAAGTCAACTGTTCAGGGTTATAAAAATGGAGCGCAAAGCAAAATATAAAACCACACTGTCTGATATCTCACTGAAAAGATCTCTAGGCGTTTCAATTGCAAGTGGCACAACCTGAGTTGGCCCAAGCTGGACACTGTTTCATAGGCAAGTATGCAACAAGGCTTGGCATATACTCATATGGCATTTGGGGCTGGAAGACTAGGAGGAAAAGACTATCCTCCACGTTCTCTTCGACCTAGGAGCCTTATTCCAAGCCAATCTTGAAGATCTGTCAACTATTGATATTAGAAGTCTCTAACGAAGAATAGATACATCTGGGAGCACAGCACAAAGAACCTTTTTCTGGTCTAACTGACCTAAACTTCGGTAACACTTTAGTTCACTCTGCCACATCTCATCGCATTCTAAATCATTTTACTTATGTTCTAGCGCTGTTGCGACTTTTCAAAGATTGTTAAAGTCCATGATATTCAGACTATTTAAGAATTTGCAACGAAAAAAATTATTACTTGACCAAAGACAGGTGGTCAAAAGGATGGTGATTGCGATTATATGAGAACACAAGCGTTCTCACTTTAGAATAACACCATCAACTCCTACTTCTCACCTCCCCGTGGTGACTGCTGGGTGCCTAGTACATCGACTGGATATGGGGTAACCAACCCCTGTGGAGGTCGTTGGTAACAGCTGATGAGAGAAGGGGGAGGAGTGCCAGCTCGCTAAGGCACTTCTCCTGTTTCCGGACGGCGGCGGACGAATTCTACGGATGGATCAACGGCGGCGTCCACAGTTCCTGTTAGGTGGAACAAGTGATCTCCCTATATGAGCTGCTTCGACTTATTTGAAGCCCAGGTCTATAGGGACATCCAACACTAAGCCAGGGTATTGGTAAAGAGTTGTTGGCGAATGAGCCCTTGATGGGTCAACGGCAGCACTCACATCCCCGAAGTGGGTTACTGGCACCGGAATTACCGGCCTACTGTCTGTTGATTAGGCTTAAGAACAAGGCCTGGCCCTCCAGGTTGGGGGTTGTGCCATCGGGGTAACTTCCCGACCATTTCAAAAACATTTAGTTATGGGAGAGACTATGGCAGCCTCGGATATAAATGTGCCTCAAAGGCAAAATAGACCCGGAACGTTAACGGATTGTGCGGACCCTCTTCACTCCAGGTGCTACTCAAAAATTTAGTCTGTCCTCTCACGGTACAAGGCCGACATTACCGCGATCCAGGAGATACGATGGATAGGATCAGCTGCTATGAAAAGACAAAATTGCGACATATATTTTAGTTGTAACAAAAGATTGCGCGTGTTAGGATGCGGAAATCGGCTTAGATCCAAAGTAATGGACTTCAAGCCGATAAGTGATCGCCTGGCTGTGATCCGCATCAGAGCTACATTCCAAAAGATTAGCCTAATATGTGCACACGTCCCTACCGACGAGGCTGAGAACCCTATCAAGGAGGAATTCTATTACCTCTTGGACGGAGCCCACGGAGCCTGTCCGGAGTAAGATGTCAAAATTGTACTCGGGGACTTGAATGCTAAAGTCGGCAAGGAAAACATCTTCGGCTGATTAGTTGGTAAGCACAGCCTCCACGAAACGACAACAGATAACGGCTACCGACTAATTGACTTTGCAGCAGCTTGTAATACGGTGATAAGTAGCACTAGGTTTCCGCGTCTAAGGATCCACACAGCAACCTGGCGCTCTCCAGACGGTCGAACCGCCAACCAAATCGACCATGTGCTAATCAATGCGAGGCACGCATCCAACATCTTGAACGTGCACACTTACCGAGGCGCAAACGTCGACTCTGACCATTTTCTCGTTGCAGCTAGATTCAGAGCTTGACTGTCCAACGAGAAGAAGCTGCGAACTGCCCAAAAGAAGAAATTCGACGTTGGACGCCTTAGCACATCTGGAGTCGCCAGAGCCTACAAAGAGCGCCTGAGTGAGAAACTCCCCACCGTGCATTCACCTACCACAGATGCCAACAACCAGTGGTCTCAGTATCGCGACATCATCAAGGAGGTAGCCGAAACCACCCTAGGATAGCAGCCACCCCAGAGAAAAAGCCCGTGGTATGATGATGTATGCGTATACCGGAAAAAGGTGACAGAAGATGCACACATTAGAACGCTGCAAAGGAAATGGCAGCAAGGGATGCGTACCGAGCCAGGAGAAGGGAGGAGAAAAAGATCCAACGTAGAATGAAAAGAGAACACGCAGTCTCCCAGCTCAAAGAGATCAAAGAGTCCCGCGACCGAAACAACATCCGGAAGATCTATAAGAAAGCCAAGCAACTGGCTGCTGGCTTTAAGACCGGAACGCAGGCTATTCGTAACAGCGATGGAAACCTAGTCACCCAAGCGCAGGGAATAGTAGATGTATTTAAGCAGCATTTCCAGCAGCTTCTAAACGGACAAAATGTGGGTAAGGAGAGAATCCACGTCCAGTCAATGAGGATCCAGTCCCTCCGCCCAGTATAGAAGAGGTTGGCTTAGCTATAAAAAAGCTAAAGAAAAACAAGGCCGCCGGCTGAGAAGGTCTACCTGCCAGGGGTCGAAAAGAAACAGTGCTTCTAAGTCAAAACTTACAAGCATCGAATCTAAACGATTGGGTTGGGTTCATGCATCGGCAGTCTCTTCCTCGCCACACTTTGGTCCTTATAATCTTATCCAACTATTTCGATGTCACCAGAAAACTGCAACCAACAAAAATGCATATGCTAAGCAAATCACACCTGTAACGATTTAGTAAGACACGATCTGCAGACCTCTTAGAGTTGCGTACTAGAAATGAAAAGCCTGATTTGAGCCTAGGGAGTTGAAATTGTTCGTGGATATGGATTGAAGGTATTGCTAGGTCTGCTAATGCTTATTTTATACTCTCATTTGACGACGAAGTTCAAGGCAAGATCAACCAAATGCAAAAACATGTAGCCAAAAGACTACCACTTACAAATGTCCTTTATTCTGTGCTAACCATTTCCATCTTAAATAAAATCAAATAACATTATTTGCTCCTCCAGAGTGTGTCCTGCTAAATGATCCATATCCAAATGCAGCATCTAAAACCTTAGACAAAAAGCGGATTCCGTAAAAAAGGCAACTTTACTCTACAAATTGAGTAGTTTCTTGCCGTGAACCTACCACTACATTGCGCCCCTAATAGCCGTCTTACTTATGACTTCAATAAACGAAAGCCTGAAAGTATAAAAGTATACGAACGTCGCAATCCTTAACCTTCCAAAGGGACATCAATTGCACGCATCATTTGCAATTATCCATCCATCCATTTGAACGCATGTAAAACTAATTTCGTTCCATCATATCATCGTATACACGCGTTGGAATCCCAAGAAACCTCCCGCTCCCAGCCGCCAAGCAACAGCAAGGACATATATTGCAAAAGAATATGAAGAAGAAGAAAAAGAAAATACCTTGTAACGTATGTAGCCTACGAGGAGTACCAGGAACAGCGTAGACTAATATGGATTTCCACCTTCATAAAGTATAAAAGCAATCGTTCCAAGGAAAAGCACGCAATTTAAATGCATAACACACAGGACCCGGCCTAATGCCAATAATAGAATAGGAAATCCCCGATAGATCCTGTGGTTTTTTTTTCTTCTTCTTCTTCTTCTTCTTCTCTTCTTCGTGTGTGTGTTTGGTGTTTTTGCCCTCATCTTTCTGTGGTACCGTTGTAGCACGGCTGGAACATGTTGAGCTTAGAGATGAAGTTATCTCCATCCCACAGGATGAGCTACGCACGTAAATCGTAACGTAATGCATGACAGTGGAAGGAAGACACGAACTGATAAGGGGGGAGAAAAATATGTGGATATACAATGTCCTTAATCTGTATCCGCACATGAGAAGCGTAAGCTTTACTCCATTCTCTCTAATATTCGTGTTTTATCCTTGTGAATTAGCTCTGTAAGAGTGCAGGACGCAGAGGGCTTAGTCCTGGCCATAAAGAAATATTAATAAATTCTTCTATACTCTGGCAGCGCACAAATAAAGAAGCAAATATCATCCGTCGGATCAACGTCGGTTTGTGTTTTTTTGTTTCTTTCTTTTTTTTTGTGTTTGTTTTGATGACAATAATATCCTACCATTTGGAACAAGTTAATTTTCTTCGGCCATCATCTGACCAAAGCTAAGTAAATAATGTCCTCCTGTGCACCACGGACTAATTGTGTACACACCGACATAATACACAATTCTCCGAAATGTCCTCGGCATAGATATGGCGAAATTATGTAAATGTGAACTCAATCTCGACAAATGAACAACCGAAATCCTTGCGCCCACCTTTCATACATTCATAGACTCACTATACACCAATAACGGCGTGCATGAGAGAAAGAAAGGGAGAGAGAGCAAAATTTCGCGCAATGGATTTGCAAGTGTCCAGCGCGGATGAGTTACAATCGAGGTTAGGTAGAGTGAACTTTTTCGTTAATCATCCCTTCAGCAGCAACCCTTCTGATTGGGGGGGAGGATGAAATGGTATATCATTCTTCTCATTCTTCTCATCCTGCGCGCCCCAGCAAGGGACGTACCGAAAGCACTGTGTGCGATCAAAACTCAGGGGCAATTAATCATTTTGCTTAGTCATTACATTACATAGATACAAGGATACAAGGCTACTATCCAAAGCTACCATCGTCGTCGTTGTCGTCCGTCTGTCCGTCCACCCGACCGCCGCCGCCGGCCAGGACGACTTAGCATCCCGAAAGTCGCTTTGGAAGATTGCTGCGGTCGTTGTTTATATGTTGTTGTTTTTTTTTCCTCCCGCTGTTGTTTGGTTGTTCTGTATTGTTGTCCTTGTTGATGCAAGGATTTGTTTTCTACAATTTTGCTGTTGTTGCTGTTTGTTTGTGTTTGTAGTCAGGGGGAGGGCGCGGCGCGTCATTTTGCCGGTATTGTGATTCCATTACATTAGTCATTTGGGGTAATAGAAGAAGAATGGAATGAATACACATAAGTGGAGCGACTGCATATGGTGCCTTGGGTTTGATTAGTCCCACGGGAGAACTAATAAGCTTGCTTTGGACGGGATTATTGCAATGTTCTTTGCTCATTGTTTTCGAAGTTAGTCTCTTCTTTTTGCTACCCTATACCTACTCCTTGTTTACAGGATTCGTGTTATCTTTTTTTGTTTTCTATTCGGATTGAAGTTTGTTTTTTCGGAAGGTAGAGGGAGTTGTGATGGATATGTGTAGTTTTTTTTGTTTTGTTTGATAGGCTTAGGTGTCATTTTTTAGCTTTTAAACAGGTTGGAGTCGAGCGATAGAACCAAAGGCTCGATGATGAAATTTTGTCTTGAATATCTTGAGGTCCTATGAAGTTTCTTTTAAGTTTGATATTGAATGTTTTCCACCATTTCTTGATCGTTCAATTCTATCAGTTTTATGATGATTTTGGTTCCGAGGATATCGCCTGAATGAAGCTTCTGTGGGAATGAATCTTTGGATTTTAAACCATTTCATTTGCTTGGCCTCCCTGGTGACCTACAGAAACCAATGATGTTCGTGTAACGTACTGAGACTCTTGAGAGTGTTCAATTTCAAACGAATCTTGTTTAAAGTTGTAGGATTCCTTTTTTTGCAACCCTTGTCTGGAACGCAGAAATAGCATAGACTTCATATACACAGGCCAAACTGGATTGAGATGTATCAGTATGACATGAACACTTATCTCTTCTTCTTATAGAAAAAGTCAGTTGATATTTTAAAAAAATTATTTTTCGGGTTAAAAGTACGATCATAGATTACTAAGGACAAGAGCTGTAAGAGTCAAGGACTTTTTTACGGCTCTAAAGATGCCTGTTTGATGACTTGTGTTGAAAATCTATACGGTATCTTGTAGGCTAGTTTTCAATTAGATTTTTACAGTTGACCAGAAAAATATGAAGAATCACCGCTCAAAATGCTCTAAGCAAACAGAGTTTAGTCAACATACAGAGCACTTTTCTGTTTTTATGTAATGTCCTTCATCCAAAATAAACAATAGCAAGAGCCAGTAGCAGGACCTTTAAACCTGTACCTATTCGGACTCATTATTTGTTAGAAAATCCATCCACAGCTTTTTCTATCATCGGTGCTCCTAAAGGCCAAAAATATGCTTTAAACTCAAAAACCCTGAGCTTCTGATCATTTGCTTTAGAAATATTGTAAATTTGCAAGTATTTTAGAAATACAAAAATAATATTGATTCGTTCTGAAATTGTACACTTAATCTGTGATGAAATAATAAGGGCTCCCCACCATTTCGATTATGAGAATGTGTCAATTGGAAACAAATAATAAAAAATATAGAGAGCGTTTCGGGCCTGGGTAAAAACAAGATAATGTCTTTAAAAAAAGGCCACCGATTGGAGGCCTTTGGCCATGGACCTCTGGGTACCAGTTAGGCTAAAAGTCAAAGCACGTGTATGTCCATTTTCTCGTTGTGAAATGTCCATTTCTCATCCCTTCTTTATCCTTTACATCCCCCTGCGTTTTTATAAAAACTTCATAACGAGCAGTATTGCAGCAGCCTGCAACATAAATCCAACATAAAATATTTTTGAGCCATTGCTTTCTATATATCTTTATAAAATACATGGATATAGTTTTAAAGATCTGTTGAACATAACAATCTGATATTATGGAATTATTAAATTTTTAAATCCATTTTTTATTTTCTTTCAATAAAGCTTACAAACTAGACAAAAATGATTAAATTTAACTTAATATTAACAGGATACTTATTCTAGATTACTGGTCTTTATGCGGACGCTCTAAACTTAACTATATCACTTAATACTATTACCTTTCGGCCTTAATTAATAATACATTTTTATTATTTAAATATCATTTTTTTTTACAAGAAAATTTATTTTAAAAACTTAACTCCTTAATTTTTTTTTTTATTAAAAAACTAAAACTACTTAAGACTATACATTAAAAACTTAAAATCTAACTAATGCTACTTAAAATTACCAAACTAATACTAAGTATAATCGGGGGTGATGTGCACTCGCCACCTCATCTACAGAGGCAACAGGTGCCCGCCCCCCAACACCATTAGCAGCACCCAGCAGCCGCCAACATACCGCACATGCGCCACCGAGAGTCCACTGACACCGAAATGTGTCAGTCGACTCTCAGAAACACCAAACCTTGCAGCCGACATGCAGAGCACAAACTAATCAACTTACAACTTAAAACTACTTAAGACTAGGAGGAGTTACCTAAGGTACACACCGACCTTGAAAGGCATACCCACCTCTTCCACTCTTTCCGCAAGCCACCAATAGTCGGTGAATTGTTTATTCGTATCATTAAGACCCCTCCTCCCCCTATCACGGTACTAAAACGAAGGAGCTCGGGAGCATTAGCGACGTCCCCGTCGTAGGTGAGCCGCTTATCAGTCGCTCTGCGGTAGCGGTGGTATAGTACCGGGATACCATCCCTCGTCTGTACCAGCCCTTTCTGATCAATATGGAGAAAAGCCTCTGGCGGAACAAAGCCAGATCGAAGCGTTCTCTCCATGTGTGCTTCATTGGGGTAGTATGCCCCGAAAATCAAGCTATTGTCGTTGGTCATCGCGCTCGCAACGTGCCTTCGAGTCACCTAAATGTGGAAATTGTCAACCCTATTCAAGTGAGCCCATCACATAATGCCGTGTTGGGATAATATTCTATGTACTCAGATGCAGGTGTTCGAAACAACCCGAGACATTGTCTCTCGAAAACCCGAATCCTTTATGGAATTATTAACTTGAAGGTTACAATGGCATCTTCCTAATACAAAGGACATCAAAGAGCTTAAAAAATATCCCTCAAATAAGGCCGCAATTAAGTTTTTAAAATTCATTTTTAGTGCCCATACAGATCTAATTTCACGCTTCAAAATTCCATGATCCCCATACAGGACCTAAAGCCTAGTTTCCCTAGTTTCGGATATGTGTTAAATTTATTTTTTTGGCACGGATATAGGGATCTATAGCTTAATACCGAATCCCAACCGAAATTTATTTTTAAGAAATTTCTCAAGACAGTTCTTACTTTTGGATGTTTATCAGACTTTTTCAAGAAGTGCGGCAGCGAAGAAAAGCTACGAAAAATAGCGCACCCTGCATTTGGATTTAATTGATAAATCGATCTACCTACTTTTTAGTATATTCAGCTAAGTTGGAAATTTTGAAGTTCCGTGTGAAGAACAAACAGTTAAGTGCTAAAAGGGGCATTGAAGTATATGATGGCTTATGTTTGATGAGAACATCAAATATACGCCAAGCTGAGTGAATAAGGTCACAAATGTTGATATTTTAGAGGCTTCCGATGAAAATTAAGACTTTTTGAGTGTCTGTGGTTTTGGAACCTACTCCAAATATTGAATTATTTAACCTGCTTATTTTCCATACAACTTTGGTTGTGATTATTTTCTTTGAACTATGTTACTTACTTACTTGACGGGCTCCCGACCATTGAAAAGTCCCTGCCTGAGACACGGCAGCCACTTCCCGGGTACGTTGCTTCTACTTATACAAACCGAGTGCTCTAGCATCCGCTATGGCATGGTCTTTAAAATGGAGGTCCAGTCTTCCTTGAAATCTCGAACCTTGGGCAGAGATTCGAAGTTGACTGGAGCATTACATGTCCATATTTGGAATTGAGTTTAGTAACTTCAGGTGAGTGCAACACGTCTTCTGCTTTAAACTTACATACTATAATCGGACTGCAACTTAATAGCGCATAATGAAGTTTTGCAGAATTGAGACGTCAACAATTTCTTTTTACCTCTTTTCGTTCAAGTATACTTCTAGGCGTGGTATAAAAATACCATGAATTTCACTGGTTCGACCAGTCACTTTCTTCTTTTTCGGATTACGTACTTGAGAGTGATTGATATGGGAATCGGGAATAAAAATGGCAGGTCAACCAGTGAAACTCAGAATGCCTCGTTTTTTCGTATACATTAGTATGAACTCAAACTGAGTATGAGGGACAATATTATGACTACAGAGAAGTCCAAAAAAGTGAGTCCGGCAATGCGGGTCCGTCGGTCTGTCTGCCTGTCCGGGCACCGTATGGCGAAACCGTTCGACGGATTTGCTTTAAAGTTCGTATATAAGGTTTGATGTAACCCCATCTCGTGGCATCTTTTTATGTTGTGCTTTACCTTTTAAAATAACGGTACCTGCAATACAAATTTTTCTGTGAAAATCACTTATCACTATTATTCTCGAAATTGGTTCAAAGGATTTCGGTTTTTTTTTGTATTAAGGATATTTGGGATGGGGTCGAAAAGTCTGCATACTCAGTTTTTAGAAAAAATATCGATTAACGGTAATTTATAAAACCGGCAATATCTCGAAAACTAATACAGGGTACTTCCAAAAAGTTTACACTTTTTTGTATACTACAAAGTCGAGTAAATTTGCATACTTTGATTTTTGAATTAATTTTTTTTTCATAAAACTAGAGACCGGATTATATGCAACATAAAAAGCTTGATATATGCATGCAAAGGGACAAAATATGCAACAATATGCAACATTAACTATATGATAAAATAAAGGGTGATTTTTTAAGAGGTTTAGAACTTTTTTTAAAAAAAAAAACACAAAAAATTCGAAAAAATGAATGAAATATTTATTTGAATCGATAGTTTGAACCTTGCAATTTAATGTTTAAAGATAATTTCATGCAAATGTTGACCGCGGCTGCGTCTCAGGTAGCCCATCCGCTGAGTCCAATTTTGGCATACTCTTTCACACATATCGGCCGGTATCTCACGAATGAATGCATGGATGTTGGCTTCCAGTGCGTCAATCGAAGCGGGCTTGTCCCTATACACATTAGCCTTGGCATACCCCCACAAAAAATAATCTAATGGTGTCAAATCGCACGATCTAGGCGGCCAATTGACCGGCCCGAAACGTGAAATTAACTGTTCACCAAACTCGCCTCGCAATTGCGCCATTGTTTCGCGTGCTGTGTGACATGTGGCACCGTCTTGTTGAAACCACATATCATGCAAGTCAAGAACTTCCATTTCGGGCAAAAAAAAGTTTGTTATCATCGCTCGGTAGCGATCATCTTTGAAGAAATATGGCCCAATAATGCCGCCGGCCCATAAACCGCACCAAACAGTGGCTTTTTCGGGATGCATTGGTAGCTGTTGCAATGCTTCTGGCTGATCTTCACTCCAAATGCGGCAATTTTGCTTATTTACGTACCCATTCAACCAAAAATGAGCCTCATCGCTGAACACAATTTTTCGATAAAAAAGCGGATCCTCGGCCAGCTTTCCAAGAGCCCATTCACCAAAAATTCGGCGTTGTGGTAGGTCGGCTGGCTTTAGTTCTTGCACCAGCTGTATCTTAAAAGGCTTTACGCCCAAATGCTTCCGCAAAATTTTCCACGTAGTGCTGTAACAAAGGCCTAACTGCTGGGAACGGCGCCGAATCGACATTTCGCGGTCTTCTGTCACACTAGCTGATACGGCCGCAATATTTTCTTCAATACGCACAGTACGTAAACGTGTTGGTGGTTTAATGTCCAACAAAGTAAATTTGGTGCGAAATTTGGTCACAATCTTCCGAATAGACTGCTCAGAAGGTCGAGAATGCCGATCATAAAATGGAAGCAGCGCGCGATGAACATTTCGAACCGAGCACGAATTTTGATAGTAAAATTCAATAATTTGCAAGCGTTGTTCATTTGTAAGACGATCCATGGTTAAATTGCAAACTAAACTGAAGCTGTTTGACAGTGACACAAGGTACTAAACACACGTCAGCTGTCAAAACCAGTGTTGCCAAAACCAAACCAGCTAAAAAATCACCCTTTAATAGCAACAGTTTTTTATTTCAAATGCAATATAAAATATAGTTAAATAACATAGTTGAATAACATTTATAGTTAAGAATTTTTTAACATTTTGTTAATCTTGAAAATGTGAACAATCATGTACTGTTCCAAATGTTCGGTGGTAAGATTATGTCTCCGATCACTTAAAATATTTTTATATGTGGAAAAGGACCGTTCCACATCCACTGAGGTAACTGGGCAGTATTTGAATTTGGCTGCTGTGTTAGCACTTATTGTTGCTGGCAAAAGTTCGCCCGTCCGATTAATAAAACTTTTAATCGACACAACGCTTCAAAGCCTGGGTTGTTGTTTAAAATATTCTCAAACTTTTTTTTAAGCTTACTTGGGAACGCCTCTGGCAATTCGGAGCTCATTTGGCGGATTTTATTTATTAATTGAATAGATTCAGTCAACGCTAAGCCCTGAGTTTCGAGCTTCTTAATACTTGCTGATATCAGAGAAAAATGAGTGCATATCACAGCTATGTTTTTTTTAATGTTAGAGTCATTAAATGCTTCCTTTGACTGACAAACTGCCACAGCCTCCGTACTATCGAAGCTATTTACTACACCTTTGATGGCCTCGAAATGTTCATTGTAAAACAAAACAGCCTCAATCCACGTTCCCCATCGAGTTACCACTGGTTCAGGAGGTAGAGACACATTTGGTAGCTTTTTTTTATAGGCTCTAATGCGGGCAGGTGCCTTAAGAAACACTTTCTTAGTTGACGAAATCAGCTTATTCACATTTCCAAACGTGAATCGTACTTCTTCAGCGAGTCGATGTATTCCGTGAGCAAAGCACGTCACATGGATCAAATTAGGATAGAATATTTGTAGAGCTTTGCCTGCCTTGATCATATAGGGAGCAGCATCTGAGAGGAATATAAACACTCTTTCATCTGCAGAAGATTCAGGAAACAATTTTTTGATACCCTCATTCACAAATCTGGCGATCGTAGAATGATTTGTCTTTTCCAGTTCTTTGCAGGCCACCAAATAAGAAATAGAGGGCTCTAGTTTTAATGCACCGACAATTAAATTTGCAATCGGAATATTGCTTGCGAGCAATGCTTCACATAAGTCCATGCTAAAGTGGTTTTTTTTTTTTTGTCTTTTGAAGAGGAGTTACTGCTGCTTGCCGCTGTTAGAAGTTGTTGTCTTAGGCCTTTCTTTCGCAATCCTGCAATATGAAGACTTGTCTTGACATGCTGGTCTATTTGAAACTTTTTTGTACACGAAATATTTTTATCGCAGACTCGACAATATAAAATTTTTCCGTCGTACGTCAATGTTTCACGATATTCAGCTATCCACGAAGATACACTTTTTTTTCGAGAGGCATGGTAGATACACTAAGATTTGCACAGATATAAATATAAAAATAAACTGATGCAATAACCGAGCATATGAAATATAACATGCGTAATTGCCTAGAAAAAAAGTGTCGTAGTAGGCGATTGTGACACAAAACATCATCGGCCTACTTTGTCTCCCGTGAATTTTTATTTTACCAGGATTTAAACGAAAATATGTAATAGCACTAGATTTTATGTAATATATGCCATAACCGGTGGGAATAGGCAAAATATGCAAATGCATATAATCCGGTCTTTACATATAACGATTTTCTAAAATTAAAATTAAATTCGTTTTCTCAAAAACGGCTCTAACGATTGTAATAATTTTTTGAATTTTGAACAATTATGTTAAATGTATCCAATGTGCGAAATTACATAAAAATCGTAAGTGCCGTTTTTGAGAAAATCTAATTTTTCAAAACCTAAAAAGTGATTTAAATAAATTTGTCACCATTTTTCGATTCAAAAACGCGTCTCATGTACCGAGAAATTTTCGTATGACGCAGTCGTGCACTTTCTTATATCTGAATTTGGCGCAGAACACCCGCAATGATGCTACTCTTCAGCTGTCAAACCCACCATGTGTTCGTTATACCGCTTCTGGCCTCTCTTATACTCTTATACGTCTTCTTGTTCACATGGATCTAGTTGCACGTTCTGTGGCGGACTTGATGTGAGAGTTCCAGACAAGTCTTTTTATTAAGAAAAATGCCTAAATATTTGAGTGAAATGGTGCCTTCTATGGCGATTGGTTCCATATTAGTATCCTTTGTTGCGGAATATTTTCGCGAAACAAGAACCACCTTCTATTCCTATCTTTTCCCGACCCAATCCCTTCTTTTCTTGGGAGGTACCTCCAAGTTCATAGGGAAGTGAAGGGCAACCAGGGTCCCATCAACCTTAGAACCACTTCCCACGAACCTTGAGGGAACCACCCCCCCAGGTATACATCACCTCTCAACCCGAAACATCGAGGGCTTACCCCAATTGTGAGCCACCCGGATGAGTGTCCTGCTGACGGTCAAGGAAGAAAATCCGTGGAGAGCCACCCGAACGAGGGTTCCGCTCTAGTCATTAGTACGTACGTTGCGAACAGAGATGTCCATCGAAAGCCACCCGGATGAGGGTTCCGCTTTAGACACCTCGACGAACGAAAGCCCATCGAGAGCCACACGGATGAGGGTACCGCTCGAATCGAATCCTGGTCGGCGGCAAAAGCAGTGACCTAGTACGGGGCCCACAACCACCGGGCCGTACAACAGTTGCGTCAGGGCGTAGGCGGACGGCCGGAAAACAATTAAACGCCCCAGCAAATTAAACACCGCCAGCAGAACATTGCGCCAGGGGCAGGTGTTCAGCAATTGAGGAGCACGGGTGGACGGCCCAAAGTCAAAAGCTCCAAGTAAACAGTTGCGAAAGAACTACCACAGTCCCGGTAGGGAGAAATGTTCGATGGGGGAGGAGGTGACGATCTATTTCGCTACTCCGTCGGGGGAGCACCGGAGGAGCCACAGAGGAGTGTTGGCGGACCGCCTCGTGAAACACCCTCACAATGAAATCACGCTGCATAATACGACAACAACAACACTAACGCGAAATGAGACACAAATCAGCGGATGACAACACAAACACTATAGAGAAAAAAGAAAAAGCGTTTTGTAAGTAATGACCCGCTTTCGGCAAGATCCCCCACCACAAAATCTGAACGAAATCCCACCAGACAGTTTAAAGACCGCGAATTTTAATTACACTGACACAACACTTGGCTTGGCCAATTTGAATTGGGTTTAGATCTCCAAGAGGAGATGAATTACACTCTGCCGATTTAAGGTTTCTCCTAATAATTAGTAATATCGCGCGCGATAATAATAATGTATTCGTAAACACTTGTTTACGTTTTGATATTATTTGGTTTCGCAACGATTGTTACAAAACTAAATGATCGTTCAATAAAAGAATACCTAAGCTAAAGTTTTGTTCCAGGTCGGACGAGGTTTGAACACCCAACCTTAACCTGGCTTTCCAGTAACGGAAAGCTCAAGTGTTTGGGGTATAAGAGTGAAAAGTGTGAAAGAGAAACGGCGAAAGGGTAACAGTGAGACACTCGCACACCGGGGCAAATTATGCTCCCTTGTAGCTGAATAGTGTCTCCTGTTGGTTCGCTTGGATGTGTGGAAGGTAGTGGGATATGGCAGACAATCTTCAACACAAGGAGAGCGTCTATTGCACGCTATAAGTGGAAATCCACTACCAATGTAATATATGAATGTGTGAGCCGAATACCGTCCGAGCTGGAACAAAGCAAAATTTTGGGTCGTCACGTCTTGGTTGACCAGCTGGCTTGCCGGTGTAGTTTTGCTAACGAGGTTTATAGTCAAAAAAAAAAAATATTTTTAATTCGGGTTTCTTTTGAGATTAAATTGAAAAAAAAGGAAGAAAAAACGGCGGACAGGAGGACAGGAGGAATAGCAGAGCGTCGCAGGGGAATCATCCAAAAATAAGGCTAAATAAAGTGTAGTGTCAATGTCTTTCTTGATTGACGTAGAGAGTGAACGGTTGTGCTAGGAAATCTTGGGAAAGATAGGTCTGGTTGGGTTTCGACCGTAAATTCTCCCGAGAAAAGACGGGACTCGCGACCGGGAAAACGCGAAATCGGGTCACGCCGGTGGTCATAAGTAAAAATAGTTGATCTATTCGCTTGCAACAAAAAAAAATTTAACTTTAATACCTTTTTTCTAGAATAAAGTGACCAGCTCCACCGGAGCCGTGATAACGTGGTAGGAAAAAAAACGTGGTTCTGTTTCTTTATTCTTTCCTTACAGCGGAACGGTACCATACGGTACAAATTGCGGTTTCACAATTTGGCCATAAAATTGTGAGGCGCCCACCACGGTTTTATATCTGAGTTCAGCTTTAATTTCCAATTTAAAATTTTTCGTGGTTTTGACTTTTACATTTTTTCCCTCGCTTTCGGTTGCATGTACTTTATCTTTTCAGCGGACGTCATTGGAAACATCAGCGTAAGCTAACTAACGAGTTAGGTTTTCCCATCGAACGCGACCCTCGACTGGACTGCCGGGAGAATAGCCACTCTGGTTGTTCTTGTTGGAAATTTCTGACAGTTCGCGAATGTTTTTTTCCGGCGATAGCGATCGCATTTAAGTTTAGATTTAAAAGTTTAGTTTTATTTCCTTTTTGTGTTAATTAATAAAATTTCGCGGCGGGAAAATATTCAACACCTTCTTCTACAAAGCATTAGAACTGTTTTGCTGCGACCGATGGACAATCCTTAATTTGTATAACGTGTGGAAATGCGGCATGCTTGCCACTAGTAATGGTTGCACTAAGCTTACTTATAATGATAGCTTATAGGGGCGCTATAGCCTAGTCCGTCTAGACTGACTTTAAGATTGCTGATGCTGATTGGGTGCAGATTTTAAATGCCGTCAAAGACACTGACACTCCTCCTGAGAAGGATGTTATGATTCGACTTTTCAGCATGACTCTGAATCGCGTCATATGAACTCTCTACGTCCAAGATGGCACATAAAGCAATTTTGTTTTATAAAACCGCTAATATAATAGGCCAGTTTAAAACCATAAGTAGTTAGGGCAATTTAAAAAGGAGTAGATGCATAAACCTATCTAAATCCGCCAGGAAGTTGAGTCTTTTCGACCACAAAAGGTATATGCAGACCTCCCGGTTTGGGATCCTTTCATCACTGAGGCAAATCAAATGAGTGATTGACCCCATTTAATATTTGAACGAAGAATCATGTCCCACATACAAAAAGGTATAGCTATAAAATTGATTTAAAAGTGTTAACCCCCTCGCTTGAACAATTTGGAAAAATGCCAGAACGTAATGCGAGCACTTTTCTTCTTGATTTTACAGTAAAAATTACACAAGACGTGCAATGACGTGTGCACGCACAAGTCAAGAATCGCGAAGCCTGTGTTCCACCTACGGGCGTAATCCAACAATCATCAGAAAGCAATTTCAAGCCTAATTACAAAAATTGCTGGAGCGCCTTGATCCATGTGTCTATAACATAACTATATTTTCCAAGTACCGGTATTATAGTACGTATCAACTCTGGAGAAGATAGTGTGCCTCTGGTAGTCCCTGGCATTCCATTCCATTCCATGCAACACCGACTGTGGCCGCATTGATAAGCGCACGCGACACTAATTGGCTAAAAGTCATTCGTAACCCTGCGCCGCGCTGCCTGCCGCCCCCCGTTAAATTCGCTCGTTGTGTGTAAGCAAGCACTGCAATCACCTGGCAGGCTTCACATGCCAATCAAATCGGGATGCATGGCGCTAATTCATTGTTTTCCTCCATCGTCGGTCGTCGTTGTCGTAGTTGTTGTCGGACAGAGAAATGAGTGCCACCTGCAGTTCCAGGAAGAAGGAAAAATTCACTTGTGCCACAGACAAAGTCAGTGCAGTGGTGACGTTTGTTGTTTGGAAAAAATTGCAAGTCAGTCATCATAATGCACCAATTCGCTGCTCCACACCACGTACACCTATTACTACGAAACAGGGGACTATAAGGTGATGTAAGCCAAGAAGCCCACTTAACCTTTTCTAATGGAAGTTATTTATTTTTTTTTTTTTAAATTGGTGGGGGTCGAATTCCGCGAGTTCGTGTGCAGATTGCAAAATTATTTGTTGTCATTGTTTCTCTATTGAATGTGGTGGACTTTTTTCCTTACAAAAAAAAAAAAAAAAAAAACCAAATAAATAAATAAAAGAAACAGAAAAGGAAAATGTTAGCGTTTCACTAATCGTGTGGGAATGACTGCAGAAGCTAATCAATTATGTGGGTTGGGGTGAGGTATAAATTATTGATTTTCATGGGGTGAAAGTAGAGTGTAGTTGAATACCTAGATACATTAGAGGCGAATGGTCTGTTTTGCCAACATACGACATTATTTACTCAGGGGCAGTGATGCCTCTACAAAACGTATTACTTTGTATTTCCATAAAAGTTCGCTTCGAGTCCGCTTCGAAAGCACTGCAAAGGGATCTTCGAAATCACAAAAATAAGTCCCTAAGTCACCAATTAAGAGGCACGTTAGTGCCCAGCCAAGTTCCTTAGCAACTTTGGCACCCAGGTTTTTTTTTTTTTTTTTTGACGGAGGTTGCTGCTATCCGATGGAGCGCTCAGACACAACTACAGGTCCATTGTACTACCATTCAGACACCTTACATTAATGTACTTAGTTTTCCCGTCTTTCGAAGAAAAACGAGAAGGAGCTTCAGTGATAAAGAGCTTAGATGTTCGGCACTCACCACGTCAGCCCCGAAGATCCGCAACCTGATGCGAGCATAGGCCGGACAACTGCAGAGAAAGTGTTCTGCTGTGTCATCCTCCTCACCGCAAGCAGGACAGGTAGTGGTGTCGCTTAAGCCCAACACATTTAAGTGTTTAGCAAAAGCTTGGTGGCCCGAAAGAACGCCTACAAGCAGCCTACAGTCGTTTCTCCTCAGAGATAGAAGAAAAGATGGTGACCTTTTGCAAATGTCCGGGCGCAGTAGTTTGGTCTATTTACATCCACCGCAATCGCGCCTCCGATTCTTGTGTTCACGAGAAACCCAAGAATCGATAGACGACATGACTAAAGATGCAGGCAGACCCAACACAGGTTCGGGTCCTGAGAAAACTTCTTCTGAACCTTGCCTAGCAAGCTCATCCGAGATCTCACTTCCCTGGATGGCAGTGTGACCTGGTACCCAGACAAGATTCACTGTGTTCAGTCTTCCGACCAAATTCAGAGAAAGCTTGAGTTCTAGCACTAACTTGGACGAGGTAAATTGATGTATCTGTGATCTGATAAGGTGCTATCTAGCGATACCTTCCAATTTATGATAGACTTCAAATGCCTGTTTGACAAGGTAACATCAATTACTTGCTGTCTTCTGGCTGTAACAAAGGTAGGTTGATGACCTACATTGTTGATGGTAATATCAGACGATAAAATGAAGTCCAAGAGTCGATCTCCCCTTATGTTGCATTTGCTGCTGCCCCAAACAGTATTCTGAGCATTAGCATCACAGCATAAGACAAGTCCTAGGTCTTTCGGATGGCTCATCATAAAGAACGTGGTATAAATCACTCAAGCAACCAAGACCACAGATGCGACTTTTCCACACCCATGGTTCCTGGATGGATATTATGTGTGATTTTGTTCTACAAGCCACAAGCCACTTTGGCACTACACCCTTATTTACACGAACCAACTCAGGCCATTTTGACGCCATATACCCCCTTTCACCCCCCCTCCCCCACCCCCCCCCCCCCCCCTTAAACAATTTTCAGCATATGTTGGAATACAAAGCAGCAGGCTCCATACCAAATTTGTCAAAATAGTAACTTCCTGACTCACTTACAGATCATCAAAACTATGGAGCACTTCCAATGATCGCATTTAGAACCTTGAAATAGGTAGTAGTGTAATAGGGTTTGCGGAGAAACCATGGGGAAAGATCTAACATTTTTGATTTTCCATTTTCAAAATACTTAGATCTATAAAATTATACGCGGAGATACGATTTGAAGAACAGACACCGAACCAAATAAAATTTATGTATAATCAAAAAAAAAAAGCGTGGCAACTGCCCTTATATGGAACTAATTCTATACTAATGAAACTGCACATGTCGGTAGTTCTTTTAAAGACAAACAAGGATCTACTTACTTACTTAACGGGCTCCCGACCCGTGAAGAGTCCCTGCCTGAGATACGTCAGCCTTCCACCCTCTGCGATCCCGGGCATGCTGCTTCCAGTTGTCCAGACCAAGCGCTCCGGCATCCGCGATGGCTTGGTCTTTAAAACGGAGGTTCGGTCTTCCTTGTCGTCTCGAACCTGGGGGCTGGGATTCGAAGATCATCTTGGCTGGAGCGTTGTTGTCCATTCGCCAATGTAGTCGACGAGTTTTGGCTTTCCGGACTACATCCACATCACGTACAGCTCATAGAGTTCGCGGTTGTATCTTCTCCTACATTCGCCCTCCTCGCGCACAGGACCAAATATCCGTCGAAGGATTTTTCTTTCAACGGATCCCAGTATTAACTCTCCTTTCCTGCTTATCGTCCAGTACTCGGCGCCGTATAGGAGACCTGGCAGGATAAGGGTTCTGTAGAGCATGCACTTTGTCCTTCAAGTCAGGAATTTTAAACCCATTTGTTTTGCCAAACCGAAGTAGCAGCGGTTTCCTGGAGTAATTCTTAGTCGGATCTCCACTAAGATGTCATTTGTGGAACTGATTTTTAACCCGAGGTAGATGAACTCCTTAACTACCTCGAAGTTGCTGCTATCAACAGTGACATTTTGTCCTAGTCGGTGGAAATGATTGTTTGTTTGTCGACTGCACATTGCACCGCGTGTTATCTGTGTCATGCGACACATCTGGATCAGTTTTGACGGGATCCCGAATTCGGCCATCGCCACAAAAAGCTCCTGACGATGAATGCTGTCATATGCGGCCTTAAAGTCGATTAAGAGACGGTGTGTCTCGACTTGAAACTCGTTGGTCTTTCCAGGATTTGCCTTACAATTAGTGTGAAGATTTGGTCTACAGTTGATCTGCCGGGTCGGAAGCCACACTGGTACGTGGCGATTAGTGTGTTGCAGAAAGGTTTGATATCTTATAGGCGACATTAAGCAGGGATATGCCTCGATAGTTCTTGGAAGACATAGGATCGCCTTTATTGTAGATGGGACATATGGAGCTGATGGTCCAGTCATCCGGCATGCTTTCCTCCACCCAAACTTTATGATTTGGTGCACGCGCCCTACCATAACATAACCTCCGTATTTGAAAAGCTCTGCAGGTAGACCATCAGAGTCGGCGGCCTTGTTGTTCTTTAGCTTTTTTATAGCTAAGCCAACCTCTTCTATACTGGGCGGCGGCGGGACTGGTTCTTCATTGACTGGACGTGGGTTCTCTTCTTGCCCCATCACTCTCTCTACACGTTGTCCGTTTAGCAGCTGCTGGAAGTGCTGCTTAAATACATCAACTCTTGTCAATTGCTTGGGTCGGGGATTGCAGAGCATTGCACTGTCATCGAGTCCTGTATATTGGACGACAGTGCTTGGAGAGCCGCTTGACAGTCTGAAAAGATGTAAATTTTAGCGCCTTTGATACCTTTAGCAAGGTTTAATTTAGCGCAGACTTCAATGGCATACATTTTAGCTTGAAATACAGTGGGACACATTCCCATTGATATCGAAACTTTGGTGTACCAAACAAGACCTTTCGTGTCCAAGTTCGGGACACCATGAAGCCAGTTTTCACGGTTCAATATTTCTGCCTTGAACAGTCTATCAAAACAATGTTCCGTAAAAATAGTGTCCGGGATTGTACGTTTGTAGCGTTTGACAATCATGACATATATCCAGTATATCATTTTTGGACTAAGACCAGTTTTGTTTTGCCGTACATACGTCTACTGGCCCACATGGCTCCGGTAGCTCGTTCGGTGGCAGACTTGATACGTGCGTTCCAGTTAATTCGTTTATCAAGGATTACTCCTAAATATTGAACTTCACTAGAGTACACTTGGAAAGTAGCTCTAATAGAAATAGGACTTAGATTGACAAGTCTTTTCCTTGTGAAAGGTTCTGGAAGGATTGATGGATAGCCCTTTAGTATTGCTCCATTCTAAAACATGAAGTAGATGGCATTAGTAATGCTCAAGCCATGCTTATCCAATGACAATGTAGCCTAATCTGTATTTGACTAAGAGACTGTCGATTACCAGCGACAAAAAAAGGGGGGATAGAACTCCTCCGTGGGGCAGCCTTTTACTGCAGGTACCGATACCGACACTCCTCCAGAGAAGAAGTAATAGTTCGACTTTCCGACATGGCTCGATTGCAGTGATTGGTCGAATCTTTGATACCTTTAATATTGATTGCTCTCGCTTCATATCCGAGTCATGCCCATTACTATCAAAAGCGCCCTCAACGTCTAGAAATGCACACAGGATTTTTTGAAAGATAGTGCTGCTTCAATCTTTTTGACGAAAACAAATATCAAAAAAACTAATAAATGGAATTTTTAAAAATTTTTACTATTTTTTTAAGATGTTAAGTTGAGCAAATCTGCGTACTTCGAGTTTTGATATAATTTATTTTTTTCATATACCTAACAATTTTCTTAAATTTAAATTAAATTCGTTTTCTCAGAAACAGCTTTACGATTGAAAAATTGGCTTAAATGTGTCCAATATAAAATTACATTAAAATCGTCAGAGCCGTTCTCAAAAAATTAAATTTTTCAGAAATAACAACTGATTTAAATAATATTTTGTATCAAATGTATCCATTTTTGTTAGAGGCGATTCAAAACTGTATTTTCTTCTTTTTGTCGATCTCTTAATCAAGACAGTCAGTCAGTGAATAAAAAAATATTGATTTCTCTTGATTTCGAGTAAATTTCCAAGAAATAACTTCAAATGTACATTCTTTTTAAAGGGTCCGCCATCTAAGGTTTTTTTTTCAACTACTGCTTATTTCGCGAATGGTAACACTTAGCTTATGTCTGATTTGACAGATAATTAGTTTTATCCTTTCGCTTAAAGAATATGTCTGTGCATACGCTTGAACAACGCTGGGAAATATTGCGACATTACTTTGAAAATCATGTTGCAGAATGTGTGCAAAAATTGCGTACGGATTTTGGAAGAAGAGAAGCACCGTCAGCTCCGTATGTTCATTATCTTGTGAAAAAAGTGAAAGAAACTGGCATCCTCATCGAAAAACCAAAGCGTGAAAAGCCAAAAACAGTGCGTACACCCGAGAAAATTGCTGCTGTAGCAGAAAGTGTGCGTGAAGCGCCATCAACATCAATTCACCGTCGTTCTCAACAATTGAACATTTCGGAGACATCATTGAGACGAATTTTGCATACAGACCTTGGTATGATGCCATACAAAGTCCAATTGGTTCAGGAGTTGAAGCCAACTGACCATCCAATGCGTTTTCGCTTCGCTAAGTGGGGCTGCGATCGACTTAGAGAAGATACCGATTTTGCCAAAAAAATCATCTTTTCAGATGAAGCTCATTTTGATCTTGGCGGGTATGTAAACAAGCAAAATTGTCGCATTTGGGGCACAGGTGCAGATTTTGGTCCAGAGGCATAATTGGGCCATTTTTCTTCGAAAATGAGCAAGGAGTGGCCGTTACAGTCAATGGCGATCGTTATCGGGCCATGTTGAACGAATTTTTGTTCACAAAAATTGAAGGGGAGGATATTGGCAACATTTGGTTTCAACAGGACGGCGCTACGTGCCACACAGCCGAAGCTACACTCAATGTTTTGCGCCCTGTTTTTGAAGATCGCATTATCAGCCGCAGAGCTGATGTCGTTTGGCCACCGCGGAGCTGCGATTTGAAACCGTTGGACTATTATTTGTGGGGTGCCGTAAAAGATAAGTGTTACGCCGACATGCCAGAGGCAATTGACGCTTTAAAGGACAATATTCGTGAAGCCATTGGTGAAATACAGCTGCACACAATCGATAATGTGCTTAAAAATTGGACCGATCGTGTAGGCTACTGCATGGCCAGCCGAGGCAGCCATTTGAATGAAATTATTTTCCATTACTAACCGGAGGGATTGTACTTTCAAATAAAAAAGGAAATTTGAGAAAATATTCAGTAGTTTTTTTTTATTTGTCGGTCTCTTTAGTATTTTTGGAAGCTAAAATGAATCAATTTTGTAGGAGTTTCCGCCCAATGCGTTCTGCCAATCTCTTGAGCTTTAATTGAACTGAAGGAGTTCTTCTAAAGTACTGAAATATTTCATTGCAGGTACAACTTGATGATGCGAGACGCACTTTGAGAAATTTTTGAGGCACCTAAAGATCGGTCTACTCTCATTCATTTTTCTTGCAATATAAGTACCACATAAAATCACACTTCATTCCTTGCTTGGACATGATTTTCCAACTTTAGACACTGGATCACTCTTTTACTGGATCATGAATCAATGAACACTCGCAGAAATTTGCGTTTTCAGGAGTCGCACGAGTAAAGGTTAAACTGCCCGCCTTATAATAAAGATGAGAATTTCCCAATTTTTATTATCTCCTCGAATTGGAATCTGGAATACGGAGGATGTTGAAGTTTTTTCAAATTTAAGAAAAGAGTATGTAATAAAATTTCCCATGAATTGCGGCAACACTAACTCAAGGATAAACAAATTTTCTAAGTCAAAATAATTGTGAATTACAGAAAAACTAAAAATACATTGTGAAGCGAACAATTTTCCCTGCTTAAATTTTAAGGAGCCATTCGCGAGACATCTGAGCCATTTAGGAGACATCGGATCCAGATTACTCATTATAATTATCCTCATAATCATGTCTTCTTCTGCCTAAGGCACAGACGAGGACTTCCTTACAGGAGCAGGGATAAGAGTGCTGAAATGTCCCGTTGAGGTCACCAAAGAGTTCCCAATTAACGTCGGTGTGTACCATTGCATCCTAGATTATCTAGCAACTTGATGTTTGGAAAAATGTGTGTATCAGCATGTAATTCGCATCTTGATCGCATTCGAAATTCAACGGTATTTTAAAAGCATTTACTTCATAGAACTCATCTTGGAGCAAAACCGGTTTAGTTGACTTTCCTCCAAGATGTTCGAAGAGCGTAACCTGCGAGACCCCTTCAAAAACAAATATAACAACATTAACATGTTCCAAACTGCAGTTTAACAAATAACTAGCAAACGTCTGAGCCAGAACAGAAGAGATGCTTTAAAAAGCGGGTGTTGTGATGCCAATAAAGGTATTTACCTTACAAGTCTAGGCACTAGGAATCTTCAATGCAAAGTGGCTTAATTTCTTGTAGCTTTACCCTACTGTGGAGCTTTGACACAGTAAACCAGCGGAGAATAAATAATGAAAACTGAAAACTTATTAACGGTTCAAGCGGTTTCTACAATTTAGCTTCTCCGAAATATTTGTATATTAGCAGATCCGCGGGGCTTCGCCCGAGTGTGAATGAGATATCTAAATTTTTCCCCTAGCATACAACTTGTTTTTGTTTGGGAGATATTCATATACAGCCCCCCACCCCCTGGCTGTAGTTCTTAGACTCTATATCAAATCGTTTTTTAATTGCCTGTCACTAGTTCCACTTGCATAGATTGTCCTATGAATTACTTGCTTAGCCGTTCCCAATTATAATCCATAAATGCACGAATCACAAATATTGGCACATCAATATTGGCCAGTTCAAAGTCACATCCCAAAACTATGCCTGGTCAGGGAACGAATCTCTTTCCCCTCTGATTGGAAATCTTTGACACACAATACAGTCGCACGGCGTTCACATACCTAGACCACAGTTCGAATATTCAGATATCAGATTCCAAGTGCGAGCAACATATTCACGGAATAATAAAGCAATCAACTTGTCCCTACTAAAACAAAACGAGGAAACCCCAAATGAAACAAATATATTCACACTTTCGCAGCAGAACAGGACGCTGCGCATCTCATCATCATCATCTCTCCATTCATCCTCCACATAAAAGAGTGCATACACTGAGAGCGCTGTCTTCTTAGCCATAGTGAGCAAGACCAACTATACCCATTGGAGTGGAGGACACATCCTGGCCTGGATCCAGATCGCCATGCCGCGCCGGCTGTACGCGATTTATGAAACAATCTCTCGCAATGCATAAATAACGCGACAGCTAAATGTCTCGCAGAATGTTTTCTAGTTGTCCAACGACTTGGTCGATGTATAAATAAAAGCTACGACGAGTCGTATGTTGCAACATGAGAATGGCCCAGAGTGGACCGGAGCAGCTACGAAGCAACATCATCACCGGACATATAAACAACGAGTATTTGTCGTTTCCAGCCAAGTAATTCAATTATTGTAGCCGGAGAAGATTGCCGAGCAGGAAGCGGGCAGGCGGTGGCGGTGACGGTGACGGCGATGGTGATGGTGGCGGTAGCGGCGGGATGCACTCTCTTTGGACATCGAATTTTATAGAGATACTCATAGCGGATGGATTGACTCTGGATTGATTGTGGCTATAGTTGTTCCACTTTGTTTTTGGTTGATCCGATCAGAAGGAAACGGACTTCATTTGACATTGATTTTGTTTTTGTTCGCCTCGGATATCGGCTTTGTTTTATCTTTGTCTGTGCTTATCCATGGATGGATGGTAGTTTTTAGTAGTACTAGTTCAAGGAATTATTGCGCTTTAAAGTGAAGCTAAAGCATTGCTGGCTGAAGTCATTTAGCGGAGTGGTGGAGAAACGTCAATGTTGGATGGAAGGGATGCGTTGTGAGTTGGTATGAATTTCTGTTTTTTTTTTTTTTTTTAATTTTACTTTTGCACAAATGTAGTAGATTATCATGGAACAATAAATGAGGATTTCGTGGCAACGGGCTATAAATAATTTTCCTTGCAGGTCAACTCTTCTGGTTTTGGTGAGGTTCCTCGCACTAAGACAAGACAGCCTACCAGACCAAGGGCTGTGAGATTCAGAACTGAATCTGAAATTCGAATCTTCTTGGTTCGAGGATTATTGCCCTTTCACTTGATGTGCACCCTTTGTGCCTTGGATTTTTGGACTACATCCACATCTCGCTGTAACCTACGGATTTCGCAGTTATACCTTCTACTCTGCCCAACGGAATTATAGAGTTCTAGTATAAAGGTTCTGTATAGCATACTTCTTACCAAGTAGAAGTAAAGACTTCGAGTAGTTCTTTGTCGGATCTCCAGTAAGATGTCAGTCATAGAGGAGTACGTTATGTCAGTTCTGCATACCACTGCATTTCTTATTTGCAATTTTTGTACGACGGACGCTAGCTCAGTTTAGCTCGAGTGCCCACGCTTTTCTGGTTTACTTTTATTGCGGAATCTTTGATAAGATGTTAGGGGACAAGTAAATTCAAATAGAAGCACTTACCCAAACGATTCCTTCCTTCAAAAAATAAACGTTCCAACAAATTACAGTCCAGCCTCGCTAGCCCGGACACTTCAGTAGTCCGCACACCTCTATGTTTCGGACACTTTCCAAATTTTACCTCTGCAGTCCGGACAGTGTATTAAAATGCGTATGTAACTACAATGTAAATATATAATTTGACTCTGTTCCT
This sequence comes from Ferdinandea cuprea, assembly GCA_963576555.1. Classification (NCBI taxonomy): domain Eukaryota; kingdom Metazoa; phylum Arthropoda; class Insecta; order Diptera; family Syrphidae; genus Ferdinandea; species Ferdinandea cuprea. Next base: position 11,972,425 of record OY754959.1, read on the forward strand.
TGGAAAAGCGTTTGTTTATACGATTACGGGGAATCCCCCACTAGTTTTGTCACTTGTAGTTGGCTCTTGAATCTAGACATTTTAACCGTTGCAAATGTACTCATTGGAAGTTTATGTTTGTGGTCGTTGATTTTTCATGCTCTGTTACATTTCATTGTGAGCTTTCTTTAAGGATAAGACATATTTTTTTGGTGTAAATTGAATTTCTCATTAAAATTTTTTTAAAACACAATTAAACACTTTCTGAGAAATGTAAAATATTGGATGATATTGAAACTGGCAAATCAGTTAGGGAAGTAGCAGAAATTTGCAAAGTCAAAGATGAAAATTCGGAAGGATCAGATAAGCTTACAAAAGGTCTAAAATTTAAGGTCTAAGAACATTTAACAATTGCATCAAGGACAGAGAAAAATTATCAGACAAGGTGAACACTCAGCGGTAGAAGAAGCATTGGTGACATGGTTCATCCAACAAAGAAATCATCATGTATCAATTTCAACAGATTCAAACCAAAGCCAAATTCTTTTAGAAAGAGATGACAGGTAAGGTAGATTTTGCAGCAAAATTTAAATTGCGACATGGGATTCGATGTCTTAAGTTTTGTGGTGAAAAAGTATCCAGCGACGTTGCTGCTGTTAAGCCTTTTCAAGAATTTTTTTTAAGATTGATTCAAGAAATGAACATAAGTGAAGAACAGGTTTATAATGCTGATGAGTCAGCTGCCTTTTGGGGGGTTCTTCCGGGGACGACATGGGTTCATGCGAATAAAAATTTTGCTGCTGGCAGAAAAATATCGCAAGATCGCTTTACTTTTATGCCATGCTCTAACGCTGCAGGAACTCATAAGTTACCCCTCTTAGTTATCTGAAAATCAGTTAATCCGAGGGCTTTTAAGAACGTTAACCTTCCAGTAGCATATAAAGCTACCAAAAAAGACTGGATGTCTACAACGATTTTTTTTTTGATTGGGCCAAGAATAATTTCATTCCAAGTGTGAAAAAGTTTTTGACAGAGATTAACATGCCGTTGAAAGCACTTTTGGTTTTGGATAATGCCCCATCTCATCCTTAAGAAATAAACTTTGATCCCAACTTCAGAGTCTTATTCTTACAGCCTAATTGTACAGCAATATTGCACCCGATGTATCAAAATTTAATTCAGAATATGAAGGTAGCATATTGACAACATTCTACTGGAAGATGATAAAAACATTGCAGAAGTCTTAAAAAAATTCAATTTGCGAGATGCTGTTTATTTTTTAGATTCCAGCTTGAAAAGGTATCGGAGAGAAAAATATTAAAAAGAGTTGGTCAATATTATGGCCAGAACTGGCATCCCAATGGGATAATGAAGACCTTATACCACTTTCACAGTAACGCCAACAAATTGACTCGGATTCTTCGCTTGCTGATTTAAATAGAATTAATGGTGACACATCCACAGATGAAATCAATAATTGGGCAACTGGTCAAAATGAAGTCTTCTACGACTTTTCGGATAATGACATTATTCAGTCCGCTTTACAAATCCAACAAAATGTTAATGAAGATGAAGAAGAAGACAGTGAAGATGAAAATTTAAACAAAGAAGTTTCGAACATTTTAAACAATGAAACAATGAAGCAAGGAAGGTATTTGCCAAAGGCATTCATTGCGCCGCACAAAATAATGCATCTCAAATGGATGTCCTTCTCCTAAAGAGGTTACGCGAAAAAGCTGAAAAGATCTTTTTAGATAAAGCGTTCCAACTAAAAATAAACACGTGCTTTCCTACTCTTTAAAAAAAATTAAAATAGATTCATATTGCTTACATACTTACATATATGTATACCATTAAATTACGTGTATTTTGTACCTGTATTTGTATTAAAAAGGTTTTGAAAAGTTTTCGGTTGTTCATTGTATTTAATTTTTTCTCTATAGTCCGGACATTTCGCTATTCCGGACACCGTAGAAACCTTATGTGTCCGGACTAGCGAGGCTGTACTGTGCTTTGCAACGATCGTTTTCCAATTGAACAGAACGCACGTTTCATCTGCTTAATTTATCTACTTAAATTAAAGCCAATGTCGTATGTTCTGTTACAAAAAATAATGAAACAAAGAAGTTAACAGAACGGAGCAGTAGTCAAATTATTTCGAGGAAGAACAATCTTCTCCTTGCAACACTCAGGTCCTAATGCATCCATTGTTGTACCCTTCAGTGAGGGATAACCTTGTGTTGTGACCGCCATTGTATTTCCTTCTCTCCGCTCGTGACTAATCCATTCAAGCCACGCTGATGTGTCCACAAATTTGTTAACATTAGAGAGCGACTCATCTGACAATTCTTTGATATCTTGAAGTAAGAAGAAGAAGGTGCAATGAAGACAACACTGACTGCTGCACTTGAGATTATCCTAAACATACCACCACTATGGTAAATACCTATACACTCATCACAGAAGATGAAACTAATTCCAATCTAGTCCATCCTACAATCTTACAGGAACTCAAGAAACATCAAATATTACTTGGAATACATCTAACAGACAAATGCTTGCCACGTTTCATTCGCAGAAAGTTTACACTGGGAACAGAACAAACCAACATTTGCCAAGGATTCCTATGTATGGTACATGGGCAGATCAAAAACAAATGACGGAGTTGGAGCGGGATTATACGGTCGCCACACTAATACTGACGCTAGTGGGGATATAAGCATTTCCGTATTTCAGGCAGAAATTCATGCAATGGTACTTTGCATCTGAGAGGGTCTAAGGTTAAGTTCGTTGGACCCCTAAGCGAGAGGTCACTGGTTCAAATCCCAACCTGTACCATCTGAACGATTTTATTCGCTGCCGCACCTCTTGCGAACGTCTAACAAACATCCAAGAGTAAGAACTGTCATGAGAAGCTTATCAAAAATAAAATTTCAGTTCGGAATCGACTGTAGGTCCCATCCATTCGCACACACATTGGTTGGAGAAGCTAGGCTTTGGGTCAGGACGCTGCCCATGGGCTTTGGGTATGGGCCGTTTACGCCTAATATTTATTTATTTATTTTTACATTCTCTCTGACAGCAGGCCTTGCCATTAACGCCTTCGAGATAAAATCGAAACTAGTCTGGGATTGTCTCCACCTAATATGGGCCACCACTAACAACGTACACTTGATTTGGGTGCCATGTCACAGTGAACATGAAGGCAATGAGCAGACGAACTAGCAAGACGATTCTGCGGGCTACCTATGAACACTACCAAAAGTTGTATCAAAATATGGCTAAAAGAGAAAAGGCAACATTTCTGGAGGGATACCGAAGGAAACAGACAAACAAACAACTTCATGCCAAACAATTCCCACAAAAAAACGAAACTACTACAACTCAGTAGAAGTCAGATTCGGCTAGTCACAGGCTTCCTTACGGGACACTTCCGTGTCAAGAAACACCTGATGGCTATGGGAATAGCACAAAACAATACCTGTAGATTGTGCAACCAGGGCGAAGAAACAGCAGAACACATATTATGTGATTGCAACAGGCTTATACAAATCCGTCAACGTTATTTACATAAGTTCGACCTTGAAGCAGCGGCTATAGCTACCAGCTCACTCAAAAAGATGGTCGCCTTTATAACTGCGGCATCATTGATAAACTCTAAATGGAGGACATCATAATAGGCCCATATGAATCTAATCTAATCAAAGAAGAAGAAGTTCTGTTCGTTAAGTGACTAAGGAAGTGAGGGCAGTGGCAGCGATAACGAAGTATGTCATAGTGTAGCTCCTCGTCGTCGCAGCCTCTTCAAATGTCATCATCATCACCTCTAAGATTTAATTAACTCATTGTGTGGTTTCTTAGAAAATTATTGCCAGTGACAACCTTCCAGCTTATACATCTGAGCTCCAACACAGCTCTATGCGCTAGCGATGAACCATCTCAGATTTTTTTGACTATAGCATTAACTGATTAATAGCCGATTGGCTGTTCATGCCTTGATGAAACGCCGACTTAGACGCAATACGGACCGTTTGCATCGATTGCCTGAACCTCAATTTGGAAAACATACTGTAATCAGAGAGTCAGCTGGAGCTAAGAATATTTAATTTTACTAAGAATAGACAGGAATGGATATGTATTTGAGATTTGATTTTTATTTCATGCATACGTACTCCTCATCTGTCAAAATCCATATGTAAGGCGACAGTTTGGCTTATCCTAAAGCGTCCTTTGCAGCTCTTTCATGCGTGTATAGGTACAAGGGTAGCAAATTTAGAATAACTCCCAAACCAGCGGTTGGTATCGTTCTTTTCACACGGGTTGTCTCTACAAAGTGAGGCCAGGGAGCTTGTGATAAAAAAAAATAGCGTCCGTCATTTAACATTTTTCAGAGAAAACTGCTACCAAGGCTTCAGTTCGAGCGTTGAAAATGCGTCAGGATCATTTTTCCGATATGAATAAATGTTTTTGAAATTTCAATTGTTCAACGACACACAATGTCCTTGAATGTATGGGAATTCGGGAAAAAAATAAAAAAAAGAACAAGATTCTAGTGTGCATATTCTTTTCTCATAGAGTGTTTTTTAGAGGTATAGAACTTCGGTTAAGAAAATCGTTTTAATGTTCATCAATTTGGATTTATGACTCCACCAGCCCTTGGAGCACACCAAACAGTCAGTTTTTGTGTATATAAATGGGTCTCATGTGGATTCTCTTTACCCCAAATGCGGCAATTTTGCTTGTTGACGTAGCCATTCAACCCAAAATGAGCCTCATCACTGAACAAAATCACGACGCATTTCATGGTCTTGCGGCTTTAATTTTTGCACGAGCTGGATCTTGTAAGGTCGTAAGAAGAGATCTTTGCGGAAAATCTTCCATAAAGTTGATGGACAAAACTCCAATTGCTCGATTCATTCGGGTCCTCTTCACACTTTGCTTTACAGCGGCAATTGTTTCTTTGGAACACGCACTGTTCGACGTCTCTGCGGATGCGTTTTATCACATAGAGTAAACGTAGTGCGAAAACGATCCATGGTTAACCGAATTAATTGCTCTAATGGACGATTATGTCGACCTTTGAGAAGAAATGTACGGGTCTGGCATAAGCAGTAAGTGGTTCATAACATCCTTAGCCTTCTTGCATGATTAAGCCTAGTCTGGCGGAAAGTTTTGTGTAAGCCTTAAGCTTCCTCAGACAATTGTCCAATTGGTATGTCAGAACTTTTCATCACATCTATACTATGGAAAAATAATTTGTGCAACGTACAGGGCATATCAACCATACAAATCGAAATAAACTTTTCTTGTTTCAGAGGTGAGTATATTAAATTTGTCGAAATTGATCCCAGCTCCTGTTGACATCACGCGTAAGATGATATTTAATTTTCAAATAAAAGTTTGCTCGATTTTTGTTATTTCGGAACTTTGTGGAAAGTTGTTGAAGCATGGCTTGTGAAGATTTTCTGATCTTCAGGCTCCAAAGTACCTTGTACATTTTATTTTACCTACATTAACTGCAAAATACCGCGCTCTCGGGCAGTTGAGTTGGAACTCCATACATCAAAAAGCTCCCTGTTTGAATACATTCGCGAAAAATGTTCGTAAACAAACACTTGTTGCAAGGAAAAGTGCAAGTTGTCGCATAAAAAACTTAATTTTTTTAAAATATTTGACCGAGTTATTTTTTTAGAACGAAAAATATAGCATCACATAAAATATATATGTACCTTAAGACAGTCAGCACTTGCAGTAAAAATTAAGCTTGGCTTAAAAACCTGCATGTAAAGAGAAGATATGCAATTAGAATAACTGTATTTTCTCTGCAGAAGGTGAGCATTGCAAAAAACAAAAATAAAGTGCACGACTGCTTCATACGAAACTTTCTCGATACATGAGATGCGTTTTTGAATCGAAAAATGAATCAGAAATTAATGGTGAGAAATTTATTTAAATCACTTTTTAGGTTTTCAAAAATTTGCTTATCTCAAAAACGTCACCTAAGATTTTGATCTAATTTCGCACATTGGACACTTTTAACATAATTGTTCGAAATACAAAATATTATCAAAATCGTTGAAGCCGTCTTTAGGAAAACGAATTTAATTTAAATTTAAGAAAATCGTTACATGAAAAAAAAATTTAAAAAAAAAATATTAAAAAAATCTAAGTAAGCAGATTTGTTTTAGTTTATAAATGTAAATTTTTTTTAAGTTCCCTTTATTAGTTTTCGATATATTGCCCGTTTTATAAACTACCGTTAATCTTAAACTTTCGAAAAAAAATAGTGATAAGTGAATTTCACAAAAAAATTTGTATGGTAGGTACCGTTATTTCAAAAGATAAAGCAAAAACTAAAAAGATGCCCCGATATGTAACCTCAAGAACCTTGGATATTGAAGGTGCCTTCAATAATGTCAAAACATGCGCACTCAAGAGAGCACTACAGAATTCAAATGTTGATCAATCTCTTACTAATGTGATTATAAATCTACTTAGGAACATCAACGCGAAAATAGGTGACACTGAACTTAGAGTAACTGTTGCAAGAGGCACTCCCCTCTACTCTGGGTCATTAATGAAATATTAATCAGATTTAAGAATATGGGGGTCATGGTAACTGCATACGCAGATGATGTAGTTTTGCTTGCAAAAGGAAAATTCCTACAAACCATAAGTTACCTCTTAGGGAATTCACTAAGAACACTTAGTACATGGACAAAGCAATGCGGCCTTGGCATCGATCCCCAGAAAACTGAGTTTGTCCTTTTTACAAACAAAAGAATAATACCACAATTCCAGCCACCAACAATACCTCTAAAGGTGACGGACAGGGCGAAATACCTGGGTATGATCCTAGACAGGAAACTTAATTGGAAGCTGAATGTCACTGAAAGAGTGAAAAAAGCAGCTAACGCTTTCTACGCATGTAACCGCATCTTTGGCAGGAGGTGGGGACCAAACCCCAAAATAATCTTGTGGATGTACACGGCGATCGTGCAGCCAATACTCACATATGGCAGCGTAGACTGGTGGCAAGCCGCCTGCAAGGCGACCAATCTCAAGGCAATGACAAAGATGCAAAGACTAGCATGTATAGGAACAACCAGCGCAATGGAACCACACCTACAGCAGGTTTGGAGGCAATTCTCAATCTAACTCCTCTGGATCTATACATGGAAGAATCTGCAACCAAAAGCGCCTTGAGGATTAGTCAAACTAATACATGGAACCCAAGCAAATTTGGGCACGCACAAATTCTGGAGAAAAACGTTGGGAATATTGTCACTTCTGACTACATGTCTCCTCAACTGAACTTTGATAGATGGTTCACCTACTCCTTTCCGAGCAAAAATGAATGGAGAACAGATGAACCCACAAAGCGCAAATCGGTATACACCTATACAGATGGATCAAAGATGGAATGTGGAACCGGTGCTGGTATATTCTGTGAGGAATTGAATCAGGCTTCCTGATAGCAGTAGTGTCTTCCGAGCAGAGATTCTGGCAATCGCGGAAGCGGCCCGAATGGTGTCATTGCTGTCATTGCTGTCGCGAAGAGCTTAAGGTTCTTTGCTCGCAGCACTCCACGAATCTCTGCTGGGTCCCTGGACATAGTGACAAAGCCGGCAGTGAGATAGCTAATGAACTGGCGAGAAAGAGGTCCGCAATGGATAAAGATAGAGCACTACAGTCGATCAAGCCTCCATTATGTAATCTCAGAGAACGAGTGGAAAACAAGATACGTATGAAAACCAATAACAGGTGGAAAGCACTAACTACCTGTGAAGTATCTCGGAAGCTATGACAAAGGCCGATCATTCAAACTTCTACAGTTTGATAGGTCATCGCTGTCTAAGCTGGTAGGGGCTCTAACGGGTCATAACTTCTTAAGAAATCACATGATGAAACTAAATCTCAAGGACGACGATATTTGTTAAGTTTGCGGAGACGAAGAGGTCCATGAGGACACACCTCACTTCCTCTATCACTGCCCGTGCCTCTGTCACTTGAGAAACAGAACACTTGGGAGTTTTTACATCCATGGTTTACGAGAACTTTCTGATGTTACACTTTCTAATCGTTAGAGGTTCTTGATGGCTGGACGGAGTCGGGTAAATGCAAGAAGGATGATACAAGCTGACCATCAACAACACCGACGGTTAACCCCCAACAAAAGGGAATCACAATGGGTCCACAAGGACCTCAGTGTGGTATAGTAGGGTCTGCCCTGCTCTACCAACCCACATACCTAACCTAACCTAACCCCAAGAACCTTATATACGAATATTGCAGCAAATCCGTTGAACCGTTTCGCCATACGGCGCCCGGACAGACAGACAGACAGACAGACAGACGGACAGCATTGGGGGACCCACTTTTTTGGGCTTCTCTATTGTCGTAATATCATGGCTCATACTCAGTTTGAGTTCGAAATTTCCGCACAATCGCAATAACTTCCTCTTTACTAATGTATACGAGAAAGTTAAAAAGGATGTTGTATTCAATTCTTCAGCGCAATGCTCTTTCGGTGGGCAGAAATCTTGCTCTCATTAACTTTTTAATTATGCTGATTTTCTGATGTTCTCGGACAACAGGAGAGTGGACTTTATCATAAATAAACCATGGTCACCGCACTGTGCGACGGTTTCACAAATTTTAGTTAGAGAAACCGATGAGAGACGGCTAACTAAAATAAAGCGACCAATAAATTCTTTATTGCAAAGAATTGTTGAAGTATTTACTTTAAAGTTCGTCATTTTGCGTTCTAGCACTGCAAAAAAATAGCAAACTACAGTTAAGCTCCTCTGATGTACATTCACTGCGATTGAGATGGGAATTTGGTTGACTAAGGTAATTTTCTTCCTCCCTAATCTTCCTCACTGCCTTACCGCACCCTCCGCCGCAGAACCTTTTGGTTCTCTTATTTTCCTCGGTATCCATTCAAGTTATCGGAATTTATTTTTCATATCAAATCAAAAGCATTGTGTGTGAATGTGCGCATACCCAAGCCTGTCGTAAATACTTCAAAATTTAAGTTCTTTCCCAGTCGTTCCCGTCAATGTCGAACTGTGTCTATATGAATGATTTAAATAGAAACAAGTCGACACTGTTTCCAATCGTCTGGGACAAGTTTCGCGAGAAATGTGATTGCCAACATGAGTCACCCCCAACAATTTGTGATTCTCCTCCTTGTCCAGCCTGCCAATGCATTGTCCCAGTCCCACACTCATACAGAAGGTAGTACCACCTCCGTCGTCAGCATGGCAGCAGATAGAAAACTGTGCCAACCCATAGATCAAAAACCGCTTCCAGCCACTTGGACTTCATATTTCATAGCCGCATGTAAGCCTGCTTCCGTAGAAATGAGAGCCCATCGGGGGTGGCAGCAGCAACGGTTGCACCTGGATGTGTGTTAATTTGTCATTAAGCATTAATTACCGTAAGTGAAAATGTTACAACCAACAACAGATAGCCGCCGGTTGTCAACGGTTTTTGAGGTATAGACTCCTCTACTATAATAGGTAGTAGAACACTCAGCCAGCGCCAAGTGAAAGGACAACAAAGACGCCAGCCATCCATGTGAGTACACTCACATGAGCACAAACACTACACACATGCAAATAGTTGCATTCGAGTCCAACTAATTAATTATGCGCTTTAGTAATTTATTAATATCAAAAGTTGACAAGGTGGAAATTTATGGATTCTCCTTTGGGGAGGCAGCCAGCAGTAGCACTAGCAGTACCAGTAGCAGCGTCGAAAAGTGCAAGCATTTGCGTCTCTTGTCTGCTGCTCATTCATCTGTTTTGTTCTACAGTAGCAGCAGCAGCAGCAGCAGCAACAACGACGACGACGACGATGATGACGATGACACTAGGCTTGGTGGTGGGGCTGAGAGGTCGAAGTGTCTTCGGACGCTACCACCGGGCGGCGGAATTCACTAAGTGAGTGTAGACATTTTAATTACAAGCGCGCAGCCAAGAAGCAGGAGCAGGAGCACATCAGCAACAACATACCGGGCGGCGGATGGCGGGCGACGCGAGGTATTCAAGGTGATAAAATGCCCGATAATTGCAAAAGTACTCGCACATGTATGGTGTATGTGTGTGTGTCTTGCTCTTATATTCGTTTAATAATTTAATTGACAAGATTTATTGTGATTGCAATTAGGTATGTGGCAGTGTTGCACACCATAAATGTCAGCGGCTGCATTGAAGGTTGCCGGGCAAGAGCACATGTATCCAATGGGCCAAGAAAAAGTTCGTTTAGTTACCAACATTGTTGAAAGATGAATATTGAGGAATGAATCTAGCTAGCTATTTGCGTCTCCGGGTTGATGGAGCTTAAGGGATTATTTTTTAGTTGGCTGGGATTATGAGTTTAAGTTGAACATCAAACGGAATTCTTAGATCGGACCGAAGGCGAAGGGTAAGTGCATGCAACTTTGGACAGAAAATATATTCTGCGGTTTTCCATTTGTGTACTTTGGATGGGAAGTCTTACAAGCCAAGATAAATGTGATTGGATTCTTCACATAGATGCTGCCTTACTTCACGCTGAAGTGGGCAAATCAATACCATTTCCATAAAGGTCGAATCTGCAGATTTTGTATGGAAATCGGGTGGATATGATTCGCACCGAGACAAAAGCCTAGCCTGTGCAGGCTGAAGACCGTATCAAGGAGTAGTTCTATAACCTCCTGGACAGAGGCTACGGAAGCTATTCGGATTACGAATCCCAATTTGTGCTCGGGGATTTTAATATTAAAGTCGAAAAGGAAAACATCTTTGACTAGATTGATTTTGCTTTAGCTTGTAGTACGGCACTCTGTTTCCAAGGGTAAGAATCCACACCAAACTGGCGCCTTACAGACGGTCGAGCTGCCAACCAAATGGACCATGTTTTGATCGATGCAAGGAAAAAGCGGCATGCATATTGGGAGAAAGGCATTTCTTGTAAATTGGGCATATGGAGCTGGTGGACCCATCATCGGGCATGCTTTCCTATTGAGGCATAGCATAGCTAAATGTCATATATATGATCCTATCCAACGTCTCAAATCCTTCTTCAAAACACCATACCATTGTAAGAATTGGCAAAACTAGTTGGCCTTGAAGTTTATTAGGACAAAACATATAGCTGCATGCGTTAAACAGATAAGGAAATAAAGGTCCATCGAACAGGACAAAAGTAACTGTTGAAAGAAGAAACTTCCAGTTGGTGTAGGAGTTCATTTTCCTTGTTGTAAAATCACTCTACGAATGATATCTTAGTGGAGAACCGTCAAAACCGTTCCTACTTCGGTTTGACAAAGCAAATCGGTTCAGAGCTGGAATGACAAAATTAATGTTTTACAGTAACCAAGCCAAGAGCTCGATAATAGGTATATTGGATATTTTCTCATGTGTGCTGGGAGACGAATGGAGAAGAAGATAAAGGGTGATCCATTTCGAGGTTCCCTACTTTTTTAAAGAAAAAAAACACAGAAAATTCAAATTTAGCGGAGAATGTTTGTTATCATTTGAAAGAAGATTATGTCTATCAAATGTTGGCCGTTGCTACGTTCGAGCATTTCGACTGGTAACTGGCGAATGACACGCGTGATGTTTTCCTCCAAGGCCTGAATCGAAGCGTGTTTGTCGGCATAAGCTTTTGACTTTACATATCCCCACAGGAAAAAGTCTAACGGTGCGATATCACACGATCTTGGTGGCCAATCGACCGGCCCAAAACGTGAAATTATGTGCTCACCGAAATGTTCTCTCAATAAGTTAATTGATTGATGCGATGTGTGGGAAGTGGCGCCGTCTTGCTGAAACTAAATGTCGACGAGATCACGAGTTTCAATTTCAGGCATTAAATAGTCGGTTATCATGGCACGATAACGGTCGCACCGGCATAATTTTTAAAGAAATATGGACCGATGATTCCACCGGCCCACAAACCACACCAAACCGTTGTTTTTTCTGGATGAAGTGGCAGTTCTTTAATCTCTTCAGGTTGCTCTTCGTCCCAAATGCGGCAATTTTAAAAATATGTACTTGGAATGCAAACGGACTTTTGCAAAAACTTGACGAATTGGAAGTATTCATGCGCGAAAAAGATATTGACATTTGCTTGATTACTGAAACCCACTTAAAAGAGCGATCAATTTTGAAAATAAAAGGCTATAATGATTTCCACGCTTGTCACCCATCGGGAAACGCGAGAGGTGGATCATCATTGTTTATTAAAGACTGTATTGAACAATACGAAGACTTGAAGATAGAGCTTGAAACTATGCAACTATGCACGATTCGAGTAAAAAATAATCAGCGTACTCTTAGAATTTCATCTATCTACTGTCCACCACGCTCCGCGCTGGAAAAAAGTGATTATACTAACTTGCTTAAATCGTTCAAACCAAATTTCATTATTGGCGGCGATTTTAATGCGAAACACACGTTCTGGGGTTCTAGATACATCTCGCGAAAAGGCAGAATGCTCTATGGGGCATGTATGGAGTAGAGTTGTGATTTCCACTCGACGGGCAAACCGACCTACTGGCCAACTGATACCTCAAAAATACCTGATCTGATAGATTTTTTCGTCGTGAAAGGAATATCTACCAACCACATTAAAGTTGAAGAGAGCTTTGATCTGTCATCTGATTATTCACCGGTTATTTTAACATTGAGTGTAAAACTAGTCAACAACCTAGAGCCAGCGAGATTAACTGGTAAAACAACTAACTGGGAAGGCTTTAGGAACGAAATTGAAGAGAATGTTGAACTGAGCGTTCCACTTACGTTCAGCTCGCCTCCTGGAATAATACGTCTAACCCAACGAAAACGCCGGCCAAATACGGTTTACGATATCCGCCCGAAATAAAAGAATTGGTCAACGAAAAACGGAAGGCGCGTAAAAAATGGAAACAGAGTCGCGCTCCGCAACATAAAGCACATTTTAATTATTTGTGCAATTTGTTGAAGACAGTTATTAAGGATTTTAAAAATCGTGCGATAGGTTCTTACCTTGAAAGTCTAACAGCGAAAAAAGATTCCAATTATTCACTTTGGAAAGCTGTAAAAGGCGCCAAAAGGCCTAAAATCCCCGCGCCGCCAATAAAAATAAATCAAAATGAATGGGCAAGGGAAGACAAAGAAAAAGCGGACGTTTTTGCAGCCCATCTCGAAGAAACCTTTAAACCGTATGATGGTCAAGCGGCTCACGAAAGTACCAATAGTGGGACGGAATTACTATTTGACGAATTTACACTCACGAATGCAACACTAAGGGAACTAAAACGTGAAATCGAATCTCTAAACCCTAAGAAAGCTCCTGGTTATAATTTGATCACCGGAGAAGTTCTCAAAGTTCTGCCTAGAAAAGCATTAATTAAGCTTCTATATATTATAAATGCTGCGCTCAGATTAAAACACGTGCCGAGCCAATGGAAAGTTGCGGAAGTCATTATGGTTTTAAAACCAGGAAAATCGCCAAATGAAGTAAAATCGTATAGACCAATTTCGCTTCTCCCAGTCATATCCAAAGTTTTCGAGAGGATATTACTAAGGCGTCTACAACCGGTTATAGAAGATAATAATCTCATCCCTGACCACCAGTTTGGGTTCAGAACCAAGCATTCGACAATTGACCAAGTGCATAGAATTACTGACGTAATCGAGAAAGCATTTGAGGAAAAAAAGATATGCTCAAGCGTATTCCTTGACGTCTCACAAGCCTTTGATAAGGTGTGGCACGACGGCTTAAAATTTAAATTACGACAAGTTCTCCCCGTTCGGCTATATGATATTTTAGAATCATATCTCGGGTATAGACTCTTCCGTGTTAGGCATGGAAGCGAATACTCGGAGCTTAAAGAAATTTCGGCTGGCGTACCGCAAGGAAGCGTCCTTGGGCCGCTTCTCTATCTATTATATACTCGCGATATACCAAGAGAAGATTGCACTACCCTTGCTACGTTCGCCGACGACACCGCTATCCTTGCAGTCGGTAATACTATCGAAGAAACGACTGCAAAACTGCAAACCGCACTGAATAAAGTAAATGAATGGACGAGGGACTGGCGGATCGCCCTCAACGAAACTAAATCTGTTCACGTGAATTTTACGTATAAGAAAACTAATGACTTGCCAATTTTTCTAAACATGGCCCGAATACACTTTGCAAACGAGGCCAAATACTTGGGAATGACACTCGACGCAAAGCTGAAATGGAATTCGCACGTGAAAATGAAACGTAAAGAACTCGAATCAAATATAGAGAAATGTACTGGTTACTCGGAAAACATTCCCAGCTCAGTACCGAGAACAAACTGTTTTTTTACAAGCAAGTGCTAAAGCCGGTGTGGACCTACGGTATACAACTTTGGGGTTGTACCAAGAAAACAAATGCCAACATTTTACAAACTTTTCAAAATAGAGTGATTAGAGAAATTGTCCACGCTCCGTGGTATATTAGAAACGACGATATCCACAGGGATCTCGGAATTCCTACAATCGAAGCTGAAACTAGAAGCATCGCGCGAAAGCATAGAAACCGACTAATCGGACATATCAATAATACAGTCCGACACATTTTGGATGAGAATAATTTATTGCGCCGACTACAAAGAACGAAACCTTTCGACTTGGCAAGATAAGGATTAACCGCGTCCTAATTGCGGAACATGCAGGATCTTTCAGTGGAAAGTAACCTATCAAATGTTTTTTATTTCGCGATAGAAAAATTGCTTGATAAGTTATATCTTAGTTGCAGTATCTAACATTCTATGGAAGGGTGGTGTTTTTAGTCAGTAAAAATCTGACACTACTATGAGCACGCGCTTGCTATCCTCATAGTGTCTTTGGAAGATTTTCACCTAACCTCGGGAGAAAAAAAAAAAAAAAAAAATTTTCTTTGTTTACATACCCATTGAGCCAGAAATGGGCCTCATCGCTAAACAAAACTTTTCAAGAGCCCATAGAGCGAAGCGATGTCGCTTGGGAAGGTCGAGCGGCTTCAGTTGTTGCACAAGCTGTATTTTGTACGCTTTCAATTAAAGATCTTGACGTAAAATGCGCCAAGTCGTTCCATACGTCAGTCCGAGTTGCTGCGAACGGCGCCGAATCGACTCTCTACGGTCTTCGTGTACACTCTCAGCTACGTCCGCTATATTTTCTTCACAGCGTGCTGGACGTGGTCTATTCGGTCGAATATTATCCAATAATGAATGCTGGGTCTCAAAATGGGTGATGGTGTTGCGAATAGTACGCTCAGTAGGCCGATTATGTTGACCATAAGGTGAGCGAAGTGCACGAAACACATTCCTCACAGAGCGTGAATTTTCATAATAAAGTTGAACAATTTGTAAACGTTGTTCACGCGTAAGTCTTTCAGTTATGAAATGCCAAACAATACTAAACAAAAATAACATGACAGCATGACACGACTCACACGTAATCTGTCAAAAAAGGCTATTGAAAAACGTATCTCTACTTGGATCACCCGTTATAACCGCGAACTCTACAAGCTGTAACAAGATGTGGATGTACTTTAAAAAGCGTCAATGCAACGGCTATTGGAAATATCCGAATTAGACATGATCTGCGCGGTGACAGATTTAACAGAAAAAACAATAGATTGATTGAAACAGAAACAACCTACCTAATTGCCATAGCTCCCTTATGTGGTAGACGGATGGTTCAAAAATGGTCTCTGGCGTGGGAGCTGGTATCTACGGACCAAACAAAATTGTCTCAATACCTATAAGAAGAAGTCCCAGTGTATTTCAGGCAGAGCTTCACGCCGTTAAGGAATGCGCAAACCTAATTCACATCTCAGGTATTGAAAGCGCGAACATCCATATATTCACAGATAGTCGAGCAACTATAAAAGCCCTTAGCTCGCCAATTATTGACTCCAAATCGGTACTACACTGCTGTCAAAACCTTTAGGCACTCAATACCAAGAACAAAACCAGTATCTGGTGGGTTCCCGGACACGAGGGAATTGAAAGAAATGAAAAAGCTGACAAATTGGCTAGAAAAGGCTTGGAGACCGCCTTTATGGGACCCGAACCCTTCTGTGCAATAAACAAATCAGCTATTAAGGGAAAGCATCCCAGGTCTTAGACAGACCAAAAAGGTTATACAGCTCTTCAGAAACGATGCCAAGAAGATACTTAATCTTTCTAGGCATGATAAAAAAAATCTTAAAACCCAACCATCATAGATAAAGATATCACCTGCGTAAACTAAAAATAGTCCACTCTCCGGAGTGCCGACTTTGTCTTGAAGACGACGAAACCGCAGAGCACCCGGCCCTATACGGATTAAGAAGGACGACTTTTCTCAGAGAAGTAATAAGCAATGATGCTATTAAGAGTTCTTCTGCTGAACGTATCATCAGCTACATTGGGAAAGTAGAGGCTCTGCTCTCCTAAGCAATATTTCTGAAATTTAGCACAAAAGATCTTTTAGGTCGAGGTGCAGTCCAATCGCATCGGCAAGTCAGAAACTAAAAATACCTGGAGTGGAAAGTTGTGAAAGAAGGAAAGAAGAAGAGGAGGATGAAAGCTATCAATAGTGGATAGAGATAGTGGACAAAGCGAGACAGAAGACTTAATGGGATCTGTTGTAAAAATAAGGTCTACCCATGTAATTTGAGACTCCGCTTACTTGAGAAAGACTTGGGTCTGTTAATCGATCAAGGAAGAGGCATTCTTTTGTCGAGTTTCTTAAAGAGGCAATAAAAAAGGATTGATTTTCTGATGGAGTCCACTGCCACTGAGGCAGATTAAAGTCGCATCAATAGCAACTTGGTAGGATTCAATGGGTTGAGCTGGTAGTATGTAACAACACTTAACATACAGGGACCTACGGGGGAGTTTTATTTTAATTGAAACAAAGTTGATTTTAAACACCTCGACAAGGGCAGCCAAGGTTACGGGGCTTAAGATCGTCATCACGAAATACATTAAATGTAGAGGGAAATAAATCCTGGTCCTTAATATCAGGGATCAAATTGGTTTCGGTCAGAGCATAGATTTCGAAAGGGAGGGCATGAGTTTGGCTCAAAACAGTGCGGATTTTCGAGCAAAGTCCTCTTACGTTTTGGTAGTAAAAAGTAAGAGGAAGGCTGTTGGGTTCTTGAGTTAGGGACGAAACAATTTATCATGGTCCACACGACTCCGTTGAAGGTTTTTTACTCTTTTGGAGGGAACACAATTACCGAAAGCAGCAAGGTCGTCCTCCTCTTTTTGAGGAGACAAATTGTAAATCTCCTGGAACCTGCTGTAAAGCTTTTTGAGACCGATGAGGTCGGTAGGGAGACCTTCCCGCTTGATGGAAACCATCACACTTGTTTTTGTTTTTCCCTCATAGCAAACCGAGTTTGATTTGTCAGCAAGAAAGAGACGTACATTCTCGTATATTTCCTCTTCTCTAAGCCTAGATAGTGTATACCGATATTCTGTGGTATCAATGGTTTGCTGAGTTAGTTTGACTCTATGAGGCAGAAGGGGATCGAGAATAGGGCTATGGGAAAAAGAGGTTGTAGAGGATGAGAACTTATGAAATTAGGGTATTTAGCACCGGTTTTGAGATCGAAATTAGGGAAAGAATTGCTAGTGGAGGCATGATCAGGGTGAATGGTTGGAGTTATTTTAAATGAAACTCGTTGACGCGGTGGCTTGGGTGCTATGTAAACGGGGGACTGATAAGGTTGGTTAGGGATGTGGGTGGGAGGGGCAAAATTGGGGAATAAGTTAGTTTTTAATATCCAATTAGAGTCGGGTTTGGGACGGGAGTTTGGGAAGAATTTCGATATTTGGTTACTGAAATTAGAGCGCTATTTAGCACGGGATTTTGAAACGGGGATAGCTAACTTTGAATTGGATTTAATACTAAGATAAGTTTTCTCCTGATTCAAGGTAGGTTTGTCCATCCATTTTTTCAATGTTGAAATAAGTACCGGCGGGAAGCGACCACATTTGCCTAGCTGCATCCAGCGAATGGGCAATAGAGCTCCGGCCAAAAGAATCCTTGAATCCCAGGTGGTGACGGGGAAATTTAAGACATTTTTGACTTTATTCATTTTTTGAAACTGATAGCTGAAAGACATCTAGGCTTAAACACAGACCTTAATCGCTTGTTCACGCTTCCAATAAACTTCAACCTTGCCTCAACCAATAACCAATCAAAATCACTTACAAAGCTCTGAAGATGTTCCGGTCCGCATAACATGTAACGGCACAACACATTTCCACCAACCATTTTTACCTAAATTACACAAGGACTATTACTTTATTGCCCCCAAAGGTCCCCTCTGCCATTTTCATAGTCACATATTCTCAATTTTGTTAATTACTTTTATTATCCCTTAAAATCACATGTCCTGATGACCCTCTCGCCCAAGCTGCCTTTTTTAATGATGAAATAACAGTTTAGAAAACACTTATTCGTCCGAAACTTACAGAACCCCTTGTAATGCGTCCCCATAACACATCATCTGCGTCAAATGCCATCATATACACGCACTGTACATATGCTGTAACCCAATACTTCCACAATGAGGAGTTCGTCAATTAAGGACATCCGCCCAGTGTCATCAATGTCATAAACCAAAACAAAAGGGTTGACAACGTCTCCGACAACCAACCTCTGCTATCTGCTATCTGCTATCTGCTAACTGCTAATGCCGCCATCGGCAAGTGTACTTAAATAAAAACAAAAAAAAAAGTATAAGGTTTACAGTGCTCTTAATTAGAGTTTCAATGTAATTCGGACTGTTTGTGTTTGCGCTCTCCTATTTCACCCATGGCCAGAGATTTGGATTTTCGTCCTTAATTGAATATAATATACAGGGATTTCGTTTCTCTTTTTGTTCGCAGCAAAGCAAAAACCAAACCAAACCAATCTCACCCCAGGTCACTGTACGAACGTAGATACGACTCGATACGCAACAAAAGGATTTACGATTCCTGTACGATTATGATGGGTCGGTCGTTTGGTCAGTCTCGATTCGGTCCAATGGAATTTTTTGCTGATTAGAAATTATTATGAAGTATCTGCGCATCGGCAAGAAAATCCCGAACTTTAACAGTGCAGTCAGTGGCGGCTCAATTCATCCCACTAAACCACGCCGTGGAAAATTATACCAAGTGAGCAAAAGAAAACGGTCGTCCCAAACTGCAGCAGCACCATCAATCGGTGGACCAGTTCTCAATCTGCACAAGAAGTAAACGAGAAATAAATAAAAAAAAAAAAGCCGCGCGAGGATTATGTTTTATTTATGGTACCCTAAGAAGTTATCTCCAATAAATGTCCGGCAAGTATGTGGAGCATGTGTTTGCTTTGGAGGAGATTTTTGTCGTAAATTTTTATATCATACCCGGTTGCCCTCTGCGCTCGTTTCTTGGTTATTGTCATCGGGATGCGACGACTGAGCCGAGGTGGACTAGCCCAAGATGTCGTGATTTCTGAAGCTGGTGTCATTGTTTAATATATTTTAGTGGCAAGTTGCAGTGGACAGTGTTGTGGTAACCTCTCGTCCGGGCCTGGGGTCTGCTGCCATCATCATCATCATCAGTGCTGCCGCCATCGCCACCGCCACCACCGCCGCCGAGTCATATCAGTGGCAGTAGATGGGACGAGACCACTCGATGGATGGATGGAGAGTAGATGGTGGCACAATGTGAAATAATACCGATGCTTGGCGTATATAACTATTTCTCAAATCCAACTTGGAAACATGATGTTTTGTGAGTCCGCGCGTTTATAATTCGTTTGTCGGTGAATTCGCCAAAGGCAGACCGATGACGAGGTGGGTGCAAAAAGTGCCTCGGGAGCGTATAATAATCGCATAAACGCATAAAAAATGTGCTTCCCATCGTAATACTTTGTGGGGAGAGCGTAGGCCATGTCCATGATATGTGGTCCAGTTATGGTTAAGGGCAATCGTTTCGAGTTTTTTGTTGTTTTGTTCTGTTTGTTTTCTTTTGTTCACGTTGGCTGTATTTTCAGAAGTGCAATTGGCGAAATCTGTCGGATAAGACCTTCAACGGAATGCAATCGTGGCGGACAGACAAACATATTGATTCAGAAATTCAATTAGAGTTCGGATCATGAAATCCTCATGTCAAGATACTTATAGTTTGGTTTTCATGACATTCGCAAGTTGTAGTTTGCGAAAGAAACAAACTTAAGATATTTTATTGGACTAAGTCTATAAAATAACTCCGCATTTAAATGAACCAAAATAAAAAATTTCGGAAATAATGCCTAACCCTGTAGCCATTGGTATGGAAGTAAGCAGACAACGGCTGCAATCGGAAAATCGGGAGCGCTACGGTCAAGCTCGTCGGAGGCGCTCAATGTGATTCTAGACATCCTTCCCTGGACCTGCATATTAAAACACTCGCTTCATGTAGTGCAGTAAGACTGCAAGCAGTAGGCTGCTGGTTCGCAAGACCTTACGGGCACTGCAATATCCTCGACTTATTACCAAGGAACGCAGGAGCACTATCTACCGAATGCACTATACCCAAACTCAACTTCCAAAAAACTTTCACTACTGCTTTCCCGTCCAAATCAGAATAGGAGGCAGGCACTGTCATTGACGCATCCGCTATGACCATCTTCAATGACGGGTCCAAAATGGAATGTGGAGTTGGAGCGGGCGTCTTTTCATACGAATTACATTCATTCTTATCTTTCTGGCTCCCGAAGCGGAGGTTCTTGTGATAAGGGAGGCTGGCAGGCTGCTTCTAAATAGTTTGACAACAAATCATAACGTATCCCTTTTTGTCGACAGTCAGGCCGCAATCAAGGCCCTCCCCTCAACCAGGGCTACTTCTAAGCTCGTGTGGCGATTACAACCTCCTCACAGTATTTTCCCAATGTTGTGTCTTCTGAGATACCTGAAGACGTAGCTTGGCTAGAACTTCGAACACTAAAATTTTTACTTGATCGCAACATGATCGATTGCTGATCTGGTGGTCACGTTACGTCCCACAGCAAAGTCGATTAGCCTAAGACAGCTTGCAGACGTGGTGTATGCTATGCTCTTCGATTGTGCTACGAAATTCCTATTTCGCCATTAAAATCACCTGAAACTGTTCACGTTTTGTCGAGAAACGCATAGCAATGCTAATGTACAGGACGTTGGTAGCAGATGCAAATTATGGCAAGTGCGTCATAACAGGGGTAAATAGTGGCTGCCCTCAAGGTGGTGTTCTGTCTCCCCTCCTATGGTGTATGGTGGTAGACTCTCTGCTTACGGCTCTCAATTCTCCTGGAAACTACACTCAAGCTTATGCGGATGATGTCGGCGATCTTTCCGTCAGTTCAAATCTAGGGGCTATCTGCTCTCAAGCGCGTATTTGATCGATGTCTGGTGTACTAGTAATGGGCTTTCAGTGAATCCTCTTAAAACCACGGTTGTTCTCTTTACGAGAAGGAGAATCGTCACTGGTCTGTCCCATCTCGTGCTTAAAGGTGTCACCATCCCTATATCCGATGAATTCAAATATCTGGGTGTAATCCTCGATAAAAAACTTCTATGGTCCAAACATGTCGAAACGAAAACCGATAAAGCGCTGTCGACTTTCTGGCAGTGTAAAGGCGCTTTTGGTAAGACATGGGGCTTGTCTCCAAAACGAGTCCTTTGGATCTATACGGCAATGATTAGAGCGCTACTCTCATACGCATCAGTTGTTTGGTGGAACAGGCTTTCGCGGAAACGTGTTACTGCTTCTTTTACCAAACTCCAAAGAACGGCTTGTCTCGGCTGCACAGGGGCCTTCCCTAGCACCCCGGGCTCTGCTCTAGATGCTTTGATGAATCTTCCTCCCCTTGATTTATATATCATGGGGTGTACGCTAAAAACCATCTTTCGCTTAAAGAGAGGTGGTTTTTGGTACTCACCGCAGTCAACAACGCGGAGATGGCTTCATCTACAAGTGCAAACCGTTTTAATATAATCAAAGATTTGGTAAAGTAATTCGAATCAATTGTTATTTCTATGTTTTATGTTCGTCTCTCTCTAGTCGATAAAACAATATTACCGTTGCTGCTTACCATTTTCTAAAACACAGACGTTGGTATCCGATTTTTTTTTTGTAAATTCCTTGCACGTGTAACTAAACATTTTCCAGCTTACAGCCCGAGAAAAGTATTTACCAAATTAAAACCATAACCCACCTCCTTCTCCCGGCCGTGCACTGTTCTGAAATTAAAAATTAATTCTCTACTTTCGCGGTAATAGAAAAAGTTTTACCCTCAACTTGGCGCAAAAAGGCTATCAAAGGGTTGCCACTAACGCTACCTCTCTCTCTCATTCTCACTGGCTGGTGGATAGTGGTGCTGGTGGGTGAGTCTTAGTTGAGCACGGTGCGTAACTGAAATATTAAATATTCACGAGACGATGGTCCCATAAAACCATCAACTCCTTCTTAACTCATCCCTCTGTGGCACCACCTACAGACTAGCCCAGCGCAGCCCAGCAGGCCCATGCTGTGAAAAGGATTTTCACGGAACGAGTGTTTTCCTAAAATTCTCGTGGCAAACTGTTGCGTGAACTTATTTTGCAGAACAAATGTTAATTTAGTAAATTTCAAGTTGGGCCTGGCGTCGTCGTCGTTGTTGTCGTTGTCGTTGTCGTCGTCATGGTCTTGTGGATTGCGAGTGCTGCTACTTGGCGCTTCGGTGGCATGGCACATTGATGGTGTGTCCCTGTACGGTTCATGCTGCTGCTGTTGCTGCTGCTGCTCAACTGATAAGAAGCACCCGATGACTGGTTATTAATGAGATTAGAGTCGCCTCTGGACAGCGACTCCCGATAGTCGAACACGCACAATGGCCGCA
Organism: Ferdinandea cuprea; assembly: GCA_963576555.1. NCBI lineage: Eukaryota > Metazoa > Arthropoda > Insecta > Diptera > Syrphidae > Ferdinandea > Ferdinandea cuprea. The sequence goes on from OY754959.1 coordinate 11,995,254, forward strand.
CGATGCGATAACAAGGATGGGAACCGTTTTCCATACGCCCGGACCCAAAGACATGAGTTTCGTGTGTGAGTAACGAGATGAGGGGTTTGTTTGGCATTTGCGTGCCAATGCATGCCAAGTAGAAGGGAATATTAATTTCAAGACATTTCCCGACTGGGTGTACTTTCACATATAATTAAGTTGTACTGATAGGCATCTCAAAATGGATAATGAGGTTGGCTTAGAGGTTCTCTTGCTTTTATTTTTTATTTTCTTTTTTTTTTTTGTGTAGGTAGAATATATTTTGGGGACATTTCCGTATCGTAAAATTCGAGTCATTGCTTTGTTCGGTGGCAATTTTGAGTGGTCAGGACCACCCGTGGTAAGTTATGGGTGGGCACAAGAAAAATGAATGGATATGCATAAGTTAGTACAATTTGAATATTCAGTACTGAAAATACGTAGTACATGGAATCAAGTCTTAAGTTGACAAATTTTTTGGTAAATCATGACGCGAAGAGTCGACAGTTATTTTCTGTTTACTATTCCCGGATAATTTGAGTATGTGACAATTTCATTTGTTGAAAACGCTAGCGTTAATTTATTTTGTTTTTGTCATTATTCTTGAGTTAAGTCAAAATGAATATATTTTCAATAAGGCAAACAATTCTCCTTTTTTTTCAGTTTTGTGTCCAAAATAATGTTCACAATAATGTGATCCAAGTAGAGATACTTTTTTCAATAGGCTTTTTTGACAGATCACGTGTGAGTCGTGTCATGCTGTCATGTTATTTTTGTTTAGTATTGTTTGGCATTTCATAATGGAAAGACTTACACGTGAACAACGTTTACAAATTGTTCAACTTTATTATGAAAATTCACGTTCTGTCACGCTCAACTTATGGTCAACATAATCGGCCTACTGAGCGTACTATTCGCAACACCATCACCCATTTTGAGACCCAGCATTCATTATTGGATAATATTAGACCGAATAGACCACGTCCAGCACGCTGTGAAGAAAATATAGCGGCCGTAGCTGAGAGTGTACACGAAGACCGTAGAGAGTCGATTCGGCGCCGTTCGCAGCAACTCGGACTGACGTATGGAACGACTTGGCGCATTTTACGTCAAGATCTTAAATTGAAAGTGTACAAAATACAGCTTGTGCAACAACTGAAGCCGCTCGAACTTCCCAAGCGACATCGCTTCGCTCTATGGGCTCCTGGAAAGTTCCAAGAAGATCCGACGTTTTCGAGGCAAATTTTGTTTAGCGATGAGGCCCATTTCTGGCTCAATGGGTATGTAAACAAACAAAATTGCCACATTTGGGACAAAGAGCAACCTGAAGAGATTGAAGAACTGCCACTTCATCCAGAAAAAACAACGGTTTGGTGTGGTTTGTGGGCCGGTGGAATCATCGGTCCATATTTCTTTAAAAATTATGCCGGTGCGAACGTAACCGTCAATGGCGACCGTTATCGTGCCATTGAAGCTCGTGATCTCGGCGACATTTGGTTTCAGCAAGACGGCGCCACTTCCCACACATCGCATCAATCAATGGACTTATTGAGAGAACATTTCGGTGAGCACATAATTTCACGTTTTGGGCCGGTCGATTGGCCACCAAGATCGTGTGATATCACACCGTTAGACTTCTTCCTGTGGGGATGTGTAAAGTCAAAAGCTTATGCCGACAAACCCGCTTCGATTCAGGCCTTGGAGGAAAACATCACGCGTGTCATTCGCCAGTTACCAGTCGAAATGCTCGAACGAGTGATCGAAAATTGGACTCAACGGATGGACCATCTGCGACGTAGCAACGGCCAACATTTGATAGACATAATCTTCAAAAAATAAATGCCAAAGAATATTCTTTCAAATGATAATAAACATTCTCCATTAAATTTGAATTTTCTGTGTTTTTTCTACTAAAAAAAGTAGGGAACCTCGAAATGGATCACCCTTTACCTCCTGGCTCTGTTCGTTGACATATCTAGACCAATTAGACTTAACTGATTCTTGTCAAATCAAAACGATAGTTTAGGTGGAAGGATGGATCATCTTTAACTATTATGTTTGGGCACAAAGAAAGCACTTTTAGGCCGCAGATGTCGACGTACACAGAACGTGCTTGTTCCGCTCAAAATTAATCCCGAAAGAAAAATAAAATATCTGCTCCTACAATAAATCAAATTGTTTCCTGAACATACTCTTATTTTAAGGTACAGCTATGGTCGCAGGCGAATCGTTTAAATTGTTTGAATTCATTTGCCAAATTTATGCCGGTTTCACAAAAATACTTGCTCGGTCTAAGGTGTTATCTATCTACCTATCAGGAGCAAGACGTGTTGTCGCATCCTTTGCAACCAATAAAAACAATACAAGCTGACAGCTTATAAAAGTATCCCACAGCTTGTCCAATATAAAACGGTTATGATGCTGGGTATCTTTATAGGTCCCACAGAGCATTTTTAACAAACAAATGAAGTATAAGCATAATGTTTGGAGATCTACTTATATTTGAACACAAATGCACGAAAGAAAAATTACAATCCTGATAACGACTTAAGTGCTCTCGCCCTTGCGAGAAAGTATGAACATCTTCCTTCCTCCTCATCCTCATGCTCATTTCCGCAGCAGCGGTTCGTTGAATTTTCTTTCGCAAATCTATGATCCACAGCGCGTCCCCAAATAACCATGACTCTGAGAACGACAATAACCGCTCATATTGCAGCATCTATTGCCCATAACCTATGAAACACCTCATTTCTCATTTTTTAATTAACATATCACGCAGCAAGCCCCACCAACCGCACAGATACTGCATAATTAAAGTAATTACACACAGCGCGAAGCATCCATTGTGTGTGCCGCTGGCATGCCATACGAGTAAAGGAACGTTGATGTGCCAACGAAACTCATCAAGACTTATGGCCACCCCTCAGCAGAGCAGTGCCGCCTCTGCGAAAACCACAAACACTCGTTGTGAAGCCATCGTGAAACGCCCTGCCTAATGCGCCATTCTGGGCAAAAATTGCGTTTACGTTTCCCATTAACTCCAGTACTTCATCATAACGAAAAGTTATACTATTCTCGTAGCAGCCGCCCGTACTCAACTCTGGAGTAGGTATCATTTTCCCGTTCGCAAATTTTCATGTCCCCCAGAACTCGAAGGAGACGAAATGGTTTCATAACCGCATTTGGGAGCGAAATCGCAGGATCACCAAACCACATTCAACATGCGGCGCAGCACTGTGCTGCCATAAAGCACATCGAACCAATTTCTTTTTGGAAGAACCCCCACCCGCCAACGCCATCGCCGTCGCCGTTGCCGTCGCGCCCGCCGTACTATTTAGCTATACAGAAAGCAATCTAAGCGTCGAACGTGTGCTGCTGGGCTGGGAGGTGATGTCTCTGCCACCCCATCCCAGTAGCAATCGCCTCATTTGCTACACATCCTGGCAGAAGTAATTTCTTCTGTTGGAGCCGAATTCTCCTTCGAAATTCTGATCACACGCACGAAAGAGTTTTCTCGTTTTAGCGTTATTTCGCCTTCTTTTTGCCGGTCTTTTCCGATATCCTCGGTTTGGCATTGGCTGCCTGACTAGCTGGAATGGAACCACTGAGCGAGCATATAGGCGTAAAAGGATAATTTTCCACATCGAACGATGGTGCATTCGAATGCACAACAGACGAGCGCAAATGGGATGGGGTGGCGGATGGTGTATACTCCTAAATAGATTACGTGGAAAATTGTGCTGCTCCACATTTTCCAATTTGGGTGGTGGCTTGGCAGGCGGGCGGATTGAAAAATATGAGCAGCTCCTAGAGTCGCTGTGAATTACAAATTTTGCGCTCTGACGTGATGCACTCAACGTTGCTTGCTTGCGAGTTCATGTCACGTCCTTGGGGTGTGTAGTACGTTCCTTCGGCTCTCCCACATAAATTAAGTTGGCCGCCGACGACGCCGACGATGGTACGAGAATGTACCCCATCCTTGAGTTGAGTTTTCCTCAATTTTCTACGAGTGTTATTGGATCTGTATGTGGATTTGCACAAAACTCAAAACCGCTGAAAGTGTTTTATTTTTTTTTTTTTGTATCTTTCGTGCCGAATCCATGGGTTGCCACAAAATTGTAAGTAAGGCGCACACTAGGAATTCTAGACGCGACTACGGCTTGGAGTCGGAGGAAGCTTCGTGGGAACACATATATTTTCAATTTTCACGTGATGGGTGTGGGCAGAAGCTTAGATTTTATCCTTGCTGTCGGATTTCGGTTGTTCGCTTGTTCGGTTGTTGTTATTGTTGCTTTTTGGCCCTTGCGTGGGATTTGATGCACGTACATACATATAACCCGAGGAGAAGTCTCTGCCATGGAATTTTGTATTCGAAAATAGATATTCGTGGTTTTTTTAAGTATGAAGCTGATGATTTTTTGCGTGGGAATTACGTATCTAAACATGTGCAGATGTTGCCAGAGAGAACGCTTGTCGACTTAATACGGCATAATCATTACAGGCAGCATTCCACAATAGGGCTTTAAAAATAGTTTAGGATCTTCGAGTCTTGAGCATGATAACTATGACAACATCAAAATGTCATATAATAGACAGCTTGGCAGTGCCTTTTGTAGATGAGCAGAAAAGATTCAAATCTTTGACATTTTGTCGTTCAATCGGTACCTTTACAAACTTTGAAATATAAATTAAACTCTTTGCTTGTCTTAACTTACCTTTCAGCAGCGGAAATACGACCTTAAGGAGGAAAGAAATGGTTGAAGGTTCGTTTAGCAGCAGCACTAATAAGGGTACGTAGTGACGAAATATGCTATAAAAAAAACTACTAAATATTTTCTCAAATTTCTTGTTTTATTTGAAAGTACAATCCTTCCGGTTAATAATGGAAAATAATTTCATTTAAATGGCTGCCTCGGCTGGCCATGCAGTAGCCCACACGATCGGTCCAATTATTAAGCCCATTATCGATTGTGTGCAGCTGTATTTCACCAATGGCTTCACGAATATTCTACTTTAAAGCGTCAATTGTCTCTGGCATGTCGGCGTAACACTTATCTTTTACGGCACCCCACAAATAATAGTCCAACGGTGTCAAATCGCAGCTCCGCGGTGGCCAAACGACATCAGCTCTGTGACTGACAATGCGATCTTCAAAAACAGGGCGCAAAATATCGAGTGTAGCTTCGGCTGTGTAGCACGTAGCGCCGTCCTGTTGAAACCAAATGTTGCCAATATCCTCATCTTCAATTTTTGTGAACAAAACTTCGTTCAACATGGCCCGATAACGATCGCCATTGACTGGAACGGCCACTCCTTGCTCATTTTCGAAGAAAAATGGCCCAATTATGCCTCTGGACCAAAATCCGCTCCAAACAGTGACTCGTATTGGTTATATCGGTTTTTCAATGTATGCGTGCAGGTTTTCTGTGCCCCAAATGCGACAATTTTGCTTCTTTACATACCCGTCAAGATCAAAATGAGCTTCATCTGAAAAGATGATTTTTTTTGACAAAATCGGCATCTTCTCTAAGTCGATCGCAGGGCCACTTAGCGAAGCGAAAACGCATTGGATGGTCAACTCCTGAACCATTAGGACTTTGTATGGCGTCATACCAAGGTCTTTATGCAAAATTCGTCTCAATGATGTCTCCGAAATGTTCAATTGTTGAGAACGACGGTGAATAGATGTTGATGGCGCTTCACGCACACTTTTTGCCTCAGCAGCAATTTTCTCGGGTGTACGCACTGTTTTTGGCTTTTCACGCTTTGGTTTATCGATGAGGATGCCAGTTTCTTTCACTTTTTTCACAAGATAACGAACATACGGAGCTGACGGTGCTTCTCTTCTTCCAAAATCCGTACGCAATTTTCGCACACATTCTGCAACATTACCATGATTTTCAAAGTAATGTCGCAATATTTCCCAGCGTTGTTCAAGCGTATACACAACCATAATCGTTCAGCGGAAGGATCAAACTAATTATCTGTCAAATCAGACATGAGCTAAGTGTTACCATTCAAAACGTTAGCTGGCGGACCTTTTAGTACACTGCGACCTTGTGGTCTATTGTGCACCCTACTTATACCTTGGAGAAGTTTAGCTCCCTCTTCCAGAGCCCCCTGACAGCTAATTCCACTCCCACTCTGAGCACATCATCCAGTCCAGTTTCCTTTAAGAATCTGAGATCCGTGGTTGGTAAGTCCTTTTCTTCAATTTGGTGTTTTCCAAATATTTAAACATTTTTTGGGTCAGTGCCCTGCAGGATTCCAGCCGAGACTCAGTACCCACATATGAGTTTGTTCTTGTTACCATAGAATTATGCAACTTGTAGGGTATATTTCAGGGTTGTTCTTCGCGTAATTTATGAATAAATAACGAACTTATATTTATTTGAATCAAAATAAGAGATTACCGTTTACTTTGGCGAATTCTTAGATGTATTCCTATCAAGCAAAGTGGCTGTGCCATTGAGTCTTTGTTCAATACCATAAACTTCTTAAAGAGATCGCTATTCTCCCTATATTTTGAAGGCTTAATTGTGTTATATTTGGTTAAAATATTATATCCTAAATTGCGTATTTGCACGGTAAATTAATTTATCTAACGTTTACTTGCGTATAGGTAAATTCTTGTACCTCTTAAGGTATCGGAAAATTTCTTCTTATTCATCAGTCCCCATTTGCTGTAAGGCGTCGGGGTAACATCGGGATACTTATCTTCTCCAGTTGAGTCGGTTTCACCTCTCTCTTCTCATCTCTGTCAGGTTCTGTCCCTCATCCTTCCCACATCCTGGAAGCGATTTCCTCATGTTTTGCTGGGTATTCCTTGCGGTGCATTGCCTTTCTTTCCCATTTCAAGTACCTGTTGGTCTTTTCTTAACTCGTCCATCCGCTGTAGATGTCCGAGCCATTTAAGCTATCTTCCCTCGATCGGCTTCTTCTGCCCTACTTCTGTACGTATTCTTTCACTTCTGACGTACTTCATTTCTGTTGCCTAGAATTTACTCAGATGTTATTCTAATAGCGGCAAATACTCGGTACCATACAGTACCATATTGGTAACTACTATAACCGTGTTGTATAGCTTGAGTTTTGTTATGTGCCTTTCTTTCGTTTACCCACTATCGTGTTATTTATCAGCTTAATATCAAGCTGAGACTACTTTATTGGTTCGGCTTGGCACTTCTTGGTCTATTTTCCCCTAACAGCTATTAATGTCTTCTAATTCTCTGCCGTTGCATGTTATATGCATATTCTCTGTCGACCTATCCTCTTCAGAGACCCACATTACCTTGCTCTTGGTTATCTTAACCTCCATTCCCTTTCATTTTAGATTGCTGAACTGCTTCTCCAATACCTTTCGTAGCCTATCCGGATTGTTTGCTACGATAACAATATCCTCCGCATATAATCGGAATTTCAAGTAGATCGGTTGAAGTCTTCAGTTCCAAATCTTTGTTCTCTGTTTGCCTCTTAAACGCTTTAGCTATTTCATCCATGAATAAAATGAAAAGTAGTGGGCTAAGATTGTCTCCTTACTTTAATTCTTTGATTATTTATTCTGACTTCTTACCCTCTAGTCTTACTTTGCCCGTTGGCTTGTCATAGACACTTTTAATGGCTATATCAGTCTCTTTGGAACATTTTTAGTTTTTAGTGCCTCCCATACATGTAGTCTTGGAACACTATCAAATGCCGCTTTCAAGTCTACGAACGCTAGCAAAAGGTCTTTCTCCTTCCCCTTAGCCATCCATTTTTCCATGTAGAAGTAGTAGACCAGTAGTTATTAGAGTCATTGCTACAACCCTTCTGGTAAATTATGTATTATCAGATTTTACCTCCAGTCTGTGGGGATCCTACCTATTTTGATTCCATGCATTTTGAAAGAGTTCAGCTATGTATTTTTGGACCTCCGGACCACCATATTTAATGAGTTCATATTTAATCTGGTCCGGCGGCTTTTCCAATTTTGTATTATCTCTTCGTCTCTAACTTGTCCTTCTCTTGTTTCTTCTTCAATTCAATAGCATATATCGTATATGGACTATTATATACGATCCCTCATTAGGTATGGTTTCATCGTTTTTAAATTCCCCAAAATACTTCCGCAAAGTATTCAGCATTTCTTTCTTTTCTATGACCAGCCTGCCTTAGGTTTTTAACTATTTTCCAAAAGCTTTTAGTATTTTTCTCTTTAGCCCTTCTTCTACTAGGCTTCCAAATTCTTTCAATGATGTCTTATTTGCTTCCTTAACAGCTGCGTTTGATTTATTTCTCTTTTCCAAATAGGATCTTCTATCAACCTTTGAACGGGTTCGTATGTATTTCTTCCATGCCTCATTCTTTTCTTTAACTTTCTGCCTTATGTCATCTGTCCACCAAGTCGTACTCTTTTTCTAAGTGTCGAGATATGTCTTCCCGCATACTTTTTCAGCTGTTTTCAAATCTGTTTCTTTTATATTTCTCCATTCGACCTCTAGGCCTTCATCTCCAGGGTTATCGTGGAGTCTTCGTGACATACTGTCGATATACATCCTCCTTTTATCCTCCTTCTGTAGCTCTTTCAGCTGGGTTGCTTCGAAGGCTTTTTATTTGAATGTACATCTTAATTTACACATTTAACCGACCTAATTATCCAAAATACAAAAACAGATCAAAATCGTTAGACGCGTTCTAGATTTTAATTAAAAATTAAGAAAATCGTAATATGAAAAAAAATTAAAAAAAAAAATTATTTTATTATTTTAAAAATTGCAGTACGCAGATTTTTTCAACCAAACATCACAAAAATAAGACCAATGACATGTTTGAGCGTTGTACTCAAGTTTTGGGCGAACAAACGCCTTGTAGATTCTAGCCAGATAAGAAGGGTTAACATAATTCTTGCAACGCTTTAGGAAGCCTAGACACTTCGCAGCATTCTTGGCGTCGTCGAATATTTGGTCATTCCAACGATGGTGGTCATTAACACCCACACCGAGAATGGAAAGTCTTTCGGATTCAGCGATGTAAGTGCCATTCATTTTTGAGATATTAGCAGTTTCATAAAAAACTTTATATACGAATTTGGAATCAAATCCATCCAACCGTTTCCCTTTATTACTCTTTTTTAAAAAAATGTTTGCTTACAATATTTATACAATTGTTTTTCTTAAGTCTAGGATAAATCTAATATTCTGCGTGCACTGATTGGGTTCTGCGTTGTGGAAATGTTGTTTTATTATTACATTTTTATTTGAAAAATTATTTATGAAATTTATTTACATTCTTTATTGATTATTTGTCTACTGCGAGGACAGATAGACATTCTGGCAGACCGACCGACGGACTGCATTGGCGGCATTGAATTTGGTTGTGACGGGGCGATTGACTAGCGGTAAAATAAATTACTTGCCCAATTTTTTTCTCTAAATCTTCAGCCACAGAAAAATTAAAAGATCTCCACGTCGGCTTTTTTTTTGTACACAGATACACTCTATCCAATATTTGATAACCTTCTTCTCCACTTTTGTGGCGAAATATTCGACAGATTGCCGAGTGTTGCTTTTGAATTAATACGATTTCTAATTAGACTTATATTTTGATGATGTTCCATATTTTATAGAATCTCAACGAGAATTTATAGCTTTATTTAAAGAAAGACATAAACTAATAAATGAGTAAAATTTTTCCGCAATCATTCCGAACGCATTGCTTACGTTGATTGACAATTTCGCCGGTCTAAAAGATGACGAACTATACGAATTGGACAGCGACATCGTCCTGCACAAATGAACACTAATGATCCAGCCCGCAGAATCATAATAGATCAGCGGTTCTCACCGAATCAGTTTCGTACCACAAGAGACCTTCCATTATATTTTCGCATATAAGTCGGCAAGTGTAAGATCGAATGACTTCGGCTACAAATTTTTATTATAATTTTGATTATATGCAGATTACCAAAGTTTTTGTCGCTTGTAAAGGCAGTAGGTCCGTCAATGTTTGTGAGATCACATGTGTCTTCATAGAAGAAGGATCCGATATGGAGCTTCCTTTTCCGGGAGAGAGAATCGCATGTACAAAGCAGGTGGGGGATCGTTTCCTTCTCCCCTTCGTCCATACAATTCAAGGTCGCCACAATTAATTTTATTTAGTTCCGCTAAATAAATCTCGTATGATTTGCACAGTTGCCTGTTTTGAAAGCCGGAGATTTTCTATTTGCATTTAAAGCGCTTGGATAAAATAGTCGGAATATGTGCAATTACAAAAGCAACCTTTTCACGTAGTACCGATTAATCTTTAAGACTTTGTAAGCTAACAAATGCTTTTCCATACTTAAGGGGTTTTTATACGATTTAAATGTTTCAACGAAGGTAGTAAAATTTCTCGTTTGCCTCTCTCGTTTTGAAAATTTACAATCTCTGACTTCTCCAGATTAACAATCAAGTTCCAAAGCGGACAGTATTGAAAAAGCGAGCTTATAATGAGCTTCCATAACGTAGGAGAACCCGCCAGCAGAACAATTTCTTATGTAAATAAGACCGAACTCATATCTTCGAAATTTTTTTAAAATTTCTAAAATTTGTTGGAAAATTCCGAAAATTGATTAAATTTCTCAGAAACTGATACAGTTTAGATCGCAAAACAACCCTGCTTCCGCCTGAAATATCGCCACATGAATGCAAGAACCAGATAACTTGATTTTCGTAGTAAACTATTTCGTAAAAAACTTATTCACCTGTTGGTCAGACTCCCTTTTTTACTTGAAAATACTGATAAAACAATACTATATTTTTTTCTGCGGAACTGTCTTTATTCAAGTGTTGAAATTTGAAGTCCCTTAACTTTTTTATAAAGTTGATTTTGAGAAAAAAATAGTTATATAAAAGAACAAACAGTTGACCACTTTTTGCACAAACTATTTTAAACAGATAGAATTTTAAAAGTTCATTTATATACTTAATCGTATAGATTTAATTTTGTTTGTTTGCTTTATTATTTTCTTAAATAGTAGAAGAGAATTTAATTTTGCTGTTCATTTGGAGTATTTTGAACCAGAACTTAAATTTTAAAAAAAAATTAACAGAAAATCAAATTTTGTCAAATAGAAATTGTTTTGATTTATTCGAATTCAAAATTTACAGAACCATCTTCATTTTCAAATTTATTGCTTTCATTCGTCTTTGTCAGCTTTACCATTCGGTAAATTGTTATAAAAATCAAAATAGTCTAGACTCATTGCTGGAGGCTTCATTAAAAAAAAGAGACATCAAGTCTTTGTAATTAGCACTTGTAAGAGGGTGGCCTTCGGGGTAACAAGTATGGAGTTTTATGTTCGCAACCAATTGACTTCTTGAGGCCCTTTTCGAACAATCACCAGTTCTCGACTCCTTACATTCATATCTATATGGGCATTCTTTTTTGAACTTAAACCAACATATTTTCTGCATTAGCACAGTTTCTTTGGATATGTCGGCTTTCCTAATAGTGCGAGATTCGTCAACAAAGCCTTTTCAATCAATTATATTTTCAGGGCATATATCGTGGACTATATACGGCTTATGTCCATTTTTTCTTAACCCACGAGCTATGGTTTTCCAGTCCCCAGACCAAAAAAAGCCTTTCCAACACGCACGCACTGCGTACATCGATCGCTAAAGCACCTTACTTCCTCAACTTCTTCTGGGAGACTTTTGAAATACTGAAACTGACTTCCCCTACCACCTTGTCCTTCATGCCAGATATAGCAGTCTCCTTGCTTTGACGTTACGTCATAGATTGTAGGATTGTAGGTTGCTTATCTACGCTTATAAAAAAGTGCGTTGTTTGTCGGGTCACAAGGACAAAGTAGAACCTGCTGCAAATCAAAGTTGCAGCTGACAATCTTGTTTCCACCTTTTTCTGCTTCTTCTTTGTCTTTTTTCTTATCATTTCGCACTTCCTCTTTTCTTTTTTTTATATGGGCCTCATGCTCATTAATATCTATTTCAGTCTTAATAGAGTTGTTCTCAAATGCAACACACACACAGTTGATCTTTTGTTGGACTGTGAAATCCTAGATTTAAGTTGTCCTTAAAAATCTTTCTATACATTAAGAGTTTTGCGGATGACATGTTTTCTACTTCACAGTGTTGCTGGTACATCCTGTAGATTGTAGCAAGATTTAAAGAAGACTCCAAACACTTTCGATCAGTCCCTTCTCGGCAGCAATGAGACGGAACGCAAGGAAAGCTCTTGGTAAGCTCCTTAATTCCTTCAATTAATACCGGATCGAGACTAGCACTTCTTCCTTTTCCTCTTCCATCGGACGGTGCTAAATTTTCATTCGACCTCTTTTGCATAGCATAGATTTGAAAATACAATTCCGATCTTGCAACTAACATTGCAAGCCGGCTTCATGGAAGCAGCAGGTATAGTCCTACCGTTTCCTTCAAGTCTTCTTTGTTTCCATATATATTTTATGCCATTGGCCACTCTGGCTTTTTCTTCCTCCGCTGCTTGCATCTTACTTGAGGGAACTCCTGTATGCCTGTTAACACGTTATCATCGTCCATGTGAGAAGATGAACTACAATCCCTACAATTTGGGCGATATTCAGATTTATCTGGTGAAAAATCATTCTCATCTGTATTAAGCTCAACCTCTTGTTCAGCAACATATTGAACTACTAAACCGTCATCAGCAACATCCGAATGTACCACCATTGTTTCAAAGACGCTGTCCTGCTCATATATTTCATCAAGCGCGTTTGAAGTATTCGGCTCTGTAAAGCAGGGCTGTACTTACTAAAACTCTTGTACTTACTACCTTTATCTTGATTCTTTTGTAGTGCTAGTTTAATAAGCTTCATTCCCCTTGAGAACATTTCAATCAACTTAACACTTACAAATTGAAAAATAAAATTGTGACAACAGTACTAAACCAAACGCAAGTTAAACCGAACATTCAATGGATCAAACAGTAAAACAGAAAAAGAATTTATAAGTAAATTTTAGGCAATCATGTTGGAGTTCAAATATATGAGTTATCTGCTTATTGCACACGAGATCGATACATAAAATCATGCAAAAAACAGCTATCTGAAGATATCTACTTCTTGCACTGAATTTTCATTGGCTGTTCTAGTGGTCTGTTTTCTTCACAACCCAATAGATGGCAGCAGGCCCGGAAAACGAAATAACGGGTGATCCAAGTAGAGATACTTTTTTCAATAGCCTTTTTTGACAGATCACGTGTGAGTCGTGTCATGCTGTCATGTTATTTTTGTTTAGTATTGTTTGGCATTTCATAATGGAAAGACTTACGTGTGAACAACGTTTACAAATTGTTCAACTTTATTAAGAAAACGTTCACGTTCTGTGTGGAATGTGTTTCGTGCACTTCGTTCAACTTATGGTCAACATAATCGGCCTACTGAGCCCATTTTGAGACCCAGCATTCATTATTGGATAATATTCGACCGAATAGACCACGTCCAGCACGCTGTGAAGAAAATATAGCGGCCGTAGCTGAGAGTGTACACGAAGACCGTAGAGAGTCGATTCGGCGCCGCTCGCAGCAACTCGGACTGACGTATGGAACGACTTTTTTTTTTTTATTATTATTATTATTATTATTATTCATAAATATAGTTACAATTAAAATAAGTATCTGCGAAGCCGTAGCTTATCTGCAGAAGATTATGTTTCTGATCAATTTTAAATAATAATAAAGTGTGCAAAGATATAAAGTTATTATTTAATTGAACATTATTTTAAGGAAGTTAATAGGATTCATGATATAGATTCTAAGTTATTTAAATTTAAATTTAAGTAGAAAGTTTTAAGAATTTTTTTTCTTTTTTTAAGATTAACAATAGTTATTATTTGACGAGGTAATTCGTTGATTATTGTGGGAATAGTATATTGAAGTTTGCGTCTACCGTAGTTATTCCAATTTCTAGGAGTTTGTAGCATTCCTTGGGCACGTCTTCTGGTGTTGACTTCATGCTGTATTGGTCGAGCGAATCGGTTGTCATCAAAGTACTCCACAATGGTGGTCATCTTAAATATGTCCTCTACTTGAAGAGCTTTAAAACCTGCTTCATTTCCTCGTTGATTATTTATGTGCTTAAGAGCTGCATTTTGAAGTTTTTGTATTTTTTGGATGTGTGTTTTAGCTGCAGTACCCCATGCCAGTATCCCATACCGTATCTTCGACTCTATCAAAGCATAATACACTTGCTTTAAGACTCCTTCAGAAGCGTAGTATTTCAAATGCGAAACAGCAAATAAAGCTCTCTTGAGGTCCATTCTTAGTTTGTCAATGTGTCTATCCCACAGAAAATGACTGTCTATTACTACACCAAGATATTTATAGTTGTCAACTAACTCAATACATTCCTTCAAGGTATTGGGGCAAGCATTATTTTGAAAGTGGATCCGAAGTTCTGTTGCCTTGAAGTGAGGACTTCTAATGTGCATCATTTTTGTTTTCAAAGCATTTATAACTAACCCGTTATCGTGACACCATCTCGCAGCAACATTAAATTCTTCTTGCATCACCCTTACTGCCTTATCCACAGATCTATGACGGACCACAATAGCCGTATCATCAGCAAAAGCAAATGGTATGCTCTGTTTGAAAACTCGCAGTAACTCGTTGTTATATAGAATGAACAGAATTGGTCCTAATTTTGATCCCTGTGGGACTCCAAATTTAATAATTTTTTTTGTGCTAATAGCATCTTTGATTTTAACACAAAGTATTCTATTTTGAAGGTATTCGGTCAGCCAGTCAGCCATTGTGCCGCGTATCCCAATCCTTTTTACGTCAAGATCTTAAATTGAAATCTTACAAAATACAGCTTGTGCAACAACTGAAGCCGCTCGACCTTCCCAAGCGACATCGAGCAACGAGAGCAACCACTTGAAGAACTGCCACTTCATCCAGAAAAAACAACGGTTTGGTGTGGTTTGTGGGCCGGTGGAATCATCGGTCCATATTTCAATGGCGACCGTTATCGTACCACGATAACCGACTATTTGATGCCTGAAATTGAAGCTCGTGATCTCGGCGACATTTGGTTTCAGCAAGACGGCGCCACTTCCCACACATCGCATCAATCAATGGACTTATTGTGAGAACATTTCGGTGAGCACATAATTTCACGTTTTGGGCCGGTCGATTGGCCACCAAGATCGTGTGATATCACACCGTTAGACTTTCTTCCTGTGGGGATATGTAAAGTCAAAAGCTTATGCTGACAAACCTGCTTCGATTCAGGCCTTGGAGGAAAACATCGCGCGTGTCATTCGCCAGTTACCAGTCGAAATGCTCGAACGAGTGATCGAAAATTGGACTCAACGGATGGACCATATGCGACGTAGCAACGGCCAACATTTGATAGACATAATCTTCAAAAAATAAATGCCAAAGAATGTTCTTTCAAATGATAATAAACATTCTCCATTAAATTTGAATTTTCTGTGTTTTTTCTTTAAAAAAGTAAGGAACCTCGAAATGGATCACCCTTTAGCTGTTTATTGCAGTTTAAAAATATCGATTCAACGAAGCAGAAAACCTAGATATCTCAAAAATGGAAAAAAAAATTGAGTTAGCTGGTTTTTTCACTCAGGTGACTGCTCTAGTCCTTTAAACGTAAAGCCAAGTTTTTTTTCCAGGTACCGAGCGTCGAGGTTACCACCATCTTCACAGACTCACGGGCATTGTCATTTATTTCATCACTCTATGCAATGCGTCGCGCTGTAAGCGTCGAAATTGCCTACGACGAAGTATGTACATACATCACGATTACGAAACGTTATGGATGACATGTTATCAGAAGAACGTACTGTTACATAAAAAAAAGAACGATTTGAGTGTTTGTTTCATTATATTTTATTTGAGACCAAAAAGGTCTAAACCTGTTTTATTCAAACACTGCAAAACATTCCGTAGCAACTGCTAAAAAATAAATATTGCATGTCACAAAGAAAAGTTTAGGCCTGTTAATTAACTTTCAAACTTAAATTTCATCTCGTCTTCGACGCCATTTTTAAGAAACCCCAGTTGCCGTAGATACAAACGCACAAATTCTCTGCAAAAACAAAATTACTCTAATTCACTCATTTCCTTAAGTGATCCAGCGCTTTGTAGTATGTAGTTCCTCCAGTCACTTGGCCCCGTAGGGCACACCTCATAAAACCGCCACTCTACCCCTTTTAACTCCATCATCCGTGGAAATTTCCCAACTTCAATCGTTATGCCGTTATGTGACATAGCTAGCTCTACCATGTTTGCTTACAAGCCCTAATGCGAATAACACGCACATTTGTGTCTATCGTTTCGCCATTTTAATTTATTTCTTTTCGTCCTTCGGCGCGCAGCACTGTGGCCATTATTGTTGTTTTATTCTGAGTTTTGTGTTATTTTTTTAATTTTCACCGTTGTTGGAAGTTGGAACTGCGCCTGAGGACGCGTGTTTTCATATTCCATTCATTCATTTCGCAATCATCCGACCAACCAAGCCATAGCCAAAGCCAACCAACAGCTAAATGGTAGAGAGAGAGAGATAGAGAGAGAGTGTAACTCACCCCTAGATATCGCGTTAAAGTCGCAAATCGCAATCATCTGCGAAATGGTTTTGTTTCTCTCGCGCAACGACAAAGACGGTGGCGACACGGGAACGCTTCAAATTAAAAGGGAGCTAGATAAGAGGAGAGGGATGAATTCAGATAAAGAGTCGACGGCGCGGCATGGTGGTAGCAATGGGGGGAGTGCTTTGGGGGCACAGGGAAGGCAGTTAGAATCGCCTTGCACTTTAATTTCCCATTCCACCCGCGGCCAAAGTCATTTATCATCCTGCGACTTGGTGTTATCTGAAATAAGATCGCATCGCAGCGGCAACGGCAATGGCAGCAGCAGCGGTAGTGGCAGAAGCATTGGTTTCCTTTTTCTTTTCTTTCAGCTGATGCGGATAACGGCCGTACCTCTATTATCCTTGTGGGTGCGCGATGCGTTGTCGCGCGCCTTGTTCCTTTGCCATTGTCTAACTCGAAGAGGTCCTTGTGCTGTTGAGCTCACGGGTGTTCATTATAATTCGTTTGTGAACAGGATAAGAGGAGACGTACGAGTTCCAAGACTATACAGTAGATTGAAACGAAGCAATCGTCCTTCTAGTCCTTAAACCTGGGCGTTTTTTGTTTTTTTTTTCTGTTAATTTTTTTCTTTTCATTCTCATCGTCATGTCTCCAAAGAGCTGATATCCCCTTTCAGAGTTCTTTTCTGGATCGCGTTATCTCCATGAAAGATAGCTTTTTACTCCTTTTGTCTGCCATTGTCATGCCGCCGCCTCTCTTGTCCTTCCACTGTATTTGTCACTTAACTATGCGTACCTAACAAGAAAATGTATTTAAGAAGAAAAAAAAATGAACGCTTATTGTCAATAGCACATAATAAAAAAAGGACACTGACTTTTGTTTAAAGTGCGACAGAGCTGGCCAACTCGGCAGTGTTCCATCGCACTTTAAACTTAAACACATTGACCCGCCCTTAAGATTACAGTCTCCGCCGCGCGCACGACCATCAAGATGATGGTGTTGAAAGGCAATTAAAATGTCCTTTTAATGTTCATCGGCGCGCGGGCATTTTGCACAATTTTCTTAAGTATAATTTTCGCATTTCAAATGCCGACATCCATTAGCTTAATTGCTTTGAAAGTAAATTAAATTGCTCGATACTCATATGGGCTTATTGCAGACGTCGATGGTAGGGAAGGGACTGGTATCATAAAAGTGTCCTTAATGCGTAAAAATTCTTGCTTGGTTTAAACCAAATAGTTAACGTAGTAGGACGGGCTAAGGACACCTCGCACTAGCAGCTCTTAACTTAAAAAAGAAAATGGCGGCAACAAGGGTTGAATAAGTTGGAATC
The DNA here is from genome assembly GCA_963576555.1 of Ferdinandea cuprea. NCBI lineage: Eukaryota > Metazoa > Arthropoda > Insecta > Diptera > Syrphidae > Ferdinandea > Ferdinandea cuprea. The sequence goes on from OY754959.1 coordinate 12,013,149, forward strand.
AGCCAATCCAGCCAATTTCCTTTGTCTTAAAATAAATCAAATTAATTCTGTAGGTAAAATAAGTTTCAAAAATAATATTGCGGTGGTTTTCCAGCACTCCAGATGAGATATTTTTCGAATGTTCTCCTTTAAGGTCCTTAAAGTATGTGATTTTGTGGAGTAATCATGTACATAAGTGCTAGTGGTGGGTCTAGCAAGAACTGAATTTTCTGCAAAATACAATTCGTCAATGTACTGCATCAAGATGTCATTGTTCTATAACGTTCGTACACGAATCAAATCAAATAAAGTTTTAAGAGAGTTTTATTGTCCAGAAGTGCTGGGTATGTACGCCAACGTACAGTTGGCTGCGTCGAACATGAGCACTCAAAGCAAGCATCCAATCGACTGGATTTTTCGAATGCAAGAAACTGAGTTAATTACGTGGTAATCGCGCTCACGCTTCATTATACCCTTGGATCTCTACTTGCATGAATTAGCTGCCAAGAGCGCCTTGAGGATCAGCCAAATAGCCAGCTGGAACCCAGGCCTCGTAGGGCATCCACAGATACATGGAGTTTGACAGACCATTCACCTTCTCCTTTCCGAGCAGGAAGGAATGGAAAAGGAATGAACCCACGGAAATCAACTGTATATCTATATGCAAAGATGGATTGTGGAACAGGTGCCGGTCTATTCTCAGAGGAATTAAATATACACCACTCCGTTCTCATCAAAGTAGTGTTTTCCAGGCTGAGGTTCTGGCAAGCGGCCCGTACCGTATCAATGTTGGCAATACCACGGAATGATAGTACTATTTTCATTGACGGTCAAGCGGCCATTAAGGCAGTTAATGCTATAGAAATCCAATCCAAACGGGTTCACTGCTGTCGAATGGAGCATAAGGCTCTTGGCTCACAGCACAAGGTATGTCTTTGCTGGGTTCATGGACATAGGGACATAACCGGCAATGAGATGGCCGACGAGCTGGGAAGAAAAGGATCCGAAGTGACCAGGCACTTCAGTCGATCAATACCATCACTCTGCAACCTCAGAGATCGAGTGGAATACAAGATCAGAATGATAGCCAACAATAGGTGTTAGACTCTAACCACCTGTGAGATATCACGAAAACTAATAAAAACCGAACCAAAAAACTTCTACAGTTAGAATGAGCGTCGCTATCCATGCTGGTTGGTTGGCTTTAACTGGTCATAATTTTTTATGAAATCTCACGAATGTAGAGGCTGCGGCGATGAAGAGCTCCACGAGGACATCCCTCACTATCTCTGTCACTGCCCCAGTCTCTGTCACTTGAGGAACACAACACTTGGAAGTTACTTCTCCCGAGACATTGAGCAATTGTCAGATGTCTTACTCTAGAGAAATCACGATGGCTTGATAATATTGAGTAACCACGAGGGAAGGAAAGAGACCACAAAGAAGGCCACAACACTGGCGTATCCCCCACCGAAGGGCATCACAATGGGTCTACGAGGACCTGAGTTGGGCAGGAAAGAAACTATTATTTCATGTCAACCCATCTAACCTAACCTAACCTAACCTGACGCTTCATTACGCGACTGTCAGGACCTAAGCTTGGTAGACAAGACTTTGGGTCAACAAGCCTGATAGAACTGGATCAGTGGTTTAGGCGTTAACCGGAAATGGTTCCGAACTCCAAAATGTATATGAATAAAGAATTAGTTTGGGTTGATGCGTGTTCTATTCTTCCCTGTTCGGGAAGTAAAACGAGAATAATGTGTCAACAGTCTGTTAAAGTTTGCCTTAAGAAACTCTGGTTAGTCGATATATTCCAGCATGTCTATCAAATGACTATGGAGTTCTTCAGGCTGCCCATATCCACTGCCTTGCCAACAGGACGATCACCATCTACTCTGATAGTCAAGCGGCTATAAAAACCATGCAATCAGATGGGGTGAAGTCTAAGGGCTGTAAACCAATGCAAGAAGTCATAAGACGAGTTATACAGCTGTCAACACAGTTACCCTGCCACCCTGCCACCCAGCAGGGCACACTGCTACCCCGGAAAAGGACAAAGTTGACAAGCTAGGAAAATCAGGGTCAGAAATTAATGCGTCACTAAGAATTCCGCTTAGTACCCATTGCACGAAAAATCGACACCGATTCCTTTAGTAGAACTAACCTACTTTGGACACAACTCGCCACGTGCAGGCACGTACAGCTTTCAACAAAAGGAGATCAAAATTCATGATCGGGCTAAGCCCCAAGGATATCCGAGTACTTACGGGAGTCCTTACGGGTCACTGCGCTGTGGGTTTACATGCGGAACGGTTGGGCATACTGCATAACAACTACTGCAGAAGCTGCTGAAATTGAGTCTTTTCGTCACCTGCTATGCGAATGCCAAGCCTTACATAGTATACGGCTCACGACCATTGGCAGATAATTCTATGATGAGCTAGAGGATGTGGACAAAAGTCGAGCTAAAAGACCTTCTCTGATTTGTGTACAAATCGTGTTGGTTCTAAGAGAGCGACACTTTGAGCCTATACCAGCAGTTTTCTTCTGTCTATTTCCAGGTGTTTTTAAGTTCGAGGAAAGATATCCAGATGGACACAATGGACCCGATTTCTGGTCTTCGTGAGCCAGACTAAGGGCACAAGGGCATCCACCAACCTCTTTTTAGTATACCATTAGCATACCATTCCTTTACATTATTTCACAGAAAACCTAACTGCATTTGAAATGAATGATATTGCAACAAAATGAAGTGCAACTAGGCAACCCTAATATTTCGAAAATTGCTGAAAGTATCTAATAATTTCTGTCGGCAAATCTATGAGACTGAAAAATCCGACGATCCACATAACCAAATAAGTTATATTTTTTATTGTTGCACATCCGTTGAAGTACTCAGACTCAGGACAAGGTCAATTATACTTCCAGACAGATACTTCTTTTTACTGAGAAAATTTAGCAATGTTTTACAGAAAGCTGAATACGCACTTCACTTATGTGCAACACTCACCGCGTTCTATAACTTTTTCGCGAAAATTTCCCGTTAATATTTCAGAAATGTCACACACTTCAGATATCAAATTCAAATCTTTCAGCATTTTCCAAAAGACCCAACGGAACATACCCATCATCTTTATACATATCAATCGAGGAATTAACATTACATTGACGTACATGGTTAAGAATAGCGGACCCAAAATACAGCCTTGGGGAACACCTGACCTAAGTAGGGGAAAATCGGATGTGGAGTTATACACCAAAACAGCCTGCGATCATAGACTTAGGTAAGAGGCTACTAAATTTTCAAAACTAAATCCAAAATACAAAAACTGAGCAAAACCGCAGATGCGGATATTGGGGATGCATGCAGTTTTTAAGATGCTGAAATACTTATGATCTACTCCTGCGCCTTACATTTTCTCGACGCGAGAAGTACCTCGATCAAGGTATACTAATACTGCTCAAGACATTGCTAGTAGGACTTGAACTTTGAAAACCTCGCGGTTATTTGTATATGAACATAGGATGCGTTTAAATCTCACTCACTTCACGTCAAGAACTCAATTAAAGCACTTTTGTTTTGCAGGCTTTGTTTTCGATTTATTTAGAAAAACTTTATGACATACGCGCAACAAAATTGTCATGAAAACCTATGCCCATGACCCTCCATGGGCAGTCAATCGTAATTAGAACTCAGAGGATTATGGACTTAAACAGTCCTTTAGTAACTTAATTCCATTTCAGATATTCATCGACCACGCTGTAGCCAGTAACAAAAGGATACTCTCCTCTATAACCCCAGCCAAATACAAGGCTACAAGGACAATAATTAAAATGTCTTCAATCATTAGGATAATCTTTGGAAAATTCTAAGAAAAACCTGATCTAAGGATTTCTGTTTTTCTCTCTCTCTCTCTGTGCCTCTTTCCTCTTTTTTTTCATCCTTATAGATAATGAAAGGAAAGGAAAATGAAGAACAAAATTAGAACGGAAATGAATTCCATTTCCTTGCCGAACCCTCATTCGAAATTAAATACAGATAACCTAAACAAACAAATAAAAAGCTACGTGGCAATATAACAAAAGGATACAAGGACCTTCTTATACAATTTTTTTTTTATTTCTTCTTCAAATCAAAACTTTTACATTTCCGTTCTTTTTTTCTTTTTTTTTTTTGGTTTTCCAATTTCTGGACTCTCTTTCCTTCATCCAGATCGGATGACTTTTCTTCAGTGTTTTTATATATATTTTTTGTGCGCTCTTTTTTCGGGTAGTCTCCATCCGCCGTGATATCCTTCAGTTTTCGTGCCAGGAATAAAGCCAGCGAACGCAAAAAAAAAAAAACGAAAACAAATCTAAGCGAAATGTTTATCAGTTTACTCAAGGAATAATTAATGATTTATTCGCTTATCTCCCCCTGTTGTGCGATTTCTTTGTCATTATTTTGAAATAAGGAAAAAAGTAAAAGAAAACAACATTTAGAGTTCACCAAAAAAAAAAAAAAAAAGGTATCTAATCCTTCAGGGATGAAATAGGGAAATGAAACGCAATCATAGCCGAGAATCAGTTTAATTTTAAATTGCGTCTCTGCGATAGAAAGATGCATGTCCTTCAGAGCATATAAATCAGGATTGCTGTCGTTGGTTGTAAGTGAATTTTGGCAAAGAGTGAGAAGGGATATGATAACTGAGTGGTGCAGCTCCAGTGCGCCTCTTAATACTCGTTAATGTCGTGAAATGTATTTATTATTGAAAAAGATGATACAAATTTAATTGAAAGAAAAAAAAAACGTAGCCACAAATATTCCAAGGCAGGTAGTATAAGTACACCTGCTTTGGATGTAAGCAGTTAAGGCAGCTAATTTTAATGGGAATTTTATGCGAATTTAATTAAGTAAATCGCTCAGGGGATAGGCTGAATAATATTATTATTATTATTAACCAGCGGCGGCACAAGAGTAACTAATGGTTGATGTCGAAACTTGTATTCGTTTGTTGTAACTCATTTTAGGGGAGCTTAAAGGCGATCCTTAATTATGGGTCGTTTGTAAATGGATTTCAGATGTTCGCTTGCGAATGGCCAATGCGCAGATAGTAAAAGAAATGCTAATCTTGGATGAATGAATCCAGCTTAGGGGCTTAAATTATCGAATGTGTCTTTTTAGTTTAAGTTATGCGAAGTGCTGGCAATACATATCCAGAAACTATTTGAGTAACGTTTGAGCTGGATCCCCGCTGAGATATAGTAAACCTTTCGTTTCCTGTATCATTTTAAGTCAGGTTTTTTCTTTCATATTATAAAAGGCTCACAGCCGTTGAGACAATAATTTTTCCAACCGTTTGTCCTGATGTTTTGAGAATTGGTTCCATTAAATACTTAATTAATGAGAGTTAATTTGAATAAAACTGTTATTTATTGCGCAACTCCATCTGGAGGACTCCATCCCGAGAAACTGCTGGAAAAAACGAGTTCTGCAAGAGTTCCAAATACTTGAATGCATGTCTCGTCGCGACTATGTACGTCCCACCCATGCATCTGCAATGTGATGACATGTATCATATTCCTTTTGGTTTGACAGGAATAAGCTTGGTGGTCAATTCCGAAATGTTATTGTCAGTTCATTGACATATTTTTTCAGCGTACTTGGCGAAATTCGTCTACGATAATGCCACCAGTCTTAAGGTGCTATCAGACGGTTATCCAAACTTGTCATCCGGATGACATCCTATGACGTAGAATTTATCCTAAAGTGGGGATGACCACTGAAATAAACAAGTTTCCTGACGTCAGCATGTTGTAACGTGCAGCTGCAATACTAAGTGAACAAGTGTCAAGTGTCAGCTTTAAAACACTATTCAATTTCAAAATAATTGCATAGTCACCCTGTATTTCCTACTGCGTTTATAGAGACAATGTTTTCGTTAAATATTTCATGTAGTTTCACGCGCAATGCGTAGAGGTCAATAGTGATGGTACATCCCGCTGCAACATGTAAGCTATTTCCGCGTTTCTTTATACACTTCGAACGAGCGTGACGTCTTTACACGGTAACATCAACGTGTTAAACGATTTAGTTTATATATATATATATAAACTATTTAATTTTTACTAGCGATAAAAAGTTCGGATATTCCTGTGAGAACACTGTGTTAACGCGGAACACAATAGATTCTAGAGAAGAAGAAGTGCATAAACCAAGTAATACCTTCTTAAATTCACTTTAAGTATAATTGATCGTGGCTGATCATATAAAATTAAATAGTTTCAGACATAGTCAGACTAGTTCTCTAACACGGTGAAGGGCAAATAAAGTTGACAATCTCCCAAACTGCTTTCGGTTGTTAACGAATACCCTTCCTATTGCCTTGCTCGAAAGTTGACATTTGCCTGCAAGTGGGACGTATGCTAGCCACTCTGTCTGCATGTTCCCTCGAAAAACAACAAAACAAATAAATAAATCCGAAGATCTACATTATTTACTCATTGGAATTGTTTCATCAAGCAACTCCGCTGCCAAATACCAATCAGGCATGGCAACAATATCCAACCCCCACTCCTGTCTTTTCAAAAACATCAAGTTCATCTCATTTCTGCTAATTACGGAACGAGAGACGAAAAACGAAATTCAACAGAAAACAAAAAAAAAAAATCAGCCAGCAGCGCAACCGCTTGCAGTCGTCAATCCTACCTATGCGACCACGACACAGTATGTATGAATCAGAAGTATGGTAGATTTTTTTATACCCTATCCTAAGGACCAAATCCTAAGACTATCTAGCAATGTTCGTCCGTCCGTCCGATCAGGACCAAATCCTAAGACTATTTAGCAATGTCCGTCCGTCCGTCCGTACGCAATTTTTAGGCCTTTAAAATTAAGCTAGGCAGCTGAAATTTGGACCACATATTACGTAGGGCTCTGAAATAGTTAAGTGTAAAATTTGTTTGAATACGCCCACTGCCACGCCCACAATTTAGAAAAAACCGTTTTGAAGCTAAAGTTAGAGAGATAGAGTGTTATGTAGGCACTGCCCTCCTTTATAAGTTTGTCATATGAAGTTTTTTGCCACGCCTACTTTTTGTGGGCGTTGTTTTTACTAAAATGCTGTTTTCTTCGAAAATTTTCATAGAAAGCGAAAAAAAATGTTTAGCAAAATATTTACCCAATATTTTTTCCAACATATCGCCCATACAAAGTTTTTGACCACGCCCACTTTTTGGGGGCGTTTTTTCAAAAAAACTTTTTTTTTTTTAATTAATAGAACTAAATAAAATGCTATCCATCATCTTCTTAATGCTTTTTTCTTTGGGGCATATAGGGATATGGATAGGGTATCATACTGTTCGCCTCAAGCGGACTGTAGCCTTTCCTTATGTTAAATATTAAAATTAAAATAATAATAACTAAATTGCGATTTGAAGTTAAGTAAATTGAATGCTAAAGTATATAAAATATTTTAAAAGTGTTACACACTTAAAACTAAGGTTAAGAGAGGCATAATTATAAAATAGTATATTCCGTAGTTCTAAATACTTTTACTACTATAATTGAATAGATCTAATGAATGTGATCCGAGGAGGTTTTTGTGCACAACAACGTCGAGGAAAATTAGAAGATTTTAGGTAATTTTGTTAGTGTTTTTGAAACAGGGAATACTATTAGTAAAACTAATTAACTTGAATTTTGAATTGGTGAGACCTTATATAAAGTCGAATAAATGATACGATGTTTATCAAGATGAAGATTATTTTGTGTAATACATGCATTATATTTTGGTTCGTAATGTGTTAAAGGAATGAAATTGAAAGGTGAGGTCGGTGAAATATAAAGGAGGTTGAAACGCGGATAGGTTAAGGGGTTGTCAACAAGTTCTTTAGTTTTGTTTATCGGAAAGTTGATGACAAGGTGTGATACTATTGGACGTGTCATACTGGGCGGGTATTTCGAAGCGATGGACATAACAGATATGCCATCGCCACTATAGGATGTATTTGCAAGAACTGAGGATATGAACCTTTTCGTAATTCTTTAATCATTTTATGCAAGTATTCCTAGCATTTTTAATACCTGGTTCTTCAAATGCAAAGCATATTTTTTTTGGTCAGTCTACTGTGCACTTAAGGTGTACCTATTATTCCTCTTTCTTTTTCTTTGGCACGAATATATAATAAATTTGTTTTGTGGGGGCGAGATATGCAGCAAGATCCCCGACCAATACGGCGAGCTAAGCCGAGCGTATGCCAGCGTATGCCAGCGTGCCAACCAGCTGCTACATCAAATGGAGTAACCATCGCTATGCCTGAGCATAGATCTCCCAGGCTCTCCTCACAATGTCATCCGGATAACAAGTTTGGATGACCGTCTGATCGCACCTTTACAATGTCGCAGATCTATTTCTTATTTCACCAACCAAGTGCAGTGTTAGACATCCTAGAAGCACTCCCACTTAGTAGAGGCTTGTAATTCAATTTTGTATGATATTTGATGGTGGCAAACGTAGTGGGATCGAAACTTGTCAAGATCGAATGATTTATTGGCAACGCTGGTAAGATACAAAAATTAGCCCATCGAACTCTCCCTAAACTAATCGATAATTGATTCATTCATTCTGGACCTACTTCTAGCTTCAAAGCTATCCGGGACCTTTACATTCCATAAATCAGAGCCACCGTCATAAGCACGAGTTTGTTAAGGAAGATAGCGGTAAAATATTAATCGTCTTCATTTGCCACAAGGGGGAACCAAAAGCTTGTAAGCGAGAAGCAGGTATAGTGAGCACAAGCGGTGTATGCAGTATTTGCTAAGCCAAAATTTCTCAAAAAATAAAAGAATGCTCTCGAAAGGAATTAGCTTTAAGAAAAGTAAAACCGCGAGCGGCTCTTGTTTTTTTTTTGCGCCTTATCTTTTCAAATAATGGTACCTGCGATTTAAAAAAAAAACCATTAATCACCACACTAATATTTTCAAAAACGGGTTTAACGATTTGGGTATGATTTTGTACCTCGAATAGTTGTGGTGGGGCCAAGAATACGTACTCAGATTTTCTAAAAAATATCAAAAATCTATAGATTCTTTAAAAGCACGCGAATATCTCTTGAAAGGGCTGCGGCCTTCTCGGAGTTGGAAACTGAAAATCGTTCAAATCGTTTTTGAGCACTGATGATGAAATAAACAATAAAATAAGATAAGACAGGAAACGTTAGGACGATAAAGTGAATCAGTCGTTTACTTTGTTATAATTATTATTTCTTTTATTTAATTACGTAAGTAAATAAGACTCAACAATACAAAAAAATGAAGCACTAGCTACCAGGGCTTTCGGCTAACGTTTACTTTATATTTTGGTCACCTAAATGATTTATCGCTCGTTGTTGTATTATATCAAGTAACACCAAAGTAGTTTGGGGCCAACAAAGAAGGGCCGGATCAGAAGGGAAAGGAGAAGGTGGAAGAAGTCCACCGCCAACAGAAATCTAGAAATTTCGAAGCGTTCTTGGGCGACAACGAATATGTGACAGCACCAATGAACGGTGAATTTCAGCTTCGGAAATTTAAGTGCCATTTATGGATAATGACGAACTAATTAGATTTCACTTTCATGATAGAAGCATTTCGTTTTCAAAGCATTAAATCCTACTCAGTTTAATACGTATGTAAGCATTCCCATTTCATTTGCACTGTCCAAGAGCCAGGACTGAGAGTACTATCTCAAGTAAATGAGGGAATTGGATAAGAAGTAACAGACAGAACAGAGCTTTAGGGAACACCAGCATTTATACGAAAAATATCAGACTTACTCAAGAACAATATTTCTCATGCATTGAACATCGATTCAAAAATCTCGCATTTTCGACAAAAGATTTTGATGCCCAACTCTGTCAAATTTTGGGTACGGGCTAAAAAAAGGCAATTTTCTATCTACTCGGAAAGACCCCCAAAAAAGGAGAACAGTTTAAAAAGCTTACGCAAGTGGTCTTAGGAACGTGGAAGAAAACATATTTAGAAAAGCGAGTGCGGAAATGTATTTGTTCAATTGGAACTGAAGGCACTCTAGCTAAGGTCTAGATTGCAGTGTAAAAGCGTTGAGATGGCTACAATATCCATCAATCAATCAACTGACTTTGTCTATAAAGCCGACAGCTGGAATATCATTGTGAAGGAGAGATGGAGTTTTTTGTCTCATTACTCTATTCATTACTCAACGTATTGCGAACATTGAATCAACGTTAAGTCAATGAATATTTTTCATTGAATAAACGTATTTTGAAAAAGTTAAAAAGCTCACCCCTTATCCCATACTCTTCTGAAATGTTAAATAAATATTCATTTAAAATAAATATTAGTATAAATATTAGTTTTTGAATCGCAAAATTAATCGAAAATGAATGGTGACAAATTTATTTTAATCACTTTTTAGGTTTTGAAATATTAGATTTTCTCAAAAACGGTTACTACGATTTTGATGTAATTTCGCACATTGGACAATTTTAACATAATTGTTCGAAACACATAAAAGCAACAAAATCGTTAGAGCCGTTTTTGAAAACAAAAATTTAATTTAAATTTAAGAAAATCGTTATATGAAAAATATATATATAAAATAAATTATTTAAAAAATCTAAGTATGCAGATTTGTTCAAATTTATAGTATAAAAAAAACTGTAAATTTGTTTGAAGTTCCCTTCATTAGATTTCGAGATATTGCCCGTTTTATAAATTACTGTTAATCGATTTTATGCAGAATTTTTGACCCCATTCCAAACATCCTTATTACAAAAAAAGACCGAAATCCTTGGAACGACTTTCGAGAAAAATAGTGATAAGTGATTTTCACAAAACAAATTGTATGGCAGGTACCGTTATTTCAAAAGATAAAGAAAAAAATAAAAATGCGCCGCGAGATGTAACCCCAAAAGCCTTATATACGAACTTTAAGCAAATCCGTCGAACCGTTTCGCCATACGGCGCCCGGACATACAGACTGACAGACCGCGATTGGTGCGATGTGCGATGTTGGGTACATGCAAAGACTTATTGGGTATAAACAAAGTTTGCATATAGCCAACCGCGCGCGTACTTCAAATTTAACAGGGAAACTAAGCAGGGGGGTAGCAGGGCCCTCCATATTCCCAGGCAGTAGTCGTTGGACCGACAGATATGTTGCGATAATATTTCATAGAATTGAACTCAAATTAAAACATAAGGAAAGGCTACAGTTCGCTTGGGGCGAACAGTATGATACCCTATCCTATCCTTATCCCTATGAGAAAAATTCATAAGGAAGATGATAGATAGCATTTTATTTCATTCTATGAAATTTATAGAAAAAAAAAATATTTTTTTGAAAAAACGCCCCGAAAAAGTGGGCGTGGCCAAAACCTTTGTATGGGCGATATATTGGAAAAAATTTCTGCTAAATATATTGTTAAACATTTTTTTCGATTTCTATGAAAATTTTCAAAGAAAACAGCATTTTAGTGAAGAACGCCCACTAAAAGTAGGCGTGGCAAAAAACTTTATATGACAAATTTATAAAGGTAGGCAGTACCTACATATCTTGTGAAGGTTTTACAACTTTATCTCTCTAACTTAAGCCTTAAAACGGTTTTTTATAAATTGTGGGCGTGGCAGTGGGCGGATTTAAAAACTTTTAACACTTTACCATTTCGGGACCCTAGGGAGTATATGCTCCAAGTCTCCTAGCATGACTTTAAAGGCCTCAAAAGTTGATACGGACGGACGGACAGACGGACATTGCTAAATAGTCTTAGGATTTGGTCCTGATCATAAATATATATACTTTTATGGGTCTACGACGAATATTAAGGGGTGTTACAAACTATGTGTCAAAATTAATATACCCTTAGGATAGGGTATAAAGAGACCAATTAGCGCAATAATATACAAAGAGTCTTTCCTTAGCCGAATGTAAAATAAGCAAAGTCCAAATGGATTGGAGGAGCCTTACCCCCGACTCCCTGCTCTGCCTTAGACATTCTGTTTCGCCTGACCCTCTTGATATTTTAAGCAGACAAACGACAGCTAACACAGCTGTTCGTCTCAAAGCTACGTCAGAATAGACCGACAACGCTATTGGCCACGCTAAGAATGGAAAATCCCAAGTAAAATCGATTAAACTATTCCTCCATGTTACCATTCCATCCCGGTCATTCTGGGATGAGGATGCATTCTTGGAGGTCACATCGATCCATTTTTATACCGACGGGGATCAAAAATCAATGATGGGGTGGGGTGTTGTGTATACTCCGACAGATTAAATCTTAGTCTCTCCTTCCGTCTTCCTGGTCATTGTAGCCTGTTCCAGGCGGTAATAATGGCGATTAAAGAAGCCTTACCTTCGCTAAAGAGGAACGTATCCTCGAAGGATACTAGCATTTTCTCTCACAGCCAAGCGGCAATCAAAATCTCTAAAAATTTGAAGCAGATAGAACATTAGTCACTGGACAATTTCTTGTAGGTAGGCATGCAACAAGAAAGCGCCATCTCGGTGCCTTTTTCTACGAAGACACATTTTATCTCACAAAAATTGCCATCAAAGGTCTACTTCGCTTGTTAGAAACTCCAATTGGTTCAACGAGTAGGGGAAGCTTTATCCCAGATATCCCTGTGGTAAGACAACGAACCACTACTGGGGTAAGTATGTCGGTTCTTATGCCGACAGCCACTTCAACCTAACCTAACCTATCCGAATGTAGAATGCGTTACCAAGCTTTGCCTCTCCTAGCCGTTATAATTTGTAAAGCATCGGCATCTCTTCTTTCTCTGGTCCTTTTTTCCTTACTTCCTGTGCTGGGAAGAAAGTAATATTTTTCTTTGATATAAGCTTGACCTTCACGAAACATTCTTGGCGACTCACTGATTTTTATTCAATATACGCAGTCACAGAAGTTTCATCACCAAAGTATAGCAAAGGGCTGACGCTCGGGTCTTGTTGGCGTACGAACAATTGTGAGAAACTCTTTCATGTGAGTTACAGAACTTCAAGGACTTGCCGTGTTAGAAACATTTTTTTTTTACACTAAGAATGTTGTTTGACTAATGTAAATGAAAGAACTACGAATACGAATTAAATGTTCCGCAGATAGTCCTTGCTGAAATTTCAAGAATAACTTGCACACGTTTGTCATGCTGTTACTGCATCCGTGCTGTGCTGTACGCATGTTTCAATGAGAAGAAAAGAAAAAGTGGGAGTTCCCTAAATTTATTTATAAAAAAACTTAAGTTTATTAATTTCAAAGGAGTCCTATTTGAAGACCTCAGACATTTCATACACACTAATCCAAAAAGATAACCATTCATCCACCCAAAATCGGACGAACCATACCACGACCATCCATCCAATGACATTCAAAATTGATATGCTGATCACGTTTTTACCAGATCAATAAATGTTGCCAGACTGTCTAACCTAAATCCAATATCGAAATCCAAAAAAGGTTCCGTCTTCTTCGTCGTCGATCCGATCGATCCGATCGACTTTGTCTTGTCATATCAAAGATAATTAAAGTTCGACTATATAAACCGCGAAGGCCCATCCAAATGGGCTCCAACACAACAACGGCAGCCACAGCAGATTACCAAGGAAATGAAATGTCATTTGCGATAGGCAGTAGTCCCGCTCCATTTGCAGATGCGCGCTCGCGCAATCCAACAATTGCAAAGGAAAACTCCACTCGGCTCGAAGTTAAAAATCGCATTATCCCTAAGGATATTTTGTCAATGGTCCAGCAGCAAAGTGTAGCCGATGTAGTAGTAGTAGGGATCACTCTGCCAGCGCGCAATGTCTTCTTTCGCGGCACCAAATTGAGGTAAATACCAGAAGATCATTAATGTCAGGCAAATATATTAATGTCAGCCATAATCCAATATGGAATCTAATTATGTGTCCGTTTGCCCGGAAGGGCATTCGATGCTGTAGATTTTGTTGCCGATGACTGTGTGCTGTAGTGTGGTTTTCGGTTGCGCGGTCAACATCAACTTCTTGTCGTTGTCCAAGCCAAGTCGTCGTCGTCGTCGTCGTTTGTCGTCAGTCAGTATAGTTCTTTAATTCGAGTTAATTTATCTTTTTGAGGGCAAATCGAAACACGGTGCGATGACACTGGGACCGTGCTTCCATCGAATATGGTCATTTCTGACAGCTTACCGTCTCGGTTTAGGTAGCATGGTCGGCGCACAAGACAAAACTTTACTCCACGATTGGGTACTACTCTAGAACTTTATTGAGTTTCTTTTCGCTCTGTTGCTGGCCTCTGGCGAATTAATAATCTCATTTCGCCAAAGGTCTTCTCTTTGTTTTTCATTTAAATGGTCGAAGGATTTGAAAAAACAAAAAACACACACAGTGTGGCGTTTATCCAGCTAGAAAGTGTTTTTCCGATGATATTTGTTTTATCTAGACGGTTCCTAGTTAGTGCTTTGACCAAATTTGGCAGGTTTGTGCTAGCGTAGTTGGAGTGCAATTAGTGCGTAAGGTGTTAGTTAGTGTTAGAACTTTGAAGAATAAGTTATAGGTATTTGGATAGGTAGGCAACTACTTTTAGTAAAAATGTTGAAAGAGTTTATGTCGCTTATCTGTCTAAGCGAAATAAAATGAGCATCAATCCGAACAGTATAGCTGGATAAAATGTAGCTTCAGTGGTTACCTTGCTTTGAGAGATGATGAAATCCTTCCAACTAGGTATTTCATACACGCGTTTTACTGCAACATGTCCTTGCAGTGCTGCTTCGGTTGAATGAGAAAAATGTCCCAAAAGAATATCGTTACTCCTTCGATAGGCTAAAAATTCCCAACTTGAAAGGCAAAATTCAAGCTCTGTATGGTGCTAAGTTAACTGTGCAAATCCAATATATGTATGTGCAACACACAGGCAATAGGGTTAGCGAAACCGACTTTCCGCTCAAAATGAAAAATAGTTATTGGTCTAGATTTAATTTATTTACAATGCTAATTAACTAGTGTTTACATAATTGTTTACATTCCATTATTGTTTCGTGCACTTCGCTCAACCTATGGTCAGCATAGTCGGCCTACTGAGCGTACTATTCGCAACACCATCACCCATTTTGAGACCCAGCATTCATTATTGGATAATATTCGACCGAATAGACCACGTCCAGCACGCTGTGAAGAAAATATAGCGGCCGTAGCTGAGAGTGTACACGAAGACCGTAGAGAGTCGATTCGGCGCCGTTCGCAGCAACTCGGACTGACGTATGGAACGACTTGGCGCATTTTACGTCAAGATCTTTAATTGAAAGCGTACAAAATACAGCTTGTGCAACAACTGAAGCCGCTCGACCTTCCCAAGCGACATCGCTTCGCTCTATGGGCTCTTGAAAAGTTCCAAGAAGATCCGACGTTTTCGAGGCAAATTTTGTTTAGCGATGAGGCCCATTTCGGGCTCAATGGGTATGTAAACAAACAAAATTGCCGCATTTGGGACGAAGAGCAACCTGAAGAGATTGAAAAACTGCCACTTCATCCAGAAAAAACAACGGTTTGGTGTGGTTTGTGGGCCGGTGGAATCATCGGTCCATATTTCTTTAAAAATTATGCCGGTGCGAACGTAACCGTCAATGGCGACCGTTATCGTGCCATGATAACCGACTATTTGATGCCTGAAATTGAAGCTGGTGATCTCGGCGACATTTGGTTTCAGCAAGACGGCGCCACTTCCCACACATCGCATCAATCAATGGACTTATTGAGAGAACATTTCGGTGAGCACATAATTTCACGTTTTGGGCCGGTCGATTGGCCACCAAGATCGTGTGATATCACACCGTTAGACTTTTTCCTGTGGGGATATGTAAAGTCAAAAGCTTATGCCGACAAACCCGCTTCGATTCAGGCCTTGGAGGAAAACATCACGCGTGTCATTCGCCAGTTACCAGTCGAAATGCTCGAACGAGTGATCGAAAATTGGACTCAACGGATGGACCATCTGCGACGTAGCAACGGCCAACATTTGATAGACATAATCTTCAAAAAATAAATGCCAAAGAATGTTCTTTCAAATGATAATAAACATTCTCCATTAAATTTGAATTTTCTGTGTTTTTTTCTTTAAAAAAGTAGGGAACCTCAAAATGGATCACCCTTTAGAAAGTATTTGACATATATCTGAACGATCTTTGAGGAACATTGAAAAATGGCAGAGACAAAAGATACATCGATTCAATTTGGCCTTCAATTAATTTAAATACAAAGTTGAAACAAAGATGTAACCGTCTACTCTCAAGGCTAGGTAAATCAATAAGCTGCAGTGGATTTATGTAAGGGGGAAGGTTGTAGGGCTCTTGCCAACCTAATCCTCTCAACGCAAATCTTAAAAATCTTTTTTGAACTTGTTCAATGCGATCAATGTTGTATTTGTAGTGTGGTGACCATACTTGGCATGCATATTCAATTATTGGCCTTACAAAGGTATTAAGTAATTGCTTTACAACATAAGGGTCGTTAAGTTGCTTGGATTCTCTTTTAATCCAACCAAGAATGGAATTAGCTTTATTACAAATTGAGTTTGTATTCATTTTTAACTCGAGCTTACGATCTTATAAAATACCCAGGATGGATACGTTGTCAACGTTAGGGAGCAACTCCCTATTGAACTATTTCGTGTAAAAGTTATAATTTTACACTTTGACACACCCCAAATAGAACATATCAAGATCACACTGAAAATTGTAGCAATCATCATAGTTGGCAACAGTCTTAAACATAGTAACGTCGTCGGCATACATTAGGCAGCTCGAATGTTTTAAAATAGTCACTAAGTCGTTTATAAATAAACTGAATAAGATCGGACCCAAATGACTGCCTTGTGGAACTCCAGAATTGACTGTAAAATAACCCGATGAACAACCATTAAATACGACTGCATAAGATCTATTTAATAAATATGACTCAAGCCAATATACGAAACTTAACTTAAAACCCATTCTTTTCAACTTTAAAAGTAAGATGCGATGGGAAAGTTTGTCAAACGCCTTGCTAAAGTCTGTTAGAAAACAATCTGTTTGTTTTTTTTTATCTTGAATGAGTCAATACATGATTGTGTAAGTTGGAAGCAATAGGGTAGTCGTAGATCGATTGACATATGATAGCTTCAAATAATTTTGGAACTGTCGAAAGCGATTGGACGGTAATTTTCTATATCTTCTTCTTTACCTTTCTAAAAAAGTGTAATAATATAAGACATCTTTCAAGCCTCAGGAAATTTTCATGTAGACAGAGAATGGCCAAACAAAATAGATATTGGAGATATTTGGTTTTTTTAAATTCCTTATCTCACTGTCGTACCATACTGGATAAGAACATTTAAATTTTGTTTTGAAACAATTGGAAAAGACTTTAGAAAACAATCAAATAAAATATTATAAAAACTAAATAGGTTTAGAGTAACTTCGGGAAATGTGATATATTAGCATATTTTCCGAAACAATTAATTCTCGACAAGAATTTTCTTGCCAACATGACGGCAATAGAGAAGAACACTTGCTGCAGTTTTAGGTGCGCTCGCGCTCATTGTGTTGTATGTCAGTGCATTGAAATTGTTTAAGGTGTTTAGTCGACAGTTTTTGTGTGTGAGCTTTATGTGATATTTCAGCAAAAATTGGAGCAGATTTAAAAACTGAAGTGATACATTCTCTTTGAGTGTGAATAGAGCTAGCAGTATATTGAGTAAGTTTTTAATTCAGTGACGTGTATTTTTAAAAAAATTACTTGATTGTTTGAAAAGCCAAATGCGGCTAATGTGATATAGTAAAAATTGGGTAAAGTGATATACCATATCACATTACCCACCAAATTATCAATTAATAAATTTTATTATAATTTACTTCAGACCATGCCAAAAAATGGGGAGATTCGTAAATGGGATGCGGAAGGAATGAGAAAGGCTATTCTTGCATTCCGAGGAGGAGATATGGGTATACTTTTGGCGTCGAAGACATTTGGAGTTCCATTTGCAACACTTCAAAGAGCAGCTCGAAGTGGGAAATCAATTAGCGATATTTTAGCCACGCCTTTGGGACGTAAGTCTGTTTTTAGCCTAAAAATGGAATTGGAGCTGGTAAGATACATCCGGGAAATGGAATCACGATTTTGGGGTCTAACTCGCGGTGACATTCGATCACTAGCATTCCAAGTGGCAAAAAGAAACCACATAGCTTGCCCATTTTCAGTAATGAAAGAATGCGCAGTAAAAGATTGGTTGCATGCATTTCTCAAAAGGCACAAATCAGAGATTAGCATCAGGACTTCAACCGGAACCTCAATCGATAGGGCAAAAGGCTTTAATGCTAAAAATGTGAGCACCTTTTATAGCTTACTCGAGCAAGAGTACGAAAAAAATTAATTTTCACCAACTCGTATTTGGAACGTAGATGGGACAGGAGTGTCCATTGTACAAAATAGGCAACCCAAAATTTTAGCAGCAAATAGGTTGTATGACGTCTGCAGTGAGAGCTCTCTTATAACGGTTGTCAGCTGCATGAGCGCAGGCGGTTCATTTGTTCCGCCGTACTTTATTTTTCCCAGAAAGAACCATTCTCCGGTTTTAATGAAAAATGCTCCTCCTGGCTCGGATTGGATACAAATTTCGATATTTACAAAGTGGTTTGACCATTTCTTGCGGTTCACAAAGCCTTCAAAGGAGAACCCTTCGCTATTCATTTCAGACGGTCATTACAGTCATACCCGAAATATGGAGGTTCTGGAAAAGGCTCGCAAAAATGGCGTTATTATTATATCTTTGCCGCCGCACTGTACTCACAAAATGCAACCGCTCGATAGAACATTTATGGGACCTCTGAAGATGTATTATAACGACGAAATTAGGCGATTTATGCGAGAGCAGGGCCGAAAAATAACACAGTTTGATGTTATTGAACTTTTTTCGAAGGCTTACCTTAAAGTCCAAACAGCACAAATCGCAATAAATGGATTCAAATGCACTGGCATTTATCCATTCGACAAAAATACATTTCAGGAGGTCGATTTTATCGCTCAAACATTTGAAAATCATCCGGACGAAGAATCTGCTGTTTCAGGACAAGAAGTAGAAGAACTAGTTGCCAGCACAAGTAGTGCAGCTGAAGAACCAGTTGCTAGTTATAGCAGGGCAGCTTTGGAAAAGATCGTTACTCCTTGGGATATCACCACCACCACCCAAACTTAAACGGGTTATCAGATCCAGAGGTAAAAGATCAGTTGCAACTTTACTAACAACATCACCGTACAAAACATCTTTGCAGGAGAGCATTAAGAACATTGAAAGACGCAAGAATAAGCCAAAAAGAGCTATAATAGTAAAAAGCAAACGGGCAAAGAAAGCAAAAGAAAGTTCTTCGAGCGATTCAGATGAAAGTTTGCATTTACCGAGCTCAGACGAAGATCCTTGGGCCGAAATTCCACCTAACAAGGACAGTGTCTGTGTCCTTTGTAACACATCTTTCCAAATGAATAAGCAGACAAAGACATGGGTACCATGCTTGCAGTGCGATTTAGGGACTTTGGATACCCTTATAATGAAGTGACACAGTGCGGGCATTAGGGAAATGAAGGATTAGAGAAAGGGAGAAACCGATGCACGTTGGTTTTAAATGTTTGTAAATTATAACGCAAAGGAAAAACAGAGCGTGGTAGAGCATTCCACATTCGTATTGTACGGTTGAGAAAGGAATCTTTATATTTCACAGTTCGTCCGAAAACAGGCTTAAGGGTAAACTGATGTGCATTCCTCGCAAGGCGAGTATTGCGGTTGAATTGCTGTAGGGGTGGAATGCAACTGGCTATTTCATTTGAGCACTTGTGGTGGAAATACCGATAAAACAATGACAGGCAGGAGACATTACGACGATGACTAAGAGAGTCAAGTGATTTCGCGATGTCTCGATCGCCAATAAGTTTTACCGCACGTTTTTGGATCCTGTCAAGTAGCTCCAAATATGTTATTGGTGCACCAGACCAGATATGAGCGTTGTACTCAAGTTTTGGGCGAATAAACGCCTTGTAGATTCTAGCCAGATCAGAAGGGGTGAAATATTTCTTGCATCGCTTTAGGAAGCCTAGACATTTCGCAGCGTTCTTGGCGACATCAAATATGTGGTCATTCCAACGAAGGTTGTCATTAACACACATACCGAGAATGGAAAGTCTTTCGGTTTCAGCGATGCAAGTGCCATTCATGGATAATGGCAGAGAATTAGGGGTTCGCTTCAATGACAGCAGACAGCATTGCGTTTTGGAAGCATTAAGTTCCACTCTGTTGGTTTTACCATGTTTAAGTATGCTGTCGAGATCGGAATTTAATGAGCTTAATATACGTTGCCGTTCCAGTTCAACGCCCGAAGATGAGGGGCATTGCCCAGGAAACGAATATGTAAAGCTGAGGGTACTGTCATCGGCGAAGGAATGAATAGGATTAGAAGTAAAAGAGAGGAGATAATTTATAAAAATGATAAAGAGAGTCGGAGACAAAACGGAGCCTTGGGGAATACCAGCATTTATTTGGTAAGTTGCAGTCTTAAAACCGTCCAAAACAACATGAATTGAACGTTCCGAAAGGTAATTTCTAATCCACTGAAGAAGGGTAACATCGATCCCAATTGCACGCATTTTCGACAAGAGAGTTTGATGCCAAACTCTGTCAAATGCCTTTGAAAAATCAAGCGCAACGACCTTGCTTTCACCACCATGGTGAATAGATGGGTTCGGTAGCCGCCCCTTTTCTTTAACTTTGCACCCAACAGACTTAGAGCTATGAAATTATACTTGGGGGAAGGATTTGAAGAGCAGACACAAAATTTGTGTATATTCCAAAAAAAGGCTTGGAAACCGCCCATGTATCGAACTCATTCTATAGTTATGAAATCTTACATGTCGCCAATACTTTTAAGGGCAAACGAGGAAAGTTATAAAACAAATTGTGTTTTGCTCGAAAGAGGGCGCTTACATTCGGTCGAAATCAAGTATAAAAGTATGTACCTAAGTACTATTTGTGAAATTTTTAATAATTAATATACAAACTTGGCATTTTTTTTAGATCTCAGTACTTTTTGTAGCAGACTTGTAAAGCAAAAGCTTTTTTTGTATAAAAGAACTTGGCTATTTTTTATCATTTATGTTTTTGGTGTAAAAGATCTCTTCTCGAACTTTGAAGAGACGTTTAAACCATTTGACGGTGAAGCGTTAGTTGAACCACGGTCATGGAATACGAAAAATAACATTCAAAACATTGAAAAAGGCTCCAGGATATGGATTAATTACAGCACATGTTCTAAAAGTTCTGCCAAGAAAAGCTGTAATTAAGTTTGTTTATCTCATAAACGTTTCGACAAGGCTTTTGTACGTCCCCCGACAGTTGAAGATTGCTGAGGTTATAATGGTTCCTAAGCCAGGAAACCTACAAATGGCAAAAAATCCTATAGGCCAATATCGCTTTTACCACTTGTGTCAAAGACATTTGAAAAACTCATATTGAAGCGATTACATCCAATTATCAAAGAACGCCGACTAAAACCGGATCACCAATTCGAATTCAGAATAACCAACGAAATTGAAAAAGCTAGATAGTAGAACAAAATTTGTTCTAGCCTTTTTTCTAGATGTCTCTCAGGCCTTTGAAGGTATGGCATACGGGATTAAAATATAAACTAAAAAAGGCTGTGCCAAATCAATTTTTTGAGATCCTAAGCTCTTATTAAGCGGACAGACTCTTTGAGAAAGCAGGAGTTCCACGAGAATGCGTTCATGGCCCTATTTTATTTCCTTTATACACTCGAGATATACCGCAAGAAGATGACACTATCGTAGCGACGTTCGCGGATGATACGGCCATATAAGCTGTAGGCGACTCGATTCAGTTCGCAACAAATAAGCTTCAACTAGTTGTCCACAAAATATGCGTGTGCATATTGGCGTATTGTTCTCAACGGGACAAAAACCACGCTCGTTAATTTTACTCACAAAAATGAAAGCTCCTATATTGACGTATGGTATAAAACTTTGAGGTTGTACCAAAGCGAGTAATGTTAACATTTTACAGACTTTCCAAAATAAAGTTCTTTACTACCGTGGTGGACGACGAAATACGAAATTGTGAGCGTAAACAACTCACTCGCCTTCTTGGCCATTGAAATGACGCTGTATTAGAACTTCTAGACCAGAGAAGTCTTGCCGGTCATTATAGTGTCTATGGTGACGTCAGAATGTCATTCGGATGACAAGTTTTGATGACCGTCTGATCGCACCTTAACAACTAAAAGTGGTTCAGAATGTTTCACAATTATTTTTGAATTGACATTACGGACAGCGGAACAAAAATACCAAGTACTAGATAAGGAACAACCAAACATTGACTCACGTACTCATTCTAAGATTCGTAAAAAGAACAGGATTAGAAACATGGCTAAGAGACTAGGAGTCTTCGAAAATTATTTTTGCAGAAGCTGCAGAGATGAAGAGAAGATAGGGTCTGTGGATGGATCTCGAATGCCACTGCCCAGCTATACAAGAACACCGCTTGTCCTGCATGGGAGCACGGTTCTTCGATAGCTTGGACGACTTGGCTGTGGTACCTCTATCGCACATAAAATTATTTATTAAGAGATCCAAGTGGTTTCACAACGGACCTACATAGCTTCTGGCTGAAATTAGCACGTGATGCAAAACAGCACTCCTACCTTACCTAACGTAACATAACTGGATTAGAATTAGCTTTGACAGAGGAATTATAATGTGAGGGGAGCCCTGGAAGTGGCAACAATCTCTGTAAGTTATTATCAGCGGACACAGTGCTTCAAATAAAGTGAATTACAAGACTATTCCCAAAACGAACACATTTGTATTTATTTAATGGAGCCAGTTGATTTGGCATCTGTTTTCTTCGAAAATTTTCATAGAAAGCGAAAAAAAATGTTTAACAAGATACTTAGCCAATATTTTTTCCAATATATCGTCCATACAATGTTTTTGGCCAACCCCACTTTTTGGGGGCGTTTTTTCAACAAAAATTTTGTATTTTTTTTTTTTTAAATTAATTAAATAAAATAAATAATGCTTTTTTCTTTGGCGCATATAGGGATATGGATAGGGTATCTCACTGTTCGCCCAAGCGGACTGTAGCCTTTTCTTGTGTTTTTATTCATGGTGAGGGGGAGTTCATTTTCAAACCCAAGGGCACCACAACACCTTCTCTCTGCAAAAAGTATTTAAAATAATAACTACCTCCCCGAATGGTCTCCATGTTTCCCAACCACAAATTAACTGTTTCTACACCTACATAAACTAGAATGTTATTTATTTGTAACTAAAAAAAAATCCCATGCCTTACATTGAAGGTCATCAACGCCCCAAAGATTGTATAGGTAGCTACATCTCCACTTGATGATTATTTATTTTTCGAAAAAATAATAATGTACTTCTGCCAACGAAGACAACGCGACGCGACGATAACGATGAATCCGAATCCCATTGCAGAGCAATGATAAACGTAGTGAATCCTCGTGCAATGCGCCCTCTCCCACTGTACTACTCATACTTGTAGCATTGGCCTTTCAAAGGGTCGATCTTCTCATCTGATAACAGCTTTGGAAATCGATCGTTTAATTCTGGCAATAAACAAACAGAAGCGGCATCTCAAAGGGCGGGAAACACATATCCAGCAGCTCCTGTTACGTCGACGACGAGATGCTACATACATATACACCTACGGACTTAGGGAAAAGAAGAATCTTCCAAACAAAATTGATACCTTTCCGTTCGTTTGGGCGGCTATGCTTCGGAGTGCTTCTTATATTGCTTGTTGCGTCCCATATATCCACTTGATGGCTGGTTAAACGAACTATTTGCGTCGCAGCCAACTGTGCTGCGAGATAATTTACGAAGCGCGGTCGAAGGACGAAGAAGCACATTCAAAGTATATGCGGTGCATTGCGCGATCGTTGTGCATCGCATGAGATTATGCACCCCGACCGATCGGCTAACAAGTGGAAGATTTATAGGAAAACTTTAGCGGGAAGTCAATTCCACAACGGCTTCGGCGGTGGCAGCGCAGTGGCAACCACCAAATGATTTCAGCTCTGGAATTGTTCTGCTTTTGTGGTCGCGCGATGATCAGTTTGCGAGTTGTATAGATCGCGAAAGGGAGCTTCAGCTTTGAATCCTGTTGTTTTCACTCGGGGGATATCATTAGATACACTTTTGTGATAAAAATCACTCGCTGGTGGTGCTGGCTGGCTGGCTGGCTGGCTGGTACTACTCCTTCGCTTTTTCGTCTGCCACAATCGAAGCTACAGATCTTTCAATTGTGTATGCGGCTGCATGGTAGCCACCATGTGACGTGGAAGTGCTGTGCTACCATTTTCTTGAGGCAGGTACACTCTACACGCTCTCCTGCTTGCGATTGGGACTGTTTTTTTTTAACAACCAAATGAAAAGTCAAGAAGCATTTACAGCGATTGTAATGTCTTAGATACATGAAGATCGCAGATAAATTGTTTTTCTCTTTTGTATAGTTATCTGCTGCTGCTGCTCCATCTTCAAATGCAGTATTAGATCATTAGGTGGATTTGTTTCTTCTTTTTTTTTGGTGCGAATTTCTTGTTCGGGATTGGATAAGAAATCGCAATCGAACTCTTTTTTGGCGATAGAAGTGGTGTGGACGGATAATGGGTGCTAAGTAGCGGGCCAAAGTGGGAACTTCAAAGGGACTTAATATGGATGGCACGATGCTTAAAAAGGCAGGAGGCAATGACTTTTTGTGATGAGGTGCTGATGTTACTTTAATATCCTGGACATGACGTCGGGCTATCATCAAATTCTTATGGAGCAGGAAGGTTATGAATTTTATAGAATTCCTTTTTGGCCTCGTAAATGCTCCGCCATATTTCCACAATGTACCTGTGGACGACAGCATCATAGCCAGCAGAACAGTCCAAGAAGGCTGGGATAAACTGCAAACGGTTTTGAGTCCGTTCTGGAATTGAGTTTACCGAGGTGGATAAAGCTTGTTTCAAGTCGAGCTGAAGAACAACGACACCGATTACTGTATTCAAAGCACTACCGAACATCCATCAAGTGCGACAGTTCTTAGGACTTCGGAAGGATTATGCGCAGGTGGTAGTACTTCTAACCAACCTAACATCAGGAAGCATTTCAATGTCTAAGCGGGATCTTAAGCCAACTATGAGCATGTCTTGCATACTAATGCATCATCAGTGGGTGTGGCTGGAATTCTTTTCCAGAGAGCGAAGGAAGAGATGGTATTGTGTGCGGTTCTGATCTACAGCGAGCTTTCGGAAGATGAAAGGAGGTGTCATATTTACAAGATTGTAGACAGCCTCGATTCTTTCGGAGTGTACCTGCTAGCACGAGATTTTAATAGACTGTAAGGCGATCATTGCAACAAAGACTGTGGATCAAGCTACATTAACTTTCATTCGCAACCGTGGATCAACAGCGGAGAAAAACGGCTTGTGTGCTTTAAGTCGGCAACTGGAAGAAGAATTCCTGTTCGTGCTCAACCTGCACAACCGGTTACGCAGTAGCAGCACACTAAGATGGAGCTAAAGTCTTCCGAATGAATAAAGTCAAGTAAGGCAGTTACAGAAGGAATTCTATCTTAAGGCACTGCGACTACTTCGACTGGTGATAGGACGAGGGTAATGCCACACTTGATAAAGTGGAGAATCTTGAAGCTCTGTCGCACTACGTTTGATACTTGACTGAGGAGAAAACGCTGATACGGGCACGGGAATCGTGTTGGTTGCCAAGAATGCTTAGTTCTACCCGGCAAAAGGTTTATTCTTAAGGTAAGTCCCATTCCGTAAACTTAACCTACTCTACCGCGGGGCTTACAGTATAAAAAGCGTGCATCCTAACGATTGTTACGTTCTCGCAGACAGAAAAACGGAGTCTTCTTTGGTTGATTATCTTAAGTATGACCCACAAATGTGTAACGCTGACATCTGCCACTCTTGTCATTCTGGACTGAAGCTAGGCCAAAATAGGTTACATATTGCAGAACAATAGCTCAAGCCAACCAAACCAGCAACATTATAGGTATTCAACTTCGTTGTTACACCCAATTTACATATCAAAACTTGCTGCTTTAATCTTCGGTAACACGCAAATTGCGACGCATAATTTGTAACATTTCAGTAAATCCAAATTGGTTTTATTCACAACCTTCTACTGTCCTGGCCCCGAAAGACAATACGAGAACATTTTGCGCCGTTTAATTTAATTGAATTGAAATTATTCCCCGCGCCCTGCATTGTGATTTGACAGAAATGCACACGCAACCCCTAGCGGAGCAATAATTTCGTTAATCACCTCCAATCCAATTGTCCGTCCGCATTCACCTGTCCATCATTCTAGCCATCTGTTTAGCGAACGCAAAGGTGCGGATATTCGTTTGTTGAATAAAATTGTTAAATTACCATGTACGGGACCGAGTAAAAGATACAAAAATCAACCTGTCAGCGTGTCAAAAACAAAACACAAAAACAAAAAATCCCAGCACTCTCAAGAAGAAAGACAGAGAGAGAGGGAGCGAGGGAGCTCCGTCAATTCATTGCACCCTCAAGGGAAACCAATTTCCCCCGCCAAAAAAATAAAAATCTACTATCACTACAACAAAGTACGAAGTGTATGCGTGAGTGCAGCGCTTGCTAACCGCAATTCACGGATCTACTCCAAATCGGATCGGACACTTTGCATGCGCACTCTCATATCAATGACAAAATACCTGTCATCGCATCACGTGATCACGGATGAAGAATTCCGCTGACAATGATGTGACGATGACGACGAACGAGTCGCACCGAGGCAACGTTGAACTACGTTCGCTTATGGCGATGGCCAGTCGTAATTATTTGGGACCTAATTGTGTGTCTCAAACGCAGTTGAATTATGCAAATTGGAGGATAATTATCCTTCCTACATACTCGTACATACGTTGTGTTCCTCTCTGACCGACCGCCTCTGAACCGCATACTTTTGCCACTTACAGTGGTTCCCCAGTGAGCATTGCATTAACCCACAGGGGTGCGTGAACTTGCAATGTATACATTTGGACAGGACGACACTATTTTGACTTTACCAAAGGTAGACCGCATTTTATCAAATTATCGAATTGGAAGCATCGGCAATCATGGTCGACCATTGACTTTTACTACATATAAATTTCATGCAATGTATTTGTAGATGCGTGTCCTTTGACTGTGGTCTGGCATAACTCTAGGCGCATCCTGTTAACCTGCTAAACATCTAGCAATGTGCTTCCAATTTAAGACTTTTGTGGTTTTGACAAATTATCATCAATGCGATGGGCAGATGGCCCCGTAAAGGATACACATGCAATCATGACATTTGGTTCATATTTTAAGGACTGAGGTGTTATCGACCTAATGAAGATGGAAGTAAGATAGTGTTAAGAACTGATGACGGATTGTTGAAGGACAACTCATTCTAAACATTAAAGGGATGATTTTTCTTCTGTTTTTATGACTTTAGTCCTCAAATGAGGCTCTGTCTGGGATACAGTGAAAGGATAATAGTCTGATATTCCACGAACGCTGAAAGCTTATTTCATTACTTTAGTTCATTGCTGTTTGAAACATCGAGACGTTAACGACATCATCGTCCGCTTCCAACGTGCCGTTATAGAGGCTTAGGCGGCTATTGAAGAACAGACGACCTAAGTTGGCCTTGAAGTTAACGAGGACAAAACCAAAGACATGCTTTCAGCGAACAAGGAAACACCTGTCCACCGGCTAGGGGTTAACCTTAAATCCGCAAACGACACCTTAGTAGATATTCAAAGAAGAATTAACCTAGGAAACCCGCTGCTACTTCGGTTTGGCAAAACAAATGGGTTCAAAAAACCTAACTCGAAGAACAAAGTGTAAGCTAGAAAACACTCTGCCAGTTCTGATTCATGTTGCTGAAAATTTACGGCCCTGTGTGCGAGGAGGGCGAATGGAGAAGAAGATACATCCGCGAACTCTAGGAGCTGTAACCAAGATCTGAATGTAGTCCAAAAAGCCAAAACACGCCGACTACATTGGCTCGGGCACATCGAGCGAATGGACAATACTGCTCCAGCCAAGAGGATCTTCGAATCCCAGCCCCGAGGTTCGAGACGACAAGAAAGACCAAACCTCCGTTTCAAAAATCAGAGCGCTTTGTCTGCATTACTGGAAGCAGTGTGCCCGGGACCGGGACCGATGCTGGAAGGCTGCTCTGTCTTAGGCAGAGGCTCTTCACGGGTCGGTAGCCCGTTAAGTAAGGTTAACAAAATTAGTATTTATAAGAAAGTTAATTTCTGAAGTAATTTAAGTAAAACATTAGAATAAAATTTATACAAACATTGAATTTCTGAACTTATCATTTCTGAACGGTATTGTGCTTTCAGATCTTTTTGATTTCTTCCATGCCTTCAGGAATAAATAAGTGGATCCAATGAGATTGCAAGCATGTTAAATAGGGGTTTATTCAGCTGAATCGTTGAAATTTTGCACGTATTTTGATATCCGTATTTGTTGTAGTCTTTATTTTTGGACTCCTGTGCTTCTTTTGACATTTCTCTCAGTGGAAGTGATTGGTATTCGATGAGATTTTGACTATGAACCAACATTTTCATGAGTTGTTGTTTTTAAGGGCACTTTTGCTTTAATATGTTGGCCCCAAATTTATCTGTATTCCCAACTTCCCTGCACTTTAAAACATTAAGTTTTATTTTGATCCTAATTATAGCCTTTCTATGGACTCCAGTTATTCGATTGCGGTTGCTCAAAAAATGTAATTGAACTGTTTCCGTCATTGCTATTTTCAAATCCTGGCTTTGATTAATCCACATCAAGTACAAGCTCATCGCGAAAACGCCTTTGGATCTCTTGTTTTCTTCTCTTTTCTGCCTTCTTGATCCCACTAGATTCATCAATTTCATCTCTCTCTTGTCGAAGATTCTATCATGCAATGGAGAGTTATTCGATTCATCCTGATTATTGAAGCTTTTTTGTTTAATTTTGCATATCCGTATTTAGTATATTAGTATACTTTATGGGATCCTTTTGTGGAGTAGAAATGCTTTCTATGATTCTGTTGAATCCTTTGCGGTGACCATCATCACTTCAAAACGGTTCACCCGAATTCTTTCAAAAAAAAAAACAATAATATTTTAATAGTTTAATAATAAACAAAATGACGAACACAGACAATTTATGTTCGAATTTTCATAAAAATTTTCAATTAGAATTTTCAGAAATAAAAATCAACAGTAAATGGTTTTAATATAATGTGCACGACTGCGTCATATGAAACTTTTTCGCTTCATGATTTGCATTTTTAAATCGCCTCAAAAGGAATGGTAACCAAAATTATATTAACTACCAAATTTTTTAAAATCACTTTTGAGGTTTTAAAAAATTTGATTTTCTCAAAAATGACACTTACGTTATTGATATAACTTCGCACATCGGACACTCTTTATATAATTGTTCAAAATACAAAAATTGATCAAAATCGTTATAGCCGTTTTTGAGAAAACGAATTTAATTTAAAAGGATCGTTTAAAAGGACATCGTTATATGAAAAACAAATTTTAAAAAATTTATTTGAAAAATCGTACTCAGATTTGTTCATTTAAAAAAAAAATACATAGTAAAATTGTTCGGAATTCCCTTTATTAGTTTGTGAGATAAATTACCGTTATTCGAATTTTCTACCAAAAACTGAGTAAGCAGTATTTTTGGTTCCATCCCAAGTACCCTTAGCACAAAAACAAGACCAAAATCCTTGAAACCATTTTCTAGAAAAATCGTGATAAGTGATTTTCACTAAAAAAATATATGTCAGGTACCGTTATTTCAAACAATAAAGAAAACAAAACCCGCAAGATGAAACGCCCAAAATATTATATACGAACTTTGAAGCAAATTCGTCGAACCGTTTCGTCATAGACACGACGGACAGACAGATGGACGAAAGTCGAAATTTTGAAAAAATGATCCCACATTTTTGTAAAGTATAATTCTGTTTAAAATTTTCGGGATGCAGAGCTATACTACATAAATTTTAGACTGAAAATGGAACGCTCTTGCAAATAGTGATGTTTTTGTGCGAGGTACATATAGCCTAGCTACAACTCGATCATTTGTTTTGGATCCATCTGTGTACCTAACCTGAGAATAGTTTGCAAAAATTCTGGTAAATTCTGTTCTTAGTTAAAACGGTCGATAGGTAGCCATAAAGATTTATCTGAAGTTCACATTGGGCATACATTTGCGACTGATAAGCGGCTCACCTACGACGGGGACGTCGCTAATGCTCCCGAGCTAATTCGTTCTAGTACCGCGATAGGGGGGAGGGGTCTTAATGATACGGATAAACAATTCACCGGCTATTGTTAGCTTGCGGAAAGAGTGAGAGAGGTGGGTATGCCTTTCCAGGTCGGTGTGTACCTTAGGTAACTCCTCCTAGTCTTAAGTAGTTTTAAGTTGTAAGTTGATTAGTTTGTGCTACGCATGTCGGCTGCAAGGTGTGGTGTTTCTGAGAGTCGACTGACACATTTTGGTGTCAGTGGAATCTCGGTGGCGCATGTGCGCTATGTTGGTGGCTGCTGGGTGCTGGTAATGGTGTTGGGGGGTGGGCACTCATTGCCTCTGTAGATGAGGCGGCATAAACAAAAATTGGGCATACAATTGTCTGATACAGTTATTCGAAGTACTTAGTCATCTTTTATAAAGGGTGTTTTCTTAGAGGTTCGTTTTTCGAATAGAGATAAAACTGACATTTTGTGTTCAAATCTGGCAACTCTAATGTCATTTATGTTCAGTTTGGTTTCCCGTTTAAGCATTAATGCCGCGAGACCATGCAATGCGTCGTGATTTTGGTGTATGGGTCGAAAATGAGATTGATATCGATGCTGATTTTCATCGCAAAATTTTGTTCAGTGATGAGTCTCATTTTGGGTTGAATGGCTGCCAACAAGCAAAATTGACGCATTTGGAGTGAAGAGAATCCACATGAGACCCTTGAAACGCCATTACATCCAAAAAAAACTGACTGCTTGGTGCTCTATGGGCTGTTGGAGTCATTGAGCCATACTTCTTCCGAAATGATGCTGGAGAGTCAGTTACCGTTAATGGAGACCGGTATAGAGCCATGATAACCGACTATTTTGTTCCCGAATTGGATGGCATGAATGTGAATGAGATGTGGTTCCAACAAGACGGCGCTACATGCCACACAGCGCACGTCACAATCGATTTATTGAAGGAAACATTCGATGAGCGCATACTTTCGCGGAATGGACCTGTCAATTGGCCACCAAGATCGTGTGATTTGACACAATTGGATTATTTTCTTCGGGGATATGCGAAGTCGCTCGCCTACGCCAACAAACCAGAAACGTTAGGGGACTTGGAAGCCAACATTCGTGGCGTTATTGCCGACACACAGCCCCAAATACTTTAAAAATTGGTTGAAAATTGGACCTCTAGACTTGTCTTTACTCAAACCAGCCGCGGCGGGCACATGCCCGAACTCATATTTAAACATTAATGGCATAAAATTAACACCCTGTATATGATGAGCATTTGCGTGCAATTTTTTGCTTCTTTCATTATTTCCACATTAAGTGGGAGAATACTTAAACTAGAGTGCTCTACGTTGGGTATTGGGTGCTGGCTTAGCATTGGTTGCGTATGGTATTGACTCGTCTTAGTGATGAATTTTCTGATGCAGCAAGCTAAGATTTTCTAAGAAGTATCCAATCCAGGAGGGCAGTGCTAGGCAGTTTTGCTCATAAAAAGTGTGCAATGGTTTTATTGTCTTCAACGTCCCTGTAGCTTTTTTAGAAGTCGTTAGACAGTAGCTTCTCCCATTCAATTGGCATTCGTGCCTTGCGAGCGGTGGACAGTGATTGTTCCAAGCTCGAAGCTTTGGTATAAATGAAAAGAGTAAGACCTGCCGATTTTGAATGTCAGATTTGGAAAGCATTTCTTAGTTCCTGGCTACACGTTCATGGGAATGAAAGTCATGTCGCAGGACACAGGTAGATTTTATATGAGTCGAATGAAAAAGGTAGATTGCCCTTGTCTAACATATTCGTTGCACGTCTAATCAGTAGGATCAATCGGTTACTCTGACCCCATGAGAGAAGGTCGCAGATTTTGGTGCTTGTCCTCCTTCATCTTGTAGTACACCTTAATCCTTGCCTGATCATTTGTGAAGGATAAAAACTCATACCTAAAAAAATTTACAAATTCCCAAATAAACATTCGAATTTGAATCACATTCACCTTTCACTTCTGGCTACCGTTTGCTGACAATGCAACTAATTAAGGTAACGCACCTTTCACAAGGCGTCATCAATGCCAAACCAAAGCGCATGTTAATGTTGTGCAAATAGAATCCCACACGGATGAAATTTCCTCAGTGGACCCAGAACCCACATGTGCACAGCAGGAGAGCCTCGTAAGTGTATTATTCCTCCAAAACGCTTGCCTTGCCACTTTAGAGCGTCGTCGTCGTAGTCGGTTGCCCTGCCAAATGTCACGACACTGCTGTTGTATAGTTTTGCACGAATCCGCTCTCCAAAACGCAGCACCTAATGCAACTCAAGAGCTGTCCCAGTGCCAGTGCGGAGTAGTACCTACCTTGTGCATCGGTTCTACGCTGCGATGTCTGCAACAGACTATACAACTACGAGCACTTGGAAGGAGACATGCTGTTCCTAGACTTGCTTCCTCTTTTGTGGGTTTGCAGGTGACTTGCAATGATTTTCTTTGGAAAATCTAATAATCTGGCAGGGACCTGTGTACATTGCGTTCTCATAGCCGGTGGGACCGAATTTCGGGGATGTCACATGCAATGTCGGACTTGGTTATTAAAATATCACCCAGAGACATGGTTACAATCACTGGCGCTGCTGCAGCCGTCACTCTGCTCTTTAGTGGCACTAACATAACAGTAGGAGCCCAGGACAAGCACAAGCACAAGCACTAGCACCTTGTGACCGCTCTCTCGCAGATGATTTGAGTATTTGCTGCGCTTCAGTGTCTTGCGTGAGTTTGTGTGTGGCCGCTGGCATTGTTAATTATGCCACGCAAATATCCAATTTCGTAAGAGGCCATTGCTTTGCCTGTTCGGCCTGTCTGTGCTGCTGTCCAGCAAACATTGACCAGCAACCGAATGCTATATGTAAATGACAGGTACGATTGCGAGTCATAGTTGTCGTTGGCCAAAGGTATCCAGCTGGGCGCTGCGTATACCTTCTACGAAAGACGTGTAACTACGGGGGGTTAGAAAGGGGAGGAGGACGCTGGTGGTGCGCATTTGTGCGCGCTCGGAAATGACTAACACCCTGTGAGTGAGCGAGAATTTTAGTTCGGGTCATTAAGAGGGTGTTGCATTAGTAGTAGGTACACTACCTATGCAATGCGAGTATCTGATGGTGGGTGCGTGGGTCTTGGAGGTGGAAGTATATCCATCAAACTTTATGTCAGAGAGGGTGACGCTTAAATCAGATAACCTAGATTATGCGTAACTTACGTAAGAAAGAGGTTTGTCGCTGCCAGTTGGGGTCCTGCTAACGG
Organism: Ferdinandea cuprea; assembly: GCA_963576555.1. Classification (NCBI taxonomy): domain Eukaryota; kingdom Metazoa; phylum Arthropoda; class Insecta; order Diptera; family Syrphidae; genus Ferdinandea; species Ferdinandea cuprea. The sequence goes on from OY754959.1 coordinate 12,046,756, forward strand.
ATATCGTGCGGGTTCAGAAAGCACTGTTTACACTATTTGTAAGTAAAAGTTCACCACTCTCTGCGGATCGATGTTAATCCATTTCAAAGTTTGTATGTACCCATCCACCATTTAAATTGCAACAATTTAAGTTTTTGGTTTTTTTTTTAAATTCCACAGCCAACAACTACAGGCAGAGCGCATTAATAAATTGGCAGTTATCTTTTCACAAAGCAACAGAACCGATTAACTTAATTCCCCGGCATTTTCTCATTAAACGAGTTGATATGAAATTATACCTTCTACACAATTTAACCGGAAGCCTAATTACAACTGCCCACCTTCTCCTCCTTCTCATCCTCGCCGGTGACTGTATTTGGATCGAGAGAATATGCTACGCATCAAGAAGTCCAAAATAAGAGAAAAGATATAAACAACGACAGACAAAAAAAAGGGCAAAATGATTGCACGTACATACATATCTACAAAATGGACATCCACACAGAGCTCAGGGAGACATGGGTCCAGCCCACCGTTTAACTTCGCAACATTATATACAATAACAATAATTTGGAAAATTATTTCCCGCCAAACAGTGCGCGAAGCCGGGAAGCCTGAATAACGCCGAACGCCGGCCACAGGAACAGAAATTATGCCATTAAGAATCCTACTAACCGAATGCGAGGGGATCTCCACCACCATGGCGCAGCACATCGACCGTATGGAATGGACTAGGTGGAGGTCTCCACAATTCTGCTGCTGCCAGAAATTGCGCATCCTTGCAGCACTCTTCGGATGGAATGGAAATGAAAAATTCACCGTAATGGATTCGTAAACACGGAGCAATAAATAATATACGCAGAGCGGTGCGGACCTGGAGCGGGAGCGGGAGCGCTGCGAACTCTAAGCCAGTAGTGTCGTAACCTAAAATTACAGTAAATGCTGATAAAGGGTTAATTTTTCATTCGCTGAAAGTCTAACAGCGAGCAACAGGCGAGTTGCAGCAGCAGCAGCTGATTATCGTGTCGTTGGTTCTGGAGCATAGAACGTGTTTTTTTTTTGTTTGTTCTGTTTTATGTCTGATGCCTTTCTAATGATAGAGGGTCTTGATCGGGCAGAATTCGAAGGACCTTCCTCTTGCGAGATAAGTGCTCAATCTTCTATGCGCGGTTGTTATCCTGTGAGTCATGGCGGGCAAAATATGTAAGATCATGCAAATGAATGCACGTTTGGAATATTTTGTTGCTTATCCTTTGCTGCTGAAAATCCTTAGATGAGTGGATACTGTTGACGTCAAGGGTGTAGAGCTGTAGGTACCTAGGCACCTACTTGCAAAAGCAGAAAACCGTAAAGCAACCAAAAACTTTTCTAGTGGATAATTTTTCATACCTTCAAGGGTGCGCTTATCAGGAACAGAGTTTACCTCCATGCACAGTAAAATTTAACACATATCCATGCATGTGAGGTTGTTACGATGAAGTATTTGCATAACCAAGAGGATGTGAGAAGTAACTCTAAGCACAGGGCTGGATTGGACAGAGAATTTTTAAATATATTTTATTTGTGAAGGACGAACCTATATTTAAAATATGTATACCCAAAAGTATAGAAGGTCTTGAAAACATTTTCTAAAACTTATCACCGCCGTCTTCGGAGATATTTTTCTCAATAAAATTAATCAAGTTTTTTGGTTTTTTTTTTGTGGTATCAAGCCTACAGTGCGAGCATAGGCCGGACAACTGCAGAGAAAGTGTTCTGCTGTGTCATCCTCCTCACCGCAAGCAGGAGAGGTAGTGGTGTCGCTTAAGCCCAACATATTTAAGTGTTTAGCAAAAGCTTGGTGGCACGAAAGAACGCCTACAAGCAGCCTACAGTCGATTCTCCTCAGAGATAGAAGAAAAGATGCTGAAAAGTCCGGGCGCAGTAGTTTGGTCTGTCTACATCCACGGCATTCGCGCCATCGAATCTTGTGTTCACCAGAAACCCAAGAATCGATAGAAGACATGACTAAGGATGTAGGCAGACCCAACACAGCTTCGGGTCCTGAGAAAACTTTTTCTGAACCTTGCAAGCTCATCCGAAAGCGAAAGATGGTTTTTAGCGTACATCCCATGATATATAAGTCAAGGGGAGGAAGATTCATCAAAGCGTCTAGAGCAGAGCCCGGGGTGCTGGGGAAGGCCCCTGTGCAGCCGAGACAAGCCGTTCTTTGGAGTTTGGCAAAAGAAGCAGTAACACGTTTCCGCGAAAGCCTGTTCCACCAAACAACTGATGCGTATGAGAGTAGCGCTCTAATCATGGCCGTATAGATCCAAAGGACCCGTTTCGGAGACAAGCCCCATGTCTTACCAAAAGCGCCTTTACACTGCCAGAAAGTCGACAGCGCTTTATCGGTTTTCGTTTCGACATGTTTGGACCATAGAAGTTTTTTATCGAGAATTACACCCAGATATTTGACTTCATCGGATATAGGGATGGTGACACCTTTAAGCATGAGATGGGACCGACCAGTGACGATTCTCCTCCTCGTAAAGAGAACAACCGTGGTTTTAAGAGGATTCACTGAAAGCCCATTACTAGTGCACCAGACATCGATCAAATCCAGGGATCTCTGCGTTTGAGAGCAGACAGCCCCTAGATTTGAACCGACAGAAAGAACGGCGACATCATCCGCATAATTGAGAGCCGTAAGCAGAGAGTCTACCACCATACACCATAGGAGGGGAGGCAGAACACCACCTTGAGGGCAGCCCCTATTTACCCCTGTTATGACGCACTTGCCACAATCTGCATCCTCTACCAACGTCCTGTACATTAGAATTGCTTTAATCGACAACACCAAAGTTTTATCTGCACCATGCTGTCTGGCTGAGTTACACATACTGTCAAAGGTCGCATTATCAAAAGCACCCTCAATATCGACGAAAATGCCCATCGCGTACTCCTTCCGGTCAAGAGCACTATCAATCCTACCAGCAAGGTTTTGAAGCGCTAAATACCTAAGTTAGCTTTTAAGTTGTTATTTGATTTGCTTTCTACATTCAAAAATGTATAATGGTGACTTGAAAAGAGCCATTCAGTTTACTCATTTCTTTTATTATGGGCAAAGTATCTGAAGGCATACGGTAACGGTAAATTCTTAGATTTTAAAATTTTTTTATCCAACATATTTGCGGAACAACACTTTTCGATGATGGCAGAAGTGCCGAAATTAAATTTGAGTTCCGAGTTCGTAAGTAAAGTCGTTTAACCCTTATCCTGTACACGTGGGTCTAAATTGCCCAAACGCACGTTTTTCATGCACGAGAATTTGTAGAATCACTGCTAGGGCTAGGCAATCTTTTACAGCAACAACTAGTCTTCGAAAGTTTCAAAAAACATCGAGGGTTATCCGTTGATAAAAGGTGTGCCAGGAATGAACAACAAGCTCGAAGTAATATCGCCACAAAATGAAATTTCAGAAATAGAGCCCTTTTAGAGAATTTGTAGAATTGTTATAAACAGGAAGCATTCAATTCAGATGTGCGCGTCACTGCAGATGACCTGTTTGTAACATATCGCCGGAGATGTACTTTCAAGAAATACTCTTCATATATCCAGGAAATAATGAGAGCTACGGGCTCTAAAAAATACTAAGACAAGCTTACCTTGAGCGGGTAATACAATGTAAAACATCGCACTTGCTGAATAGTAAAAGTTACGAAGCTCATATTTGATAGACTTTCTCTTGTCCATGGAGTACTAGTTGAATTGTGTTATGGGCCCATGTTATTCGAAAGTTTATACCTAAAGCATAAAGACTGTAGGCACCGGACCAAATCAAGGCTATTTTGTAGTTTTATAAAGCTTGACTCTTTCATTCTTCTATTGACGAGGTTATAATCAGAGTTATTGGGATAAAAACCCTCCCACTTGTATGCATTCCTACAGGTCCGGTTTGACTTCATTAAGTACAAGGTGGCGCAAAAGTAATCCTCCTATCAGAAAATGCTATAAATTTTGCGATTGGCCCCTAATGTCAGTTATGTTTTGACATTTGTGTTGTAAATACATGCGAAATACACGTTAATAAACAATGTTACGCTACACTGCTCCAGAACGCAGAATATTGGTGACTATTTATTTGAGCAATAATCGGTCGGTGACTTTGGCACAACGTGAATTTGGTCGCAGATTTCCTAGCCGTCCAACGCCTACTGGTGAAACACTGCGACGTTTAGGTGCTCGCCTCGAAGAGACTGGCACAACACGAGATGCTTCCAGATGTGGCAGACCCCGGAGTAGCCGTTCTGCAGAGAATATTGCTGCTGTAGCCGAAGATGTCATGGAAGCGCCGTCGACATCGACCAGACGACGTGCCACGCAAATGGGTATCAGTCGACGGTCTTTACAGCGAATTTTGGTACAAGCTGCTGACCGCCAATCGCGTCTAACGTTACGCTCAAGCCATCCTTAATCACCACCAAGAGGAAGATGATTTTTCATCAAAAATAATCATGAGTGATGAGGCCCATTTCCATCTTAGCTTGTAACCCACGACGAGCCATTACAACCGCTCAAAGTCACTGTATGGTGAGCTGTTTTCGCTGGAGGAGTCATACAGAGCAATGATCAACGAATTCTTTTTGCCGCAACTTGATGAATTGGGATTGGAAAATATGTGGTTCCAACAGGACGGTGCAATGGCACACACTGCACGTGTCACAACCGCTATGCTGAAGGATGCATTTCCCGGGCGCCTAATCTCCCGTTTTGGCGATTTGCACTGGCCAGCAAGATCGCCTGATTTGACCGCTCCAGACTTCTTTTTGTGGGGCTTTTTGAAGTCGCGGGTGTATGCCAACAAGCCTCAGACTCTTGCAGCTCTTAAAGACAATATCCGTCAAGAATGTGAGGACCTATCGCCGGAAGTTTTGGCCAAAGTGATGGAAAATGCCATAAAAAGGGCTCAAATGACAATCAACTGTGGCGGCGGCCATTAACATGACATCATATTCTCGACTTGATGTAAAAAAAAATTAAAAGACCAAAGAAAAATAATCCACAAGAAGAATCAAAGTTTTTCATTTTTTTTTTTAAATTACAGCCAAAAAACATCGGAAGGTTCTTTTTGCGCCAGCTTGTATTTGCAATATTCAAACAAATACCTGTGTTGCTGCATTTGTGCGGAAGCTTTAGGCCTACTTCTTTGGGCTTGTATATTGACGTTGGTTGGCATTGCCTTTTTGACGGGTTCGTAAAGGCCTTTGAACATGGCAATACCAAATGAGCTGTTCGTCCTCCAATTTTTCAAGACGGGTTCTTTGAAGACTTTCTTAGATTTTCAAACTTCTAAATGGTAAACACATTACCTGCAAAAAATAATTTCCTTCACAAAAGGAAAAAACAGATTTTTTAAGAACGTACCTTTCTCTCGTAGGAACTGTCCAAATGGCTCCAAAAAGCAAAAACTATTTAATTAAACTAAACTTACTTACTTACTAGCGCAGTTTCTGATTACTACACAGAAAATGTATTGGTCAAATTTGACCCCCAAATATCATGTGCGACATTTTGAAAGATAAAGTTATTGCGATCGTGCGGTAATTTCGAACTCAAACTGAGTATGAAGGATTTTACGAATATAGAGAAGTCCAAAAAAGTGGGTCCGCCAATGCCGTCCATCGGTCTGTCTGTCTGTCCGGGCACCGTTTGGCGAAACGCTTCGACGAATTTGCTTCAAAGTTCGTATATAAGGTTTTTTGAGTTACATCTTGGGGCATCTTTTTATTTTTTGCTTTATCGTTTAAAATAACGGTACCATACAATTTTTTTGGTGAAAGTCATTTATCACTGTTTTTCTACAAAATGTGTCTTTCTTTGTACTAAGGATATTTGAGATGGGTCCACAAATACTGCATACTCAGATTTTGCAAAATCCATCGGTCTGTCTGTCTGTCCGGGCACCGTTTGGCGAAACGCTTCGACGAATTTACTTCAAAGTCCGTATATAAGGTTTTTTGGGTTACATCTTGGGGCATTTTTTTATTTTTTGCTTTATCGTTTAAAATAACGGTACCTTCCATACAATTTTTTTGGTGAAAGTCATTTATCACTGTTTTTCTACAAAATTTTTTGTCTTTCTTTGTACTAAGGATAATTGAGATGGGTCCACAAATACTGCATACTCAGATTTTGCAAAAAAAATTCGACTAACGGTAATTCATAAAACAACAAATTTCTCAAAAATCGATAAAGAGAATTCCAAAAAGGTTTGCTGTTCTTTTTAAAGTATTAAGTTAAGTGTTGTCATCATTTATGAATTTAGTCCTGGTATTCGTTTTTGCCCTGTGAACAATACACTTAGAAAAAACCGAGTGATTTTGTTGTGAACTTGTTAAATGTGAGGGAAACGGGGCATGCTTGTGATCGCTCGACTTAGCTCGTCGCACGGGGGTAGTTCTTGTCCCCTAACCACATACCACCTACTCGACTAAGTTGCAGCTATGCCAAGAGGTAAAAAATAAAATAAAATAATAAACAAACCATAGAGAAGTTATTTTGTGTAGACCTCGGACGAACTAAAAAAATAGGTTAGGGATGTTAAATGCGTATATCCTGACATCTGGTAGCTCTACTGGCGTTCAAGCAGTGTTTTTTGGGCCAAAGATTTATTGGAAACTATAATTTTAGCACTCGTTCTTTTGTAGTAATTCACTGTTTATTCTAAACAACTAAAGGGTGATCCATTCGAGGTTCCCTACTTTTTTAAGGAAAAAAACACAGAAAATTCAAATTTAATGGAGAATGTTGATTATCATTTGAAAGAACATTCTTTGGCATTTATTTTTTGAAGATTATGTCTATCAAATGTTGGCCGTTGCTAGGCCGCAGATGGTCCATCCGTTGAGTCCAATTTTCGATCACTCGTTCGAGCATTTCGACGGGTAACTGGCGAATGACACGCGTGATGTTTTCCTCCAAGGCCTGAATCGAAGCGGGTTTGTCGGCATAAGCTTTTGACTTTACATATCGCCACAGGAAAAAGTCAAACGGTGTGATATCTCACGATCTTGGTGGCCAATCGACTGGCCCAAAACGTGAAATCGAACGAGTGCTCACCGAAATGTTCTCTCAATAAGTCCATTGATTGATGCGATGTGTGGGAAGTGGCGCCGTCTTGCTGAAACCAAATGTCGCCGAGATCACGAGCTTCAATTTCAGGCATCAAATAGTCGGTTATCATGGCACGATAACGGTCGCCATTGACGGTTACGTTCGCACCGGCATAATTTTTAAAGAAATATGGACCGATGATTCCACCGGCCCACAAACTTCTGGATGAAGTGGCAGTTCTTCAATCTCTTCAGGTTGCTCTTCGTCCCAAATGCGGAAATTATGTTTGTTTACATACCCATTGAGCCAGAAATGGGCCTCATCGCTAAACAAAATTTGCCTCGAAAACGTCGGATCTTCTTGGAACTTTTCAAGAGCCCATAGAGCGGGAAGTTCGAGCGGCTTCAGTTGTTGCACAAGCTGTATTTTGTACGCTTTCAATTTAAGATCTTGACGTAAAATGCGCCAAGTCGTTCCATACGTCAGTCCGAGTTGCTGCGAACGGCGCCGAATCGACTCTCTACGGTCCAGCGTGCTGGACGTGGTCTATTCGGTCGAATATTATCCAATAATGAATGCTGGGTCTCAAAATGGGCTCAGTAGGCCGATTATGTTGACCATAAGTTGAACGAAGTGCACGAAACACATTCCTCACAGAACGTGAATTTTCATAATAAAGTTGAACAATTTGTAAACGTTGTTCACGCGTAAGTGTTTCCATTATGAAATGCCAAACAATACTAAACAAAAATAACATGACAGCATGATACGACTCACACGTGATCTGTCAAAAAAGGCTATTGAAAAAAGTATCTCTACTTGGATCACCCGTTATATCTGTGGGTGATTTCAGTGAACAAATGAAATTTTATTGAAATTCCTAGATTTTGTATAAAATACAGAACTGGTTAAAAAATAACCAACTTTCATAATCACAGCAGTAAATTGTGTAAAAGTAATACCTATAGATTCAACATACCATCAAGCTCCAGAAGATGCTTTTCTACACACTCCAACCCGATCCGCTACTGTAAATTCCTGGACATAATACCGCATGGAATTTTTCATTCCATCTCCACATATTTCTGTACGCCACCTTTTCGGTTAAAGTGAGAAGGTATTCCACCAATCAACCCCCGGTGTTCTACGGCAAACGAAATGCATTCGCAGCTGCAGATGTTCCTTCAACAAAAATGAAAAGTGAGACTAGAGGCGGCTTATCCGAAAAGTTCTATAAAACAAGGTTTTTGGCTGCCGGGTTGCATCATATTGTGCATTATTTGCCTGCACCAGAATATGGAGAATGTTGGTGTTATTATACTAAATCCGCACAACAACAACAAAAGCAACAATGATTGCGCCATTTGGTATGCGGTTTTCTGTTACCCTCGAGGGGGTGTTAACAACCCCGCTATTCTGGAGTGTGCTGAGTGGTATCTGTTTCGGAAGAAGATGGTTAGGTGCGGCTGCTATTTATTTTTTGCTTTCATCTTCACCAACTTTCTGACCAAATGGACGCATATGCAGACACGAATGTGGACTACAAAGTCCGTGTCGGCGACAAGACATAAAATTGATGGTGGCTGCGCTCTGACTCTGCATATGAGTTACGTTTGCCCTAAAGTGGTGTGATGCTGACCGTTTGCTTCGTGGTCCACGTAATATACATAGTTTTAAGCAAGAGTCTTATACCGGAAGATTTTGATGTGAAATATTTTAAGAAATGGTTCTTTGCATTCCTTAAATTCAATTCATTCAATCTGTTACTGTTTTGAAGACTTTTAACCGTTTAAAGTCATTTGGATTGGTTGAAGTAATGTAATTTCTTAACTTCTGTTTCAGGGAGAGAAGCCAATTGAATCTCACTGCGCCGGCATTGAATTCGCCGCGGAAGAGGTTACACTCCGGAAAATCTTAGCCAATGAGCCGTTCCCTTTGGGAAACCTGTGCAGGGAAGACAATAGTTAGGGAGCTAGAAACCAGAAGACTTTAGATGTGCTTAAAAATAAAAACTAGAGAAGTTAATAGAATCTCTTGGGTAAACCACTGCGCCGGCATTGAATTCACCAAAGAAGCGGTAACACTCCGGAAAGTCTTAGCCAATGAGCCGTTCCTTTTGGGAAACCTGTGCAGGGAAGACAATAGTTGGAGAGCTATCAACCAGAAGACTTTAGATGTGCTCTTTGAAACCCTCGAATCGGCATGGCAAGTTAGGTAAGCATTTCTCGAGGTGGCTTCCCCTTATTTCCGGATGAAGAAATGGTAATTATTAGAGTCTACATGGGCAAAAACAGAATAGCATGGGCTCTCAAATTCTACAAGTCAGAAAGGCCGGATGAAATCACATCTGCCATGCTACAGGTTGCTCCAGGCCATCTTCCGACTCTGCCTGACATTGGGATTTATTTCTGATAGCTGGAAAGAGGGGCAGATGGTTCTTACTCCTAAAGCTGGGAAACCAAGCTAATCCACAGCCAAGGATTATAGGCCAATAGCCTTTCATAGTTTCTTTTTTCTTATAAAAAAATTAGAAAAAAAAACTGAACCTTTACTGAAGGAATAATCTCTGAACTGGAGACACTATTGAATCTGCAACGCATTGAGCTCTTTACATAGAACGTGGAAGCCAAAGGAGCTATCAAACTAAGATAGAATAAAATTTGGAAGCCCGGCTCTATTGGACACTTATGCATATTCGAAATCTCCGATCAGAGGGGACTCGTCACTTACTAATAACCATAATCCCAGGTATGACTTCCACAAAAGCTTTAGAGTCACTATATTTGGCTGACAGGACGGGGATCACTCAGTGCTGTCATCAAAGGTAAACTAATTTTCGCAGATTTTTCTAAGATAGAGAAGGGTATAGAGGTTGGGGTCTGCTCATTAGCACTTGGTATCAATCCCGTACCATGCGGTTAAGAAAGCAGCACAGATCGTTCTACAGATGAAGCTAGAAGCAACGGAAATAACCACCTGTCAAGAAGCACTTCCAACTTTGGGTGATTTTATAAGTGCATGGTTGCTTTGTTTACACGCGAATCAGTTTAACGTCAGAATATGAAAGCGCATAATTCGCGTGTTGCACTGCAAACGATCACACTTATGAGAGCAAGACAACTGTTGGTTGCAATTATGAATCCAATGCATTGGTCAGACTTTTGAAACCATATGATAGTACCCATTGTAGGCGCGAACTGCAAAAAAAGATTGTCTCATGTCACTAAGTCAAGTTTCGGTTCTTCTGTGTTAGGTTTCGGTACACATTTGAGGGGAACGAAAAGCAGATGAACTAGCCAAATACGGCTCTGATATGAAGCCATGAACAGCGGAACAATGGAATAACAGCGGTGGTTCTGTGGCAACAAGCGGCAAGCCTTACATCGATAAATAGCTAGTAGACTACGAGTCCTAACAAATGATGTCTGCAGAAGCTGTAGAGATAAAAAGGAAATAGAGTCTGCACAGCATCTCTTATGTAACCGCGAAGTCCGGGAACGCCGCTTATCGTACATGGGAGCAAGGTTCTTTGGTAAGTTGGCCAACTTCGCAAAGCTGCTGCTATCAGACCTCAAACGATATATTTAATTTTTCATTTCTTAATAGGAAAAGGTTTGCACAAGGTTCAGTGTTGGTGTGTATAGTTGGGAAAATGTCAGCCTTATTTCCTCAAGTAAGTTCACCATAGCCGTAGAACAGCTGTGATTAGCCCTAAAACCAGATTGCTGAGTGTGCAACAACTTATTGAGTGATAAGTGCTTCGTTATTATTTTCTTGAAGACATGATAGAATGCTAATCGGCCTAAAATCAGCGGGAAATTTTGCTTAAGGTATACCCTTTGCAATTTCACAGTACTGTAAAGTTGATGTTATTATGCACCAGTTAATTACATGAATCTCACCCAGATCAGAGACAAAAACAAAACGGTAAAACCAGCTTTATGACACATATTGGTAGGACATCTTTACCTTTTGAGTCGGAATAGCTGTTACGCATTCGGCAATTTCGATTTCTGTGGCTACTACAAAATCTTCCAATTGCGGTTCAGAGCCCTAAGGGTCTTCTCTCTGATTGAAAGTGGGATTATTAGTACTTGGATCATCGCTCCGAAAAAAATGATTAATCTCATCTGGATCGCCAACACAATTACAAACGTTATTACCACTACTGACACCGAGTTTGCGTAAGTTACTCCAAAGTTTCTTTGCAGGTAGATGCATTTATTAACAAATTTAAGTGGTTTTCTGTATCATATGTTCTTACATATACAACAAGGGTAAGTATTCACAATACTTTTACTTTACTTACTTACTTAACGGGCTCCCGACCCGTGAAGAGTCCCTGCCTGAGATACGGCAGCCTTCCACCCACTGCGATCCCGAGCACGCTGCTACCAGTTGTCCCGACCAAGCGCTCTGGCATCCGCGATGGTTTGGTCTTTAAAACGGATGTTCGGTCTTCCTTATCTGGGGGCTGGGATTCGAAGATGCTCTCGGCCGGAGCATTGATGTCCATTCGCTAGATGTGGCCGAGCCAATGTAGTCGAGGGTTTTTGGCTTTTCGAACTACATCCACATCTTGGTACAGCTAGATAGGGTTCTATCTTCTATACATATCTTCTCCTCCATTTGCCCTCCTCGCACGCAGGACCAAATATCCGTCGAAGGATTTTTCTTTCAAAGGATTACAGTATTAACTCTCCTTTCCTGCTTATCGTCCAGCACTCGGCGCCGTATAGCAGAACTGGCAGGATAAGGGTTCTGTAGAGCATGCACTTTGTCCTTCGAGTTAGAAGTTTTTCAATAGCCATGAAAGCCGCTATCACGGCTCGCTGGGATCGACCGATGATATCTATATCGTCCGCATAGCCCAGCATTTGGACTGATCTGTTGAAGATAGTGCCTTCCGTGTTGACACCAGCCCTGCGCACTATCTGCTCAAGAACAAGATTCAAGAAATCACCTTTCATCGCCTTTCTTGTAGATGGGACATATGGAGCTGATGGTCCAGTCATCGGGCATGCTTTCCTCCACCCAAACTTGGTTGATGATTTGGTGCATGCGCCGTACCACGCCGTATTTGAAAAGCTCTGCAGGTAGACCATCAGAGCCGGCGGCCTTGTTGTTCTTTAGCTTTTTAATAGCTAAGCCAACCTCTTCTATACTGGGCGGAGGGACTGGTTCTTCATTGACTGGACGTGGATTCTCTTCTTGCCCCATCACACTCTCTACATTTGCTGAAATGCTGCGTAAACACATTTACTATTCCCTGCGCGTCAGTGTCTAGGTTTCCATAGCTGTTCTCCGGTCTTAAAGCCAGCAGCCAGGTATTCACAATAACCTAACCCAAATTGCTTAGCAATTTCCTCAAAACATGTATAGAAGTTTTCAAAAGCAAGTCGAAGTAGTCACCTTCTCATTCTCATGACTTGCTTTCCCCCAGCTTACAACGAAAACATACCTCCATAATTGGCGGCGCAGGTCATACTCACTCTACGGCCATCAGTTAACCGACAAATACTAATTTTCTCAAATGCCCGCTCTATTCGTGACCGCACTCTTTGCTTATGATCACCTGACAATTACATAAAACCAAAATCCAATTCTGATAATCTCCGGTAGTCCAACGTCAGCCAGTCGACCGAGCGCACACTAGCCATATTCCCAATGCCAACTTCTAGCCATATCGGATAACCGAATTGGTGTTGGATATGTTCCACGACATGGTTCTTATGAAACCGGAATAGGGTGTCGAATAGCAAGCAAAGGCGTGGTCCGCACCCAAACTATCCGTATCCATACTTCTGTGTGCCGCATTATGATCATCGAAACTGTCCGCTTCCAGTGCCAATTTCAAAGATCAGCACTTAGCAAGAGCGCCAACATCGGCCCACAACTGAAATGCACTCCAATTATGTAGTCCGGTGTTGAATTACACGATCAGATCACATGGTTTGGCCCCCTAAACAAAAAAAAAACACAACACACCGTTTCTACCTCCTGACAACGCCAATTGCTTCACAACGGAGCATAGTGGTAGATACTCCTTCGGCTGCTGCTGCTGCTGCTGATGGCATTCTCTACAAACGAACCGGTGCAATCTTGTACATCCTTGGCGCGGCAGCACAATCAATGCTTACTCCATCTCGTTTCATCTGTACAAAACGGGCATGAGGTGGAACACAGCCGATCCTGGAGCAAATTCGAATTACATCGTGATTTGGAGCAGGCAGCAGTCGAATCTCCTCATTTCACTTTGATCTCGTTTTGGAGCGGCATCTAGGGTTGGGTTTGGGGCAAACTTTTCTTGCTGCTGCTGCTGCTGCTGCTGGTCCGTGTGTGCAAGAAAATTAGTTTCCTACAAAACTAATCAAGTGCATCGATGATGATGATGACGATGATGGTGCAAGGAGCAAGGAGCACGACAACGAAATGAAGAAAGACGTCCAGTGCGCTAGCTCAAAAATCCGACGAACACACCAAGATAAGAGAAGGCCTCGCAGTCTCTGCCTGCTTTGGCATGGAGTGTTGGTGGTGGTGCAATTCGTGAAGTAATTACTATAATTACCTCTGAGGTAGATTTAACAAAATGATGGTCGTTGTTTGTTGGTCGACTCTTCGTCTTCTTTGAATTAGATAGGTGGAACAGTTCTTCTCGAAGCGAAGAAGAACTCTCTAAGCCCACCATAATTTGTGCATCTCGTTTAAATTGTTTTCAAGGTTTTTATTTGCCATTTTGTTGGTGGGGGCTTTTCACATTCGACCATGGAAGAGGTGGAGCAGAAGGATATGCATTCTGCTTGGATCTGTTTTCGCGAATGGTAATTCTAGAATTTTAAAATTACCAAACGCAGCCATGTTGTTGTCTTGGCTGCTGCCTTGTAAGGAGTGCGGGGCAACTTTTATTATTTTGGGGTGAATCGTGAGGAATGCTAAAGGGGTTATAGTGATGGGATCAACAACAAGGCCATTGGGTACTTCCGGAATGTTACTCTTCTTCTTCTTCTTTCTGTATCGACCATTTTGTATCATAATCCCGATATGGTTTTCAGGGCTCATAACGCTCCAACTTTACTGCTTCTCTACTGGTGTGGCTGTGTCCGAAAATAATTGGCTATTTGGATAGTGCAAAAAAATCCGGGGTTTACAATTGAGTGACAGGAAGTATATAGAAATATGGGAAACAATCAACGATTTGTGCACCTTCAAAAGTTGTAGACCTGACACCTCTTATTAGCATTTTATCTGAGATTTATAAAGAGGTTTGAGGGCATCTCCGACGATTCCGGCCTAAGCGAGGTTTTATGGAACGCTATTTGTATAGGCTACATAAAATATGCCCCAAACCGAACGTGAGCAGTACCTGCCGCCTGCGGAAAGAGGGCTGAAATCCCTTAATCCCACGTAGAGGGCCACTCAGGTACTCTTACCATAACCGCCTGCCTGACGGAAAGCACATATAACGAGCGGAGCAATGATGTTGTTGGAGCAACGTTGCTCCGCTCGGGGGTATCTGATTTTCGTCAGGCAAGCGCCTATGGCAACAGTACTTGGGTGGCCGCTTCTTCTTTCCATTTAACGACGAGATTATGATCAGGATTACTAGGATCATAACCCTCCCACTTCACTGCATTCCTACTGGTCCGCCTGTGGGGTTCGACCTCAAAAAATGTCCGCAGGCATCCAGATTTTGGATCCCTTCATCACTGAGGCCAATCAAATGCTGGTGTTTCTGCATGGAAGGATTGCCATTGCCTTTTTGACGGCGTTCGTAGGATCCCTCCATTGAACATGACAACCGACTGAGTCGGTCGTGCTCCAATTTTTTCGAGATGGGTTCTTTGACGTGAAGACTTCCTCGGATTCTGGAACTTCTAATTCGATCAAGCTTTGTTACTCCTGCTGTCATTCGAAGCATTTTCAGCTCAGCTGCTGTCAACTTACCCTCATACTTTTTGTACATTGTGAACCGGACGCACAACAGCGGTGTCGAGCGTTCCTTTCAGCTTGGGGGACATTTTTCGGTCACCGCCAGAGTTTTACTGCCACTTCATCTACTCTACCCTTACAAGATGATTGATGTCGTCATCAACTGTTGCTTCGCTGTTAATCATTGATCCCAGATATTTGAACTTTTCACTCTTGGGAACCACCACCCCATTCAAATAGATGTCCGGAATGGGTTGACTTGGGTCAGAGAATGTGCAGTACAGATACTCTGTCTTTTTTTGGCTAATACGATATTCATTCCCTTCTAAAACATCTACCCAAACATCAAGTGCTCTTTGAGGAGAAGTCTGATCATTACTTATGATGGCTCCATCATCAACAAAGAATAACTGATGCACTTTAGGGTCCGTCACTTTTACCTCAAGCAGATAATCTGGGACCGCAATAAAGAGCAAAGGACTTAAGACACTTCCCTGGTGAACACCGACTTTAATTGGGAATTTATCGGTGACTCCTGCGGGACATCTGACTTTTGTCTTCGCTCATTCGAGGAGTTTCAGGAACTCCTCGTTGTCTTATCGATACCCATATCAGGATCTCTTGGTTGTCTATCGAATGCTTTTTCAAAATCAACCAGAATCATATGCAGATCCTTTAAGGAGTCACGATGCTTTTCCATTATGATCCTTATACTTTGGATTGCATCTGTGGTTGATTTACCCGCGACAAACCCGCACTGGTCGTCAGACAGCCGTATTATTTGTCTTAGACAGCCATCTAATACCCGCTCAACAATCTTCATGGTGTGTGACATGAACTTGATTGAACGGTAATTATTACAGTTTCGCGTATCTTCTTTTTCTTTGTACAAAGGAAGAAGATAACTTTACCTCCACTGATTGGGCGGCTCCTGGAAAATAAAGCCGGGGAAACTGTTCGTTTAAAAGTAGCTCGCAATACTCTCGCCGCCTGTGTACAATTCTTTCGTCGTCCACAAGTAGTTGGCTTTGAGAATTGTTAATGAACTTCGGCGAACGAATTTCCTGAGCATTTCTTCTTCTCTGTGCGGCAATCTTAAAAATTGTTGTTCCCTTGTTCGTATTTTGTCTAAGCTCATGGTTTACCTGGTTCCTATCAGCAGGCAAAGAAGATACCTCCTCTAACTCCTGATACAGACTCTCCATACACTTAGGTTGAATTTGGGCACACTTTTTCTTCGCGATACTTTTGCAACGTCTATATTCCACTTCAGGGTGAGCTTTTACAACTATATTATTAGAGGCGCACTTTGACTAAGCTATGAAAGCCACTTTCGTTTCCTTTATTGCTGCTTGAATTTCCTCTGTCCACCACCAAGTTTCCTTTCCGTGCTGGTACTAACCTTTCGAGGCTGCAAGCTGCACTTTAGCTTTCTCTAAGCAGGCTCGTTGTAGGGAATCCCACATATCTTGTGCGCTGCACTCTTCATCCTCAACTTCGTTGGTGCTATTACGGAGGAAATTTTTTATGTTGATAATAAATAACTCGCCATTTTCTTTGTCCATGTTGTACCAATTGATTTTCGCAGAAACCTTTGTTTGTTTATTTTTGTTCTTCTTCTCCATGAATATTTCTGTCAGGAGGAGACGGTGTTGCCGGGTGATTGCCTCTCCCAAGATCACTGTGCAATCTTTAACTCTAGGCTTCATGAAACTTGCTTGGTAGTCAATCTGGGTTTCATTTCCGCCACTGCTATAAGTGACCCAGTGTCGGCTCTGTTGGATGAACACTGTATTTAAAACGATCGGAACGTATGACTTACACATGCTTAGGATGTCTTCACCAGAAGAATTCCTGGTGCCATATCCTAGTCCTCCATGTCAGTCTTCATAGTCTTCGTTAGACTTCCTGACATGTCCAGTCAAATCGCCGCCAACAAACAAAAGCTCATCCTTTGGGATATTCTTGATGCGGTTGTGAAAATCAAACCAGAGCTCGCACCCGATTTGGGGAGCATATGCACTGACAATATTCCACACCTCGCCTTGAATTACCAGTATGAGAGACATCAAACGGTCACTGGACTTTGAAATGGCGTATTGACGTAGTAGAACATCTTAAATGCTTTTGTCTTAACATCCAAGAAACGCGTCCGATATCCGGTGTTTCGCCATTTCGTTTCTTGGACACACAAGATGTCCAATCGCCTTCTTACCATCATCTTTTCCAGCTCGTAGCTGCGACCACTCATACTTCCAACGTTCCAACTCGCGACCCTTAGGTTTCGCCTAAGTCTGCATTATTTTGCTATCCTCCGGATAGCGAATAGCTCTGACCCGTGCATTTCTGCTCGTCCCAGGATCACAACCATGCGTAGCATTAGAAGAGCCTGGCGGGTTAGTGTTTCTCTGAAGGGGAAATTCCATAATGCTAGGTGAAGCGAGTTTTTTTGTTCAACAAGTACATGTTCCTGATATAAGTTCTTGATCGTTCAGTCGTGTCAACCAACGGATTCGCATGCACACTTGTGGGGTAGTTTAAAGGTGCTAAATATGTTGCTAGGCTCACCTGGATGTTTAAATTGACTAGATGTGATTCCTCTCCCTTAGTCGCCTATTACGACAAGCACTAGGGGGTGCTGCAGGGATATTCTCACTTCCCGTCCACGCACGGGTGTCGCGATTGCCCGTCTAATAGCGGACAACCCTGAAGAGGACGAATGCATGAGCAAAAGTATTTGAAAATTTAGAGTAGCGACTCTGCAAAAGAAATATCGCAAAAAATATTTTTCCATTAAAAATCAAACACTAGCTTTATAAACCGTCGGCTTAGAGTGTAAACTGTCGAACTTAATTTTTTGTTATATCTCAGATTATTATATCCGAAGTAAGAGTGGTCCAAATCGCATAATAAGTAAGACAGTAGAGTCCTTAATTTTCAATATAAACTACTTACCCTACCACAGAAATCACAACACTTTATGTAAAAAGGTTGAAGAATATTTAATTTCTTTTATTCTGTAGAAAAAAAGGAAAACAAATAATATCTTTAATCTCTTATACTTCTCTTATAAAATTGTCAGTTAAGGAGTTAGCAGGCTTACTCTCTAAGCCGACGAACTGGTCTTCAAGATTTGCAATGGCACCATGTTCTATTCGTTTTTTCTTCAAATTTTTTCGCTTTATATCTGTTATACATAATTTAGCCTTAAAATGAGCTTATTTCAATTTGTCGAACACATGTGCAATTAATTTTTTGTTGAGGTTGATTTATACAGACATTGTACTACCATGCAGACAGAATACTTTAATGTACTCAGTTTTACCGTCTTTCGAAATGAGATGAGGCGGGGCTCCGCTTTTAGTACAGCTGGCCTATAATGCCTAAAGGGGAGTTGAATCTAATATTTAAGTCACTCGAAAAGATTGCGTCACCAAACCTATCTCAATTTTTGGATCCAAAAATGGCCCCAAACCAAAAATTGAAATAGCTTCAAAAAATCGGAGGTTACGTTAGCGGTACCTCCGCCTGGGGAATGGGGGTTTAAATCCCTTTCTCCCGCATAGCGGCCACCCAGATGAAGTAGAATACAGACGTTGCAAAAGTATCGCGAAGAAAAAGTGTTCCCAAATTCAACCTAAGTGTATGGAGAGTCTGTATCAGGAGTTAGAGGAGGTATCTTCTTTGCCTGCTGATAGGAACCAGGTAACCCATGAGCTTAGACAAAACACGAACAAGGGAACAACAATTTTTAAGATTGCCGCACAGAGAAGAACAAATGCTCAGGAAATTCGTTCGCCGAAGTTCATTAATAATGCTCAAGGCCAAAAATTTTACATAGGTGGCGAGAGTATTCCGAGCAACTTTTAAACGAACAGTTTCCCCGACTATATTTTCCAGGAGCCGCCCCCAACAATGAAGAACTGACCGACATATCAGTCGAAGAAGTTGGAAAAGCGGTCAAGAACTCTAAGAAGAGAAATGCGGTTGGGCCAGATGAGATGCCCAGTGAGTTCTGGAAAAAGATGGGAGACATCGGGCTCAGATGGCTCATGATTATTATCAAATGCCAAATCAGTGGAGGTAAAGTTATCTTCTTCCTTTGTACAAAGAAAAAGAAGATACGCGAAACTGTAATAATTACCGTTCAATCAAGTTCATGTCACACACCATGAAGATTGTTGAGCGGGTATTAGATGGCTGTCTAAGACAAATAATACGGCTGTCTGACGACCAGTGCGGGTTTGTCGCGGGTAAATCAACCACAGATGCAATCCAAAGTATAAGGATCATAATGGAAAAGCATCGTGACTCCTTAAAGGATCTGCATATGATTCTGGTTGATTTTGAAAAAGCATTCGATAGACAACCAAGAGATCCTGATATGGGTATCGATAAGACAACGAGGAGTTCCTGAAACTCCTCGAATGAGCGAAGACAAAAGTCAGATGTCCCGCAGGAGTCACCGATAAATTCCCAATTAAAGTCGGTGTTCACCAGGGAAGTGTCTTAAGTCCTTTGCTCTTTATTGCGGTCCCAGATTATCTGCTTGAGGTAAAAGTGACGGACCCTAAAGTGCATCAGTTATTCTTTGTTGATGATGGAGCCATCATAAGTAATGATCAGACTTCTCCTCAAAGAGCACTTGATGTTTGGGTAGATGTTTTAGAAGGGAATGAATATCGTATTAGCCAAAAAAAGACAGAGTATCTGTACTGCACATTCTCTGACCCAAGTCAACCCATTCCGGACATCTATTTGAATGGGGTGGTGGTTCCCAAGAGTGAAAAGTTCAAATATCTGGGATCAATGATTAACAGCTAAGCAACAGTTGATGACGACATCAATCATCGTGTAAGCGTAGAGTAGATGAAGTGGCAGTAAAACTCTGGCGGTGACCGAAAAATGTCCCTAAGCTGAAAGGAACGCTCGACACCGCTGTTGTGCGTCCGGTTCACAATGTACAAAAAGTATGAGGGTAAGTTGACAGCAGCTGAGCTGAAAATGCTTCGAATGACAGCAGGAGTAACAAAGCTTGATCGAATTACAAGTTCCAGAATCCGAGGAAGTCTTCACGTCAAAGAACCCGTCTCGAAAAAATTGGAGCACGACCGACTCAGTTGGTAATGTGTTGTTCAAAGGAGGGATCCTACGAACCCCGTCAAAAAGGCAATGGCAATCCTTCCATGCAGAAACACCAGCATTTGATTGGCCTCAATGATAAAGGGATCCAAAATCGGGATGCCTGCAGAAATTTTTTGAGGTCGAACCGACGAACCCCACAGGCGGACCAGTAGAAATGCAGTGAAGTGGGAGGGTTATGATCCCTGTAATCCTGATCATAATCTCGTCGTTAAATGGAGAGAAGACGGGCAATCGCGCCAATTATACTGAAACACGTATCCAATTATTATTTATTATCCATCCCCAGGTAACCATCAAAGGTCAGGTGGGGTTATACAAAAAAAAAATTAATCAATAATTGGTTTACGGCTAAACTTATTACCATCTGAGATACGATTCTAGAAAAGTTTGTTAGTTTAGTTTTCTACGAGTTGGTTTCTCCAATACTTCGTTCGTTTGATTCGTGAGTTAAAATTCTGTTTAAAGTTCTTCTGTTGCTTAGCAAAGTGCGTTCGTTTAAGATTTAGACGGTCATATCTTAATACAGTTTATCACCAACCAGTCTTCTTCAATGAAGCAAAGCATCCGCATCAGATTTTCTGCGACAATGACGTATCATCAGACAATCACGACGGCACAAACAAAATGACTGACCTAACCGCCTTCGTGTTCGTGGTCTTTCATCCACCCAACCACGGATAAGAAATGCATATTTGGTGTTTTCGTTCGGCAATGGCATTTGCTTGGCCAGCCAGTGCCAGTGAACTCGGGAGATAACGCACATGTGCATGTATGGCGAATGCATCTCTATATCGCTAGCATAAAACCTCCGCCAAAGACCATAATTTGGTCACTCACAGAGATCTGCAACTCCGCTGCAGCTCATGTCCCGTGCTCTGCGGGTAAATCGCTTTGCGTGCCACCACGTTATCTCAATGCAGCGCGCCATGTTCTGCGTCGTCGGTGGCGGGCGGGAGTTTTGCCTTTGCATATGCCAAGAAATATGCGGATGCATGTGTGCGCCGACCAGCTAGTTCCTCAAATTCATCGCGCAAACAATAGGAACCACCATTGCCGTTCACTTTTCGGGCAGCAACCACAGTGGTGATGGCTCCAAGGCACGCAATATGAAAATGAGTTGTAGTTTAGTGCCATACCGTACCACACACATACACACATACACACAGAAACATACATCCCATATAGTATTGCACTTTGCAAATTATTACCACTTTGGGTCACTTCTTCTCGGGCTTGACACTGCTGTGCTGTTCCTGATAGGCCGACGATTTTCCCGGTCAAAAGAAAAGTTGGATATCCTTCGGGTCGGGTGTCGTAGCAGTCGTTGCTGCGGCCCTACCATGCAATGCTATGCCATGCATTGCCATGCCGCCCCACGATGACAATGATTTTTCTTCTCCATTCTCTGTGTGCGGTGGTCACTGCCTGTTTCGTGTTCCTCCATGATACCATGATACCATGATACCGTGTCCATGTCACTTGGACACTGCGTCTTCTCACTCTTTCGCGCGGCGTCGGCGAGCTTCGCTATAGGTACGAGTATGTTGTTATTCTTGTTGCTGGTACTCTTGAATGTCGGACAACGCAACAACTGGTGTTACGTGTTGCTGCTCTGTAGTTGGCCACCTTATCGTGCTGGTCATAAAGTATAATTATCTGGAATCCGACACGCCTATACGTATGCAACGCTGCAGCATACCACACATGCAATATGGAGGAGCGCGCACACAATTCGCACTGCTCTGATGCGAATGGACGGACGATGGACGTTGTGTAGAACATGGACACCATACATATCGGGGTGACTCATGTCGCGAATGCATGGTGAGCAAGCACTACCACCGCGTGATGGTGGATAAATGGTGGACACTGGACACACGATGTTGTTACGTCACTTTGCTGGAGTTTTTCTTCATCAAAACAAAAACACACAATGAAACTGGATTGGTTGGCATTTATACTCGAGGAGATCTTCCTCAAGTGATATGCTAATTCCGTGGTTTAATTATGACTGAATCGGGAGTCTCAGTCCCAGTCAAAGTAAGGTACTCCTGGTGCGGCGAGCGAGGGTAGGCAAAGGTCGATTCGCGAAAATAATCAAACCATGAAGGCTGCCAAGCTGAGGAAAAGCAAAATGCCTTCGGGGAAGTTTCTCATTGGCAGTGGCACGATGACGACGGTTGCCAGTGGGTCCTGCAATCAAGTCGAAATGGAAGCCAGAGTCATGTGGTTGTTTATTTTTTTAGTTAATCGGAAATGGGCGGTTTCAAGGCAATGAACGATGATGGAAACACCAAAATTTCATCGAGGTATGGTATAGGTATGGTAGCCTTGGCAGTCAGTGAAGAAAACAAACCCAAACAACTAACGGGCGTAGTTTATACTTCCAGGTTGGTCGTTGGGATGTTGAATAAGGGAAATGCATATGTGTGTCGTGTCGATGAAGTAGGTTGGTACAACATAGAGACATAATCCTATATAGGTTAGGCTGAAGTGGCAGTCGGATAGAAGTCGGACTCACTTAGACCTATATAAGGTCCATTGTCATCCCACGTGGATCTGAAGTTCCTGCCTACACGTTGAACCATTTTGAGGTGCTTTTAAAGCGTAAGAGACATTTTGGGTCGGTTGAGTTTAGATCATTAAGATGATTATGGAAGAAGGCCCCCATATGGAGCAGGGCATGCGCAAAGAAGGTGTAGAGTAGTCTGTTCCTCCTCCTTATCTATGCAGCTAAGCCCTATTGCATGCCTGCCTAACAGACAGAGTCCAGTTATGACACCAATTGTAGCACTAATATGCGATCGATTAAGGGTAATCAAGCTTTTTTGAGCGTCTTAGATCCAGCCAGGGCCAGATGTGCTTCGTTGTCAGACAAATAGTCCCAGTTGTCCATCTGTGGTTAGTTGTTTCTATTGCATCCAGTTTAAGCAAGAGTTTGCATGTGGAAACTAGCATGCCTAAGGAGCCCTTTTCAGGCAAGATTGAGAGGGTAGTTCCGAGTTTGGCGAGCTCGTCAGCCTTGCAGTTACCCGGAATGTCCCTATGCCCCGGCACCCAACAAAGGTTAATGTTGAACTGAGACAGAGTCCAGACACTTGATGGCGGCCTGACAGTCCGAAAAGATTCGAATGTCCATTACGGATACCACTTTTTTTTTTAGTCAGGACAAGACTTCCTTGATCGCCATAATTTCCGCCTGGAAAACACTACAATGATTAGGAAGACGGAAGGAGAGACTGAGATTTAGTCTGTCTGAGAAGACCCCATCATTTGGTTTTGAACCGTCCGTGTAAAAATGGATTGATTCTTCCTCCAGCAAGGCACCATACTCCCAAAGGATCTAGGGGGGGATGGATAGCTGGAAGTTTTTGTCGAACAGCAGTTGGGGTGTGGTATAGTCTATATTCCTAGGAAGGTATCTAAGTATGTTCAGAATTGCAGAGTGGCCGATTTCACTATCCGTCCATTGAGAAGTTGCTTTGAGGCGAGCGGCCGTGGTAGCAGCTGTCTGTCTGCTAAAAATGTCAAGGGGTATTAAATGGAACAGAATGTCCAGTGCAGCTGAGGGAGTGGTGCGAAGTGCTCCACTTATGCATAAACATGCTGATCGCTGGACCTTGCCTAGTTTGTCGCGATTTATCGCTTTCTCTAAGGCTGTCCACCAGACAATCGTTCCATATGTTAGTATCGGTCTTACAACCGAGATATATAGCCAATGAGTAATTCGAGGTTGTAGTCGCCACTTGTTACCAAAATCTTGGTGGCCAATCGACCGGCCCAAAACGTGAAATTATGTGCTCACCGAAATGTTCTCTCAATAAGTCCATTGATTGATGCGATGTGTGGGAAGTGGCGCCGTCTTTCTGAAACCAAATGTCGACGAGATCACGAGCTTCAATTTCAGGCATCAAATAGTCGGTTATCATGGCACGATAACGGTCGCCATTGACGGTTACGTTCGCACCGGCATAATTTTGAAAGAAATATGGACCGATGATTCCACCGGCCCACAAACCGGGATGAAGTGGCAGTTCTTCAATCTCTTCAGGTTGCTCTTCGTCCCAAATGCGACAATTTTGTTTGTTTACATACCCATTGAGCCAGAAATGGGCCTCATCGCTAAACAAAATTTGCCGGTACACCTGATTGAAGGGGGATCGACTTTTGGGATTTTGTATTTCCCAGTAAAGAGGACAAGTTCAGTTTTGTGGGGGTTAACGCCTAGACCACAACTATCAGCCCATCTTGTTAGCTTGTTAAGAGCTTTTTGTAGGAGTTCTTTTAAGGTGTTAAGGTGCTTCCCCGACACGGCAATAGCAACGTCATCTGCATAGGCAATCACTCTGCAGCCCTCTCCTTCCAAGATAACAAGCAGTTTGTTCACCACAAGATTCCAAAGAAGTAGGGACAGGATTCCTCCTTGCGGGGTTCCCCTGCTGACAGATCTAATCTATATAGCTTACTTAGGTATTTTGAAGTAATTTTCGAAACTGTCCAGCAACCGACTAAAATGACAATCGTTCTGCGATATTTTTCACAAAATGAAATTGAAGATAGGTAGATGGATGGAATATATATAAGGGACTAATCTTAGAGCCCATAATTCTATAAACAGTTTACATTTTGATAAGGAAAAGCCATTATGTCTATGTAACAATATTTAGCGCTGGGAAAATTTTTAACTTTAGAGAGCGCTTGTCAAAATGAACAGAACTTTCTTCGATTTCATCACTCCTCACAGGATAGAGCTGCAAACACTAAATCTAAAAGGAGTAAATTACAAGGCAGATTCCAACAAAGTGGAAGAGTTGAAGAGAAGTTTTCTCGACTTTGGCTGAATGCCCGATGTTTCATTGAATGACACACTTGCCGAGACTCCGAATCAAAAAGTTAATTTATATTTATCTAAGCATAATAAACTTACCTGTCTTCAATCTATCATCAGTTTGATATCCCATCCCTATCTGCCTCCAAAAGAAAGTCTTGAAAACAAGTTGGAATGAAAAGTCATCGATTTAAACAGTATATCGGTCGTAAAAGCCCTCAAAGTATGTGTGACTTCCAAAATATATTGTATAGTTGAAATGTTGAAGAGAGTCTAAATATTTTTTATTTTGTGGTAACATTTTTTTCTTTTTTAAAGATTAAAAATTAATGCACTCGTAACTATAATTTAAGTCACCTACTTATTAAAGTATGTCAGGGTGCCTTCTTCTCAGCTCTTCTCCTTTTCTCCATTTGACGACGACGTTATAATCAGGATTACAGGGATCATAACACTCCCACTTCACTACATTCCTACTGGTCCGCCTGTGGGGATCACCGGTTCGACCTCAAAAAATATCTGCATGTTTCCCGATTTTGGATCACTTCATCATTGACCAATCAAATGCTGGTGTTTCTGTTTTTTCGTGATCCAGGAGTTTTTAGGCCGGCCTCTTTTACGCGATCGAAAGGGAACGTTGATTGCCATTGCTTTTTTGACGGGGTTCGTAGGATCCCTCCTTTGAACATGACAATACCATCTGAGTCGGTGGTGCTCCAATTTTTCGAGATGGGTTCTTTGACGTGAAGGCTTCCTCGGAGCTTCTGGATCTTCTTATTCGATCAAGTTCTGTTACTGCTGCTGTCATGCGAAGCATCTTCAACTCGGCTGCTGTCAACTTGCCCTCATACCCACCCTCTCAGCTCTTGATAAAGACACACATATACGGAAAATAAAATGGAGGCGCGCATCCACGTGTTATTTCGAAGAACTCACACTCGGTATTATGGGTAGAAAGAAGAAGGTACAATGACGCATGAAGAACAAAAACGAAGGTGCAAATAGTTATAACCGAAAACAATATCGACAGAGAGACTCTAGTAGTTAAGGGTTAAAAGCGCCCATTAAAAGGTGGCGGCCGGCGCAAAAATGTTTATATGGATGGCTTTGTTGATGGTGTAAATTTAAGAACAGCTTAAAGCATTATGCAGTCAGAACCAAGTGAGACTGTGCTAGGTGCCACGTAGTATGAAGCAAATGAGCGGGCGAATGAGCTTGCAAGAATAGGTGTGCCTACTCGTTAATAGTGAGATTGCAGATATCAAACCTCCCCTCTGCGTAATAAGCGGCACTATTGAGGAAAACACAATAAGGTCTGCCAATCTAAGGTGGTCAAGTCTTGAGGGACACAAGGTATCTACGGCTACTTTTCGATAGTAAAACATCTATGGAGTTGATATAATTGAGCAGGGATAAGCTTAAAACAGTAATAAAAATACTGTACTGAATACGGA
Organism: Ferdinandea cuprea; assembly: GCA_963576555.1. NCBI lineage: Eukaryota > Metazoa > Arthropoda > Insecta > Diptera > Syrphidae > Ferdinandea > Ferdinandea cuprea. The sequence continues at coordinate 12,073,186 of OY754959.1, forward strand.
GTGCTGCATGCTGCTTAGGACATAACACATATACTGTGTGAATGCGAAGCAAAGCGCGTAGTCGAAAAAAAATTGTAGGGAATACTTTTTTGCAGGAAAATATATGGCACGAACTTCAAAGCCTTTTTGCAAAGAAGTTGGTTGCTGCACCAGGAAATTTTTTTAAGGTTTTACTGCTTTTTGAGTGTGAATTCAACTGGTTCCCCAGTTATCGCGATGGTCTCGTTTTGGTGCCTAGTGTTGCGAATGGATTTCGTTTTCAATCACACTGTTTAACTTAACCTAACCTAGCACTAGCAGACTATTACACTGCTCGGTTTTGTTAAGACTTGTACTTTGCTAGCACCCGGTCTTTAAGCTCAGTTATAAGACAATTTATATTATTTACCAATTGCTAGCACTCGGCTTACATTATTTTAATAAGACCCTTCACTGGCCACGGTGCATTTTAAAGAGTAACAGAAAATTTTAGGCAAAATATTGACGACCAATACTTGGCTACAATACGGCTTGACATCACAAAAAAACACCACAAAAGAAACAAAATTTAAAATAACTTAGCTGGCTCGGACGTAGTCTAATCTGGAGGTCAAATTTTCGATTATTTTTCCCAACATTTGTGGCCGTATATTGGCAATAACGCGGCGAATCCAAGTGATCAACCGTTTCGAGCTTATCGGCGTAGACTAGCGACTTCACATATCCCCACAGAAAATAGTCAAGCGGCGTTAAATTGCACGTTCTTGGAGGCCAATTCACGGGTCCGTAACTATGCGGTTACCAACCTCTTCCTTCATATATTAATTGTGGCACGATCTGTGTGACATGTTGCGCCGTGTTGTTGAAACCACAGCTCCTGCACTTCATGGTCAGTAATCATGGCTCTATAGCGGTCACGATTGACTTTAACGTTCTGGCCAGCATTTTTTTTAATTACTTGGAAAGCGGTTAACGGGTATATTGGAAAGCGGGTTAAATAAAAAAAGTGTAATAATGAAGAAAAGTTCCTCCAAATACACAATCGGTCTTACCAATAACAAATTGAATGTAAAGTTTAAGTTCGTGGTCAACTTCTTTCGAATTTTCTTTTGCATTTTGTGCGTGACGGACGACAAATTTAAGCTCTACATCAAATTTGTTATTAGTATAGGGTTACTAACAGGGGTATTTTGCCCCGAAAACTCCGGGAATTTGCTCTAATCGCTTACAGTGATAAGTTTGGCAGTATTTTATGTTCAAAGAACAAAGGTGCAAAGCGCGCATTAAGTCTTACCTAAACAAATAAAATAAATATTAGGCGTAAATGGTCCATACAGGACCTAAAGCCTAGCTTCTCCAACCATTGTATGTGCGAAGTTATATTTTTGACACGAATGGAGGGACCTACAGTTCAATGCCGATGCCGAACGGCAATTTAATTTTGAGAAGTTTCTCATGACATTTCTTACTCTTGGATATTTGTCAGACGTTCGCAAGAGGTGCGGCAGCGAATAAAATCTTTCAGATGGTACAGGTCGGGATTTGAACCAGCGACCTCTCGCTTAGTGCTCCAACGAACTTAACCACTAAGCCACAGCACCCACTCTAACCTAACCTAAGCATTCTAATCTGAGGTTTCGCAAAAACTCCTTAAACCCACATCAAAATCAGGAGGTTTTCCACTACATTTTTCAGATTTCCAAACCTCGTTCTTGTATGAGGCTTTGATGAAACCTCCTCAAAATTTCTTATCTAATAGTGAGGTTGTTGAAGCAAGCCCACCTTTTAACACATTCTGCAAGTTCCACAAATCAGTTGACAGTTGACGAGTGCATTGTTACAAGTCAACTGCAAGTCACCTAAGAGCCAGCTTACCGATTTCTTGAACGATGATCACCCGAATTATATGAGGATATCGGGATTGTTAGCTTATAGTGGACTAGCAGTGCACCTGCAACTTAATTGTTTATTCCCTTTTATGTTTCCATGGTTGACTGAAATGTCAAACAAAACCCAGGTAATATTAAAGCATTCACATTAAAGAGATTTCGAAGTATTTTTCTGGAAACCTCAGATTTCAGTGAACTGTGAATAGGGTATAACCTGAAATTTAAAAATTATTTTATTAACATTTCTCAACACACTGACCTAGCTTGCTATGTTATTCTTACTGTCAAAAAATAATAGGTGCATGCAGATGCATTATAGCTAAGTGACATGTGTCATTTGCCCACCGCAGAATGACCGCTGATTGGTTGAAATACTTAGCAAATTAGGGAATTTTTTGACGTCCTAGGCAACTAACCTGTGCCTTATTCACATCGCGCAGCGAAAACTCCTGAAATTACCATCAAAATCAGGAGGTTTCCCATTAATTTTTTAAATTTCAAAATCTTGATGTTTGAAAATCTCGTTTTAAACACATTCTACAAGTTCCACGAAGCAGTTGACATGTACATGTTGACCGTGTATTAGTACCGCGCAATATGATTTCGAATTTGCCCTACAAATGCACCAGAAATAAATAAACAAACCTCACAATGCCAAACACCAAATAACAAACAAAAAAAAAGAACCTCATTCATGCCGACGAACTGAACAAACAAAATTATTATGACTCTCATTCGTCTCAATAAATTTCGAACATAATGACCGCAGTAAAAGCAATAATCTGGGACCGGAATCGCAATAAAATATCTATCAATCGTGTTGCGTTACAAAATACCCGCTCTGATCCGACATTGTGCGTTTTGCGCGTATACCGTGCATTGCGTACCAATCAAGCGTAACCGTTGTCGGATGGACATTTACGACGGTCCACAAAACCTACTCCTAACTCACGCGCTAGTGAGAGCTTCGACGAGACGGCTTGTCAAACAGCAGAAGTCGACAACATCGCTCATTTACCATTGACTGCGACTACTCTCGCTCGGACTTGGCCGGAGTTCTACTTCAATTTGGTGGTGTGTAGGCGAGCGCATTGCATCTATCCTTGGCGCAGGGGGCTTAAGTGGTGCATGGTGGTATATAGATGCATTCGTGGAGCAGCTATGCTATGTCATGACGATGCCCCCGCGATGTTGTTAAATTTTAATTTAATAGACTCGATCGATCATAAAGCGGTCGTATATATGTATACTACGTACTACGGGACAGATGTTTCAACCAAATGCGGATCACTTCTGTTCTGCAGATTGCTGTGGATTGCTTAGGAGCGCATGATTTATTGATCATAGCCGGCTGCGTGAGTAGGTATGTATGTATATCTCGCAATCGATTCGCTAGTGAATGATGATGAAGTGCACGATAGTAGCTTTGACAAACTATAGATACATAGGTTAAACTGTTAGTTGGTAGAATGGAATTAGGATACAAGCAAAGTCAATATTTTGACTTAAGCCGTCAATAGATACATTTCACTGGCGGTGGGTTTCAAAAGTCTGCACTGGTGTGAGAGTTATGGTTGCGCATGTACGTACGTCATACTTTGTGGGCGTTACCGACTTAATGTTCAATTCATTGGGATGTGATATGTGGGCATTTTCTAGGGAAACAATGATTATAACCCGGTACCCGGTATCACAATTTTGATGTAGACCTTAAATCCCTTACGCACTTATGCAAAAGCAAATTCGGTAGAACGGGATCAAGAATTTTATTTTTACATTTAATTTTTTATTGGTAAAGGTGCGATCAGACGGTCATCCTGATGACATGCTGACGTCAGAAGACTTGTATATTTCAGACACGAAGACCACATTAGGATAAATTCTACGTCATAGGGAAATCAGGACAAGTTTGGATGATCGTCTGATCGTACCTTAAGGCCCCTACAGTATGGGTCTATATTAAAGTTGTACCCCAATTACTGAGGATTTAGGGAAAGCCTTAATTTATCAGAAACCTCATGTTGTAATTTGTTTTTAGAATATTTATGTTCCTTATAACTTCTTCAGTTGTGATTTGAGATATATTAAATTTTTCCCATGCAAAATTTTGGACTTGCAGCTCACTTTTCTCAAAAAATGTGTAATAACCTGTTTAAATCTGCTGGAGGTTAAGGCGGTTTTGATTTGCCCAAAGTAAGTTTATGCATCACACAATTTTAAATACCTATATGTTTTAGTCTTGTAGTCACAAGATTGTTCAACTACAATAAGTCAGGATACGGAAAGGATCAACGAAAGCTTTTTGTCTAGCCTGTTGGTCATGATAAAAGAAGCAGTATCTATTATGTCACACTGGCATCCAGGGAAATGACATCTCGGATGAGCTGGCTAGGCAAGGTTCAGAAGAAGTTTTCTCAGGATCCGAACCTGTGTTGGGTCTGCCTGCATCTTTAGTCATGTTTTCTATTGATTTTTGGGTTTCTTGTGAACACAAGATTCGGTGGCGCGATTGCGGTGGATGTAGACAAACCAAACTACTGCGCCCGGACATTTGCAAAAGGTCAGCATATTTTCTTCTATCTCTGAGGAGAATCGACTGTAGGCTGCTTGTAGGCGCTCTTTCGGGCCACCAAGCTTTTGCTTAACACTTAACTGTGTTGCGCTTAAGCGACACCACTACCTGTCCTACTTGCGGTGAGGAGGATGACACAGCAACTTTCTCTGCAGTTATCCAGCCTATGCACGTCTTCGAAAGACGGGAAAACTAAGCACATTAATGTAAGGTGTCTGAATCATAGTACAATGGAGCTGTAGTTGTGTCTGAGCGTTCCATCGGATAGCAGCAACCTCCGAAAAAAAAAAAATCTATTATGTCTAAAATTAATGTCAATGACCTGGTAAAACAGGGTATTTATCGGTAAGGCTGCGACATATGTATAAAATATTTTGTTTAAGTTACCTAAATGCACTGCAGTGGGTAGAGTGGCTTGTTCGGTTTTTATTCGCTTCTCCACTTCTTGCAAAGGTCTGGCAAACATCCGAGAGTAATCGGGTGTCACGAGAACCATCTCAAAAAATAAATTTCCGTTCGGAATCGGCGATAAATTATGGGTCCCTCCATTTTGTGTCAAAAAGTATATATTCGCACTCACAATGGTTGGGGATGCTTTTTTATCTAATTGCACGAGATCAAACAAACGAACTTACGTTGTTCTTTTAACGAACTCCTCCTCCAACTTGGGTATCAATAAAAGATCATTCACATGTGGATTATCCTCTTTAATCTTCAATATAAGTCTGTTCATATTTACATCTAGAAGCTAAAAATTCAACAGGGATAATTTGACAACGCAGGTAGGTGACTAGCTTGGTAGATACCTATCTAGTAGAAAAGAGTTCTTAATCTTTGTAATAGGAATTAATAAACTGCAGATGAACGAAATAAGTTTTGATCAAAGAAAACAATTTAAATCCTTGTTAGTTCTGCGATCGTAATCATTTTTCGAACTAAGGGAGGAACCACACAGCAACCTGGCGCTCCCCAGACGGTTGAACCGCCAACCAAATCGAGCATGTGCTAATCGATGCGAGGTACGCATCCAACATTTTGAACGTGCACACTTAACGAGGGGCAAACGTCGACTCTGACCATTTTCTCGTTGCAGCTAGATTCAGAGCTCGACTGCCAACGAGAAGAAGCTGCGAACTGCCCAAAATAAGAAATTCGAAGTTGGACGCCTTGGCACATCTGGAGTCGCCAGAGCCTACAAAGAGCGCCTGAGTGAGAAACTCCCCACCGTGCATTCACCTACCATAGACGCCAACAACCAGTGGTCTCGGTATCACGACATCATCAAGGAGGTAGCCGAAACCACCCTAGGACACCAGCCACCCCAGAGAAAAAGCCCGTGGTATGATGATGTATGCGTATACCGGAAAAAGGTGACAGAAGAGGCACACATTAGAACGGGCAGCAAGGGATGAGTACCGAGCCAGCCAGGAGACGGGAGGAGAAGAAGATCCTGCGTAGAAAGAAAAGAGAGCACGCAGTCTCCCAGCTCAAGGAGATCGAAGAGTCCCGCGACCGAAACAACATCCGGAAGTTGTATAAGAAAGCCAAGCAACTGGCTGCTTGCTTTAAGACCTTAACGCAGGCTCTTCGTAACAGCGATGGAAACCTAGTCACCCAAGCGCAGGGAATAGTAGATGTATTTAAGCAGCACTTCCAGCAGCTGCTAAACGGACAAAAAGTAGAGAGAGTGATGGGGCAAGAAGAGAACCCACGTCCAGTCAATGAAGAACCAGTCCCTCCGCCCAGTATAGAAGAGGTTGGCTTACCTATAAAAAAGCTAAAAAACAGCAACGCCGCCGGGTCTGATGGTTTTCCATGCAGAGCTTTTCAAATACGGAGCTGATGTTATGGTAGGGCGCGTGCACCAAATCATCAACCAAGTTTGGGTAGAGGAAAGCATGCCCGATGACTGGACCATCAGCTCCATATGTCCCATCTACAAGAAAGGCGATCCTATGTCTTGCATGAACTATCATGGCATGTCCCTGCTTAATGTCGCATATGAGATCTCCAACCTTTCTGCAACACACTAATCGGCACGTACCAGTGTGGCTTTCGGCCCGGCAGATCAACTGTAGATCAAATCTTCACACTATGGCAAATCCAGCGAGTTTCAAGTCGAGACACATCATCGACTTTAAAGCCGCATTCGTCGTCAGGAGTTTTTTGTCGCTATGGCCGAGTTTGGGATCCCGTCAAAACTGATCCAGATGTGTCGCATAACATTTCATAGCACGCGGTACAATGTGCCGTTTGGCAACAGCTCGTCTGAACTCTTTCAAACATGCACCGGATTTCGGCAAGGAGATGCCCTGTCGTGTGATTTCTTCAATCTCTTGAGCAGATAGTGCGATATGGGACTCATTGGAAAAAGTGCGACACAATCTACCTAGCATATGTTAGTGACTTGTAAGTCCGCTGGCAATTAAAATGGGCACATCCAAGCTTTAAGAATTAATTAGGCAAAACCTTGTAGTAGTTATCCCGAAACCCCTTGCCGGTTTCGATAATATCTCCTTCTACTAAACTATCTCCCCTACCTCTACGGTTATAAGCAATACGAAATTCCTTCTCATATGAACTCACATGTTCACATCAAAAATATATCTGTCGAAGCCTCCTTACATGATGTGAAAAGGCAGGAATGTGACGTTTGTTTTGTTTGAGGGACGTTTGAATTTGTATCAATAAAATCCCGCACTAACCCCTGTATCCGTTCTGCACCTATCTATAGAGACGGTTCGGTATTAAACAGTAGGTGGTGTTCATGTCATTCTTTCCTACTCCGAAAATAGGAGCCGAAGACCAAGTATGCTTTGATATGCTTGGCAAGGAACTGAAAAGAAAGTGAGTAATGCATACATGTGATTTGTGATTTTACGTCACCATATCTATTGGAAACGCCTTTGAAACTAAAGGTCTACTGACTTACTTAGGTGGCGCTACAGTCCGGGGTGGACCTGGGCCTCAACCAATACGCCTCTCCAGTTAGCACGATCTTTGGCTAACTGCCTCCAGTTGCGCACTCCAAGTTGGTTGAGGTCCCCTTCCACTTGCGCGCGCCACCTTTAGGCGAGGTCTTCCTCTACTGCGTTGTCCCTCCGGGTTGGTTTCGAAGACTGGAGCGTTGGTGTTCATTCGCTCTACATGTCCCAGCCATCTTAGACGACTAATCCGTATTTTACTGACCAAGTCAATGTCGCTTTACAGCTCGTAGAGTTCGCTGTTAAATCTCCTCCTCCAAAGCCCGTCAACGCAAACGGGACCGAAAATCACTCGAAGAATTTTGCATTCGAAACGACCAAGGAGATCTTCATCCGCCTTTGATAACGTCCATGCTTCTGCGCCATACAGCACGACTGGGATGATGAGGGTCTTATATAGAGTCTCCTTGGTGTTCTTGACAAGGCCTTACTAATCAATTGCCTCCTTAGGCCAAAGTAACAGCGGTTGGCAAGTGTAATTCTTCGCTTGATTTCTGACGATATATCATTGTCAGAGTTAATAGCGGAGCCGAGGTAGATAAAGTCCCGAACTACCTCAAAGTTATAGCTGTCTATCGTGACATTCTGTCCGATTCGTCGATGTTGTGCGTCCCTTCTTGTTGATAGCATATATTTCGTTTTGCCCTCATTCACTTCTAAACCCATTTTTGCCGCCTATGTACTGATACTTGCAAACGCACCAGTGACAGCTCGCTGTGTTCTGCCAATGATGTCGATGTCGTCGGCCAAAGCAAGTAGTTGCACAGACTTTTGGAAAATTGTGCCCCTGGTGTTGGCTTGCGAGTTTCGCACAATTCTCTCAAGTATGATGTTGAAGAAGTTACATGACAACGCATCGCCTTGTCTAAATCCTTTTTTGACATCAAAGGTCTCGGTGAGATTGTTTCCGACCTTAATGGAGCAGCGAGAGTTCTCCATCGTCATCCTGCACAATCTGACGAGTTTGGCAGGTATGCCAAAACTAGACATGGCTCTGTATAGCTCATCTCTATAAATGCTGTCATATGCGGCCTTAAAATCGATAAAAAGATGGTGAGGATCTGCCGAAGTGTGAAAATCTGGTCAGTTTACTGGGCCTTAAACCGCACTGATAGGGTCCAATCAGTTCGTTGACGAATGGTTTCAGGCGTTCACACAGCACGGCAGACAGGATCTTGTATGCGATGTTGAGGAGACTTATACCTCTATAGTTGGCGCAGTTAAGAGGGTCTCCCTTCTTGTGGATCGGGCAAACAATGCTGAGGTTCCATTCATCAGGCATACTTTCCTCTGACCAAATCTTGGAGACGAGCTGGTGCATGCTCTCTACCACATCATCTCCCGCTGCCTTGAAAAGTTCGGCAGTTAAGCCGTCCGGCCAGGCAGCTTTGTTGGATTTCAGTTTGGATATTGCTATCCTCACTTCATTTTGGTCAGGTGGGCGGGAGTCTTGGCTTTCATCACCCATGTTGAATGGTTCATTCTGCCTGACAGCGGAATTTGTGTCGTCATCGCCGTTTAACAGTCTGCAGAAATGGTTTTTCCATATCCTCAGCACCGACTGTGCTGTACATCTAGAGTGCTGTGCTGTACATGTCTAGTTCGGACATCTAGAATACTGGAGGAGTGCCTTGCGTCGATCGCAACATGGTCAATTTGATTGACGGTTTGGTAATCTGGTGACCGCCATGTTCCTTTGTGGATATTGAGGTGAGGAAACCGTGTGCTAGCTATAGTAACATTACGTCCCGCAGCAAAGTCAATTAGCCTAAGTCCGTTTCCAGACGTGGTGTCGTGTAGGCTATGATTTCCGATTGTGCTACCAAAGATGTCCTCCTTTCCTTTTTTGGCGTTAAAATGACCTAGGACGATTTTAACGTCGTATTTAGGACATTGCTCATATGAAACTAAAGGTCACTAAGTGGTTTATCGCGAAGCATTGTGTTGTGCACTGTAGAGCCCTTGTTTTTCTGCAAAATCTACATCTGGAACCAAACCAACCTCAAAAACTAAGACCAAAAGTTTATAAGAAGGTTAATTTGTAGATCCCATCCACTTGCGCCCAAAAAAGAATTCCATCTAATATGTTAATTGTCTTAAAAGCCACATCATAAGGGCTCCCAATCACCGTCAGGAGTTTCATGTACTTGGCGATTGCTGAATTTCGCATCCCATCTCCTACCAGTCCCAGTTTCTAAAACATTGTTCTTCAGCAGATAGGATGCAGAGCAGGTATATGTGAACAGAAAAGGCACAACTCCATAAGATTCGCTGATCTGCAGGGTAAGTTGCTCACAGGATGATAAAGTCGTTCACGGTGATTGAAAGCAGGTTGAACTTGTAGGGCTAGAAGTAAGTGGTGAACATAGAAAATCTGTCCAACTTCCTGGAAATAAAAATTTTCATTCAACTCGTGGTCGGGGCTAAGATCAACTTGCCTAATGACAACGTGCTGAAAAATTTGTCTATGGAGCCCCTGCTACTTCAGCTTGGCAAAACTCCTGACTCGAAAAAACTCATGGAAAAAATCACTCTTACCCTTCCAATTACGCTATATAGCACTGTGAGAGTAGGTAATAACGGGTGATCCAAGTAGAGATACTTTTTTCAATAGCCTTTTTTGACAGATCACGTGTGAGTCGTATCATGCTGTCATGTTATTTTTGTTTAGTATTGTTTGGCATTTCATAATGGAAACACTTACGCGTGAACAACGTTTACAAATTGTTCAACTTTATTATGAAAATTCACGTTCTGTGAGGAATGTGTTTCGTGCACTTCGTTCAACTTATGGTCAACATAATCGGCCTACTGAGCATACTATTCGCAACACCATCACCCATTTTGAGACCCAGCATTCATTATTGGATAATATTCGACCGAATAGACCACGTCCAGCACGCTGTGAAGAAAATATAGCGGCCGTAGCTGAGAGTGTACACGAAGACCGTAGAGCGTCGATTCGGCGCCGTTCGCAGCAACTCGAACTGACGTATGGAACGACTCAAGATCTTAAATTAAAAGCGTACAAAATACAGCTTGTGCAACAACTGAAGCCGCTCGACCTTCCCAAGCGACATCGCTTCGCTCTATGGGCTCTTGAAAAGTTCCAATAAGATCCGACGTTTTCGAGGCAAATTTTGTTTAGCGATGAGGCCCATCTGGCTCAATGGGTATGTAAACAAACAAAATTGCCGCATTTGGGACGAAGAGCAACCTGAAGAGATTGAAGAACTGCCACTTCATCCAGAAAAAACAACGGTTTGGTGTGGTTTGTGGGCCGGTGGAATCATCGGTCCATATTTCTTTAAAAATTATGCTGGTGCGAACGTAACCGTCAATGGCGACCGTTATCGTGCCATGATAACCGACTATTTGATGCCTGAAATTGAAGCTCGTGATCTCGGCGACATTTGGTTTCAGCAAGACGGCGCCACTTCCCACACATCGCATCAATCAATAGACTTATTGAGAGAACATTTCGGTGAGCACATAATTTCACGTTTTGGGCCGGTCGATTGGCCACCAAGATCGTGTGATATCACACCGTTAGACTTTTTCCTGTGGGGATATGTAAAGTCAAAAGCTTATGCCGACAAACCCGCTTCGATTCAGGCCTTGGAGGAAAACATCACGCGTGTCATTCGCCAGTTACCAGTCGAAATGCTCGAACGAGTGATCGAAAATTGGACTCAACGGATGGACCATCTGCGACGTAGCAACGGCCAACATTTGATAGACATAAACTTCAAAAAATAAATGCCAAAGAATGTTCTTTCAAATGATAATAAACATTCTCCATTAAATTTGAATTTTCTGTGTTTTTTTCTTTAAAAAAGTAGGGAACCTCGAAATGGATCAACCTCTATTAGTCTTTCCGATGAAATTTTGGTCCCTCGTGTAAGAAGAGCGAACGGAGTTGCTTTACCCAAGTACAAAAAGGCGAAACACTTCAACCGCATTGGATCGACAACATGGTGAGAGATGAAATGCTTCAGCCAACAGGATCTTTGAACTCAGCCCCAGATTCAAATGGACAAGATTTTCGTTTAAAGGCCTGAGCACTTGTCTAAATTATGTGCCTAAATTCTGTGCCCCAATTATTCTTTCAGTTATTTTTCCCAGTTGAACGAGCCACGATATCCTTTTAAGTGGACGCCCTGAAAAAACGCTCCTTTATCTGTCACCGTAGGTGTTATCGGCTTCAAAGAATTATAATTTGCCCTCAACTTAGCTATGCAAGCTTTGAAAACTCAAACTCAAACCGCCTTTGACATCATAAAACAGTGTTTCGCTTCCGGCAATAGTGTAATTTAACTTCCAAAAATTGTCCTCAAACGATACGATCAACTGCCTTCTGACAGGCTTTATCGCCATTTTATTATGCAGCTACCTAGACAAAAGCTTTTAAAATCCGCAGCCACCCCTCGCCATATAATTGGTAAAGGTTGCCCAAAAATCGTGAAAAATTTTGATTTTAGCCAATAATTGTTGTTTTGGCATTGAAGGGAGCAACCGCATCCAAGCTTGAATTATGGGCAAATCACATGCACGTCCTTTGCACTCATACACCGTACTATAATATATTGAAATTGCAAAACAATACGATAATTTGGAAACAAAAATGCACATTGTCATCATTTAAATGTGTACGCGCGCGACTTTTAGAATTTCAATTCAAAGCCCGCACCTCCATTCGCCACCTCCATTATTTCAGCATTCACAATTGCATCCGCACAATCACAGAGCAACGAGCGCGAGTCCTGCATAAATACGGCATGGTTGAGGCAGAGCGGAGCGCTGGAGAGAGACCCTAGGCGATATCAGTAAATTGCAAATTAACCAAAAATAAAACTGCTGACGGCTGATTCGTGGATGTGAATTTTTCTGTTTCAGCAGGATAATAGTAATAATAATAATAGCGAACCGGAAACGCAGCCATTAAGCGTGACAGTGTGTCGAGCGCGACAGGAGTTCGGTGCGGTGCGGTGCGGTGTGGTGGTGGGCTCATGTGAATTATTGCAAATAATCGGACAGTTCACTTGTCAGGCGACTGTTAATGCGGAATTTTTCCATCAAGGGAATGAGATGGGAGGTTTTTTTTTTTGCTTCTGCTGCTTTTCGAATGCACGGAGTTACTCTGACTCCGGTGCGGCCATTTCACAAAATTTCATATTCGCTGTCAGACAATTCAGACTGGCTGAACAACAATCAAGGCTAGGTCCGGGTTTGGGGGTTTTTTTTTCGGGGAGCCATTGTTAGTGTCGCGCATTATTGACTTCCCGTGGTATTCTCACTCTGCTATGTGAGGAGTGTCCTTATTTTGTTTTGTATGTTTTTTTTTTTTTTTTCTGTTGTGTTCGCTGCGCTGCATTATATTAAATTCATTTCAATGTTGGATGAGGAATGCATTCCTCTGCAGCAGTCCGCCGCCATATGCCTATCGAGGGGATGACAAACCTCAGCTGTCTGTAAAGCCTTCAATTAATCGAAATATTAAAATATGCGCTTTTGTGTGTGCGCGAAAGCGGGCACTCGGAAGTGTATATGCAGAGATACAGGACCGCGACGCGGTTTTCATTTGTATGCCGCCGCCACTACCACCACCACCACCGGCAACCGGAGGGGGCAGAAATAATTTTTCGGTATTTTACATCAGGACTAATGCATTATTCACATTCATCGAATGAAATTGAATGAGTTCGCATGGGGATCGGCAACAGCCAGCAGCTGGGGTAGGCCCGCACTTTCAATTGGCGCTAATTACTCTTTAAATTCGTAATTCGATAAGGTTCGGTTTCGAGTAATGAATAAGGAATGTCTGTGAAGCGAACACAGGTATGGTGCCGGTCTTAATTGGATCTCCACATGACAATTTCTGCCAATTAGGAGATGCTTTCCGATTTTAATATAATTTCTCGAAGTCCTCGTCCTTCTAAAAGCTGGAAAATAATTTATTAAATCAATTGATATGCGGTAGCTTAACTAATTGACAGATATTAATTTTAGAAGGTCGGAAGTGGGTGGGAATAAAAAAGGACAGATATGAACTAGAAAAAGAGAAACTATTTAGAACCTGGTTTTTAGAATTTGAGCCGGATGGTCATAAATATAAGGGTTGAATGGTGGAGAATGTATTAAGTGCTGGGAAAAAAAAGAGTGTTTTCTCAACAAATATGTGTTACATTACGTGTACGTATTCAATGACATTTCAATTACAGAGTAAATACCTACAATTGAACAATTCATTTACAATTACATGTAATTGGTTATGTAATTACAATTACACGTTGTAACTGAAATGTAATAAGATGCCTTTATTTCAGGTTCTAGGACCAGGAATGGAAATTTAAAATTTTTGAATGAACTGAAGACTGAACTGAATTGTACTGTTTTTCTATTTTTCGAATGAAAAAAATATTTATATGCAAAAAAAAATATTTCATTCGTTTAGACCTAAACAAAACTTACTTACTTAACGGGATCCCGGCCCGTGAAGAGTCCCTACCTGAGACACGGGCACGCTGCTTCCAATTGTCCAGACCAAGTGCACTAGCATCCGCAATGGCGTGGTCTTTAAAAAGGAGGTTCGGTATTCCTTGTCGTCTAGAACCTGGGGGCTGCGATTCGAAGATCCTCTTGGCTGGAGCGTTGTTATCCATTCGCTCAATGTGGCCGAGCCAATGTAGTCGACGTTTCCTGGCTTTTTGGACTACATCCACATCTTGGTACAGCTCATAGAGTTCGCGGTTGTATCTTCTTCTCCATTCGCCCTCCTCGCAAACAGGGCAAATATCCATCGAAGATTTTTCTTTCAAAGGATCCCAGTATTAACTCTCCTTTCCTGCTTATCGTCCAGCACTCGGCGCCGTATGGCAGAACTGGCAGGATAAGGGTTCTGTAGAGCATGCACTTTGTCCTTCGAGTTAGGAGTTTCGAACCCATTTGTTTTGCCAAACCGAAGTAGCCGCGGTTTCTTAGGGTAATTCTTCGACGGATCTCCACTAAGATGTCATTTGTGGAGTTGATTTTTACCCCGAGGTAGATGAACTCCTTACCTACCTCGAAGTTGCTGCTATCAGTAGTGACATTTTGTCCTAGTCGGTGGACAGATGATTGTTTGTTTGTTGATAGCATATATTTAGTCTTGTCCTCATTCACTTCAAGGCCAACTAGGTTCGCCTGTTCTTCAATAGCAGTGAAAGCCTCTATCACGGCACGCTGTGATCGACCGATGATGTCTATGTCGTCCGCATACCCCAGCATTTGGACTGATCTGTTGAAGATAGTGCCGGAAGCCACACTGGTACGTGCCGATTAGTGTGTTGCAGAAAGGTTTGATATCTTATAGGCGACATTAAGCAGGGATATGCCTCGATAGTTCTTGCAAGACATAGGATCGCCTTTCCTGTAGATGGGACATATGGAGCTGATGGTCCAGTCATCGGGCATGCTTTCCTCCACCCAAACTTGGTTGATGATTTGGTGCATGCGCCCTACCATAACATCACCTCCGTATTTGAAAAGCTCTGCAGGTAGACCATCAGAGCCGGCGGCCTTGTTGTTCTTTAGCTTTTTTATAGCTAAGCCAACCTCTTCTATACTGGGCGGTGGCGGGACTGGTTCTTCAGTGACTGGACGAGGGAGCGCCACCTGAGGCAAGGCCTTCCTATACTGCGTTGTCCATGTTGTCCATTCGCTCCACAAGTCCTCCAAACGCACAATACGCACTTTTTTTGACCAGGTTGATGTCGCTGTACAGCTTGTAGAGTTCATCGTTGAATCGTCTCCTCCATAGAAAGGAAACAGCGATTGGCAAGCGTTATTCTTCATTTGATTTCTGAGGAGATGTCGTTTTCAGATCTGATAGCAGAGCCGAAGTAAACAATGTTCCTTACTACCTCAAATTTATAGCTATCGATTGTAACATTCTTAACCTTTTCGACAGCATATACTTTGTTTTGCCTCCGTTTACCGCTAAACCCATTTTTGCCGCTTCTGTTCCTACACTTGCGCAAATGCACGAGTCACAGCTCGCTGTATTCTTCTTATTGAACAGACTTTTGAAAAATCCTCCAATCTCTTGTGTTGGCTTGTGAGTTCTGCACAATTCTTTCAAGTATGATGTTAAATGAGTCGCATGACAGCGTGTCAATCCTTTTTAAACATCAAAGTAGCGAGCTTTCTCCATCGTCGTACTGAACAGACGGGCGAGTTTGGCAGGGATGTCAAAACTAGATATGGCTCTTTATAGCTGCTCTCTAAAGATGCTGTCGTACGCTTTAAAATTGATAAAAAAAATGGGTATCGAACACAAGGACTTCTTGTATTTTCTCAACGATCTGCCGTAGTGTGAATATTTGGTCAATTTTGGACTTACAGGGCTTACTAAAACGGCACTTATAGGATTCAATCAAATAGTTGAGAAACGGCGCTCGGCACTATACGGTAAATTACTAAACTTTTTTTTAGAAAGCCGAAAAGAGACTTCAGTGATAAGGAGCTATGATGTTAAGAAATCACCTAGAGGATGGGCGCTGAGGGCGCACCTAGAGGATAGAACATTCACAGAGGAAATGCTCCGAGGTGTCTTTGCCTTCTCCACAAACGTCGCAGATAGTTGTGTCGCTTAAGTCATATATTGCTTGCCGAAAATTTGTGCCTGTATGATTTAGCACTTCATTTATTGCAGAAATATGGCAGATAAAATGTTTGAAGCTTGTCCTCCATTTTGGGCCTTTTATTGTTGTTGTATTAAGCAAGCTGGGTTGTACGTCTTGTATGGGCCGTTTACGCCTAATATTTATTTATTTTTTCAAGCTTATCAAGATTCCGGAATATGTTTTTCAAAAAACTTACCTTGACTGGGCACATAGGAGCTGTAACTTTCAAGGCCACAAGCACGCTCTAGGTATTTCGATTCATGCTAGTTGTGCAGGATGAGGCGCATTTTTAAGAAATATTGCATTATCGACCTTTATTGGTCTTGAATATGTTTAAAATGTGGGTGCAGTGGCCTAGTGGTTAAGTGCGTTGTACCAGTAAGCGAGAGGTCGCTGGTTTAAATCCCGCCCTGTACCACCTGAATGTTGTATTCGCTACCCCACCTCTGGCAAACGTCTGACAAATATCCAAGTATAAGAACTGTTATTAAAAGCTTCTCAAAACTTAATTGCCGTTCGGAATCGGCATTAAACTGTAGGTCGCTTCCATTCGTGTCAAAAACTTTATCTTCGCACACACAGTGGATGGATAAGCTAGGCTTTGGGTCCTGTATGGGCCGTTTACATCTAATTTATTGGTCTTTAATAACTTATACAGTTATTAAGTTAACAGAAGTGAATTGACCGATATTTTACGTCTACAGGGTACTTAAAGGAACTTTTTATAGGTTTATATGGAAGCAGAGCCAGTCGAATTGAATAGAATTAAATGAGCGCCTTAAGGCTTTAACGGTTACAACTTTAGCCCTATCTTAGTGCCGTTCATGAAAGCGGATGAACTAGCATCAAGCGTTGTATGTGTATGTTCTCGCCGGCACCGGAATGGTTTTCGAAGGCAGACACTCCTTCTATAAAGATTACCGTATTGAGTTCGAGCTTGCAGTCGTTTTTTACTCACAGAGTGTTGTAGAACAATGCGCTTTCCACGGGTTGGCAGTCTATCAAATTAATCACCCTATAGGAAAAATTTTGCAAATGGCGTGCTAAGTCAAGCATATTTGACACTAGACAGCGGCCGTATAAAACAAACAATCCCTGTTGACCGTCAGTCGCATATAAATTACTCTCAAGCCATCCTAAATCTAAACAACGGCGAGGACCATTTTGTGACGAAAATCATCATGAGCGACGAAGCGCGTTTCCTCTTAAGCGGTTCGGTCAATAAGCAAAATATTCCTTTCTTTTGGCACTGAAAATGCGCGTGTGATGCACAAAGAGCCATAACATCCACATATGGTGCGGCGTTCACGCGGAAGGAGTTTGATTGGGCCGCATATTTTTCCATCGGTAACACGGTCACTGCTCCGAGCGAACGCTACAGGGCCATGATAAACGACTTCTTACTACCGGAATTGGATGAGCGGGGCTTGGTGAACAAGTGGTTTCAGCTAGACAGTTCAACCGCTACAATGGGTATTGTAAAGGAAGCGTTTCCTAGTCGCGTACTATCCCGTTCTTGTGATTTGGCATGGCCAGCAAGATCGCCCGATCTAAACATCCCTGACTTCTTTCTTTGGGGCGACTGGAAGTCGCGGTTTTATGCCAACAAGCCTCAGATAATTCGAAACGAATACGAACAGTTATGACCCGTAAGTCAAAAAACCATAATAGAAGTGAACATTTTCAACTAAGCTTATCTTCTAGAGATTGATGCGTTGAAAAGTACAAGTTTTGCTATACATAAGCGAAAACGGGCTCATTACAACCTTGTTGTCCGGCTTTTAAAAAAGGTACTTTTGATGAAAATATGACGACCTTAACTGATTTACTATCAGATGACACGACTTTGGATTGCACCATTTCCGCTGCGGTATCAAGTACATAATCATTCAATGAACTACTTTATAGACTGACGAGCACGACACACCGCCCTCAAACTTATCTCCGTTAAAGTTGTCATGCTTCAACGCCCCCAAACGTGCACAACCAGTCCAAACTTAACTTAACCGGAAATCTTTAGAATCAAACTTTCATAACAACATCTTCTCAAACAAAGCAAAGCAAAGCAATAGGACTCCCACTGTGAGAACCATCAACATCTTTCCGGCCCGCCTAATCTCAATGACCACTTTAAGTGAAACTTTCACTCATATCCGGCAATAGAGGAATTAGCCTCCAAATCCGCCAGCATTGTTCATTGTATTTCATACTTCCTAGTCCTTCTAGAGATATGCTGACAGGGACGAGACAACTACAAGGAGATGCTATCACAATTGGAAGAGCCTTTTGTTTCAGCGAGTGCGGCTACACCAACACTTGTTGGTGCGGTAAATTCTCCAATTCGAAGCGTTCGATTCGATTTCTATCCCTGACTCTCTCATTTCGTGTGGTTTTTCGACTGAGGGCACTAGGATTTCGATGAGCATTCAGTTCACGCCATTGACATCCACTGAAGCGGCAACAAGAAGTAATTTCACTCTTCCACGTGGCTGGATCTAATGTCTAAACGAGAGCTGAGTTGTAGAATGTTAATGGCTGTTGTACTAGAACAACTATTATAACCATCGTTCGACAACGACGACGACGACGACGACGCGGTCGCTTCAATAGAATGCCAACGATAATTTGGAGTTTTTAGTGCGTGAAGCGATGAATTTTTAATTGGAAATTGGGTGATGAATACAGGAATGGTCCTTTGCGGTTGTGGATTTAATTAAAGAAAAGAAAAACCATAGCAAACAAAATGAAACCACAACGAAAACGAAAACGAAAAACATCGTCACAAGCTCCTTCAAGAAGACACACCAGACAAAATATTGCTTTGGAAAAATTGGAAAATCCTTATTCATATTGTTGTGGTGTTTTTTTTTTCTGCTTTCAGGGTTCTTTGAATTCCATGAATAATTCAGAGTTGTTTGTTGTTTATATGCGTATTCTGTCATTAAGGATGTCTTCTCCCGTTGTTCTTGTTGTTGGTGGTGTATGTGTGTAATGTGTACCATGCAAATTGGTACGCCACCCTCCGTCGTCCGCCTAGCGCAGCAACGGAGGAGACTGTTGAACAAAGGCTGGCAAAGGAAATAAATTATAGATATTCCTTCTGCTATTTTAAATCTTCTTATATGTACAGCCCCCAAAAAGGATATCAGATAAACATGCGAATTTCGCACACTTATCATAGCGCCACGCCGCCGAGAATACTCGTATCCTTTTCTTTTGCGTTTTGTCATCGGTTGGCAAATTTTCATCGTTGTCGTCGTCGCCGTCTTGCCCTCTGACTCGAATCTCGAATCCCGAATCCCCGAGAGAGATTTCCAGAAACTGATAATTCATATGTGGAATTGTGTAGAGAATGTGTTTTCAGCGAAGACGTAAGGATAACCCTCTATGGTGTTAAAGATTCGGGCCTTGAGATGGGATGACACATGCACATGCGGTGGGGTGGTGTTTGTTTAGGCGAAAGGACCTCGTATGGGGCGATGGTTTTTGTTACATATTTCCTTATTATGGAAAAGAATTCAAAGTTCTTTTTTTTTCTGTTTTTATTTTTGTTGCTTCTTCTTACAAAGGATTTAGTTTCTGTAAAATTTATGTTACATTATAGGGGGAACGATGTGATGGGGGTGATTATGATGAGTTTCCTGCGCGCAAGGAAAGCTTATGTTGCGAATTGGCACGGCGATTTATGTGGGAAACGTCAAAGATGTTTGCGGTTCGGGTTAATTTTCAAAGGATATATCATACAAACACACATTATGTGTGCTGGTAATTGCCGTCGTTGATATGGTGGAGAGTGCGTAGATATGAAATGGGTAAATGAAGATAATCTACTAAAAGGAAGATGTAGGGCTAGGAGTTAACCTACTACAGCTGAGATAGAGCCAAGTTTTTTTTTTAATATTTCGAACAAACTTCTATATAAAGGGAGTTTTTTTGTTTAGAGGTATAGAACTTCGAATTGAAATAAAACAAAAGAAAATCGTTTTAATGTCCTTTAATTTGGCTTTATTGGAAGGATAATTTTCTGCCATTAATGTTTAAATATGATTTCGGGCATGTGACCGTCGCGGCTGGTTCGAATACAGCGAGACAACCACATTTTTTCAAGCATTTGGGGCTGTATGTGGTTTGTTGGCGTAGGCGAGCGACTTCACATATCCCCAAAGAAAATAATCCAATTGTGTCAAATCACACGATCTTGGTGGCCAATTGACAGGTCCATTCCGCGAAATTATGCGCTCATCGAATATTTCCTTCAAAAAAATCGATTGTGACGTCCGCTGTGTGGCATGTAGCGCCGTCTTGTTGAAACCACATCTCATTCACATTCACGCCATCCAATTCGGGAACAAAATAGTCGGTTATCATGGCTCTGTTCCGGTCTCCATTAAGGGTAACTGACTCTCCAACATAATTTTGGAAGAAGTATGGCCCAATGACTCCACCAGCCAATAGAGCACACCAAACAGTCAGTTTTTGTGGATGTAATGGCGTTTCAAGAATCTAATGTGGATTCTCTTCACTCTAAATGCGGCAATTTTGCTTGTTGACGTAGCCATTCAACCCAAAAGGAGCCTTATCACTGAACAAAATTTTTCGATGAAAATCAGCATCGATATCAATCTCATTTTCGGCCCATACACCAAAATCACGACGCATTGCATGGTCTCGCGGCATTAATGCTTAAATGGGAAACCAAACTGAACATAAATGACATTAGAGTTGCCAGATTAGACCACAAAATGTAAGTTTTATCTCTATTCGAAAAACCAACGCCTAAAACGAACACCCTTTATTTATTTATTAAGTTTTAAGTTTTACAAAGGACCTTACATTGGGTTAGGTTCAGCGGCGGTAAGAAACTTATATAAGTCTTAACCCTTTCGGTAAAATTTTTTAATAAATTGCACAAATATTTTTTGCTTTCAGTTGTTGTCTTTTTAAAATATCGCAAGGTTGGTGGAAATAGGCAATACCACCCGCGGACCAAAAAACTGACAGGAACTGGATACTGTCTAAAAATCTAACATGGAAGTGACTAAGAAGACAAATGTAGTTACGGTGCAGGGAGTCGGATCCGGCGGCGGAGTATGCGAAGGCAGGCTCAAGGTCATCGAGATACAACGAGTGCAAAATAATCGATAATGATAGTGCTGTAGCCAGAAATGTTACAAGGAAACACCCCAATGAAGGGAATACAATTTTTGACCCGTTTAGGAAGAGCACCCGATTCGCGCGTTCGACAATTAGAGCGACTTCCTTGCGAGACAATACGCGTTCGCACTCAGAACCGACGTCATCGGTAAAAACTGACGCGACAAAAGCGAATATCATTGCTCAAAGATCTAATTGAGTGAGCAAAACACAAATTCTTAGCGGTAATGCAAAAAAAATCTCATGTGACAGTTTCCTCGCAAACGGATATAATCCAGAGCCAAAAAAACACGAGCCGAAATGAGGAAATACCGTCGATCGATAAGAGCAGATCGCCTCTCCGATCTGTTAAAAGAAACAGGAAATAGATGTAAATGCTAAGCGAGATTGAGAAGCAACTATCTAAAGCTCCTACTCCAAAAAACGAAGATAAATTCACCGACGAACAATGGCGGCAACAAAGTTTTAGCTTCGTCTAAGCAAGTTTCAGAGCAGCAGAAGGAAACAAGCAACAAGAGTAAAGGTTGTCAAAAAGAATGAAACCAAATATGCTAAAAAACCAACGCGTACGGATGCGATAGTCATTATAAATCCCGGCGATCTAACGTCTATCACCTTAACAGGTAAATTTAATTTCGAATTCAAACCGGCGACGATCAAAAACGATCGGAAAGCTTATGCGGGAACGCAAACAGCCACAATAAGGGTACCAGTGGAAACAGTAACTAAGCTCCGATAGAAATGTCTACCAGCATAAGATAGAAACACTTAGACTAATACCCGGTCCGTTGTAATACCACAGGGATCAAGTAAAAAGTTCCTTCCTACTCGTTAAATCAATTGATGTTTCTGACGAAGCAAAGACGACGTCTACTGTCAATGTTAGTTAAGTCATTTGGATCCTTGCAGAGAAAGACTCTATGACGAAGCTTATTTTTTGTGGAGAGACCGGGCCATGTATAAAGGAGGTGTGGGATAATTTCGTAGTTTTTTAATTTTAACTTAAAGAATTATAACTTTTTTTTTGCTCATAAAATTACACTATACTACTAATTAACTTTTGCGTGATTAAATTAGGTCTACAAAATATGTTAAGTGGTTTTTGTAGCTAAATCTAATAGTTCTGAAGTTATATCACTTAGAGTAGTTATACCTCGAAATCGGGCATTTTCACTTTAACTGGATATTACTTGCATTTGGATGATAGTAGACCCCACTACCATACTATTTTATTTTCGTCGGATTCCCATTAATTTGATCCTAAAAAAGTTGTTTCAATGCTGATATATTCCGATGAGACTTATACGTAAATATGAGGTGGGGATACTTCAACCTAAAGTAAGCGTATGTAGATTTATGCCGGCCACAGTAAATATTTAAATACACAAGTCAAAAGAAATCATTTATTTATTGATGCTCTTTGACTTGAGGTCAGGTGATCACCTGTAATATTTTAGGGAAGCCGTGGTCATAGTATGATAAAAGCCGGACCAACTAACTTGTCCGGTATGACAAAATATCTATGTCTATGTTGGTAGGCGCCACAACCTTCTGAGAACCCACTTAGTAAAACCTCATTTTTTCTGTCACTGCCTGAGTCTCGATCACTTGATGAACAGAACACTTGGTTACTACACAAGTTAATAATTCCAAGATAGCTATTGAAGAACTCGCAGATATATTTATTTCAATTCTTTTTAGGTTTCTTCAGTCGTCGGACTGGCTGAACATGATGGCTCACATTGGGTGAACATTATGTGGAATGACTCTGAATTGGGCCTCCAGATCGGCTATCTCACACTAAAGGGTATCACCAAGGGTACAAAGGAACATAAGTGTGTGAAAGTAGGCTGTGCGCACTAACCTAATCCAGCCTAGGACTGTTAGTTAGACACTGGCGACAATCTTGGCCTGGTACGAGCCTTTCAGCAGTAACTGTCTGGTAAATTTACTTGCATTGGTTGCATTTACTACCCAAAAGGTAGTTCGGCTTGTGTTGAAAACTTGATACTTCACGGGGACTGAAGGCATTTTTAAAATTGGCTTAATCGCTGGTATTATTGGTTGACCCTTCAATGTCCATTGCATCAAGTAACGGATGTTAATCTTAGAGACGGGTGATTTCTCTGGTGAAACGTCTTAAGTTGTTGGGTTTCTTAGCACTTCTTAGGACTACCGGTGAAAGAAAATCTTTTCGGAAGATCCGCCATCTTAATTATTCATGAGCCGGGCTAGACAGCATCTGCATTCATTTCCCGGAAACATATAAATTTTGTTAAGATGATTTCGTAAGCCACAGTCGCTGCCTGTGAGGAGGCCCACCAGCTTCCTAATGTTCTCCTTACTTAGTAATAAGATTACCTTGTAGGCCTAAGCCCGAAACATTTGCTGAGTGGTTTAGAGTGGTTTAAGGCAGCAGCCCAGTTGACTTTGCAATAGGGTTCTGTTTCTAAGAAACCAGATTCTGATCCAGCCCTAGCTAGCTCGCCTGTAGATTCGTTGCCTGTAATACCTTGCTGCGCTTGGCTTGTTTTCAGTGTTTTTGACGACATTGCTTGTACAGATGCTTGACTGTCTGGAAAGATAAGTATTGTGCCGCCATTAATTTCCTATTTTGAAATTGTATTTGCGTGGATCCCAATATTCTGGATTTCCGTCTGAAATCCCATGGAATACGAATCGAGACTTTGGTGTTGGCTCCAACTCTAGACTTCATTTTTGAACCGTCGGTGTACCAGATCGGACTTATCGGAACAGTCAAGTATTTCCACCAGGAATAGTTTCCCAAAACTGTGCTCATCGCCATTGTAGCCATTGTCAGGATGACTTTTTGTTACGATAATTTACGCGTTAATAACCCATGACGGTCTTTCTTCTAGCCTTACTTTAAGATGCATTACTGAGCTGTTCGTTGTAACTTTTGTAGATTCTCCATGAAGTTCTTCGACATTCGATGATTAAAACTCGTCAGGAGACAAATCTAGGTAGGTATTTTCTCTTGTCGAAAATTTTAGTCCTACTTTTACTAGGTTCAACCGCTTTTGGTTGTTCTCGGTTTTCTCACATCGTTTGTGAATGTTAGGTTACGTTAACTGAAATCCTACGACAAATGCTTGGACTACTGTGTTCCCATAAAATGCCTGCCGTTTAGTTGAACCGATTGTAGAGTCTGACGATGGAGCTCCACGATGGAGCTTGGAGAACGGAACATCAATAAAGGGTGTGTAGGATAGCTCCCACCTTCGTCAAACTTCTGAATGTGGCAAGTAATAACATCTTGTTGTGCCAATGTTCAGCCTACTAAGAGATATCAAGTCCTAAGACTCTTTAAGGTACAGTTATGGACAAATCTAGGCATGTGATTCTACCTGGTCAGCTAAGATTCGTGCTCTCCATTGCAGTTTGTTCTCCAATCTTAGCCACGATTGGTATACTTAAATCAGAGGTAAAGTTGTCGCGAGTTTCTTACAATTCGCAGGAATTTCTCTAAGATAACAGATGTAAATGATAAACTGCTCCGTCTACCGACCGACTTGCTCAAACAAGCTGCTTGACAAAAGTTCGCTCGAAAGTACTTGACTCCACAACATAGAAGTATATTTCACCGCGTACCAATCCATTTAACGTAACCAATACCTTCTCCACTAAAAAAAACAATAACAACTACACCGAACTGGTAAATGGCAATCCATTCAATCAAGCAATTGCATTTTCGCGTATCCAATGACGCATAAATCCTCTCACACCATCGACCGAGGCGATTGCACATTACATGGATCGCGCCCCATCACCGTTTTCAGATAATCATCGATTTAAGCTATCATAAATCATCGGCGAAAAGATCTCATTTATAGATCAGATAATGCACTTTTGTTTACAGAACCGAGCAAGAAATCATTAACCGATCGCACCATGCGATCGGGCGCACCAGACAGGGAGGGGGTCCAGCGGTAAGGGACGAACGAATCAGCTCTTGCTCTTGACCTCCTCTCTTGGGGTCTCGTGTGTCCCACCTCGGGAGTGCATTGGCATTCCCATCACACTGCCCTGAAAGTACAATGGCATTGCGCACTGGCTGTGATATGAGAAACAATCCTTCCTTCCAATCCGTGGTGGAGCATGTTGCACGGCAGAGCCACCATTTTTTGAAGGCTGGCGGGGGTGATCCGCAAAAAAAAACAAAAACAAAAAAGGAAACAACAACCAAAACACCGACTCAC
Organism: Ferdinandea cuprea; assembly: GCA_963576555.1. Taxonomy (NCBI): domain Eukaryota; kingdom Metazoa; phylum Arthropoda; class Insecta; order Diptera; family Syrphidae; genus Ferdinandea; species Ferdinandea cuprea. The sequence continues at coordinate 12,098,647 of OY754959.1, forward strand.
TACATGCAAACCTGCTGAGGGCTCTGCTGCGGCCCTGCCGCATGAAATTGAACACTCTCACTCTGTATCCGCTCCTGCTGATGATGATGATGATGATGAGAATGGTTTGGTGTTTTCAATTTAAAATGCAATTCCCGTGAAAAATTACTTTAGAATCTGTGGGGCGTGGCAGAAGAACTCATCGTTTTGTTTTTCGCCCCGAAGAGCCTCTTTCATTCTCTTGGCCATCGGCTTGAGAGGCACTCATCAGTTAGTGGTTCACTCGATTGGTAGGTTCTTCATCATCATCATCATCGTAGTCGTCGTCTTAGGCGTCGTTGTTTGGTAGTGCCTTTGTGTGAATGTGCTCGTCATTGTCCGTATATGTTGGACCGACGATTGTTACCCAATAGTGTGGTGCAATGCAGCATCACCCTGGAAAAATCAAGTGGAAATGTTATCCTATCTGTGGCAACAATCAGAATTGAATGTGAGAATTGCAATACCCTTGCAGCAGGTCTTCTCGCAGAGCAACAAGGATCATTAAAATGGTGCTTTTCCAGAAGAATAGCCTGTACTCTGTACTCTGCTCTGATTCCTCGACGTTCCCTCTATCATTAGGGATCAAAATTGGAATCGCTTCGTTGAATGGATGTACTTTGGTTGTGTGGCAAAGCATCAGGAGGTATTTTCCTCCTACAGAGATACCTACACTCGGTTGGGTATGTGTTGTTTCCTGTGATGGTGGTGTTTGAAGGCAGCAATTATTATAAATGCCCCGAGTGCGCAGATCAGTCCGACCTTCGTCGGATCACAATTATTGGTTACACGGTTGATGTTGCAGTAACCGATCATAGAGGAGAATGCTTGAGCTGCAAAGGATATATGCAATTATGTCGTTATCACGATTTAGAAAGGTTCACGCAAGCAAAAGATGGTTGGCCATGATGAGCGAGTGCAGTCTTTTTCGATAACAATGGTCAATCAGGAGCGGAAGGGGCAAACGTTTTAGCGTTTCCAATGGACTGTGATGGGGATCGATGTTTGCGACTGCTTTTGCAGGTAACTTCATAAATTATTGCCAACGAAATGGTAGTAATCAGCTTATGACTTTGATATCGATATAGATATTGTGGTGGGATTGCGAAAGTCTGCAGGGGGGGAAGCATCGTTCCAGTGTTATGAGTGCTTGATTTCATTTTTAAAACCATATGAAATTGCATTTAATACCAATTTAAATGTAGAGCTCCTGCGTTTGGAGTAGGACAATACGTATTTTTCAAAGTGTGTATCTCTGATGTGGAATAGTGATGGGCTGGGTCTGTCTGTCGTTGTCTAAAACAAGAAGAGAAAAAGCTGACAAATATTGCGCGCAGAAGTGGTGAAGAAGTTTTTAAAAGAGCAGAAGTCGCATTGACTTACTTAGCCAGCGCTATATTTAGGGCCGTCCTGGTGCTCAAGAAGTAAGCTTATCCTTCTGCGTTAACAACTGAACTGGACCTACCCTCTCAGGTCTTATGTAGAAAGCCTTAACTAAAGTATGAAAGTGGTGTCAAAATTAAAGTCTCAAAAAGAAATATTGTTCCTTTTACCCAGAAATGGAAACATCCTTCCAACCCTTTCACTGACCAACTCGGTATCACACTTTATCATAAACTCACTTGGAATGCATAAACTCACCGAACGCACTTTAAATAAAGCAACTGCTTTGTTATGGCATTTTTCAAACTCTTTGGTAAAAAGTTGGTAATGCCTCCGAAAACTATACCCTGAACCCACCTAACCATCGTCTTACCGAATATTACGTACTATTCACTAATGGTGGGGAGAAATAAACCAATTATCTGCCTAAAAATCACTTCAAAGATTACAAAGCCCAACATGCATTGCAATCACGGATGCCATGCGCTCCTGTCCATCTCCTGCTTTGGAGGAACTCCTTAACCTCCACCTAAAACTTTAAATATTCAAGTCTTTTTAATACTACTTGCCCTTCGATTCAATTTGCCGACCTCATGCCCATAGAGGTCAACTTCCATCGACAATGCAACACAACCATTCCGGACCGTTTAGTGTTGGACACCAAAGGCCTTCGGCTAAAACAGTCTCACTCATTCTGGTATAGCTGGTACGGACAGCTCAAAAACGCCAAGGGGTATAGGAGTAGGCATTTATGGACCCAACACAACATCGATATTTCAAGCAGAAGTCGATTCCATCGAACCATGCGCAGAGAATGCTAAAGGTGTTATCTGAGAAGATCAAATATATACATACATTTTCTGAGCAAGTCAAGCTGCGCTTAAAACTCTTAACTCCTACAAGTTAATCTCTCTCAACTCGTTTGGAACTGCCTTATCACCAAAAAACCACTCAGAGTGACTTTCTACTGGGCTCCAGAATACAGAGGAATCCTTGGTAATGAAGCAGCTGATGAGCTCTGCATTCCATTTCATTGAGCCAGAGCCCTTCTGTGGACCAGAGCCCTGGGCTCCATAATACAGAGGAATCCTTGGTAATGAAGCTGCTGATGAGCTAGGCTCTGCATTCCATTTCATTGAGCCAGAGCCCCTCTATGGACCAGAGCCCTGGGCTCCAGAATACAGATGAATCCTTGGTAATGAAGCTGCTGATGAGCTAGCACGAAAAGGCTCTGCATTCCATTACCAGTAAAACTATATTTAAGCTCAACGCATGGAAGCATCAAATTGAACTACAACCAAGGATTGTGATGGCTTCGCATAGCCACAAAAAACGTGCTTTCAAATCCTTTCTCTGAGCAAAGGTGACTCAAAGATCTTAACTGATTTCCTCACAGGCCACTGCTCCCTGAACTATCATCTTAAAAAAAAATGTAAAAGCTCCTAAGACCTGTGCAGACTCGGCCCAGAATAGCCAGAAATGGCAGAACATATCGTGGGCCCTGCAATCAGCCGCTGCAATAAAGGACTAAGCGAATCTCTGGACATTGCCAAATTATGGCTTCAACAAGCTTAAGGTTCATCCGGGAAAACCACTCCCCGATAACCCTATCGGGGAACAAAAAAGATCTTTCTAGGTTGTAGGGCATATCATCCCCAACTCCTTAAAAGATTAAAGAAGTCACATGATAGCGAACTCCTTGCCAAAATCCCGTGCTTGTTTGGAATCGTTCAGTTGAGCTACTGCCAACTGCAAATTGAGCTGCGTGTTTTGTAGCGTCCAAAACTCGCCCACCTACATATAGAGGTAATGACAAGATGGTGCGACTCGATCTAAAATCTATTAGTCTTCTCCATTATTTGTCTGATTGTTAAAATTGGGTCTAACGTCGATTCGCCGGCCCGGCCCCCGAACAGCTTCAACCGTTAATTCAGTAATTTCAAAAGAATATAAAGATATACTTCGATAGTTCTGGCAACAATATAGGATCGCTTTTCTTTTAGATGATCAATCAAATAGCCATCAGTCATGGTTTCTTCCACCCATGGTGATTTGGAACATGCAACTAAAACAGCATTATGATACTTATCGAGTTAACGATCAATGTCAGCGGACTTGTTGTTTTAAAGAGTTTTTCTCCTGCCTTACCATTCTCTCGAGATGGTTCCAACACCTCTACAATTCTCTACATCACTATTTCGAACTAGGAAATAGGTTGTATATGGTCTTGCAAAATCTGTATTGCAAGTTAGCTATACCGTGTATTTCAGTTACTGTAGAATTTGTCCGCACCATCAACATCACGGACTCGAAACCATCCTACAACCAAGCCACCTGGTTCCTTTAGTTTTAGTTATACTAAATCTGGCCTCATTTTCGTTATTAATTTTCGCACTGTTTGCTTTCGAACTAATTTCTCAAACTCATAATACCTACCATATTTTGGAATCGGCTCCAAATTTTGCGGAACATCGTATTGCCGACTAAACCGATGGATCCAAAACTGATGAAGGGGTTGGTGGTGGGGATTTCTCTCACAGACTAAATCTTAGTCTCTCGTTTCGTCTACCCAATCAATGCAGTGTGTTTCAGGCGGAAGTCATGGCGATTAAAGAAGCCGTATCTTGGCTGAACAGAAACGTGATATTCACTATCCAAATTTGCTCTGACAGCCAAGCGGCCTTAAAATGGCTACACTTAGTTTCTCTAAACTATATAGTGGTCCTAGAATGCCGATTCTCTCTTAAGGAGATGTCGAAGCAATTCAACATTCACATCTGCTGGGTGCCGGGGCAGAGAAATATTCTAGGAAACCGCAAGGTCGACGAATGGAACCGCACTGGCTGATATTTCACCTATTAAAGGATACTTAGGCTTTCCAATTTCCACATGCAAAGTAATGCTAAACTCTAAAGCTTTTCAGGAAACTACAGTTAGGTGGACAAGTGGTTTCAGCTCTAAGTGTTTAATCTCTCTAAAAAGACTGCACGTTGTGAAGCAATAGGTGTCATTACTGGACACTGTCTTATAGGCACGCAACTGGGCTTGGCACGTACTCAAATTACTTTTGCAGAAGTCTTCCTTGGACGAGGAGGAAGAGGATACAATCGCACACCTTTTTCGTACTATCTCCCAGAAACGGAAGGTCCACCTAGGTGCCTTCTTTCATGATCTGTCTTAGGCTACATCCAGAGCCCCAAATTGTTTAACGAGTAGTAAAACTTTAGATAAACGTGGTATCACTTTGGCCGACTCACTTGGCCTCACCGACTGCCACTTCAACCTAACCTCGTATCGCTGCCACAGAAATCTATATCCCACAAAAAACATAAATGTTTAAAAGTGAATTCGTTGATTAATATTCATCCATCGCAGACATGATAGCATCCATTGGATTGGCGTGTACATTTTTTTTATTTGTAGTTTATGTGATTTTTAAATTTAAGTTCACTGTCCAGTATTATACCGAGGTATTTTATTTCACGAACCTGTTCAATAACTTCTCCATTTATATTTAAACCTAGGTTAATTTCACTATTAAACAACATGCATTTTGTTTTGGTAATGTTAAGTTTAAGATTGTTCATTTCCAACCATTTACGCAGATTTTTTAAGTCATACTCGAGATTATTTAAAAGCACACTTATATCTTTTCCACTCACAAATAATAGGGCATCATCTGCAAACAACGAAATGTTGCAGTATTTTAGTATGTTACCATTTATGTACAACAAAAACAACAATTGGCCAAATATAGTGCCCTGCGGTACACCAAAAGTCGTAACTGTTACTGATGATAGTGCACTACCTATTTTGGTCCTTTGTGTTCTATTTTCTATGTATGATTTAAACCACAGCAGTTCCTTATCCTTAACACCATATATATTATTAAAATGACACTTTTGTCACGGTGACACTTTACAAATCCCCGGTGTACAATGTGCACCCACGATATCAATAAAATCACTTTGACTACTTATTATTTTTCGATTTTTATTCACCGCAATTAAACACGTCTGATCCCTTTGATTATTCACAAGATATATACATATATATATAACACATGTGTATAGAGCCCTAATTTTCACAATTTTAAAAAAATGCCAGCTATTAAAATGTACCTAAATACTACTTGTGAAATTTTTTAATAATTACAATACAAACTTGGCGTTCTTTTTTAGATCTCAGTACTTTTTGTGGCTGACTTGTAAGGCAAAACGATTTTTGTATAGAACTTGGCTATTCTTTAACATTTATGTTTTTGGTGGGATTTCAATACTTTTTGCAAAGATTTTTCCATGCATGGAAATTTTGTAAAATTTTAAAATTGTAGGGATTTCGACCGCACGTAAACGCCCTCTTTCGAGGAAAATACAATTTGTTTTATAACTTTCCTTGTTTGCCTTTAAAAGAATTACCGACATTATAGCACATGTATAACTACGGAATTAGTACGATATAAGGGCGGTTGCCACGCCTCTTTTGTGGAATATACACAAAGTTTGTCTCTGTTCCTCAAATCATTCCTCCAAGTATAATTTCATAGCTCTAAGTCGTTTGGATGCAAAGTTAAAGAAAAGAGGCGGCTAGCACGCCCCCTAAATGGAAAATAAACAATATTTTATTTTTTCCTGTGTTTGTTCTTAAAATCCAATCCTTATGTAAAAAATAATAATTATAGTTCTTTTGGGGGTTGCGTTTAGAAATGAGATGAAGTGAAGTGATGGATGAAAAATCACGAACATTTTTCCATGTGGTTTCTCCGCAAACCCTCTTACTGTGCCAAATTTCAAGGTTCTACGATGGCTGGAAGTGCTCCATAGTTTTGATGATCTGTCAGTGGGACACAGGAACCGCTAATAATACACCTAATAAATTTGGTAAGGAGCCTTCTGCTGTGCGTCCTAATAAATCCTGAACACTTTATGTCTCTAGCTTTCTTGTAAGCGGAGTTAGAGGGGGGTCCAAATGGCCTGAGTTGGTTCGGGGTAAATAAGGGTTGCTAAAGAACACTACAGTGCCCCTTGATTAGCCTTCTTAGCCACGGTTTTCATAGAAGATCGCTATCTTGGAAAAACAAGTTTTCCACACTACAAAAATACATTCTAAAGACAATGCCATCGCAGATGCCAACGGCGTTGGTCTTAATGAATGAAAGCAGCGTGCTAGAAATCACAGAGGATAGAGTGTCTCAGGTAGCGACTCCTCACGGGTCGGGAGCCCGAAAAGTACGTAAGTAAAAGAAGGGTTCCCACCGACAACCTCTAACTTGATCGTAACGGGTGATCCAAGTAGAGATACTTTTTTCAATATCCTTTTTTGACAGATCACGTGTGAGTCGTGTCATGCTGTCATGTTATTTTTGTTTAGTATTGTTTGGCAATTCATAGTGGAAAGACTTACGCGTGAACAACGTTTACAAATTGTTCAACTTTATTATGAAAATTCACGTTCTGTGAGGAATGTGTTTCGTGCACTTCGCTCAACTTATGGTCAGCGTACTATTCGCAACACCATCACCCATTTTGAGACTCAGCATTCATTATTGGATAATATTCGACCGAATAGACCACGTCCAGCACGCTGTGAAGAAAATATAGCGGCCGTAGCTGAGAGTGTACACGAAGACCGTAGAGAGTCGATTCGGCACCGTTCGCAGCAACTCGGACTGACGTATGGAACGACTTGGCGCATTTTACGTCAAGATCTTAAATTGAAAGCGTTGAAAAGTTCCAAGAAGATCCGACGTTTTCGAGGCAAATTTTGTTTAGCGATGAGGCCCATTTCTGGCTCAATGGGTATGTAAACAAACAAAATTGCCGCATTTGGGACGAAGAGCAACCTGAAGAGATTGAAGAACTGCCACTTCATCCAGAAAAAACAACGGTTTGGTGTGGTTTGTGGGCCGGTGGAATCATCGGTCCATATTTCTTTAAAAATTATGCCGGTGCGAACGTAACCGTCAATGGCGACCGTTATCGTGCCATGATAACCGACTATTTGATGCCGGAAATTGAAGCTCGTGATCTCGGCGACATTTGGTTTCCCACACATCGCATCAATCAATGGACTTATTGAGAGAACATTTCGGTGAGCACTCGTTGGATTTCACGTTTTGGGCCGGTCGATTGGCCACCAAGATCGTGTGATATCACACCGTTAGACTTTTTCCTGTGGGGATATGTAAAGTCAAAAGCTTATGCCGACAAACCCGCTTCGATTCAGGCCTTGGAGGAAAACATCACGCGTGTCATTCGCCAGTTATCAGTCGAAATGCTCGAACGAGTGATCGAAAATTGAACTCAACGGATGGACCATCTGCGACGTAGCAACGGCCAACATTTGATAGACATAATCTTCAAAAAAATAAATGCCAAAGAATGTTCTTTCAAATGATAATAAACATTCTCCATTAAATTTGAATTTTCTGTGAATTTTCCCCCTTTAAAAAAGTAGGGAACCTCGAAATGGATCACCCTTTATTTTACAGGATTTATAGATAATAATAATTTCTTCTTTTTTCAAGCGCAGAGCTAAATAAAGGCCTTTAGCTTCTTGGTGGAAGAGACTAAGGTCGGCAAACTTGAAGACACACCACCTTATCCAAGTAAACGACCAAAATTAAACACAAAATGTCATTTTTTTTTTAAGTTCATACTTTGACTAATGAGTAAATTGTGCTTTCAACCGTTCAAAGCTAGACAAGAATCAACCTAAAAATCACTCATTATAGCCCAAAAGCGACCCAGCCACACCTGTGGCAAACCACACACTCTCATTACCTACAAAATCCATGAAAAAAAAAAAAAAAAAAAAACAAAACCAAACTCCCTGCATTCTTCGTTCCGCACTCCAAATGTATACATTTTTTTTTTTTTAAGATGAACATTCATTCGAAACGAAGAAGAGATAACTCGTGTGATTAATTACCCCTAATGCTATTATTATGCAAAACCCATAGTATCATGGGTACCAGCAGCACCCAATTTGCTTTCATTGCTTCCATTTGTGCTTATTTACCGAGGAATTACAACAATTTCTCATCATAGCAGCTATAGTTGGCTGCCTTTGCTTCGTCAAGGATTAAGACCCAAATGTGATTAAATGGAAAATAGAAAAAGGATATGGGGGGGGGAGGTAGAAAAAGAACCAACTCTGTGCTGCATCCTTTCTACATCTAATTCCGGAATTGACTCATGACCTAATCGCAGACGCCACCTCGCTGTGTTTTACGTTTACCATGATACCGATACCACATGCAATTCTTTGTGCGCTATGAAATCCCAAAACACAGCAAAAGCAAAAAAAAAACCAAAAAAAAAAAAAATTGAAATAGAAATAGAAAGGACATTGCGAGAAGGAAGAATATAGAACCTTATCTGGTTAAACACGACACAAACCCCACCCTCTAGACGACTTTCCGTGTGACTGCATGATAAATGACAGCGAAACATTGAACGTCCTTTTGTTGAATGAATTCCTAATAAGTTGATAACGCAACAAGGATGCCACCGGTTACCATTACTGCCACTATATAGACGGTAGTCGGTCACAGGGGGTTGGTTGTTGGAACACCTCGTTTCTTCTATTTTTTTTGTGTCCCGTGTTTGATGGAAAAAGTATGCCAGGACAGAGTCAAAGTGAAATTTTCACAAATAGTTGCAATCGCAATGTCTTTTCCCATTTTTACTGTGGGGGGTGGTTCGTTTTCGTCGGTTCAGAGTGGTTGAGCAAGAAAGGACCTAAGTAGCTAAAGTGCGACAGCTATTCCTTTAGTTTCCATTTACCAAAGTGTTCCAACCAACTATACGATACGGTCGGTGGTGGAATGTCCCTTGCCCAGGGATCATGGGCATATCTGGTGGGAATCCCTCCTCAGCTCAGATGTGGTGTTGGTGGCAGTGTGAGCGAACCGAATGATTAATGACTCCTGGACAAATGGAAATTGTTTGAATTGCATTAAAGTATTTAAAAGGGTTCTACGCTCTCGTTTTGTCGTCGTCGTCGTCGTCATTGTCGTTTGGGCGGTCGAGCGTCGCTCGGCTATAATACGATTGGGGTTAATGTTGCAAATGGAAATACAAGAATACATTTCCTTGTTATTGTTGACTCCGTTCCCTCGCAGGATCCGCATCAAATGAAAAACATTTTTAGATTCTGTGTGTGTGTGTTTTTTTTTTTTAAACGAAACTACACTATTTGGCATCGGATCTTGTAAGGAACACGAAAGATAGAGGTTATAAGTCCACGGGATATGATACAACCCGGAAGACTGGGTACATATTTAGATTTGGTGGTGGGTAATGCATCTGAGATTGTGTCAATTTTGAATTATGTCCACATGGCTTAATTTGTTTCGAGGAATGATGAATTGTGTTGTGATGCTTGGAAATTAACCCTTACTTGTTTTAGTTTTATATCTGATTTATTTCTTTTATTTTATTTCTTGAAGAGTGGAACAATTAAGTTGGCTTTGGTGGGTCCCAGGGGCACTCCTATAGAGGTGGAGATTGTACTGGAGAATTCAATGAGTCGATTAAGAATGATAAAGTTGTTTCAATTGATTCAAGAGATGCTATCATCCTTAGTTACCTTAACCCTCTAGTTCCCAAGCGGGCCTTTAGACCGCTAGCACCTACACACGAAGAAATAAGTAAACGTACGGGTGTATTTTTTAGAGGTATAGAACTTCGAATTGAAATTAAACACAAGAAAATCAATTTGGCTTTATTGGAAGGATAATTTTATGCCATTAATATTTGAATATGGTTTCGGGCATGTGGCCGCCGCGGCTTGTTCGAATAAAGACAAGTCTGGAGCTCCAATTTTCAACCCCTTTTTCAAGCATTTGGGACTGTATGTCAGCAATAACGCCACGAATGTTGGCTTCCAAGTCCCCTAAGTCATCGAATGTTTCCTTAAATAAATCGATTGTGACGTGCGCTGTGTGGCATGTAGCGCCGTCTTGTTGGAACCACATCTCATTCATGCCATCCGATTCGGGAACAAAATAGTCGGTTATCATGGCTCTATACCGGTCTCCACTAACGGTAACTGAATCTCCAGCATCATTTCATCACTGCTCATCACTGAACAAAATTTTGCGGTAAGCTTCGCCAACTGAACCTTAATTTTGAAATAAATTTGCACGATTTGCAAGCGTTGTTCATTTGTCAACCTGTTCATGATGAAATGGCAAACCGAACTGAACATAAATGACATAAGAGTTGCCAGATTAGACCACAAAATGTAAGTTTTATTTCTATTCGAAAAACCAACCTCTAAAAAAATACCCTTTATAAACCAAATGTATTTTTTTTTGGGTTTCCAGGGCTGTAACGTCCTCAAACGCACGCCTACTAATTTTTCCACTTTTCTATCATTTGATTCGAGTTTCTCTCTTCAACATTGGGCTCCACTATTCTTTTGAGCCTAAACAAAAATTTGGGAAAAAAGAGAAGAAGGATCGTAACGAACTAATTCCTTTGAATTAGTACATAACAAAGTAAAACCCTAGACTGTTTGCTTTTCCAGTTGTCAGTACTAACATTTTTGTAAAGATTTAAGTTTGTAAAGAATTTTTATTGGAAAAGTAAAATTAGCTAGCACCGACGTTGAGGAGTCCCGACTTTGCTGCGTTGTCTCCTCTGATGGAGTTGACTTAAAAACTGAATGAGCTGCCAGCCATCCATCTTAGCCGGTGATTTCACAACTCTTTGACTTGATCGACGTCGTCTTGAGGCCTGACTACATTTTTAAATCGTCTTCTCCATGGAGTATGAGGCTACCCAGCAACTGGACAATCTTCCCCAGAAACGATCTATGGAATCTAGGCACCATAGTCGATGTGACAAATATTTTTCTGGAATTCTTTAAGTACACGGTTTATCAATGGAGTCACTTCCCGGAAAGTTACAACCCGGTTATATCCCGGTATAATCCTGCATATAATCCCAGTGCTTGTTCGATAGGAGGCTTTACTTCTTGGCCCAACAAAATCAGCTAATTAATACTTCATAGACTATCTTCAATAATGTCCTTTTGCGATTTAAATTTGAACTAGAATATGACCGTCCTTACCTGATATTGGAGGAACTGTACAGGGAAATCAAATTTCTTTTCATCAGGTTGACTAGCTCATTTTCCGGATAGCGAATGCCATCCCCGTTTAGCAGGCTGTAGTACACGGACTGCGAATCTACTGTCAGTTATTGCATATAAAAAACTGAAAAATTCTCCAAGCTCAGCAAGCAAAACGAGCTGCTTTTATAAAGGGTGATTTTTTAAGAGGTTTAGAACTTTTTTTAAAAAAAAAAACACAAAAAATTCGAAAAAATGAATGAAATATTTATTTGAATCGATAGTTTGAACCTTGCAATTTAATGTTTAAAGATAATTTCATGCAAATGTTGGCCGCGGCTGCGTCTCAGGTAGCCCATCCCCTGAGTCCAATTTTGGCATACTCTTTCACACATATCGGCCGGTATCTCACGAATGAATGCATGGATGTTGGCTTCCAGTGCGTCAATCGAAGCGGGCTTGTCCCTATACACATTAGCCTTGGCATACCCCCACAAAAAATAATCTAATGGTGTCAAATCGCACGATCTAGGCGGCCAATTGACCGGCCCGAAACGTGAAATTAACTGTTCACCAAACTCGCCTTGCAATTGCGCCATTGTTTCGCGTGCTGTGTGGCATGTGGCGCCGTCTTGTTGAAACCACATATCATGCAAGTCAAGAACTTCCATTTCGGGCAAAAAAAAGTTTGTTATCATCGCTCGGTAGCGTTCACCATTGACAGTAACGCTGCGATTCGCATCATCTTTGAAGAAATATGGCCCAATAATGCCGCCGGCCCATAAACCGCACCAAACAGTGGCTTTTTCGGGATGCATTGGTAGCTGTTGCAATGCTTCTGGCTGATCTTCATTCCAAATGCGGCAATTTTGCTTATTTACGTACCCATTCAACCAAAAATGAGCCTCATCGCTGAACACAATTTTTCGATAAAAAAGCGGATCCTCGGCCAGCTTTCCAAGAGCCCATTCACCAAAAATTCGGCGTTGTGGTAGGTCGGCTGGCTTTAGTTCTTGCACCAGCTGTATCTTAAAAGGCTTTACGCCCAAATCCTTCCGCAAAATTTTCCACGTAGTGCTGTAACAAAGGCCTAACTGCTGGGAACGGCGCCGAATCGACATTTCGCGGTCTTCTGTCACACTAGCTGATACGGCCGCAATATTTTCTTCAATACGCACAGTACGTAAACGTGTTGGTGGTTTAATGTCCAACAAAGTAAATTTGGTGCGAAATTTGGTCACAATCTTCCGAATAGACTGCTCAGAAGGTCGAGAATGCCGATCATAAAATGGAAGCAGCGCGCGATGAACATTTCGAACCGAGCACGAATTTTGATAGTAAAATTCAATAATTTGCAAGCGTTGTTCATTTGTAAGACGATCCATGGTTAAATTGCAAACCAAACTGAAGCTGTTTGACAGTGACACAAGGTACTAAACACACGTCAGCTGTCAAAACCAGTGTTGCCAAAACCAAACCAGCTAAAAAATCACCCTTTATAAAAACCTTCTAGGTCTAGTAGATCCTCAGATATCTATCGTAAAATGGTTCGCTGTTCCATAATTCTCTCTTCTATAGAGACAATCTCTTGTTTGTCTTCTTTCATTTTGGCTACTCTTGGCTTGTAACACCGTTCATCTGTCCATGTCGATTGTTAAAGATGAGTTTTGATGTTATTCAGATCTCTTCCGGTCTTTCATGACATGTTTTCCATCTTTCCTCACTTCCTTATAAGCCCTTATCTGTGCAATAAGCTACGACAACCGTACCTTCTTCATGTCGTCCTTAAAAGAAATTAACACAGCCAACTAACATTGGCATCAAGTAGGTGAACGTATTTGTCCATTTGACAGTTGTTAAACATTGATTTCACTGACCCACATTGTATAGTACCTACCCAACTCGTACTATATGGACCATACGTCCAATTCCAGTTACAATTTCCAATGATACCTACCCAATCCATACCGCAGCACAGCTCGTCGTTTAAGAGCGTTTCAATCAGACTTTCCAATCTACATGACAAAACATCGACATCTTCGAAATATTCACGTTCCATATTCGGCATTCCGACCGTACCGCTAGCAGCTAGCTACAAACAGCTGATCGCAACGATATCATAACAAATTTGTCACACTTGTCATTTGTGGCAGTGTTTTTCTGTCTTCTGCTCCACCTTAATCTCGGTGGTTGGTGTGCTCCCTGAACCTGAACTGCACTCCCGAAATGGCATCCGTCGTTTCATCGCGCAGCACAGTATGGTATGCCCGCGATGCCAGATAACAATCCTATGCATCCCAAAACTATATGGCCATGCGGAGTGTGTTCGCCCAATCTGGCCCAGCGATCTGTCGTCGATCGTCTAGTCGTCGATTTTTGCATTAAACGTCAGCTCGAATGCGATCGATGTGCTTCGATAGCGTGATCGCGTAGCCACAACGTGCCACATGACAATTCAACCGCAACAGCGATATTTGCAATTCACATGCGTAGCGCACCTCATCGGGCGCACCACCACCACCACCACCACCATCACCGTTCGTTCAATTCGTTCTTTGCCAATATAGACGGGCCCCAGGCGATATTTAATTGTCCGCTCGCTAATCGTCGCGCTCAATCGGAATTTCAATTATTTATCTCGAATCCGACATCAATTTTGAGGAACGATTCAAGTAGATCGACTGCCTGTCTCGTCTATTAGATGCGCGCGACTACGGACTAGAAACGAAGTAGGTATTCGCGAGAAAAAAGTAACAGCGAGACGCGATCGGGGCTTCGTCTCCGTGTCCGTGTCGTTGTCGTTGTTGTTGTTGCTGTTGTTGTGTTGTCGCGCAGTCGTCATCGTTGTAGATGTCTCCGTCGTGTTTTCGAATTGGCCATTAATTACTCCGTGGTACTCGCGCGTCACATGCGGACGACTCCAATTCGAAGAGAGGAATAGTAAACAGGCACTGCACAACTTTTGGATGGGGTTCAATGTGACGAGCGACGACGACGAAACGATCAGTTGTGCATGGCGCGCGAATATTTGCAGGCGATCATTAAACGAGCGTTTTGTATAAATTATGCTAATGATCCTTCAATTGATTTGTAATAAAAATGCATTCGCAAAGATAAATATCCATGGAGCACGCACTTTGATACCACCATCGCGCAGAGTGAGAGCACCTATAGATACGCCACTACCACTATACCTATGGGGGATTAGGTGATCTTAAATGGGGAAAAGCTTACAAACACCATGGAGTAGGTATCTTGGCCGGAGAATATTGAAGTAGTGCACACAGTTTGAGACTCGATGTGCAATCAATGAATTCGGCGGAGATTTAGTTCGCGGATCTAGAGTGATGAAGGATGTAGATTTCAGATGGAAGCTGCACCAACGCTTTTAATATTCGACAAATTTAATTACTTCTTATGGAAAGCCTTACAGAGGTTACTAGGTTAGGATATTCAACTGTTTGTAATTCAGTTTGTCTTACTTAAAAGTCAACTCTCCGGTTAGCTGAATGCGACGTTGATTTTAATAACTCCGTTGATTCAGTGTATGGAACTAATGACTTTTTTTAATGAATTGGCAAGGCTTAGGAATGCTTATCATTACAAAATCCTTATGGGAAAGAGTTTGTGTTCAAATGTGGCAACCTCAGTAGTCTTTGAAATTCTAGACGGATTCCCGAACGGATAGGTTTTCTGCGGGACTTTGATCATACTAAGCGACGGCAACTCTTTTGCGAGGTGCCTTTATGCCACTACAGGAATATTTTCAGATTGGACATTATTGTACCTTATAAATGGCTGAAGGCTTCACCATAAGTACATATGATCCTGCTGGCTGGAGACGCTTGTTGCTTAAGGCCCAGGTCCACCCCAGGCTGTAGCGCCACCTTAAGTAAGTAAGTACTTATTGCTCCCACTACCTTGCCATAAATGTGCAGCCGTCAATTTTCAAACATCGAATCGGTTCTACGGAGATTCATCGCGCTTTTAAGAGTTTTAGAAGTCATGCAAACAAATTGTAGACTTTCGATTGTGACTTGATATTTTGAAGGAAAAAAGCTTTGTTTTAATATTTTAGATTCATGAAAGAGACTTTGATGAATTCAATAGCAGTCACTAATTAATTATTTAAAATCTTTGAAGTCAAAGACTACATTCAATATGTTGAAGCCTTTTGAAATTAGTCAGAACGTCCAACAAAACTAGCTTTAGAACACACGATGCAACGAAGATTCAATCCCCAGAAATTACTTTTTTACAAGCTCTACAAATATGGAGTCTCATCAAGGATTGTAAAGGATGTTTTTTTTAGAGATAAAACTCTCATTTTGTGGTCTAATCTGGCAACTCTAGTGTCATTTATGTTCAGTTTGGTTTGCCATTTCATCATGAACAGGTTGACAAATGAACAACCCTTGCAAATCGTGCAAATTTATTTAGAAAATAATGGTTCGTTTCATCGCAAAGTTTTGTTCAGTGATGAGTCTCATTTTGGGTTGAATGGCTACGTCAACGAGCGAAATTGCCGCATTTGGAGTGAAGAGAATCCACATGAGACCCCTGAAACGCCATTACATCCACAACAACTGACTGTTTGGTGTGCTTTATGGGCTGGTGGAGTCATTGGGCCATACTTCTTCCGAAATGATGCTGGAGAGTTACCGTTGATGGAGACCGGTATAGAGGCCATGATAACCGACTATTTTGTTCCCGAATTGGATGGCATGAACGTGGATGAGATGTGGTACCAACAAGACGGCGCTACATCCCACACAGCGCACGTCACAATCGATTTATTGAAGGAAACATTCGATGAGCGCATAATTTCGCGGAATGGACCTGTCAATTGGCCACCAAGATCGTGTGATTTGACACCATTGGATTATTTTCTTTGGGGATATTTGAAGTCGCTCGCCCACGCCAACAGACCAGAAACGTTAGGGGACTTGGAAGCCAACATTCGTGGCGTTATTGCCGACATACAGCCCCAAATGCTTGAAAAAGTGGTTGAAAATTGGACCTCTAGACTTGCCTTTATTCGAACCAGCCATGCCTGAAATCATATTTAAACATTAGTATCCTTCTAATAAAGCCAAATTGATGGACATTGAAACGATTTTCTTGTGTTTTATTTCAATTCAAAGTTCTATACCTCTAAAAAAAATCACCCTTTATCTGTAATTTAGAGAAATTTGCAAAAAAATTGTTGCGCGAATATGGGACAGGAAATTTCAATCAGAATAGTTTGGTACGTCGATCGGCGTTCAACAAGAATGTATACTAAGTACCCTTACATCAATGACATAGCAGATTCGGGGAAGGGTGGTATCGTAATGAGAGGAAGCAATATTCCAGGACTGATGTTCGCAGATGGTAAAGTCTTCTTAGCTGAAACTATTGACCGGATGCAGCTGATGATAAACAGGCTCCAGCTCTATTGCAAGACAGGGAACCTAACGGTTAGTCTTTCTTAGTCAAAAATGATGATATTTAGAAACGGCGGTGGGAGATACTCTTGAAGGGAAAAGTGGAAGAGTCAATAGAAATAGTTAAAGTAGTATAAATATCTGGGAGTCTTAATTGCTTCTAACATAAATCTTGCATATTCAATCAAAATTAGCGGAAGCCTTGTTCAGAACACTTTGTATTAAATTCTGGCGCTCAGTCGAGTTTTGCAAATTTCTTTATCAATGTGACTATAAATGTCATGTTGCCAGACCTTAAACTAGCGACAATAGCCTGAAATTTGAGATTTATAGCTCCAATTCTATGTTGCAAGAGCTTGGACCAGCGTTAATGGCTTGAAATTTGGGACTTATAACTCGAATTCAATGTGCATAGAAATTACAATCTAACAGGATTGAGGCAAAAATATTGAAAAAATTTTCAATTCTATCTGAAAATGGTAGACCTACCGACACTTTTTGAGGTCGAACCGGCGAGCTCTACAGATCGACCGATAAGGATGCACTAAGTATGTGCAAATAATGATTTCCCTATCCTGGTCATAACCTTGCAGGAAATAGGAAATACAAAAAAGTTAAGGTGCCATGATATGAGGTTAAAATTCGCACTGCGTAAGACCAAATTTAAACAGTTAGCTTCAGTTTTCTTTGACAAGGTAAGCCCTATTTCGTGACACCACATAAAATACGGCGCGAGAAACGTTAAATTTTACATAAGTTCCCAAGCTGATAGTGAATTCTTTCTCATGAGATGTCATCGAGCTTTATTCAGCTCACTCCCTAAAGAATTTCTGCAATGCTTAGTTCGCATTCATAAAATTGACACTTGTCAAACTAATAACATCTACTTTCGTGTAAATATAGAAAATCCTTCATTCATTGTACATTGCCCTATATTACGAACCGTGTGTGTGCGCAGGATGAACAATTGTGGAGTAGAGCCTTCCTTTCAGCCATCAAAGAGTGCTTCTTCATCAGACCTAGGCTTAAACACCTTTCCATTCACATAAATATCTGCAACAGGCTAATATACTAAAATTCTGAAATTTTT
Organism: Ferdinandea cuprea; assembly: GCA_963576555.1. NCBI lineage: Eukaryota > Metazoa > Arthropoda > Insecta > Diptera > Syrphidae > Ferdinandea > Ferdinandea cuprea. Next base: position 12,116,644 of record OY754959.1, read on the forward strand.
CGACCCCGCTTATGATAAGCCCAACAAAGCAGATAATCGAGCGCAGCAATAAAGAGCAAAATACTTAAGACGCTTCTTTGGTGCACATCGACTTTGATTGGGAACTCTTCGGTAACCCCAGAGAAGCATCTTACTCTTTGCTTGGCTTCATTATACATTTCCGTTATCATTTGTTCGTGGGTTTAATGAGTTCTACGTTGTCTTAGCGCCACACTATATTAGAACTCATGGTTGACTTCCAAATGCTTTTTCAAATTTTTCCATATATACTTTGGATTGCATCTGTGGTCAATTTACCAGCGAAAATATCGCACTGGTCATTAGATAGCACTGGTGGCAATCAGCCGACTAATATGGTTCATGGTATCTGACATCAGCTTGATAGAAAAGCAGTACCCTTATTCCAACGGAAAAGGATAAATTTTTCTAAACTGAACTTATTGGGCTTTGGATCGCCTCTCATAAGTTTGGAGATAAGAATCATAAGCCATCTGGACCCGATATCTTTCATTTTCTTCCAGAATCTTCCGGCTTCCGGCTCTTTCCGATTTTTGATCGCTTTTCCAACATTTTCGGCTTAAATGTTGGTTAACTCCTGGAAAATATAGCCAGTAAAGCTGTTCGCTCAAATTTCCGTCACAGTAATGCCGGCACCTGTGTAGCATTTTGTAACTTGGTTCATATCAAACGTATCTTAACAGGCTCTCCATACAGATTACTTGAATTTGGACGCACTTCCGGATTTGGCAAGACTCTTGCAACGTCTGTATTCCAACTCAAGGCAAGCTCTAATGCACTTTGACTTAACTTAAATGCCGTTTTCTTTTCGCATATCACTGCCTTAGCTTCGACCGGCCATCACCATATTGGTAGAGCCTTTCTAAGCTCCGAGCAGTTATTAAAGTCTGTATATAAGTAATATCGGACTAGAAACAATTGACCAAGTTCCTTCCATAACTTGTTCGATGATAGTTAATTCTAAAGAGAGGTATCGATCGAAGATTGTTGGGGTAAGTGTAGAGGGATAGAATTCTGATGTCCCCGGATAGAAGCTGTTGTATAAAGAGAATATCAGCAACTCGGAGACGTTGGTCAAGAGATTGCATATCAAGGAGACGGCCATGACAGGTTGTACCAATCAGTCGAGGGTAGCCCGCGGAGAGCAAATCAGAGGAATCTACGTTGGACGGCTTCGATTGGACGAGAATGAATGAGGTGATAGGGCGACCAAACTTGGTTAGCATATGGGCCTAACGACTGTGATATAGAGTGATTTGGTGACATAGGGATCAAAAAATTCGTAAAACCAACGTTTAACAAAGCCCAGAGCAGAGTTGGCTTTTTTGATGGACGCATCTATGTGATATCTAAAATCCAATTGTATATCACAGACAACTTCGATATCGCGCAATGAATCTACTTAAGCTTGTGGCACCAGGTTGAAAATCTATTAAGATCATTTTAAAGTAGGATTGGGTCGGAGGAGGAGGATATCTTCCTATATATTTTTTTATCATCAACGTAGCCTGTTTTAAATAATCCTTAATGATGCAGCCGACGTCATTTCTAGTGAGAATAAAAATCAATGGTCCAAGATGGCTACCCTGTTGGACGCCAGAGGTAGCAAGAAAGGGATCCGATCCAAAGAATCTGAATCTGACTTTATATTGGCGATTAGTTAAGTAGGATTCATCCCAAGCAATGAATGTTGTTTGGAAGCCTAGAGCATTGAGTTTCAAAAGGATAAGGGGGAGAGAGATTTTGGGGAAGGCTTTGCTGAGGTCAGTTGCAATTAGATCAACTAAAAAATCACCCAGTTTTGTGCGATTGTTCATTTTTATAAAACTATCAATTTGCGAAGCTGTCAGCTTTAAATGATGCGACCCTGGTCGGGTCACTTTTGCGTGGAAGGTCCACGGACATAATGTCCACTCACGGAATTACTTCGAAACTGCTGTCATAGGTGCCTGCCAGACGAAAAGCATATACCCCCAGAGGAGTAACGAAGTTGTATGAGCGATGCCTGCAGCCGTTTAAATTCCTTAATTCCACGTAGCGGTCCTTCTTACTTCACAAATGAAGGTCCAGGTACTGTTGTTGCGCAGGTACCGCTCTCGCTACTTTGTCGCTCACCTCGGGGGATGTGCTTTTCGTCAGGTGGGCACCTATGACAACAGTTTCGAAGTAATTCCGTGAGTGAACATTATGTCCTTATGACATTCCACCCAAACGCGGGTTACTTCCATTGCTTCATTGTTTATGCATACGCATACCCTACGCGGGATAAAGAGGTTTCAACTCCCTTTCCGCAGGCGGCAATATTCTTAAGGGATTATTCATTTTATTTGGTTTTGGCCACTGTAACTTGGGCTATTATTCGCTAAGCTGCATCCTTAAAGAATAAGCTTATGCCAAGCAACACGATTCCTCACATGCCGATGTGAATTATTGTTGCTTAATCGAGCCGTATACGTATAGATTTTTATCGAAGTCCCGCAAACGCTCTTACTTCACAAATGAAGTTCGACCGTCACTTGCGCAGCCTACCACATCTGTTGTATCTCAATGACATTTTTACATTCACCAGCGTCAATGAGCTATGTAATGGGTCTAACTAAGCTGAGCCGCGCGATGGTGCCATCCAATTCCACGGCGTGCACTGTCGCGACAGGTAATAATTTCATATCAATTCGCCCGGTGCCGTTGTGCAAGTGATCCATGTTCCCATTGGCATTGAACGAGATACTTTGCACGAAACCGAATTAACATAGGAGAACACGGTCCGAACATGACGCACTCCTTGCAGATGCACGAGTAGCACAAGACGACCACGACAACGAAGCGGGAACAGCAACGCAAACACCAACAACCAACATGAAGATGAAGACGACGACGGCGACGACGACGACGACGAATCCACTACAAGGATCCACTCAGCGATTATGTGGATTTTTGTTTTCTTCTTCACCACGACGACGCGATGGACCCAACTACTTTAGCATATTTTCACAATCGGGTTTCAGTCGGTTTCTCGAAGTGCAGTCCTGGACTCGCAACACCGCAGATTAATGCCGCAATTATGATAAGGTGCTAATGGAAAAGCCAACTTGACTTGGGACGTTCTTCTCGCCAAGTTTGTCGCCTAATTAAGGTGCGCAGGAGAGGTGCATACCAAACTGCACCAAATGGTCGAGCACACATGCACTCAGCGCCAGTTGTACTGTACCGCAGCATCCAGCTAACACCAGACCAGAGCCCATAAAGTGACATTTATGATGGCCGTACGTACGTACAGAGGAAGAGGTGCCATTCAAGTAAAGTGACGGCCATTGCGAGGAAACTCATTTGCAATTTGAATGCAAAGTTTTTCGGGGTTAATTGCAAGATTGTGGACAGTTTGTGTTGCGCCGGACAATTTATGAAAATTATGGCCAATTCCAAATTGGTTTTGCTGGTTGTCTTTTGGAAAAAAGTTTTAATTGCGTGCGCGTTCATCGGACGAGGAACTTTGATTAGGCGATGCATACATGCCCGATTCGGGGTAGATTAATGCATAATGATCAAAACTTCTTCTTCATCTTTGATGCTCTTAGGAGTGGTTTTTTTAGTTGTTGATGTTGGACTTTTACCATGCGTCGCATCTGTGTATGGAGTCGAAGAACTTTTTACCAACAAGAGTATGGTTGGTGTTAAAAAATAATCTCTTCAGAGTCGTAGGTATGCGGAGATAGGCAATACTATTAAAAGTTGGGGCTTGGTCTTTAGTCAGGTAGCTTGAGGCCGTGGGAATTTATCCGGAGTGACAGGCAAATGAACACAGTAATTGCCTGATTATGTTGTCAGTTTGTCAAACGAAAACTGTCGACGAAGGTGAGGTACCATCGTGGGAAGATATGAAGCAATCATCAGATGAGTGTGAGTCCAACGTTGGGCGCCAACTACTTATAATTATGGCTAATCGGGTGAATATTGGTTTGAATTTTTATTTTAATCTAACTTAGCAAATGAAATAGAAGATTAGATGAAAACAGGAAAATATAAATAACATTAAGGTGGTTCTCCGATCATGTTCAAGAATGCTTCCACCTGCACAGCCTCCCACGTCACCTAAAGATAAAAAAACCTTAAGGTCAACGCAGTACTATGAATCACAAAGATACAGCTCCCTTCAAAACGGCATGAAAAATTAGATAGTATTGAAAACAGTTAAAACAAGAAGTGCTTTGAGCCTGATTGCATAATGCGTTTATTCACGTGCTGTCTTCACGGACATTGAGTGATCGGTTTCCTTAAGTATTTAGATCACTTTATCTAGCAAATTAAAGTGTCCGGGCATCACTCTAGACCGATACTTAAATTTGTGCAATACATAGAATCTAGGACCAATACAGCCACAAACATCAGCTCAACCTCGGATATAAGCTCCAACTTGGTTCTCTAGAGTTCTACAAGTTTCCATGTTATATTCGCATTGTACCTTATCTTATCTCTGATGAGGCGGTTTTGTGGCCAATATATTATGCTTTCAGGAGACAGGATTTGTGGAATTCCTGCTTCCCTCCTGCTTCCCTTGTAGTTCGTTCCAGCTCGGCATATTCAATACCGGAGGAGCATGTTTTAAGGTGCATCTAGAAAGGTTTGTCCTTGATGGATGGGCTCTATAAGGCCGGAGTCTATTCTTGGAATACCTACCTTAGGTAGGCAAACACTGTCGCCACTGCTACCCATATCCTTTAAATGGGGTAATATCCTTTTGGTAATGTATATTGGAGGGATATGGATGGTGATAAGAATTTAATACCATTTAACGTCAACCATGAGGTTGAACAAATAACTAGTTGTCGATGGTCTTCTTTCTTTGGATTTATTTCAAGTAAACCATTTTCCGAACTCTATTAATAAAATATTGGACTTAGTTTTTCTTAATAATGAAATTAATTTTACTATAAGTGAAGCACTGGATCTTATAGATTCCAATAAAATGCATCACCAAGCCCTACTTTTGGAGATTAATTTCCTTAATTACTCCAGTGATTTAAATAATATTAATTCCGCGTTATCTTATAACTTTTCGAAAACCAATTTCGTGGCTTTACAGCAATATTTGAGTGGTTTTGATTGGGATGAACTGCTGAAATCCCCCAATTTAAAAGGTAACTATGATATATTTTTGGATAAGATCAAATCTGGTTTTGAATTATTTGTACCAAAAACGCGTCTTAAGAAAAGGTTTAAAATTCCTTGGTCGAATAAAAGATTAGTTAATTTACGTAACGTAAAAAGGAAAGCTTATTCTCGTTATAAAGGGTGATCCATTTCGATGTTCCCTGCTTTTTCAAAGAAAAAAAAACACAGAAAATTCAAATTTAATGGAGAATGTTTATTATCATTTGAAAGAACATTCTTTGGCATTTATTTTTTGAAGATTATGTCTATCAAATGTTGGCCGTTGCTACGTCGCAGATGGTCCATCCGTTGAGTCCAATTTTCGATCACTCGTTCGAGCATTTCGACTGGTAACTTGCGAATGACACGCGTGATGTTGTCGAAGCGGGTTTGTCGGCATAAGCTTTTGACTTTACATATCCCCAAAGGAAAAAGTCTAACGGTGTGATATCACACGATCTTGGTGGCCAATCGACCGGCCCAAAACGTGAAATTATGTGCTCACCGAAATGTTCTCTCAATAAGTCCATTGATTGATGCGATGTGTGGGATGTGGCGCCGTCTTGCTGAAACCAAATGTCGTCGAGATCACGAGCTTCAATTTCAGGCATCAAATAGTCGGTTATCATGGCACGATAACGGTCGCCATTGACGGTTACGTTCGCACCGGCATAATTTTTAAAGAAATATGGACCGATGATTCCACCGGCCCACAAACCACACCAAACCGTTGTTTTTGCTGGATGAAGTGGCAGTTCCTCAATCTCTTCAGGTTGCTCTTCGTCCCAAATGCGGCAATTTTGTTTGTTTACATACCCATTGAGCCAGAAATGGGCCTCATCGCTAAACAAAATTTGCCTCGAAAACGTCGGATCTTCTTGGAACTTTTCAAGAGCCCATAGAGCGAAGCGATGTCGCTTGGGATGGTCGAGCGGCTTCAGTTGTTGCACAAGCTGTATTTTGTACGCTTTCAATTTAAGATCTTGACGTAAAATGCGCCAAGTCGTTCCATACGTCAGTCCGAGTTGCTGCGAACGGCGCCGAATCGACTCTCTACGGTCTTCGTGTACACTCTCAGCTACGGCCGCTATATTTTCTTCACAGCGTGCTGGACGTGGTCTATTCGGTCGAATATTATCCAATAATGAATGCTGGGTCTCAAAATGGGTGATGGTACGCTCAGTAGGCCGATTATGTTGACCATAAGTTGAGCGAAGTGCACGAAACACATTCCTCACAGAACGTGAACGTTTTCATAATAAAGTTGAACAATTTGTAAACGTTGTTCACGCGTAAGTCTTTCCATTATGAAATGCCAAACAATACTAAACAAAAATAACATGACAGTGATCTGTCAAAAAAAGGCTATTGAAAAAAGTATCTCTACTTGGATCACCCGTTATATCAAATAAAACTAATTCTAACCGTGAACTTTTTTTGAGATTCAGGAAAGAATATGTAGAATCGTCGGTGAAGCGTAACAGCAAATTACATTAATTCGAAAACAAATACCACAGGCTTTCCTAAGGTAATGGAATTCGAAGATGTAAGTTCAACAGATTTGAAAAGTACGCGTAATTTGTTCGCTGATTTCTTTGAGTCAGTGTACAATAAGTCGCATGTGCAGGTAACGGGAAATCATAACATTATGATTCCTGAAGTTCTGGACATCGGATGACGATTTAATAAACGCGTTAGATGTTTATCATCCGTTTTTCATCCACTTAAGATTATTTTTAACCAGTCTCTTGTAACTGGGAACTTCTTAAATGAATGGAAATATTCGTTCATAACACCTATTTATAAAAGCGGTTTAAGGCAAAAAGTAGTAAACTATCGGCCTATACAAAGCTTTCTGCAATACCAAAATTGTTTGAAAGTATTGTTAAGGACAAACTCTTTTTCGCGGTAAAAGAAATTATTTCAAATAGTCAGCTACTGTGCTACTAATTTAGCTTTGTTGACTAATTATATATTTAATAGTTTTGATGAACAATTACAAGTTGATGTACTTTATACTGACTTTACGAAAGCGTTTGACAGGGTGCATCACACACTTCTTTTGGCTAAGCTAAAGTCTTTGGGTTTTCATTCATCATTGCTAAAATGGTTTCGTAATTACCTGACTAATAGAAGGCAAATGGTTAAAGTCGATGGTTTGACTTCTCGCGTTATAGAAGTTACTTCCGGTGTTCCACAGGGCAGTCATTTGGGTCCGTTGCTATTTATATTATTTATAAATGATGTTCATGAAATATTTCAATTTTGTACTACAAAGTTGGGACTTTCGCCGATGATTTGAAATTATTTTCGCGGATAAAAAATGTATCTGATTGCATTCGTTTTCAGTCAGATATTAATTTCTAAATGTAAAGTTTTTTCGGCATATCTTATTAGTACTACAAGACTTCAGCGTTTTGATAAAGTGAAAGATCTTGGTGTCATATTTGACAATAAGTTAAGTTTCTTTTTTCATAATGATTATGTCATTGCCAAGTCGAACTCATTGTTAGGCTTCCTTAAACGTAATAGTAAAGACTTTAGAGATATAAATAGCCTTAAAATTATTTATTGCTCGTTAGTCAGACCTTATTTAGAATATTGTTCCGTAATTTGGGATTCGCCATATGCAGTTCACGAACTTAGATTCGAAAGAGTCCAAAAAAACTTCACGAGGTACGCGGTTCGTAAATTAAATATGTTTGATGAGCTTCCTAATTATGGCAGAAGGTGCAATTTAATTGGTCTGCAAACCTTAAGTTTCAGACGCGATGCAACTTCCGTCATGTTTATTCGCGATATTCTTAATTATCATATTAATTCACCAGAATTGATCTTTCCTTAACAATACTTTCAAATTTTACAAAGGTCACTGGGGGATAGAAGCTTATTTTATACAGATAGGCATAGAACCAATTATGGTAATAATGAGCCTATTACAAGGTGCATAAGCACATTTAATGAATTCTGCAACGAAATTGATTTTTGCTTGTCGCGAGCAGATTTTAAAAAGTCCATTAATGCATTAACTTTAAATTAATTATATTTGTAATTACTTGAAATAGTCGATAAGATGAAGATCGGTAGATGAAGCTTAGTCGCGTAACAAACAACCGTTGCGTAAAGCGATACTGAGAGCTTACACTTAGAGAACGTAGTGTTTTGTGTTTTGCTCTGTGATGGTATTAAGAAAAAAAAAACATAAGGAAAGGCTACAGTCCGCTTGGGGCGAACAGTATGATACCCTATCCTTATCCCTATGTACCCCAAAGAAAAAATTCATAAGGATGATGATAGATAGCATTTTATTTCATTCTGTGAAATTTATAGAAAACAAATTTTTTTTTTGAAAAAACGCCCTCAAAAAGTGAGCGTGGCCAAAAACTTTGTATGGGCGATATATTGGAAAAAATATTGGCTAAATATATTGTTAAACATTTTTTTTCGATTTCTATGAAAATTTTCAAAGAAAACAGCATTTTAGTGAAAAACGCCCACAAAAAGTAGGCGTGGCAAAAAACTTTATACGACAAATTTATAAAGGTAGGCAGTACCTACATATCTTTTGAAGGTTTTACAACTTTATCTCTCTAACTTAAGCCTTAAAACGGTTTTTTCTAAATTGTGGGCGTGGCAGTGGCGGATTTAAAAACTTTTAACTCTTTACCATTTCGGGACCCTAGGGAGTATATGCTCCAAATTTCAGCCTCCTAGCATAACTTTAAAGGCCTCAAAAGTTGATACGGACGGACGGACGGACATTGCTAAATAGTCTTAGGATTTGGTCCTGATCATAAATATATATACTTTTATGGGTCTACGACGAATATTAAGGGGTGTTACAAACTATGTGTCAAAATTAATATACCCTTAGGATAGGGTATAAAAAACTGAGAAGACAGAATTGGGCTGGGATGGAAAAGTTCTTCTTTTTGCTCATCCAAAATTTCGCGAGGTGCAGCTGAGATTGAGAAGGTACAACTCTATAACACTAACCTCTTGCTAAAACACGCTCATTATAAGCCTTCACTCCCATCCTCAGAGCGCTGCTCCGTCTGTTCACAAATGAATAAGTTATAACGTCCTCTCAATGAGTATACCCAAGCCATCGATATGATAAGGTAAGGTTGGGTAAGGTTTACGGACTGGTAAAGCTGAGCAGACCCCTCAGCTAGGTTGGATCTATTGTGATACCCTACGATATGGGATAGCCTGGTGGTCACCCAATTTTCCAGCCATCCAGTCGGTCATCGGTAGGGTCTGGGAGTTCAAGTTTTTTTTTTCTTTCTCTTTTGTCCAGAATAAGGTCCAATCTAAGGCAGAAGTATGAATAAGCCAAAACCTGTGACCCCACATAAACAAGATGCGACTCAGTATTGACGACTTGGACGGGAGATGAAGTTATGTTATGTGCTATAAGATCGGCAGGAGCGCACTCCACTGCACTAATATTGCTCTCCAGATGATCTGCCTAAATTTATAAAAGCCTCATGTTGGTTTGTATCCCCCAAGGTTATGAACAACCAGAATATGGGTGTAATAACACCGAAAGCACCATACAAGACCAAAATTTATCAAAATGTTAAGGGTGCGAAGTTTCTTTCGTCCCGTCAAACCACTAACCTTACCTAAGCCAGGAGTCTGTGGCTAACTTCGCAGCCCAGCTAAAGTAGAATGAAGCACAAGTTCTAAGAAGGCACTTCTCAAAAAAATAAATACAAAGGCAAGTATGTTCCGTGGGCTTAGTGTTAATAGAGCCTCTTTAAATGCTTCTTCGATAAAGGCGCGAATAATACCCCGGTCTGGTTCTCAGTACAGATCGTATGACAACTTAATCGGGCTTAAAGAAGAGATGACAAAAGGAAAATAATGCTGAGAAGGAAAGAGCGCCCTTGGTTTTCAGGCTTATATAGAAAAGGTTTCCTTTGATTTAACTCAGCCCATAAAACTCTTCAAGTTCGACGCTCACAGTGTGTAGCCTTGAGCTAGGCAGGGTTTCGAATGAGTTAGAATGGGTGGATGAGTGTCGAGAAAATCCAGATTCTATTTGAAGACAAACATATCCTTCCCACTTTCGGCTCTGAGACATCTTCTTTATGTGGAATTCAGCAATTGGATTCCACGTTTTACCTAGCCCAACCCCAGTTCCGCACCCATGTATCAACTTTTCCGCCAACGATTCAATAACTCACAGACAAATGAATACTTAAAATGACTTCATGCTCCTTAATTGGAGAGCTATATGTCTTCTCCCACTTCGAGAGCTAGACAAAATTAGCAAACAACAATAACCCTTTCTCAAATCCCCATACCTACACCTATATGTATGTATAGATGACAAAAACAATCGCAAACAATCGGCAGCAATTAAATTTCAGCAATAATTTCCACTCGCAGTGCTTTCAACCCTTTTGCCAATTGCAAAAGAATCCTCCATCACATATGATGCGTCTCCCACCCACCACCTTCGAGAGCTACATACATACATACGAGTCAATGAAATTCAATTTACAGCTGAACAGCATCTAGGCGACTCCATTCAATGTGCCACGACTAACGTCACAAATTACCGAGCATATGGTGCCAATGAGATTGCGACTTTCACGCTTCCAGAATAACCCCATTACCTACACATTGGCTAGAGAACTCATATGTCTGCCAAAAAAAAAAAAAAAACAAACTCATATCGTCGAGAGGAAGCAAGCTAAGCTCAGGTGACGCTGTGACATCACTACCGTCGTCGCCGCCGCCTGGGAGTCGTAAATCAAAATGGCAAAGGCCACAGCACAACCCTTTTCCAATATCACGCAGTCAGAAGAATTCATATAATATGAGTAGTCCTGTGACTCAAGCCATCTGTAGAAATTCGCAGAGATGATGATTTGTGTAGTTGCAACCGAAACGAAAATTGCAATTTAAGGACACATCCTGACATCCACAATGAGCGATGTTTGCCCATTGAAGCATCTTCATGGTCAAAACCATTATGTTACTGTTTGTGTGTGTGTGTTTGCTCGTGTATCTCACACAGGGAATAGTGGATTTGGTGAAAAAAAAAGGGTCAAGAAATCCAAAACGATCATCGAGGGAATCCAATTACTTTCCGGGGGATGTTATTGAGTTGTAATCACCAGGAACGAACACTACCCAAAGGCGACACACATTTACAAGACAATAAATTCCCAAGAAATGAGCAGCCAGACAATAAAGAATAGAAGAGCGGAGCAGCGCACCCTCCTGCTGGGGCCCGCAGCGAATCCAGCCCAACTCACACGGAACGAAAGGGTTGACGACAGTGAGATGCGAAAAACCGAGGCCGCTGCGAAGAAGGAAGCTGCGTTACTAATCGAGGGATATTACAATTATAATTTCCAGTCGACAGGAGACGTTGTTGCGGGGACTGCGAGGCCGAGGACATTGTTATGCCAGATACTTTACCAAAACAGGTGCCTATTGCGCGTGGAATGGAATGTCCTGGTCCCGGCTCAGGAGTGTATTCCATGTAATTGGGAAAATTTAATTTTATATAAGTCGCATGCCAGCCATTTTTGCTATTTTCCATCTGACAATTGTCAAAATTCCGGGAGCTTGTGTGAATTTAATTAGTTGCGAATGGTGGCGCAGTTCAGGACGACATTAGGTTGGATGTTAGACAGGCAATTAAATGGATGACAAAAAGGTACTCGAACGGAAGGCAGCATATTGTAATGTTATTTATTTTGATATTTATTAAGCTAACTAGTTGGGATAGAGTCTTTTTTTTAAAACGAACTTAAGAGCTGACTATAAGGGTAGTATTCCATTTTTTTGGAGCTATCTTGAACACCAGCAAGGTCACAAGTGTGAAGTTTCACATTGATGCCCGAAGTTGCTTACAGCGGATGAGAAAGTTACTTTTCTCTACAGAGCTCTCAAGTGTGTGTCCTCAACCCAACACAGATTTCTAGAACGCCGTTTAACCGCAACTAACTTAAAAGGGTTTGTATCTTGAACTCGTGGTAAGGATGATTATGTTGTTGCCATTGGAAAAAGTGCACTGGCTATACACAGCGATTATGAACCGGTGAACACTAAATACTTTCTTATACATCTGAACAAGGTACAAAAGGTCCTTCTAAAGACGTCAGTAAGGCTGTCATTGTTCCTTTTACTTAAAATACGACCGTTTATTACTCCAAAGAAGTTAAATATCTGGAAGTAATTCAGGATAAAAGACTAAACTTGAACTCTCAACAACAACTTAACTAAAGCAATCTATGATTTGTAAACAGAACATGGAGGACCCTCCTGGATTTATACAATAGCCCCTTCATGATTCTGTAGTATGATGGACTATAGCTATGCAAAATACTAGACCTCCAAAAGGTACAACGTCTTACATTGTCGGGTAGTCCAAAAGTTTTCGGACCTGTCCCATAGCCCTATCAAAGCAATAATACTATTAATAGCCCTGAACTTCTTTATATATAAATAAAGTGGCAAAGACTTACGTCTTAGCTATCACTCGGACCTAAGGAAATCACAGAACTTGAACAGAACACAAAGTTTCTCCACGAAGGTTCTCAGTAGAGAAGCATGGCTTAGAAATATTGAGTGGGAACTAGCTTAATCCTGAACACCACTATATCGATAGGAAAAGTCACAATGATTTTCAGGCAGAAATTCACGGCATTCAAGGATGCGCCAACCATTTTACCAACTCTGACATCTGAAAAAACGCAGCACTAGTAACAAAACCAAACCGTGGTGGATTACTAGACATGAGGGTTTTGACTGCTATGAAAAGTTCGAGGAACTCCACAGAAAAGGGTCTGATGAACATAAACCCTTCGGCTGCGCCAAATCAGCACTCAAACTTACCAGGTCTGACATAGGCCAAGCAAACCATTCAGCCCTTCAACATTAATGCCAAAATATATCTTAATCTAATTACTCGGCTTAACGGTTTCAAATATCTTCTTCTTCTCTCCATTTAACGACGAGGTTGATGATCAGGATTATAGGGAACATAACCCTACCACTTCACTGCATTCGGACTGGTTCGCATGTGGGGTTCGCCAAAGGTTTAACGGTTGAAGATATCTTCTAAATAAAATGAATATAATAAAACACACCAATTTTCCTACCAAAGCCAGAAAGGCCTATTTCCTCCAAAGTTTCGAAGAAGTATTTTCCTAAGAATTTCCTACGACTGCGTAAGATTGCCTCGCAGTCACATAATATGTGCGGTATATTGTCAACAGCTTGAAGATCGCCACAGAATCTGCTGATGTCTGTATCTGACAGCCCGAGTATTTTCACATGCTTTCGCAAGAGGCAATGCCCTGTCAGGACTCCTACTAGTATTCTTAGGTTATCCCTACTAATTTTCATAAACTTCCTGGATCTTTTACAGTCTAAAAGTGGCCATAGAGCTTTTGACACCTTGTGTTCCTCAAGACTTGACCACCTAAGGTTGGTAGTCCTTTGGGTTATTGCCTCAATCGAACCGTTTATTATGCAGAGGGGAGGTTTTATGTCGGCAACCTCACCACTGTTGAAAAGGCCTCCTATTCTTGCAAGCTCATCTGCCTGCTCATTTTCTTCAACACCGCGTAGTGTCCTGGCACCCAGCACAGTCTCGATTCTGATTGCATTATGCCTTAAGCATTGTGCGACAGTTCCTGACTATATCAGAATTGATGTTAGTTGATTCCATTGCCTTAAGTGCGGCCTGGCTATCGATGTAGATAGCAATATCTCGTCTGGATACCGATCTCATCTGCATTTACTCAGCCGCCTTGAGGACAGCTAGAACCTCTGATTGAAAGACGCTGCTTGTTCCCGATAGTCTTATAGATTCCCTCAGTTCTGGATTTTTTGAGAAGATCTCAGACCCTGTTCCCTCAGTCGTTTTCGAACGATCTGTAAAGATTGCAATTTCATTTGTTTTGATAACTGCATCTCTTTGTCAATCCTGTGCCTTGAAGAAAACGAAACATTTTACACGTTAAACTGAGTTTCTTGGTAACGTAACAGTCACCTTCATACGGAAAGTAGAAAACTTGCCAACCTCACTACAGCTCTGAGAAGATGACACAATAGTTGGTCCACTTGATGAGTTAGAAGTTTTTTGTTTTATTTAAAAAGATACCGAGGCTTGCTTGTCGGAGTATGACAGGGTTGCACCTCAAATAGGCTTAGAAGCTCTACTTCCCAATAACGATAAACCCGAGTATGACTTTAAGAAATCCTTCAAAGATCGTATACCTCAAAGATAGGATTTTATCAGAATAACTGGCAAACTAGCTAAGGCCATCGCAGTTAAAAGGGATTATTGGAGCACGGTTCTTCGCCAGTTGTCAGCCACAAAAAACTTATTGGGATGCCAACAAGCAGTCATTTTCTGCTTAATTTAGCAGTTCCTTTTGATCTTTTCATATCATCTCAAGTCAGCCACCTGTGGTTGGCTACGCAGGGGATGGTTTGATATTCTCACTCCCTCTAATGTCAAGCTTCACTCACACTTTGCTCGATCCTAGCCTCCAGTGTATCAACTTTTCTATTTCGTGCTATACCAGATTTCCACAGGACTTCCCACTAATAATTTTGATAGATTCGTGTCGTGTTGTCAAATGTCAACCCAAATGAATAAAACGTAGTAATAGCGCGGTATTAACCTATCGAGTCCTTTTGCAATCGCGCACCTTCATTTCCATAACCTTGCCTCCTTAAGTTTAGTTCCAACGGAATATTCCAAAGCCTCGATTCAAATATCCACACAGCTGACCGCTGCTCTAAAAAGTTATTCAAAGCCCCATTCTTCCACATTTTAGTGCAAATAAGTTTTCAATCCGCAAAATTCAAACACACCGCATAACAACCACTAACATAACATTTAAATTCCCAGTCCCCCAGACCCGCATAGCAACAACTCACTTATTTTTATTGACCGGGCAGGGGCAGCTGTTGTTCCCCAAAAATCCAAAATGTCATCCTTTAAGTCCACACCGAAGAAAGTCGCCCACACAAAATTTTTGCAAAAACCATTCCCAAAATCGATAAACATTAGCTAAACAAAAGCATCACCACTACTACCACTGTGTGTGTGTGTGTGTTTGTGTGCTAAGCTGCACACAGAAATACTCTGTTAGAGAGAGAGTGACACTAAGCAGAGTCACCAAGAGGGGCCTTCAAAGAGACACCCAACATTATTTATAGTCCTGAAAACCATAGCACATTTCCTCACTATTTCAATGTGCGGTCGGCAAAAGCTTTTAGCAACACCTAAAATCTAAACTAAATCCTAGACCACAATTTCCTCATCTCTCAGTGGCAGAGTGGCGAGAAGAGCTCTGGACAGAAGAGAACCAACAAATGTCCTTTTCAATATCAGCAGAGGGCCTATGATGACACTGCCCAAACAAATTCAAAAAAAAAAAAAAAAAAAAAACACCAAACTATTTTTGTGGACCATGGACTTGCACCTGATGGTTTGCCATGGGACCTTAATTTTGATTGAAGCTCAGGATTTTGATGGATTATGGTTAACACTTGGAGCAGATGTGAACACACTGCAAGAGTACCCTTCGAGGACCATCTTCTTACCAAAAGCGGATATTAATACGATTTTTGACTTGGAATTCAGTAGAAATTTGCATACATAAAATTGCTGCACACACACATACACACTCATCATGGGAGAATGCAGCTGACTCCAAATTTTATATCCGCCACTGTCATGGGACATAAACTTCTCTGATGTGAGTTGAAGATACGAGTAACTGTTGGCACGAGTAATAGTGGTGGCGGCACTATGACGCTACAGAGGCGGAAGGAGTAAAGTTCCATCCAACATAGTGGGAGGACGAGGATACACATACTCTGCACCACGATATGGCAGCATAGTGATGGACCTCACACTCTCGTCAAGTGCTGCCAGGGCATTCATAGCACCACCACCGAGCAGCACTTCTCGACAGATATCACATAATATTCCAGAGCAATAAATTACATTTGTAGGCGTTGGCAGGTGTCGCCAGCGCTGTCTAAAATCGCGATAAATCTTCATGCGAAATAAATTTCATAGAAATTGTTCCAGGAGCGTTGACTGGTGTAATACAGTGTTCTCTGCCGCCCTCCTCCCTTGCGCAATGCCCTGCTGACTGACTGGGTCAGTATCAGAAAATGAGTTTAAGTGTGTCTCCTCTCATTTTGGTTCCGTAAAATTTTCGGTGCGATGCGTTCTGTAATCGGGGCGAAGGGTGCAACATTTCAGGATATAGTATTGTTGTCGAGCGAACCTCTTCAACTACGTTCTTTGTGTGTGTGTGTGTTTGGGTGTGGATAAATAAATTTCCTAATTGGAAATAAATTTTATTGCGAAATGGATGCGAAGATATTTGATGCGGAAATAGTGAGGACCTACTACGCAACTGGGAGAACTTATGTGTTATTGTAGGTAGGAGTCGGTATCGGGTCAGTGAACTTAAACGAGAGACAAATAAGCAGAAGAAGAAGTGCTTTGCCGTGTGTACAGTGTGGGTACACTCGACTCGGGAATGTCAAGGAGTTTATTATTTTTGATATATCTCCCAACAGATAGACTGAGCTGAGTTGAAGATTTATTCGAAACGTATGCTATTTTGGTATAGAGCTAGTGCGGATGGGGTCATAATTTTCATATTTTTCTCAATTAAGTTGAGTCGGTTGTGAGGTGCATGGTGTAATAAATTTACTGTCTTCTGAGGACAACAAGGATTGAGCAATTAAAAGAAATCTTGACTCATAGCAGGGGCTAGTGCTTATTGCATTGGAACTTATGGTACGAAGAAGCTTCAACCCTAACCGGCTTTTTTTTCAAATTCCAACATACGAAATTGAGGCGGGGTACCATGTTACCGAAGATAAGATCGGAGCAGCTATGTCAATGACAAGGTACATACAGTATCAGAAATATGTGGTTTTCATCCTTTCTCATGAACTGTTAAATTTTTTTCAAGCAAGCGAAATTACTTTTCTAAATATTGAAAGACGGGGCATGGGCCACGGGCTCCCGACCTTTCATTATCTATGATCCCGGATATGCTGCTTCCAGATATCCCTTGAAACGGGGTTTTGTTTTTCCGTGTCGTACCGAATCTTGGGGATTGATGTGGCCCAGACTTTAAAGTCGACGAGTTTTTGACCTTTTGGACTACATTCACAACTTGGAACAGCGCATTGATGTATACCGCCGCGTGGCTGGTAACCTAGGATGGTTTCGGTTTCCACTTTGATGACTAGACGATACTGTCTGCGGTAGGTGAATGAACAGTGCGGAGAGTCTCACACATGCGCTCCCTGTATCCTTTAGCTACTCCAGGTGGACTAAGGCGTTCAAAGTCGACTTTCTTTTTCTGTGCGCAGCTTCTTCTCGTTAGACAGTCGAGCACTTAATCTACCTGCAACAAGGAAGTGGTCAGAGTCGATTTTGGCCTTTATCTTTATATGTGGATCCTTAGTCGTGGAAACCTTTTCCTACTAGTAAGCGTAGCCCGATCCACAAGAAAGGAGACCCTCTTAACTGCGCCAACTATAGAGGTATAAGTCTCCTCAACATCGCATACAAGATCCTGTCTGCCGTGCTGTGTGAACGCCTGAAACCATTCGTCAACGAACTGATTGGACCCTATCAGTGCGGTTTCAGGCCTAGTAAGTCCACAACTGACCAGATTTTCACACTTCGGCAGATCCTGGAAAAAACCCAAGAAATCCAGATCGATACTCACCATCTTTTTATCGATTTTAAGGCCGCATATGACAGCATTTATAGAGACGAGCTAAACAGAGCCATGTCTAGTTTCGGCATTCCTGCCAAACTCGTCAGATTGTGCAGGATGACGATGGAGAACTCTCGCTGCTCCATTAAGGTCGGAAACAATCTCACCGAGACCTTTGATGTCAAAAAAGGATTTAGACAAGGCGATGCGCTGTCATGTAACTTCTTCAACATCATACTTGAGAGAATTGTGCGAAACTCGCAAGCCAACACCAGGGGCACAATTTTCCAAAAGTCTGTGCAACTACTTTCTTACGCCGACGACATCGACATCATTGGCTGAACACAGCGAGCTGTCACTGGTGCGTTTGCAAGTATCAGTTTAGAGGCGGCAAAAATGTGTTTAGAAGTGAGTGAGGGCAAAACGAAATATATGCTGTCAACAAGAAGGGACGCACAACATCGACGAATCGGATAGAACGTCACGATAGACAGCTATAACTTTGAGGTAGTTCGAGACTTTACCTACCTCGGCTCCGCTATTAACTCTGACAATGATAGATCGTCAGAAATCAAGCGAAGAATTACACTTGCCAACCGCTGTTACTTTGGCCTACGGAGGCCTAAGTAAGGCCTTGTCGAGAAACACCAAGGAGACTCTACATAAGACCCTCATCATCCCAGTCCTGCTGTATGGTGGACGTAATCAAAGGCGGATGAAGATCTCCTTGGTCGTTTCGAACGCAAAACTCTTCCAATGATTTTCGGTCCCGTTTGCGTTGACGGGCTTTGGAGGAGATTTAACAGCGAACTCTACGAGCTGTACAGCGACATCGACCTGGTCAGAAAAATACGGATTAGTCGTCTAAGATGGCTGGGACATGTAGAGCGAATGGACACCAACGCTCCGGCCCGAAGAGTCTTCGAATCCAACCCGGAGGGACGACGCAGTAGAGGAAGACCTCGCCTAAGGTGGCGCGCGCAAGTGGAAGGGGACCTCAACCAACTTGGAGTGCGCAACTGGAGGCAGTTAGTCAAAGATCGTGCTAACTGGAGAGGCGTATTGGTTGAGGCCCAGGTCCACCGTGGACTGTAGCGCCACCTAAGTAAGTAAGTAAGTAAGTAAGCGTATCATAAGCTACTGCAAATCAATTAGTCGATAACCGTAATTGGATGTCGTTTCGTGAAGGCCAAGCTTACCAACTTACCCGCCGGAGATGTTTTCCCCTCTGACTTTAGCCTTGAAAACCCTAAGTAAGAATTTGACGTTGTTCTTTGGCTCATTGATAGAGTCTTCATCATCGTCGGTCGGGGCGAGTGCATATATTTGGCATATAATGGGTGCACACTCACCGGGAATGTAGCTCTGATATAGATTACGGCAAGCGATCAGTTATCGCCTTGAAGTCAATAAATTTGGACCTTAAACAATCCGCTTCCTAGCATACGCAATGATTTAATGCAGCTGTTATAACGATCGATAACGTGGGTGCAGTGGCTTAGTGGTTAATTGCGGTGGACCACTAAGCGAGAGGTCGCTGGTTCAAATCCCGACCTGTATCACCTGAAAGTTTCCATCCAACATCCAAGAGTAAGAAATGTCATGAGAAGCTTCTCAAAAATAATTCGCCGTTCGGAATCGGCATTAAACTGTAGGTCCCTCCATTCGTGTCAAAAATATAACTTCGCACATACAATGGTTGGAGAAGCTAGGCTTTAGGTCCTGTATGGGCCGTTTATGCCTAATATTTATTTATTTATTTTTTTTTATAACGATCGCAATTCTGTCTTCGTATTTTTTGGACCGCACTAAAGCACGTCAAGTCCTGGCTTTGACTCTGTCAGTTCTAAATTCGAGAATGTGAGAGCTACCGTTGGTCGTATAAGGATTCATCTACCATCAAGTCTTTTAAAACATCCTGGCTTAGTGTCGAAAATACATATACGTATGGTTGAATCCCATATGTCGAAGCAGTTCATGTAGAGACAACACTTGTTCAAACTAACTGGAAGTGTTGTTGTTGATCTGTTGATTCCATTTTAGAAATTTGTCCGCTGCCGTCGGGAAACAGAAAAGAGTCCCTTACTGAGAAATCACTTCTCAATTCTTTTCTAGTCTGCTACGACTTTCTACCGAAGACTTTTCTAAGGGGTTGGCTGCCCAATCTCCATTCAAAGGACATGTGTCTAGCAGTCACCAAAGCTTCACCAGCCTTTTGTCCACTTCATAACGAATAAAAAAGTAAGATTCTATGGCAATTGACCAAAGGATCATGTATCTCTTGTGAGTTTGATCGAAGAAAGAAGCTAAAGTTCATTATGGAAAACTTCCGTTTTTTTCCTGCCCTGTACTGAACCTCATAGGTCTGTGGAAGGCTGACGAGCTCATGGCTTACTCATATGTTTCAAAATGTGGGATCACAACCCCTAGGGCATCACAGTGTAGGTCAGTGTAGGTCTGTGGAAGGCTTAAGAGCTCACGGCTTACTCATATGTTTCAAAATGTGAGATCACAACCCCTAGGGCATCACAGTGTATCAAGCTTAATTTAATTGTGGTGATTGCTAGACACTTTTGTCCCAGCAGCCCATTAACCAGATCTAACCTACGATGCCCCAACGGTAATTTGTAATTTGATAATTGAGAAAATCAGGTCTGATTGGCAATGCATATGTATCATCTTCAGCATGAGCATGAAATAGTATAACTTATTTCAAAACATCATTATTTTCGAAGAAATTGTTGAAGTTCAAAAAGTCCTTAATCCAAAACTATGTGGCTATAATTCCAGTCGTCGTTACCGACTTCCGTCGCAAAAAAATTCCTCCACATACGTAGGTACCTATCTCATTCAAAAACAAGTTCATATAAGAATTCCTCATAATTCCCGGAAGTAACGAAACTGTCACAACATCATATTTTAAAATTCACTTCATCCCTAGTCCGTGCAAGTGCAACACTTGGTCCGCTATATCAATTATGAAAATGAGCAAACAAAAAAAAAACAAACAAACAATAACAATTAGTTAACAATGCAACAAATTACAAGTGTTACGACAAGACTTCGAATAATGCCAGCCAAAGACTAGAAGACCAGTGCACGGCACACATGACACCTCATGTCAGGGCAAATAAATCGCACCTCTCAACCAAACACAAAATTCGCGCCGCTGCGCTGCACACAACAATAGATGCAATTAATAAGCTTCATCATTAAAAATTTTAAAATGGAGCAGTACCACGCCTCCTGTCATTCTCCTGCCAGCATTTGGCCTCCGTGCCGACCTTTCATCTGTCGCATAATTCTCGGGTGGGCCTGGGCGAACAACATCAACCCCGACATTCCATTTACAAACAACAAACAACAAACACCACTGGCCAGCATTTGTAGGAAATAGCATTTTTCATGTCCTATTAATCCTGTCTCGTGTAACACACGCTGACTGCAAATCAAATTGCTTTGCAGTAATTATTCCATCATCATCAGAGTTGGTGAGTGCCGATGCCGATGCCGATGCCGATGCCGTGCCAGCCCCCCTGATAAACCCCACCGCGCGCTACCACCATCACACCAGCACTTTTAGCTGTCACATCCCGACCACGCCATATTGTTGTACAAAGTCATCTTGAGGAGGTCATTAATTACCTTCAAAGACTCAGCTGAGCGATTCGAGGACGAACAGACGTTCATTAAAGATGACATCGGACATAACAGAAATGAAAGAGAGCACAAGAAAAACGAAAACACACTCCTAGAACTCTTTACACTGAAATATCAAGTATGCTACTGCTGCATAGTGTTTATGCGCGGGTTTTTCGGACCAGGACGAGGTACGAGGCACGAGGAATGCCGGGCCGCATTCACATATTTTGCTACTCTAGCTGATTGCAGTGCAGCATGCAAAATTAATTAAGTTCAATTATAATTAATTTCTTTAATAAATCAAAATTAAATTGTGCCACTAGTCTGACGTCTGATGCAAAATTCACGAATACACATAACTATAGATATCTAAAGCTGCACAGTGTATGAAGTATATTTTATAATAAAGTTATCTTTGAAAATAATTCTGCAAATGTTCGGTTTTAGTTTGGATATCTATGTACTGACAAGATTGAGCTGGAAGAAACTTCTATGGACACGGATATTGGATCTAGGCTATTTCGAAATAAATTATCTAAATGTTACCTCGTAAGTATGTATGAGTGTCCGTGGGTTAGACGACAGTCGCATGCAAGAGTTAAGTAAAAAAGACCTCGGCATCGCACATACATATGTTATAAACCAGCAGCCTCATTGATTTTTTTCGAAACTGAGAGGACTGCCGAACATATTTGACGTCGAACCCGCTAACTCTATAAGCCCACCAGTAGGGATTGAGATCGATCTAATATCGTTTGCATTAGTCACCACAGTCGGTACTCCGGTTCTGCCCCGAAACTTAGAGAACGTTTGTGTTTTTCAAATATTTGGGGCTGGTACGAGTTTCGAGTGCATCAATCAGCTCGACTATTGAAGAGTGTTTTGGGGTCTGATTGCAATAGAAACTCTACTCTTCCTTCCATTCAAAGTTCGACTTGCAACTAACCAGCTCTGTTTTCATCGAATTCCTAACAAATCAAATCATCTCTATTACGCCGATTTCAAGCTTCGGCTCCCAGCCGTGGTGTCACAACGGACGAACGGACTTCCAGTCTAAGTGCACTATTGTTTCTGCCACGGCGGCCACCTTACCTAACATTCAATGTGTTTTTAGTGCAGAAATAATCCAGTTATAGAAGTACTGCATTTATTTTGGTCGGAATCTTTGTACACCAGCTGAAGCCCTCAGACTAGAAACTGGTCTACTGCTGTACTTTTGGACAGATAAGTAGCTACTTCCTTTTGCTTTAGTAATTTACTCGAAGTATTCAAGCCGATCTAGCTTAGTAAGTTTTAGTTGCTTCCTTCCTTCGAGCCTTGGAGAGCAAGTGATTCAAGTATGATCAAGTTCAGCCATTCGACCGAATTAAAAGAGTTCTTGATTAAATAATTCTTTAACTACAGTTGGGCTGTCGACCCTTGCAATGCAACATGAATAAACTGACGCCTGAACAACGCTTCCAAATTGTGCAAATTTATTTTGAGAATCATGGTTCTGTTCGAAATACGCATCGCGCACTAGGTCCATTTTACGGTCAAAATAATCGTCCATCAGAGCAAATATTTCAATTAACTATGGAACGTTTTCGCACCACGTTAACTCTAAATGATAATACGCATCCACAGAGAGACATCGTACAGTGCGTACAGAAGAAGTCATTGCTGCTGTAGAGCGTAGCTTAGAAACGATGCTGGCCAGAATGTTACAGTCAATGGTGATCGCTATAGAGCCATGATTACTGACTTTTTCGTTTATCAATTGAACAACCTTCATGTGCAGGAGCTGTGGTTTCAATAAGACGGGTCAACATGTCACACAGATCGTGCCACAATTGATTTATTGAAGCAAACGGGTGGTAACCGCATAGTTACGGACACGTGAATTGGCCTCCAAGATCGTGCGATTTAACGCCGCTTGACTATTTTCTGTGGGGATATCTGAAGTCTCTAGTCTACGCTGATAAGCCCGAAACGATTGACCACTTGGAGGACAACATTTGCCGCGAGATTGCCGATATACGCCCACAAAAGTCTTCGAAAATTTTACCTCCGAGCCGGCAGTGGCGGTCATATTTGATTTAAAATGCCAGAAGATAACCTTTCAAATAAAGTAAATTTCATGTCAATTTAAAAATTCACAGTTCTATACCTCTAAAAAAGCACTCTTTGTCACATCCCAAGATACCACTTAAGTCAAAACGGCACGGATGTGACGCCTCTTGGTACTAGATGCGACAATTTCCTCCCTTTTGTAAAGATATACACCTTGCATTAAATGGAGAGACCATTTTCCGTACATTAATCGACGATCATGTCCAACGTCGCAAATTTAATTAAAAAATTACATCCACAAAAGTCAACAACAATGAGTTTCTCTTATAGCTTTAGCCTCCTATATAGAAACTTTGCACTTCTTTTTGTTAGAGCATACTGCAACAAAAAAAAAATGATCGCAAAGTTCTAATTGAATGTAATTCATTGGTATGAAAGACAGTCTAAAGAGCATGTGTTCATTTCTTTTTCTAAATGGTTTGCTTGATTCTATTGAACGTGTTTTTTTTTTTTTTTGTGAACAAGTAAACTGTTATGAAATATAAAAGTAAGTTGCTTAGATACATGAAGTGAGTTTTGTAAATATTAACCGTTGTTCAAGTTGGAGAACGCATGTGGCCGCCGCGGCTGGTTCGAATAAAGACAAGTCTAGAGGTCCAATTTTCAACCACTTTTTCAAGCATTTGGGACTGTACGTCGGCAATAACGCCACGAATGTTGGCTTCCAAGTCCCCTAACGTTTCTGGTCTGTTGGCGTAGGCGAGCGACTTCACATATCCCCAAAGAAAATACTCCAATGGTGTCAAATCACACGATCTTGGTGGCCAATTGACAGGTCTATTCACCATCGAATGTTTCCTTCAATAAATCGATTGTGACGTGCGCTGTGTGGCATGTAGCGCCGTCTTGTTGGAACCACATCTCATCCACATTCACGCCATCCAATTCGGGAACAAAATAGTCGGTTATCATGACTCTATACCGGTCTCCATTAACGGTAACTGACTCTTCAGCATCATTTCGGAAGAAGTATGGCCCAATGACTCCACCAGCCCATAGAGTATACCAAACAGTCAGTTTTTGTGGATGTAATGGCGTTTCAAGGGTCTCATGTGGATTCTCTTCACTGCAAATGCGGCAATTTTGCTTGTTGACGGAACCATTCAACCCAAAATGAGCCTCATCACTGAACAAAATTTTGCATGGTCTCGCGGCTTTAATTCTTGCACAAGCTGGATCTTGTAAGGTCGTAAGAAGAGATCTTGCGTAAAATCTTCCATAAAGTTGATGGACAAATCTCCAATTGCTCGATTCATTCGGGTCCTCTTCAACACTTTGCTCTACAGCGGCAATTGGTTCTTGGTTCTTCGGTGCGCACTGTTCGACGTCTCTCCGGATGCTTATTATCATATAGAGTAAATGTAGTGCAAAAACGACCCATGTTTAATTAATTGTTCTGATGGACGATTATGTCGACCATAAAATGAACAGAGCTTGCGTTAAACTTCGCGAACTGAACCATTATTTTCGAAATAAATTTTGCACTATTTGCAAGCAGTGTTCATTTGTCAACCTGTTCACGATAAAATGGCAACCAAACTAAAAAAAATGACATTAGAGTTACCAGATTTGACCACAAAATGTCAGTAGCAAAATTCGTGTGTAGCTTGAATTAAAAAGCCCTGAATTAATAAGCATACATTTTGAAGCTGCTAATAAAGATATACACTTTAGTGGTTCTATGACCAAATACATAGTTTGGTGTGTTACAAACTATTTGTCAAAATGAAATAATTCAACTGAGAAGTCTATTAATTGTCGTAAAGAGTGGCGATAACAAACACATATGTAGACTTTCTTACCACAGCCGCTTCACACTTTTACAAGAAACCATGTGTCCCGCCCTCCACGCTAATCGCACCATCTCAACTCTAGCACCAGCGCTCTTCTTGCAGATAAAGTTTGTTTCCAGCCTTAGAATAGAAAAATCGTCTATTGAAAAATTCTTTTAGACCTATCTTTGTAGCTGTTTTTAAAACATCTGTTTCTCCAACCTTTTGTGTGGGATGAAATACGTCTATAGTGTCATGCCGACTCAGACTGTCGAATTCAATAGGATTTTCAATATAATTCTTGCTCTTGGAGCTTTGTCAGACAGTGAAAACCCTATCCAGTTCCGATAGAGCTATTGCATCCTTCAGCCATTATAGCCTAGCAATAAATTGCAAGCGTTAAATGATACTCTTGAGAAGAGCTCAATATTAACCATGAACCGACGAAGCGAGTATGCCAGATAAATTAAGGAACTGTGTTCATAAAAGATCACAATATGGTTTCTTTGTAAGTGTTCTAGCACGTGTGCCATTTAAAAATATACCGTATAAGCCCCTTTAAAAAAAACATAAGGAAAGGCTACAGTCCGCTGGGGGCGAACAGTATGATACTCTATCCATATCCCTATATGCCCCAAAGAAAAAAGCATTAAGAAGATTTCATTTTATTCTATTAATTTTTTTTTAAAAACGCCCATAAAAAGTGGGCGTGGCCAAAAACATTGTATGGGCGATATGTTGGAAAAAATATAGGGTAAATATCTTGTTAAACATTTTTTTTCGCTTTCTATGAAAATTTTCGAAGAAAACAGCATTTTAGTAAAAAACGCCCTCAAAAAGTAGGCGTGACAAACTTATAAAGGGGGGTATTGCCTACATATCTTGTGAAGGTTGTAACACTCTATCTCTCTAACTTTAGCTTTAAAACGATTTTTTCTAAAGTGTGGGCGTGGCAGTGTGCGTGTTCAAACAAATTTTACACTTAGCCATTTCGGAGCCCTAGGGAATATGTGGTCCAAATTTCAGCTTCCTAGCTTAATTTGAAAGGCCTAAAATTTGCCTACGGGCAGACGGACATTGCTAGGGTTTAGTCCTGTTCATAAATATATATACTTTTATGGGTCTACGGCGAATATTAAGGGGTGTTACAAACTATGTGTCAAAATTAATATACCCTTAGGATGGGGTATAAAAACTATCTATTTTTTTCCGTTAGTACAGTTCGAATAGGACGGAACCCTGAGGGGGACTCCATTTAAAAGATAGATTTTTCCTTTTACTATGTTTGCAACTTTGTTTCAACTTTCCATGCATCTACTAGCCCTATAGATGTTCAGTTCAGTAGCACATACATTAATGTGTGATACTAGATACATCCACACATCATCTAATGTATGCTTTCATGTCCATTCTACTATCTGTTTACCAATTAATCGTGCCATACAGCAATTCAACGCATTTCAAAATAATTACCTGATGCGTTTGTTCCAACCATTATGCAGCTTGAATGAATAGAAAAGAATCCTTTTCCAAAGATGAAAACTAGAGAGGACAATACAAAATCCTACTCATCTCGCTTCAGCTCGCACACAAAGGACAACGCAGCCCAGGCACAACCATACACAATCTAGAGCGTCGACGTCAAAACATACAATGGTCTACTTACAATGCGTGCATTTCAACAATTCTCCATTTGCAGGACAAAAGCCGTTCAGCTTCCATATCCTTCGCCATATATAGCCCAGCATCATCATCGAGCAACAGAAGGGATAAGATGACTTTGCCAAAGTAAAATATCTACCCAGGCACTGCTGGCTGACTCTTTGTTGCTGCAACCCCATTACACACAGAAGGTTTGTTATCCTTTTTTGTGTTTGAAACCTCTTTGTAAGCGCAATCACCCGTTTGTGGGGGTGGATCCTGATACGGCACCTTTTGCATTGCGGCAACGTTCGACGCATATGGACGTAGATGCGGCAATTGGCGTATGCTTCGCGCTGGTTTTCAATTCATTGTGCTGTCGACTCAACCCTCTGTGGTTTTTTTTTTTATGCGGAACTGTGTTTGGCCGCGGGTATGTTGTGCGGAAGGCCCGCATTTAAGCTCGCACCCACAACAAAAGGTGAATGCAAAGTGATGCAATTTGAGCGAAATAAGAAGGTTTTTTTTTAAAATTTTGTTGTTCAACATTGTAAACAATATCCAAGCCTGAGATTTTTTTTTTTTGCTGACAGGGGTTTAATTATTCGCGCGCGTTTCAGCAGAATTTTGAAAGGGTGATGTGGGTTATGGAACCAAACACCAATGGTATTCTTTGGCATTGAACAGAAAGATGGCAAATGTGACTTCGAGCAAGGATTTGAATTAAACACGTGCCCTAAACGGGAAAATTGTGCGGTTTTGACATTCTCTTTAACTTGAACTGTCAGTTAATGGCAATTTTTATGACAAGTTTGAGTTGACGAGTGAAGGGTTGGAAACTGATATTTTTGTGCGAGGCATACGAATGGGAACGAGATTATTTACGAGTTTTTCTGAAAATTGGCCAGATTTTTTAAGGAGTGTGCCAACGTAAGTAAGGTTCTGCTTACTAGTGATCGTGAGCTTATCGAAAAAGGATCTCAAAATTAGAAAACATTAAGGGTTTTATATTTAACTTGTAAAGGGTGTTTTTTAGAGGTTGGTTTTTCGAATAGCGATAAAACTGACATTTTGTGGTCAAATCTGGCAACTCTTATGTCATTTATGTTCAGTTTGGTTGGCCATTTCATCATGAACAGGTTGATAAAATTTACAAATTGTGCAAAATTTATTTCGAAAATAATGGTTCAGTTCGCGAAGTTTCATCGAAAAAATTTTGTTCAGTGATGAGGCTCATTTTGGGCTGGTGGAGTCATCGGGCCATATTTCTTCCGAAATGATGCTGGAGAGTCAGTTACCGTTACTGGAGACCGGTATAGAGCCATGATAACCGACTATTTTGTTCCCGAATTGGATGGCATGAATGTGAATGAGATGTGGTTCCAACAAGACGGCGCTACATGCCACACAGCGTACGTCACAATCGATTTATTGAAGGAAACATTCGATGAGCGCATAATTTTGCGGAATGGACCTGTCAATTGGCCACCAAGATCGTGTGATTTGACACCATTGGATTATTTTCTTTGGGGAAAATAACGCCAATAAACCAAAAACTTTAGGAGACTTGGAAGCCATCATTCGTGGCTTTATTGCCGACGTACAGTCCCAAATGCTTGAAAAAGTGGTTGAAAATTGGACCTCTAGACTTGTCTTTATTCGAACCAGCCGCGGCGGCCACATGCCCGAAATCATATTTAAGCATTAATGGCATAAAATTATCCTTCCAATATAGCCAAATTGATGGACATTGAATAGTTGCACCTAATAGGCATTAATGACAATACTAGTACCTATTGAAAAAGTGTCCGAGAGTCCTATCATCACTTGTACTTTCTACTTACTTACTTACTTTCGAAGCATTACTTAATTTGTCCCCCCCAGTCGGATCGATCGGTAGTCGGAGATCTCTCTCTCTCTCTCTCTCTCTCTCTCTCTCTCTCTCTCTCTGTCTCTCTCTCTCTCTCTCTCTCTCTCTCTCTCTCTCTCTCTCTCTCTCTCTCTCTCTCTCTACCTGGTCGTTCCATCGAAGATGAGGTCACCTACCGTCTGGTATTGCGTTGATTTTTTTTATCAAGCTTATGTCGCCGTACAGCTAGTTCAACTCTATTCAACTTCCATTCTTACCCCGACTGGGTAAGAGTCCATACACCTTGGTTCATCCCGATAGGTCTTTATTTCTCAATTTCTTACTCAGCCCAAAGAAAAAAGTGATTAGCAACAGTTATTCTTAATTTGATTTCTGCACTGATTCCGTTTTGCGCGTTTACAGCAGTGCCCAGGTAGAAAAATTCACTGACAACCTCTAAGTTATACCTGTCAATGGTCACGTTCTAACCAAATCTGCGGCTTATCCTCGTTTATAAATACTCCCATTTAACTTGCTCCTGACTCCATGGTAGAGAAGGCCCCGGGTACAATAACATCGATGTCGTCAGCAAATGCAAGTATTTGCGTTGATTTATATATTATCTGATGTACGGGACTGGGCGCTGCGTGCTATCCTTTCAAGCACAATGTTAGAAATAGATACATGAAAGCGCGTCACATTGTCTTAATCCTCTGTTGGTGTCGAAGGTTTTAGTAGAATCCCTACTAATTTTGAGAGAACAGCGAGCATTCTTCAACGTCATGCTTATAAAACGCATCAGTTTACCAAGAATTTTTAAGCTGGGCATGGCACGATACAGTTCTCCTCTATTAATATTGTCGTAAGCTGCTCTAAAATCGAAGAACAGGTGATGGGTCTCGTTATTAATTTGATGGATTTTTTCCAGGATCTGGCATTATGTGAAGCTTTGGTCGGTCGTAGATTATCTGGACAAGATCTTATAAGCGACGTTTAATAGAATGATGTCTCTATAGTTGGTGCAGAGTAGGCGATATCCTTTTTCTTCCTACTATGACTCTGTAAGGCCTTTATAGTTTATACGTCCCCTTCCGTCTCACGAACATCACTGATGTGAATTTTTAATAAAGATTTGAATTTACCCGCTTACAAGGTTTATTGACTCAAGAGCTGAAGCCTTCTGACCTTTTCAAGCGTCGGAATATTTAAAAGAGAAAGTGTACTTTAAACATAAGGAAAGGCTACAGTCCGCTGGGGGCGAACAGTATGATACCCTATCCATATCCCAATATGCCCCAAAGCAAAAAGCATTAAGAAGATGATGGATAGCATTTTATTTCATTCTATTTATTAAAAAAAAAAGTTTTTTTTTGAAAAAAAAAACGCCCCCAAAAAGTGGGCGTGGCCAAAAACTTTGTATGGGCGATATGTTGGAAAAAATATTGGGTAAATGTCTTGTTAATATTTTTTTCGCTTTCTATGAAAATTTTCGAAGAAAACAGCATTTAAGTAAAAAACGCCCACAAAAAGTAGGCGTGGCAAAAAACTTTATATGATAAACTTATAAATGAGGGCAGTGCCTACATATCTTGTGAAGGTTCTCCTTAACTTTAGCTTTAAAACGGTTTTTTCTAAATTGTGGGCGTGGTAGTGGGCGTATTAAAATTTTTTTTACACTTAACCATTTCGGAGTCCTAGAGAATATGTGGTCCAAATTTCAGCTTCCTAGCTTAATTTTAAAGGCTTAAAAATTGCGTACGGACGGACGGACGGTCGGACGGACATTGCTAGATATTCTTAGGATTTGGTCCTGATCATAAATATATACACTTTTATGGGTCAACGACGAATATTAAGCGGTGTTACAAACTATGTGTCAAAATTAATATACCCTTAGAATAGGGTATAATAATATCAGGTATAAACAGCCCATATGGGACCTAAAGCCTAACTTCTTCAACCATGGTGTGAGCGGAGATATACAATACTTACTTACTTACTTAAAGGGCTCCCGACCCGTGAAGAGTCCCTGCCTGAGATACGGCAGCCTTCCATCATCTGCGATCCCGAGCACGCGAGCCAATGTAGTCGACGAGTTTTGGCTTTTCGGACTACATCCACATCTTGGTACAGCTCATAGAGTTCGCGGTTGCATTTTCTCCTCCATTCGCCCTCCTCGCAAACAGGATCAAATATCCATCGAAAGATTTTTCTTTCAAAGGAGCCCAGTATTAAATCTCCTTTCCTGTTTATCGTCCAGCACTCGGCGCCGTATAGCAGAACTGGCAGAGTAAGTGTTTTGTAGAGCACACAGTTTGTCCTACGAGTCAGGAGTTTTGAACCCATTTGGTTTGCCAAGCCGAAGTAGCAGCGGTTTCCTAGGGTAATTCTTCGGCA
The DNA here is from genome assembly GCA_963576555.1 of Ferdinandea cuprea. NCBI lineage: Eukaryota > Metazoa > Arthropoda > Insecta > Diptera > Syrphidae > Ferdinandea > Ferdinandea cuprea. Next base: position 12,147,963 of record OY754959.1, read on the forward strand.
CTAAGATGTCTTTTGTGGAGTTGATGTTTACCCCGAGGTAGATGAACTCCTTAACTACCTCGAAGTTGCTGCTATCAACAGTGACATTTTGTCATAGTCGGTGGACAAATGATTGCTTGTTTGTTGATAGCATATATTTAGTCTTGTCGTCATTCACTTCAAGGCCAACTAGTTTCGCCTGTTCTTCAAAAGCCGTGAAAGCCTCTATCACAGTTGGACTGATCTGTTGAAGATAGTGCCTTCCGTGTTGACACCTGCCCTGCGCACCATCTGCTCAAGAACAAGATTGAAGAAATCACACGACAGCGCATCTCCTTGCCGAAATCCGGTGCATGGTTGCAAGAGTTCAGACGAGCTGCTGCCAAACTGCACATTGCACCGCGTGTTATCTAGTGTCATGCGACATATCTGGATTAGTTTTGACGGGATCCCGAATTCGGCCATCGCCACAAAAAGCTCCTGACGATGAATGCTGTCATATGCGGCTTTAAAGTCGATGAAGAGGTAGTGTGTCTCGACTTGAAACTCGTTGGTCTTTTCCAGGATTTGCCTTAGTGTGAAGAATTGATCTACAGTTGATCTGCCGGGCCGGAAGCCACACTGGTACGTGCGGATTAGTGTGTTGCAGAAATGTTTGAGACGTTCACACAGTACGTTGGATAGGATCTTCTACAAAACACTAATCACTAAACACTAAGTCACAGGCTAATGAGAAAACAATAAGTTGTTATGCGACACAAATTGGACTCCGCAGGACACACTGCTCGATTAACACTTAGTTCATAAAATCAGTGCAAAGCTGTCATAAGCCACCAAGATCTTGATAGGTGATCAAAAAATTTCCATCCACATAGCTAATAAGGGATAAAGTGTAATTATGTTTTGTTTAGTCCTCATGACAAACAAATGGAAGCGCCTTCTATTAAACAACAGCTGCTTCATTTCATCTTTTCACTTTGGTGCACTTTATGCACTACGCCCAACCGAAGCAAAGCCACAGCTCATTTCATGACTTTGTTTTGACAACTTCCCGAGATTTCCTCCATCAGACATATCATTCCTGCCCACGATTAACACATTTCACAAAAGTCAACTACCTCCTACCTACTTCCCCAATGAGTCATTTGCTTAATTCGCATTAAACCGCAAAAGGAACACGACATTCCATCCACCACTGACAATATTTTTGTTGTTGTTTTTTTTTTTTTTTTGTCTGCACATTTTCAACCGAAAGGAGACAGATGCCTAATTATATCTCATGCTCTGAGTAATCTGCAGATCCATTTTCAAATTAAGGAACAGCAAGGAGAGAAAAAAGGAGCAACAAAACCGACAGCCGTGCAAAGTGGAAAATGTGCAAATATTTTGACACACAGTCCAACATTGTGCCGTACACAACCGAACGAAAAGTATATACGAGTGTGCTTATGGCAACAGTGTGGTGCCACGGTGGCAATTAACGCGCCACAACTTGAAAGATTAATGGGATCACCTCGAACTCTGGGTATTTATCATATGCAATTCTCCACGGACCATGGGCCTACACTCACGCGAAACGCGCGAAAAATCCCTCTCTGTGCTATTCCTTTCTATCAGAATCAACGGCAGATTCTGAGTTCCAGTCGTGCAACGGAATAGCTCAGCCAGCCAGCCAGCCAGCCAGCCAGTGAGCAATCCCAGACATAGACCAACAGCAGCATCCAACACAGTCACAGAGAGACAGGAGGAGGATGCATCTCTCCCAGCGAATGACAGTCGCCAAATGTGGATTTGTCATTGTCAGCAGTGTAGTTCTTCATCTTGCACTCATTCAGGTGATTAACATCGCGTCACACTTTACATTATGCGGCGCGCGAGGCGACATGGAATTTTTGCAATTCACAACAACTCGCACCATGTGGGTGCGCGCACAAGGCAAGTATACGCAAATTCGAAATTCCGACACCACCTACTACCAGCAAACTCACGCCGAAACGTCAACAAAGTCGCTGGGAAAATTGAAAATGCAAACAACACGGGGTAAGAGATTGGTATAAGAGCACGCGAGAGCAAACAAACGCACCGGAATAAAGGACACACGCCCATAAATAAGATTCCTAATAAAAATTCAATCTCAAGACCCTTTCAATTCTGCCAAGACCGAGGACAGCTCCAAACTAAACACAGCAGAAGCGTAGGCAAATCAAAACGCATAAATCACCAGAGAAACTCTCCAGAGCCAACGACCAGGACCCCGTTTGCCATAATGTATTCCGGAACATATCCTTAACACAAATTGTCTCACAGCTTCGTGCACACTCACACTCACACTCAAACATTTAGATTTTAACCCAAGAAAATAAAACACAAACAAAACATTCCATCCCGACACCGCCATAGCCACCCACCCACGATCCGGTGCGTTGCCAAAAAGCAGGACGATCAATATCCGATAACATGTCATTAGAAATTGTTTGCATATGAAGGCGGGCGTGTGTGTGTGTGTGTGTGTGGGAGGACTTTTCTTAAAAATGAAAATCTATACCAAAAAAAAACGCAGGATACACGGGTGTTGTGTTCGTTGCGGGGATCCTTGGGAAGCAGAAATGGAAATTTTGTTCCAGTTTTTTTTTCCTGAAGTATCCCGGAGGGAATAAAAATAATAATAATAATAGGATTCTGGATTTGGAAATGGAAACGGTAAAGGCATCGACACTTGAGGGAGATTTATGGCATTCTACCCTTTCTTTTTAGTTTGGTTGAGCTATTTTACTGCTGGTGCGGGGGGGGGCGACTTTTTGAACTTTATAGTTGGCGATGTGTGAAGCAGGATGAGGTGGAAAGTTTTACCACAATCGGGTAAAAACTTTCATTCTTTGCTATTCTTTGAGATTATTGCAAGAATTTTTTTTCTATCTAGGAAACAAATTTAGATGGCGCGGTTAACTGGGTCATCCACCTGATAGTGTGCGCCAAAAAAATACCATCGACAAAGAATAAGAAACATTAACCCCGGAGATAAGCAGTCAAAAAAAAAACAGTTGTTTTGAAAAATAATAGCGGAAAAGCTATCACCTTAGTGGAGGTGCTTCATCTTGTTAAGAATTGATCTGACAGAGTGCGAAGCTGGGAATGGAAGTTGATGTTTTGCGAATGTTTTGACGAAGTTTTGGTTCAACTTTTAAGGTGTAGTGTGGTCCTATCGAGCTCTACAGGGTGAGCCAAATGCAAGTTTCTTTCTAAAAATTCAAAATGGAAATGCATTATGGCTTTGATAGTAAGAGAAAAGATTTCCAAACATTTCCGAACACAACGTCGGTCAAGTGGCTGGCTTCGCAGTAGCTTGTTCATGGTTTCAGGCTGTAGCTCACGGATTGCTGGGATGATATTGGCCTTGAGTTCTTGAATTGTTTCCGGATTCTTGCAATACCACCGGTCCTTCACGGTTGCCTACAAGAAAAGTCCAAAGGAGTCAAATCGCGGCTCCGAGGCAGCCAACTGACATCGGCCGATAAAACGATTTGGGTGAATTTGGTGCGCAAAAGATCGACATTGGCATGGGCTGTGTAGCATGGGGCGCGATCCTACATGAACCAGAGCTCGTCCAAGTCCATCACTTCAATTTCAGAATAAAAAGTCGGCTAGCATGGCTTCGTAACGCCCACGGGTGACCGAAACCGTTGATCGCAGCCTCATTTACGGAGGAAAACAATCCACACGAATCTGTCACTCTCGTCTGTGCGCACTGTCCGACCACGGGGACCATGAGTGTTGTCCACTAGCATACCAGTCTCACAAACTTTTTGCACAAACTTGCGTACAGCAGGCGCGGTGGGTGTTTCATTTCGGCCAAAACTCCTTTTCAAAAAACGCACTGTTTGGGCTATATATAGGGTCCGCCAAATAACTTTTTTTTTGAAAATGCTACAAAAAAAAACTACTGAATATTTTCTCAAATTTCTTTTTTTATTTGAAAGTACAATCCTTCTGGTTAATAATGGAAAATAATTTCATTCAAATGGCTCCCTCGGCTGGCCGTGCAGTAGCCTACATGATCGGTCCAATTTTTAAGCACATTATCGATTGTGTGCAGCTGTATTTCACCAATAGCTTCACGAATATTGTCCTTTAAAGCGTCAATTGTCTCTGGCATGTCGGCGTAACACTTATCTTTTACGGCACCCCACAATTAATAGTCCAACGGTGTCAAATCGCAGCTCCGCGGTGTCCAAACGACATCAGCTTTGCGGCTGATAATGCGATCTTCAAAAACAGGGCGCAAAACATTGAGTGCAGCTTCGGCTGTGTAGAACGTAGCGCCGTCCTGTTGAAACCAAATGTTGCCGCTGTATCCTCCTCTTCAATTTTTGTGAACAAAAATTCGTTCAACATGGTCCGATATTGATCGCCATTGACTGTAACGGCCACTCCTTGCTCATTTTCGAAGAAAAATGGCCCAATTATGCCTCTGGACCAAAATCCGCAACAAACAATGACTCGTTTTGGGTATATCGGCTTTTCAATGTATGCGTGCGGGTTTTCTGTGCCCCAAATGCGACAACTTTGCTTGTTTACAAACCCGCCAAGATCAAAATGAGCTTCATCTGAAAAGATGATTTTTTTGGCAAAATCGGCATCTTCTCTAAGGCGATCTCAGGCCCACTTAGCGAAGCGAAAACGCATTGGATGGTCAGTTGGCTTCAACTCCTGAACCTTTAGGACTTTGTATGGCGTCATACCAAGGGATTTATGCAAAATTCGTCTCAATGATGTCTCCGAAGTGTTCAATTGTTGAGAACGACGGTGAATTGATGTTGATGGCGCTTTACGCACACTTTCTGCCACAGCAGCAATTTTCTCGGGTGGTTTATCGGTGAGGATGCCAGTTTCTTTCACTTTTTTCACAAGATAACGAACATACGGAGCTGACGGTGCTACTCTTCTTCCAAAATCCGTACGCAATTTTCGCACACATTCTGCAACATTACCATGATTTTCAAAGTAATGTCGCAATATTTCCCAGCGTTGTTCAAGCGTATACACAACCATAGTCGTTCAGCGGAAGGATAAAACTAATTATCTGTCAAATCAGACATGAGCTAAGTGTATTCGCGAAATAAGCACTAGTTGAAAAAAAAAACGTTAGATTGCGGACCCTTTAGTACTCACGTTGGAAATAAGTTTTCAATATTTCTCAAAGTTGTTCAAGCGTAAAGCGACTCATTTTGTTCCGCGGAGGTAACTATAATACTTACTTTCTGTCAACATTTCGAGCGGGAATAGGCTCTCAGTGTCGAAATATACATTGAATCCAGAAAGCAGTGTTAGATGACGGTATTGTTAAGGTCTTAGAAGTCTACAGCTTCTTATGTTATAGCATTTAAGTACTATTACGTCACCTGCCATGAGCTCGAAGATCATACTAGTATACCAACTAAAGTTTTGAGTAAAGAGGCACCACAATTGCTTTCTTAATCATTCGGAATTTAACATGGTGACATTAGTCTAGCCATATGTCTTTGCTAATTCACCAGATGAAAAGAGAGTCGATGCTTTTGACTAAATCGCTCACCTACTGATAATACATAGACTTAAAGTACTTGACCTTTAACCCCGATTTGTCAGTTCGATAAAATCATACTTGAACCATCGACAGTGGGTACCGACGAATTTGCAAGGTCTTGTCGGATTTTTTGGCGCTTTCGTTGATGATGAAAGAAATTTGACATTCGCCAACTTGAAAAACTTTTAAATTACGGATAACGAATAAATGGAATGAAAATGCCAGTCATTTACGTAGTTTGGTCACCTATTCATCAAATTTACATCCAAAGAATCGAAGCAGTCCAAGGCACTTCCATTTGTTTTGCTCTTCGTGGATGGATCCATTGATATCACCTCCATACGATCGTCTTTAAAAATTCATTGATCTGTAATCTTTAAAAATACGGCGAGATGTTGCCGAAATTCTTATTATTATTCCCCAGCTTTTGACTGAAAAAATGTATAGCCATCGGCTCTTGCAACCTCAAAACAGTTTCGACTTGTGTGGGGTACAAATTGTATGTTTTTGAAACAATATCTGGAATGTTTCATAGCAACAATACATACGCCACTTGGTGATGTGAATAATAACGGAGCATATGCTCAAAACTCAACTTTATGGAACTGAAGCACCTCGTTTTGTATGAATAAAATAGATGAGGAGGTGCTCAGTTATTGAGCATATATGTTTGATGATCACCTCCCCAAGGTAAGTACTTGCTCCATGGCTCCATGGCTATGAACAAACAGATGCATTTGCTAGATTTGGAGAAGACCGTGCTTCTTAACGTTGAAGTTTTAAATTTTTGATCGAAATATAAAATTTTAGAAAGTAGAAGAGAAGGACTTAAAAGAGGTTATCGATACCCGATTCTTAAATTGGAATTGTGTAAGGCATTGGAGTCAATCAGTCCACGGTATTTTAAACTGTCGCTTGGGAAGGCAATTAATTGGTAAAAAATTAGAAAATTTAAAAAGTGAAAATGGCGAGAAAAACAAACACTTTTCACTAGCAAAAGGAGCTGTTTATTGAACTTAAGTTCCCATGAACGAAGCCTAAAATAAATTAAATTAGGTGCATTTTCTTCTGCACCATAGAGTGATTTTATTCTTTGAGCATTGCACGACTGCTTAACGACTGCTGCACTGGCTATTTATTGGGATACTGTGTACTCAGAATAATGCCCAAAACACATGGGCAGAAATTCTGGATGCAGTGACGCTCTCAGTACAGCAACCAAGACGTATGAACAGAAGTTTTGTTTGACGTAATTACAATGAGATGTGTCACATCTAATCACCTAAACGTCATTCTATTGATAAGTGTTGTGATTCTTTGTAAAATTTTTATAAAATGAATATTGCAAAATAAAGGGTGATCCATTTCGAGGTTCCCTACTCTTTTAAAGAAAAAAAAAACACAGAAAATTCAAATTTAATGGAGAATGTTTATTATAATTTGAAAGAACATTCTTTGGCATTTATTTTTTTGAAGATTATGTCTATCAAATGTTGGCCGTTGCTACGTCGCAGATGGTCCATCCGTTGAGTCCAATTTTCGATCACTCGTTCGAGCATTTCGACTGGTAACTGGCGAATGACACGCGTGATGTTTTCCTCCAAGGCCTGAATCGAAGCGGGTTATGTTACATCATATCCCCACAGGAAAAAGTCTAACGGTGCGATATCACACGATCTTGGTGGCCAATCGACCGGCCCAAAACGTGAAATTAGGTGTTCACCGAAATGTTCTCTCAATAAGTCCATTGATTGATGCGATGTGTGGGAATACTAATACTATACAATACTAAACAAAAATAACATGACAGCATGACACGACTCACACGTGATCTGTCAAAAAAGCCTATTGAAAAAAGTATCTCTACATGGATCACCCGTTATATTTATTACGTGCCCTTTTGACAAGGTTAGAGCTTTCGTGTGCCTTCTAAATTATGCTATTTATCTTGCCTGAGGGTAGTAGTAAAGCCAAAGTAAAATGCATGGCGGAACAAACTTTTATCCCGAAAACAAAACATACTTACAAAGCTGCTTCATGAAAGATTCAAAAATTGAAAAGTTATGCATCCTTACAAGAAGATTTTGGCTCTGCTGGAAATTTAAAGAGACTAGAGTGACCGCCTGCGAGCGGGACCCAAGTCCAAAGATCTGTCCAAAATATCACAATTTTCAGCCATCAAAGTCAGCATTTCAAGAGAAATAAAGTACTATCACGCACAACAGCGTGTAACTTTTGGAAATTATTTCAATAAAAAACAACCCTTCAGACGTTCTTCATAGCCTTCTGGAAACCGTGTGAAAAATCGAAAAACCGAAAAAGTTGGAGCACTTTCAGACTGAATATTTATGTTACACAAGGCAATGTTTTCTATACAGGACTATCCTATCATGTCAATCTATAGTGGATTTATATGGACATCACAGATGAGTAATTATACAGATAGTCGACTCAGCATACCTCTGTCCCTTTGAACCCGCAAAAAATTTTTAAAAATGGAGAAAATATTCACTCTCAAATGTTCTATCTGTGAATACGTGTGAACCAGCTAAATAAAGTATGGTGGGGTTGATGTGTCAAAAATTTGTCATTAGCGCGGGCAGTTTTGCAAGAATTCCAACTGGCAACAAAAAATAGCTGATTATAGCGGATGTGTTGGGGAAGTGCTGCGAAGTATTGAGTTAACGTCGTTCAAGTTTAATTAAAATGTTTATAAAAAAAAATAGTTTGATATATAATAAATAATGAAGTTTTTGCAATTAAATGCGACTATTTTTTGTGTTTATCGGAAATAGTTCAAAATGTTTTATATGCCTTAAACTAAACATACTTGGGTTGTTATATTTTTTCCATTTTGGTTAATAAAGTCAGATAATATGTATATATTATTTTATTATTGCATGATTATTACTAAATTAATAATGTTTGGGTGCAAAATATTTATAGTTAATAGCTTTGGATTAGTGTTACATGTAGGTATATTAAATTCTTTGGTTGTTTTATTATGTTTTTATTGAACATATGAATGTTTGATATATTTACATACCTACATATTCGGAACGTTCATATGAGAGCGAGCGAGAAATGCATTTTTAAACACAAACTGTAGACTTGACTATTTCAATTCCAAGATAACAACGTTATTAAATTTATTTCATCATGTTTAACAAATTTAATAACGTTATTATCTTTGAGTTGGAATAGTGAATAGCGGTGAATAAAATAGCAGCGAATTTATGAAATACCATGTTAAATTATTGAAATAGTCAGTTAACTAATCACGCGGTACTCATTAATTTCATTCTTTGAGCTTTTATTTATGTTACCTAAAATTTTAGTAAGTTTACAAAATATTTCATTAATTCACTGCTGAAATATTGTTAAACCTTCCGTTTAAAAATTATTTGATTTTAATTATTTTAATCGACATTCGATAAGTCAACCACCAAAATTATTTTACTATTACTGACAATTTAAAACTGCTAAATTAGTTTAACTACTGGCAAACAAATTATGAAAATCCTTATTTTATGTTTAACTTGCGCAACTGCCAAAATGTTTACGAAACTGCTGAAAATTTTTTACCCAAAAAATATGTTTGTTAAATAAATGCAAAATACGTTTATAAGGTAAAACTAAAATAATATATAATAATTGAAAACATTCAATCGTCGCATGTTATTGGACACAGCCCAGTTTTGACTTTTAATATGTCCACATGAGATCTTTTCCAAAATGGATTCTTAGGCGCAGAACTGCTATTGTGTGCGTGAGCTGGCTTAATTTGATTTGCATGTAAAAACATATACGAACACAGTACTGTGCCTTTTTGAAGCAAAAAACGATAGGCGGGAGAGCCAAAAATCCTCTCAGTCGACTATCTGTTTAATTACTCATCTGTGATGGACATATAAACTGTCTTTATTATGAAAAACTGGTGTTATATATAAAGACTGCGGTAGAAGGATACTGCAGCGTATAAGCAGGCGCTCTATAAAAAATATTTTCTGGACCCCCTCCTGGGGTACGATGGTGCTGTCTGCTGGCTCGCAATGTCCTTAAGTATGTAGATGATATATTTTGCCAATATTATCTCCGTAGTACTCCTGAAAATACTAATAAACGAACATTGTTGATGAAGCTTTTTCATTTGCATTCTACGCAAAAGGACGAGTTTGACACGGATGTCAATACTAGACATGGGTTTGTTTAGCTCGTCTCTGTAGATCGCGTTATAAGCGGCTTAAAAAAATTAATTAAAAATGTGAACTACTTGGGTTTTCTCCAGGATCTGCCATATTGTCAATATTTTATCAATTGTGGACTAACCACAGTGATAGATGGAATCCAATCAGATCGTTGACAAATATTTTCAGGCTCTTGCACAATATGGCAGACAGGATTTTAATCGCCATATTTAAAAGACTGGTGCAGTTAAAAGCAACTACTTTCATATGAATCGGAAAAAAGATGCTTAGGCTTCATAAAGTCGGGAAAATAAGTTGGGTGTGTTTGCTCTTATTGCTCACTATCTGCTGTCTTAAATAGATCATTTTTGTCGCATGGTCGCAATTCTTGGCTTTCATCAGTTCACTCATTGAGCAATATGTGCTATTCCCAGCACCGGCTGTGACTCTACTACAAGGTATAGTCCTGATGTAGCACTAGGACCTCTCTTTCCTTTATCGCGTGATTCTCATGATATTTTTTTTTCTTTTGAAGCTTAAACAAAGAATGTGTCTTGATTGAGTGAAAAGTCTGAGAAATTTGGCAAAGTGGGGCATAATAGCCGAACATATTGTTTAAAAGCAACATTTGGCTACCTCACAAGTGCACACTCACTCGGTGGGCTTATAAGACTGGAGATCACCAGTGTCATCTTCCTAAATCTAAACAGGTTATTTTAAAATAAAGAAGAGTACATTACCGCGGCATCTGCGATGATGATCCGATTCCAAAGAAATTGTTTTGCACAAGGAAACGCACACACTGTAGAGAAGAACGTTTCGCTCATGGCGAATGTCTGGCTCCAAGAGCTTTTCGAGCTGTGTGTTTTGACGGCTTGTACGGAGTTTTCTGTAGTCCAAGCTAGATTTGGGTGCCTGCCTCTTGGGTGATTCTCGTTTGGCCTTCTTCTGTGGTAAGGTTGAGGTTTTCTCGATTAGTGCCTCTTCTATTTCAATCACAGCTATATTTTTTTCTTCTTCATGTTGTTTAAGACTGCTGGCTTTCATCGGATAACCGTCTTCATCTGTATTGAGTCGGGGGATTTGCTCGTCTCTGGCTTCTGTTTCCTTCATCAACTCGTCAGCTCTTTCGTCACTCAGTATGTCGATGTCTGTTGATGGTTGCTGTATGGTGACATCTTCGGTTAGAATGCATTCTTTAGCTGGTAGTTGGTTGATTTGCTGTTCCTCTTTATCGATATCATCTTCACTCCGAATACAAAGCATGCGTTTTAGTTTTTTCGATAGTGTGGCAGCTGACTAGTTCCCCTTTCTTCGCAAGTGAGTCCTTCAATCTTGTTGGCCAAGGAAATAACTTCAGACTTTTTGTTAATTTGTTGAGCCTCCTTCTTTTCGACTGGAACTTTGTTTCTCTTCAGCTTTTTGGACTCCGGTCTTTCGACCTTCTCTCCTATCTCTTTGTTCTTATTTGTCTTCATCTGCCTACGATCCTCCTGCTGGCCAAACCGCTTTTTACTGGCGTCCAACTTCTCGCCCCTTAAGATTCGCTGCTCCCGAGCTTTACACTCTTGTTCGACACTCGCAACTGTGGGATAGTTTTTCTTGCGTTCCGCCCTCCATTGTGCAATCTGCTCGGGAGTACTCGACTTCTTCAACTGGTCATACTGAGCGATGTGAGGGTGCATAAAAGACGGATGACCTCGAAATGAGCAATTACCAATCTCACATTGAGTATGATGAGGAGAAACTTTCCACTTATATCCATTTTTAATTGAATTTCATTAAAATGTTGGTTTGTTTATATTTTTTCTGATAAAATAATCTTCAAGAAATGCTGAATTAAATCTTCTAGATCACACAGATGAAGCAACACGAACATATGATTGACCAGCAATCCTGACCAATAAAGAAGTCACTCTTCCCCTCAATATGATTGTATCTTCAAGACAAAATATTTGTCAAAACCAAACACCACTTCCCTTTAATATCCAAGCCCTGTAATTCCACAGAAAATTACGTCAAATTTGCGAATAATACAGCAATTAATTGTTTAAACGCCAACAGCATTGTGCAACCATTTATTCCAGTAACAATCACTTTAAGAATCTTTATGTGGCCTTTAATGTGCCGGTTTAAATAATTCTGCAAAACCCAAGCCCCCTTCAGTGTCCTAAAGGGTTAATAATAAAAAACTATTACATTCCCCCAACCCAGGCCAAACCAGAAATACAAAAAAAAAAACAAAATCCAAATTCAAGAAACCATTTCCCAATCTGATAACCCAAACACACTTTTATTTCGTCGAGGAACCAACTCCCCAAACGGATGTATTCAGAGGTAACTTCGACTTCAACTCCAACTCCAACTCTATACACTACACGACCCTGCTGCCACTATCAGGCAGCCAGAGACCAACACAAAAAAAAAAGAAAAGGATTTAACTAACTTTCAAATGGCACTTCACCGCCATTTGCCGTACACACAAAACGTGAAAATAATTCTTTTTATGTGCCCATTCTAACAACCCCCAAATGGGCCATTTGCCCGAACTCACCCCCTCTGGCTTGCGGCAGTTATACAGCGAGTAATAGGCAGCTGGCTATAGGAAAAAAATCACTGAACACTTTCGAGATTTACCAAAGTCGTCGATGAGTAACCGTCCGGAAAGGAAAATTCAAATTTGACACCCGCTCCTTTTGGCATAAGATGCAACCAACCCACCCACACGAACACCACATTTTGTAAGGGGTGAGCTGAGTTCACTCAGAGATCCTTTACAAATGATGCCTTACCATCTATATAGTTTTCACACTACACTGACTTAACTTTTATGGGCCGATGAAGTGCCTAAGATATCCTGCTGACGACATGAAAGTCATGCGTGTGTCCTTTGTTCGACTTCGATTCGTATTTCGTATTTCGTATTTCGTACTGCCTAGTTGCGTCTCGCTCGCGCTATGTCAAAGAGGAAACGTCCTTCGGTGATGTTATTACACCTATTTTTGGTAATCTCATTGCGACGAAGACGCACATCAAGCTGATTTGAATAAGGATCTCTTTATTGTTTGTTTATACGCACATTAGATGGCTCTTGCTTATGGTTATTGCCCTTCGTTTTGTCGTTGTCGTTGGCTAGATATTGCTGTTTGGCTGGCAGGCAGGTTTTCTTTTCCTTATCGAGGTGCTTGATCTTTGTTTTGCGTCTTTTGCAGTTATCGTCTCTGCGGATAAGATACCGGGCGAATGTCCTTGGCGAGAACAACACCATTTTTGGGGTGCATGTGGTCGACTTTTGGGATAATTGTAAATCGCCTACGGCAATAGTATAGTACTACTGCAGGCAGCAAAGATGCAGAGGTATCCTGTGTTTGTTTGTCCTTGCAAGTGAATTTGATGGTTTTTATGGCGTCGATTATGTTTGTCCTTTGTTTGATGCAAGAGCTGAGTTAAGGTAGGTATCTATGTATGTCCTTAGGCAAGGGGAGAGTGTGTCAAATTGTTTGTAATTGGGTACTTTGTGTTTTGTCTTCTGCTATTGTTGGAGTGAGTCGTAAAACCGAGACTGACTGAGTGGAGGTGGGATTGATTGAAATTAAGATTGAATGGTGGTCGTAAGTGTTGCGTTAGGTACTTTCTATGGAAAGGAGAGAGCACATTTCGTGTACGACATTTTTATAATTCAACGAATTGACTATTGTGCTACATAGTTGCTTTCTTTTGGAAACTACCAGAATTGGAGTTCCTTTCTCAAAGGAATTGAATAAAGGATGTTTTTTTGGATAGTTTACGTGAGGACCACCGCTTGCTAAATGGCAATTGTCTTATTTATTTTTAAACTTAAGCAATTTAAACTGTGAATTTGACCTTGGTTCTTAAACAACCTGATGTTGGCAGGTATTTTTTTTTTTTTGTATAGACACGTTTTCCGGGAACGCATGTTTGGGTTTTCGCCATCGCCGCAAATTCTGTTCTGTCTTTTTTGCTGACATCTTTTTCACCGATTAGACGTCCGATATTTTGCAGTTATTGCGGACGCTCAATGACGACACCGATTTATAGGTCATGTGTGTTCTTGTTAGAGATCGATCCATCAGATGAATTTTCATAAATGTATTTTTGCTGCAGGGACGTTGAAGAAACTGAATCTATTCGTCAAATAGCATAAGGTTTATGACCTTCGGCCATTACTTCTATGATGAGCTGGAGGATGCAAGCAAAGTTAAGCTAAAAGACCTTCTCAGATTTGCATACAAATCAGGATGGTTCTAAGAAAGCAACACTCTGAGCCTCTAACCACGGCTTTTCTTGTGCACTTTCAGGTGTTTTTGTTCGAGGAAGGTATCCAAAAGGACATAATGGACCCAAATTGCTGGTGTAAGTCACAAGAGCATCCACCAACCTACATACCTAGACTTGGAAGAAGAGCTTCTAAGTACTGTTTCTAATATTACAGAGTACAGGACAGTAACTGTGGAGCGTGGAGTGTGCTCATACAAATCTTCATCACCGCATCCTCTGCCATCCTCTGCAGAGGTCGTCTATTTTTTGATTATATTTCAGTTTTGTTGTCAATCTTCTGTTTTAAATTATATGTTGTCATTTTTACTAATTTGTCAGCTTGCTTCATCTTGTTCAAGTGATGATCCCTTCCTTGCTATATCAGCAGGTCTTTCATTACCCAGCACTCCGCCACAAAGTGGTTCCCAGGTGGAAAAAAAACCCCGCAAATGAAATACTCTGTATAGTACCGTTATTTCCCCTTTTTTGATTCTCAATATATTTGTAAAAGAAGTACACTAAATGTTTTTTTTAACTACTTGAGTCCGGGGTAGAATTAACGCAAGGTGGCTTCTTTCAAGATTGCGATTTCTTAACCCTGAGTCTTTAACTCTGTTGTGGTAAGTAAACGAAAAGCGCCACGTTGATATAGGTATTGCTAATTATAGTATTTATCCTGAAAATACCTGAAATACCTTTGTTGAACAATTTGCGCCTGCTAGAGGCTTTTAAGTGTAACAGTGTCTTTGGTGCAGTTAGTACTTGAAATCAACTTCTGGTAACTAGAAAACAAATAGACCTTGCATTTTATTTATCTTTTTTGCACTCTGTATATTATTTTCAGTTAACAAGATACACCATTTGCTAACATCAGGTCAATTCAAGCACACAAAGCGTGGGAGAGACCGAAAACAGTAGACGCATTTCGTGAATTAAATTTTTCCCGCCTGCTCTATAGAAAGGAACTACTGTGTGCCGCTGTAACCGTCGACCTATCAGAGCCTTACATTTTGCAGCGGAACAAGATCCCTAAGCTCTCTTCGCAAAAGCGACCAAAAGATTAGAATCAGTTCTTATCAGCTTCTGTACCTTGCAGAACCTAAGCTTGGTAGTAGCCGCTGCCGAAATCTGGAAGTCTGATTAAAAAGCAGCAACCCCAGTATCTGTCTTGGAGCCATCTGTATATCCAGATATTACGTGTATATACAGATCTTTGTTTCATGGTTCCTGTATCCCTACTAGAAAAAGAGGTGACGAATGATCTAAGTTCAAATAGGGTGCATTCGTTCCAGTTCGTATATTTCCGTGCGTGTCTCATCGGAGCAGGCTTCCAACTTCCGGCTTATTAGCAAAAACTGGCAATCATATCAAAGGATTTAAAATTAGTATAGCTTTCAATCCGGCTGTGGAAGTGGCTCTCCTAGCTCCAGTAGTGTCGATGCAGGACTTTCTTTGAAATTTGATGATATGATCACATTTCTTGCCACCAAACCAAACTACTTTATGCAAGAATCGGTCTTATGGACTACGAATATGATCCCAGCTATTATAGCTTTCTCTGTTATGGTTTCTGGGCTCATCTTATTCTAAAGAAAACTCCAATACTATCTCGATAGCCTCAGTCCCGTCTATGGACTTGAAGCATGGACTCTTTCTTATGCATACGAGAATAAACTTGGTCGATTCAAGAGGAAAATGCTGCATTTGTGTGGACGCATTGGACCGTTTGCGATAGGTGGGATAGCTCCAAGCAAACCGCCACATTGCCATCCCGTACAAGTGTAAGGAAACAAATACCGCGCTGATCGGACGATTTATTGGTTGAGACTCGGAAGTAAGCAAGTAAGACTTGTGGTGGTTTTCCTGTTCATAACATGGAACAAGAGAATGGGTAACCTGCTTCAAATTTCCAAACGGACAAATTTAATTCAAAAATAAAAACAGTTCATCCCCAAATTGTACTTCCATAAGAATTTGCAAGCCCTCCATTTTCAATTGTCTTACTTCCATCAAAAAAAATTGAATTAAATCCTATCTTACAAGCGCAATAAGTAAAAGTAACCCATTGTCCTGAAAAAAAAACCCCCACAAAATGATAGATCGACATCCGAAGGACAATTTAAAAAAAAACAACAAAACGGGTGCTAGAAAATCTGTTTCCTAGTGTAAAACAATAAACGAGCGTGTTATTCAAATAAACCAATAACAAGGGTATCGGAAATATAGCCCCCCACCCCCTCCCTTCCTCATTCGCTTGGCAATAACCCGCAGACAGGTAAAGTACACACATATCCTCGCAGTGGATTTATCTCTGTCATCCAAAGGATAATTTCCAGAATCCAACACTCTCAGACCAATATCATATGCAAGGCAGCCCGCAAATTTCCTTTCGTCGGATGATGCTGATTCTTGTGAGACACACACCGAGACGCCATTATAATAAAGGAATCACCGACGAAATCGCATCCTTTTATAGCCTCTCTGGTGCTGATCATTGAGGGAGCACCTTAATGGCATATTGTGGTGATTTCCAAATGGAAAAATGCTGAAAATGTCACTTCAGGGAGTAGTTAGGCTGCGTTCGGTTTTATACACCACCCCGACTAAACTACCATATCCTTTTGGTTCAATACAGACGCTCACCCTTTGTGTTTTTTTTTGCGCCAATATTTGTTCTGGTTTTTTTTTGCTCCGGAATATTTTTTTTTTTTTTTTTTGCAATAATCTGGCATTGGAATGGAAATTCAGTTGCTCGTCTTGAGATTGCTTAGCTTAGTGATAAGGGATTCAAAGGAGGAGAGAAACAAAAAAGAAAATTAATGCAAAAAGGGGTCGTTGTCAGCCAGCAACGCAGTGGAATATTATGATTTCTTTTCTAGGATATAACTTGGGAGTTGAGGAATAAATCTTATTTTCTTGTTTTATGCATTTTTTGGCAAATTTTTTTTTACAGAAAGTATCAGATGTCGTTTGGTGACGTAGTGCTGTTCCAAAAATTTAATGATTTACTGCATACGAATGGAGAGAATGAGTTTAATCCTTGCTATGGGAATACTTTTGAGTTTTCTTTTTTAATTTAAATTCGAAATAGGAATGAGTTATTTTTGTTATTCATTGTTGACAGGTTTGTGCATATTTTATGATCGCGAGATTGTAATAGCCACTTTGCATTTTTTTTGAAGTTCAAGTAGAGTTTTAAATATGTTTAAAGCTAAAGGGTGATCCATTTCGAGGTTCCCTACCTTTTTAAAAAAAAAAAACACAGAAAATTCAAATTTAATGGAGAATGTTTATTATCATTTGAAAGAACATTCTTTGGCATTTATTTTTTGAAGATTATGTCTATCAAATGTTGGCCGTTGCTACGCTGCAGACGGTCCATCCGTTGAGTCCAATTTTCGATCACTCGTTCGAGCATTTCGACTGGTAACTGGCGAATGACACGCGTGATGTTTTCCTCCAAGGCCTGAATCGAAGCGGATTTGTCGGCATAAGCTTTTGACTTTACATATCCCCACAGGAAACCAAATGTCGCCGAGATCACGAGCTTCAATTTCAGGCATCAAATAGTCGGTTATCATGGCACGATAACGGTCGCCATTGACGGTTACGTTTGCACCGGCATAATTTTTAAAGAAATATGGACCGATGATTCCACCGGCCCACAAACCACACCAACCGTTGTTTTTTCTGGATGAAGTGGCAATTCTTCAATCTATTCAGGTTGCTCTTCGTCCCAAATGCGGCAATTTTGTTTGTTTACATACCCATTGAGCCAGAAATGGGCCTCATCGCTAAACAAAATTTGCCTCGAAAACGTCGGATCTTCTTGGAACTTTTCAAGAGCCCATAGAGCGGGAAGTTCGAGCGGCTTCAGTTGTTGCACAAGCTGTATTTTGTACGCTTTCGATTTAAGATCTTGACGTAAAATGCGCCAAGTCGTTCCATACGTCAGTCCGAGTTGCTGCGAACGGCGCCCAATCGACTCTCTACGGTCTTCGTGTACACTCTCAGCTACGGCCGCTATATTTTCTTCACAGCGTGCTGGACGTGGTCTATTCGGTCGAATATTATCCAATAATGAATGCTGGGTCTCAAAATGGGTGATGGTGTTGCGAATAGTACGCTCAGTAGGCCGATTATGTTGACCATACGTTGAGCGAAGTGCACGAAACACATTCCTCACAGAACGTGAATTTTCATAATAAAGTTGAACAATTTGTAAACGTTGTTCACGCGTAAGTCTTTCCATTATGAAATGCCAAACAATACTAAACAAAAACAACATGACAGCATGACACGACTCACACGTGATCTGTCAAAAAAGGCTATTGGAAAAAGTATCTCTACTTGGATCACCCGTTATAGGGACTACAATTTGAAAGTTTCCCTTAAGAGTTGCCCCATAAAACGGGCCATTGGGACAAAATGAAAATTGACGGACAGGTGCACTTATTTGTCATTTAATTTTTGAGTTAAGGAAATATGAATATTTTTGACGGTGTTCATGTCCGTGCATTGAACTGAGTAAGTCAGGAAAAAAAACTATTTTTATTCTTCTTGTTAAGAAGTCTTATTTAAGGCCACTGACAGATGTGTCCTATTTATAGTTTCATAGCCATCATCGCAATGAAGGAAAATTTGTTTTTCTAAAACACGCACGTTGGCAACGTTGGCGAGTTCACACTTTTACTTTTCGATACAAAAGTCACAAAAAATTTGGCTTAAATTTAACCTGCTTAAATATGTGCATATATATCGAAATTTCGTGCTGCAAGAAGCAGCAGGTGATTTTGTGTTTGCAGAACCCTCGCGGAGCGAATGCAAGTCACACTTCAATTTGCGTTTTTCTCACAGTCTGTATTTCATAAAACCACTCCACCTAATCCTTCAGGTTCAGGAAATTGTTCGATGCCCCGAGCATAATGGCTATTTATGTGACACTGCCTTTATAAATTAAACTTAATCAAAGTGCATTTCCGTGCAACTGAAGTATCTCCTTTAATTAAGTTTTCGCCTGCTCTGACTGTGGGTTCGGTTGTGGCTATACCTACAAAGCTACGTATGCTTGTGAGGCAAATGGTCATTCATTAATTTTCAACCCCGAGGCTGCTCATAATGAGCACCGGTATTAAAGAATCACTAAAGCAAGTACAGCGTACCTCTAGACTTTGTTGTCTGCGCGGTGCTATCCTGGCTGCCGCAAATGAATGAATGCACCCAATCACGTGTACGTTTCCTACTTAGAGATGGAGCTGCGCTTTCTCTATATGGGGATGTGTGGCATATTCGTTTTCTTTTTATCTATTAATAAAGCTGCCACAATTAGGCGCAGTAAAACGAGAGTCTCTCGGCCGCCCGTCCATGGCGGGGTAGGTGAAACGCTTAGCAATTAATAATTCTGTTTCATCCGCAATTAATTGCAAGTCAACCCCAGCCCGAAACTGGCATGTGTACTGAATATGTTTTGCAAGGGGTACCCGCCGATGATCGTGTGTAACACGGTGAACGACGACGACGACGACGAAGATCTTCACAGAGGATCTTAATTTAGCAGCATTCTCTATCTCTCTTTTGAGTCGGTTGCGCTGTCGACTTTTAACTGGCTGTAAGTGATTTTCTGGTTAAGCGCGGCAGCGATGATGCGCGCGTACAACGAACATGCTACTTGGATGCAAAAACACGAAACTTGTCAGAGAAACTGCCAGAGTTATGTCACAATTAATTACACACGCTTCCCTTAGCAGGAACCTTATGAAATGAAAGAACAGAAGATTGATTCACTAATTTCGAGAAAATTTCCCCGCCTTTCCTCTAATTTTGAAAATAATTCTGTTGACAGCGAACAGTGGGGTTGAAAAATTCAGCAGCCTATACCTATCTACCTGTGACCTTTGCAAATCCTCACCAGATGACCGTGTTCACGAAATTCATTTCACGCTTAAATTGCTAGAAATAAGACACGAACTGCAGAAGGTTGAGAACCCTGCCATATGCTGAAGTCTATTATTTGGTGCGATGTGGTCATTTGTTTGACCACACTGCGCTGGAGAAGCCGCCCGCACATGGCGCTTGCTTCAAATTCAATCGAAAATTGGTGCACAAATTGGACAGAATGGAAAATGCAGTGCGTGTCTGCGTTGTTCGCGCCAACATTCGATATTAAGAATTTTCATAAAATATTTTTTTTTTTGTTTGGGTTTCCTTTCGCGTATCTGTGGCGTGTCAGACCAACACCTTACCATATGGATGTGGTGTGCTGACCAGTATAACATCCCTTGTATTAATTTAGGCAATTTATTACAAATTAGCCAAGGTGTTGGCTATTAAATGGATTTTTAATCATTCGTTTGATGGTGCAGACATTAGGAGCGATTAAGGTCACTTATGAGGAAGTTGCAGAGTGATCTACCACCACACTCGGCCGCCAAGTCACGGAAATTAGTTGTTAATTATAAAGCTGCAATGGGGGAGGTTTTAGTATTAAATATTATCTAGTTTTATGGGCTAGTTCAGTTCTTATTGAATGCATTTTCTGACGAAACATGCTACCAAATAAAAACGCAATAACTTCAAAATAGGTTACATTTTTTTTTTTACAGAATTTAAAAAGTACTTCGTCATCATACTTTTGAGACTGTGATTTCCATCCAAAGAGAGTTTAGCGGCACTTCTCTTAGGTAACTCTTTTGTCGAGTCTAAGACCGTCATAAATAGGAATCATCACCGAATAAAGGATTGCGCTTAGACTCGAAGCTTATTTGTCCAAAGGAAGAAGACAAGAAGAAGATCATTCAAAGTGTGGAAGAGGACTACACTAGTAAAAACTGACGAGGAGTAGTACCGAGCGCCAGTTTCATAAATCGCGTTAGAGCAATTGTCCATTGCCAATTTTTACGCCACTCATCCAGAATTAAAGCAAAGCCTTAATTTGGTGTACCCCGACCCACATTAATGTGAATTATTTCGTTAATAGTCGCATCACAAAAATAATATATATATTTATTTTTTGAAGAAATAAGAAAATGGAAAATAGAAAGAGAATAGATGAGATAGTTAGAAACGACAGGCGGGGAAGATTTATTGCAATACCAAGCGCTTGATATTTCAAAAGCATTTCACAGACTTTGGCAACAAGCTCTCTTGTCGAAAATGCGTGCGTTAAAAAATTCCTTTCGAAACGTTCAATTCAAGTTGTTTTGGACGGTTTCAAGTCTACAACTTACCACATAAATGCTGGTGTTCCCCAAGGTTCCGTTTTGTCTCCGACTCTCTTTCTCATTTTTATAAATGATCTCCTCTCCGTTACTTCTAATCCTATTCATTCGTTCGCCGATGACAGTACCCTCTTTAGATATTCCTTTCCTGGGCAACGCCCCTCATCTTCGATCGTTGAAATGGAACGGCAACGTATGTGAAGCTTAACTTAAATTGCGTAAAACCAACAGAGTGCTTCCAAGACGCAATGCTGTCTGCTGTCATTGAAGCGAAACCCAAATTCTCTGCCATTACCCATGGATGGCACTTGCATCGCTGAAACCGAACGACTTTCCATTCTCGGTATGTGTGTTAATGACAACCTTCGTTGGAATGACCATATATTTGATGTCGCCAAGAACGCTGCAAAATGTCTAGGCTTCCTTAAGCGATGCAAGAAATATTTCACCCCTTCTGATCTGGATAGAATCTACAAGGCGTTTATTCGCCCCAAATTTTGGTGGAGGCGAATGCCCCCATTTATTAGGTTTACTACAAGCTATAGTACTTATGTATATACTAACTTAAAAACTAAAATTTACGAACTAACATGGGAGGAATTGGGAAGGAGATCGAGTTTGAGACAGGTAAAAACTGTAAGTTTTGCGTTTACCTTTCGCAGCATACGGGAGATTGGTTCGTTGGAACCATAAGAGGTCCGGTGGGTTGGTAAATAAATAACAGGAGGACAACGTAAATTACGAGGGTTAGTGTTGAAGAAAATAGATTTGTAAAAAGACGCGAGATCGATAGAACCTGAGAGGAGTCTATGAATGAAGAGAATGTCTGCTACGTCCCTGTGTTCTTCAAGGGTATTCAAGTTTAACGGATTGTATGTTATCGGAGCGGATGCTCTTTTAGGCAAGTATACCTGATAACAAACTTTTCCGTCAGCAATCGAAGCTATCAGCATTTTATGTACATGTAGACGCCTTTATAAGTTCTGAAGTTATGTTATGCACAGCCTCAAACGAAGGGTCAAGTAACTGTTAATAGCTGGTCCCAAAGACAAATTAAGTCTTCCTGCGCAACAGCATCGTAGAATTCCGAAAACGCGGAAGCTGTTCAGATCTTGATCGGACCTCTTCACCCCCTGTTTGGATCTCAGTTTGAGTGGAACTTTGACAGAGTTGACAAGCTCCTCTCTAAGCCGTTGCCAATTCGTTTTTCTCGGATTTCTCATCTCCCGCGAAGGTGAAAATTCGATGTATCTGTGATCTGATAAGGTGCTATCTGGCGATACCTTCCAATTTATGATAGTCTTCAAATGAATGTTTGACAGGAGGGGCTAAAGAGTCATAGGGAAAGTAAGCCGATGTAACGCCAAAGGTTTCCCAATTATCATTTGCATGGTAAGTTATAGAAGCAATTCGACGTCCAAGAAGGATTTCGATACAAAAAGACAAGTTGTAGGTCTTTCGGATCGCTCATCATAAAGAACGTGGTATGCACCATTCAAACAACCAAGACCACAAGGACCATGGTTCCAGGATGGATATTATGTGCGATTTTGTTCTAAGGGACACAAGCCTGCTACTTAAGAGGGCGGTAGCAGCCTTGCAGTGCTGTAGGTTAACTTGTGTAAACGTCTTCTGTCAGCACTACTTGACATTGAAATGGAAATGAATCCTGCCAAGATGCAGATAGGGACGTATGTTATAGGTACCATATCTAAACTTACAATCAGAGAACTACTACATAGCTTCATTATGGCGGCTTTTACTCTGTTTTTATGTGGAGACCAAGATTCTGGGCTTCCAAACGGTTTAGCACATTCGCCGATTTCTCCAGATTCCCAGGGATCCAGCCTGCAGACAGCCCGCGTAAGCTACCACAAAAGTTGTGGTTCTAAGGGGAGGGATTTTCAGCACCATACTGCTAATCCATTCAATGAGTTTTCTGCGATGAGGTCTTCACAATCAGTGTTCCGTCCCTTGACACATAGCGCTACACCTTAATGCAACTATTTGTTGCATCGGCAATGCTCCAAAAGATAAGACTTGCAGTGCTCACACTCTGCAGCACTCATGCTATTATCATTGCCCGCTTTTCCAATACGATCTGGTAAAGAGGAGGCAGCAGCATTGAGTTCAACGCGTGGTCTTTTCGATGCAGACCTACTCTGTGTTGGTCACAGCACCAACACCAGCATCATCCATCCTTCCTCTACTTTAACTCGTGGGTGAGTCCACGATAACCAGTTTCCGTCCGTCAGTGCTACTTGTGAGAAACAACCTTACTCATCCTCAGTTTGCCCAAATAGTCGAAAATAGAGCCACAAGAGTTGCTTGTTGCTTCAATGAATGTTGGGGCCCCCAAAATCCGAGTCCTCGCCGCAGTCAAAAAGACTATGGATGGATTTTGGCAGTTGCCAGTACCATCTAGTTGTACATTCACTTTTATTTTTTTTTTTGAGTTTAAACTACTGCTAGGATAGGTTAAAGACCTTCACCTCAAACACATCCTGCTTTATCCGGGCTTAGGCCAGCAATGCTATAGAGTAACAAGGCGAAGTTAAATGATCAGGTTCATTGAATACCTTTAAAGTGCACGTGAGGAATTGTGCCTAGTTCACCACTTACTTACTTACTTACTTAGGTGGCGCTACAGTCCGGGGTGGACCTGGGCCTCAACCAATACGCCTTTCCAGTTAGCACGATCTTTGGCTAACTGCCTCCACTTGCGCGCGCCACCTTAGGCGAGGTCTTCCTCTACTGCGTTGTCCATCCGGGTTGGATTTGAAGACTCTTCGGGCCGGAGCGTTGGTGTCCATTCGCTCTACATGTCCCAGCCATCTTAGACGACTAATCCGTATTTTTCTGACCAAGTCGATGTCGCTGTACAGCTCGTAGAGTTCGCTGTTAAATCTCCTCCTCCAAAGCCCGTCAACGCAAACGGGACCGAAAATTACTCGAAGAATTTTGCGTTCGAAACGACCAAGGAGATCTTCATCCGCTTAGTTCTCCATCCAATGTAAAATAAGACTAATGTAACGATTATCTCAACAGTCTCATTGTGCTCATCCTTTCCAAGGATCTTTTAAGATGGCTACGATGGCAAGAAGCAAACCAGTTTATAGCTCTTCACCTTATACCTATTTCCTTCATACATTGGATATAGGGCTTATACGGCTTATACAGTACCTAAAGCCTAGCTTTGAAGATATATAATTGGTTTTGTGATAAACCTGAATCCGCAGGTTCTATTTGTGTTTTCAGATCCGTTCGGCTAAGTCTAATCCATTCTTCCAACAACCATATCCAGCTCCTACCATATCGCTCGATAGTAAGTAATTCAGTCAAAAACAAAATAGTTTCCTGTTTCAAAGTTACCATTGCACATCAGCGCAGCAGTGGTGTACCTACGTAACCTAATCTTCTCAATGTTCGACCACCTCTAACCGAACTCCCATTCCATTTATATTTTATGCAAACACAGTACCTCACCGGACGGACCGCACTAATTACATAGAATTCCTCACGTCCATAGGTGACACCGCCGCCACTGTTGAAGTACGCGCCTTAAAACTATCACCATCGCATCGCCTCCTCGTTTGCGCTCGGACCTGACGGACAACAGACGATGAACCGACACGGGGCCGAGGACACCGTGGAGATGCGTCCACTTCACGACCGAAATGTGCTCATTGTGAACACTTTCGCTAATTGTAGTCATTCGGAGGTAGCTCCAGAAACGTGACACATGGTCACATGTGTACCTACTCCAACTGGACTGCAGTTGCAGTTGCGGTGAGGAGGTGGTTCCGCCTAATGAGTTTACAAGTCAAATGGTAGTCTATCGCTTCCAAAGGTGTCCATATGGATACATCCTACCCCAACACTTGCACACTCAGTCATAGTCATATGTAGGTGCTTTGCACGTTTAATGTGCTGCGAGCAAGATCGTGCCGCCATCTAACACGCTTCCGATGTACTTACGCTTGTGGAACATGCCCACCATCCAGGAGCGAGACAGAGTCATAGTCTCGTAGTCGTAGTCGTAGTCGCAGTCGTAGTCGTAGAGCATTGTCACTGGCATTTGGGGAATCTGCATTCCTTGTAACTTCGAGAATGAGGACAGGAGCAGCGTTTTGCCGGCAGCAGTTCGAAGGGAGGAGCTGAAGCATGGCATAACAACTCTGCGACGCGTGGCGACATGTTGCATACCATTGTCTGGCGATGTCTGTTGTATGGGGTGGAAATTGCGTTCTCGCGCAGTTTTTCCATCATTTTTTTTTTTTTTTTTTGCTTTCGTTGTTGTCCCGTTTGTTTGCCCTATGCCATGAAGGATAATTGCGTAAGGATAATCCATCCTTCGCGAAAACTGCCACTCACAGATGAGTCTGCTTTTGATGGCCTCTGTTCGTTTTGCTTCAAGGGTGGCTGGGGTAAGGTTGGGTTGGGTTAGGCAGGCTGCCGCCTAACCGCCCAGCCCTGAGAGCTGAGAGCTACTGTACAGTATACACACTGCTGAGACTATTTGATCTCCTAGTGTTTGTGTGAGTATGTGTGCTTTATACGCCGGCAATTATAATTATTTTTATGGCCTAAATGTGTGTGCCTGCTAGAATGTGGATATATCTCATGTTATTTGTCCTAAGGGCGTCGTTTAATTGCTTCGGCAATTAGGTGAAGGGTCCTTGACGGTGTGTTTTGTTCGGTTGTAGAGGGAAAGGTATAGGTAAGTACCAGACAAAAACGATTTTCGGGGGGTTGTAATGGGCGTTGGGTGGAGTTGGGCTTAAGGTGAGCTCCATGAAATTAGAAATCTAAGGCAATTATCGCATAAAAACGTTTCTGGAGGCGGAGGTTTTCGTTTTCGTTTTCGTTATTTTTTTTTTTTCGCCCTTAAATATCTGGCATGAGTGCCGGACAGAACGAAAGGAATGTGATTTCAAGTTTAATTATTAAATACCGTTCTGATATAATTGGAAAGGATTCGTGGTTGAATTACATATATTCGTAGAGAAATGGAAAAGTGTTTGAAAGGCTTGAGTTTGAGCAGTAATAAGTTTTAGAATGTAGGTACGCGCTTGTTTATCAATCACATACTTCGAACAAACATTGATGCATTGATGCAAACTTTTTGACGTTTTGGACCCACTTACCCACTGTTGTACGGCGCTAGGGCGATAGACCAGATTTATGTCATTTCGTACAAAATCTAAAACCATTGTGTTTGCGAAGATACATTATATGTTCAACTGTAATGGAAAACGTAGAATTTTATCCCGATTTTAAGTTTAAGAAGCCTCTCATGACGGTTTTGACTCTTGAATGTATTTTTTTTTTAGACTTTTGCAAGAGGTACAACTTCAGGTGGTACTGGGACGGAGTTAGCGATGCAAGGAAAAGGTGGAATAATGCCTGGTCACTGTAGGTGGCGTAGTTTAACTTCCTTACAAATATTCCGACTGAAAACATATATAGATTCTGCTCTGGTAGGTGAGCTGAGACAATTGTAATGTGGTACTAATGGTACCATTCGTTCCGTGCATATAAACTTTGGTGTGACGATAGTGATATCTGGTGAGAATTAACAATTCACCAGCGGAAATGCTGATTTCACGCAGATTTTGGAGCTCACTGAACGTCGTCTTCTTGACCTCGAGAGGTAATATAAATATTATCCAAAAACCTTGTCTAAAAAAATCCTTTAACCGTTAAATTCGAAAATATAAGTGCTGATGAATCATGAAAATAGTTTTTACGAGTTTGATGAGTTGTTCGATTCCATTACACGAATTGTAACCCTTTATTCTCACACTGTAATCATTGTTGCGGGTGATTTCAATGTTCACAATTCGAATTGGCTTCGACACTCTGGACAGACAACACCCGAAGGCAGGTACGCTGAGAGCTTTGCTGAGGTAAACAACCTAACACAGCTTGTAAATGAGCCGACACGAATTCCGGACATTAGTAGTCAAACCGCCAACATACTGGACTTGTTTCTCACCTCTCACCCAGATAAGTACACCATAAATGTATTATCGCCTCTGGGTTCGTCAGACCACTGTGTCATATCGGCCAATTTCTCGTACTCCAACCGCAAAGTTAAAGCTCCTAAAAGAACCGTATGACAATACGAGAAAGCCAAATAGAAAGAATTAAACGGATTCTTTAGGAGTTTTAACTGATCGCTATGCTTCCTCGATGGCGATGTGGATGCCGCTGCCGATATGATTACAAATTTAATTCACCTGGGTGTGAAACGCTTTATCCCTAACAGGATAAAGTGTATCAGACCTAAGGAAAACGCGTGGTGTGACTTGAGCTGTAAAGAAGCTATCAGGGCTAAAGAGTTAAGTTTTTGGTCATTTAACGCCAACCCAAAAAAGTTCAAACGAGCCAGAAATGACTGCAATACCAACATTAATCGCGTGAAATTCTCCTACGAAGTTGAGGCAAAAAATACTACAAAGTCCCACCGGTAGTAAAAACTTTTGGTCGTTTGTTCAGAATATTAAAAATTCGGCCTCGTCATCTATCCCGACACTCATTTCCAATGACACTTCAGCTGACAGCTCTTTGGATAAAGCCAATCTGCTTGCTGCCCATTTTGCAGCTAGCTCAACGCTCCCAGATTGTGCCTTATCTCCCCCAGTACTCGAGCGCGTAGAACACTCCATGGGACAAATCCACTTCCGCACCCGTACTGTGGCAAGAGTACTTCAGGATCTCAACATTCACAAATCCGCTGGCCCAGATGGTATTTCCCCTATAGTTCTGAAGAGGTGTTCTTCCACGCTGGCAAAACCAATGCGTAAGCTTTTTTATCTGTCCTATTCTTCAGGGCTCTTTCCGAGAAGATGGAAAACAGCATTTGTCCAGCCCGTCGCCAAAAAAGGCGAATCTTCCTCTCCCTCCTCTTACCGACCAATTGCACGTACGTCCCTTCTTTCCAAGGTCATGAAAACGCTGATTAACCGTCAGCTTATGAAATATCTCGAACGGTTTTCGCAGCAACAGGTCCACTGGTGATTTGATGACTTATCTAACCGAAAAGTGGAACCAATCTATTCACCATGGTGGTGAAAGTAAGGTCGTTGCGCTTGATATTTCAAAGGCATTTGACAGAGTTTGGCATCAAGCTCTCTTGTCGAAAATGCGTGCATTTGGGATCGATGTTACCCTTCTTCAATGGATTAGAAGTTAC
The DNA here is from genome assembly GCA_963576555.1 of Ferdinandea cuprea. Taxonomy (NCBI): domain Eukaryota; kingdom Metazoa; phylum Arthropoda; class Insecta; order Diptera; family Syrphidae; genus Ferdinandea; species Ferdinandea cuprea. The sequence goes on from OY754959.1 coordinate 12,176,385, forward strand.
CTTTCGGACCGTTCAATACAAGTTGTTTTGGACGGTTTCAAGTCTGCAACTCACCAAATAAATGCTGGTGTCCCTCAAGGCTCTGTTTTGTCTCCGACTCTCTTTCTCATTTTTGTCAATGACCTCCTGTCTGTCACTTCTAATCCAATGCATTCGTTTACGAAATAGCCAGTTGCATTCCTCCCCTTAAACACTTCAACTCGCCACGCCAGGAATGCTCATCAGTGCACCCTAAAGCCTATATTCGGTCGAAATGTGAAATTTAAGGATTCGTTCCTCTGTCGTACAACACGAATGTGGAATAATCTGCTTCCATAAGGGTGCTAACAATCCCTTTTACACGTGCAAATTATAAAAAAAAAAAAGAAGATGGTTAGTGAACTGTTGAAATAGTTTGAAACAATAAAACTACAGTGAACTCTCTCAAAAGCGGACAATGATGGTTCCGCGAAATTTGTCCACTTATGACAGATGTCTATTTGTGAAAAAGTGAACTAAATGAATGACATACAAAAAGTTTATGAAATTTTATGAAATATATAAAAAAAATATTTTGTGAAAAAACGACCCTAAAAAGTAGGCGTGGCCAAAAACTTTGTATGGGTGATATATTGGAAAATATATTTGCTAAATATCTTGTTAAACATTTTTTTTCAGTTTCTATGAAAATGTTCGCTGAAAACAGCATTTTAGTGAAAAAGCCCACAAAAAGTAGGCGTGGCAAAAAATATTATATGACAGACTTATAAAGGAGCGCAGTGAATATATATCTAGTGAAGCTTCTAACACTCTTTCTCTCTAACTTTAGCCTTAAAACAGTTTTTTCTAAATTGTGGGCGTGGCAGTGGGCGTATTCAAAAACGTTTAACACTTTACCATTTCGGGACTTTTTGAACGGCATTGAAACTTTTTTTAACCCAGCCATTCTTCTTCTTCTTCTTCTTTGCTGAGGAGGATATATTATCCGGCTTATGGAATTGCACATAATATCAAAGGTCCGCCTTGACGGTCTTGGATCAATCGTCATCGTGGCCTGAAACAAATTGCAACCGAGTCAGTGGGAGGATTGTTTTTCGCGATATTACAAGGGCTATCAAAGAAAAGAAGCTTTCTTTATGAAGACGCCTGCTTAAAAGTGTGTTAACCTGGTGACTTCGTTTGAAGAACTCTTCACTGCAGATTCTGTGTTTAATAGTTGCATCAAGTCTTCCAGTTTAATCCGTAAAGCATTTTAAATAAATCGTTTCGCGTTAATTAGAAGTGAACATTCAGTGTATTCTACTGGAGAAGAGGAAGACCCACTTTCACATACAGGAACTTCTTTGTACTCAACGTATCTCCAAACCTGGAAGTCATAAAGCACCTATTGAAACGAGAAATTTTGTAAAAAGCTTTAGCTTGGCTGATGTCCGAATTTCTGTTCTACCGAGCACGTTTTTATAGGGACAACTCAATGTTTTTTTTTTTTTGAGTAATTCAGTTTGCCTTCCTTGTGCGGGAATAGTCGATGCTTTTTTGGCTTCGTTCAACTTTCCTTCCATCCTTGTGTGTTATAAGAGTTCTGTTGTAAGCATCATATAAAAGTCTTTGTAGACCAGAATTCCCATTTTTTATTTCTGAAGTATTAGTTCTGACTTGGAGAATTTAGTTGTAAGTTCTATTGTTGCATCTTGTTTGGGGTTTTTTTTTTTTTTAAAAAGAACGCTTTGCTTTCGCAGAAATTAAATCTACTAAATGATAAGTATGACAGAAAGGTAGAAGGCTTAGCTGATAACTTTCCTCGACATCTAAAGTCGTGCTAAGCAAATCTGATAAAAACTCATCGTCCAGACTTCCTTAAACGGCGCTAAGGTCCAAGTGTCATGATCTTTGACTAACTCCCCCCAAGTTGATTGAGATTCCCTTCCATATGTGCGCGCCCCCTTTTCTCGATTAGAGTTGAAGATTCTGCGGGCTAGAGGTTGGTGTTCATTGGCTCTACATTTCCCAGCCATCTTAAACGCTCAGTTTTTATACCCTATCCTAAGGGTATATTAATTTTGACACATAGTTTGTAACACCCCTTAATATTCGTCGCAGAACCCTAAAAGTATATATATTTATGAACAGGACCAAATCCTAAGACTATCTAGCAATGGCAACTTTTGAGGCCTTTAAAATTATGCTAGGAAGCTGATGGATGCTGATAGGATGCTTGGAACATATACTCCCTAGGATTCCGAAATGGTAAAGTGTTAAAATTTTCAAAATACGCCCACTGCCACGCCCACAATTTAGAAAAAACCGTTTTAAGGCTTAAGTTAGAGAGATAAAGTTGTACAACCTTCACAAGATATGTAGATACTGCCCACCTTTATTAATTTGTCATATAAAGTTTTTTGCCACGCCTACTTTTTATGGGCGTTTTTCACTAGAATGCTGTTTTCTTCGAAAATTTTCATAGAAATCGAAAAAAAATGTTTAACAATATATTATGCCAATATTTTTCTCAATATATCGCCCATACAAAGTTTTTGGCCACGCCCACTTTTTGGGGGCGTTTTTTGAAAAAAAATTTTTTTTTTCTATAAATTTCATAGACTGAAATAAAATGCTATCCATCATCTTCCTAATGCTTTTTTTCTTTGGGGTACATAGGGATAAGGATAGGGTATCATACTGTTCGCCCCAAGCGGACTGTAGCCTTTCCTTATGTTTTTTTACCCGTTCGATGCAGCTACAAAGCGAGTAAAGTTCGTTGTTGCATCGTCGCCGCGTGAACGGTTTTTTCACAGAACTAGTAAGGATGAATTCATCAGCTTTAAAAAGAGTACATGCTCCACATATCCTCATAGATGAGGACTTCTGTCTTGTTGATTGCAAAATCATACTATTGTACAGGGTTTTTCAACAGGCACGCTACAAAAGTAGAGCAACAGGGACAGAAAACGATGGCATTTCATGATGGAGAGATATACGAGCCAACAACGAGTCGAAATTATTAAAATTTACTACCGAAATTCGGAGCCAGGGGCCGTCCAATTTACGGTCGTCATAATCGTCGTAGCAGATCAAAAATTGAGCGTCTAGTGGAAATATTTGAATCCACAGGCACAGTACAAAATGTTCCCGTGCCAGTGAGACAAAGGAGTGCCCGTGTCGAATGTCGAGAATATTGCTGCCGCTGAGGCTTCAGTTGAAGAAAGCCCAAATATGTCTCTGTGACGTCGGTGTGGCGAATTTTGCGAAAAGATCTTGGCCTACATCCCTACAAGATTAAATTGACGCAAGAACTGAAGCCGCTTGACCACCAGAAGCGTCGTAGGTTCGTGAATTGGGCTGAGCAACAACTTGAAAATGATTCGGATTTGCATCGAAAAATCATCTTCAACGATGAGGCTCATTTCTGGCTGAATGGCTTCGTCAATAAACAAAATATGCGGTATTGGTCAGGCAGCAATCCACACGTACTCCATGAGTCATCATTGCATCCCGAAAAAATTACGGTTTGGTGTGGTTTATGGGAATCGCTACCGTTCAATGATAACCGAATATTTTTGGCCCCAATTGGATGATATGGACTTGGAGGACATGTGGTTCCAACAGGACGGCGCCACAAGCCACACAACGAATGTCACAATCAATTTATTGGAAACCTAGTTTGGAGAACGTGTTATCTCACGAAATGATCCGTCCAGTCGCTTGGCCGCCGTTAGACTGAAATTGCAGCAGTATCGGCCGATTTAGGCTTGAAAACCGTCGATAATTGGGGTCAGCGTCTGGACTTCTGCAAGCGTGCCCGCGGTGGCCATGCAAAGGAAATCGAGTTCCATACATAATTGCATCGAACGTACTTTCACAGGAATAAAGAATTTCATTGATATCCAAAACCGTTTTTGTTTTATTTAAAAAAAAACTTTTGTAGCGCTCTTATTGAAAAATCCGATATTTGCCCCCTTTTAACGCCAAACTTCTGGCTTCTTTTCCGATACTCGCAAAAGCGTGAAGAGCTCAGGCTAAGCGATTGGTTTTCCTGTTCATTAAAACAATTCTTATCTTTAATGTCAAAGAATAAATCTTCTAAAATCGTCCAACACATTCGGCTATATGACAGTCTATGCGATGAAATCTCTAGTCAGACACAGCACGGTTTAACACAATATGTACCTGCTCAGCGTTCCTCCCCCATCTCCATCATCGACTGATTTTTAATTTCCACCCCCGCGTAAACGCAATTGTTTTTCAAAATTTAAATCAATTGAGTTGAACTTCCTCTTTGGACCCAGAAGCATTAAAAAGAATACAAACTTTCGCTCAACTTTGATAAACACGAAACCTACTTTGCAGCCAAACAGTTCTCATGCAAAATCGACCTTCGTCACGTTTCCTTGAAAGGAAAAAAAAAAAAGAAAATAATAAAACTTTGTTTCAGAAAAATCATAGAGTAAGCAAACACTTTATGCGGCCGCCACCACCCGAAACGGATAGCGGCCTTGGTAAAATTGAAAACTTAAAACTTTCCTATCTACCCCCAATCTATGCACAGAATTTTTTATGAGATCCCTACGAGCGTAAATCACAGCGATTGCAAAGGATTCCAACAGCTCCTTTCTTTTGGTTGGGGTTTTTTTTTCAATTTCGCGCCGCCAATAAAGGAAACTTTTTAATCACTTTGTGCAACGACCGACGTGCTCTCGTATTCATCTCCTTCGACTTGTATCTATACTTGGAAGAGATAAAATTGAGTAGTCCGTTTCGGATATTTCAAGGATTTCCACTTATGACACGGAATCCTGGAACGTATATACTGTCGCTTCTACGACAAATGACTGCCAACCAGACAGTGGCCCATAAAAAGATCAAACGTTCATCGATTTTATGTCGTTTTGGCCCCCGTCAAACTTAATTGCATTCGATGCGTGCTACAAAGTCTGTTTATATCCTGGAGGAGGCTACTCTGGCGGAGCCATTAACTCGATATGAACTTCTCATTCACAATATATATATATAGATATGTGTGTAGGGATGTAAGGTACACCGAACAGTGCATCCACAGAGATATCCATATGTAACTACAGATCGAGAGGATGCTGCCACGGAGACCAACCTACCAACCAACCAACCGACCAACCGACCGACCGTCCGACCGGCAGTAGAACTAAATAATGAACTCTCTGAAATGGAGGCTGGACCCATTGAATGACCCATTCAAATGGTCATAAAGCTGACCATTAAAGTTCTCCAAGTTGGAAACTCTTGGCGGTTATCCCGCATTGAGTGGTGTGCAGCAGGAGACCGGCGCGCACACACAACACACAGTCAAGGGTTAGCAGCAGTTAAAGAAGATGAGGACGTTGATGAGTTCCAGATTCGGAGAGTTGGACATTAAAGTCTGTTATGTCGGACATACAGTGTACTGTACCCTGGTCTGGGTGTGTTCGGGGTCAGGTTTTTGCCAATTTCAAGGAACCGTGAGTTTTATGAACACTTCCACTGTGAGAATAATGCAACATGGTGCGATAATGATTCATTTTTTTAACGGACTGCAAGGTGGATACCAAACCAACATACATATAAAGTTGATTTGTACCGGATTGTTAAGACTCTTGTATGTTTAGAAATTCAAAAGGTGAATATTGTGTGTGGGTGGAGTAGCAAGTACCCAAGCCGAAGTATGTGTGGTCCTTTCTACTATGCTGTAGAGAGGTGGCTTTAAGCTACTTGTAAAATTGAGCCGTCAGCGTCTTCCTTATTATTTTTGCATGAACGATCGCAATTTTAAGTAACTGCACATAAAAAGATCATGCTAAGGCTGTTCCCAATCGTGTTTCAATGCATCCCAGCAAGAGGGTGATACCCTCTTGATTTGCAAAGGCCTGGATATGACCTCACAGTGCAGTATAAGGTTTAAGCTTACTTAGCCCACGAAAATTATTGAAAAATTATGAAAAAAATAATATTCGAAAGCTATAAGAGATTGACTGTCTTTGGTCAGCATGAGAGCAAGATTTAAAGACATACTGCTGCACATAGGGCAAGTGATTTGGTATATTCCGCTCGCCTTATGTATGGGCTTGACGTCTTTGGAAGCATCAAGAGAAGAGCTAAGTTTGTTGGCTTTACTGAAAACATATTTGAGTTGTTTGCAGAACTTTTGAACAAACGAAAGTACGACTTGACGCTCACTTTAAATGTGTGTTAAAATTTAAAAGAAAACATAAGGAAAGGCTACTGTCCGCTTGGGGCGAACAGTATGATACCCTATCCTTATCGCTATGTACACCAAAGAAAAAAAGCATTAGGAAGATGATGGATAGGATTTTATTTCATTCTATGAAATTTATAGAATACAAATTATTTGTTTGAAAAAAACGCCCCAAAAAGTGGGCGTGGCCAAAAACTTTGTATGGGCGATATATTGGAAAAAATAAGTAGGCGTGGAAAAAACTTTAAATGACAAATTTATATAGGTGGGCAGTACCTACATATCTTGTAAAGCCTTAAAAGGTTTTTTTCTAAATTGTGGGCGTGGCATTGAACGTATTTTGAAAATTTTAACACTTTACCATTTAGGAACCCTAGGGAGTATATGTTCCAAATTTCAGCTACCTAGCACAACTTTAAAGGCTTCAAAAGTTGATACGGACGGACGGACGGACATTGCTAAATAGTCTTAGGTTTTGGTCCTGATCATAAATATATATACTTTTATGGGTCTGCGACGAATATTAAGGGGTGTTACAAACTATGTGCCAAAATTAATATACCCTTAGGATAGGGTATAAAGAGCAAACGATTTCTGCTTCTTAGTTCCATTTGTATGTATTTTTTTATAACCGTTGGCCGTTGAGCTAAATAAAGAATTTGCTGATATTTTTAACTTTCTCGTCGGTCTGTCTGTCTGTCTGTCCGGGTGCCGTATGGCGAAACGGTACGACAGATTTGCTTCAAAGTTCGTCGGGGATTACATCTCGGGGCATCTTTTTATTTTTTCCTTTATCATTTGAAATAACGGTACCTGCCATACAATTTTTTTGTTGAAAATCACTTATCACTATTTTCATAAAAAATGTTTTGAAATATTTAGTTTTTTTTCTGTACTAAAGATACTTTGGATGGGGCCTAAAATACAGCATACTCAGTTTTTGGAACAAAAAATCGATTAATGGTAATTTATAAAACTGCCAACAATTTGAAAACTAACTAAAATTTGACAAGCTGTTTTTTTGTATAGGTTCTATTAAGTCGAATAAATTTGCATACTTCGAATTTTTAAATTTTCGAAATTTAAATTGCATCAAAATCCTATATGACGTTTTTAAGAAAATCAAATTTTTCATAACCATAACCTTGAAATAAAGTCGATATGTGATCAAATGTAACCATGCTTTTTCAGGCGATTCAAAAACACATCTCCAATAACGAGAAGGTTTCGTATGACGCAGTCGTGCACTTTGTTTTTCTTGTAATCAGAAACAGACCTACACATGCGATGTATAGGGTCCGCCATTTAAGGTTTTTTTTTCAACTAGTGCTTATTTCGCGAATGGTAACACTTAGCTCATGTCTGATTTGACAGATAATTAGTTTTATCCTTCCGCTGAAAGAATATGGTTGTGTATACGCTTGAACAACGCTGGGAAATATTGCGACATTACCTTGAAAATCATGGTAATGTTGCAGAATGTGTGCGAAAATTGCGTACGGATTTTGGAAGAACAGTAGCACCGTCAGCTCCGTATGTTCGTTATCTTGTGAAAAAAGTGAAACAAACTGGCATCCTCATTGATAAACCGAAGCGTGAAAAGCCAAAAACAGTGCGTACACCCGAGAAAATTGCAGCTGTGGCAGAAAGTGTGCGTGAAGCGCCATCAACATCTATTCACCGTCGTTCTCAACAATTGAACATTTCGGAGACATCATTGAGACGAATTTTGCATAAAGACCTTGGTATGACGCCATACAAAGTCCTAAAGGTTCAGGAGTTGAAGCCAACTGACCATCCAATGCGTTTTCGCTTCGCTAAGTGGGCCTGAGATCGCCTTAGAGAAGATGCCGATTTTGCCAAAAAAAATCATCTTTTCAGATGAAGCTCATTTTGATCTTGGCGGGTATGTAAACAAGCAAAATTGTCGCATTTGGGGCACAGAAAACCCCCACGCATCCAAAACGAGTCACTGTTTGGTGCGGAGTTTTTTTGTTTTGGTCCAGAGGCATAATTGGGCAATTTTTCTCCGAAAATCAGCAAGGAGAGGCCGTTACAGTCAATGGCGATCGTTTTGTTTTTGTTCACAAAAATTGAAGAGGAGGATATTGGCAACATTTGGTTTCAACAGGACGGCGCTACGTGCCACACTGCCGAAGCTACACGCGATGTTTTGCGCCCTGTTTTTGAAGATCGCATAATCAGCCGCAGAGCTGATGTCGTTTGGCCACCGCGGAGCTGCGATTTGACACCGTTGGACTATTATTTGTGGGGTGCCGTAAAAGATAGGTGTTACGCCGACATGCCAGAGACAATTGACGCTTTAAAGGACAATATTCGTGAAGCCATTGGTGAAATACAGCAGCACACAATCGATAATGTGCATAAAAATTGGACCGATCGTGTAGGCTACTGCATGGCCAGCCGAGGCAGCCATTTGAACGAAATTATTTTCCATTATTAACCGGAAGGATTGTACTTTCAAATAAAAAAGAAATTTGAGAAAATATTCAGTAGTTTTTTCTTATAGCATTTTCAAAAAAAAAAGTTATTTGGCGGACCCTATATTATCGAATTATATGGCGGTTTTTTTTCCTTGACAAGACCAGTAGCAATCCCGTGGAATATATCTATTGGTGGATTGCCTTTACACGTCAAGTATGATAACGGCTAGATGAGGTGTAAAATGCGATCGACATCTGATTTTTTTACAACAGCAAAGTGTCGTCAAAATATCCCGACCAAATTCATCGAAAAATGACTTCATGAATTCGAATTCCACAGGATGAAATTATGAGTTCGTTCATCTTCTCTTCTTCGTTCATCATCTTCTTGCGCACGGTAAACTTGTGAACAATGTCAGAGTCGACATATTTTGTTAGACTATAGATTAGCAAGTTTTGGCGGAAATGAAGCCTCCCATCGCGAATGCTGTACGCAAGTTTGTGCCAAAAGTTCGTGAGACTGGTATGCTATTGGACAACACAGACAGTGACAGTTCGATTGTGGACCATTTTTTATCGCAAATGAGACTAGGAACAGTCCGCCTTTTTTTACTGAAATTAAAGACATATATTTAGATTACCTCTGCTTAATATAGGGCGCCATGCCACACACCCCATGCCACAATCCATCTTCTGTGCACCAAATGCCCAAATCGCGTTATCAGCCGTTTTGGTTATGTCAGTCCGCCTTGGAGCAGCAATTTGACATCTTTGCGGACGATATAGATATCTCTTTCACATGGAGAATTTCCTCAGGTTTGGAATACCTCTTTTATAACCTCGATAAACAAAAATGGATCAAAGAACGAAGTAATCAACTAACGTCCCATTGATAAACTTTCTCACATACCCAAACTGTTAGAGAATATTTTATACGAAGCCTTAAGCTTTCAATGTAACTCCATCATCTCCCCTTGCCAACATGGCTTCCTGAAAGCCAGATCAACTACTACAAACCTCGTCGAGTTCGTCTCCTTTTCCCTCTCTTCTTTAGAGAATGGAAACGAAGTCCATGTAATTGCAACCGATTTCAGTAAGGCTTTTGATAGGATACCTCATCAATTAATCATCTTCAAATTGTCTGCCCTAGGCTTTGAACCTATATTGTTAAAATGGATTTCCTCTTACCTAGAAAGCCGTTCTTATAGTGTTCGCTTCAGATCCTTCCTCTCGGCTCATTTCATGGCAACCTCTGGTGTCCCTCAAGGTAGCCATCTAGGTCCGCTTCTTTTGATACTTACAATAAATGATCTCGAGCGGGCCATTAAACGATACCAAATTTTTCAAAACCATTTCTTCCCCTCAAGACTCTAGTCTCCTTCAACAAGACCTTGATAATTTTTCGATTTGGTGCCTCAAAAATTGCTTAGAGCTTAACATCGCCAAATGACAATCTATTACCTTTTCTCCTTGGTCAGCCTATATCCCTTGTACAATCTCTTCGCGATCTTGGTATACTTTACAACAGGGAGCTAAATTTCTTTAATTCTTAAAGCTATCTCTTCACTTGGTTTTATTAAACGATGGTCCAAAGAATTCTCCAACCCTTATGTGACAAGATCCCATTACATTTCCTTTGTTCGCCCCCTTATCGAATATGCCAGTCAAGTGTGGTCCGCTTTTCATAGAGAGCATTCAACGTCGTTTTCTTCGATTCGCTCTTCGAGGTTTACCTTGGAACGACCCAATTATCTTGCCATCCTATCAAGACAGCCTTAAACTTATAAGGTCAGGCCATGATCATTCATAAGAACATTCAGAATGAGCTTAGAAAATCAAAAAGATCGCCTTGTAACCTACTCTATCGCTGCCGTCGCAAGACTATTATCACATTCCTTCGTATGACAAGTCTAGACACATCCGATGGATAAAATTAAGACTCAACCCCATTTCAGAATTAATGGCTGGCCCAGACCGTGGTTCAGCCGGAGTTAATTTCTGTCTGCCGTTTGTCTAACGAGACCGTCATGCATGTATATCTTCTAAGCCCCTGCCCCACTTGTCCTAAATACACTTTTTTTTTTTAAATGTTGAGCGTTGGTTAATTGACTTTACGTCGAATTCCTTTCCCAATTTACACACGCACTGATGACAGGGACACCTCTCCGACCTCTCTTTAAAAAGAAAACTGTCAACCACTTGAGGGATGATCGGCTATGGGCAGAGGCTAATATGCAAAGCGAAAGTGTAGCTTGGAACAATTGCGTATGCAAACATTGAATTCAACACAATATTCAGCACAATGCGACGACGCGTCGTCGTTGTCGATGTCGATGTCGTTGTCGCCGTCATCATAATAATCATTGTCAGACTAGATTCACTTACAAATCTAATTAAGTCCAATAAAAGCCTCAGACAAGTGATACCACATCTAAACTCTGCGCCGGGCTGAGAAGAGAACTAACTCTCCCTCTCTCTCTGCCCTGACCAGAGAAAGACAGAAATGAGGCTGCAGCGGCGGATTATACAATTCATTGCTCGAATTTAAATTGTCACGCAAACCACCACTAAGAGTTGTCAATACGGCATACGGCAACCGGCACTCGTTTAATTGAATTTGTTCAACAATTGTGAGTAGTGCGGTGCGGTGTGCTGTAGCCTGCGGAGCGGACGAGGATGAGGACGAGTACGAGTACGAGTATATTTTATTTATTTATGTTTTTGTGAATAGTATTCGTTTTTTTTTTTTAAATCAAGTCCAATGAATTGATAGATCCGGTGCTGGGCTTTGTTTTGATGGACGCCCGCTTCTCACTTTTGCAGCAGCAGCAGCAGCAGTAGCATCATCATCATCCCCTCAGTGGGGGGTTGAGTTAGCGGCGAATGAGTTAGTTACTCGTAGTGGTGATTTGTCAATTGTAGATTTATACGACACGATTCAGAATGCGATGTGAGAATGAAGGGTGATGATGGATGTGGTTCAATTGATGTGGTTGCGAATTGAAATATATACATTTCTATTTTTTTTTTTTATTTTTTTTTATATATTTTTAGCATTTTTGTAACATATTGAATGGAGAGTCAAGCGATGATGATGAGTGCAACACTTTTTGTGAAATATTGAAGAGCTTTCGATATTCGGTACTGAGACCGGAACTCCTTGACAAAAAGGAGATGATGTTCCTCTGGTTAGTTTTTCACGTCAAGTAACTGTTGCTCCCGTAGAGAAATTATTCAGAGACGAGGATACAAAAAATGGTATACCATAGGCGAATCCGCAATTATCAACGAATAAGTTTTCTTAAAACCTCAACGGCGCGGCGCGTCGCGGCGGCTAGACTGAGACCAAGAAGGAACGATCTTCAAAATATATAGTTATAAAAACGCCATTGAATAATATATTTAGAATAATTGATAGGCGGTTAGAAGGCAATCCACGTTATTTCAATAAAGACCAAATAAGGAGATGGATTTTTAAGCACCACGTTATGGATGGAAGCTCAGCACAAAGACTCTTAACAGGTGAGAGGCCTATCTGCCCATTATCCTCTAAGTCGAATCTACCGCCCCTATTTACGCATTCCCATTAGTAATTCATGAAAAAGTCATCCACTAAGTAAGCATTTTTGTAAGTTAAGCGCCTTATTTTCCCTTTTGTTTAACATAAAATGAGATGTACTGCATAAAACTTAGACACATCACGCTTTGGTTCGTGATCTATGGTGTTAGACTAGGGCCAAGTATATCTGCTCCTCCTCAAGTAGGAGCCTCAATTTATCTGGGCCGACTGAACTGTGATGGATGTTAATGTTTGGGCATATTGGCCCGATCCCTTTTCGCCTCAGTTTTCCCTGCAACCTTGAGTGTATTCACACTCGCTGCGAATAAAAACGTAATCTTCATGTCTTTCGCCCAAAGTGATGGGGGCTCATCAAAGACGATGATGTCTCCTCTGATGAGCTCAACCTCTTTGAGGCAATCTTGTTGGACTTTCCGTAGGTATCCCCTAGGTCGCGGCTTTTCTCTTGTCTCCCTTTCGCGGCTCATCAAAGACGATGATGTCTCCTCTGATGAGGTCAACCTCTTTGAGGCAATCTTGTTGGACTTTCCGTAGGTATCCCCTAGGTCGCGGCTTTTCTCTGGTCTCCCTTTCGCGGCTCATCAAAGACGATGATGTCTCCTCTGATTAGCTCAACCTCTTTGAGGCAATCTTGTTGGACTTTCCATAGGTATCCCCTAGATCCAGGCTTTTCTCTTGTCTCCCTTTCGCGGCTCATCAAAGACGATTATGTCTCATATGATGAGCTCAACCTCTTTGAGGCAATCTTGTTGGACTTTCCGTGGGTATACCCTAGATCCAGGCTTTTCTCTTGTCTCCCTTTCGCGGCTCATCAAAGACGATTATGTCTCATCTGATAAGCTCAACCTCTTTGAGGCAATCTTGTTGGACTTTCCGTAGGTATCCCCTAGGTCGCGGCTTTTCTCTGGTCTTCCTTTCGCGGCTCATCAAAGACGATGATGTCTCCTCTGATGAGCTCAACCTCTTTGAGGCAATCTTGTTGGACTTTCCGTAGGTATCCCCAAGGTCGCGGCTTATCTCTGGTCTCCCTTTCGCGGCTCATCAAAGACGATGATGTCTCCTCTGATTAGCTCAACCTCTTTGAGGCAATCTTGTTGGACTTCCGTAGGTATCACCTAGGTCGCGGCTTTTCTCTTGTCTCCCTTTCGCGGCTCATCAAAGACGATTATGTCTCATCTGATAAGCTCAACCTCTTTGAGGCAATCTTGTTGGACTTTCCGTAGGTATCCCCTAAGTCGCGGCTTTTCTCTGGTCTCCCTTTCGCGGCTCATCAAAGACGATGATGTCTCCTCTGATTAGCTCAACCTCTTTGAGGCAATCTTGTTGGACTTCCGTAGGTATCCCCTAGATCCAGGCTTTTCCCTTGTCTCCCTTTCGCGGCTCATCAAAGACGATGATGTCTCATCTGATAAGCTCAACCTCTTTGAGGCAATCTTGTTGGACTTTCCATAGGTATCCCCTAGATCCAGGCTTTTCTCTTGTCTCCCTTTCGCGGCTCATCAAAGACGATTATGTCTCATATGATGAGCTCAACCTCTTTGAGGCAATCTTGTTGGACTTTCCGTAGGTATCCCCTAAGTCGCGGCTTTTCTCTGGTCTCCCTTTCGCGGCTCATCAAAGACGATGATGTCTCCTCTGATTAGCTCAACCTCTTTGAGGCAATCTTGTTGGACTTCCGTAGGTATCCCCTAGGTCGCGGCTTTTCTCTGGTTTTCCTTTCGCGGCTCATCAAAGACGATGATGTCTCCTCTGATAAGCTCAACCTCTTTGAGGCAATCTTGTTGGACTTTCCGTAGGTATCCCCTAGGTCGCGGCTTTTCTCTTGTCTCCCTTTCGCGGCTCATCAAAGACGATGATGTCTCCTCTGATGAGGTCAACCTCTTTGAGGCAATCTTGTTGGACTTTCCGTAGGTATCCCCTAGGTCGCGGCTTTTCTCTGGTCTCCCTTTCGCGGCTCATCAAAGACGATGATGTCTCCTCTGATTAGCTCAACCTCTTTGAGGCAATCTTGTTGGACTTTCCATAGGTATCCCCTAGATCCAGGCTTTTCTCTTGTCTCCCTTTCGCGGCTCATCAAAGACGATGATGTCTCCTCTGATAAGCTCAACCTCTTTGAGGCAATCTTGTTGGACTTTCCGTAGGTATACCCTAGATCCAGGCTTTTCTCTTGTCTCCCTTTCGCGGCTCATCAAAGACGATTATGTCTCATCTGATAAGCTCAACCTCTTTGAGGCAATCTTGTTGGACTTTCCGTAGGTATCCCCTAGGTCGCGGCTTTTCTCTGGTCTTCCTTTCGCGGCTCATCAAAGACGATGATGTCTCCTCTGATGAGCTCAACCTCTTTGAGGCAATCTTGTTGGACTTTCCGTAGGTATCCCCAAGGTCGCGGCTTATCTCTGGTCTCCCTTTCGCGGCTCATCAAAGACGATGATGTCTCCTCTGATTAGCTCAACCTCTTTGAGGCAATCTTGTTGGACTTCCGTAGGTATCACCTAGGTCGCGGCTTTTCTCTTGTCTCCCTTTCGCGGCTCATCAAAGACGATTATGTCTCATCTGATAAGCTCAACCTCTTTGAGGCAATCTTGTTGGACTTTCCGTAGGTATCCCCTAAGTCGCGGCTTTTCTCTGGTCTCCCTTTCGCGGCTCATCAAAGACGATGATGTCTCCTCTGATTAGCTCAACCTCTTTGAGGCAATCTTGTTGGACTTCCGTAGGTATCCCCTAGATCCAGGCTTTTCCCTTGTCTCCCTTTCGCGGCTCATCAAAGACGATGATGTCTCATCTGATAAGCTCAACCTCTTTGAGGCAATCTTGTTGGACTTTCCATAGGTATCCCCTAGATCCAGGCTTTTCTCTTGTCTCCCTTTCGCGGCTCATCAAAGACGATTATGTCTCATATGATGAGCTCAACCTCTTTGAGGCAATCTTGTTGGACTTCCGTAGGTATCCCCTAGGTCGCGGCTTTTCTCTGGTTTTCCTTTCGCGGCTCATCAAAGACGATGATGTCTCCTCTGATTAGCTCAACCTCTTTGAGGCAATCTTGTTGGACTTTCCGTAGGTATCCCCTAGATCGAGGCTTTTCTCTTGTCTCCCTTTCGCGGCTCATCAAAGACGATGATGTCTCCTCTGATGAGGTCAACCTCTTTGAGGCAATCTTGTTGGACTTTCCGTAGGTATCCCCTAGGTCGCGGCTTTTCTCTGGTCTCCCTTTCGCGGCTCATCAAAGACAATGATGTCTCCTCTGATTAGCTCAACCTCTTTGAGGCAATCTTGTTGGACTTTCCGTAGGTATCCCCTAGGTCGCGGGTTTTCTCTGGTCTCCCTTTCGAGTTCTTTGATTCACTCTTCCATGGGGCTTTATGTACTTCGGGGTCTATTTTTTTCAAAACTATCTTTCTGTCTATCTCTATTGTCTTTGGCTTTCCTTCTCTTCTATATCTCTTGAAGTAGTCTCATTTGCCCATTTTAATTGCCTCTCGTTTCGTCTCGAAAGTCAGGAAAGTCGGTTTCCTTTTCGTCGGTGGACCAGGCGACAACTTCTCTGTTGTTAGAACTTTCTTAGTCGGAAGGCTGACCAAGCAGTTGTTCGAACTTCCTTGTCCGATCTATTAATCCGTCAAACCAACTTGCATAGATTTTCAATGTTAGTGATGCTGAACGACTCCACTAGTATGATGTCGGTCTAAGTCTCTCTATTGCCAAACGAAATAATGCCAAATTTTAAACAAGGCGCCTTTGGCAACAGTACCTTGGTGACTCGCTACGCAGGATTAACCCTCACGTGGGCGAGAATTCTTGTCCCTTTATCAGTACTTTATTAACCCAGGTAAATATTATTCCCCATTAGTATGGGGAATCCCCCATTAGTGTGACAAATATGGAAAAGTTAATTTTTTTTAATTTTTCAAAATGTATCAAATATTTAGGCACTGGCTCCCAATATACACCAATTTTGGTCAAAAGTGTCCAAAATATGATAAAATAAAAATGCTCATATTAACTCTGGTTAATAAAGAACGTGTGCGGGTTAAGAGATTTCAAGCCCCTTTCTGCAAGCGGCAGGTACCGCTCACGCAACTTCGTTGCTCCGCTCGGGATATGTGCTTTTCGTCAGGAAGGCGCCTATGGCAACAGTTGGGTGGCCAGCTGCGCGGGATTAAGGGATTTCCCACCTCTCTCCGCAGGCAGTTCGTTTTTTCATTATTTCACGACACCGGGCGGAAAGGGTTCTCTATTAGTTATACCCCCAAACTTATATCGTTTTGTATGCTTCATAATTTGCTCACACCACCACTAGAATTGAGTTGGAAGTTCGTATTTAATTGCTCAGTTCTCACCAGCCTGTATAGCCTATTGAGTCATTGCAACCGTAAGCCTGCCCATGAAGCAATTAAAAATAATGATTGCGATTACAACGTGCCTACCATAGCTATAACTCCATTTCAAACAACGACCGAAAAAATATGGACTCTGAATTTGTAGCCAAGTTCTTGGACCTAAAGCCAAGGTATCTGTACCAAGTGTGAGTGTAGTCCGCTACGTGGACTTTTCCTTCTTTCGAATTGCTTTACTTGTTTTGTTACATATCATCAGCCTTAGTATATCCACCTAAAAACTACCTCCAGCTTTAAAGTCCAAGTCTTATCAAAAAAGAACTTATTTTTCGCTTCATATAGGTTTCCTTTATCCTTTATAGGTTATGTTTGGGTAGAAGCAGTTTAAAAAGAGTTATCTCTTTTAGTGAAATTCATGTGCTTCTTTGGATATGTGAAACATAACACGTAACGACTAAGTCTGCCTAGCTTCTTCCTTTATAGTTATCGTCTTTTTACCATTGATAGGGAGATCAGTTGGTTAAGGGCTGCATTCAAAAGGGTTGGGGACGAAAACTAAAAAATAAAAATAAATATTAGGCGTAAACGGCCCATACAGGACTTAAAGCCTAGCTTCTCCAACCATTGCGTGTGCGAAGTTTTATTTTTGACACGAATGGAGGGACCTACAGCCGATTCCGAACGGCAATTTATTTTTGAGAAGCTTCTCATGACATTTCTTACTCTTGGATGTTTGTCAGACGTTCGCAAGAGGTGGGGCTGCGAATAAAAACTTTCAGGCGGTACAGGTCGGGATTTGAACCTGCGACCTCTCGCTTAGTGGCCCAACGCACTTAACCACTAAGCCACTGCACCCAAAACACCAAAATTAAAATTCCCAAACAAGTCAATATCCCCAAACCCAATCCAAAATCACCAATCACAAAATCCCTTAATTCTTAGATACACTCGAAATATTGGGAATCTATGCCTAAGGATTTTATAAATTAAAATTGTAACTCATTTTTTCAATTATATTCAAGATAATAACTAATACAACAACTTAAATTCAAAAGATTTAACACAAAGGACTTCAAGAAAGTAAAAATAACCAAAAATAATATATTCTGTCGTTTTGAAATTATTTTTTTTAATTTTTTAATTAATTTTTTGTTTGGCGGAGACAAATGCCAATATTTTCAGCATCCTGACGTATAAACTGAATGTCTCATTAGGTCATGGAAACGCTGATAAATCGTCAGCTTATGGAATATCTCGAATCCCGAAAACTTCTTAATGACCGGCAGTACGGTTTTCGCAGCAACAGGTCCACTGGTGATTTGATGACTTATCTAACTGAAAAGTGGAACCAATCTATTCACCATGGTGGTGAAAGTAAGGTCGTTGCGCTTGATATTTCAAAGGCATTTGACAGATTTTGGCATCAAGCTCTCTTGTCGAAAATGCGTGCATTTGGGGTCGATTTGGGAGAAATTTCCTTTCGGAATATTCAATTCAAGTTGTTTTGGACGGTTTCAAGTCTGCAACTTACCAAATAAATGCTGGTGTTCCCCAAGGCTCCGTTTTGTCCCTACTCTCTTTCTCATTTTTATAAATGATCTCCTCCCTGTTACTTCTAATCCAATCCATTCCTTTGCTGATGACAGTACCCTCAGCTTTACATATTCGTTTCCTGGGCAACGCCCCTCATCTTCGTGCGTTGAACTGGAATGGCAACGTATGTTAAGCTCATTGAATTCATTAAGAATTGAATTCGACAGCATACTTAAATGGGGTAAAACCAACAGAGTGGAATTTAATGCTTCCAAAACGCAATGCTGTCTGCGGTCATTGAAGTGAAACCCTAATTCTCTGCCATTATCCATGGATGAAACCATCGCTGAAACCGAACAACTTTTCATTCTCGGTATGTGTGTTAATGACAACCTTCGTTTGAATGACCACATATTCGATGTCGCCAAGAACGCTGCGAAATGTCTTCCTTAAGCGATGTAAGAAATATTTCACCCCTTCTGATCTGGCAAAAATTTATAAGGCGTTTATTCGCCCCAAACTTGAGTACAACGCTCATATCTGGTCCGGTGCTCCAATTACATATTTGGAGCTACTTGACAGGATTCAAAAACGTGCGGTTGACTCTCTTAGTCATCGTCGTAATGTCTCCTGCTTGTGATTGTTTTATCGGCATTTCCACCACAAGTGCTCAAATGAAATTGCCAGTTGCACTTCACCCCTACAGCAATTCAACCGCAATACTCGCCATGCTAGGAGTGCACATCAGTTTACCCTTAAGCCTGTATTCGGACGTACAGTGAAATACAAGGATTCGTTTCTCAACCGTACAACGCGAATGTGGAATGCTCTACCACGCTCTGTTTTTCCCTCACATTACAGTTTACAGACATTTAAAACCAACGTGCATCAGCATCTCCCATTTCCTAATCCTTCACATTCCTAATGCCCGCACTGTGTTACTTCATGGGTATCCAAAGTCCCTTTAGTGCGCGTATATTTAAAAAAAAAAACTGCCATATATCCTTTGAAGCCTTTCTTTTTGTACCCTCCTCCAAATTATTTGCCCGAAATGAAACAAACATCCTTGGAAATGGGCCGAAGGGAAATAAGGTTTTGCTGTCAAATAGATGGTACTTTCAAAATCAGAAATGATTCGTAACGGATTTAAGTTTATATCTCTTTCAAGCGCCAAGCGAAATAATTCATAAAAGAACTCATTATAAGCCTGCGAAGTTTTTCTGCTCATAAGGCAAAAAACCAGAGGCACAACCTGTCCATCTATAAGTCCATGTATACTAAATAATTGACGCATAATAGATGGAACAACATAAAATGTTCCAACCATTAGCCAAAACTGACTTTCTCCCAAAGCTTTTAGTGAGGTTGTAGTTCCCAGAATTATATTTTTTTTCGCCATTAAATAATTTCTCGCTTAAAAAACAAAGAGTTCACCTTCTATAGTTAATAGCTCTTCGGGAATATTAATTGATGTTAAATCGGCTGGTTCAGCCCGAGTTTTATTTATGTGACGAATTCGACCTACCTTCCTTTTTGGAGCGCCTTTACTTGTCGTAAAAAAAAAATGCCATAGATATTGGAGAGAACTGAGGCACATTGTCAGAAACCGTAGTAGCAGAGGCCCTAGGACCCACAAGGGTATATAGGACATAAGTATAGTAAAGTAAGTGAAAGCATGGTGATCTGCCTATATACTAGTGATAGCAAAAATGCCATAGCTTTCCCGATGTCATACGACATTGAGTCGGACCAGTTTGGTTTGTCTGCAGCCCGAAGAATCGTCGCCTTAGGAAGACCCATTCATCAATTAAGGCCCTTACGAGAGATGCCGGCAAACCCAACAGAGGCTCAGGTTCTGAGATCCTCTTCCCCGTGATTTTAGTATGATTCGGAACCAAAAGTACAGATGCTTTGGCCCCTCCACCTCTCCTTCACAATATAATGCCTAGCATAGCGAAAGATAGTGCGCAATGCTCTTAGCCGAATTAAAACTTGGCCAAAGAGTAGGAGTGAATAATGATAATTATTATTGCTCCTCTTAAATGTTTCAAATTTTGTATAATTGGATAGCCCCTTCCATCTAAATGTTGATTCGGAACCTTCCCTTTTCTATTTTTGAACTCTAGCTATCCGCGCTATGAACGACTGCTTTGTTTAGTGATAATTGCCTACGGAGCGGTTAATGGTTGGTGTGGATGGATCGCGCCTGTCATTCAACCTCATCAACGGCTGCGGTTCCATCCGATGGCCTACTTTTTCCAAATATTTTCGTATCTCATAGTATGGATATGCGTACAACAGGCTTAGTTACCTCAAAAGAATACGAATTTACCATTTAAAGTACTAACTACAGGCTGACCTTCATTGATACTCCCACACATCGCAGCAGCGGCGGTATGATAACCACTCCAATGCCACAGCTCTATGCATGCCACATTATGAATTTCCACGACTAAAACCGAAACCACGAACCAAACCCAAGTAACTCCTGTTCCACGGCCCACTCAAGTAGACTTAAATATTCGGGCGGAATATTTAAAATTCAAGAATCACTTAATGTGTACCGCTTTCAGACGACAATTGTTTCATTACCATAATTGAGAGGAGTGCTTCTCCATCTGGTTCCACCCCTACTCCTCTTCCTCGTCCTCCTTCAGCTCACGTTAGAATCCACTGCGTCGTGTCTTTAGGTTTTACTTCCCCTTTTTTTCCAGTTTTTTTTCTGTTTTTCGGGCCCAAGGCCTCAAAGTACTTGAGTGTAACGGCACTTGAATCCAATGTTTTAACCCGTAGCACTCACAACTGGTAAAGATTTGAAATTCACCCACCAAGTCCGGAGACAGCAGCAACAGCAGCAACAGCACCAGCAACACAAAATAAAAAAAAGAATAGATCCTTCTCTCTAGCGAGGATGATGGAACTTAATTTCTATAATGGTTTCGAATTCAATTACTCGGATTGTGATGCTCTCGAACTGGTGGTGCTGGTGGTAGTTTCTGACTGCTAGAGAGTATGAAATGCGCTCAATTCGATGACGACGACGACGACGACGACCAGAAACTTTTGTAGTGGAAATCTGATTAACTCCAAAGTGGAACAGGAAGTCGATGGTTTCTATCAGCGGTGGCGGTCGGTGCGGTGATTTATTATGTGAGACTGCGGCGAGAGACATGGAGAAGTGTATTGCTCTGGAGTACGAGTATTATATTGGTGCTTTTCAAGAATCGGACGTGCTACGACGTAATGTAACGCAATGATTCAATTATGCGGGAGAAGCACTTTCCATGTAATTTAATTGTTTTCGTTGAAAGTTGATCGGATTTTTGGGATATCAATGAGTGCGATAGGGCGGCTGTGAATAGCAATTGTTGTGGTACTTCAATACCTGGAGTAAGTGGAGTAAGGAAGTACACCTTCTGTTTGTGGCGACCAAGATATTTCTTTTCAGATATGAAGAAGGTACATACTTTGGGAGGGTCCAGGTTCTAAAATAGTTGATAATCGATGTGACAAGAAATGCACCGACAAATGGTCTGGCACTCTTAAAAAAGTGTGGCTCTGGGGCATATCTGGGAAGTTTTCATTGTGAGCAGAACGAAAATTTAGATAAGGAAAATATCTCCTTTTATTTTGAAATCGTGATAGGAGCAACACCCAGTTATCTGAATGATGAATTTGAAAGAAAGGAATATGTTTCTGATAGCTCTGCATTCATTTAAAGGGAGACTTAATATTAAGTCGCTAGAATATTAACCGTTTGAACTGTTTGAAGCTATTTCGAATCGTTATAATGAAGTGACACAGGGGATTAGGCATTAGGGAAATGAAGGATAAGAGAAAGGGAGAAACCGATGCACGTTGGTTTTAAATGTTTGTAAACTATAATGCAGAGGAAAAACAGAGCGTGGTAGAGCATTCCACATTCGTATTGTACGGTTGAGAAAGGAATCTTTATATATCACAGTACGTCCGAAAACAGGCTTAAGTAGGGGTGGAATGCTGGCTATTTTATTTGAGCACTTGTGGTGAAAATACCGATAAAACAATGACAGGCAGGAGACATTACGACGATGACTAAGAGAGTCAAGTGATTTCGCAATGTCTCGATCGACAATAAGTTTTACCGCACGTTTTTGGATCCTGTCAAGTAGCTCCAAATATGTGATTGGAGCACCGGACCAGATATGAGCGTTGTACTCAAGTTTTGGGCGAATAAACGCCTTTTAAATATTTGCCAGATCAGAAGGAGTGAAGTATTTCTTGCATCGCTTAAGGAAGCCTAGACATTTCGCAGCGTTCTTGGCGACATCAAATATGTCGTCATTCCAACGAAAAACAATAAATATATGGCGTAAACGGCCCATACATTACCTAAAGCCTAGCTTCTCCAACCATTGTGTGTGCGATGTTATATTTTTGACACGATTGGAGGGACCTGCAGCCGATTCCGAACGGCAATTAATTTTTGAGAAGCTTCTCATGACATTTCTTACTCTTGGATGTTTGTCAGACGTTCGCAAGAGGTGGGGCAGCGAATAAAAGAGTTCAGGTGGTACAGGTCGGGATTTGAACCAGCGACCAAATGGTACAACGCATTTAACCACTAAGGCACTGCACCCGGTCATTCCAACGAAGGTTGTCATTAACACACATACCGAGAATGGAAAGTCGTTCGGTTTCATCGATGCAAGTGCCATCCATGGATAATGGCAGAGAATTAGGGTTTCGCTTCAATGACAGCAGACAACATTGTGTTTTGGAAGCATTAAATTCCACTCTGTTGGTTTTACCCCATTTAAGAATGCTGTCAAGATCGGAATTAAATAAGCTTAACATACGTTGCTGTTCCAGTTCGACGCCCGAAGATGAGGGGCGTTGCCCAGGAAACGAATATGTAAAGCTGAGGGTACTGTCATCAGCAAAGGATTAGAAGTGACTGACAGGAGGTCATTGATAAAAATGAGAAAGAGAGTCGGAGACAAAACAGAGCCTTGAGGGACACCAGCTTTTATTTGGTGAGTTGCAGACTTGAAACCGTCCAAAACAACTTGAATTGAACGGTCCGAAAGGTAATTTCTAATCCATTGAAGAAAGGTATCATTTATTCCAACAAGACAAGAGAGCTTGATGCTAAACTCTGTCAAATGCCTTTGAAATATCAAGCACAACGACCTTACTTTCACCACCACTGTGAATAGATTGGTTCCACTTTTCGGTAAGATATGTCATCAAATCACCAGTGGACCTGTTGCTGCGAAAACCTTTCGAGATATTTCATAAGCTGACGGTTTATCAGCGTTTTCATGACCTTGGAAAGAAGGAACGTACGTGCAATTGGTCGGTAAGAGGAGGGAGAGGAAGATTCGCCTTTTTTGGGGACGGGCTGGACAAATGCTGTTTTCCATCTTCTCGGAAAGAGCCCTGAAGAATAGGACAGATAGAAAAGCTTACGCAGTAGTTTTGCCAGCGTGGAAGAACACCTCTTCAGAACGATAGGGGGAATACCATCTGGACCAGCGGATTTGTGAATGTTGAGGTCCTGAAGTACTCTTGCCACAGTACGGGTGCGGAAGTGGATTTGTCCCATGGAGTGTTCTACGCGCTCGAGTACAGGGGGAGATAAGGCACAATCTGGGAGCGTTGAGCTAGCTGCAAAATGGGCAGCAAGCAGATTGGCTTTATCCAAAGAGCTGTCAGCTGAAGTGTCATTGCAAATGACTGTCGGGGTAGATGATGAGGCCGAATTTTTAATATTCTTAACAAACGACCAAAATTTTTTACTACCGGTGGGACTTTGTAGTATTTTTTGCCTCAACTTTTGGTCGTAGGAGAATTTCGCGCGATTAATGTGGGCATTGCAGGCATTTCTGGCTCGCTTAAACTTTATTCGGTTTTCCTCAGTTGAGTTGGCCTTATAAGACCGAAAGCTCACCTCTTTTAACCTGATAGCCTCTTTACAGCTCAAGTCACACCACGCGTTTTCCTTAGGTCTGATACACCTTATCCTGTTAGGCGATAATACATTTAAAGTGTACTTATCTAGGTGAGAGGTGAGAAACAAGTCCAGAGTGTTGGCGTTTTGACCGCTAATATCCGGTATCCTTGTCGGCTCATTTACAATCTGGGTTAAACTATTAACCTCAGCAAAGATCTCAACATACCTTCCTTCGGGTGTTGGCTGTCCAGAATGTCGAAGCCAACTTGAATTGTGTATATTAAAATCGCCCGCAATGACGATTTCAGTATGAGGATAAAGGGTAACAATTCTGGTTATGGAATCAGACAGTGCATCAAACTCATTATAAGTTGAATGCCTGTCTTGGTTAGGGCTTCTGTAAATAAAACAGTAGTGGATTAATTGCCTACGGACATGGAATTTTAGCCAAATAAAATTAAATTCCGGATTGGAACATTGGCCATATTGAGGTAGAAGTTGGTAGGCTACATCACTACGTATATAAATGGCGATACCACGATGGGAAAAGAATAATGGCACCAAGCTATATCCAGGCAGACTAAACTTCGTTAAATTGGAATCTATGCTGACCTGTGTTTCACTTAGTGCCAAAACAGCAGGTTTATTGTGAATCGCATAGGCGTACAATGAAAAAAAATTCGATCTCAACCCACGAATATTACTCACGTCCACTCTAAAATTCCTACGCATAACAAAAA
Organism: Ferdinandea cuprea; assembly: GCA_963576555.1. NCBI lineage: Eukaryota > Metazoa > Arthropoda > Insecta > Diptera > Syrphidae > Ferdinandea > Ferdinandea cuprea. The sequence continues at coordinate 12,201,135 of OY754959.1, forward strand.
ACAAACACAAAAAACTCAACTCCGACGCTGATGCATTTAATTCGTTGATAACAGAAGGAATGCATTCAAGGGCATCAAAGACTTCTACAGCTTGAATGCATCACGCAGTAACTTACAATAAAAACGAAACAGAGCAGGGGCTTAAATTAACTTAAAACTGTTGAATGCTTTAAGGTACTGACGTAAAAGTTACTATAAAGAAATCATTTTACTTATATACGGAAATTATTCATACTATTATTCAAGGAACTACGCGTTCTGGTTGCAATCTAAGTATTAATGAGCAACTGATTTTCGTTGGATGTGGTTTCTGTGACCAGTTTCTGTGTCAGTTAACAAAACAATTGGATCTGGCTTATCTTATGAAAGAGGACATTAGTCCGCAAGCTTTTTGGAGAGCTAAGTGAACTTCTCATCAACAAATATCAAAATCATGCCGATGACTGGACCATCCAATATATACAAGGTGGCGCAAAAATAACCTTCCGATGTTAAAAAATGAAAAACTTTGATTCTTCTTGTGGATTATTTTTATTTGGTCTTTTAATTTTTTTTACATCAAGTCGAGAACATGATGTCATGTAAATGGCCGCCGCCACAGTTGATTGTCATTTGAGCCCTTTTTATGGCATTTTCCATCAATTTGGCCAAAACTTCCGGCGATAGGTCCTCAGATTCTTGACGGATATTGTCTTTAAGAGCTGCAAGAGTCTGAGGCTTGTTGACATAAGCCCGCGACTTCAAAAAGCCCCACAAAAAGAAGTCTGGAGCGGTCAAATCAGGCGATCTTGCTGGCCAGTGCAATGCGCCCGGGAAATGCATCCTTCAGCATATCGGTTGTGGCACGTGCAGTGCGTGCCGTTGCAACGTCCTGTTGGAACCACATGTTTTCCAATCCCAATTCATCAAGTTGCGGCAAAAAGAACTCATTGATCATTGCTCTGTAGCGCTCACCATAAACAGTAACCGATTGGCCCGCGACGTCTTCGAAGAAAAAACGTCCGATGACTCCTCCAGCGGGTGTAATGGCTCTTCGTGGGTTACACGCGGATTTTCAGTGCCCCAGAAGCGTACATTTTGCTTATTTACGTACCCGCTAAGGTGGAAATGGGCCTTATCACTCATGATTATTTTTGATGAAAAATCATCTTCCTCTTGGTGGTGATTAAGGATGGCTTGAGCGTATGTTAGACGCGATTGGCGGTCAGCAGCTAACAGCTGATGCACCGTCTGGACTTTGTACGGAAACATCTTCAAATCTTGTACCAAAATTCGCTGTAAAGACCGTCGACTGATACCCATTTGCGTGTCACATCGTCTGGTCGATGTCGACGGCGCTTCCATGACATCTTCGGCTACAGCAGCTTCTCCGGGGTCTGCCACGCCTGGCAGCATCTCGTGTTGTGCCAGTCTCTTCGAGGCGAGCGGCTAAACGTCGCAGTGTTTCACCAGTAGGCGTTGGACGGCTAGGAAATCTGCGACGAAATTCACGTTGTGCCAAAGTCACCGACCGATTATTGCTCAAATAAATTGTCACCAATATTCCGCGTTCTGGAGCAGTGTAGCTTAACATTGTTTATTAACGTGTATTTCGCATGTGTTTACAACACAAATGTCAAAACAGAACTGACATAAGGGGCCAATCGCAAAATTTATAGCATTTTCTGATAGGAGGATTACTTTTGCGCCACCTTGTACAGTGGTCGTCACGAAAATAGATCCACACTATGTGATGCATAATATCCTTCCAGAAAATACAATTTAAGAACATAAATTAAGAACATAGTTGTTGCTATAGCGTAGTACATTTCGTTGGTGCTTAAACAGAATATAAATTATTTACGAAAAAACAATATTAAGGAAAAAATTAAAAAAAATTGCGTACTAGCCCATGTTTTACGGTTTTCTTGGTATACATTGAATAAAATTCTTGGTTTTGTGGGTGTCTTACGTACAGCTCAGAATGGCAACGTAATGGTGCCGTTTGCCGAGGATAATTTGCCCTTTAGAAGGATATTCCAACAGGCCAATGAACCAAAGCATACCTCAGAGAAGGACAAACAATTTTTCCAGGACCATAACGCGACAGTTTTACCTTGGCCAGCTCAATCACCGGACCTAAATCCGATTGAGAATTTATGAAAGTAACTCAAAACGGCAGGAGGTAAGAACCAAGTCAAAAATACAACAAAATTGTGGGAAATTGTGAAGAAGAAATGGTTATCCACACCTGTCCAGCGATGCCAAGCTCTTATTACTTCAATGCCGAAAAGCTGTGAAGCTGCAATTAGAAATAATGGACATGCAACTGAGTATTAGTTCTCACAGCTTAAATGACATAATTTTTATACCCTGTCCTAAGGGTATATTAATTTTGACACATAGTTTGTAACACCCCTTAATATTCGTCGCAGACGCCTAAAAGTAAAGTAAGACCCCTAATGTCCGTCCGTCCGTCCTTCCGTATCAACTTTTGAGGCCTTTAAAGTTATGCTAGGAAGCTGAAATTTGGAATATATACTCCCTAGGGCTCCAAAATGGTAAGGTGTTAAAATTTTCTAAATACGCCCACTGCCACGCCCACAATTTAGAAAAAACCGTTTTAAGGCTTAAGTTAGAGAGAGAAAGTTGAACAACCTTCACAAGATGTGTAGGTACTGCCCACCTTTATAAATTTGTCATATAAAGTTTTTGTCACGCCTACTTTTTGTGAGCGTTTTTCACTAAAATGCTGTTTTCTTCGAAAATTTTCATAGAAATCGAAAAAAAATGTTTAACAATATATTTAGCCAAAATATTTTGCAATATATCGTCCATACAAAGTTTTAGGCTACGCCCACATTTTGGGGGCGTTTTTTAAAAAAAATTACATATTTATTTTCTATAAATTTCATAAAATGAAATAAAATGCTATCCATCATCTTCCTAATGCTTTTTTTCTTTGGGGTACATATGGATAAGGATAGGGTATGATACTATTCGCCCTAAGCAGACTGTAGCCTTTCTTTATGTTTTTTAATGTTTTTTACCATGTTTGGCGAGTTTCTGTAACAAAGAAGGAAAGTGGCTCTATTTTCGTGATCACCACTGTATGTTTTATCTGCAAAAAAGAACATCCTAGAGCTATCGAGGTAAATCGCTGCTTAGTCTCGCGGGTGTACAAATAATCGCCCAAAACCAAAAAAAAAACGAATAATCGCCCAAGCATTTGGATCTGTTGTCAAGACGGAAAAATCGGCCAAACAATTTTTTTCGGGGTTTTCAACTTTCTTTCTGCAAGCGTCTTGGCAACAAACAGTAATTTTGTAATTAGTTTTATATATGTTTTTTTTGTAAGTGTTTCCCTTGCCCACTTGGCTGGCACTGCGACCAGAAAGGCCTATTGTATCTAAAAGGGATATTACCCCATGAGACGTGTGATTTCCCTGATGAAAGTCACCACGTCCTTAGTTGCAGAGTTTATCAACTCTGTTGTTGAAAGGATCTCTTTAAGGAAAATTCTTCGTCTTAACCAAAGAAGGGCCGGGCATTCACACAGAATGTGTTTAGAGGTTTCATCGTCCTCTAGACAGAATCTACACTCGATTTCTTGGCACAGGTTCATTTTGTTGTGTTGATACCACACGTTGCAATGTCCTGTGAGGAAGCTACCAGCTTCCTAATATTCCTCTCTTACTCAAAAGTAGGATTTCTTTATAGGAGTAAGGCCTAATTAATCCTTTACAATTGTCTCAAACCCGGAACACTTTTCCAGTGTGTGAGACTGCAATAGGGTTCTGGTTTCAGGAGGACAGATTCCGATCCTGCTCTAGCTATCTCGTCTGCAAGCTTGGTGGCCCGGTTTGACTTTATTTTGCTTCGCTAGCAATACAGCAGCTTTTTACTGACCTGGACACTAAAGTGCGGGATGCCAATGCCTGTCGTGCTGCTTCCGAGAAGATGTGTATTCTGACACCTTTAATACCTTTCGGGAGATTAAATTAGCACAGGTCTCGATGGCATGGATTTCAGCCTGAAATATGGTATTGAGACTTTTGTGTTGGGTCCAAAGACTCCAGCTCCTACTCCAGATTCCAGTTTTGATCCGTCTGTGTACCGGACCAGACTTCTCGGATCTATAGATGAACACCATTAGCCCATTTGGAGCGGTCCAGTATTTCAACATCGAATAGTTTCCCAAAACTATATTCCATAACCATAAAGTCGGGGATAGAGTAAAACATATCCATGTTTGGGATCAAGTTAAGTATACTCAGGTGACCCACGTGGTCCGCTGATTCGAACTCATATTCGAGTTGCAGCTTGATTGCGCATCTAGCAGCTGTCTTCTTAATGAAGATTTGTAGTGGTGGCTGTAGAGGTGACAATGGCTTCTAGTGCTGTTGTTGGCCTGGTGCGCATGGCTGGTGATGCCTACACACGCAATACAGGGCAGCTTATTTGTCGTTGTCCGTTCAAGAGCTTTGGGCAACCAGACGATAGCGGCATAGGCAATTATGGGTCTGACTATCATTGTGTAAAGCCACAGTATCATTCTAGGTTTAAGGCCCAAGTCCTGCCATACAGGCTAATGTGTTAGCCCACATGGTCCACATGCATAGATCCCCTGCTTGGTTTCACTGTTAGAATTTCTGGGTATAAACAACGTTTTTCAGGGTGTAAGCAAAGTTTGTATAAACCCGAACTCAAAGTATAACTCAATTTTGGGCAAATATTCACTTATTAGTTTTTGGTTGATTTTTCATTATGAACATAGCCACTTCCGCCAGAGTGTCAGAACCTCACCTTGGAAGACACTACAGTGATCAGGGAGTCTTATGGAGTTGTGTGTGTACATTTAGTTCCTCTGAGAAAAGACCGGCAACTGTTCCACAATATATCTTCGATCCATCTGTGTATACGGATATAGATTTCATTTTCGTGGGTTCATTCATTTTCCATTCTTCCCTGCTCGGGAAAGAGCAGGAGAAATGACTGTCAAAATCCATTTAGGGTAATATGTAGCCAGAGCTGACGTTATATCCTATATACCTTCTCAGAATCTGCTGTCAAACGGAAGGGACAGCCAACATCGACGTATGGGCCAGAATGTAACAGTTGACAGCTACAGTCACGCTCGACAATCGCTGAGAAAGCACCTATGGCAACTAGCGGCATAGTAAGGCTAATGAAACTATTTATAAATCCCTAATGTATAATATCCGCCCTGCTCTATGGACCCGAAACATTCTTCGTAAGACGACATTTCTTCTTCATATAAAGTTGATGGCTTCTTGGGAAGACGATTCAACTATGAACTCTTCGAGCTTTACAGAAACATCGACCTGGTCAAAATATAGCCCATTGTGTGTTTGAGATGGCTGAGACGTATGAACACCAATGCTCCAGCCCGAAGAGTCTTCGACTAAAACCCGGAGGGACAACGTATAGAAAAATAAAGTCTCACCTTAACGAAATAGCGAGCCTATTCGTTGTGGCCAAGGGTTATCCCGGACAAGTGTCGCCTCCACGTTTATCTCCATTTATGCATCAAGAAAAATCCTTGGTGAGAAATTTTCCAAATTCTAAATATTTGAATTTTGAAAAACATATAAATAATGTTTTCCAATCAACATTTCACCACTCCTTATAAAGTTGAAAGAAATTCACACGAGACATTTTCAATTTAATGAAAATTTACTTTACCATATAGACTATTGTTGGCCCAGGATAACAATCTCGTTCTCCATTTTCGCAGTCATTTTACTCTTTCTGCATCTATGAATAATTTCCAAACGAAATAAATTCACTCGTCTTGTTAATTCGTCCTTCTTTTTTCTATCTCGCATTTCTTTCATTGCTTGCAAACTCTTTGGCTGGTCTTTTTTTTTTTACATGGCTTTTACGTTATTTCATTTAAGTCCTTGCGGACCATATATCACTCTGGTTGACAGACCAATTCCCTTATCTAAGGAGAAAGGAGAAAACTCTGTCGACTATCGATAGGCGTGAGGTTTTTTTTTCATCTTACTTTTGGTGTTTTTTTTTTTGTATTTTTTTGTATTTTGGGAAAAGTTTTCCAAAGAAAGATGTGAAAATCTCTTTAACTCCTTCGCTTGGGAAAAGAGCAAAATACAATAAAGAAAAAACGCAATTTTTAGGTTGACGGCTTTTCGGCTGTCGACTGAAATATGTTTTCTGAATTATTATTTATGTTCTTTAAATAATGTATGCATAGTGACCTACACAACTAGAGCAGCGTGTTGGGCTTTTCTGTTCATTAGTTTTATTCTGAGCGTTCAAACGATTTAAAAATATTTCAAAATCATTGGAAAACGCTTTACAGAATTGCGACGCAAAAGAAATGCGCTCTCCCACACTTGATTTTAACACCGGCCATATGTAACTTTTATGATGACGACACTCAGCTAAAGGGTGATCCATTTCGAGGTTCTCTACTTTTTTAAAGAAAAAAACACAGAAAATTCAAATTTAATGGAGAATGTTTATTATCATTTGAAAGAACATTCTTTGGCGCCATCTTGCTGACACCAAATGTCGCCGAGATCACGAGCTTCAATTTCAGGCATCAAATAGTCGGTTATCATGGCACGATAACGGTCGCCATTGACGGTTACGTTCGCACCGGCATAATTTTTAAAGAAATATGGACCGGCCCACAAACCACACCAAACCGTTGTTTTTTCTGGATGAAGTGGCAGTTCTTCAATCTCTTCAGGTTGCTCTTCGTCCCAAATGTGGCAATTTTGTTTGTTTACTTACCCATTGAGCCAGAAATGGGCCTCATCGCTAAACAAAATTTGCCTCGAAAACGTCGGATCTTCTTGGAACTTTTCAAGAGCCCATTTAAGATCTTGACGTAAAATGCGCCAAGTCGTTCCATACGTCAGTCCGAGTTGCTGCGAACGGCGCCGAATCGACTCTCTACGGTCTTCGTGTACACTCTCAGCTACGACCGCTATATTTTCTTCACAGCGTGCTGGACGTGGTCTATTCGGTCGAATATTATCCAATAATGAATGCTGGGTCTCAAAATGGGTGATGGTGTTGCGAATAGTACGCTCAGTAGGCCGATTATGTTGACCATAAGTTGAGCGAAGTGCACGAAACACATTCCTTACAGAACGTGAATTTTCATAATAAAGTTGAACAATTTGTAAACGTTGTTCACGCGTAAGTCTTTCCATTATGAAATGCCAAATAATGCTAAACAAAAATAACATGACAGCATGACACGACTCACACGTGATCTGTCAAAAAAGGCTATTGAAAAAAGTATCTCTACTTGGATCACCCGTTAAAACTATCTTCAGCTAAAACGTTTAACAGATACTTCTTATAAAAGGTGTTTTTTTAGAGGTTGGTTTTTCGAATAGAGATAAAACTGACATTTTGTGGTCTAATCTGGCAACTCTTATGCCATTTCTGTTCAGTTCGGTTTGCCATTTCATCATGAACAGCTTGACAAATGAACAACGCTTGCAAATGGTGCAAATTATTTTTATTTCGAAAATAATGGTTCAGTTCGTGAAGTTTACCCCCAAGCTCCGCACATAATCGTCTATCAGAGCAATAAATTCGGTTAACCATGGATCGTTTTCGCACTACGTTTACTCTATGTGATAATACGCATCCGCAGAGACGTCGAACAGTGCGCCCCGAAGAAACAATTACCGCTGTAGAGCAAAGTGTTGAAGAGGACCCGAATGAATCGATTCGCCACCGTGCACAGCAATTGGAGCTTTGTCCATCAACTTTATGAAAGATTTTGCGCAAAGATCTCTTCTTACGACCGTACAAGATCCAGCTGTGCAAGAATTAAAGCCGCAAGACCACGAAATGCGTCGTGATTTTGGTGTATGGGCCGAAAATAAGATTGATATCGATGCTGATTTTCATCGCAAAATTTTGTTCAGTGATGAGGCACATTTTGGATTGATTGGCTCCGTCAACGAGCAAAATTGCCGCATTTGGAGTAAAGAGAATCCACATAAGACACTTGAAACGCCTTTACATCCACAAAAACTGACTCTTTGCTGTGCTCTATGGGCTTGTGGAGTCATTGGGCTCCATCTTCCGAAATGATGCTGGAGAGTGAGTTACCGTTAATGGAGACCGGTATAGAGCCATGATAACCGACTATTTTGTTCCCGAATTGGATGGCATGAATGTGGATGAGATGTGGTTCTAAGAAGACAGCGCTTCATGCCACACAGCGCACGTCACAATCTATTTATTGAAGGAAACATTTGATGTGCACATAATTTCGTGGAATGGACCTGTCAATTGGCCAACAAGATCGTGTGATTTGACACCATTGGATTATTTTCTTTGGGGATATGTGAAGTCGCTCGCCTACGCCCAACAAACTAGAAACGTTAGGGGACTTGGAAGCCAACATTCGTGGCGTTATTGCCGACATACAGTCCCAAATGCTTGAATAAGTAGTTGAAAATTGGACCTCTAGACATGTCTTTAACTAACCAGCCGCGGCGGCCACATGCCCGAAATCATATTTAAGCATTAATTGCATAAAATTATCCTTCCAATAAAGCCAAATTGATGGACATTAAAACGATTTTCTTGTGCATTATTTCAATTCAAAGTTCTATACCTCTAAAAAAAACACCCTTTAGTATCCGATTGGGTTTCAAATTCATTATTACCGAGAGTAAATTCCAAAGAGTGAACTTAAGCTTATTTAAAAATTATCAGCAATAGGGCTTAAGACTCTGGAATTAACGTTAGCCGAGCAAAATCTTGCTAAAAACCTACGAAACGGTAAAGTGATCACGAGATCAAAAATTTGGGAGTGGCCACTGCTCTATTTTGAATGACCAAAATGTGGAACTCAGATACATGATAAGGATGAGGTACTCTTTCCATCCTTATAAGGAACATTGGAATAAAATACAGTGACTAGATGAGGTGAACTATCGGTACTCACAGATTGTGATTCCTCAACCACTGACCTCACGGGATCTATAATTTTTTCTTCGGAAAGTCAATCGGAAGTTCTGGCTGCCATTGAGGATGGGGATTGCTGCTAATGTGGATGATATCCGATGTGGATATCACCAGACAGGCCGTCCTCAAGACGCTGGAATCATGTGTCATCAGATCAGATCTACATGGTAAGGAACTGCCGCTCAGCTATGTTGGATACCCGGCCACTGTTGCATAATGAGCTATCAGATGAGAGAAACATACACAACAAAAATTTTATATTGGCATAAGACTACCCCAAATCCATGATAATTGAAAAGCTACTGGAAAGCTTTATTAGGACGACTGGTCCGAAATTGTCTAATTTGGTTGGTCGCAGAGTATCCAAGGCCAAGCCAAGCCTGGATAAAAATTTATCTAAAGAGATTCTGTATCTAAATAGACCCAGACTTATGAAGGTGATCGAAATCCTTTCTGGACACTATCTTCTCATGAAGTATGCAGGAAGATTGTTGTTCTCGGTTAACGACACGTGTCGATTTTGTGATGAAACTGAAAATACTCGGCGCTGAAATAAACCTGTTCTTCAGCAACATAGAACATGTTTTAGCTGTAGGCTTTAGGGAAGTGGTATAGGATGTTTGTCTTGAGGTTGTCATAACCTGACTTAACTGCTTAAACCTAAAAAAATATCTTTAGGATCAACGTAATTATCATCAAAGGTGAGATCGAGAAAGGGACCAGGGAAGAAATGGATGGCTTGGATCTTTTCGAAGCAGGCCAATCTGTCGAAGAACCGTATTCGATGGAACTACCAGCAAGATAAACGAAACCCTAGATAGCGGCATAAAGGCGTTGCAATGATTCGATTTTTTTTTTGTATTCTTCAACTTCTTCAGAAGTAATTTGCTTCAAGCTCCCAGCTTTTGAGCTGAAGTGAAGTATCCGAAAAGAATCTGTGGTCTCTGTTTAATTGTCAACGATGGCGGGCCACGGGATTAGGTTGTGGGGAAACCGTAAGAGGTGCTACATTGTAACTTAAACCAACTCACCGTGAAACCATCAATGAAACTCTTAGCTGTCAGAGCCGCATGGGGTCAGTCGGTTCCTTGTCTTATTCTCTTCCACTCAAAATTGAGAGACACTGCAGTCATCCGGCACACAATCCTTTTGAGAAGACTCCTGTTTTCTTTCTTAAAGTTCTGGGAGACTGAAACTTTTTTGGAATCATTAGTAAAAAATTGTATTAAAAAGAGACGTCGACTCCACAGAAGAAGATTTGAGAAGAAGAGAGAGCTTAAAATATGTTCGCCTCAATCAAGCTTGATTGCGTTTGAACTGAGTCCGACCATCATCGGTTCACTTTAGCATTTAGCCATTGTTCTCGAGGCTATTATAGCTACCTTCAAATGACCATAAACAACTCGTGCGCTCGTGCTTCGCCAGCAATAATAAAAGTTACCCAGCTACCAATTACCTTAAGTAAATCTCCCTCCAAGAACTAATATAGATCATGACTTTTAGTTGCAATTCTCAGGACCATTTCCATAAATAACCCTATCACACGCGTGTGTCGTAAGGACGCTATCATCCCCAAAACCTTGGCATAAAACTGCTCGTCTTCTTTCTCCTGCTGCACTAGTGCTCCGTTTATGTGTTCCCATTCTATTGTCGTAAATTTCAATTTACGGGTACAATCCCATTAACAAACTTTCATTTAGCCGGACGTGTCCAAAGGCGCTTTCAATGCAATTCCTTGGTACACGTAACTGACATCACCTATCTACGGCGGCGCCACATTGCAATTGCAATTGCATTCGATTCCGAATGGCAGTCATCACCGTTCGAATTGCGCGCTGCGTTTTATACGGTCAGACGTGCGAAAAGGATTCAATGTCGTGCTGGGCCGGATGACATGTTCCCGAAAGTTGCACAAAACATTAGACACAGCAGTAGCAGCAGCAGCACCGGCAGTGGGATGGACATGCGGATGCATCCGAAAACCAGATGGGATTCGCATTCAAACTTTAGAGGACAATTTGGATTTGTGTTTTTTTTTTTTTTTGTCTTCTTCTTCTTTTTGCTGATGCTATTGTTGTTGTTGTTGTCTCCTTAACCTGAGCGAAGGCAGTGTACTTACTCACTTACTTACTTACTGAGACTTGCGTTGCAAGCAAGGCAAATACAACAAACAAACGTGACATTCTAATTGCAGAATGCAGTCGACACTAAAGTGCAAAATCATGTCACCAGGAGCACTTCCATTTTCTCGCACACTCACATGCGCCCGTCGCATACCTACTACAACTCGGCATAAGTACTCAACTCACAGTTGAAATGAAGACGTTGTCTATTTTATTTTTATGTTGTTCCTTGGTACTTCCCTGTCCCATTGTTAGATGGCAGGCATGACTTGACTGCCCTCACTCTCATTTGTTCTGGCCTGCTGTGCTGCACTGTGCTGATGTTGCTTTGGATTCCGAGTTGGAGTTGGAGTTGGAGCATAATGGCTGATGTTCTTGTCCTGAGTGCAATATTCGTATTATTACTTTATTTAGGAATGACAAGGACACAGGCTGCACAGATTTCACCTTAAAGAATGGAATGGTTATGGTGTCAACATAGGGAGAGGTGGTGAATCGAGTAGTAGTCGCTGGAATTGCTGGGTGCGGTTGAATGGGTCGTTAGAACGAGTGCAGTCGAAGAGTGCGTAAATTGCAAGTGCAACGCTTGGTTGAAGGGGTTGGTGGACAGTCGAGAAGGACTAATTGCAGCTGCTTGCATCACATGGCAGGTAGATGGCTAATTGATGTACTAAGAGTTTGCTTAGTGACTTCATTTTCTGTTCTAGATACGTTGCTGTGCGCTGCAAGGCACGAATGGGATCATGAATCTATTGAGTGTTCAGTCCTTTGTTAGCTGGTTATCATGGAATCGCGCATTTTCCCAGGTGTTAAACGACAGTCATGTACTATCGTTTGATACATGGCGAGCATAGAACAAGTGGCAAATAAGTTTGCCTAAACGGCTCGATTAACAATGGCGCCCAATGTAAGGCCTCAGAGTGCAATGCTTCAGCTTGGCGTGCTGGTGACATGATATGTTTTAAGAAGAGATGCGAGATGTGATTTATAACATTTTAACAAAGGATTTTAATTTTACGATGGCCAAACATGTTTACCTACTTAAATTTGAATATTCTTAAGGCACATGGGCATGCCATGCCTGATTTGACAAGCCAAAGCTTCTTTAGAGCCCCTGTAAACCTTTTACCAGAAGCAAACTTATTACATTACTACTGTAGTTACCGAAGAAAGAAATTGCAGTACTTCCCTACCGGCCTATATCATAAGCTTGATTCAATAACTGTCTTTGAATAAAATAGAAGCTCAAAAGCTTTTAGTTTTAGGCTTTTAAGGATCAAATTGAAATATTTTCAGAGGGTTTAAAGGCAAAGGATAATAATTGGAAACTGTTCTCCTTTCGAACCTAACGAAGTTTCATAGCAATCTTTGAAAACTAAGAGTAATCTTCTATTGAACCTTATTAAAACGGGAATTTAAGCAAAAAAGTATGTAGGTAAATCCAGTAGTCCCTAATAGCAACATAAATTTGCCATGGATAGGGTATGTTTAATAAAATTACGTATTTTATTTTTATTGCTGCAAGAGATGCGTAGGGTAAGTACGGGATTTTTTTCTACTGCTCTTCGTTTCTGCAGCTTCTGCAATATTTTTAGACAATCACTAAAAAGACATGTGACATGCTCGACCTACCGGTGCGGTACTTTAACTGCTTCAAAGAAAGAGAACATATTTTCGCGATTTCGTCTTTATAGATTATTCCATTTTCTCCGTTTCCTTAAATTATTTCACTCTTCACCCATTTTACATTCTCTTAAGTTGTCTACACAAAATAAGTACATTTGGTTTGTGATTTTACGGATGAAAAGCTACTGGGAGTGCTTAGGTTTGCTCTATACCCCCTGTGCACATAGCTGTGTCGTAAACAGAGGTTCAAATACCTAGCGATCCCCAGCGACTCCAGGTCTTCCGAATAGGCCGGTGTCCGTCTACTCCGTCCTAGGTCTTAGAAATTTCAATGAATATTGACAATGATTGAAGACATCACCTTGCATTCTATTTTGAAGCTTAGATTGAAATCAGTCTCTGTACGCAGTTTGGGTAGGTAAATCGGTAGATGGCGATGCATCAAGATTTTGTTCTCTCTATTGTCGAGAGTCTTACCAATAGACTGGTTACTATTTTCGAACCCGCAATCTCGAGTGTAATGAGCTGAAGCATAGTTTAAATCGCTGCTCTAGAGAAGGCTCTTAATGCACCTGTAATGCTGAGACTTGCAACTCTTTAAACTTTTCCCATCCATTTTAAAGTGGAGTTCATTTTCAAGAGTGCCACGCATGATATTACTCCGTACACGATAATCGGTCTTACTATGCCGAAGTATGCCGTCTATATACCTACTGCTCTTTTGCAAGATTATTTCTTTTTTTTTTTTTTTTTTTTAATACGATCACAGAGCAAAACACAAAACACTACGTTCTCTAAGTGTAAGCTCTCAGTATCGCTTTACGCAACGGTTGTTTGTTGCGCGACTAAGCTTCATCTACCGAACTTCATCTTATAGACTATTTCAAGTAATTACAAATATAATTAATTTAAAGTTAATGCATTAATGGACTTTTTAAAATCTGCTCGCGACAAGCAAAAATCAATTTCGTTGCAGAATTTATTAAATGTGCTTATGCACCTTGTAATAGGCTCATTATTACCATAATTGGTTCTATGCCTATCTGTATAAAATAAGCTTCTAACCCCCAGTGACCTTTGTAAAATTTGAAAGTATTGTTAAGGAAAGATCAATTCTGGTGAATTAATATGATAATTAAGAATATCGCGAATAAACATGACGGAAGTTGCATCGCGTCTGAAACTTAAGGTTTGCAGACCAATTAAATTGCACCTTCTGCCATAATTAGGAAGCTCATCAAACATATTTAATTTACGAACCGCGTACCTCGTGAAGTTTTTTTGGACTCTTTCGAATCTAAGTTCGTGAACTGCATATGGCGAATCCCAAATTACGGAACAATATTCTAAATAAGGTCTGACTAACGAGCAATAAATAATTTTAAGGCTATTTATATCTCTAAAGTCTTTACTATTACGTTTAAGGAAGCCTAACAATGAGTTCGACTTGGCAATGACATAATCATAATGAAAAAAGAAACTTAACTTATTGTCAAATATGACACCAAGATCTTTCACTTCATCAAAACGCTAAAGTCTAAGATCATTTATAAAAAAATTATGCAAAATTGTAGTACTAATACGATATGCCGAAAAAACTTTACATTTGGAAATGTTAAGTTCCAAAGCATTACGATTGTACTGACTGAAAACGAATGCAATCAGATACATTTTTTATCTGCGAAAATTGAAATATTTCATGAACATCATTTATAAATAATATAAATAGCAACGGGCCCAAATGACTGCCCTGTGGAACACCGGAAGTAACTTCTATAACGCGAGAAGTCAAACCATCGACTTTAACCATTTGCCTTCCATTAGTCAGGTAATTACGAAACCATTTTAGCATTGATGAATGAAAACCCAAAGACTTTAGCTTAGCCAAAAGAAGTGTGTGATGCACCCTGTCAAACGCTTTCGTAAAGTCAGTATAAAGTACATCAACTTGTAATCGTTCAACAAAGCTAAATTAGTAGCACATGATCTACCACGAACAAAGCCATGCTGACTATTTGAAATAATTTCTTTGTCCTTAACAATACTTTCAAACAATTTTGGTATTGCAGAAAGCTCTGATATAGGCCGATAGTTTACTACTTTTTGCCTCAAACCGCTTTTATAAATAGGTGTTATGAACGAATATTTCCATTCATTTAAGAAGTTCCCAGTTACAAGAGACTGCTTAAAAATAATCTTAAGTGGATGAAAAACGGATGATAAACATCTAACGCGTTTATTAAATCGTCATCCGAGAGTTGCAACACACCGATGTCCAGAACTTTAGGAATCATAATGTTATGATTTCCCGTTACCTGCACATGCGACTTATTGTACACTGACTCAAAGAAATCAGCGAACAAATTACGCGTACTTTTCAAATCTGTTGAACTTACATCTTCGAATTCCATTACCTTAGGAAAGCCTGTGGTATTTCTTTTCGAATTAATGTAATTTGCTGTTACGCTTCACCGACGATTCTACAGAGAAGATATATTGCCTGCATAAAAACCGATTTAAAAATTCATATTCTTTCCTGAATCTCAAAAAAAGTTCACGGTTAGAATTAGTTTTATTTGATATATAACGAGAATAAGCTTTCCTTTTTACGTTACGTAAATTAACTATCTTTATTTGACCAAGGAATTTTAAACCTATTGAGTTTCTTTAAACGTTCGTTTTTTTTCACAGTGCATCTGACGGTATCACTTTCGTCGTTGGTTTTAGTAATAAAGAATAGCTCCCTTTTATGAACTTCGCGATAAGAATTGGATTTTATGATTCGTAGTGAAAACGATAAGCCTAGTCTCGGTGGGATTGGAACTTACCATAAGTATGGCAAACCTTTTGCAAAAACACCTGGGTTTTTTTTTGTCAGAGGTTGTTACTATCCGATGGACCGCTCAGATACAATTACAGGTACATTGTACTACCATTCAGACACCTTACATTAATGTACTTCGTTTTCCCGTATTTCGAAAAAAGATCAGAAGGAGGTTCAGTGATGAAGAGCTTAGATATTCGGCACTCACCACGTCAGCCCCGAAAATCTGCCACCTGATGCGAGCATAGGCCGAACAACTGCAGAGAAAGTGTAAAACACATTTAAGTTATTAGCAAAAGCTTGGTGGCCCGAAAGGACGCCTACAAGCAGCCTACAGTCGATTATCCTAAGAGATTAAGAGATAGAAGAAAAGATGCAGTCCTTTTGCAAATGCCCGGGCGTAGTAGTTTGGTCCGTCTAAATCCATCGCAATCGCACCACCTTGTGTTCACGAGAAATCCAAGCATCAATGGAAAACACGACTAAAGATGTAGGCAGACCCAATACAGGTTCGGGTCCTGAGAAAACTTCTTCTGAACCTTGCTTGCTAGGCAAGGTACCGAATATCTCATCCAAGATCTCATTTCCCTGGATGCTAGTGTGGCCTGGGACCCAGACAAGATTCACTGTGTTCAGCCTTCCGACCAAATTCAGAGAAAGCTTGAGTTCTAGCACGAACTTAAACGAGTTTAGAGGGGTTAGCAGTGCTTTTAATGCAGCATGGCTGTAACTGCAAATGGAAATACCTCTAGCCCTCCACCTGTTGTTTATTCACAATATAGCCCATAGCCATTGGGATGGCAAAAACCTCCTCTTGGAAAACAGATGCATGTTTACCCAAGGGGTAGTAAAGTCTTATGATATCGCGTTACACAAAGACTCCAGCACCAGACCCCTGCCCGGTTTTGTAGCCATCCGTGAAAATACGATGGCATTCAATCCATGGTTCAGAGTCTGACCGAAGCCATTCCGTTACCTGTGGAAAGTCGACGTGATAGTTTTGTCTCAGAAGGATTTCTGGTGGCATATCCATAAGACATAAGACAAATCATAATTCTCGAGCAAGTTCTTCAAAATACCAGTGCGCATGGTACCAAAAGCCACCTCTCTTTGAGCAAGAGATGGTTTTTAGCGTACACCCCATGATATGTAAATCGAGGGGGAAGATTCATCAAAGCATCTAGAGCAGAGCCCAGCGTACTAAAGAAGGTCCCTGTGCAGCCGAGACAAGCCGTTCTTTGGAGTTTGGCAAAAGAAGCAGTAACACGTTTCCACGAGACGAGCGGTCTTATCATGGACGTACAGAGCATTGGCACATTTGTACTGTTGGTACCGGAAGTCTTGTGTCACCAATTCCTTCAGAAATACTAGTGATTGCTGTCAAGCAATCTCGTAAGATTTGCGGTCTTCCACTGCCTCATATCTTATTATACGTGGATGTTATATTGACACACAAAGATTATGGGTTAGACCCATTCGTAAATATAGTTTCTTAATAAAAAACGAAATAAAGCCAAAAAAAAAAACAAATGCAATATGGGGGAGCATACTGCCTGCTTGGTTTCACTGTTAGATTTGGAGTAGGCACGAGGTTGGTTGGAATGAAGGGTTTGAAGAATAAATTGCCGAGAGTATTGCGCTGAACTTTTAGCCATATTATGTTGGTACATATGATACCGTTGGAAAGGTAGCAGACATTTTCTATGTCAATTTGATGCTCAGGAATGCAACTTGTCGAGCTTAAGGCTCCATAACCATAAAGGCTGGTGACATTTTCTTTGTTTCAGATCCGCAGTCCTCTCCAACAACAGTCTTATTACCGTAATGCATACATCTGACTATTTCCGGAAGTTTTCGGCAACTGGCAAATCTACTGTCATTTATGTTCAGTTTGGTTTGCCATTTCATCATGAACAGGTTGACAAATGAACAACGCTTGCAAATAGTGCAAATTTATTTCGAAAATAATGGTTCAACAAATTTAATTTTTTTTTGTTTCAAAATTTTTAAAATTTTGTTCAGTGATGAGGCACATTTTGGGTTGAATGGCTACGTCAACTAGTAAAATTGCCGCATTTGGAGTGAAGAGTATCCACGTGAGACCCTTGAAACGCCATTACATCCACAAAAACTGACTGTTTGGTGTGCTCTAGGGCTGTTGGAGTCATTTGGCCATACTTTTTCCGAAATGATGCTGGAGAGTCAGTTACCGTTAATGGAGACCGGTATAGAGCCATGATAACCGACTATTTTATTCCCGAATTGGATGGCATGAATGTGGATAAGATGTGGTTCCAACAAGACGGCGCCACATGCCACACAGCGTACGTCACAATCGATTCATTGCAGGAAACATTCGATGACTTAGGGGACTTGGAAGCCAACATTCGTGGCGTTATTGCTGACATACAGTCCCAAATGCTTAAAAAAGTGGTTGAAAATTGGACCTCTAGACTTGTCTTTATTCGAACCAGCCGCGGCGGCCACATGCCCGAAATCATATTTAAACATTAATGGCTTAAATTACTTTTTCAATAAATTATCCTTCCAATAAAGCCAAATTGATGGACATTAAAACGATTTTCTTGTGTTTTATTTCAATTCAAAGTTTTATACCTCTAAAAAAACACTCTGTACAAGCAAGTGCATAAAACCTGTTTGGACGTATAGTAAACAACTTTGTGGTAGAACCAGAGCAAGTAATGGTAACGTTTTACAGACTTTCCAAAATTAAGTTCTACGAAAAATCGTAAATGCGCCCTGGCATTTCAGAAACGCCGATATTCACAGAAATCTAGCTATTACTACCATGGTCGTCCATGGTCGTCCATGAATACGAAATTTAGAGCGTTAACAACGCACTCGCCTTCTTGGCCATTCCAATGACGCTGTATTAAAACTTCTAGACCAGAGGAATCTTGTGCGCCGAATACAAAGGATAAAACATGAGCCGGCCTCTCATAGTGCTCATAGTCCTCATAATGTCTAATGGAAGATTTTCCATCTAAAATTAAGAATAGCCTGGAAGGACATACTCTGAAGGTTGAGGTTCAGCCACAATGAAGAACGACTGTGGACGTAATCTGTAAATAAAGTGAAATAAAGAACATTTAGTTCTTGACCAAAAAGAGAATTTATGCCAGAAATAGCAAAGGTCCATGAACGAGTTTAAAAAAAAACTAAGGATAAGGATTTCCTCCAAAAAAAACGTGAAAGTTTACTCTTCTCAAAAAAAAAAAAAAAATTGGACACTAGGACTATTAAAGAAACTAAGAAACGCAGGGTCTTTTGAGTACAGTGGATTATTTAATGCAAATTGCAATTAAGGCTATCGCCATACATACAGAAATAACTAGGCCCAAGCTACCACTATAACTATAAATTCTCCAAAAGGAGGTGATATTGCGATGGTCATATTAAATCCAAAATTCAAATTCAAAGCGACTAAGTCCTTCTAAAATTCGATGCAAAATATACCTAAACCCTCTTCAAAATTTAAACTCCTTAAAAACGCATTTGGGCACTCGAAATAGAATGACACCAGTGCCAACCACATATCCTTTCATTCGTTTGTAATATCCTGTGTGTGGCCATTGCCTACACATTCTACAATCGACTGACTCCCCAAAGTCGTATAGTATGTTCTAGAGAGCGACCTAAATGACATACGATATACGAATGGGACTACGACGTATCTGTACTGCAACATCTAGCTGGAATGGCCTCTTTCATCGTCACTGACGCGTCGTCGTCGTCGTCGTAGTCGTCGTCCTCATCAGTTTTTCCATCCTCAGCCAGTTTGTTTCTTTGGCGAAAATGGTGGAAATGAAAACGCCTGCACACACTTCAATTCACCAGTCGTTCGGCCCGAAAAAAGGATCCAACACAGCCAGCCAGGCCAGCACAGCACAGCACCAGTGTGGTCGTAGAGCTCTCGCGCTTATTTTCATCAGTAACAGTAACATGAGCAGCACAGTACAGTAGCAGCAGCAGCCATCGGCGGGCAAAGCCAGCCAGCCAGCCAGCCTAGCAGCTAGCAACTCAAACAAATGAAAAAAGGGAAAATCCATTCACCAGGATGGTTGGGTAAGTTTTCCCAATTTGTTTGACAACCATTAATCACTCTGCGCGACAACTTCTGCACGGATGACTGCTATCTCCGGCGTCGTCGTCGTAGTCGTTGTCGTCGTTGCCTCCTGTGTCCTCCTCGTCGCTCGTAGTATAGTCTTCATCCTGCAAATGGAAATCCACTACATCAGGAATTTTCGGGGTGAAATGTTTTTCCTTCATATTACTACATTAATGGCGGCAGCAGCACAGTTCCATGGAAGGAAGAAAGAACGCGTAGCATGAAACAATTTTTTTTTACTTTATCCTTGGTAGCTACATACATATATATATATATATGTATGAATGTTGTATGTCCTGAGCCCTTATTTTCCATTATATGCACACTTCTCTCTATGGGAGAATAAAATAGAAAATTTTTGCTTTATTTGTTCTCGGAAAATCCTGAAAAAAAGAAAAATAAATAGAAGGAGAAAACTTGTACCCAAGAAGAACAGAAACAGAGATCTGATTGCCAGGACTTTGGCTTTATTCGTCGGCTGTAATTTAAGTAATGAAACTGATAAGAGGATTCTATCTATTTCTGTTGCTGCTGATATTGTTGGTATTGTCCTCGGCAGTGGGTTTATCTGAGAAAAGACAGAAAAAAAAATATGAATAAAAACAGAAACCTAAACCCAGATGAAGGAAAGGATTTTTTTTTTTTTGGTCTATTCATTCAACATACGGGGGATTTAGTTGAGTGAAATGAGGGATTGCCTTTTGGAGTTGAATCGAAATTTGCTTAGATTAAATAGCCTCCTTGGTAATTTATTTCATTTTTCGATGCTCGATTTTGTATATCGAATAATTGTTTTATTTAGGTACACAGAAACAGAACAACAACTTAAGTGAAAATGAGTAACTGTGCATTGGTACCATATCACTTGATCACTTGACTATTTTGGGTAAATTTCCCTTAACAATTAGGTAAGGAGATCTTCTGGTACTTCTTGATCGCTGCACATGATCTCATAGAGACTACTTTCGATAATAAGCAAAGTACTGAAGAGGTTAGTTTTCGGTCATTTAAGGCCAACCCAACTGAGGAAAACTGGAGAAAGTTCAAACGAGCCAGAAATGACTGCATTAATTGTGTCAAATTTACATACGACCAAAAATTGAGGCAAAAGTCCCACCGGTAGTAAAAGCTTTAGGTCGTTTGTTAAGAATAGTAAAAATTCGGCCTCATCATCTATCCCGACACTCATTTGCAATGACATCCCAGCTGTCAAATCTTCGGATAAAGCTAATTTGCTTGCTGCACACTTTGCAGCTAGCTTAACGCTGCCAGATTGTGCTTTATCTCCCCCTTACATATTTGTAAAGGGTGATTTTTTAAGAGGTTTA
The DNA here is from genome assembly GCA_963576555.1 of Ferdinandea cuprea. Taxonomy (NCBI): domain Eukaryota; kingdom Metazoa; phylum Arthropoda; class Insecta; order Diptera; family Syrphidae; genus Ferdinandea; species Ferdinandea cuprea. The sequence goes on from OY754959.1 coordinate 12,222,132, forward strand.
GAACTTTTTTTAAAAAAAAAAAACCACAAAAAATTCGAAAAAATTAATGAAATATTTATTTGAATCGATAGTTTGAACCTTGCAATTTAATGTTTAAAGATAATTTCATGCAAATGTTGACCGCGGCTGCGTCTCAGGTAGCCCATCCGCTGAGTCCAATTTTGGCATACTCTTTCACACATATCGGCCGGTATCTCACGAATGAATGCATGGATGTTGGCTTCCAGTGCGTCAATCGAAGCGGGCTTGTCCCTATACACATTAGCCTTGGCATACCCCCACAAAAAATAATCTAATGGTGTCAAATCGCACGATCTAGGCGGCCAATTGACCGGCCCGAAACGTGAAATTAACTGTTCACCAAACTCGCCTCGCAATTGCGCCATTGTTTCGCGTGCTGTGTGGCATGTGGCACCGTCTTGTTGAAACCACATATCATGCAAGTCAAGAACTTCCATTTCGGGCAAAAAAAGTTTGTTATCATCGCTCGGTAGCGTTCACCATTGACAGTAACGCTGCGATTCGCATCATCTTTGAAGAAATATGGCCCAATAATGCCGCCGGCCCATAAACCGCACCAAACGGTGGCTTTTTCGGGATGCATTGGTAGCTGTTGCAATGCTTCTGGCTGATCTTCACTCCAAATGCGGCAATTTTGCTTATTTACGTACCCATTCAACCAAAAATGAACCTCATCGCTGAACACAATTTTTCGATAAAAAAGCGGATCCTCGGCCAGCTTTCCAAGAGCCCATTCACCAAAAATTCGGCGTTGTGGTAGGTCGGCTGGCTTTACGCCCAAATCCTTCCGCAAAATTTTCCACGTAGTGCTGTAACAAAGGCCTAACTGCTGGGAACGGCGCCGAATCGACATTTCGCGGTCTTCTGTCACACTAGCTGATACGGCCGCAATATTTTCTTCAATACGCACAGTACGTAAACGTGTTGGTGGTTTAATGTCCAACAAAGTAAATTTGGTGCGAAATTTGGTCACAATCTTCCGAATAGACTGCTCAGAAGGTCGAGAATGCCGATCATAAAATGGAAGCAGCGCGCGATGAACATTTCGAACCGAGCACGAATTTTGATAGTAAAATTCAATAATTTGCAAGCGTTGTTCATTTGTAAGACGATCCATGGTTAAACTGCAAACCAAACTGAAGCTGTTTGACAGTGACACAAGGTACTAAACACACGTCAGCTGTCTTTTTCTTGTTTTAGGAATGTGTTTATGGATGTATAGACAAGACTTTAGTAAACATAGATGCTCCCAAGGAGTTTGAATCTGCATATGTCGATAGACATGGAAAGCACTCTATTAATTGTATGCTGGTATGCGGGCCCGACTATAACTTCTACAATGCATACGTGAATTGGCCTGGAAGTGTACACGATTCAAGGGTTTTACGCAGAAGTCCGCTTTTCTCTAAATTTGAAAGTGGCTTTCGAACTTATACTCATGCAGTTTTACTTGGGGATACAGGATATCCGTTAAAGGATTGGTTAATTACACCAATTTTGAGAAGCTCAACTCCTGAAATTGATCGATACAACAGAGCACATAAATCAACTAGAAGGATAATAGAAAACGCTATTGGAATTTTAAAGGAGTAATTTCCATGCTTAAAGCACTTGCGATTGCAATAGATAAATGCAGTCAATGTCATAAAATGTTGCGTAATATTGACTAACATTTCACGACAAGGAACAGATAACTATTTCGAGATGTACACCACTGAAGAGGAAGAAAACATAGGGTACCCAAATGAAAACGATGATAATTTGAATGGTCACGCTACTTTACAATATTTTCTAAGTCGCTTTTCATAAAAAATAAAACAACAGCGAGATTGATAAACAAAATATATTTATTCTTCTGTTTTTTTTTTTTTTTTAATAATCACTAAAGTTAACATTTTTTTCCTCACTCTGAATTGTGAGTCTGTATGAAAGACTCCTCCAGTTCCACAGTTAGGCGACTTATTGGTAACCCTAGATCCCTCTCCTTTTTTCGCGCATCCAATTGCAAATTGTATATTTCCAACTGCAGTCTCTTTTTCTTCAGGGAAATAATATCTGCTTCGTCGGATCTTATTGTCGCCTTCCGTTTCTGTCTGATGGTCCGTGTATATTTTGATGGCATGGATGGGCTTAAAAAAACAGGAAACATATTTGTGCAGATACAATTGTCTGAAGAACGAACGCTTTATCTTACCATATTTCGCCGTCCTCTATATTTCCGGACGTTGGTGACGGGATATTTTGTAGTGGTGTTGAAGAGGAATCATCAACAATCCCACTCAATGTCGGTGATTCTTTACCGATAATATCAATAATGATATTATCGAGATCAGTAAAAATGCAGTTCGTACCCCCTGCGGAACCGGTTTTTTTTAAATTATCAATTTTTACCTTTAAAAATGTAATAAATAGTTACATAGCTGAACGCTGAATTTATTTCTTAGTATGTATGTAATATATATACATAGCTAGGTAAGTACTTACTATGGTTCCTCGTTTTAAATTTTGCCACACAACGTCACGAAGGTATTTCCAGTCTTTGTGATTTAAAATGCCTTGAGACGTTAGGGAGTTTAAGATACTTGTCCACTCTTTCATTTTTATATCGTGGGTTAAAGTATTTGAAAACTTCCCAAACAAAATGTCTTTTTTATCTCTAATTAGAGACGCAACAAAGATCTTATTTTGTTTATTCATTGCCACGACCGACGCACGCACGTACAACAAACTTGTGAAGAAACAGTTGTACATTACAAGTCAATCACAAATCCGGTGCAACGGTTATTTTGAGCACTTGTATTCAACAATTTGCTTTCCACATTTTTTTTGCATTCTACTCACAAATTTGTGGATTATATATTTGTAATTTGTGAAACAAAAAACTTGAATACAAGTTTGTAGTTGTGATTCACAAGTACAAATTTATGGTTATAATTTGAAGTTTGGTGAAATAGGCCACAGACCACTGCTTAAGCTTTTCTGTCTGTCCTATTCTTCAGGGCTCTTTCCGAGAAGATGTAAAACGACATTTGTCCAGCTTGTCCCCAAAATCTTCCTTTCCCTCTTCCTACCGACCAATTTCAGTGACGTCCCTTCTGTCCAAGGTCATGGACCTTGATAAATCGTCAGCTTATGAAATATCTTGAATCGCGGAAACTTCTTAATGACCGGTGGTACGGTTTTCGCAGCCACAGATCCACGATATCTAACCGAAAAGTGGAACCAATCTATTCACAGTGGTGGTGAAAGTAAGGTCGTTGCGCTCGATATTTCAAAGGAATTTGCCAGAGTTTGGCATCATGCTCTCTTGTCGAAAATGCATGCTTTTGGAATAAGTGATACCCTTCATCAATGGATTGGAAATTTCCTTTCGGAACGTTCAATACAAGTTGTTTTGGACGTTTTCGAGTCTGCTATTCACCAAATAAATCCTGGTGTCCCTCAAGGCTCCGCTTTGTCTCCCACTCTCGTTCTCATTTTGATCAATGACCTCCTGTCTGTCACTTCTAAGGATAGGGTATAAAAAAAAAGTTAGGCCTCTATAAAGATTGTTTGGTCGAATGGAACTACAGTTTTTTAAGGGTACTGGGGTATATAAAAACCTGTGACTCCTTGTAGTCCAACAACCACCGAGCTACTGCACATTGTCGGTAAATTTATTGGAAACTTCCTTAAACTAGTTTAACTACATGCAAAATATTTAGTATGTCAATGATAAACGAAGCTTTAGTTCTATAGTTGGAAGCGCTCTTTGTGCATTTTATCCTATATGTGAATTTCTAATCTTTATTACTCTCTTGAAATTCAGTTATCGATATGTAGGTTCCTTTGAAAAAGACATTGGTAATTCAACCACCAAAGGAAGCCACGTCCTTCATTACCCAAATGCAAAAACTCAAGAGGGTGGTAAGAAAACTCCAAAACTTAACAAACAGTGATATGTCAAAAATTACTTCGTAGGTGTATGATAGATTTTTAAACATTTCTTTTTGTGCAGTCAGACGGGCATACGCTTGCATATCAGGTTCAAAAATAATAAAAGGTGGGCCATCTAGTGGTTTCTTTTTAAGTCATAGGTTTTGTTGACACTGACAGCTGTTTCCAGCTCGAAATCTTGACAAAAATTCAGTATCATACTACCTCCGCAGAACAATATGAGTCACTTTACGCCTGAACAACGGTGGAATATATTGAAAACTTATTTCCAAAGTGAGTGCTGTGCAGCCCAAACAGTGCGTTTTTTGAAAAAGAAATGTTGACCGAAATGATGCACCCGGACTGGAATGCTAGTGGACAACACTCATAATCCGCGTCGCCATACGGTAACAACAGACGAGAATGTGGCTGATGTAGCTGATAGTGTGTGGATTGTGTAGTGATGGCATCATTGGACAATTGCCTTCGAGAATGAGGCTGGAAACAACGTTTCGGTCAGCGTTGCGCCTTACAGAGCCATGTTTACAGACTTTTATGTTTGCCGAAATTGAAAACATGGATTTGGACAATTTCACAGGATGGCGCGCCGTACCACATTGCCCATCTCACAATCGATCATTTGCGCACCAAATTCCATTCCGTTATCAGCCGTCTTGGTGATGTCAATTGGCCGCCTCGGATCTGCGATTTCACCCCTTTGGACTTATTTTTTTGTGGGGAACCGTGAAGGACCGATGGTATGTCAACAATCCCCAAAATATTTAAGCACTCAAGACATCATCCAAGCAATCTGTGAGCTACAGCCCGAAACCATTCAACAAGGTCTTGGAAAATTGGAGTGACAGAATGCGCTACTGTGAAGCCATCCGAGGCAGCCACTTGAACGAGGCTCCCATAAATTACCACAAAAAATTAAAATGGAAATAGAACCCAAAAATGCCCATACAAAGTTGTGGCATTTTTTCTTAGGAAAATTCGGCATTTTAAATTAGGAAATTTGGCGCAAATGCCACGAATTTTGGCATTTTTTCGAAAATTCTGCCATATAAGAATGCTACCTGAAATAACGCTAAAAAATGAAAAATGGAAAAATAAAGAGCTTTTTTTTTGTTTCATGTTTTATCATTTATAGCTCATTTTCCTAAGATATTACGTCGACTTTTAGCGCCTTTTTAGCGTAATTTCAGGGAGCCCTTGAACTACGTTGTGTTCCATAATTAATGGGAATATCTGCTTTTACTAATAAAGCCGTAATACAAGGAATGGAATTAATTTTGTTCATTAAGTTTGAGAGCCCCAAGTATAAGCGGGTTTTCGTTTTAAAAATGCACTAATTTTTTAAAAAGAAACTTGCATTTAGCCTATCCTGCTTATACTTGGGGCTCTCAGACTGAAAGGGTTGAAATTTAATAAAGATTCAGAATTCCAAAAATTTAGAAGCTTCCGATGATGAGTTATAAAGGGTGTTTGTTTTAGAGGTATAGAACTTTGAATTGAAATAAAACACAAGAAAATCGTTTTAATGTCCATCAATTTGGCTTTATTGGAAGAATAATTTTATGCCATTAATGCTTAAATATGAGCATGTGCCCGCCGCGGCTGGTTCGAGTAAAGACAAGTCTAGAGATCCAATTGTCAACCAATTTTTCAAGCATTTGGGACTGTATGTCGGCAATAACGCCACAAATGTTGGCTTCCAAGTCCCCTAACGTTTTTGGTTTGTTGGCGTAGGCGACCGACTTCACATATCCCCAAAGAAAATAATCCAATGGTCCCCATTCCGCGAAATTATGCGCTCATCTAATGTTTCCTTCAATAAATTCAATGACGTCCGCTGTGTGGCATGTAGCCCCGTCTTGTTGGAACCACATCTCATCCACATTCATGTCATCCAATTCGGGAACAAAATAGTCGGTTATCACGGCTCTATACCGGTCTCGATTAACGGTAACTGATTCTCCAGCATCATTTCGGAAGAAGTATGGCCCAATGACATACCAAAACAGTCAGTTTTTGTGGATGTAATGGCGTTTCACGGGTCTCATGTGGATTCTCTTTACTCCAAATGCGGCAATTTTGCTTGTTGACGGAGCCATTCAACCAGAAATGAGCCTCATCACTGAACAAAATTTTGCGACGAAACTTCGCGAACTGAAACATTATTTTCGAAATAAATTTGCGCGATTTGCAAGCGTTGTTCATTTGTCAACCTGTTCATGATGAAATGGCAAACCAAACTGAACATAAATGACATTAGAGTTGCCAAATTTGACCACAAAATGTCAGTTTTTATCTCTATTCGAAAAACCAACCTCTTAAAAACACCCTTTACTCCTGGATATTTCTTAAGCTTCCTCAAGAAATGGGACACTGAAAGCAACTAAGGGAGACAGTGGAGTCCTCGTTCAGTGTTCCAACGTACAAGTGCAGCCATAACTTAAACACAGTAAGTGCTTACTTCAAATTCCAAAACATTCTATTCACATGAATCGTAATCCACCTTGCTTGTTCACAATTCTTCAGTTGACATTAATTAAAAAGCTTCGCAGCATCCAACTAAATCAACTGCAACAAGCGTTCGCCATTACCGTCAATTTTCACTGCTTATATCAATTTAATGCGATGTTACAATAAATATACAAAAATTACTATTCACCCTTTCCAAATAAAAGTGCTCAATGCCAGTGAAAGACTCGAAAGGCTGCCATTACAGTCATTACAATTCATCTAACTGCATGTTGTTGTTATTTTTTTATCCACTGAATATGATTTAGCACAAAACTGCAGTTCGGCAAAGGGATGTTGCCGGGCGGATCGAAGGGAAATTTTTTTTTTAAAAAAAAAAATATAACACAATTTTCTTATACCGTATGCGCGAATGGGGTGTCAATGTGCGTTTGAGGATTTAAAATACGCTACATTGACTCAACGGTACTATTACCAGCAGGGGGCGGTGTATATGTGTGCGATACACATATATGTATATAGTTTTGTGGCAGCAAACTATAAAGCCTCGGCGGCTACAACTATACAATACAGGACACACACAATGCAATCAGACGCAAAAGATTACGCCGGACTTGTGTTCTCGATTTAAATCGTTTAAAATGCCGTAATAACATTTCAACCCCCCGGTGTTTTATGACTTTGTAACAGATTTAGTCACGCTTTATATTTTATGGGATTAAGATTTGAATTCGGGAATCGCCAATGAAAGAATCTACTTTATTGTTGTTGGTGTTGATGGGCTTTCACCATCATCGTCGCCGCCGTTACCGGGTGCCATAATGCGGTATATTTTGAAAGAGTTATGCGGTTGTTTACGGCCGCATGTAAATGTGGACTTATTTGGTAGTTGATAACTATATTGGAATCACATTAAAATCAGGGAATTAAGGTGATTATCGCGTAGATTATTTGTTGTAGGGGTACATGTTATTAGAGGACGACGAATATGATTTGGTGTATGGAGAGCAACCTTTCGCGAAGGAAAAGGTTTACCGTGGGCAGAAAAATATTTTTTTAAAGAGATATTTTTTACAGCATCCAGACTGTTTGACAGTTTAGTCAAAGAGACTTTAAAAAGGACTTTAATATAAGGGGTGTTTTTTTTAGAGGTCGGTTTTTCGAATAGAGATAAAACTGACATTTTGTGGTCAAATCTGGCAACTCTAATGTCATTTATGTTCAGTTTGGTTTGCCATTTCATCGTGAACAGCTTGACAAATGAACAACGCTTGCAAATCGTGCAAATTTAATTCGAAAATAATGGCTCAGTTCGCGAAGTTTCATCGCAAAATTTTGTTCAGTGATGAGGCTCATTTTGGGTTGAATAGCTACGTCAACAAGCAAAAATTGCCGCATTTGGAGTGAGGAGAATCCACATGAGACCCTTGAAACGCGATTACATCCACAAAAACTGACTGTTTGGTGTGCTCTATCTGCTGGTGGATTGGGTCCTACTTCTTCCCAAATGATGCTGGAGAGTCAGTTACCGCTACTGGAGACCGGTATAGAGCCATGATAACCGCGACTATTTTGTTCCAGAATTGGATGCCATGAATGGGGATGAGATGTGGTTCCAACAAGACGGCGCTACATGCCACACAGCGCACGTCACAATCGATTTATTGAAGGAAACATTCGATGAGCACATAATTTCGTGGAATGGACCTGTCAATTGGCCAACAAGATCGTGTGATTTGACACCATTGGATTATTTTCTTTGGGGATATGTGAAGTCGCTCGCCTACGCCAACAAACCAGAAACGTTAGGGGACTTGGAAGCCAACATTCGTGGCGTTATTGCCGACATACAGGCCCCAATTCTTGAAAAAGTGGTTGAAAATTGGACCTCTAGACTTGTCTTTATTCGAACCTGCCGCGGCGGTTCCACTTTAATTGCATAAAATTATCCTCCCAATAAATCCAAATTGATGGACATTAAAACGATTTTCTTGTATTTTATTCCAATTCGAAGTTCTATACCTCTAAAAAAAACATTCTTTAAAATGAAATTAAATAAAAAATTTGTTGTGTCTCTATTATTTTGGTTCCAAAACTAAATGCTGAATTCGCTTGGTATCGCCCAAACAAGGTATGGTTTGGCTTTTTGGTCATCTTGGCAGCATTGGTTTCCTAAGTCAAATTTATTTAGTAGATGCCGCATCGAAATTTTTGATTGTCTAATCAAGAAACCATTGATGACCTTTGATATTTCGTAAGTAAGTACCGACTTACGAGTCGGTTGAATGTACACCGCAGTTGGGGTTTGGTGTACGTGCAAGTTCTATTATCTGTAGTGCAGGGTTCTTAGAGAAGTAACAACCCAAATTGCAACTGTAAGTATTGACGCAAATCGAGTTGTAAGAAGAAGCGCAATCAACAGAACCAGATAGGTAGTAGTCACTGAATGAATAGGATGTCTGCTACATCCCTGCTTTCTTCAAGGGTGTCTAAGTAAATGAGCTTAAGGCGATTTAAATGGGTCGCTCCAAGGTTCCCCCAAAAGGGCAAGCCGAACGAATTGACGTTGAATGCTTTATGTCCAGAATAGGCATACCAGCTTGAATGACATTCTCAAGTACGGAGCGCAGGAAGGTAGTGTAAAGCGTCACGTAAGTGTTGGAGAATCCATTAGACCACCTTTTTTAAAACCCTATGATGAGTTGATCTTATCAATATGAGAACTAAAATTTGAGTCCCTGTCATTTTCAAATTCAAAATGCCAAAGTAGTGAAAAGATTGGACGACGGATATGCATAGCTTGGCCGTGAAGAATATACGTGATAGGGTTTTAGTGCGGCACTTGGCTATGTTAAGCTTTAAACAATTATTCTGACTATTGTTCTCGAGAAAATATCAAAATCTTGTTGAAGAAGACTAGAGTCAGAGTGAGGAAATAACCTTAAGAAATTTATATTAACATTGACATTGAAAGACTGTTCGAAGACCTTTTTGCCTTTTACCAGTGTAGCTCGTTTTTGTTGAATTTTTTGGTTTCGATGGCATAAAATTAATGAACTTCTAGTTTCATGAAGCTCAAAGGTACATCAATTGGAGTAAGGCTGAAGCCTCATACATACCACACAAGCAAGCAGGCTCAAACAGATGAATGCGCATTCAAGCTTCCTCCACATACTATTCATGTAGACAGAGCGTTCGGCATCATATGGTTATAGTGGCTATTTCAACAAAAAAAATTAAGGAAACCGCGATAAATTCTTTCAAAACCACTATCTGCTCAAGAAAAAGATTGAAGAAACCACACGACAGCGCATCTGTTTGCCGAAATCCGGTGCATGTTTGAAAGAGTTCAGACGAGCTGTTGTCAAACGGCACATTGCACCGCGTGCTTTTTGACAGGATCCCAAATTCGAGCATAGCGACAAAAAACTCCCGACGACGAATGCTGTCATATGCGGCTTTAAAGTCGATGAAGAGGTGATGTGTCTCGACTTGAAACTCGCTGGATTTGCCATAGTGAGAAGATTTGGTCTACAGTTGATCTGCCGGGCCGGAAGCCACACTGGTACGTGCCGATTAGTGTGTTGCAGAAAGGTTTGAGATCTTATATGCGACATTAAGCAGGGACATGCCTTGATAGTTCATGCAAGAAATAGGATCGCCTTTCTTGTAGATGGGGCATATGGAGCTGATGGTCCATATGTCTCCACCCAAACTTGGTTGATGATTTGGTGAACGCGCCCTACCATAACATCAGCTCCGTATTTGAAAAGCCGGCGGCCTTGTTCTTCTTCTTTATTGAAAATGTATATCTTTAAGACAGTAAAAAGTTAAAATATTTTATTTTTTGAAAATGTAACTTTATTCCCCGCATAAACTTAAATGACCCCTTAAGTTATCTGTCCTTTCTTTGCTCTGATCGTACCTTAAGTTATATCCTTGACAAATAGGACTTCAAAGCCATATAAACCTATCATTAAATCTGTCAGAGGTAATTCATCCACGAAATTATATCTTTTAATGCAGAGAATTTATTTCATACGCAATAATATCGTTGCGTTGATTTTGATATACCTTCCTTTAGGTTGATGAACAGAATATCTGTATTTACCAATCTCCGTCGGGCAGTTACTTCTTTTTACTGTAACTTACCCGACTTTTTCAGAAAGCGGAGAAGGCACTTCAGTGATAGGGAGCTTAGATGTTCATCCTTAACAGCTAAAGCCTGGAGCCTGGCTCGAGCAAATGCAGAACATTTACAGAGGAAATGCTCTGCGGTGTCTTCGCCCTCTCCACAAGCGTCACAGAGAATGTATCACTCAGGCCTAGTAAATTTAGGTGCCAAAAGCGTGATGGTGAATGACTACAAGGCCCCCGCATTCTTCTCTCGCTAGTGATAGAAAAAATGCCGCTGACTTCCCAGAAACATTCGGTCGAACTAATTTGGTCTGTCTGCAGTCCGAAGAATCGTGCCCGTAGGAAGCCCAGTCATCAATGGAAGTTACTATGGATGCCGACAGACCCAAAACAGGTTCACGTCCTAAAAAAACTCCTTCCGAACATTCTAGAAACTCCAGTTCCAGTTGTACCAAAACCCACTTGTTTTTAGACGAAAAATGGCCTCCAAGATATCATACATGATATAAACATCAAGGAATGGAAACAGGGCTGTAGTGTCTATTGGGGAAACCAGGATAAAACCTTGACAAAAAGCCCCCAACGGTGTTCTCCGCATGTATCGTTATGATCAGTATTAACTTTGCAAAGTTAGGTTCGCTTAGCTCAATTCAATTTTCTGAGCCATTTCAAATCAACTCCAAGATCAAACAGCTGCAGGAAGATCCAACCTTAGTGACCAGTACAGACGGAAGAAGAATTCTATCAATTTAAAACCAGCAAATCATTATGATCTTTTGCTAAATTTCAAGTGTCACCTCACTCAACTATTTTACATAAATACAGGATGTTTTTTTTAGAGGTATAGAATTATATTATATAGAATTATATAGAATTATAGAATATAGAATATTCAAATTGAAATAAAACACAAGAAAATGGTTTAAGTGTCCATCAATTTGGCTTTATTGGAAGGACAATTTTATGCCATTAATGTTTAAATATGATTTCGGGTATGTGGCCGCCGCGGCTGGTTCGAATAAAGAAAAGTCTAGAGGTCCAATTTTCAACCACTTTTTCAAGCATTTGAGGCTGTATGTCGGCAATAACGCCACGAATGTTGGCTTCCAAGTGCAAGACTTCACATATCCCCAAAAAAAATAATCCAATGGTATCAAATCACACGATCTTGGTGGCCAATTGACAGGTCCATTCCGCGAAATTATGCGCTCATTGAGTTTCCTTCAATTAATCGATTGTGACGTGCGCTGTGTGGCATGTAGCGCCGTCTTTTTGGAACAACATCTCATCCACATACATGTCATCCAATTCGGGAACAAAATAGTCGGTTATCATGGCTCTATACCGGTCTCCATTAACGGTAACTGACTCTCCAGCATCATTTCGGAAGAAGTATGGCCCAATGACTCCACCAGCCTATAGAGCACACCAAAAAGTCAGTTTTTGTGGATGTAATGGCGTTGCAAGGGTCTCATCTGAATTCTCCTCACTCCAAATGCGGCAATTTTGCTTGTTGACCAATTCAACCTAAAATGAGCCTCATTACTGAACAAAATTTTGCATGGTCTCGCGGCTTCAAATCTTGCACAAGCTGGATCTTGTAAGGTCGTAAGAAGAGATCATTGCGCAAAATCTTCCATAAAGTTGATGGTCAAAGCTCCATTTGCTCGATTCATTCGGGTCCTCTTCAACACTTTGCTCGACAGCGGCAATTGTTTCTTCGGTGCGCACTGTTCGACGTCTCTGCGGATGCGTATTATCACATAGAGTAAACGTAGTGCGAAAACGATCCATGGTTAACCGAATTAATTGCTCTGATAGACGATTATGTGCGGAGCTTGGGGGTAAACTTCACGAACTGAACCATTATTTGCGAAATAAATTTGCACGATTTGCAAGCGTTATGACATTAGAGTTGCCAGATTTGACCACAAAATGTCAGCTTTATCTCTATTCGAAAAACCAACCTCTAATCCCCAACCCCCTTTAGGTGCAGCTATTCGCATACAGTAGTAACACCACAAAATTGAAACACATTTGATATTTTTTTTTTCTTTTTATATATTATTTTCATTATCATCATTTTTCTTATTACAATTAAAAATGTACATACAAGCATTTTAAACATTATATTTATAATATAATAATAATAATAATAATAATAATAATAATAATCATGTTTTTCAATAATAATTTTTTGTTTTCTTTTTAATTTTTCTTGTTCTGGTTTCTTTCCTTTTGCACAATAATGATCCTTACCATTTAAATATGTATAATCAATTTAGTTGTTTATTTATAGTTCATTCTGCCCTTACATATATTCTATTTATATATATATTTTTTGTTTTCTTGTAAATTTATAATTAAAATTAGTTTTTTTTTTTTGTTTTTACTTTATTTTTTTATTTGGTTTTAATTTATTTAAATATAATATGTATACCTTATGATTAAATCATTCCTAAATTCTCATTCACAAAATACGCACTGCATCAGATTTTTTTTTTCCATTTCCACTCACATTTCCGTATACATTTTAACATCACAAATTAAAAATTCAAAATAAATAAAAACTATATCACTGAAACTACAAAAAAAAAAAATTAAAGATTAAATATTTTCAAGAAGAAAAACTCAAAACATTTTTACAGTGAATGAAGTTTTAATTTAAATTGTTCCATTACATTCCAATTGTTTTTTTTTATAATTGGGTAAAAAAAAAACTGTCATAGACTCATTTTCATTGGTCTACACATTTTTTTTTTTCTATCGTATACATGATTAAGGCGAGCAATGAATGATTTCATTAATTTTTTTTTTTATTATTTTCTTTAAAGTTTTATACTTTTTAACGTTAAAGTTAGAATATTTTACAAATTTTGTTTTTATTTTTTAGATTCAATGCCGAAAAAAGTAGATTTTTTTTTTTGTTATTTAATTTTTAGGAGAATTTCTAAAAAGATTTTTGGAAAATTGTTTTTCGTGTTTTTTTTTATTTTTGGTTTTCAAAAATATAAATGAAAAATACATTGTTTTGTTTTGTTTTTTTTTTTTTCTGTTAAAAATTAGTTAAATTTATTTTTAATATGTTCGTATACATTTTATGATTGTTTCGTGATATTAAGTTGATTTTTTTTTTTTTTTACAAATTTTTTCAAATAAAATCAAATATATATTTTTTTGTTTTAGTTTTTACCATTGCTATATTGTCCCATTTCTAATTTAATATTAACCATTTTCGTTAGTGGGTTAATTGTGGTTTGTTTGAGGAGAAACTATAATTGCCTTCAATTCTTTCAAATTTATTAAATTTTTTGACCCTGTGTGAAAAATATTCATCTCTCTGTTTTGCTGCATATGAAATAATATTAGAAAAAGAAAAAAATTTTATTTTTAAATATGGTATTGCGTATATGCACATTGACTAAGGCTTATTCCAAAAATCGGAAAAATAGTATACGAATTTTCATTTTCCAAGGGGAAAGTGTGTTTTTGTTTTTTTTTTTTTTTGGTTTTATTTTATATATAAAAGCGAATCTAAATATTTACAATGTATTGCGTTGAATTAGAATTATATGTTAAGCCTCGAGAGATTTGTATTTTTGTGGAGCCTTAAAAACGAACAACTTGTTTGCTAATATACACATTTAATTTAGAAAAAACTTTTTATGTATTTGTTGTGTTTTTTTTTTTTTTTTATTTTTTATATTTACACGAAAATTGAGTAAGCTTGCTTACAGTTTTTAAAAATTTTTTTTTTATTTTATTGAAATAGCTAAATAGGTACTGCATCAGAGTTTTTTTTTTAAATTACGTATATCGTTTGTTTGTCCATTTAAAATTCAGTTCAGAGAAATTGTGCTTTGGCTTGGAGTGATTTAGTTTAAAAATTAAAACAAAAAAAAACAAATAAATGCGCATGCAGAAGTACAAGAAAGAAAAGAAGATTATAAGAAATATACCATTAAAGTTTACCACTTACGGACACAACAAAGGTGCCTGAAGATAAATAAATTGAATTTCACTTATTTCAAGTCAATTCCCAAGTGATTCAACTCCCAAATAGGAGAGAAAGACATATGTTTTTGGCTCTACAGCCGAAAATGTTTACATGCAAAACGTAACGTGAATTGGTTTTCTTATTTCATTATTGTTAATAATGTCCATCAGATTATCAATCAAATTGGAATGTTGCCATCGACACAAGGCAATCCTGTTGTTCTTTTGAGGTCCTACCATTCTGATTCACCATTCTAACCATTCGCACCATTCTTAACCTTAACCTTGGGTTAGCTCTCGAAAAATACGCAGCAGTGACATCGAAAGTAAAATCGAAGACTCCGCAATATCTAAAGTTAGGTCCAACACTGATGTAGACCTTTCTGCCGAACTATTTAATACAGCAACATTCTGTCTAAAGGGAAATATTTTTGTACGTAAAGGGTGTTTCTTTTAGAGGTTGGTTTTTCGAATAGAGTTAAAACTGACATTTTGTGGCCAAATCTGGCAACTCTTATATCATTTATGTTCAGTTTGGTTTGCCATTTCATCATGAACAGGTTGACAAATGAAGAACGCTTGCAAATCGTGCAAATTTATTTCGAAAATAATGGTTCAGTTCGCGAAGTCTACCGCAAGCTCCGTTCATTTTGTGGTCGACATAATCGTCCATCAGAGCAATTAATTCGGTAAACCATGGATCGTTTTCGCACCACGTTTACTCTATCTGAATCCGCAGAGACGTCGAACAGTGAGCAAAGTGTTGAAGGGGACCCGAATAAATTCGCCACCGTGCCAAGCAATTGGAGCTTTGACTTTATGGAAGATTTTGCGCAATGATCTCTTCTTTCGACCTTACAAGATCCATCTGTGCAAGATTTGAAGCCGCGAGACCATGCAAAATTTTGTACAGTGATGAGGCTCATTTTGGGTTGAATTGGTCAACAAGCAAAATTGCCGCATTTGGAGTGAGGAGAATTCACATGAGACCCTTGAAACGTCATTACATCTAGAAAAGCTGACTGTTTGGTGTGCTCTATGGGCTGGTGGAGTCATTGGGCCATACTTCTTCCGAAATGATGCTGGAGAGTCAGTTATCGTTAATGGAGACCGGTATAGAGCCATGATAACCGCGACTATTTTGTTCCCGAATTAGATGGCATGAATGTTGATGAGATGTGGTTCCAAAAAGAAGGCGCTACATGCCACACAGCGCACGTCACAATCGATTTATTGAAGGAAACATTCGATGAGCGCATAATTTCGTGGAATGGACCTGTCAATTGGCCACCAAGATCTTGTGATTTGACACCATTGGGTTACTGTCTTTGGGGATATGTGAAGTCGCTCGCCTACGCCAACAAACCAGAAACGTTTGGGGACTTGGAAGCCAACATTTGTGGCGTTATTGCCGACATAAAGCCCCAAATGCTTGAAAAAGTGGTTGAAAATTGGACCTCTAGACCAGCCGCGGGTTGCCATAAAGCCAAATTGATGGACTTGAAATTGATTTTCTTGTGTTTTATTCCAATTCAAAGTTCTGTACCTCTAAAACAAACCCCCTTTATGTCAAGTACATTCGCCTCAAAATGACAGAAGTCATTCAGAAGTATGCTTTAACTTGTTGTCAGATAACTTTACAAAAATGTTTACATTTCAATAAATTTGTTTTCGATTTTTAAATATTTTCTGACGTAAAATTTGATTTTAATTAATTCCCAACAAATTCGAAATGGTTTCTTAAAAATCTGAAGTTAATAAATTGGGCTTCACCTCATCACATTTCCTCTATAATCATCTCGCTGAGGTCGAAGTTCGCTGTTAACTCTGAACTGTTTCAACAAATTAATCGGGTTTAATTAGGAATTTATCGTCTTTCTATTCCGGCTGTCTTACTGCCTATCTCTAGGTAACAGAGGTCCTAAGAACCCCTCCACTTGAATATTTCCCTAATACTTACTTCCATCCAAAGCCTCACCAAACCATCGGCTAAGGCGCGTACAACAATCAAGCAAATCATAACAAAAGGCAACGACAAAAACCATAATCAACACAATGCGACACCAAAGCGAAAAATAAACAAAATAAAACAACTGATAATTTATTATTTCTTGTTTAATTCTTCATTTAAAATTCATTCTTTATTCAATAATAATAATAATAATAATAATAATTAAAAATAATGCAAATAATACTAAAAACAAAGAAAACAAAAAAAAAACTCTTTTACAACTTACAAGCTAAGAAAATAAAAAAGTAATGAAAAATTACAGAACAAAATAAAAAGCATTTATTTTTTTTTTGTTTTTTTTTTCTATTTGTTAAAAAAAATTAGAGGCTGAGAACAAAATATTTAAAATATAGAGAAAAGAAAAAAAAATAAATTCCTTTTAAATTTAGAAAAAAAAATAAAAAATTAAATAATTCCATTCACTGTATAAGCCAAAGCGAATTTTCTTGTTTCGTTTTGTTTTTTCTATACAAATTCCGCTTCAACAAAAACGAAGCGCTTCAGAGAAAAAATAAAATATACAGAGTTGTGAAATAAAAAAAAAAAAATTTATTTATATATATAGTGGTCGACCTTTCTCACGCGATAAATTCAATTTAAGAAAAACAAAAGAGAGGAAGGAGAAAGGGAAAAATGAAAATAATAATTTCACATGGTATTCACTTCTTTCATTTCTTTTTTTTTTAAATATTTTACAAGTGTCATTAACAATTAGTTTTTTATTTTAATTTTAATAAGTATACTTAGTTGCTCGATTTTTCTCTTCAAATTCATGGTTTTTTTTTTTTGTTTTTGTTTTTGTTTCTTTTCTATTATTTATTTACGATTAGTGTTTATGTTTTTTTTTTATTATTTTTCTTTCACTTTCTATGTATACATACGATTTCACTATATTAGTTTTAAGTGTTTAATTAAATTCATTTACTGATTTGATGTTGAGTGTGTGTATGTGTGTGTGTGTGTGAGGTTGTTTTTTTTTTATATACTTGTGTTAAGAAATTAAAATTAAAAAGTTTCTTTTTGGATTTCTTGTTTTACATATACATTTAGTTAAAAGTAAAATTCAAAGTGTGATTTATTTAATCGTATATATATCTTCTCTATTCACTAACACTAGGTATAATTTAAAATATAGGACTTATATGGCTAAGCATTTAAACTAATTGATTTTTCTTTTATGATTTATTTATAATATTTATAGTTAAATTTATTTTATATAAGTATACACAAAAATTACACGTTTTTTATTTTTTTTATTTTTGTTGTTTAATTGTTCTCTTCTTTTGTGATTTTGTTTGAATTTTTCTATTGTTTTTTTTTTTTTTTTAAATAATATCATGTTTGTTGTTATAGAAATTATGATATTGCCACTTTTTTGTTTAGATTTTTTGTTATTGTATAAAATTTATTACTATAAAGTTTTTCACATTTTGTTTTGTTTACTTCGCAAACTATTGCTGTGATGTGTGTGTTTGTCCTGTTAAGAGGAGATCCATATTATTGATTTAAATAAAATAATTTCTTTGTTTAACTAAACATTAAATTGTTTTCTTTTTCATTTTCTTTATATGTATTTTTTATCCTGTATTCCGTTTATAAAGCCGTAAAATCGATTTTTATTTTTTCCTAAACAAAAAAATAATTTAACAAACAAAATGAGTTGGTTTTGTTTTTTTTTTTTTTGAAAATATATTCATTTGTACAAGTTTTTTTTTTTTGTTTTTGTTTCTCATGGTGATGATGATGAGTTTTGTTTTTTTTTTTTTTTTTTTTTAATATAATTTGTATTAAACACTAAATTTAGTAAATCACAAAATTACTAATTTTAAAATTCATGTGTGTTAAATAAGAGGGTAAAAAATAAAGAAAAACAAAGTTTTTTTTTTTAAGAGGAGTGTTTACACTCGGCAAAATAGCGTAATTTTTTTTTTTTTTTTTTTTATACAAACAATTCAATTTAAATTCATAATTCATTTTTTAGGAGGTTGCGTCAAAACACAGTTTTTTTTTGTTTTTGTTAAGTATAATAATTTCTTTTTTGGTTTAACAAAAAAATATTTGTCTACGTATTTAAAGCAAAGTAACCTTTTTTTTCAATTCAGATTCATTTCTTCTGACGTATAAAGAGGTAATCGGAGAGTAGCTAGAGTTTTTTTTTTGTATCACTCGGTGAGAACTGGAATTAGAGGAAGAGAAAAGGAAATTGGTTTTAATTATTTTATTGGTGTGGTTTTAAAAATGCTTAACATATTTTTCTTAACATATTTTTCAAAATGAACTAAAATACTTTTATGTGCTACTGAGGAAAGGTCCAAGTTCAGCCGCAGTAGGTAAAGAAGATAGCCCAACAGTTCAGTATTTGCTGTGTTGTGACTGAAGTTAAAATAAATTAAATATCAGGCGTAAACAGCCGTTACAGGACCTAAAGTCCAACCAATGTAGGTGCGAAGATATATGTTTGACATGAATGGAAAGAACCTACAATTAATTGCCGATTCCGAGCGGCAGTAAATTTTTGAGAAGCTTCTAACGACTTTTCTTACTCTTGAATGTTTTTCAGACGTTCGCAAGACCTTCAGTTGGTACGGGTCTGAATCGAATCTGAGGCCGTTCGCTTAGCCACTGCACCCATGAAGCTGATGAACCTAAAAGTAGGACATCCAAAATTAATATGAACCCGGCCGAAGATGGAGCTCGGAATGTCAGGAGCACTATCCTCTCTTCTATAAAAGAACACCGCAAGAGCTAGACTTTGGAATGTATAGAGGACAAAAAATTATTCCACCAAAGCTAAAGAAAGAAGAAATACCCAGTCTACCACTGCCCTTACCAATATAAGATTAGTTGCATAGGTTTATTGCCTGCTTTGAATGATTTTAACGACTGCTTGCTTACATAAGTAATTGCAACAAGTTAGCCCAGTTGCAATTCAGTATTTTTGTTGATCAAGCTATTGCCATCAGGTAAAACATTATTTCATTGAATTCCAGGACGAGACAAGATATGCCACAATTGGGAATGTTTCTTTGCAAAATGTGACTTGTCATAACTTTTATAAACATTAATCAATACCAAAAGTATTGAAATAGATTTTAGGCAATATGCTCCCAAAAATTTAAAAATATACGATAGACGATATTGACATCATCGGAGGCCCCCAAACTGCCGTGGTAGAGGCTTTCGTGGCTAATGAAGAACGGGCGAAACTAGTTGGTCTTGAAGTGAATGAAGACAAGACTATGCTATCAACAAACAAACAATCATCTGTCCACCGACTAGGACAAAATGTCACTGTTGATAGCAGCAACTTCGAGGTAGTTAAGGAATTCATCTACCTCGGGGTAAACATCAACTCCACAGATGACATCTTAGTGGAGATACGACGAAGAATTAGCCTAGGAAACCGCTGCTACTTCGTTTTGGCAAAACAAATGGGTTCAAAACTCCTAACTCGAAGGACAAAGTGCATGCTCTACAGAACCCTTATCCTGCCAGTTCTGCTATACGGCGCCGAGTGCTGGACGATAACCAGGTTAATACTGACATCCTTTGAAAGAAAAATCCTTCGACAGATATTTGGTCCAGTGTGCGAGGACGGCGAATGGAGGAGAAGATGCAACCGCAACCAAGAAGTGGATGGAGTTCAAAAAGCCAAAACTCATGTAGTCGACGAGATTTGGCTTTTTGGGTCGGCCTCTTCGAGCGATTGGACAATAATGCTCCAGCTAAGAGGATTTTCGAATCCCAGCCCCCAGGTTCAAAACGATAAGGAAAAGCAGAACCGAACCTTCGTTTCAAACCATCATGGATGCCAGAACGCTTGGTCTGGATAACTGGAAGCAGCTTGCCTGGGATCGCAGAGGATGGAAGGCTGCCGTGTCTCAAGCAGGGACTCTTCACGGGTCGGGAGTTTTGGGTTTTTGGCTCGGCCTCTTCGAGCGATAGGACAATAATGCTAGAGATAAGAAGATTTTCGAATCCCAGCCCCCAGGTTCGAGACGATAAGGAAGACCAGAACCGAACCTTCGTTTCAAACCATCACTGATGGCAGAACGCTTGGTCTGGATAACTGGAAGCAGCGTGCTCGGGATCGTAGGTGGTGGAAGGCTGCCGTGTCTCAGGCAGGGATTCTTCACGGGTCGGGAGTTTTGGGTTTTTGGCTCGGCCTCTTCGAGCGATTGGACAATAATGCTCCAGCCAAGAGGATCTCCGAATCCCAGGCCCCAGGTTTGAGACGACAAGGAAGACCGAACCTCCGTTTCAAAGACCAAGCCATCGCGGATGCCAGAATGCTTGGTCTGGATAACTGGAAGCAGCGTGCCTGGGATCGCAGAGGATGGAAGGCTGCCGTGTCTCAGGCAGGGACTCTTCACGGGTCGGGAGTTTTGGGTTTTTGGCTCGGCCTCTTCGAGCGATAGGACAATAATGCTAGAGATAAGAAGATTTTCGAATCCCAGCCCCCAGGTTCGAGACGATAAGGAAGACCAGAACAGAACCTCCGTTTCAAAGACCAAGCATGCTCCAGCTAACAGAATTTTCGAATCCCAGCCCCCAGGTTCAAAACGATAAGGAAGAGCAGAACCGAACCTTCGTTTCAAACCATCATGGATGCCAGAACGCTTGGTCTGGACAACTGGAAGCAGCGTGCTCGGGATCGTAGGTGGTGGAAGGCTGCCGTGTCTCAGGCAGGGATTCTTCACGGGTCGGGAGTTTTGGGTTTTTGGCTCGGCCTCTTCGAGCGATTGGACAATAATGCTCCAGCCAAGAGGATCTCCGAATCCCAGGCCCCAGGTTTGAGACGACAAGGAAGACCGAACCTCCGTTTCAAAGACCAAGCCATCGCGGATGCCAGAATGCTTGGTCTGGATAACTGGAAGCAGCGTGCCTGGGATCGCAGAGGATGGAAGGCTGCCGTGTCTCAGGCAGGGACTCTTCACGGGTCGGGAGTTTTGGGTTTTTGGCTCGGCCTCTTCCAGCGATAGGACAATAATGCTAGAGATAAGAGGATTCTCGAATCCCAGCCCCCAGGTTCGAGACGATAAGGAAGACCAGAACCGAACCTTCGTTTCAAACCATCATGGATGCCAGAACGCTTGGTCTGGACAACTGGAAGCAGCGTACCCAGGATCTCAGAGGATGGAAGGCTGCCGTGTCTCAGACAGGGACTCTTCGCGGGTCGGGAGTTTTGGGTTTTTGGCTCGGCCTCTTCCAGCGATAGGACAATAATGCTAGAGATAAGAGGATTCTCGAATCCCAGCTCGAGACAATAAGGAAGATCAGAACCTCCGCTTCAAAGACCAAGCCATCGCGGATGCCAGAACGCTTGGTCTGGATAACTGGAAGCAGCTTGCCCGGGATCGCAGAGGATGGAAGGCTACCGTGTCTCAGGTAGGGACTCTTCACGGGTGTCCGGAGCCCGTTAAGTAAGTAAGTAGTATATAAATTGGCACACACAATGGTTGAAGAACCCTTAATTCAATCCCTTGTGTCTAGCGCAATAAACAAACTAAACGTTCGTGAGTAGTTTTCACAATTCCCATACATAACATATTCCGGGTTCTCTGGAATTTGAATTGCTTAAAGTTTTCTGGACTTTATCTTCCTAGTGGTCTTCAAGGATGGGTAGGGCTAAGGATTTTTTAAATCTATTAACATGAATAGTTAGAGGATGAAGAACATTTAAACGTTATTCTCTTTCTATGTTCAATAAATCTTGTCTTGCTTCCGACGTTGAGGTATATAATTTGCAGTGCACTTTTTTGTACCCACCAAAGCGTACCTCAAAACTACCAATGACGTACATGACCATATAAGTGATTCTACTTAAGCCAAGTTATATTTTTCTTATGTTTAAATAAGTATCAAAAACATCAATAATAATTTATAAAATATATATATGAACTCACCTCTAGCGAAATCTCCAATCGAAAACAAGTAAAGTAAAACCAATCAAACGCGCAACAAAAATTCACTGTTCGAATTCCAAATACATATAGATAGTCGTGTTTCCAAGAAAAAGTAACAAAAACAAAAAACCAGGAAAAGAAAATGCTAAAATTTGTTTACGTATATCAGGTGTTGTGCCTTAAACTGGAAATATTTTCTATGATTGTGGGGCGGGGGGGTTGAATGCAGTTCACGAGGATCCACCGAACTGCACTTGACGTAGAATTGTTTGTTGGTGTGTGAAAAATATTCATTGATTTATTTATTTATTAAGTTTTGTTTTGTGTTTTTTTTTTTGTTTAATGAATTTTGCGTTTTCTAGGTCCTTAAGTTAAATGGTGTCTCTCTGTGTGTCTCTTGGGTTAGGGAGTTATGTATATATTTTTTTATGGTTGTTGTGGTGTTTTTTATTTATTTATTTATTTTTTTGTTTTTTTTTTTGTTTTATGGTGGAAGGGGTGATTACAAATGTTGTCCATAATATTCGGCAGGTGGATAATGAGGATAACCTTGATGGAAGCCAGGATCACCTGGCGGACGATGCATCATATGTGCTTGACTATCCATCATGTAACCCATTGCATCGTGTCCGTAACCGGAGGGGCCAGCATGTGGGGTATAAACTGTAAAAAGAAAATAAAAAAAAAAAAAACGTGTTAATTTAGAATTTATTTTTTTTTTTTTGTTTTCAACACAAAGGACTACCATTAATCATTGGAAATCTATTGAAATTGAGTTGTGGCGGGTTTCGATTCATTCAGGGATGAATTTGAGTTGCAAAAATGCATTTATCAAGTTGTCGCCGCTACGCTATATTAGTTCTTCCTTTATTCGCATGCCACACGGATTATGGGACATAAAAACACTCATCCGACTTAAATGTTCGTTCACAACATAAAAATCTAATTACAACCTCTAGTACTGTAATTATTTCACCTATTTAAGGAGATCATCCACCATCACTATCACCCGCCGACATACGAGTATTATACCCATAATCATTACCATCATCATTAACATCCGTTTTTCGGCATCTAACACGCAGAAAGGATATTTAAGCCATCGAATGCTTTGCCTACTTCCGGCGGTAGAACGTTCATATACATACATATGTGTGTACTTGAGCGAAGGCTATTATAGTGTACGCTTCTAAATTTGAGAGTTGATTGTCACGACAGACGGTCGTAAAAACTTCTCACACGCGTCTTGCCACTAGAGTGCGTATTCTGAGGAGGTTTCTGTTCGGGAAGATATTCAAGAGTCCATATGAAAGGATATTTAAGGATATTTAATGGGTAGGTGGTGGCTACACATAATTGACTCTTAAAGGATGTATTTAATGGCATGGAAGTTCATTCTAAAGAAACAAAGGAAGAACTTTTCTTAATGTTGTGTTTGGTCGAAGAGCAGCAAACCAAAAAAAAAACAAAAAGGATATGGACCTGAAATTAATGGCGTATGGGAGTGTTTATGTTATTTCAATTGGTCTCTGGGGGATATTTATCCATCAAAGAAAAACCTAACTCAATTCGAGTATTTCAATGATTTCATGGGCCTTGTCCGGTCTTGAATGTCCGGCCATTGAATTACACCGTTTGTGTTGAAATCTTTGGACAGCAAAAAAAAAAAAAAAATGTGACACCATCTTACCTGCTCTATTCGATTGGTCAATCATTGGTTGCACGATTCTCCGTCTCGCATTAATAAACCTGGAAAAGAAAGAAATCCAATATTAGCATTGCTTGTCATATTTAATTAGACTAATAGTGAAAATGTTTGCCTAAAATCCCCCTCTACTACCCACCCAGACCATTGTCCTTGATATGTCCATCATCATCATTGTCTAGCAAAAACAAACAGTCCTTTTGCAGAAAAAACACACATATTTAGGCCACCAGACACTTTGGCTGCTCTGACGGTTGCCTAATGAGTGTGATTCTCTGGCAGAACAAAAGAACACAAAAAAACCTATTGATATCCTTTTATGGGGTAAATTTTAATTCACAGACAATGAGCAAGCAAGAATCTCTTATCCAACAAAGTCTAGTCATTTGTCGTAGGGATATATGGAGATATCCCCTGTTTCACTCATGTGAAACAGTTTCAAACCAGGCCAAGCTTGATGAAGGATTTTTTTTTTATTTATTCTTCTCTACGTGTTGGGGTATATTTTTCCCCACAAAGGCTAGACGGTATTATTATCATCGTCATCGCCATTTAAAAACCCAACCCGACATCCCCATCATCAAGCAAGACTGACTTACAAATGCATTTTTTTTTTTAGGCCGTCAGACTCCCTCAGGGCCTTCCACCACCATCCATCCACACACAGCGAATATGGTTGCATTCGTTTATTTATTTATTTTTTTAAGTTCGTTTTTCTTGTCCAAGATGAGAGAGTTCTTCCTCTGATGATGCACATTATGTCATTCGTTTTTCCATTGAATCGAAGGAATGTACCTCCTCGTACATATATCCCTCCACAAGAACGGAAAAATTGTTAACAAGTGTATCAAATGCGGTCCTTTTGATGGGATCAAAACATATAAAAAATATTCCTCGATAAATTATTTATTAAAAAATCAAAAAAAAAAATCAAGAAACATAAATAAATAAATTGTTTTCTTGCGTAGAGTAAATAAGATTTAGGGATACACTTTTTTTCATGTGTGTGTGGATTTTCAATAATTCTTTGTTACGAAATGGGGGAAAAAAAACAAAATATCGGACAAAGTAAAGGGCTTTGCCAAAACGGATTTGTTTTTTTTTTTTTTTTTTTGAAATATCAGCAAAAGATTTCCAATTTTTTGTTGGCAACGAAATTATTGAGAGCAATGGCACTGATTGGTTTTTGATGATGGTTTATGCATTCGTAGCCAAAGATGGGATGTTTTTTTTTTTTTATATTTTTTTTAAATCGAAAAACTATCAGTGCAGAATGTAGTCGATATCTGCAACGCCCCATTTCATGATAGACGAATATTTATATTGTTATTCTGCCAAAATAGATGGGAAGGTATTCAAATGGTCAATAATAAGTGGTTTTGTATGAAACCTAGTTGAAGGGGAGATCTGAGATGGGTTTTTTTTCGCAGAGCTTGTGCACCTATTTCAAACTTGTCTCGATTGAAAACTGCTTGTATTCTGAAACAGAGCTCCTATTAAGATTCATGGTGGGGATATGACGCTGTTACGCATGGATGGGATCATCGTCAATTTCGACGATCTGAACTTCAACTTACCTAGAAGGCTTGACTGCTGAAAAGAGCTCAAACTACTCACTTTGGAAAGCCTTGAAGTCCATAAGGAAACCAAAAATGCACTCGCCACCAATAAGAAAAGAAAAGATAACGGCGAATGGGCAAAAGGAGACAAAGAGAAAGCGGATTTATTTGCCGAGCATCTAGAAGAAACATTCAGGCCGTTCGATGGACAACCTTTAAACGAAGAACCGAATGCTCATACGCGATCCGACAACTATAAAGTAAAAGCCGTTTCTCTGTCCGAGCTTCGAATGACAATAAGAAAGAGAAAAAAAAACAAAGCTTCAGGATACGATCTAATCACTGGCGAAGTTCTGAGGGAGCTACCGAAAAGAGCACTAGAAAAGCTGCTGTACATTATAAATGCTTCTGTGAGACTTTCATATGTTCCAAGACAATGGAAAGTAGCCGAAGTTATTATGGTTCTGAAGCCAGGGAAGAATACAAATTATAACAAATCATATAGACCTATTTCGCTACTGCCGATAATATCTAAGGTTTATGAGAAACTTCTGCTAAAACGATTACAACCAGTAATTGAAGAAAGACGCTTGATACCAAACATTCCACAATCGATCAGGTGTATCGACTAACAAATGAAATTTAAAAAGCTCTAGAATGCAAAAAGATTCGACAAGGTATGGCATGAAGGCCTAATGTATAAGCTAAGGACAATCCTACCGGAAAAACTATACAAAATATTGAAATCCTACCTTGAAAACGGACTCTTTCGTGTCAGACATGAGACTGAATTCTCGGAATTCAAGGAAATCCATGCCGGTGTTCCGCAAGGAAGCGTTCTCGGCCCAATATTATTCCTGTTCTACACAAGAGATATACCAAAAGATGAAGGGACCATCGTAGTAACGTTCGCAGACGATACGGCTATCCTCGCAATGGATGAGTCAGTCGAATCATCAACTGGAAAACCCCAACGAGCTCTTAATAAAGTATGCGAGTGGACAAAGACCTGGCGAATTGCCCTTAACGAGACCAAGTCGACGAATGTCAATTTAACGTACAAAAGGATAAACAACTTACCTGCCTTTATTAACTCGGTACAAATACCATACGCAAACGAGGCGAAGTATCTAGGAATGACCCTAGACGCAAAACTTAAGTGGAAGCCACACGTTAAGAAAAAGCGCGACGAGCTCGCAATCAGACTTAGAGAAATGTATAGGCTACTCGGAAGATATTCGAAGACAAGCGTATACAACAAAGCAAGTGCTAAAACCTTCTTGGACATACGGTATACAACTTTGGGTTTGTATCAAACCAAGCAATATGGCTATAATACAAACATTCCAAAACAAAACGCTATGAGCAATCGTGAATGCTCCATGGTATATAAGGAATAGTGATATTCACAGAGATCTAGGAATTGCTACCTTAATTAACGAAGTAACAAATTTTGCTCGCAAACTTCGTACTCGCATTCATGGTCACTGCAATAATGAAATAATTTGTACTCTGGACGTGACATACCTTGAGCGCCGACTACAAAGAACAAGACCGTTCGACCTAGCGCCATAAGGAAAAACCGCATGTAATGACGGTATTAGTAGGTGCGTTCGCTGGAAAGCTACCTACAAAACGCGATTAACACTACAGAAGCGTAAACTACTTGTTAAGGTAACTTAGTCGTAGTCATCACTAAAAATGAAAAAATGAGAGGAACAAAATTTGTTACTACTACCTCTCTGAGGGGTGAGGTTTAGCCCGTAGGCAGACTAGATATATCTGAATCGGGCATAACCAATGGTACGGGCCATTGGTATCTTCTGAAGATTACTCACCTCCAGGCGCAACCAAAACAAAAAAAATTTCGACGATGCAGAAGTAAAAGTTTTACCTGATCTCTGTGTTTACCTGGGACAAATAGCATGCGAATACTAAGGACTTAATGAAAAATCCACTTTCTGTATGCTGAAGAAGAATGGACTTTGAAGAGAACATTCAATGACAAACTTTGCGTAAAAAACTTTGGTCACCTAAGATCATATGAGGCACGATCCTATGAGCAGCTGATTTTTTTTGGGTAAGACAGGCAAGACAGACTTCAGAAAGAGCATCGAAGGAGCTAGGCACTGTTCTGACTAAATGACAGCCGGAACTGGAAGCGTCATCAATATTATTGAAAATAAAAGTGCAAAGCTTCCTTTTAGCACGAACTGCAAAATTGCCACTAACCGAGAGGTCGCTGGTTCAAATTCCGACCTGTAGCACCTGAAAGTTTTTATTCGCTGCCCCACCTCTTGTGAACGTCTGACAAACATCCAAGAACAAAAACTGTCATGAGAAGCTTCTCAAAAATTAACTGCCGTTCGGAATCGGCATCGGACTGTAGGTTCCTTCCATTTGTGTCAAAAAATATATCTTCGCACACACAGTGGTTGATTGGAGAAACTAGGCTCTGGCTCCTGTAATTGAAAGAATCTCTGAGAATCTTTCCATGCAAGTGTTAGCCCATAAAAACAAAAGTGATTATCGCGGTCTAACCTTCGAAATCAGCGTAAAATTCGAAAACCTTTTCGAATATATATCTTCGCACTTATAAGTGGTGCAGAAAACTGTGCTTTATGCCTCGCATGGAATGCCAATGAAAAATTATCACTGATGGATCATTCGAAACAACTTGTTAAGGATAAGAGAGGTTTGGAAAGCTACTTCGAACAGCCTGTTATTTTAGGCCAAACTTAGAGAAGGTTAGGAATGATTTAAAGTTTTTCTAAAACGTCTATGAAGCCCTTAAGTTTTATTTGGATGAAATGCGAACTTAATGCTCAAATCCAGACTGTGGAGTTGACATAGAATCCTTTGAAAGTTTGATCTAGAAATGTTTTTCTGCAATATTGTGCGGCTGTTATGGCTGCGTAGTAGGTAGCCAGTGACCGTATTTAAGGCCACTACCCCAGTATCTTCAGAATTCTGTATTAATGTATTGTAAATTTTAATGATTTGTACACCAAAATATTTGTATTTATTTTAAGCGTTCTTCGGCTGTTTATTTGTGCAGAGGAAAATGTTAAATTATTTCTAGATCTTTAATTGTGACATGAATCTCAATAATATCGGATATGGCTCTGTATGGGTTTTATATCATTTTGTGCACGAACAACTCTGATCCAGAAAATGCTAGATGAATTACTAAACCCAAGGATTTGGCTATGCTTATTCAAACAGATATCATTCGGAGAAGGGTCGGTTATAAGACGTTAGCGACTATGGGTTGCTCCTTGAAATCTTCTCTTTTGCTTTGAAGGGGTGACCATATTCGATACCCATACTTGAGCAGCAGATAATATTTAATTGGTTGAAGTTCCAGGTTTTTTTGGCATTTTGGTATCGATGATCAGAATTGTATGTACCAAACACTCTATCCCAAGCGTCCACGAAGTTTTTCTACAATTATAACAAGGTTTGTCTAAATTTATCTAATATCTATGGTGCTTTGCGGGACAATCAAAAATTTTAATATATTTTTTTAAAATGTTTTGTAGTACTAAGGTAACGGGTGATCCAAGTAGAGATACTTTTTTCAATAGCCTTTTGTGTTATGCTGTCATGTTATTTTTGTTTAGTATTGTTTGGCATTTCATAATGGAAAGACTAACGCGTGAACAACGTTAACAAATTGTTCAACTTTATTATGAAAATTCACGTTCTGTGAGGAATGTGTTTCGTGCACTTCGCTCAACTTATGGTCAACATAATCGGCCTACTGAGCGTACTATTCGCAACACCATCACCCATTTTGAGACCCAGCATTCATTATTGGATAAAATTCGACCGAATAGACCACGTCCAGCACGCTGTGAAGAAAATATAGCGGCCGTAGCTGAGAGTGTACACGAAGACCGTAGAGAGTCGATTCGGCGCCGTTCGCAGCAACTCGGACTGACGTATGGAACGACTTGGCGCATTTTACGTCAAGATCTTTAATTGAAAGCGTACAAAATACAGCTTGTGCAACAACTGAAGCCGCTCGACCTTCCCAAGCGACATCGCTTCGCTCTATGGGCTCTTGAAAAGTTCCAAGAAGATCAGACGTTTTCGAGGCAAATTTTGTTTAGCGATGAGGCCCATTTCTGGCTCAATGGGTATGTAAACAAACAAAATTGCCGCATTTGGGACGAAGAGCAACCTGAGATTGAAGAGATTGAAGAACTGCCACTTCAACCAGAAAAAACAACGGTTTGGTGTGGTTTGTGGGCCGGTGGAATCATCGGTCCATATTTCTTTAAAAATTATGCCGGTGCGAACGTAACCGTCAATGGCGACCGTTATCGTGCCATGAGAACCGACTATTTGATGCCTGAAATTGAAGCTCGTGATCTCGGCGACATTTGGTTTCAGCAAGACGGCGCCACTTCCCACACATCGCATCAATCAATGGACTTATTGAGAGAACATTCACGGTCGATCACGGTCGATTGGCCACCAAGATCGTGTGATATCACACCGTTAGACTTTTTCCTGTGGGGATATGTAAAGTCAAAAGCTTATGCCGACAAACCCGCTTCGATTCAGGCCTTGGAGGAAAACATCACGCGTGTCATTCGCCAGTTACCAGTCGAAATGCTCGAACGAGTGATCGAAAATTGGACTCAACGGATGGACCATCTGCGACGTAGCAACGGCCAACATTTGCTAGACATAATCTTCAAAAAATAAATGCCAAAGAATGTTCTTTCAAATGATAATAAACATTCTCCATTAAATTTGAATTTTCTGTGTTTTTTTTTTTTTCTTTAAAAAAGTAGGGAACCTCGAAATGGATCACCCTTTACTAGCCTATTGTACTTCGGTCATCCAATGAAGCTCGTACGTACTTTGGTTAAAAGTTAATTTAATTTCATTCAGAAGTCAAAGCTGGTGGAACACCAATACCTATACAATGACAACATTCTGCCAGTTGATAGGAGTTTGTTCAGTATCTATATCCGCAATCTGTACAGTGTCCACCTTTTGCACCAAAAATAGATAAAGCGTTCCAGATCAAGTGCTCCTTGTCTCGTTATTTTGCTGAAATCTCCTACCTTTCTGAACTATTTCGCACGCCCCGTCTCAACCTTATTTTACTTCACTTAGATCAGCCCTCTTCTAAGAATATAATTGCCAAGGAGATATATATATACAAAAACTGTTTCGTCGCCCACTACCAAGTTCAATCTTTGAACAAAAACAAAAGAAAAAAAATAAGTAAAATTTATGGCGATTATCCTGTCAAATGTTAAAAGCTTGATAACCAACACAGTTTTCATCTTTTCTCTCTTCTCTTCTTTTTTTCTTTTTTTGTATAATAAGGTGCAATGTTATTAGTCGAAGATAAAACATTTTCTTCGAAAATAACAAAAAAAAGTCAAAAAGTCAAAGTAAGAACAAGAAAACCATAATAAGCCCCCGGAACAACAACAACAACACCAACAAGAAGAACAAAATCAGAAATAATGGACCAAAAATTGTCAGAGTTAAGGCCTATTTCTTGGTTTGCCGCGCCGCCTGTCTCTCCTTCCCCAACCGGCAACCGGCAACCAGCAACCAGCAACCAGCAACGTCAAGGAAGTACCTCATAGTATCTGCAAGTAAAATTTATGGCAAAGTAAAATTAGTGAAAGAACCGCACCAAAGTAAAAGGATATTATATTTGTATCCAATGTAACACCTTTGCGCTGTTGTCCAAAAATAAGAGCATACCCGGAAACTTGAAGAGGGTGCAGAAGTTTTATTTTTTTTTTACTCCCACTCCTCCCAACAAAAGTACCTACACTTTTCCATTGCTAAAGAGTCTGTGTGTGCATATTTGGTGTTAATGGAAGTCGAAAATTCCATCTTAGATACTATATATTATTTTCTTTGTGAAAAAAAAAAAAACAGTTTTCCCTGACGTCTATTTGCACTTTCTATCCGCCCGGAAAATGGTCTTGTTGTTGCTCAGTGAGCTCTGGTGTTTTGTTTG
Source organism: Ferdinandea cuprea (assembly GCA_963576555.1). Lineage (NCBI taxonomy): Eukaryota > Metazoa > Arthropoda > Insecta > Diptera > Syrphidae > Ferdinandea > Ferdinandea cuprea. The sequence goes on from OY754959.1 coordinate 12,253,870, forward strand.
TTTACGAAAATAAAATTCCCAATGGAATCACAAATATTCACAAAGGCGAATCGGAGAGCAAGGTGCCAGGCAATAAATTATTTTGCCCAGGCAACCTGAAAAATTCTTCTGCAAATTAATGGGGAGGGTCTGAGACTCACTGTATACTTCCGAATCTAAGGAAAAATTACACAAAAGAAATTCCCAAGATGTGCTGTGTACTAGTATCTTTTTGTGTAGATTAAATACGAGCGAATGCTTTAAGTTTTTTTTTCTCATGTCTTCGGCCTATACCCGAAAAGGTCCCGATCCTGTCTGATACTCGCTGCTGTCGCTGACTGTCAGACATCAAGTCGATTGCGCATAAAGTTGTTGCGAAAATTGCATAAAGAACGTAGACTTTGGTGTCTGTCGCTCGGCCATCTAACAAGTAGGCATCTATCCTCAAAAAGAGAAAAACAAAAAAAAAATCCCATCAACTTCTTCAAACATCTCATGTTTCATTTGCATAAATCGACGACGAACAAAACTCTAGCTAGCTTTATTGCAAATCTTTCGTTCGTGATGGAGTACCGGCGTCGCGTATTTCGCCTGACACATCACTCTTTGTATGCGTGCATTGCAGCGTGCAGAGATTGAAATTTGAGGATTTTTTTTTCTTCTTGCATACCTTGTGCGATATACATATCAACATTCAGGTATCATGAGAGATCGCAACATGATAATGCAATAACTTCAGCATTTGGTTAAGGTGTTGATGACGCTTCTTGCTGAAATGATGGCGGGATGATTGTGATTTTATCTTGCATGTATCTTTTAATGGGTTTTCGTTTTCTTAGAAGGAAACTCATAAGCGCAAATGTTGTCATCAAATAAATTTACAATAAATTAGGACGGCTATCCGGACAATCCCAATTAGTTGAAACAACCCTTATCACTCAATTCGCCATTTTATCGCAATAAACCTAATAATTTCTGTCCAATAAAAATGCACAACAAATCAAAATCTCTTTGGAAGGATAAGCCATACACAACAGTACAATTTTCCACCCCCAAAGCACACACACACACACACACAGTGATAGACGTAGTAACTCCGTGTGTAAGTTGCTCTCATATTGAACACATTCGTCATGTGATTTGTTTGCCTTTTAAATCTTCAGCAACTCTCTCCGGCGGCAGTGAAAGATTTATGGTTGCACTCAAACGCGCATTCCTGTCACGGATATATGGAAAAGGAAAGGAATTTCATATCCTTATAGCATAGCCTCCCCCTTTAGAGATGGGTTTCCTCCCTCCATCCATCCAGCGGCAGGGGATTTTCTGTGCAGTAAAATAGAAAAAGGCAAAAGCAAAAGCAAACAAAAACATACAAAATAGAAATCCTAATGCCAAGGCATGCGTAATCCTTTGCAATATCCTGTGCTAGAGATGTGTGTATTTGTCGTCGTCGTCGTCTTTCTCGCTCTGTCTCGTTTTTCGTTGTGGCTCACAATGTGAAAGGAATTACATTCAGCAGACCATCTAAAATGAAGGGAAAGAATCCTTTTGCTATGGTTTTCGCCATAGAAATGGGGGGATAATATTAAAATACCCCCCAATTCCGTTTCTGGCCATATCAACCACACATGAATAGATACATTTTCCATTTGCTCTGCTGATGTAGAATGGAGGAGGGGGAAAAATTTCCTTTTGTGTATGTTGTGTATGGGATCCTCTTTAATAAAAATGAAATATACTACAACACAATAAGCAACGTATCCTTAGAGAAATTCTCACATGCACTGCATATCCGAAACTGAATCCGAACCGAGTGCTACGAGGGATTGTGCAGAAATGCCAAATTTGGCAGAGTCTGGTCTGAATTTCTGGGGGGCTACTTCAATGCTGCGTCGCGTATCCTGCAGGCGCGGAAAGGGGAAGCTAATTTTAGCTTCCTCACGTTGTTGGTTTTGTTCTAGATATGAATTAAAATTATGCATTTTTCATTTAAATCCATTTCTGTTGCTTTTGTGTTTGTTGCCAAGGGTGCTCAGGGTGCTTGAACCAACCCAACAAACCCAACAAGCCCGACCAACCAACGACAGAGAATGGTCACAGCTGTAGACTGTTTGGTTGGGAAATCGCTTCTGGGGCTTTGTTATGTATCTGAGCAACGTCTGGATGGAGTTTTTCTTCAAATCTCTACATGGGACATGTTTTATTTTCTGTTTCATATAAATTGAATTTCACATATGTGCTGTTGGGTAGAGTGGGATATTTTTTAAGTTGAGACTTACTTGCCATCAGAGAGGGCGTACATTTTTTTACGTGTAAGGTTTTTAAAAACATTCATGATAGCTTTTTGTACGAAATGTGACAGGAAGTCATCATCATCTGGTGGTTATTGAGGCTGTTTTTTGGCACTTCCTAGTTCATATTGAAGGACAGGGTTTGAGGAGAGCCATAGAATAAAGTCATTGCCGAAAAGTTACTTGAAGTCACTGGGATTCATCTTTTGGAGCCCTTAGAATTCCTTGAAGTCACTGAATTCAATCAATTCATCATGGAAGTCTTTGAAGTCACCGTAATCCCTAGATAAGTACTACATTGCTACACTGCGTTGACTCCTAAATTTCAGACCCTTAAAATTTGCCTTCAATCACAAACTTCCCCTGCACGAAGTTAATGTTTGATGCTCTCAAAGTCATTGAATTCTCGGAGCATTAAATTTTTCACCCCATAAGCAAATTGTGGCATCTTGATGATGAGAATGGACCTCGAGTAGATGTGGGTTGGTCCAGGAAGGTTCCCCCAATCCCCAAAGATAAAAAATATAAAATCACAAAAGTATCTCACTTACCAATTATTTACTTGCAATATCGTTAAACCTGTATCTTGCGCTAATTGTTTTTTCTGGTCCTCTGAGGGGTAGGGATGCTGCAAATGAAAATAAAAAAAAATTCACAATTTATTTAAATGCTCATGGGGTTTAATTTTAAATATAGAAAAAAAAAAAAAAAAACATTAACAAAGGATAAATAGAGTTCTCATTGATGACAAACGAGTTGAGTCGAGCGGGACTCCCACATCTGGCGGAAGTATCTTTTTACGCGTGCGCGCAGACCTTTTCTTTTTTTTTGTTCGTTTGCTGCTTGTCGCTTGTTTGTTCTTCTATTCTATACAAACAAAGCCAGCGCAAGTTCAACAATCAAATTAAAGTGCTTCAATCACAATAAACTCGCCTACAACGCATTTAAGCGCACAACAAAGGTTTTGTACTCCAGAAAAACAAAGGACACTCATACTTGGCGCAAAAAAGAGGTTTGCCGCCATTAATCCTTTTATTCGAGTTTGTTTTTTTTTTTTTTTTTTTTTTTTTTGATAAATCAAACAATAAAAAAAAACCCAGAGGGACAACTGGTGGAAGCTGAAAGCAAATGCACCTTCAATCACTCGCCTAATTAAAGTACCTTAAAGGCGGATATTATGTTCGTTTCGAGTTAAAAAAAAAAAAAAAAACAACATTGTGCAATTGATGATGACGTTTTTGGCTTTCGGAAAAATACAAGTACCAACCCAACAAGGATCATATTTGAGTACCTACAATACGAATGCAGCTGCATTTTTACTTCTCTAATTGGAAGAGGGTACCTATGTCATGCGAGAGATGTCAGCGAGCGAAGCGACGAATGACGAAAAATAAATGAACAACTTTATTATCATGTAATACAAGATGTAAGCTGATACCTACGACAACTTATAATAACAGTGAAACAATATGTCGTACAAGTTGACTTAATTAGACAATGCTACTCTTTATGCATAAAGTGTATGTATGAGTTCTCAAAGCAAATGCACTGGGCAAACAAACATAATTTGTAGTGGAGTTGAAAACGATACGAAAACGAGGTAGGTAGGTGGGTACCTATGTCAACAAGGTGATCCAGGAAATTCGACTGACGTGTGTACAGTAGCGGTGATAAGAAGTGAGATAGTGAAATGTACAGTTTTGGTGGGAATGCAGATAATTGCGTCGCATGCCCCTTTAAAGTCATGGGACGACATTTTGTGGATTTCCTTAAATTCTATTACTTTATAGACGTAGGAAAAATATCCATCCGACATGGCTTAAAGCAATGCTTAGTGAATTATGATTTTGAAGACTTTTGAGTGAGCAAATTTGTTAGTCATTTGAATTGGAAATCATAAGAAATAATTTAAAATATGACAAAGAAGGCAAGCTTAGCCCTATTTGTGGAGTCACAACAAACAAATAAAAATCAGATTAGACTGTATGCCATGTTGTCATATGTAAGACCATAAATAAATGACAGCATAGTGCAGGGAAATTACCAAAAGACGGTATGACTTTATTTTTTGTTGGTCGTAGAAGTCGTTTGCAGACCAGAGCTCTCCAAAAAAATGTTCATCATCAGAATATGTGCCTACAAATTAAATTAGTGAAGTAATTACTGCATCTGCGGTGTAAGCTTTTTGCCAAGCTGCTTGGATGCTTTTTGTCTGATAAATTTGTCACACTAACTTTTTTCTGATTACATCGTATGACCATATTAATGTGTCAAAAATGACCTACTCATTAGTATTATTTCGTTAATTGAATTACGCTGATCAGACATGTGCAATTTAAGCAGTTTTCTGGCAAATATGACCAACTATGTGACCGCTTTTTGGCATACAGTCTTAGTAAAATACTCAAATAAAAATAAATCTAATCTAAATTTCTTTCGGAAGCTTTCACCATATAAAATATCTCCCTTTCCAATCACTCATATAAAATAAAAGTGTTGCTTAAATTGGTAGCCTGAGCAATAGAAACCCGCAATATCTAAATTTCAATAAAGCTGATTATAGCCTCTCAAATCGAGAGAAAAGTGGGGGCGGTAGTGCCTTTCCTTACGGAATGGCATACAAATCAGCTCAATAGCTGCTTAAATGATTCGTTTATGAGATATTGTGGAAGGCCTTAAGAAATATCTTAATGAGCTCGGTAGGGTTTACAAGTAAAGCATAAGTCCTTATCACAGTTTTCCCCACAAGGCATCTCCGATTTTCTTCATTTTCGTAGAGATATCTATAGATGTACATCTCAACGATACAGCTTGTAATACGAATGTAAATAAAATCAGTTTAACTTTCACAGACCCTGCTGTAATAACTGAAGTACCCCGAGCCCACTCTCTATTAGATATATAGATAACATTATCTGGTACAAAATTATGTTTTTATTTTTTTATCAATATTTCTTGTAATAACCAACCACAACCAGCATAGTAGCAGCAATCAACCAACAACAGAGCATATACCTACGACTATCTAGTAAAAGTATCTAAATGTTAAAAAAGGTGTACCTATCCACCTTTGAGTGTAATCAACATATTTTTTTATTTATTTTTTATTGTCCAATTGATATCGATTACAATTATTTTTCTACACGTTGCTACTGTATGGCATTTTTCCCAATAAATCATAGAAAGATAGTGCATTGGGTTGATCTCCCGCGCCCAACAAAATGCACACTGCACACGCACAAATGTGAAGCGATCAATGGTTAAATATTTACTTTAACTTCATTGAAGCGCCATTTGATCAGAATTTGATTAGATTTTCATTTTCGATTAATTTATTTAATCGAATGGAAGAAAAATTCATTGTGAAGAGAGCCAACGATAACACATCACAGAGGGAGTGGGAAAAGTTACAGTTACAGTTACAGAAAAATTTTGTTTAATGTGGGTAAGTGCAGTGGCATATTTTGACGCCACCAAGTCGGGACCTGTAGGAAGATTTATGGTATATTGGTATTTGAACTGTAGCCGGCCCGAAGTAAGCTTTTCAAATTGCATTTTTTATTTTTTCGTTGTTGAAATGTAATCGTATCTATTTGATTATTTGGATATGGGATTCGCCCCCAATTTGGTCGCTCTGTTTGGCTCTGCCTTGGTTGAGTGTAGTGTGCAATTTAGGGCAGATTAAATAAATACAATGTTTTCCCTTAAATTTGTTGATTTCTTTCGAGACTTTTTGTTGGTTTTACTGTGGCGTTAACGATAAGTTCAGAAGATTGATTGCATTTTGAGCTGCGGAGGAGAGATATTTTCAATGCGATAACTAGGAAGTAGGTATACGTAACCGATATGTAGGAAAACAAAAACAGCCGTTTGGATTAGCAAAGAATTGGGGGGCGGGGAGGGTATGCGTTAAAAAAATTATAACTGTCGGTAGTTGGCTTGTAGTTAAAAGAAACATTATAAGTCCCGAGCTTCCGATGTGTGTTAAATGTGAGTTTAAATGACTTAAGGCGTTCGCAATTGATTCGAAAGTAAGATTTTTTTCGAAGCCTTGTGTCGATCACAAGACCGGAGAGAATTTTGCATGAAGGGAGATTGAAATGTAATTAGGCGCAGTGGGTAGGTTGTATGATTGATCGAGCAGAGGTTGCGTCGTGTTACTGTTGACAAGAGTGTGGATTACTTGGATTGAAGTTGATTTTGTGCGAAAATTGGGACAATTAGCTCGCACGTCATTGGGGTAGTTTTAGTTTTTGCATTAGTTTTTGAATTGATGTGTTGAAATTTGGGACTTCTAGCCACTTGAACGCAAGAAGCAAGACAAAAAAGCACATGATTGAGGTTGGAAATACATTTAGTAGAGCAGAATTCTGAAAGCTATGTTCCTGATTCATAAGGTCAAAAAAAGAGCCTCTTTCCAACGAGTTATGTACCTTTGTAGGAACCACTAAGTTGTCAAGAAAACCAAACTAAGACCTCAAAGTCCGCATGTTCCCTATTTAAACTCCTCAATTATTATACATATGTGTCTCGCCCGCCGTTTGACATTCTTATTGTAAAACAAAACCCTCTCTCTTTCGCTAAATAAATTCACACACACACACACATGCATAAACATTTTTTAATTTATTCAAAGATGGCGCTTAATTCACTCAAAATAAATTTATGCACCACCCCTTGAATTAAAAAGAAAATGAAAAATAGGTATAAAACTGTTCCAGTTAAAGACCACAACCCACTCAACACAGAGCCACACAAAGACCGTCATTCCACCTCCAATCGAAAAAGCACGTCTCAACTTCAAGCCCTCGACTGCTGCTGCTGCTGCTGCTGCACTATGCACATGTATCTCGAACCACATGCATTGCAAATGTGTTATTCATTCTACGCTGCTCTGTTTTGCACATAATTAATTACTGTCACGCCTTTTTATTCGTTATCTGAGAATTTGAAACAATCATCTCAAGTGTTTGTCATGCCATGGCCAACTGAAACTGAAACAGTAACAGAAACAGAAACAGAACCAGAACCATTATAGCCCTAGCTAGTGACTGGAGTGAAGTCGTAGTGCGATGGTGCAGCACAACAAGCGCTGAGTTCTATCCATGTCTGGGCTCTGTGGATATGCGGATATAATATGCGGTGCCCCTCCAAGGCTACTTACTACATACATGCGGATACAGTCGCGGATTTCAATTTCAATTTCAATTTCAATTCCAGTTCCAAAGTCACCACAACTTCAGAAGTTCAGAGTTGGTTTAATTTCATACATTCAACCGCTTGGCGCACATTGTTTAGACGTCTTATGTCTATTCTAGTGTCTGGGGTTTAGTTCGTGTTGCATTGTACATGAGGAGACCCAGAGAAAATTGTAGCTCCTGATTCGCCAAACCGAAGTCATGCATTTATTTATTTGCGCTCTATGTGACTATCCGGTAGGAAGGTATGCAGGTGAAGTTGGTGGCTGAACTGAGCTAATGTCAAAATCTACAACATCGGGGTTGGCAGCAAGACTATGAAATGGTTGGTTGACTTTGATGGAAATTATTCTTGGAATTCAATGACTTTGGTTAGATTGTATCCAGCGATTCTGATTAGTTATATAACTAATTGAGACATTCATAAGGCGCATGCAAGGAAATGTGTAAATGGAGACTGGTAATGCGTCGAAGCGTCAAACTTACTCAAATGGACGGTGGTCACGATTCTAAGAAAACGGGCAGTGATGCACTTAATTCATGAGTGATAAAGTTGAATGTTTTATGGCGATAAGAGCTTGAAATTGAGAAGATTAACATTGCCAGATGGTCTTCCCAATGGGATACTACCAATTCAACTAAAGGTGGGTGCTAGGACTACTAAGCGCTGCCAGACAACCTAGTTGTTCCGGAACCGGAATGAAACTGTGGGTCCCTTCCATCTGTGTCAAAAGTATAACTTCGCCGCATACACAACGTCTGGAGACGTTAACTTCTAACTAAACTGTGCGCAAGAGGCTGCTGTATCAGTCTATTTATTTAGAGATAAAGCTACTCACCTTGAATAGTTCACGTTTTGCCTTTCTCAGGATATACGTTAACCTATGCAGCATTTTTAGTAAACTGATAGAACCCCAAGACGATGGGAGACCAAAGAGGAGTTTTTCAATAGCTACCACGATAGCTTAGGGAATAATAGGGCTGATGGGCATAGATATGTAGCTTTTGTAGTAGAAAAATAAGATGCTTCGAAGAAGTGCTTTATTTTTGTTGGCGTTATTTTATAAAGGGTGATTTTTTAGCTGGTTTGGTTTTGGCAACACTGGTTTTGACAGCTGACGTGTGTTTAGTACCTTGTGTCACTGTCAAACAGCTTCAGTTTGGTTTGCAATTTAACCATGGATCGTCTTACAAATGAACAACGCTTGCAAATTATTGAATTTTACTATCAAAATTCGTGCTCGGTTCGAAATGTTCATCGCGCGCTGCTTCCATTTTATGATCGGCATTCTCGACCTTCTGAGCAGTCTATTCGGAAGATTGTGACCAAATTTCGCACCAAATTTACTTTGTTGGACATTAAACCACCAACACGTTTACGTACTGTGCGTATTGAAGAAAATATTGCGGCCGTATCAGCTAGTGTGACAGAAGACCGCGAAATGTCGATTCGGCGCCGTTGCCAGCAGTTAGGCCTTTGTTACAGCACTACGTGGAAAATTTTGCGGAAGGATTTGGGCGTAAAGCCTTTTAAGATACAGCTGGTGCAAGAACTAAAGCCAGCCGACCTACCACAACGCCGAATTTTTGGTGAATGGGCTCTTGGAAAGCTGGCCGAGGATCCGCTTTTTTATCGAAAAATTGTGTTCAGCGATGAGGCTCATTTTTGGTTGAATGGGTACGTAAATAAGCAAAATTGCCGCATTTGGAGTGAAGATCAGACAGAAGCATTGCAACAGCTACCAATGCATCCCGAAAAAGCCACTGATTGGTGCGGTTTATGGGCCGGCGGCATTATTGGGCCATATTTCTTCAAAGATGATGCGAATCGCAGCGTTACTGTCAATGGTGAACGCTACTGAGCGATGATAACAAACTTTTTTTTGCCCGAAATGGAAGTTCTTGACTTGCATGATATGTGGTTTCAACAAGACGGTGCCACATGCCACACAGCACGCGAAACAATGGCGCAATTGCGAGGCGAGTTTGGTGAACAGTTAATTTCACGTTTCGGGCCGGTCAATTGGCCGCCTAGATCGTGCGATTTGACACCATTAGATTATTTTTTGTGGGGGTATGCCAAGGCTAATGTGTATAGGGACAAGCCCGCTTCGATTGACGCACTGGAAGCCAACATCCATGCATTCATTCGTGAGATACCGGCCGATATGTGTGAAAGAGTATGCCAAAATTGGACTCAGCGGATGGGCTACCTGAGACGCAGCCGCGGTCAACATTTGCATGAAATTATCTTTAAACATTAAATTGCAAGGTTCAAACTATCGATTCAAATAAATATTTCATTCATTTTTTCGAATTTTTTGTGTTTTTTTTTTAAAAAAAGTTCTAAACCTCTTAAAAAATCACCCTTTAGTTAGTTTTCCCAAGACGTCTAGCACTAGGCGCATTATGGTGCTTAGCGTTTTATGGCAGCGAAGCTATCATAACCCCGCTTAACCTTAAGCCTGACGAACTTGGCAAACATGGAGCTATATTGTCGGTCTTTACTTAAAAATGTATCCCAATACTAAATTCTATTGAAACAGCAAACCTTAGATGAACAAATAGTACAACTTGTTCTCAGCTGAACGCAGAATGCTCTGTCTAAAAAGACTGTGTGTTAGCGATGCAACAGATTTACAACGGATTACCAACAGAATTGCGAAGTAATATGATGGTGACGTCATCCAAATCACATTCACTTAACCAAAAGCAAAATGGCTTCGATAATAAAAGGTGTATCCGTATGAGTATATAAAGAAGGACAAGGAGATGACTGGGCAAAGAAAATTGCTTACATGTGCAAGTCTTATAAGATTCTTAAGAGTATCCGAAAAAGGCTTAAAGGCAAACTGGTGAGCCGACGATGAAGTATGCTTATTGCGACAAAACTTTGAAAGGGCGAAGTGTATCTAATGAGACAAAGTTCAATGGAATCAAGCTTCAAGTTTCATCGCTTGTTTTTGTAAACTATTCAGTAACGCCAAAAAGGTTTTGGGAGCAAATGACCAAATATATATGTTTTGTTCTCAAGTTAAGGGCTGATGGAGGCTTTGTGAACTGTTACCAGATCAGAAGAAGAAGCCATCCTGGCGGCATTGAGCGCATGGTCTTTCGAATGAAGGCTGTTATTGAAACCTCAGACCTAACCTTATAGTTGAGGAGTCATCATGGCCCCGCGGAAGGAGTTTTGTTATAGATTCCAGCAAGATGACGTTTCCACCATGTAGTCGAACAAACAAGAGTATAAATATTTTTTAAATGCAAAGGCAGTGTCAAGTGTACCTCTGTACGTAGTCCTTGAAAAGTAAGACAAGGATCCATGGAACGTTGTAAAATTCGATCTGTATTACAGAACCCCCTGCTTCACCTTTAACCTCAAATTCGCCATTTGATGAAGGTTGAGGTTAAGGTTTGAAGATGTCTTTCATTCAGTTTGACAAGCACGAAGTAATGACGTTATTGCGTTGGCAAAGCCATATATGACTACTTAGACATGGCATTCAAAATTTTGAAAGACGCGGCGTATAGTAAGTCGTCAGGAAATTAAGCGGCATGTCGCTGGTAAAATAATTATGGAGTTCTTGTTTGAAAAATCGAGACGAGTTTTTAGGAGACTACAAAATATTCAATATTCAGATATTTAAGATAAAACAGATTGCGAGACTTATCGTGAACTTATCATGCGTCTTTTTCAAGCGATAACTGTCAAAAAGTCTGCAACAGGCTGCTATCTAACTTACATATAAGTCTATGATAAGTTGATGGTTTCTTGCATTGCCACTGTAGTAATAAAAGTGTTGAAATAGGATCTAAAAACGACAATTTCACGACCTCAAGTACCGGTTATGATCAACGTAATCGCTGCCACATACCAATGGTCTAGTATAGATACTAATTTTTTTCTGCATAAAATGTGTTGATTGACAATTTTTCAAAGGAGTAGGTATATTTTATAGAAAAAAAAAAGTAAACCCTCATATCACCACCTAACCACACCATGAGATCCTTTTTTATATCCGATGAATCAGCAACACATATGCATATTACGTTGGTATGATGAGGGCTAAGCACATTGACAGCTAACGAATCGAATACCCGATTAACCCGCACCCACTTCTGTCGATATCTCACATATTGGGGATTTCATATAATATCTCGGCTTTAGTTGGGATATAGTAGAAGACAACAACACCAACAACAAAAAAATCCCTACACCTTTAAAGGCTTTAATATTGGACCACCACCCTTGCCGTATATTTCATCGAATTGATGACCACCTCTCCTACTCCTTGGAATTGGTTATAACATCACATATCAGTTCGTACATGGTTTTGGGTAACACCCAATCCATAAGGTGCACTTAATTAACCGCACACAATGTTACACCCGTACGTCGTTCGTCCCCATGGGTGTTTGTAATCATATCATACCATACCTAGGAAACTATGGACATGCACTTGGACATCTCTCCCTCCATCTCATAATAGACGACAATTTCAACGGCTCCTCCGCACGCAACGGAGTAAAGTGACCTGAACTTTACAAGATGCACTGCTGCAAACGCACATATAGCTACACAAATATTATTTCGCATCCTTGATGTTATTTCTCCTAGACTATATCGGACCTTGGGCCATGTTCGACCACCTTTGGCCATTCGGTTCTATGTACATTCTATGCTAGTTCGGTCGGTACTGGTCTTCGTGGTCTCATGAAGTGCTACCCACCTTGTTTTGGGCGAAATTTTCAGTTGGCTACACTCATGTTTGGGATATTTAATATGTGTGCATGCAAAGACATTTTACGAAATGAATGTCCATATAGAATGTCCTGCAGAGAGTCAGACTCAGACTCAGAGTCAGAGTCAGAGTCATTGTAATGCGCCTTACCTTCTCAGGAAAACCCCGAAACATACAACATCTTGTTTTAACTTCAACTGAATAGGGGGGAAAATAGACAAAATCTGACTCCTTGAAGATAAAACACCTATGTTTCATTTAGAGAATTGTGTATCCTGCGGAACACCTCTGACATGACTCGAGAAGGTACATAGAATGTATGTTATTTTTAGATTTAGTGCTTTCTTAGTGCACAACCTCCGCCGCTGTTCCGCAAAAGTCCAAAGTCAGCCCACTCCCTTCTAGCAATGAAGTCGTCCTTCCTTAAAGTGAAATCATTATTTCAAAGCGAAGAAAAACATTGTAGGCTTGCATAGGTAGTAGGTACACAAATTGAATCCTTGACATGTTGCACGAACTACAGACATAGACTTATAAGGTGGTGGTCTGGTCCTGTGCAAAACCAATCAATAAATTACCAGACCACTTTCAGATCCTTTCCGATCTGTGCTGCTCTGCTCTGCTCTGCTTGGTGCTTGTGAAATTACATTTTGAATAATTTCAATCCGAATTGTGTGCAAGGGAGGTCTGCTCTATACTGGATAAATATTGCAAAAGCTTCCCAATTATCAGGATGCACAGGAGGTTGAATTTCCCTCCATTTCTTTCCCTGGTTTTTTTTTTTTGTTTTCATCCGTACGTACGTATGTCATATTGTTTCGTGTGTGTTGTCCACTATTTTGCCATGGATACATTGGGGTTTTGTAGGTTTTATCAGTAGCCAAACAGGCGGACAATGGTTGTTGAATTCAATTCGTACAGCCAGTAAATGTTGCTATCGTCCTTTTGCACACACACGTACCTACACTATATATCCTGTGATACAGGCCGCAAAAGGCAAACCAACCACCAGCAAGCACACATGGTGGAACGTGTTAACGCATATAATATTAGATTGGACCACCGTTTCGCACAACTATACACAACAGAGAAAGAGACAAAAAAAAAAGAAAACAGCAAACACACACTCACTACGTTCGTTTAATAGTCAATAACTGGGCGCACACCCGATGGAAATCCTTCATCACACAAATATTAGGTGTTGTTTGCTGCTTCTGCTTCTGATGGTTCTGCTACTACCACCACCGTCCATCTGCAGATCGCCTCATAAAATATTCACTCGCAATAATGCTATTTAACCACAAATATTTGTTTACGATTTAACTGCACAAGCGAGTTGTTGTACAGTAAAGCGTTAGTGGTAGCGTGTGCTCGCGTGTGTGATGATTTTATGTACTGCACTGATACATGGCAATGTGTCCCGTTTTCAAATTCATATTTGTATATAAATTTTGTTTGATTTGGAAACGCATCTGGTCAGTTCAAAGTCAGGCGGGAACAAAAGATGCGATAAGGGTTGGTAACCTTTCGGAACTTATTGGAGATGTCAACAAGGCATGTAGATACGTGATCAGCTGGTCATGGTCAGATCATATTTAGGTTACTTATGCATCCTTTTTTTGAAACCACCAACATTTTTTGAAGAAACTGCAATTGGAAGTCCTTAAAATAAATGTATTCCTTAAAATTGTTTAAAAAGAGGAATTTCCATCCAATCGACTTGTAGACCATGCAGTCTTCACCTGAACATTTTAAGCCCTCTGTTTTAGTAGGAAGATGAGCTAATAAAAGTCGAGAACTGATTTAATTTCATGAACTCGAAAAGATATCCGAAACATTGCTCCTCCTTTGTTGTCAAGTCCTGGTCATTGACATATCTGTGTGGTGGGATGAGGAGATTTTAACTGTCTATCCGGATAGTTTAGCTGCTTACGTAAGTTCGTTGCTCCGCTAAGGGTATGTGCTGAAGAGTATGCTAGTGGGCACAATTTAAACAGCCACAAACAGTATCCAGATTCTTAAATATCTATTTTGCTACTCCATTCATTTGTTTTGAAACTCAAATCAAACTTGCACTTAACAGAAAATGTTGTAGAATCGAGTTGTTGCATTAGCTGATTGCTTATGTTAGAAAGGTGGGCTGGGCGTCAGCAGCATTGGACTTGGGGGCTAACATGTTGCAAGTCCATTGCAAGTTGGCCATCGACTTGTAAAAAACTTCCAACTTTGACTCGTCGACTGACGTTCAAAGATAGTGCCACACTTACACTTTTTCACGTTCATTTTGGCAATAAAGGGCCCTCTGTTGGAGCCATCCATATGACCATCGAATCAGTGATGGTCGACTTGTAAAAAACTTCAAACTTTGACTCGTCGACTGATGTTCAAAGATAGTGCCACACTTACACTTTTTCACGTTCATTTTGGCAATAAAGGGCCCTTTGTTGGAGCCATCCATATGACCATGGAATCAGTGATGGTCGACTTGTAAAAAACTTCAAACTTTGACTCGTCGACTGATGTTCAAAGATAGTGCCACACTTACACTTTTTCACGTTCATTTTGGCAATAAAGGGCCCTCTGTTGGAGCCATCCATGTGACCATCGAATCAGTGATGGTCGACTTGTAAAATACTTCCAACTTTGACTCGTCGACTGACGTTCAAAGATAGTGCCACACTTACACTTTTTCACGTTCATTTTGGCAATAAAGGGCCCTCTGTTGGAGCCATCCATATGACCATCGAATCAGTGATGGTCGACTTGTAAAATACTTCCAACTTTGACTCGTCGACTGACGTTCAAAGATAGGGGCAAACTTCATTGACGTTCATTTTGGCAATAAAGGGCTCTCTGTTGGAGCCATCCATGTGACCATCGAATCAGTGATGGTCGACTTGTAAAATACTTCCAACTTTGACTCGTCGACTGATATCCAAAGATAGTGCCACACTTACACTTTTTCACGTTCATTTTGGCAATAAAGAGCTCTCTGTTGGAGCCATCCATGTGACCATCGAATCAGTGATGGTCGACTTGTAAAATACTTCCAACTTTGACTCGTCGACTGACGTTCAAAGATAGGGGCAAACTTCATTCACGTTCATTTTGGCAATAAAGGGCTCTCTGTTGGAGCCATCCATGTGACCATCGAATCAGTGATGGTCGACTTGTAAAAAACTTCAAACTTTGACTCGTCGACTGATGTTCAAAGATAGTGCCACACTTACACTTTTTCACGTTCATTTTGGCAATAAAGGGCCCTCTGTTGGAGCCATCCATATGACCATCGAATCAGTGATGGTCGACTTGTAAAAAACTTCAAACTTTAACTCGTCGACTGATATCCAAAGATAGTGCCACACTTACACTTTTTCACGTTCATTTTGGCAATAAAGGGCCCTTTGTTGGAGCCATCCATATGACCATGGAATCAGTGATGGTCGACTTGTAAAAAACTTCAAACTTTGACTCGTCGACTGATGTTCAAAGATAGTGCCACACTTACACTTTTTCACGTTCATTTTGGCAATAAAGGGCCCTCTGTTGGAGCCATCCATGTGACCATCGAATCAGTGATGGTCGACTTGTAAAATACTTCCAACTTTGACTCGTCGACTGACGTTCAAAGATAGTGCCACACTTACACTTTTTCACGTTCATTTTGGCAATAAAGGGCTCTCTGTTGGAGCCATCCATATGACCATCGAATCAGTGATGGTCGACTTGTAAAACACTTCCAACTTTAACTCGTCGACTGATGTCCAAAGATAGTGCCACACTTACACTTTTTCACGTTCATTTTGGCAATAAAGGGCTCTCTGTTGGAGCCATCCATGTGACCATCGAATCAGTGATGGTCGACTTGTAAAATACTTCCAACTTTGACTCGTCGACTGATATCCAAAGATAGTGCCACACTTACACTTTTTCACGTTCATTTTGGCAATAAAGGGCTCTCTGTTGGAGCCATCCATATGACCATCGAATCAGTGATGGTCGACTTGTAAAACACTTCCAACTTTAACTCGTCGACTGATGTCCAAAGATAGTGCCACACTTACACTTTTTCACGTTCATTTTGGCAATAAAGGGCTCTCTGTTGGAGCCATCCATATGACCATCGAATCAGTGATGGTCGACTTGTAAAATACTTCCAACTTTGACTCGTCGACTGACGTTCAAAGATAGGGGCACACTTCATTCACGTTCATTTTGAAAATTAACCAGAGCGCTTAAACGACCGATAAAAATTCTACGAGACAAACGATGACCGAAATTGGTCCTTTAAAGCCTTCGAGAATGTCTAGAAGTAGCAATGAAGCTATTAGTTGCTCAACAGGTAAGGCGGCGAGTAGTAAAAAGCTGGCCTGATAGGTGAAAGTCTTACACCAAAACCCACAGTATGTAGGTACAGCATAAGAGTACAGAAGTTGACTGGAAATTGCCCAAATTTTCGGGTTATTTCAATAATTAAGCTAAGATCATAGCTGCGATCAGAAAAAAATCAAAAACATCCTTCAAACGAAGTTGTTCATAGCTAAAGTTATTCCAAATTTCGAGGTGCACCCATTTCGTTGCTTCTCATTGTGGTTCGATGAGGACATTTTCAGAAGAAGAAGAAGTTGCTCAACATAAAAAAAACACTTCAGTTTAAAGCATTTTTTTTGGATATCTTCATGGTGGAACACGCCCGTTCAGTTTAGTAATGTTCAGTGCCTCTATCAAGTACAGGTTTCAATACAGACTATACCTGCATTGAAATACTTTTCAATATGGACTTTTCCTCCATCATCTACCCCCTCGAGTCGAGTAATAGCCCTTATCTATCATTTTCCTTTCGAATGAAATTTTCACTCAATAGAATTGAAATCTTTGCAACATTATCTAAACACCCGATAGCATTACAAAAGACAAGGCAATAAATCAAATCCCTTTGGTAATTTTCATTAAAATTCACCCCACACACACACACACAATCTAATCTACATCCTTCTGCAGCGACAGCGAATTCATGCAATGCAAACGAATTGAAAAAAAAAGTGTACAAAATCTCAACTCTAACCAACAATCGTATGCGTAACTAAAAGGACCACATTTAAGGATATCCTATTAGGTATTAAGTTCCTTTAAATGAAATGGAACGATTTTCATTTTCTTCATCCGAGAAAAAAAAAAAAAAAAGGAATAAACTTCGAGAATCCCTTTGTGTTTTTTTTTTCTTTTTCCTATTAACTTAAGATACGCATACACACGCGCTCGCTCCAAGGCATGAGTGATTTTCGACTTAATCTGCAATTCATCAATGTCGAGATGTTAACAGTAGAATGGAAACTGGGTGGTGGTGGTTGAGGATATGGATACATGGCACAAGAAAACAACGAAGAAATGAAACTTAAGTCCGCATAGATATCTCGTATCTAAATGCATTTCCAATACCAGAAACAGAAACAGAAAAAGAAAAAGAAATTCCCTTTGGTTTATCTCAAATCAGGTAATCTCCTGGGTACTGGGGATACACTTATTTAAATGGTCATCCAATACAGCAGTTAATATTATGCCAACCCAAAAATATAATGGAAAATAAAACTCATTATCTTCGAAACAGTATCGTCCATTTGGCCGGTATTAAATCGAATTTAAATCCAAAATTGCCAATTGACCATTAGAATATCCCATTAAGATAAAATCAGAGGAAAAGAAGAAGTATCTATCTAGAAATACAAAAAAAAAACAACAACAACATAGCCACCGGAAAGACAGGAAATTTAAAACACGCACGATAAAAATGCATTGAATAACTTTGTGAAACACATTTGTAGCAATGCGTAGGTAGATCTGGCTTCCATTGACCTTTTGCAGACTTATACAAATTTGCCAAAGTTGTGTAATATTTGTCCACCGGATATCTTGACATTCAAAACACAAATCGTCGAGAAAACTTTTGCACCCTTTCAATGGTATTACACAGCAAAACAAATCCAAAAGGACATCCTGCTATGGGCAACAAAAAAAAAAAAAAAAAAAGAAATCCATAAAGATGAACATAAACTGAATAAACTCTATAAACTGTATCCGAATGTATCTAAATGTATCTAAATGTATCTAAGGGGGACATTTTCTGGTCATATCAAAGGATATCCGTACAAGCGAGAGTAAGTGTATTATTGTCAGTTTTGGTATTAGCCTCTTTGAATTTTAAATCTATGGAAAGCGCCCTCATTCTGGATTTCCATAAACGGGTGCAAATTCGAAAAGGATGAACCCCAAAGTACTATTGGATAGTTGGTCAAGTTATTATCGGGATTTTGTGAGAAGTTTTTTTTTGTTAAAAATCGAAAAACTATTTTGAGGTATCTACGCGCCATATACTATTCCAAACCAAAAGACTGCCATTAATAGGGTCTTATCTTATCTTGCGACATACTTAAACTCTTCTACGAATCAGAAAAGTTCTACGCTAAGCACAAAAATACACAGAGATACCTAGAGTGAGAGTGAGAGCAGGAGAGCTAGAGAGGGAGTATAATAGTATTATAGAAAAAAAAAAAACAAACTTTGCGATAAAACGCGAAAGATATCGTCAGCGATGACTGCCAATGTGTACGGTTGCACGGGAGATTGGTATAGTTGGGCGGGGGGGGCTATATAGAGTATAAGTACTATGAAAGGAGCCATGTCTAAAAATTTTGCTAGATAAGATCTTTTGATTTCTGGGCCAGACCAGGAATGGCAGTTCGCGAACTACCTATACCGTATTGGTAGCCGTTTGTATGGTCGATGTAGTCAGTAGAGTGTGTAGATAGACGTACGAGTACCTACTACAACATGTGAGTGGGGTGGTTTTGGTGGGCACTTGCCTGTTTTTTTGCTTGCTCTTTACTATAATGGGTAAATAGTGATCTCATTGGTGGAAAATTAAGTGGTGTACTTGAGCTTCATCGCCTCCCATTTTTAGATATGTGATTAGGATTTTTACTCGTGTATATATTTGTATCGGTTGCTCAGATTGGGGTATGTAATTGTTGCTTGAATCGAATGTAGTTTTAAATTATTTTTAGAAAATATATTTTCGACGGGTTTTTTCACTCAAAAATAGATGGAAACTATGTCGTGGAAGTTGTAGGATGTAGAGAACAAGTCTGAATCATGGGAAGTTCGTGGGAAGCTTTTCTTAAGCCAAAAATACGTTCTCCCGGCATTCAAGTTATAGTTAAAACGTCAGCATTGTTGTTCCCTAAAACACTTCTTAGCAAGGTGTTTTTTGGACAAATTTTAGAAATTTTCATCTTTTTGATTCCGGAATTGGAAGGTCTGGAAGCTCCCTACAAATAGTGCTTTTAGGCGTAGCAAAAGTATTTCATCGATCGATAAAGAAACGGGGCCCATACAGATACTTATTGTCCCGCGCCTTTCTTAAGTTAGGTAGGAGCCGAGTTTGTTTAAAAGGTTTTCCTACGAATTGTTCAGATACCTCGCCGTAATGCATGAGACAATTTTTTATAATCATTTGCTGTCTTTAAACATTTTTGAAGTGTGTTGGGCCATACGCTGCGCCCAATCGACCTCTTATCTGTACAAACTTAGGTTTGTGCTACAAAAGTCTCTATCAAGCTTCTGACGTTTGAAATATAACATTGAGAAATATTACTCAGGAACTCAGGCCATAAAATTAGCCATAGAAATTATGTAAGGAAAGAGGAATTGTATCTGAGTAAGTTGTGAATGGAAAATGCTGGTTATAGGTTGAAAGACTCGGGGGCATGTTAAGATCTTTTGTAAAACGTAAAATTACATACTAAGAAAACTGCTTAATTGATTAAGTCTGTGCGACCATCAAGAGTGGAGAGATAGAGGTCTTTTAGTGAGATTTTCATGGACTAAAACTGAAGTCGGAAACTCATAAATAAATGAATGGCTTCGTTCCACTTCGAGTCCTGCCTATGTTCGCTGCCTGAGCATCGATTAAAAGTAAACAGGATATTTTTTTTACATACTACGAAATCGGTCTCAGCTATTGTTTGTACAGCAAAATTCATTTAAGTCTTACACTGAAGCAGTTTGTTGGCTTGTGACCCAGGTGGGAAAAATAGGGAACAAGATTTCACGAATCCATCAATAAAGAGAGAAGAAAAACACATACACATGGTTTTTCGAAACCAAAAACAGCATTTCTGCTTGGAAGTACAACGACAAACTCTAGGATTTGTATTTCCAGGTTAATCGCTTGAATTTCACCACACCTAATCAACAATGATAATGACAATGTCGCACCATGCTCGTCAGCTCTGGAACTACCAAATGTATTCCGAAAAATCTTTCAGCGACAGAAATCAACGGGTTAGAGTAGAGAGCACTCTTTTTTCTTTATCACTATTAGTTTGTTGTTATAAAATAAAAACTAGTTTTTAACTAGGTTCCTCTAGTTTGTAAGTCCCTTAATAATATAATTCGACGTTACAGTGCGAAACCGAGTTTTTGAATTCTGCTTGTCCTGTAAAATGTGCAAAAAAACATTTTCTTCCTGAAAATTCCAAAAGATGGCACTGTTTCTTCTTATTTGTTATTTTTGTTGAATTTAAAACCGTACGAGTTCCTCCCGTCGTTTAACCATTGGTATGCCATATTTTATCAATGTTAAACTCTATTTGAACTTAAAATTATAATGAAAACGATTTAAGCAAATACTTACCGTTAAATGCTGAAACAGCCACGCTCTTAAAATATTTGTTGCTACTTTTGGGAAAATGCCACGTTTCTTTTGGTTCTTTTTACCATTCGCATCGTCATCCTCTTCGCCCGTGCCCTCGCCGCTACCTATACTAGCGTTACTGGCATCACCTGAAAATGCAAGAGTTGAAAAACAAAATTCAAATTAAACACACTTGAGGGAGACATTTTTTTTCTTTTATTATTTTTAATTTATATAAAATATTCAGATACGAAATAACCTACACATCCATATGCATGAAATTTTCTATTCTTAAGGAAAAAAAAACTAAAACACACAATCATGATCATCCTGTATCTGTATCTCATTTTCCGCTTGGATTCCACGACAGATTCTTATTAAAATATTAACTTTTCTCCCACTGATATAAATTGTGAAAACATCAACGCCGTGCGCTACTGTGTAAGATGTAATGTAAGAATGCGCATATCCAGCAACATGATTAACTATATTAGAGGTGACTGCGCCCGTTTAACTTACTGGCATATCTATCTCGTATTATCGCGCAGCAGCATTACAAATATTTACTCATGCCAACTAGTGCTCTGGAATGCTTTCACACTCTTATCCGAAAAAAAACAAAAAAACACAGAGAAGCGTAACAAACAGAAGAAAAGATTGAACAAATAAGCTACGGGTATAGTTCACCTCGATTAGCCCTTGAAAAGCGGTGGTGTGTGGAAATGTGGAATGGAAAGGTGGTCGGTCGGTCGGTTGGTTGGTTGGTCATCTTCTGCCATAGAGTGGCAGGCAAGCAAAGTGCCCAACTATTACTCTTGAGTGGGTGAGAGCCTCCAAATATACTTACCTACATCTATTTGCCTAATTAGTTAACCGAAAGTAAACAACTCTTTTGTCATCCCCTGTCGAGTGGCGGCAGAGGCAGCGGCGGCGCGGCAACATCAGCGCAATGGGCCAAAGATGTTTTACCGATAGCACAAGACGAGCGAATGTATGCTCTGCCCGATGCTTATGCATGTTTCTAACATCAATCTCTTCAGGTTTCGGATGAGTACCACTTGAATAGTGTTTTGTGTTCCTTTTTCTTTTAGGTGGAATTGTTTACACATAACCGTTGACAAGGAACGCCATGGTTAGCTATACCTTAACCTAAACCTAAACAATGAATTTAAATTAATAGAATGAATTGTTTTTACCCCAAAATGGGTTTCTGTATTTTTCTTTTTAAATTGTTCCGTTCGTTTTGGTCGCAGTCTATGAACAGCTTAAATTAACATTAAATGTCGCTTTTCGGAAGCTCCATTAAGACTCGGCACCTTGTTCATGGTCATTGTTCCGTCGGTAAATCGGTAAGATGGGTCTTGTGATGAATCACCTTGGATAATTGAGAGTTTGCATAATTATCGCATTTTATTCTGTGGCATGAGTTTCGATTGCATTGTTTACCCCTTGAAGGTATGGAAATTTTGTAAATTTACCGAGACCCCATTCAAGAAGATGCGCATGAACCATGAATCGTCGCGATCAGAAGAGAGAATCTTTGGTGAATAATGTTTAAGGTGTATAATTAAGGTTTAGCCACATGGGACAGCACGCTTAATGGAGTTGGACAAAAGAAAGAAGAAATTGTTTTACTAGATAAGTTTCACCAACTGCAACTGAAGTCAGACTGGTGAAAGGGAGACGCGTACCCACCTTCTGGCGGGTTTCCTGCAAGAACGTATTTCTTATTGAAAATTGTTTGTTAATTTTATCGATCATCGACCTTAACCTAAACACCGCCGCCAATAGGAACTCTACTCCATGGCAAAGGCTTAAATTACAGAAAGACTGAGTCAAAAATGTCACTCATACAAGATGAGTTTTAATTCGCAGTTTGCCGGTAACAGCTTATCCGAGCCATTCCAATGATCCACCAGATTTTGGCTAGGATTTGTTGATTCATTTGACAACTTCAATAGCGCACAAAGCAAGGTTTCAATAGGGAAGTCAAGATTTCTTCAGCAACTGGGTCATCGACATTATCGGCCATTCCCATCGTACTGTGATGAAGTTGTGTACGCGAAATTGGTGAATGTTGAGGTGAAAAACCACAAAACGAAGTACGCACGGTTTCGTCAAACAAACAAGCATCTGTTTTCTGACAAGGACTGTTGCTAGCACGAGTTCAGATGAATTATCCAATGAAACCGCTGCTTGTGGAAAAAGAAATGAGTTTGAAACTGAAAACGAGTGAAAAGTAAGCAGTCTAAGCTGACAAAGTGAGCATATGCTAAATAGGACCAAGCCTTCGAGTTGGAAAATATTTATTTTCGAGCACTTTAAGCTCTAGCTAGATGTGGTGGAGGAACTTAATAGCCAATAAGCAGATAGCAACACTGTCTCTGCGCACATTTCATCGAGGAGACAATAATAGAATCCTTAAATCAAGACGACACGGCAGGCCGAAACTTCATTTGCAAGTCAAAGCCCTCTTGGCATTTAGATACATTGGTCATTTGGTCAGTTCAATATAGAATCAGTACGTTCCAACGGTAGCGCATTATGGCTACATGAGAGCCTAAAGCTAACCATCTCGCCATTTTTGACAACTTGACTCTCTAGGCAACATTCAACAAGATGTTCGATGTCTTTGGTGGATTTGAGAGTAAAATAATATTGAACGATCTCACCTACGAGCTGCACAGCGATCTCAATGTTAGTCAGAAAAGTAAGTATCAGTTGCCTTAGACGGTTGGGGCATAGGTATATAAGGTACATTTAAACCAAAATGTTCGTCCCAAAAAGTATTCGCTTGAGGAGCCCACGCGGTACAAAAAGACTTCGCCTTAGGTGGAGCCCAAAAGTGGAACTCTACCAATTTAAGGACCAGGTCCGCACCAGAGTGAAGCGCTATGAGCTCCTTTAAGCAAATCCATAGCCATCCCATAATTCCCCTTGTCAACGAAGCAATTAACTGAACTTTAGCTTTGATTTGCCCCATCAAAAACCCACACATAACATCAACATTAAGTTTTATGTTGTTGTGCGGTTCTCAGCTCAGTCTGGGTGGTAAATCTCCATCAAAATGGATTGTTTTCTCCTAATCACAGCGAACACAATTTGTATCTATTTGCCAAAATTTACGATCAACTAAATCGAATCACGTTGACAAATCACAAATACGATGTCTTCATTTGAATAAAACACAATCCCGAGTGGGTGGGCTGTTTGGTACCTATAGCTTGCTGAGAATTTATTTCCTTCATCTCATCAGCACCTGAAACCAGTTGAAGTTCAGTGGTTTTGTATCCCCCCATGCCCCATCGACAACCAAAAGTCAAGCAACATTCAAATTACATCTGCAATCGACAAAAAAAACACATCTTCCCCATCACACTTTCAGGAAGGACAGACGAAGGAGACGAGACTACTCAAGTGCACTGTTCCGATTACGAGATCAGCCACTGCGATCGGTTAGTCCGTCCGTCCGGCGCGTATAGCATTAATCAAATTGAATAAACACTTTTATAATCAATTTTCAAGTCAATAAATAACTTTAATGAAGATATAAATTCCATCCTTTTCAGTTAGTTTGCATGCGAGTGGCTGTGTGTGTGTGTGTGTGTGTTCGGTTGTGTTGCTGGTTTTTCTGGCTTGTTTTATTATTCACACCATACTAACGATCATCGCCAATCAAGAAGGCGTAGGATTACTTTGCACTGGCTCTTCGGTTGATGTATCTACTATGCGCATCTTCTTCTCATCTCTACTTATGTATAGTGTCGGTACGAACTTATATAGCTATAGATACAGTGCATAGTGCAGCCACCACAAGTTATGAGATTTTATTTGAATTTTATGCGTGATTTTTCGCCTTCCTTAGAGGGTATACAAAAGTATTTCTCTCACTGGGTAATGCCAGATGTAATCATTATCACTTGACGTTTGGAATGACCCAAAACGGCAAGTACATACTTCATAATTATCATCAGTAACACCATCATCATCGCCATTCCATTCCAATCATCTGCCGCATAAAGATACATGAAATACGTCGTCGTCGTCGGTTTTATGGTCATCATCGGTGTGAGTGGTAATGCATAAACATTGTCTGTCAGTTTCGTTAAGTAAAACGAGGCGGCCGGCAGAACAACAACAAAAAAAAGCCAAAAAAAAAAACATGGAAAAACTTTCCTGTTGCTAATTTACTTACTGTGTTCCGGTCCGGCCGGGGCGAAAATTGATTACCGCACACACTTAAATACGTAAATACGGGGGTAGAACGAAGGTGGAAATCATTGTATCAGTAGTTGATTTTCAATTGATAATTGAGTATGTGGAGCAGAGGTAATTTATCATCCAAGTTATGACCACTCTCTGACTAGTCGTAGGTACACGGTAGTTTGGGTGCGCACTTTAGCAAAAAGGGCAAGATGATTGAATTATATTTATGGCGACTTAAATTCTGGAATATATATTACACCGACTACCTAGCAGGTTGTGGAGAGTGAATGAATACGTTGGCAAGGGAAATAATTGTTCCGCACGCAAAGAGGTGAACTAGCAACATGTTGCAACATGTTTTATATGAATTTAGGAAGTTTTTCAGTGGAATACATATAACATTTGTTTTCATTAAACTTCTAAGAATATGCTTTGTTGCCTGTAAATGGCTTAGATATTATTTGGGCTTCACAGTCTCAAGTGTAACTCAAAGGGATGACTGAAACTGGCAGAATTCAAAAATTGTAGCAACATGTTTCAGAACCTTTTTTAATTTGCGAAGTTCTTCAATTAAATATGTTTTTGTGTCCTTTTGTAAAACTGTTATTCTATTACATTTTCGCTTACTAACATTGGCAACATGTTGCCTGAAAATACCTTGAACCACCTTTATATATTCCCCAAGAGCAACACTGGTTTTGACAGCTGACGTGTGTTTAGTACCTTGTGTCACTGTCAAACAGCTTCAGTTTGGTTTGCAATTTAACCATGGATTGTCTTACAAATGAACAACGCTTGCAAATTATTGAATTTTACTATCAAAATTCGTGCTCGGTTCGAAATGTTCATCGCGCGCTGCTTCCATTTTATGATCGGCATTCTCGACCTTCTGAGCAGTCTATTCGCAAGATTGTGACCAAATTTCGCACCAAATTTACTTTGTTGGACATTAAACCACCAACACGTTTACGTACTGTGCGTATTGAAGAAAATATTGCGGCCGTATCAGCTAGTGTGACAGAAGACCGCGAAATGTCGATTCGGCGCCGTTCCCAGCAGTTAGGCGTTTGTTACAGCACTACGTGGAAAATTTTGCGGAAGGATTTGGGCGTAAAGCCTTTTAAGATACAGCTGGTGCAAGAACTAAAGCCAGGCGACCTACCACAACGCCGAATTTTTGGTGAATGGGCTCTTGGAAAGCTGGCCGAGGATCCGCTTTTTCATCGAAGAAAAATTGTGTTCAGCGATGAGGCTCATTTTTGGTTGAATGGGTACGTAAATAAGCAAAATTGCCGCATTTGGAGTGAAGATCAGCCAGAAGCATTGCAACAGCTACCAATGCATCCCGAAAAAGCCACTGTTTGGTGCGGTTTATGGGCCGGCGGCATTATTGGGCCATATTTCTTCAAAGATGATGCGAATCGCAGCGTTACTGTCAATGGTGAACGCTACCGAGCGATGATAACAAACTTTTTTTTGCCCGAAATGGAAGTTCTTGACTTGCATGATATGTGGTTTCAACAAGACGGTGCCACATGCCACACAGCACGCGAAACAATGGCGCAATTGCGAGGCGAGTTTGGTGAACAGTTAATTTCACGTTTCGGGCCGGTCAATTGGCCGCCTAGATCGTGCGATTTGACACCATTAGATTATTTTTTGTGGGAGTATGCCAAGGCTAATGTGTATAGGGACAAGCCCGCTTCGATTGACGCACTGGAAGCCAACATCCATGCATTCATTCGTGAGATACCGGCCGATATGTGTGAAAGAGTATGCCAAAATTGGACTCAGCGGATGGGCTACCTGAGACGCAGCCGCGGTCAACATTTGCATGAAATTATCTTTAAACATTAAATTGCAAGGTTCAAACTATCGATTCAAATAAATATTTCATTCATTTTTTCGAATTTTTTGTGTTTTTTTTTTAAAAAAAGTTCTAAACCTCTTAAAAAATCACCCGGTATATTCCCCGAGAGATTCATTGGGATTATGAATTATCAAACCTCAAGTATAACTGAAACGGTGGACTAATGGCAGATACTTGTACTGTAGATAAATTTGAATAAACTAGCAACATGTTTAGAACAAATAATTTCATACAATATTTGTTGAGACAAGTTTCTATAGTCTTCATATTTGATAAGATTTTTATATTATGAAAATGTATCCCAGAAGGTAGGCATATGCATCTAAATATCTTGAGAACATGTTGAGGAAACACTTTTAATAAAATTATTTAAAATGGACTGACGTAAAAGGTAACAATTTGTGCTGCAGAATAAATTAATAATCAACGATCGTATAGCAGCAGAATCCATCTCCAGGTATCACAGAGCTTTCCAACAAAGTTACAAGACTTACACACTCGTTACTCGTTACATCTCTAAGCCAATCAAGTAGCAGTCCACGGTCGACATTTCTCACAAAAGGAAAAAAAAAACTCATCTTGATAAACTTATCACTGGCATCCACAATTAAAATTCCAATTCCACCTCCCCAATAACCCACCCAATGCATCTTTATGCAACACAGCAGCAGCAGCCGTAGCAACCGTTCAGAGCAACGAGTCCTAACCTAACCCCTTTGCCATACCACAGCGTCCCGAGCAATTTGTAAATAAATTTCAAATATTTATTCACTTACCCACTTGAGTGCATCGAAGCCTACAACTATCAGGGGAAAAATAAAAACACTAACAACAAATAAAAACCACGACTTCTTCCCACCTTAAGGCTCTCGCGTCTCTCTTCCCGTCTAAATGGCATAAATCACCCGCTTGTAAATATTTGCGGCGATTTATTTGCAAGGCACAACTAAACATGTTTACTTACCGCCAAGTCAAGTGCGGCGTAAACTTTCATATGCAAGCCCCACCGCTCGTCGCCATTGCATCGTTGATCGGCGGACTCCAGCTTCTCCACGGGGAGATCAGAGAGATGAGAAATTATTACTACTGCAACTACCGATAAGAATTAATGTGTAATCATCATCCACCTCCTGTCATCGACAGTCATCGTGAAACCAGTTGTGCCAACTTCTGGAATTTCATATCAGCTTCTTGTTCATCTTTGAATTCCACCGTCAAATGAAATATCAAGATGTCACATAGTCCGAGCATGGGCACACACAAACATGATTAATTGGCGGGAAGAAATTAAAGGCGAACAAAAAGCGAGGAAATTAATTAAACACCCACTCATTGTGTGTGTGTGTGTCCCCAAAAAAAAAAAACAGTAAAACAGTATGCGGCAGGCAGTGTGTCGGTGTCCCCGCATGTCCCAGCATGTGAATCGATTAAGAAAAAAAAATAATAAATATAAAAGAAAACAGGCCTGATGGTTTCAAGAGGACATTTTGGAGTGCTTTTCACACATTTCTAGACGACGATGGGGTTGTATTGACGAGTGCGCGCACCTTTATGCCAAAGATCACCATGGGAGAGACCATGAGACCCAATACGAGATCGGATTGGGATTCGGTTTCGGATTCGGGTTCGAGTTCGGGAGGACAGGAGAGCACAGTGCGCAACGTCTTTCTTTTTATTTAGTACTAACACTTGACAAGTGAAGTGGTTTTGTTTTATAACACATGTCCGCGCGCATATGTGTTTGTTTCGCTTGGAGATGATTTTTCAAGGGGGTCGACCACGACACAATAATGGTGGTACTGATGATGATGAGCAATGAGGCGGCTAGGAACAATAGAGACAGACCATGGTGGCATGTGTGCGGTCTTGTTTGGGGCGATTGTTGTTTGTTTGGACACGGAGAAGCAAGCAGTGCGCGCAAGATGCTCATGTGCATTAAGTGAGACCTCCCCCCTAAGGTGATTTGTTTTCTTCTTTTTTTTTTTGTTTTAATTTTTTCCATTTATTATTTATTTCAAGCAACAAATAGATGAATGTTGCGTGAGCATAACACTCAAGTGAAGGCTAATTATTATTATTGTTCGGGCTGTATTGACTTTTGAATGACATTGAATGAAGGTGCTGGTAATTGCTTTGGAAATGTTTACCCAAGGATGCAAGAGGAGCATTCAGATAATGTTTAATGGCTCCTACATTTGATATGTGTGGTTGTGAGTGTATTGTTGGCATTGGACGGGGGTTTTGTGTGCTTTCTTTTATCGTAAATGGACTAATTTGTCTACGTTTTTAGAGGGGAAATCCGAATTTTACCGCTTATTGATAGGAGATTCAAGCAACATGTTGGAGATGTTGTTTGTTTTTGTATTTTTTTTGTGTTGATTTTAACCAATGATAGTTAATTCAAACAAAACGAACTAGCAACATGTTGCAGATTTCTAGAATGTGATTTTGGTAAATATTTAAGTAGGATACACAACTGCGTTTACTGGGAAACTAAATTAAAAATACTAAAGTTCGATAAAGAGGTTTGATATCCAAAGCAACATGTTGCCAGGAGTGAATAGGTATTTATTTAAATTTAACTTCGTATTACGACTAATTACAGCTTTAGGTGTTACTTCAAGAAACAAAATTGATGATTGGTACAAAAACAAGTCTTTCAAATTCGCTTGCAACATGTTTATTGAAGTTTTTGCGTTTAATTTGATCGTAAAGTTCATACTTATTTAAATTTGACTTCGTATTACGACTATTAGGTGTTACTTCAAGAAATAAAATTGATGATTGGTACAAAAACAAGTCTTTCAAATTCGCTTGCAACATGTTGATTGAAGTTTTTGCGTTTAATTTGATCGTAAAGTTCTTGTAGTTCACTGTTCAGTGTTCTATTAAGCCATTGATAATTAGGAAATATCCGAAAAGATTACATATTTGCTGGCAACATGTTGAAGCTTCATTTTATCAAAATATTCGGACAAATATTGTCATTCCATTTGTCTGTTTTTATACAAGATTATGCATGATACATGAGGAAATGTTGTTTCGCAGCTTAAATCAATTAAAATTTCATAGACACATGTTGCATAAACGTCTGCTACATTCTTCCACAGTAGTAGTAAAACTAAATAAACAAAAGATCAGCTTGGCAACATGTTTCAGGTAAAAGTACAAATGGCAATCGTTTCCATAATTTATTGAAAAACAAAAAACCAAATCAAGTATGCCGCGGCAATCTTCCTGAATCTTTTGTAGGTAGATTAAAAGCCTGGAATGTAGATACTACCAAATGCCGATGCTGTCGTTCATATCCAACCCAACCAGCTTTTCCATTTACAATCAGATAATTATTTTCATAATTCATATAAATAATATAAAATCGTCTCTATATCGTGGATTTGCGATACACAGCGCGCACAGACATACCATTACCGTTTAATCCTTAAATAAATGTTAAAATACTTTATCGACGTAATTTTTTGCAACAAAAAAATAAAATAAAATAAAAATAAACAAAACCCTTCGATTTATGAGATTTGTTTCGGCCGAGGAGGGGGGGCCGCTCTATACCGCAAAACAAAAATCAATTTGCAATAAATTATCAAACGTCTGTGACAGTTTGCTCAATCTCTTTGTCGCTCTCACAGACTCTGGGCTGTGCCTGTCGGATTCCTTGCAGATTATTTGTCGCGTATGACAAGCCCACATTGGGCGCGCGCTTTTTGGTGCAAAATAATTCCTCAGATCAGATTATTACCGGTGATGGTGAGAAGTAATTTTATGGATTTAATCTCGCAAAAGATTCATCGTATATCGTGTATGCACATTTTTTTTAGAATTAAAAATCGCTATAATTATCCGGAAATATTCAACAAAAATAAGCACACAAATTAAGCATTTTATTGCAGCAATAATATTTAACAGCAAAACAATTGCTTTGTGTGCACTTTCTGTTTGCGTCAACTAAATAACCGGATTATTGTTGAATTAAAATCTTAAATACTTGGACCCTTCTGCTCGGGGGGAGGGGGCGGATGCACATATTCTGGTGTTAAATTAAATTCCACTTTAGAGCTATCTGTACAAGGACAAATTCTTGTTACTTCATCGCAGATGGGAAAGGATCTCCGAAGACGAAGCCAACGGCAAAGGCGTAACCTCATCGCGCGCTTGTGGAAAATTCAAAAAAAAAAAAATTCTTCCACACAAAAGTGCAGCACGGAAGGAGCAGTGAAATGAAAGGAAGTGCCTCAGACGTCTGAGAAAATTTACTGCAAATTGGAATGTTTTCTTTTCAGCCAAAAAAAAAAAAAAAAAAACTGTTCCATGCGAGATTGAGGCTAGTTTCTTCAATGTTTGTGTGGTGTTAGTTGGACGCTTATAATCTCAGCAGAAGGCGACCAAATGTCTCCATCTGAAAATAGTTTTTCGTATGACAGCTCAGCACATTGCTTGAGTTATGAGGTCATTTGAGCGATTAGTATGGTCATACGACATTCGCAATCAGAAACTCTAAATGTATCTTAAAACGAGTGTTTAAAAATAGAACGAAATAAAAATCAGCAAATTGCCACAATCAAACATTAAAATGTGATTAGACCGAGAAATGGGTGCTATAAAACGACTTCACTTATCGGGCAGGTGATTTTTACAATTAAATCGGCAATAAATCATTTTGGCAAATAAATTGTGTGGTTGGACTTCTGAGGGATTGAGATTTATCAAGAACTATTCGATGATCGCGCCTATCTATCAATTGTAAAAATTAACTTAATTGCTGGAAAGTTGGAGCGCGTATCTGTCTTGGGAGTGGAGTATGTAGGGTAGAGTGCGGGTTTGGTTGTTTACTAAAATTTTATTTGGAATCTGTCTCGAAAATAATTACATCCTCGCATCCAATCCCCGAAAGTAACATAAAGGGTGTTCGTTTTAGAGGTTGGTTTTTCGAATAGAGATAAAACTGACCTTTTGCGGTCAAATCTGGCAACTCTAATGTGGACTATGTTCAGTTTGGTTTGCCATTTCATCATGAACAGATGAAGTTTCGAAAATAATGGTCCAGTTCGCGAAGTTTGCCGCAATCTCCGTTCATTTTATGGTCGACATAATCGTCTATCAGAGCAATTAATTGGGTTAACCATGGATCGTTTTCGCACTACGTTTACTCGAACAGAGAGCAAAGTGTTGAAGGGGACCCGAATGAATCGATTCGCCACCGTGCACAGCAATTGGAGCTTTTCCCATCAACTTTATGGAAGATTTTACGCAAAGATCTCTTCTTACGACCCTACAAGGTCCATGCAATGCGTCGTGATTTTGGTGTATGGGCCGAAAATGAGATTCATATCGATGCTGATTTTCATCGCAAAATTTTAATCAGTGATGAGGCTCCTTTTGGGTTGAATGGCTCCGTCAGCAAGCAAATTGCCGCATTTGGAGTGAAGAGAATCCACGTGAGACCCTTGAAACGCCATTACATCCACAAAAACTGACTGTTTGGTGTGCTCTATGGGCTGGTGGAGTCATTGGGTCATACTTCTTCCGAAATGATGCTGGAGAGTCAGTTACCGTTAATGGAGACCGGTATAGAGCCATGATAACCGACTGGTTCGAACAAGACGGCGCTACATGCCACACAGCGCACGTCACAATCGATTTATTGAAGGAAATATTCGATGAGCGCATAATTTCGCGGAATGGACCTGTCAATTGGCCACCAAGATCGTGTGATTTGGCACCATTGGATTATTTTCTTTGGGGATATGTGAAGTCGCTTGCCCACGCCAACAAACCAAAAACGTTAGGGTACTTGGAAGCCAACATTCGTGGCGTTATTTCCGACATATAGCCCCTAATGCTTGAAAAAGTAGTTGAAAATTGGACCTCTAGACTTGTTTTTATTCGAACCAGCCGCGGCGGCCACATGTCCGATATCATATTCATATATAAATGGCATAAAATTATCCTTCCAATAAAGCCAAATTGATGGACATTAAATCATTTTCTTGTGTTTTATTTCAATTGGAAGTTGTATACCTCTAAAAAAACACCCTTTGTAAACAACCTCAATTCCTCCTATTAAAAGATACTCAATGACCGATTTAAGCTCGACTTTCAACTATGAACTGCGTCAGATAGCATTTTATTTTTTTTTTTTACAGGAAACTCACATTTTTCATTACATCTGCTACACCCGCTTAAACGTTGCCATTAAATGAAATTAAGATTGCTAAATTCGAATACGAACAGCAAAAAAAAAAAAAGAAGCAAATTGTAAATCACGTTTCCAACTCAATTACCCACTTGGCTAGAGAAAGGCTGAACTCTGAGCATTCTCTCCGGAAACATTTCTCCTCCTCCGATCAAGTGCAACTTGCACCCCAATATTATCCACGACCTACTATATGTACGTTGTTGTGTCGGTGGTGAAAATGCATTTTCTTGATGGAGGAAAATAAATTCTTATATGGCAAAGGAGGAAAAATCAATGCCACCATTGTTCGCAGGCACTTCACATAAAGTGCAACACGCTCCAGTGATTTTAACTTTGATTCCACTTTCCTATGGAGCAGCAGCAGCACTATAACAATCCAAGTTACAAGTACTGGCAACAATTTTTTGCTTACCCCTTTTTCGATGTTAAACAATTTTTTTTTTTTTTTATATCTAAGAATAGTAGATTTTCTCCTTGAGTTGTTGCAACGCGCTCAAAATAGTTAAAAAGAAAAAAAAAATACTTAAACTTAAACGATACTGGGACATGATGTTCCTCCCGCGCGCTATATGTTGATGATGACGAGAAGAAGTATGACGACGATAGTCATGATCATGGATATATATATATATGTATTTTGTGTTGGAATTCCACTTCGGAGACCCGAACATCAACCCAATGCATCCTCTTATTCGCGGTGCAGCGAAACAATTTTGAAAATCCATTCGCTCATAATAATTTTCAACTCGAATGCTCGCACTCTTGAGAGTTGCATTGAGGAGCGCCGCCGCGCCATAGTCGCTGCCGCCGCAGCCACTATCCCATTCAGCTCTAAATGAACAAAGCATCAGAATAAAAATAAAAATAAAAATAAAATTAAAATCCTTAATCCCACTAGAGTATCTTTAGCTGCAATAATAGAACGAATACGCGAACGATGGAGGAGGGTGGGAGGAAAATCCCTTTGGATTTTCTTTTCTCTCGCTTTAGTCTTTGTCTTTTGTTTTTGTTTTTGTTTTTTCGTTTTTGTTTTTTTCGTTTTGTATTAAACATCGATTTAATAAACTCGTCTACACAAGTCGTTGTGGCCGGCGCGTTGTTCTTCTTCTTATTATAGTTGGGTTTTCATTCTTTTGCTAAGAAAAACAGGAAAAAAAAAAACAAAAAAAACCGACCATCAACAACAACAACAACAACTAGAACAACAGCACAGAATTATTGTAAACGGGAAAAACAGAGGAAAAAACCGGGAAACATTTTCTGTCTGTTTTAACATTTTGTGCTCCCCATGCACTGGTGGAACATGATGGAAACGCGTTGCCACCATCGTCACGGCTTCTGCCGCAAATAAACTATACACACTATGGTGTATCTAAGGCTTGTAAAAATGAATACCATATAGCGCCCCTCTTGTGATAAGGCGGTGGTGTAGTCGTCGTCATCGTCAGAGTCAGAGAGCATGAGGCACAGACTTAGCAGGAGGAGCTGTATGGGCATCACTATAATGCCAAACCAACGACAACGAGTAGTGGCTTCAAGGAGCGAAATTATCTCCAAAGAAAATCCAGTAGATCGTAAATTATTAGTTGTTGTTGTACGTTAATTTTAAAATAGAATGGGCTTCGATTTTTTTTTGTTTTCTTTCTTTGAATGTGTGTGGTTTTCTGCTAGGATTAAAACACTGAAAAACAAAAGATATAGGAGCTACTCTCAAGAGATTTTGTTGTTTTAATTTGTTTTTTTTTTGTGTCTGTCTGAGCAGCACTTGAGGAATTTGTGTTAACTTTCTGCATAGATGGATGGCTTCTATAAGTTCTGAATGCAATTTTCAATTATTACGCGCGTCATGAAGTGGTTAACTATTGGGGTCTTGATTTACTTTTGACAGTTCGATGGGCAGGGCAAAAACTGCATTTGAAATGAGTAAATTCCTATCAGAGAAATAGTAGCTGCTCTTGCAACATTCCGTCTATCATAGTTACGTGCGTTACAGTCTGTTTCCCACAAATATTGCTTTTCTCAGCAACATGTTGATGGAAAAATAATAAACTGATTTTCAACTTTGTAAAATAACTTAGATCTCTTCCCGCGTTCAACTGAAAACATTCAACTAATCTGACAATAAAAACAGCACAGAAACGAATGTGTATGATGACATCAAACAAAAGTACTTAACACAAATCCCAACCGGATTTAAGTGACTTAAAAATTTATCTGGCAGCACACAATTTGTTGAGACACACAAACATAACCCATTACAAAGAATTAAATTCCCACAAAACTTAAATCTGGTACACATTAATTCTCAACACATCATCTCGAGCATACATAAACCACAACACATTGCAAGAATATCAAAATAAAAAAAACCAACTCCCATCAAAATATATATCAAATCCCAGCTCAAACTTCATGGAATTCTCTCCACCCCAAACAGCACTCTGGAAATTACTCAAATTCGATTGTTTCCATACGAAAATAATTATTATTCCATTTGCCGCAACATAAATCAGTGTGTGCACAAAAAAAAAAAATAAAATAAAAACTACTTCAACCAAAATAACAAATATCCTCATCGAAGTCACACAATACGCACGGCATAAAGTGTAGATACATTCAAGCGGCCAATGCATCAATGCAACACGCATGCCACCCAGGACATGCAGAGACGAAAAACAAAAAAAACAAAAAATAAACCCCAATCGCAGAGTCAGCCATATAACAAAGTATGTGCCTACATTTTCAATTCACTTTAAGCCTCCTAAATCTTTTTTCCACAGCCAATCCAAATGCAATTTATAAATGGGTTCAACAAAAATAAAAAACAACGAATAACCAATATTATATGCAGAGCAGGGAGCCAGCATATACATATACTATAGATTTTCATTCGCCATTGAATGGCGGATGGATAAATAAAATTCACAAAATGCATGATGCACGAAAAATTGGAGCACGAAGAACAACAACAGAAATCGAATTCGCTATACCACCTCTATAACATAAATAAATCAATTCGCACTCAATTACAATTCTTTGGTGCTTTTTATTAATTTTTCTCGAATTTTTGTTGAATTTTTTGTTTTTTTTTTTTTGTTTAGTTGGCTTTTCAATTGTGTGTGTTGTTTTTTTTTTTTACAGGGATTGTTGGGTGACTTTGCGACCTTCCTAAGAGTTTTTTTTTTTTTTTTTTTATTCTACGGCAATTTGATTTCACTTTCGGTTCATAAATTTCCTTTGAATCCTGCTGCTGGTGCTGTCTGAAATCTGAATGAATCTACCTATACTCGTACCATCTACTCGACAAACAAATTGAATTTTCAAATTTGATCGTAATTTATTTATTAGATCTGACTAGGAGTATGCATGCATAAGCGGGGAGAACGAAATATACAAAACAATAAAGAAATAAATGCTGCTGGAATGCTGCTTGTAGAGGTACCATTGCCGACGGTATGCAAATTCCAGAAATGAATCCATTGATTGGAAGACCAGCAACAACAACCGAACAACAACAACAACAACAAAGAAGGCAAGACTCCATCGCCAGGCGAGAGACTCTCTTTCAAAAGTTATCCTCGTTTGGGATCACTTCATGTGCATATCCAATTTCTTTGATTTGTGCACCTTTCATGTCCTGCAGTCGTTTCAATCAAGTCCTGGCTCATTCGGTTATTATCCGCATCTTTCGAGGAGATAGATATACACACGCAGATCCTCCATATCGATTCGAATGGTTAGTCAGGTTTCTCGAGTCTAAAGTCTTATATCTGTGCTGTTTTTTTTTTTTTTTGTTTTTTTTCTGTCGTTGTCGGTCATCGTCATTGCGGCATTGCAGCAGCGTACAGTCATCTTCGTCGTGGGGAACCTTCCCAGACGCACACACAGCACTTTGATTGGATTTCTTGTGCATTTCTGAAGTCACAATGTATCTATACAGAGTAGAATACCTTCCTATACTATTTTCATGGTTAAATCATTGAATTAACAAAATAAATAAAGTCTCAAAGGAAGAGACGTGATAATAAAATTCCTTTGCACATGTTTATAATATTACCCTTTGCATTCTTGGGTGTAAAACATTTTATGCAGTTCCCCAAATGGCCTATAAACAAAAGTAATATACACAGGTATCTGCGCCAGCCCACGCTCGATTGTGACTGAAGAAATCTCAATTAAGTGCAAATTATTCGTTTCGTGTGTTTTTATTGGATGGATGGATGGATTTGTGTTTAAAGGGAACTATGTCCAAGATAAATCTAATCATTACCCACACCACACGCTATATCTATCTTTCGAGATTCCAATCTTCAAATGAACGAACTACGACCTTTGGTAGTATCTTTAAACAAGTATCTCTGAAAACAGCGTATCTGTAATCATTCACCCCGAACTACACACACAGCACTTGCTATCGAAT
This sequence comes from Ferdinandea cuprea, assembly GCA_963576555.1. Classification (NCBI taxonomy): domain Eukaryota; kingdom Metazoa; phylum Arthropoda; class Insecta; order Diptera; family Syrphidae; genus Ferdinandea; species Ferdinandea cuprea. Next base: position 12,291,479 of record OY754959.1, read on the forward strand.
GAAAAGAACAGCAAAATGATGGATCACCAATCAAGGAACCCTTCAAGAGTCTTCTCATTGCGGGATTGCGTTCCTCTCGTTAAGCATAGTCTTGTTCGAGCAGCAATTTTCCATTGATTTTCGATAATGCACTCAGTGCTTGCCGCTTGCCATTGATTGTTGCTTAAGATTTCGAAAAGTAGACAAGCCAAGAGACAAAAAGGAGTAGTCTATTTGACCTCTTTTTTTTTTTGGGTTAAGGATTGCACGTTTTGGTGTTGCTTAGAAAATTTTCATTTGCGAAATATCCTCTTCATTCAACACCTGCCTTTGTGTACTAGAGATACAAAAAATGAACACAAGGCTAGAGAGAAAAAATAAAAATAAAACAGAGAACATGCACACAACACCTAATGGCTGGCATCCGACACAAAAAGATACACGTACTGTCACACCATATACGGTAATCTTTTGTCGCCTACGGTGACATTTACGTAAAAAGAAACAACGACGTACTTTAGAGTAGGCACATACCCCCGACCAGGGGGTCCGAAAACAACGAATGTATGACGATGATGATGATGATGATGATGGTAGACACCACACACACACACACACTAACAGCAACAACACGAAACCCAACATCCCGACCATTAATCTTGTGCAGTGTTAAATCCACCAAATGACAAACACATGCTCCAAAGATACAAAAACAAAACAAAAAAAAAAAAAACATTTTTCAATACATTTTGCCCACCAGAGATACAATCTATCTGTACATGTAATCAAGGTGAGATACATTTCAATATGCCTCATAAATTTTAGCGTGCGCATTGGATTCAGATTTACCAGACAACAGCGACTAGGAAGGTATCCGTCGACGCACGATGCCCTCCTCATTGGGGAGTCTGTCTCTGTAGGTGAAACAACAAATTTAGTGAAGATCACAACCGTCGCGTCGGCCACACCGATACACATTATTTGCTGCCCGACACTTAACACCGATAAATTCACGACAATTTGACAATTATGAGTGTTATTAGTGAAATAGACAATAAATTGTACTGCGCTCTGATTGCTGGTAGAGCAATTTTATCCTCTAGCAACATGTTGCCAAGTTACAGCTTGTGCATGCACTACGAGTATGGTTTTTATGTGTATTATGTTAAATTGAGATACAATGCGCCGACAAGAAAAGGTTTTTGGTTTTCCGTTTTCCATTTTTTTCCATGCAACATAGAAACTTGGGCGCGTTAAGGGACTTTAGATTTATATATATAGATTTCCTTTCATGAAGTGTTTAATATTCAGGAAATCTTCTCAAAAAAAAACAAAAAAATATTGAATTACAAAAATATGGGTTTTGGTTAGAGAAACCGTTTAACATGTGGGCATTTGAGATTTGTTGCATGTGTAAATGGTTAGATGCAGGAGATGAGCTCTGAAGATTAGTTTGTTCAGCTATTAGGTTATCGTAGCATGGTAATCGATTTCACGGTGGGTTGACCCAAGCTGTGTATAAAAGGAGAACACTCATTTGAAAGATGATATGGCGGTCATCCGTCAATTGGGAACACAATTCGACACCCACGGTTGTGTGGTCTAATGGGTAACTAACATGCAGCGGGTATGTTGAGGCGATTTATGTGAAATTTAAAATTTGTAATTCAGTTGTAAGTGTCAGTAAATAAATTTATCGTGTTAGTCATTGGAAAGTTAAATGGAGAAGCACCATAGCTATATGTGATTGGCAGGGCTTGCTAGTTTTCTTAGCAACAATTTTAATACTCTAGAATTGAAATTGAAAAAATTCAACAACAGTTACTGTAGACTTATGTCAGACTTTCGCAAAAGTTTGTGCCCAAAAAAAAAAATGTTTTTGTATTGCAGAGGAAAATTTGAATCACGATCGGTTGTCCAATCCATCAGAGCCCCACAAAATGGGCACCTCAAACACTTAGCAACAAACTCGTTTGCCTGGCAACATTTACAGTCTTTTAAATTGTAGCTAGCCAAGGAAGCCTTCTTGTAGGCTTTATTGGCGACATCGAATATCATTCCAACAAATGCACATATCTAGAATCGAAAGTCTTTCGATTGCGGCAATGCAAGTGTTTATTCGTGGATAATGGCGGAGTAGCAGCATTGTAATTTGACAGAATTAAATTTAACTTACTCTTCAGTTCTACGCCGGAAGATGAAGAAGAACGTAAGCCAAAAAACTAATATGGGCAGCTAACTGTACTGTCAGCAACGAATAGATAAGATTTAATAATAAGGAGAAAGATGCCATGGGGAACACCAGGAATTAATTGATGAGTTGCAGTCTTGAAAGATCTTCTTCTCCGGGAGCTGCTGTTACAGCAACACTTTAACTCCTTCTGGAGCATAGATCGACGACCAGATCCTTTCATTTCTCTCTCTCTCTCTGTTTGTAGCTCGATACCTTAGCTGTGTCCACGATCGCAGATTTTCCGATTGAGCTTCCGACAAAACAATTGACTCTCATGTTGTTTTTGGCCTAACAAGCTTATCAAACGGGTTCCATTGAATACCAAGTCTCTCGTTTGTACGACTCTTTAATTGTAGCAACAATTTTTTCAGGGATAGCAAGAGATCTCCAAATGCAATCACGACTAACGCGATCGAAGGCCTTTTCAAAGTCAACGAACATAATAAAGATGATTGATACTCCGACGTTTGTTCAACGACGTTTCGCAAGGTGTTCGACCGCTGCGAAATCCCGCTTGGTGCCTCCTGAGCGCCGACTTAATCCTGGACTTTATACTTTCGAGAATGAAAGTTGCCATCAGCTTAGGGAAAACGGGCAAAACGGTGATATCACGCCAATTATTGGAATTCTTAAGATCCTATTTCTTCGGTATCTTGACAATAACTCCATTCTCCCAAAAAACCTGTACAAGTGGAAACAAAATGCAGGTCGCTGCGTTTGGATCCGCTTTCAGGAACTAGGCACATATGCCATCTAGTGCAGCTGCCTTGTTATTCTTGAGAAGCATTATCGCGGTTTTTATTTCTGCACTTGGTGGAGTTTTTATGTCAATTCCCCTGGAAGACCTACGTTTGATGATTTGCACTTGTACATTGATCATCATTGAGCAGTGCACAAAAATGGTCCTTCGCAGTTAGTATTCAAGTGACACTAAGAGGTTGCGCGTTTGTATCTAGCACAGGGTGGTTGGTGCTACTTTTTTAACCTATAGGTAATGTCCTTAGAGATTTTGTACAGCTTCTTCACGTTCCCTCTTCTTGCAGCTTTTTCTTTCTTCTTTGAAAGATCATCGATGTCAAAACCTCGCATTTTCAACAAAAGTCTCTGCCAAACTCTATTAACTACCTTATCAAACTCACTGTTCTTCCTTTCGCCACCATGATGAATAGATTGGCTCCACTTTTTGGTTAGATCTATATTCACTAGTGGACTAAGGAAGTTTTTGAGATTAAATACATTTCATGACCTTCAAAGGACGTATTTATTAAAAGGGACGTAAGTTGACAGGAAGAGTGAGAGAACAGGGTGTTCAAATGCAGTTTACACTCTTTTATGAAATAGCTTTGAAGAACAGGAGACATTCTAATGCAGGGAACAGCACGGTAAATTGAAAAATTAAAAGCAAACACACAAGGATCTAATCTATATCAAAAGTCTCTGTGCAGTTACTTGAATAAGCCACTGATTATGATAGTAATCCTAGAATATAGCGTGCTGTCAATCAATGCTGTTGATCGAATTAGAAGTTTCAAAATCCGAGGAAGCCTTCACGTCAAAGAACCCATCTTGAAAAAATTAGAGCACGACCGACTCACTCAGTTGGTATTGTCATGTTCAAAGGAGGGATCCTACGAACCCTGTAAAAAAGGCAATGGCAATCAACGTTCCTTTACAATAGTTTAAGAGAGGCAGGCCTAAAAACTCCTGCAGAAACATCAGCATTTGATTGGCCTCAATGTTGAAGTGATCCAAAATCGGGATGCCTGCAGATATTTTTTTGATGTCGAACCGTCGAGTGAAGTGTGAGGGTTATGATCCTTGTAATCCTGATCATAATCTCGTCGTTAAATGGAGAGAAGAATAGCGTGCTGTCAATGAAGCTAACAGCTGAAATGTCATTGTACTAAATAAGTGACGGAATACATGATGAGGACAAATGAGGAGCAAAAGTTGTTAGTACCCGTAGTACCTTTACAACTCGAATCACAAAGCGCATACAGTTTTGGTCTCATAAACATTTCGTATCATGAATAGGTTTCTAGCAACAAAGTCTTTGACTATTGCATGAATGCTTCTTCTTAGCACTCTAGAAACATGCCCTCAACGATCCCTTATTCCTGCAGAAAATGTTGCCAACCGACCTCGTACAATGCCCTCCTCAGAACCGCACACCCAATAAGGCGCATGTGCCTTGTCCCACCTTTAATACGTGAGAACTTAAATTAAATGAACACTTAAAATTATATACAAAATTTATACTGCTTCTACAACTAATTAAATGCTGCATACTAAACTGGAAAAAAAAACCCGAACATTCAAAACGAAAGCATGGCTGACATTCAGGATAAGTGCTCCATAGCCTCGAGCCATTTTGACGTCATAATTGCGCGCTACAAAATATGAGAGTTCCTCAAAATGTTAAACAAAAAATTAAAAAAAAAAAAACAACAAAACTGCTTATCACGAATATATGCGTGAATGAAAATGCAATTTTGTAAAATTCATAAGTCACGAAAGTGTCAGAAGAATACATTTCAGTGACTAAATAAAAACATATTCATAGATACACGATACGGATACACGCAGATCCGTTGAATAAAAAAACACCAACAACCATGGCTGGAATATTATTCTTTGTGTTGTGTGTTTTTTTTAATTTTAATTTTTTTTTGTTTTTTATGTTAGTCTGAAGAACCATAATGAGTTGTTAGCCTTAAGCTATGTGCATACCACATTTACTCAGAGCACAACACGAACTTGTGGTTGTTTCTTTCATATACATATCCATATATATATATTTGTGTTTTAAAAATAAAAATTAAAACAACAACAGCACTAATCGTCTTTAATACACCATCGATGCTCAATATGGCACCCATATTGTTATGCTGGCGGCTTGAATTTTTTTTTTGAAATGAAAAAAAAAGATGGAGTTCGTTTTTTTGTTTTTTTTTGATTCATCTATGAAAATTATTCAAAAACAAAAAAAAAAAATCTAAAAGACAGACAGCCGTAGACATGGGGAACACATCCAAATGACCCCTTTGGGATTAGAATATATTTTTCTCAAATTATTTCACACACTGTCGAAGAATTTGTTGTTGTTTTGTTTCTTCAAAGCGGCGACAACATATGAGATGAGATGAGATGAGTTATTTCTGGAAATTCCTTCGATGCATTTCTTTATTTCTCCCTATCTCTCTATTTGGAATACCTAATCAAGAAAAACCAAATATGTAGTTCGAAAGTATTAGATTACATTCTGCCAGAGGAACATGAAAAACAATCCTATACAATGTCTCTCATAATGATAAGATACGTTTTTAATCAGAAAAAAAATATATATATCCCCACACATTGTATAATTATAGGGCTGTCAAAAAAGGAGTCTAAAAACACTGATGCAGGCCAATAGCTAAACACAGTCACTCCTTGTTGAAGAAAAAGAAAAAAAAAAATGTATACATCTTCAAGTCCTTTTCGGAATGGCTTAACCCCGGTGTGTGTGTTATTAAACCGACAAAATGAAAGGAGGAAAAAATATATTTCGATGATGCACCTTCGAGGCAAAGCGGCGACCAGTCGATGTTTTGATTCGTAGAATGGGGATTTAGTTTTTTTTTTTTTTTTTGAAATTCACCTTTTGTTATGTATTTAGTTTTGGCCTTAAGTGGATCTCTGAACAGATGGACAGTGTTTCGTTTTGATTTGAAAAGGATTAATGATATTGATTTGGTTGATCGGTTTGAGGTTAGTCTGATTATAGGTTTGGATTCTACGTGCTTTTTGGAACTGCATATATTTAGCTTTAAAGACGTGTCGTCGAGAAGTATCTAATTATGTAATTTTCGTTGTCAGATTTATTATTGAAAATTGTCCATGGATATGTACCTGACGAATGACTACTTTTGAATTTGAATAACCATCTATAGAAGTAGCTAAAAATGGACGCACGCTTCGGGTCGAATATAAACGCTAAATGGAATATTTTCACTCAGTGATCACAATTGTATCTTTCAGTTGGAAATATTGGCAGCAAAATTGTTCAGACGGACAGTGAAACACAATGATTCGTTTATTACCCGCTCTACCACGCATTATTTTTCCTTCACATTATAGTTTACAGACAATTAAAACCAACGTGCGTCGGTATCTCCCTTTCTCTAATCCTATATTTCCCTAATTTCCCCACTGTTTCACTTCATTATAAGGGTATTTATTCAAAGCCCCTTCTGTGTGCGTACATCAGAAATGCCGCAAAGAGCTTAAGGATCTTGGCATTCAACATAAAATAAGACTCTTCTGGGTCCCTGCAGGGCCTACACTGATCAACTAACATTTAATGAGCCCTGTAAAAGCTTACAAGTCTGTCAAACTGTGAACTTAAAAGACGGGTAGCGCAGAAAATAATAAAAATCGCACGAAAATAGAAGACGATAAGTTCATCCATGTGGCCAAGAAGATATGGCCAGGGTATGACATAGCCTTCAAACGGAATAAATGGTAATAAAGATAAACTCTTTCCCACTTTCTGTTCACTGCTAAAGGTATCAGTCGACTAAGAAAAATAGCTTCAGTCTTTTTTTAATGAGCTTACGAGTTGAGAGTTTCGGGCTTGACCTATCCTTCATTTAAGTGGAATTGAGGAATTTAATAAGGCGACTAAAATTTAAGCCTGAAGACGTCTGAACGGCTTGCTACATGTGGCTAAAGCCGGACAATGGCGGAGCAGATAAAAAAAACACTCAGCTAGATACGACTGAGTGAGTGAGTGTTGGAGGGAATGCCAAGGGTTGCGTACGTTCCTATTAGCCATCTATAAGACTATAAGTAATAATGATGGGCACAAATCTATTATTTTTAGCTTAATTTAATTCTTGTCAAAACTTCCTAGAAATGACGCAGTCTATCAGATTCGTTCATTTGCAATCGGTCACTGCCGCAAATTTCCTCCAGGTAGATTTCCTCCTTCAAGGATTCGCGGAGAGTGGTTTCACTTCTGGAGAGGTTAGTCCATAAGGAGTCTTCCATTCTCCTGAATTTCTGCGAGCTAGGGTTATGTCGTGGTCAATAATGATCGTTATATTATTTTCTGGATGAGTAATTAACATGCCACTTCAATTGCCGGAACTTCTGTCTGGAAGGCATTGGATGTATGGGGGAGGTGAAAGGGTAAGAAACTGTCGAAGAGACGCCCGCTCCTTCTTAATAGTCCATTTTAGAACCAAATTTGAAGATTTAGATGATGAGCCTTGCTGCGTGCGTATCAAAAAATTCGTGAAATTTCAACAAAATTTGTACCAGCAACAGCTCGCTCATATTTCCCATCCAGCAACATGTTTCGCATCATTTATAATATCTCTCACTTCTATTTTAAACTTAGTGTCATATACGTTTGTGACATAATTACTATCCAATTTCTAATGCAACATTTATGTAAATTTTATAAAAGTAAAGAACCCCCTTGGTTCCGGACGGCACTTTTAAGCTATCTTGTGTCTTGTACAATGCCTGAGACATGCGCACGTCTCAAATGTAGGTTCTTGAATGCAGGACAGTGGTTCCTTCCACTTCACTGCAATGAATTTATTCAATTTTCATATAAAAAACTAACCAGCACCACTTTAGTTCATCCTTAAAACATATTTTGATTAAAAAAAACTTTGACAATCGTCGCTGCAACTACTTCTTCCTTGCTTCCTTTAAAAAAGCAAAAAAAAAAAAGAAATAACTACCTCCAAAAGCCACTTGACACATCCGAGTATCAAACACTTCATAAATAATCGTCTTAACCTGACTGCGCGCGCACAACGCGATGCTTGCCGATGATAAGATACGTTCTTCACACTAAAAATCCCATTCGCACCTCGGTGGTATTTTTCCTAAGCGACAAACAAAAAACGAATCACCAATTTTCGATTCTCCTTTCGGAATCTTTTCAGCAATTAGATTATCCTTTTGGGCAATCACCTCAAAGTCATTTCATATAAAACGCACACTCTGTCTTTGGGTACTTGTGTAGCTACGGCCCTCTCAAGTTCTTACAAATTCCGTGTGCATTTTACATCGAGTCTTCTGTCTGAGTCTTTTCAAAATTCACATCATGTTGTTGGAAATCCAAAACAGCAAAACAGAAAAAAAAAAATACATCCAACCAACAATGCCCACAAAAACAAAAAAAAACAAAAAAACTGTCAACAATATAGCCTTATTCTACCATAGGTACACTGGTAGAGTTCATCATCATCATCATCCCGGAGATTTGAAAATAAAGAGAGAGAGAGAGAGAGAAGGCAGAAACGTTATTCGTACCTTTCTTTGCTGGTCGAAGTTGCTGGATGGAGATTGTTCGAATCGGTTCTGGGTTCTGTCTTTTGTTTTTGGCCCCAAGTCGCACTTAGTGATCCGATTTTAATATTCTAGATAGTAGTTTGTGTGTGATGAATAAATATACCATTCGTTTTACGTTTATTGTTTTGTTAATTGATTATATATAAAAATGTGTATTTCCAACAATTGCTACGCGTGCAGGGGGGAATCTCCGATTTAATTGAAATTTTAAGTGTGTTGCCATGCATTGCACTGCAGATCGGTTTAAGTTTGGGTTTTTTTTCCCCCTTTAACGATGGCTCATCCTTTTGCGGCGCACGGTGCCAATTGGAAATTATTTTGCATTCTAGTAGGTGATCGGTGCGCGAAAATCATGATGATTATTTTTGTGAATACATAACAAACAAATAATAAAATAACCGGCAGAAGAAAGACGCACTTAAGGTCGTTTGAGGCGATATGAGGCTAGCCATGTGCGAACGACAGCCTTGAAGAAGGGTTGGGTATATGGGATTCGTTGCAATTGTGGAATGTGTCTTGTAAAACGCGAATGTGCATGTGTCAATTTCAATGGAGGGTACGACGACGTGATAGAATACTCTGCTGGGCAGTCACATCAACGACGCGCATATCAACGTCAGTGGCGGAATAGATAGAGAGGAGAGGTTTCGCTAGAGATACCAAATAGTCAGTCTCAGCTAAGCTAGACTTTGAATCTAGAGATATGAGGGTCTGGATCACCCGGTTGAGATACGTGCTTAGAGAGAATGATCCAGTTTGTTTTGTTTTCTTTTTTTATAAATTGCGGTTCGTCACTGTCTGCAGAAGCGATTAGCAGAGGTAGAGGTAGACGAGAATGAACTGTGCATAATATTTTGGAAAAGTTAAGTCTTATATTTGTACGTGCGAAGTTTGTAGCTAAGAATAGGCCTGACGAGTAAAGACAGTGACTTAGGCTTTACGATCAAACAGTAATAATAATTGACTGCAAAGCCTTCGCCTTTTATTTGAGACTAGGGGGTTACCTCTGGGTGTGCCTAGCAACACATCATACCAACTTAATTGCCCTTAAAGATGAATTCTTCGAACTGGGAAACGTTTGCGGTCGAATCGGCTAAATCTTATAGGCTAATCAGTACGGATGCAGTGTTGAACTGTCACCCTGCAGAAAATCGGATTTAAATGTTGCTAAGCATGGTCCTTTCATGAACTTGAATGAACATGAAACCCAGCTTCTCCAACTACTGCAGGTGCGATATATTTCTCGTTTATACTCATGGATGTTTGCAAGACGTTGGCAAGTTCACTTAACCATGAACTCAAAATGTTTGTTTTGAAGCCGCTCATTGTTGATGGTCAGGACACTACCATGTAAATGTTGATAACGACTAGGATAATGTTGCCAATGCAGTTACAACATAAGGACAGCGAGAATGTTCCTCTCTTAGGAGTCAACTCTAAATGAATACAAAAACCGTAAATGTTGCTGAAAAGTAACTAGGAAATGTTGCTAGCACTTCCACTACAACTGAGTTAAGTTTTAAGTAAATTTGTATTGCCTCGTTTAATTTGACCCCTCAAACGATCCCACCTAACTCAAAATGAGAAACAAATAGTATTTTTGGTTTCTTGCCCTTCCTGACATCTCATCGTTACAATGGCGCGTTTCGGATTACACCAAAACCCCCGGAGACTCATTCTGACAAAAGCGAAAAAAAAAAAAAAAACCAAAATTTTCCAAACCGCAATCGAAATCAAATCCAAACCAAATATTATTACGCCGCAGACAGTTGGCAAATTCGTTCCAACGAATTCAATGACCCATGCACAGCAACCAAATTGTGGTGGTGGTGCTGCTGCTGGTGGTGGTAGGTAGGTAGGTCGGTAGGTTTTGTATTAAACTGATTTGCATCCCGTGTAGATGCTGACACCTTATACGAAATAAAGAATTGCGGTTACACCAGAGTATCTATAGCTACTATCTACTCTGATTGATTGAAAGTAAAAAAAAAAACACAAAAAAAACACGAACCCACAAAATGCAAATAAAATTCGTTTTACAAATGTCCGTAGATACATATCAAACCATGAAGTAGTAGGTACTGCATGGACTACACTTTTCAAGTATCTAAAGCATCTTTACGAACTAAAAAAAAAACAAAAAACACACGAAATACGAAACTACAGTTCGGTATAAATGTACTTTATCTAGATAAGTTAATCTAAGAAATTAACTTACGAATAAGATTCTTTTAAGTACAACTGGTGCTTGTGCTCACCCTAAAACTCTCTTGGGACGTCGTCGTCGAGAAACTGCACTTAACTCTTTCGGTTTTATCTCGCATTTCTTTAACATTTGCACATTCAAAGAGGAGGAGGAGGAACATTGGTGGACGATTGGCAAAAGGCAAAAGAACCAAAACAAAAATACTCCACAAGATACAAATCTCTTCGCATTACCATTAAATGAATTAAGTTGACCGCTTTCGAAATGGGTGATTGTACAATTTTTATATCTTGTTTACTTTTCCCAATCCTCCCCCCGCAGACCCCTCTTCTCCGTGACTTTGAGATCCTTTACAGTCTATCGCCCATACGAAAGTGTGTGTCTTATCTTGGAAAAAATATCTAAAACTCATTTGATTTGGTCAATTTGATAAAACTCTCTCAATTCGTTGTTGTTGTGGAGATGCCGTTGTTTGGTCTTGTCCATTGCCGCTCACCACATTCTAAGATAAGCAAGCGCACACTGAACGCGAAACGAAGGTACGATTTGACCGGGCTTTATCTTGAAAATTTAATGGTTTACCGTAGCGCATGGGAATAAATCGCTGTGCAGATACTTAGATTGACAATAATTGTGCAACGAAAAAAAAAAAAAAAAACTACATACATACATATCTGTTTCTGTTTCTATTTGTGGTAACAGAAAGATCTATTGAAAGTTCGTAATTGCAAAATAGCAATCATTAATCTTTGTTTTGGAACACAAATTTGCCAATATGCATCTATCGGCATGAATAGGAGCACTCTATCAAATTACTTCGATTTTGATCATGCTGCGCCAAATCACAGATAAAAATGTGCCGCAATAAACAGCCTGCACCATGACAACAAAGAGTCTAATCCGCCGCCGATGCCGATGATGCATGTAACCGACTTCATTATGTTCTATCCTCAGCTCTCTGATGTTGCAGGCAAAACTGCGCCGAAAGTCAACTTTTTCATACATACATACATATATGTACATATATGTATATATCGCCAGTCAACTTAACAAAAAAGTTCTAAAAGTCAAGTCTCAAGACTTGCGGCGAAATCGCTTTGATTTTTTGTATTTCACTTGCGAAGTATTATTTTTCGTATCTTTTTATTTTCGCGCAACAGTTTTTCTCTGCCCTTTTTAAACGATGGACGGGTGAATGGGAGGTGAAACAAAAAAAAAACAAAAAAAAAAAAAACAGCAAACACAACGAAATATTCTGTAACAGTTGGTACGGTTCATGGTTTTCAAATAGCTAGCTCTCTAGAGTTCCTCCGACCTGTAAAGTGACTTCATGCACATACATACAACACACACACAAAAAAACAAAAGGATAATCAGCAACAATTTAGTATTATTACACTAAACTATGCGCGACGGACAAAGAGTGGACTTTGGAGAGGACTTAAGGCACTGCTGTGTGATCTTGAAAAACGTACTTGTTCGCCTGATCTCCTCTCGATCGCGATCTTTTCGGTCGTCTTTGTGTCAAAAGATACAAATTTCCATATCATGATCAAGACAGACTAGAGACGCGGGCGAATGTATCTGAAAGTGATTTGCAAAATAGGCGCTGAATAGATTGGGCACACAACATTGAAATTATCCAATAGCTTGGCTTGAAGGGGGAGAAAGGCAGTCAGTCAGTCAGTATGATACAAGCGGTGTTTGGCGGCATAGAACAAAAAATAAAAAGACACATAGATATTCAGGTGAAGTGGTCGTCGATGAATGTATATCTACCCATGGACGGATGGGGATATCTAAATGAAACACTACATCTATTGTAGAATTAAAGTGTCTTAAGTATAACAAAGAAAAAATAGCCGCAGGCCAAGAGGTGAGTCTTTCCACTCAACATATTTGTCCGATCTTAAAAGCAATGAAATCAGTTTGGCATAGCTTTGAGATGACCAAATTGCTATAAGGTGATTGCCTTGATCTTGCAGTACAAGCTCAAGATGAATGGAGAGTAAAGCCGAAATAGTGATCACGGTGATCTTGCAACGCCAGCAAATTTATCTATGTCCCCTCACAATACTGCACTAACTTTAAGGCATCTCAACTTTTCAAGCAACATTTTCAACTTTTCAAAACTAGCAACATGTTAGCAACATTTAACTTTTCAAAACTAGGAACATGTTAGCAACATTTAAAACTTTTCAAGCTGATCGCATAAGCAGGCTCCAACAGAAGACAGCCATTGTGTTTGCTTGTCAATGTCCTTAAAATCTATATTTATTCAAAGGCCACAAGTATATTTTTAAACATCCCTGACCATCGTTTGATGCTTAATTTTAAGCCGAATGTTAGGCTTATCAGCGTGTTTTGGCGGAGCATTTTTATGGTGTTTTTAAAAAAGCAATTCACCAATAAAAAATTAAAAATTAAATATCTAGACACATGTTGCTGTGTCTTTCTACTAAAAACGGAAAAATTTTGTATTTGTATGAAACATTTCGACACATGTTGATGGACCAAAACATCAAAGGTTTATATACAAATACATAGCTATCGCCTTTTTTAAACTGTCCCCGATCGCCAATTCAACACTCTTAATACGAGTTAAATAATGTTTATATACATGTTGCTAACAACTTTTCTAATGCAACTACACCCTACCTGATGGACCGAAACTTTAAGCTATTCCCGTTCACACAGTCAATTGTCACTTTCAGACACATGTCGCTATCACCATCTAATCATTGCTTTGTCATATTCCAACTACTTAAAAACAAATATTTTAAATCCTGTTCAATTTATAAAAATGTTGCTATCCAAAAGCACGAGTAAGACAATTATTTTAAGAAATAATTTTGCAATTCGTAAACACATAGATACTATTCAAGTAACTGAATAACGCATTGTGCTCAACACTCATTCCTGCCGTGTTCTATCACATTCTAACATCACACGCCGGCTGCCACTCCTTCTAGGTTATGAACCAATCGATAGTGTCTATCTGCATCGCATCTAACCTGCATGAGTATATCTATGCAAGCAATTTCAGCATTTTACGAAATCCCTCAACCACACGTAGTAGTTTTACTCGTAGAAGACGCAAACCAAACCAAAAATGAAAAAAAAAAAAAACACCTTCCCAAGCCCGAGGAGATTATACACCATCGGTGCTCTGTTCATATGACGATGATGATGAAAGAGGAATAAAGTTCCGCGCAACCATCTTGCAACACACACTACGGTTCATTCTCGGGAGTGCGTTTTCGCAGCACCCATAGTATGCCCACTAGTGGTGCTTGCTTGCTAATCCCACATCTGCTGCAAAATATACAGAAAATGGTAGAGCTGCTGCTGCTGCAACGAATGGATGTGCAGTGGATGGATATACTTCGGAATGGATCCATAGATGGATGGATGAGAAGGAATGGCAGAAGCTGCAGACTGAGTAAATGAGTGCTGGCAGGGCGTACGGCAAGCTCCTCCAAAGCGAAGCAAGTAAAAGACGAAGAAGAAGCGGCGCGTATTCTCGCATGCGGAATGCATGTATGAACCAACGTATCTGTTGTTGTACAACACGCGAAACGCAGGAAATTGCAATTCCGCAAAAGTTTCACCAATGTAGATGCGAGATGTTATACAGTAAATGGATGGCGATGGATTGATGATGATTTCTATACACATATAGATACATGTGGCAAATGTAGAAGCGAGAAATCATTTTGTCCAGCTCACTCTGACTAGATGTGGGAGGGGGGTTTCTTCTTCCTTTTCTGTGTATTGGAGAGGAGGAAACATGTCTTTTTAGTTCTGCGTGCGCGCCATCTCTTCGCTTTTGGTGCCCCATCATCATCATCACCATCATCAACATCCACATCATCCGCCTGCAGCAGTAGGAACATCGGTGTGTTTTCGGTGGATACGCGGACGACGACGACGACAACGTCAACATCATCATCACCCAGTGCTGACTTTTATGGGCGACCTATGTCTGTATTTATGTCGAGATTCGATTGCATAGCGAAGAGATGATATCGCTCGCGCATAAAATGATGGATACACCAACTTACTACACAAGCTTACTTGGGTTGATAGTAGTTTCATATACTACAGTCGTTCGAAATCTTGGGTATCTAAGAAGGGAGCTGATGGTGGTTGAGCTTGTCTATAAAAATGTCTATCGAAGGGATTTTGCGAAAAATATATTTCCAGGGATTTTACAGTATTCATTATTCATTTATGTAAATTGAAGTCTAAATTTTTATGGACCCAATAAGTTTTGAATCAGATAACTTTTGAAACCAAAAAGTTGGCAAAAGTCATTAGAAAGATGCAAGATGCATCTGCCCCAAATGCCTTGGGATCATCGTTAGACCTTTAAAGCCATAAACAATGAAGTAAGTCCAAATGACAGCAGAGAAGGCTAAAAAGATCAAGATCACCATAGTTCCATCTACCTGTGCCCCAAATAATCTAGCAACATGTTGTAAATGTGTTTTTTACTTCATATTAAAAGTTACCTTTCAGCAACAAGTTGCGAGGTATCAAACCTGAAATGACCATAACACAATAAGGCTCGTATGGATCTAGCAACTTGTTGCAAATATGATTTCCTAATTTTAAAATATATTTTAAAGTATTCCTATCACTAAGATGTCCTCAAAAGAAACCTTCAGCAACAAGTTGCAAGCACTAACTAAATTCCATAGCAACATATTTCAACTACCTATCTACCCCCCATATACTTTATCTTATTTTCTTTTCATTAAAACTATAAAAAAAAAGTTCTATAAACAAATAAAATTCGATTCCACTTACCAGGACTACCTAGGAAGACTGAGGAATATAACCGCCGGGAGGCATCAGCATTTCTAGCGTCTGCAGGCGATGACCATTCTCTTCGACTCCATCGACCTAAAACAAAAAACAAAAACAAAATCAAAAAATTATTAATTACCATAGCGCATCGGTTCTTAACTAATTTTTTTTTATTTTTTTATTTTTTTCCGAAGAACATCAGGAGAGTTGAGTGGCAAATGAGAGAAACATGATTAATTATAGAGGTACATACTAGATAGAATGTGTTGCGCCACCAAAACTATACCAGTAGGCATTTTCGTCTGATGCCTACCAATCAAGTTTCAAATGAATTCCACATTCATAAAGAAAATACAATTTTTTTTATGAATTCATGAAAATAAATCACAAAATCTCGAACTGTTTCGAGTATCTAAATATTTGATCTCGACAACAAGTTCAGGAAAAACGAATCAAGTTTTTGAGATTTTTTTTTTGTTTTTTTTTTTTGACATATCGTAACAAATTCACTACGTTACGTTTGTCGTGAAGTGAATATGATCGATGGACACGAAACAAACTGTCGATCGAATAACGATCGAGAGAAATTAATTTCTATTTTTGTCTACTTATATGGCAAGCATACGAAGCTAAAGCTAAATACAAACCGATGATGATGATCAGATGATCAATGGTCGTGGTTACCCATTTACCCAGTGAGGTTTGTGGAATTTCTATATTTATCTAAATTGTGACAGGTACGATTTATTAAATTGAATTGAAGTGTTTATTAGCGCTGGGGACACGCAATGAGATTAGTGCAAAATCAAAATGTAATAGATACGTTCGAACTTTACGAAAGAGTAGCTGTTTGACGGGATTTATTTTTACCAATATCTTGGGCTATTTTTAGTTGAAGTTTGGATGCACTTTGAACACTTGGGAGGGGCTTCCGACTTTGGAGGCTCAGTGATAGTGTTCTTCGAATGAAATATTGACAGTGGCAATTTTTATAGGTTTTATGATATAATAAAATGGCGGAATGTTTCCCAAGTGTGTACAAATGTTGCAGACAATGACGTGTGATTTTTAAATTTGATTCAAGAATAGTGCTACTATTGATAAAGATGATGATGACACATCACCAATATGCATAAATGTTGCGGATACAAGTCTAATTTCGAGAAGAACTAATGTTGTACAATAGTTCAATGTTGAAATAGTTCCACAAGAAAATGAAATATTAAACATTTCCCCGTTTAAAAAAATTCGCAAATGTTGCAAGTCTCATACTAATTTTCCAACACTGTAAGAATGAATCATTAGATTTATGTTTCAGAAACATTTTTCATTAAATCAAGCGAAGCAAGAAACGGGTTTGGGATAACATCGAAGTTTATATACCAATTGGAATAAAGATACTAAATGTTGCAGCCACATGTTGTCTGGCATTGAAAACCTGAGATGAAAAGTTATAACATTTCTCTAAAGAAAATTTATTGGTGAGCTTGGAATAAAATCAACAAACATTTTTGAATTATTCTTAGTTTGACAACGGCTAAATGTTGTGGACACATGATGCCTATTTAAATAAAAATCAGTTCGCCACCGATAAACATTTTTTTATTTGCATGAAAAATCGTATATTAAATAGGCTCATAGGAAATCTCCGACACGTGCTCGGCTCGAAGCCAACTTAATTCCCAAAATCTTTTTTTTTTTTTTTTTGGGAACAGAAGAAAATCCTGAGTTCTGTCAGAATAAAAGTTTCATATTTTAATTTTCTGTTAAATAAGGTGAAAAGGACCATTAAAGAGGGAAATTAGAGAAAAGACAAAAAAAAAAAATATCCAAACAGACAGATGGAATCCTCAAAGGATATCCCAAAGGGGGAAAATTAAAAGAAAAAAAAAAAATAAAGTACACGTAACAAGAAGGAAAAACAATAAATCCTTATTTAGTTCATTCTTTCGCGCCGCAGAACTTTTGACAAAACTTGAAATTACATTTCTCTAAGTTTCTTTTATTTTCTTCGAATTATTTTATATACTTCCTTGCCATCTTGTGGATTTGTTTTTTTTTATTTTTTTTTTTACCGTTAATGTGATGGCCCCTAGAGAATTGAGGGTTGATGGCAGAAAAAAAAAAAATATATACGAACTGTTTAGTATACAGCGACACTTTTATTTTCCATTAACTGTCGCGTCGGTGGTGGTCGCTGGGGTGATGCGATGCGACACAAGGTGGTGATGATGGTGGTAATTTTCCATCATGCAAAATAGAAATAATAATTTTCTTTATTTTTATTTTATTCCGTATGATGGAGAAAGGTAATACTGCCACCCTAATGCCTGAGACTTTAGGTGAGTTAACTCACCTTTATTTAAATAGAAACCGCCTTGTGCAAGCGATAAATGCATTGGCAAACGCGCGAAACCTAATCCAATAGTGGCGAACAAGAAGAGAGAAAATCAAGGCGTGGGGGAGTCAATTTAAGTGGGTAGGAAGGTGTTTGTGTTTTTTTTTTCGTTCGTTCTTAGGGTTGTCGGTCGTTTTTTTTTTTTTTTATTTATTTAAACTACCCACAGATACATGAAGTTTTAATGCGGTTTTCTTATGTTTTCAGTTTTCAGTTTTCATCCATTAGAAGGGTCGTCTGGTTTTGCATATTCCATTTGGAAAAGTTTGTTAATTTTTAATGGAATCGAGCTATTCTCGATTACTGAGTAAACATATTTTTTATGCATTATTACCATTATCCTAAGAATAGCTTATTTTTATGCCAACCAAAGTCAATATCTCTGTCTCCCCTGGAATATGACACAAAAAAAAAAAAAAAACAAAAACTCACCAAAGCATGTATCTAACTAAACTGTCACCCTCACCGGAACTTTTACACAACCCAAGCTATAGAATCCCTCGGCAACTTAATACTCGTTCGTACAAACGCGAGAAGGAACAACAACAACAACAACAACAACAAAAAAAAATTTAAAATTGCATTTTTTATGAATTATTATTACATTTTTTATGGAGCATTTAATATTAAATTTCTCTATTTCACTACCCCACATAGCAGCAGACAATAGGAATGAGGGGGAACATGAACAACGAAAGCGGAAAAAAAAATACGTTAGCCGCCATAATAATTGGCAATTGCAGTGTTATTCCATGGTGGATCGTCGGGTATTAAAGAAAGTGGATATTACGCGGTGGATTTTAAAACTGATGATGACGGTTAGCCCTGGTGATACCCTTTAGAGAGTTTTGAGTATTTTTTTTTTTTATTTAACATTTTACCCTGTAAATAGTGCAATTCGAAGGTGGATACTCAATGTTATTGTTATGATTGTTATCATTATGAAATAGGGAATAGGGGGAGTAAGTGGCGTCATGGGGGCTCTCTTTGGTTACCTCTTGGAGAAAATGACGCATCTCATTGACGTCCCTATACAGCTCAATTATATCGGTGGTATTGTACATATCGTCGTGGGAAGACGATTGGAGGACAACGCCTTTTTTGGCCCGAACAGTATTGCGAATTTAGTTCCAGAAAAAAAACTTATGGTTTTGTAAAAAGACTTCAAAGTGCAAATATTTCCAGTGTTCTTCATGTTCGAAGCGTAGATGAGGAAAAAGTCTTCACTCATTTGTGATGTGAATTTTTTTGAACAATTACAAAAACATCTTGATCCTAACCAACACATTTGTCTGAGAAAAAGAAAACTTTTATCGAATTGTGATTTCGTGAAGTCATTTTGTTGAATGTTTGTTTTTATTTAGGGACTTGCCTGCCTGTAATCAGTTCAACATTTTTTCTTTGAATAATATTTTTGTGCATCATGCAATATTGTTTGTCAAAATTCTGTACTTACTAAACCTGAAATTTTGTGGTCAAATCTGGCAACTCTAATGTCAGTTATGTTCAGTTTGGTTTGCCATTTCATCATGAACAGGTTGACAAATGAACAACGCTTGCAAATCGTGCAAATTTATTTCGAAAATAATGGTTCAGTTCCCGAAGTTTACCGCAAGCTCCGTTCATTTAATCGTCCATCAGAGCAATTAATTCGGTTAACCATGGATCGTTTTCGCACTACGTTTATTCTATGTGATAATACGCATCCGCAGAGACGTCGAACAGTGCGCACCGAAGAACCAAGAACCAATTGCCGCTGTAGAGCAAAGTGTTGAAGAGGACCCGAATGAATCGAGCAATTGGAGATTTGTTCATCAACTTTAGGGAAGATTTTGCGCAAAGATCTCTTCTTACGACCTAACAACATCCAGCTGTGCAAGAATTAAAGCCGCGAGACCACGCAATGCGTCGTGATTTTGGTGTATGAGCCGAAAATGAGATTGATATCGATGCTGATTTCCATCGCAAAATTTTGTTCAGTGATGAGGCTCATTTTGGGTTGAATGCCTACGTCAACAAGCAAAATTGCTGCATTTGGAGCGAAGAGAATCCACATGAGACCCTTGAAACGCCATTACATCCACAAAAACTGACTGTTTGGTGTGCTCTATGGGCTGGTGGAGTCATTGGGCAATACTTCT
Organism: Ferdinandea cuprea; assembly: GCA_963576555.1. Taxonomy (NCBI): domain Eukaryota; kingdom Metazoa; phylum Arthropoda; class Insecta; order Diptera; family Syrphidae; genus Ferdinandea; species Ferdinandea cuprea. The sequence continues at coordinate 12,311,599 of OY754959.1, forward strand.
TCCGAAATGATGCTGGAGAGTCAGTTACCGTTAATGGAGACCGGTATAGAGCCATGGTAACCGACTATTTTGTTCCCGAATTGGATGGCATTAATGTGGATGAGATGTGGTTCCAAGAAGACGGCGCCACATGCCACACAGCGCACGTCACAATCGATTTATTGAAGGAAACATTCGATGAGCGCATAATTTCGCGGAATGGACCTGTCAATTGGCCACCAAGATCGTGTGATTTGACACCATTGGAGTATTTTCTTTGGGGATATGTGAAGTCGCTCGCCTACGCCAACAAACAAGAAACGTTAGGGGACTTGGAAGCCAACATTCGTGGCGTTATTGCCGACATACAGCCCCAAATGCTTGAAAAAGTGGTTAAAAATTGGACCTCTAGACTTATCTTTATTCGAACCAGCTGCGACGGCCACATGCCCGAAATCATATTGAATATATATGGCATAAAATTATCCTTCCAATAAAGTCAAATTGATGGACATTAAAACGATTTTCTTGTGTTTTATTTCAATTCGAAGTTCTATACCTATAAAAAAAAACAACCTTTATAAGCCGCATTCAGCGCTACTGAAGCATCGAAGCCTTTTCGTTAATTTCAAGGCCACTTTTTCCAAAAATCGTGGACACATTCAAATTTGTTTCAAACAAATATATTTTATATAAAATTTTCTCTTTTCTAAACAATTCCAGGGTCGAATTAATTATGGTTTTGCCTAACTTTATCCAGTCTTAGATTCACTGAACGACCATACCGCAGCTGCAGACAGAATTTTTTAGCAAATTCCTAAAAAATTTATGCAAAAAACCGGCACCGAAATTTAAGTATACCTCATTAATTCAATTAAACAATATTTCACGTGCCACTCGATTTGCTGTTTATAAAAAAATATCTAAGACTGAATGAAAAGAAATCACAGCAAGTGAATTCCAAAAAAAATTACTTAACAATCAGAGTTTCAAAAAGCTGTTTATCAGTTAAATTAAAGTGAACTGAAATTATTGACTTCGCATTTTTGCCGGGAGCTGCGGTATCTTGTTTTAGCCGTTAAACTTATCAGAGGTATGACCATGAGTCGCAATAAAATGTTGCCAAAATAAAAATTGCAGAAACCTAGACAAGGACCTCTTTCGTGGTCCACGGAATAAGGTGAAACTTTGCTTTACTGCGAACTAGTACGTATACTATATAAAGTCTATTTGTCTGGTGACGTGAAATAAGGCAGGCGGCAGGTAAGTTCAGCTCCGTTGGTTTCTCCGCTCGGAGTATGTGCTTTTCGTCAGGCAGGCGCCTTTGGCAACAGTACCTGAGGGACACGGTACGCGGGATTAAGGGATTCCAAACCCGATTCGATTTTGGAATGGAAATAATGCTAAATTTTTGGCATTATTTCGTTTCGCGTTTATTTCACGTCACCTATTTGTCCTACATGCCGCCGCCATTTAACCAGGTCTATGTCGCTGCAAAGCTAGTATAGGTCATCGTTGAAACATCTCCTCAAGAACCCCTTAACGCAAATGGAACTATCGTACATATATTATGTTTACCACTTTCGAAAGAGTCCACTCAGGTCCATATAGCCGGACTGGGATTATCAAAGACTTTTACAGATAACCTTACTAAATTTTTGCCTTCTTAGCTTCAACGATTGGCTAGTATTATTATTATTCGTTTAATTTCTGCGGAGATGTGTCGCTTTTAAGAAGTGAAAGTAGAGCTGGAGCAAACAGAATACTTTAACTGTTGAGTTTGTAGACCATTTTGTTCCGCTTCCTTTTCTTTATTTGTAAATGCATCAGTGGCAGAATCTGGGATTAATACTAATAAGCATGGTTATTCTGTAGAAACTTGGTTAACACTTAATCTCTTGCGTTGACTTGTGACATTTGCACAGTTCTTTCTAATGACTGAGAGGTCTTGACTATGAAAGTTTTCTTCCTCGTCATCCTTCACTAATATAAGAGTTTGTGATAGATGTCAAAACTAGACATTGCTCTGTACAGCTTGTCTCTACAGATGATGTCATATGTTTTACTTTTTCCAGACTCTGCCGTAATGCTAGTATTTGGTCGGTTATGGACATAGCGGGGCTAATAACGAATCAATAGAATCCACTCAGACCGTAAAATGGATTCATGCGAGCGACTAAATACTGTAACACGGGAGATACCATCATATGTTCGTGCAATTTTTGAGAGACTGACGCCTATATATTTGGAGCAGCTAAGAGGGTATGTAGACGTAGACTTGTAGACTGGGCAAAAATGTTACCAAGAACACCAAGGTAAAATTGGCAAAAGATAGTTTATACTACATCGAATTTTAACAAGATATCAATGCCGCTTGCTCCGCTCTCATTACTCCGAACGACTGGACATACAATCCGACGAACGTGGATCTATTAGTGGCATTCGAAGTTTCTGTTTTGAGAAGAACAATAAGGCTGTTGATGTTAGAGTTATCAACTGACGCAATTATGGAACTTTTGGAGCTACTGTCTCAGTCTTCTAGAAAACTTCTTTTCTTTTTTTTTAAATTTCATGGAATTAAGAGGACAAATAGGTCATAATTCAATGAATTGGAAGGTAAGTTCCTACAAGAACTTTGCCCCAAAAACATCATAAACAGAGACTGCTAACTTCCTCCAAGTATTGTCAGATGGCGCCGAATTCTCCCATTGACCCCATTCTTGCTTCACTTTGCCATTAATCAAATAGAATCTTCGTCAAAAATCCTTTAAATTCCACTCAAAAAAAACAAAAATATACTTCCTACTGCCTACCTATCTTCAACTACACCTTCCCACATAATTCAAACAATTTTCCATTACTCACAACAAATTATGTCAAACATCGTCTAACAAATTATTAATCTGTAACATCGTATAAATTTTTTAGGAAATCCAAATAATAATGAAGAATGAATTTAACCCGCCCTCGAAAAATCATCGAAAAATCAAAACAAACGACGCAACCATAGCAAGTAGGTAGGTAGGTAGGTTGCTCAGCTAGAATGTAAAAATTCTCACATAAATTTTCATAACGTCTAGTGCTGCCATTCTGTCTACAAGTGACTGATACGAGAACTAAATCAAATTTTCCCCTCTTCGCAATGTGGGGTTTCTTCTCATACCAACAACAAAAACAACGATTATTGCCGCATACTGTGAAACAAGTTCTGCCATACTCTTGTGAGCCACTTCCCCTTTAAACAAAAAAAATACTTCTCAACTTGAAGGCAAAGCTGTCTGTAGTTAGCATCTTTGTATGTGTTGCTAGCAACAAAAAAAAAAAAACCAAACAACATGTATCTTTTCTATGTGTTTGTTAGAAAGGCGAATGAAAATTGCTATTGAGTTTAACTACTCCTTTTTTTTTCTTCTTCTTTGGTTGGGAAAAAGAAAAGAAAATTGCATTTTTCTTCATCATGCAGCAGCAGCAGCAGCACCCAACCATTCTGAAAAGTATCTAATAATGGAATTGCACTTTGTGGCCACTACTGTCTCGGTCTATCTCTTTTGCACGAAAAATTTCATCGCACTTTAATTTGTGTGTTTCGCCCCCCCCAAAAGGGGAGCAATAATCAGAACTAAAAAAAAACAGCACTACGGAATGGAGAATAGAGATAGATACGACAAACGCGGGTATAGACACTACAGTGTCGATGGATGAACAAAAAATTTAATTCAAAAGAGAAATAAATAAAATAAATGAAAATGAGATAACATACCTACAACCGTTCCATCACACATCCATAGGTGGGCAATAGATAGGTGTAGTGTGTAGCCACCACCTCATAGATACTCGTCGACGATGTACTACTACCTACTTCTCTATCTCTACTAGGTATGCGAAAAAAAAATGTTTCTCATTCCTATTGAAACTTGTGCGAAGAAAAGTACAAAGTGCACATAGTATAAATACAGAGCACGTTGTTGGCTCTGGGAATGGGTGGGGAGGAGTTGTATCTCGTTTTTTTTTTGTTCTTCTTGTTTTTTTTTTTTATGTATTAACAAGAGAGGTGGGCTTAATTTAAGACCCAACCTGCCATTTTGATATTTGTAATGAGTGTTGTTTGTGGAATGGGAAATGGGAAATGAAATGAAGGGGGATAGACGATGACGATGACGACAACAGCACCATCACGAGCTATGGTAGAGGTATGAAGTGGATATTCACAAATAGATGGCGGGAGCTTAATTGGTGTACTTTAGTGTTTAAACAGATTAAATCGTGTATTTTAGGGAGGAAATTGTTTTTAATATTTATCTTGGGAAAGGAATGTTTTAAGCGTTTCATCGTAGGTAGGTAGATAGCAATCTACTTGCACTATTTTTGTGCGAATTGGATACAAATGATTAAGTTTTGCTGAAAGAAAGGCAGGTGGGATTAAGGAAACATATGATACCTCTTTTCTATTAAAATTTTATGATGAAGTGGATACTTCCGACAATAACATGCCTATCTACATTTTTAGGAACATTAATTCTTTTAAATATTTGTTTGGGTATCCTCTGAACCTTTTTTTCTGTTTAGCATCAATCATCTTACATAGAAAATCTGAAAGCGGTCCGGCAAGTCCGGGATCTATTTATTTCAATCGATTTTGATTTTGGATTTATTAAATTTGCAGTAAGAAAGAATATAGGTACCTACGCATTTATGCAACAGAAGCAGGTTAGGGGTTTAGGCGTCAATTCAGATTAATAACTTAATAGACTAACAACATCTCTTTGAAAGACCTTTAGTAGTATATTCGCTGTGCTTAACTACCTAAAACATACCGCACGTTAATACATATCGTGTCATTGGCACCGAGTCAGCTCTAGTCAGTCAATAAATCGTACAGGGCTGAGAGTGTTGGAGAAAATGACGAAAATTTATTTTCTGCAAATGCTCAAGGCTTATAACTTTAGGACCGTCAAACTGACTCAGCAGCACAATTAAAGATAAAGTCTAATGATGAACCAACAAGCGTTTTCGTTCTTTCTAACCAACCAAGTAGGTTAATAATAGCTGAGCAGCTATTTATGAATTTATATATCGCGGCTTGTAAAAAGGTTGCTTGCCTAAGCTTAACTGCTTATTCGACTCAAATTGTTTGGATAGCTCACTATCTGCGAGATAAAGATTCATGTTTTTGAACAGACAAAGTGAAGTTTTCAACGGCCCGGCATGCCAATTTAAAAAGAAGAACTGTGAATGCAGCCCAACTATGATTCCTTCCTTTCTTATTAAAAAGCGGGGGATGTCAAGCATTTCTGGCTTCATTTTTATTCGAAAAAAAAAGCTGTAAAGAAGGTAAACGGAGCAGAGTTGGAGATCTCTTGAAAGCACATGAAACGAATATATTACGCAAAGAACTAGGTATAGGTCAAGATGCGAACTTTGGGCTACAAAACATCTATGTCCTCCTTCTTTATAGTCTAACGTTGCAATCGTAGTGAACCACATTGAACATTTTACGGACATAAAAGAGAATATTTGTGATCTCCAGAGAGTCTACCGTTTATGAGATTTAAATAAAATGTTTTGCGCCTTTGTCTATGTTTTAACTGTGTAACCTGACCAAGAGTAATATGAATAAACCGAATTTATTGCTGAATTTGATACATCGATCTTGGCGAATTTGGCCCTACGAGATGTCCTCTGAAAATACGTGATGCTCCGAGTCCATTTTTTATGTCCAAAAACTATGCCCAGAAGATCACAAGTGTGAGTGGGGAAGCAGAGGTGCCGCCGGACTTACCGAGAAACTAAAATCAAAGTCAATGCACATCAGAGAAGTTCCTAAAGCATTTTGTTATTTATTTGGTGCAAAACATCCATAGATATCGTCTTAGAAGCTCCACGTCATCATATTCTATAAATTTTATTAAATGGAAATTTTTTCTCTATGTTGAAAACCGTTGGAGACGGTTGCATTAAATCCTTCTGTCTTCTCTAAAAAAAAAATGAAAGAGAAATTCTACACCACAGCTGTTTATCCAGCGTATGAGGTCAAATCCACAGCAGAATATATCTTGAATGACATAAAAAAAAATAATATAATAATAATACATATCAAGGACATTACACAGAAAAATATTGTTTATGAAGACGCCTTGCATAATCTCAGCCCCCAGGTTCGAGACGACAAGGAAGACCGAACCTCCGTTTCAAAGACCAAGGCAGCCGTATCTCAGGCAGGGACTCTTCACGGGTCGGGAGCCCATTAAGTAAGTAAGTAAGTTGCACAAGTTGTTATAGCAATTTCAAAAGCTTTTATTCCTCTTCTTTATTTTTCTCTGGAACTGAAACCTTAACCACATGTTGCTGCAGTCAATTCAAATCAACTCGGCAAACTTTTAAATTCATAAAATTCTCCATTCATGTTCCAAACAAATGCGCTCCCTAAAATGATTCATTTATCCAACTTCCATCACTTCCATCCTCTATCAACTTCCCCACTAATGCGTATCTTTTTCGCCTAAAAGCACCTTGCGCACGTCATTCAAATTGATATCAAAATAAATACTCCAACTAAGCTCCACAAAACCCCATTTGGCAAACAATGTATCCCGAAGCCATTATTCGATATCTAATCAACATTACCTATTACTAAAACTAATGTGAACGAAAGAGAAACAAAAATCTCAATTCGACACTCGTAATACTTTTAATACCCATTCGTAATGAATTTTATCAATAAAACTCTCGATAATATAATTCATAAACCGAAATGTTCCTTTAATTTTTTCTATTTCCCTAACAAATAACCAACATAGATACACATTAAACCCGCTCAATCTAATCATATCTTCAAATCACTGTCAACAGGCGCTCCGTGTCCGTTAACTGACTCTTTTCTATATAAAATTTTTTTTTTGTTGAGATACCAAATGTAATATATTACATTAAGTAATGTAATTAACCCTCGCAATGGCCAGTCAACAATCAGTTCATCACACAACACCACCACTTCAAGTGCGCGCACTGTGACATTATAAAACCAAACATAAAATGACAAATGGCGCTAAGTAAAACATTATAAAATGAATGACTCTGATTCTTGGCATTTTAAGTCCAGATCCAGTGCCTCTGATAAGAGAAATAATATTTTCTGCTACTGCTCCTCATCGTCTTTGTCCATTACTAACCATCTAAGTATGTATATTCTATACTCTTTCTTGTATAGAAAATTAGGTCCCCGTGAATTGGAGTAAAGTATATTGCATTTTCAGGGCAGCAAAACAGAGACACTCGGCAAGAGGAGAAGGCGGAGGCGGAGGAGGAGGAGGGTTGCTCCAATGTGAAGTACCCATCAATTTCATTTGGTATAGTTGTACAAGTAGGAAAGCAGCAGACGCGATGAGGAAAACGCAACTAGATAAAATTGTTTCGGAAAAGTGACATTTGAAATGATTTATCACCCGCCACTGAGGCGATAAAAATATTCTATACTCCATATAGCGTTAGAATGTTGGGGTGTGTTGCGCAGACAGAGGGTATCGTCAGATCGAGTGCAGAGAGGACACTCTGTTTAAAAAAAAAAAAAAAATATCAAAATGAAAAAAAAAACACGCTCTAAGATCATTGAAGGCGACAACAAAATCGAATATTATCAAAATACAATGTCAATGGAGGTTTTGTACCTTTGAAAATGGCAGAGACAAAGGATGCATCGATTCAATTTGGCCTTCAATTAAATACAAAGTTGAAACAAAGATATAACCGTCTACTCTCAAGGCTAGGTAAATCAACAAGCTGCAGGGCGATTTATGTAAGGGTGAAGGTAGTAAGGGTCTTGCCAACCTAATCCTCTCAACGCAAATCTTAAAAATCTTTTTTGAACTTGTTCGATGCGATCAATGTTGCATTTGTAGTGTGGTGACCATTATTGGCCTTACAAAGGTAGTAAATAATTGCTTTACAACATAAGGGTCGTTTAATCGCTTGGATTGTCTTTTAATCCAATAAAGAATGGAATTAGCTTTATTACAAATTGAGTTTATATGCATTTTAAACTCGAGCTTACGATCTAATAAAATACCCAGGATGGATACATTGTCAACGTTAGGGAGCAACTCCCTATTGAACTATTTCGTGTAAAAGTTATAATTTTACTCTTCCTTATATTTAAGGACAAATAATTTTTCGACACACCCCAAATAGAACATATCAAGATCACACTGAAAATTGTAACAATCATCATAGTTGGCAACAGTCTTAAACATAGTAACGTCGTCGGCATACATTAGGCAGCTCGAATGTCGTTTATAAATAAACTGAATAAGATCGGACCCAAATGACTGCCTTGTGGAACTCCAGAATTGACTGTGAAAAAACCCGATGAACATCCATTAAATACGATTGCATAAGATCTATTTAATAAATATGACTCAAGCCAATATACGAAACTTAACTTAAAACCCATTCTTTTCAACTTTAAGGACCTAACCTAACCTATAGACTTAACGTTCAATAGTCAGAAATGTTGAAAGTATTTTTTTTTTGCAGGTTTTGTGTTGGTGGCAATTCCAATTTAGACATTTCTTTGAATTGAAATTTGATGTGGATTAAATATGAGCTTTCCACATATGTATATTCATGAAAGGACTGCAACATGTTGAAACTATTTTGGTATAACTAAAGAATTCGGTTCCCAAAAAAACACCATACAGCAAGATAAATGTATAAGGAAATCGTTAAACCAAAACAAGAAACCGATGTTGCAACAACATGTTGCTACGTTAAGTAGAATTACTTCTTGAAATAAATAGTTTAAATATTAGCATTTGAAAAGAAACAGATATGACAGAAAAGTGGGTAAGTTACTTAGAATTTTCTTTTCTTCGTCAGATTGTTGCTGCAACATCTTTCAGTTAAGTGATTGGAAACCAATCCCTCTGAATTTTTAGAAATTATTTTTCCCACTACTTGTTACTACGGCTGTATAAAGAGAAACATAATATTGATATTTTAATGCACAAAACATAGTTGTAGCAACATGTTGCAATGATTTAGGGCATCATAGGTATTTTATTAGAGTTTCAACTGTCGTTGGCAACAAGCGCCTCCAATCTTCTCCAATGAGAGCTTCGAATTAGCTAAAGAATCATGGACTCATGGTTCAGTTGAAAGTTCTTTAAGGCTTGGTACAAAAGCTGGTTTACCTACACCAGACGTTCTTTTTCATCGGTAAGATATGAATCTTCTTTTTCAACGGTAAAATATTTTTTCAGAGTAAAACTAATACGACTTGCTGGCAAGGGTAGGGCCTATGGTCTTGGAGAAATCGACGGACTTGCTTTATTGTACTCAAGTACACAGACATTACTTGAAAACTTCTTCGAAACCATTACAGCCCCTAAGCCACCACTCACTTGGGTACCTACTTCCGAAACTTTATAACGCTCTCATTCCAATTCTTTTTTCCACATTTTATAAAGCTATATATAAATCTCGTACCTTTCAACACCTCTTTCTATACACATAACACAACAGACACCATTCTGCTGATAAATGCATCTAGATACACCTTTAAATTTGAAAACCAACCCCTAAACTACCCGTTTTGTATTAGCACGTGTACTAGAGCTCGTCTACGTTGTCATGACATCGTTAGCGCCCGCTGTTAGCCTGACGTATGTGCAAGTTTAAGTTCGTGTTTGAAAATAAAACATGATAGTCCTTTCCCCAACCTGAGTGTATCCATCCATGCCCAACAACAATACCACCCGATTCTTTGTTGCATCAAATAAAAGCAACAATTTCGCTGCATTTGCACCAAACTCTCAAAAGGAAGTGCAATGACAAAGCAACAGAAGAAAAAAACAAAATGAAATGCCGAACACACACACAAACAGCCAGCTTTTTATTACATTAGGGTTTTCGCCATTATTCCATAACCCCCGAAAAGCTTTTCCATTTCATTTTTAAACCAATCCCATTTTTGCGCTGCCAGTGGAAAAAGGATATACCAGGATAAAAAATAAAATATATAAAAATTCCGCAGACTAACTTGGTAAGGGAAGCAATGAGTTGTTTGTTGTTGGTTGGTTTTGCTTCTTTTTTTTTTTTTGTTTAACCCTTCTGATGCAGTCGCATATGTGCAGCGCAGTGTGGAGTTTCCTACCCTGGGTAGGTTTGTTTTGTTTTTTTTTTTGTTTTACTGAATGAAAAAATCCTTCTGGCAAAATTCGGATTTTGCATTTACACCTCATACTCGCCGACGCGGTAGAGAATTTTTCCGGGTGACCAATGGCTTTATGTTTTTCTCTTCTGTCGGGTTTTTTTTTCCTTAGTGGACAGTTTTCGATGCTCAACTACTGATAGTCACATATTTATGTGGGGTTTTTTTTTTTTTTAATAAAAAAAAAATACAGAGATATTTATATTTATAATTTTCTGTGGGATTTTCGGTTCCGATTACTAATTAGGATATTAATCTGTCAGGTTTTATGACCGCTAACCAAACGTGCGTTGGTTGCAAAAACCCCAACCCGGATGGAAAGTTTTACAAAATGCGACCAACCAATAACAACAACAACAGCAAAATAAAAATAAAAATAAAATAAAATTATGTGGACACATGCAAAAAATGGGAAGCTTCAGCAGGATAATGGAATTAAAGTTCAGCGAGATAAAAAGGTACCAAAAGGATTAAATTTCAATGAAATTATTACACTCTGTTTTTTTTTTTTTTTTGAAGCAGAGATAAACATTTGACAACATAGAGCTATTGTCGCAGAAGGGGAAAAAACTAGGCTTATCTTGATTAACATCGTTTCAATTGGATATCGGCTATTAGAACCGGGTTTGGGGCTGTCATGTGGGCTTTGACTGGGCTCCCTTAAAAATGGGTCTGATTTTCTATAAACCACTCCCTACTTTCGGTATTAAGCAGAGGCTTTAAGGGTGAATTCTAGAAATGAGTCCAAAAAGCGTGTATTGGTTTAGCAACATGAGGCTAAAACTTGAATTTTCAGATTTTCATTTTCAGACCCTTTATGTGGCGTTGAACATTGTTGGTGTTATTTTGTTGCAGGCTTTCATTTCGAATATGCATCCAAAGATGATAGTAACTCTTAGCATCATGTTGCAAAGACTTTGGTCGGGTTTAACTAAGAATTATAAATTTATTTCGACTCAACCCCATATAAGTTCAGAACACATAGTAAACGAGTGCAGAGAAATTACGCTGTCAAGAATCTGGTAAATGTTGAAAGCAACATGTTGTGAGTAAATGTATTATTAATGGTCATACTCAAGTTCAGAAGCGAACAGAATGCAATGAACTCAGACGAGTTTGGATGTATCTACCACATTTTATTTTGGGCAAACAAAAAAAACTCTTCGCAACATTTTGATAATAAACAAAACAAAACATTAAGTTATGAAGAAGCCTTAAGGAGCATGTTGCAAGTGTTATCAGCACAATCTATTGCTGATCTTCCTAAGACTAGTTATTGCGACACTCAACTTTGCAACTTTGCACTGCCACCCAAAAACCATTCAGATATCATAAATAATACCCATCACATCACTCCCACTGCGATCACTCCATAAAAGACAAAAGTGTCCAGCTCCGTTACAACTCCTGAATGGTCAACTGTGTTTTGCCTGATGTGAATCCCTTTTGCAGCCAAAGCCGAGATGTCATTTCTCATTTTTCAACAAACGCGCAGTCAGATGAAGGAAACACACAAAACGAAGGCTGACTGAGTTTGGTGCACGAGGTGCATGAACCCATCCGACGCGCGTGGTACCACACACACACACACACACACATACAAGGTCCATCGAGATGCTTAAGTTTATTGTCGCCATCAAAAGTGATCAGTAATCCGCCACCACCTACGCTCGGTGCTGTCATTTGCTTATATGTGTATATTAGTCATACAAATGCCTTCTCAGACTGCGTCTAGAGAGACTGCTGGACACTCGTATGTTGGACGCGCATCCAAAAACATAGCAGGGGAAAATAAACAGCAACGAATCATCACAGATACGACACCGAAAAACGTAATGGGTGTGTGTGGGAATAGGATACGGAACGGACACTGCTTCGTCTTCTTCTTATACGACTTTACTCGGGTACACACACTCTTTGGTCATGTGAAACTGATGCTGGATGCATCACATTTGGGGGACAGTTTCAGTGTCAGTGTCCACTGTCCACTGTCGTCGTCTGCCTTTTGTTTTGCGTTTTTTTTTGTTTTTTTTTGTACACTTTCGGACAGACTTACAGTTGAGCAGACTCTCGTCTTACAGTCGGGAAGACGAAGGGGATACCTAGTTTTGCATTTTGTTGGATGTTCTTTCTTGTTGATGTGTCCAAGAGATTGCCGATCAACATGTTGCCAAAGGAAGGTTTCAATTCCAGTTTCAGTTACACACCACACGTTCAATGATCTCTGCAATACGATATGTCACCACATGTGACACATTGTGTCTTGTGGCAAGGTGTGGAGCACACCGCTGCGGGTCGGTCGTTCAATCAAGATTACTCACCACCATCCATCGACCAAACCAACCGACCGACCGACCGACCGACCGACCGAGCTTGATGAAGAGCGAAAAGAGGTCGCTAGATGTCAGGGTTTTTGATTAATTTGCCCGAATTACAACACACACCACCACTGGGGCATTATATTTAATTTTTTTTTTTTTTTTTCGTTTCTCATTTTGACAACGATAGGAGGACCACTGCTTGTCGCGTACTCAATTAGCACGTGTCACCATAAGGTCAGAGAAGGGAGATTCTATTGTCTGATCATTGGCATCGGGGAACAGGACAGGACAGGGTTGTACACGTACACACAGGGTGTTGTGGAAATCGTAAATATAAATGCCTCCGCCACTGTGCTAGCTACAAGCGGGGCATTATTTGCGACGCATTCAACTGTGCACCTCCGCCGCCACCATTGTGTGTGAACGCCACCATTGTGTTCGGCTTGGGTTCGGTTCGAGAATGTGGCGGATATTTGAATTTGTTTGCCGTTTGTTGGGCGCGTAGCAAAATCAATGATGCGCGAATTGCCACTATGGCAATATGGATGGAATGATTTTGAATTCAGTGAGTGGCTGCTTGTGTTTGGTGAACAAAAAATTTAGAAAACAAAAAACAAAACGACACGCGGGTGTAAGAGCCTATGAATGGAATGACATGACATGACGGTTGAGTGAGCGAGGGCAACCAATTTAAAATCACACTTTGTTTGTCTGCTAAGTACTTTTTTTTTTTTTGTTTTTTTGTGTAGTATATTTATTTTTGTTTATTTTACGTGAAAATTGGGCTTTTTATTAGGTTTTGATTGGTGAAATGGTCGACAGCTTTTGCTATGTGTTACGGTGCGGTGATATGAAGTGGGATATTAGGTGCGAGATTGTGCACTCTATTTTGGAGTCGGTGGATTTAGAATAGAAATTTAGACAATGGTTGACTAATAGGCCTTGACTTTGTGAGCTCGTCATAATTTATTTGGATTGTTGTTGTTTGGATTTGTGGCAAAATTTAGGTGGTTGTGATGCAGCAACATGTTCCAATATTTTTAAATAAATAATTTTTAACACTTTACCAGTCGTTATCTGTCAACCAACGGTGTAACGGTTTTAATTTGATTTTAGTCATCTTTTTTTGTAGATTTCAATTGATTGTTATCGATAAACAGATCGTGCAACATGTTGCTTTTAGACTGAATCAAATATTTATTATATATAAGCTCTTCCTGTGCCTAGTTTTAGGTGTGCTTATTTGTTTTCAAGAAAGGACAGTTATGGCGACAGCTTGTGGCCGGGCAACATGTTGATAAAGTCTTGGGATTTTGTTTTATGAAGATGAATGTTAAGAAACAGATGTGAAACATCTTTATCAACATGTTGATAAGGTTTATGGACGCAGTTCCTAATCAAAAATGTACCTTTTCGTCGAAGACTGCTAAGTTTTAAAGGCTATTGCAACATGTTGCTTTTAGACTGAATTAAATATTTATTATATATAAGCTCTTCCTGTGCCTAGTTTTAGGTGTGCTTATTTGTTTTCAAGAAAGGACAGTTATGGCGACAGCTTATGGCCGGGCAACATGTTGATAAAGTCTTGGGGTTTTGTTTTATGAAGATGAATGTTAAAAAACAGATGTGAAACATCTTTATCAACATGTTGATAAGGTTTATGGACGCAGTTCCTAATCAAAAATGTACCTTTTCTTCGAAGACTGCTAAGTTTTAAAGGCTATTGCAACATGTTGCTTTTAGACTGAATCAAATATTTATTATATATAAGCTCTTCCTGTGCCTAGTTTTAGGTGTGCTTATTTGTTTTCAAGAAAGGACAGTTATGGCGACAGCTTGTGGCCGGGCAACATGTTGATAAAGTCTTGGGGATTTGTTTTATGAAGATGAATGTTAAGAAACAGATGTGAAACATCTTTATCAACATGTTGATAAGGTTTATGGACGCAGTTCCTTATCAAAAACATAACTTTTCTTCGAAGACTGCTAAGTTTTAAAGGCTATTGCAACATGTTGCTTTTAGACTGAATCAAATATTTATTATTTATAAGCTCTTCCTGTGCCTAGTTTTAGGTGTGCTTATTTGTTTTCAAGAAAGGTCAGTTATGGCCGGGCAACATGTTGATAAAGTCTTGGGGATTTGTTTTATGAAGATGAATGTTAAAAAAACCAGATGTGAAACATTTTGAAAACAAAATCTGTAAGCGACTCTTTATCAACAAGTTGACAAGGTTTATGGACGCAGTTCCTAACCAAAAATGTACCTTTTCTTCGACTACTGCTAAGTTTTAAAGGCTATTGCACCATGTTGCGTCAGTAAAGCACAAAAAAAATAAATCAGTTTGATCATGATGACGGTAACTATGTACATGACAATGTTAATGAGTAATAGCTTAACATCACAAAGCTGATGCGGATATAAACCGAATTCCTTGAATCCAAGTAAGGATCCGGTTCAACTGACTCACCTTAGCACAATTTCCGGCAATGTCTCCTGGGTGTGGCGGCTCTGCAGTGGTTGCTTTCCTAATTTATTGCACTTCTTCAGCACTTCTCTGCCATCTTCGCGTCTGTTTACCACGAGTACATTGACATTTATAATCAAGAATCCATCATGTTGTGTCATTAATGCCGACGTGCGATCTTTAAAAAACGATTTCGAAGAGTATAAATGAATTGGAATTTCATTTGACAACCATAACCAGAGTCATATTAAAGCCTCTTGCGCTTCACTGGGGAATATAGCGTAGCAACAATCACCCGTATGCATGCGGCGAATTAAATATATCGACCACTGTTTGTTCCTTTATCCTCTACTACTCCTTTCCGTCGTGCTATAGCAATGTTTGGTTTTTTTTTGTTTTTTTTTTTTTGAAATTCGTTCGTTTGACGGTCACGTGACCCTCATAAATCACAGAATTAATGTTACGTGAAATGGTGTGTGCGAGAGCAGTAGAGTAGCCCTACATACATCGATGTATGCACCCTACGCGTGCATATGTATGTACATATCTCTTTAGCAATCAATGCAAGTAGCAACGTCCTGCAAATCAGCTCAACACAACGAACGTGAGTACTTTCTCCCTGGACGATGGGGCTTTCGCCGCACCGGTTGCCCGCCGCCACTGCTACCGACCGTCGCCTACCCGAAGGGTGAAATAAATAAATGATGGTCAACAAGAGAGAACAGTGAAAACCCCAAAAATAAAACCCATGCGGGAACTCATCGTGGATTTCATCGATTATCCCTACCGGATTATGACAAATAAATTTGCAACAAAAGAAAATACCCGTCTTAATTTTAAATTCTGTCGTCATTACCCTTTTTTAAAAAAAAAATTATCCTCTTGGTCGTTAACCTTGACTCATGGAAGAGATCCAAAAAAGCAGACAAAGTCAATGTCGACATTGACTTGACGACACCACCCCAAAGCCTATTTCTGAGATTTTTATTTACAGCAGCAGGCCAAACGAAAGGAAGCTCTAAGTAGCAAAAACCAAAATACGTTTTTATTGTTTTTAATAAAAATAACAGTTATTGCTTTCCGCATTTCATTTACTGTTTTGTTAACTCTGGGATATCCTTTATAGAAACTCGCAGCATATGTTCCACCAACATTGACACCGAAAAATCAGTTATACCCTTTGCCTCGTTGGTTGGGTGTTCTGTTTGTTTTGCGAATCTCATTGTTGCCGGAACCGGCTGGTGTGTTGAAGTTGTTGCCTTGGTTTTACAATACAATCCACAAAACGCACACACTCACACACACATACACATCAAGGGATACAGGGAATAAAGCTCATTTTCATAGGCCATAAATATCGTAAGGTAAATCGTTATCGTATATCGTAAAAATATTCGTAACCTACAAGCAGTTAAACCCACCACCAAAAGGATAATCGCACACATACCAACACACACACACACGTATAATGATGCCGGCGGGGGAGGCGCATAGTAGAAAAGGACAACAAAAAAAGAAGAGAAATATATAGGCCAGGAATTCGCAAAAGATATGCTTAATAATTTTTGCTTCTTTTGCTTGCTACTAGTTGTTTATATCTGCTGGTTTAGCTTTGTAATTTAATGGATCGATTTTGAAATATATTTGAACTCTGTTCGATTGAGTTTAATTTAGCATTAAGCAGGGCTTTGAAGTTGGAATCCTTTCTTAGAGGAATTTATTTACACATTTGCTTGTGAAATGGTTGTATGACGGATATGTAGGTTTGCCGACGGTGTTTTCTAATGGCGGCAGTTTTGGAGAACTCTTTATAAAAAGTAGCATTCGTCAAAGGTCTTCGAAGGGTTGAACTTGGAACAAATCTTAATCCAATTTTACCTTGTTTTGAGCTTGATGTAACGGGTGATCCAAGTAGAGATACTTTTTTCAATAGCCTTTTTTGACAGATCACGTGTGAGTCGTGTCATGCTGTCATGTTATTTTTGTTTAGTATTGTTTGGCATTTCATAATGGAAAGACTTACGCGTGAAGAACGTTTACAAATTGTTCAACTTTATTATGAAAATTCACGTTCTGTGAGGAATGTGTTTCGTGCACTTCGCTCAACTTATGGTCAACATAATCGGCCTACTGAGCGTACTATTCGCAACACCATCACCCATTTTGAGACCCAGCATTCATTATTGGATAATATTCGACCGAATAGACCACGTCCAGCACGCTGTGAAGAAAATATAGCGGCCGTAGCTGAGAGTGTACACGAAGACCGTAGAGAGTCGATTCGGCGCCGTTCGCAGCAACTCGGACTGACGTATGGAACGACTTGGCGCATTTTACGTCAAGATCTTAAATTGAAAGCGTACAAAATACAGCTTGTGCAACAACTGAAGCCGCTCGACCTTCCCAAGCGACATCGCTTCGCTCTATGGGCTCTTGAAAAGTTCCAAGAAGATCCGACGTTTTCGAGGCAAATTTTGTTTAGCGATGAGGCCCATTTCTGGCTCAATGGGTATGTAAACAAACAAAATTGCCGCATTTGGGACGAAGAGCAACCTGAAGAGATTGAAGAACTGCCACTTCATCCAGAAAAAACAACGGTTTGGTGTGGTTTGTGGGCCGGTGGAATCATCGGTCCATATTCCTTTAAAAATTATGCCGGTGCGAACGTAACCGTCAATGGCGACCGTTATCGTGCCATGATAACCGACTATTTGATGCCTGAAATTGAAGCTCGTGATCTCGGCGACATTTGGTTTCAGCAAGACGGCGCCACTTCCCACACATCGCATCAATCAATGGACTTATTGAGAGAACATTTCGATGAGCACATAATTTCACGTTTTGGGCCGGTCGATTGGCCACCAAGATCGTGTGATATCACACCGTTAGACTTTTTCCTGTGGGGATATGTAATATGTCAAAAGCTTATGCCGACAAACCCGCTTCGATTCAGGCCTTGGAGGAAAACATCACGCGTGTCATTCGCCAGTTACCAGTCGAAATGCTCGAACGAGTGATCGAAAATTGGACTCAACGGATGGACCATCTGCCAACATTTGATAGACATAATCTTCAAAAAATAAATGCCAAAGAATGTTCTTTCAAATGATAATAAACATTCTCCATTAAATTTGAATTTTCTGTGTTTTTTTCTTCTTTAAAAAAGTAGGGAACCTCGAAATGGATCACCCTTTAGTTTTGGAAATATCTAAAAGGAGAATAGCAACTAAGGAGCAAAAGCCCTGTCGCTCTAAAAATAGTACCTATTAAGCTTAATCTTACTCAATCGAACTCCATCTAATCCAACCTAAGACAAGACACAATTTGTGCTGTGCAAATTTACGCTGTAATCTTAAGTAACGAGTCACTCTCTTACCTTTCACAATTGAGTTTTGAAACTTTGTTGCTTGCCATTTAATATTCACATCCGGCATTCTCAGGATTTAAAGTCAAAGACAGATGTTCTTGTTTTTTTTTTTAAGTAGAAAACTTTCGGTTTAGTTCGACTTCTGTTTTGAAACCAAATACCTACATTTCTGCCTCTTCCGATAAAGCCTATATATGTCGGTGCCGGTACTTAAAAACATATAAATACGTTTCGTTCTCAATAGCTCAACGAAAATACGAAAACAATTTGCCACACATGCTTCCTAGAGTTCAAACAGGATCTCTACACCCTCTACACACTCACACAACATAGAACATACCAAACCCAACATTCTTCGTGAAACAAAAAAAAAAATATAAAATTCTACACAAAACACAAAAATGTATCTTTTGGCCTCCTCCTCCTTCTCAGTTCTCAGCTCGTTGTGTGTAAAAGAATTCGTTAATTTTCGAAAATATGTTCTATGGAATTCATTTTATTTCGTCGCTTGAATTTTGTGGAATTTTAATTATGTTTTGGCTTCTATTTTATTTTATTTTCTGTGCGTTATAGTTACCACCTCTTCAAAACGGTCATATATCTCATAATTTCTTTCCTTTTTGTATAAATACATTTTGTATGTTTTTAAAGTTTTTTTTTTTTTTTTAATTAATTTAATGGCTTTGGTTCGTTCATTTTGTTTTGCTCTGTATCTCTTGTCTCTGGGTATCTAAAGTAGCAACAGAAACATAACATCAAAACGATTATAATTTCATTTAAATAAAAAAAAATATATATATATCTCTCCTTTAACATACGTATGATAACTGGTTGCTTGCCGCCGGGTGCTTGGAGGTGGGCGCCGCCTCAATATGTCTGTGGTGTAGTAATATTGTTTTTGTTTTTTTTTACGTTTATTAATTTTTAATTGCAAGAGATATCCCTCTCTGGCTTGGCTGCCGACCCGACCCGTCTTCATGTCTAATAAAGTTTAAGATGAAATGGCGTAAGGCGCAACAACATCCAATTACATTCTATCGTGTGGTGGGTAAAACCGGGGGTGGGGGGGGGTTGGGTAGGAGGATGAGGCTACTACTTCAAACCACTTATCATATCAAAATGATTGATATTTTTTAATCTGTTTCTTGATTATTTCGATAATTAACAGTTATCTTTAGATTATTACACGTGTAATTGTAATTGGGGAAAATTTGTTTCTCCGCATTTATAGGAATATATTTCACAATTTAAAAATGTGCATTTTATAATAATTTTATTTCGACTATCTTATCAGGCGTGTAGAACCGGTATCACGGGCATAGCACAAATCAATAAGTAAATCTTCGAATTTCCAAAATATTAGTCAAATCAATTTGATATTTGATTTTTGTTTTTTTTTTTTTGTGTTCATTTGCGGTGAACATTTTAAGTAATTTAATAACAATTATAAGTATCTGAATTTGTATGTACCGAGTTTATTTTGTTAAATCCCGCACAGCAGATAAGATTTGACGAGCAAGAAACGTGTTTGTGTCAGTATAATAATTGGCAGCCATTTATTTTTGTTTTCAGTTGATTAGATACTTCTGATTGGATGGGGCCGGGGGGGGTGGGGGGGGGGGAAGTTGAAACGAATTAATTTTAATTTTGCAAATACTACTTGTCAAGTGATGGATTAAGTTAACTTGATTTTTAATATAATTGTTTTTTGGTTTTTGGTTTGATTTAGCCTTATTTGACAGTAAGTCTGTAAATAAATTTCAATGGAAACGTCACAGTTTGGGCTTAGCAACATGTGTCTGTGGAAGGTGACTCATTTATCGATGGGATTTTGTTTTTTCCTAAAAAATTTGATGTTGAATATGTTTGGGACTTTACACGTTTCCAGATATGTTTCTTAATAAATTGGTTGTAGGTTGCAACATGTTGCTGTGAAAGATATACACACAGCATTTGTTTGGTATCTGCTTGGCAACCTGTATCTGGAGACTGGCACTAAATAGGAAGGTATTTTCCTTTGTAAATTTCATATTTTCAAGGTATCTGCTAGACGTAAACATATATGTTTCTCGGAAGCTGACAGTTTTTTAGCGACACACTGTCATGCAGCTGTGCTTGAAAATGTAATACGGAGCACCCATGTCAGGTTTGCAGACCACATTGACGTGATAGGAAGATCAAGGCGAGCAGTAACCGGTACCTTCACTACTATGGAGCCACCAGCAAGCAAAATAGGGCTAAAAATAAACGAGGACAAGACAAAGTATATGCTCTCATCCAATCCCAAAACCGACAATTGATCAGTGAATTCGTCTATCTAGGCACAGCTGTAAGCTCAGACAACAACATCAGCGCGGAAATCAAACGCAGACTAACTCCTGCTAATCGCTGTTTCTTTGGACTGAATAAACAATTGAGGAATAGAAACCTATCGAGAAGAACCAAGGAGACGTTGTATAGAACACTCATCGTCCCGGTCCTGCTGTGTGGTGCAGAAGAATGGACCCTCTCCCAATCGGATGGAAAATCACTTGGAGTCTTCGAAAGAAAACGATTTATGGTCATGTTTGCGTAATCCAAGAAGACAACATTTGCCGAAGAAGATACAACTATGAACTATACGTGCGATACAGCGGCATAAGCTAAGCCAGAAAAATTCGAATGCAACGACTAAGATGGCTGGGCCATGTAGAGCGAATGGACATCAACGCCACACCAGAGGGTGTCAGAAGCCAAGGTAGACCTCATCTTCGATGGAGCGACCAGGTAGAGGGAGACCTCCGACAACTTGGAGGGCGAAATTGGAGACGGCAGGCTAGAGATCGAGCCGGCAAGAGGGTGTATATTGAGCATGGCCTAGGAGCACCACGCTATAGTTGAGCCAGCAAAAGTAAGTAAAGTAAGTTTCAGCCTCAGGCTCCCATACTATTTAATAAAATAAATATTAGGCGTAAACGGCCCATACAGGACCCAAAGCCTAGCTTCTCCAACCATTATGTGTGCGAAGTTATATTTTTGACACAAATGGCGGGACCTACAGTTTAATGCCGATTCCGAACGGCAATTTATTTTTGAAAAGCTTCTCATGACATTTCTTACTCTTGGATGTTTGTCAGACGTTCGCAAGAGGTGGGGCAGCGAATAAAAACTTTCAGGACCTCTCGCTTAGTGGTTCAACGCACTTAACCACTAAGCCACTACACCCATACTTTCTAATATCGAAATGTATTTTTTAACCACAAATATTTGTTCGTTTGACTTCTGTTCAGCAACATTACAAGACTACATGCTTTTTACAAAATTTATCGTTGGAGTATAGTTTTTGAAAATGTTAATAGTTTTTCGAAATCGAATACATGTGTTTGAAGAAGGTTACTCGACAATATGTATGATTTATAGAGAAAGGCGTTTGTTGATGCAACATGTGTCTGGAAATATAATTATAATTCCTGTATAAAAACATATTTTTTGACTTAAAAAAGGAAATCTTGTACTATTTCTGAAGAATGAAATACCTAACCGTCAGTAAGCTGAAGGATATTGCTAGCCGTGAGTTTTTTTTTTCAATAATAATAACACTCCTCAACTTTGCTTAAGCTTCTATTAGCAACAGCCGGCAGCGTTTCCAAAATATTTTCAATATAATTTCCAATTTTGAAACCAACAACGTAGTAGAGAACAACAACAACGAAACCACAATGACTTCCTCTAGAAAATGACCTTTCATTGCACATCCATTTATATAAAATATATGTATATTTTCCAACCAACCAACCAAACATCCAGCTAACCAAATAAAGACGAGGAAGTCCGTTAGCTATAAACATCCTCATACTTGATGAAAATGCAAAAATAAAAAAGAAAAATCCATAGGAATAACCAAAGATTCGCCTCAGCACAAAGTCCTTTCTTCATGTCATCGCATACAAAAGACCCAAACAAGATATTGAAAACTATTCCGCAAATAAGTACATACACAGCAGTCCTAATGAAATTTTGCAGCATAAAACGAACACAACAACACGACAGGAAGAAGAAAGTTCCGGAAGAAAGATGGAAGCATAATAACAATACTCTTGGCATCTTTAGATCTTGGCAAAATTTCCCATCTCCTCAACTCAACACCCACCACTTGGGACAAAAGCAAAACCCACTATCAACATAAAAACAAAAATATTGAAAAAACAACTGCAAAGTTGCAAAGAAGAAAAAAATGCATTTTCCATTCTCACATATATGACATTTTTCCTTTATATAGTTTTGAAACTATAAAAGTATCTATGAGATACATAACATATGGTGAAGGACCATAGCACATACGAAAATGTGCATCTTCCCGTTCCTGTTTTATACACACACACACACACGCCAAGTGTATCTGCAATATCTTAGAGTTGATAAAATAGTATCTAAGTTCAAAAATGCATATCTACAAATGTGTGAGGATGAGCAAACTATGCGCAGATACAATTTTTTTCCTTCTGTCGTAAAAAAATATATATTATCCAAAAAAAATATATCGCTTTTAAAATAGTATGTGGCAGTGCAGCCAAGTCGGACAAACACTTGATGTCGTTTTTCTCCTACATTTTACTCTTTGTATTTGCGTGGAAAAGAAAAAAAAAAGAAATGCAAAACCCTCTTCTGCCCTACACAAAAGGATCCTATGCAGAAGCTTAGAGAGAAAAACGAATGCCAACGTAACGTATATAAGATGCAAAAAGGACATTATGTACTTGCGAATGGAGAAAGCTTTTTCCTCGAAAGGATATATTTGTGTATTTGAAAATTCAAGGATCCAATACCCCATTTTTGTGTGTAAACCTGTGCTGCACGTCTGTGTGCCTTTGTATGGTTTTCCTTATATTATCCTTGCGCCAGAAATTTCTCACTGTGAAAATTCTTTCATTCGTTCGTTTCACTCATATTTGCCGATGAGGACGACGAAAGCGAATGAATGACGTTTTGCTTTTGTACTCAGTCTCAATAGCGGCAGAGAGGACACACAGAGAAGCGTTAGAGACAGGCGCTTGAAGCATGAATGAATGATCTACCTATACACCTGCTGCTGCTGCTGCTGCTGCTGCTTTTCCTGTTTGGGGTTTTCCACACTTTCCACCCTCATTTATATGAGTGTCTGTGTGCCGGCAGAGAGGGTGGTATAAACTTCGCAGTGTAGACAGAAAACAATATAGACATACTATAAACTTATCCCCAGGACTCATATATAAAGTCATTTGCCATGCCATAAAAGGACCTAAATACAGAGCAGCTGAATTGAGAGACTGACTATACTGAATGGTTTACATTGGGTTAGGGTTAGGGTTTGGGTTTAAGTCTTGGTTGGGTTTTATTTTCAGGACTCACTCATGTAGGTGAAAATGTCTCTGATGTGAATTTTTCTTTTTCCCCCCATAGATAGGTGGACATACGAACGAGATTCTCTAAGAAGACGAACAGCAACGATGATGATGATGATGATGATAATAATGATGATGATAGCTATGACGACTGCAAGGACGAAGACTATACGGCTATAGCTTACGGTGAGACATGGCTACTACTCGTACTCGTGAGGAGTAAAGTTTAATGGGGTGCTTTGATGCGATTGGTTTCCATATAACGCAGGCGCTTAAAATCATCGAATCCAAAAGAGTAAGATGAATTAAGTTATATAGGGTGCCAGTAGACGTTTAGAAAATAAGACGAACAAACAAACAAAAAAAAAAAAATTCATAATGAAAATGCAAAAGAAATTTGTGTACTAAAAGAACTAGGAGAACTGGCTGCTGCCAGCTCTCGCAATGTCTAGATGTATTAGAGGAGAAGATGCAGACACATACTTGTATACACATGTAGAGCGAGTAAGATTGTGTTGGACTTTTGTGCAAAAAAAAAAAAAAAAAAATATCTAGAAACAAATTGACGGAATATGTACAAAGAAAAGTTGAAGGATTTTTTTCCCACCTTCAGACTGGGAGTTTTTTTTTGTTTGTTTAAACGTTTGCTTGTGTGAGTGTAAATAGCTTCTTTTGTGTGTTGTGTTTATCTTCCTGGTGCGTTTTATACTCTGCCAGAAGTAAAGGAGTAAAAGACAATTCATCGTACAGAAATTTAATATGAATTTGCTTTGTTGTTTATGTCGTTATGTTTATGGAAAATAAAGTAACCTTTAATAAATTGGTCGTTTGTATATGGGGAATGTTTTTAAACATTATTCGTAGGAGATTATGATTGATATTAAAGGGACACCATTAAGACATATAGAGGGGAGTTTTTCTTTCTGTTTTTTTTTTGCAAATGTTGAGAGGAAATTACAAAATTGAAGCAGAGTCGCTCGGAATTTCCTTAGCAACATTGTTGAAAAACTTACAGTTTCCCTAACACTTACTACTTACTTAGGTGGCGCTACAGTCCGGGGTGGACCTGGGCCTCAACCAATACGCGTCTCCAGTTAGCACGATCTTTGGCTAACTGCCTCCAGTTGCGCACTCCAAGTTGGTTGAGGTCCCCTTCCACTTGCGCGCGCCACCTTAGGCGAGGTCTTCCTCTACTGCGTTGTCCCTCCGGGTTGGATTCGAAGACTCTTCGGGCCGGAGCGTTGGTGTCCATTCGCTCTACATGTCCCAGCCATCTTAGACGACTAATCCGTATTTGTCTGACCAGGTCGATGTCGCTGTACAGCTCGTAGAGTTCGCTGTTAAATCTTCTCCTCCAAAGCCCGTCAACGCAAACGGGACCGAAAATCACTCGAAGAATTTTCATACACACCCAACCACCTCCCCTAACACTTAGGAGCTAGTTATAGACAATGATTGAGATCCAATATTGTTTATTTCTATCAAAAACTGTGTCCTAGTTATCTTCGCAACATGCATATAGACTAGGTATGTTGATAACTGTTTTTCGCAACCATTTCAACAAACGTATTGGTTTTTTTTAACAATCAGAAGATACTGAGAGTAAACACTGATATAATGGATGGAATGGTAAAATTCATTAGTGGTGGCTCGAAATGTTGATAAGCTTGGCTGCACCGAAAAAGATCAGATGCTACTGCGAGTATCCCTATTCACTATGCAATTAGGAGGCAGTTATATTCGCAACATTGTTGGCAACATTTCTGATAAACTAGTATGCACCAAAAATAAGGTGTGTGAACTTAATTATCTTCGTAAACATCATCAAATAGCATTGAAAAATATTATGCGATTTGCTGGTCAATGGTTGGATGTAACAAAACAAAAATATATGACAATGTTGCAAGCATAAAGAATGACCAAGATTTATATAGAAATCCTTGCGATCATAAAACATTTTTGGACGTCGATGTTTTGAGCTTTCGTCGAGATGGGCCCACTATCTAGCAACATTCATTTGATGTATCAGCAAAACTGTTGCCTACTCCTGTAGTATCCAGAGTCCATATCCTCTTCAAATCAATGAATCAACAAGTGATTTAAATTTTACTACCGAGAGGCTGATCAGTCTAAATATGTAATTAAAAGACAACGGAGTTCTATTCGACATATCTGGTTCTTCTCGTCGCCTTCTATAAGGTTTAAGTCTAGATTGATGTATCAAAACTACTATCCATCTACTTCTCCATCTGCGTGGCTCACCGGCAAGGTTATGTTAGGTTAAAACATGGGTGTAATGTAAAACCATCACACAACACTAGGCACCGAGGTGGTCCCATCGCGATCCCTGGAGAACCGGCTGAATTTTAAAAATCTAAACGGTACACAAAACCCTAAAACACACCAATTACCCCTCAAAAGCCAGAAAGGCCTTTGAAGTTTGTACCGTCTATTTCCTCTAAAGCTTCGAAGAAGTATTTCCCTAAGAATTTCCTACGACTCCGTGAAATTGTCTCGCATTCACACAATATGAGCGGTATATCCTCAACAGCCTAAAGATCGCCACAGAATTAGCAGATGTCTGCCCGATTTTTTTTGCATGCTTTCCCAACAGGCAGTGCCCTGTCAGGACTGCTACTAGTATTCTTAGCTTATCCCTGCTAATTGTTATAAGCTTCCTGGACCTCCTACAGTCGAGAAGTGGCCAAAGACCTTTTGACACCGTGTGTCCCTCAAGACTTTTCCACCTTAGATTGGCAGACTTAATTGTTTTTTCCTCAATCATGCCCTTTGTGGCTCACCGGTTAGACTTCAATAAAAAAAAAACTTCAGCGGGCCCCCCCGGCTTTGAATCATTTGCCTCTGCGGGTCAAATTTTTCGCCACACGCATTCTGCTTGTACTAGCTAGGATAGTTCATTTTATAGCATAAACAGTCCTAACCAAAAGTTATTTAACACATTCTAGGAGTTACCCTAAATAACTCCCTTAAATCAAGCCCCAATATATGCGTTACTCTTATAATTATTCGTAAAAGGGCAAACTTACTACAAACAAAATCCTGCAATAATATCCCCCTTAAATTTCAATAAACACAAAGGTACCAACAAAGATACTTTTATTTTTTATGTACTCATTTACGACACAATCATGTTGCGCGAGACTTACAGCCTTAGCATTCTGTGCATCTCAATTTGCATGAATCCCAGCGTGAATGTGCAAAATAGTAGTTAAAATTAAATTATTCGAAAGGATGTGTTTTGGTCCATAAAAATGAAAAGATTCCTCTCTGTTTTTTTTTTCTTTGGCTTTTGTTTTAATTCTTCTTCGTCGTTGGTTCGGTTTTCATGCTTTGTTTATGGGTGTTAGATACTTTTTACTTGACGTAGGTATTGTGGAATCCTCGTAATGCGATTTTAATGAGAGCCATATTTTTTTAATTTTCTGTATATCCTTGCGTCGAGTGATTAACATAGTTAGGAGAATAAAATCTTGCCATGTAATTGGTCAAATTCCAAATTGAATTCCCATACATTATGTTGAAAATGGATAGTTGCTTGATTTCAACTCACTTGCGTATACATAAATGTTGACAGAAGCTAATTTAAATTTTTCCATCCTTGTATCTATTACGGTTAGTATACTATCTCAGACTGTGTAACTGGAGAGACAAAAAAAAAAAAAAAACAGCAACAAACAGAAATAACGCGATAACAAACAATTGCCATAATTGAAATGCAATTGCGCATATGAATGCCATGCACATTGGCCATTTTCGAAGTCGCCGCACATTCAGCCTTCTATATGGGGGTATGTTGTTGTCAACCAGACTATTAAGCGAAATTAACAAATACCACTGTAATGGATGCACAAAATATAAATATCCATGTTCGTATATCTATATTGAAACCACCAAACGAAACAATAATGTCGCCGCAATGGAAAACCGATTGCAACACTATATGGGTCCAAAAAGAACCCATAGCCATAGAGAGTAGAGGAGACTGAAGCGCCGCGCCGCGCCGCGTAGCAGACAATTTTCAAAGTGCACAGAGGCCATGTGCTGCCATGTTGATGTTGGTTGATTATTGGCAATCTACAAAATGCGCTGAGCTCACGCTGCCGCTGCTGTTGCCGCCACCGCCACCGCCACCGCCGCTGCCTCTGGTCGGCGTGGAGGGATCGACAGATACTCGTAGAAGTGTACATCACACGAGGCAGAGATTTTTACTTTTGTGCCACCAAATACTAAAGATATGTTTTTTTTTATATTTTTTGACTGAAATTGAAAAATAAAAAAAAAAAATGCTTGTTTCGCTTATTAAGCTGACGGTATGGATTGTGCATCTACCTATATGTATCTATATGTAAGCAGCAACTATATTGTGCCAATAATTACCCATAAATGCGGGATGATGTAGGGGCAACCTGCAACCGAAGGCAGTCGAAATCATCAACAGCAATTGTTTCACAATATAATGAAAGAAAAAAAGTGTTTTTTTTTTACGTTAATGACCCCATAGATGCAACTTTGGCAATAGGTGTGCAACATTATTGTATACACCGGCAAATAGTGTGGCAACAAGTACATTGTGCGGTGTGTTTACTCCATTTTATTAGGCTCATTTCAGTGGTTGTAAAAATGAGCCTTTTATCTTTTTAGAGAGTAGCCATTAATGTGGGGTGAATGTGATGTTGATTGGACGAAAGGTAAATGTTGCCGAGGGTGTTTATCAACATTTTGATGGAATATGAATTTAAATCTTAATTTTATTGGAAATTACGAAAGTTTCGGATTAAAATGCGAGGACGAGATGGTTGGTAGGGTTATTAACTCCTGCGTGACAAAGCAACCAAACATAAGGATAAGCGATGCAATGAGAGCGACCAAGTGCAACGCAAGATCCGAATTAAAGCATTTTAAAGGTGGATATCGTTAAGCACTCGTGAATATTAAGTAGGTGCTTCTAGCAAAGCTGGTAGGCATAACAGATCAAAATTTAAACCTCGCAATGAAAATTATTTTCAGAGAGATTGCACTTTTCTATCTCCTTTGCTGCCCAAGTCCCAAGTTCTTGAAGACCTCAATATTTAATGTCGAACTTTTTAATTTTAGTTTTTTTTAAAAACATCAAGATGGCTGAATAAAATTAAGTAACGAGCAACTAGTTGGCCTTAAAGTGAACGAGGACAACAAACAAACAATCATCTGTCCACCGACTAGGACAAAATGTCACTGTTGATAGCAGCACCTTCGAGGTAGTTAAGGAATTGATCTATCTCGGGGTAAACATCAACTCCACAGATGACATCTTAGTGGAGATCCGTCGAAGATTTACCCTAGGAAAC
Source organism: Ferdinandea cuprea (assembly GCA_963576555.1). Classification (NCBI taxonomy): domain Eukaryota; kingdom Metazoa; phylum Arthropoda; class Insecta; order Diptera; family Syrphidae; genus Ferdinandea; species Ferdinandea cuprea. The sequence goes on from OY754959.1 coordinate 12,340,643, forward strand.
CGCTGCTACTTCGGTTTGGCCAAATGGGTTCAAAACTCCTAATTCGAAGGACAACGTGCATGCTCTACAGAACCCTTATCCTGCCAGTTCTGCTCTACGGCGCCGAGTGCAGGAAAGGAGAGTTAATACTGGGATCCTTTGAATGAAAAATCCTTCGACGGATATTTGGTCCTGTGTGCGAGGAGGGCGAATGGAGGAGAAGATGCAACCGCAACCAAGAAGTGGATGTAGTCCGAAAAGCTAAAACTCGTCGACTACATTGGCTCGGCCACATCGAGCGAATGGACAACAGCGCTCCAGCCAAGAGGATCTTCGAATTCCAGCCCCCAGGTTCGAGACGACAAGGAAGACCGAACCTCCGTTTTAAGGACCAAGCCATCGCGGATGCCAGAGTGCTTGGTCTGGACAACTGGAAGCAGCGTGCTCGGGATCGCAGAGGGTGGAAGGCTGCCGTATCTCAGGCAGGGACTCTTCACGGGTCGGGAGCCCGTTAGGTAAATTAAGTAAGTAAGTAATCACGAGCAACTACTGAAAAGTATCATGAGTCCAAAGGTGATGACGTGCCACGTTCTGCTTCGCCGAATCTAAAAGCTAACCAATAGTACACCTTTTATAGTAAGTTAGGAAGAATATTGGGTCTTACGAGGTAGGGAACCTTAAATGTCCTCTGCTTAATAAATTCGAAGCCTGCTATTACTTACGACACTTAAAACATGTTGCTCAAACAATTGTGATACATTTTAATTGAATTTACTTCAAAGCTTTGAGACTACTTTCTTCGTAAGCTGATAAGCAAATTTCCAATTTACCCTGACACCCATGGTTTACAGACAAAGTCACAACAAACCAATTGAGATTTGAAATTGAAATTGATCACTAAATCTCCCCTCAACAAATGTATAGATACATGTTGCAAGAGCTTAAAATATCACAACGTGAAAAACAACATATACAAACTATTCATAGAGAATCCAAAAATACCCACAACCATTTAACAAAAAAAAATACATCATAGTCAAAAAAGCAAAACGTCCCCTCTGACATGCATTAAAATGTCCCAATTGAACTCGTGGCGTAATTTAAAATCGCTTAAGATACTCCTATCTACCCGCAACATTGAAACTATCATCGCGCAGAGCTAAATAAAATGTCATTTCATCGATTAGATATTTTTTTAAGCTTACATTTCATAGGTTATTTTTATCAGCAAACATCCGGGTATTAGTTGTATTATATATTTTTAACTCATGATTCATTATGTGTCAGTCATTTAAAAAAAAATATATGTTTCTAGGTTGTTTTTTTGATGAGAATTAGAACGTCAAAAAATATTATACAAAAAATACCCATCATTTCACTTTGTTCACACCGCAACTTTACCGAATTATCCATCCAAAGACGACGGCGAAGACGAGGAAGAAAAATCGTCAAACAGAAAATTTGCATTCAAAATGGGAAAACATTTTGTGAGAATATAACTCGAACAAAAGGTGAAACGTGATGACAATTTCAACAATAATAAAAGAAATATTTTCGAATACAATAAAGCACTTGCCTTGAATAAATGTACATATTACCGGCTACTTTGTACTGGTGTAAACAATAAATGTGTGTATTTTCGTTTACACGTACACACCATCATCACGGACTCGCAAAACAGAAATAGAATAAATAAATTAAATATTAAATCATAACAATACAAAATTCCAATAGTACAATGTATCTACAATATCTCTGGATTGTGTACGTGTGGGTATAGTATCACCATCCGACCCATTATACGCTTGTCTGTAATAGAAATTGCTTCTTCTTCTTCGTCGTCGTCGTCTTGTGTGTTCTACTCACCCATATAGCCCATGGAAATATAAGTGACACATTTCCACGTAATCTATTTGCTTATGAGACTATGACGAGCGGCCTTATAGTCATCATCATTCCTATCGAGCGAGGGATGCCCGCCCTTATATCACTTTATCTACTAGATTTAATAATATGTCGTCCTGTTTTCTTTTTTATACGTACTGGGCGGGGGAGGGGGGGACAGCCTCCTGCTTTTCATGTATTAAGGGATATAAATTCATCCCTTTTTGGGATATAGAAGTTATCCCGGTGAATCCCCTTCAGATGGATACAAAGAGAGGAGGGTCTATGCGACCTTAAAGTTATGTGTGACCAGCATTGATAATAAGCAGAAAAAGGTAAGTTCCTTCCATAGTTACATACATTTTAAGGAGCCAAAAGTTGGTGTTCCTGTGAGAATTTGTATTTTTGTCATATCCGACGTTGCATTTACAGAGTGATTACTTTCGGTTAATAATTGATTCAATCGATTCATCAATATATTCCGAGTTGATTTGTGGAATAGGACTATATCCGACAAAGACAAAAAAAATAAATAAAACAAATTCACTGGGGACCACACCACCACACCACCACACATAGAACAAGAACAAATAACAAATTTAGTTTCCTGTTACTTTTATTAAAGTTTCTTCGGGGTACGTGGTACGTACATACATATTTATTTATTTCACCTATACGAACGTATATCCTTCTTCTATTGCTCATTCATCCTCGAAGGAGGAACTTGCCGCACTGTTTAGCAAGGTAAGAGGGAGGACGACGGCAAGGAATCGAAAAGCAGGCCCAGAGAAACAAAACACAACACGCCGCCTTTTCCATTAATGTAATAAATTTATAAATAATTCATATAACTAAAACACGAAAAAGAAATTCGTTTATATACATTTTTTTGATCAGGTTGTTTTCGTATTTCTATTTTTTCGGGTAAGAGTTTTGTGTCCTTTCTCGCTGGACAGCCCCAGCAGCGGGGGGAATGATTAATATTAATTAAAGGGGATCTTGGCAGAGTTAAGATAGTTGTTTTTTTTCCATGGGCATTTTATGCTTCAATTTCAATCGAAGACAAAAGGTTATAATATTGAAAATGCAAACAAAAAAAAAAATCTGTCTGACTTTAGTAGAGGTGAATGAAGTTGCAATAAACTCTCGTTTTATGTAAATGAATTTTCTACAAAAATGTTGCAGCAAAATAAGTTTTAATTCGGCTAAAAGAGGTTCGCTTTAAATGACCGCCCATTTTATCTACCAATGTTGCAGCAACATGAAGTTTAATTGAGTCAGAGAAAATAAATCATTACTTGCACTAACCGCTGAATTTTAATCTTCCAGCTAACATACTGATAAAATTTGGAATACATCTTCAAATGTTGCGTAGGTATGTTCCTTAAAAATTCTAAAATATGCAATACAAATGCTCAGCATATTACATTCACTATGGCGCGTGTGATAAAATACAAATAAACTTATTGTTAGGGTTGCCACACAAAATACGAAGAACTGTAATTAAAAATGGGCCATAGGCCATCAATTAACGTTACAAAGTTAACTGTTTAAAAAAAAGAACTCAATCAAGTTGAATCAGTCATTCGATATTGTTGAGCTTCAAAGACCGATGCCAAAGCAATGCAAACAGATCGAATAGTGGACAGCTTTATGACTTAAGTTAATTTTTTTTTTTTTTGCAATATATTGTTTCGGAATAAAAAAATTAGTTCATTTTTAGTGAAATCTGGGCAAAGTTGTGTATCTGACAAAAGACATTATTACTGCATGAAAATAGCTGTGGCTCACTACTAACTACGGAACTCGTAGAAAGAACTTTTAATGATCTTATGTACATAAGTCGTTCGGACAGTCAGGCCGCCATCAAGTGTCTGGACTCTGTCTCTATTAACTCTTTAGTAGCCCTAGATTGCCGATCATCTCTAAAGGAGATGGCTGAGCAGTTCAACATTCACCTTTGTTGGGTGCCGGGGCATAGGGACATTCCGGGTAATTGCAAGGCCGACGAACTCGCCAAACTTGGAACTACCCTCTCAATCTTGCCTGAAAAGGGCTCCTTAGGCACACCAGTTTCCACATGCAAGCTCTTGTTTAAACTGGATGCATTAGAAAGAACTAACCACAGATGGACAAATGGCACTACTTGTCTGACAACGAAGCAGATTTGGCATAGGCTGGATCTAAGACGCTGAAGGAGCTTGATTACCCTTAATCGATGGCACATTGGTGCTACAATTGGTGTCATAACTGGACACTGTTTGTTAGGCAGGCATGCAGCAAGGCTTGGTGCCGATTCCAACGACTTCTGTAGGAGCTGTTTGGATGAGGAGGAGGAGGAGACTACTCTACACCTTCTCTGCGCATGCCCTGCTCTCTCTCGAAAGCGAAACCTCCATATGGGGGCCTTCTTCTATAATGATTTTAATGATCTAAACTCAACCGACCCAAATGGTTCAACGTGTAGGCAGAAACTTCAGATCCACGTGGTATCACAATGGACCTTATATTGGTCTAAGTGAGTCGGACTTCTATCTGACTGCCACTTCAACCTAACCTAACCTAACCTATGTAAGTCGTCTTCTTCCAATTATGTTTCCTGAGCACATCATCGTTGTTGTAGAAGACATCGATTGGCCACCGAACCATGCAAATTGATACCATCGACTTCTTTCTTTCTTTTCGTCAATGTTAAAGATATCAGTTCAGGCGATTAGGCTTCAAAATTTGACCGATTTTTAACTGATTCTAAAATTAAAACCTAGAAATAATTCTGTTCCATAATCCACAACAAGTGACTTGATTTAAGGAAAAGTCGAAAAAATTCCGGGACATTGCACGTATGTCTTCAAAATGTTGCAGAGACATGTTGCAAAACAGCATTCAGGTCCCAAATGTCAAATGGTTTTACTTATATTTCCTTCTCAACAATTAGCAATTGCACTTTTTACGATTCAATTCTGCAGATACATTATTTGTATTTGTATTTGTATTTATTTTTAAAATTTTCTGTACAATAAGAAAATAAATTCTTTAAGAGTGCACAGTTTAAATAAGGTTTTTAAAATAATTAAAAGTTAAATAGTAATAATAATAATAAAACATTCAGTAAGGAAAAACAAAAAAATAGGATAATTAAAGTTAGACTAACAGCAAAGGAAAATTAAAAACACGATTAAATTAAGTTTTGTAAACTCTTAATTATAAAAAAAATTAAAAGTAAAATTGTGCTAACATCAATGACGAGTACTAAAATGGAAAAAAAACTAACTAACTAACTAAGGGTACAATCAGAGCCTTTGCCAATTTCAGTTTAACGGCAATTGGTAAAGTGTCTTGGCATACTGAAAGACCCCGCAAAGTTCCATAGATTTTAGAAACCACAGAATTAATATGATCGCTCCAAGTGAAGTTACTATTAATAACAATACCAAGATTTTTTATTTTAGAAACCATTTCAACTTCAACTCCACATAATAAAATAGGAGGCAGACGGGACATTAATAAATGTTTATAGATTGTAATTGATTTAGTCTTAGAAGGATTTAAAAGAAGCTGGTTTTCTGACGACCATTTAACTATTGAAGTTAGATTCTCGTTCATTTTTTCAACAGCATCTTCCATCAATCCAACAGGAAAGTGAAAATAAATTTGTACATCGTCAGCATAAATATGAAAAAGACAATTATGTATAACAAGTGGTAAATCATTAATGAACATAGAGAATAACAAAGGACCAATTATTGGCACACCACAATTAACATTTAAGAGCGACGAATAGACGAATAATTGATTGCAAAAGACCGACTGAGCTCTATTTGTAAGATAAGACGAGATTAACTTCACGGAAAGATGAGAAAAATTGAAGTAAGTTACAAGCTTGGAAAGAGTCGAAAGCCTTAGAAAAATCCAATAATGTAACCAAAGTGACTTCATCTCTGTCAATAGCCACCCGTATATCATCCGTGACTTTAATCAGGGCAGTTATGCAACTGTGACCTGAACGAAAGCCTGACTGCATTGGAGTCAGCAAATTATTAAACTCAATGTATTGCTTAATTTGAGCGCTTATAATTAACTCGAAAGCCTTAGAAAGAAAAGGTAGGATGGCGATGGGTCGATATTCCGTGCCTTTTCTATTTTTTGGAATAGGTATAATTTTTGTTTGCTTGCTAGGGATATGTAGCAGATGTAAGGACAAGCCGAATGGCGAACATATAATTAGACGAGAAAAACATTATCTTGCAACATTGCATTATATAATCTCTCCTTTCCATAAACGATGAAAATTTCATACAAAAATGCAACATTTCGGCGGTTGTATAACATAATTGCATGCCATTAATTTAATTAACAAAAGACCCCAATTAAATTAGCTTCCATTAACCTATTACAAGTTAATTTTCCCACAAAATCATTTCATAAAAGCAACGAAAATTGCCCAACAAAAAAATAGGTAGGTAGATATAATATAAGTTCAGACACATCTCAACTCAAAAACATATCTAAAGTTTAAAATGCCCAACGATTAGAGAGACCAAAAATCAAATTCAGACCTTAAAACCTCTAATGAAAGTATAGTTACTCGTTCGCGTGTACCTTCTGTATTAATTGATTAACACACGCTTCGTCAAACTACTGACATAGCCCATTCACGCAGCAAAACTATTCGCTTGTCCAATCAACACAGACGGATAAAATGAACAGAAAAAAAATAAAAGAACACAGATTGTATTCACCAAATAGGCAACGACACATTTCAGCGCTGGGCTCCATTTTGATAGAAACACATTAGCGTTTCAGAGATTTCAATTTCAGTTGTCCAAATTAGTTATACGTTTCGTGAATCAGTCCATTTCCAGATAAACATACATACACATGTATGTGTGTGCACACACGTTAGATACATTAGATCTATCCCGTTTCAAAATATTTCTATCTATTATATCTGGCACAGATAGAGTAGGTATTTGTCCAAAAAGAAAAAAAAAAAATAGCCTAACGTTGACCATAACAATGTTGCTATGGTGCCCTCATGCCCCTACTGCCACTGTTCTATTTGGATGGGTTTGTTGTCGATGTCCATGATGATGATGATGATGATGATGATGATGATGCTGCTGATGATGGGTCCGTGTCTATTCTCTCTGTGTGTATGTTGCATTGTGGCACTCTCTCTCAATTTCGTGCGGGTGAATCCATCTGTTTCTAAACTATCTATTAAATTATATTACAGATCCAAACTATGCACGGCACAGCAATTGAAGTATATAGAAATGTGGAATGGAATTCCATAGTTAAGCCGTAATGGCATCTATCTCGTCATTTCAAATGAAGTGAAGGCATTTAATCCATTGATTTGAGTTAAAATATCATTTTGTATAGTGAAGCTGAGAGATGGTATGTTCACGAAGGGTGTCTGAGTCGGGTAGCTGTGATGTGGATGATTTGCTGCAAAACGGTAAACAATCTAGTAGAACATACATGATCAACTAAAGTTTCCGGGTGAGAGGAGGACACGACTCTGGCATAGTATTACAAACGGTCGACCGCGTCAGTAGGAGACTATTATAATTGTTATTACTATTGAATGCGTTTTAGACATTTGAAACATGTTCTCCTTGGTGTCGTGTGTATTTGATGGCGTATGAAGACTCAAATACAATTGAAAGATGCGCCTAATGCATTTTCGAATGCGTTCGCCCCAGTGAGAGACAGCAGCAGCAGCAGCAGCACGTTGTTTGGATATGAGTGATGATAGCATTAGATTATGCAGAGAATAATCGAATTCATGCCTTGATGACCTCGCAATTTGTTTCCAAACTGACATGGACATGGTTTTTATTTAATTGTAGAATTTGTTGTTCCGTTAATTTGATTCTGATTTAAATTGCAAAGCAATCTATAGGCAGCTGGAAGATGAGCCTTAAGTTTTGTCGTAAAGCAACATAGTTCAGTCGCAACATGCATCTCGAGAATAACATCACTCACTTAACAATGCAAATTTCGACAATTTATTTGTGCCAGCAACATGTGTCCTAAACAAAATTCTTTTTTTACAGCTCAAAGAAACCCCAAATATCTAATTTGCATTCCAACAAATGTCTTCAACTTTCCAGCAACATGTTGAGATGCAATCTTGAATCCCAGATTTTTAAAAAAATCGCAACATGTATCCATCATCGATCAAATAAATCCTACCAACATTTTTCTGTCAGATTAACGCCTCGTGACAAACGGAATCTATCTATCATCAACTAACTTAAAATAGATACTCAACTATAAAGACAGAACATTAAATCGGTCAATAAACCCCCATCTTGAACAGATCGAATTATAAAACGGCAGCAACACATTACCCCATTCACATCATAAATCACTTTAAACTCATATAAGTGTTCAATGTATCTTTATACGGACAGAATCTAACTGACTTCATGCCATATAGACAGACATAAACAATTCATTGAACCTTTCTGTCATCGCCGCGCCGGTGAGGGTCAAACACTGATAATCTGTCAAAATTGTATCGATTTTAAATATTGCGATTGTATCAACCAATCAAGTGGCATGAGTGTCGCGTCGGTGGCGACGACAACGGCAAAACAGAACAATAACACCGTGTCGCGCGCATTTGAAAGATGTCAATTCATTTTGATGACAATGATGACACCTAATGACAGCCAGCCTGTTAACCCAGTGCCTATCGCAATCGCACATACATATATCCATACCGAGAACGACTCGCAGAGATTCCCGAGAGGTAGAGTGGAGAAAATATCAACATCAACACAATAAAATCAATAAAATAGGTTCAACATTGCGAGATGGATGGGTATGGGATGCAGATGTCAGTGTATTCCTGTCAAAGTGATAAATCTGACAGGAGAAAGCGTTCCTCCGTGGCAAGGTGTCCATCTATCCAATGGCCAACGTTCAACACCCAAAAACCCAGAAACAAAAAACAATGCGCTCCTTTTAATCGAAAGTTTGGAAGCCGTAGCGTAGTTGCAGCAGTCAGTGACATCCTTTTTGCACGGACGCTCGGTGGTGGTACCTCGTATAAATGACCTTGAAAATGTTATAATAATAAATAACAATGTGGCATTACACGGATACACAGAAACTCACACAGCAACAAACTTGGAAAGCACAAGGGCAGAGTCGCATAATGGATAGTCGCCGTAGCCGCCGCCGCCGCCGCACCAACAACAAACACACAGAGCGGCACCGAAAAACCCGGTAGACACCCATAGTGCCATTAATTCTAGCGCCCGCCGACTTGTTTGACAGTTCTGACAGACTATTATTTAAAGTTGAACTTTCGCTTGCCGTACACAAACACACACACACACACACACATACACACACATAAACGCACGTAGAATTCTGCATACCAGAAAACGGAAAGTAAAAGTGAATTGAGTGTGTACGGCGGAAACCTGTAACGCATCTTTAGGGTCAAGGAACACCGTCAGCAACAAAACATATGTTTTTGACAGGAAAAATGGATCAAAATGTTTTCCCTACACACTACGGAAAGTGCTCTATGCCTGTGTTTTCAACGTGCTGTCAAAATAAAAGATGACATTGCAAAAAGAAGCCAGCAGCGTTCAAATATCCCTCTCACTTGTGGTGTGTTGTATACGCGCGCGTTGATATATGAAGTATTATGGCAAAAAAAAAAAAAAATAGGAAGTGTAAACATGGGCTTAAACTGATTGATAAATTAGATTATGGGTCAGTCATCATCGTCGTCGTCGTCGTGGTAGTGAGATGGTATTCTCCGTTTTGTAGCTGGTGGCTATATGGAATGGAAGTCGACGACCATGATTGTTGTCCCGGGGTTGGCGCGAGGCGCAAGAGGAAAACGAGGAAGAGAAAAATTGAACGTAGTATGTCAAAAAAAAAAGGCTGACTTAGACAGTTCCCATTTGTTTTCGAGAGCTGAACAGTCTCTGGTCAGTCTGGCTCGGTTCTACTACTAAACAGTCGCTGTTTGTTGGTTGGTCAATGACCTTGGAACATTACTTTTATTTTGTTGTTTTTTTGATTTTGCCGGAAGAAAAATTATGCTTCTGCGGGGTGTGTTTTATGTCATTTTCATTTCTGACAGATCTGGGTTATGGAGCGCTGCAGACGATTAATTAGAAACGAACATTGACATTTTGTTTGGTTTGGTTTTGTTTTTTTGTAATGTTCTGCTGTGGGTGTGTTGATAGACAAATTTGATAGATAGTGATAGCTTCGAGATGGTGGAAAGTGATTGAAAGGTAGGATATGTTTGGTTTTGGATGGGTTAAGGGGTTTAAAGCAACATTTTTGGTAGGAACGTTTTGAGCATTAGAAGGAGGCAATATTCACTTAAATTCGGGTCCAACTATCAAAATGTATCTGCAGTTTAGTTTTGTATGATGATGGAGTGGGTGGAGGTGTCTTCTCAGACAGGCTCAATCTCAGTCTCTCCTTCCGTCTTCCTAATCATTGTAGTGTTTTCCAGGCGGAAGTTATGCCGATAAAGGAAGTCTTGTCCTGGCTAAGAAAGAATGTGGTATCCGTAAAGGATATTCGAATCTTTTCGGACAGTCAGGCCGCCATCAAGTGTCTGGACTCTGTCTCTATTAACTCTTTAGTAGCCCTAGATTGCCGATCATCTCTAAAGGAGATGGCTGAGCAGTTCAACATTCACCTTTGTTGGGTGCCGGGGCATAGGGACCGGTCGGGTAACTGCAAGGCCGACGAACTCGCCAAACTTGGAACTACCCTCTCAATCTTGCCTGAAAAGGGCTCCTTAGGCACACCAGTTTCCACATGCAAGCTCTTGTTTAAACTGGATGCATTAGAAAAAACTAACCACAGATGGACAAATGGTACTACTTGTCTGACAACGAAGCAGATTTGGCCTAGGCTGGATCTAAGACGCTCAAGGAGCTTGATTACCCTTAATCGATCGCACATTGGTGCTACAATTGGTGTCATAACTGGACACTGTTTGTTAGGCAGGCATGCAGCAAGGCTTGGTGCCGATTCCAACGACTTCTGTAGGAGCTGTTTGGATGAGGAGGAGGAGGAGACTACTCTACACCTTCTCTGCGCATGCCCTGCTCTCTCTCGAAAGCGAAACCTCCATATGGGGGCCTTCTTCTATAATGATCTTAATGATCTAAACTCAACCGACCCAAAATGTCTCTCACGCTTTATTAGCTCCTCAAAATGGTTCAACGTGTAGACAGAAACTTCAGATCCACGTGGTATCACAATGGACCTTATATTGGTCTAAGTGAGTCGGACTTCTATCTGACTGCCACTTCAACCTAACCTAACCTTAGTTTTGTACATAGTTTTGGGAATGGGAAAAATGTTCGTTGATAGCAAAACAAATATTGTCATAAACGATGTTAAAAAAGAGATTTTTTTTACTTTTTAATCACAAATAAAATGTTTCAGACACATGATGCTGGACAAAACATTGTCCGAAAAGGAGTTTTAAGGCATATAACTTTTTAATACTTGACAAATGTTTCAGACACATGTTGCTAGGAATATTGTTGTCATTTAAACCTAAGGAAAAGGTTTAAATGGATAATTCTCGTTTTAGGAGAATATAGGAAGGTACTATTTTTTTGGAGAATTACAAATGTTGCAGCTACGTTGTGGGAAAGAGATGTTTTCAACTATTGTGTTATTTTATGAAGAAAATTAGTTTTTGATCTCAATTATCTAGATAAAGTAGAAGTAGAAGAAATAAGAATGTGTCTCAAACGCCACTGAAGATTAAAAATGAGTTTATTGATTAAGCAACAGATGGGCGCAGAATATCTAAAGACACTTTAATTACTTTTTCGTTTCTCGCACTTCCTTGGAAGCTTCAGATGCAGATGCAAGAAAAACTGCGGATCATATTTAAAAATGCATTCCTCATGGTGAGAGATACAGATACATGCTGCTCACTGCTCACCTAAGGCGCAGTTCAGTGCAAAAAAAAAAAAAATTAAATTAAAACAAAAACTCGTTTTTACCACTCAAAACATTGCAAAAGATAATTAAAAACTCGCGCAGCAACACTAATTTCCTTCTGTGCCTCCTGAGAAACAACCACCATCCCGCTTCATTCAATTTCAGAATCGGTAGCTGTGCCGGGCATAAATTCTCGTATTTGTCTACTACATTTAATTCATGACGCTAAAGGTGAACCCACCACGGCAATGAGCAAGAGCAACCCGAAGATCAAGTCACTTTCATGCGTTTTAATTTCACATGAACTTAAAGAATACCGCTCGATTTGGCTTGGAGGATTAACTGCGCTAAAAAATAACAAAAAAAACACACACACACAGAAGGACACAGAACGGACATCTCTGACAGCGCAAATTACCACCGCCACCGCCCCAAAAAACTAAAAACCAGCAGCAATAAACGAACAATTTCGACTGGCCGGCCAAAAGCGCCGCGCGCCGACACACAATACAGCATGCAAATGCATTTGTTTCAAAGGCAGACACTCTATATGCTAATTACAATCGGTCCTTAGCAGCGTTTCATGAAATGAATGTTCCATCGATCCGACGTGGACTACTGTTTTAAGCTCGTATCGTAGGTAGGTATAGGGAACGGCCACAGAGTGATCATAAAGCCATAATCTGATCGTCGTGTACCACACGGATCTACGAGCACTGTGCATTGTGCAGCAATTTGTTTCACCCAGCCAATTGAAAGAGCATTTCTACTGTGCCGCCGCGCAGATAATTCATTTTCACGTTTAAGAGCTTCATAAAATGGCCATTTTAGTTGGATCCTTCATTCTTAAATGATATTTACGGGCTTATAATACTTTCGGTTGCAACGCAACAAACGCAGAAAAGGAAACTTCTTTTTCAAACTCTTCAAATGCGCACAGTAAAGAAAAATTCCGGTAGTCCCTACACGGACTAGGCGATTATTTTTTTTTTTATATTTGCTTATCTATATATCATTAAGAGATTATAAATTCATTAAAAGTGCTGTAGCACACGCGGATGCCTGGCAATATTTTGTAGGCGTAAATGCTCACGTAGCAAGCGCGGTAGCTATAATCAGCACCAGACAACGGATGGATGGCTGATGCTCTGACAGAAGTCCATCATCATCGTTGTGTCGTCGCCGCTCGCGTTCACATCATCGATGCGAGGAAAATCCATCAAAGTGAATGGGTCAACCACCCAAAACTCATCAAAACCGACAGACGGTCGCAGTAAAACTTTTGGAGTTTCTGTTTTGTTTTTTTTTTTTTTTTTTTTTGTATTTTCGCCTCCTTTTTTAAAAAAAATGATACCAAAAAAGGGAGTCCTCGAAGATAGGACCCTTCACAGAGGAATCTCATTTTTGATCGATTAATATTGCGGACGCATTGGGCACACGTTTCGATGACTTTCGCCGATCGCCTGAATACAAAACGAAGACGACGCGAAGCACCTTCCTCATTTTTTGAGGAATTATTAATTTTCGTTGACGAAAATCAAAAATACATCGAAATTAGTCGATGTTTGAGACCTTCCTCGAACATGGACCATGGATCATGAGCGCAGCTGTGTCCAGTTTAGCTTGAAGTTGGGAAAATAATTTCACATTGTGTATCGAATCGAGAGTTAGAATGCCGCGCGAAATCAACCTCAGAGCACGTCGATCAGATTGTGCCGATGGAGCTTCCTTTTTTTTTTGCGGTATTAAAAGTCAGTTGCCTTAATGAAAATTGATGAAATGCACTTGCTATCGCACAGACCCATCGATGCATCATTGGAAGTAATTAATTGGGTATATGGTGTAGGTATGCGAGAAGGTAATTAATATTAGCGATGGAGATGAGGAAGTGACTTCTGTTCTGACGGAGAAAGAGAGAGTGACTTTTTCTTGACTGCCGAGGCCGAGGCCGAGGCCGCCGATGCTGATGGGTTTAATTGAATTTAAGAAAATGGTGTTGGCTTTTTCCAGGCTTCGGATAAGTGGCGATGACGGATGGGAGGTGATTTATCATATACTTAACTCATCTAGGCATAATTGCAGCGTATCTAATTCAACTTATAGTCAAATAGATTCGGAATGACATGCTCGATGTTTGTGGCCGATGTTATGTGCAAAGATTCAGATGGGAAACCAGTCCAGATTGCGATTAATAGGATCTATGATAATTATAGCTATTAATTGACTTTAGCACGTCGTAAAAAAGTGTTCTCATTGCGTGTAGTGCAAGGTATACTCTGTTGGCGGTGAGGTATCGTTCGATAAAGATTTGCAGGAAACCTGACTTTTTATGCTGAGATTGAGTGATGGATGCGATAAACTGGTTTCCTTTTGTACACGGAAATATTTGTTACAACTCTTTCTGAGCGAGCGTCAGAGTTCACTTGGGAATTACTTGGTGTAATTGTAGGCAAATTGCTAAATGATAAGTACAGGTTCTCATGTTGGGCGCCATTAAAATTGCTCCCGAAGTCAACTTAATGATCGACATGGCGACAACAGCCATTTTCACGATGTGAAAAATACATATAATTAGATGTTTGAAAGAGCGTCTAGACTTATTTTTAAGCAACTATCGCCAGGTTAAGGTAACTGAATAACTATTGTGAATTCTTGGCAATGTGTCCCACGTTGGGCGCCAGTTTCTTCAATTGAAGTTATTTTCTAGTATTTCCTGCAGCTGATTGGACCTTATGGTGGGCGCCATCTTCTCACTCTTCAAACGGAGCACAAGAAGCTACTTCAAGCAATAACGATGCAATTTTCATGAAATAGTTTAGCGCACGCCTACTTTTTTTTCCAAAAAAAATCATGTTCCCATATATCATGTTCAAAAATCAGTGATTCCGAAATATTGCTGGAGTTGAGAGCTATTTCCCAAAACGGAGAACATCATCAAGCTCCCTTCAACATTGAAATATTGCAAATTCTAGTAAATGTGTCCCACGTTGGGCGCCATTTTCTTTAGTACAGGGTTCAGCATTTGAAGTTACTTTCAATATCAATTCTAGTATTTCCTGCAACTGATTGGACCTTAAGTTGGGCGCCACCTTCTCACTCTTCAAACGGAGCACAACAAGCTACTTCAAGCAATAACGATGCAATTTTCATGAAGTAGTGCAGCGAACGCCTACTTTTGTATGTAAAAAGGAATTTTTGAGTCATCAATCATGTTCAAAAATCAGTGATTCCGAACTATTGTTGAAGTTGAGAGCTATTTCCCTAAACAAAGTAGATCATGAAGCTTCCTGCAACATTGAAATATTGCAAATTCTTCTAAATGTGTGACGTTTTGGGCAAGGCTTCCAGTAGTCCAATAACCCTACTCATGAAACCTAAGGATGCTGTGAAAACCAACGCTTGCTTCTTTGTGTAAAAAGAAATGTTTCATTAATCTTGTAATGCAATCCAAAAATATACCAGCGCTTGACGTCATTTGCCAAATAAAAAGTTCAAGAACCCGAAGTACCCTATTTACTGCAAGTTGTAGGGCTCCATTTGCGCGACTACATGTTACAAATGAATGCGGATTACAATTACTCGTTATTCGCATTAAAAGACAAACGCCAAAGAAATTTTAAATTTAAAGTTTATAGGCCTAACACCACTCTCCTGATGTACTTCATTATAATGACGAGAATTTGCATCGACTTAAATTCCACTTGACGAACAGATAAATAAAATGCACTACTCAACTACTAATGAGTTTAATTTGTATGTTTTTTTTTTTTTTTTAGTTTGTTAATAGGATGAACATTATGGGGGACTTACCATCATATGTTAGTTCTGTAGGATTATGTGATGATGATAAGAACTTACCATCTGAAAAGAAATAAACAAAAATCAATTAATTATAAAATTTAAGAACACAGAAAAAAAAGGATATCTTTGAATTGAATAAAAAAAGAAATCCCACACTTAACGAATCAAAGTCCAACAACAGCAGACGACCGAGTCAAAGGTACCTATTTGGCATGAAGAGAGAAGATTCAGAACATTCACGTACCTAAGCTTGAATGATTTGTGAAAAGTATCTTTTTGGATACGAATTAATAAGTTTGCAATTCTCATTCCATTTTTATACGTTTATACCGAGAAGAAGAGGAAAGAAATAAAATAAAAAATAACGACAAAGATGATGATCAGCATCAGACAAACAACGCCAACGGAACGATGATGCTGGATTGAGAAGGTGGAGTATAGGAAATTCAAGTCATTCTGTCCTTCCCGTTTTTGGCATAAATGGGATTTGTGCTCGCCACAAAAACAACAAAAAACGAAGAAGTTTTTCCTTTCTACCCGATTTTTATTAATTCTTCTTTTGATAACATTTAGGTACGTTTTTTTTGTTTGTTTTTGTATGAGTGCCTTACAAATGAGAATTTGATGCAAGATGACTTTTTGGATTCACATCTCTCGCGGGCATAGGAGGTATTGGCATCATCCAACAACCTTTGATACAACTTTGTGCCCTGAATACCTCAAAAATGGAGGTGAATAAAAATAAATGGGGTCTGTTTGTTGTTGTTAGTACCTGTGCTCGAGTTGGGTGCGCGCACCCAACACTCAAAGCATTGAACGCGCAAAGGAGAGAACGCGCGCGCGTGCAAAAAAAAAGAGAACACAAACAACCAACCACACACATTTTATTATTGCGCGACAATTCTCGATTGTAAGGAAATAATTTGTTAATTGCTCAGAGAAAACTTTACACCTCAACAGAGTAGACGGTTGGCAGGCAGGAGCAAACGCGCGAGATGAGACACATCGTCACATCGATCCATCGATCGATATAAAAGGTTTTTGATACAATTTAGCGCTGCTTTATGGCAGATGATTTCCAACTGAGACAGAATCTTGGCATGACTGTCATTGTACGTGTGCTGTCCAAATCCAAAGTAGAGAAGAGACTCGAGACTCTACACAAAATGACGAGAGAAGGCCAACGAAGACAGACGAACGAAGGCGACAACGACATCGACATCGACAGCGACAACAGACGACAGGTGATAAATAAATCGGATGCCATATTTGGATCGGGACATTTAATTGCGCGCATCCAGAAAGGTGTTATAAACACAGTTTGGGAAAGTGTAGTAATGGAATTCCCTGTGCCCGTTCGGTTTTTCATCATCATCCATCCATGAAGTTGGATATATATGCCATTCCTGAGCGGATCATGTTGTTTTGTTTATTGAGTGCGACTAGGACAATCTTAATTTTAAATGTAAAAATGATGAATGATGATTGTGCTACTGAGACGTGCAGTTGTAGTTAACTTAATTAAAGTACAAGCAATATTGTTATTTACAATCCATAAATGGCAAATGGCTATCTGATGGTGTGTATCTTTATGGTGGAGTTTTCATTTAGTGCATTTAGTGTCAAATATGGTAAAGTAAGATGTGCCATTGGCAGGTTCATATATCTCAAATTGACTTGAAGTTGAAATCAAAGTTGAAATCATTCGTCAAAAAGGGCGAAAGTTGCGAGCAAATTGCATCAATTTGAATTGAATTTATTGTTTCCCATGGTCGAAACGGTGATAGATACATTGTTGGATGTTTGCTCAATAAAATTAATTTAATTTCTAAAGTCCCTCGATCAGATAAAATACTACTTTCAGGTGGACGTAGAATTGAATGACACGAATGCCATTGCACTATCTAATTGTAAGCCTTCTTGACTTCCATATACGCGCCGATCACAACGCCCCGATAAAGGCAAACTGATGATGCAAAAATATTTCGCTGTAGGTATGTATCTACAAATTGATCTCGATGGTGGTTGGAAACGAAAAAAACATATTATGAAGTCACTTGCAATACGATCTTTATCAAGATGTCTCTTCAACGACATCAGTTATGGAAAATATTTTTTAACTTTTCACAGAAACGACTGAGTACAAGTTTTTCTAAGAAAACAAAAACGAACACAAAAAAATGCGCTGTCCAAACAATTCAAAGCCAAAACAAAAAAAGGAAAGAGAGAAAAATTTCATTTTCAAAAACTGTACAACATATTTTTTCAGATGTTCAAATCATGTTTTTCTTGTGAAGATTTATCTGAGAATCCGATCTTTTGGTCACCAAAAAGACATGGCTTGTTGTCATTTGTTGATGATGGCGAGGGACGCACCTCGACTCCAGTGCTGAATGTCGGGGATATTTGCAATTTGATCGATGGTACAAGCGACATCTTAATTTTAAACATTCTAAAGATTTATTTTATTTTATTATTTTTTTTTAATTCAGAAACAATGAGAGATATTTTCGAGGTGTTTGATAATGTTTGTTCGTTTTTTTTATTTTTGTCATTTATTTGCTGAGTTTTAATCGAGAGGTCAATGAGTGCAGCGTTTTTTGAGTGTCATTCAGATTTTATTTATAGATATTCGAATTTAAGTTGACTACAGATTGGAACAAGCTTTTAGAAATGTTGAGTTCAACAAAAATTGATGATAGCGCAGCGTGGAGCTTATATCATGCATAGAATTTCTCTCGTTTTTAGGTCGAAGAACACGGATCAAGCTTGTCGGCAACAAAACAAAAATAAGAACACTAGCGGACATATGTTGCCTTGATCACTGCAGATGATTTTTTTAAGGTGGCAAAATGTTGCTGCTAGAAGATGACATTCAATTTGATCCACATCCACCCGATTGATCATGGCAGCTGAGTATGAAAGGTCCTAGTGCCGCTAAGGTTAGCCGAAAGGAGGTTAAAGCAGGAGGAGGAAGCAGCTGAAAACGTTGTCATGCTTATGTTGGAATTTATTAAATTTATTCAATCATGGCTGAGAAGATAGTGGTCAAGGATCAAATCCCAATGGGACTTCGTGTCGAATTGTAACTGCATACTAAAGGGTGATTTTTTAAGAGTTAAGTTTTTCAGGTTGGCAGCACTGGTAACTGGTTGGCAGAGATTGCAAATTTGCGATACAGAAAAATGTGAAAATCCGCTATTTTATCGAAAAATTGTGTTCAGCGATGAGGCTCCTTTCTGGCTCAATGGATACGTAAATAAGCTAAACTGTCACGTCTGCAGTAATGAACAGCCACATGTTCATTACCAGAATTACCGATGCATCACGAAAACACGATAGTTTGGTCTGGTCTATGGACTTGCTGGCATCATCGGTCCATTTTTCTTCAAAGACGATCGTGGAAGAAACGTTGCCGTCAATGGCGAACGACTCGCGACTTTTTTTGCCCCAGTTAGCTGAGTTGTAGATCAAACGGTGGCACATGCCACACAGCTCGTGAAACAATGGAAATGTTGAAGGATGAATTTGATGAGCAGCTTATCTCTCGAAATATCCCTGAGTTAGCCGCCAAGATCAAGCGGTTATGTAAAGTCGTTAGTCTATGTGGACAAGCCGAACACGATTGAAGCCTTACAGGATAACTTAAGACGCGTTCTCGAAAATGCTCGAAAAAGTGACGCAAAATTGGACCTTCCTAATGGACCATTTGAAACGGAGCCGCGGACAACATTTACATGAAGTTGTCTTAGCAGCAAGAACAATTCAAATGGCTTTCTAATCATGTCATCCCAACTTTAATTCAATCAACTCCCAATGTGCAACTTTCCTTATTGAGAACATTGATCTCATTTTTAACTCTACTCTAAGGTTATTTATTTAACAATAATTGAATTTTAACCAAATAAATCAACTGAATTGCCAAATACACTTAAGCCAACTTACTGTGATGGAATGCAAAGAGCTGTGTTCAATCCAAATATTTTGTCACTAACTATAAATTTTAGTTGGTTGAGTTGTGTTTTTTGTGAAACCAAACGTCAAATAACTGTCACAGTTTATATGTTACCACGTTCAAATCAATTAAATTATAAAGACACATAATTTTTTCTCTCTCGTGACATTTATCGACCTTAAAGCCAAACACAGATCTGCCCCATCAATGTTATGATGGTCGGCTATACATACATATACTATATTCAGCAGCGCCGCCGCCATTGACTTGAAGTTCATCATTGATTAATAAAAGTGTAATAAATAACTTTTATTTGATTTCTTTAAATGGTAATATCTATACCCAATACCAAGCTCCATACACGTTTTAATTTTGAATGAACAAAATGTTGCTGAATAAAGTCGAAACTGAGATTCTTATCGTGAAATATAAGATGATAATAAAATTAATGCAAAATAAAAAATAAAAACACAGAGAAAGAAATTTACATTGAAACGCTTTTTAAACGTTTTTAGGTGCTAATGAATAATCCACATGCACATAAAGCCGTCCGGTTGAATTGCTGATTTTTGTTTTTATTGATATTGAAATAAAAGCCAATCAACCAGATTTGTTTATTCAGACAAAAAAAAAAAAAAATCAAAACCTTAAGGATATAAATTAAGTTTAAAGCTTTTTGTTTTTTTTTTTTTCTTGGTTTTTTTTGTTTCAAACTGATTGACTGGAAAATGTTAATCGTTGAAATTAGCTGTGATTCAATCAGATGCTAATTTTTTGTAGAAAAAAATAGATTTTTTTTAGGTGCTTGTTGGTTGTTTAGAATCGGTAATTAAGTGTCACTTTGCACTAACATGTGCGTGGGAAGGGCTTTGGCGGGTTCTTTGCAGTGATAAGTGCTAAAATTATGCCAAAGTCTGTGATATACTACCTAGTCAATTAGTAGGAAATGCTAGTCCACTGATAGCAAATATTCAAGGGTAATAAATTTTGGAGAGAATGCGTGGCTGGAAAGAAGGAAGTGATTTAATAATAGCAAATTAATTCTCAACAAAAAGAGCTTGAATGATGTTTACGTCACGTGTTTTATCATAAGGGTTATATTATTAAAATATTTCTCAGACTTTTGCAAGAATACGGCAGGAGTATTCTGCAAGTTTTGTCTGTTCCTGCAAAAGATGCCAACATAGGGCTTAAAACTCGGATAATTTGTTATAAAGGGTGTTTTTTCGAATAGAGATAAAACTGACATTTTGTGGCCAAATCTGGCAACTCTAATGTCATTTATGGTCAGCTTGGTTTGCCATTTCATCATGAACAGGTTGACAAATGAACAACGCTTGCAAATCGTGCAAATTTATTTCGAAAATAATGGTTCAGTTCGCGAAGTTTATCGCAAGCTCATTGAGGCTTATTTTGGGTTGAATGGCTACGTCAAGAAGCAAAATTGCCGCATTTGGAGTGAAAAGAATCCACATGAGACCCTTGAAACGCCATTACATCCACAAAAACTGACTGTTTGGTGTGCTCCAAGGGCTGGTGGAGTCATTGGGCCATACTTCTTCCGAAATGATGCTGGAGAGTCAGTTACCGTTAATGGAGACAGGCATAGAGCTATGATAACCGACTATTTTGTTCCCGAATTGGATGGCATGAATGTGGATGAGATGTGGTTCCAACAAGACGGCGCTACATGCCACACAGCGCACGTCACAATCGATTTATTGAAGGAAACATTCGATGAGCGCATAATTTCGCGGAATGGACCTGTCAATTGGCCACCAAGATCGTGTGATTTGACAGCATTGGATTATTTTCTTTGGGGATATGTGAAGTCGTTCGCCGACGCTAACAAACCAGAAACGTTAGGGGACTTGGTAGCCAACATTCTTGGCGTTATTGCCGACATACAGCCCCAAATGCTTGAAAAAGTGGTTGAAAATTGGACCTCTAGACTTGTCTTTATTCGAACACATGCCCCAAATTATATTTTAGCATTAATGGCATAAAATTTTCCTAAAGCGATTTTTTGTGTTTTATTTCAATTCCAAGTTCCCTTTATATAAGTGACCAAGTTTGGTCAAGCCAGTCCGACGTCCACAAAAACCTGAAAAGGTTGGAAATAGAGACAACGGAAAGTTCTCGGAGTGTCTTCAAAGTAGCATATGTAGTGTATCTGTAAGATGTATATTCATTGCTTGGCTTCTCATTAGGTTATATCCATTTAAGGTCCAAAGTAGAGTTTGCTCAGCCTACTAACTTTATCTTACCTATCAGTGTTATATCTCATCTCATCAGCATATGTCCCCTAAGAATAAATTGCCTTGAAGTGTACAGAAGTTCTAACCACCTAGAACTCCTACGTGTAAGCTAGCCAGCCCTTCTTAAATCCGTCCTGATTTTTCCTGGATCTGTGTAAGCCTTCCTTTGACCAGAGTATAACTTTGCCTTTTACCTCGGCTGATAAAAATGTAATTTACCTAAGCGATTTTAGGCAGTGTACAAAAGTTCAAGGCGGAGAATTTTCGAATCTTAGCTCCAGGTTCGAGACGACAAGGAAGACTCAAGTTTTGGACATTCTTGGGCTGTCGAAAGTCTGATGTCTATCAGGTGACACTCTACACACAAGTCGCATGAGCCCGTCAATAATGTTAAGTGACTTTCAAACGTTCTTATCCTTGCTCAATGTTGATATTGGATGATTGAATGGTTTGAGACATGTGCTTACATGACTAATTAATGACTTATTCTTTGGGCAAAACAAAGTCCGTGAAGCTGAGAAAATGCATAACTGAATTGTTACTACACCACGTCTCTGATCAAAAAATTGCCATAGCTTTTCTTAATCTACTATTATTTATTCAATAATCTAAAAGATACATGTTTAGATACTCAAACCATTAAACAAACCATACCAAATTGCAAACTCTTCAATGGCAATTAATTGAACGAAATTCCTTCGAGTTAGTAACAACAAAAAAATAAATAAATACCATCTGCAACACGCAAATGCAACTGATGCCTTTCGCAATACATCACATCAAAACTAATTACGAGCTCCATTGTCTTTAAAATTTCATTCACTAAGTAGGTGTAGGGGTACGTATGCAGTTTTGTCGCGTGCAAAACTTCAACCGCATGCAAAATCTATCTCATGCTTTGTCTAGCTCGAAAAATTTGTCAATTAACACCACTCTTTTGGTGATGAAGGGGCCAAAAGCAATTCCCCAAACAGTGAGGGACTAAGAGGCGGAAAATGGCCGCAATAAATTATCCATATGACGAGTTGGATTGCATTTAGCCAGCCTCTCTGTTAAAACATAATGAATCAAAAGATACAAATGTTATTATAAATGATTTGGCATTTTTTTTTCATTCATTTCATTTCATTTCATCTCTGCCCGCTCGAGCTCTGTCTCTCTTTCTAACTAACGAGATGGTAACGACGAGTGTAATATTAGCATATTTGCATCTATTTATAATTACGTATTACATCGAATAACACGCTGTTAGATGCCTTCCTGTTTGCCGCATTTACACTAGATTTGCGCTAGAAATGCACATTTTTCACTTGAGTTATTACTAAGCCTTCAAATTGGAGTCTTACGTTTAATAATAATTAAAGTATCTACTTAGATATGAATTTAAATTATCATTATGCTCGAGTTAGAATTTCTTTTTTGTAATTTATGCATTTTTATCCATAACGAGGTTCTCCGTCGTCGTCGTCGTCTTCGTCGTCGTCTATACATGCAACCGTGTCCGATCTAGACAAACACGCTAGATTAATTAGCATTTAAAATAATTTCAACTCATTTGTCCGAACACAGATTTGCACTTTTTATTTTTACCCATATTTGGATAAAATTTTTGCATATTTTTCATATTTTTTTTTTCTAGTTAGAAATAGAATACTTAGTGGGTTTGGTCATGTTTTCCTTTTACTAATCTCTTGAGTTAAAGTTAATTTTCGCCACACGTTTCTGAAGTGTGCAAACAAGCGATAAATATTTATGATGATCATCACATCAGTCTGTAAGGAGATGGGTTTATTTTTGCAGTTTTTTTTTTTGTTTTTTTCTGCTCCATTATCCCGTCGTCAATAGAAGAAGAGCGAGATACACACACACAGTGAGTTCTTTTATGCAATTTTCCTCCTCTGCCAGGGATGGATGTTAATCTTCATGCTTCAGATGCATGTATCCATGAATGTACATAGGATAGAGATTCGTTTTTCCTGTCCTGGCTCGTCTATATCAAGCACTGAGTGATATAGCATATAATCGCCGTAATAAACATAAAAATAATCATAAAAAAAAAATACTTACGCTTACGCCATGTTGTCTATGGATGAATGTGCGGCGCGCTCTTGACGTTTGATTTTTTGGAAACAACACAAGAGGTTATGGCGTGAAAGCTGTTTTGAGGTTGTAAAATTTAAGGGAAGTTCAACTGGCGTCACACAATGAAATCTAACCATATTGTTAGAGGTTTAGAGGTTTATGTTGAGAGGGAATGTTGAGGTATACATACAGTGTAGTGGATGGGGCTTTACGTTATCTGTGGATCACTATTCTTGGTGGTCTATGCTAGATGATCAATCAACGAACAAAGGAACTGGCAGAGTTACTCGCAAAACTACTTTTTGAAATTTTTATGGAGAGCTTTTAAAAATGTTCGAAATGGGTTGGACGCAGTGGCTCATTGGTTAGTTCGTTCAATTACTAAGTACCACCTCTTGCGAAACACTGAAACAAACATACGAAACTGTCATCAGTAGCTTGTCAAATTTGCTGTTATTAATCCATTTATATCTTCAGATACACAATGGTTGAGGAAGTTAGGCTTCCTAGTGTTTGAATTCTGACAAGAGCGGGCAGTACCATATTCTCGGGAAAGGTGTCGATTTGGCGCCCTTTCGCACATTAAAACAACCAGCATTCTCTGCTTCAGCATAGGCACGGAAGGCAATAGGCATTAACACCCTCAACTGTTTGGGCCAAAGCCATTCAAATCTAAGCAGCATCGCCACCACAAATTTGAGCACGATTCTTGGCTAAAAAATGCAGAGAGCATCCACGAGCAGATGATGGTATATTGGCGCCACCAGTGTTTTTAATTCCTGTGATTTTTACGAATTTGCTAGTTCCACAGGCAACTCCCTGGCAAATATCGACAGTCACTAAATTCTCGACGACGATCTTGGGAGCAATTTGGTGACAATTGAGTGTCTTGCACTCGAGCTCAATGTCCTCACATTCGACCTCCTTGACAACTAAACACTTTGATCTTGTCGAGAAAGTGCTGAGCAAAGTCAGATACAGCATTTCTCAATATTGACTTCTAGATATTATCAGGATGTATGGACGTTCCTCCTTCAGTACACGAGTCAATCTTTAGAGCGAAAGGCAGAACGGATTCAGATCGATCAATACTCTTAGCAACGACGCCAATCTATTCAAGGAGTTGAGAGCTTAGTGTCTGAAACAACACTGCAACCCGCCAAGCCTTTAAGCTTTAAGCCAAATAGAAATGTGGTAGCGAGAAATGCTATCCAACTGTAGCCAACAGTTGCAGAGTAGTCTCATTCAATGGGCTTAGGAAACGAAGAAAAGTGCAGGCTTCGTACTTAAGCTTGCTCTAGGGATAAACCGCCAACTATCTTTAAATTTTTTAATGCCAACTGGCTTCCCAAAGCTTGTTTTTATTTTAAAGGTCTTTTCGCTCTGAGTAGACAGAAGGAGTCAATACCCATCTTGCAATTGAAGGATGTAAGGATGTACGAAAGGCAGCAAGCTACTCCCCAAAGTTGAAGGAAAAACATTTGCACAATTTTGGACAAAAAACAAAAAGATTAATGCTTCCTACCAGCAGGCCACAAACAAGCTGAATAACCTCCAGCTGGTTCCATCTCATCAGTCCATTCCGAAAAGCCAAAAGGAATACGTCAACAAGTTCAATCGACTTCTCACTTTACTAGAAAAACATGCCAACTTCTCACTATCGATCTATTCCACGTAATTTGTTGTTAGGCAAATGTTTACTATTTTTTCTTTTAATTTTGTTTTTTTTTTTAATTAACAAGTTCATTAGCACAAACAATTTTCTCACTTTAAATCATATTTCGGGCAAAATTCCATTTAAAATATCTGCAAATCCATTATGAGTTTTTTTTTTATTTTGAAAGAAATTCCATAAAATA
Source organism: Ferdinandea cuprea (assembly GCA_963576555.1). Lineage (NCBI taxonomy): Eukaryota > Metazoa > Arthropoda > Insecta > Diptera > Syrphidae > Ferdinandea > Ferdinandea cuprea. The sequence goes on from OY754959.1 coordinate 12,366,418, forward strand.
AAATTAAAAAGCCAACAAAAAAAAAAGAAGAACATACACAAGTGTTAAACCGCTGAAAACGAGGACAACCAACCTCTCTCTGGATGGTATTTCCTTTTGCAATTAATCATTAGGTATCTGTATGGTTTCGTGTGCGTACATTTTCTCTGAATTCTCTTATATACCCACAGATACATGGAGATACTACCAGATAAACACACCAACAACAACAACAAAAAAACGAAAAGGAAATTGACGCCCCACATGGGGTTAATGATTTTATTTTGTTCAGACCCGCAACCTTTGTTTGTTTGTGACTTGAAAATCGATTTTTTTTTCTTCTTTATATTCGATCCAATATTAAAAAGGAACAAACAAAAATTAAAATTTAAAAATAAATTAACTAAATTGTTTTTAAAATACGTGGATACAACAATAATAATTGAGAAATCAATCTGAATTTATAAATAATAAATATTCGCTGTGGGGTGAAACAAATCTTTGCATTTAAAACTGGTATTTACTTTTCTGTGTTTTTTTTTTTTTTTTTAATAAAAATGACGACAGACTTTGAATGAATGTTGAAAACTGTGGAATCGGTTTTTGTTGCTGAATGGAAGTCCGATTCTAAACTTAGCAAAGGTGTCACAATATTTCGGTGGAAAAATTCTTACAGATGTCGAGGTCTTCTTTGATATATGAAACCTCATGTTCTGCCGTGAATGACTGACTGACTCAGGGAAAATAATTTTTTTTTTTTTAGTGTCAGAAGTGGTGTCAAATTTATTTAAATTCTACAGATGTCCAGGATGACACTACTGAAATGTGGGTCGTCAATAAAACAGATGAAAATAAAATTCTATCGTAAGATTGGTGCTAGAAAATGCATGGGCGTTGACAGTGTCAGTAACGGCGGTGTCACAGAAATGACGTTGGACGGTTGTCGAACGAACTATATAGTTCGCAGGATTGAATAACTATTAAGACCTAACCAGAACAAAAAACATGTATTCGCTCAACACTACCAGCAATCAGAATCAGATGGTATTTAACCTGCCGTGCTACAAAGACAAGTGGAATCTGATGACTTCTGGCTACCGTCATAATCTGTCTAAAATTGTGATCATTGCAGGAAGTTGAAAAGAAGTGCAGGTGGTCTTCGTAACAATTTCAAAAAGACATTTAGATCTGCACGTAAGGAACAACCAAGAGGCAAATGGTTCTTTATATTTATAAACCATTGCCTTCCGACTCGAGGAGGAAGTTCTTGAATCCCTTTTCAAGGTACGTAATCAAGGCAACCGCGGAGTTAAGCTTTGTAAATAGCTTTCAGTAAGGACAAAATGTCACTGTTGATAGCAGCAACTTCGAGGTAGTTAAGGAGTTCATCTACCTCGGGGTAAACATCAACTCCACAAATGACATCTTAGTGGAGATCCGTCGAAGAATTACCCTAGGAAACCGCTGCTACTTCGGTTTGGCAAAACAAATGGGTTCAAAACTCCTGACTCGAAGGACAAAGTGCATGCTCTACAGAACTCTTATCCTGCCAGTTCGGCTAAAGCAGGAAACGAGAGTTAATACTGGGATCCTTTGAAAAAAAAAATCCTTCGACGGATATTGGGTCCCGTGTTTGCGAGTAGGGCGAATGGAGAAGAGGATACAACCGCGAACTCTATGAGCTGTACCAAGATGTGGATGTAGTCCGAAAAGCCAAAACTCGTCGACTACATTGGCTCGGCCACAACGCTCCAGCCAAGAGTATCTTCGAATCGACCGAACCTCCGTTTTAAAGACCAAGCCATCGCGGATGCCAGAGCGCTTGGTCTGGACAACTGGAAGCAGCGTGCTCGGGATCGCAGAGGGTGGAAGGCTGCCGTATCTCAGGCAGGGACACTTCACGTGTCGAGAGCCCGTTAAGTAAAGTAAGTTTCAGTAAATTTTTAAATCGAGTTATAAAACCTATCAAAGCCGACGAAGGTCAACGAATTCATTGTCTTCAAATTGAATGATGGGCACATCCACTGTAATTTGTTGCATTTAGATAAGGCTAAGAGAACTCCTTGTCTGCGTATACTAAAATCTGGACCACCTGGAACACATTTCTAAGCCTTATTCTTTCGGGCACTCTGTATACTTAGAATACAACTTTTCAACAACAATCCATAGGTACTACGATGCCTTCAATGCACTTACGATAACGAATAGCTACCACGTTTTGTATTCTTCTGACTAAAGTCGATTCTATAACACCAGAACGGACACTGAAACTAGTCACTGGCTATTTATTAGGAAAATTTGTCGCACTAAATACGCGAGAGGTGAATGCGCTTGTCGCAAATCTTTAGAATGGCTTCTGAAGCAGCTGCAAGGATAAGAACGATTAAGGAATTGTCTCTTCCAAGGATGCACGATTCTTTGACTGCTTCAATTGACACTCACAATGAACCTGGAAGTTTTGAGCACCTTTTTATGTCGAGCCGGCGAAACCAGCATGCAGTACTAGATTCAATGCAGAAAAAGTAGGAAAGTTATGATCGCGGTCTTTCCTGACTTTAGCTTGGATTGGATTTTTAATACTTTTTGCAAATAAGTGGGGTCGATGGCCTAAGTTGACATTTTGAGGAAGCTAGACAAGAACAAGAAAATTCACCGAGGATACATGGAGAAAGTAGCAAGAAAACCAAAGTTTGGTGGATCAGAACTCCGTCCAAGAAGCCGTGGGTATCGTGAAGATGTTTAAATCTAATTATGGCGTCTGCACTCTGCACCTTGCGAGAAAAAAAAGAAGACAGCTTCCTATAGCTCCATAGGTGAATGTCCGATGTCTCAAAATACGTGAAGTTGTCATGATTTCGTTCAAATAAAGGAAGGTTAGGTTGGGAGGGCAGTTTTACATCCATTGTGAGTATCCTGTTTGTACATGTGGCTAACAAAACCACTTTGATCTGTTGAGGAATAGCTTTATGTCGGATAGAGGTACCCCAGCCAAGTCGTCCAAACTTTCGAAGAACCTTGCTCCCATACAGGATGAGCGGCGTTCTTGTAGAGCATATGTCTCTTTGCAACTTCTGCAGAAGTCATTTGGAAAAAGTCATAGCCATGATTTCTATATTCTGGTTAATACCCCGACAAGCATCCGAATTTGACACCTATTAAGAGAGACTAGGGACTTTGACTGTCAACAACTGGCCATAGACTTCGGATTATGATGCAATCGATGGTGTTGCTCCATTGTTCCTTAGCCAGTTGTGATAATAATAGTCTTAGCAGTGCTGAAAGGCGGTAGCACCTCTCCGTCTGCTAGTTGAGGGTTCATATCAGAGCCGTATCTGGCCAATTCGTCCGCTTGAAGAAAGCTATTCAATACTGCAATCTTACTCTACAGTTAAGGTGTGTTTTTTTTTAACTGGACATAAAACAATACTATTCAACAAAAAACACTTCTTCATAAAATATATCACTAAAATGTGCAACAGTTCGCCTGATAGTTTAACTCCACTCGACCAACCAATGACATAAAACACAAAACATCCCTGACCAACGGAATCGCAGCCAATTAGACTGAAGAAATACAAATAGACAGCAGCATAGGCACATTAAAAGCCATTAAAAAGTGCGTATTGAATAAATTTTAATTTTCCACCAAATAGCCAATCACTACATTATCCCCGCGATTATTTTCAATATAACGTAGTCCTGCAATAAAAAATTAATCGTACTTTATTTTATTTTGATAATCAAAACTAATATTTATTTTAATTGTCAACCGTAATCCCCATTAAGATTAGCATCTAAGCAAAAACAATCTTTCTATCCATGACATCATTTTCCAACTCTCTAATTGGGATAAAGTTTTATGTGCGCCCATTTGCGACATCCTCCAAATGGAGTTCTGTATATAACTAAAAAATAAATAAAATATTTATTGCACATATTAAAACACGCACTTATTGGCAAATAAAAGGTGCTCAGAAGATACGCGGTGCTAAAAAAAAATGCACTCGAGAGGATCATTTTCCACAATTAAACACTATCGGTTGGTACCTAACCTACCAACGAACTATAACTACTCGAGTGTATGTATTTTTAAGCTTGATTGCCTACCACTCGTACATATTCATTTGGCTGTCATTTTTAATTAAGATACAAAAACTTACAATCAGCCTGGTTTATAATTGGTCATGATATCGCTATTAAAAACGCAAATCGGATACACAATACATTTGTACGATTATGCAATTCGTGTGTATCTCTATCTACGTGTCAATAATGCAGCACAGCAAAATACTAAACGGGGTTAAAATAGTTACAAAAAAACAGACAAGGTACTTGTATCTTTTGATATAAATCGCAGTTGACTTAATGTCGCTGTTTTTTTTTTTTTTGTCTGTACTGTGTAGTCATTTAAAATTGCACCGATGACATGGAATATGTATCTATCAATTGGAAATTAGAGTTCTCTCTAGAATGGAATTGTACACCTAATTTGTTTGTGGTCTATTTAAAGGCGGGCGGGGGACGACAAAATATAAAAACATTAATTGAAAAGTCATGTCTGGTATGGCATGGCATGGCGCCCGTACCCCACATATTTTTTTTTCTATTTCACACTTGCTAATAATTTTATTTTATTTGCATGTATCTACAGATAACTTACATACGAATGATGTTCTCTATATATATGAATGTCAATTATAAATAATGTTTTGCATTTTATGCGTGTGTTCGGATGGGAGACATTATAAATATTTTTTTTTTTTTTTTTTTGCTTCTGCAGACTCGTTGTGCGTTAATGACCCTCACATGTCAATTTTATGAAAATAATGTAAAAATTCAATTATAGCTTCAGAGCTGCCAGCTAGTAATTTACTATTATTAAAGCTAATAGCAAATGTGTGTAGTACGATCACCTGTATCTGTAGCAATAAATACTGAAAAATATCTACCACACTCTGCCATCGTACGTTGGCTAAAAATGAGTCCCTCTTTAGATACATGAGTGCGTTCGGTCAATTAGGATTGTGACAGGGCAAATAATTTCGTAAAATTTATTAACAAAGTCCTTTTTCTCTATTTCCTCTCGATATATTATTGCGAGTACTATGTATGTGTGTTGGTTTGGTATGTGCAGAAAAAGAGTCCTCAAATGAGACACTTTACGATCTGAAACTAATGAAAAGTGATGAGAAGCCTATTTGCAGGCGCAAATAAATAAATTCATCCTGCAAATTAACATTTGCATGTATGTAGGTTTGTCCAATATTAAAAGCATTTTCAAGTAAAATATACAAAAAAAAAAAAAAACTGCACATATTTTGTGCGATGAACGTAAATTAATATAATCCTCATCGGTTATTTTAATTTGTCAGGCGCACATTAAATGAATAAATAACGCGCTTTCACGTGGGCATATGTAAGTGGCATGAGATACAAGCCAGGACACCATAAGTAAATTCACGTGTAGCGTTGAGATAATCTCTGTGGTTGGTTTGTGTTAAATTGTGTTGTTGTTTTTTTCAACAAATGAAATTGAAAGATTGATGGAATCGATTCTGGTCAACATGTTACGGCGGTACCGACATATCTCCAAAATGCATTTTTGCTTATCACAAGAGATTATTGAATGGTGTGTGTGTGTGTGCAACATCACATCGCATCGCATCCGGCTGATGGGCTCCCCATCAGCACAGAGTTATGTTAGTCAGCAGTTGTCAATTCCAAGCATTTCTTGGAGCGCAAAAATCACCACACAAAAACCACTCTCCGAACAAAACAAACGACGGTTGGAGGAGCACTGGTTGCAGCAGCTAATTTACTTGTAATAAATATATTGAGCGATATGAAAGGTACCCTTGGGAATTTTCGGATTCCTTGTGTGGCAGGTTTTGTTCTGTCGCTACGCTAAGTTATGCCAAGTTCGCCAGTCCATCCATAAGCAATCGCGCCCAGTATCTATACACATCTAGATATATTAATTGAGTGTCTATCGGATGTAGATGCATTTATGTCTCTGTCTCTCCAGCTGAAACAAGTTGTGCTAAAAGGACAAATTCCTGTTATCGCCGCTGCCGCCGACGATGGCCAAACAAAAAAGTAATGCCAAGGGACACATTTTATCAAGGGAAAAACAAAAACGAAATATATGCCTCTACATACGTCGTCGGTTCGGTATATGTATGATGAAGCCAAACTGCATTTGCAGAACTTAAGCGTGAAGGAGCGGTTTTATCGAGATACTTTCGCAACAACCATAGCATAGTAGGTATGCCTACCTATGCCGCGAAGATCTCTGGGCTTCATCGTCTGTTTCTGGTGATGGTGATGTGAGAGCGGGTGCGATCACAATTCGTCGACGTTGTCGATCGTCGTTCATTTTATTCAATTAGCATTGGAATTTATGCAAAGCATCTTTGGCGAGGCGATGAGGTGATGTTTTCGTGGTTTTGCACACACATCTACGGGCGCGTCAATTTTCTGTCTCATTTACTCTGCCAGAGAATTTCTTATCAACATTTCCGTAAGCTTCTTGCTGCACATTTAAGTATTTAAGTGAGAGGCTCCCTGCCATGGTAGATGGTTGCGGAGAGAACGATGACGGAGCTACCGGGGGGGGGGGTAACTTGTATGATTAGGTGATTATCATGGCGTCCTGTGTACTTGTTTCCCTTTTGGCATGCAAAAATAACTATCTCTGTAGCTCCATCTTCATTGCAGCCAGCCGCCATGAAAATTGGGCTAAGTTTTTCATTTTTTTTGTTTCCTTGTTTTCCTCTTCTTCTTTTTTTTTCACTACATAAAAGGTGAATCTGAATGTGAGAGAAAGAACGATTTTTACCTCATTATCGCCTTCGGCGAATAAATTATGTTTTGCAATCGAAAATGTATGTGTGAGTGCGGCAAACATGTCTTCTAAAGGATGTGCGAAAATGGATTGTAACGTTGAATGGTGGAAGTGTAATTAAAAAATACCATTTAGGCAATTTGCACATTTTTGCATGCAAATCGGAAGTCGAAATTTGTTGTTAAGTCATGCACACCTTTTGTGATACAAATATATATGTATATATCTACATGTAATTGAAGGTACCCTGCACGTGCTGTTTATGGAAGTAGGTGATCGGTTGCTAAATTTAGACTTATGATGTTGAGATGTGGACGCATAGTAGAATCGCGACTGATCAAAAAAAAATTTATTTAATAAATTCATTGGTCCTTCGAGCCGAATTTATTATGTAATTATTGTGAACGGATAAAGCTTATGCAATCCATTTTCTAGTACTTACCATCCTTCCAGACACATTTTCGCAAGTCAAATCTGTCTCAACCCAAATAGGTTGGTACCTACATACTGCCGAGGAAAAATTATATAAAAATGAATTGCATGACTTACGCAATCCAATTAATGAGGTGAATAGAGATATTAATCTGCTTCCTCAACACCCTTCCCTTATATGTATCTGTGTATATGAAAAAAAAAAAAAAATGAACAGGGGAAAAAACACATCATCTACAAAGTAATCATGCATAGTCAAGGTCTTCATTTCTAAATGAGTACAGACCACATATGTTTCACTTCTAGATTAAAAGCACATACCTAACGTAAACGTACCAACTAAGTACATGTGTTAATATTCTGTGGTGGGTCTCTGATGCAAGAAAGATACCAAACCGACCAGATACGTTTATATGCATTACTTAGCGCAATTAATGTCTCCATACAAATGTGTGTATGTAATAGCACCACCAGCCGCCTTCTTCGACGTCAATGTCTAATTCATTACCCCATCCACTCTTGCACATGGTGAAAATACTTCAATTTGTCGACATTAGTGTCAAAGATGGATGATAAGAGGAAAATGCGGTCGCTTTACGTTTATTAACACAATTATTCGTTCTCACATTAACTCAGCAATGCTATATGCATGCATTATGCAGATACACCTCTAAAACTCTTGAAATGGATTCGAAACAACAAAATAAGGTGCGGTAGATTGGTAGAAGTTGCTGTTATAGTTCCGTTAGTTGTATTTTCCCTTCAACAACGGTTTAAGGCGAAACTGGAAAGTATTGAAGCCTTTACATGGACAACAACCACACTACGTAGGAATGGAATTTCCCGTGTTCACATCAAGACAATTTGACACAATAAGCCGCGACTTTACGTACGTACAATAACAGCGACACCTCGATGCGGATTGGTATTATGTAGTAGTAATGGTAGTGATCCAAGTCTGGTCGATATCCATGTCACAAATGTCGCGTCCTGTCAAATGATCATACATAGAAACACAGACACACAATGTCTGTCGAAAGACTAGATGTAACATGTAACACGACGACGAAGAGTGGTTGGTAGATATACCATTTGTTGTATTTTTTTGCTTTGCATTTTAATAACGTTTTAGACATCATGTACATGTAAATGTACATGTCGCACGCCCGCCACCGACACAACCCATACAGAGACGCACACACACACACCGACACAGGCACAAGCGAATTGAACAATTGACATGAAACATAGAACAGTGAGACATAACGCAAAAACACAACCAATCATCTAGTCAAATCAATAGATACTTTTACTTATGCATAGATAGAAACGTTGCGCTGACAGATACACATCCGTGGATACAAGCATTCCACAATGTCTGCATATTAAATATAAAGTTAAACGTATTCTACTAATGCAATGAAGGCTGTGACGGTTGATTGGTTGAACTCCACTCCGCAATGATGGTGTGTCTGTTGATGGCTGTGTCTGTAAGGGACAACGACTGGAAGACCAGACAGACAGACAGACCGAAAATCGTGATCATAATCCAAATTAAGTTATCCATAAACCGACGGACGACGCAGGGGTAGTTCGCCGTTCACCGCACTTCACCATATCAAAACATAACTACAACTACCAGTACATTTATTAGAACATCCTTGCCACCCTCGCACTTGACGCTGCTACCAACAAACAAACAAACAAACAAACAAGCAAAAAAAAACTAATGTGCAACCTAAATTATTGTCAAATAGTTCATTATCTTCAAATTTGTTTGTTCAGTGTGCTTTACACGATGTATCTAGGATCTGAAGGTAACATTTTGTGGGTGAACATTTCATCATTAACGCATTAAGGAAACCATCCCTAAAGAATTTATGTACATTTTTTTTTTTGCTGTTGTCTGTCCTTGATGGACTTAATGATGAAACAAAATTCAAATAAGGACACCCAACGATAGTGGAATAATGTTTATTAATAGACCTATCTGTGTATCGATTTTGTTAGTCCTCTCTCCCTTATTTGATTAAATTCATTGTCGTGATTATAATTTCGCATTGTTCGAAATGTATTAAATCATTTTCATCCATGTAATTACTTTGGCATAATAGTGAGAGTGTAAATTCGTTTTGTATCTACATCGGAGGACATTACCTTCCCTTCGAAATAATACTTGGGATGTGTTAAATGGTATGAATAAATTTTGTTGACACCCATTTGCTGATATTAAAACAAACAGAGAGGAAGTCTATCTGGAATTTAAAACTTCTTATCCTTTAGATATTGTTTACGGATCTTTTGTTTTTGCCCGAGGGTGAGCTATTCTTCTCTGTTATACGGGTACGGAATCCCTCACACCTAGTCTAGGAAAGGTGTTTGTTGAAAACTTTGCTGTAGATTCATATCCGGACGAGAAGAAGTTAGATGATCCGGCTCGAAGGACCAAATTTTGTTAAATTCTTCTTATCTATGAGAATACGTTTGCGGAATGTTTCTTACTACGTACATTCTGTTCTCGAAGTTCTATGTTGTTCACCCTCATATCTATCTCGTTTTGTTGTTGTTGAATTAATTCAATTGAATGAGATTTTCAAAAAAACAAAACCAAACGTCCATACCACTTACGCAAACACGCGCTACACCCGACACCAGCACACATCATCATCATCCATTCACCCCCTTATGAATTTCATTAAGTGAAATGACCAAAAGCGACGACGACGACGATGACTCTAAATAAATATAACAAAAACAAAATTATACAATGCTAAATAAATAACAGAGAGTAGATAGTAGTTGTATGCAAGAGACACTCATCTATCTCTCACACTCTCCTCAAAACACTCCGCAACAAAGAATTAAAAAAGAAAAAAACGAGAACGCTTTCAGTCTTTTCAATTCATTAAAATCGGTCTGGTAATTACCACTAAATTAATACCATATGGGCCACACTGTAGCCGCATACATTTATATAGAGAGTGAGTTGAACCAAAGCACATCAACACTGACCATGCCATTGTCCTCAATATTTGTGTGTGCGCGTTTTTTTTTTTTTTTTTTCTTTCAATTCCTGGTTTTATTGAATGCACAGTATGCAGACGAATCGTCCATGGTCACACTGTTCCAAATGAAATGAAGATACAAACATAGTCCAAGGGATATAATGAAAACGAAATAACTAGTAATAAAAGTGCGAGAAGTGCAACCTGTCCTTCAACCCCCTTCTGGTAGGAAAATGGAAAAAAAAAAATTGTTATATTACAATAATCGTTCTTATTCCCCCATTTCAAGTGTGACTATTATCCGGCAACGCGAAATAGTGTGCGCACTTAATAACTTGTTTACATTCGTCATTAGCGAAAGAATTTCGTAACACACGGAGGTTTTTTTTTCGAATCGACTTTTGACAACTCAATTTTGATTTAAGTCAAGTGAAGTGGCAGCTATGCTTAGCAACATGTTGACTGGGAAAAACCAGTGCGAAGGGATTACAAAATATTCTCATTCTTTCCTGATTTTCAAAAAGAAATTGTATCTAAAAATGTTGCGACCAAAAACTGTTACTAAATTTTTATATAAACATGTTGCTGGAAAAAAAGTGTGTTTTAAAATGCACATCCGCACCAGAAATTTGTATTTTATCCTTTGACAATCATTAGAGATCAAGTCTTAGCAGATTGCTCCGCACACGTGTTGCTACAGATAAATGTTGCATAAAAGAAAAAATTGTAACAGTGAGAACTTTGGCCCGCATCAAGTTTCTTTGAATCTCGGAAAAAGCGCTAAATTTATTATTCAAAGAACATGTTGCTAAGAAATAAATATTGATTCATCAATAATGCATGTTTCCCAAACAAGTTGCTAAAAATATACTATACAAAAAAAATGTTGCCAACAAAATCCCTCAATATGTTTTGCCGATCCAAAGAAGAAAACCCCACCTCCTTTTTTTCCCATTTCCCCGACTCCATCCTCACTTGCAATGACCCTCGACTCGTAAATTGCTAAGTAACTTCGCACCTCATAAATTAATAAAGGACACCACCCTTCCCCCACAAAGAGAAATACTGTCACCTCTAATTTAACAAAGGTGCATTAAAACTTAATTCGGTTTTTCCTTCATCTCGTCGTCGTCTTCTTTTGCGTTCTTATACTTTCACTTTGCCCCCTTCTAGAGACTGAGTATATTCCAGAGGCATATCCTATTCGTATATAATTCCTAATTTGTCTTTAATTTATTGCACCAACCAAGAAAACTCAAAGGACGAACGAATAGAAAAAAAAACCCAACTCCAAAATAAATAAAGACATTCCTTATAATAAAAATCCCAAGCTAAAATTGGTATTTTATGTTACCAGTGCCTATCTTTTGCGCCGTTGAGCCGCGCGTCTCTTCTATAAGTACACCTTTATGGTGTTTGTGTATTTGCAGTATAACCCCCACCGTCCGTCCAACTCATCCGCCACCCACTCACCCGCACAACGTACTTCACACAGAAAGTGTAATAAAAATAAATGTCAGTCGTTTGTTTTTATCAAGAACTACCGAGGCCTAGAGACAAGAGGTGAGAGCGCACACAAAAATCATGAATTGGGAAAAAAAAAAAAACACATTCCCTAATTCGCTGCCAGCAACAACTTTTCCCAGATCCCTACTATTCCTTAAAGAAACGAGGTAGTTTCAATCTAATATAATCCTCCGAAAAGGGATTTCTAATTCGACTTTGGGTCGGTGGTCATAGTGGACCCCCATACAATGAAATTCCATTTTATGACCACTAGAGATGGTGTTTTCTTCTCTTCCTTATTTTTCTTCTACTAATAAGAAGCTTTTTTTTTTGCTCATTTCAAGGATGACCGTATTATCCTGTTGCTATTTGATTGTACCAACACCACTACTCGTCTTCCTCCTTCAGTTTGTTGGTTTTATCCTTTCGTTTTCCTAAGGGTGCCACAAATGGTAAGAAAGAAAGAAAAAAAAAACTGTATTTAATAAATAAAACTCAAGCCATGATGCGGGCCGAAAGCCCCTGACCAAAAGAAAGAAAAAAAAAAAAAAAAAAAAGGTAAAGAAAGTCATTAGTTCGTTAAAAAGTAATTTAGGATGAATTTTGTGTTTCTGCTTTGCCTACCCCCGTTGATTAATATTGCTTGAGGGCTTAATGTGTTAATTATGTAATGAGTATGATTTTTTTTTTTTCATTCGTAGAAGCATATGCGAAAACGAGGGCAAGTTGTTATGCTAAGGGTTTGAGAACTTCACAAATTTTGATTGTAATAGTAATGGCTTTCGGTTTCAAGCTTCAAGCAACGTCGATCTGACATAGTCAAATTAGAGCGACTAGTGTCAGTATTCTCATAAATAGGAGTAGTTTGGCCATAGTTTGAGAAGTCCCATCGAACAACATCAACTCTCCGGCAATTCCATAAAAGACTTCAAGGGAACTGAATCACATCGCCAGTCATTACCCAAGCCGCAAAATTGCCCCACAAAAACCTCAACTTTCGCAACAAACCTCGAGCGCCATTTTAAACTACAAATCTCTGCACGAGTCCCACACCAAACCCCAGTGTTGGCATTTCCTCAATTATTTCGAGGCAACTTCACATCAAAGAATATTAAAATTTTAATTCCTCTCCAAGGTCAAACATCAAAACGCTGCCAAACTCTTTGTTCCCCAACAAAACGAAACGAAACAAAAAAACCCAAACCATAACCGAACGCATTCAAAGAAAACCTATAAAATTTTTACAATATTCAAATTCGAAAAATGACCACTGTAAAAATACAAATGCGATAATCACCCGGTTAACCTTTAGAAGCTTCCGTGTATCGTGTCTGTATCTTCATCTCTCTACTACGAATGACCCAGTCAAGTTTGATTATAAAAATAATTTTTTTTTTATCCCCAAAAGATACTTATTTTACGATGTAAACATTGCTCTTCTCTGGTATGTGTTTGTGTGTTTTTGTGCTATCAACCCCAAAAGTAGTGTAGCACCGCAAGACTCATTCAGAGTTAAAATCTTTATGAATCATCATCAAGCAGAAGCATTACCATTACTATCATTAAAAGGTGTATCTCGCTATCTCTCGATAAAAAATAAAACGAAGAAAGCTGTAGACACACCAGACACAGTAATAAAAAAAAACGACCCGCAACAACAATTCGTTTTTTTTTTTTTTTGACCAAGAAAATTGTAAGCCTATTAAAATGTCGTAAAAAAATTTAACCAAACCATCGTAGTCGTAGTCGCGTAGTCGAAAATGAGATCGGAGAAGTTTTGCCGACAAACCGCACACACAAAACATACACGCACTAGATAAACACATAACACCAACAAAACATCCATAAAATGAAAGATCAAAAACTCATTCATTTCAAGTTTATTCTGTTCTTTGCTGTATCGATATTGGTTTGGTATTTGTATTTATATCTCTATGGCTGAGTCTGAGATATTTATAAAAAAAAAAATTACTCTCGTTTTCGAATGATATTTATCTGTGAAACTTATGTTTCGGACTACTTTTGGTTTTATTTGGAGCTCTACGGAGAGCGCTGGATTTCATTGAGAAATTTAATAGGCTTTGGGATGGTGACGACCAACGAGATTTATTTATTTTAATATTTGATTTTTACTTTGACTTGAGTTTATCAATTATTAAATTTAACTACTTGAGAAGAGGTCGCTGGACCCCTAAGATAGACAACTTACATTTAGTAGACGACTGTATGCCAGTGGCCATACTCGGGTTTCCCGAGAAACTTTTTCCATATAGAAAAACATCGTACGATGTTGTATCCAAACATGGAGCCTTGAAGACTTTAAACCTCCTCAGCCAACATGCTGACAAAACTTTGTCATGTCCAGAAATATGTAGCCAAACTACAGCATGGCAAAAGCAACCTAAAATAACTGGCTTAATTTAGGGGACTGGGACTTAATTTCTCCACACAGAGAGCTTTAGAAAATCCCTTATAGACTTGGATAAAAGTATTTATTAAAGAACTTGGGTTAGGTTAGGTTTGGTGGGCCGTATTGCAATTTTTACCCGGAAGCTAATAATCGTTTTATTCCAGCCAAGCTACCGAAGTACCGTGCTCCCATGCAGGACAAACGGCATTCTTGTATAGTTGGGCAGTGGCATAGATCTCCTCTTCATCGCTGCAGCTTCTGCAAAAATCATAAAGAACTTAACCCCATTTAATTCCACTGGCATTCAGCATTCAGGTCAAATAAGTTTATCTGCGATTTTAAAAACTACCCACCTTTGTACGGCATATCCTGGCTTTAAAAACCTTAAAATGAAAGATCATTTTTATAAACTAAACCTAGGCAGATAAATATAAATTCTTGAATAGTCTAGTCACAAACCACCATATGTCACCCTTCGTATATTTTTAGTCGTCACACGAACCGCTTCTCTTTGTAGTTCTCGACTGTACGTGTGGTAAGTTAAACTAGCAACGAAACGCATCTAACTTGCAAGCTTAAGGACATAGATAAGCGAAGTATTTGCTTCTACAGCAAATATGCTATATTGGAACAGTCAACTGCTGAAAAGTATTTATTTAGGTTCGGGTATTTGCTGGTTCAAATAGCAGAGATCCTAGCTCGAGATAGAAAAATATCCAATATTTGCATGTTGAAACTTGTGCTCGAAGAAACTTCTTTAGATGAGGTGTTTTGTTGCCTATGAAAACATGTCTTCAAAGTAGATAGAACTTATAAGTTAGGCTTGTAACTCAAATACCCAACTTTAAGGGAGAAAAGAAAATTTTCGACAGGGGCCCATAACTGCAGTGTGGGCTTATGCTGTACAAAAATATAATTTAATGTTTCTTTTAAAAGAGATACAAGGTGTTCTAGACAGGCAAACATGCTTAAGAATGGTATTCAGAATTTATTTTTACCAAAAGTGGAATAAGGAGTCGTTAGGCCGACGAAGCTTTACATTGCAAAAATCAGGTGTCAAAGGCGCCAACATCCATATATTCGCGGACAGTCAAGCAGCTATAAAAGCCCTTAGCTCGCCAATTATTGACTCCAAATCAGTACTACACTGCTTTCAAATACTTCAGTCACTAAGTACCAGGAACAAGACCACAATCTGGTGGGTTGCTGGGTATAGGACCCGAACCTTTTTGTCCAATAAACAAATCAGTTATAAGTCTAGAATTAAAAAGCTGGGAACACAACATGTGCATCTCCTATCGCGAAAGCATCCCAGGTCTTAGACAGACCAAAATATTTATACAGCCCTTCAGACACGATGCCAAGAATGATATAAAAAATCTTATTGGTTACCTAGCCGACCACCACAGATTAAGATATCACCTTTACAAACTAAAAATAGTCGACTCACCGGAGTGCCGACTGTGTCTTGAAGATGACAAAACCGCAGAGCACATTATATCCGAGTGCCCGGCCCTATACGGAATAAGAAGGACATCTTTTCTTAGAGAAGTAATTGGCACTTATGCAATTAAGTAAACTAAAGTAGAGGCGTAAGCAATAATTCTGACTTTTAGCACAAAAGATCTTCTAGGTCGAAGGGCAATCCCGACGAGTCAGAAGGTACAAAAAAAAACAGTGCAAAAAACTTTATTTGGCGAAGCAATTTTTTAGAGTTAATAGCAGAAAGAGGATTCCAGTGATTAGGAAAAATGTTGAGCGAAATTAATCTACGACGCACCCTCAATAGAACACTGACCCCGCTGAATAGTAAAGAGCTTCAAACTATTCCTAAAAGCTGCTGATGTCCCACGTTTTGTATCACCCAGATGCGATTTAAATTTTATGAACCAAAAAACCTTATAATCCATTGAACATTAGGTTACCATGTTATCGAAAAAAATTATTAACAAATCAAACCTCCAACTATGGGAAATTAACAATCACCTGAAAATTGATTCAGAATCGTAAAAACTTTAATAATTTCGTGCAACACATCCAATAAAATCATTGTGCCGCGTTTTCATAATTTTTGTTTTTGTTTTTGTTTAATTTTTGCAATCAATACAACAACAATATAATATTATTCGCAGCTCTAAAACGATTATTGACGTATAAATCATTTTTGCTGCCGGGGTCCGAAAAAGATACTTCTGTATCTGTAGCTAAACGAGACTGCCCGAGACAGTATCTCTTGCTCAATCCATTTATATAGCAACATGTATCTGCAAATATTATTACTATAATTTTTTTTTTTTTTTGCATACCCTCACTCACATTTATATGACAGCCATTACTGATAGCAGGCCAGCAGTAGTATTCTGTCTGTCTGGTAGTAGAAGCAGCAGCAACAGTAGTGTATTTGTTATAATGCGCGTGATATTGGCTTTTAGCCGAAGTGTCCCATATTTTATAGCCTTTAGTGTGAATAATTTTCATCCATAAATCAGTTTGAATTATTTGTCGGCGAATTAATAATTACTTGTCGTATTTATGATGTTTATGAGTATTTGCTCGAGTATGCACAATGATATTCAAATCGGACAGAGTCTTGCCGAAATGTTGCAAATGTTTTATTGCAAAATGTTGCTAGTATACAGAGGGAATGTTGCAATATGTTTTGATTTGTTTCCTTGATGGAATGCTGGCAATGTATGTTGGATCTGGCGCCCATAATATAATATATACAAGTCGGCCTAATCGCGTGGAATTGTAGTTAAAGAGCACGGGTGGTTGTCGCTTAACGAAGATGCACAGCGATGAGGACAACGACGACGACGAAGACGACTGCGACCACGATGATGATGATGTCGGGGCAGGAAATTCTCCTCGACGCTGAACTTAAATATATTTTTTTTTTTTATTTTCGATTTTATTTATTTATAATTTTTCGTATTTTTATAAAAATTTCTTTCTTTAACTGAGAACCAAGAGAGCTGTGTTATTGCTATTGCGACAGAGGATGATGATGATGATGATGATGATGCTTATGGCGGATGGTTTGTATGGTGTTGTCGCTGACGTTGGTTGTCATTGGCCTCTGTTTGTTTCGTTTAAGTTTTAAATATAGACTCGTGCACACATTTCAGTTTTTTTTTATTTTTTTATTTTTTCTCGGTTCACTTCGTTTCAGTCGGTTTCAATGGCGGAGCCATGGCAAAGAAAGTTCATCGATCTTCGAGCTTCTGTATAAAGCAGAATATGGCCATATACACATTTGGTTCTCCCTCTGCCTTTAGAAGTATGAAAAACGAAACAAAACCCCAAGTGATTGTGATCGATTTTCAAATGGAATAGTGTTGATTGACAAGGGTGCCTTCGTGTGCCAGCCAGACGTTATAGCAGTCTTCTAATGGCACACACCAAGGGAAATTATGAAAACTCATTACACACTCAACCACTTCAAAAACGTTTTTTTTGTTTTTTTTTTTGGTCATCGAGGTGTTGACGTAACACAATTTCAAGTTTCCGTTTTCCAAATAAAGGAACCAAGTCTTTAATTTTTACTTTTACTTTTACCAGCGAAAAATGTGGCCTAAAAAAAGCCGCCCCCAATATAGAACAACAGTTTTCCCAAACGATTTTCTCTAATGATATAGTTGTACCTACCGAGGTGAGTAATTGTAAGGGTGTATCTGCGGGCACAGGACATAAAAATTACACCCTAGACAAGGATATGAAAAAAATAGAAAAACACCGAAACAGAAACCTCCTTGAGGTAAATAATTGATGTATCATTAGTAATTTTGATGTTGCTGGTTCGAGGAACTAAGTGTAATTTAATGTGTTTGCACAAGACAGTGTCAGTTTGTGACCGGTGTAGTGTTACTTAAAGATCTATGTTGTGTTTGAGTTGGTTACGTGGGTGGTTGTATTTTTTTTTATCGAACTTGATTTACAAGAACTGAGATTCATGTTCATGATTCAAATTGTTGCTTAAAAATATGTTGGACTCACATGCTGCTAGCAGAACTTAAATTCGCAGATTCATGCAGTGGCGCAGCTAGAACATGCCAACCTCGACTGAGATCAAGAAACGTTGAGAATTCGTTGGCTTTTTAAGTAGCTAGTTCGGTTGTAGCTGAGTTAACGCTCTCAATGCAAACGGACAGTGCTTGATTTCTGTTACTCTACAGACGCAAGCTGAAACTGTAATAAGCATAAGTAGAATAAAGGTATATCTTCCTGCACCATCAAGAACCATTAGGTGTAATGCCAATTCCGAATGGCAATTAATTTTTGAGAAGCTTCTCATGACAGTTCTTAGGTAAGGTTGGGTTTATGGGTCGGCAGAGCAGGTCTGTCCCGCTATGCCCCACTTAGGTCCGCGGGGACCCTCGTTGTGATACCCTTTTTGTGGGGGGTTAGAGATGGAAAGTCTTCGTGTCCCTTAACTTATAAAGATTATAAAGTGAGATACCAGAAAGTTCAAGTAAGTCGTGGAAGTAGTAACTTCTATTCCTCAAATGACTGAGACTCGGACAGTAACAGAGGAAGTGAGGTGTGTCCTCATGGACCTCTTCATCACCACATCCTCGACATAAATCGTCTTCTTTGAGGTTTAATTTCATTGCATGATTTCTTGGGAAGACTTCTTGTAGAAGATTGATGGTTCAGCCACTGTTGTATACCGGCCAGAGCTTCCTTGATACTTCACAGGTAGTAAGATTTCATACGAATCTTGTTCTCCACTCGTTTCCTTAGATCCCAGAGTGGTGGCTTTGATCGACTGAAGTGCTCAATCATGGTCCATTGCAGACCCATACTTTGCTAATTCGTCAGCCCTCTCTCTCATTGCCGGCATTGTCACTATGTCCAGGCACCCAGCAGAGATTTACGGCGTGCTGCGAGCAGAGAGCCTTAAGCTCATTACGGCAGCAGAAACTGATTTTATAGTTTTTATAGCATTCTTTCTCTCTACTCGGGATGGAGTAGGAGAATGGTCTGTTAAAGTCCAGTTGGGGAGACATATAGTCAGAATTGACAATGTTTCCAACGTATTTTCCTAGAATCTGTGCATGACCAAAATTGCCAGGGTTCCAAGTGTTAGTTTGGCTTATCCCTAAAGCACTTTTGGTTGCAGATTCCTCCATTGTTGAATTGAGAATAATTGACAGTTCTTACTCTTGGATGTTTGTCAGACTTTCGCAAGAAGTAGAGGGATCAGGGGTCAGTTGTTACAGGGCGGATATGAACCTGAGACCGCTCGCTAAGTATTCCAACGCATGCACACTGAAACTTTGTCCAACAAATAAGTGCAGTCATGCGGGATAAAGAAGAAGATTTAAGTAAGTGAAGTAAGGTTTTCCACTTCCAATGAAAGGGGCAACTGGAGTTTTCGCCGCTGGATTTAGCTCGTTCTACGACTACCCTATTGCTTGAACTTACACAATCATGTATTGACTCATTCAAGATAAAAAAAAAAACAAACAGATTGTGTTCTAACAGACTTTAGCAAAGCGTTTGACAAACTTTCCCATCGCGTCTTACTTTTAAAGTTGAAAAGAATGGGTTTTAAGTTAAGTTTCGTATATTGGCTTGAGTCATATTTATTAAATAGATCTTATGCAATCGTATTTGTTCGTTGTCCATCGCATTATTTCACAGTCAATTCTGGAGTTCCACAAGGCAGTCATTTGGGTCCGATCTTATTCAGTTTATTTATAAACGACATTCGAGCTGCCTAATGTATGCCGACGACGTTACTATGTTTAAGACTAGTTAATTGATGGTTGAAGAAAACACACGACATCTGACGAAGGATATTTTTCTAAATTTCCACTCAATATATTTGTTCTTTCACAGAAAAATAAAGAAACAAACAAAAAAAAAAAAAAAACAGAAAAAATACTTGCAGCTAAATTTAACTGTCAATATTGTGCTGCACTAGCCCCAGACTCAATTATCTCTGCTCACTCGCAAAATGCCTGATAATAGTTTCATTCACACACAAGTCATCACATTAAATAGCTCATTTGTTTTCTATAAACGTTCGTAAGAGAGATCGTCATGCCGCAGGTCACAATAAGGGTCGCTGCTGTTTAATAATAATTATCACTGATTAAAAGCGAAGCTGTATTTTTGCTCCAAACGTTCGTCGTTGTATAGCAGTACATTTATGATGATTTTTATTCTCTGATTTAAAATGATTTATACAATTCATTGGTCACAGTTCTCTGCCTCGCAGGCTATCAATCTACCAATTTTACTGCGTGTGAACTTGAGACCGATCGCCATGGTGCTATATCAAATATAATTTTTTTTTTATTAAACAACCTAAACAGATGCACGGCGCAGCACCACCCTAACTCTATATTTATTGCTCTAGTAATCTTAATTGTTGTAAAAAAAAAAAAAAAATAAAAAAAACAGAAAAACCACCGCCACAAAACTAATAAATCTTTTTTTCGCTGAATTTGTAATTCATAATAATTTTCATTTCAAGTCCACAATTTTTCACATATAAATTATACATTTAATACATATAATTAGATTAATTGTTATTAGACTTTAATTGTGATAATAATTTTCATAAAAATATCAACAGACGTTCGAATAATCAGAATTTTTGTTGTTTGTTCTTTTTTTTTTTTTACTTTATTTAATTTAGTTTTTTTTTTTTTGCTGTGATTGTAGATTAAGTATTATTTAAATAAAAACAAACAAACATAGCACAGAATACTGGAAAATTATACATACACTCTCGCACCGATTTGGAGTGTAATAAAAACTCATGTTATTCCTGACTTTTATTATTTAATTATAAATTTATAGATTTTTTTTTTTTTGAATTTTAATTGATGGTATCATTTTTCACAATTCTGCTGATTTTTAATTAGTATGTGTCAGCTGAGAGTGGAAATAATGATATTGGTCCAAGAGCCATTTTTTTTTTTTTGGTTGTGCAGCAAATTGATGAGTGCGATTTCCATTTTGGATTAAAGGTTAGGTTATGACCTGCGGGCTTGCTTGTTGGATTGTTTTGATATTAGGATTCGCTTGGAGTGGTAAATTAATTTTTCGGTTTTTTTTTCGAAACATTTTTATTATAGGAGGGGATTATAATTTAACAAGAAAGGAGACCCTCTTAACTGCGCCAACTATAGAGGTATAAGTCTCCTCAACATCGCATATAAGATCCTGTCTGACGTGCTGTGTGAACGCCTGAAACCATTCGTCAAAGAACTGATTGGACCCTATCAGTGCGGTTTTAGGCCCAGTAAGTCCACAACTGACCAGATTTTCACACTTCGGCAGATCCTGGAAAAAACCCACAAAGTCCAGATCGATACTCACCATCTTTTTATCGATTTTAAGGCCGCATATGACAGCATTTATAGAGACGAGCTATACAGAGCCATGTCTAGTTTTGGCATCGTCAGATTGTGCAGGATGACGATGGAGAACTCTCGCTGCTCCATTAAGGTCGGAAACAATCTCACCTTTGATGTCAAAAAAGGATTTAGACAAGGCGATGTTCTGTCATGTAACTTCTTCAACATCATACTTGAGAGAATTGTGCGAAACTCGCAACAAACACCAGGGGCACAATTTTCCAAAAGTCTGTGCAACTACTTGCTTACGCCGACGACATCGACGCGAGCTGTCACTGTTACGTTTGCAAGTATCAGTACAGAGGCGGCAAAAATGGGTTTAGAAGTGAATGAGGGCAAAACGAAATATATGCTGTCAACAAGAAGGGACACACAACATCGACGAATCGGACAGAACGTCACGATAGACAGCTATAACTTTGAGGTAGTTCGGGACTTTATCTACCTCGGCTCCGAGGAAGAATTACACTTGCCAACCGCTGTTACTTTGGAGGCAATTGATTAGTAAGGCCTTGTCGAGAAACACCAATGAGACTCTATATCATCCCAGTCCTGCTGTATGGCGCAGAAGCATGGACGTTATCAAAGGCGGATGAAGATCTCCTTGGTCGTTTCGAACGCAAAACTCTTCGAGTGATTTTCGGTCCCGTTCGCGTTGACGGGCTTTGGAGGAGCAGATTTAACAGCGAACTCTACGAGCTGTACAGCGACATCGACGTGGTCAGAAAAATACGGATTAGTCGTCTAAGATGGCTGGGACATGTAGAGCGAATGGACACCAACGCTCCGGCCCGACGAGTCTTCGAATCCAACCCGGAGGGACAACGCAGTAGAGGAAGACCTCGCCTAAAGGTGGCGCGCGCAAGTGGAAGGGGACCTCAACCAACTTGGAGTGCGCAACTGGAGGCAGTTAGCCAAAGATCGTGCTAACTGGAGAGGCGTATTGGTTGAGGCCCAGGTCCACCCCGGACTGTAGCGCCACCTATGTAAGTAAGTATCTTAATTTAACAATTGGGTTTCGTTTCCATTGTATTTGATAGTCGTATCTGCATGTGTAATTTGTAAAGTGCATCTCGGTCGGAGACTCTACTCTAGTAAAAAGGCTGTGTTTCAGGCATATTGGGGAGAAGTCCGTTCTGCTACATCAGCAAGACGTGACATTGACGAAGGAGAACTGTTATTTGCAAGACATCTATACAGGGCATCTGATATCTCAACGGTTAATTTATTTCAGTTAAAAAATAAAGATAAAGCTTTCTTGGGAGGCTTAGAAAAATAGGTTAGGTTAAGGTATAGCTTTAACGTATTTATAAGCCGAAATTAGCCTTAGACTAGTAAGGAATGTCTGCAAAATTATGTTCTCTCTCGCTAATACATTTTATATATCTTTTTTAAAATAGCTACGTTCATTCCCAAAAGAAAAGTAATTCCCATACATACATAGGTACATAGGTAGACGCCGAGGCAGCAACAGAAGATTTGATAAAGATACTAGCTAATTTCCATTGTCTTGTCGGCCATAACGAGAATGATCTGGATCCGCACTAATTAATAACGATCAGATTGCCCCTACACTGCATGGCGAGCTAATAGTTAAAGATACTGGAGGCAGTCCTCAGCTACATAAACACGGTCAATTTCTACGACATCTCGAGAATATTATCCTAATTTTTGAAGTCATTCCGAATAAAAGTTTCGGAGATACTGCCTTGGGAAGGTGCGCACTCAATTGAATCACGAGGTTAATTTGAGGTTATCCAAACTTAAAACGCGTTTTTCTCGAAACTGTGTTTCTAAAGTCGATTGTCAAAAGTTCTCGAAAACCACTCAACCGATCTTGATGAAATTTTACACAAGTATTCGAGATACAATTCACGAGGACTTGGACTCGTTTTAAACGCAAACTTCCTCAAGTACTTTCCAGTTCCGCTTGCCTTGGAGGGCCTTGGAAGGCCTTGAGAAAAAGGGACTTAACAGCACTAACGCTTCAATCTTAGCCATCAGGATTGACCTCAACACGAGTGACAAGTGAGCGAGTAGCATACAAAATGTTAACTTTTGCCACCGGAGGAAGTAAGCCAAAAACCGAACCGATGGCACTACCTTTTCCAAGTGCCAAAATTGAATAGCATTTGTCACGATAAAGCAATACTTGCGTATTCTAAAACTCTGTCTACTACCGGACATAAGTCCGGGAAAGGACCTTTGACACCTTAACATTTTCCCCAAATGCTTGGTAGCACAATTTTAAACAAAAGATCTATTTCGCCGAGTCACATAAATTCAAAAACTCTTCAATTCCCGAAAACTGTATTCATTCTCCCATTGTCAAAGCATTTTACTTCCACTCGATTGAGGATGCAAAAATTTAAATTCCATCTCAACCTACCTACGACCGACGACGACGACGACGCTTGATATCAAACCTTGTCAGCTGCATGCAAGAATATTTCGAAAGCATCCATAACAACGACGACGTTTCTTCGCTTCTTTTAAGCGAAAAATTAGGAAAATCATACGATGTAATAAATTTTGTGTTTGCTCTTACATCTTATCGCTGTCGTACGGCGCGCCATGGCAGCAGGATTCACTCAGACAATCGAAATCGTCCTACGAATTCAAGTGGAAACTCTATACAAAAGTTGCGAATGTTGCGTTGCTTTGGGTGTACGTATAGCGAAAATAACTGCCTGATCAATTATCTAACGGGCAATCAAACACGGTATCATCTAGGAGCATGTGCCCATCATCTTCGTGACGGTAGATACATTATTATGGGAAAATGCTTCAAAATTTTTATATAGAAGAATAAAAAAAAAAAAAAGTAAATGTACCAACCTCTCGAGTGAATTACACACGCCAATGAAGGTGATGGGGTCTTTAAGGAAGCGGAAAATTTCACAATGATTTTTTTATTTTTTTTAGTATACGTATCTCTGTGCAACCATTTTTGCAGTTGAATCTTTACTTTTTCGTTGGGAGATTTTTATCAGGTTCCACTTAGAGTCTTTTGTTTTTTTTTTTTTTTTTTTCGGGAATTTTATTTTTTAGGGTACCTACCTCCATCGTTCTGGTAACGTGTTTGGATGGTTGTTGTTGCAGGAATGGCTTTTCTAGTAGGTTGTTGTTTTTTTTTTGTTCTTATTTTATTTTATAAAATGAAAATTTCGTGAGTGTTGTGTGAAAAATGCAGTCGTCTGTGAAATTATAACGTTTTTCTGGACTTTAGATTGGTTCAGCTGTTGCTGCGATAGTGTTGTCTCTTCTGATTCACATTTGATAGTCCTTATGAGTGTGTTTCGGTTTGGTTCATTATGCTAATTGAATCTACTTAAGTTAAGTCCAACCATCCTTCAACAGTCACAGTCACACCTTAATCCTTAATAAATGATTTGAGTCCCTTTCAAAATAAATAACTAACCACCTTAGCCCTCGAGTGACTTCAGCTTCGATAAGTATGTATATCCTGTCCAAAGTATCTATAATCGTGTTTTCCAGATTCCCACTAAAAAATCACCTCATAAACATCAACTTTATGTCGTCTTTTGAAAACACATAAACATCTCTTGTGCCAATCACCACTTAAATGAGAGATGCAGACTTAAAAAATAAACAACAACAACAACAACAATGTCGTCGACAACGGAGTAACAAATTAAAATAACACGATAAACATCAAGGACCCAACCGTGCGGACGGATTTAAACACCCAAATAACAACAACATCATCATCGTCATCGTGATCGTCATCAACAGCAAGGATAAAACGAGAGAGAAAAAAAAAAGAAAATTATATAAATAAACGGAAATTGTAACCGTTCTAGTTTTATAATCGCATTAGAGTAGCGCAAAACGCACCCCTTACGACGGGAATCCTAGAAAGTCGTAACAATTTTCTCGTGTCACGCGTTTTTACAATTTTGACCCGAATCTCCGGGTATGTTTTTCCATTTTAAAAGGGGGGGAGGAGGCAGAGAAGAGCTGTTTCCTGTCATTCATTCATCCATCCCGAGTACACGCTAAGAGGCTAACTACTTTGAGGCTTCTTATCCATTCATACGGTTAGTTTAGCAATTTTTCTGTTCGGGAAATGTGTTATTGTTTCCGTGTTTTTTGTTTTTTTTTTTTTTTTCTTTGCAGTTTTATGCTGGTGCAGCAAACAGCAGCACCCTTAAGCTACTTCCAATCAATGTCACATCACTTTTTTTTTTAAAAAAAAAAAAAGGGTAGATACTCTTTCTATTTTGCATTTAGTGAACACAAAATTCACCCCCTTTGTCGGGTGTGTAGCTAAGTACACTTTTGAATATTGTTACATCCCGCTGATTTGTTTATTTGAAAAACATTCAACTCTCTCTCTCTCTGCGTGTGATGCATGCTTAAGTCCTTTGGTTATTTGCATTCGGAGAATAACATATTTTTTGGATGTTTGTCCTTTTTGGGTGGTGGTTAAATCAAAGAGCGGCAGCGATATCGAATTAAGTTATACTGATTGCGTTTGATGTTGTTATCCTTGAGGTTTGAAAGAAGTTGAATTTAAGCGTATTGAGACTGACAGTTATGGGGTGTTTAAGTGGGAATTAAAATTAGAATCTCAAAATAGGGGTAAGGGAGAAGATCCGGCTGCCTAATTGGATGGAAGGTGTTGCTGGGTAAGAAATTTTAAAGTCAGCGAAAACTCGGCGAATATTCGGATGGTTTTTTGGAATTTGGAGTTGAAATTAAGTAAAACCTCAAAGTGCATTCTTAGTATTCATAAAGTTCCAAGAGGTTGGGATTAGTAAAGACGTAACCGAGTTAAAATATGAACCCCAAACCGAAATTGAATAGAGAAAGAAAACCAATTCGATGAAAACTGTACAGTAGTGTTAAGGTCAGCGAAGAACTCGGTTTAATGGATTTAAATTTTTTTTTTTTCAAACTTCAGCTTAACCTGAGCTGGCGAAAAGTTACCTTTAAGGTGGTAAAAATGCTTGAGTTGAGATAAGAACTTGAAACATGTCTCGAAGAACTATAATCTAGGTTTTTGTTGACGGGAAAGAATTTTCGAAGTCAGCGAAAAACTCGGCGAAAAGACACGTCCTTCTTATAAGGTTACTGTCGATGGTATTTTCAAATTGTAAATTTTCTGTGGAGAAGCATAAACGTGGGCTTGCAAAGAGTTGAAGAGTGAGCCATTTGCAATCCTGGGAGCTGCATTCATTGAATAAAGTTGGGTTTCTTGTTTCACATCATTTAGATGGAACTTGTAAGGAATCGCTTTGCACTAGCCAACACTTCCAACACCAATTAGACAACCATTTTGTATCGGTACACCGCAATGATGTAAGAACAATCTTCAATGAAACAATGTTGCTGATGTCTATTTCACAGATTTACGATTATATCCCTACTGAATTATTTTCCCAAGCCATCGCCGGCAAATTAAGTGCCATCAACATTAATAAAATCTCATCAACAACACCTCACTACCGTCTTCAATGATCCGATCCACAGATGCATGTTCTCACACATCCACATACTTTTCAGTTCTCACCCAAAACTAAAAGAAAACCACAAGATACAAAAAAAAACATCACATAAATCAATATTTATGAATATTGTAAAAGAACAACCTTCTCGTTCACTCACTCTGCATATAAATCAAATATTTAATTACCCATTGAGTATTGGCCACTTTGTCTACAAGACAAAACCCATAGACACCCATGTACTACCACTTTCGGCAAACTTTAAAGACATCGTAGGGTTGTGAAACGGAACAGCGAAGAAGAAGAAAAAAAAAAAAAAAATTCGCCTATCACCGTAAATAATTCCAAGTGTTAAGAAGTGGCCCCTCATCTTAATAATTTGAAACAACAACATCATCATCATCATCATCATCAACATCATGATCGTCATCATCATCATCATCGTAATGGTCGTCTTGAACTTCTCTCTTGGTCGTTGTTGTCTGTCGTTGCAACAAAGTCATGAAATCAGAAATCTTCAGCATCATCGTCGTCGAAGAGTCTCCGAATCTCATCTTCACGTGCACATGGAAACACAACTTGACTTGGAAGTGCTGCATGCAGTCTTCGGAAAGAACCTCCGAGTCAATTTTGGTGGAAAAGACAGCTCTCAAGCCTCATTTCGGGCGGTATGACGACGACGGATTAAGCACATACCACAAGTCAAGTTGCCCGTAAAGCAGGGAGACTTTTTTGTGTCTCAGCATTTCTTCGCAGTTGTTGTTGTTGTTTTTTGTTGATTTTTTCCTCTGTTGGCTTTTTGATCGAAGCGGCTTATTGAGGAAGAAGAACTCATCTCTCCATCGCGGCCCGATGTGGAGCGTGTAATAATAATAATACTGCAGAACAAAAAAAAAAAAAAACAACCGAAGGGAGAAAATCTTCGGGAAAAATGTTTTTCAGATACACAGATCCCGAAAGCGAGCAAGGCTTTTGTAAGGCAACCTCTCATATGCGATCATCATCAACGGCATCATCCATGCAACACATCTCTCTCGGGCTCTGCATGCATCTTTTGTGTGTTGTATTCTTTGTTTTCTCCGGTGGTGTTTCCCTGTTCTTTGGACGGACACAAAATGGATCAAAGTCACGACACACTGAGCTCAGGCCACGCTGGATAAGATACAATTTTTCGGTTCGTCGGTACACAGAAGAAAACCAAAAGAACAAAAAACAAAAAACCAACGCCGATTTAGAGAAAACATCTTAAGTGTAATATGAAGTTGATGGGGCCGTGCCGCTCCATCTAAAGCCGGTGTATCACCAAACTCTCGCTTTGGTTTCCAAATTCAAGCGAACGGAACACAGACGGACAAAAATCAATGAACGATTTTACTGTTAAGAAAGCATAAAGTGCACGATTGTGTCTTCTTGGTCTATTATGTATGGAGTGCACTTCTCTGGGTCGTAATCGTCTGCTTGAGTAAAGTACGACTTGGTTCCGCGGATGGATGTGGACCACGACGGACGACCATGTTGATGATGATGACGATGATGAAGTTAAAGCCGCCGCCAAAGCCAAAAGCGAGCCGCTTCTCTATACATATATATTTTTTCTCTGCTGCTGATATTGCGCTGTTGTGTTGTCTTCCTCTCTTGAATTTTTTCATCACTTTTTTCGCTGTTTAGATACTCTTTGAAGAATAACATTGTTATTATATACCCATTATGCTGCCCCTTATGGGTAGCTTAGAATTTCCCTTTTTTTCGAGAATCACGTGCCCTTCAAAATGCATTTCAATGGATAGGATAGGAAGAAAATAAAAATCTATCTTCAAGTGCAGCAAACACAACTGATTCGCTTTTGTGTACGAGTTTCATAGGGACACGAATGTGAATTGTGAATCTAACTCGAAGCGTCAGCAGCAGCGCGGCATGAAAAGGCTGGAAAATTATAATTTAGTATTCAAATGCCAGCGAGATTGACTCGGACATCATAATTACAGGGTTTTTGAATCGAATACCATTTTGTGTAAGAGGGTCGTCTCCTTCTAATGCGATAATTACCAGGTGGAGGGGTCTGGCTGTTTTTTCGAAACAGCAATGAGAGAGGACGAGGGCAACGATACTGACCTTTTCATTATAATCGAAATTCGTTTGTTACAGAATCAGTTCGTCGCTTGACAGGTGGGATGTGCTGTTTTTTGTTCGTAGGTATGGTATTCCTAGTAAAGATGTGTATCGGGAATGGCTGAAGTGAAAAACCACAAATTCCATAGAAAGGAAAATGGATAAGAATTCAGGTTGGGTAGTTTAATTCGGGGCAGAGCATGTGAGATGGCAAACGCCGGGATATGCATTTTGGAAAGAAGCTGTACCTAGTGGAAATTAAATTTTATATCGCATGATATATGACGCTTGCCGCATAATTTTCAGTGTATTTTAATTCCTACAGTTTTCGATAAGGACAAACGTATATACGAGAAAAGTTATTGAGTCAAACATCTGATACGATTTCTTAGTGTAGTTGTCGCATGATAGATATCGCATTAGTTTTAGGATGATGTTAGTTACTTACATTCGCTAATGTGGATGCAAGTAAAATCTGCAACACTTCTCATTTGCGATATTTTAGTGTGGTTATAATTGTCTCTCTAGCTTAAAGTGACACCTATTCGTAGAGCCTTAGCCGACGCCGGACCTTTGCTCGGATCAGCACAGTCAGACTGAAGAGGACAGTGACTATGTTCCCCAAAACCTCTCATAGAGAATGCACCAAAATGCATAAGTCAGAAATTCAATTGTCAAAAGACATTAAATATATCATGATAGATACCGCATTTCGCGCGCCTTGCAGTTTAAGACTACTTGCATCTTCAAAATGTCGCATGATAGATATCGCATTAGTTTTAGGATGCTGTACATACAAGTTTTTTACCTTCGCTAATGTGGATGCAAGTAAAATCTGCAACACTTCTCATTTACATCGCACTTCTCATTTGCGATATTTTAATTTGGTTATAATTGTCTCTCTAGCATAAAGTGGCATCTTGTCGTAGAGCCTTAGCCGACGCCGGACCTTTGTTTGAATCAGCACAGTCAGACTGATGAGGACAGTGACTATGTTCCCCAAAACCTCTCATAGAGAATGCACCAAAATGCATAAGTCAGAAATTCAATTGTCAAAAGACATTAAATATATCATGATAGATATAAAACAAAATAAACGCTTCGTCTTAACAATTAAACATGCGCGATAGATGTCGCATTTCGCGGGCTTTACAGTTTAAGACTATGAATGTCAATCTTCAAAATGTCGCATGATAGTTTAATTAATGTGAATACCGGTCAAGTCACTGTAGACAGGTCGTGATAGATATCCTTTGATAGTTGTGGTTGTTTTTAAGACAGAGTATTTTTCTTCATAAAAACATAAGGCGAGTCTTGCATTCTCAATCAACTTACATCAGTTATAACTGATATACATATATCTACCTAAATCTTGCATGATATTTATGTCAAAATATTATATCTAATATATTTAAAAGTGTAATAAAACGTTTTACCGGAATAGTGCAAATATGGCTCCTTCCTCAAAATATATGCAAAAATATTGCATGATATACACCATGATATATGTGTTTAAAAATATCGCCTTTCACAAAAATCTTTAAATAATTTCCGAGTATGAATCTTCTCAGTAAACGCGGAACAGGACGTACCTATTCCGCGTATTTCCCCAACTCAAAGATATAAAAAAATCCCCTCAGAAAAAAAAATATCACCCATTCCCAGTTCAACAAAATGCCAATACAAAAAGCTGTCTGCGTCCATTGTTCGCAGAGTTTTATCTTTGTTTCAATAAAACGCGCAATTGAAACACAAAATTCGCTACATCCCATGATAGCAGTTTAAAGCGCCAGCCGTACATACAAGGACATTGAAGCGTTTTTCTTGTCTATCTTTTATTTTTTTCTCATCTATGAATTCAAATGGAAAATATCGCATTAAAAATTACCCATTGAGTGCACTTTCGGTTTGCGATTGAAGGATGCGCAGCCACTGATTTAATTCAAAAAAAAATGTTTTTTTCGTTCTATACATTTGTACCTTTTGCGCTTGTTATATTCTTTTTCGCTGTTTGGTCCTGTTGTAATGAAATATAATGCGCATTGTGGTTCGACAACAAAAAAAAAAAAAAAAACAGAAATTCATCAACCCCTCAAAATCATAGGAATATATAAAGCAGCATCCAACCCTCATATCCTGTACAGCCCCGGAACAGTGCGCAACGTTCCATGAGTTGCTCTCTGCTTTACTCATTTCCCGTTTTTGTTTTGTCATCAGGAAAAATGGTTAAAAGTCGAAATTTACTGGTGTTGCTTGTTTGTCAACTGAACATTTTTATACCACACACTTTTATTATATTCTACTGCTTGCCGGTGGTGTTGATGATGATGCACGATTGCTAAGGTGATGGAATGGGGTACAGCAAAATAAAATCACCCTATCCTTTATTGCGATATTGAAAAAAAATAAAAAAATATATATCGCCATGGGTTGACGAATGATGAGACAACTGCAAAAGAGATGCGTCAATTCGTCAAACAGCAAAACCAAAAAAGGTTCGGAAATCCTAGGGGTTGGCTTTTCACCCCTATGCTGCTGGCTCAGTATAAAATGCGCATAAAAATTCGTATGTTACTATTGAGATTGCTCATCAGCGATTGAAATAAACTTGATATTTCTTTGGCGATAATAAGTGCGTGTGGTTACTGGCGAAAAGGTTAACTTCCTTAAAAAGGGTAAAAGGGTGGTGGTCGTTGATTGTACATGTAACCACTATGCAACTGTTGCAGGGTTTAAATGGGAAATACATATTTTTCTGTCAGTCATATTCTATGCCGACAAGATACTTCACACTTTTTTTTATTATCAAATCGAGAGTATATCGAATCGAATCAAATCAAATCAAATCCATGCATAAAGATTTTTTTTTTCGTAAAAAAAAGCGACAGCAGCTGAGGTAAAAAATATTAGTCCCGGTCCCGGTTGGAAATTTAAAAATATCAAAGCGCAACGACGTGAAGTAGAAATGAAATTATTACAAAGGTTAGACACGAGGAGACACCCCATCACACATATGGTCCCAGATACCAGTATGATAGATGTGAAATAAGGGTGGTGTGATTATTTTGTTGTCCCAATATGAATATTGAGTGTGTTATATTGTTTTGCGGAAATATGTAAAATGTTATGAATCTATCAGGTATCGGCAGGCGTCAGAAAGAGTTATGGTATTTGAATTTAATCGATTTTCAATTGGAGATTCGCTATCTTGGGAAATATAAAATTTTGGAAATTAATTTTATTTTGAATGTACTTACCGGGATCTGATGGGTCTAATACAGGTGCCTGTTGTGATAATGGTCCAGGTGTACTACCAGCGCCCGGCGATCTAGCATCATCGTTCATAGCTCCGCCGTATGACAGGGATGAACTAGGAGGCCGCTATAAAGAAAAGATGGAAATAGTTCGAAAGTTAGTTTGAGATGTTGTTGAAATGTGTGACCAAGTGAAGGGGGCTTTTGCTATAAATATCTTTCTTTGGGGAAAAAATTGTAACTTAAAATGATAGGAAATGGCTTAGATTGGACTAGTGATGTCACTGGTGGATCATCAAATACTTGCAGTCTCTTCTAAAGAGATTCTAGATGCACACAAGACTGCTTCAGATATTAGATATGACATTGGTCATGATGTTGTTCCCGGGAACTGCTACATGTTTCTCCTTGACGGTTACTAGAAAGAAGTACTGGGCCCGGAATGCAACTACAGAACTTGGGAGTGGACACAAAACTAGCCTTAGATATGTGTAGTCAAAGGTAAGTTACAGAAAGGCCCAGATGGTCTTCAATAAAGAGAAGTCAGCATCCACTCTCACCAGACTACTATAATCTACCCTTTGGCATGGATGGAAGCAACCAACAATTTTGTTCGACGACAAGTTCTATGGGGCTCTGAAAACTTGACACTTTGCTCATATCAGTAAAAAAATTATAAATTCATCTAAATATGGAATTAAAACTAGGACACAAATTTTTACAGGTTTATTAGAATAGTCACGCTTTTGCGCATTCCTACGACTTCTCATTACGTAACCAAGAAATGCCCAAACATCAAAGACATGTCCGCCGCCTTCTCATCATCCCACCCATGTTAACCAGCCACAAAAAAAATTCAAGACAATTTTTACTTATGAATTCTTCAAGTCGCTGTACATGCGTTGTATTATGTCCGAATAAGAAAGAAATTTCAAAGTAGGTACCTCCACCCAAATAGTGTCTCGAAGGTGTTGACAATTATTAGGTATCAATATAGAAATGCTTCCCTTTGGCAATCGGCAATGTTCTTTCCATTTGTGTTCTCGCCCGTCCCTACACCGACATTTCCACTTAAAGAACAATTTAAATAAAAATGAAAATTTAATTGGACATTCATGCGCGATTAGATGGAGCGAAATTAAAAAATCGTTACATTGCGGACGTTTTGAACGAGTCGCGCATACACTTATTAGACCGCCAGTAGGCCTGCGCCGCTATACCGCTGTGGCTGCCGCCATCGTTGCGGCCGACAACTATGCACACACTTAACTGTCAGAAAAGTTGGGTCTTCTGGAGAGACTTCTCACATTTGGAATTCTTTTGCGCGACAAATTTATGCACACACAAGGCTGAGAAAGTATCGTGTCTGGGATTGAATTTAATTTTAATTTTAATTTTTTTTTTTTGTTATTTTTCTTCCATTTTTGGATTTGACAGTCTTTGGGCATTGTGTCTCCTTTGGTTGTAGTATCTATAATGTCTGCTCTGAGCTTCTTGTATGTCTGTCTGTTCGAATCGTCTGACCGGAGATACGTGCATTTCATATCGAAGATAGACGTAACTAATAATTCTTTGCGCACTCATAATTTTTCGCGCAAAAAACAGATATTTCTGCAGACTGGGGAGAATTTTTTCAATGCCTCCTCCATTTATGTGTGATTAGAAAATTAAATAAGCTCGAGCCTAGTGATTTTCGAAAGAAAATACAAAACGCAGCAACTTACCAACCTCGTTAAACATTAACAAGCTGTCATCGTTTGTCTAAACAGTAATTTTCATGTCCTTCCAAAACGACCGAATGTCGTCTTCTATCGCTGGATACTCGTGGATATGGGCATACTATTCTTGATCTTTTCTATATCTTGGGCAGGTTTAAAAATATCCTACGACTAGCACATGTTCTGCATATTAGTGCACGAACTGCACACTAATAGTGCGACGACAACGACAACGACGACGATGAAGACGAACAACATGGATATGGGAATAGAATAGAGATTTGTAGCCTTTCTTGCGTGTGTACCTTTAATCTGAGTATGTGTTGTTTTTTTTTTTTGTTGTTTCTGCTGCTCATACACGTATTTAAATTTTTGACCGAACGCAAAATGGTTTTTATTTTATTTAATTCTGTTTGTTTTTTTTTTTTTAATATCAACATTAGATGGAATTTTATGCAGACAACGTTCGAATGTTTAGTTGTGAATCCTAATGGTGTCTGCTTGGCTGGCTGACGAGTACCTTGTATATCGCTCTATGTTTTATGTTTTTTTTAAAGGAATATTGCTGCTTCTGCTTTTATATGAACACTCTTGTGGCCAAGTATAGTAATACTTTACGAGCAAAGTCGTTTGGGAATTGAGATTTTATTTCGTCGCAATATATTAGGATGGTGTATCGATATGTGGTAGGGTCGGTCGGCGGAGGAGAATTATGAATTACGCGAGAGAACCACTATTAATGTGGTATTTTACAAAATATTATGGTGAAATGGTTTTTGAATAATAAGTTGTTTGTTGCTTCATTTTGTTTTGGTTAAATTGATAATGGCACGATGACATGTGTGGAGTGTGGGAGAATTTTGTTCATCAAAGAGGTTGTTAACCATTGTTTGAATTTAATATTTTTGTTGTGATGCCAAGCCGTGGACTCAATGAGTCAGCGAGTGTGCGGTATACATTGCTATTTTTAGATTCGTCGTGGACATGGAAAGATCGCTGTGTTTCATGCAAATTAATTGATTTGATTACTGAAAATGCTAATGCTGATTGGTTTCTTTTTTATTAGATACTTATATTTA
This sequence comes from Ferdinandea cuprea, assembly GCA_963576555.1. NCBI lineage: Eukaryota > Metazoa > Arthropoda > Insecta > Diptera > Syrphidae > Ferdinandea > Ferdinandea cuprea. The sequence continues at coordinate 12,401,598 of OY754959.1, forward strand.
TAAGTTCACCAAATTTTTCGACATGCCAGAATTGCAGTTGATCAAGGTATCTTAACAAGAAATCCAAAACAGGATTTACTACCTAAAAACAGACGTACCTATTCTCTAGCACATCGTACCCTATATTTAATGACAAATAACCAAATGCAAATTGACACCAATGTCTCCTAATGTAGCATGGCAATAAAAGCCACCTTCTCGCATATGCACAGCTACAGATACATCAAAAATGAAAACCCTCCATCAGAATTCCAATTGATAAGGAAACTACGTGCTTAGTATGACCAATTGCTATCCCTGTTATGTTATGAGATTACTTGACAGTCAACATCATCATTAAAACGACCATCAGAGATCGTAAAAAACAAGGTTCCACGCGACGACGCATCTAAGCTTAAAATATTCACCCTCAATAAAAAAAAAAAAAAAACAATTTCTAATCGCACATTTAAACTCTTTAGATATGTTTCAATGCCTTAAAGATACACAATTTGTCACCTTAAATCCTATACGTGTCTCAAATCCAAAATGACACGGAAAGCACTTTTATTGCTGTAAAAATTAGAATTTAATGATGAATTGAACCTTCCCACCATTAGTTGGGTACACCCATTCTCAAGCTCCCCAAGATGGAGAAACTCCACAACCTATCTGCCCGTAAAGGTAACAACAAAACAAAAAAAAAACAAAACACCAAACCATAACCACACTATTCACTCGTGCACTATAAACACTCAACACAAACACACAGCAAAATGGTCATAAAATGATTAGAGGAATCTATCTACCACAGAAAAGCAGTAAAATCCACTAAATCGTTTAGCTCGAGGTTGTTGTGTTTTGAGTGAGGTCATAAAAGAAAAGCGATTGACCATAAAACTAGAAGTGGAACTATGTGTATAATAACCGTCATCACAACATCACAAAAAGCAAAACTGTTGCGCTACCGAGGTGAAGAAAATTATGCTTTTAGGAGCAGCGTCTGTCTTCCCTTTCTTTCGGTTAGCGCGGCAATCCCCAAGGATAAGCAGCCCATATCAAGGCGGCAAGTGTAAATAGGTACACCTTTCGTCTCCGCCTCAGAGGAACAAAATTGAAATTCGATAGGTTTTTGCCGAAAATTTGCCGCCGCAAAAATGTAAACCGATCCTTATCCGCGTGCGCACAAGATCGAATTTTCATTGGAGTTTCGTATTACACCACACAGTTTGTGTGTACAAAAGGTCCTTCTGCTTAATTTACTCAAAATCAAATAGGTATAGGTAGACCGTACACATATTTTCAATCTACAAATACTCCAGTTCCTGCTTTATCACGTGCTGTAGCTGCGTAGAGTCGAGTCGAGTCGAGCAGGTGGTAGGTAGGATAATTCCTTTATTTCTCATTTTCATATAGTCATCTGTGCCGCCACCGCCACTGCCACCGCCCCCAACTGGGAGACTTATATACAAACTTCAAGAGTTTAACAAGCCCTAGCGACGACTCCTGGTGACTTTGTTCGTAGTTTATACGTTGTCTTATCGAACGAGACGACATCCTTTTTCAGTAATTAAATTTGTCCGGGTGATTTATGACACCTGGAGCACAAATGGCGTGTTTTTCATTATGTGTATCTATCTAAAGTATCTATAAGAGTATATAAAACCTTACATAGTGATGTAGAGGGTGTAATGAGTCCTTTAATTGAAGTATAGTGGCATTTTTTTTCCCCCCTCCTGGTTGGCATACCACCTAATACTATCCAAAGTAGAAGACGGGTTAGGTCCTTAATTTTAGATATTTTATTAAATATTAGAATTATCGATGGCAGCGAGAGAGAGAGAGAGAGCGGAAGAGAGGGAGAGTGAACAAAATGTGTATTTGACACGCTCGTCGTTTCGGGAAGAGATGTCATCCATTGCATGTCCTTTCGCAGTAAGCTGATGTGAAGGACAAACGAATTAAGACATATCTAGTGAATGAATTAATTGCTTCTTAGTTTTGAGTGACCAATTTTTGGCATTTTATTAACTAATTAGATTGATTTGGGTGGATATTTTCAGGAAATATTCTGTGGTCAATTGGGATTCTTAGAATAGGGGATTTATTATTTTTATCTCTGGTATCGAAGAAATGCCATTCGGAGGTTACTAATTAGGACGGAGTTATGTAGTTTCTATACTTGGAAGTTTGATTAAGAGTTCGATGCAATATTTTATGGCTCATTACTTATTATAGTTTGAATTTAGCTTTCATTTCACTGTCAGCTAGGATGGGTCATTTGATTTTGACGATTAGAATCACGAGGAATAGCGACAATCAAAGGAGCTTATGTGCGGTACATAGTCATCAATAAATGGAAAAGAATGGAAGCAGTGCGTGGTCCTTAAAAAAGAAGGTCCCTATATCGGTCCAAGAACTTACACGCCCATAACTCTCTTCAACAGCAAGATCTTGTTGCATCGTCTGTTTTATCTGAGCGGAATAAACCTATCAACAACAATTTGACATCTTTGTCGAGTTTAACGTTTCCTTTGATGAGCCCTACTGTGTCATTTTCAATACAATTTCGACATTCATATGAAAATCAGGTTGATGTCAGAATGGGTTAAGACAAAGTTTGGCCCTATTTTCTGATATCTTTAGCATCTTTGTCGGGATTATGTACATTGCAACATTGTTTTCAGAACACAAGAAAGGCGTCAAAAATGTAGGCTCTTTATAAAAACGAAGCCTGACCCATATTTAACTGCTCAACTGCTACATACATACATTGACGAAATCGGAAGAGTTCACTCGGCTGTGGGTACTAGTCCTATGAATATTGAGGAGGAAATGAAGGTTAAAAGGGAACTTTTAACAACTTGGAGTCCGAAACTGGCGAAAAAGGCGAATCGCTATAGTTTGAGATGACCGGCGAGGTTTGTTGAGGTCCTCAACCGCTCTGCACTGTTAACGTCATTTTTAGTAAGTGAAGTTTTATAAACTTTCAGTTGTCTTTTGGGAATTTATGTTTGAAGCAGAAAGAAGTTGTATTAAGTTGTTTGTCCTAACTAAGTAAGGCAAGGTACGGCACATTACTTTCTAACGGGTGATCCAAGTAGAGATACTTTTTTCAACAGCCTTTTTTGACAGATCACGTGTGAGTCGTGTCATGCTGTCATGTTATTTTTGTTTAGTATTGTTTGGCATTTCATAGTGGAAAGACTTACGCGTGAACAACGTTTACAAATTGATCAACTTTATTATGAAAATTCACGTTCTGTGAGGAATGTGTTTCGTGCACTTCGCTCAACATAATCGGCCTACTGAGCGTACTATTCGCAACACCATCACCCATTTTGAGACCCAGCATTCATTATTGGATAATATTCGACCGAATAGACCACGTCCAGCACGCTGTGAAGAAAATATAGCGGCCGTAGCTGAGAGTGTACACGAAGACCGTAGAGAGTCGATTCGGCGCCGTTCGCAGCAACTCGGACTGACGTATGGAACGACTTGGCGCATTTTACGTCAAGATCTTAAATTGAAAGCGTACAAAATACAGCTTGTGCAACAACTGAAGCCGCTCGACCTTCCCAAGCGACATCGCTTCGCTCTATGGGCTCTTGAAAAGTTCCAAGAAGATCTGACGTTTTCGAGGCAAATTTTGTTTAGCGATGAGGCCCATTTCTGGCTCAATGGGTATGTAAGCAAACAAAATTGCCGCATTTGGGACGAAGAGCAACCTGAAGAGATTGAAGAACTGCCACTTCATCCAGAAAAAACAACGGTTTGGTGTGGTTTGTGGGCCGGTGGAATCATCGGTCCATATTTCTTTAAAAATTATGCCGGTGCGAACGTAAGCGTGCTATTGATGCCTGAAATTGAAGCTCGTGATCTCGGCGACATTTGGTTTCAGCAAGACGGCGCCACTTCCCACACATCGCATCAATCAATGGACTTATTGAGAGAACATTTCGGTGAGCACATAATTTCACGTTTTGGGCCGGTCGATTGGCCACCAAGATCGTGTGATATCATACCGTTAGACTTTTTCCTGTGGGGATATGATGTAAAGTCAAAAGCTTATGCCGACAAACCCGCTTCGATTCAGGCCTTGGAGGAAAACATCACGCGTGTCATTCGCCAGTTACCGCTCGAAATGCTCGAACGAGTGATCGAAAATTGGACTCAACGGATGGACCATCTGCGGCGTAGCAACGGCCAACATTTGATAGACATAATCTTCAAAAAATAAATGCCAAAGAATGTTCTTTCAAATGATAATAAACATTCTCCATTAAATTTGAATTTTCTGTGTTTTTTTCTTTAAAAAAAGTAGGGAACCTCGAAATGGATCACCCTTTATTAATTTGGTTATTTCACTTTGAATAAGAAACATATCTTTGATTTCAAATAAATCGGTTCTAACCGTCACCAAATATACAGCACTTCTTTCAATTCACAATATTCGATGGTTAAGCATCAATCTCACTTCTGAGTGATTAAAAATAAAATAAAAAAAAATCGCCGTCTTACTTAAAATTAAAATTCCATGTCCTTCCTAAATAATCACAAAACACACGATCTACTCCTTTGTCTGCACATTCAAATGCAAGACCAAAACAAAATAATAATAAAAAAAAAAACAGCCAAACTGTCCCTTGCTCCCTCTCCAAGGCTCCGCGTTTATAAATTGCATATTTATACAATTTATTGAACATGCTACCTCACACATAACCCATCATCATCATGCGAAAATAAAATCATTACTAAATGTCATTCAATAATCATTGCTTAAGGATTTATATAAATGGTTATTAACTGCACAACATTCGCATATTTTATTCTACACATCGCCGGTTCGGTACCCATACACATTGCGGATTGGATCGCAATCAATAGACAGTGTGCATAATTGCCCGATGAGAAGGACAAGATTCATTATATTGTTTGTTTCTTGTGATTGCTGCGCATATAAAGATGCACCACAAGTTTAGACTAACTAAGCCCAACAAAAAAAAAATAAAAAAAAAATAATAAATAAAAATAAACGCAGATAGGTAGGTACCTAACCTAACCAAAAGCAGAATAATACTCATAATAAAAATTGTTCGTATATATAGAGATATGATATTTATAATAAAATTCACAGCACGCAAAGTGCAAAATGGAAGTGGACACCAAACACAGGAGAGGACGCGCAAAATTAACACACAAACCAAGGAGGACGATAGACTGCATACTGTGTGATTTGTACATTTTTTTTTTTTTTATTTTAGATGTGATAAAAAAGAAAAGTGTACTTTATGGGCAAAGGATATGGCTGCTGAATTTGTACGACGTTCTTTGAGTGAATAACAAAACGAAAATATCTATAGTGAATTTCATTATGGTGCAACCGCGTTTTAATTACCCTTTTTTAGAAAGAAAGTCATCAGCGATGCGCTTGAAGGATAAAAAAGGAATCCACACAAATATGAGTATTGTATCTTGTTATTGATCACTTAGTTGTATGTACCTTGATTCCATGGAAGCACAGGTGGTGATTTTTGTTTTATTTAGCAGGATATACGATGTGTAAGGAGAGCTCACTTATGAATTAATATCTAAGAATGATGCATTGCCTATAATGATTATAGCGTGCGCTTTAAAAGGCTTAACGAGGTAGGAAACGACGACTGAATAGTTGGCAACGAGAGCGATCTTCGGTCGAAACTCGAAGAGAGACCAAAATGGTATACAGATTGTCTGAAATGAAGTCGTTTAAAGTTAAAGTTTGTCGTTACGGGCTGAAGTGGGAGTATCCAGGACAGACACGCTTAGACCAGAATAAGGTTGGTTGTGATATCACATGGATCCAGGAAGGCATTCATCCAGGAAGACTCGTTCAACTAGACGGAGCTGATCATGAAATGAGAGAGACGATTGATAGATCATTTATAATAGTTAGAAGAGCATTATGCTAAAAGAAATCGTTTAGGCTTTGTGGCATGGTTGCCAATTTCATAGTGCCCAGTTACGACACCTATTGACAGCTTGGGCCACCAACTCTGATTTGTCGCTGTCGATATTCTCAATAGCACTATTAATAGTTTGAATGTAGCGATCGCCTAGAGATCTCTTGTTAACAGATAAAGAACGACATTAAAATTTTAGTCACGAAATGATATGAAATCGGTAGACATGCAGATAATTTTTGGGCTCAAGTGATGGGATAAAACGGTGGAGTTCGACTCAACTCAAAGATGTTGATACATATAGATACTGCCACAAAGGATAAGGATCTCCAGGAAATGACATCAAGTATGAGAGAGAATCCTCACCAGCAGAGACAATAAAGTAAGTCAAAACATGAGCGATTTACAAAAAATATACAACGGTTGAGAAAAGTAAAATAACTGGAAAGAGCTTCCACACATTGCTGGAACCACACACAATAGACCGGATGAATAGTAGGAGTTCTAGAATTCACATATGTTAAGGCATAGCAGGCACGTTCTTTATGTTAAGTTTGTTCGATAACAGCCCGAAAATCTGACAAATCCTAAAGATCGAGAAAAGCTTGGAGGAGTCATTGTATAACTTCGCACACAAAATAGTTGGAGAAGTTTGGTCTAATTCCCTCTGAATTTGGTATTTCTAAGGCTACTCGCAACTCATACTGGAAGAAATAGGACACGAATGTCAACAATGTATTCATACATAGTTTGCTTACGAACATGTTGCTGGTATGTTTATTTAGTGCATTAGCCCCTTCTTCTCATAACTATAACTTAGGCTCCATTAGAGTCATATTCCCATTAGGTACTTCAGATCTGTCATCCTAACAAAACATACGCAGTTATGAACTCAGGCTCCAAATACAAATCCACCAAACTGATTTGTATACATTTGACAATTAGCACCGATGAAAATGCGTACATTTCCAGGCTCAATCATTCATTTTGAATCCATTTTGGATTAAGTGCCATGGACACAATCATCACCAGTCCATTAAGTAATTTTTCACACTCCTCTCCATGTGGATGGGGATGCACTTAACCGCCAGCCGCCACCATCCACCATCAACCACTGAGGTCTATATATGCGTCTTAATCTAATCGCTTTTTTGTTGTCGTGAACGTCGTTGGAGTGTTGTTTTTTTTTTTTTTCGAAACATTTAAATAATATTTTTTTTCGTTTTTTGTAGCACTATCCATTTGTGGGACTCGAACTTAAATGGGTTTTCCATTATGGACGGTGTGGGCGACATTTTTATACTTTATCTATCTACACTCATAAATGCCTCACCATCTCCATCATCCCGAGTCCAATTCTAACCAGATTTGAAAAACTAAGAAATTGTCACAAATATCGAATTTTATTTATTTACAAATAGCTCTCTCTGTGTGGCGCAAAAACTAAAATTTTAATGTTAAAAATCGAATAAAAATGAGAAAATGCAATTAAAATATGTTTACGAGCGTTAAAAGTTTTCGTTTGTCCAACTCCTCCTCAACATTAAGACGAATGTTTAAAGACGCAGCACACGTGAACCAAAAGATAGCGAGAGTCTAAAATAGTTTTGCCCCGTTTACATATATATATGTAGCTATGCGATGGGGATGGGGAACCTATATCACAATCTAAGTGGATTACGTTTATAGGTGTAATGAAATTCAATCGAAAAATATATATTATGTATGCGCGGAGGCAATTGTATTATAAGCAGCACACGCACATGATGCATCTCTGTGCTACAACAAAAATCTGTTTATTGCTATCAGTTTGAATTGAACCCGGAAGAAAGCAATTGTTAATATCATTAAATTGAGTGAAAATATGCATTGAAAAAGATACGAAGAAATGCCATGGCCGGCTATCCACTTGAAAGTGGAGAATGTTTAGACCACTTGAATGCATTTAACGGCTCTCTGCGTATCTTCCAAGTGTATGGATGTTGTTTTTTTTTTTCTATTAATTACCCAGAAAATGTGATAATTCTAAGCACTTAATTATTAATATGCTATAAGATGCGTTGCGTTTTTTGTTTTTTTTTTTTACTTTTTCTTAATTGAAATTTAATTGTTTTTTAAGTACTGACCTTATTTGTGTACAGCCATGACCGACACCCATTTCTATGATTTTTAAAAAGAGTTTTTATGTGCAATTTGGATGAAGATAGTTGTAAAAAAATAAATATCAATTATTTGTATTGATTGTCATAAAATGCTCATTAATGTGGGTATTAAATGCTGTTTCTTATCAACATGTTCCTTCAAATGGGAGTTGAAAAGGGTAGATTGAGAGCTTAGTCTTTTAATTAGTTTTATTTGTTCCTTATCAATATTGTTTAATATCGGGATAGAACTATTGAAAGCTTTTTAGATACCTGAATTTATTTTCATTCAACATGTTGCTGGGATGAATGCTTGAATGTTGAAGAAATTTTGCCAATCATAATTGTTGAATATGTTGCTTATGAACTTGTTCTATCAAAGACTTCTAAATGTTTAAATGCCAAGGTTCTGGAGATAATTTTATGTTTCTTATCAACATGTTGCAAAGATTAATATTGAAAAATTTGAAATGAAAACCACTTAAAGCGCATTACTGCTATTATTCCTCTTTTTTTTCATTTTATTTATGTTTCATCAACATGTTGCTGAGATGAATACTGGACACAGTCGGTGCTGAGAGTATAGAAAAACCCTTTCCGCAGGCTGTTAAATGGCAAAGACGACACAAAGAGCGAAACATTAAACACTGACCATGAAAGCCATTTTTATCTAAGTTAAAGTCCAACAAGGCTGCTGGTGCACCGGCCGAGCTATTTAAGAAAACAGGAAATCATTCTGTGGAGTATTCATTTCCAAGATTTGGTCAGTGGAAAATATGTCAGCTGAATGGATGGGAAACGATACTGAGGGTCAAGCCATCTGATTGGACCCACCAGCGCGGTTTTTGGCCCAATTTTTTTTTCTTCCTCTTTTGACAGCTCTAACTCATCGATGTTTGTCAGACTTTCGCAAGACATGGGGCAGGGAATAATAAATGTAGTACGGGTCGGAATGGAACTTGAGACCCCTCGCACTTTACCACTTAGCCTCTGCACCCACTTCCCCTCATTCGTGTCAAATAATGGTTGAACTAACCTTCTGACGTCCAACTTGAAATAATTTTCTAACATTCTTTCTCGAGCTCATACAACTGAAAATTTCTTTGAAACAAGTTCAGAACACCATTTGACTAATTCAAGAAGCCTCACATCGGAAACATGCACATATTTCACGACCAATTATGGTACAAGTTTTTTGGTTCCACTACACAACTTCACCATTCTAAAGCTTTTATAAAATTCCCTCAAATGTAAGAAGAGCAAAACCAAAAGTAAATATTCATCACGTTTCCTGCCAAAGCAGCCACAAAGTGAAATCCTTCCTGCAGTTCTTAATAATTCATCTCTCACTTTTCGGTTTTACATGTTGTAAAAAAAAAACTCTACATGTACCTATTGAAATTCCTCACATCGACTAGTGTCGATGATGATTTTTTAATCTTGCCCTTACCTCAATTCTATTAGTTCCGTACCTGTAACCTGTTTGAATGTCGAATTTTACATTATTTTCTCCAACCCTCAATCGTCAACCCATATCAGCAGCGCCTACACTTAACCCTTGCCAATGCGCGTCTCTCGAAACATGTTTCACTTGCACAACATTTTTGCAAAAAACCATGTAAGGACGACATTTCCAATTTGTGTTAAAAACTTTCTTCTTTTTCTGTTTTTTTAACATTCAACGAACGACGCACGGCACTGGTACGAGCTTAATAATAAATTTATAAACTACATTTATCCTTTAAATACAAAGTGGTTTGTGTTGGCATGTGTATAACAGAATTCGCAAATATTTCGCTCAAGGATTCTTTTCAATTTTTAATAAACTCGAGGATGAATAAAAAAAAATAAATAAAAAACAGAACACACAAAAATTCAAAAAAGAAAACAATCATCCTTATCCACATTTTGTGTGGGCGAGTGCTGGTGCTCCTTTGTCCCCATGGACATGAGCAAAAGATAGCAAGAAAGACGAAATTTGTATTTCCTCAGCCAACCAGGAGGATAATCTTCACATAGAATTCAGCTAGAGCTTAGACTTGCCGTGAATTTTGGTAATGTTGAAGATTACTCCGTGGAGAAGAAGAGACAGAAAGACACACACACACAGATCCCCATGGGTATAAAAGTGTGCAGCTATACAACGCCATGAAGGCATTGTGTCCCTTTTTTTTTTGTGTTTTGTTCAAATATTCGCAGGATTCGCTCCCAGTTGCGTTTATCGCATAAATAATTGAGAAAAGCAAAATTGTTTCTTGATCACTTGAGGATACCCCAGTGGAAAATTAGATATTTACCCGGAATATTTCACTTTTAACCAACATCATCGTTGTGTTAGTACTGGCAACCCTCGCCCCCATGCGGATGGCATTTGTTGCTGATGAAAATGATGATGTTACTTGGTCTTTTTTGTGTTTTGGTGCGTGATGCCATTGGTCCCAGCAGACTTTAGGAATTCATTAGACAAAAAATTTGCACAAGGATTTTATTTATTCAGAGTTCTAGGAATCAATCTAATTAGAAATGGAAAAGGTGTGGTCGTAAAATAGCAAAGAAAATGGTGGACATTTCTTGTTTTGCCCTTCAGGATTATACATATCGATGAGAATAGATGATGTGATGTTTGGGCAGGGATATTTGTTACATTGGAATTGAATTTACTAGATGATGTCAGCTATTATTTTGAATAGCAAAATGGAGACGGAATTCGAAAGAATTTGTGAGGTTTTGGGGCATCTGCAAGGAATAAATTTCCACCAGGTTGGTTGCTCCATGCAAACAACAACTTTTAGAGCTCTAAATGGCATAAAATCAAACAATGGTTCCTCAATAGAAATTCAGAAAAAGTTCCTCAAGTGTGTATGCTTTGACCATGGCCAGTAGGCCACGTCTACGGAGGAAATAAAGGGTGTTTTTTTTTTAGAGGTATGGAACTTCGAACTGAAATAAAACACAAAAAAATCGTTTTAATGTCCATCAATTTGCCTTTAAATCATGTAATGTGGCCGCAGCGGCTGGTTCGAATAAAGACAAGTCTAAGAGGTCCAATTTTCAACCACTTTTTCAAGGCATTTGGGGCGTAGGTGAGCGACTTCACATATCCCCAAAGAAAGTAATCCAATGGTGTCAAATCACACGATCTTGGTGGCCAATTGACAGGTCCATTCCGCGAAATTATGCACTCATCGAATGTTTCCTTCAATAAATCGATTGTGACGTGCGCTGTGTGGCATGTAGCGCCGTCTTGTTGGAACCACATCTCATCCACATTCATGCCATCCAATTCGGGAACAAAATAGTCGGTTATCATGGCTCTATACCGGTCTCCATTAAAGGTAACTGACTCTTCAGCATCATTTCGGAAGAAGTATGGCCCAATGACTCCACCAGCCCATAGAGCACACCAAACAGTCTGTTTTTGTGGATGTAAAAGGGTCTCATGTGGATTCTCTTCACTCCAAATGCGGCAATTTAGCTTGTTGACGTAGCCATTCAACCCAAAATGAGCCTCATCACTAAACAAAATTTTCCCGGTAAACTCTCGCGAACTGAACCATTGTGTTCGAAATAAATTTGCACGATTTGCAAGCGTTGTTCATTTGTCAACCTGTTCATGATGAAATGGTGAACCAAACTGAACATAAATAACATTAGAGTTTCCAGATTTGACCACAAAATGTTAGTTCTATTCGAAAAACTAACCTCTAAAAAAAACTAGTAAACTATTGAAGTTTAATACTGCACAAAGAAAGTGCTAGATTCGCACATTGATGTCCTTTTGCTGACAGCTAGTTCTACCATTTACCATTAGAATGTCGCATATATCGCCAAACTCACTCGCACCTATGCCACATATTTTCCCATTCAATTAAATGAAACAAATTGCGTGCGTTCCTCTCTCTGCTCCCATATTTTTTTTTTTTTGTTTTTTTTTTTGCGAACCCATAAATTATCAACCCACATCCCTTCTTAGCAATAACAAAAACTTAATCAATTAGTAATGTAATCAAACCATAAATGCTCCCGAAACGAAAAACATTTTCAATGAAAATAGAACAGAAAAAAAAAACCCCAAACAGGACACTAGAGACTACACCCGGATAACAATTAACCGCACGATACAACGCCAAAACAACATCTTCAGAGTGAGAAAAAAAAAAAAAGTTACTTCCCAACCAAATCCTTATCCTCACTTGACTGGAAGAAACTTGAGAAAAAGTTTTCTCAACATTTCATTGGATTCTTTTATTTTTCCTGTGGATTACTCGTACCATCATCCCACCCCCCAACCCCCCTTCTGCCAGCTTTAGCAACAAACAATCGAAACGTGTTTTTGTGTCCAACCAGCCAACAAACAAACATCTAACGCTTAGCACACCGCACAACAAAAGAAAGATGTTATTTCGGACGTCAAAGGATGCTGGATGGGAGGCGGAGGGAGAAGTAGGATTTAAGAGGATATTTTCGCCATTGTCATTCATCACCCTAGTGGAAAATTGTTTATGCCACAAAATTGATTCTCTGTATATCCTGCAAGCGGTATTGTGTTTCCAGATACACTAATTATTTTGTCGGCAATGAGAGACTTTTGCATTTCAATGGAGCACCACGACGTTTGGGTAACAAATGAACGCGCGATAATCTCCAGGAAATGTTAAACCAATTGAATTCGAGAAAAGTCCTCCCCATGGGATAAAGCATACGCTCTGCAATTACGACGAGTGTCATTTGCTTTTGAGAAACTCCGTTATTTTACGTTTTCTTTTTTGTTTTGAAAAATGAAAATTATAATAGGCGCGCGTTTCAAGTGCATTTCCACATCAACGCCCGCGTAAGGACGTGTGTATTGTGTATGTCACCCTCACGCATGCCGGATAATTGAAGGGCGAACGAATATTTTCTCACCGACGCGACGTGTGCCATAATGAATGCCCCAAAGGACACAATCGGAGGAACTTAGGTGGGAATACTCTCGGATTTCTTCCCACAACAACAACAAACAAGGTGTACACAATGACACTCTTTGGCAGAGTGCAATTGGTTGGACCGCCTTGATTACAGTGATTACTATTACGGATGTGTGTTGTAGTTCTCATCCACTTTGCACTCTTATCCGGGATACGAATTTCAACCTTCGGCAAAAATAACATATTAACATTGTGCGCTTTGTAAGAAGGACGCGTTGTCGTCGTCACACGGTTTCAATTTGCAGGCAAACTTCATCCATCCCTGATGCTAATCAAAATTTAATGATAACGTTTGTGTGTGTGTGTTTATCGAAGGAGGTGGACCAGGACAATTGGCTGGATTGTGTGCATCCAGCAAAAATAGGGAGACACACCACGGACAATAGGCGGACGACGAGGTGGGAAGATTAATTCTCAGGACTTTTCAATCTGATTTCGCTTTCTGGTTTTGACCAACAACGTTGAGATTCAAATTACCAGTGCTTGGTCGAATAAGCCGGATTTGTTTAGTCGTGCGAAAGAAAATTTGATTGTTACGTTTTAGCTATAGAACTTTATCGACACTAACTTTGGACAACGAGGGTGGCAAGTTGCTCGACTCTAATTGGGGTCTCTGGTGATTGAGTATTAAGTTGTAACTGATATCTTTAGGTGTGCATGTCCTGTTATTAATGGTCAAATTGTTGTGTAATAAGACCATTATTAATCCATAATGCTAATGCAATGAAAGTTGATATTTGTAGCCGAGAGTTCAAGACTGGGTATTACACGATATGACACAGGGGAGGTGGTTGTTTTTTTTCTATATGTAGTTTGGCGCTTTGAAGTGAACGTCTAATATTTGATGTAGCTCAGCTTCTGAATGAAATAGAAAGGTAAGTGATAGGTCAAAATACTTAAGGAAGTATCAGAAAATTTTAAAAGAATCGAGGGCCAACAAAATGCACTTTACAACTTTATCCAACGTCTTGAGCATCTCTCACGCCCAACTTAGTCATTTCTAGGTCTAAAGGTTTCTCTTTCAAACATTTTGTAAAGAAATCTCATCAAAATCTATTGATAGGGTTACCAACACTCGGGAATTCGCTCCAATCTCCGGGCCGCAGTTTCACTTTTAAACAATTCGGTTGACTTACGTTTAATAGTGCGATAGAAAATCAAGATATCCAAATAAAGTCAACAGGAGAATATGGACTTGTTCCGGTCATGGATTGCAAATGCGGTAAAGGTAAGATTGGACTTCACGCAAAGACCTCTACTTGCCTTTAGGAATACTTGTATTTATTTATGACATGCGATAGAATAGTATTGTCTGTAGCTAGGCGAGGATGAATGTACTTCAAGCAATTCTCCTGCACTACTTATAGGAACTAACTTAGACATTATTCCATCGCCAACTTTGCTGCCAACAAACATAGAAATATCACAGTTTGCACACCAAATGGCGCATATGTATGCATTAGCAAAAGTATCAACTGAGTCACTAAAGTACTTCCAACCATTACAAAATCTTAAAGTTTGGCACCACCAACTAATTTTGCTACAACTAAAATGTATAACATTTCTGTGTAAACTAAGAACTTGACGTTATTTTGTTTAGTCTATAACAAAAAATAAACAAATACATATGACCGTTTGACCATTTGACAGTGTTCATTTTCGTACCCACCCGAAGTAAGAAAAATCTACGAAGGTAGGTACTTTTCTTTAACTTTTTGAATTCATTTTTTTACATCTCCAGGCTTAGCCTTTACCGGAGTTAGTAACCCTATCTATTGAGTGGTTCGCGAGTCCAAAAAGGACACTCGAAAATTACCTCCCTGGAAAAGGATAAGAAATCATCACATTTCCTTTCAACATTCGGCTGAAAACTAAAGGAAAACTCCCCATTTTGACTGTCATAAGTAGGACACATTTCAACAATGTTACTAGGTAGCTTCTTCTGACTTGATGGGTTATCACAACCATCGAACGCTTTCTGTCAGATTCCTCCTCGAAGTAATTTGTAATTTATTGTAGAAGACTATCAGCGAACGTATCTGTCAGAAAGGTTTCAAAATCAATCACAAATTAATTACAAAAGCCTTCAACACAAGTCTAACAATCTCTTTAACATCAATAGGTACACCATGAGGTAACTACCTACCTACTTCCTAGCTTGACACCAGCCAGCTATGTTGGGATTATTTAATTTTTTTTTTTTTTTTTTGCTTTAAAACAAACAAACCGTCAAAACTTTAATTGTCTTGGCAAATAATTAAACTAAGACATTTCACCCCCACAAAAACAAGAACAAGAGCAAGCAACCACCTTCATTGTTTCTAGTTAAACTTAAGCTCCCCCTTGTATTTTCGTCCTTTTTTTTTTTGTTTTTTTTTTTTGTTGCGAGGGAACAAAATTTAATTTCATATTTTACCCACCATTTAAGTTGCATCAACGAAGAACATGCCGTGCACAACAGGAGAACCTGTCAAAAGCAGACATTTCTGTGCGCGCCCCGGCTTTGAAAGTTAGTCCCCCCCACATCCTCCTCCACGAACTCTCTCCATATCATATAGTTTCAGAGAGTCCTTCTTAGAAAATTCACTTTGTTCGTCGTTGGTTCATTCACATTACGTGTGTAGTACCTATACCTCGCCTACTCGTACACATACATACAAAGCGAGGTCCTCAAACTCACTTCATATAAGTTTGCTGCATACGGAGGGCAAATAAACGAGTACACTATATATAATTACTCTTAAATTAGCTATGTACCGCCTGCTGCAAAATAAACTCCGTTGCCGTTCGTCCTTGTGTTGAAAAATCACATGTATATATGTATGTACGTTAAATGCGAAGAAATTCTCTCTCATCATACAGGAAAATAGTATAGCTAACTAGTAACAGAAAGTAATTTCTGAATTTTTAATGCAAATGAATTGAAAAATGCCAGACAAGGACTACATCCGCGCGGGTTGCGAGAAGTCCTTTAGAAATTATACGCGCACAATTAAATATGAAAACCCCTCCTGCGATGAAGGCAATCATCTTTAATTAGGCGAAATGGAATAGGAATAGTTTGCCCGAATCATTCCTGCATTGATTTTTCCGTTTACGAAATTGTCTAACAGAAAGGAATTCATGAAAACCGCATGTAATGGAAAGGATTTAATTATTTGCTCTAAGGATATCCTGACAGTCGTTGAGTATACACACACTACTCGTTGTATTTGTATGTACACAAATAAATAAGGAAAATATGTTATACGTCAATCGGAGTGTATTGGGTACAAATCCACAATGCAAACGGTTGCCAATGGTTTGTGGAATGAAGAATATCTTTTATTTGCTTGATCAGGGAGAGAGAGAGAAAAAGCAAGGTCCTTGAGGCTAAAATGGGTGTACGGTTGTTTGTTTATCCTGAACACTTTTTTTTATTTTGGTTTGATTTGGTTTGGTTTGGTTTCCCCCGTGTGTTGTGTTATGTCTGCTGTGTTTGAGGTGATTAACAACAATCGATCATTATGTGAAAATCGAAGGACTCTCTATTGCTGCTGGCTTTATGCAAACGTAAAACGTACATACACATTCGGATTCGAGTGATATCGCAAAGGGGTTTGCCTGAGGGAGAAGAATTTAATCCTACCCTTTGACTGGAGCGCGTTCGCAGGCGATTATAATATACTAATTGTTTTGTGGTTTATTTTTCCCAATCACGAATAAGGATTATAGAATGTGATATGTACAGTGCATGTACTGTACATAGATGCTTGCGGCTGAATTCGAATAAAACCATTCACCGCAGTAATACACATAAATATGTCGGCCGGCGCATATCTTGATCCTTGTGTGAAGTTTTTTTTTTTTTTTGGAATTGTTGAGATGTCAGAAACAGATGGATAGGGTGGCCAATGAAAAGAGGTGGGAAAGTTGAGTGAAAATGAGGATTTTTAAGTAGAATTGCAAATATTACGCTATCAACATCAAGATGATGTCAGCCTGATAGTTCATACCAACTGTCTAACTGCCTAAAAGATCTATTATAAGATTTATACCTGAAGCAAAACTTACTAAGCTTAGCAACATGATATCGGGCAACATTTTGTATTAAGAGATATGAGATGTGGCAAAAACTTGCCGCGGAAATATAAATAAACGAAATGTGAAGAAATCAGTTTCACATGTTACTATATTTTCTATGCTTAGCAACATGTTGACTGGCTATTTTTTTATACATGTCTGTTTTACAACATGTCTTAACATTTCCAAACGAGTAAGGAAAAACGTGATTAATTGGAAAAAAGATCTTTCGCAACATTATTGTATCTCAGCACCGTCCTCTTAAGAACTTACTCTGCTTGACAACATGTTGAGAGCCCATTAATTTCAATTAACATGTTTCAAAATGTTTTCAAAGATTCTATTAGTTTGTTTAATACAAAGAAAAAAATGCATCCAGTCAGGACCAAACGCTGGATGATTTATCAATGTATAGCAACATGTTGCTGTGTTTAGCTTTTAGAATTTAGAGAACCCAATTGGGAAACCACTTCATAGCCAGTTGAAGAGTCAATGCCGTTGTCAATGCGAACAATTGCGGCGGGATCAAGATCGAGGGTGCTGTTAAAGAATAGTGTCATTCTGCAATTCGCGAGGAATTTGTTGCTGATGCTGTGGCGTGAGACAGTCTTTAGGCAGACATTAGCCACCAGCTTTACCAGCACCAGCCACAATCCGGCTTCAGCTGGAAAATCGTATTTCACCGTGCCTGCCAGCTGATTATGGCACGTAAATTAAGGCAGCTTCAGTTTTCAAGGATCAATGGAATAGCAATGCACCACACACGGCCCAAACAGCTGGCAATTATAGAAATTTACATGGTGTCAAACGAAGCTCTGGACGTGCGATTACCCGGAACGTCAACTGGCTTCAGGAAAACGCACTAGTTTGTGCAAATTTGAAAAGTTTCATGAAGAGTTCGTGGCATCGTGCCCCCTGACAAAGGTGTTTCACTTTGTAACTTTAAAAACAACAAAGTTGTAACATTTCGTAGGGGTACTTCATTTCTAAATCAATTCCATCTTATATACGTAGGAACTAGAAATCTAAAAAGGCAAGAAGTCATCCACACTTCACGAAGCGAAATAGTTCTTCTCTCCAGTACGCGCTTTAAAGAATGCCTAACAAATTGAGTACCTCCCACCCAGAATCGCCTTTATTCCCTCAACTATGCCCATCAAAAGCGAACAAAACAAAACAAAATCAATAACCTAAACTTGCACCGTCATTTTCACTTAGTCATTTCAATCATTAATGGATATTTCGATCGTTCAACATTCAAAGAACTCCACACACACACACATAAAATTTCTGTTTGAAACAATTCCTACCAAAGATTTGCCTTCTGCCAAAGCAGCACACTCATTCGACCAGTTTCTTATCAATTTGGTATATCGGTGGATTGTTTTTTTTTTCTTTTTTTCTCCACTTTTATATCTTGTCTCGGGTTTGAGTTCATTGTTCAAAACTACCTTTTGCGGTCTGTTAAGTAACACAATCAATACAAAAGAACAGAGCCAAGCCGAAAATTGTAATTCTCCGATACGATAACATGGAATTCCTTTGAGGCCGCATTTTAATTTTCATACAAAAATGACATGGCAAAAATGTTGCTAAAGAGCCGTCGCCTTCGCCGTTGCCGTCGTCGTCCCCCACAAGAGTGGGCCCACACTACTTCCCGTCTTATTATGTTGCGGCAACATTCGAAAAGCATATACTTCTGCTTTTTTCTTTTTTTTTTTGAAATTAGAACGACAATGCAGTTTTTTTTTTTTTGCTCCCTTAGTCCTTCTGTACAACCAACTACCCTAAACTGAAAGGATAATGAAGTAGAAAAAAAAACCGATTAGAAAGCAGAAAAGCGTTCGCATCGGGGGAAAAAAAAAAAAGAGAACACTATTTTTCTGCTGAATCATATTTCTCAACATTATTACTTTATAATGGTTTGGGCGGCTGTCCAAGGATCCCAATCGGCACTACACATATAAAAAGAGTAAAACGAAAAAACAAAAAAAAAAAAAAAAAAAAATTCCATGAACCCGAAAACCAAGAGAATAGAATTGAAATTCATGACGCCACCAGACCGAACGTCTACTGGATGATTTTACAATTTTTCTACGCCACTTACTATATTATTATTATTATTATTTTTGTTATGTTGTGAGTTTCTTGTTCATAGATACATTTTCCAGTTCACACTTTGATTCGAACCGAAAGAAGACCGAACGACGAAAAAAAACCAAAAAAAAAAAATATAAAAATGGATTAAAGTGGATTTAATGTGAAATTTGATATTAAGTTCACGTTAAGTAGATGGGGACGGACAGACTTTGGTTGGTCGGATGATTATCATGTGGTCTGTTGGAACTATGCTTTGGGAGTTTCTATATTCTTCGTTTTTTTTTTTTCTCCATCTGTTTGATGTGTCTATGGAATTTGGAGAAAAAAAAAACAACCCGAATACTTTTCATGTATTTTAGAATGCCATAAGCGTTTTCATTTATTTTTGAAGATTTAAATTGAATTTCGATTTAATGTAGAATTTTTTTTTTCGCTGTTTAAATGTTTCCCATTGTGGGAATTGACAGTACGTACACATGTTCCTTTGTTGGCCAGGGCGAGTGTGAAAACAGGAAAGAATTGATTTGATAGAGATTGTTATGATCGTGTTTTCACAGGAAGACTATGAGTAATGTTGTGTTATGTCATGAATTGGAAATTTGTGTATCTTAAAATCCCATACACATATCCCTGGTTGGAAATTTTGTATTGGTTTTTGTAAAACGGGCTTGATGTATCGTTGAAGTATTTTATTGTGCGAAACTTGTCTAGAGAGCTGCTGGGATATTTATTTAACAGTTTCTTGGCCATTTCTTTGGTTTAGAATGTGCACATTTTGCTTTGCAACATGTTGCGAAGCAGATATTTTTTTGGAAATAAAGAATACTTTATGTACAACATGTTGATACGCAGATTTAAGAACAAATAAATGTGACAGCCACTGAATGCAGTAACTATTACCGAGTGTTTCCAAAGCTCATTATAACTATTACCGAGTGTTGCTAAGCTCATTTCATAAATGGAACCATTTATAGATTCAAATATCATTTGCTATTCTTCCAACATGCTGCGGAATTTTTCCAGAATTTTTGTTCTAGATACAATGGTGAATATTTTGAGATACCTACAGATGAAGCTAAGCAGATTTGAAGCAAATAAATGAAATATCTGCAATTTGTGTCCAGCAACATGTTGCTAAGCTGATTCAAAACTACGTAATCTCTGACTTATCTTAATTCCCGCAACATGTTGCAACACCGATTTAAAACAAATAAAAATGTGACTATTTTCTGTGGTTTCACCTGAATCACATTCTAACGAAAACAACGAAAACTTTGGAAGCTATTCTGCCCTCGTTATCTATATTTGTTTATAAAATTTGTTTTTTTTTTATTGAAACATGGTGAATATTTTTTTTAGATGCCCACAGATAAAGCATTTCCAGCAACATTTTGCTAAGCAGATTTGAAGCAAATAAATGACACAACAAATCTACAATTTGTGTCCAGCAACATGTTGCTAAGCTGATACAAAACTACGTAATCTCTGACTTATCTTAATTCCCGCAACATGTTGCTACACCGATTTAAAACAAATAAAAATGTGACTATTTTCTGTGGTTTCACCTGAATCACATTCTAACGAAAACAACGAAAACTCTGGAAGCTATTCTGCCCTCGTTATCTATATTTGTTTATAAAATTCGTTTTATTTTTTTTTTTATTGAAACATGTACATAGATAAAACTGAAGACCACAAAATTCCTTGTTTCCTATGGTAGCTTTGTTTTTTTTTTTTTCTTTTGAAATGATAACCGAAAAAACTTTTCTCTGTGGCTATCCAAAAAGAGTAACAAAAATTACACATGTTTATAGTGTAATAATTTTCTTATCACAGTAGGCTTCTGCGTGAAATGAAAAAAAAAAAAAAAAAAAACCAAAACAAATACTTAACCGTGTAGACATAGACCGCAGAGGTAAAGCATGAGGCGCCTTATCAGAATGCCCTACTACGTAGTCTGTGATTTTATCTTCAAAGACTAACCCAAAAAAAAAAAAACAAAAAAAAACATAAATACAGAAACCACGTACGTAGCAGCTTATGTGACTATGTGGACTATCTATGACTTAGATTTTGGTTATAAGTTAAATTTACAATGAAGACACAACGTGCCGCATTAAGTGGATGAACATGAATTTTCACATGTAAACATGGCGTAATGTTTGCCGCTTATACAAAGCGCGTACTATATTGCAGAATACAAAAGCTTCTGTTTCGGTAGCGCCCCGCAGAAGCAGGTGAATTGATTTGGCTCCGAAATCCCATTGCAGTTGATAAGATATCGCGGTGCTGCGTATCTCTTCATCAGCTAATTAGTGTATGTTTTCGATGAGTACTGCGAGTCTATGACGTGAATTCAACACAGAAGAGTAGGTACATGTTTAAAATCGTAATCATTTTACATTTTGATTGCAATGAAATTTCCGATTGATTAAGATTCGGATAAGATGTGAGGATACATGCACCAAGCGGAGGCCAGCATGCACATTTCTAAGATGTCACTTTGGCTATGAAGATAATCTCTGGAGATCCAGTTTATTCGCCTTGCGAATGTGAATCTAGCTACACTACATTATTAGCATAGTATGTATGTGCAAGGAAGTGAGGTTGGAGGGTAAAATTCAAGATCTGGTTGAACGAATTCTAAATGAGATTTCGAAAGATTTGCAATGATTATAGTGCAAAGTTTTTTTTTTTTATTTTTTTTGCGCTCTTGTGAGGCTTTAGTAAGAGATACATCCATGGTTAACATGCATTTTCCACCCTATCCAATAAATGAAGGAAGGGATTGTACTTGGTATGTACATATCTATTTATTTATTTATTTTTTACTTCAATTTGTTTCATTTAAATTGCATTTGCGTTGTGGCGACGACGACGACGAAGACGACGTCGACATATGTGAAGACGGTGGATAAACAACAAGCTATGTCGACGCGGACGATGGCTATAATGGCGACGACGAGCTATGAAGAAACTATCATACAGCGACGATGGCTAGTTCTGATGGTGGTGGTGCAAGTACTTAAGGCGACGAAAAGATCTGATAACTTTTTGGTATGACATGTAACACAAAATACTTTGCATACATGCATCAAATTAATTATACGATTAATTCTATAGGATGCTTTCTACACGCTTGGGATAGCCTATAGATATCGGTTTATTCACTTCTAGATAGTTAGATACTCCTCTTGTCGTCCTCAATAAGTGAGACAATTTGAGGAATTATCTCGTGGCGATTTAAATACTTCTCTATGTGTGCTCGAAATTAGATAAGAAGTTGAGCGATGGGAATTTATCTACAAATTGACATGGAACTCCGCCGACGATGACGAGTTGACTGCGACGACCGAGTTCAAAGGACAAGTGAAGAAAGTGAGTGAAAGAATGCATTTTTCCGCCGACACATGTATGTATCCAATCCAATTTGCCAGTGTCCAAAGACGTCACACTATTATATGTTTTGTTGCTAGGCATGTGGTGATTATTTTGATTATTTAAATTTATTCAATCTAATTACGACTAATGGAATTTCATATGAATAAAATAGATACATTCCTCCATTCTCTCCAATCCATCACTGCCCTACTTATGAACTGTTTAATGCAATTCAAAGAATTTAATTACATTTAAGCTATGCAAAGCTATTTACAGAATGAGCGAAAAAAATATAAAAAAATATAGGTAGGTAGGTAACTAATAATAATTCCATCTTTTTATGGTATCATCACATTTAGTGCGCGCATTTTATATAAAAATTTTTATGACATTTTACTTTATGAATTGTTAATGTGTCGACTGGCGATGTGACAAATGATTAAAAGATACTTTCAAAGAAGCTCCTATCGGCGATTTAATTGATTGCTTTATTACAGAAAACATTAATATTCTTGAGATTCTTTTCATTTTTAATTTCTTCTTGCGTCGTTGTTTTAATTTTTTTTTTATAAATGCATTTTGAATTCAATTAAATTCAGCAATGCAATGCAATAAAGGAAATGGAGAAGGTTGCGAAAAGGAATTTCTCTTCTCTAATTGATTTGTGTGTATGTTTGTCTGTGTCACACAATATATATGAACTTTTATTAATTGGTGTGGTTAATTTATTTTAATTGCAATTGATTTGGAATTTAATTTTTAATCTTTTATATTTATTTATGTAATTTTAAATGGCATTTAGGTCGCCGAACGTACCCACATGACTTTATTATTTGATCAAGTCAAACACCTGTCAAGGGACTGATTTCTCCTCACACTTTATGCCACACAAGATTGTCCTTTTCAAAGAGATAAAATTAAACAGTAAAAGAAAAAATTCGTAACTTTTATGCCTTTTTAAATTGACAATTTCTATTGTACAAAAGAAGGTCCCGCCTAGTATGATTTTTGGGACACCAAGGTACCCACCCGTCGTGAAGGCAAACTGTGACGATGCCAAAACAAATAATCAATTGTTCGTAACATCCGTTTGGGGATTTTCGTTTTTGGTTTTTTTTTTTTGTTGAAACTTAGGTAACCGGAGAGTGCAATTTTTTGCAAAATAAAACCTACCTGAAGGTCTGACAAAGCAATTAACTTCTATCCACAGCAACAAGGACGAAGAAAGGCAAAACAGCAAAAATAAATTAAAAATGAGCAATCGAAGTCCTGCTGCGCATGCGTATTGCGCTCGTAGTTCTTTCTGCCCTCCTTCATGGGAAGAACAAAATTTTTTTGTCCCTAGCGCGAAGAACTAAGGAGTTCTTTGTACCTCCAGCTGTGGAGGGTTGGTTTATTTTTCGCAAAATTCTTGGGACTTGTAGATGCATGGGAAATGCGAATTATGTTTTGTTGATAACATTATGTAACCAAAGTAGGTATACAATTTTGATACTACAGAAATGGTTTTGAAGTTACAATAGATTTGAAGTTTTACAGTGTATAGTGGAATTAAGAGAATTAGGTATCAAAATAACTGTGAATAATGCATTCCATGACATACCAAACATCAGCCGATGAATCAACAGATCAACTGATTTATACCTCGGGTGAACTTTGACAGCACAGAAAGGTGATTGTACTAAGTGTTCCTAGTTAGTATCACCATGTTAAGAAAACTTAGCCACGTCAGTCATAATACAGTCAGAAAAGGTCACAGATCAAGCTAAAAAGAAGCATCGACCTGACTTTACACAAAAAGGTTGGTGTACGTGCTAACTATGTTGAATTCTTAAAACTGAACACACTGTCAGTCGCAATATATACACTTAAAAGAAGTCAGATTAAGACCACGTTTAAAATCCTATCAACCGCTTTACAACTCAGTAAATTGATTGAAAACATATTTAATTTTTGCAAAACGACAGTAAAATTTAAGTTACCCCAAGGCAATAGAAATACATTAGGAAAAGGATCCAAGCTAAGCTACAATAAGCTACGACCTATGCCTGTATTTCGGCCCCGAGCCGCCAAAGATGTATTCTTATCTCCGGGCCGCAGTGTAAGATCGTTCGGTGTGGAAAACTGGAGGCCCTAGGCTAAACAGATCCCACTCAGACTGGTTCACGGATGGTTATAAAATGCCAACGGGTGTAGGAGCAAGCATCAGCGGACAGAACTGCAAAATGTCAGTTCCTCTAGGACACACAACATCAATCTTCCAAGCAGAAGCTTATGCCATTGAACTATGCGCAAGAAATTGCTTAAGATGTTATCTCAGAAGATCATATATGATTATATCCTCTCAGACAGTCAAGCAGAACTCAAAGCTCTTAACTTCTACAAGTTCAACTAAAGCAACAAACGTCCCATAACATAGTGACTCTTTACTGGGTCCCAGGACACGAAGGTAGTCTTGGTAATGAAGGGGCCGATGAGCTAGCACACAAAGGCTCTGCATCCCCTTACATCGGCCCAGAGTTCTTCTGTGGACTACCCACCAGTAATATCAAATTGGAACTCAACCCATGGGAATACCAACACCATCCAAGGACTACGCCATGCTAAAAAATGCATTGGGCTCGCTATAAGCAAAATTAATGCAAATATCACAACTGACGTCCTCACAGATCACTGCGCCCTGAACCATTATCTCATGAAAATGGCTAAAAGCTCCACAGATCTGTGTCGGCTCTGGCTAGAACGACCAGAACACATCCTATGCGAATGCCCTGCAATCATCCAAAAGAGGCTTATTTGCTTCAATAAAGGACTCACCGAACCTAAGGATATTGCTAAATCATCGGCCTCAACAATCGTAAGGTTCATCAGCGACCTAGGATTGTCGCCAGACCAGAGCACAAAAGATCTATTCTTGGAGACATCGAATTACAAAGTTCAAAAATTCATCGGTAAGAAAGGTTCTTGCATTTGCTTATTGGATATTGTTGCCCGAAATTCTATCAAATTTTCAACTACAACAGCGCGCTGTTCCTGCCAAAAACGAAAATGGCCAAATGTCAAGTACTCGGCAAACAGTTTCCTGCACGTCGCAGATACCCAACAAATTGTTGAGCCATGGTACACCTTCATCCTACTCGATATAATCTAGAATTATTTCGCCACAAACGGGCAACACACAGCAACCACGTTTATCCGAAATTATTCACACAAAAAACAAAAACGACAACCAGCAGACACCATCGTGAAAATCTAATTTCACCCATTACATTCGCATAATATTCATGAGCCCTTCACGCCCTCACGACGAGAATCACGAAAATATGAGAGCGATACCGTACTCCTCTTCAGATTTAATTTTAATTATGCAAATTCCTCATAATTTAACAATTTTCAATATTTTTCGCCTTCTGTATGCGCGCGAAACACAAATCCAATTTGGACTTATCTAATTTTCGACATCTAATGGGGGTTGGATCGTCGTCGAGCAACCCTTTTTTGCCGGTCTAATATCCAACAACGACGTCGTCGTCGTCGTCGTCGTCGTTAGTATTATCTCTCGGCCAAGGACCGACCGGTGAAATGGGGAAAATGGTAAATGGTGAATCCATTTACTCCACTTAACTCATTAGAATTCTGTGAATTTTTACTGGTGATTTAATAATCAAACAGTATTTTGTTTTGTTCTTGTATCTTCATCCCTTGGTACAAGATACAAGAGACGAACGCAAGTGTGAGGCAATAATAATTTTTTTTTTTTTTTTTTGCCCAAAAAAAAAGAACTACCCTTTTCAAGAACGAGGGGCGAACACTTTGCGACTTCTAGAACATAGAAATCTTAATTGCAGAATAATCAAATAAAAACCATCAAATTTCAGTTTAACCGACAGTTCCAGCAGCGCGCTGCGGAGTTATCCTATCCCCGAAGGTGTTTTCATTTGTTTTTGTGCTACAAAAAATCTCTGCTCGGGGATTAGTTAGAAGTAGGCAGCGTCAAAGCTCAAGACTTGCGTAGATGTAGATACAGATACATGTCATTTGCAGAACAATCCACAAAAGGTAGATGTAACATCGCCTTAAGACAATGAAAAAGGGGTTGTCTGTAGATGTGGCACGTTATACGTTTATCTTGCTCGTTTCATCATCATCATACAACCCGAAGAACTACAGCAACCGAAAAAGTTATAAATGAACTTTAGATAAAAACACCCCCCACCCCCCAACCACTCAACATCTAACCCCACATGAAATTCTTAATCAAAATCGTACACATTCGTCATTCGTGGGTTGGTTTGCGTCGACGTTTGTTCGCATGAATGTTTCGTTCGAAAAGGACTACGATACGTTCCGGAAATGGAATTGGATTGTGTTGTAATGTGAATGGTGTGCGGCATGGCGCGGGGGAGTCCTGGATGTTGGGATGGGTTCTTCTATATAAAAGGAACAACAAAAAAAAAGAAAAGAAACAGGATAACAAAATGTTGATACCGAAAAACCAAACCTACCGGAAACTATACCGAAAAATATGCGATAAAATCGCATGACACAAGCTCTAACCCCGCTCGGCGCTGCGACTGTATGACGGTGAAGAGAAGTCATCAGTCAAATTACTATCTTATTTTTGGCTATATGAATTTGGTTGTGTGTTTCGAGTTTCGATGGGGGATGGGGGATGGGGATAGAATTTCCGTAAATGGCTTTATGTCATTTGCTAGTGGATTCCATTTCGAGGGTATTTTTAGTCGAGAAATATACCACTTAAGGGGTATGTTCGGTTCTTTTTTCTTTTTTTTTTCTTGTTTTGTATGCGTCGTTGTTTTGCTTTTAGTGTGACGTAATACTTGAACTAATTCTAAGGGTTGAAGGATAAGTGTGTGGAAAACTGTATTTCTTTTTGTCGGATTTATTTCTGACTAATGAAAGCGAAAATTTATGTGCGAATCATTGGCAGTGTTGTCTGAAAGTGGGAACCTTAAAAGGAAATTTCAAGAATTATATCGCGGATAAGCAGGGATGCTCAAAGATTACTTCAGATATAGAGATAAAGTGCAGCTAATAGAGGACGCATAAGAGGCGGGATTATTTAGGAATTTTTAAAAATATAAACACAAAAATTTACCTTATAAGTCCTTAACTTTAGAGAAATGTTGCAAGGCATTGAGGACCTTCAATCGAGCCCTTGGTCCTTGTGAACTGTTCAATTTAACAAGACTTTCGAGCTTTAAAGCACTATGCAAGCATTTTTTTTGGTGCTTTTAATACAACTTAAACATAGTACGATGTTCTTCAGAATATGGAATAGGGCAACATGTTGCTAAGCAATCGTGACATTCAATCGGGACTTAAAGGAAAATGGTGTTCCCCAATAATTGGTAGTTGCAATGCATATAATAACGGGTGATCCAAGTAGAGATACTTTTTTCAATAGCCTTTTTGGACAGATCACGTGTGAGTCGTGTCATGCTGTCATGTTATTTTTGTTTAGTATTGTTTGGCATTTCATAATGGAAAGACTTACGCGTGAACAACGTTTACAAATTGATCAACTTTATTATGAAAACGTTCACGTTCTGTGAGGAATGTATTTCGTGCACTTCGCTCAACATAATCGGCCTACTGAGCGTACTATTCGCAACACCATCACCCATTTTGAGACCCAGCATTCATTATTGGATAATATTCGACCGAATAGACCACGGCCATAGCTGAGAGTGTACACGAAGACCGTAGAGAGTCGATTCGGCGCCGTTCGCAGCAACTCGGACTGACGTATGGAACGACTTGGCGCATATTACGTCAAGATCTTAAATTGAAAGCGTACAAAATACAGCTTGTGCAACAACTGAAGCCGCTCTTGAAAAGTTCCAAGAAGATCCGACGTTTTCGAGGCAAATTTTGTTTAGCGATGAGGCCCATTTCTGGCTCAATGGGTATGTAAACAAACAAAATTGCCGCATTTGGGACGAAGAGCAACCTGAAGAGATTGAAGAACTGCCACTTCATCCAGAAAAAACAACGGTTTGGTGTGGTTTGGGGGCCGTTGGAATCATCGGTTCATATTTCTTTAAAAATTATGCCGGTGCGAACGTAACCGTCAATGGCGACCGTTATCGTGCCATGATAACCGACATTTGGTTTCAGCAAGACGGCGCCATTTCCCACACATCGCATCAATCAATGGACTTATTGAGAGAACATATCGGTGAGCACATAATTTCACGTTTTGGGCCGGTCAATTGGCCACCAAGATCGTGTGATATCACACCGTTAGACTTTTTCCTGTGGGGATATGTAAAGTCAAAAGCTTATGCCGACAAACCCGCTTCGATTCAGGCCTTGGAGGAAAACATCACGCGTGTCATTCGCCAGTTACCAGTCGAAATGCTCGAACGAGTGATCGAAAATTGGACTCAACGAATGGACCATCTGCGACGTAGCAACGGCCAACATTTGATAGACATAATCTTAAGATAATAAACATTCTCCATTAAATTTGAATTTTCTGTGTTTTTTTTTTCTTTAAAAAAGTAGAGGAACCTCGAAATGGATTACCCTTTAGAACATTTTTTAAATACATCGTTTTTGGGTAAAACGTTGCTGATTTCAATTAAATCAATAGATAAACATTTGCCCTGAGAAAACTAGTACAATATTTTAGGTCATCTGTTAAGCATTTGGCAACACCTAAAACTAGCCCTAAGCAGCTGTGTACGGCAATTTTTCTTCGATGGAGACAACAAAAAACGAAAGATGTAGAGAAATGTTGAATAAACATTTTAATATGTTCCACCACCTCAATCCACAAGCACTGGGCATCATTTAGCCTACTCATGTGTTTGCTCTCAATGTAACTCCAAAACGGAGAAACCTTGATTTATTAAAATACATTAGCATATCGCCGTGTTAATGCATGGCAACGAATAACAAATTACAATTTGAATGCATGGCTACCTACTACCGCCCGCAGTATACGACTATGCATCGGTTCTGTTGCCAAAAGTATACCTTACCAGGACACAATTTGAAATGACCCGTCATCTATCGCGCTGAAAATAATCAACGAATTTAGCACTAAAGCGAAATAAAATAGAATCTAAGAACACGGAGTTATTATAATTAGACTGTCGCCTATCCATCTCATTGCAAGCTGCAAATATTCGTTCGGCAACAACTTAAAACCTGCAATAATAATAAAAATGTGACCCCGAGAGTTCGCTAAAATGGTTAGCATGCAATCCGCAAATACTCCATTCTCAATCTAAGGCCAGAAAACCTGACCAAGTTAATAAGCAGAAACAACGACAACAACTGTTTGTTGAGAGAAGAACAACATATTGTATAACGAATGCGCTTTTTGGCCAGGTACACTCATATTTAAATTTGTATACAAAAATTGTCCACTTTGAATTTCAAATTCAAATTCAAATTCAAATTCAAAGCAAACCATCAAGATAACCGAACAAAACCGACTAAACTAACAGAGAAAAGTGCAGTTTGCTGATTTCCATCTGTCCGCAACAAGAAATAGCACTCGCTGCCATTTGGCCAAGTCAGACAATTATTTTATTAGATTCAATTGAAATTCAACATACAGTGTACGTATAGTGTACGTAGCCTGGCCCAGAGGTACCTACACCACCACTACCGCCAGTCCGAACCGACCGATAGCCGCATTCAGATAAAGTATAATATATATATATTTTTTTTTTGTTCTTCACATAGCAGGATATACAATTTAAGTGGCACTCTCGAAAAATGTTTAATTAAATTGTTAAGATTGCATCGTGGAGATTTGCAAAAGACTCGACATTGTCACACATGAATCTGTTTTTGTGTTACAAGGAGAGCCGGCAATATGACAAATGGACACATGTATCTAAACGATCGCAGTGCGCGATATTGCGACTGACTGAAATAAAAACAAACAAAAAAATGCTGCTTTTGATTTTAAATTTAACAAAAAAAAAAAACAAAAACATACACAAAACGCTTATAGTATGTCGCCCATAAGAAGAATACGTAGTATACGGCAAGACCGCATATTGAACATAAATAAAACTCGCATAATATTCCAATATAAGTGGCGGCGGCGGAGGACATGCTGTGGATGCGACAAGTCTCCCCCCAATGGCACAGCAGAGGCCAACCAGCAGCAGCCATCACACACGACATAGGCTACAGCAGTCGCGCCAAACAACAGTAGAGATCGTACAGCATCACACTGATCTTTGAGGTAATGTTTTAATTATGTCGTTTGTAGGTACCTTTGTCTTCTCGGCATGTGATCTGTCATAATTTTTCTTATTATGGTCACTTTGGAATTCTTCACAACGCTCTGCGCAACTTTGCAACAATTCAAGCAAGCTTCCTTTTGTGTGGTTCAGAGCAACGCAAATGCTGAACACAAAAACATGTATCCACAAATGGCACAATGAATGTAGATATCCACATGTAGATATGAAGAGAAACTGTCAACATCTGGTCTGGAAGTGACCCCTTTTATAATCTCTCCTACTCCTGGCCAATGATGATGATAATGATGATGATGATGATGATCAGTGATCAGATCGGCCAATCAATCAAACAGAAGATGATATACAAACAATCCTTTGCATGCATCTATTTATGTATTCAAACATCTGTGGTCGAGAGGAAGGAGCAGGCACAACTGGTAAAAGTGGCGAAAACATCTGGATGCAGGTATACCATCCAGAAACCATTCGAAACAAAGAACTAAACAAATATTAAAAACGATTAACCAATCCATACAATTATTTAATTTCGATGATTTCGTGCTGCACGAATTCGAATTAATCACACGGGTGGTCAAGCAACATGTAGCAACATGCATCGCAACATCAACAAACGTTTTTTTTTTGGTTGGTCGATTGGCTAAACTTTTCTCAAAATAATTAAAAACAGAAATATATATAGGTACATTATGAATTCGAAGAAGAAGAAACACAGACTATCCGTTGTGAATCTGGGGAAAAAAAAAATTAATAAATATGCAATGAACAAAAATCAAAGAAGGATGCGAGAGCTGCAATTCTCTCCTGGTTGATGGTGTTGATGATCAAAACAAGACGAATCGGTTAAAATAAGGAGATGATATGACACAAAAACAAAAAACATGTATAAATCTTTTAAAGATACATGCGAAGGAACAAAAATTAATTTCAAACTGTTAAGGGAATGCTGTCCTTATTTTCTCAGAGCGCGAGAGAGAGCCTCCCGCTGTGAGGCAATCATAATTTTTTTTACTCATTTATTTTTATATTTATACTTGTATCTTCTGGTGGATACGTTTGGGGTGTATCACGTATATATATGCTTTTTTTAATTCCAGATAAAAATTGAACTTAGAAGATATAATAAGGCGGCCTTGCCTTCGCGAGGTGATTATACAAGAGATGAAAACGATGACCGATGTTAAGCAAATGCAAATCCGATTTCCACTCGCATAAGTTTGAGAAAATTTGATTTTGCATTGCGCAAAAATTACACACCGCTTAACCCCTGATGTCACCTCAACAACAACAACAACAACAACTGTAGTTGGACTCTCATCATTTTGCGACAGAAAGTTTTGCACAAACGAAAATTGCTCGAAAATTACACTTAATTTAAGATCAGTGCGCGCTCGGTGTGATTGCATCGACATGTAACGCGCAGCCGAGAATCTAAAGTATTTTTCAATTTTCTGTCTCTCATTTGTTTCTATTATTTTTCTTTTTTTTTGTTTTAATGGAAAACGTGATCGATTGTTTTTTTTTTTTCTTTTAAATCACAACAACGAACAAAAAAAGAAGAAGGAAAAATCAAATCGCACCTAAACGATCCTCACTAACAATTTGCCAGTGCCGTCAACACGGCGTCTATTTCAATTTCAATTCATTTATCACTTGCAATGTATCTATTAGGTGCATTTTACAGTCATATCTCTATAGGGTACAGTAGTTGTCGCCTTATACATTACATTATATCTAATGACTGTGGTGTGTGTTTTGTCTATCTCACTCTCTCGATGAGGTGGTATCTATTTGTATATATATCTATCTGTACACACGAAAACACAACAGCGATTAGACTTTTAACATTTTCACAATTTCACCCAAAAATACCAAAGTCACATTTAGAATGAAACGAGTTTGCACTGTTTTCGATGCACTTTTTGGGTTAAATAGTGTACTGCAAATAGCCCACAATTGTAAAAGTATCTCTCGCGGTGTGGATTGTGGATATGGCGAGACATACATATAACAACAAAGTGTGCATCTCTGATGTGTTCGATTAAAACGACACCACAGTTGTCGCACATAACATATTCGGGCATGATGCGATGATGATGTGCAATATCGTCGTGACGTTAGTTCGCCTCATAGAAGAATGTCGATGATCGGAGGAGGGGCGGGTGCGGATTTGGGATATATTTAGGATGTTTGGTATCTTCTTCGAATAGTTTCAATCGAACTGAAAGAAACTTTTTAGGGCAGAAATCGGCTGCTGAATGTTTGCCTATGTATCTGGCTCGAAGGACCAATTAAATGTTAAAAATGCAGGAAAATGTTGATAGAGTACTTTAGAGTTATTCTTTACTCTTTCAGTTTAAGAAAGAAGTGGAAGGAAACATGCACGGATATCGAAAGGAACATCTCGAGAAGTATCGCTATCGGAGTAGCGTCGCTTGCGGAGAATAAGGGTTTGTTTGGAGACAATAAAAATCATAATTTCTAAAAACTGTTTTGAATTAAAATTCATAGGGGTGAAATGTGTAACTTCAGAAACCATTGTGAGTGTGAAGATATATTTGTGGCACGAATTAAAGGGACACCTTAAATTGAACGCTCATACCCTAATAGCATATTTGGAAATGTTTTCATGACAGTTAATTCCGTTAACAAATTTTCGCATGAGGTAAAGGGTGTTGAACTACTTATCGGCGGATCTCTCCGTTAGTAGTCTAGATTCAAACGCCTTGAAATAATTTAAAACTTTAACTACCTTCCTAATACCTCCATCTACATGTTCAGCCTTAAAATAGAAAACTAGAAGTATACTTCGCTTTAAAAGAGCCAGTGAAGGAGACTGCTTAGAAAAGGTGTAAGGCCAATATTAGATTAGAAGAGCAAAACTTTTCAGCCGGCTAAGAGTGTGGAATGAAATTAGAGCATAAAGTTGATTATCAGGTGATTCTTGAAATCCAATCCAAATAATGATTACAGCGCAAATGAAAACAGCGCTACATGGAGTTTCCACTATTCGAGATATAGGCAAGTAGATGCGCTATGGTTAGTCAATGATTTAATGCGTCCTTCGAGGTAGTTGGAGTGGTAATACTACACAATTTCTATCACTGCCAGGAAAGCTTCTTCTACGATATTGAGAAACTTTTCGATGTCTTTTTTTCTTAGCTTTATAGGTTTCCAAGGACCCGGGTTTGGCTTGACAGCATTGGATAACCACAAGAAAGAATCAAACACGCGTCAGCATGTCACAACATTGATCCATCAGGAGCTAAGTAAGGCGAGGAAGAAACCGCCGCGTCTTAAGTCTGCTTCGCCACTCACCTTGGCAACATTGGATTGGTCAAGTGACCAAGCTCAAACCGACAAGGAAAATGGAAGTTTTGAATTAAGGTCGAAGTAATAGTGCCTTGTTTTTTGTCTCTTTGATTGCAGAGCATTTACTGTCTCAAGGACCGTGTCTGTCTGACCAAGAAAAGCTTAACTACGATTTGCTAGACAATGTTCTCTCTCTCCACATGTTATACCATTTATCTGAGATTAAGATTCTCAATATCCATTTATTTTAATATCTACTTTAACAAAATTATACATAGATCCGTCTCGAAGGACCAATTGCAAAATAAAATTTTCTCATTAAATTCAAGTGTCATTTCCTGTTGTTCAGAACAATAAAAACTAATAATAAAAAATACATAATTAAGTATAAGTATCAACTGTAAAGATCTCCACTCGTATCCAACCGTCATGGCAATTATTTTATCAGCAGATGTCTAAACACCCAATATGTGACAGCTGTTAATTAATGGTAAAAAATCTACTAAATAATATTTAGAAAAATATGAAAAATCATCTCGAAACAAAGTAAATAAAATGAAAGCGGCAACAGGTCATAAATTATAAGCTTTTGCTATAAACTTATAAATAAAATATGTAGTATGAGTCTTCAAGAAAAACGCAAGTAAAGTATGATGAAAAATGTTGACAACAATCCAGCTGTTGTGACAGTAAAATATTTTATACCTTTGGTCTGTGTCTAATTTTAAATTAAGGAAATAATAAAGTGTACCCATCGGCTTCAGTATTCTAATGACCTGATTACGGAAATTGAACTGTGACTAAAAAAGATATAATTAAGTAAAAAAAAAAATAAGAAAAGAACGGAAATCCCTTTGCGCTAAATATAAATTTTCTTCGACGCCATCAAGAGACAGATCAGAAGACGAAGAAACGAAACACATTAAAAAAGCCCAACGGAATCAAACAAAGTCAGTCAAGAAAGTTAAGATCCACTCTAAAAGTGATCTGGCTCTTGCCATGGATTCTTCTTCATCGTGTTGTCGGTGACTTCGTTTTCGTCTTCGCGTAGCCATCTTCGTCGTCGTCGTCGTCGTCGTCGTCGTCCCATTAGCTTCACGAGGTGGTGATAAATATTGCATTCAGAGACACTAATGTTTTGCTCTATGTCATAAGGTTAAATTACAACATGCATTCACACTCGCATCATTTTCGATATCTCCGCGGCGCAGATACATCGTTTGCTTGAGAGGGTTTTCTCTCCTTGCGCGCGATGTGCTCCTTTAGGTTTGTGGTAAATGAGTTAAGTTAAAAATCTATAAGTAGGCAATGGCAGTGGCACAACAACTGTGAACCGCAAAAACATAATCCACTGTTGCAGTTGTTGCATGCGATATGCAAGCAAGACCCAAAATAACACAACATAACAGAGAGAGAGATACTTGTTGTGTGCGCACAGCGAGCGCAACGCGCGAAATAAGATTTTGGCACACAGAAAGCGGCAGTAGTAGTATGTAGTAGTATTAGCCGGAGTTACCTTTCTTATCGTTGACTTTTTGTGTGTTGCATGGTCAAAGAGGAGGTATCTCTGCTGCTTGCACGCAGTTACCGGTACGAATTAAAATAATCGGTAAAAGCAGAAAAAAACAACCAAAAATAAGTAACAACAAAAAACCAACCACAAAGATACGAAGGCAAAGAGAAAAGATACGACTTGGTTATTTTTTTTAAGCTGCTTTTAAGTTGATACTAAATTTAAAATACTACTAAACCTGTATCTTTGACACTTTTGGCATAGGGTGTGAGTGCATTTAGCCAAGAACAACTCAGACGGGAAGATTTAAAGGGGTAGATGCTCAAAGGTCAGTTTTACGCTTGTGTACATACTTATATCTTATTCTACACTGTAACGTTGTACGAGTATATTCTTCGCTTACACACCGCTCATCGCTTAAGTGGCAATTAATAAGGATTTTTATGAGCCGTAAAAATAGTTGACAAGTCTCTTGACAGAAGGCCAATGCTGCGCTGTTGCATTCAGCATTTCTGTTGTGCTCTTTTATTTTTTTGTGTCTACATCCAGCATTGCCAGATTGATGAGATTTAACCAAATCGCCGCAGGGAAATATAATTGCTGATGAAAAGAAGACAAGCTGGCAACATTGACCACCCCATTGAGTACATCTTAAGATGGGATTTCTTGGGACGCATCTTTTCTTGCGTCTGCTGCTAATTTGAATCCTCATAATATCCGTGTTTTATGTGCATTATGTTGCAAATTTTATGTGTCGACTGCACAAACGCATTGCATTGCGGCGCAGGCCAACAACAACAACAACAGCAACAAAAGAACGATGTTCATGCATTTAACAAGCTTTTCATATTAGTCAACATCCAGACACACACACAAACACAGACAGAGAATAGTACTTTTAATGATCGAGTGTGATTATCTTTACGCCCCATGCGAGGTGTATGATAATAAACAAATAACTTTAAGGATTATTTTCACCTTTTTTTCCACCTTAATTGGTTGGCTGCACTGACTGTCGCAATCTCAATAAATGTCACAATAAATATGACACAAAAATTGCGCATCTAAGCTAGTCACACAACGCGCAACATTGGCTTTGGCTACAAAGTGAGATCAATGGTTGACCAAAATTGAGAAATAACCTCGAGATTTATGCAGTTAAATTTGCGGGGAAATATGGTCTGTGGACAACACAAAAGACTCTACACCCAGATGTATCTATGCATGCAGAGATGCAGTATTGTGGTGCAAGACCGCCATGGACAGACGCAAGGCGACGAGATGACGACGACAACGACGACGGAGATGTTGTTGACTATTATTTGAATTTTCGTGGATTCGCGGATTCTTCAGCTCTGTGTACCTACGATTTTTGTTTCTTGCTATATTCATTGTGTATCTAAAGTGCAGTACGGAGTGAAATAGTACGTGTGCAGCGTTCTTCCGTGGTCTTTGGACGACGCGCCGCTCCGAAAGGTACACAGATAGCGTGTGTTGTTTATGTTTTTAGCAGCCAAGTAATATTATGGGGCACTCGGATGAGCGGGCGATCGCACACCATGCGCACATTTTGAGGAGATGTGACAAATTTGGAGGAGATAAAAACACGACAAGACAACATTGCTTCGCTATATGGTAATATTTTTGTTGTGCAATGTTTTAGATGGCAGGCGATTGTTTGGGAGTGCTTAAGAGGTTTCCCTATCTACTCGAATGTGAATACTAAACAGACTGTTGAGGGACTTATGGCCTGATGGAAATTCATAGCCAAATTGGATACGGGTAGAATGGGTATAAGACGCTATTGAGATTGAGTGCATTGCAAAGTGGCGCATTTTGGACGATGGAAAGCAAGGCTTCTAAAATGAAGTGTTTACTAAGGATATTTAAACATTTCCGCAATGGAAATGTAAGTTGATATTGCAACTTAGCTCAGAAGTAGAACATTCCAACTCCGAGTGAATGAGTTTACGGTTTTCAAAAAGGTCGAAAGGTTTAAGGTCGAAGACCCAAATTGAATTATTATGTGGACTCGCTTAGGTGTGCTTCAATTTCGTTCCAAAATTGTCATTACGTTCAGCCATATGTTCAAAGCTCGAAGGACCATGTATTTAGGGAAGCATAACTTACTCATAATCGTAGGCAGATCAATTTAAGACGCTTGCCGGAAAATGTTCAGATCTGTTGATGTAAATTCATCTACCACAAAATAAACGCCGCTTCTGTTTCGGTTTGGCAAAATAAATTCATACAAAGCTGCTAAACTGGAAGATAAGTTAAAAGGAAGAGGGCTCTTTCGAACAAAACGTTCTTGTAGGAAAAGGCGCAGATAAAACTTCGAACCTTCTTACTAAACCTCGTACCAAAACTTTAATACAGCCCAAGGATTCCTAAATCTCAGCTTCCAAAATTGAAATGACGAGGCGAAGAAAACCTACGCTTTATAAAGACCAAGCCCTCGTAAGAGCGCGGCGATTTCTTCAAGCTACTACGGATTTTATTTCCTTCCAATAAATTCAAGGTTTTTGTTACCTTCCTAGAAGTACGATTCCTTTTAGCGCCAAGCTTGGTAACCAAATGATATCCAGCTAACCTAAATAAATAATAAACATCAATTTAACGCAACCTTTCCATATAAAAATTTGACATGAGCCATGACCCGTATCTTATCTAGCAACACTTCAATGTTTTATTCCCAACAATAAATCTGATTACTTGTCCAAACCTGATAAAGAACAACTCCCTTTGTTTCGCCACATATCCGGCTCGAAGGACCAAAAATGCGCACATTACAAAATCCACTAATAAACCCACGAAAAAGCTTGCGTGATAACAAATATTTATTCACAAGCATTGTTTCTATTCGTCGAACGCAAACTGCTCTGCATAAATAATGCAAACACGGTTTTATGATTTATAGAGTGAAATTATGACGAATTACAAAGAAAAAGATGCTAATTACATAAAGTGCTGTAAGTCGAAAGGAAAGAAAAGGGGTCTCAACAACTTTGCCGGCGCATACTTTGCCCTAATGAATAAAATTCTCCAAACTTGACTTTTAATTAAAAATATTTTTCTCCGAAATATTTAGAACCCAAAGGAGGAATTTTTTTTTTTTTTTTTTGGGAGGCGGAGGTTACCATAACCCTATTACCAACCCCATTTTAAATGAACGTTAATTACCCCTTTATAGTCCCAGCGTACGTACAACATACAAAAATACTTATAAAGCAGTCTTAAAAGATAGACTGGTTCTTAAATACTTTTTAAGATACTTTGCGCAAAGTTATTTCTATGTCAGCGTACAGGGGCTTGAAGGAGATGGAGCTTAGGAGAGTAAACACCTCCAAGATAGGTGTGGTGGTTGGTAATTTTTTTTTTTTTTGCTTTTTTTAGGGTTGTTCGTCTTTAATAACAACTCGCGTAAAAACACAATTAATATGAGGTATGGCTGGTTGGGAAGGCATAGCTGGTTTTCTTCTTTTATGAATAGGTAATCCCAATCCACCATTTAGAAAGTTCCGATGTGTGAGAGAAACCAGGAGGTGGTTGTGTGTCGCTGTTTTTAATGTAATTTAAGGAGGGGTTGTTCTTAAATACCGCGCACATACGGTAGTACCAGACGATGCATGTTTTATTTTCTTCTTCTAATGCTCAAATGCGAGGAGGAGATATTTGATATACGCATACATAATATAGACGAGTATTTTGTTCCTCCCTTATGGTAGGGCGAAATTCCATTCATTCCTTTTGTATTCCCAATTGGGACATACGGTGGAATTATAATTCATTCAACTTTCCGCTATAAGGTTACTTTTGTTTCGCATACTCATGTATGGAGGCCAATTCGAAAATATTCAACTAATAAATGAAATATGATGCTAAAACACTTTCTAATCAGGGAAGGAAGGATGGAAGGATGGAAGTTGTAGGGTGTCCTGTGTGTGTGCGCGTATTATCGGGGATTTACGTAAGTCTATGGCTTGAAATTCCAGCATTACGACGAGAGTAGATCTGCGTGCAGTCTTCATCCCTCTGCTTATTATTATGGGGAAAGTGAAGTAAAGTTTTGCACCACTCACAGCGCGAAAACCAAATTGACGCCAATTACCAGTCACAGCCACCAGTGTTGCTGGCTGCCAACACCACCACCACCACCACCGACACCACCCTCGCTTTAATCCTCTTCGGGGATTTTGGGAATAATTCACTCAAGGGGAATCTGAGAGTGGAATATGGAATACGGTTTTATGATTATTTTTTTTTCTGTTTTTTTTTGCAAGAGCGAAAAGACGGATTGCCTTGTGGCACTTTGTATGCAGCGCGATATAGTCGATTGGGGGATTTAGTGTTTGCATTCCAGAGGAGATTGATTTTTTTTTTTTTGTTTTCTGTTTAAGGGTAATTAATGTATTAAATTATCATAATGGACGGGTGGAGGGTGTTGATAGAAGTGGTGAGAACCAGATGCGACCGACCAGAGTTTGATCTGTGAGAGATGACAGATACTTTAGTTTTAAAGGTTGTGAATCCAGCTCGAAGAATTTACTTCAAGTTTGTTGCGTACTGCCAAGGAGTATTGTGTGGTTCCGGATCAGTTGTATCATTTGTGAAATTACAGCTGTAGGGCAAGTTCTTCGCAGTTTATTACTTATTAAATTGAATTATTGTAAAGTTCTGAGTTGACACTTTGAAACAGCTCGAAGGATAGAATGCTTCTTTCTTCTACTGTGCTGATTTAAAATAATACAGCTGTACACTGGAAAAGCGCTTTTCTTCCATCTAAAGGGTAATTTTTTAG
The DNA here is from genome assembly GCA_963576555.1 of Ferdinandea cuprea. Lineage (NCBI taxonomy): Eukaryota > Metazoa > Arthropoda > Insecta > Diptera > Syrphidae > Ferdinandea > Ferdinandea cuprea. The sequence continues at coordinate 12,442,051 of OY754959.1, forward strand.
CTGGTTTGGTTTTGGCAACACTGGTTTTGACAGCTGACGTGTGTTTAGTACCTTGTGTCACTGTCAAACAGCTTCAGTTTGGTTTGCAATTTAACCATGGATCGTCTTACAAATGAACAACGCTTGCAAATTATTGAATTTTACTATCAAAATTCGTGCTCGGTTCGAAATGTTCATCGCGCGCTGCTTCCATTTTATGAGCAGTCTATTCGGAAGATTGTGACCAAATTTCGCACCAAATTTACTTTGTTGGACATTAAACCACCAACACGTTTACGTACTGTGCGTATTGAAGAAAATATTGCGGCCGTATCAGCTAGTGTGACAGAAGACCGCGAAATGTCGATTCGGCGCCGTTCCCAGCAGTTAGGCTTTTGTTACAGCACTACGTGGAAAATTTTGCGGAAGGATTTGGGCGTAAAGCCTTTTAAGATACAGCTGGTGCAAGAACTAAAGCCAGCCGACCTACCACAACGCCGAATTTTTGGTGAATGGGCTCTTGGAAAGCTGGCCGAGGATCCGCTTTTTTATCGAAAAATTGTGTTCAGCGATGAGGCTCACTTTTGGTTGAATGGGTACGTAAATAAGCAAAATTGCCGCATTTGGAGTGAAGATCAGCCAGAAGCATTGCAACAGCTACCAATGCATCCCGAAAAAGCCACTCTTTGGTGCGGTTTATGGGCCGGCGGCATTATTGGGCCATATTTCTTCAAAGATGATGCGAATCGCAGCGTTACTGTCAATGGTGAACGCTACCGAGCGATGATAACAAACTTTTTTTGCCCGAAATGGAAGTTCTTGACTTGCATGATATGTGGTTTCAACAAGACGGTGCCACATGCCACACAGCACGCGAAACAATGGCGGCGCAATTGCGAGGCGAGTTTGGTGAACAGTTAATTTCACGTTTCGGGCCGGTCAATTGGCCGCCTAGATCGTGCGATTTGACACCATTAGATTATTTTTTGTGGGGGTATGCCAAGGCTAATGTGTATAGGGACAAGCCCGCTTCGATTGACGCACTGGAAGCCAACATCCATGCATTCATTCGTGAGATACCGGCCGATATGTGTGAAAGAGTATGCCAAAATTGGACTCAGCGGATGGGCTACCTGAGACGCAGCCGCGGTCAACATTTGCATGAAATTATCTTTAAACATTAAATTGCAAGGTTCAAACTATCGATTCAAATAAATATTTCATTCATTTTTTCGAATTTTTTGTGTGTTTTTTTTTAAAAAAAGTTCTAAACCTCTTAAAAAATCACCCGGTACTAGGCTTGGAAAGAATGAATGTGCAAAGTTTGCCAATGTAACTCGAAAGACCAAATATTCTTCAGACCCATTTCTCTGCTCTGTAACCCTCGAAGGAATACAGTGTTGCTTGCCTAAAAAGCAAGATGCTACTAAATTTTGGTCGCCGGGGTTTTCATTAGCAATTTGTTGGCAGTGTGAATGTCCAATTTTATTCTAAACATTACCTCAGCCACTATCTAGCTCGGGAACTTAAGGGCTCTATTCTATTCCGAACTAAAATAAAGTTTAGATGAAGAAGAAGAAATTTTAATCACACAATACGACTCTTTGAGGCAATTCCTTTGACCCTAGGTGAAGTCTTTCATCTGAACGACATTTATTTATTGTTTTGATCTGATTTTCCTCATTTTAGTCATCCGGCTTGCTGCCATACTAGAAAACCCTCTGTGTAGACATCTCAGCATTTATCCCAAATCTATCCAAGTATCTAAAGCAATTGCTCTGTCAAATACCTCCAGTTGATTGCTTGTTTGTTTAGATCTTTCCTAGGCTTAGTCTACATAATGCAGTGTCCGATTCCCCTCTTCACAATAAATCAGCATCTTCCACTTTGATTACGACTTATTTCTGTTCCCACTTTCAAAAAGTGAAAGATAGGAGGAGGAAAAAAGATTCCTTTTAAAGGATTACCAATCCAATGGTTTCTTTAGAAACTCTAAGCTAATGAATAAATATCTCATTAAATTAGCTTTTTGGACCAGTATCTCAAAAAATATTTTGGGTTAACCCAACCAACATACCGCCGATCGACAACACTCAGCCGGATTAAAATTTGTTCCTATGTTTCATCAGTGGTCTTATCTGTTTCTTTTCTTTCTATTGTCTGTTGTTTTTTTTTCCTATACATCGCTTCTTCTTTGCCTTCGCTTAGCGTTTAGAGTGTATCTAGCAACAACAACTGCGACGACAACAACCAAAAAAAAAAAAAAAAAGCTTAGAAAATGATTACAAAACCCCAAAGAGCATTTCAAATATTTATGCGTGGTTGAGTAGATATATTTATTTTTATCTTCTTAGAATCGACCGGATTGACATTCTGCTTTTGTTCTTTGTATCGAAAAGAAGGGCTCATATACATATTCCCAAGTCCATATGACATTTGGATAAGAAACAAAAAAAAAAAAAAACAGAACCAAAATCAAATCTTCAATGGCTTCCAAGGAAATTTATTCAAAAACCAAGACAGAGAAAGAACAACAACAACAACAAAAAAAATATGTATCTAAACTAAACACATTTTAGCTAGGAATCAATTGGGTCCGCCAACTCGTTTTGATTTAGGCCACATTTTGAGGAATGCCGTCGTTGACTGACCATAACCATACCAAAATGGGTAGAACCGTACACAGCACACCGTCAAAGAAACCTGATCCTCGTGACCGATCAAAGGAAAGTACTATTATTAACACCATGTTAAGGGCGTAAGCTCAAAAGTAGCTTAGCTAATTAAGTGTGGTTGGTTTCATTTGTCTTGGTTTTTGCCTTTCGCTATAGAAATATGCAGGTAAATTCTTGTTTCTTTTTTTTTTTTTTTGCATTGAAGCTTATTAGAACAAATGCCTACACTTGTTTGGAATTTCATCCGCTTTTGTATAGAAGCCATACTCTATGGTTGCGCGGCACTGGACACAGAGGGTTAAGCAGAAATAAAAACAAAAACAAAACTTGTTACAGTGAATTAACATTTAATGACTCAAAGGGTTTTTTTTTTTTGTTAGCCTGCCACATGGTCTGAGCTCAGAAGCAACATTGTGGAACTCCCCTTAAGGCATACCTACAGTTGGTGTAAACCGCTTGCATGATTAGCTAAAACCTTTGGCTAAGCTAAAAAGGGGATTTTCGAAACGAAATTACTCGAGTTCAATTGCTTCGCAGGATTAAATATCAAAAGGTCCGCTCTAAGTACATATACAGTAGAGGAACTGCTGTAATAGAAGGGGAGATTAGTTCAATAAGTGAGGTCAATTGCGTTTGTCTCTTTGAATTTTGTTTGCGTGTCCACTGTTCGATGAATGTGGGTGAAGAAGTGCTTCTTTAAAGGGTTGAATTTCGAAGAAAAATTCGATCAGGGATTAAACCAACCGAAACCAATAATGGATGTGGGTTTTTGACTCTTAAAATATTTATTTGTCATTATTGAGCAGATTGGAGTTAGTTTGTGAAATGTATCTAGTTTGTCAGAAGGGAAGATAAAACAGCAAATGGAACAGATTAGAGTGGTGGCTTTTAGGAGGGTAAATAAAATGGTTTTAGTGGTTAAGATCTTTACTTGAATGAAGGGAATCAACTCTGAAAACTATAAGTTGCCTGTAATGGAAATACAATGTGAATGCGGCTCGAAGGACCAATTAAATATGATTTAATGAATAAAACGAGAGCGATCAACAGAGACCGTTCTGGATGGTAATAATCATCTGCTGATGACGATTAATGATTGAAAATTTCAAGGAAAGTCTCTGTGACAGGATGCAGTGGGGCCTTAAAGTAATCCGAGATTTGTGCCACTCAGCCGGACTCAGCGTTAATCCAGCAAGTACTACGACGGTACTATTTACAAGGAAGAGAAAAGAAGGCCATCTATATAGTATGAGCAGGCGGACCCTATGACACAAGAACGACAGTAGAACCATTTATAGATAGTGAAAGACAATCTTCTTTTCCACATCTAAAGTTTGAGACAGGTTATGTATCAGTCTGAGCAAGAACAACCTACGGATCCTTACTGGTTATCTTAGGGCGAAATTCAAACCCAACGAACATTTAAGGCGAATAAGTATATCAAAAGAAGGTTTTGCAACGAATCTCCTGAAACTCTACATCAGTGGGGAAGTAACCAGGAGAGGACAAAATATTTCGGTCCAACTACTAGAGAGGCAACAATGGACAAATTTCCAATTCTCATATTGGTAAAATAAGTGGACCGAGAAAGTGTTCTAAGGAGAATAGTCGTGATTCGTAAATATTAGTTAGAGCAAAGACTATCATCTATACAACATTTTCATGGGGTCATAGAGCACTATATACTACATTATTATTTTAGTAACAGATACTTATAAATCTCATATCTAATAATTAAAGGAATTTTTTGTAGCGCATAAATGCGGCTTGAAGGACCAACCAACTGTGGCAGTCGATCTTCCCTCTTGCATAAACAAAAGGAACTGAAACATTTATAAGTGCAATGCGGCTCAAAGGACCAACTGAATATGACCGAAATGTAAGTGTACAGTTCTATCTCAAAATAAATGCAAGCTCCCGCTTTCATTCTCTCGATCAAAAAGACATCGTCTATTGCGTTTAGCAAAACAAAAAAGGATTCTAAAAGATTAGTTTTCGTGACTCAGGTCAACCAAAACTAAAATCAAAACTAAGCCGCCGACCAATGTAGACCGACGTCTTGAAAGATTTTAATTCATCGTCGAATCGCTTCACGTTTAAATCTGATTTTATTATTATTTCTCTTCGGCATCGAAAGAAAACCTTGAGCCACAATCACACTAAAACAAAAAAAAACAAGACCCAACCAACCTTCGTCTTAAAGCGAAAGAAAGAATTAACACAGATCACCAGAAGGCGAGCTAATTCGCACTGGAAAATATTCCAAAGTAACCAAAACAACCAAAAATGAGATGTATCGCTCAACCAAAAATAAACATACAAAAAAAAAAACAGAAGAAAAGAAAAGAAACCGTCACCCGAATCGAAGGTAGAAGTCGCATTAGCAATGGGTAACTCCATGAAGGACATGTTATCCACCAAACCCAACCCAACCAAAGCAGATATAGTTTCGTTTCTTTTGGACACGAATAAAATTTAAGTTTTCTGTTTTCTGTGTTTTTTTTTTGTTTTTTTTGATCTGCGGTTTTATTTTTGGACCGCGATTTGGTGTAGAAGCACAAAAATGTTGCACAGGTATCTGAGGCTTGGCCTAAAAACACCAAAAACGCAAACCGATGAAGCGACAGTGATGACATTTTTGTGGTCAAGTCCTTTTTAGTTTATTTTTTTTTTTTTTTTATAATTATTGTTATGTCCCATCCGTTTCGCGGTTAAACATTTTTCTTTTTGTTTTGCGAAAGCATTTCAACATAACATAGCTAAAGCACCAACATCACCATCATCATCATCATCATCATCACCAGTGAAGCGACATTAGCAATCCAAAAAGCAAAACCCAGACATTTTGGCAAACGAATGAGAAATTGATGCAGTGCAATCAAACCGGAGGATAACGAGAATCAAATGGAACGAAACAGAGAGACAAGTTGGGAAGGGAAGCCAGCCAAAAAAAAAACAAAAAAAAAATCGGATCATTAAATGACAGATAGTCTTCGTAAGGCTTCGTCTCGTTTAAGTCAGGGGGTTTCTCTTGTTTTCAATGTCTGGTTGATCTTAAATTACCCGGGTGCTGGCCAGACTGTATGTCTGCATGAGTTCTGAGAATCCTTTTCATCATTTGCACTATGCATGCATATGTACGCTGTACGTACTCGAATTTCGTCATGTTTAAGTGAAAGAAGACATTGTATCTGCGACTTTACAGGTCACACGTAACTTTCGGAGTTCATTGTCGGAAGTAAGGGGGGACTTCTTTCGCACAATTACATCATAGGCTATAGCAAAGTCCTAATGGGAAATTTATTAAAGAGGCCAACGAACGAACGTGTATGATGTGGGTACGTGCTTACACAGGGCGTAGATACTCTCTCTCACTTATGAGGACATATGGAACGCGATGGGCTTCTTGGAGGTTTTTTCATGTTTTAATTAATCGACAAAGACACGCCACACCAGTCAGTGCCAGTGAGTCCATCATCATCTGAGATTTTGATACACAGGTGAACGGTTGTGTTGTCGTGTATATCTGTCCAGATACGGCGGACAGGCTTCTCGTCCCTCCTCGTCTCCTGTGTGTGGTTTTCAACACCCACATAAATTACAAAACACGAAAATATCATCCGGCTAAAGCGTGTGAGTGTGTGGAGGTTGGTCTCTGGTCTTTTAGAAATTTTTTTATTTTTTTCTAAACTCCAGGTTAGGGTAAAATATATATACATTTTTTTTTCTACACTTAAATGGTAATGAAATTGCTCGATTAGAAGTAACAGCCACGCCTTCGGTGATCACGCAAATTCTATGTTTTTATTTTACCTTTGGTCTTGTTCTTTTTGGAGTGGTATAATAATTTTCTAACGACAGGAGTCTTGGCGAAGTCATTTGTGTTTGTACCGAGTTCGGGGAATGTTAGGTTGGTTGGAATATATTTTTTTGTTTTTTTTTTTTTTTTTTTTTTTTTGTAAGTGAAGGGCAGAGGATAATAGTGTTATAATGCTAAGGCGGGGATGGGGGATGAAATTGGCCTTCAAAAAGTCAGATTGCATGATGACTTGTTTTTTGGATGTTCGTGTTTTTTTATGGAACGAAGAAATAACAGCGAAAAAAATGGAATCCTAATTGATGGGGTGGCAACGAAGTCATCACCGCTTTCGTTGTGATTAATAGCACGAAAGCCGAACGACTTTGTGTGGCAGGTAAAGCTGGGCGGACATTACTCTTTTCAGGAAACAGATTTTGACGAAAATTTTTAACTTAAAGTAAAGTATAAAGGGCCAATAACTCCTCTGTGTATCTATTTCCAATTAGGCTTGCTTTTGGTATAAGAACTCTCCACATTCCAGATATCAAATCGCCCCCTGGTATTTGATATTTGGTTAAGTGTGGCCAGGATTAAAATCATTATCCACCCATAATATTACCCCCGAAGTAGCCCACAGAGCATAACACAGTGTTTCCCCAGCTTTATGACGCCAATGATGCTGATGCTGGATGCTGTTGCTTAGGATCAAATTGCAAGCACACCACACTATAATGGCACCCACTCGATAAGTAAACAGGGTTGGAAGCGCAAAAAAAATATTCCTTGTGTCCTTATACCGGACATGCGACTGCATTTTGTCACCGGTTTACGGAGGAGATACACACATTTTTTTTCTCTCATTTTAGGTGTAATATTCACTGAAATTGTGGAAGTAATGTCTTCATTAACAGCGATGGGCAGACGAAAATCGATTTACGTACAAGATTGTCAATGAACTGGGCGCGCGTAGATGGAGTCAAATTATGTAACATGAGAAGTAGCTCTTGATAGACATGGTGTTTTTTTTTTTTTTACTTTCTGTTTTTGGATTGCGAACCAAAGACAAAATTCAGAGGGGTGAGAGGAATATTCCAATAAAAAACAAAAAGTGTTGGAAATTTGATGCAAATAAGGAATCAATTGAAGGAGTATAATATGTAAGAGGAGAGGACGCTGATTGAGAGGGGATTGTAGGACAAATTGGTCGTTTTTTTGACAAATGTAAGAGCTGGAGGTAATTCTTGGATTATGTTCGTGTTTTGTGAAATTTAAAGGTTGTAATAGTAAAAAGGGGATGACCAAAAAATTATTCCAAAATCCAAGTCCCAAATTGAACTTGATAAAACATTGTTTTGTATTTCCAAAGTAAATACAGTGCAATCATTAAAAGATGCCAAAGAGGCAAACAAAGTCCTTGAAACAATCCTAAACTTGTGCACCAGAGAAAATCGAAAAGAAAAGACATGAGCTAAGGCACTTAACGACAGAATTGTCTAGGACTTCAACGATGTCAAATATCTGGGAGTAAGCTTGGATAAAAGATTCAACTCAAACGCACACAGAACTCTCTAGTCTTCCCCACATATTCTTCTACAGTTAGGCTTACTTAAGTTACGCAAAAGAACGCCATATTAAAAATAAAAGCGATGCAACATCTTGAATGAATGGGTATTTCCAGAGCTCCTCGGATTATCAAGATAGCGATGGAGAAAAACCTAAAGACTATAGACCAAACTATGGTGCCTTACTGGTCCTGAAGGTATTGACGGTTGTAGATATTATAGGTAGACGGGCCATACTTAGGCCTAGTGATGGAGAAAAACCTAAAAACTATAGACCAAACTATGGTGCCTTACTGGTCCTGAAGGTATTGACGGTTGTAGATACTATAGGTAGACGGGCCATACTTAGGCCTAGTGATGGAGAAAAACCTAAAAACTATAGACCAAACTATGGTGCCTTACTGGTCCTGAAGGTATTGACGGTTGTAGATATTATAGGTAGACGGGCCATACTTAGGCCTAGTGATGGAGAAAAACCTAAAAACTATAGACCAAACTATGGTGCCTTACTGGTCCTGAAGGTATTGACGGTTGTAGATATTATAGGTAGACGGGCCATACTTAGGCCTAGTGATGGAGAAAAACCTAAAAACTATAGACCAAACTATGGTGCCTTACTGGTCCTGAAGGTATTGACGGTTGTAGATATTATAGGTAGACGGGCCATACTTAGGCCTAGTGATGGAGAAAAACCTAAAAACTATAGACCAAACTATGGTGCCTTACTGGTCCTGAAGGTATTGACGGTTGTAGATATTATAGGTAGACGGGCCATACTAGGCCTAGCGATGGAGAAAAACCTTAAGACTATAGACCAAACTATGGTGCGTTACTGGTCCTGAAGGTATTGACGGTTGTAGATTTTATATATAGCCAAACAACATGCATTGCAATGTATGAGTTTTTTAAGAGAGAAAGAAAAATATTTGATGGCAGAAAAAGAACAACTTTTCTCAGAACTAAAAAGTGTTTAAATCATAAGTTTTTCTGGCAAAATGATTGAAAACATATTTATAAGATGTCATTTGTATGCAGAATGTTGCTAGGAAAATTATGAAAAGAATTTAAAATATTATCACAGAATGGAAGGATAACTCGCCTTAGGTGGCGTACACAAGTGGAATGCGATTTAACTAACTCATCTAGTGTGCTCTAGATAACTGGACAGGTCCACTCTAGACTGCAAATCCGACTAAATAAGTAAGTTTCTTCACTGCTGCAACATGTTGCTGATTATAAAATATAATTTAAGGTAGATATTATATGGATTAGACCTATGCCTTGTTAAAGCATCACTTTCAATAGAATTTTCAATGATGGCAACATGTTGCTCAACAAATAATGCAAGGACAAATCGATGACATATTTAAAGACACCGACAGGTCAAGAGAGACAGAATGTTAAAATATAGGTTAGTTTCACACATTTGGTATTTTCTTTGTCTGCAACATGTTGCTCAACAAATATTGTACATATGCAAATAGAACAAAATTTACAAAAAAAAACCGTGCAACTTCAAATTTACTGGAAATACGAATTTTATGTCATGGTTCAACCCCATATCGACCACTTAAAAAATTTGTCTTTCCTAATCCAAAAATGCTTTATCAGCTACACGGTTTTCGGTTCGGTTTCGACGATATTTTAAATAAGGTAAATATTAGGGTATTCGTAACAAGGTTAACCAATATGCAAAATTTATGAGGGGTAAAGCATTTCCAAAAACTCTATAAATGACAAATAGATGTGTTGCCATAATAAATATATAAAACTGACAGTAAATGCTGAAGTTGCTGGCAACAAAATAGCACTTAATGACCCAAATAAGTCCTATGAATATTATTTTCGACAAAAGTCGCATGCCAATAAATAATGTAAATCTTACTTAATCAAATAAAATAATTCTTAAAATATAATACGTATTCCTAGAAATAAATACATCACTGGTTGTTCTATAAAAATCCATTCCGGTGAAAGACATTCTCCTGCGACATGATGACACTGTTGATGATGATGATGGTGATGATGATGATTGCACTAAAACGCAGAGACCAACACGGTTCGAACCCGAGAACAGATAATGATCCAATATCCAAACAGCAGCTTCACTAGGACGACAACCTGGTTTCATTTTTGCAATAACAAGTCAGTGGTTTTTTTTTTAATTATTTTATAACAACAAAACATTTATTTTTCACTTTTTTCATATCCTCAATATTAATAATTTGTTTATTTTTTGTTTTTTTTTTAGTTTTGCATTTTTTTACCATAAGATTTTTGTCATTTTTAAATTTAATACTTTTCTTTGTTTTTTTATAATGTAATAAAAATTTGCGTTTAAAATTTACTTCGTATCTCTTGCGTTTTTGCTAGCCCATTCCTAGTTATTCTTTTGTATTTTTTTGTTTTTGCTTTAATAATATTCTTACTTATTATCAAATAAGTTATTGTTTTTACCACATTTTCATTTCGGTATAGGTATACATTTTTGCTTTATTTATTTACTTTAGTTTTATAATTAAGTGAAGGAAGTTGTTTTATTTTTTTTGCTTTTTTTTGGGAAAAAAATTATATTTACTTTTGTTTTAACTACATCCTAGGCGTTTTTTTTTTTGTTGTTGTTTAGTTTTAGTACTTATTTCGTTATCAAATAATCAAAAATATATTTATATTTATGTATATATATATTTATTTATGAACTACTATTTTTTTAGTATACAATATTTACTCTTTTTTTTTACGTATATCAGTTAGGATCAGTTGAGAAAACCGAAAAAAAAAAAAATATTAACACAGCTGCTGGATGGCAATAGCATAAAAAAATAAATGGGCTTGCATTTCATCGATCAACAAAACAAAAAAAAAATAAAACCTAACAGCAAAAAGAAAAAAACAAATGTATAAAAATGAAATAAAAACAGAATTAATTTTTTTTTTTTAATATATTAATAGATTTTATTTTGCTAAAAATAAAAAAAATGCTAGGTAATAATATTTTGTGGTTTATTACAATTTTGCTACTATCTAATATTATTATTTTTTATTTTTTTATCACTTAAAACATATTACGTATATTTGATTTGATTTTAGTTTTAGTTTTTTTTTTTATATATAATTATCCACAACATAACATAACAAAACAAGAGAAATGAATAACTAAGCATAGCTTTTTTTTTTATTTACGTATATAAATTAGATTTTTACTTTAATTCTTTTAAACAAAAAATTAAATTGGCCTGTTGTATAAATGGTATTTAATTTTAATGCAGCAAATCACAATTTTCAATTGAAATTGAAGCACATTTATTTCGTTTTTTTTTTTTTTTTTTTTTTTTCAATATGCTTGCACAACAACTGCATGGAAAAAAAAATATCAGGAAGATTAGGAGGGTGGGGGGGGGGTAATATTCTGTATATATAGTTATATATATATATATAGAAAGAGAGATTTTTTTTGTTTTTGATAACAAAAGAAATATATATAAAACAATATTAAAAATGCCCATATAGCTTTACAATTGAAGCGTTTGATTTTTAGTTTTTTTCATTTAGAAATAGTAAGATTGTATGTTTTTTTTTTAATTTTGTGTTGATTAAGTACTTTTTCATTTTTGTTTTGTTTTCTTAATTAAAAATTAGTAATTTTCAAGAAGATAATAACCAACCCTTGTTCGTATTTTGGATAAGAACATAAAAATTAAAAATACATTAATATTAAGAAGTAGTTTTTTTTTGTTTTTTTAAATCCCTTTAAGATTGTTTTTTTTAATCGTATATCCTTGATGTTTGTTTTTTTTTTGTTTTTTGTTTTAAATAATGTTTCATGTGGTTCGTATACTTTTCATTTGAACTTAAGTTTATTTTTACGTATCTTTTTTGTATATTTGTTTGAAAGAAAAAAAAAATATAATAGAACTTTTTATAGAAAAAAAGTTTGGCAAGATAAAAATAAAAAATTTATATCTCATTTTTCATTCCAAATATAACCAAATATAAGAAAAAGATAGCTCTAACTAAAAAGGAAAAATGAGGACGAAATAAATTTGTAGTCGTATACTTTTTATGATTTTTTGTTTTCTATGTGCAATAACTAAGCTTAAAAAATTGTTAACAAAAAACGAGAACGAAAAATATTTATAATTCCCTATCAACTAGATTATAATAGTTTTACGTATATTTTTTGCATCTTATCATTATATGTTTTGTTTTACTTGTATAATTATATATATATATATATAATTTTGTTTTGTTATTTATATATTTTAGTTCATCAGTCATTAAAAAATTACGTATATCGTTTTGGATCCTTAATGCATTAAAAAGGATAAAGAGGTAAACTAGAAAATATTGAATTATTCTTTTTTTTATTATTGTGTGTGTATTACTTTTCGTGTGTGTAACAATGCCGCACAAGAATGTGTTCTATTTCGTTCACAGGTCACAGTCATTGCTATTTTGTTTTGCATACAGAGTAGAAAGCGACAAAATGTTTGTATTTCAAATCTGTATTGAATTTGCCATTTATTTACATAGATAGCTTTGGGTAATTTTATTTTTTTTTTTTTGAATCCTATTTTACGGGGGGGGGGGGGGGATTTTTGTTTTTATTTTTGTGAATGTTATGCATTCTGAAAAGGACAATTTGTACAAAAACGGCATAATGGTGAGAGTTTCCATAAAAAAGAAAAGAAAATTTGTTTCAATGAAAATTCCCAAACAGAAAAAGCGATACCAAAAAAAAAAATAAAAGAGCGTAACTTCCGGCGAATATCTATATATGAAGCGAAAAATAACTAAAGATATCCCAGAGAGATTTCCCTTTTAATTTTTGGGGTTTTTTTTTTTTTTCGTTTTTAATTTGGCAGGACTAAAGCTTTTCCCTACTGCTTAGAAATTGAAATTGATTCTATCAACCAATAAGTAGTACCCAGAAAAATTAGAGCAAAAAAATAAAAACATGTATGGGGGTGTAAATGAAAATTTGGTTTTAAAAAAGAAAGATATTTATAGTTATATATATATATTATTTTTTTTGTTTTGTTTTTTGTTTAAAAATACATCTATGTACATGCAAAAAAATTAAAACAGAAATTAAAAAACACTCGGGGTGGAAATTGCATTTAAATCATCAAACTGTAACAGTAGCGAGATATATTCGCCGCCAACTCATAGAGTGTGATTAGAGATAGTAAGGAAGTCCTTAGAACAAAACACACACACACACACACACAGCGTATGTGTTAAGTGGCATTTAAGAAAAGTGTTTTTTAATTTCTATTTTATTTAATTGTAAATTATAAGAAACATTTTTTTTAAAAATTATTGGCGAGCTATATGGGCCTCTTGCAAAAACGAAGTTTTCTTTTTTTTTTTCATTCTTAAATATTTTTTTTTTTTTTAGTTAAATTTTTATCTTCTTAGATTTTTTAAATCATTTACTTTAGCGGTATTTTTTTTCTCTTAGATTTAAGTTATTTTTTTATACAAATTTGTTACTATTTTCATTGTGGTTTTTTTTTTTTTTTTAAATTTGTTTGTACAATTTATTTGGAGCAAAAAAAAATAAACAAAAAAACAAAAATTTTCTTTTAAAAAAATTTTGTCTTATATTTACTTAAAAAAATTGGAACTAAATGTTCGTGTTTTTTTTTTGTATTATTTTGGCATTGCTTCACGTATAGGCAATAAAAAGTTTAAAAAACATTTATCTATGCCGTGTATAATTACCCGGTTTATAGAGTGTTTATGTAATATTTTTTGGGACAACAACATCCACCAGATTTTTTTTTGCTATTTTTGCGTAATTTTTGGTATCCAATTTTTTTTTTATTTGGCGTGCCGCAGAGTTGTGTGCGCTTTAAATTTTTTTCACTTTTTCTTGGTCTATACGTGTGACAATTTATATTTTTTTTTTGTGGTGTTAAATTTTTCACATAATTTTTTGTAGTTTTCGTTTTTTTTTTTTATATAATTTAAGTTCTTTTTTAATTTTTTTTTTTTTTATTTAATCCCAGGGCATTGTGAGCACCCGCTTCGTTTTTGCAAGAAGGTCGTTATCGTACTACGAACATGGGTGCACCACCGCATTGTAGCTCGCCAATATAGGACCATGTGCTCCCGCGAAGGGGGTACTCACAACGTCTGGTGTACTAGCTCCATCGGTGTGCGATGTTGAATCGGCATTACTTCTTCCTTCACCATTAGCTGAACCTAATTCTGGTGGTTTGGTGGTGTCCCGTTCGTCAATCACTAAATCTATTGGCATTTTACCCTTTAAACATGATATATACCGATGACAGAAATTATCGCATAATTCATGTACCTGTAATGGTAAAGAAAAAGAGAACGTGTGTTCGTATTGGTAGTTCGTGGTAGGATTTGCGATTTTTTATTTTTGTCTTAAATAGGGGGGTTTTTTTTTTTTGGGTAAAATGCGGTACTTTATGTTTAGTTTTTTTTTTTTTTAATTACGTAAATCTAGAAATATTAATTCACACAAAGGCTTAATGTTTAGTAAAAATATGTGTAGGTACTTACTTGTATGCGTAAAATGTTAGTTTACTTTCTAAAATGTCCTAAAATCTCCCTGTAAAATGTCGGAAACTTTCCTAAAACATCCCTCCTATATAACAAATAAATGAATCTTGCCTTTATGTCCTACAGCTTACAACACTTTTGCACCAAAATCTCTCTATCAGATGTCAACAACCTTCTTAATACCTTCTAACTATTTTTAAGTCTCATAGACAGCGTAGTTATCCCAGGCTTTTTATAAAAAAATGATAATTTTCCCTATACCCAAACATATGTCACCTCTGGGATGATATATTTCCCCAACATTGATGCAATAATTTCCCACTTACTACAAAACTTGACTGGAATAATGTTACAAACAAAAAAAAAAAACTGGATCGACTGAAAATAAAAATGCATTACATATCAATTTATCTGCGTACGTTATTAGCCGGCATTGTATGTTGTGTGTGCGTACGAAATTGATTCGTTCGCATGTAATCTGTCAACGACAACTTTCTGTATGTTTTTTTCTTTTTTTTCATGCGACGATAATAATTGCTCTGAAATAAACTTGTAACCATTTAACAGCATTACCATTGCGGAGCAGCCAAGTAAAGTGAATAATATCACATATTTATTATAATGTCACATCTTCCACGGCGCGCATTGCACCGTTCAGCAAGAGTACAGCAAATTTTTATGACATATATTGTTAGCGCTACTTTTATAAGAAGAGTTCTCCAACATCGAGTTCGGGAAAAAGATACAGATATAAAAATACGATCACGCGAATTGAAAACGAAAAGCGGGTCGAATGTCTGTCCTCCCAAGGAGACGGGTGTATGGCGACAAAAAAAATGCAAAGCGAATAATTTCGCATCTTTTTTTTTTGCAATGTGAGCGGCTAGGAAGAATCGGTTCCGAAAAATAATCTAAAAAAAAAAACCGTATTCTTCTTCTTCACACACTGTGGCGACAATTTAATGGAACAGCAATGGGCAAGAACACCAACAACAACAACAACAGCGGGCAGCAGCAGAAGCAGTATAAATCGGACAAATTTCTATAGGTAACAATCTTGGGGAATCTCTTGGTGTTGTATTTTCGTCGTGGCCATTGTATGGTTGGTGCTTGCTGGTCAGTAACCAGGCAGCGAGCGGTCCAGAGCAGAGAGATACACAAAACAGAAAAATACGTTTACCTATATTGTGTCTCTGGTGGAGTTCGCATTCGATTAACTCCATAACAATGAGATGGATTTTTTCCGGTAAAACGGGTTCTTTTTTTAACTGTTTTTGAGTTGCTTAGTTGTTTTTTTTTTTATTTTTTTTGTTATTAGTTTTTGGTGCGCGGTAACATATATATAAACGAATCAGACGAAGTTTTGATGGAACAAGTTTATTTTTTGCTGTTTTTTTTTTTTGTTCATGGATTTATGGCAAAATCTTAGGTGTGGTTATTGCTTTTAATAAAAATGTTTCTTTTGACTCATATACATATATACACAGGTATTGAGGAAGGAAATTCCAAAGTCAATCTTAGGTTTAAATTTTTACATCATGAGAGTGTTGAGGAGCGTCCCGTTCTCAGTTAGACTACACCACCATCCAAACGACGATGAAAACCCACTCAAAACGAACGACGACGAAAAAGCTCATATCTCTTTATACATAAATAATTCTTGAATGCTCTTAGCGCAGTGTGACCAGATCTTATCGCGTCCCACGACAGGTTTGGTTTGTCATTTGTCACTCACAGAACCAAGGAGATACATGTTTCTACTTTTGTTGTCTGTTTTTTTTTTTTTTTTTTTTCTATTTGCATCAACAACGTTGTTGTCGTCGTTGAATTCTGCCCCGGTTACCTACCACCAGGTGAACTTTTATACGAAATGCATTAAGATATCGCGAAAACTATTCGAGACAAGCGAAGAGATCAAAACCTCGTAATGACAATAATAATAACAATAATACAATCAGCAAGCCGGTGCGCAGATATGTACATGCAACAACCCGGTCTTGGACAAAAATGTAAACCAACTGTGTCTGTAGGCAAAACCGGGCTAAAGAAACATTTAAATGCAAATGCAAATGCAATAACATCTTAAAACAAAAGTTCCATTCGTCGCAAGGGAGAGTGGGGAGACAGATGAATAAGACGTGGAGGAAAACCCCCACCGAATGCGGATCGAACGCGGAATGTTGATGCTGGAGTTTTGTGTTGTCGCGCAACACAGACACACACGCACACTACTCGACGACAAACAAGGAAAGAAAATTGAACCGAACCACAATTAATTCATCCGGCCCGCAAAGAAAATCAAGTTGTTGTGTCGTCAATACATATAATGTAGGTACAATTTTACATAGATACTACAGTGGAGAGATATCTGTGGGGAAAATCTGTGGAAAAATGCTAAAGCAATTTGCATTTTGTGTGTGCATCCTGCATCATCTCGATATATACATGTTTTAATGCAAATTTGTCGCGAGATGGCCGACGCCAGCCGCTACCAGCCGCCACCATCGTCGTTGTCGACCTTCCGTATGCTATTGACGCTCAGGTCCGAAAGATCGATTGATACTCGGGAAATTATGAATGAAAATGTATTGCGGGTGACATGTGTGCAGTATTCGCAGATACAATCGTGCACCTGTTGGATTTGTGATCTCATTTTCTATGGAAAATTTACGATCCGTCAATAAAAAGTGGGAAAGGTATAAAGTACAGTTAAGGCATGAACCTTCATTCAGTTTTTTTTTTGCAACCGACTGCAGCCTCATCAATGATGCAAAACCTCTCAAATTATAATCATCTTAGCTGCGCCTAAAAATGCGGATGCAAAACAACACTGTTGTTTTCTCTTCTTGTTTTTTTTTTTTTTTGCGTTGTCCAACAAAACGCAGCACAAGTAGCTGCAAACAGCAGCAGTAGTCGACCAGGCCACCAAACCGACCGAAATGAAAAAAGCGCATTCACTCCACAATTAATTTCTTTCACATGTGGTATGTGGTGAGTGGTGATGGCGATTCCCGAGGAGGACTCCTTTCTGTGTTGTATTCTGAACTGCATTTGGTTGCAGGGAACAACAAAAAAAAAAAAAAAAAACCAACTTGCTGCTGTGCAAAAAAGATGAGAAAAAAAAAAAATAAATAAACAACGACTAAAACAAAAGCTGCTGCAGCGCACATACATAGGTGAAGCATTCACTCTTCTTATCGCATTTGTTTATCTCAATGTTTAGGTTTCGGGCCAAATGTGTGTATGCATGAAAGAGGATGTCTGCGCGCCCAGTCCACTCTGAACAATTTTAACAGCTCCTAGTGGTCTGAGTAGTTTTTTTTTTTTTTTTTTTTTTTAAACACCGATCATCATGACGATGTTGATGTTGATGATGATGATGATGATGATGGTGTGCCTGCTTCGCGATTTTTTGTATATAGTCTACAAACAAATTCGTTACTCCACAACACTCATTTGCATGTCTTTTAACGCAACGCAACACACACTAAGCCTCGGGGCCAGATAGCTATCCCCACCAAAACAGAAAAAAAAAACAACAGCAGCAGCAGCACCTTCCATCATTGAAAACGATGCAGTGAGCGATTTTGTAGGCCGATACATTTGGTGCGCGCCCAAAAACCTGCTCTCGCGCTTCTATACAAATTAAATTAACATAGAGTTCAGTGTCTGTTCTCTTTCTGTTCTACTACTAAAGAGGTGAGTTCCGGACGGCAATTTGAATAATTCCTCGCACCAGACTGTGAATCCTAAAACCCAAAAAAAAAAAAACAAAAGAACATGTTTACAAAATGGACACTGCAGGTTGTGGCATTTCCACAACGTTTTGTAGACAACATGAAATCGGTTTTATCTCACTCTTCTATGACCAAAAACTGAAAACTCTTTTAAAGATGATAATCGCAAGAAGTACGTGTACAGTCAGTCGGGCGGTCGGGCGGTCGGGCGGTCGGGCGGTCGGTTGCAGGTTGATTTTCCATATCGCCAGTTCAAGCAGAATAAAGAAGAAGCACAAAAAAGTAAATGCAGACGACAATGAGCTTTGAGCTGAATTTCTGCTTCCACATTTACTCGTACTTCTGTTGTAAGTGTTTTTATTCGCAGGTCGAGATCATCTGTATGAAGGTAAAGAGGAGACTGAGGTACCACATCAGATTAGCGACTATCATCATCATCATCATCATCATCAAGTATGTGTTTGTGGCTGTGTCTGTGAGCAGAGTTGAGTTGAGTTAACTTGGGAGGCAGCAACGGGGTGCAACCATCAGATCTAACCAAGTTGGAAGAAATATGTGGAAAGATGCTTAAGCAAGATAGCAGATACGGTACGCATACGCAGTGACACGAGATGCCTCAGGCTTAGGCAGCAGTTTTCTCATGCCTATTTGAAAGTTGAATATATTTTCGATGTTAGATTTTCAATGTCACTATCAAGAAGAAGAGCACAGTTTGTTAGAGAAATAATGTATAGATTGCAAATAAATGCCACACAAGGAGCATTAATTAAACTCACAGATATTATGTCATTCAAAACTGGAGTTTACCTCACACCAAGCGAGAAAAATGCAATTACCCGCTTGACTTGAAAGTGGCGCCCAATGATTTGGTAGTTTTTTTTTTTTTTTTGTAACAACTTCATCGGTAGCAAATTTATTTCCAGTTGACTACAATCTGTCGCACAATTTACTGCAAATGTACCTCTCAACTGCTCAATTGCTTCAACGAAAAACGAAAAACAAAAACAACGACAAGATTAACATTCAATTTGAAATTTACATCAACTAATTCGCGCGACGACTACTCAAACTCAAACTCAAACTCAGTCCACTTCGCACTACATACTGCATCCATTTGAGTATCTGTATGTAATTTCTTAAGTCATTTGCATGTTTTCATGTCACCATGCGAAAGTAGAGTTTGGCCACCAGCAGAACTCCCCGGCCAGAGTAACAGTGGCCTTTCAACATTTTTGTTGTCGTCGTCCAATATAACGGAGTGGATTGCGGCTTTCGATGGCAATTTCAGATAAAGTCAACCAGTTTGAAGTGCACTTTTGCTGTATTTTTTTCTTTTTTTTTTCCCCGACATACACACAATCTCACCCACAATTCCCCCCTCTCTTAATTTGCATTATGCACTTTTGTCATTAAAATGTGACAAAAAAAACAAAAAAAAAACAGAAACAGAAGGTAAAACTGTATAAGACGAACTGACTACACGCACGTACGTAGTAGCTAGGATCCCAACGACCCATGGCTAGTTTAATTTATGTGAAATTGTTTGCCCATTAGTAAACATTATCACTAAGCAAACAAGTAATTGCGATTGGGAATATTCATATAGTTCAAGAAGACAGACAGCCTACTACCCCCGATTGTCTTCATTACCGTTGATTGGAGGAAACACACTTTTTATTCAGTCTGCTTTCATGCGTGCGTATTCTAAGATATAATGAGTAAGAGACCGAAAGCAAAAATGCATATAATTGTCGTAGCCAAGAAAAGCAGAAGAATAAGAAGTGGGTACCTCTTCTTAACAAGTGAAATGTTCCGATGAACAGATACTCCACTCCATATAGGTACTATGTATATGCAAAGTCTTGATGCAGTCGGCAGGCTCGTGGAGGAAACAATTTTTTATGGGCAGCAAAAGGACGACAAACTCTTTGCTTGCTCGGCTAATTAAGATTGCAGAATGATTGTTGGCTTGGATTTTTCGTTCGAGAAAGGTTGCTGTGCTGGTGGTGGTGGTGGTGGTGGTTCCAATGGTAGCAAAACACAAAGACTGCATAAAACAAAGACAAATGTTTCTTTAATTAGCAATTTGGACATTCTGCTTATAGGACTATGATTGTAGCTTCTGGTCTAGGGCATCAGTTCCTATTTTTTTATATGAATAAAGGTATCAATGATTTATCTTTGTAATTTAAAAATCGTGGTGGAAGTATCTTGAAGCCATTAGTCCTTGGCTGAGGTATAATTTGTTCGGAATTGAGATATAGATACGGCGGAATGCACATTCATCGTTTTGCCTCAGTAAATTGGTGTCGTGACATGGTAGTCATGTGCAGTGCACTCAATGGGGATTGCCATTGATGATGTTATTATTATATCAAGTTTTCTATGGATCTCAAGTTCATATGTGAGACGCAGACAAAGGAGTGTTTTCGTAAATTTGTATTTCTGTAGGTTGGCTGCTGGTCGTTGCAACATGTTGCCGACACAATCGAAGAAAACCGAAGTTTGAAGAAGGATTTGTCATAAAAGTTTGAAGAGAAATTCGAATTTGGATTGTTTAAAAAGTGCTGCAACATGTTGCGGATCGAGTCTACACTAGATCTAGTAAAATATGTCACAAATATTTGAAGAGCATCTGTCTATGATTGAATTGAATTTAAACTGCGATCGGCAACTAAAACTACTTGAACGCTGCAACATGTTGCTGATAGAATAAACTGGAAATTTGTATAAGAAATGTCAATATGTTGATAGAAAAATAACAATAAAGACTTCCAATTTTGAAAAATGTTACTCAAATATTTGTTTCAAAATAATTTGCAAATAAATTCTCATTATCTAATAAATTTTGCAGTGTGACAAATGACTGCAATAATTGCGACCGCAACATGTTTTGATATTATAAAAAACACTTGTTTTTTTTTTTTTTTTTTAACAAAATCCATTGGATTTACCAGCGAAAAACCAGTTAAAGAAAAAATTAATTTTTACCGCCAAAATAATTAATTATTAAAACATCTCTGTCATAAAATCTTAAATGTGGCAAAACACTTGATCCGATGAAACAAGATTAAACTTTTAAGAATCATTTCATCATTTCTATATTTATAGCTGATTCTATTATTAAGAAAATATGCACAAATTAAGCGAGACTAATGCTAGACTAATTACCAACCATTTGCATACTCATGTGTATCGCTATTTTCTGCATGAAGATTACCAGTTACAGAAAACAGGTTTGTCACATGTGTGTTTTTCATGAGAGAGAGTAGGTGGCCGCCAGTGTTGATATTTACAAATGATAACTCAACTTTGAGATTTTGTTGATAAATCAATCATGAATGCCTGAATGAATGCATAAGCAATATTTGGAACAGTTATTATTTTTCTGACAAAATATACATACATACATGGATGATGCATTTCTAATGAATGACGAAGAAAAGGATGTTCCCACAAACAAACACTGAAGATCATCAATTTTGTCGTTTTTATTTTTAATTTGAATAAATTTGAATTTTTTACCAATTTATATCTAACAATCTTCGTAAGCAAATACACAGTTAGTCTATGACACTGACAGTGGGAGTAGGGTAGTAGTTAAAGCAAACGTCTTAACGCTTCGCAGAGCATTGCTTAATTAATTTTCAAAAAAAAACATAAAAAAAAAAACACCAAACTATATTTTTTTTGCTGTTGGGACCTCAAGCACGTAATTGAAGACTGACAGTCCCCTAATTTTCACGATACCGCGGAGGTACACACGCTCGAGCGGGACGCATCTAAAACCTGTAATTTCGTATTTAGTCGAATTAGGGAAGCCGGTAATTTTGTGGGTGATTTTTAATGGCGGGTTGTCTTCGGTTGGTTATAATTTTTATTAAGTACATAATTAGTTTATTTTTTATTTTTTTTTTTGTGAACTTTTAAAAATGAGAGACAAACGAAATACAATGGGTGAGATTTTTTTTTTTTTTTTTTCCTTTCCAGTTCCATTTTGGGAGGGAGACTTAGAAATATATCTATATATATGTTTATGATAATTAGCTTTCGCACAATCGCACATAATGATATTTTTTTTTTTTTGTGTTTGTTTAGTCATTGTCTACATTTGGACCGGCAATATACATACGTATACACGTAGGTGGTGTTCTTCAGCGCGTAAAGAAAATCAAAAGGGAAGTTTGTATCATAAAAAAAATAAAACAACATTATCTATGTTGCTACATAGTAAATAGAAACAGGTGAATGAATGAGCGGTGATGATGATGATGGGATAGACTGAGAAAATTGTGTTCGTACACATTCATATATTTGTTGATGTGCCTTTGTTTAAAGCGCGTTGGCGGAAAACAGGATGTTGATAAAAAACAAAAAAAAAAAAAAATAACCAAAAACAATCGTTGACTTTTCTTGTGAACTGAATTGTTATTTCACAAACAAGAAAATACATAATCTTCGTGGGGAAAATAGTTTGAATAGGTCGCCTCGCGGCCGGCCACAATGGAAAACAAGTGTAAACACAAATCGCAATGAAATGGTTGCGATAAGATTGGCGCTAAGGTGTTACAGCAATTTGTATCTGCTCCAAGGAATTTTTTTTTTGAAATTTCATGCATCATGCATCCCATCTGTAACTCGCCGTCAAAAACCCTCGTCGCTTAAATGCAAACTCCCTCATAATAAATTCCATCGACTGCCATTGGTCGATTAATTCTCGCCAAAACACAAAACATTCAACAAAAACAAATAAATATTAATAATTATTTGCAGTTAATTTATATTTATCTAACGGGTGATCCAAGTAGAGATATATTTTTCAATAGCCTTTTTTGACAGATCACGTGTGAGTCGTGTCATGCTGTCATGTTATTTTTGTTTAGTATTGTTTGGCCTTTCATAATGGAAAGACTTACGTACGCGTGAACAACGTTTACAAATTGTTCAACTTTATTATGAAAATTCACGTTCTGTGAGGAATGTGTTTCGTGCACTTCGCTCAACTTATGGTCAACATAATCGGCCTACTGAGCGTACTATTCGCAACACCATCACCCATTTTGAGACCCAGCATTCATTATTGGATAATATTCGACCGAATAGACCACGGCCATAGCTGAGAGTGTACACGAAGACCGTAGAGAGTCGATTCGGCGCCGTTCGCAGCAACTCGGACTGACGTATGGAACGACTTGGCGCATTTTACGTCAAGATCTTAAATTGAAAGCGTACAAAATACAGCTTGTGCAACAACTGAAGCCGCTCGACCTTCCCAAGCGACATCGCTTCGCTCTATGGGCTTTTGAAAAGTTTTGTTTAGCGATGAGGCCCATTTCTGGCTCAATGGGTATGTAAACAAACAAAATTGCCGCATTTGGGACGAAGAGCAACCTGAAGAGATTGAAGAACTGCCACTTCATCCAGAAAAAACAACGGTTTGGTGTGGTTTGTGGGCCGGTGGAATCATCGGTCCATATTTCTTTAAAAATTATACCGTTATCATGCCATGATAACCGACTATTTGATGCCTGAAATTGAAGCTCGTGATCTCGGCGACATTTGGTTTCAGCAAGACGGCGCCACTTCCCACACATCGCATCAATCAATGGACTTATTGAGAGAACATTTCGGTGAGCACATAATTTCACGTTTTGGGCCGGTCGATTGGCCACCAAGATCGTGTGATATCACACCGTTAGACTTTTTCCTGTGGGGATATGTAAAGTCAAAAGCTTATGCCGACAAACCCGCTTCGATTCAGGCCTTGGAGGAAAACATCACGCGTGTCATTCGCCAGTTACCAGTCGAAATGCTCGAACGAGTGATCGAAAATTGGACTCAACGGATGGACCATCTGCGACGTAGCAACGGCCAACATTTGATAGACATAATCTTCAAAAAATAAATTCTTTCAAATGATAATAAACATTCTCCATTAAATTTGAATTTTCTGTGTTTTTTTTCTTTAAAAAAGTAGGGAACCTCGAAATGGATCACCCTTTATATACAGACATATGTAGCTATGTATTTTTTTTAAGCAACGTGCCGTGTTGGCCTCTATTAAAACCGAAATTTATTCATGTTTGTCGTTGTCAGATTTAGCTGGATGCAAATCTCTGGCATCAATGTTATGCTTCCCGATTTTATTTGGTTATTACACATCTGGTTTTGTTTTAATTTTGCATTTTTTGTGAGCATTTTATTAATTAACATGGGTGTATAATATTTCACAGTTGGATGTTGTATAGCATGCAAATCGCTTATAAAAACCAGACCAAACATACAAGTTCCAGATGTATAGATACATGCAATGTACGTCCGTCGGAAAAGGCCATAAATTATCAATAGTCACTGCAGTTGACTGTTATATCGTTTTAATGAAATAATTGCTAAGAGAGCGTGTGGTATAGCATATAATACAAGACATAAAAAAAAACAAAAAAAAAAAAAACAAATACACAGCCACACAAGATCAAGAGTCCACTATACACAAAATAAACAGAATGTTGTGTCTGCTGGGACTTGGTGTAGGCTTGAGTTGTTTGTGCGAGATTATTTTTCTTTTCGGCAACACACAATGTCTTAATAAAATGATTGACGTATACAACAAGGTTTGGGTAATTTTTTGTATCTCCATTTTTTTTTTCGTTTTTTTTTGCATTGTGATTGGGGAGTTGCTGTTGTTGTTGTTGTTGTTGGTGTTGATGTATGTGATATATTTTCATATTACAATATTGTCACGCTTGATTAAGAGATACACATTTTTGTGTACGAGCAATTAAGACATTGGATTGGAGATGAGGAACGAAGAAAACTGTGGGAGATGTGTTAATTTATGATTAATATGACATATTTGCTAAGTATGTCAATTAATATTCTAAACGAGACATGATTACATGTAGATTGGTTGAAATTAATTGCTTTGCAATAATGTTGCCAGAGATTATGGCGCGAAGTGAGGAGGATGTTTGTTCTTTTTTTTTTGTATATTTATTTGATGAGAGTAACATTTTGTGGTAATAGTGTTGTAAGGTCTGTCAACATGTTGCTTTATTAATTCGGGAAAGTCTATCAACTTGCTTTTATTTCTCTTTGTCAATCTGTTACGTATTAAGAACTAAGCCATGTATAGAAAAGCTTTTGGGATTTTTCCCAAGTCATCGAATTTGCTAGCAACATTTTGGAATGACATATAGAAAGAGTCGTTGTGGATATCTCTAGCTCGATTTTTGACATAGAGGACATACACAACATGCTGCTTCTGTAAATTTAAAAGGCTTTCTTAACTCTAAAAACATGATTTGTGTGTAGTTTTCCTCGATTTTCTAATATGTTGCCTAAGAAATACTTTCAAAAATTGTATACTCTTGTCTATTGTAGCTTCTCATTTAAAATGCTAACTGTCTACCACCCCATTTTTCTCTACAAAAAAAAGCTATTAATTTTGCTCTCAAAATTTTAAATCATTTTTAGCATTTTTTCAAAAGCTATCAACATGTTGCTAAGAATTATATTTCAAGAAATAAAACATCTTTCAGCGATTTGTTCTACTGTTTAACCTTACACATGGTTTTCTTATTTAAACAAATCAAAACATCTTAAGCCCTTGTGTGAGTTAACTAGATAAATAGATTGATAATACTTACTTTTTCTAATTCTAAGAGGTGAAACCGAAGTACTTGTATTGCTTGCACCATCTGAAATGAAAGAAAAAAACATTTTTTTCAAATTGTAAGTCTAAAATTAAGTAAACAGAATCCAAAGCTAATCCTCTAATGACCATGAAGCTGTAAAGCACGTTTGTTTGACGATAATAAAACATTCCAAGCGTTACAAATTACTTTGACTAATTCCCATTTGATCGGTGTTTTGCCACTGTAATCGCCTTATAACATTTACTTTCGCACGATGACGATGATGATGTTGCAAATAATTTTTTCTTTGATCACACCACTCGAAGATTTCAAATCATGTTCCACACACATGTTTCACTCTCTATTAAGATGTCAGTCATATAATGCTTTTGGAGCGCAACGAGTAGACGACATTTACGACAGGCCCAAAACACATTAACATGTGTGTCACTTGAACAGGGCACTCACTTTTAACCACAACTCAACAAGACAACCCACAGCAACACGACGACCGACCATCCCATCCCATCCCATCCTCAACAACAGTAAAAAAACAAAAAAATAATAATGTACAGAAGATTTTTAAGTATTAATAAAAAAGAATATGTTTGATTTACGACTGTTGTAGTTTATGAATGGACATAAAAATTCGTTAAAACGAAAAATATGATCAACATAATTTTGTTTTGGTTTTCTGATTTAAAAAAAAAAAAACTATTTATACTATCGCTGGCAATTAAAATAATTAAATTACATAGTTGCCCTGTTTGATTGCAACAACCTGTTGAGGAAAAGAATCTATTACACTTCCTCATTCTCCATAGATACACATAAATATCTACTAACCACGAACAGATACATGCTAATGTTGTCATTTGTGTTTTTTTTTTTTTTTTGCTTTATTTTAGTTAATCTAATGAATCATTGTGTGGTTTTGTGTACACGCATCTGTACACAAAATTGCTACATTCTCAAAGACAAGTAGAAAAATAAACGGACGCAAAAGTCTTTTAAATGCACCAATTGCATCTGTATCTGTACACCTCAATAAAATAGCATTTAATGTGTAATTTTCACCAAGGCTGATGTTGCTGCTTGCCGCTTGACTCATTGTGCCATGCAAAAAGCAAAAATAACAGAAAACAAAACACACCAACATAAAGTGAATGGCATTAAACCAAGAAGGCAAATGGCATCGAGCAAAAAACAACAACAACCGAGTTGTTATTGTCATACGGTTTGGGCTTCAGTCATAGCACAGCAAACTACCGACAATAGCATTGCAACAAAAAAAAATGTTGCAGAGATTTCTGATAGAGATTCATCTGTCTCCTAGTCATTTGTTGCTGTTGCTGGTTTTTTTTTCTAGGGAATGTCGTTTTTTCTTAACAATAAAATAAGTTAACAACTTCTTTATAGATACATCGTATCTCTCTTTCAGTCTGCATGCCCACCCCTCGCCGTACCTACTGCCTGGCAATGTGGGTTGATTTCAAGTGGAATATAGTTACTTGTAGATTACTGTCACGAATTTAGACCGATGATTGGCGCCTTTATGCGACATTGAACTTCATGGTGTGAGAAAACAGCAATAAGATTTCGCTTAGTTTTTTTTATTTTTTTTTTTTTTTCTAGGTCAAGGAGGATAACTTTGGTCTAGTTTTTTTTTTCGTTTTTTTTTTTTTGCAAAAGTTCAATACTTACAAGTGAATCTACTTCGGGATCCGCTGTGTAGTAGGGTTTTTGTGATCTTATCTGAAATGAAAATTTGCAATAAAAAAAGTTATTAGTATTAAGAAAGAATTATAATAAAAAGTTAATTAAATCTTCAAACCAGTACATCATCTTTTTTGTGTTGAGTCTGATTTTTTTTTGTCTTAAACAAGGTAAACCACAGATACAATATAGATTCCACCAAATACACTCTTTTGTATATGTAAAAAAAAAAAAAAAATATTTATACCAAAAAGCGATTATAATAAATGTTCAGTTCGAACTCGCAGCTCAGCGGGAGGTTAAAATTGTTCGGTTTGCGCGTCTGTCTGTTTCGTGTTGGTTTTGTTGAATTTTTTTTTTAATATTCATACAAAAGGTACGTGTAGTATCTATCTATAAGCAAGGAGAGACCACTTCGAATATATGTACATTATATAGATATATGTTGAGCCAGTGTTTGATTGTGTGATCATATTACAATATGGGATCGCGCGCGCGTGAGAGAGAACTGAGAATAATCATACAATAAATGGTGGATTCCCCACGCATACCAAACCAATTTATGCAATTTTACTTCTCTGTTTTTTTTTTTGTTTGTCTATACTCCTTATAAGCGCAAAGAAAAGATGCACGTATGGGACGCGCGCATAGCTTTAGATTGGGGCTGAGTTTTTGATTAACAGGCCCACCTGAATGTAACGTAAGTTTATAAAATATAAAATAACAAAAAAAAAATATATATTAAAATGGAAGGAAGAATGAATAATCAAGATGGGTTCATACCTCCGAGGCGATATTATAATTTCAAATTTGTAAGCAATTTTTTTTTTTTCGAGCAACATGTTTTGTTGCAGTTTTTTTTCCTTCTTTCTTTCTTATTATCTTCAACACCATTTTTGAGATGGATAATGAGTGAAGTTTTGCATATTTGAAGAAAAAATGCGAGACAAGGGGAGCTGACTGATGTTGCTGACAGGGTGGAGCAATGTTGCTGTTGAAATACAACATTCATTGATGTTACTAAGAACGCTGTTAAATATCTGCGATTACATTATTCCAATATAAGAAAGGGCATCCAAATTCCCTTTAATAATCACTAATTGTAAAAAAAAAAAATTGTTTATTTGAAACATGTTGCTAGAAGTATTGCAAATTACTTAGGCAATGCTCCTCTTGTCAGGTGTTCCCCGACTTCTAATCTCGATAAGCCAACACAATTTTTAATCAATCACATTGATCCTCATAAAATTACCAGTAGCAATTATTTTATTATTTTACGACTTCAACCCACTTTGCCGTTTTATTTTTTATTTTTTTTTTTTACCAAAAGTATATCACTTTCTTAGATAAAAGCAAAAACAATCACGTGAGTAATTAAAGATAGCAAAGTATTTAATTTTCAACCCAAAAAAAAAAAAAATACTTCGTGTCGTTTATTGATTTTTAAGTGCAGCACCTCGCTTCAGCTTCCACGAAAAACAAAAACAAAAAACACACACACACACACAGACGATTTTTTAGATATTTTTAGATTCTTTATTATGAAAATTTGAACATTCCTGCCTGGCAGTGTTCTTTATTGGTAACAGACTCATCCGTCGACCGCTGGAACGGGACAAAAATTAAAGAAATCAACATCCACTTAAAATTGTTAAAATTACTTGTGACAATATTCATCCGCCCTCATACGAAACAACAAACGAAAGCAGCAACAAACAACATCACATCAAATTGAGTAGCCAAAAAAGTTGAACATATACAAAGTATTTATTCCAAACAGCCCGAAACAAGGGAACAAAACGGTGCTGCATGACCCAACGTTGCTGTCGTCCAACAACTGCGGGTGGGAGGAACGAAGGTTTGCAGGAATTAGTTTTCATCAGAAAAATTAAATGTGAAAAACATTTGGTCGACATGCTACAACGCGACAAATCCATTCACCCACGCATCACGCCAGCACATTTGGCACTTAAAATATACGCAAACGAAATGATTTTCTAAAAATAAAGCCGCATGTTGTGATGTTGCATTGCACCGTGTAGATATAGGATACGTAGATATATGAGATATGCGCGAATCTTATAATTCTAGCAGTGTTAGGAGTTTCCAAAAATGCATCTCATATCGTTTGACGACGACGACGACGACGAAGAAAGTATTTGTCACTGAGAGTCTGAGCTGGGTGTGTGTATTTTTAATTTCCCGAGTTTTTTTTTCCCCTTTTTTTTTTGGATACTATTTTGTTCTTAATATACACTTATCCCGCGCGTTTTTATTTATAGCCATGTCTCATGCTGTGAATTTACTTGTTACAATGATTTATTCGATTTTAAAAACCTCTTCTCGAAGCCACATTAAGAATTATATGGTGGTGCGCGCCCTGCTCTCGCTCTCCATCTATCTCTCATCGTTGATTGTTGCTCGCTCGTGTATTCTTGGGTTTAATGATTGCATTTAGTGAATCTTTTTTTTTTTTTATATTTCGCGTACTTTCGAAAATTCGAAAATTCGAAAATTATAGGAGTTTTTCAGATACAATGTAATATTGAACTCGCATCATCATTTTGTCGGTACAATATGGCGTTATGTATCTTCAAAAAAAAAAACAGAAAACAAATTCATATAACCATACCCACATAGATACCTCACTCACGATGGAGATAATGATCGGTTGTTGGTTCTTCAGGGGGTCATGTTAGGGCGTTTTCTCAGGACCCTATCGTTTCGCCTCTTCGCCCAAATCGGAGGAGAATTCCGAAAACCCATCACTAAACTAAGAGCGCAACCATCTGTGCATCCATTCATTTTCAATCCCCATAATCAAAGAGCCCCACTTTTCGGGTTAACCAGCCGAACGTATATAATCATCTCTTTTTCCAAAAGAATACAAAAAAAACCGTTTGTAGCGATTTTGACAAGATGATTGATGTGCGCGCCCCAATGAGAGGTGCGCGTGCTTTGCTAATTTTGTTTAAGGGTTTTCGTGGATCTTGTTTTCCCCAACAAAAGACTTTTTTTTTTGTTTCTTTTTTAGTTTGTCGCACGCCAGACTGATAGGCTGAGTGTGTGCGGATAATTACTTCTTTTGTATGGTACAAGTTGCTTAATTGTGCTGAGTGTTGCTAAACTTTCTACTTTAAGTGCAACATTTGTAGGTAAAGATGCTTTTTAAAAAATATATATAATTCACCTCACTCATCTCCGTGTTTAAGTGATTTATGGTGGTAATGAAATGAAATTAGTTTGAAAGCTAATTCTTTGTATCTGTTCGAACGCAGTTTAGTACCTACAAAGTGATTTGTATCTATTCAAAGTGGTCATACTTATTGATTGTGTTTTGTTTTTTATTGTTTGCAAAATGTTTTTGTATCTATAAGAAAATTCTTCGATAGCATCAAATGATGCATCAAGAACATTAACTATAACAGGATTTGTGCATTCAGATATTAATGACGAATGACTAACCTCGAAAAAGTCATAAAATGTTGGTGATGCGTGTTTTTTTTTTATTTTTTTTTATTTTGAGTCTTTCTTTGGTATCTCGCGTCGCGTCGGTTGCATGGCATGCCTTTTATTTGGTTTTTATTTTTTATGACACTAAAAGTATCTTGTTATGTTTTTCGGGAAGAAGAGATGCACAGTCATTATTTCGTGTGATAACTTCTCAGCTTCCCTGCTGGGGTCTTAGGAGGCGATTATAGGAAATGGGTTTTTTTTTTTTTTATTAAAGAAAACATACAAAGCCTTTGAGTGTGTGTGGTGGTTCCCATTCAGGAGTTTCTGGGTGGCGAGATAATGAATAAAACGAGATTTAATTAAATGAAACGTATACAAATTGGGTTGGGTTCCGGTACTTAACATTTTATTGCCCATTACTCACTAGGTTAACAATTTGAAATCGGAGAGTACTAATAAAATGTTTGCAAATTGTTTGGTGGTTTTTTTTTAAAAACAAAAAAACATAAATCATGTTGCAAGAGAGAAAATCGAAAGCTATTGTGAATTTGTAGTGTGTTTTCTTTTTGCGAAATGTGAAAGAAAGCGTAGTGGGGGGAAAATTTGTTTATTGTTTTGTGTCAAAAATGTTTAATGGTGTTCTCTGAGAGCTAAATGGAGCTAAATTTTGTATCACCGCTTATCTTCCTAAAAATACACTCTAGAGTTTTAGTTTCTTGCGCAACATGTGGCTTAGGTAGTAGCCCGCCGATATGCGCCTTTCCACCCTATTTTTATACCCTATCCTAAGGGTATATTAATTTTGACACATAGTTTGTAACACCCCTTAATATTCGTCGCAGACCCATAAAAGTATATATATTTATGATCAGGACCAAATCGTAAGACTATTTAGCAATGTCCGTCCGTCCGTCCGTCCGTATGAACTTTTAAGGCCTTTAAATCTATGCTAGGAAGCTGAAATTTAGAGCATATACTCCTTAGGGTCCCGAAATGGTAAAGTGTTAAAAGTTTTTAAATCCGCCCACTGCCACGCCCACAATTTAGAAAAAACCGTTTTAAGGCTTAAGTTAGAGAGATAGAGTATTGGAACATTTACAAGATATGTAGGCACTGCCCTCCTTTATAAGTCTGTCATATAAAATTGTTTCCAACGCCTACTTTTTGTGGGCTTTTTTCACTAAAATGCTGTTTTCAGCGAAAATTTTCATAGAAACTAAAAAAAAAGTTTAACAAGATATTTAGCAAATATTTTTTCCAATATATCGCCCATACAAAGTTTTTGTCCACGCCCACTTTTTGGGGGCGTTTTTTTTTCAAAAAAAAATTGTTTTGTTATAAATTTCATAGAATGATATGATATCCATCACCTTCTTAATGCGTTTTGCTTTGGGGCATATAGGGATATGGATAGGGTATCGTACTGTTCGCCCCAAGCGGACTGTAGCCTTTCCTTATGTTCTTTAAGGCAAACAATATTTTTAATTAATTTGGTTCCGACATTCATTCGGAACCAAAGATTTGTCTTAAATCGATGTGCATCTAGTATCTGTTGTTTAGTTTCTAGACAAGAAATGTGGATGACTAAACTGCAAAAAAAAAAAAGCAAGTTCGATCAATATGTGATAAAATGTTTCCAATGGACATGTTGCTTTATATATTAATGCCTTTTGGTCATATTTCCTTGTAACATAAAGTGATAGGCCGCCCTAGGCACAGCTATTTTTAATATGATACGCATATGTTGCAACAAGAAGTTTTGCAGAACATAGATGACGGAGGTGTAGAGATTATTATTTTAGCTTGTGACCCGGAAGGTGCAGGTTCAATCCCCAGAGTGAAACAACAATGAAACATCCGCCAAAAAGAGGTAACCAAACAAATGTGGATTCACAAACACAAACCTAGACAGTTCCTAGACAAGAATTGTGCATGACTACTGCAAAAAAAGGCAAGTTCGATCAATATGTGATAAAATGTTTCCATTGGACACATGTTGCTATATATATTAATGCCTTTTGGTCATATTTCCTTGTAACATAAAGTGATAGGCCGCCCTAGGCACAGCTATTTTTAATATGATACGCATATGTTGCAACAAGAAGTTTTGCAGAACATAGATGACGACGGTGTAGAGATTATTATTTTAGCTTGTGACCCGGAAGGTGCAGGTTCAATCCCCAGAGTGAAACAACAATGAAACATCCTCCAAAAAGAGGTAACCAAACAAATGTGGATTCACAAACACAAACCTAGACAGTTCCTAGACAAGAATTGTGCATGACTACTGCAAAAAAAGGCAAGTTCGATCAATATGTGATAAAATGTTTCCAATGGACATGTTGCTTTATATATTAATGCCTTTTGGTCATATTTCCTTGTAACATAAAGTGATAGGCCGCCCTAGGCACAGCTATTTTTAATATGATATGCATGTGTTGCAAGAAGTTTTGCAGAACATAGATGACGACGGTGTAGAGATTATTGTTTCGGAAGATGCAGGTTCAATCCCCAGAGTGAAACAACAATAGAAAATCCTCCAAAAAGAGGCAACCAAACAAATGTGGATTCACAAAAACACAAACCAAATCTTATTGCTTCTCTGCTGCAACATATCCATATCCAACATTTCCATTAAATTTCGATTATCCACTTAAAAATTTATTTAGAAAACAAAAAAAAAAAAAATATAAAATTAAAAACGACATCACCTAACAAGCTCTAATTACCTATATAAACACACGCATAGTCCAAGTAAACAACACAACACACATAGAATCGTATCACTTATCTATCCATTAAGAACTTGTAACAATTATCTTGTTCTCCTCTAGATTGGGAGTTAAATAAAAGAATTATTCCAGTCCAAAGGTGCATTTATACACCGTTTAACTGCATAATATGTACCTACATGTGTATGTAGCCAAGCTACCCTTTATCACCCGAGCAGTAAATAAAAAATAAAAAATAAAAAACCACCAAACCAAACAGAGAACAGTAGTAGACGCCAAAAATGAATAATTAAGACTTATAAAGATAAAAATCATTTGAACAATAAAAAAAAAATAGAAAATGTCAAACAAACTTTAGTGTTTATTTTTGTCCACCCTATAATGCCATAATCATATCATCAAATCACATGGCCCAGAGGCAGCGGCAATCGGTATTCGGTTCATCACAACTGCATTGAGGAGGAATTTTTTTTTATTTACACGGAAATGCGACATTATGACTCAGTTTAGAAAGAGCACGACCAAACGATACTCTCATCATCATAGATCTGCGTGCCTGCATCATGCATATACACACCTAATTTATTTATTCTCGGCAGTTGGGCGATGGTGTGTATCTTTTTAACTCGCACAGTGCATTCATATATGTGGAGAGTAGGGCCACTGTCAATATTTATTTTATGCGTCTAGATTTAGCTACTTTATATTTTTAGAAGGTGAAGCCTACAGAAAGGAACTTCTTCTCTGTCGCATTTCAAGCGCATTGACTTTCACTAT
The DNA here is from genome assembly GCA_963576555.1 of Ferdinandea cuprea. NCBI lineage: Eukaryota > Metazoa > Arthropoda > Insecta > Diptera > Syrphidae > Ferdinandea > Ferdinandea cuprea. The sequence goes on from OY754959.1 coordinate 12,476,655, forward strand.
CATTAGAGCGTATCTTCACGAGTCTATTTTTCTTTTTCGAATATTACAAATGTAAATATAGTTTGAGATTTGTGTGTTTTTTTTTTTGTGTGTTTTTTTTGTTCAATCCATAGCTTCCTATTTAGCTAAACTGATAACGGTAAAGGTATGACGGTGACGACGACGAAGACATTCTCGGTCATATTCATAATACAGGTAAGCAAGCAGTGTCGTAGATAAGACGTATGACATACAATTTGAGCATGTTGCTAGTTGTGTATAGAAGAAAAACAGAAAAACCCCAGTCCACTTAGATAACCCAAAATTTTGTCGAAGTAGAGTCTAAGTCTTGGGTAAACTTACTGATAGGTTCAGTGAATACTTTGGGCGCATGTTTGTTTGCTTGCTGGAGGTCTGGTATTTCTTTTTTTTTGTTTTGTCGTTCTTATTATCAGTATGTATCTGTATCTGGCTAAATAAAGTTTTACATGGAATCGAAATTAGTATTTCTCTAAAAGCACTATCACTGAACAACAAATTAATGATGAACAACATCGATGACAATAATAAAAGAAACAAAAAACAAAATCAAATTCGAATTCGATTGAGAGTGAAAGATGTTTATTATCATGACTGTTGACTCTCTGCTGTCTAATGGCCATAAATACCAAAACCAGACACTGCGAAGACCAAGAATAATACATGTATGTGTATAAGCAGCAACACACCAGCAAACGTAAATTATGGTTATTTTAATATAGAGACCTCACAGTAGGTAGACAACTGAGCTTCGGGGGGTGGCAGAGAGCGCAACAATTTATAAATTATGGGCCATTTTGCAAAGCGAGAAGTGATACATAGTTGAGTAAGGTCATGGGCTTCGTTTTTTTTTCACAGTTATAGGCAATTTGTCAAAATTTGATTTATTTTTTTTAAATGCCAAAACGTTAGTTTTTTTTTAGTGGCGAGTGTATTTGAAACGGGAATAAATGTTCCAATGAATACCCACCTTCGAGATACTCACTGACTGTAAACACATCGGGGATTCTTACTCTTTAATGCGTAGAATGCAAAGTAAATCAAACAAGGCATCGTATCTATCATCATGTAGATCGTTTCGCGCATTGAAGATGAAGAATAAAAAAAAAAAAAATTATAATAAAACATTTTTTTCAGCAATCTTTTGGTGTGTTTTCGTATTTGAAGGGAAAGACCTTGTAGCTTTAAAAAATGTTTATAGCTAAAGAAAAATTGTATTTTTTTTTTCTACTCTTCGAGGTCTAAAAATAGGAAAAAGAAAATCCAAATCGAATGTGGAGCCACCGGAAAAGTATCTTAATATTTTTTTCCGTATCTCAAGGGAAACTCATAAAAATCCCCAAACACAACAATAAACACATACTCAGCGAAAGGCGCAGTTATAAAAGTGAATCTATCTATAGCACGCCAGGCATTATCATGATGTTAGATACTATTGAGCACGAGTTGTCGCCTTAGACTTACGTCAATTTGAATACAAAAAAAAAAAATTGCTTCGACTTTCGGGAACATGTATCTGCAACAAATACATAGTTTTATCGGAAGTTTATTTAAATTTAAGATTTATTTATAGCGTGCAGAATCGTCGTGTCATGGAATTGAATACTTTGGCAATGTTGCGTTCGATTTTTAGGAACATTTATTGCAACATAAAGATTTTTTGCCATCAATAAGGAATTGATATATGTTTTGGATTTTCTTGTAGCGTGCAGCAATGCGATCTGGTCACAAGTTGTCTCCTTAGATTTACATCAATTTGAAACCAAAAGGAACCATCATCATCCATTTGAATACTTAAATGAATCTGCAACAAATAGGTAGCTCTCCAACACAATTTTAACTGAAGCAAACACAAAATGTGATGCTAAATGTAAATGTTTAATTAAGATACTAATGAAAAAGTTAAACAACACAAACCATAGGCAATCGAGTGAGCGAGAGGAGTCTTGTCAGTTAGCACACTCAAGCGTCAACATGACTTGTGTTTGCGTCTAGATGTCTTGGGCGCGCACGCCTTCATCGTTTTTTTTTTTTTTGTTCCTCCCCAATACGCGATCTGCATTCACTATGTGTATACAGTGTGTGGGGGTCTTTGATGGAGAGAATAAAAAAAAAAAAAACAAAAACGGACCTGAAAATCACAAGGCGCCAAGTGGATTCATAAACAAACAATAATTTCTCAATCGACCTCAAAAATCAATTGATTATATTTATATTAATTTTTTTTTCGTTCCATACTACGTATGCCTATCTAAATGAATCTGAAACCACACATAGAGTATTTGTAAAATCAAATCATCTATTCAAACAAAGCAAACGCCCGCGAGAGAGCGAGAGTTAAAAACAAAAACAAGAAATACAAAATTATTCTAATCTAAACATGTTCCTCTGCACGCTCTTGTGATGATGACGGGCGATGTGTGTGCTATCAAAAACATGGATCATAGTGCAGATATCTAAGATATATACACTACAAAACATTCGGATACTTATTACACAAAGAAATAGTTTGTAGCGCGAGCGCGATTTGTTTAAACAAATAATTTAATTGTATACACAGATTCGAATGAGAGGAACAATAATAACCACAGACAGACAGACAGACAGACATTATGAACTATCGAAAGAAAAATTCCAATCCCAAGGCAAGGATAAATAATATTCAAAGTCAAAATATTGCTTACTATCTCACTCTCTCTCTCTCTCTCACTCTGTGGTCATATAATGGCATGTGTCAAAAACTTTCCACACAATTTTCATAGCACTCTTTGTGCTGTAATATTCCGCAACATTGCACCGTTGAAATTCCATTGGAATGCATCTATTTTTAGAAACTGCATTGCACTGACGTTAAAAGTGTGCAATCGTCATAGACTAAACGTGCGTTAGGACGATTTAAATGATCACCCAATAGATAGATAGTTGTAGAAATGTTCGTTTTATTTTTGGCATTAAATCTGTCAGTGAGGTAATAAAAATACCCGCAAATGTTTAGACACATGTTGACAGATACGTTTGTATCATAAAATTAGACAAATTTCAATTTATTGTTTGGCCCTAAAATGTTTATAAGCATTTCTAGCTGATCGCGATGGCAAAGATTATATCCTTTCATTGACATATCAAATGCACTCCCCATTCACTCTCATCGTTCTAATATTTAGACACACTCACGCCAGATTTCAATCATTTAATTAGATCCGGTTTTGATTACTCTGCAGGATGGTTTCATAAAAGCAAAAAAAAAAAAAAAGGAACATCATGCTCGCGTATATCCTGCTGCGCATTGTTGCGCATTTAATTTCTGTTTTCACTTATTCAACCCCTGAGAATGCATGCACAATGCACGTGGTGGTTAATTTTTATGAATGTTCATTTTATTTTTTTATTATTCAACCAACAAAAAAATAGTCAGAGAACAACAAAATATCTTCCTTACAGTACATGGACACGCAGTTAAAAAAAGAAAGAACAAAATGGTACAATAGGAAATTTAAAACCTTCACAGGGTTCTCTCGCATTCATATACAAATTTTTGGCCATCGCGAGAAGGATATTTATTTTTTTATTTTTTTTTTTTTTGTCGTTTTTGTCTACGAACGAACGGTACCCGTTAAGGATTAACTCCATGGGTTCTGTAGAAAATAAGCACAATCCAAAAATGAGCATTCTTCTTCTTCTTCTCAGTTTTCGTTGTTGTTTTGTTTCGAAAGGACCCTTTTTCCTGTAATTCTTCTTAAGAAAAACTGTACAAAGGATTTTTCAATTTTTTTGAAAATTATTTTTGCCCAACAACAATAGAAGAGTGCGTATACCTGCACAAGGACAATGCAAGGATTCTATTACAGTTTTTATATCACAAAACATATGCGCGCAGTTAATTCTGGTTCATTTTGAATGATCTAAATTCAGAGAAAAACAAGCAGAGCATTGATTGAATCGATGAGTGCAATTTAAATTGCCATCGGTTAATTTATTTACCAATTAATTTTCCTAAACATCGTGTCGCGTCGCTCGCTAGGTGTTTGGGTTGCTATAAATTTCCGCACAGCATTCACTAGATGCAAAAACTAATTGGCTGTACCTACTTAGGCAATGATTTATAATAATAGATGCGACCAGAGTGTCAAGGACACGATTAATTATTACAAATGCTTGTAATGCTATTTTTAGAAATTTCCTTCTGTTCTCATTTTTTTTTTCCATTTCATTTTAATGCTGCAGGGGGACGGCTTGTCGAGAGAGAAAGAGATAAATTTGAACCATCTCAGTTTGTTTTCGATTGCCACAAAATGTATTATGGCCATCATTAGATATCCCAAAATCTATAACCACATGATTTGGCTGAACTACATTCACCTCATTGCGTACTACCGTGTTGTGATGTGACATTAGGTGGCTTTGGGGGATATCTAATACGCGTAATTGTGATTATCAATCACAAAATACCACAAAACAGCAATTATACTTTGGTAATTGTAATTGCTGCGAATAATTTTGCTATCTATCCTCCGCTTTCAGTGTGTGTTTAGATACAAGGCAAGTCGATATGGCCCGGCCATGGTGTGTTAATGCAAATTATGCAGTAAATTTTGAAACCGCATACATTTTGGAAAATGTACAGCGGTTTTGCTTTGTCCTTAAATTTTGATTTCATTTCAACACAACCAAACACTCGATGTGGCTTTAAAACAGGTGCTGGCTGAGGTCTGTGGGCGGGGTAAAATCGCAACTCGAGTAGGTATACTTAATGCATTTTGCCTGCCACGTTACTGGCGTCGATCTATTAATATTACTCTTTTCAATTAACCTCTTACAAACATGTTGCGGATACATGTGTGTTCTTTTTTTCTTTTCTTTTCTTTTCTACAAAAAAGATACATTGCATTTTTCTGATTGCCTTGAACTTTTTGAATGAAATGAAATGCAAAAGCAAAAGCAAAAGCAAAAAAAAACAAACAAACTAAGACGAATTAAAGCTCACAATTTGCATATGTGGCATTCGCATGAATAGAGTGGAAATAAACTACATCACGATGGAGGAGAGAAAAAACACATCTACTCAACTCGCACTTCATTAATCATTGTGACACCAAGACAAGTCAGCATGAATATGCAATGCAATCGACGACTGGAGATGGTTAAAAGATGCTGCCAGATGAAATCAAGCATATTCGCAGCTGTGCAACATTTTTTGTGTATCGCATTTCAGTTTCGGCATTGAAATGATGGTTTGGAGTTAATAGAAACCACACCAAAGTTGATGTCACTGACAAAAGATGCACATCATTCTCATTTCGTTTTCAAAAATATGAATCAATTCCATCATGTGTGAAACATATGATGTAGATTTTCTTGTTTTGACGAGGGTCACAGACAAAAGATACAAATTATAAAAAATAAAAAGAAATTTTCATTTCAACTAACCAGAGCGCAAGCGATCTTCTTAAATATAAGTTGTTGTTGTTTTGTTTTTTTCTTGAAACAGAAACACCCAATTTTCAGTCAGTCACCTCTAACTTTGGGTCTTTCTGATTGTGACTTAATGCTATTGCCTTTCCCCCCATTTTAACTTAAAAAAAAAAAAAACCAAAGGAACATACACAGCCGACAGCACATTTATACTCAACAACAATCAGACAAAAGCGAATGCTGTGTTCGGGTGGTTATTTCGGTTTTTTTTTTATTAAAATGATTTAAGACCTCGAGAGTGTGATCTTGGAATTGTTCTTAAAAGCGCATCTTTGTGTTGTGTCGATGAATAAAAAAAGAATCAAAAAAAAAGTTGAAAATACTTTCAACTTCCAAGTCACATGCTATATGAATTATAAAGTGATTTTCTGACGCATCATATACATTTGCAACACCAGAATGTCTGTCTGGGGTGTTGCTTGCTTTTGTTGGTTGTTTAAGTAATTTTTTTTTTGTTTCTTGTTAATGAACTGTGTTCGGAATGTAGTGTGGGTAGTGTGTGGGTTTTGGGCAAGATTTAAAATTCGGATACATGTTGCGAAGGCTGATCTATGCAATATCAATCAACTTTTTGTTCAAAAGCTAAGAAACAGTTTGAATAGGCAAATTTGAAACGGTTCCCCTGACTCTGAATGTTTGTCAGAAGACAAAGGAACATTTTCGCAATCCCAATGTTTATAAACAAATCAATCCATTCGCAATTCTAGTCACACACTTCCTGAACTAACCACATCCATGGGTGTTGCTTGCTTTTGTTGGTTGTTTAAGTAATTTTTTTTTTGTTTCTTGTTAATGAACTGTGTTCGGAATGTAGTGTGGGTAGTGTGTGGGTTTTGGGCAAGATTTAAAATTCGGATACATGTTGCGAAGGCTGATCTATTCAATATCAATTAACTTTTTGTTCAAAAGCTAAGAAACAGTTTGAATAGGCAAATTTGAAACGGTTCCCCTGACTCTGAATGTTTGTCAGAAGACAAAGGAACATTTTCGCAATCCCAATGTTTATAAACAAATCGATCCATTCGCAATTCTAGTCACACACTTCCCGAACTAACCACATCCACAGCCACCCATCAATAAATTAATTGTACCTCTCTCCCCCCCTTCTATCTATGTAAGTATCTATGTTGCTGAAAATTCGCCACATCATATAACTAGTACTCATTGGTGGCTGGACTGCTGCTCTTTGCACAATCAAAACTCACAGATTGTGCGATATATAGTACAGAAATTCCTGTGTGCATGTTGCTGTTGTTGTTGTTGTTGTTGTTGTTGCTCCTCTTAAGCGCACGCTCGGCGAATTGATGGCCATAAAAGAATCACACAGCCAAACAGAGCATCTCGCCCATATAACATATAAATCTGATGTTAAAGGATCATAAATTATCTAAATGTCAGTGGCATAAACTTTATTAGTCAGTTAAAGAGTTTTATAGAGTATCTCGGGTATCTTGCTTGCTTTTATGCGGTTTGAGATTCCACTTTGGGTTTGGGTCGGTGTGAAACAGTTTCACTTTTAGGATGTTATGTTATTTTTTTATGACTGTGAGTTTGATTTTTCAATTTGACACCACAACTGTCAACTGTGTTAAGTGCACGAGAAGGACTAAAAATAACATATTTGTCACATCTGGAGGATGGAAGAGAAAAAAAATAAATTAAATCATGTGTAGCACATCTGGCTTTGTCATTGATTGGTCGCGTACCCGCATATTATGACCTAAATTGTACATGCGAGGGTATTTGTGGAACTTTGTATGGTTACTCTTGGTAGATAAGTCTATAACTATCTGATACATACCTGTTTACTGAACATTGCTATATCCTCATTAAACGATTCTGACGAACATACATCACCACCTTGTACACCAGGTTCTCGAGGCGTACATGTGGCCAATTCACATTTTTCAAATATAAGCGCCAATAGTGGAAAGAGTGGATGTCTGTAAAAGAAAAACAAAATAAAAGAAGAGAAAGAAACAAATTAACAAAAACTCACTAAAATTTATGTTCAAAGAAATTAAAAAACAAAGATTGTAACTTGTTTTCAAATAGATAAAGTGCACCCTCTCGCATGTGGTTCACCACTGCTGTTTGGTTGTAAACTATTCTTCCATTTTGGTGGCATTGCAGAACCAAATAAAAGAACCACAAGAAAAACAAACTGTGCTCCCTTTCCCAAAGTAAACAATTTAAGACCCGACCGAAGAAGACCAAAAGATCAACCAAACTTATAAGATGAGTGAGGCATAGGCACAAGGCAAATCTGAGCCAAAACGAAAGAAAAAAAAAAAAAAACAGATACGCACATAAAATCCGTAATGAGTACGCAACACATTCGGGTGTGTGGAATCTCAACAAGCCGAAGTAGAGAATGATTTTGTGATATGGAGCATCATCATCATCATCAACACCATCTCTTTCTGTTGGTTGGTGTGGCGGTTGGCGGTTGTCGGCTTGCGCGGCACTGTGATGCAGCTTGCTGCTGATGGTGACGATGATGTTTTGCTGTTGGATTTTTATATAGCTGCTACTGCATCAGAAGAAGCATGCACCATGAGATTGACGATGACGATGAAAACAACGACGCGATTCGAAAAACTAACTTCTGATACTACACGAACCAGCAGCAGCAATGTTTATACAGTGGCGACAAGACTTTTCAAATTGCACTCGCTGCTCTCGCACTCCCTTAGCCCCGAAAAATAAAAACCCTTTTCATATAAAGATACGCGAGACGTCGTTGTTATAAAATGTGTATAAACAAAAATGTTGAATGGAAATTTGATTAAAAAAAAAAAAAAAAAAAAAAAAAAACACGAGGCCGGCGCATAGGTGTGGATCTTTTTTTAAATCTTTTTTTTTTTAGTTTTTTTTTTCGGTGGTAACTCGTGCTCTTTCGAACTTTAATTAGAGCGCATCCGTATTTAGAAAGAGCATCATCATCGGCAGCAGTACCAACAGCGGCAGCCGCATTACCAGTGTGGCATTTAGGCGGATTTCGTGTTCTTGTTTTTTTTTTTTCTTTTTTGTCGTAATTTCCTGAAAAATATTTGAATAAAGGCCAACATCATGGGCTGGCTAAAATTGTGCTACCTACACAGGGGAGAAGATTATAGAAGTCGTTGTATGTTTTCTGTGCTGCTGTCAATGCAAAAATACGAAAGTGGACTTTAACAACGTGGAAAGTAGCCTGCGGCTTTCACTGAACAAACGAATTCTTCACAACGAATACAATTTCAAATGCAACCACCATATAGTATCATAAATTGCAACCCTGACCGATTGGTAATTACATATAATTGAAGATGATCACAGAGCTTAAACTATTTAGCCAATAATGAATTGTTGAAATTCTTTTAAATACTCCAGAGGCTATGGAGAGATGACTGCGAGATGAACAAAGAAAATTACGTCATGGGTGCGCTGCTGGAATGCAATGGAATCAGGATTTGTTGCAGCTGTTTTATAAGTTAATCATTATAACTGATGACAATGTGCGGGAATAAAGTAAAAAAAAAATGATGTACAATTGGAGAGAAGGTTAGATCAAGGTGCAGGAATGCAATGCGATTGTTGGAGATATATTTCCGGGGAAAAATGGCAATGTGACGAGAATAGAGGTGATCTCAATCAGGAAAATTATGATTGTAATGTTGAGGTATGGATAGTTTGAGTTATTTGTAGCAACATGTTTATATGCATATCTATGAAGAGACAACATTTTGTTTACCTTCTTAAGTGGTAAAACAAAAGTATGAAAAAATACATTGTTGTAAACATCAAGATGTCTCAGCAACATGTTTAGATAATGCGGAGGAAGACATACCAATGAAAAGGTCAAATTTTTGCACTGTAACATTGGTGCAATAAAGGCATAGACAAGAACCACTGGACACGAACTATGCTAAAAATAGTCCTAGCAACATGTTGATAAGGCTAGATGAATGTGTTTTTATGTACTTATCATATTCCCCGGACTGTCGTTGGTCGTATAGAATCATATTAGAGAAGCAGATATAGTTTTGAACGTAAAAATTGTATTAGCAACATGTTGAGGCAGCTGTATGCATTTCTATGAAAAGATAGTTCCTTGAAATATTAAAGATCACTACCAAGCCATTGTAGGTGCTCCAGCTCTACCCGAAGCAGCCTGCCTGAACCGTAAAAAATGGAAGCGACTGTGTCTCTCCATACACGGGTCGTGTTGATAATCATGCAACATGTTTCGATATGATATGAATTGTTATTGGTGAACGAAAAGCTGGCAGAACTTCTACTGAATAAAAGTAGATTCAATTTTTATAAATTTATTTATAAATAATTAAATGTAGCAACATGTATAGATACATACATTTTTGAGAAATGAATTGTACATGTTTATCTATTCTATAAATACTTCTATCTACTTATCTATAGATAGGAAGTAGGTTCCCTATTACTGCATCCCAACATTAATCAACCTTCATTTAAGCTTTTAAAAAACGTTTTGAAATTACGTATTTAACTGCTTAGACTCATCACATCACTACAAAACACAGATCCTGATAAATAAAACTGTAATGTAGGTGAGTAAACAAACAAATTATGTATGTAAATCTTACAACAATACCATTAACTATTTAAACCGACCACGTGCAAAACACAATGCCAAGTCCAAAGGTATTTCTAATTAAATCACGATTTTCATATTTCTCGTCGCATTTAATTAGCTAACTCATTTGTACAATATTCCTCGTGCGAAGGAGAGTGAGCGAGAAAAAAAAATAAATAGAAATACAAAAATATATTAAAACCTTTCAACAATAATTGCTGACATGCAGATTTGTTTTTAATTAGGGGGAAAAAAACACAACAGCAACAACAACATGTAAAAAAGTCACTAATAGATATCTAAGACCAATGCATTGACAGCGACTTGTCAAAATGACATGATTAACATTGACAGCTAGATTGTCAAGCGGAACCACTTTTATTTGCACCGGTTTATTGAGTGTTGTTGTTTTTAGACAAAAAAAAAAACAAAGCCTGTTGTCAGGAAGAAATAAATTTTTATCTAAACCTTTTTTTCTTTGGTGTTCTAACAATCCTTTTATTCAAATTTCCCATCGATAGCCATTAAAATTCATCCATCGCCAAGTCGAAAAAGACCGAAAAAAAAAAAAAGTTCCAAAAAAGATTGAAAGAACTAGAGCCCCCATTAAATATACCAAAACAGGTATACAAACAACAACAACATCCCAACGAAGACGTGGTAGTGATTTAAATAATTTTCCAATTAATGTGGAGAAAAGTGATTCGTTATTAGCTGGAAAAAATGTGATAAGATACATTTGTAGGGCACTCACTTCGCCTTCTTTTTAAGGGGGAGAATACACAACAAGTCAAGAGAGAAAAATCAAATTTAATGTCTTACGCAGGAGGAAAATATGCTAAAAGAACCCACTGCAGTTAATACAGACACTCAAAAGCTGTCGTTAAATTGCACCAAGATTTTCAGCAATATTCTTTGCCAGAGTATCTTTTTGGCATAAAACAGAGATAAACGAGGATAGTGAATCATATTTTGACACATCGATCCACTTCAGATAAAAAAAAAAAAAAAAAACATTTTGTTCGTTTCGTTCTCGGGAAAGGATCATACAAATTAAAAACTTAACACCTTTGGAAATTTTATTGCTTTATAATGGCCAGCGACACACCATCCTTAGTCCTTCGGTTTAAGGATTCAACAGTAAACACTAAGAAAAACACAATCGAATCCTTAACACTTAACACCAAGGGCATATGAGGATGATACCTACAAAAAAAAACAAAACAACAACAAAAAAGGTGGTAATTGTTGAAAAAGTCATAAAACTGCGCGCGCAGTTAATCATTTTTGTTCGTTTTTACGATGCGTAATTTTTTTTTCGAAAAGGACATGCGCCACTAATTTCTCCTTGACGTAGGAGAATCACCCTTCTCGATGTGAGTAATAAAACATCAAACAGAAACAACCTGCTAAAAGGATCAAGGATCCATGACAACATTTTTTTTTTTCTCTCCCCCTACTGATCGTCCGTAGTCCGTTGTAACAAATTTTTTTTAGTTTTTATCACATTTTTTCCATCGCGAATGTGGGAATCCAAATTAATAGCAAAAACTGTGTAGGAGTTCTTAATCTAAACACTAAGGGGTGTTTCCTTGTAAATACCTGAAAGGATATGGTCAAAAGGTTCGGATCGTAGATATTTGAAATTCTAATTTGAAAAAAAAAAATGATCAGCACAGAGAGAGAGAGAGAAAAATTAGGAACAAACATATAATTTGAAGGATAGGGTGCGTTCAGGACTCGTGCTCGTATGTGTCTCTCTCAGGTGCAATTTGTAAAGTGACCACCACTACGCCGGTTCTAATCCCTACAAACAAAGCTAAAGAAAGGAAATATACATAAATGATAAGTAAAACAGAAACCAAGCAGGACAGGACAACTGGAATAAAAGGACACAGGGATTAAATAAAATTGAGTTTTATTTTTATATTTTTCGTTTTCTTTACTTGTATCTATCATGCGGATCGGATAGTGCGCAGATGTTTCCAGTTGGTTGCATTTGTATGTTTTTATTCGTTATATCCCTAAATTTTGTATCTTGACGAAAACAACGTCTTTGACTACCAGCAATGACGATCAACGCGCGGTAATGATGACGATGACGATGACGATGGCTTTGTCATGCACAGAGCACACACAACACCCTTCTCTTCGATGAGTGTATTTCCGTTTATCCCTACTTAACATCTATACTTATGGGTATCCTTGAGGTGATTCGATTCAACTCGCCTTTCTCCTGTCGTTAGTAACAACATTTTGTTAAAGTAATTGAAAAAATAGGTGTGTGGTGTTGTGTCTATGTGTTAATAGGAGAACGTATTCTTTTTTTTGTTAATGTTCATCCACCCAAAGATAGACAAGACACATGGTGTTCGTTTAATTAATACAAATTTTCATTCAATTAGAAGAAAAGAAATACAAGTTGTTTCGTTACGTTTGGTGCGTGGTATTAGCGATTTGATTAAGCAATGAAAATGAAGGTATATAATTAGTGAAATTATGGATATGAATTATGATTGCGCAGAGTGAAATATGATGTGTGTGTGTGTTTGTGTATCCAGAATCCGTGGTTTCATGGGGAAATTTGCCAATTTGTCCTACAAAATTTAGTTGTTACTCCCACTGTCTAGTCTAGTCTGGCTTCTTATAATTTTTTTTTTCTCAATGGCTAAAGAAGAATCTACTCAATTGATTCAACATGAATCAGAGTATTTTTAACAAAATTTATCAAATATCAACAATCACAGTGGGGGGTCTTAGCGCCAAACAGCAAGCTAAAACAATTTGAATAGATCTTTTGTATATGCCAAAGCAAATTCAATAGAAATCCATTTGTTGCTCGTGGGGATTTATGACGTAAACTCATTTCCTTCATAAACGAGCGGGAAGCCGCATGCATTCTTAAGGAACGGCCAAGTAAATCATCTTTTTTTTTTTAAATTTTTACCTCGGAAACAGAGGATTGTTGGTTTACCAAAATTGTTTGGATACATGTTGCGCACACATAGAAGCATTTTTTTTTTTCGTCGGCAAGTTAGTCTTTTGATCACTTAAAATTTCAAATGGTAGTAAATGTATCTTGAGATGATAACAAGAATCCGAATTGATATGTAAGATCTTTGCTGCTAAACAAATATGTTGCTAAACTTGTGCCCTTCTCTGTTTGCTTCTCTTTAGTGACAATGGTGTCAATGACTTAACTACACTGAATACATGTGGAATACAAGAACCATATTCGATAAGTAAGGCAAGTATTTTGTTAAACCTGTCCAATGGGATACATTTTCTCCAATGAAAAGTTGCACAAGGAAATGTTGAACTTAAAATGGAATTTTGTTAGCCGCAAACCATCGGTTGATACTTTTAATAGAAAACTAGGATAATATTTATATCTGAGTCATTGCAACTGTTGCTGGCAAAATATGTTGATAAACTTTGTTGATGAAATCACTTTCTCTCAACAGTGGCAATGGGAGCCTAAATTTATAAACGCAGCGTGCAATGCAATGAACAAATTGCTAAACAAGTTAACATTTAAGTTAAGGGCAAGCTCTTTTTCGTTAGCAACATTTCTCTGCAACATCAGTTTCTACATGTTGAACTTCCTTTCTAATGATACAAGGCATATCTTCTTCATTCCTAGCCAAAACACGTTACAGTTTAAGAGCAAATCAGACATGCAACATTTGTATCTTTCCTTAACTAGTTCTGATTGCGTAACCTTCACACATTTACTTAAGTCCGTGTTGCTAAACATTTAAATGCATTTTCTGGTGATAATAGCTCAAATGGGGTGATTGCAAATTGTAGATATTTTTTTCTTTGTTCAAACACTTCTGAACATGTTCGCTTCGAAGTAATTCGTGTGTTTGTGTCAAGAACAATAAACTGAAACGAAGCTGAATCCATCATTACCACGTTTCTAACTTGTTCTTTACAAGTAAACGACTTATTGTCTCTATCGACAATAGAATGTTTTTTTTTATATATTTTTCGTTTAATACCCCACTCAATCTTTAGATAGATTTTCTAAAAGGTAATATGCAAATTTTGTTCCCCGGTGAAGTCAGCTTCCACTTGCTCACATCGAAACACACTGTCTGTGTTGACAGTTTGGTGCACCCAAAAAAGGTAAAATCAGGTTTTTTTTCTTTCTAATAATTTCGTTCTTTTTATAAAAGTTTGCAGTGTTATGACAAACAGGTCATGGTCAAAACGGCAGTAAAGTTAAGTTACCAAATAATATACCCCCCTGCGATTAAATGCACTCTATCTACTTAGAAATAAATAAAAAATAAAACCTAAGATACATACTCATAAATAGCATCCTTATCACGTTTATGTACTTCGGGTATTGCACCCATTAAATGATTAGCAACCGGTGATACATGACTAGGTGTACCGTGTCCCCCAGCTCCTGTGTGATAGCCATGCATACCAACTGTGGCCGCAGCTGCAGCATGACTCATGTGTGGCGAATGATGCGGTGGTAGGCCTTGTAATCCAGGCGGCCGATGTCCAACATGTGGATCATACATAGCTGCTGCTGCTGCGCCGGAATCCATATAGCCATGCAGGCCATCATCGTACTGTAAAAAAAAATATAATAAAATGAAAACCAATTAATATGTATTTTTAAGATTTAATTTTACAGAATATAATATGAAACTAGCAGTCAAAGTGTGGTTATAAAAATTAATTACCCTAGTCCAGAAGGAGAAGAAGATAGGTACTAAAATACGACGTATGATTAGTGGCTAATACTCAGCCAAGACTGCATGCGGTAATTAGTTTAACAAACGAAGGGGAACAAGTGGCTGTAACGTGCAAAACAAAAACAACACATCACTGCGTTTAGAGCAGAAGTGAAAAGTGTTCGTCTACCTATTTCTAAGTTGCGTAGTTAGAATCGAACATGGAAAAATTCCACAATTGATGGATGCCTAACTTCAAAAGCAAGCGCGCGTAAGGTAGGTCAAGTCTTTTGCCTCTTACATTGCCTTCTCCTCCCACATCCCACGCGCTCAGAGTAATTTGCATAAACTTAAAACGCCGTAGAGTCGTCATGTGTGTGTTTGTGTGTGGTGACAAATTACCAAAAAAATAAGAATAAAAATAAACGCACCAAACACCACGAATATGTTAATCCAGTGTCTACGCGCTTACGATGGGCCTACCTACCTACCTATAACTCGTAAAGGTTTTTTTGAACTCAATTTTTATTTACCCGACAGCGCCGACGCCGCCGAGTTATGACCTTGCTAAAGTGCGTGAATAGAATTTTTAATTCAAAACAACAACAACAAACAAAAAAAAAAAAAAAAACCACCAACTGTATTGGGACCATCATTTTGTGGGTGCATTTTCAACTTGTTGACACTCCAGAGTCAAAAATGCCTTTCTTCGTTGACAGTTTTTCTTTATCCTCCTCCTCCTTCGAAAGAACTCAAAAATCTCAGATAGCATCTGACTTGCTGATGCATGTGATCTTCAAACTATAGGCTCATAGATATTTTACTGTCCTACTCCTCCGGCTCCAGTGGTAGTAGTTGGGACTTCTTTCTACGGTGATTATTTAATGCCGGCGCGTAAACACTCCGAGCGACTTCTGCTTGCTTGCTTGATATGCTTCTCTCCGATGGGAATACGTAATATGCGCGCGCGAAGTACTGAGAATCTGTGTTTGCTGCTTCTTGTATCTGCTTGCTGCTGCAACCGGTGGGCTTAAGGTTCTCCTCTGTATTTTTTGTGTGTTTGCGCGTTGCTCTGGTTTTTTTTGTGTATAAATGTATCTCAGGTGTGTTTAGGTAGGTAACCCACCTGCACACAACAGATCATAGATAGATACTTATTGTTATATTGTACCAGTGCTGAGTGTCCTCTAGATACATGCTTTAGATTAA
The DNA here is from genome assembly GCA_963576555.1 of Ferdinandea cuprea. Classification (NCBI taxonomy): domain Eukaryota; kingdom Metazoa; phylum Arthropoda; class Insecta; order Diptera; family Syrphidae; genus Ferdinandea; species Ferdinandea cuprea. Next base: position 12,492,642 of record OY754959.1, read on the forward strand.
CTGTGATAGGTTCTGGGGTATACTTTTATTGTCATTTGGTTGCCGGTATTTTTTGTTTTATTCACTAATGTGTGTGTATATGTGTGAGAAAATGGAATGCGGTGACTGAGGTCACACAAATGATATCGTAAAAAAGTGGTTATGCTAATATTTGCAGTCGGGATAGCTACATAACTAACTGTAACATACAAAGATTGTCTAGTTAGTTGGCTTTTGGATAGATTTAGGAAGGTAGTAGGTACCTATCTATCTCTGGAGGAAATTTGTTTAGGAATCTAAATGGCTTGGGAAGTTCTAGGTTTTGTCTTTGCTTCCTGTGACTTGATAAACATTTGTTTCATGCTAATGGTTTGGTGTGAACAACCGCCGTCTGCCAGGGGGGAAATGCTTATACGATCTGGGCACCAAGTTGCTAGGCTAGAAAATGCGCCACGATTTGCCTTTATAATTCATAAGAAAAGTACCTATGTAAAGGTATGTCTTGTCGTCTTCTTTGGAGCATGTTGCTAGACTTGAAATATTTTCGAACTTGGACCCATTTTCTTCACAACATGTCTAGGAAACACTTATTATTACTCATCAACTATCCTTTTTCTTATCTACAAGGAACAACTCAAGTATAACTTATCAACATGTTGCAGACTCAAATGAGCTTAAATTAACAGAAATCACATGTATCTCTTTAGCGATTTCGGCCCAATCTCATAGCAAAGCTAACCAAAAAATAAGTTTTTTTCGCAACATGTTGCCATATATTTTACTTTAAACCTGATGAAAAAACTATGAACCCCAGCAACATGTTGCAAAGCCGCCACATGTTTCAAATTTCTGCGGATGCAACCTGCATTTAATGGTCAAAATGTGTTCTCGATTCCCTTAAAAAAAATATTCCCCCATACCTACATACAGCCCCCATTTGTTTGAACACAAAAATTCAATTTAAATTTTCTGTTCAGTTCCAACGCGTATGTAATCTATCTTAAAAGGATATAGCGTCAGATCTCTTTTTAAAGCGATAACACCACCCTAAAAACAATACAACAAAAAAAAAAGGATGAATGAACTTAAATCCGGATAGCGAGCACCCAAAAATTGTTGAAAAACAAAACTCCAGAGGAAACAAATAAGGACGCTGAAGTGAAACGAAATTTTGATTGATGATCGTGAATTTGTTATATTCCTTTTTTTTTTTTTTGTGCCACTCTCTGATTGTGTTCGCGTTCCTTTCTTTCTTTGTGTGGGTTTTTGTTTTTTTTTTTACATTTATATTATATGTACATGGATGTCTAGCCCCATATCCATGACATTGTTGACCTGGTAATGCTATCTCTGTCTGCGCGGCCATTATTTTTATTTATTACAATTTTTTTTTTTTTTTTGTTTCTGATGTTTTTGCCAGCGTTGTTTTGGATTCTCCCCGGATTGTAATAAATATATAGCAACCAGAAACAAATGAAAAATAAAATAATAATAAGAACTTCGAAGTTCGATGTATAGTGGGTATGTAAAAAAAAACACGACACCGCTGCACAGTGTTGCTTGCAGAGATAAAGAAGGAACAAGTAACTACCCTTTCGCAAAAAATAAATAAATAAATAAAAGAAATAGAAAAGGGGGCGAAAATTACTATGTAGTAGCCTAGCTACTTTACCAGGACAGTACATAAAGTATAGAAACGACAAATGTTGTTGTGACATAATAAAATGTTGCATGACAAAATTTGATTTAGGAAATGTATATAGGTACGAATGTTTTGTAACTATTTATTTTTGTTGGAGTTAGTGTATTGGAAAATATATTTTTTATTGTTGCTGGCTTTTTAAAGAAAATTCAAATTCAATATGAAGATTTGAGTCTGTGTAGGATTAGTGCAACACATCGTCCCAAGCCCGCTTTCATTGTGTCGAAGCCCACACGAATTCAGCTACACCCTTCCCAAATTCCATTCAAGTCTATCCGTGTCCATTTGCATAAAATATTTCCTTTAAATGACATTCCAGCCGCCTGATTTTGACAATTTCAAAACAAATCATAAAATATCCCCCCAGTCGCTGGTGTTTTGTGCATGTCGTGGCTCAGTGTCTCTGTGTGTATGCGTGGAATGTGTCTATATCTAGTTCGTACTTACAACAAAATGGATTCAACCTACATTTTGTGTGCGCCGCGCCGCCATAACAACAATTAATATTCTAATTTGTATCTGGATACAAGCAATCTATTTTGCTTAGTCTCTGGGTTGGTTTTTTTGGTTTTCTGTTTTTGTCTCCATTGTGTTGCCATTGACCATGCGGCGGACACGTACAATATGGAGTATCTAACTCTCTGCATGTATCCCTACTATAACGATCGATTTTATTCGTGTACATTCACAGAGATTTTGCATCTAGAACTAACAACTTGGTAGTCTTGTGTAAAATTGCGTGAACTTGAATATTTTCGGTGTTTTGTGGAACGTGCACATCGACGGCTGCATTCTAAAACTCCATTGTGAATTATTCACTCATTTCGTTGCACACGCAGATACGTGTGCATCATATGTTGCCAGTGCTGCCAAAGCACTTCTTCTGTCTGCTCAACTGGAACTAGCCGGGTACATTGGAAATTCAATGCGGGCCGACGAATTTAGTAGGTGACCCACCTCAAACTCCACAGACCAACGTCGAATGGAAGTTGAATATTTTCTAATATCTAAGCAAAAACTAAATACGGAATGCAGGCGAGCGACTACAGTTTTTCTACGTACATATCTATGAATGCGATAGGTTGTCCTCTGTGTGGCGGCATTGGTGTGTTTTGGTGAATTTTTGGTGGTGATACGCTGTACCACCGCGTTTGCGACCAGCACAGAGCACCAAAGAGTCCTTCTTTGTTTTTGTTGTTGTGCTTCTTTTGGGGTCATTTGTTTTTATTAATGTTGCGGGTGATTGTGTTGGCAGTTTTATTTACTCTGTAGGTACATATGTGTGTTTTGGGTGAGCAACTAAAATATTGGCATTGGTTTCTTTTTTTTAATGTTGCTTAGTTTTCTGGTGTTTAATGGAATTATGAAGTTAAATGGATGCTTAGAAACTGCCCTCCCACTCGAATAAATCATCTCTCACGAGACAAAGAATAACAAAATATTAACAAATCCGTTGATTAGTCAAGAGAATGATTTATTTGCATTTTTTTTTTTTTTGTGTTTCTTTCTTTTTTATTTTGCATTCAAATTAAATAAATGAAAAATAAATTTAATCCAACAGAGAATTTGTCAAATTCAATTGACGTCATTCGACAGAGAATTGACAAAAAATAAGTAGACGTATCCGACGAGTACCAAAAAATGTATAAAATTAACAAAAAAAAAAAAAACAAAAAAATACTACAAAAACGTATGTGCATTCCTTTCGCAGTGGAGAGTAAAATTTTATACAAAATTACACTTAAATCACCTTCAGGAACACATCGAGTAGTTTACACGTAATAAAAAACCGCTTAAAACATACTCAAAGAGATCATACAATCTGGAAGATATGTGATTTCGTTATAACGTAAATTTTTTTTATGCATACATAAAGATAGAGTTAAATGTGTAACTCAAAGTGCACACGCAAAAGTATCATTACACCGAGCCGCATTGTTGAGTGGTTTAATCCTTATTTAAATATTACTCGAGGACTTTAAGTTGATTGTTCGTTCGGTTTGGTTTGGTTTGGTTTTATTTTCTTTCTGTTTCTATACTTCACATTCGTCTTCTTCAATTCAATTATATGTAGTTTTTTTTAATTTTTTTTTATTGCTTCTTCACATAAGAGTTTGTTAATATTTACCACAGTAAACAACACTTCAGAGCGGTAACTTTGTTATATACCTACTTGTAGATTTCTTCAATTGCACTTTTCAAAAAGTTGTTTTGTTTTGTTGTGTTTTTATTTATTTATTTAATTTTTTTTTAATTTTTTTATTCGGTCTTTCTTGTGTTTGATTATGTTTCGATAACAGAGAATGAATTGCAATTTTAATCAGAAGGACGGAGGAGGAGGGAGGAGGACGCGATGTGGTGGAGTAAAAATTTTTTTTTCAAAGGAAATTAAGGAGATAACCTGTTTTGCATTTTGGAGTTTGTTGTAATGAAAGATACTTGTGGCAGGTCCGACGAAGGTTGAAGATTTTTCAAGTGCAGCTTGTAGTGCCGTCGGCATTTTTCATAATATTTTCACTGGAAGGTAATTTTGGGTTTCTTGTGAAAATTGAGATGCGCGATGAAATTAAGTGGAAGGTGTAATGTAATGCGGTGGAAGGTGCGTTTGAAAGAAATTTGAATGTTAAGAATGCGAGGTGGATATGTGTGGCTAGGAAGATGCACATTTTCTTGTTTCCTATTTGAAAGATACTGGGTAGGATTGTGACGAAATATAGATGTCAATTGTGAATGCGCTTAATCGTTTGCAACATAAGTTACTGAGTACATTTTGTTATATGCGAGAAAGGAAAATACTCAGCTAAATCTTTGATAGCTTTTAATGTCCCTTAAGGGAAGGTCTTTTTGACAACATATTTCTTATAGAAATTGGACTGCAGGATATCTCATGCAACATGTAGAAGAGATAACTTCAGTAGAAATTGCTTAAAATTTGAGGTTTTATAGATTTGAATACGTGAAGAATACTAATCAAAAGAAGAATAATCTACGTCGAATATGAATATGTTTACGGCATAAAAGATCTTCTAGTTCAAAGTCAACATCTTAATTTCGATTCCAAAACTTAAGGGGAGGGATTCGAGAACATAATTTAAAGTCAACATAACACTTCTGCTGTTGTTTGCTCTTTTTGTCGAATCAATCATGCGTTATCACAAAATTCGGTCCCTAAATTATTTCTAGATAACAAACTTTGGAATAGTTAGATCACGAAGGAAATTTCTAGCTGGATTTTTAAAGAAAGTCAAATACATTTGCGAAGCTATATCCTTGGCAAGAATAAGGGGCCTTCAATTTTATACCGACTCCAAACACCAACTGTTGGACAGATTATACTCTTTAATGGCAAACGTAAGGCTCACAAAACGTGGAAATAAAACCGCGGACACCCTAAATCAGTACCCCAACGAACGAGCGACTGAAGCACTGCTACTTCCACTCGGTTCTCATCTTTGGCTAACTTTGGTGAAGGTCAGTCTCGAAAACTTTTACTATTAACTAAGATCTGGATAAATGACGGAGAATTAAATGTAGGCGAACAGGAATCGGAATGTACATTTAAAAATCCTTCTACGAATTTTCAAGAGGCCTCGCTGAAATGTGTGCCAATGTTGTGTTAGATGTTCCTTTTACGTGATTTAACGGATCGAAGGCAAGTGCCTGTATTAAGTGATGCGAACTACTCTATAGAAGTCAAAGATAATAACTTTATAATGTAATGTAAGAGGCTATTGTCACTAGAAGAACCTCTGTCCCGGATACTCTCGGATACTCATAGCGCCTTGGTCTTTCAAACGGAGTTCAGTCTTTCTTGTCGTCTGAGCATGTAGGCTTCCGAAATCAGAAACACTGTCGTTACCAAGCGCTCTATAATCCGCAATGGTCCTTAAGACAAAGGATCAATCGTCATAGTTGTCCCGAAATGGTGTCAGGGAAAACGCAGACTTGCTACACATACAGAGAAAAATGGTAAAAAGTCTAGTTGAATATTCGAGCCCGTTTGAGAAGTATCAGCGAAATTAAGAAAATTATGCGACTTTGGATGGAAAAAAAATTAAACCCGTCGGCAATACTTTAGACAGCTAATAGTCGGGTTTTTGACGATACTAAAGAGGAGCACCAGAGACTACTAGTCTTGTTTTCGAATAAATTGATCCCATCTTTCAGTCCCATCCAATTCGCTGCTCGCATTTTATTTATATTTATTTTAATTTTTTAATTTGCGGCCAACCAATGGAAAACATTTTTTTTTATTAAAAACCACAAATTTGTCACAACACGCGCAGTTGGGCACCCCCGAGGCGTTTGTGTTGCGTTACCTAATTTATTTTTTATCACTCTCCTCTCAATGCGGGAATAAAATAATCAAATTATACAAAATTGTCGCATTTTTCACTGGGTGGCATTTCAAACGCACTTTTGCTTTGCTTTGCTATCACTCTATGTATCTGACCAAAAAAAAAAAAAAAACAAAAAACACCCAGCAACATACAGTGTTCATGTGGGAGAGAAAATTGTTCTGCCAATGCACATTTCCTGCTGGTAAAATAAAAATATAGTCACCAAAGATGACTGTTGTAGACCAAAAAAAAAACACCCGACAAACCGTCATGTAAATAATAAAACCGCATTGTAAAATGGGTTGGCTGTAGCAATAAAATTGAATTGCACACCTCTGTATAGAATTGTATCCGTTCTGTATATTTCACCAGGAAAAAACCAACAACAAAAAAAACATTGGTAAAATGCAAATGAAAAAATGCAAACACCAACAATGTAGATAGATATAGATACAATCGAAAATTAAACCGCAAATGACAATTTCCACACAAATAAGAATTGTACATAGGACCTACATATATATACTTTACTAATATATATATATGGACAATTTGTTTTATTTCTTTTATGTATTAAAAATAATAAATTGCAATAACGCACATTTGAATTGTAGAAAAACCACAAACGCAAATTGTACTGCGGTTTTGCTTAAAACAATTGTTTTTCCATTTTTTTTTTTTTTGCGCTAGATACAAATTTGACATTCAACATTTCCCTCCCTATCTAACTAATATAGGTGGTAATCCGCAACCAACAAAATAAATTTATATAAATGCCTAAATAATTTTGGTTTTAAAAATTGATATGTTGCAATAAAAATTTTAGACACTTAGCTAATAGCTAAGTGAGTTGAAATTAGGTAGGCAAATATTTAATAATAACAATTTGGTATGCAATTGTAGAAGTGGTTAGGAAATTTTTGGCATTAAACAGATCTATTCGCTAAGTTATTGGGTTAATGTGAAAATGTATATAAAATCGTATGCTAATTGAATGATGGGTGTCTATAGCTGTGGAAAATTTTTCTCAAGGATAAGTTGTTTAGAGGGTGCCTGTTAACAGCACAATTTTGTGGCATGTGAAGTGTCTTAATAAGGTTTGTAGGTGTCTTTCAATAGAACGGAAAGCAGTGAACTCATTTCGTGGAGAAAGAAGTACGAAGTTAGCCAAATGTGACCCTTTTTTTGGAAAGCTTGTGGTAGAGGTTGCTAATTGAATCAGTTGAAACCTCACCAGGTTCTTGTGGGGTTATCGCAATCAGCATTTGTTCGTCATGATCTGTAGATAGAAATATTCTAAGGCCAATGTGTATTAATGAGATGTACAACGAAGACCACCTTCTTAGAAAATCAGAGCAAGCTTAAGGTCCATGAAAACCTCTCGAGATTGAAATAAAATTTTAGAACCCTTCATTCGTGTCACAAATATTGATTCCCACAAACAAGTCACAACTTCACAACTAAAGGCAAACAGTACGATCGTTTCTACGTTCAAACCAAGATTGAAAAACGGCTTTTATCCTTTTGAAAAATGGTCGTCAATGCTAGGTTAAGTTTTTATCATACAAGCTCAAAGGTACAGTGCAGGGAATAGGTGCAGTCTCACCTATGTTAAGCTTTTGGGACATTTTCCTTATGCCTAGGAATGATAATCTACAATTATAGATTGTACTTTACAGATATTTGGATATACATCTAGCAAACAAGTATGGATATGGCTCTGGGTGAAACGCCAAATTGCAACTAATAACTATTCATATTCGGATATAACTAGTTAATTCCTGCGATAAGAAGCGGCAATCAGAAAATCTAAGATTACTCCCAAATTTTTGATTTTTGTTTAAAAAAAAACTTGATAAGAATTTCATTAAATTTGTGTACATTCCAAGATAAGTTGGATGCTTTTGCTAGTCAACAAAAAACGTATGATGTCAATTTCAAGCAGCGAAAAACCAAAGAAACGATATCAGCGCCTGAAAAAATTCCCCAGCAGTTTTGGATTTGTGGTATTCAGCAAGTATTCCTCGATGTTACAATATTAATTTTTAGCCTTTTGTTAGAGGTTTCTTCCCGGCATAAGAAACCTGTAGATGGATTGCCACAAATGGACGAAATGCAGAGAAACATAAGGCTGATCAAGAAATTCAACAGAAGCTCATGAAGACTTCCACAGCGTCTCGTCAAGTTTCCTTTCATCTATGCACTAGTGATTATTTTATTGTTTGGGAAAATACAGAGAGTTCTTCTATTATAAGGAACTTGAAAAATGTTCTGACTTAAGGTTTACTTCTGGCATACTGAAATGGAAACAAAAAATTAAAGAAGCAGGCTAACAACTTTCAATAGACAACGAAAGTTAAGCCAATCCATGTTATCTACAACTTTGTAAATGTACAGGACCTAAGGCCTTACTTCTACAACCATTCCGTATGCGAAGATGTATTTTTTGTTTAATGCCGATTCCGACAGAAAGAAGTTTTTTAATTTTGGATATTTGTCTGACTATCGCAAGAGGTGGGACAACGAATTAAAACGTTTAGGTGTCATGGTGTCGGACCCCTCGCTTTTAGAAGTCGAAAGCACTTAACTACTAAGACACAGCACCCACAACTACGACTTTGTAATTTTTACAATATGCACCTCACTCGTTGTTGTGTTGCATTTAGGCACTCAGTTAAAATTGAATAAATCCAGATTGAATCAAAAAAATTACAGATATCGGGAATAAAGAGTTGCGGAGGGAAATAAATCCTCCGCATTCAAAAGTCAAGTATTTTTCTGAACAGCGCTGGGGAATTTCTTAAGAAATACTTCTTAGGTTTTTATTTTTTCCGGTTAAACGCAGAAGGTCGTAGTGACTCAAGGTAAACCGACAAACATCCAAGAGTCCTGTCATGAGAAGTTTCTCGAATTTGTCGTTATTAATTGGTTGTAAAATTGAAGACCTTGCATATAGGCAGATTATGTTGAGGAACGCAGAAATTAAATTTAGTATAGCGAATATCTCAGCTCATAGACTCTTTAAAGGATTTATAAAAGGACTCCAACGTTTCGCCTTAAAGAAACTCCTAAAGCATCTTTGAAAACAAATAAACGTTTGCTTAGGTCGAACAGTGAAGTGAGGAAGTTTTTTGTTAACTAGCTATGGAATTTAAAATTGGACACCTTGCTTTGTTAAACAAACTGGGAAACCAGTATTGGCGCAGCTTTAGATATTAGGCTTTTTATTTCAATCACTTCAGCCCGTAAAAGAATGTTATATTAATTTAATGTTGTTAGTTGAATGCTAACATACAAGGACTATAAGAATTGTCATTGAAAACTTATAAACGATGGACAGAGGTACCTACATTCCTAAAAGCTTGAGGCATTTTCAACTTTTGTACGTACAATCCTAGGTATTGCACTTGGCGTACTACGAATCAAACAGTTACAAAAAAATCATAACTTTAGAGCCTTGAAAGGACAAACTCGCTTTTGAAAACTTTGAATATCTTTTAACTGTCACTTTCTGACTTAGCAATTAGGGAGGTGCCGAACTGTGTACTCACTTTGTTCTGGTTCTTCGTGAAATATTACTTTTGATTTACGAATAAAGAGCCTTGAGCCTTTGCTCAAAGATGAACTGCTTACTCTACATCGAGGGCTCCAAAACACCTCTTCTTCTAATATTTTTCGGGGAATTTTTAAAAACTTTAAACTCTCTATGGAATAGATTTTTCCATCAGGATAATGGCACGGAATGTAGCACTCTCGAAAATTCGCTTTAAGCCCCCGTTCTTGGTAATGGAAACTTTACAGCAATGAAAATTGGTATCCTAACTTGGTACACCTGCAGAATCGTCTTCGCTTCACTTTGCATAAAATGTGCAGCCCATTTTTCCTTCTCCTATAGCAATCCCCACTTCCAATTGTTGCACAAATTGAACTCAGACTTGAACGTCTCTATAGATTTCCGCTGACAATAACTTAACTTGCCTATTAGAAGGTGAATTGCATTCTTCCGTCGCATAAACAACATCACTGCACTTTCAACCACTTTGACTACTAATTTAAATAGGATACCTAATTCTTAAGTTTAAAAGAAAAAAATGTATAAGCATATAACTCACCCTAGGTTGAGCCATTAATGCTCTAGGAGCGATGTCCAGCCCGACTTGTGCCACTTTTAAAAGCACAAATTGATGACTTTTTCCCGAACAAAAAGTAACGCCAAACTCACTTCACTCTCTCTCTCTCTCTCTGTGTCGCTTGTCGCTTTGTATAAGTAATTTTCTTTTAATTCACTTATCGCTTTTGTATAAATTTATTTTTTATATCCTTTTTTTAGTATTCACTTAATGAAGTTTCATAAAACACAATTCACAACAAAAAAAAAAAAACAAAACAAAACAAAATTTTGGCGCGATGGAGAGATATATATTTCAACAAAATAAACTAACTGCACACAATTATTTTAATTATTTATTTTGGTCATATACAATTTTGTTTTATATAGGCACATTTGTTATCCTTGTTTTTTTTTTTTTTTTTTACAGTTCAAGTGCAGAAAATACGTTTATTTTTATTTTATAGTCATATAAGGTATACACGTGTATATAATAAATTTGAGATCAATTTTAAAAAAGATAAAATAACGATATTATTTTAAGTTGCATTCGTATACAAGGTTTTTTGTTTTTTTGTTTTATTTAGATTTTTACCGCGAAACCGAATAATTTATTTGTTTAAGTTCAAAAGACCGAATGTGGGGGTGTGTGTGTGTAGAGTCTTGATAGAAGAATTAAAGAGAAATCTTATATAGTTTTTTTTTAATAAATTAAAAACTTGTGTTTAGTACGAAAATAGTGATGCACACTGTTGACCAGACTGACACAATTTGGCGGGATATTCTCAAGTAAATCTTGTAATCGTGACATGTTCCATAGTTAAGCTCGTTTATAAAAAATCTGTTGCTTGACTTAGAATTTGGAGATTGTGTCGTCGAAGTAGGTGTTGGTGGTGGTGCGTCTGTCATGAGTGAGCTGATTGCATTTTGAGTTTTCGCGCACTTTTTTTTTTCCCAAATTAATTATTTTTTTTAGTTTAAAAAAAAAACAAACAAAAAAACACACTTCAAATTCCACTTGAGTGGTAGGAGAGATTATAAATCACAAAATCAATTCATTCAAATCAAACGAAGACGAAGACGAAGACAATGCTGATGATGATGTTGATGATGTTGTTGATGACCGACGTTGAACCGCGAAACCGAATTTATAGATTGAGACGAACCGACGACAACATCAACGACGACGAAGACAAAGCCATTGAATGCGTGCAATTCCCGTGCTGCATCAATACTGTTGCCGATTGATTTGATGAATGGTAGTTGTTGTTTTTGTTGTTGTTGCTGTTGCTGTTGCTGCTGTGATAATGTTGCACTGCTCTCTGTTGCTGCTTAGTAGTCGACAGATGTTGCGGGCAATGTTGCTGTGTTACTCTACTATGCGCTGCTGCTGCTGCTGCACTTCGCGATGACACTTAAATTAACTATATAGGTACTATTTTTTTGCTTTGCTTTGTATATCAATTTGACGCAACCATCCGTTTGTTTGAACTTTAGATTATAAATGAATTAAAAAATTTTCTTAATTTTTAAACAAATTTTTTTAAGAAAGATTTTTTTTTTTTTTTTTTTTCAATATTTGTGTTGCAAAATAGAAACCAAAACAATTTTATTATATAGAAAACGGAATATTTTTTTTATTTTTTGTTTTACTCGTTACTCGTATAGCCGTCGCTCGTATAACTGTGTATAGAGAGTGCAAGGTGTAATTTATCAAACAGCAGAAAATTATATGTAGAAGCAATGCAGCAGTAGAATAATAAATTTAATTTTCGTGGGTATATACGTGAAAGCACAGAAAAAAAAAAACAACGAAACAAATAATAATAATAATGATTATGAGGGGTTTTAGTTTTTATTATTATTATTACTGCTATTTTATTGTTGTGTTCTACACACGTCGTACGCGTTTCGAAGGCAAATACACACTGGGCTTGTCAATCAATGTGTGAACTAAACTTGGCGGGGGTAAGTTGAGAAACATTTTTGTTGTTTTCGAAATGTGAACGCACACTGTGACAGTGCAGTTACGCACACATGTACGCTTGCGACGATGGCAGTGCCATTCGATGTGAGTTAAAGTGAGACAGACACATGAAGCGATGCCAGATTCTCTCTGTTTCGTTGTTTTGTTTGGTGAGGTTTTTTTTTTTTTGTGGTGTCGTTGTTGTTGGTTGGTAGGGGTACTCTTGAAGACGTCATGGAGTGGAAGAGATGGATGGTTAGGCACTGTGAGCACACACCATCAAGCCATCTCGATGTGGAGGAATGACTGATTTGACAGTACGCCTCTTCTGTCAGCCAATAGAGGGAGATAAATGCCTAACTTATGGCGTATGTGAGTGAATGCGAGGGTGCGCGCGTGTTGATTTTCCCTAGTAGTACGGCAATAGATATAAAGTACTACTAAAAACCAATCCCATTTGTTATTTTTCGGCGTGGTGTGGAATTTTCGCTCAATCAGCACCAGAATGATGCATGCGCCTTCTCTTCGGTATGGTGTATCGTTTGGTTTGCTTTGAATTCGGATCGGAGATCGGACCGACTCGGTGTATACTACGTAGTCAGCGGCGGATCTGAGTTGCCACCAAAAGCAAAAGCAAAAGCAAGTGTATGTGGTGCCTTTGCTCTTGCTTTGCTCTGTTCTGTTCTGTTTTGTATTCTGTGATGATGGTTTGGTGTTGGGATTTTTTGAGAGACAAGCGCTCCTTGTAGGTTGTAGAGGTTGCAAAATTGATTGTGTGTGGGGCCGCATTTAGGTAACGCCTTCCTTCAAAAAAACTAAATAAAATCATACGACAGGCAAATGAAAGCTTGTGCGTATGTGTGCATGGTGGAGACACCTGTGCGGTTGGATATATATCATTTCATTGGCTTAATCCGTCAATAAAGGATTTTTTTCCAAATGATTTTCATTAATTTCCCTAGTTTTACGTTTTACAAGGTTTTTTTGCAGTTTTTCGCTAAGTTGCTCTACGTTTGATACTGTTCATGATATCGTAAAAATTTCTTTAAAATCGAATTTCTCATAAATTCGTCGATATAAAATGGGTTTCCTTGAATCCATCCCACCCCAGTTGCGGCCGTAGATGCCCAATGAATTTTCGCCAAGTTGAAAATCACTAAATATACAGTGCTCCCGCTCGTGGTGAAAAGTTAAAAGTGGGTGGGGAGCCATCCCCCATCGTCAGCCGCCACTTCTATACCTACATCATCTCTCATTCATTCAACCGATTGTCAACGCACACTCAAATTGCACACACAGAGCCAGGGTGTAGCTGTGTAGCGAAAAATGATTTACAACACACTTAAAATTTTGACTGATATTCGCTATTCGTGTCGTGTGTGACTTGTACAAGAGGTGTAACCGGCCTCTCATCATCGCCATTATAGAATTGTACAGCGCGACGAAAACCAAAAAAAAAACACACAACACACACAACATTAATTCGGTTCTCTCGCTCTCATGTTTTGCTCATATTTCATGCTGTTAGGAAAGGTTCACATGTGTGCACGTGTTTGCCGTCAATTTTATGGTTTGTTTTTGTCCGCGCGAAAGAGACAACACCCCTTGTGCGATACTGCTGTTATTTCGCTTCTTTGTTTTGACAGTTCTGCTATAAAAAAGTATCTGTCCTCCATCTCGTTTTTCCCAAACTCACCCATACTAGAGCAGAAGAAAAATGAGGAGAAAAAAAACGCAAGAAAAGAAAAAGCTATTTGGTGGTGGCTCAAGAATTTCGAAAAGTATTTTTGGGGCTGGATTTCTGGAGTAGTTTTTGGAGAAATGCTATTGCTGCTCTGCTAGTCACTCTGTCTCGCTCTGAGTAGAAGGTTGTCATTCCATCAGTCAGGCAGAGATGGAGGAGATTTTTCTTAGCTGAGTTAGTTGGTGTTTCCGCGAACGTCACTTGAGTGTCAAGTGTAGTAGTTGTTGGTTGTGTGTGGGGGATGGTGGATGGTGGTTTGCGCGCGTAAGCTTTCTCCCTCACTCACTCTCGTTGGCACCACTGACATTCTTCGTGTCGTAGAGCTGTCTACCTACCTACATTTTCTTCTTCTTATGCTTGTTCGGTGTGTATGTGGAGCCAAAAGGTCTTCTTGGGGCGAAGCGAATACACTGAGCCGAGCCGGAGAGTGGCTACGCAAAGAAGCTAACGGGTTGGCTGAAAATGAAAAATTGCACTATTTGATCTGCAGTTGTGTGCCTTCGTTCGTGTGTACGTGTTTGTCGTTTGTGTCGAGTCGAGTGCAAGTGTGCAGCGAGTTAGACCCTTTGTCAAGAAATGAGACCACACCATCAATCATGGCCAAGCAGAACGAAAGGGAGAGTGCGATATGACTTTTTGATTCGCTCGGTTTTGATTGCCCGCACTACTGTCAAATGCCAGATAGGTTCATACCTGCGGATCACCAGACTTTATGGGTAGTCTGTTGGATTTTTAAGACAATTTCCTGATGCGGTTTGCTTTCGATGCAAGATGCAAGATGCATCCAAGGATTAATGATTGTGTGGCTAATCCTTGTCAAAAATTTTAGATGCTGCAAGAGTTATGAGTTGTTTTTGGTTTGTTTACCAAATCTTTTAATGCAATTAGACCTACGGGTGTTAGGTGTAAGGTGCCTACCTACCTGCCTGCCTAAGCCGGAAGAGGAATTGTTGGAGACTACCTATAATATCTCAGCTCCAACAGAGAATACACATGGACATGTAGTCCTATCAATTTTCCAAGGTGTCACCCAATTTCCAGACTTTATCTGTCCTCGACAGATTGAGTGGAGTGCGCGCGTGGTTATCTCGGTGCTTTTTTTTTTTTTTTTATTTACTCAAAGTTTGTCGAATTTGACAAGTGGGCGCACATGCATCCGATACATCATAATGTTGTCAAAAAAAAAAAACCAAAGAGAACATAAAACGTGGATAAAAAGGAAAACCGCTCGCCCAAACAGGGAGGTGTTAGAATCGTAAATCAAATGCAATGCGTTTTACGATTTTATTTATTTTTCACGTTCGGGTTTTATTAGAATTTTTGTAGCCGGCGCTAGTGCCACCCCGTCGATGTTGTTGTTGATGAAATCAGAGGGCGCATTTCTACCTATATTACCAGCGTTTGGGGAATAGGCATGTTGCATTCGATTTGAAAGTGTTTTATTGTTTTAATTTTTGGAAGTAAAAAATGCAAAATGCACTTGTTAATTTTTTTTTTCCTTCGGAATTAAAGAAAAGAAGTGAAAAAATTTTGTTGTGATTTGTTTAATCGCCACTGAAATAAATATGGAAATGTAGGCGTTTCCGGCAAAAATAGAAACTTTCCTACCTATAAGTATCTCCTACCTACCTACTTATTCGCAGCGAAAACAAAAATGATGTTGAACAAATTAACCGTAGGTAGATACACTCGGTGTGGATTTAACATTTCAATTGTTTTATTATTAATGTTTGTTTAAATCTTGTTGGGTGAAATCGGTCATGCTCATCAAGAAATTTAAACAAATAAAAGGTGTCCAAAGCAAATACTTGGATGTTGAATTTTGATCTTGTGTGCGTCGTTTTCGATTTGTCAACAATTCACCACTCATTTTTGACAGCTGTCATTTAGAATAGATGGCGATTTAATTATGGAGCAGTTCAATCTCACAGAATTGTTGTTTTGTTTCTCTTTTGGAAGGAAATGTTTGGAATATTTTTGTAATAAGTCAACATGAGTTGGTACCTACATAGGTAGTTACCTATTTGAAAATGATGCAAATGATTTTGTCTTTGACTAGATGCAATTAAATTTTTCTTTCGAATTCTTTGTAAAGGTTGTAAGAATGGCATATCCTTTTGTAGTAATGTGCATTTTCTAATTAGGTTGACATGGTTCTAAATATAATTATGTCATTGTCAAAAGAAAAAAAACAAACCTGTAAGAAAACAATGACAGTTTGTCGTGTATTATCTTTTTTGATTGGCAGATACCTTTATGTTGCGGTATTAGTGAAAAGTCTAAAGCAGATTTTAAGTCAATTTATTATTTGAAAACATGATTCGGAGAAAGGTTTCGAAACTGATAATCAAATTTTTAAATTTAGGTATTAATTATTTCAAGTTTATTTCGTCAAATTCGCCAAGTTGTAATTCTGTTCGCGTATTTAGTGAGAACAAAAAATCAGAAGAACATGGTAGATGACTACCCAAATTTTCAATGCGAAACAATATTAAAAACTTTGAAGTCACAAGTAGGTACTGTTCCTAGTTATGCCAACGGTTTTGTGAAGTTTGGCATCAAAGTTTTTAAAAAATTGCTTTGGTTAATTAGCGAACGGACTTTATCAAAAAGAGAGAGTTCCATGACATGTGCGACTGTAAGTTCTTAGTTTTGGGAAGAACAACTGTCATTAATGTATCATATTTCAATATAATAGATTCAGCTATAAGAAAGCAGGTAACTTGAGCCACTAGAGAGAATTACATTTACATCGTGGAGTTACTTCCTTTGCGAGTTGTTTGCTTGAGTTGCGATCACCAAATGCAAAAGTGTTACGGGGGCATAAAAATACAAGAACATGTAATAAATGTTGTTGAAAGTTACGCACTTCTTAAAAACCTTAGTCATAAAATTCAAACAGCGTTATGCAGAGACGGATTAGTGCTTGAGTAAGAGAATTTCAGTATGTAAATTTAGTTTTCGACATAACATCAACAAAAGCAATAGGTACTGTTTTTCTCATTTGTCACAGCTCAATGTAATAGTTTGCAAGATTTAATTAATTTATCTAGCACAAGGCCTGTGGAAAGCGTGCAAATACTTTATAGGTACATAAAGATTTTTTGTTAAGGAACTCTAACTAAAAAATTCCCATGCCGTAACTGTGAAAATATTTTTAAAAGAATATATCGCCGCATCGCTTTCGTCATGCTTTTCCAATGATTATGAGTTGTTAGACCGCCCAAGACTTCTAAATAACACAAGGCCTGTGGAACTTACACATATAAGTAGATACTTTAGGCATAAGAATTTTTTTTAAGGAACTCTAACTAATGGGGCTAAACAATTCCCATGCCGTAACTGTGAAAATATTTTTAAAAGAATATATCGCCGCATCGCTTTCGTAATGCTATTCCAATGATTATGAGTTGTTAGACCGCCCAAGTCTTCTAAATAATACAAGGCCTGTGGAATTTACACATATAAGTAGATACTTTAGGCATAAGAATTTTTTTTAAGGAACTCTAACTAATGGGGCTAAACCAATCCCATGCCGTAAAGGCGGCTAAAAGAATATTGCGCCGCTTTGCTCTTTATTAGAGGTGAAATGCCGTTGGCCAAAATTAGCAACTCATAACAGATGTAGGATCAGAGTATTCTATAAAAATTAAGGACACTTGCTTTGAACAACGCAGCACTTTGGAACACAATTTACTTGAAAAGAAAATACACACTTTCAAGGGGACGTTGACAGCTACGTCCGTAATTCTTTGCAAAATTGGCCGACAATTGGGATAGTAAGTAGCTCCTCTGCTCAAACTGTTTCCAAAAAATTCAAATTTAGATATTGATTCTAAAGAAAATTCACAGGGGTTTCTATACCTAAACCTATACCCGTTTTCGGTGGTTGAAAGAAATAAAGCCGTCGATAAACGGTCGATGTTGGAGGTCCCGGCGCCCTGCTTAACTGCTAGAATCACTTGCGGTGACTTTCGCTTATATCTTGGTCTATTTCCGTGTCGGTACATAAATGTATCTTTCGTTGTGGAGCATAATGATGACATTGAATAGCAGGTTCAAAGCTTGTTAAATAGCTGACTTTGATTCCGTTAAATAATTAAATGCATTTAGTGACTGCTTATGACTTCAGTGAATGCAAATTATTTAAAGAGAATGCATTAAGCATTTGTTTAAGTTTAGTAAAAATGTTTCCTTCAATAATTACTTATGAAGCTAAACTCACGATTCTTAGAAGTAAGGTTATAACACAAAAATCAGTGCTCTTGGAAAACGAGATTTAAATTTCAAAAACTTCAAACTCAATGCAGCTTTTGAAGAACTGAAATTCATTCTTCAATATTAAATAAGTGAAAATTAAGTTTGTTTTATATTTGTCTTTGAATGACGGTCGAGGCATTGAACAGAGAGGGCTTGGAACGGTACGTGGAGCTAAGCGAGCGATGGATTACAGCTAGTAAATAATCTTAATAATTGTTTTAAACACATTTTAAAAATATTGCAAAAAGTTCAATACGAATAGTTAAATTTATAAAACCGCCTGAGGAAGAAGACGCAGAGGCATTATTTTTCGTCTTAAGTCTTGAAAGCTAAACGAAGACCTCTAAGAGGAACAAGGTAAATTTGTTTCCTACTTTGCTTAACGGAATTTGATTTCTATTTTTGGTTCCTATTTTATTGCAAACTCGAATCTGTTTTTAACATCCAACCGCTTACAGTGGGTACCTACCTACCAAGTTTCTTTCCATGTCAACTACCTAGAAGTGGCGAGCAAAATAATAGCAGTGTCACTTTGTAAGAAACATTTTCCTTAATATTTTCATAATCTATATTTTTTTTTTTTGGCTTCTACTATAAAATTTTGCTCATCAACAGCAAACTCGGTTGTGTGATATCATATTGTAACGGTAAACCCTCAAAGTTGCTATTAAATGCTCATCCGTAGTGCAAAATAATAGCAGTGCTATTAGTTTTGTGTAAAAATATTTTGTTTTTCATTTAATTTTTGATTTAAATTATTCAAAAGTAAAAGTGGGTCGAGAAACACACTGCACACCAGGGAAGCGCGATTTAATTAAATCGCTAATAAATAACGGAAAAACCTATAAGGAAATTGAAGAACTCTTGGGATGTTCCTCCAAAATGATAAGGAATGCCATAAAATATAAGCATAAGGTAGAACCACGCGGCCGAAGGGAGAGAATTTTGCATCCAAAAATGGTGAATCGAGTTGTGAGGTACTCAACGGTGCACCCTTCTTCGGCAGCTACCCAGATTTTAGATGAGCTAGACTTGGCATGTGGTGTTCACACTGTCAGAAGACGCCTAAGAGGCCACGTAAAGTCTCAAAAAAATCCACATAGCAAAACGGTTGAGGTTTGCCAGAGAGCATTTGGCGTGGTCCCCTGAGAAGTGGAGAAATATAATGTGGACTGATGAGAACAAAATTATTCTTTATGGCGGGAAAGGATCTCGGCAGTACGTACGTAATCCAAGGTTCACCACAAAAACCGTAAAGCACGGTGGATCTAGTATTATGATTTGGGGATGCTTCTCCTACCATGGAGCTGGTCCAATATATTGGATCAAAAGTATAATGGACCAGCACTCATACGTCGATATCCTTCAAAATATCATGCTGCCATATGCCGAAGATGAAATGCCGTTAAAATGGGTCTTCCAGCAGGATAACGACCCGAAACATACCAGCCGAAAAGCTAAGCAGTGGTTTCGGGATAATAGGATTGAGGTCATGGAGTGGCCTGCTCAATCCCCCGATCTCATTCCTATTGAGAATCTACTAGACTTACTAAAATTAGCAGCTGTAATAAGCAATAAAGGACATTCTACGAAGTATTAGTTTATCGTCGACAGGATCTCATTTTCATTTAATAAAATTTCGTATTTATTTCTTAAAATTTTAATCGGTTAAGTTGGTGAAGAAACAGCACTGCTATTTTTTTGCTCGCAGCTGTATGTAGGAACTTAGGGACTTGTAAGGTAAAAGTCTGTTATTTCATGTGCAAAATCGTCTCATCGTTTGCTGGTGGACCTAGGTTTCAATCAATAATGCCAGATCTTTACCAAATGACGGGAAGCAACCGAAGCAAACAAAGTGGTCAAAAATTTCTGTGTCCCTCATTATAAGGAAGTTTACAGTCATGGCAAGAAAATAAAACAGTTTTTGAAAACAGCCTTACTGTAGGTACTAAGCTGCACATGCTGAACGTCTTGACTTTTTATCATGGTATTAGGTACAGCTAGGGTAGGTATTTCTTAAATATGTTCGTCTGCAGAATAGAGAAAGAAACCATATTACAAACCTTAGGCCAGCTAGAAATATACCCATGTCTATGCTTCTCAAATATACAAGGTGGCGCAAAAGTAATCCTCCTATCAGAAAATGCTATAAATTTTGCGATTGGCCCCTAATGTCAGTTCTGTTTTGACATTTGTGTAGTAAACACATGCGAAATACACGTTAATAAACAATGTTACGCTACACTGCTCCAGAACGCGGAATATTGGTGACTATTTATTTGACCAATAATCGGTCGGTGACTTTGGCACAACGTGAATTTCGTCGCAGATTTCCTAGCCGTCCAACGCCTACTCGTGAAACACTGCGACGTTTAGCCGCTCGCCTCGAAGAGGCTGGCACAACACGAGATGCTGCCAGGCGTGGCAGACCCCGGAGTAGCCGTTCTGCAGAGAATATTGCTGCTGTAGCCGAAGATGTCATGGCAGCGCCGTCGACATCGACCAGACGACGTGTCACGCAAATGGGTATCAGTCTTGGGGTCATGGGTGTCTTTACAGCGAATTTTGGTACAAGATTTGAAGATGTTTCCGTACAAGGTCCAGACGGTGCATCAGCTGTTAGCTGCTGACCGCCAATCGCGTCTAACATACGCTCAAGTCATCCTTAATCACCACCAAGAGGAAGATGATTTTTCATCGAAAATAATCATGAGTGATGAGGCCCATTTCCATCTTAGCGGGTACGTAAATAAGCAAAATTTACGCTTCTGGGGCACTGAAAATGTAACCCCCGAAGAGCCATTACTCCCACTCAAAGTCACTGTATGGTGTGCTGTTTTCGCTGGAGGGGTCATCGGACCTTTTTTCTTCGAAGACGTCGCGGGCCAAACGGTTACTGTGAATGGTGAACGCTTCAGGGCAACTAGTTCTTTTTGCCGCAACTTGATGAATTGGGATTGGAAAACATGTGCCACTGCACGTGCCACAACCGATATGCTGAAGGATGCATTTCCCGGGCGCCTAATCTCCCGTTTTGGCGATTTGCACTGGCCAGCAATATCGCCTGATTTGACCGCTCCAGACTTCTTTTTGTGGGGCTTTTTGAAGTCGCGGGTTTATGTCAGCAAGCCTCAGACTCTTGCAGCTCTTAAAGACAATATCCGTCAAGAATGTGAGGACCTATCGCCGGAAGTTTTGGCCAAAGTGATGGAAAATGCCATAAAAAGGGCTCAAATGTCAATCAACTGTGGCGGCGGCCATTTACATGACATCATATTCTCGACTTGATGTAAAAAAAATTAAAAGACCAAATAAAAATAATCCACAAGAAGAATCAAAGTGTTTCATTTTTTTTCTTAAATTACAGCCAAAAAACTTTGGAAGGTTATTTTTGGATTTCCTGACCGAAGACGCAACATTAATCTATCTAGGTTTGTAGCTATGTAACTACTTATTATTGCAAGTTACGCTTTCATGAAAGTGATGTTAAATAAAACAAGTAAGTGTCTTCCAAACCGCGCTAATCCCTTGCGATTCCTTATCTTCCAGAAATCCATGAAAATCAAATTCAATTTTTAAAAAACTAAAACCGTATCTCAACTTGCACCCATCATAATTTTTCAAAAGCAATTTTCTCTCCAATTTAGCAGCCTCTTAGAATATCAGCCGTTCAGGCACCGACAGGCAACAACCAGTAAGTAAAAAAAAAAAAATTATAAAAAAAAAAAACACCCACAACTTATTTATGTATATTGGAAGCATAATTTCATTTTGTCAAAATTTACGAGAAACGATTATTGAAATTTATATTAGCTTGCGGATTAAAAATGCTCATCACGTATTGCCAACATCGTCGAAACGAAGGCACGTCGTCCTTTTTGCTTAAAGCGACTAGGTATATGTAGCTACTTAAGGGGGACTAACGAGGTCTGAATATGATTTTAATAAATTTCTGTGTTGACTTTAATGTTCCCCAACTTTAATGCATACAAAAAAATATTTATAAACATTTTGCCGGCAATCTAATGCCGGAAACACAAAATTTAATAACGAACCAAAACAACAAAAAAAAAAATCAATAAAATCCCGAAAACTTTCACGTGTCCTACAAATCTGTAACTGACAGGCCTCGATGACGACGATGACATGCAGTTTTGTTACCGTCGCGTCGTAGTCGTCGTCGAGGACAAAACAAAAAAAAAAAACATGTTTATTCCAGTCCTCTCCTATCAGGAATTTGTAAACAGGGAGCATACAGCAATTATTCATCCAGAATCAACAACCTTGCGCCCTGATGCCATTGTTGTGTTTGTAACTTTGTGTGTATGAGTGTGCTAACGGGACGAAATTTTTAAAGAGTAGCTACTAGGTATTTGGGAAAAATTCAGAAATTCATAAGGATAATAACTTGTCGCGTCATTGATATCCTTCGGGTTCTAGTTTTGATTTCATTTTTTTTTTTTGTATTTGCATGCAATCACTGCATATGTGTGCCCCTAATATGTCGTCGCACAGAGACTGAATACGTACGAGGACCAAAATACAGCTACGTATGTACGCCGGCATCAGAAAGAACGATGACGCCGCGCCTATAGAATGGATTTAATGAACGAGCGCGAAAGTGCAAAACGGTGCGCTGCTATTATTCATTTTTGGCGGCATCGACATCGTCATGGTCAACCAACTTTTGTGCACACTGATCCTGGCGGCATGCAAAACACACTAACAAAAAAGGCGAACACACACAAACAAAAAAACACAATATGTGTATATTCGCCAGAGGGAACAACCAAAACAGCAAGAACAACAGCTAGAGGAGCCTATTGGTACTAACCAAACCAACATTATAACAAATGGGTGGGTGGGCGCTGTAGGGGAATCCTTTTGCCACCTTCTTTTTCATGGTGATGCTGTTGAATGGCTTAATGATAATGACTGACAGAGAATGACGGAACCACTTTTCTAGCTTATTTTCTTGTTCATATTTTATTGACTCGATGTGGTTTCGGTTTTGCGCGCTCAATCTTTTGTTTTTTTTTTGGTTTTTTTTTTGTTTGTTCTGTTTGGGTGGGGTGCGGGGTGTCACAATACCCTTTAACTTTATTTATGTTCTCTATTCAAGTTCGATGTTCGATTTTATTGATTTTTGAACTGCGGTGACAGTGAATGATTGAGTGAAACAAATTTATTTTAGTTAAAGTGAAAAATATACTATTTCTCTGTGGGCATTCTTTAGTCGTGTTATTTTTAAGGAATAACTTTAACTAAAATAAATTTGAATTTAAAGAGACTTTTTCTATTGCGGGGAATTTATTTTTAGATGGGTATGTTTGGGAATGGGATTTGCTATTTTGGAACGCTCATTAGCCAAACGACGTAGGTAGGTAGGTACCTATAAATATTAAATGAGTTTGATGTGAGTTGGGAATTTATTTTTGTTTATTGAGGAATGCTTGAAAAGTTCGCGAACATTGAAGCTATTTAGGGAAAGATAGCTATAGAGCGCATTGTATTCAGTAGATATCGTGCCAATTGATTGTGTAGCTGTCATTAACACTGCAGGTATTATTTGACATAGAAGTCTTTATGCAGATTAAGGTGCAACCAATGAACATGGAAGAGGGGAAAAGTCCTATCACCTAACCTCACTAGGCACAACCTACCTCTGCAATAGCTCTACAGTACCCTACAATATAAAGGGTGTTTTTTTTATAGGTTGGTTTTTCGAATAGAGATAAAACTGACATTTTGTGGTCAAATCTGGCAACAGATTGACAAATGAACAACGCTTGCAAATCGTGTAAATTTATTTCGACAATAATTGTTCAGTTCGCGCGAAGTTTAAAATTGAAAATTTTGTTCAGTGAAGAAGCAAAATTGCCGCATTTGGAGTGAAGAGAATCCACATGAGACCACACGCCATTACATCCACAAAAACGGACTGTTTGGTGTGCTCTATGGGCCGGTGGAGTCATTGGGCCATACTTCTTCCGAAATGATGCTGAAGAGTCAGTTACCTTTAATGGAGACCGGTAAAGAGCCGTGATAACCGACTATTTTGTTCCCGAATTGGATGGCATGAATGTAGATGAGATGTGGTTCCAACAAGACGGCGCTACATGCCACACAGCGCACGTCACAATCGATTTATTGAAGGAAACATTCGATGAGCGCATAATTTCGCGGAATGGACCTGTCAATTGGCCACCAAGATCGTGTGATTTGACACTATTGGATTATTTTCTTTGGGGTTATTTGAAGTCGCTCGACTACGCCAACAGACCAGAAACGTTAGGGGACTTGGAAGCCAACATTCGTGGCGTTATTGCCGACATACAGCCCCAAATGCTTGAAAAAGTAGTTGAAATTTGGACGTCTAGACTTGTCTTTATCCGAACCAGCCGCGGGTTGCCATAAAGCCAAATTGATGGACATTAAAACGATTTTCTTGTGTTTTATTTCAATTCGAAGTTCTATACCTCTAAAAAAAAAACACATGATTAGACGAAAGTAGTTGGGGCAGTGCCGAATATGTAGTAGGGAGCTACCTTCTTCCTTCTCAAAAAAGCTATTAACAGGTACCTACTTCGGTTAAAATAGCGGATCTATAAATATCTAGATAGAAAATTGACTTTGTCCTTAACCTGACAGCTAAAATTGATCTTAGTGAACACAGAGAATGATTGGTAACGAAAACAAAGTGATACATAGTTCATCGGTTGTTGCTTATTTAAACTTCTCGCAGATGTATTGGGTTCTTTTCAAATATGTAACAAGCCTAACGTAACCTGAATGGAAATCCACAAATAAATTTAGTCAACTGAAAAACGTTGGCACCACTACTGCAATGATAAGTATCCCAACAGGCGGGGATTGAAAATCATCCTCCATTGACTTCCTTTTGACCAAGAATCTGCAGCAACCATCTAAGCTCCTGGCAAACGAATTTATCAGCTATGCGCAGTTTTTAGACAGTTACCTCGGCTCAACGGTGTCGTTTGTCCACCTCCGGTCGAGCCTTGTATTACCTCCTTTCTTTCTTCTTCTGAATGCCCAGTAGAGAAGAGTTGATTGCATGTCCATCTGCGCAGATTGCTAAAAAATGCACAAATGGCGTTGGAGTTAGTGAATTTATCAAAATATGTACTATGTGCTACGTCTTCAGGGGAGATGTTAATGCCGGCGAAGCTATCACATTTTGAATTCATATCCGGGCTGAAATTAAAGCAGCTATCGAAATCAAGTAGGTACGTCCAATTTTCAACTACTTTTTCAAGCATTTGGGGCTGTATGTCGGCAATAACGCCACGAATGTTGGCTTCAAAGTCCCCTAACGTTTCTGGTTTGTTGGCGTAGGCGAGCGACATCACATATCCCCAAAGAAAATAATCCAATGCTGTGAAATCACACGATCTTGGTGGCCAATTGACAGGTCCATTCCGCAAAATTATGCGCTCATCAAATGTTTCCTTCAATAAATCGATTGTGACGTGCGCTGTGTTAGAGAATTGCTTCCCAAGGGTTTATAAAGAGGTAAACACTCACTACGTTTACATGTTTGCCATGCAAATTTCTTGGCCACGCCCAATTCTTGTGGATTTCATAACGCCTTTTCTTGGGCGCCTATGGATAGGGAGATACAGATATGGTATCAACCCAAGTGAGTTATTAATTTTCACCACTCCCACTTTTAGGCTTGCAATAAACTTTTAAAAATTCATTCATTGCCTTCTAACTAGTGACCTCCAAGCGTATGAACTTTTTTCAACGAATGTTGAACACCTAGTAGGTACCTACGTGTTAGATCGCCATCCTTCTCATGGCCTGCATTTATTTGTCATTACTGCCTGCATCTGTGGTAAAAAAAAAACCATCTCACCAGACCACGCAAAGGCGCATACCTAACTAATTAAGAATGCACACTATCAACAGCACGCATCTAATATTTACACTACTAAGCCATTAATTCTTCGCATTAGGAATGCATATTTACACCTTGTAACTAATAATGCTGTAGGTAGTTAATCTGTAAAATTAATTCCCCTTTCAACTCGACTTATCTTGGAATATCTTATTCAAATGGGACACTTAACAATAAAATATGAAATAAAAAAATCCATAATTTCTATTAAAAACTTAAAATTAGTGTGTAACCCAATCCGCCACAATCGTCAGCATTGGATTTATTTTATTTTTTATTTAAAACTCAGGCATCAGGTTTCGATTTACCTATCTATCTCTTGACGTTTGAGGGGACAGAAAAAAAAAATCCAACGACTTCTTCAATTTGTCATCGGATTGCAATGTTTTTCTATTCCATTCCATCCAAAAGGTTAATTTGTAAACGAAAATCCATTTATGGGCAAAAGCCCATCGGGCGCCAACTTCAAATGTCGTCTACAAAAATTAATCAATTTTTGAGTACCATACTTCCGTCGTCATGATGTGTGTCTCACAAGCGAAATAAAAATATACATCCACTGACAGACCTTGACCTTAAAGTGGTTATGTGTCTTATCTTGCCTGCAAGAGGTCACATACATACGTACACACGTTGCTACTACCTACGCTTTCCAACTGAAAAGAAAATTTTGATATTTTCTCAAAAATATTTGCTTGTAAAAATAACCATTTTTGTTTGTTCAAAGCCAGTTTAATGCGGGAAATAAATTTTATAACTGATTCACGTGCCGTTTGAAATTCATTTCGGATTTTTGCCGAAAAGTAAAATGAAACAATAAACACAGCGAAATATAAACCAAAGAGATCAGACTTCAAGGGGGTTGTTGCAAAATAGAAAATGGATTTTCGTTTTCTTTTATTTTGGATTTATTTAATTTGAGCCGTAGTGACGTAGAATTGAAATTAATGAAAATTAAAACTGGAATAGAAAACATAAGAACATTCGAAAGAGTTCACTGTTTTACGTTAAAATGGAATATTACGGGTATATGTATGTATGTAGTATTTTTCAAAAACTTTTCAACAGAAAGATTATATTCGGGATTATCTGTAAGAAGAGATAATCTTGTGAATGGAGCTTAGATAGAGATATAAAGGGTGATCCAAGTAGAGATACTTTTTTCAATAGCCTTTTTTGACAGATCACGTGTGAATCGTGTCATGTTATTTTTGTTTAGCATTGTTTGGCATTTCATAATGGAAAGACTTACGCGTGAACAACGTTTACAAATTGTTCAACTTTATTATGAGAATTCACGTTCTGTGAGGAATGTGTTTCGTGCACTTCGCTCAACTTATGGTCAATCGGTCAATCGGCCTACTGAGCGTACTATTCGCAACACCATCACCCATTTTGAGACCCAGCATTCATTATTGGATAATATTCGACCGAATAGACCACGTCCAGCACGCTGTGAAGAAAATATGGCGGCCGTAGCTGAGAGTGTACACGAAGACCGTAGAGAGTCGATTCGGCGCCGTTCGCAGCAACTCGGACTGACGTATGGAACGACTTGGCGCATTTTACGTCAAGATCTTAAATTGAAAGCGTACAAAATACAGCTTGTGCAACAACTGAAGCCGCTCGACCTTCCCAAGCGACATCGCTTCGCTCTATGGGCTCTTGAAAAGTTCCAAGAAGATCCGACGTTTTCGAAGCAAATTTTGTTTAGCGATGAGGCCCATTTCTGGCTCAATGGGTATGTAAACAAACAAAATTGCCGCATTTGGGACGAAGAGCAACCTGAAGAGATTGAAGAACTGCCACTTCATCCAGAAAAAACAACGGTTTGGTGTGGTTTGTGGGCCGGTGGAATCATCGGTCCATATTTCTTTAAATATTATGCCGGTGCGAACGTAACCGTCAATGGCGACCGTTATCGTGCCATGATAACCGACTATTTGATGCCTGAAATTGAAGCTCGTGATCTCGGCGAGATTTGGTTTCAGCAAGACGGCGCCACTTCCCACACATCGCATCAATCAATGGACTTATTGAGAGAACATTTCGGTGAGCACATAATTTCACGTTTTGGGCCGGTCGATTGGCCACCAAGATCGTGTGATATCACACCGTTAGACTTTTTCCTGTGGGGATATGTAAAGTCAAAAGCTTATGCCGACAAAACCGCTTCGATTCAGGCCTTGGAGGAAAACATCACGCGTGTCATTCGCCAGCTACCAGTCAAAATGCTCTAACGAGTGATCGAAAATTGGACTCAACAGATGGACCATTTGCGACGTAGCAACGGCCAACATTTGATAGGCATAATCTTCAAAAAATAAATGCCAAAGAGTGTTCTTTCAAATGATAATGAACATTCTCCATTAAATTTGAATATTCTGTGTTTTTTTCTTTAAAAAAGTAGGGAACCTCGAAATGGATCACCCTTTATATCTGAAGTAAAAAAAGTAAACAATTTTGATGTCCGGATACTGAAACATAAAATTCTCCAGACAGACTGAAAATGTGAGACAAATGTCAAATTCTCATTTGAACTCTTTTATATGATACCTACGTGTATTTTAAACGATTTAAGGAGAGTGAATTGTATTTCACTCCCTGATTTTCAGTATTCGGACAGCGTTTACTGAGTGAGAAAAAGTTTGTCCGGATAATGAAAAATTAGGTTCCGAAGTATCCGAACAACTCTATTTTGTACGTTTTTAACGTACATAAAATTGAATTTAAGGCTTTTCTGTATTATTATTTTTTAGCGACGGCTTTAGAAGAAATAAGAAATAATCAATTAAGCATAAGCATACGTCCGTCAATATTGCATGACAGCCTCAAGGGAAAAAGATTAATTGGTGAAAGATCGACAGAAATGGGTCCAGATCCTTATTTAACGGTAGAAGAGAAAGAAAGAAGTTACTGCCCAGTGGTGTGCAGATTTATGCAAATGTGGATTGCCATTAAAAACAGACGATCTTTTAAATACGGTACAGCAAAATAATACGATCAGGAAAAACATGGATGCGATCTTTTATGAAAAGAAATCATTATTTAGCAATGAGAGTAGCGGAAAATATTAGCAAGGGTAGAGCAGTAGTCACATAGGAGACCATATTGAAATGGTTCAGAGATCTTGAGGACTCCTTAAAAGCTTTTACCAGGAGCATATAATATATGATCCATCCAGAGTATTAAATGGTGACGAAAGCAGCTTTTGCCTTTGCCCAAAGACTGGAAAAGTCATAGTCCCCATAGGCTACAAAAAAATTTACCAAATTTGTGCTGATGGAAAGTTATTTGAATCAATGGTGGTGTTTCAATACTTACGTCCACCAAAAGATATAGTGGAAAGTATCCCGAAATCGTCGTTTTGGGTAAAAGTAATAAACGGATGGATGCGAAGTGACACATTTTTCCAGTACATCGCTAATTGTGTACATAAACGATTATTGGGCGATAATGTGGAGCGACCAGTTATAACCTTAGAACTCAGTGAGTTTTGTAGCAAGGAGCAAATAATTTTGTATGCATTACCACCGAATACTACGCATATCATGCAGCCAGCTGACGTTAGCCTCTGAAATCAGGTTAGAAGAAGACTGTGAGTGAATGGCAATCGAAAAATCTGGAACAAGCATTAACGAAAAGAAGCTTCTGCCCACTTTTAGAATAAGGAAATCATGAAAAATAAAGACATGGTGGCCACTATTCAAAATGGTTTTAGAAAGTGTGGTTTGTATCCACTTAATCCAACAGCTGTCGATTTATCGAAATGCGTAAAAAATACAGTACAGGAGAACTTAGTAATTGCCCAAGGTCCTCCATCAACCAGATCAGTTCAATCTATTGGAGTGAGTAAATTCAAAATTACTCCAGAAGTTATAGAGTCTTTATCAGAGCAGCTAAAAAATTTTGGAGTTGATGCTGAGATCGTTCTGAAGGTTATTAGAAGCCAGACAGAATCGATAAACAATCCACCATTAGACACAACATTAGGATGGATCCCAGGAGGCTTAGGTTCATTGGGAAAGAAATCGGAGATGTCTGTGTCACTAATGACGAGAACATTGGATCCCCAATTGGAGTGAATTCGAGCACAAACTCAGACCAATTTCAAAATGAATCTCCAGAGATCCAAGGAGATGCTGCTGCGTCTGTTGAATCCATTGTAACGATTCCCCCGCCAAGATTATACATGCATCTTCTGGAGGTAAAAAAAAAACATCAATTGATACAAAACTATATTGCAAAGTTGTAAAAAAGTTGAAAATGTTTCATTTATTCAACAAAAAAAATGACAAAACCTTCATAGAAATATGCTGTGTCCGGATACTAAAATAAAAGTGTGTGGGCACTAAATTCGACTGTTCGGATATTAGCGCCAATCGTACTTTTTTGAAGAACATAATTAAAAATATATAATATTATAAAAGTGTTTTCGGCATTATGCAGCCTTCGTAATTGTAAAATAATTTAAAGCTAAAGTTAAGAAATGTGGGTGCAGTGGCTTAGTGGTTAAGTGCGTTGGATCACTAAGCGAGAGGTCGCCGGTTCAAATCCCGACCTGTACCACCTGGAAGTTTTTATTCTCTGTCATCAACAATGGTTCGGCACCATACATTCGGATTCATTGCACCGGATACCTAGATTCATATAAATTGGTTCAGATAAACAAAATTATGCGTATACTTTTCTTGAGGCAACCGATCCCGGCTTGTATACGCCAGCCTTCCCTTCTTTCCGTTCTGCTCCAATCGGCTCCTTTTATTGAGCCAAACCAAACGCTTTGGCATGCACGATGGCTCGTTCCTTACCACGAAGCTTTGTTGCTTCAAACCTGAGGGCTAAGATTCGAAGACCCATAGAACTTGATTAAAATAATTTAAGGTCTGTCAATTGACATGCGATATATCTGGATCGGTTTTGCCGGTTTGCCGAAATCCGGACATCGCTTAGCAGAGTTCTGACGCTGAAAGATATCATATGCAGCATAGAATTGGTTTCAACTTTCAAATCATTAGTACGAGAAGATTGGTTGCACACAGCACGTTTCAAATGGTCTTATGCATTTTTTTTATATCGCTGGGCCAAAATAAAGTGAAACAGGGGTGTTGGGCCGCGTTTTATGATAGAGATGACTTCGTAGAAGGAATACACCGATTCATATCTAATGTAGAGCTGATGAATTTAACCTCAGGATGCTATGCCTTGTACACGTCACAGGAGACCTTCTAAGCCTTAAATATAGAGGCATCAGTCTTTTAAACATCGCGTGCACTTATTAGCATGCTGCAAGCGCCAGAAACTAATTGTCAGCGACTTTACTATCTCAGAACATCCTATGAAGGTACAGATGAGCCTTGCAATGTCTGGCATACTCGTTTTTCCGTGCAAGATGACAACAAAGAAAGTTGCATTAAGCTCAGTGACGATCTAACCGAAATGATTTTGATGTAGACAAGCGACATGATACATATCGTGCAAAACTGGCCATACATGAGGCATGATTTCCCAAAAATCTGTTTGAGTACTTGCATACGCCGACGATACTGTTATTATTGATACAACTCAGCTAGTTTTCGTCGGTGCTAAACGCTTTAAACGTTAGAAAGGTATCTTTGTGCACCTCGGCTTTGAAACGAAGTCCGGTTGGAGTTTAAACTTTCACGAAACGCTGTTTCTTTATGCCGCTTTATGCCGCGATGAATCTGAAGTAGGGAATCCTTTAAAAGCGGATTAAGATATCCTTGGGGAGACAAAGTATTCTCCTGTTTGCGCTGAAGTTCAACCACCTCATATGTGATAGAAAATTGCTTGAATCGCTCATATTTATGTAGAATGCTGGCACACAGTTTGATCAACATATGAAACATCATTCTGTGTCACATGGTCTAATATATTGCAATATATGGAAATATCGACTTCATATACCTTTTTATGTTCCTTACAAATGACAGCATGGGACATACCTAGTCTAATCTAAGCTTTTAACTTTTCTGACACAAGATCAAGTACTTCAAAACGTTTTATTATGCATTTCGGGATTCCCACTTGATGGTGCAAACATCAGATAATTATGTTTTGTGTTGACAAGCGAAGGTTAAACATTTACAATTTCTCTTTAAAACCAATAAAACTCGATTGCATTTTCTTCCTAAAAATGTCACAATATTCAAACAGGTATCTAAACCTAAACATACCTAATTTCCGCAACAATTATACACTCTGTGCAACCTCAGAACCGATCATAAAAATGTCCTTTAACATCACAGCCCATTTTTAAAATCAACACTAGCACCTAAATTATACTATCTGGTCATAAAATTGAGATACACCCTTCCGCATCCCGCATCACATCATAATACCGAGACAGACACACTCCCACGTGAGTGGGTGCAAAAAGAGAAGACTAACATTTTTTTGCGTTGCAAAATATTTTCACCGGATTATGACAGACAGACAAAGACTTGGTTTCTTTTTGTTGCAAAATAATAATAAATTCTAAAGTCACTGTTGGGGATTAAGAGCTGAGTTTCCAAATCTCTCTTTCGAACTTAGGTTTGGTTTGTTCTTGGTAGGTAGAAATTTTGCTGCTGCCGTTGTATGAAGAATCATCGTTGGGTTGATTCGTACAGGTACCTACAAAAATAAAACCAAAAAATAAACAATAAAATGTAAAATTTTGACATTTTACAATATACTTGGCTTTGCCTGGCCTCGATGCAGTTCGGTTCGGTTCGGTTGGGAAGAGACGTGCATGGAAAAGGGCATTGTTGTGTTTTTAAACTGTCGTTCTTGTTGACTAGCGCGGTCGAGTTAATGTACACACATTATGCTCCAGGATACGGACAGAGGCCGTTGAACGGGAATGAGAAGGATTTAGAAGTAAACTCCTTAATTGGATTAGCACAAGAAGAGGCAGAACCATTTTTAAGGCTTTTGTTTTGTTTCGATTTGTGTATTGTTGTTGTTGTTGTCCAGAAAATACTTACCTATAGTACAAAATGCAGAGTAAGAGAGAAATATAAATGACCTTGTCTGTGGCTTATGCCGTAAAACCAATAAACATTTTCCCACTTCATTTGGCATTTTGGCAAATATAATGCTGCAGCAGCAACAGCAAAATGATGAAGGAGGTGGCCGGAGAAGGCGTTTGCAGTTTTAATCTGAATTGGTTTTATTTTGCGGTCAAGTCCAAGTGCTGACTCAAAATTTGTTAAATATTTGATAAATGGAATCGGAAATGAAAATGTTTTACATTGTATCTTTGTGGGTAACTCAAGATTCATTGTTGGGAACATTTTCGAGTTTCCGACGGTAAATCAACATTGCAAGAATTGAAAGCAGTTTGAATGAACTATCCATTTTTAAGAGAAAGGCTTGGGAAGGTCACATTTTGTAAGTGTTAAAAAAACTGCATTTGAAATTCGGAGATTCCTGGTAGAAAAGTTTATTGGTTAACATTTTTTACACATTAAAACTCAGGTTCAGTAAGGGATAGAAAGTAATTTTTTTTTGGTCATCAAACTCATAAACTCATATTTCCATCAATAGGTCAGACGACCCGGACGTATAGATCTTTTCATTTTTTTTTTTTAATATTTTCCGTTGACTACCTATGTAGCAACGTGTTTTGTTTATTTTAAGTTTAAGACCCGTTTGGTGATGCTACTCATAGCGATCTTACTGGAACCAAAAAATCCTTTCAAATAAATATATGCGCAAAGTCGAGCATATTTTAGGGTAAAGAAATTGTAAGGCATAAAGTGCCTAAGTTGCGCTTCGAAAATGTGTTAGGTTTGACGCTTTTGTGAATTTAAATTGAGTCTAGATATGAGACAGCAAACGGGCCTAAATTGTTTAATCAATTTTATATCATATAACTCATATCTCGGCGTCATTATCCTTTTAAATAGGATGGTTCATTTATAGCATTTGCCGCCACTAGAAGATACGTTTTATTTTTTAGAAACGGAAGTTTTTTGTTTCAAATGTACAAAAATATTTATTGCTGTTGTATTTTGTGTCCTTTGTTGTTGTTAAAAATTGTGTTAGTAGAATAAATAACTGTCCTAGAGGAACAGATAAAATAAGAATATCTCCGCAGCATAAGCCCTCATAAAAAGGGCTTGTCGTAAAAGACGACTAAAGGAAAATATCATATCTGCGTAAATTTAACGAACCTCGCAATACATTGTAACATCTCAAAGAAAGATCAAACTAATTAACAAGAGCCCGCACGTTTGGATTCAAATAAAGTGACAGGTCTTAAAACCTTGTGATCACATAAATGAAACATTTGATAGGTTTCAGTGATTTTTTTTTTTGGGACATTGGGAGGCCTGCCATAACATTTTTAGGTCGAACCGGCGGACATCAACAGCATTTGATAGGTTTCAGTGATTTTTTGTTTGGGACATTGGGAGGCCTGCCATAACATTTTTAGGTCGAACCGGCGGACATCAACAGCATTTGATAGGTTTCAGTGGTTATTTTGTTTGGGACATTGGGAGGCCTGCCATAACATTTTTAGGTCGAACCGGCGGACATCAACAGCATTTGATAGGTTTCAGTGGTTATTTTGTTTGGGACATTGGGGGGCCTGCCATAACATTTTTAGGTCGAACCGGCGGACATCAACAGCATTTGATAGGTTTCAGTGATTTTTTGTTTGGGACATTGGGAGGCCTGCCATAACATTTTTAGGTCGAACCGGCGGACATCAACAGCATTTGATAGGTTTCAGTGGTTATTTTGTTTGGGACATTGGGAGGCCTGCCATAACATTTTTAGGTCGAACCGGCGGACATCAACAGCATTTGATAGGTTTCAGTGATTTTTTTGTTTGGGACATTGGGAGGCCTGCCATAACATTTTTAGGTCGAACCGGCGGACATCAACAGCATTTGATAGGTTTCAGTGATTTTTTGTTTGGGACATTGGGAGGCCTGCCATAACACTTTTAGGTCGAACCGGCGGACATCAACAGCATTTGATAGGTTTCAGTGATTTTTTTTTTTGGGACATTGGGAGGCCTGCCATAACATTTTTAGGTCGAACCGGCGGACATCAACAGCATTTGATAGGTTTCAGTGATTTTTTGTTTGGGACATTGGGAGGCCTGCCATAACATTTTTAGGTCGAACCGGCGGACATCAACAGCATTTGATAGGTTTCAGTGATTTTTTGTTTGGGACATTGGGAGGCCTGCCATAACACTTTTAGGTCGAACCGGCGGACATCAACAGCATTTGATAGGTTTCAGTGATTTTTTGTTTGGGACATTGGGAGGCCTGCCATAACATTTTTAGGTCGAACCGGCGGACATCAACAGCATTTGATAGGTTTCAGTGATTTTTTGTTTGGGACATTGGGAGGCCTGCCATAACATTTTTAGGTCGAACCGGCGGACATCAACAGCATTTGATAGGTTTCAGTGGTTATTTTGTTTGGGACATTGGGAGGCCTGCCATAACATTTTTAGGTCGAACCGGCGGACATCAACAGCATTTGATAGGTTTCAGTGATTTTTTTTTTTGGGACATTGGGAGGCCTGCCATAACATTTTTAGGTCGAACCGGCGGACATCAACAGCATTTGATAGGTTTCAGTGATTTTTTGTTTGGGACATTGGGAGGCCTGCCATAACATTTTTAGGTCGAACCGGCGGACATCAACAGCATTTGATAGGTTTCAGTGATTTTTTGTTTGGGACATTGGGAGGCCTGCCATAACACTTTTAGGTCGAACCGGCGGACATCAACAGCATTTGATAGGTTTCAGTGATTTTTTGTTTGGGACATTGGGAGGCCTGCCATAACATTTTTAGGTCGAACCGGCGGACATCAACAGCATTTGATAGGTTTCAGTGATTTTTTGTTTGGGACATTGGGAGGCCTGCCATAACATTTTTAGGTCGAACCGGCGGACATCAACAGCATTTGATAGGTTTCAGTGGTTATTTTGTTTGGGACATTGGGAGGCCTGCCATAACATTTTTAGGTCGAACCGGCGGACATCAACAGCATTTGATAGGTTTCAGTGATTTTTTGTTTGGGACATTGGGAGGCCTGCCATAACACTTTTAGGTCGAACCGGCGGACATCAACAGCATTTGATAGGTTTCAGTGATTTTTTTTTTTGGGACATTGGGAGGCCTGCCATAACATTTTTATACTTATATACTTATACTTTCAATTAGAATTATATTGTAGCAATAGTCAAACTCACTGCTCGGATTTCGTAAAATCAAAAAAAATTAAAGGGAAGAGAACGCGTTTGCTACAATATCGTTTTTTGAATTTATGAAATGAAACCTTCCCATGTCTCCCATTGATCTTTTATAATCAAATATGTGATAGGTAGAAAAAATAAAGCTAAAATACCAAAGTCTGTTTTAATATCCTTCACTTTTTGCCTTGATTTTGTTCTATTTCACTTCTGTTCATGGCCTAATTACTCTCATACCTGCTCTGGTTTACCTTTTTTTGACATTTTTTTATTTGCCAAAGAAGGGAAAGGGAGAAAGAGTTATCTTCCTTTGATTACCTTGGCCAATTGCACTTGGCCAATTATGTGCTTTTTTGTAACATTTCCAAACGTGGGTCTTTTAACTGGAAGTATTTTTGACGTCCCAAACATAGAAGTTGAAACGTAAAGGTCCATTGCATTGCCGTATTCAAAGGAGGAAATTAAGAGCGTCCGACCCTTTACGGGAGATGTGCAATTTTTACATAAAAAACTAAACCTTTGGTACTTGGTTTTACGAAAATGTAGAAAAGCAATAGTTTTTGAAGTTATAGATTCAGAGATTACTTCTTTTAAAAATATAATAATTCCATTTGGTCAACTTATTCCGAGGTTTCCTCCATGTATAATTCTCTCAAGCTTTGAAAAAATCTCAAGTCCTACACGTTTTCAAATCCCATTATAAGAAAATTGTTTCGGAAGTTTCACTTATTTCACGAACCTATACAAAATAAAAAAACTAAAGAAAGTCCAAGAAGTTAGGTAGGTAAAGTGGTTGCTCCCTAATGCGCAGTAAAAGGGGAGCGCAATTAGCGCTTAGGCGCCGTTTTGTTACCACCACTCACGGGATCTGTGGGAAAGGAATGTAGATTGCAGGTATAACTCAAAACCAAACCTGTGGTATTAAGGAAAGAAATTATGTTGTTGAAGTTCATCAGACAACTGCGACAGAAGGTATTATGGGCGATTCCAAGTTTGGAAGCGTGCGTACCAGTGACCTGTACATATGTACTGTACGACCAGCCTGTTGACGTCCACACGCGTTCTACGTTCTTAATTTGTTGTAAGTGGGCTAAGTCTTCCTTGATATGACGCAGTTTGTCAAGCTCAATCACCTAGACTCAGCTAGTTAGGAAAAATGCAGGAATATGTCTCTTTTCACGTATCCCAGGAGCCAGTGAAATTGCCAGTTCTGTTCTATAACTCAGCCGAGAACTTTTCGAAAATGTCACTCATTCCAGTATGCATGTACGACTATGCAATGCATTCACTTTTAAGTTTCAGAACTGGAATGATCTGTCTTCCAGGTAAGGGGTTTTAAGTTGGACTTAAGTTTGTCCTGGTTCACTTTGCCTGTGTCACGATTATTGTAAAGCGCTCTACTAAAAAAAACTCTGGGCTTTGTTGATGTTCATTACTTGTTAATTTATTTATTTATTCTTTTGAGTACATTGTACAGCTTGGTTCTATCAAGAGCTTCACCGGCTCCCATCAGTTCCAACTACTTTAATGGTTAAAAGGTTTTTAGTAGCTTTTCCTTCACGGTATTTATTTTCGATTACACCATAACTCTGTAAATGGTGCAAAATAGGTTAAGAGAACAATCTAACTCTGGGCCAATTGTGCAGATACTGTCCGTATAACTCGGTACCGGTACGGATTTGTCGTTGCCTACTGCCTAATGCGTATTATCTGCTGCAGAAAGATATTGAAAAATTCGCATGAAAGCCAAACTTCCTATTAAAATCCTCTTTTTCCCATATTCATAGTTCAAAATTGCACTTCACATTTAAAATAGACGTCGATGAAGTCGATACTTGTCATTTTTCTGTTTTTGTGGTGTGTGAACATTTGTTAATTGTGATAACGAAACGTTTGACAGGGTGCATCACACACTTCTTTTGGCTAAGCTAAAGTCTTTGGGTTTTCATTCATCAATGCTAGAATGGTTTCGTAATTACCTGACTAATAGAAGGCAAATGGTTAAAGTCGATGGTTTGACTTCTCACGTTATAGAAGTTACTTCCGGTGTTCCACAGGGCAGTCATTTGGGCCCGTTGCTATTTATATTCTTTATAAATGATGTTCATGAAATATTTCAATTTTGTACTACAAAGTTGGGACTTTCGCCGATGATTTGAAATTATTTTCGCGGATAAAAAATGTATCTGATTGCATTCGTTTTATAAATGATCTTAGACTTCAGCGTTTTGATGAAGTGAAAGATCTTGGTGTCATATTTGACAATAAGTTAAGTTTCTTTTTTCATTATGATTATGTCATTGCCAAGTCTAACTCATTGTTAGGCTTCCTTAAACGTAATAGTAAAGACTTTAGAAATATAAATAGCCTTAAAATTATTTATTGCTCGTTAGTCAGACCTTATTTCGAATATTGTTCCGTAATTTGGGATTCGCAATATGCAGTTCACGAACATAGATTCGAAAGAGTCCAAAAAAACTTCACGAGGTACGCGGTTCGTAAATTAAATATGTTTGATGAGCTTCCTAATTATAGCAGAAGGTGCAATTTAATTGGATGCAACTTTAGAGTGGTAATTATTCGCGATATTCTTAATTATCATATTAATTCACCAGAATTGATCTTTCTTTAAAAATAAATATATATGCTCCCCAAAGGTCACTGCGGGTAAGAAGCTTATTTTATACAGATAGGCATAGAACCAATTACGGTAATAATGAGCCTATTACAAGGTGCATAAGCACATTTAATGAATTCTGCAACGAAATTGTTTTTTGCTTGTCGCGAGCAGATTTTAAAAAGTCCATTAATGCATTAACTTTAAATTAATTATATTTGTAGATGAAGCTTAGTCGCGCAACAAACAACCGTTGCGTAAAGCGCGATACTGAGAGCTTACACTTAGAGAACGTAGTGTTTTGTGTTTTGCTCTGTGATGGTATTAAAAAAAAAAACATATATTACACTGCTACTTGCCGATAAGAATGCTCCACACTTGTTTGATAGGAGCTTGCCTATAGAAGGCACAAATTATATACTCACTGAGATCAGGAACATTTCCAAATGTGTTTGAGTAGGTTATTAGCTCCAGTCAGTTGTGCATTAAGTTCAGAAAGTAGTTTCGAAAACTATACAGACCTCAAAATCTTTGCAGATAGATTTTTTGTTGTACCTCTACTTCTATCCACGGTAAAGTTTGTTGGAAAGTAAAGCAATACAGAATGCATCTGCGATTCATATTACTGAGAGTCAAGTCATTTGTTTAACTTAAGTGTCAATTCTGGTATTTTCCCCTCTTCTTTAAAAAGTGCAGAAGTAATTCCCCTGTTCAAAAAAGGAAATCGAAATTATATGTCGCAATATAGGTCTATTTCTATACTTCCAACGTTTTGCAAATTGTTTGAAAAGTTAATTAAAAAAACGCGTTACATGTTTTTTAAATAAAAATCATTACTTTAGTAACGTACAATTTGGATTTCGTGAAAAAATGTCAACTGAAGATGCAATTTTAAAGCTTTGTAGTGAAATATGCGAGAGTTTTAATAGCAATACTAATTGTTTAGCTTTGTTCATAGATTTGACTAAAGCATTTGATATGGTCAATCATTCAATACTTTTGAATAAATTATACAAAATTGGATTCCGAGGTGAAATTTATAACTGGTTTTCGTCATACTTGGCAGGAAGAAGTCAACGGGTAAAACTTGGCGGCACATACATGTGATTCCGCTGCAGTGAATATTGGTGTACCCCAAGGATCAGTTTTGGGACCGGTTTTGTTTTTGGTTTATGTTAATTCAGTGTTCAAACAAAACTTTAATAGTAAAGTCACTGCTTTTGCCGATGAT
This sequence comes from Ferdinandea cuprea, assembly GCA_963576555.1. Taxonomy (NCBI): domain Eukaryota; kingdom Metazoa; phylum Arthropoda; class Insecta; order Diptera; family Syrphidae; genus Ferdinandea; species Ferdinandea cuprea. The sequence continues at coordinate 12,532,737 of OY754959.1, forward strand.
ATGGCATTTTCGTATGCAAATAACAGCCTATTTGATTGTATTGTAAAACTTCAAAACGACCTGCAAATATTACGACAATGGTTCGCGGTGCATGAACTGCTTATAAGCGAAAAAACCAAATTAATGGTCTGTAACCTAAAAAGTACCTGTCTGCCTAACTGTGATATTATTTTTCATTCTGCTTCATGTTTTAAACTGTCCTTATGTGCTCACTACTGTGGTAGAAAAAATTATTTTGATTCTTTGTCGTGTAGTCCCAATTGTTTTACAATTGAAAGTGTTGAGAGTTTTAAGTATCTTGGTGTTCTTATAGATAAAAACCTAAATTGGAAGGCCCATGTGGATGAACTAAAGAAATATATGTTATCTGTTACTCGTAAAATGTATCTGTTGCAACCACATTGTTCCAGAAAAATACTTACCATGATTTACTATGGTATTGCAACTTGGGGTGGGACCTATAATAGCACCATCCAAACTTTAAAAACATCACAAAAACATCTTATAAGAATTATTTGTAAAGTTAATAGACTAACTCCTAGCTGGCCTCTTTTTTGTAATCTTAATATATTGCCAATAAATCATTTATATGTATTCAAGGTCCTTAAAGTGTTCTTTCTACGTAGCGGCTACAGTTCTACTCTCAGGAGTTCAATTATTTATAGATTAAGAGTAAATACCATGGAACTTGTTACCATTCCAGTTTCAAACAAAACCCACTTCTCAAATTTTTTTACTGCGACAGCGCCTAAGCTTTTTAATAAATTACTCGTAATATAAGAATTGTAAGAGTCATTGCTATATTTTTGGTCAAAGTAAAAAGTTGGCTATTTAGCCTAGATAGTCATGCAGTCAAATTATTACTTAATTCTGGCTAGTTCATATAAAAGCATAATTTTTGTTAAAACTATTTGTCTTGTTCACTAAACTACTTGAAATTGCAATTGCATCATAGTTCATTCATGAAGTTCATACCGATAAAAATTTATTTTACTCTGTACTACCCCACACATCAAATTTGTATGTATGTAATTATTTTGTAAAGGATCATTCGCCTCTAGCCACTTTGTGCTACAGAATGATGCCTATTTATTCTTTTTTAAATTGAAAAATTATTATATTATATGTACTTAAAAAAATATTTCTTTTAGTACCTTAACAGCTATGAATAAAATCAAAAAAAGAATGAAAAGAAAAAAAAAAAAAAAGATTTGCTTAGGTATAAAGATCACGATTTTTTTTTCAACCAGAAATTCGGTGAATTGCAATTGGACGAGTTCTGATTCCAGCAGAAAAGCAAGGACAAATGCCACTCCAACACAGCTTATGACTGTCTATCGAAAACGTGTTGCAAAATTTCTCTGACAGAATAGACTAGACCCACTTGTTTGCGGAATGGAATAGCAGGTGGTCCACAATTTAACTCTAGCACTATAACCAAGTACGTAACGGCATGCATCTAGTTTATAATTATGAATATTGAAAACCTTAACGAGCCTCGTACTTCATGTAGGTACACAACAATTATTGTAAAACATGCAAAACTATTTGCAACAAATCAAGTATAGCGTTGCCTTAATCAAAGTCACAGATTAAATAAATTAAAGTCAAATAAACTCCGCAGTACAATTATTCCTTCCGATTTAATTGTAATTGCAATTTTTTTTTTCTTTTTTTTTTGTAATCCTGTTTAAGCATCTCGCTGTTTTCGCGCTTCCTTTGGAAAAAAAAATTAAACATTTGAACCTTCGCTACATTTTTTTTTTTGCAAATCGGAATTAACATTCTCAAGAATTAAAGATTTATTTTATTTAGATGATTAAGTACCAAGTTCATTAATTGCCCCTTAATGACTTTGGTATCGATATCAAGAACTTGATTACGCAATTATTATCTATTCAAGATTGTGATAAATGATTAAGTTGGTAGCCACCTAGATACCTACTCTATCTTAATTATTTGTACAAAAAAAAAAAAATATTATATGTCAGGGATTAGCAGTGAGGTGTCTGCAAATGTGTAACAATAATAACAAACAAATGCTTGTTTATGAACAATAAAATATATGAGAAATAAATACTCATTTCAAGCCCCATAATTTATAAGGTAGCTAGCTCTAGATTTGTCTGTTACATACTACTATATGTTTCAATAATTAAGTTCACAGCAGAAGTGGGGCTGCGATTTGTTCGAATTTGTAGACGAATCCGATTAAGATCATCAGTGAAATATTCTCAGCAGTAATCGAAACCGATCTCTCTGACCATTACGCTGTTTTATATGCAACGAAAAGTCTAAATATCTCTGAAACACCTTGTGAAACCGATGTTAACAACATTAATCAGCAAAAAGTTAATGAGCTTATTCAGAGTACAGACTGGCAACTTATACTCCAAGAAAATGACGTTGAGGCACTCTACAATAAAATTCGTAGGAGAAATGAATAAGATATATGCTGAAGCAAGTAAAATAACCACACGAGGAAAAGAGCCCGGAAGCATAAGCCATGGACCACTCCAGAAATAGTTCCAATGTGCAAAAAACGGGATGAGTTATATAGGAGGTGGAAAAACAGCCCCAGATGTAAGACTCAAACGTCGATGACGAACTCATAAAAGCCAATTACTACAAACAAAAGTTCTTAAATGCCAATAACGACCCGAGGAAAACGTGGAGTATTGTGAGTGAACTACTTGGAAGAAAGAAACGCTCTGTAGACGAAGCAATTAAAAGCAATTTTCCAAATGCTGTAAAAGGCTTAAAAGACATTGTTGAGGAATTTGCGGAGCAGTTTTCGCAACAAGCGGCAAACATCATTCATGCCTGTGATACGGAAACCTCAAACCACGAGAACTGGCAACTTGAACAAAATATATACATAGAGGAAGCAACTGAGCCTGAAGATTACAAGATATTGTGTCAACTGAGTAACCAAAAAGGTCCTGGAGCAGACAACATTAGACCAGTTGATCTCTAATTGAATGCTATGTGTCTCACTACCATAGTCACGAAGATCGTAAACCGTAGTCTATGTCAGTCCTGTGTGCCAAAACTAATGAAAACTTCAATAATTCGCCCTATATACAAGGGAGGAGGAATAAAAAAAGATACAGAGAATTATAGACCGATTTCAATTCTACCAGCGGTTGAAAAATGTTTAGAAGAGGTAGTTGTTAATCGTGTTAATTGTTTTTTGTCGAAGCATAAAGTGATTCATCCAAACCAATTTGGTTTTCAAAAGGGCAAGAGCACACAATCCTTACTGGGGGAATTTACCAATTTATCGTAAATGCTGAACTGAATAAAAATCACCACGTACTTGTGCTTTTTATAGATTTCAGGAAAGCGTTTGATACCCCGACACCTGAAAAACTCTTTTTGGAGTGTCAACAGATTAGGACTGAGAGGAGTGCTGTCAGACTGGCTTAAAAGCTATTTGAGTGATAGAGTAATACAAGTCAAGGTGTCTGACAAAGATACAAGTAAATACAGTGTGCCACAAGGTTCCAAACTGGGCCCTATTTTATTTATACTGTTCACAAATGAACTATTAAGAACATTTAAGAAAGCTACGCTGATGACATCGCAATCGTCGTGAAACACAAGGACTTGCAATTAGCCATAAAGATATTGCAAGATGAGTTCAACCTTGTATCTGAATGGTGTCATGACAACGGCCTGGTGATCAACGCAAATAAAACCAAGTTGATGCATATTAGGACTCCATCGAAGCCAACGGAAGACATTGAAATCTTTCATCGAAATTATCGTTGTCCACTACTGAGAAGCAATAGCAGAATTGAATTAAGTACCTCGGAGTTACCATCGACGAGAAATTCCTATGGCGTGAGCACATCAACGTCCTGCGTCTTCAACTTAAGAGCACTATATTCGCAATGGTGTATCTTAAGCGTTACTCACATATCGAAGTACAAAAGCAAGTGTACTACTCGTTGGCAGAGTCACGCATTAGATACAGGATTCTGGCCTGGGGAAATGCAGCAAAGACCCACCTGGAGAAGATATCTAACCTACAACATCGTCTTGTTAAAATAATTAGACATACTAATTCAAGTTTTAAAGTTTTTTAGATGTAAACGCAATCTACAAGATGACAACACTCCTAAGCTATATGGACGACCGACGGTTTCTTCAACCCATCAGCCACACGTTAAACACCCGAAGACGAGCCCAAGGGATGCTAAAAGTTCCGACAGCTTACAACTCGTACGGAGACAGAGAACTACGATGCATTGTTCCTAAATTGTTAAATTCGCTCCCACCGTTACTGAAAATTATTCCAAATTTCAAAACAAGTAAATACAAATCCCATACAAATTTTAACTCTACACCTACATCAATTTGAGTTTCAATTCGAATAATGTATGATATCTTGAGATTTGCAAGTCTTTGCTTCTATAAAGCTTCTGTAAAGCTATCAGCAATCTTCCCATTGATTGGTTTCACTGATTTTTATTACTTTATATAAATTATAAAAATTAGAAAATTAGAAACATTTAACATTATAGAGGCTAAAATTGATTTTCAATGCAAGTGTATCTGGGTATGGAAGGTAAGGAATGCCGTGGCTTTTTTATTGTCTCGATTAAGTTGTTCTTTGTTTACATCAAACTTGATGGAAGATATAATGTTATGTGAGTTATCTAAGCTTTAGAGGGAATATAAGTTGGTTCGAAGAATCATTCAATTTGTAAACTTCATTGAATAGGTTGATTTATTCAATAAGATATCTAACTTTTTTGGTAGAGAAGAAGTCTTTGAAATAGTACCGAAAAGTGGGTAAATTAGGATCCAGTTAAAAGTAATGCAAAGTAATGCAAAGCGTCAGAGAGAAATTCGCTTGTGATTTCAACGTCGATCGATGAATTTTATTTGAGAGGTCTTTAACTTTTCTTATATTGTTTGTTTCAGTAAGTTGGCTTCTGTTCTTTATGCATATCGTTCTGAGCTTTGAAGGAATTTCTCTTTTTTTTTTTTTAAATGCTACTCGTGTAAAATTTCGGTATTTAAATAATTTTTGTTGTTTTTTTTTGTCTCTATTTCTGCACTCCCTTTTTATTTTATTTTGGCAGCTAAATTTATGTAAAAAGCGACAGGTTTAGAGTTACGTCCAGCTCCAGTGGGGAACACCAGTACGAACGCAGTAACTTGGGAGAAAGGATATTCGCATTTATATGAATATTTTAGAAAGCTTTCCGACGAATGTTGCAGCCTTTTTCAAACTAAGGCCTTTGACGTAAAGGGTGATTTTTTAAGAGGTTTAGAACTTTTTTTACAAAAAAAAACACACAAAAAATTCGAAAAAATGAATGAAATATTTATTTGAATCGATAGTTTGAACCTTGCAATTTAATGTTTAAAGATAATTTCATGCAAATGTTGACCGCGGCTGCGTCTCAGGTAGCCCATCCGCTGAGTCCAATTTTGGCATACTCTTTCACACATATCGGCCGGTATCTCACGAATGAATGCATGGATGTTGGCTTCCAGTGCGTCAATCGAAGCGGGCTTGTACCTATACACATTAGCCTTGGCATACCCCCACAAAAAATAATCTAATAGTGTCAAATCGCACGATCTAGGCGGCCAATTGACCGGCCCGAAACGTGAAATTAACTGTTCACCAAACTCGCCTCGCAATTGCGCCATTGTTTCGCGTGCTGTGTGGCATGTGGCACCGTCTTGTTGAAACCACATATCATGCAAGTCAAGAACTTCCATTTCGGGCAAAAAAAAGTTTGTTATCATCGCTCGGTAGCGTTCACCATTGACAGTAACGCTGCGATTCGCATCATCTTTGAAGAAATATGGCCCAATAATGCCGCCGGCCCATAAACCGCACCAAACAGTGGCTTTTTCGGGATGCATTGGTAGCTGTTGCAATGCTTCTGGCTGATCTTCACTCCAAATGCGGCAATTTTGCTTATTTACGTACCCATTCAACCAAAAATGAGCCTCATCGCTGAACACAATTTTCCGATAAAAAAGCGGATCCTCGGCCAGCTTTCCAAGAGCCCATTCATCAAAAATTCGGCGTTGTGGTAGGTCGGCTGGCTTTAGTTCTTGCACCAGCTGTATCTTAAAAGGCTTTACGCCCAAATCCTTCCGCAAAATTTTCCACGTAGTGCTGTAACAAAGGCCTAACTGCTGGGAACGGCGCCGAATCGACATTTCGCGGTCTTCTGTCACACTAGCTGATACGGCCGCAATATTTTCTTCAATACGCACAGTACGTAAACGTGTTGGTGGTTTAATGTCCAACAAAGTAAATTTGGTGCGAAATTTGGTCACAATCTTCCGAATAGACTGCTCAGAAGGTCGAGAATGCCGATCATAAAATGGAAGCAGCGCGCGATGAACATTTCGAACCGAGCACGAATTTTGATAGTAAAATTCAATAATTTGCAAGCGTTGTTCATTTGTAAGACGATCCATGGTTAAATTGCAAACCAAACTGAAGCTGTTTGACAGTGACACAAGGTACTAAACACACGTCAGCTGTCAAAACCAGTGTTGCCATAACCAAACCAGCTAAAAAATCACCCTTTAGAAAGAATGTATCAGAATAAGAAGTAACGTTTTTAAAAGTAACACAACGGCGAATGATAATATTTTAAATAGATGTCCTCCGTAAATGGGAGAGTTTCGTAATAATTTTTAATACAAAAATAAATTATTCGAAAATAAATAAGAAGTCAGGAGAGGTTTTCAAAACCCTTTAAGCTGCCAATCCAACCATGACATTCACTTCATAAATTGAACGAGATCATATATGTATTTGTTTCATTTCAATTCAAATTGCCGTCGCTCTTTCAACATTACAAGCTTCAGGCGTTAATTTTTCTAAGATTCCTTTGACGGTTTAATTGTCTGTGTGGTAAAAGAATTAAATTTTAAAAGGTAAAAAGTTTGACTTAATGTTTAACAAAGCTTCGAATTTTTTATTTGCTTTTTGTTGATGTCAAATCACGAGCTCTTCAATTATTTTAAAATAAAACAACAAAATAGTTGATTAACAACTTTTCAGTGTTCTATGAACTTCTCCAACATTTTCTATTCTCTTATGGCGAATGGAATGGATTGCCAATCCCGAAGTTTACCCCATGATAGCTTATGCGTTCGGGTTTTTATTTGCAGATTCCCGCAAGATACCTATGTCGCGGTTAAAAACTTGAGGAAAAAAACCTAAGCTAACTAAAACTACATAGTTGGGTATTTGTAGACACTTGTGACCCCTGAGTCAGTAGGTAGTGATAAACCCCTGTGTCTCTTCGAATTGTACATTATAGGTAAGTACCTATGTTCATATGTACAGATAAAATTCTTCATTATCGGGCTTCGAGGGTTAAAAGCTATCGTAGAGTTCGCATTATCTCTTTTCGGCAGTTCGCGAAACACAATTTTATGTTTATAGACATAGAGAAATTAGAGCAAACCCGACCCAACTTCGTACATACAACCTTTCACCCAGTAAAAATGAGCCTTATTTGCAACCTACCTTCTGTTTAATAGAAAATAGGTAGGCATATAGCTGCCAAACATATTCAAATCACTTTTTCTTGAGCTTCCACTTCTATCAACAACAAATTTCCCCGTAAAGAAGGTGACAGTTAAAATCCCATCGAAACCATTTTATAACTTCCGACTAAATGTTCCGCACTGTCCTGACATAAATTGCTCGCTTTTAAACTGCAAAAATTAACAAACAAAACAGCCACTCCTTAGTCATTTCTCGAACAACATGCACACAAATCCACCTTATAATAAGCTCGCATTAAAAATAATAATTTAATACTCTTAACGATCCCTATCATCCAATAACTCATGCAGTTCATTATTAAAATCGCATCCTCCGCCAAATGTAATATCTTCAATCGTTATCGTGCATTTATTCTTCAAATCTGCCAATAAAAAGGCAAACCAAATAAAGCATCCTTCATCGGAAATATCTCGAACCGCAGCAGATTTCAAATTTTATGAGTTCCTTTAAAAAGTTGACATTTATTTGAAATTAAATTTAATTGCAGTTTCAGCCCGCACATACACACACAGGCACCCCCATATATGCAGTCATACACGAACGTACTCTCGCCTTTACCCATTGTTCGCCTTTGCCGATACTTTCATTTGTGTTAATTATGGCCGAGCATAAATCTCATTTTATTGGCCTCCTTCGAGTCCTTTTTTCACAGTGAAAATAAAATCTACTCAAATAGAATCCTCAATTTCCACTCGAAACTCAAATCTGCCATAAAAATTCATTTCGCCATAATCGAGAGGGGAAATTACCCCTCAAGGATTGAAATGAACTTCTAAGGGGTATTCACAATTGAACAGAGACAAGTAGACCGTGTGCGTGTTCTCCATGCAATCGAATGGATTTGAGAGGCAAAATCTCGTGTGTCTCCCTCGAACTTGTGCCGTAAAATTCCCCTAAGCAGGGAGAGGTGGAAAAAAACTGCACTAAACCATTACGAAAATTGTAATGGCCGAGAAAGTGAAATAGACATATGGTGGAAGGGCTTAATGTAACAAGGTCGGCGATAAATCATTTCATATTTTTGTCGCTGTCTCGTTTTGTCAGCCGCCACTGGTGGGGTGTCAGTCAGTCAGTCACTATGGTGGGCACTTTCGTATTGAACGATGTTGTTCATCAACACACATGCACAACTGCACTTGCTATCACTCCGCTCTTATTTGGGCAGCAAATGGGCAAGTTAACGAGGAAGGGAGATATCCCGAAGTGAGTGCAATTTCGGAGTTGACTCTTGACAAAATGGTCCACAATGGAGTTGTGAATTTGTTTCTGGGATGCAACTGCATCGCGCGGATGATTGATTTGTGTAAACACAGAAGTTCGGCAACATGTTGCTGCGGTAGAAGAAGATGCGCCGTGTTTTCAATAGGATGGGTTGTTGTAGGCTCCTTTTGGCACTAAACTAACTTTTAGGATGAGCGCGGAAAATCCATGGTTTGTACGAAAATTTCTATCTGAAATGTGTCATTTACAAGGTAAATATATCTACGCCTTACGGTGATTAAGCGAGTTGCAAAAATTTAAGAAGCTCATGCAAAAGCAGTGTGGGTGCAGTGGCTTAGTGGTTAAGTGCGTCCACTAAGCGAGAGATGGCTGGTTCAAATCCTGACCTATACCTATAATTGCCGTTCGGAATCGGCATTAAACTGTAGGTCCCTTCCATTTGTGTCAAAAAATATATCTTCGCACGCACAGTGGTTGGAGAAGCTAGGCTTTGGGTCCTGTATGGACCGTTTCCATCTGGTACGTTTACTGGATATATGTCACTTAACAAGCGCGTCTTTTAGTTTAGGGTGAGTTCGATAAGTAGGTAGTAGCTTCGGTAGTAGAATAATATTTTAAAGGAAACCTTGTAAAACTGCAAACATTTTGGATTATTTCATGATTCTCCAAATGCATTGAATTGTTTTATACATGTAGATAACCCTAGGCAAGTTAAACGTAAAGCGTAATTTTTGGTTTACTTTTACCTACCTAAATAATTTAGCTATGATTTTAATCTTATGATTTTAATTTGAAGGACTCTTTGAAAGCGAGAATTTTAAAAATTGATATGGGGATGCCCTGGAATCCTTATAAGATGTTTTTAGACGTGGTTAAGTATTGCTTTAGGTAGATGCATAACATTTTAAGATAGATGATTAGAGATCAACTTAAAATAATAAGACATAAACAATTGGGTCTATTTTTACGATTGGACTCAGTTCAAAAAAAACTTTCTCGTAATAAAATGTTGAGCTACCTACCTAAGCACAAAGCCGATAAGATAAAAGTTTAGATAGGCAGGTACCTATTTGTGAGCCGAGAACAAACTGCTAAGGTATCGTTTTAAAGGATGTTTATCACATTTTCTGAAGAACTTAATTTCTTCTGAGTTGTGTCACTTTTGTATTATACGTGTGCGGGTGAATAAATACTAACAGATAAATGTTCTAGATAAGTAGTACTAACGAGCAACAAACAATCGAAATGCTATTTATGTCTAGAATGGCTTTACTATTAACCTACGCTTAAGAAAGCCCAGCAATTAGTTTGACTTTGCAACGACATAATCGTAATGAAAATAAAGTGCACGACTGCGTCATACGAAACTTTCTCGGTACATGAGATGCGTTTTTGAGTCGCAAAATGAATCAAAAATGAATGGTGAGCAATTTATTTTAATCACTTCTTAGGTTTTGAGAAATTAGATTTTCTCAAAAACGGCACCTACGATTTGGATGTAATTTCGCACATTGGACACTTTTAACATAATTGTTCAAATTAAAAAAACTTATCAAAATCGTTAGAGCCGTTTTTGAGAAAACGAATTTAATTTAAATTTAAGAAAATCGTTATATGAACAAAAAAAAAATTATTTAAAAAATCTAAGTATGCAGATTTGTTTGAGTTTACAGTATAAACAAATTAGTAAATTTTTTTTTAATTTCCCTTTGTTAGTTTTTGAGATATTACCCGTTTTATAAATTACCGTTAGTCGATTTTTTTTCCAAAAACTAAGTATGCAGAATTTTTGTAACCCACACTAAACATCCTTAGTATAAAAAACGACCGAAAGCCTTGGAACCACTTTCGTGCAAAATAGTGTTAAGTGATTTTCGCCAAAAAAATTGTATGGCAGGTACAGTTATTTCAAAAGATAAAGCAAAAAGTAAAAAGATGCTCCGAGATGTAACCCCAAGAACCTTATATACGAACTTTGAAACAAATCCGTCCAACCGTTTCGCCATACGGCGCCCGGACAGACAGACAGATCGACGGACGGCATTGGGGCACCCACTTTTTTGGACTTCTCTATAGTCGTAATATCATCCCTCATACTCAGTTTGAGTTCGAAATTTCCGCACGATCGCAATAATTTTCTCTTTTGATACTCATGTATACAAGAAAGTTAAAAATGACATCAAGAAATTTCACTTCATCGAAAGGTTGAAATCTAGAGATCATTTAAAATTAATGATTATTCAAAATTTATGTACCACTAAAACGATATGTTCATTACATTTGCATTACGATTGCATCACTCCGGCAATCTTTTAATATCTAAATGAAAGCGAATGCAATCGGTTGTACAATATTTATTCCGAGAAACGAATTTAAAATCATCAACGACTTGAAAGATTTCATGAATCTCAACGAGCAACGGTACCAAATGACTGCCCTGTGGAACGCCCAAAGTAACTTCTATAACGCGATAAGGCCATTGACTGGGTATGAGAATACCAGATAAGAACGACGAGAACATAAATTTAAATAGAACAACAATGGTTTGAGATAGAAACATTTAAGTCTGGCTTTATTTTGAAGCCATTATGTATGAAATAGGATATCATTCAAATGGCCGCCTCGGCTGCGTTGGCAGTGTTTCACGCGGTCGTTCCAATTCTCGATGACTCGGTCCAATATGGTGTCTCCTTTCGCAAAGAAAGAAATAAGGTCCGATGATGCCGCCATGTCGTAAGCCCCACCAAACAGTCAATCTTTGTGGTATTAATGGTCGAACACTTGTGGATTGGAACAATTTAGCTTGTTGACATAGCCGCTGAGAAATCCCGGATTGCTATTTTTAAGGACATGGAACCTAACATCAAGCCGTAAGTTAACTGAATTTTAATTTAAATGTTTAAATTTACATTACACCATGTGTTAACTCGTTGGGGGGCATCTCTAGACAAAGACGATCCAAGCTGTGTTGTGTTAACGAAGGTATTGATTCAAAATGAAGCAGAACAAAGTCAATTTTGAAATTTTAAGTCGACCCAAAAAAAAAAACAAGCTATTTTTGAAGACTTACAAAAATGAGTAGGTAAGAGTCTGCACTCATTAAGGAGCATCAATTGCGGAAGTGTTTCCGGCTTTAAGCTTAGAAGATAGATATTTACTGTCGCAAATCCAAAAAGGGGCTGAAAACGATTGAGCAGATAAATTCTGTAATGAACGGCGACTTGGATTCTAAAAAGCTTAAAATGGGCTCCACTCGTTTCAGCTGAAGCAGAAAGGTCATTTAACGCCTTAAAGGCACTTCTAAGAGATAACCGGCGAAGATTATTACCAGATAATTTCAAAAAAAGTTGGTAGTTCAATGCCACTATAACTTTATTTGCATTCCTTTTCATATTTCTAATAAATGCCTTTTAAGTGTTTTGTTTTCAATTTTCTTACTTTTTAATGCCAACAAAATTCTAACCCTGTGATGTTTATTTTTAAGGTCAGAAAACTTTAACAACAGACCCTTTGATGAATACTACCGAGAGAATGAACATGAATATTTCCAGTCAGATTATTACTGCCTGTCAGAGTTCAGAGAGTACCTATAGTGATGACACCATATGGTAGCACTAGTATGCGGGAGTATGCGATAAATAAAGGGCTATAAAGCTCTTAGAGCATTTTATATCCAGCTGAGGCCAAATCAGCTTCGTTGCCAGACAAGTAATGCCATCCAAGGTTAGTTTTTGTTTAATGTTTTGCATGTAAAAACTGGTAGCCTTTTTCAGGTAAGATTGAGAGAGTAGTTCCAAAGTTGGCGAGTTCGTCAATTTTCTGGACTGTCACTATGCCTCTGCTCCCAGCACAGGGGAATGTTGAACTGCTCCGCTATCTCCTTTAGAGACGACCAGCAGTCTCAAGCTTCTAAAAATTATAGACTTACCACCTACCAACCCAAATAACGGGTGATCCAAGTAGAGATACTTTCTTCAATAGCCTTTTTTGACAGATCACGTGTGAGTCGTGTCATGCTGTCATGTTATTTTTGTTTGGTATTGTTTGGCATTTCATAATGGAAAGACGCGTGAACAACGTTTACAAATTGTTCAACTTTATTGTGAAAATTCACGTTCTGTGAGGAATGTGTTTCGTGCACTTCGCTCAACTTATGGTCAATCGGTCAATCGGCCTACTGAGCGTACTATTCGCAACACCATCACCCATTTTGAGACCCAGCATTCATTATTGGATAATATTCGATCGAATAGACCACGTCCAGCACGCTGTGAAGAAAATATAGCGGCCGTAGCTGAGAGTGTATACGAAGACCGTAGAGAGTCGATTCGGCGCCTTAGAGCATTTTATATCCAGCTGAGGCCAAATCAGCTTCGTTGCCAGACAAGTAATGCCATCCAAGGTTAGTTTTTGTTTAATGTTTTGCATGTAAAAACTGGTAGCCTTTTTCAGGTAAGATTGAGAGAGTAGTTCCAAAGTTGGCGAGTTCGTCAATTTTCTGGACTGTCACTATGCCTCTGCTCCCAGCACAGGGGAATGTTGAACTGCTCCGCTATCTCCTTTAGAGACGACCAGCAGTCTCAAGCTTCTAAAAATTATAGACTTACCACCTACCAACCCAAATAACGGGTGATCCAAGTAGAGATACTTTCTTCAATAGCCTTTTTTGACAGATCACGTGTGAGTCGTGTCATGCTGTCATGTTATTTTTGTTTGGTATTGTTTGGCATTTCATAATGGAAAGACGCGTGAACAACGTTTACAAATTGTTCAACTTTATTGTGAAAATTCACGTTCTGTGAGGAATGTGTTTCGTGCACTTCGCTCAACTTATGGTCAATCGGTCAATCGGCCTACTGAGCGTACTATTCGCAACACCATCACCCATTTTGAGACCCAGCATTCATTATTGGATAATATTCGATCGAATAGACCACGTCCAGCACGCTGTGAAGAAAATATAGCGGCCGTAGCTGAGAGTGTATACGAAGACCGTAGAGAGTCGATTCGGCGCCGTTCGCAGCAACTCGGACTGACGTATGGAACGACTTGGCGCATTTTTTTTTCGTGAAGATCTTAAATTGAAAGCGTACAAAATACAGCTTGTGCAACAACTGAAGCCGCTCGACCTTCCCAAGCGACATCGCTTCGCTCTATGGGCTCTTGAAAAGTTCCAAGAAGATCCGACGTTTTCGAGGCAAATTTTGTTTAGCGATGAGGCCCATTTCTGGCTCAATGGGTATGGAGATTGAAGAACTGCCACTTCATCCAGAAAAAACAACGGTTTGGTGTGGTTTGTGGGCCGGTGGAATCATCGGTCCATATTTCTTTAAAAATTATGCCGGTGCGAACGTAACCGTCAATGGCGACCGTTATCGTGCCATGATAACCGACTATTTGATGCCTGAAATTGAAGCTCGTGATCTCGGCGACATTTGGTTTCAGCAAGACGGCGCCACTTCCCACACATCGCATCAATCAATGGACTTATTGAGAGAACATTTCGGTGAGCACATAATTTCACGTTTTGGGCCGGTCGATTGGCCACCAAGATCGTGTGATATCACACCGTTAGACTTTTTCCTGTGGGGATATGTAAAGTCAAAAGCTTATGCCGACAAACCCGCTTCGATTCAGGCCTTGGAGGAAAACATCACGCGTGTCATTCGCCAGTTACCAGTCGAAAGGCTCGAACGAGTGATCGAAAATTGGACTCAACGGATGGACCATCTGGGACGTAGCAACGGCCAACATTTGATAGACATAATCTTCAAAAAATAAATGCCAAAGAATGTTCTTTCAAATGATAATAAACATTCTCCATTAAATTTGAATTTTCTTTGTTTTTTTCTTTAAAAAAGTAGGGAACCTCGAAATGGATCACCCTTTAGTTGGTATCAATACCCTTAATTTCATAACTCTAACGCAGTTTTCATAAATTTTAAATAAATTCTGAAATTATGTTCTTCGGGTAAAAATTTAACTTCAATATTTGCCCATGCAACCTTCCTTTACTCTTCGCGATTTATTCATAATTTAAGTAGCTATTCTATAGCAATTAAAAAAAAAAGACAAAATATTGCAGCATAAAATTGACAACAATTGGGCTGTCTATGTAAGTCGCTTATCAAAAATCTATTTTTACATCACCAACAACCTTTTATTATGCTCTGTGAGTTATGACTTTCGTATCGAACAAATTGCGCCTCATTTAAGTCACTTAGCGTCTATAAAACAATCACTTCCCTATCTTCACAGACCATTCCATTCCACTAAAATCAAAACTTATCTTAACAGTATTTTAAGAGCAGTTGTAAATATTAATTTTACGACCTGTTTCACACTCTTTCTTCGAGGGTGTCCTTCGACACTAATTGTAAATCTTTTCAGAACAAAAGGTCATCCAAACAATCGGAATCGCTCTGCAGCAACAAGTGTTAATAGCGGGAGAAGAAAATATAACAATTATAACTTTCCCCTCTCTCAAGGAGCAATAAAAATGTCACTTTCACTTTCCAAAAACAGAATACAAATTTTTTACGATCAACTTCGGATTTCCAAATATGACGCGGCGACGACTACGACGACGACGACAAGCGGTCTGGTGGTCAATTGTATCACAATCTTGGAATGGATTTCATTTTGAAATAAAACGTTTAATTTTATTGCTCAGCGATCTTTACTCCGCGCATGCGCACGCTCGTGGTTGCAGTCCATCTCCATAGCTATCGTGGGCAGCGGGCACATCGTAAATTATTTTCGGGAAAACACAGAGATTCCTGCATCAGGTGGAATCATGCAAGGTGCACTCGCCGGCAGCAGATACTTTACGACTCCTCCGGATCCGGATTGCAGCACGAGAGCGTGCTGCAATAAGATCTTGTTTGCAATTGTGCGGTTATGGTGCACCACCATCAACTACAACAACAACAACAACAACAACACCATACCGTTTAGAGATAGAGCTGAATCATATTTCATAGTTCACCGTATGTGGCGGTCGGCGCGCCCATGTGTAATTTATTTGCAAAAGAATTTCGACAACAAACACAAAAAAAAAAACCATTCCATATCACACAGCACAATTTGTTGCCAATAAGTTGTTGACAAATGTTATTTAGTAGCATTAGATGTTGTAAATGCAAGGTCGACAGGCTTATTAGATAAAATAAATTTGTTAACTAACCGCTTGAAGATAAATTCTGCGCGGTAAATTCCCCATTGAGGCTATAAAAAAAATAAATATTGCTTTGGACGGGATGACATTTTTGACAGCATTCATATTTATGACGAATTTTTTTATTAGCACGTAATCCGTCAGAGTGTGATACAATATCAGACGGAGGTATCACCTGACATAATTCCGTAATGAAACAAAAAAAAAAATGCCACAAAGCGAATTATAGTATATAGCAAAAGGAACGCTTTGATTTATAGGGTTTTAGGTGCTGCTTTATGAACATGGTCATCTGACATGTAGTTTGCTACGTTTAATTGGAGATTGTCAGCTTGTTAGAGTATTATCGAGTTAAATATTTTTAACTAACTTTTTGTGCGGTTGCTTGACACGCAATGTACATTTTTGGTTGGCTTAGGTTTCAGCGTAAGCGGGATCCCGATTCGATATCCCAAAAAAGTTCCAGGTTATTTGAACCAGACCAGCATGCAAGCGCGAATGCCAAAGATGCACGTCCGGGATCGCAGGAAGTAAACAAAGGGTGATTTTTTAAGAGTTAAGTTTGGGCTGGCAGTACTGGTTAGTAATGGCGGCCAAACGTCATCTGTCGAAGTGAAAAGTTTTCAGTTTACAAACGAGCAACGATTGCAAATTATTGAAATTTATTATCAAAATTCGCGCTCTTTGAAAAATGTGAAAATCCGCCGTTTTATCGGAAAATTGTGTTCAGCGATGAGGCTCATTTCTGGCTCAATGGATACGTAAGTAAGCAAAACTGTCACATCTGCAGTAATGAACAGCCACCTGCCATACAAGAATTACCGATGCATTGCGAAAAAACGACAGTTTGGTGTGGTTTATAGGCTGGTGGTATGATCGGTCCATTTTCCTTCAAAGGCGACCGTCAACGGCAAACGATATCGAGCCATAATACGCGACCTTTTTTTGCCCCCGTTGGCTGAGTTGAACTTGGTTGACATACAGCTCATGAATGAAGGATGCCTTTGGTGAGCAGCTTTTCTCCCGAAACGGCCCTGTGAGTTGGCCGCCAAGATCATGTGATTTAACGCCTCTTGATTATTTCTTGTGGGGTTATGTAAAGTCGTTAGTCTATGTGGACAAGCCGAACACGATTGAAGCCTTAGAGGGTAAAATAACAAGCGTAATTCGTGGAAATCAGGCCGAAATTCTCGATAAAGTTACGCAAAATTGGACCTTCCGAATGGACCATTTGAAACGGAGCCGCGGACAACATTTACATGAAGTTGTCTTTAAAACATAAATGGCAGAGGCCTATTTATCGGTTACAATAAATTTTTTTAAATATTTGATGCAAATTTGAGTGTTTTGTTCGATTTCAAAAAAAAAATACGCTTAAAAAATCACTCAGATAAGCAAATAAATACTTACAGCTTGTACTAGTTCTCGAAAAGTATCGTAATATTGGTGAAAACTGTATCGTGTTGTGAAAATATTCCCGAAAATATTCAATTTGACTTTCTAAAATGGCAAACAGTTTTGTGGTACTAGTTAACTACGAATCAGGACACTTATGGAAAAACTTATATTAATTCAACGCTGGTTTCAGTACCTGCAAATTTTTAAAAAATAAATATTAGGCGTAAACGGCCCATACAGGACCTAAAGCCCAGCTTTTTCAACTCAACCACTGTGTGCGCGAAGATATTATTTGACATGAATCGAAAGGACCTACAGTTTAATACCGATTTTGAAAGGAAATTTTTGAGAAGCAACTCATGACAGTTCTTACGTTTGTCAGACGTACGCAAGAGATGGAGCAGTGAATAGCATATTTTTACTTACTTTACTTAACGAGCTCCCGACTCGTGAAGAGTCTCAAGCGCTCCGGGATCGGCTATGGCTTGGTCTTTGAAACGGAGGTTTGGCCTTCCTTCCTTTCCTTTCCGTCTCGAACCTGGAGACTGGGATTCGAAGATCCTCTTAGCTAGAGCATTATTGTCAATTCGCTCGATGTAATGGCTTCTTGGACTACATCTGGGTGCAGCTCATAGAGTTCGCGGTTGTATCTTCTCCTCCATTTGGCGTCCTCGCACACAGGATTTGATGCACTGAATAATTTTTCTTTCGAAGGAGCCGGGTATTAACGCTCCCTGCCTTTCTATAAAGCATACACTTTTATATTCGAGTAGGGAGTTTTGAACCCATTTGTTTCACTAAACCGAAGTAGCAGCGGTTTATTAGGGTAATTCTTCGTCGGGTCTCCGCCAAGTTGTCATTCGTTGACTTGATATTCGCATCGAGGTAGATAAACATATTTTTACATAGTTCAAAATTCAAGGCAAATTGAACAATCTTTTAATCTGAATAATTGTGCAGGTGCATTCTGCATAGTAAAATTTCAATTATTAGAGAAGTTTAAGTTCACTCAAAGATGTGCCAAATGATTTTGGACGGACTGTATAGCACCACTATACAAGGGTTCGAACAAATCAACCATAAGAGATTGGCTGTGTCAGTACCTTAACCTTTCTTGATGCACTTACAAGATAATGTTACGTAAATGCCGTTGTAACCACTTGCAACGGCGTGTTTGACGAATTAACGATTCTCACCGTGGGATTAGAGATTTATTAACTAAGTACATAATTGTAATTCAAATTGGACTGTGGCTGGAATACAAAATGTATATAAATTCGTTGGTATTGCGTTTAATTTAATTAACATAAATACAAGTCGCACAAATAACTGCACGTTTGCGGTTTGTTTAATCGATCTCATTGTCGGTTATGACATATCATACTTATTCCTTTGTTTCCAGATCGCATTATAATTCTATGAATCATAAGTCACATCCTCTAGTCCGGTTTCTTTTATGAATCAGACAATAAGCTTCGAAGCTATGACATGGCTTCACTCTTTTCTACTTCTATAGTTTTGGTGATTGTTGCAAAATTTACAGATCACTTTACATCTGAGATAAAACCAGTATTTAGGTTTGCCTTGAACGGAATAAAGATTCGTAGGTTCTCCTGACATGCATGCCTCAAAGAACGGCAATGATTTCCGAGAGGTCTCGCCTTAGCATGCATTTAGCAAGAGGCACGGAAGTTCTTCAGCACCCATTGCACTAGAAACATCAACAACTTTTCTGGAATAGTTAAATGGCACAAACTCTTGTCACTTTAATTGGTAGTTCAATTCCGAGTCGTAGTAGACGCTCTACAGTTATGCAATACACGTTTCAAAGCCCATGTAACGTATATTGAGGACTTACCTCAATAATTTAGTTCTTGTTTTATGTGCTTACAACGAAGAAACTTAAAAAACGTCTCAGCTAAGTGCGGGTCTCTTAAAGTCACATAATAATTAGTCACGTGATTAGGACACTAAATAAGTTATAAAATATTTTGGGAGTTTAATAGAGGTTCCACATTCAAGTAAGTTATATTAAAGGGTGATTTTTTAAGCGTATTTTTTTTTTGAAATCGAACAAAACACTCAAATTTGCATCAAATATTTAAAAAAATTTATTGTAACCGATAAATAGGCCTCTGCCATTTATGTTTTAAAGACAACTTCATGTAAATGTTGTCCACGGCTCCGTTTTAAATGGTCCATTCGTAAGGTCCAATTTTGCGTAACTTTTTCCAGCATTTCGGCCTGTATTCCACGAATTACGCTTGTTATTTTACCCTCTAAGGCTTCAATCGTGTTCGGCTTGTCCACATAGACTAACGACTTTACATAACCCCACAAGAAATAATCAAGAGGCGTTAAATCACATGATCTTGGCGGCCAACTCACAGGGCCGTTCCGGGAGATAAGCTGCTCACCAAAGGCATTCTTCATTCACGGGCTGTATGTCAACCAAGTTCAACTCAGCCAACCGGGGGCAAAAAAAGGTCGCGTATCATGTCTCGATATCGTTCGCCGTTGACGGTCGTCTTTGACGGAAAATGAACCGATGATGCCACCAGCCCATAAACCACACCAAACTGTCGTTATTTTGCGATGCATCTATATGGCAGGTTTTGCTTATTTACGTATCCATTGAGCCAGAAATGAGCCTCATCGCTGAACACAATTTTTCGATAAAACGGCGGATTTTCACATTTTTCAAAGAGCGCGAATTTTGAGAATAAATTTCAATAATTTGCAATCGTTGCTCGTTTGTAAACTGAAAACTTTTCACTTTGACAGAAGACGTTTGGACGCCATTACTAACCAGTGCTGCCAACCTGAAAAACTTAACTCTTAAAAAATCACCCTTTACAATAACGTTTTATATGCCTCAGTCATTTGTGATCTTCTTAGCGTTATCCAAGTAGATATCAAAATAACCGTTTGAAAAATATGCGTTTCACCAACCAGTTGTTATATAACGATATATAAAAGACTTCAACATTTAATTTAACAAACGCGGGCACAACCTCAAAATCGTTTCCCTATTCTTAAGTAAGAGACCCTTGGAGAGACAGGCCGGGGATGACTTTTCTCTGATTATTTATGGAAAAGTCACAAAATCACGATCATTTTATGCATAGAGTTCATAGTATTCATTAAGAATACCCCGCACACGCGGTTTGGTACTCCACAGAAAACCAGATTGAGGCCGACTATAATTTGAGGAGTTCTAAAACTTCACCGGGCACATCTCTTTAGAATCCGATTAAATTCGCTGATATAACAGACTATGTAAAGTTCTTTCGATCTGTAGAACCCAGTCCTAAGAACCGTTTACTTCTTCTCCATTTCTCTTAAATTTCAATTTGCTAATTGCACGATGTGCGGTTTTGAATATAAAAAATGAGGGGTTATCCCCAATTTTTTTTAATGCGACGCATTAATGCACTTAGTTATCCAAATTTATAAGGCTGCTACCCAATTATGGTTGCGGTTGTTGACAGTAGATTTGGTCTTATAACTTTGTGCAATATTTCAGTCCCATACTTAGACTTCCACTTACCCCAGACCAAA
This sequence comes from Ferdinandea cuprea, assembly GCA_963576555.1. Taxonomy (NCBI): domain Eukaryota; kingdom Metazoa; phylum Arthropoda; class Insecta; order Diptera; family Syrphidae; genus Ferdinandea; species Ferdinandea cuprea. Next base: position 12,553,655 of record OY754959.1, read on the forward strand.
CATTAACAAGGATAACCGAAAATTAAAAGTAAAATATAGGCGTTAACAACCCTGGTGTGTGCGATGTTACATTTTTGGCCCAAATATAAGGGACCAACAATATAATGCTGAATCCAAACTGCAAATTTCAGAAGCTTCCCTTGGATGTTTGTCAGACCTCATCCGAAACACTAACCGCACTAAATTACTGCACCCACTGAAACTTAAACCCCTCGCTACATTTTAAATTTAATTCTGTCGTCCCTCAAGGTTGCCATTTTGGCCCATTTCTGTTCTTGCTCTCAATTACTCTTGTGAACTCTTGTTCAACAAATGATATTATTGTTTGCGAATGAATCTGGGCTGATTTTTTCACCCACAAGGATATATCATTTCCCAGCATGATGTACATATCTCAGTCTTGAAATATGAATATCCAAACATCATATCAATTCATCGATTATCAAGTAATAGAATTGTGTCTATCGCTTCAATGATCTTAGGCTTTTCTTCGCCAGGAAGCTCGAATTTAATATTTCTTTAGATTCTGTTGTCACTAAGCAACAAGTCACTTGGAAGACAAATGGTGTTGTTTTGGAGAAGGTTCAGTAGTCCTGTTTGGTGTGCTAGGTCAAAGTCTGGAAATTCTGTAAAAAATCGATTTTCACCTATAAAGGTGTCTTAAATTTTTATTTTGAACTCTAACCGATGGTTGCATCATCAAGTTGTGTTTTTAAATCAAAACAAATTATGTCTCATCAGACGGAGAAAAAGGACGCCAGACGTATGTCAAAGTAAGTCTAAATGGAACAATAGGATGGATTTCAATAAATTAAGATAGCCTTATGAATTTTATTTTCTGATGTTTGATGACAATTTGGTAGTGGCAACTTAAGATGGAAGAACACTCTAATTCCGTGCAACAATATATTCATTAGACCGAGCTACATGAAAACGATTAGTTCTTTTCTGGGTTTGAATTGATCCAATATTTATCTACATATGGCATATGCCGCTTTCAAAGAACAACGCTGTTTGAATGACACTTAAATCAAAACAGGTGGTCTTATTGCCATACAAAACTTAAATTAAAATATACTAAATATATCAGACAGAGCTCCACGCCATTAAGTAATGCGCAAGCCTCATTCACAGCTCACGGATAGTCAAGCAGCTATAAAAGCCCTTAGCTCGTCAATTATTGACTCCAAATCAGTACTACACTGCTTTCAAACCCTTCAGGCACTCAGTACAAAACCAATATCTGATGGACCCTCTTTATAGGACCCGAGCCTTTTTGTCCAATAAACAAAGTAGCTATAAATCTAGAGTTAAAAAGCTGGGAACACAAAGTGTGCATCTCCTATTGGGAAAGCATCCCAGGTCTTAGACAGACCAAAAAGGTTATACAGCCCTTCAGAAACTATGCAAAGAAGATACTAAATCTGGTGGGTTCCCGGTCAAGAAGGAATTTATGGCAATGAAAAAGCTGACGAATTGGCCAGAAAAGACTCGAAGACCCTCTTTATAGGACCCGAGCCTTCTTGTCCAATAGGCAAAGCAGCTAGAAATCTAGAATTAAAAAGCTGGAAACACAAAGTGTGCATCTCCTATTGGGAAAGCATCCCAGGTCTTAGACAGACCAAAAAGGTTATACAGCCCTTCAGACACGATGCCAAGAAGATACTTAACCTACTTAGGAGTGATATAAAAAATCTTATTGGATACCTAACCGGTCAAAAATAGTCGACTTACCGGAGTGCCGACTGTGTCTTGAAGACGACGAAACCGCAGAGCACATTATATCCGAGTGCCCGGCCCTATACGGAATAAGAAGGACATCTTTTCTTAAAGAAGTAATAAGTACTGATGCTATAAAGAATTCTTCTGCTGAACGTATCATCCGCTAATATTGCTGACATTTACCACAAAAGATCTTTTAGGTCGAGGTGCATTCCAATAGCGTCGTCCAGTTAGAAGCTAAAAAAATGAGGACAAGGACCCCCATGAAAATACAATAGACCAAGGTCCCACCTTCGCTACCAATCTTCTCTTTATTTGACAAAGATAAATCGTTAGCATGTCCTTCTCAAGTATTTCCAAACAACCACTGACATTTGACAGTTGTTAAAATATCCCATAATCCAGTAACAGTAAAAGTAATTTATTACAATTTGTTAAGACAATAGCACAATAATGGCAATGCCAAAGTCTATAAAGGCTTTTCGATGAACTTAACAAGTCTTAAGCCAGCTTTTGGGTACACCTTTCTCCTTAAGTCGATTATGATTGAGTCTCCAAAGTCGCACGAGGTAACCGATGTATCTACGTCTCCTCGCCGTAATGGATTGGACCCATATAACAGTGTTTTATTTACACAAAATTTATAAAACAAAAAACTTATATAATTTACAAAAAAAAAGATCACTTCTGATGGGGAAATGTCATCCTTCAGCGTGCACTCTGAGAACTTCTAAAACTTTGTTCCCCATATACGACTACGACGACCACGACTACGACGGCGCCATTAGCTGTCAAAGGGAAAACAAAAACACAGTCGCCCCCCCCCCCCCACTTCAGCAATCAGCAATAGACCAACTAAAGCCAGCCATCTACTCGTAATCAATTCAACCACTCCCCCTTTCGCGACTATTATCAAGTGAAATTGATCGAGTGTCACATGATAAATCAAAAGCGAGTCGCTAAGTACCTTTAATCCAAAAGCGACGTGAAAAATAATATAAATTAGGACAGAGTGAGTTTTGTGTTTGAGTTTCATCACACTAAAATTTGGTGAAGAGCCACCACACAATTAGACGCACACGTCATTCATAATAATCATAACGAAACTCTTGTTATCTGTCAAATGATCGAGCACATACTCTCTTCTCTAATTGATGGGCAAGTAAACGTCAAAAAAAAAAAAAAAAATTATTAGAAAATCATCGTCGATAAAGTGTGATTTTAGGTTTGTTTACACGATAAACCTCATTTGTGACAGTGACATCCCTGTGGATGGATTTCGTTTTTTGCAGCAGTTTTTCCAGATTTTGCGCAATGGATGCGTGGATTTCCCAACAACCGCAACACTAAACACCCATAGCCAGCGTGGGAAGGGGACCATGCCTTCCAGGTACAGGCTCATTCCAGGAGAGAAGCTGTCAGACAATTACCCCTCGAAAGGAAGAGAAATGTGAATTCTGAATCTCTTTCCAGGAGATTCGATTCCATTCCATTCGTGTGTGTGTGTGTGCGGCTTGGTGGAACATTTGTCGTCCATCTGCAGCATTCAGGACACTTTCTATTTTTGACTTCCACTTTAATTTCTATAAAAGATTCACACTGCGGCTGCAGTGGGAAAACTGTCAAATCGGGGTACCTAGCAAGCAGCAGCAACAACAAAAGCCAGATATGGGCTGCGTAAATTTGACTTCTGTCGTCACCGCCGACACGAAACAAAAAAAAAAAAAAAAAAAAAATACACAGAACAGAATACGAAAAATTAAAATGGTCCTCCGTAGGTAGAAATAGAAACTATCGTCCACGACAGCTTCCCTACTTTCACTTTCACCCCAGTGCAACGACACATTTAGGCCTAGGGTGGCTGTTGTATGGCAGCGATGGGATTGCAATCGACCTGCATTCCGTTGTGTTAGTCCTTAAAATAGAAATAGAAAGGGAACGAGACTGAGACTGAGAGAACATTTTGTCTAAAAACCAAAAACCCCTAGTCGATACGGCCGACAAATTTTTACGGCATTTTAATGAATTTGTAGCTTGTGTTGTTGCAAGGCGATGAAAATTGTCCTTTTTTCTCAGTTTGTAGATGTGTTTGTGCGGAGTTTTTTTTTTTTTTTTTTTTTGCCTTTCGAAGGTATGAAGAATGTGACGCAGGATGCCATAACAAGCAATTTAGTTTGTCAGTTATGAAGGAAAACAAGCAATACGTTGATTTTCAAAAATTGACTCCTGAGGATGTCCTTTCTTTCAGAGTTAGGCTGAAGAGTTATTGTTGGATTTCTATACGCTTAAGCTGTGACCGGCCTGGGTTAGGTAGGATTTAGCTGGTAAGTGCAAATGTCTAGTCCTTTACCTGTTGATCAAGTCGGGGTCGCGGACAAATAAGTTGTTTAAGTGATTGTTAAATGGACAAAAGATTAATCATTCAAATTGACCAGCTGAGGATGGGATTTCTTTGAAAGGTCGTAAGGAGAATGTGTGGCTGGATTAAGTTAGATTGTTCATAGCCATCTATGCCTAGTAACGGGTGATCCAAGTAGAGATACTTTTTTCAATAGCCTTTTTTGACAGATCATTGTCATGTTATTTTTGTTTAGTATTGTTTGGCATTTCATAATGCAAAGACTTACGCGTGAACAACGTTTACAAATTGTTCAACTTTATTATGAGAATTCACGTTCTGTGAGGAATGTGTTTCGTGCACTTCGCTCAACTTATGGTCAATCGGTCAATCGGCCTACTGAGCGTACTATTCGCAACACCATCACCCATTTTGAGACCCAGCATTCATTATTGGATAATATTCGACCGAATGTGGTCTATTCCAGCACGCTGTGAAGAAAATATAGCGGCCGTAGCTGAGAGTGTACACGAAGACCGTAGAGAGTCGATTCGGCGCCGTTCGCAGCAACTCGGACTGACGTATGGAACGACTTGGCGCATTTTACGTCAAGATCTTAAATTGAAAGCGTACAAAATACAGCTTGTGCAACAACTGAAGCCGCTCGACCTTCCCAAGCGACATCGCTTCTATGGGCTCTTGAAAAGTTCCAAGAAGATCCGACGTTTTCGAGGCAAATTTTGTTTAGTGATGAGGCCCATTTCTGGCTCAATGGGTATGTAAACAAACAAAATTGCCGCATTTGGGACGAAGAGCAACCTGAAGAGATTGAAGAACTGCCACTTCATCCAGAAAAAACAACGGTTTGGTGTGGTTTGTGGGCCGGTGGAATCATCGGTCCATATTTCTTTAAAAATTATGCCGGTGCGAACGTAACCGTCAATGGCGACCGTTATCGTGCCATGATAACCGACTATTTGATGCCTGAAATTGAAGCTCGTGATCTCGGCGACATTTGGTTTCAGCAAGACGGCGCCACTTCCCACACATCGCATCAATCAATGGACTTATTGAGAGAACATTTCGGTGAGCACATAATTTCACGTTTTGGGCCGGTCGATTGGCCAACAAGATCGTGTGATATCACACCGTTAGACTTTTTCCTGTGGCGATATGTAAAGTCAAAAGCTTATGCCGACAAACCCGCTTCGATTCAGGCCTTGGAGGAAAACATCACGCGTGTCGTTCGCCAGTTACCAGTCGAAATGCTCGAACGAGTGTTCGAAAATTGGACTCAACGGATGGACCATCCGCGACGTAGCAACGGCCAACATTTGATAGACATAATCTTCAAAAAATAAATGCCAAAGAATGTTCTTTCAAATGATAATAAACATTCTCCATTAAATTTGAATTTTCTGTGTTTTTTTTCTTTAAAAAAGTAGGGAACCTCGAAATGGATCACCCTTTAGATATAAAAGATTTGGTTAAAAATTGGGGGCATGCAACCAAAATTGACCCTTTCAATATATTACGACCATCCTCACATAAGAGTCAATAGTAAGTTGGCCGGCTCTAAGAAAAAGCTATAGCATTACCGATCATCAGCATCAACACAATCAGATCGGAATCAAAGAGTGTGGGACCTGGAATGAGGAAGAATTACATTTTTATTAAGACTTCTATTGATCGTGAACAAATTGTTTGGCATAGTTTTTGGACAATTTCTCCCTGAGAAACTTTTTGAGAGAACTGATCGAACTATTATTGTTTGAACATCTTCGAAAAATTTGAACTCCATGTCTACAGGAATTGACAACAATAAGCTTGCGTGTTGAGTGCAGCGTTGACAACAGCGCTCATATCGCAAATCTGACTTCCTCTGTCCAAGGAGTCCTAGAAAGGACCAAGACCTCCAGGCTGGGGATTGTAAGTGGGGTTAACTGCTGAGCCACGTAAGCAAAAATTGTTATGAAGCGACCAATAGCGTTAATTAAGGACGGATTTATTTTTAAACGAACAAAAGACAACAACGAGTTTGGAATTCGCACTTTTAGCCAAACAATTAGCGGAAGCCCTGGGCTGCTATAAGTAGACGTCATTTATATCCCGGAAGTGCGGCCGGGCAAGAGAAAGATGAACAACTGTGATGTTTACTACGCCGATTGTCATAGCGAACGCAAGCAGCGTCTATATGGCTACGGATGTGCTCTCAGCGGAAGGCTTAGGCAAGAAGTCTTGAGCTTAAGACACGTGCCTAAACGCTTCATAATAATCCGTAATCATGCCCCAACAGTGAAAAAATACGAGCTCCTCGACAAAAGTTACAAGCTTAGTCCGAAATATTACGTTAAAATCCTCATTAAGATCGATAGGTATCCCTCAACTAATCGAAAAGTTGTTTGTAGCGAGCATCAGCCATCAGAAACTTTGATGTGCTGGGTTTTACCGCTCACCACCACGAAACTCGCGGTTTGATGAAGAGTGTCAGCAAGCACATGTAGCAAAACAACATTTCAACAAAGCGGCGTTATACAAATGAACGAGAGCGGCTTGTGAGCTCTACGAAAGCATCCTCGTTGCTAACTATATAGCCAAGACCTTTTAAGTTGACAGGGGACGCGCTGTCATGTAACTTCTTTCACCATACTTAAAAGAATTGTGCAAGACTCACAAGCCAACTCACGGGCAAAAATAGTTTCAAAGTCTCTTCAATTCATGCATTAGCCGACGATTGTTGGTAGAACACAGCTAGTTGCACTATCAACGTTGACGGATCGGTCTAAGTGTCACGATTGTTAGTTATTGCTTTGAGGTAGTGTGGGACCTTGAAAACGACGTCTTTTCAGAAATCAAACAAAAAATAACTCTAGTTCTCTGCTTCTTTTTTCGCCCTAACAACTAAGGAAACTCTATACAGGACTTTAATAATTCCAGTTCTGCAGCTTTTCCTTTCTAAAACCTATGAAGATTTAAGGACAAACTCAAAGAGTTGTACAACAACATTGACCTGGTCAAATTTAGCGCATTGGGCTTTTCAGGCGCATCAGATCACAGAATTTTCAACTGTTATCCGGAGAGACAGAAGACCTTACTTAGCACGCACAAGTAAAAGGATATCACAGCCAACTTAAAGTGCGAAACTAGAGACAGCTAGCCGAAGAGGCGTATTGGTTAAGGCCCGACCGTATGAGTGCCTGTGTTGCTGTACTATTGCCGGGATCACTTGAATCTGTCCTGAAACTGAGCATATTTCGACTCCGCGTTAGAAGGCGGTTGAATGAACGCGCGCCGATTCAGCGTCCACAAAAGCAGCAACAGTATATTTTGTGTCCCAAAGATTATTTTTCCATTGTACTGCCGACACTCTATAGTGCCGGGCAATATCGGGTAACTCACTCATAAATAATTTACAGCAACTGCAGACTGTCAATCGCCTTCCGGGAAGACTTCTATATCTAAGCACAAAAATCACTGATTGCCAATATGCACCTCGAAGAGATAGCTTCCGCAACTTTTCACTTTTCTATACCAATCGCACGTCGGTATCCTCTTCCCATTGCAACAACACAACAAAAATACTATTAAATTATCCCGCAAGCAAACAATTTGCTTCGCAATGAGATTCCATAGCCGCTGGTTATCGAAGTCCATTAAAAATTTATTCCTTTCTTGCTTCTTGCTTGTTGCTTCCTTCTTCCATAGATTGCAATAAACCCAACGCCAATGTAAACAAATTGTAATTTCGCGCGCACGCGTGCGCATTCACAAATCAAAATGCCAATATTGGCAGACTTTTCACTGCTTTTACACTGCCCAGCGCATGGGCACAGTCCATGTTCATACACTCTTGCGGTCTCTGTCGTACACTTGACATTTGATGGTGTGTTTATTCAACATCCTGATGGCAATATGGTGGCCATATTGTTGAAATTTATGACAGCACTATGCTGCAGGCACGCAGGCGCATAATTAAACCGTTTTACGTGAATAAGTGCGCGAATCAAATGGCGTTGTTTTATTGCGGTGGCGCGCACTCACTCACTACTTTTGCGCTGCGCTGTGAGAATAAAAATGTCGCGCTTATTATTGCAGAGGGCAAACAGTAATGGTGCTTTTATAGCAGCATTACAAGGATAAAAACTTCTCAAACTAAAAATAAAAGTATTTATTTCTTATTTAATTGTTTACAGCTGTTTGTAGTGAGAAGTGAATTTTAGTTCTCGCTCATTCCAGAGATCGTTAAAAAAAATGGTGAAGTGAAAAGCGTTTTTATGGCAACAATTCGCCGCGCGAATTAATTTTATTATGGCGTTGTGTTCCGCGTGGTTTTATGTTCTGTTTATTTAAGTTTGTGTTTTGTTGCTTTTTATTGTTAATTTAATGGAAAGCGGATAACGAGATGATGTTGCGAGACTTAGAATACAATTCCGGAGGTCACAGTCACAGTCACAGTCACAGTCGCAGTCACACAACGAGCTGAAAAGAGTTTTATCGCCGTGGAAGCGAATCGAGTCAAATGTGTTTAAAGCTATTTGCTGCGCCTTTTATTGCGAATTTTATTTAATTCTGTTATTTATTTTATTGGTAATAAAATATTAATATGGTTTTGGGGCTCGCTGTGGGTCTGCTGAGTGGAAGAAGATCAATTATCGCCGATTGCGGATAGTGTTTTGTCTGCTTGGACTTTTAATCGTCAATGGATCAGAGGTTCTGAGAAAAATTATATGACAATTTTTTTTTTTTTTTTATGTCAGACTGCGCGAAATTGGTTCCAGGAAGACCAGACATAAACCCAAAACTGAGGGTTCGTTGGGTGTTTTGTGGTGCGATTTTGTAGTTTTTACGATGAATTAATTGTTGTTCTAGCCAGTTGCCTTAACTGATCCTATTTTAAGGCCAAATATTTGCATAATTTTGTCAAGGTTCAAACAGATGCTTATGTTTTAAATATGATCACTATGTAGAGAGATGCGAAATAGGGTTTTTTTTATACTATACGCGCACTAAAGGGACTTTGAATACGCTTATAATGAAGTAACACAGTGCAGGCATTAGGGAAGTGAAGGATTAGCAAAAAAGGAGATACTGTAATGGTTCTCTTTCCACCCCAAGCCGAGATGTCACGTGTATGTCTCTTTATTTACACAGCACACCATCATCTCATTGGAAGACATACAAGCGGGCTTGGTTCCACACTCACAAGCGGTAGGAGAAAACGGCGTTTTCCTCGCTGGCCCTGGTCTGCAAAAGAAATATGAACATGTAAATATTATATAACAAGATAACATATGCTATCCAAGCCAGAGAGCAAACCGATTCCTTGTGTTCCAAGCCTGCTCGTGGGTTTCCTAAGGGGGTGATGGTACGACGGAGTAGAGATGGCTGGCTTTTCTAAACTAAAAATCCGCTTAACGCTTTCTATTAGGTGGGTGGCGGGAGGATCATGCTACGGGATAGTGTGGGGGATTTATACGGTTACCCGCAGCGATGACACTCTCTAAATTGGAACGAAAAGCCAGTTGAATTTGGCCAGTCAGCGTAAGCGGTTAGCATTCCGGTATTCTTTCGACACATATTCACGTTCTCGCAGTGAAATTAAATTTTTCTAAGAAAACGCGCGTGGTTTTACCCAATCAATCAAGGGCATTTTTCCAAAGAAAAAAGAAGAAAAAAAAAAGGAACCGGTTTCAAATGCTCTATACATCGTGTACAGTGTGACGAGTGCGAAAACGCCAGGCATAAAAATTGGGTAATACCATTGACCACGTTGCCTACAATGTCCTTACGCCTGCTTCTCGGGGACGATTCCACCGAAATAAAGTGCCAATCCCAACGAGTGATATTCCCAAGTGATACCATCGCAAGCCACGGCTCGGCTTTAGCATTGCGTCATAAGTGCGACCGTGTAAGCCATCCCAATACCAATCGTCAGCGCAAAGCTATCAAATAAACCGCGACTGTGCCACCGTATAACCCCGTGAACCCAAACACCGGTGCTACCATTGTGAATAAGTATAGAGAGACACGTAAAGCCTCGCATTAGTGTCTCCGCATCTTCCGGACGCGTGCAAGAGGGTCTTGACTCAAGGTACAGTTTAAAACTCCAGTCCAACACGTAATTATAACCAGCAGAGTCACCAGCAGCCGTAGTTTTGATTTATTTTTTTTTATGTTGCTAGTTATAGTTTAAGTTATAGTGTTAGTTTTCTTTTGCTATAGGCTTATAGATATTTATTTCTATCCCGAGTTTGTGCAAGTGAGAGAAACGAAATACATTTTATGTATATTATATTGTTAATCAGCTAAATATTTTTTTTGTTACCTATTAAGGGAAATAGAACTTATCTAAATAAATCTCTAATATTATCTCTCAGCCTGGTTTCACGTTCCCTCGCACCCCCTCACTTATTGACTTTTTTATATGTTCCTCTAGTCTTGTCTGTAAAATTCCACATCTTGTGAATTATAGATGTGCGACCATTTTATCAGACTCTGACCATTTTGCCGTTAATCTGAATATCCGATTAAAAACCAGTATTCAGGCCTTAATTTCACCCACTGACCATTTCACCAATCTTAACAAAATTAACTGGGAAACTTTTCAAGAGTCCCTAACGGAAAAATTAAGAAACAACATCCCAATTTCTACCTCAAATTTGAGTAACCACCAAATTGACTCAGCAATCTTAAAAATTGAAAACTCAATTTCTGAAAGCATTGCAGAGCAACCAACTTGCAACAACATTCCGTCCAAATACAAAGACCTGCCTGTACACATTCAGAATATGTATAAACACAGGCAAAAGCTTCGGAAAATTCTGCAACGAATATTCCACCGCACGCTTAATACACTCTGCGCTGAATATCAGAGTGTTCTTTCACAATTGAATTGTCTAAGAACGCTGATTAGTGAGAACACAAAATCCTTTGTGAATTCTCAATTCAAAAAGAGACTGAACCTTATCAAACCAGGCCCAGACACCTTTAATAAAATAAACCAAATTGTTGGAAAAAAGTCCGTAGTCACTGAACCCCTTCTATCAAACGGTTCATTGGTTTCATCAGATGCCGAAAAATCAAATGCATTTGCAGAGCATTTTGAAAAACCACCTTCCGGAGTTTTTGAACAACGTTCGACGTGAAGTAACTGGACTAACGGCTGAAATTCCCAGCCCAATTACCCAGTTTTCAGAAACAAACTCATCAGTCTACACTCTAGTTGATGAGTCTTTCACCAGCCCTACTAACCTATCGGCAGCAATTTATACCAGTAACGCGAAAAAGTCTTCAGGTCCGGACAAAATTTCCAACTTTATCATGAAAAGACTCCCTCCATCAGCAATAATTGTATTAACAACTGCTATTTTCCAACCAAATGGAAAATTGCGGAAGTTTTTCCAATCCCAAAGAAAGTATCTGCAAATTGCATTTCAAAATTTAGACCCATCTCTCTGCTCTCAAATATAAGCAAACTTCTAGAAATGTTGATTTTAAACAAAATCAATTCGGTCTGCACCGAACTAGAAATAGCACAAAACAACCAATTCGGATTCAAATCCAATCACTCGATATTTCACCCACTGCTGAAGCTGCACGCCGATGTTAGTATTGGGTTAAATAAGATAGAGACTACCGTTGCTTGTCTACTTGACATTGAAAAGGCATTTGATTCCGTTTGGATTGAAGGCTTAGTCTTCAAACTCAAATCCCTTAACTTCCCAACACATACCATAAGAATCATTCACAGCTTTCTGACCAACCGTAAGTTCTATGTGCGAATAGGGAACTCCAAATCCAGTATCAGGGATATCAAAGCAGGGGTAGCCCAGGGCTCACGCCTCGGCCCAACCTTGTTTAATCTCTATACTTGTGATCAACCACAAAATGATTCTCGAACAGAGACTCTGCTTTACGCAGATGACTCTATCACCTACTCTTCTTCCCCTTGCCCTAACATTGCATTACGCAGAGTCAAGACACACATCCTCAAACTTTGGGAATACTACCAAAAATGGGGAATCAAAATAAACTCCGCTAAAACGGAGCTTATAACATTTCGAAATCCCTACGGCACTGCTCGCAACAACACTATAGCGAAATGTAAAAAGCTAACTCTTACCCTGCCCGACAACTCCATAATACTGCCAAAACAACAGGTCAGATATTTAGGGGTGAACTTTTCAGAACGTTTCAAGTTCAACCGTCACGTAGCCCTTACCCTTCAAAAGGCAAACTTTGCCTTATCGTTAGTCCTGTCACTTATGCGAATAAGAGGTGGACTCGAGACAAGGACCAAACTTCTTCTCTACAAGCAGTTGATACGTCCAATAATAACCTACTGCTTTCCCATCTGGTACACTATCAGTCCCAGTTACATGGAAAAAATACAAATCTTCGAGCGAAAAGTGCTTCGGGACTGTACTTCGCTCTACCGAAACCCTCACAACAACCACTATTATAGAACAGAAGTCCTATATGAAGCCGCCAATCTTATCCCCATTGACCAATATCTGTGCTCGCTTTCAACGAAAATGACGCGCAATATCCTATCCCATCCCAACCCTTTGATTCATATCATTTCAGAGACTCCATCAATACAGGATTACTATCCCCACGTGATGGCTTTAATTGAACCAGATCTTGGAATAGTCCGAGAAGATTCATTCGATTTGTTTATGCATATTCTAGTTTTAATATACAATAAATGAAATAATAATGAATTTTAAGGATGTAAAAAATTTAGTGTCATAATTTTGAGGGCAGAGTTGTGGTAGGGTTCGTAGAGGAAGCATAGGGCTTTCTCTTAAATGGGTGCAAGTTTTTTTTTTCCGCGGTACTTGCACATGGAAGGGTGGGTACATATCGTACGGATCCGCTGTGAGGACGAATAACACAGTTCCTCGTGTGGTAATGCGGGCCTCCTTGTTTTTATTCTTTTTTTTTATCAAACGCATGCAATACTTTTTGTAGTGGTGAACAGTTTGGTAATCTCGGGAGCAAGAATACACCCTCCGACGAGCTACAGCTGAGACCAGCAAGGCATGCAACCCGCGTCCGAGAACCGACTCCCTTGTTTTCCTCTATCCCATAACCTAATGTTCCTCCTTTAGATTTTATCCCGTCTCGTAAGAGATACTACACCCATTCTCCTCATCAGCACCACCTCCGCTACAATACCGATGCACGTTGGTCTTAAATGTCTGTAAACTATAATGTGAGGGAAAAACAAAGCGTGGTAGAGCATTTCACATTCGTATTGTACGATTAAGAAACGAGTCCTTGTATTTCACTGTCGCTCCGAATATAGGCTTAAGGGTGAACTGCCCTAGCAGGGCGAGTATTGCTGCTGAATTGCTGTAGGGGTGGAGTGCAACTGACTATTTCGTTCGAGCACTTATGGTAGAAGTAACTATAAAACAATGACAGGCAGGGGACATTGCGACGATGACTAAGAGAGTCAAGCGGTTTCGTGATGTCTCTATTGCCTAGTACCTTATCTAGAAAAGTGAAGAAGTCTAGAGCCGAAACTTTTATTGATTTACTGATGTACATAGAGCCAAGGAGACATCTTGCATTTCAGGTGATATGAGTAGAACTTCCAACGCTGTTCTCCTCTATATAGTACCTTATTTGCAGTTTCTAGTCGAAAATGAAGCGGTTCATGAACGGCATTTCAGTATAGGAGAAGGTATTCGGTTAAAGGTACTTCCAGATGACTTGGCCGGCCATTTTAAAAGAGTAAGCCCTCCAAACAGGCTGAGCCGATGTGGCTCTTAAGCGTTGGCATGGCTCGGCAGACAAACCGAATGCCCTCAGCTAATACTCTGACCAGACAAGGCTCAGACAATTCAACGAAGAAATATACAGCGATATCGAGCTGACAAAAAAACTGCTTTTGGGACATAGTATTTTCACGAGTGGCTCCAAATCCTGAAAGAGATCTAGTGCTTTTATGCGTCCCTTGAGTTAACATGCGTCTGTTTTCCCAGTTTATGTATTCGCCATCCTAATGGACACGCGTTATATTGTGAACAAGAGGTGGAGGGCAAGAAGCATCTGCATCAGCCCTCTTATTTCCTCCGACATAGTGCTCGAATTCAAGCTTTCTCTGGACTTGGTCGGAAGGAGTGAACACAGTGAATCTTTTGTGGGACCCAGGCATCTAGGGAAATGGTTTAACTCGAACCTGCGTTGAAAATGCCTGCAGCTGTAGTCCTGTCTTCCATTGCTACATGGGTTTCTCGTCCCAAGTCTGCGTCATCTCCTTCGACCTTTGCTTGCATCAGGTGGCGGATCTTCGGGGTTGAGGTGGTAAATGCCAGACATCTAAGCTCTTCATCACTGAAACTCCTTCTAATCTTTCTTGGAAATGCGGTAAAATTAAGTAAATTAATGTAAGGTTACCCCCTTACCCCCTTAAAACCTAAATTGGTCTTTGTATTTATTGCGTAGCCTAATGCCACCTAAATAAAAAAAAGGTTGGTAGTATTGAACTGATGAGCTAAAAGCAACCCTGTCCTACATACACTTCTACTGGAAGTTTACCTATTTACATACGTACATTTCGATGAAAGTCAAGCTAAAGTTTTTTCATACTAACCTATCTATCTATCTATTGTTGCGGACAAACAGCGGAAAAACCCGTCAATTACTGGTCTAATCTCGCAACTACTACTTTCTGAAACTGACTTTCAATATCGCTTCAGCTTATCCTTTCTAATCTGCCAAACTAATCACCGACTTAATTCTCATGGAGTTGAAAGTGCTTAACAAATTCTCACCCCATCACAGGCGCTGATTGACCCCGGTAAAAAAAAAAAAAAAAACATTTTAATAAACACTACACTATCACGATCTGACGCTTCCTCCATGCTGCTGCTGCACTTCAAACAGGTGAGGCGACGAGAAAATAAAAAAAAATCAATAACCATAAAAACTTAACACCGCTCTCCAAAGTCGCAGTTCAATGGTGCAATAAACCTCCAATATGCCCCCATAATCCACCACACGGGCCAGCGTGATCCCTCGGAAATGAAATGCCGCAGCGTTGGCGGCAACTCACTGACAACCTGTCACTTTCCCAGACCAGGTACCACCACTTCCACACTAGCCCCAATCGAGCGTACTCGATGATTCCATCCATGCAATGATGGTGTGTGATGACGACGACGCGGCGACGACGACGACAACGATGATTTTCTAATTTCGCCGGAATCCGAGATAGTGCGGTGACGATAGTGCGCTACGTTGCAATCAATCCGACCATCGATAGCGTTGTTATCAGGTAATACGATGTGTCGGTCGTCCACTGTACCACCACCACCCCCGAGTTCACATGACTGCGCACATCACTATGGCATTATTCATGGGCTTCCTTTTTAAGGTCATTAAATTTAATTGCACGGTTGTTTTTTTTTTAGTTGTTTGGCGTTAGGATTATGACTGACGCCCGCCCGCCCGGTGATGAGAAACATTGCTCATGTCCTCTGGCGTGAGTTGTCGTCTCCTCTGTATCTTCGAGGCTTTTATAGTTAGTCGTTAAAAGAAAGTGCTGGTTGTGGAACCGATTGTGTGGTGTCTTTTGTTGTTGCATGTTTTTTGTGAAGATTTTTATAGCAGCACCGTCAGGAACAACACATCCAGCCAGAGTAGGTACAAATAGTTATAAATGACAACAAACTATGTGAAAAGTTCGAGATAAATAGGACACTCACCTTGGAGGAGAATCGGTTTGTTTGTGCTTTGTATGGCGGCGTGTCATTAGTTTTATGACTGTAGCAAGTGTTTGGATTCACACGGTGCTGGTAGCTGGTAGCTGGTAGCTGGAATTGGAACGCTTAACCTCAGAACAGGTGAACTGGTGCTTATCTTGGTATTGACTGCGTGATGGAATGCGACACTAACAGCTGATTGCATGGTTCGCCTCTAGTTGGGGGTATGTATTTATTTGTGGAGAGGTTTTAGTTATTAGCATATGAACTTGGAAATGCCGATGTTATGTTGAAAACAAAAGAAAAATGGGATTAATGGGTGCAGTTCAATGTATTTGTGGTTAGTTTTTAAAGGGTGATTTTTTAAGAGGTTTAGAACTTTTTTTAAAAAAAAACACACAAAAAATTCGAAAAAATGAATGAAATATTTATTTGAATCGATAGTTTGAACCTTGCAATTTAATGTTTAAAGATAATTTCATGCAAATGTTGACCGCGGCTGCGTCTCAGGTAGCCCATCCGCTGAGTCCAATTTTAGCATACTCTTTCACACATATCGGCCGGTATCTCACGAATGAATGCATGGATGTTGGCTTCCAGTGCGTCAATCGAAGCGGGCTTGTCACTATAGACATTAGCCTTGGCATACCCCCACAAAAACTAATCTAATGGTGTCAAATCGCACGATCTAGGCGGCCAATTGACCGGCCCGAAACTTGAAATTAACTGTTCACCAAACTCGCCTCGCAATTGCGCCATTGTTTCGCGTGCTGTGTGGCATGTGGCACCGTCTTGTCGAAACCACATATCATGCAAGTCAAGAACTTCCATTTCGGGCAAAAAAAAGTTTGTTATCATCGCTCGGTAGCGTTCACCATTGACAGTAACGCTGCGATTCGCATCATCTTTGAAGAAATATGGCCCAATAATGCCGCCGGCCCATAAACCGCACCAAACAGTGGCTTTTTCGGGATGCATTGGTAGCTGTTGCAATGCTTCTGGCTGATCTTCACTCCAAATGCGGCAATTTTGCTTATTTACGTACCCATTCAACCAAAAATGAGCCTCATCGCTGAACACAATTTTTCGATAAAAAAGCGGATCCTCGGCCAGCTTTCCAAGAGCCCATTCACCAAAAATTCGGCGTTGTGGTAGGTCGGCTGGCTTTAGTTCTTGCACCAGCTGTATCTTAAAAGGCTTTACGCCCAAATCCTTCCGCAAAATTTTCCACGTAGTGCTGTAACAAAGGCCTAACTGCTGGGAGCGGCGCCGAATCGACATTTCGCGGTCTTCTGTCACACTAGCTGATACGGCCGCAATATTTTCTTTAATACGCACAGTACGTAAACGTGTTGGTGGTTTAATGTCCAACAAAGTAAATTTGGTGCGAAATTTGGTCACAATCTTCCGAATAGACTGCTCAGAAGGTCGAGAATGCCGATCATAAAATGGAAGCAGCGCGCGATGAACATTTCGAACCGAGCACGAATTTTGATAGTAAAATTCAATAATTTGCAAGCGTTGTCCATTTGTAAGACGATCCATGGTTAAATTGCAAACCAAACTGAAGCTGTTTGACAGTGACACAAGGTACTAAACACACGTCAGCTGTCAAAACCAGTGTTGCCAAAACCAAACCAGCTAAAAAATCACCCTTTAGTTTGCAACAATTCTTACTTGAAACTAATTGCACAAGGACTTAACTTAAGAACTTATTCTTATTATTAACAAAAATACAGTTGACTCTGCTTAATTTAAAATGGACATTGGCCCATGGTAGCCTTACTCTGTGCGGTGAGGTTTGAGACAACCGAGTTTTCGCTGAAGAATATCTGAACTGAAGATGATGTTAAATGTGCCCTTGATACATAATACTTCTTAAAATGACTAGTAAGACATTGTCGATCCCCCTTTGTATAATTTTTAATAAATCTATTACCAGTGGTCTCTTTTTGAATGATTGGAAGATATCACATATAAAACCAATCCAGAAGTCGGGTTCTAAACAAAACGTCTGCAACTATAGACCAATCTGTAAAATCTCTTCGATACCAAAATTGTTATTTGAAAAGATTGTTTATAACAAAATAACATTTCACTTAAAAAATGTGATTTCATTAGAGCAACATGGTTTTATCTCTGGTAGATCAACAGCTACAAATATGGCAATATTTTGCAATTATGTGATTAAAAACTTTGAAAGTAATTTTCACTGATTTTGCAAAAGCCTTTGACAAAGTTAATCATATTCAGCTTATACGTAAATTATCTTCTTTCGGTTTTTACTCAACTTTATTAAGGTGGCTGGAATCATATCTCCTAAATCGAATTCAATTTGTGAAAATTAATGATAGCTTCTCCAGGTCAATCAATGTTTCTTCAGGTGTACCCCAAGGCAGCCACCTTGGTCCCTTGCTGTTCTTGTTGTTTATTAATGATCTGCCGTCTGTTGTTAAACGCTCACAGTGTCTTTTGTTTGAAGATGACCCTAAATTATTTCGCCATGTAGAATCTTTATCTGATTCCTGTCTACTACAAGAGAAGATTTAACTGCAGTCGACTTATGGTTTGATAGAAATAAATTGTACTAGATGTTCTACTCCTATTACTTCGAACTGCAATATAAAAACATACTCACTCGAAAGGGTATACTCGAAAAAAGGTTTGGGTTGAATTTCAAAGACCATATCGATCATATTGTTTGTAAAGCGAATTCAATGCTTGGATTCCTTAAACGAAATACTAAAGATTTCATTGACCCTTACACATTAAAAGCTCTATTTATATCTCTGGTTAGACCTCATTTAGAATATTGCTGCATAATCTGGAATCCCTCTTTCAATATTCATCAAGAATCGAAAGAGTTGAGAGAAACTTCACAAGGTTCATGTTTTTTTTAAATTGAACTGGCGTATTAAGACACCTTCATATAAAACTAGATGCTGCTTAATTAATTTAAGTTCTCTCGAATGTCGTCGTAAATATTTCTCGGCTATGTTCATTAGGGATCTGATTCATAATCAAATTCTGATTATTTTCCGTCTCCCCGTCGACGACTTCGAAGCTTTTTTAACTTCCCTGAAGTTAATCGTAGAAGATCTTACGCTCGTAATGAACCTGTTCTGTCTAACTCTATAATTGCTTCATCTGATATTGAGTTTTTCTTAAGTTGCTCTAGAGATTGTTTTAAAACTAAACTCATTTTAAGTTTGGATCAATCGTAAAGTACTTCCTCTTTATATTGCTCAATCTGTTTTCTCTCTTTTGTTATTTATTATATATACTAAGTTTCTTTCTTTTTTTTGTACATACAGTATTGTGCAAAATCTAAGCAACTTTTCCTACTCTCATGTGAAATGCATCGTAAACCCCAAAAGGTGTGTTTTGCATTAAAATCACCACCGACAACAAATTTCCGTGTGAGTGAGTTAAAAAAATCGTGAAATCAAATTTTTCTATCTTTTCCCTTGGAGGGATATATATCGACGCAATATCATAAGTTTGTTTATTATTTTTTCACGAACCGTAATCCTTTGAATATTAACATGCTCGATTTTTGTGCTTATTGATATTTTTATGCGATGAAATATGCGTTTATTAATACTTCGTTCCAGTCTAGCAAGAATTGCAGAAAACACTTGTTCGACTGGGTCAGCCTCTGTATCGATTTGCTTATGAGCTTGGCACGCCGCTTCAGCGTATGTCTGTAGCCGAGGTCTTGACAACACTTTACTATTAATTATCTTTTCTCGCTGCGGTTTGGACATTTCCTTAGCCTTCGGCCCGGGAGTCGACGACTTTTCTTTTAAATGACTTTCGCTCAGCAGCTTAGACGTTTCCTTTAAATTTTTTCGTCGTTCAATTGACTTGTTTGTACCTCTATTGGGTTTGTCATTCTCTTTAACTCCAACGGGTAACAATTTTTTCTTTACTACATCGCGCCTACTTTGAAGCTCTTAAGCTACAACGCAACCATTTGCCGGATGATTTCCCTTGTAGTTTTGCAGGTTGGTAAATCCTGTCTTTTAAGACCGCAATCTATAGACAAATGTTTCCCGTCGCATTTAACGCAACGCGGTTCTTTTTGACAATATGCATTTGTGTGGTTATACCCTTGAAAAGGCTTGCATTGAGGGATGAGTCCAGTCGTCTTACGCATTGGTTCAATTTTAACTACGATTATTATATTGTAAATTTTTTTAATGTCTTCTGACTTTTCAAAGCTTAGCATGAATAAGTTGAAGTTTCCACATCTTTATCAGTTTTTCGCTTCTCTTTTTTAATTAGATTAACTGCGTCGATAATTTTGAAGCCTTTGGATTTAAGGTCTTGCAAAACGTCGTCTTTGCAGCACGAAGAATGAAGTCTTCTGGCCACTACTCGGTGTGGCCTTTCTGACTTATTTTGGTAAGTGTACCATTGGATTTTCTCAGTATTAAGTTATTGAGAAACCGCGCGGTTACTGTCGGGGTCGCTAACATTTATTTGCCACACATTATTGTTCAAAGATGTTACTTTGAATGTGGACTTTAAGATTTCCTTAAGAAATTTAGGTATAATGCTTGCCGTAGTCCGTTATTCCGATAACATTAATTGCCGGCGGAAGGTAAACTTTATTTCTAAGATTTTTGTCTTGCGTCTTCGTTGCATTTTCATTGGTACAATTTTTTACGACCTTCTTTACCCACTACAATTTCTGGTGAGGAGCCGGTCTTACGTTTCTTGTTTGGTCTCCGCTTAGTCGAATTAGTTTCGCGCTCTAACTCTTCTTCATCCGTGAAGTAGTCGCGGCGATCTGGACTTTGCGTTTTACCTTCAGAGTGCTTTACTGTTTTCATACAGTATTGTGCAAAACGTAAGCAACTTTTCCTACTCTCATGTAAAAAAGTGTCTCCCACTTTTAAAAATACTTCCCGCTAAACTGTAAATATATTTATTTACATATTTGCATGTGTCCTCAAAATCACCCAAACAAAGTTTTTAATTTTCATTTATTAACAGTAAACAAGAAAAATAAATCAAAATCAGTTCAAAAAACAGCTGTGCAAAACCTAAGCAACTTCGAGTTCAAGCTAAAACAGTTCTTGTTATTACCACAAATTTAACGGCATTTTTAAAGTGAGTTTTTCCATGACGCAATGTGTAAAGTTAATTTTGCTCAATTGTGGGTAGAGATTGCGATCGGGTAGTCATTCACAGTCATTTTCAATATGGAGCGCGCTGAATATGATAAAACCTTCAAATTAAAAATAATTAACCTATATAAACAAAGTGTATCACAGTAAAAAATTGCAAAAATATTCGGAATTAATAAATCTATAGTCTAAGCTACCGGTATCTTAGAAAATAATAATGTAGGAGGAAGGCCGCGTAAAACAACTGTTCGGGAGGATAGGAAAATAACGAGATTAATCAAATCAAATCCCTTTATTTCCTCCCGGGAAATATTGTCGACTTTGAATTTGAACGTTGACTCCAGTACGGTTCGTAGACGGGCTCTTGAAGCTGATCTTAAAAGTTATTCAGTGTTGAAGAAACCTATGCTTACGAAGAAGCATGCACAGAAAAGGTTTATTGATAAAATTGTTTTTTGAATTGAAATAATCTTTTCTTTAAAACACTTTATAGGTTGAATTTTGCTAAAAAATATATTAATTCAGTTATTCAGTGATGAATGTAAATTTAACCTGTGGAACACTGATGGCATACAATACGTTAGGCGTACGCCCAAGCAAAGACTTAATCCACGCTTCTGTAAAAGTACACTGAAGCATGGGGGTGCAAGTGTTATGATATGGACATGCTTTTCTGGTTATGGTGTTGGTCCTTTTCATGAAATAGGGGGCATAATGGATCGTTTTGTTTACAAGGATATTTTGGAAAATGTGATGCTGCCGTATGCCGAATGGAATATTCCACTTTCTTGGGTATTCCAACATGACAACGACCCGAAGCATACTTCAAAAATGGTCAAGGATTGGCTAACAGACCATCGGATTGAAGTTCTTGATTGGCCTGCACAGTCGCCGGATTTGAATCCGATTGAAAAAATATTCGGGATTATTAAACGTCGCGTCGGAACAATACGGTGCAAAAACCAAATGGAGTTGATAAATTTTTTGAAAATACAGTGGGAAAACATACCAGCAGCTATTATCTGTAATTTTATTGAGTCGATGCCTCGTAGATGTGCTGAAGTCATAAAAAATAACGGATATTATACAAAATATTAAAAAAGTTGCTTAGGATTTGCACAGCTGTTTTTTGAACTGATTTTGATTTATTTTTCTTGTTTACTGTTAATAAATGAAAATTAAAAACTTTGTTTGGGTGATTTTGAGGACACATGCAAATATGTAAATAAATATATTTACAGTTTAGCGGGAAGTATTTTTAAAAGTGGGAGACACTTTTTTACATGAGAGTAGGAAAAGTTGCTTACGTTTTGCACAATACTGTATGAAAACAGTAAAGCACTCTGAAGGTAAAACGCAAAGTCCAGATCGCCGCGACTACTTCACGGATGAAGAAGAGTTAGAGCGCGAAACTAATTCGACTAAGCGGAGACCAAACAAGAAACGTAAGACCGGCTCCTCACCAGAAATTGTAGTGGGTAAAGAAGGTCGTAAAAAATTGTACCAATGAAAATGCAACGAAGACGCAAGACAAAAATCTTAGAAATAAAGTTTACCTTCCGCCGGCAATTAATGTTATCGGAATAACGGACTACGGCAAGCATTATACCTAAATTTCTTAAGGAAATCTTAAAGTCCACATTCAAAGTAACATCTTTGAACAATAATGTGTGGCAAATAAATGTTAGCGACCCCGACAGTAACCGCGCGGTTTCTCAATAACTTAATACTGAGAAAATCCAATGGTACACTTACCAAAATAAGTCAGAAAGGCCACACCGAGTAGTGGCCAGAAGACTTCATTCTTCGTGCTGCAAAGACGACGTTTTGCAAGACCTTAAATCCAAAGGCTTCAAAATTATCGACGCAGTTAATCTAATTAAAAAAGAGAAGCGAAAAACTGATAAAGATGTGGAAACTTTAGTTAAGCGCGGACTTCCGCTATTCATGCGCTAAGCTTCGAAAAGTCAGAAGACATTAAAAAAATTTACAATATAATAATCGTAGTTAAAATTGAACCAATGCGTAAGACGACTGGACCCATCCCTCAATGCAAGCGTTTTCAAGGGTATAACCACACAAATGCATATTGTCAAAAAGAACCGCGTTGCGTTAAATGCGACGGGAAACATTTGTCTATAGATTGCGGTCTTAAAAGACAGGATTTACCAACCTGCAAAACTACAAGGGAAATCATCCGGCAAATGGTTGCGTTGTAGCTTAAGAGCTTCAAAGTAGGCGCGATGTAGTAAAGAAAAAATTGTTACCCGTTGGAGTTAAAGAGAATGACAAACCCAATAGAGGTACAAACAAGTCAATTGAACGACGAAAAAATTTAAAGGAAACGTCTAAGCTGCCGAGCGAAAGTCATTTAAAAGAAAAGTCGTCGAATCCCGGGCCGAAGGCTAAGGAAATGTCCAAACCGCAGCGAGAAAAGATAATTAATAGTAAAGTGTTGTCAAGACCTCGGCTACAGACATACGCTGAAGCGGCGTGCCAAGCTCATAAGCAAATCGATACAGAGGCTGACCCAGTCGAACAAGTGTTTTCTGCAATTCTTGCTAGACTGGAAGAACAAAGTCGTATTAATAAACGCATATTTCATCGCATAAAAATATCAATAAGCACAAAAATCGAGCATGTTAATATTCAAAGGATTACGGTTCGTGAAAAAATAATAAACAAACTTATGATATTGCGTCGATATATATCCCTCCAAAAGAAAAGATAGAAAAATTTTATTTCACGATTTTTTTAACTCACTCACACGGAAATTTGTTGTCGGTAGTGATTTTAATGCAAAACATACCTTTTGGGGTTTACGATGCATTTCACATGAGAGTAGGAAAAGTTGCTTAGGTTTTGCACAATACTGTATGTTTAATTTGTTCATTTTTTATCTTTGTAAGTAGTCCATAAGAGATTGTTAAACTCTGATTGATGAAATAAAAATAAATATCATTTCCAGCACCCCATGAGTGTCTTCAAGTAAATTATATCTTTTATTTAAATCAAGATCACGAATTGCCAAACGTATAAGCCTCTGTTGCAGAATTTGTTTTATTTTTTTGTATGATAGAAGACCATACTAAACTATGAAGTTATGTCGTGGAACGTTTGTTCGCAAGTTCTTCAGAAAGTTGTTTGACAAGAACGGGCGCAGAGGTGGATATATTGATAATGTTGTCAATATGGGTACGAGAATTTAGCTCTCGCTCAAAGTACGATTAATTTTTTTTTTGACAAAATGCTAATTTTTTGACTCATTCACCAAGTCCGCGATAAACAAACTAAACGAGGTACAACGGCTCGCATGCGTTGGTATTTCCGGTGACATGAGAACCTGCTCCACGGCGGCCATAGAAGCTATAATAGGACTCACACCCCTCCACATTTTCATAAAAAAAGTGGAAATATGCAGCGCTGCAAGTACGGCCTAATGTGGTATACGGACGGTTCAAAAATGGACTCTGGGGTATCTACAGTCCAAACAGAAATGTCTCAATACCCATGGGAAAAAGTCCAAGTGTATTTTGGGCAGAGCTGCATGCCATTAACGAATGCGCAAACCTAATTTACACCTCAGATATTAAAGGCGCCAACATCCATATATTAATGGCCGAATTGCAATAAAACACAAGAAAATTGGCTTTATTGGAAGGATAATTTTATGCCATTAATGTTTAAATATGATTTCGGGCATGTTGCCGCCGCGGCTGGTTCGAATAAAGACAAGTCTAGAGGTCTAATTGTCAACCACTTTTTCAAGTATTTGGGGCTGTATGTCGGCAATAACGCCACGAATGTTGGCTTTCAAGTCCCCTAACGTTTCTGGTTTCTTGGCGTGCATCAAATATCTCCAAAGAAAATGATCCAATGGTGTCAAATCACACGATCTTGGTGGCCAATTGACAGGTCCATTCCGCGAAATTATGCGCTCATCGAATGTTTCCTTCAATAAATCGATTGTGACGTGCGCTGTGTGGCATGTAGCGCCGTCTTGTTGGAAGCACATCTCAACCACATTCATGCCATCCAATTCGGGAACAAAAGAGTCGCTTATCATGGCTCTATACCGGTCTCCATTAAGGGTAACTGACTCTTCAGCAACATTTCGGAAGAAGTATGGCCCAATGACTTCACCAGCCCATAGAGCACACCAAACAGTCAGTTTTTGTGGATGTAATGGCGTTTCAAGGGTCTCATGTGGATTCTCTTCACTCCCTAATGCGGCAATTTTGCTAGTTGACGTAGCCATTCGACCCAAAATGAGCCTCATCAATGAACAAAATTTTGCGGTAAACTTCGCGAACTGAACCATTATTTTCGAAATAAATTTGCACGATTTGCAAGCGTTCTTCATTTGCCAACCTGCTCATGATGAAATGGCAAACCAAACTGAACATAAATGACATTAGAGTTGCCAGATTTGACCACAAAATGTCAGTTTTATCTCTGTTCGAAAAACCAACCTCTAAAAAGAACACCCTTTATAAAAGCCCTTAGCTCGCCAATTATTGCCTCCAAATCAGTTCTACACTGCTTTTAAACACTTCAGTCACAAAGAACCAGGAACAAGACCAAAATGTGGTGGGTTCCTGGACACCAGGGAATTGAGGGAAATGAAAAACCTGACGAATTGGCTAGAAAAGACTCGAAGACCCTCTTTTTAGGACCCGAGCCTTTTTCTCCAATAAACAAATCAGCTAAAGGGTGATTTTTTAGCTGGTTTGGTTTTGGCAACACTGGTTTTGACAGCTGACGTGTGTTTAGTACCTTGTGTCACTGTCAAACAGCTTCAGTTTGGTTTGCAATTTAACCATGGATCGTCTTACAAATGAACAACGCTTGCAAATTATTGAATTTTACTATCAAAATTCGTGCTTGGTTCGAAATGTTCATCGCGCGCTGCTTCCATTTTATGATCGGCATTCTCGACCTTCTGAGCAGTCTATTCGGAAGATTGTGACCAAATTTCGCACCAAATTTACTTTGTTGGACATTAAACCACCAACACGTTTACGTACTGTGCGTATTGAAGAAAATATTGCGGCCGTATCAGCTAGTGTGACAGAAGACCGCGAAATGTCGATTCGGCGCCGTTCCCAGCAGTTAGGCCTTTGTTACAGCACTACGTGGAAAATTTTGCGGAAGGATTTGGGCGTAAAGCCTTTTAAGATACAGCTGGTGCAAGAACTAAAGAGCTGACCTACCACAACGCCGAATTTTTGGTGAATGGGCTCTTGGAAAGCTGGCCGAGGATCCGCTTTTTTATCGAAAAATTGTGTTCAGCGATGAGGCTCATTTTTGGTTGAATGGGTACGTAAATAAGCAAAATTGCCGCATTTGGAGTGAAGATCAGCCAGAAGCATTGCAACAGCTACCAATGCATCCCGAAAAAGCCACTGTTTGGTGCGGTTTATGGGCCGGCGGCATTATTGGGCCATATTTCTTCAAAGATGATGCGAATCGCAGCGTTACTGTCAATGGTGAACTCTACCGAGCGATGATAACAAACTTTTTTTTGCCCGAAATGGAAGTTCTTGACTTGCATGATATGTGGTTTCAACAAGACGGTGCCACATGCCACACAGCACGCGAAACAATGGCGCAATTGCGAGGCGAGTTTGGTGAACAGTTAATTTCACGTTTCGGGCCGGTCAATTGGCCGCCTAGATCGTGCGATTTGACACCATTAGATTATTTTTTGTGGGGGTATGCCAAGGCTAATGTGTATAGGGACAAGCCCGCTTCGATTGACGCACTGGAAGCCAACATCCATGCATTCATTCGTGAGATACCGGCCGATATGTGTGAAAGAGTATGCCAAAATTGGACTCAGCGGATGGGCTACCTGAGACGCAGCTGCGGTCAACATTTGCATGAAATTATCTTTAAACATTAAATTGCAAGGTTCAAACTATCGATTCAAATAAATATTTCATTCATTTTTTCGAATTTTTTGTGTGTTTTTTTTTAAAAAAAGTTCTAAACCTCTTAAAAAATCACCCGGTATAAATCTAGAATTAAAAAATTATAATAAGTCAGTCTGAAGTGTCTACCTTAAGGACCCCTTCAGGCAGCGGTAATGGAGTCAGAAATGGACTATGTGAATATCACCTTGTTTTAGCAAGCTATCTATCGGGAAATTTTAGTTTCAAAAGAAAAATTGAAATTTCTGAAACATAAAGCAGTTACTTCTTGACCATCATACAGATCAAACAGAATAGTTGCTGGGAATAGATGAGAGAAGAAAACGTGACATGGGTTGGAAGGAAGCGTACATCAACTCATTTAACACAGAAGTAGGTATGATTGATGAATAGAATTTAAGACCCAAACAAAGGCCCCAATTCAAGAGGCACCATAGTGTAAAACCCTCAGGGGAAAAGTGCAAGTTAGGAAGTGAATAAACGCATACTGTGTACTCTCTTCTTACGGAAACCTCTCATAAGCGGACACCCCTCATCACCAGACAGATTTCAAATAACGGACACAAATTTGTGTTTTTCCGTAGAAATAATTCTCTTATAATTTCATAACCGCAGAAGATTTTCGCTCGATCTTAAGCGGAGCATTTAAAAAGCAAAAAAATTTAACCAAATCATTTACCATCAGCGCCATATGCCCCATCTACAAGAAAGGCGATCCTATGTCTTGCAAGAACTATCGAGGCATATCCTTGCTAAATGTCGCATATAAGATCCTATCCAGCGTACTGTGTGAACGTCTAAAACCTTTCTGCAACACCAGTGTGGCTTCCGGTAGGGCAGGTCGACCGTAGATCAAATTTTCACAATAAGGCAAGTCGCGACACACCACCGACTTTCATCGACATTAAAGCCGCATATGACAGCATTAATCGTCAAGAGCTCTTCATGGCTATGGCCGAATTTGGGATCCCGTCAAAACTAATTCAGCAGTGTCGTTTGACTCTAGCAAACACGCGGTGCAATTTGCAGTTTGGCAGCAGCTCACCTGAACTCTTTCAAATAGTTCGAGCACCGGATTTCGGCACGGAGTTGCGCTGTCATGTGATTTCTTCGCGAATGAC
Organism: Ferdinandea cuprea; assembly: GCA_963576555.1. NCBI lineage: Eukaryota > Metazoa > Arthropoda > Insecta > Diptera > Syrphidae > Ferdinandea > Ferdinandea cuprea. The sequence goes on from OY754959.1 coordinate 12,581,618, forward strand.
ATCTTAGTGGAGATCCATCGAAGAATTACCCTAGGAAACCGCTGCTACTTCGGTTTGGCAAAACAAATGGATTCAAAACTCTTGACTCGAAGGGCAAAGTGCATGCTCTACAGAACCCTCATTCTGCCAGTACTGCTCTACGGCGCCGAGTGCTGGACGATAAGGAGGAAGGAAGAGTTAATACAGGGAGCCTTTGAACGAAAAAATCGTTTGATAGACATTTGGTCCTGTGTGCGAGGAGGGCGAATGGAGGAGAAGATACCACCGCGATTTCCATGAGCTGTACCAAGATGTGGATGTAGTCCGAAAAGCTAAAACCGTCTAATACGCTAGCTCGGCCATATCGAGCGAATGGACAACAATGCTCCGGCCAAGAGGATCTTTGAATCCCAGCCCCAAGGTTCGAGTCGACAAGGAAGACCGAACCTTCGTTTTAAAGAGCCAAGCCAAGCCGCTTGGTCTGGACAACTGGAAGAAACGCACACAGGATCGCAGAGGTTGGAAGGCAGCCATTTCGCATGCAGGGACCCTTCACGGGTCATCAGCCGGATAACTAAGTAAGTAAGTAGTAGAAGTGCCCTGTAACTTTAGGGCGTGACCTTAAGTAAAGTCTTTCCTTTTGCTGGGTTATCACTGAAATAGATACCTTAAGGATGCTTTAAGGAGCCTTTATGTTCATTCTCTTCACATTCATGATATATATGTACATACTTTGTTAACTCGGTCGGTGTTTATTTTAAACAATATTCAAAGCCTTCCACGTAACGGGTCCAACAAAAAAGGCAACGAATTACTGCCTTCAAAACGACGAAGAATATCTTATCCTGTATCTTAAAAAGGCAAAAGACAGTAATGTACTTAAACGGAAAAGTGTCAATTTTGCAAATGCAGTAGGTATGAGCTTAACGATCTTGTAAGGCCGGCAGGGATGTCAAAACCAAATACATCTCTGCAAAGCTGTTCTCCTTGGAATACAAACAAAAAGGTTAAACATTGATCTGTTATTATGGATCAGAGTTTTAAGATTGAAAAGGCCATCTTAGACTCTCATTTAATTTACAAAAATTCATTGATTTCAGTTCAGTACTTATGTCAGCTCAAAATATGCAATCAAGTTTACTGCATTCATTCATCATAAACTTTAACGACTTCAATGAACGCATAACTGCAATGAAAGAGTAAATAGATAGTTAGCCAATGCCAATCAATTTCACTGAATGTAATAGATAATTTGCATAGCAAACCCCAATGAACCCAGCCTAATAGCCCATACATTTTGTGGCATCCCACAACCACCAATTCTGACACCCACCACAACGTTTCCAGGAATGCCACCAAACCTTTCTATGGCAAAATACGCAAGCGAACCTGAACACCTCTCGCCGTGACAGTTCCTGGGCATAGCAAATATTTTTACACTACCACTGTCATTTGTAATCGATTTGAACATCCTCAATCGTGGCTAAAGATCATGTTACGCGTTCCTCCCAAAAAAACAACAACAACAAGTAGATAAACAAATACAGAAAAAATAAATCCAGCCTTTAATGACAACATCTACGCAATTTCCTGGCCCAGACAAACAGCACAAGAAGGCTGCGCCACGCCGCGCCGTTAGTCCCAACTGCGGCGAGGAGGTCGATATTAATGACTTATCAAGGATAATTTGATACAACGTAATAAATCAAAATGAAACACGGTTCGGTTTTCTGATATCTCGCTGCTCATCGATGATGCCCAGAGTTGGGGGCCAGCTCAGCTCTTCGATCTTGTCTCGGATCTTGTTTGTTCGTCCGAGCGCGCATCTCTTCGCACCTCGATGTCGCGTCGTCATCATCGTTGTGTCGTTGTATGAGCCGAGCCGAGCCGATCCACCTTCCAATTCCAATTTCAACTCCAAGGGAAATGTCATGCAGTGACAATTCATTTGATATTTACATTACATAAGCCACATGATGCGGACGACCGCAGGTTCATTCTAAACTTTCAATTCACTCGTCCAAATAAAACCAAACAAAAAAAAAGAATCGAAATTAAGAGGAAATGAAGTCCCACAACAGCTGCCTGCGTCTTGTCCGTGTGTTTTTTCGTCGTCGATCGTTCAATCGTGTGTTGTCAAAAATTATTCACAAAATTTTTCATCAAATATTTTTGGAGATGTTTTTGTGTTTTTTTTTTTTTTTTGGGTTTTTTCGGTTTTTTGGTTCGTGGAAAAAGATCAGCATCCAGCCCATCTAGCGAAGGATGAAGAAGGTGTCGGAGTGTGTAATGTCGCGTTAAATTCCAAGAAATTCTGACACAGATCCTCATTCCAATCGTATAGCCAGCCAGCCAGCCCCATACCACAAAGGACAGAAAACAACATGGCAGGCGCAAATCTTATACCTATCTATACAGAGACAGAAAACATAATATACATAGTACAAATGACATTGAAAAAAGATACGTACTCCATCGCAGGGCGAGAGAAAAGAAAAGTATCTCATTAACGCATCGAACACAACATCGACGGATCTCATTCCAGACGGGCGCAGGCGAAGCTGCCTGCATCGATTCCGATGGCCTTCGGTAGTCCAAGTTAAGCGATTTCTGTTTTTAGAAAAGATTAAGAGGATGCAAGATGCACCAGCGCTGTATTATGGATGCAGGTCCCTCAGAAAGGAGGCGTACGAGCAAACAACATAGTATATGTACATAGCTCGACTTAAGTGGATTGTGGGAATTAGATACATCTTTTTTTTTCTTTCTTTATGCGTGGCATCAATTCATCATTTTGTCGAAATCAGGCTGCGCACATATGTGTTGAAGTGCATTTTTCATTATAATTGAAGCGAGATTCGTTTTGGTAATGGTTTCTCATGGTAATGAAGAAGGATACGCCTGCGGGGCTTATGGGAAAATGAAGATTAAGTGTGAACAAGAATTTGGGAGTTGCTTTTTGAGAGTTCTCTCATTTCGAATTATTTTGTTGTTCAGTCGCCAACACGGGAAGGTCTCCAGCCTCAGTTTTACTCAGTGACGAGACTATAGTTAACTACAGTTTAAATTTCCAACTAAGTGACTGTGGATGTTTATAAAAAATGCAGTAGACTTCAATATAGCGCAGCAGATCTCACAGAAAATTATGAATGCGTTTTTTTTTGTCGGGGGTTGCTACTATCCGATGGAGCGCTCAGACACAACTACAGATCCATTGTACTACCATTCAGACACCTTACATTAATGTACTTAGTTTTCCCGTCTTTCGAAGAGAAACCAGAAGGAGCTTCAGTGATAAAGAGCTTAGATGTTCGGCACTCACCACGTCAGCCCCGAAGATCCGCCACCTGATGCGAGCATAGGCCGGGCAACTGCAGAGAAAGTGTTCTTCTGTGTCATCCTCCTCACCGCAAGCAGGACAGGTAGTGGTGTCGCTTAAGCTGAACGCATTTAAGTGTTTAGCAAAAGCTTGGTGGCCCGAAAGAACGCCTACAAGCAGCCTACAGTCGATTCTCCTCAGAGATAGAAGAAAAGAAGCTGACCTTTTGCAAATGCCCGGGCGCAGTAGTTTGGTCTGTCTACATTCACCGCATTCGCACCACCGAATCCTGTGTTCACGAGAAACCCAAGAATCGATAGAAGACATGACTAAAGACCCAACACAGGTTCGGGTTCTGAGAAAACTTCTTCTGAACCTCATCCGAGTTCTCATTTCCCTGGATGCCAGTGTGACCTGGTACCCAGACAAGATTCACTGTGTTCAGTCTTCCGACCAAATTCAGAGAAAGCTTGAGTTCTAGCACTAACAGCTTGGCTATCACTGCAGATGCAAATGCCTCTAGCCCTCCACCTGTTGTTCACAATATAGCGCATAGCCATTAGGATGGCAAAAATCTCCGCTTGGAAAACAGATGCATGTTTACTCAAGGCGTAGTAAAGTCGTATACCAGACCCCTGCCCGGTTTTGGAGCCATCCGTGAAAACACAATGGCATTCAATCCATGGTTCAGAGTCTGACCGAAGCCATTTCGTTACCTGTAGAAAGTTGACGTTGTAGTTTTTTCGCAGAAGGATTTCTGGTGTCATTGCATCAGACGGCATATCCATAAGACAGGTGTCAAAGGATAATTCTCGAGCAAGTTCTTCAAAATTCCAGTGCGCATGGTACCAAAAACCACCTCTCGTTAGGCGAAAGATGGTTTTTAGCGTACACTCCGTGATATATAAATCAAGGGGAGGAAGATTCATCAAAGCATCTAGAGCACAGCCCGGTGTGCTAGGGAAGGCCCCTGTGCAGCTGAGACATGCCGTTCTTTGGAGTTTGGCAAAAGAAGCAGTAACACGTTTCCGCGAAAGCCAGTTCCACCAAACAACTGATGCGTATGAGAGTAGCGGTCTAATCATGGCCGTATAGATGCATAGGACCCGTTTCGGAGACAAGCTCCATGTGTTACTAAAAGCGCCTTTACACTGCCAGAAAATCGACAGCGCTTTATCGGTTTTCGATTCGACATGTTTGGACCATAGAAGTTTTTCATCGAGGATTTAAGCACGAGATGGGACAGACCAGTGACGATTCTCCTTATTTTTAAGAGAACAACCGTGGTTTTAAGAGGATTCACTGAAAGCCCCAGACATCGATCAAATCCAGGGATCTCTGCGTTTGAGAGCAGACAGCCCCTAGATTTGAACCGACAGAAAGAACGGCGACATCATCCGCATAAGCTTGAGTGTAGTTTCCAGGAAAATTGAGAGCCGTAAGCAAAGAGTCTACCACCATACACCATAGGAGGGGAGACAGAACACCACCTTGAGGGCAGCCCCTATTTACCCCTGTTATGACGTACTTGCCACAATCTGCATCCGCTACCAACGTACTGTACATTAGCTTTGCTTAAATCCACAACACCAAAGTTTCATCTACACCATGCTGTCTGGCTGAGTTACACATACTGTCAAAGGTCGCATTATCAAAAGCACCCTCAATATCGACGAAAATGCCCAAAGCCTACTCCTTCCGGTCAAGAGCACTATCAATCCTACCAACAAGGTTTTGAAGCGCAGTCTTCCAGGATTTTCCGCGCTGATAGGCATGCTGCATCTCAGAGAGAGGATGTGTTTGAAGAGCAACTTTGCGCACATGCAGCTCAACCAGTCTTTCCAAACTTTTCAGTAAGAAGGAAGACAGACTTATGGGTCTAAAGCTTTTGGCTAGAGTGTAGTCAGACTTACAAATTTTTGGTATGAAAACCACTTTAACCATTCGCCATGGGGAAGGTATATAGGCCAAGCTCGCGGTGAATATTCTTTTCAACAATGGCAAAACCTGACTTAAACCTTGTTTCAGCAAAACTGGGTAAATACCATCCGGACCAGGTGACTTGAAACTCTCAAAAGATGCAATGGCATATTTGATAGAATCATCAGTCACTAGTCGGTTCAAATGTAGCCACCGTCGTTTGAAGGGCTGAAGAACACGTAGTAACCTGATTTCCCTGAAAGTGAGTCTCAAGTAGAAGACTGAAAGTCTCCGCCTTTGTCTCAGTGTACGTGCCATCAGGTTTAAGGATTGCATCCAGTTTACTTGGTCTGTTCCTTTGGAGGACTTTAACAAGCCTACTAGTTGCACTTAGAGAGTCGACCTCTTCACAAAACTTTTTATAGGAGTCATTTTTCGACTTGCGAATAAGTCTCTTAAAAACTTTTTGCTTCGATCGATAAAGATTCCAGTTTTCCACTAAGTTGGTTTTTAAAGACCGATTTAGGAGCTTCCTAGTTTCTTTACGAAGACACTGCAGTTCGGAGTTCCACTGGGGTACCGATTTTCTGCGGGGGCTTAGAAACAGGGCACGAAAGTTCAAAGCAGCGGGTGAGGACGTTGTTCAGATCCTGAGCAGACCTCTCCACTCCCTGTCTTGATCTAAGTTTGAGTGGAACTTTGACAGAGTTGGCAAGCTCCTCTCTAAACCGTGGCCAGTTCGTTTTTCTCGGATTTCTCCTCTCTTGCGAAGGTGAAAGTACGCAGTAGATTTGAAATTCGATGTATCTGTATATGAATGATGTATCTAATATCAGCAGCACTTTTTCTTGTAGCAATTATTACAATCAAAATGAAAATAATGACTAACATTCTTTTGCTTGGGCCAGGTCCTGTTACGCGCTTGCAACTGGCTGCAGCTTGGTTACGTTAAACAGAGGGGTGGTAAAAAGGAAACCATCATAGAACACTAGGCCCTAAAACACCAATCCAAACCAATAGGCAGAAAAAATTAAAGAATTTCTTTGCAAAAACCTAGAAGACCCTTGAAGTTTTCTCAAGGTTTTCCTAAAAAAAGTCTTCGACTACGCCTCGCATTAACTAGGTACATATGTACGCAGAATCCGTATCCGATAATCCGAGCTTGACCAACTTAGAGTGGCAGACCTACCGGAGGAATGCAACTGGCTATTTCGTTTGAGCACTTGTGATGGTAGTATCGATAGAACAACGATAGGCAGGAGACATTACGACGATGACTAAGAGGGTCAATCGAATTCGAAATATCTCGGTCGCCAATAAGTTTTATCGCGCGTTTTTGAATCCTGTCAAGTAGCTCCAAATATGTAATTGGAGCACCAGACCAGATATGAGCGTAATACTCAAGTTTTGGGCGAATGAACGCCTTGTAGATTCTAGCCAGATCAGAAGGGGTGAAATATTTCTGGCATCGCTTAAGGAAGCCTAGACATTTCGCAGCGTTCTTGGCGACATCGAATATGTGGTCATTCCAACGAAGTTTGTCGTTAACGCACATACCGAGAATGGAAAGTCGTTCGGTTTCATCGATGCAAGTGCCATCCATGGATAATGGCAGAGAAATAGCGGTTCGCTTCAATGACAGCAGACAGCATTGTGTTTTGGAAGCATTAAATTCCACTCTATAGGTTTTATCCAACATAAGAATGCTGTGAAGGTCAGAATTAAATGAGCTTAACATACGTTGCCGTTCTAGCTCCACGCCCGAAGATGAGGTACGTGAATTGTAGAACGAATATGCGAAGCTAAGCGTAATGTCATCAGCAAAGGTATGGATTGGATTAGAAGTGGCAGCAGAAAGAGAGTTGGAGACAAAACGGAGCCTTGGGGAACACCAGCATTTATTTGGTAAGTTGCAGACTTGAAACCGTCCAAAACAACTTGAATTGAACGGTCCGAAAGGTAATTTCTAATCCATTGAATAAAGGTTTCATCGATCCCAAAATGCACGCATTTTCGACAAAAGAGCTTGGTGCCAAACTCTGTCAAATGCCTTCGAAATATCAAGCGCAACGACCTTACTTTCACCACCACGGTGAATAGATTGATTCCACTTTTCGGTTAGATATGTGATCAAATCACCAGTGGACCTGTTGCCGCGAAAACCGTACTGCCGGTCATTAAGAAGTTTCCGCGATTCAAGATATTTCATAAGCTGACGATTTATCAGCGTTTCCATGACCTTGGATAAAAGGGACATAAGTGCAATTGGTCGGTAGGAGGAGGGAGAGGAAGATTCGCTTTTTTTTGGGACAGGCTGGACAAATGATGTTTTCCATCTTCTCGGAAAGAGCCCTGAAGAATAGGACAGATAGAAAAGCTTACGCAGTGGTGTTCTGATTGGTTCTGATTGCATAACGCTTAAAGCATGGTTCGACAGCTTCAGACTGTATCAGAATTGATGTTGGTTGATTCTGTTGCCTTGAGTGCGGCCTGGCGGCTATGATGTAGATGGCGGTTACCATCTCATCTGCAATAGCCCGACCGCCCTATTCGAAGACACTACTTGTGTCCGGTAGTCGTATAGACACTCTCAGCTTTGGATCTTCTAAGAACATACCCCACTCTGTTCCTTCCGCTCTTTTCGAACTGCCTGTAAAAATCGCAATCAGAATCGTTCGATCTGAGCTGCTACACATAAATATATTAGAAACAAATCATAAAATACACTTAAGCCTCAATAAAACCTTTGCTTTTCAGACCTACTAACATATTTGTACATTTTTAAGAAATTAAGCACAACAAATTTATTTAGAAGAAAACAATTAGATCAAAACAGTTTTACGGTATCTAGTATCAGTTTGATGTTTTCCAGCTGATAGCTACTAGCGAATGTAATTTGAAATTTTCGATGGGTGCATTCAGAGGAGATTATAGATGTGAGTTTGAAGTCCTGGCTGGATGTGTCCAAAGCAAACTTTGGATAAGGAACTCGCCATGTTATGAAGAAATTTTTGGTTTCTAAAAATTCAAAAAAAGAAGGAGTAGATTTGGTTTGCTGCGCAGTAGATTTTCATTTGGGTCAAAACGCAGAAGATCTACTGCTATAGGAGTAGGGTGGCAGCCCTGGCTTGTATTTAAGTAGCTTGCCATTTTGGATAGGTTTTAGAGGTTTCAATAACTCAAACAGCTAAAGTCACTTATATTTAGATTTCGTCTTGCAAAGCCTGTTTATAAGGCAAATGCATGCACAGGTATTATCTTATTGGAAGTCACACGCGTTGATAGTAAACTATTATGGATGCTTATAATCCTCCTATTTCAGGCCATTACATTTGTATTGTTAAATTCTTTATGATTCTTATTTCTCCATCGGTCTGTTAAGCGGGAATCTATGCTGTCCTATTGGCGATGCTTGATCATTATAGAACAGGTGAAGGAGTATAGATGAGACAGACAAGTTGCACTTAAGGCCTTGCTTAGGGCTTTAACTCAAGAACTCTATGAATTCGATTGGAATACTGAACATTCTGAGTTTCGTTTGGGTTTCGGGCCATACTGCAATCACTCGAAATGAGATATCCGTTGAAGTTGCTCTTCAAAGTTCGGTAGAAATTTTCTCAGGATATGTACCTGTCTGGTGCTATCCCTAATAAGGCCTTCATTGAAGCATGGATATTCTATAGGCTCAATATTCGATGGCATGATTCTTCGGACTGTGCAGAGACAGACTACGCTAGCTCGACAGAATGTCTCTGTGAAATCTGCGAAATTTTTGATATCAATAGCGATAAAGACTTCGGGCGCTTAGTAGGCCCCACGCTTTTGCCAAGCTCTTTACTCTACTAGGCTTAAGTGATACAACTGTCTGTGACGCTTGTGAAGAAGGCAGAGACACCACGGAACATTTTTGGTATGAATTTCCCGCCTTTGTTGCCACCAGGAACCATTCTGAATCGGCCAGTTTCTGGTTTGAGTGCTTCGGGAAGTGTACTAAGCTTCAGGGTTTCCGCTGAAAATTGACAGCAACATTGTTTGAATGGACTCACCAAGCTCGTTACTAATGAATGCGCAATCTGAGAATATCAAGGCGATTCAGCCGAATTTATCATTGCCTCCAGCTCTAATGCTGTAATAACAAATCCTATTTTGGATCCTCTCCAAAGAAAGAGTCTCTGCGTCTTCTTTAATAACGCAATGGCCTGGTATCACCATTTGTCTTAGAAATTTAGTCAAATAAATTACTTAATTGTTGACAAACGCAACAAGTCAACAACAAGCCATCTGCTCATAAGTCCATTCAAGAATTATGCATAAGTCCATCACAAAACTATATAACAATCCCAATTTGTTATTTATAAAAGAGGCACACCTTTTCGGCTTAAGTTCTCTCCGTTGCCGGTTGCGTCGAAAGAATTTTCCTTTCCATAGTAAATACGTACAGCATTTCCATACGAATAACCAGATCACATTTAATACTCAAAATTAACAAAAAAAAAAAAAAAAAAAAAAATAGAAAAGATGAAGAAAATCCTCAGTAAAAATGATTTATGACCACAGAAAGAATTGGTAACACCTTTTCTCTTTTGTTTTCGCATCAACTCTTTCTCTAGTCTGTGTCCCATTTCCTATCCCTTATAATCGTTTGTCAATAAGAAAGTGTTTTTTTTTAGTCACACGTTTTGTGGCATTGTCCTGATCCTTTCTTATTCCCATTTTATTGTTATTTCATTGGAAGAACTCGCAACTCGAAGAGAACAGAACAGAAGAACAAAAAATAAACTCCTTAAAAAGGTGCAAATGCATGTCGTATCCGTCGTATTCCCTTTCAAGTTAATAATTTATAATTAATGCATGATCAATCGAACTGAAGGGAAGAAAATTAAAAAAATTGTAAAACTTGTTTTGACTTCTTGGGCCAAAGAAGGAGAGACACACACACAGAAATTAAATTAAATGAAATTCAATAATCAACGCAATCATTAATCATGCAGGGCGTGTGAATGTTAGTGTCATTCTCATTATCTTGAGGATTTCTTTTATAGTTTTTATTTTTGTCTTTATTTGTAAAGTTACATTCGAACATAGTTGTAGATTTTTGATAAATTACTAAACATATTTTTTTTTAGCTTGCATTTTAATTGTTATAAAGTGAAAAATATTTGACCTGAATTGCATACAGATTTATTAGGTTTTCGTTAAAACAAGAAGCTACCGTTGACCATAGAAGGGCAAAGGGTGGAGGTACTACCTGAGCTCGAGAGCGACTAAGAGTTTTTTTTTCAACAAACGACGCCATATTTCTTTCCGCTCTTTTGACATTTCTCTTCAGTAAGGTTTGCCATTTCATAATGGAAAGATATACGAGCCAACAACGAGTCGAAATTATTAAAACTTACTACCGAAATTCGGAGTCAGTGGCCTCAACGCTACGTCCAATTTATGGTCGTCATAATCGTCCTAGCAGATCAACAATTGAGCGTCTAGTGGAAATGAATTTGAATCCACAGGCACAGTACAAAATGTGCCCGTAGTGTCGAGAATATTGCTGCCGCTGAGGCTTCAGTTGAAGAAACCCCAAATGTGTCTCTCACACGTCATTCTCCAGCGTTGGGCATCTCTGTGACATCGTTGTGGCGAATTTTGCGAAAAGATCTTGGCCTACATCCTTACAAGATTAAATTGACGCAAGAACTGAAGCCGCTTGACCACCAGAAGCGTCGTATGTTCGTGAATTGGGCTGAGCAACAACTTGAAAATGATTCGGATTTTCATCGAAAAATCATCTTCAGCGATGAGGCTCATTTCTGGCTGAATGGCTTCGTCAATAAACAAAATATGCGGTATTGGGCAAGCAGCAATCCACACGTACTCCATGGGCCATCATTGTGGTTTGGAGTGGTTTATGGGTCGGCGGCGCCAATGGGCCGTACTTCTTCCGTGATGATCAAGACCGGCACGTTACTGTGAATGGGAATCGCTACCGTTCAATGATAACCGAAAATTGTTGGCCCCAATTGGATGATATGGACTTGGAGGACATGTGGTTCCAACAGGACGGCGCCACAAGCCACTCAGCGAATGTCACAATCAATTTATTGGAAACCAAGTTTGGAGAACGTGTTATCTCACGAAATGATCCGTCCAGTCGCTTGGCCGCCTCGGTCGTGCGATTTGACGCCGTTAGACTATTTCCTGTGGGGCTACGTCAAGTCAATGGTCTATGCCAACAAGGCAGCGACAATTGATGAACTTCGCACGAATATCGAACGTGAAATTGCAGCAGTATAGGCCGATTTATGCTTGAAAACCGTCGAAAATTGGGTTCAGCGTCTGGACTTCTGCAAGCGTGCCCGTGGTGCCCATGCAAAAGAAATCGAGTTCCATTCATAATGGCATCGAACGTACTTTCACAGGAATAAAGAATTTCATTGATATCCAAAACCGTTTTTGTTTTATTTAAAAAAAACTTTTGTAGCGCTCTCATTAAAAAACCTGATACTTTCTTTTACATATATAACTAACCCGATTGTTCCGCTTGGTTCGAGGAAAGGCTTCACAAGCGCTTAAGCGTATTACAATAGGTGCACATCGACTGCGAGTAGGCCTCAGTATTTTCTAGGTCGAACCACAGCTCTTCTTTCCACATTCATAACATTTATTAGGTACTTTTAACCACATTTATCCATACATTAATCCATGACAATACAAAGAGATTAAAAAAAAATGGGTTACATGTGAGACTTAATACCCTATTCACACCGCCCTGAAATCTTAGGTTTCACAAAAAGATGTCAAAATATCGTTAAAGCATTCACATCGAACACTACCTGAGTTTTGTTTGACGTATTAGTCAGCCATGGTTGTTGCAAGTTGCAAGTGCAATGCAGGTCCACTATAAGCTAATAATGCTTATATCCTTATATAATTCGCGTGATAATCGTTCAAGAAATCGGTAAGCTAAGTGTCAGGTGACTTGCAGTCACCCGCTTGTCAACTGCTTTGTGGAACTTGTAGAATGTTCTAAAAGGTGCGTTTGCTTCAACACACCCCACCTTTTACCGAAACCTCATACAACAGCGAGGTTTGGAAATCTGAAAAATGTATGCGAAACCTACTGATGGAGGTTTGAGAAGTTTTTGCGAAAGTTTTAAGTCAACTTCACTTCAATAAAAACTATAAAAACTTGTGAGCGGTTCAATTTGGCCATAAATAGTTCTATGATGGGTCTGCCCTCTGTCTAAGAGATCTTTTAGCAGCATAAAGATTTATTTTTGCCAAGACAATGAATATGAAAACATAAAACATCTCCAATAAAAAGGATTTCATGGGTTTCGACGTATGACAAGTTGTTGAACATCGATAAGTTGACGTCGAGCTACATAAAGTGGTTTTTGCACTCGTTCCAATCTATATAAATAAACATTATAATGGGAATTCTAGAATTCAAGAACTCAAGCATGCCAAAGAGACGAACAAAGACCCCACTAAGGAATAAGTCTTGTTTTCACAGTAGTCTATATGACTATTGAAGTGCAGCTGAGTATCAAACATACCTCATAAATATTTAACATTTTCGAGACAATATAAGGGATGGCCGACGGAAAAATGGTATAGAGTAACATCATTTTCATTGGACTATAAAAAAAAAGATTATCTAAATCAGATTAAAGTAATAAGCAATATTCCAAACAGGTTATTTCATGAAAAAAATTTAAGTATACATCAAACAATGAGTGAACTTAAACGAACATGTAACATCATTTATGAAAAGGTCCTAAGTGGCTGCCCTGAGGGACACCATAACTACAAACAGAGTGCTCGGACATTGCCTTCACAAGCTTGACGACTTGAACAAATGACTTGCCAAAAATGAATTTAGCCTGGTAGACAGACTCAAAAGCCTTACTAAAATCGGTATAAATTACATCTTGTTGGTAAGCCCGTTCAAGCGCTTTATAAGTAATAGTAACAAGATTTGTTGCAGTCGATTTTCCCGAAATGAAACCGTGTTGGTTTCCACTTATTTTCACTCTTCTACGTATTGCAGTAAGGACTCCTTCAAAAGGTTTAGGAATTAGTTTGAAAATACCTCTGCAATTCCCAACTTTGTTTCTTAACCTGGCTTTAAAAATTGGAACCAAGTAAAACGACTTCCAAACAACTAAAAAGTGTCTATTGAGGAACGAATCATTTAAGATAATCCATAACGGATATGCGATGCTATTAACGCATTCCCGTAAAACGATGGGCGGTATTCCATCAGGGTCAGCGCTGACAGATGCTTCTAAAGATTTTAATGTTTGTAAAGAGTGTTTTTTTAGAGGTACAGAACTTCGAATTGAAATAAAACACAAGAAAATCGTTTTAATGTCCTATGTTGGCTTTATTGGAAGGATAATTTTATGCCATTAATGTTTAAGTATGGGCATGTGGCCGCCGTGGCTGGTTCGAATATAGACAAGTCTAGAGGTCCAATTTTCGACCACTTTTTCAAGCATTTGGGGCTGTATGTCGGCAATAACGCTACGAATGTTGGCTTCCAAGTCCCCTAACGTTTCTGGCTTTTTGGCGTAGGCGAGCGACTTCAAATATCCCCAAAGAAAATAATCCAAAGGTGTCAAATCACACGATCTTGGTGGCCAATTGACAGGTCCATTCCGCGAAATTATGCACTCATCGAATGTTTCCTTCAATAAATCGATTGTGACGTGCGCTGTGTGGCATGTAGCGCCGTCTTGTTGGAACCACATCTCATCCACATTCATGCCATCCAATTCGGGAACAAAATAGTCGCTTATCATGGCTCTATACCGGTCTCCATTAAGGGTAACTGACTCTTCAGCAACATTTCGGAAGAAGTATGGCCCAATGACTTCACCAGCCCATAGAGCACACCAAACAGTCAGTTTTTGTGGATGTAATGGCGTTTCAAGGGTCTCATGTGGATTCTCTTCACTCCAAATGCGGCAATTTTGCTTGTTGACGTAGCCATTCAACCCAAAATGAGCTTGCGGTAAACTTCGCGAACTGAACCATTATTTTCGAAATGAATTTGAACAATTTGCAAGCGTTGTTCATTTGTCAACCTGTTCATGATGAAATTAAACCAAACTGAATGACATTAGAGTTGCCAGATTTGACCACAAAATGTCAGTTTTATTTCAATTCGAAAAACCGACCTCTAAAAAACAACATCCTTTTTAACATCAACTGCATCAATTGACTATGCACCAATGTCTACCTTGGAGCGTACATTCGATAATCATGGAATTGCTACATTAGGGCGCCTGGAATATACAGATTAGAAAAGGAATTCTTTGCATATTGCAAAAATATTTGTTGATCTTGTGTATTATAAGTCAACCTACTCTTTTTAAAAGCTTTATTTTTTTCATTCTTATAATTTCCTAGCTGTTTATTACACCATTCGGCATCAATTGTTGCTGTAGTCGGATCTTCTCTTTAAGCTGAAATATTCGCCTAAAACGCTTAAAAAAATGAAAAAGACTTCGAAATTCAAAGCTCCCCTAAGCTGCAATGACATGATGTGCAAAAACGGCCAACAATGCGATAAATATCCGTCTCTGATTATGGATTATATCGGGTGTAATATGGTGCAAGTGTTCTATAGGTTTGTCTGCCAGAACCATTTGGATTTTGGAATCAAATTCAACTAAAATTTATAAACATTGTTAAAGCGCTAACTTTGCACAAAAGAACAACAATAAAATATATTTATAAGAAAACCTTAGCGAATGCAAAACGACTATAGAAAAGTTTACAGTTGGTATATTTTTGAAAAACGTGGGTTTTCAACGTAGATATATTCACTAAGTCTTCGAAGATAAGCTGCAAGTTTTGTGTTTATAGCATCCGTTTTACTCCAAATCTAAACTCATGCACATTTTTATACCCACATAGTTTGTAGCACACTTTAGTATTCGTCGTAGACCCATATTATATAGTATTATGATCAGGACCAAATCCTAAGACTATTTAGCAATGTCAGGCCGTCCGTAAGCAATGCTAATTCCTGTAAATGTATGCTAGGAAGCTAAAATTTAGAGAATATACTCCCTAGGGTCCAGAAATTGTAAAGTGTAAACTTTTTTTGAATACGCCCACTTCCACGCCCACAATTTAGAAAAAAACCGTTTTAAAGCGAGACTTAGAGAGATAGAGTGTTACAACCTTCACAAGATATGTAGCCACTGCCCTCCTTTATAAGTTTGTCATATAAAGTTTTTTGCCACGCCTACATTCTGTGGGCGTTTTTCAATAAAATGATGTTTTCTTCCAAAATTTTTTATATTTATAGAAATCGCCCATACAAAGATTTTGGCCACGCCCACTTTTTGATATTTAATAGAATGAAATGAAATGCTATCCATCATATAAGGATATGGATTGGGTATCATACTGTTACCCCAAGCCTTTCCTTATGTTTTTTTAGTTATATTTCGCACCCGAAATTTGCTATAGAAAGTGATAATAGGTTTGTTCCAACACCGAATCACAAACTAGTTTCGAACTAGTTTCGAACTAGTTTCTGACTACTATGTGATTTTTTATTGCACATGCTCGAACATTACCTATCACAAATTTGTTTCCGTGTTGGAACGCGTTTTGCAGTTCTCTGACTACAAGTGAGTGTTACTCACGTTGAAAGTTTAGTATTATTTACAACTCAATCGTGCCTAGTTGTACGCTCAAGTCCTGAAAATGGATATAGATTTGGAAGATTCGAAACATAACGATTCAAAAGAAATTTTATTACCATGTCCTTTTTTAAGGTTTCAATGAGCTTTTTCAAAGTTCCAATGACATATTTGGGAAATGTCCTAGACACCTTAAAGAAGACATCAAAGAATATAATACTGAAGGTTTTTTTCTTAAATCGTCGGTAACTGGCTTAAACCTTGGAGGTAGACCCTACTCTAGAATGATTTGTTTTTGTAGAATATGTCCATAAACTGTCCATAAGTCGAACAATAAGACGATATAGTATATGTATATATCTATAGTCTTAGAGACGTTAGTGAACGTCTTAACATACGTTTAATTTCCTTCAATTAAATGGTCAGGCGAAGTATAAAAACAAACAGCACAAAAGACAAAAATTGGGCATTATGTCGTTGCGGGAAAAAAAATCATATAGGGTTCGCCAAATAACTTGTTTTTTTTTCGAAACAGGGCGCAAAACATCGAGTGTAGCTTCGGCTGTGTGGCACGTAGCGCCGTCCTGTTAAAACCAAATGTTGCCAATATCCTCCTCTTCAATTTTTGTGAACAAAAAATCGTTGAACATGACCCGATATCGATCGCCATTGACTGCAACGGCCACTCCTTGTTGTTGTTCGTTGTTCGTTGTTCAAGCGTATACACAACCATATTCGTTCAGCGGAAGGATAAAACTAATTATCTGTCAAATCAGACATGAGCTAAGTGTTACCATTCGCGAAATAAGCACTAGTTGAAAAAAAAACGTTAGATGGCAGACCCTATAGTAAACAAAATGTTTAAATTTACTTCATGCAAATCTTTAATTTTTGTTAGATTCCAATTCATAAGCTTCGCCTTCACAGAACGAAGGCACGGACTAAAGTCTAAAACTAAACTAAACTGAAAACTGAGAGAATTTTACGAACTGTGCATGACTCTGATTTTTAGTCCGCAAAAAATCCTCTGACTGTTCTGACTATCAGAAACAAGTTTGCTGGCTGTTTGAAGTCGTGTTGGAACTGACTTATGATAAAGGGTGATCCATTTCGAGGTTCCCTACTTTTTTAAAGAAAAAAAACACAGAAAATTCAAATTTAATGGAGAATGTTTATTATCATTTGAAAGAATTTATTTTTTGAAGATTATGTCTATCAAATGTTGGCCGTTGCTACGTCGCAGATGGTCCATCCGTTGAGTCCAATTTTCGATCACTCGTTCGAGCATTTCGACTGGTAACTGGCGAATGACACGCGTGATGTTTTCCTCCAAGGCCTAAATCGAAGCGGGTTTGTCGGCATAAGCTTTTGACTTTACATATCCCCACAGGAAAAAGTCTAACGGTGTGATATCACACGATCTTGGTGGCCAATCGACCGGCCCAAAACGTGAAATTATGTGCTCACCGAAATGTTCTCTCAATAAGTCCATTGATTGATGCGATGTGTGGGAAGTGGCGCCGTCTTGCTGAAACCAAATGTCGCCGAGATCACGAGCTTTAATTTCAGGCATCAAATAGTCGGTTATCATGGCACGATAACGGTCGCCATTGACGGTTGCGTTCGCACCGGCATAATTTTTAAAGAAATATTGACCGATGATTCCACCGGCCCACAAACCACACCAAACCGTTGTTTTTTCTGGATGAAGTGGCAGTTCTTCAATCTCTTCAGGTTGCTCTTCGTCCCAAATGCGGCAATTTTGTTTGTTTACATACCCATTGAGCCAGAAATGGGCCTCATCGCTAAACAAAATTTGCCTCGAAAACGTCGGATCTTCTTGGAACTTTTCAAGAGCCCATAGAGCGAAGTGATGTCGCTTGGGAAGGTCGAGCGGCTTCAGTTGTTGCACAAGCTGTATTTTGTACGCTTTCAATTTTAGATCTTGACGTAAAATGCGCCAAGTCTTTCCATACGTCAGTCTGAGTTGCTGCGAACGGCGCCGAATCGACTCTCTACGGTCTTCGTGTACACTCTCAGCTACGGCCGCTATATTTTCTTCACAGCGTGCTGGACGTGGTCTATTCGGTCGAATATTATCCAATAATGAATGCTGGGTCTCAAAATGGGTGATGGTCTTGCGAATAGTACGCTCAGTAGGCCGATTGACCGATTGACCATAAGTTGGGCGATGTGCACGAAACACATTCCTCACAGAACGTGAATTTTCATAATAAAGTTGAACAATTTGTAAACGTTGTTCACGCGTAAGTCTTTCCATTATGAAATGCCAAACAGTACTAAACAAAAATAACATGACAGCATGACACGACTCACACGTGATCTGTCTAAAAAGGCTATTGAGCTTTGAAGCATAAACAATTTATTTCCGCAAAGCTAATGAATAATCCTGTTGGCAATAAAAATGTCGACTCTATCTTTGTAGATTCTCTTAACCTAGACAAAGTGGCTACCACGCTCATCGTCTAAGATCTGTGATATTCTCCCGTCTTCCCTACCAAACACACGAAACCTATAACAGGAATGCTCTCTCTAGGACACAACACCTCTTTAGTGAAAACTTAAAACAATTCTATGAAAAGGTCTACAGTCGCTGAACGGACAGTTTTATACACGGTTTACCCAAAATATGTGCAAAGGGACGCACAAGTTTATGTCGATGCCGAACGGCAAATATTTTAAGCCAAAGTCACTAATGCATGTACAAATGTTCTTGCCTACTTAATTTGTATCGCCAACTTACTTTCGACATCCGAATTTGTGATAAAAAAACTAAATACTCTCCATTGTTAGTTAGTATCCACCACCCAACTTCGATAAATCTTTCCAAGAAAATCCAAATGACAACTGAAAAAAAAAATATGTATTTTGTCAAAAGTCAGATGCTCTGATCTGAGTAACACATCGCCCCATCCTAGGGTCACATCACATAATTCAGAACATGATCTTTCTTCGATATCTCGATGGAATCAGTTTAAATGCAAATTTCCCACGTTTAGTAATTAAAATAAAATTCTTTATCGGGATACGATCAGTGGTGCTCGGATGCGGAGGTATTCGTGTGAGTTATTGAGGTTTCATTGTTTTGACGAAAATTATTTTGGGTAGAGCAAGCTAAGATGGGGTCTTCAAGTAGATACATACAAACATATATACATACACATATGTCGAATCATGTGCGACTAGAGATTGGGGGCTAATTAATGAAGATTTGTCGTTTCACTGTCAATCGATCCGAAAGGTTTAGGATTTAAATTTGTTTTGAGTTTATTTTAAAATCTGTTTTTTGTTTTTGTTTTTTTTTTGTATTTTTTTGGGGAGAATTTGTTTGTAGAAAATTTATATATTTTTGATTCCGAATGAGAGATATCTAATTAAGAAAGAAATACGTACCTATAGACGAATGGTGGATTGGATACATATGTATGTATCTCAAGTGTGATGTTTTATACAATCGTTGAAGGTCGATGGGTTTTGTCGAGTTATTTGTGATTGACAATATTGGCAGTTTGTTTTAAATGCATTCCACGACGAATTTGAGAAAAAGAGGATTTGGTTTTGGGGATTTATTTAAGAAAAATAAAAAACCAAATCCAGGGTGATGCACCAACAAAATAAAAAAATATACTCAAATTCCAGCACTAATGTAGTTCATTGATCTTATGCAAAACTAATGGCATTGAATGACTAAATTTATTAGACAAATACGTCCTCGAAACGAATACGAAGGTATGCGAATGATTTCAATAGCAATGTGAACACGAAAATATAAATTCTGTTAAATTGATGTTGATTTTGAACTTTGCTGCTGAACAGGGTGTGTTAAACTTTGGTAGATTTATGAATTCGAGGGTTCAGAACAAAAAAGTTTTGATTTTTTTTTTAAAGAGATTAGACTTTTCTGCATCCCTACTGGTTTGCGGGTTTGATCTCCAAAAATGTAACTATGCTCTGTCCAACATAAATTGGCAGTACAGGGAAAATAGGGATGTTTGCCCCTCATTCGCACTCTTTTGTTTTCCGTAAGGTGCTATTCTAACAAAAGCTCTAACAGGGTTTCCGTACCAAGGATTTTAAATCAGCAAAAACCTGAAAGAATATTATGTTGGGTTACAATGCTTCTTTTTAGATTAAAATTTTCATTTATCTTTATGTTATGATGTCTGTTCTTTCCAAAAGAACAGTCTTTCGCTGACGATGGGCAAATTAAAATCTCAGTTAAATTTGAAAAACTGTATAAAGAAAAGACCTGCTAATTTAAGTGAAGTTTGCATTGCGTCCTACCTTATGCAGAATTTTATCCAGCGTCGTAAGTTCGTTATTTGGAACAAACTAATGCACAATTTGCCTGATGGCACATTTATCGAAATCATCTAATTTTGGTTTTTCTTCTTTGGTGACGAGTTGTGGGCTATTTTCGTTAAGAAATCTATAAACTGATCGTTTACCCAGAAAAAATATCACTAACTAGATTCGCAGTTACTGTTTTATTTTTCAAATTTTGATGAATTTTTTTGTCCCGTTTTTTAAAGCCATTTTTAACAAACGCAAATAATGTTTTTCCTTAAAGAAAACAGATTACAATTTTGCAACTGCATTTTAAAATTCTCTCCACACATTAAAAGAAATTTCAAAGATCAAAACAAGACCTCCACGATAACACTTCTCATTAAGAACTTTTTTTCAAATCTCTAAAACCTAAAGCTCCTCAACAGAAACCCATGAAAAAACATAAGGAAAGGCTACAGTCCGCTTGGGGCGAACAGTATGATACCCTATCCTTATCCCTATGTACCCCAAAGAAAAAAAGCATTAGGAAGATGATGGATAGCATTTTATTTCATTCTATGAAATTTATAGAAAAAAAAATATTTTTTTCAAAAAACGCCCCCAAAAAGTGGGCGTGGCCAAAAACTTCGTATGGGCGATATATAGAGAAAAATATTGGCATAATATATTGTTAAACATTTTTTTTCGATTTCTATGAAAATTTTCGAAGAAAACAGCATTTTAGTGGAAAAACGCCCAAATTAATAAAGGTGGGCAGTATCTATATATCTTGTGAAGGTTGTACAACTTTATCTCTCTAACTTAAGCCTTTAAACGGTTTTTTCTAAATTGTGGGCGTGGCAGTGGGCGTATTTTGAAAATTTTAACATTTTACCATTTCGGAACCCTAGGGAGTATATGTTCCAAATTTTAGCTTCCTAGCATAATTTTAAAGGCCTCAAAAGTTGATACGGACGGACGGACGGACGGTCTTAGGTTTTGGTCCTGATCATAAATATATATACTTTTAGGGGTCTATGACGAACATTAAGGGGTGTTACAAAGTATGAGTCAAAATTAAATTAGGATAGGGTATAAACACTTTTCACTAATACCAGCATGATGAGCCTGTGGTGCACTTTTTGTGCCGGAAAATGTCTGCTCGTGGTAGCTGCTTGTAAAGCACTCTACGACACAGATCTTCAAAAAGTAGGTGGATGATATTTTCCTTCGATTCCTTGTCCATGCAACTCCTGTAATAGTTGTTGGAAGCCTTGTGTATGCTATACCAACTTTTAGTTTGTTTAAGTCCATAGAGCACTTTGAGTCTAGTTTTGGCAAGATCTCTGATTGAAAGGATTTACCAAACTGTAGATGTACGTTTCTCCGAAAGGTCCTAAATTCAATCATAGTCAAGACCGATTGACCGATTTCATAGTTAGCATTGGTCCTACGACGGAAACTGATAGCCGGTAAGTAATGCAAGGTGTATGATACAGTCCGCTTTTAAAGCCCGCTTTGCAACTACGGGCAGCTCCATCATTGTAGCGTACGCAAAAGGCAACCAAAGAAAGGTTAGAAACCGCAAGTCAGTAGCGCTGACCTGGGTCCACAGACATACGTATGTTCAGGGTATTAGAGAGCCAACGCTCTTGGCTGTTCTTGCCAAAAGCTCATTTTCTGCATTTGTTGCAGCAAAGGATACCGAATACTAGCATCATATTTTATCATTTAGACATTCGCAAAGGATGGTTGTCGACTTAATAGAAGTGACCTTAGATCGTAACTTGGTCTCGATACTGGTTAACCCCACAAAGCGCACCGTAAAACCATCGGGAAGTTCGAGCGTATCCAGACCAGATTATCGGATAAACACAACATACATGAAACTACTCGGAAGCCAAGTTAAATTATGTACAAGCTTCTTCTTTCTGTTAAAATTCTTTAAAAATACAGCCTCAGACCGCTGTCTTTGTCACAATGCAGCTGATTGCAAAGCAGGCGCAACTTCATCTTTGGATGGCCTGAATAAATCTTCATTCTTTTTGGGGTGAATTCCTTTACTTGATTTGGAGTTTCACAGATTACAAGAAACCTCACTCTTTCTTAGAAAACTGCTCCGACTTATGGACTTTGATAAAATAGCTAATTCTGTGGCAAATTCGAGAAGCCTTGCTAAAATATACAAGACCACAAGGTGCTTCTTGTCTTGGAATGACCCCAACACGTATGCAAATATAGTGAAAGTTTATAGGCTCCCTTAGTTTTTATTGGTTTTTTAGCTGTTATTAAGGCTTTAGGCTTAAATTTCTGTCTAAAAAATGATCCAAGTATTTAGCTTCATACAAAAATGGGGGCAGCACACCAAACCCTTCTTTTCTTAGCTTCGGTGAATTCATTAAATGAACACTTTCAAATAAAGTTGACCAATTTTGAATTTGAAACCTTACACACCATTCACATGGGAGTGGCCGACAAGAAATTCTAAAGCACACAAACCAATCGACGAGACTTCCAAAATTCCGTCGTAGTCAAATCAATGGTCAGCTTTTAAATTTATAATTTGGCACTACATTTGGTCATCCCTTATCAAACATTTGCTCACAATTCAACGCTGAAATTGTTATTTGTGATATTCTTAGGGACACGAAACGAACATTTCTCGGAAGGCCTGGACAATGTCGCGTCCTCCACCAGACCTCTGCATCAAAGCGATTGATAAAAGTCGTCAGAATTATTTCCAAAAAAAAAAAAGTCTCATCACGATTAGACCCACGCACAAAACAAGCAATTTTTTTTTTTTTTTTTTCGAAAAAAGTCCCTTGTTTCGGGAGAACAATAAACATTTTTCCCATTCTAATGGCAAACCAGTAGGAGCCAATTCACGATGAAGATGGTCAACATTTAGCCAGAAATTGGCAAGAAAAAAAAAAAAAAAAAAAATTCCGCCGCCCAATTCAAATAAAAACATTTCGTTTTCGTCTAAGAGACATTAAAGTGATTCCACTGAATTTCGGCCGAAGTATGTATTTGCCTGCAAAGACAATGGATTCCCGAAAAAGATTCCATACGAGCTCAGCGCAAGGGCATATCAGTCTTGTTCGATGCCTGGTTTATGTCCTTTCCCGAAGCTTATTGGATATATGCAAAGTGCACGAATGATGGTGGTACGCATGCCTCCTCCAGATGTTGATGTCCCCGCGTAGATTCTGGAACTTGGACATGGTCATCTGCTCTGACCATCGATGAAATCGGATTAGCTATGCTAAAATGTCATTTCGACGAGGAGAAAGAAAAACTCTCCTCCTCGGCACCGCGGCACCGGCAGCGAGAAATATTGCTCTTCTTCTAGGATATAAACATCCGATTCGACGCGGCTTGAAGTGAAGAAGATTTATTGCTTGTCCACGTCTACTGTGAGTTGATGTTCGTCCAAGCAGATTCCTCTTCCTTTTTTTTCTAATTTTTTCTTTTTATTTTGTTGCTTGTATTTTACTTCTCCCTGACTTTTGGACATGAACACACGCGATATTTAAACTCTTCATCCTCTCCTCTTCTGGGGTGGCTTTCGTCTTAGGCGGAAGGATTTATTGCACTTCCCAAAACCTGAACATGGAGATTAGCTTCAGCTTCTCTGCTGCTCCACATTTACTGGGATGCCAATGGTGCTGGTGATGGTGGTACTGCCGCGCCGCTAAAGGAGCAGCCGAGTAAGAGAGAGAACTCTTAATGGTGTATTTATTGCCGGAACAGATAGTCATTGACATTTAACATCGCCTGGAGATGGAAATGGACGTACAACGACGACGGCGGGAATGGGAATATTTTTTTTCGGGCTACCCCAGACTAAATGAAGACATCATCTTTTCAATTTAGTGTTTATTGACCCAGAAGAAGTGAAAAAGATAGAAGTGCGAGAGCGAGAGAGAGAGAGAGCGGGCGTGCAGGACTTGCACTACAAACTGATGGATTTATGGCGGCCGATTCGAGGTCCTATATCATGCTTGCAAGTATATTAGTGTAATTTAAGTGGATAATTAGTCGAAATTGTTTTTATTCAGAGATTTATGATCTAACGAGGTTCTTAACGGTGTGCGGTATGCGGTATGCGGAGGGTATTCCGAGTTAATGGTTTGGTTGCATCGATGAAGAGACGGGACTCGCCGACAATCACATGCAAAGTCGCCGTTGTATAATTTTCAAATTAGCTTAATGTTGGTTTGCTGTGCTGCACGAGGAGAAATCTTCTCGATGACTTAATTGGCATTTAGGAGTCCATTCGGACGGTCCATATAATGATCTTTTCTTGATTGAGTGGAGAGAGGCTGGTTGACGTCGCCGTTTGTCGCTTCGTATTTATAATGAAGTGACCATTCAATAAGACAAATTGTCGATATAAGAACGGTTTCAAGAAGGTAATTAAGAGGACGGAATTAGATATGCATATATATGTATGAATGTTGGGAGAGAGCGCAATTCAAAGGCACATTAGTGCTTCCGACTTAATTTTATCGCCTGGTGGCATTCAAATATTGTGTGGACGGACACTTTGTTTTAGCGTTTAACACAGCCGATATGCAGATACTTTATGATGCTACTGTTGTGGTCTTGAACGATAAAAATCATATGGGTGTGTTTAGGTGGTTTTGTTGGTGCGGGGTTATCAGGGTTCATTTTATTCAACAATTAGCTTCCAGCCGTAGACGTCTCCATTAAGAGATAAGAAGCGAAGTGGTTGAGTGGAGCGAGTATTGAAAGCAAACAAATCTCTGCCTGAAACTCACTGATAATATTGTTGAAGCATGCAACCAAAAGCCCTTGTATTTTCATGGAAGGAGGTCTTTTAATGAAGTCTTACTATTTGTTGTCTCTTCTTCTGAATCTACAGCACCAGCGACGAGGATCTAAGCGTCTTAAAACTAGTGAGATTCTATAAAAACAATAAGCAGTATCTATGCAGCATAAAAATAAACGAGGTAAGTCCTTAGGCTCCGACAAGAAGAAAGTCAAGCTCAAACTTTCTGCTTTCTACGCGGAATTGATCGAAAGATCATGAAAGGATCACATGCTAGCGGCGTATTTTGGATGCATTTTTGTGTTATTTCTTCAATCCAGTTCTTGAGAAGATAGGAAGCATGGCAAGTTTTAACCGAGAAGATATTTTCAACAAAAACTTTAAGTTACAACATGCGCAAGATATCGACCGGCCACACACAGTATGTCATGCAACTTGCGTTGTCAAACAAAACTTGAAGTAAGAAAGGACTACTTTCTTTAGCAAAAACTTCGAGGTAGCTAAGGATAGTCTATAGCGAATATCAATTTTACAGATGATAACAGTGAAGACGTAAACTTTCAATAGCAAGAACGAAAAGCATGTTTGGCGCAACTCTTACCTAGCACACCTTCCTTAAAAAATATCTCTCGTAATGCTGGATGATAGGCTTCAAAAGAGATTTGATTTACAGTCCTGTGAACCAGGAAGGCGGTTTTTGGAGAATGTTAAACCGCGAATATGCAATTTTCTGAACTGTAGCAAGATGCCGACTATATTGGATCGCCCAAGCCAGAAAAATGTTCTACTCAAAAGAATCTTGGAAAACGTCCCCCATTTTCGAGACTACACCGAAGACCAAACCTCAGTTTGAAATACCAAAAAATTGCGGATGACAAAGCATTGTGCTCTGAATAAAAGCAACCCGAGGGCGCAGGATAGAAGGCTGCAGAGTCCTAAAGGCAGTACCCGTAATTAGTCGGGAACCCGATAAATGAGTAAGTAATCTAAATTTTGACATCCGTTAGCTAACGGGGTGGTCAATAGTGTCAATATCAATATAAATATGCATCAGAAGCGTAAGGCCTCTTCACACACGACGGTTTTTATCCGGGAGACGTTGATAGTAAACTAATAGACCTCGGATTTTGCATGTTTGCATATTTTTCGTCAGATTGATACCAAACTTTGTATATATGTAGACATTTTATAGTTCAAATATAACAAATTGTAATGCATATGGGAAATATGCAAATAGGATGCAAAATACTTTAGGGGAAAAAATAAGTATTCAACAAGCTGTAATTTGGAGAACAAATGGTCGTACAGCAAATAGGTGACGTGAAATATTGCCAAACGAAATAATGCAAAATTTTAAATAAGCCGCCTTTTGCAACAGTACCTGAGTGGTCCGCTACACGAGATTAAGGGATTATAACCCTCTTTCCGCATTCGATTCGATTTTGGAATGGAAATAATGCTTTTTAGAATTTGGCTTTATTTCGCTTTCGATTAGTTTTGAGAAAACCACCGACAAAATTTTTTTTTTTATCAGCTTTTTTTTGTTATACTCGATAGAATTTTTGAAAAAATTAAGGGATCACTTTTTTCTCAGGATTATTAGGAGCAAGAAGAGAAATGTTTTTTTTTATATTCAAAACTATTTTTTTAAGATGATTTCAGGAAATTTCAGCGACATGATTATTTTATCGCGAATCTGTTGCCGCATTCCGTTTCTCTACTGATGTCTTTCTTAAGTTGATACCGCCAACTTAATTTTCATCTTTACTTAGACGCTTTTCAGAGAGATTTTTGTGTTATTTCAAGATCTTATCTTTAAAAATCCCCCGTTCAGTTATGCCCCGAAATAGATTCCAGTCATTGCTGTCTATGCTGCACTTTAGTAACAACGAGACAGCTGACCCATCTGACCGATTGAGAAAAATTAGTGGACTAATTGAGATCTTGCAAAAGAAATTTAAAGATATTTTTTTCCCGGAAGAAGACTTTGTCATCGACGAAACGCTCGTGCCATGGAGAGGTCGGCTTATTTTCAGGCAATACATCCCTAACAAGACACATCGCTACTCCATAAGCTTTTCAAACTATGCTCAATAGATGGGTATACATGGGCTCTAAAAATATATGCTGGAAAGTCAGCTACAGGTGAATGCGAGGTTGGACTTGCCAAAAATGTTTGCATGGAACTGTCTAAAGAACTCCTGAACGAGGGTAGATGCTTATACGCGGACAACTTCTATACGAGCTACGAATTGGCCCAGGAATTGTTGCAAACACAGACCCATGTCGTTGGCACTTTGAGGGCAAACAAAAAAAATATACCCAAAGACGTTCTACTTGCTAAATTGGCCAGAGGAGAAGTGGTGTCTCGGGAAGATGAGGATGGTATTGTAATCCTAAAATGGAAGGACACTTGCGACGTGCGAATGCTATCCACCAAACATGCTGCTGAACTGCAACCCGTTACACGGCGAAATTATCCATCAACAAGTACTTCATCAGCCAATCAACCATCTACCAGTACAAATCGTTCAAACCAGCTGCTATACCTGCGTACAACAAGGGAAAATCTGGAATAGATCTATCGGATCAGATGGGTTCATATGCCACTACCCTAAGAAAAGGAATAAAGTGGTATCGGAAACTTGGCGTCGAGCTCTTATTAGGAGTTGGAGTTGTTAACGCGTGAGTTATATACAAACATGTAAAAAAAACAAAAATTCAGATCCGCAAAATCAGGGAAATGTTAGTTGCTGAACTTCTGGATATACATAAAGAACCGATTCGTGTAGCAGAAACACGCACGAAAACCCATCACCTCTTGGATCGAACGTCCACTGATGGGAAAAAACTAAAAAGAAAATGCACCATCTGCTACACTAGGGTAACCAAAAATAAAGGACGTGAAGCAGCCCGCAAAGAAGCTAAGCAAGTTTTCACCTTCTGCGATAGTTGTCCCGATAAGCCTCAAATGTGTAGGCAATGCTTTAACTTACAACACTAATAAGCTTACTTCTACTTGTGAATTATTATTATTATTTTTTTTAAATTAAGGTTTACAAAATGAATTACATACTATCTTATGCTATAATAAAGTTTTTTTGCAACATTATAATAAAAGTGGTCATAAAGCATTAAGTTTATACGATTTCCTCAAACCAAAAACATCTATCTCATCGTATGGTGCCAAGGAATTCAAGTTATATTGGATTTGTTCGTACTGGCGTGCATATTTGAATGCCAGAGCCAGAAGTGAAACTATACCTGGCTATCATATTTTATAGCCATGGCACCTTCGGAACTATTATTGTCTATCACATATGATAGCCATGGCAGTCAATGTGTTACGTGGTTGAAGGCAGCGTCACAAATGAAAATACCATTAAATATAAATTTGCTCCAGTTCCTTCCAGTGACGATGAAAGAAGCTTTTCCGCTTACAAAATGGTTTTTGGAGAGAAACGTCAAAGTCTCTCAATTAATAAAAAAAAAAATATATATTAGGCGTAAACGGCCCATACAGGACCTAAAGTTTAGCTTCTCCAACCATTGGGTGTACTTGACGGGCTGCCGACCCGTGAAGAGTCCCTGCCTGAGATACGGCAGCCTTCCACCCTCTGCGATCCCGAGCACGCTGCTTCCAGTTGTCCAGTTGTCTTTAAAACGGAGGTTCGGTCTTTCTTGTCGTCTCGAGCCTGGGGGCTGGGATTCGAAGATCCTCTTGGCTCGAGCGTTGTTATCCATTCGCTCGATGTGGCCGAGCCAATGTAGTCGACGAGTTTTGGCTTTCGGACTACATCCACATCTTGGTACAGCTCATAGAGTTCGCGGTTATATCTTCTTCTCCATTCCCCCTTGCACATAGGACCAAATATCCGTCGAAGGATCGCAGTATAAACTCTCCTTTCCTGCTTATCGTCCAGCACTCGGCGCTTTATAGCAGAACTGGCAGGATAAGGGTTCTGTAGAGCATGCACTTTGTCCTTCGAGTTAGGAAATTCAAGTGCACGACTGCATCATACGAAACTTTCTCGGTACATAAGATCCGTTTTTGAGTCGCAAAATGAATCGAAAATGAATGGTGAGAAATTTATTTAAATCACTTTTTAGGTTTTAAAAAATTTGATTTTCTCAAAAACGGCACCTACGATTTTGATGTAATTTCACACATTAGACACTTTTAATATAGTTGTTCGAAATACTAAAAATTATCAAAATCGTTAGAGCCGTTTTTGAGAAAACGAATTTATTTTAAATTTTAGAAAATCGTTATATGAAAAAAAAATTAAAAAAAAGTTATTCCAAAAATCAAAGTATGCAAATTTGTTTGCCTTTAAAGTATAAAAAAATTAGTAATTTTTTCTTAAATTCCCTTTTGTTAGTTTTTGAGATATTACCGGTTTTAAAAAGTACCTTTAATCGACTTTTTTTCCAAACACTGAGTATGCACAATTTTTCACCCCATCCCAAATATAGTTAGTACAAAAAAAGACCGAAATCCTTGGAACCACTTTTGAGAAAAATAGTGATAAGTGATTTTCACAAAAAAAATTGTATGGCAGGTACCGTTATTTCAAAAGATAAAGCAAAAAGTAAAAAGATGCCCCGAGATGTAACCCCAAGAACCTTATATACGAACTTTGAAGCAAATTAGTCGAACCGTTTCGCCATACGGCGCCCGGACAGACAGACAGACAGACAGACAGACCGACGGACGGCATTGGCGGACCCACTTTTTTGGACTTCTCTATAGTCGTAATATCATCCCTCATACTCAGTTTGAGTTCGAAATTTCCGCACGATCGCAATAACTTTCTCCTTAGTATACTCTTGTATACGCGAAAGTTAAAAATTTAATTATGCCTATTGTGTTCAACTCTGTTGAAGGTTCAATAAAACGAACCTTGTTGTTATCAGAATTTAACTATCTTAATCCTTCAAAAATATGCAAAATCCGAGATCTATTGAAGCATTCACACTGGACAGCCGTCTCAGCGACTGAAATATACGGCGACCGGGACACAACTAAACTTAATTTAAATAGATACAAGAAGACGTCAAGGAATTAAAACACCCATAAAGTATTGCAATCTCTTTACTTTCACACAAAGACTTCAAAAGTATTCAAGATCTACATTCATATTTAAGTACTCCGATTAAGGAGTTCTTTTCTAAAACATATTTCCTTATATGTTCTGTAGAAATTTACCGTACTTTTTTTTAGAATTCTGAGAAGAAGGGCTTAGATGTTCAGATGGTCACTCACCACAGCAACACCCATAGTCTGGACCTTTTTTCAAATAAAAGCAGAGAATATGCTCCGCCGTGTCCTTACCAAGGGCACCTGTCAGAGTGCGGGCTATTGGTCTGCTCGGCCCAGGATTATATTTAATAGAAATTTTTAAAGGGTGTGACTGAGAACCCAACATTCTTCCAGCTTTGACGAGAAGTTCGTCGGAGATATTATTTCCAGTCTGACGCTGAACCCAAACAAAAAGGTGTTCAGTCTTTTGACCGATTTCAAGGAGTTTTTCAATGAAGTAATAATAGGAAGCTCAGCTGGAAATCTTATATAGAAGAAAGAGTCCGGAAAGCTACGGTGGCACTCTTTTCTAGCAAAAAAGCTATTGGTAACAAGTGGGGACTACAACCTCGAATCACTCACTGGCTATATATCTCGGTTGTAAGACCGATACTAACATATGGAACGATTGTCTGGTGGACTGCCTTAGAGAAAGCGATAAATCGCGATAAACTAGGCAGGGTCCAGAGATCAGTATGTTTATGCATGGGTGGAGCGCTTCGCACCACTCCCTCAGATGCACTGGACATTCTGTTCCATTTAATACCCCTTGATATTTTTAGCAGACAGACGGCTGCTACCACGGCCACTCGCCTCAAAGTAACTTCTCAATGGACCGATAGTGAAATCGGCCACTCTGCAATTCTGAACATACTCAGAATCCTTCCTAGGAATATAGACTACACCACACCCCAACCGTTGTTCGACAAAAACTTCCAGCTATCCATCCCCCATAGATCCTGTTGGGAGGATGGTGCCTTGCTGGAAGAAGAGTCAATCCATTTTTACACGGACGGTTCAAAAACAAATGATGGGGTCTTCTCAGACGGACAAAATCTTAGTCTCTCCTTCCGTCTTCCTAATGGCGATCAAGGAAGTCTTGTCCTGACAAAAAAAAAACGTGGTGTCCGTAAAGGATTATTCGAATCTTTTCGGACAGTCAGGCCGCCATCAAGTGTCTGGACTCTGTCTCTATTAACTCCTTAGTAGCCCTAGATTGCCGATCATCTCTAAAGGAGATGGCTGAGCAGTTCAACACTCACCTTTGCCGGGTGCTGGGGCATAGAGACATTCCGGGTAATTGCAAGGCTGACGAACTCGCCAAACTTGGAACTACCTGCTCAATCTTTCCTGAAAAGGGCTCCTTAGGCATACCAGTTTCCACGTGCAAACTCTTTTTTAAACTGGATGCAATAGAAAAAACTAACCACAGATGGACAAATGGTACTACTTGTCTGACAACAAGGCAGATTTGGCCTAGGCTGGATCTAAGACGCTCAAGGAGCTTGATACCTTTAATTGGTCGCACATTTGTGCTACTACTGGTCATAACTGGACACTGTTTGTTAGGCAGGCATGCAACAAGACTTGGCGCCTATTCCAACGACTTCTGTAGGAGCTGTATGGATGAGGAGGATGAGACTACTCTACACCTTCCTGCTCTCTCCCGAAAGCGAAATCTCCATACGGAGGCCTTCTTCTTTAATGATCTTAATGATCTGAACTCAACCGACCCAAAATGTCTCTCACGCTTTATAAGCACCTCAAAATGGTTCAACGTGTAGGCAGGAACTTCAGATCCACGTGGTATCACAATGGAACTTATATAGGTCTAAGTGAGTCGGATCCGACTGCCACTTTAACCTAACCTAATCCTCCTAATATATCCTCTCTGCACCAGAGATGTAGTAACGACAAAAGACTGCTCCTCTAAATCCCAACGCCTTCAGCTGCCCATTCTTCCTATGGTATCACAAAAGATTAAATTAAGAGTCTCTGTGGTCTATATTTCCAGCAATAGACTAATAGACTAATATTTCATCTCTAGAACCGATTGGCTACTCTTAAGTAAACTATAATTCCCCTCACCATCCACAAGCGTTGTAACCTTCTGAATAGGCGGAACAGTCCAACATCTTTTTGCAGGAATTTGTTGTTTCGGGGGTAAATTCAAAGTGTGACTTAAAATGACTTGTTAAAATGACTTGTTAAAATATTCATATCTAAAAGCACCACGACTTCAAGCTCCATTTCCGGTCCCAATTAGTACAGAAGTAGAAACATATTTACCATTAGAATCTTTAAGCCATTCCCATAATCCCTAATTGGCATTGGCGCCGACTAAATTTTGCATCCACCTCTCAGCAACTGGCAATGTAATTTTGCAGGACTAAAAATAATTGCGCAAATGCGCGGCCCCCAAGCAAGACAAAATGCTACAAAAATACCCATCACCATGTTACGCGTTGTGCTGCGGTTTCCTCCGGCACTTCCAGGGGACCACATGCGATGACCTTCATCTCCTAACTCTTTATTTAAAAGTCCATGTTCCCAGTAATCGTCACGTACAGATTGTACAACAAAACGATTTGGCTCGCAACATGCTTTTAATTATACACTCACACGGCGCGGCGGCTGGCCCCACCGCAAGTGAACACCTTGTGTCACTCGTTCCGTCCACCAGACCCATACCAGACCAGACCAGAGCAGCAGCAGCAGAGAGTGCCCAAAGACAGAGTTCTCTAAAGGTTCAACTAGCATGTGACCACGTCGTTGGTCGCCACCGAAACAAGAGACAACGAGAAGAATTCTCGTCCAGAGCGCACGCAAAACATTTTGATCGCACCTCCTCTGGGTCTCCCTGGGTATTATAATACGCAAGACCATTGTGTGACTTACTGGTCTTCGGTGGAATGGGACCAATGCGTAACATGCCGGACCGTGAACTATGTGATCTAGTTACTTTTGGATTTGTTTTTGCGGACAGAATTCCTAGTGTTCAGCTTGCGCCTTGGGGCCAAATTCCTGAGGTTCCAATGTGTTCATGCGCGAGCCCGTCTTGTGAAGTGCTACTTCATGTTGTTTGTTGTCCTCCGAAGTTGGCAATGCTAGTTGTAGCCGGGTATAATGATTGTTGTTTGTTACGCATGCGCAGACGTCTTGCTAGAATTTTGCTCGCCATGAGGTTAGTGTATTGCTTACTGCTGAACAAATTTTTGTGAAGTTGTCTAGCTGTTGAGTTTTGTCAGCGTCATGAGGCTTACCTATACAGTTTATGTGACTAGACATTCGATTATATGGTTAAAGTGTGGACACAGAGAGTAATCTTTCACTTGTACGGATTAAGATGGAATTATCGAGAGCAGCCGTTTTCAAAAGGAGGCTCAAAATCAAAACCTTATAGGGGGATGGTGTACGTCTAATATAAAGTGCTTATCGGTGCTGTTAATTAAGGGAGACAAAATCTCAAGTCAAAGCTTGTCCGTCGGCAACATTCGGAGGAGATCGGTGAATTTGATAATGTCAGGTGGGTAGCATCGGAAAGAGAAACACATTTAGCAGAGAAATTATGCCTAGAAGTTCATAGGACCAATACTGAATTTGAGTGCTCTACGATCTTAATTTCCTTAATAACGGGTGATCCAAGTAGAGATACTTTTTTCAATAGCCTTTTTTGACAGATCACGTGTGAGTCGTGTCATGCAGTCATGTTATTTTTGTTTAGTATTGTTTGGCATTTCATAATGGAAAGACTTACGCGTGAACAACGTTTACAAATTGTTCAACTTTATTGTGAAAATTCACGTTCTGTGAGGAATGTGTTTCGTGCACTTCGCTCAACTTATGGTCAATCGGTCAATCGGTCAATCGGCCTACTGAGCGTACTATTCGCAACACCATCACCCATTTTGAGACCCAGCATTCATTATTGGATAATATTCGACCGAATAGACCACGTCCAGCACGCTGTGAAGAAAATTAGCGGCCGTAGCTGAGAGTGTACACGAAGACCGTAGAGAGTCGATTCGGCGCCGTTCGCAGCAACTCGGACTGACGTATGGAACGACTTGGCGCATTTTACGTCAAGATCTTAAATTGA
This sequence comes from Ferdinandea cuprea, assembly GCA_963576555.1. Classification (NCBI taxonomy): domain Eukaryota; kingdom Metazoa; phylum Arthropoda; class Insecta; order Diptera; family Syrphidae; genus Ferdinandea; species Ferdinandea cuprea. Next base: position 12,615,761 of record OY754959.1, read on the forward strand.
AAGCGTACAAAATACAGCTTGTGCAACAACTGAAGCCGGTCGACCGGTTCCCAAGCGACATCGCTTCGCTCTATGGGCTCTTGAAAAGTTCCAAGAAGATCCGACGTTTTCGAGGCAAATTTTGTTTAGCGATGAGGCCCATTTCTGGCTCAATGGGTATGTAAACAAACAAAATTATCGCATTTGGGACGAAGAGCAACCTGAAGAGATTGAAGAACTGCCACTTCATCCAGAAAAAACAACGGTTTGGTGTGGTTTGTGGGCCGGTGGAATCATCGGTCCATATTTCTTAAAAAATTATGCCGGTGCGAACGTAAGCGTCAATGGCGACCTTTATCGTGCCATGATAACCGACTATTTGATGCCTGAAATTGAAGCTCGTGATCTCGGCGACATTTGGTTTCAGCAAGACGGCGCCACTTCCCACACATCGCATCAATCAATGGACTTATTGAGAGAACATTTCGGTGAGCACATAATTTCACGTTTTGGGTCGATTGGCCACTAAGATCGTGTGATATCACACCGTTAGACTTTTTCCTTTGGGGATATGTAAAGTCAAAAGCTTATGCCGACAAAGCCGCTTCGATTCAGGCCTTGGAGGAATACATCACGCGTGTCATTCGCCGCAATGCTCGAACGAGTGATCGAAAATTGGACTCAACGGATGGACCATCCGCGAAGTAGCAACGGCCAACATTTGATAGACATAATCTTCAAAAAATTAATGCCAAAGAATGTTCTTTCAAATGATAAAAAACATTCTCCATTAAATTTGAATTTTCTGTGTTTTTTTCTTTAAAAAAGTAGGGAACCTCGAAATGGATCACCCTTTACAATTATGTGGAGCATTGCCAGATTATTATTTATACGATGTTTTACTTTATTTAGCGCAAAACAAAGGGTTAACAAATATTTTCAAGTAAATCTGTAAAGAAAAAAATGTTTTCCCTATTTTTTTTTAAATGTACGCGCACTAAAGAGATTTTGGATACCCTTATAATGAAGTGACACAGTGCGGGCATTGGGTTTAAATGTCTGTATATTATAATGCAAAGGAAAAACAGAGCGTGGTAAAGCATTCCTCATTCGTATTGTACGGGTCCTTGTATTTCACTGTCGGTCCGAATATAGGCTTAAGGGTAAACTGATGTGCATTCCTAGCATGGCGAGTATTGCGGTTGAACTGCTGTAGGGGTGGAATGCAACTGGAAATTTCATTTGAGCATTTGTGGTGGAAGTACCGATAAAACAATGACAGGCAGGAGACATTACGACGATGACTAAGAGAGTCAAGTGATTTCGCGATGTCTCGATCGCCAATAAGTTTTACCGCACGTTTTTGAATCCTGTCAAGTAGCTCCAAATATGTTATTGGTGCCCCAGACCAGATATGAGCGTTATACTCAAGTTTGGGGCAAATAAACGCCTTATAAATTTTTGCCAGAACAGAAGGGGTGAAATATTTCTGGCATCGCTTAAGGAAGCCTAGACATTTCGCAGCGTTCTTGGCGACATCGAATATGTGGTCATTCCAACGAAGGTTGTCATAAACACACATACCGAGAATGGAAAGTCGTTCGGTTTCATCGATGCAAGTGCCATCTATGGATAATGGCAGAGAAATAGCGGTTCGCTTCAATGACAGCAGACAGCATTGCGTTTTGGAAGCATTTAATTCCACTCTGTTGGTTTTAGCCCATTTAAGAATGCTGTCAAGATCGGAATTCAATGAGCTTAGCATACGTTGCCGTTCCAGTTCAACGCCCGGAGATGAGGGACGTGAATTGTAGAACGAATATGCGCAGCAAAGGGTACTGTCATCAGCAAACAAATGGATTGGATTAGAAGTGACAGACAGGAGGTCATTGATGAAAATGAGAAAGAGAGTCGGAGACAAAACGGCAGCATTTATTTGGTGAGTTGCAGACTTGAAACCGTCCAAAACAACTTGTATTGAACGGTCCGAAAGGTAATTTCTAATCTCACGCATTTTCGACAAGAGAGCTTGATGCCAAACTCTGTCAAATGATTTTGAAATATCAAGCGCAACGGCCTTACTTTCACTACCATGGTGAATGGGTAGATTGGTTCCACTTTTCGGTTATTAAATCACCAAAAGATCTGTAGCTGCGTAAACCGTACTGCCGGTCATTAAGAAGTTTTCAGGATTCAAGATATTTCATAAGCTGACAATTTGTCAGCGTTTCCATGACCTTGGAAAGAAGGGACGTTAGTGCAATTGGTCGGTAGGAGGAGGGAGAGGAAGATTCGCCTTTTTTTGGCAAATGCTGTTTTCCATCTTCTCGGAAAGAGCCCTAAAGAAAAGCTGGTTTTGCCAGCGTGGAAGAACACATCTTCAGAACGATAGGGGAAATACCATCTGGACCAGCGGATTTATGTACGTTGAGATCTCGAAGAACTCTTGCCACTGTACGATTGCTAAAATGGATGGGTCCCATAGAAGATTCTGCGCGCTCGAGTACAGAGTGAGATACAGGGGGAGATAAAGCACAATCTGGGAGCGTTGAGCTAGCCGCAAAGTGAGCAGCAAACAGATTTGCTTTATCTGTAGAGCTGACAGCAGGATTTCCATTGTAAATGAGTGTCGGGACAGATGAGGCAGCAGACGAGGCCGAATTTTTAATATTCTTAACAAACGACCAAAAGTGTTTACTACCGGTGGGACTTTGTAGTATTTTTTGCCTCAACTTTTGGCCTCTAGGAGAATTTGACACAATTAATGTGGGCATTGCAGTCATTTCTGACTCGTTTGAACTTTTTTCGGTTTTCCTCAGTTGGGTTGGCCTTAAATGACCAAGAACTTACCTCTTTAGCCCTGATAGCTTCTTTACAGCTCAAGTCACACCACGCGTTTTCCTTAGGTCTGATAGACTTTATCCTGTTAGGAATAAAGGTACATACAATTTAAAAAACATACCGCGACCAATCAGCCGAAGAGGAGAAACTCGTTCAACGGTTGCAAGTGAATCCTATTCCGTCCTGTCTTGCTGGTCGTGGGCACTGTCAGGAGTAATCTCTCCGGGTCACTGCAATGCAATGTCTCCATTCGTAAAATAAAAATAAATTCCTTATTTCAGTGACACAGACACACTACGCACCAATTATCCTAAGTTGTTTATTTATTTTTCGACATCCAACGGAGAACTATATCTAATGCTAGCCCAATCCTACAAAAAGTCACCGCAATTGTCCATGAAATTATCTTAATTGACAAATATCCCAGGCAGCAGGTGCCATCACATGTGAGTGGATATACGAAACGTTATTCCCTTGAGACAACATTGCACACACACAAGACACAGCAGCAGTCTCCGCATCACTCCGACATGCGTCAAGAGAGGCGTCAATCATGACGGCCTACTAAGAAGGAAATTATCCGTTCAAGTGCATTTCCCATGCACACAATTTATGTGGGTATGTTTTTCGCCCCCCCAAAAAGAAGGAGGTTGTTTTTCCACAAAGTTCCATTTGCTTAAGTGGGCGCATTTAATTTATCCCAAAAGGCAGGCCGATCAATCCTCCTTAAAGGCACATCAGATCCTCTGGGAATACACCATACAAACTTGCCTCATTTCCTGACAAAATAAAGTAGTTGGGGAGTTGGTAGGAGGGGGGTTGGGGCAAATTCTTTCTCTCTGTATATCTTTGAAATCTGAAGTTTATAGGACACAATACGGGACATAATGTTTTGTTTTATTTTATTTTTTTCATTTTAACAATTCGCTATTAATTTGTAAGGAGAAAGTATGACACGACCCGTTTTGCGCAAACTACATGGATACAATCGACAACAAAGGACACCTGTCAAAAGTTAAACATTTCCAATAAAGTTTCCCTTCGAACTGTTAATCATAAGGTTACGTTACATTATTGCAGCCGCGCGCTGTTGGCAATACAATATTAATCCGAGAGTTCGCCGTAACGTAACCACTCATCATCATCATCGTCCTCATCGTCGCGTCGTCGTAGGCATCGTTCGGGTGGGGTTACTCCAGCTCATTATGCAAATTTCCATAAATTTCCAACTCATGTGAGCCGGGACGGGACGTGTGTGAAAGTGTATCCAACCTCTGATCTGATCCCGGGGTGCGATGACCACCTCCACCTTCACCAGTGCAACTATAACGAGCATTCGCCACCGTCCCCACTACCATCGTCACTAGCCACTGCCACATAGGGGGCGCAGTGCTTCACTGAGAAACAAGAATGATGCATTCTTTGATTTGAAATCTTGTCGTTGTTGGTTGAAATTTGATCCTTTCGTTCGGAGACGAAACGATGAACAACAACGAATTCCGTAAAGCACGTTGCTCAGGTGATTGGTGCTGTTGTTAATCCTTCTTGGGTACCATTACCACCCTGGCCCCAGCTGCTGCTGCCGTTGCTTGGAGAAGGCAAATTTATTTTTAGTTGTAACAAATAATTAACCTGTGTGGAGGAATCTTTCAAGTCACGCGGTGCGTGTCTACTTGGTGGTCATATTGACTCATGCAATGCGGGAAACCTGTTGAACCGGGACACTGACTTAAAATCTGATTAAAAGTCAACAAATTGCAGCGACCAGTGTGCAGTCATGTTCCTGATGAAGATCCTATGAGTAGGACAGGTCTGATGGCAGTTTTTGAATTTATGTTCTAAGGAAGCCAATAATGCTATTACATTGTTGTGAAGATATTGCTTGGGGTACTACCTAAATCTTTTTGTAGGAAACTGTCTACTACAGCAAATCTCTGTAACTTAACTTGCGTACTTTAGTGTTAGAAGGAACAGATATGATGATCCCTGTCGCTTACGATGAAGTACCAAGCGGAGACATCATTTCAGCGAATTGTGAGAGAGTATTCCACAAAGCCAAGGGTTTCATTAGACTGCAGTCAATATTGGAATGGTTCGGTGGGTAAACTACTACTGAGGAGATGTGTTGCATTAAAATTAGCTTCAAGCTACCTTGTCTTGGGCGTGTTAGTTCAAATCACTTTTTACTACATTATATCCTATTTTAAGACAGAAAATAGCGACCAAATTGCACTGGAATCTATATTTTAAAGAACGTTTGTGATTTCCTTCCAATGAAATATCTCGGATCCCGAAAACTTCTTAATGACCGACAGTACAGTTTTCGCAGCAACAGGTCCATGGCTAACCGAAAAGTGGAACCAATCTATTCACCATGGTGATGAAAGCAAGGTCGTTGCGCTTGATATTTCAAATGCATTTGACAGAGTTTAGCATCAAGCTCTCTTGTCGAAAATGCGTGCATTTTGGGATCGATGTTACCCTTCTTCAATGGATTAGAAATTACCTTTCGGACCGATCAATTCAAGTCGTTTTGGACGGTTTCAAGTCTGCAACTCACCAATTAAATGCTGGTGTCCCTCAGCGCTCCGTTTTGTCTCCGACTCTTTTTCTCATTTTTATTAATGACCTCCTGTCTGTCACTTCTAATCCAATCCATTCCTTTGCTGATGACAGTACCCTCAGCTTTACATATTCGTTTCCTGGGCAACGTTGAACTGGAACGGCAACGTATGTTAAGCTCATTGAATTCCAATCTTGACAGCATACTTAAATGGGGTAAAACCAACGGAGTGGATTTTAAAGCTTCCAAAACGCAATGCTGTCTGCTGTCATTGAAGCGAACCCCTATTTCTCTGCAATTATCCATGGATGGCACTTGCATCGCCGAAACCGAAAGACTTTCCATCCTCGGTATGTGCGTTAACGACAAACTTCGTTGGAATGACCACATATTCGATGTCGCCAAGAACGCTGCGAAATGTCTAGGCTTCCTTAAGCGATGCCAGAAATATATCACCCCTTCTGTTCTGGCAAAAATTTATAAGGCGTTTATTTGCCCCAAACTTGAGTATAACGCTCATATCTGGTCCGGTGCTCCAATTACATATTTAGAGCTACTTGACAGGATTCAAAAACGTGCGGTAAAACTTATTGGCGATCGAGACATCGCAAAATCACTTGACTCTCTTAGTTATCGTTGCAATGTCTTTTGCTTGTCATTGTTTTATCGGTACTTCCACCACAAGTGTTCAAATGAAATTGCCACTTGCATTCCACCCCTACAGCAATTCAACCGCAATACTCGCCATGCTAGGAATGCACATCAGTTTACCCTCAAGCCTGTATTCGGATGGACAGTGAAATACAAGGATTCGTTTCTTAATCGTACAATACGAATGTAGAATGCTCTACCACGCCCTGTTTTTCTTTGCATTATAATTTACAAACATTTAAAACCAACGTGCATCGGTATCGCCTTTTTCTCATCCTTCACTTCCCTAATGCCCGCACTGTGCAACTTCATTATAAGGGTATCCAAAGTCCCTATAGTGCGCGTATATTATAAAAAAAAAATTTATGTTATTATATCAATAGGACCTCAGTCTGTCTCTAACTACGAATTTGTTACAATTTTGACTGAACTGTAAATTTAAGTTTATCGTTTCTCTTCTACCATCGCATGCATCCCGAATCTTCAAAGAATAATAACGATTACGATATGACATACTTTATTGAGTTTTCTGGCAAGGGGTGGAGGACTATTGGACTATTGGCTATTATTTATGGGGGATTGAGATGAATATGGTAATATAGCCCACACCATATACCACGAAAAGATGTATGGGCAAGCATGTTGAACAATTCTGAACACTCGCAATATGGGATATCAAATAAATTCGGATGAAATTCTCTCATTCGATCTAGTAGAGGTAAAAAGTAAAACAACACAGTCATAAATCCCAGTGAACTGTCGGTATTTACGGATAGTTCTACAACCATTGAAGGCGTGGGGGGTTTCATTAAAGTCTTCCAAATTACTGCATTGTCTTCAAGTACCGTCATGTGATTTGTTTAACATCAATTTGAAAGACTTGCGCAAAACTTACAAGCCAACAAACAAGGTACGATCAAGGTCAAACACTTGTATACGCCGACGATATTGATATTAGTGGTAGAATGCAGCGAGCTGTCACCGGGCGTTTGCTACGAAATAGAAATAGAAGCGGAAAAAATGGTTCTAGCGTTAAACGTATTAGCTGTCAACAAGAACTAATCGACCAGAATGTCACAATCGACAGCTACAACTTTGAGGTAGCAAGTAACTTTGTCTCCCTCGGCTCTGGTATTACATCTAAAAATGGCATCTCCTCAGAAATTAAACGAAGAATAAATCTTGCCCATCGCTGTTTTATTTGCCTGAGAAGGCAACTATGTAGTGAAGGCCTCTCCCGAATAACTTAGGAAACTCTATAAAGGACAATAATCCTAATCTATGGTTGCGAAGCATCTATCCTTTCTAAAGCGAGTGAAAGCGCAAATTCTTCGTAAGATATTTAGTGCCGTATGCGTTCACGGGTTATGGAAGACACTATTCAATCGTTTGATCTTACGAACTGCAAAGCGACATAGACCTTGTCAAAAAACTGGGCGTTGGTCCATCCCGGAATAAAACTGGTATCTGACAGGGATATCACCATTTATATTGGCAGTCAGAGCCCTTGAATCATGTGACATCAGTTCCGAGCTGGTCTGGTACTGCCGCACAATGATTAAGTCATTATGCGTGCAGAACCGTGGTAGACTGGTGCCCGGACACTGTAATATGGTAGGTAACGATTTTGCCGATGAGCTTGCAAGAGAAAAAGGCAAAATGAAGACACAAAAGCTGGTCAAGGCTTTTCAAGGCTCTATGGCCGATTATAAAGGGTGATTTTTTAGCTGGTTTGGTTTTGGCAACACTGGTTTTGACAGCTGACGTGTGTTTAGTACCTTGTGTCACTGTCAAACAGCTTCAGTTTGGTTTGCAATTTAACCATGGATCGTCTTACAAATGAACAACGCTTGCAAATTATTGAATTTTACTATCAAAATTCGTGCTCGGTTCGAAATGTTCATCGCGCGCTGCTTCCATTTTATGATCGGCATTCTCGACCTTCTGAGCAGTCTATTCGGAAGATTGTGACCAAATTTCGCACCAAATTTACTTTGTTGGACATTAAACCACCAACACGTTTACGTACTGTGCGTATTGAAGAAAATATTGCGGCCGTATCAGCTAGTGTGACAGAAGACCGCGAAATGTCGATTCGGCGCCGTTCCCAGCAGTTAGGCCTTTGTTACAGCACTACGTGGAAGATTTTGCGGAAGGATTTGGGCGTAAAGCCTTTTAAGATACAGCTGGTGCAAGAACTAAAGCCAGCCGACCTACCACAACGCCGAATTTTTGGTGAATGGGCTCTTGGAAAGCTGGCCGAGGATCCGCTTTTTTATCGAAAAATTGTGTTCAGCGATGAGGCTCATTTTTGGTTGAATGGGTACGTAAATAAGCAAAATTGCCGCATTTGGAGTGAAGATCAGCCAGAAGCATTGCAACAGCTACCAATGCATCCCGAAAAAGCCACTGTTTGGTGCGGTTTATGGGCCGGCGGCATTATTGGGCCATATTTCTTCAAAGATGATGCGAATCGCAGCGTTACTCTCAATGGTGAACGCTACCGAGCGATGATAACAAACTTTTTTTTGCCCGAAATGGAAGTTCTTGACTTGCATGATATGTGGTTTCAACAAGACGGTGCCACATGCCACACAGCATTTCATTCATGAGATACCGGCCGATATGTGTGAAAGAGTATGCCAAAATTGGACTCAGCGGATGGGCTACCTGAGACGCATCCGCGGTCAACATTTGCATGAAATTATCCTTAAACATTAAATTGCAAGGTTCAAACTATCGATTCAAATAAATATTTCATTCATTTTTTCGAATTGTTTGTGTTTTTTTTTAAAAAAAAGTTCTAAACCTCTTAAAAAATCACCCTTTAGATACAAAAAGAAGTAAAATTATTTTGAACCTGAGTAGATTTCGGCTAAAGATGACAATTGGTAACCTGTCTGGGCATTGTCTTTTCAAGAAGCATGCCAGAAGACTAGGACGAGTTTTGGTATTGTAATAACATATGTGCAATGGAGGATATTATATACTTACGTATTTTGTTAGTACGTAGCGACTGCCTGAACAATAAGTTGTCAAGTTTTTGGGGGAATGTAAAATTTTTTAAAGAAATGATATGTGGGATGCTTTCTGGTTAATAAAGTCCTTCTGTTCTAGTTTCTCGCAAGGATTGTTCATTATGGAGCTTAGTATTTTATGGCGGCATGGCAATCATAGCTTTACCTAACCTATCATTAAATCTAAGGAAACTGTTAAACAAAGGTTTTAAAAATTCATCAAATTCAGAACAAACATCAGAAATAAAAGAAAGCTGAAAAGGTTAAGGCGATAAACATAGGATCTAAGAAAGCTCTTAGACGGCGTTAAATTTTCGACAGAGAAACTAAGTAGCGCTCGGTTGAAAAAAGGCGCCTTAACCTTAGAGAACTATGTGGCAATCTAAGAGATTATCTTTGTATTTCTTTGCTTATGTTTGTTTTATCATTACTTCCAAAAGTGCTCGAACGAAATAGCCAGTTGCACCCCATCTATTCGGACGGGCTGTGATACAAGGATTTGTTTCTTAAACGTACAATACGAATGTGGAATGCGCTGTTCTGCCTTCGCATTAAAGTTTACAGTCATTTAAAACCAATGTGCATCGGTATCTCTCTTTCTGTAATACTCCACTCCCTAATCCACGCACTGTATTACCTCATTATATGAGTATCCCAAGTTCCTTTATTAAGCCTAAAGTAATGAAAAAGCTCCTAAGCCAACTAAGATCGAACACACTATTATAAAAAAGTTCATTTCTTATAAAAAGGTTTACAGTCCGACTGCAATGTTATTTTTTTTAAGCCAGATTGGGAACAGAGTGATGTCACATAATTTACCGTTTGAGAGTATGTTGTACAACGAGACAAAATTTACCAAGGATAAACAGCCACCATATTTGGTTAAAAATTACCAAAATCTGTAATCCGTAAAAGTAAAACGAAGTGCCCCATTTTTTGAGGAACGGCGTATTTCGTACAAAATACTGCATTATACAGATGCTCTAAATTTCGAAATTCTAGCTTAAGCCAGATCATGTAATATGAAAACGATCAGTCCTCCCAGCGCTACATGCACGAATAAAGAAGTGCGCTGCTTCAAGGGCAATAAAACTTCCCTTCGTGAAGAAATTCAAACAGGGAGATCTTACAGGACACTTAAGCATGTTAAACTCCTCAAAAATCTTACACAGCCCTTCGATTCAAGTCACGGACCTCATGCCCACAAAAATAAACTTCCATCCAAATTTTCACATTACCATACCATACGATACCATACTATCACCCACTCAGTCTGTTTCACGGATGGTTCTAAAATGCCAGCGAGTGTAGGAGCAGGCATCAGCGGACCCAACTGCAAAATGTCAGTTCCTCCAGGAGACACAACATCAATCTTCCAAGCAGAAGCTTATGCCATTGAACTATGCGCAAGAGAATGCTTAAGACGCAATTTCAGGAGATCAGATATATACATCCTCTCAGACAGTCAAGCAGCACTCAAAGCTCTTAACTCCTACAAGTTAAACTCTCTACTTGTTTGGAACTGTCTAACTATTCTAAAGAACTCACGTCCCATAACAGAGTTACTCCTTACTGGGTCCCAGGACCCGAAGGAATTCTTTGTAATGAAGACGCCGATGAGCTAACACGCAAAGGCTCTGCATCCCCTTTCATCGGCCCAGAGCTCTTCTGTGGACTACCCACCAGTAATATCAAATTGGAACTCAACACATGGGAACAAGAAATGCGTACATCCCAATGGAACTCCATCCAAGGACTACGCCATGCTAAAAAATTCATTGGTCTCGCCAACAAAAAATGCACTCTGAAGATCCTCTCTATGAGCAAAATTGATGCGCCTTGAACCATCGTCTCATGACAATGGGTAAAAGATCTACAGACGTGTGTCGACTCTGCCTAGAACACTCAGAAACGGCAGAACACATCCTCTGAGGCTCAAATGCTTCAACAAAGGACTCACAGAACCTGAGGATATTGCCAAATCATCGGCCTCAACAATCGTAAGGTTCGTCAAAGACCTAGGGTTGCCGTCATACCAAACTAAAAGTCGTTTTTTTTAGGGGAATAGAACTTCGAATTGAAATAAAACACAAGAAAATCGTTTTAATGGAAGGATAATTTTATGCCATTAATGTTTAAATATGATTTCGGGCATGTGGCCGCCGCGGCTGGTTCGAATAAAGACAAGTATTTTTTACTAATGTTGCAGCTAAAACAATAAATGATGCAGGGATAAACACCGGTTCTAACCAATGTAAGGCGTGGTGTATTAACAGAGAAGAAGTTGAAGTTCGAAGCTTTTCATATGAATTTATTTCTTCCTTTTAAGTGTATAAAACTATTATGTCATTAGACAACTCGAATTCCATCACTCACAATTCGTATTCTAATGCATTTATCAAGAGTATTGCTTTCAATATTGCTGATATTTTGGCTCATATCTTTAACAAAAGTTACTTTTGTGGTAAATTTCCTGATGCGTTAAAAATAGCTGAAGTTATACCAATCTTCAAAAAAGGTGATAAAAAATTGTTAAATAATTATAGGCCTATCTCTCTGCTTCCAGTGTTTTCTAAAATTTTTGAAAAATTAATCAAAACTAGAGTTGTGTCATACCTTGAAACTATTTCTTTTCTTAGCAATAAACAGTATGGATTCAGAGCCGGTAGATCTACGGAGGATGCACTTCTAAGCTTCTGCGGCATGATATACGATAGCGTCAACAGCAAGAAGTTAACTGCTGCTCTCTTTATCGATATTACCAAAGCCTTTGATACTGTTGATCATACTATCTTGCTAAATAAATTAAGCAAAGCTGGGTTCAGAGGGTTTATGCTCAAATGGTTTGAATCCTATCTCACTAATAGAAAACAAATGGTTAGAATAGGAGAAACTTTTAGTGAAAGCTGTGATATAAAAATTGGTGTTCATCAGGGCTCTGTTCTGGGACCAATATTGTTTTTAGTTTATATCAATTCTATTTTCACTTTGAATATGAAAGGTAAACTTACTGGGTTTGCCGATGACATAGGCTGTTCCTATTCCAACAACTCCCTCTTTGATCTGACAGCCGATATCAATTACGACTTAGAAATATTGCGACATTGGTTCAGTTTGCATAAGTTAGTCGTTAGCGATAAAACGAAAATAATGTCTTTTAGCATATCTGCTCTGAACTTACAACTTCCAGTTTTCACTTTTCATAGTTCGAAATGCAACAACACATTAATAAGTTCTGATACTTGCTGTAACCTTCGTTCTGAAGTAACGTATTATACTAACAATAGCTGTTCAACGAATTGTTTTCTTGTTGAAAATGTACAGGTCTTCAAGTATCTGGGTCTTGAAATCGACAGTAGTTTAAGCTGGAGCTCTCATACTACTTCTCTAAGGAAATACCTTCTAAAAACTACTAAAATACTATACCATTTGAGGCTTTATTGCTCTAGAAAACTTTTGGAAACAGTTTATTATGGACTGGTCCAATCTAAACTGCAGTATGGGTTGACGTGTTGGGGAGGTACATATAAAAACAAAATACAACCTTTGGTAGTAATACAAAAGCATTTACTCAGAATTATCTGGAACAGAAGACGCCATGAACATAGTTTTCCACTTTTTTTTGCATTCCTTTATATTGCCTTTAAAGCATCTTTACTTCTATAAAGTCTTAAAAATATTTTTCTTAAGAAGCGGGTATTGTTTAAATCATGATCCGAACCACTACGGTCTTCGTAGCTCTGTAAGGAGTATTGCTTGTGTTCCCCCGCATAATACTCATCTCTTCTTAAGTTATTACTCTTCTGTGGCACCGCGTATCTTTAATAAATTACCCATTGAAATAAGGCGTTCTCAGAATATCTTGTCGTTTAACAGAAAAGTTAAACAGTGGCTATTTAACTACGACTTGGAGCAGATTTATAATTTATCTAAAGTAATTATATAGTTACAAACGTTCATCAATCATTGCAAATCACCCCTCTCTACACCAATTTCTTTTTATTTATAAATTGAATTATATCTTGTTGAACTGAGACTCGTTACATTCGCAACTAGTTTTTAGTAACTACAGAATGTATCTAACTATTCATTCCACGATGAAAAACACTTATAATTTACTTATTTGAAGCAGTTTTTCTTTTTTCTTTTTATTTAATTATTACATAGCTAAGTAAATTGTAATAAATATTGTATTAACTTCCAATGGAATGAATAAATCTAAAATCTCTCTTAAAGTATAGAGGTCCAATTTTCAACCACTTTTTCAAGCATTTGGGGCTATATGTCGGCAATAACGCCACGAATGTTGGCTTCCAAGTCCCCTAACGTTTCTGGTTTGTTGGCGTAGGCGAGCGACTTCACATGTCCCCAAAGAAAATAATCCAATGTTGTCAAATCACACGATCTTGGCGGCCAATTAACAGGTCCATTCCGCGAAATTATGCGCTCATCGAATCATTCCTTCAATAAATCGATTGTGACGTGCGCTGTGTGGCATGTAGCGCCGTCTTGTTGGAACCACATCTAATCCACATTCATGCCATCCAATTTGGGAACAAAATAGTCGGTTATCATGGCTCTATACCGGTCTCCATTAATAACTAACTCTCCAGCATCATTTCGGAAGAAGTATGGCCCAATGACTCCACCAGCCCATAGAGCACACCAAACAGTCAGTTTTTGTGGATGCAGAAGGGTCTCATGTGTATTCTCTTCATTCCAAATGCGACAATTTTGCTTGTTGACGTAGGCATTCAACCTAAACTTCGCGAACTGACCCATTATTTTCGAAATAAATTTGCACGATTTGCAAGCCTTGTTCATTTGTCAACCTGTTCATGATGAAATGGCAAACCAAACTGAACATAAATGACATTAGAGTTGCCAGATTTGACAACAAAATGTCAGTTTTATCTCTATTCGAAAAACCAACCTCTAAAAAAAACACCCTTTATTTACTATATTTACTAATCCTTTAGGGAGAACAAAAGATTTATTCGTGGACGCAGTGCTGATCAGCAATAATCTAAAAAAAAAAAGCGATCGGACGAGATCGTTTTGACGTTTGTGTCTCCATCTATTTCTTCGTATATGATAGAGAGAAAAACGTCGAGAAACGTCGTCAACTGCAGTAGACCCCAAAAAATATTTGAAATTTCGTTCGCAAAATATGAAGCAGACTACAATTTTGTTTAAATATAAAAAATATTAAAATAAAAACTGTCATTCTTGCAATTTCTGTACACAGTTTAACGAGACGATCGCCGAAAATTTATTTATTCCCTAAAAAAAGTGTTAAATCTTACCATTCCAAACCTTTCAGCTTACCATTTAACCTCATTTTACCAGCTTACCATACACACACATCAAATAATCTGTAGAAAGAAAAGACAACGTCGAACCAACGATGATCTGCCTCGAAGTTGAATGTCTTTCATCGAATTTATTCCTGAAAAATACCTAATAATTATAAATACTTAATAAATAAGTCAGAAATTAATTTGCATTTTCATTGAATTCATGTCATAAATATGTCGTAAAATTTAACTTATAAATAATCTATACCTTAATTTACTAATGTAATCAAATACCTATCGAATACACCTTAAAATTAATTTCAATTTAATTCCCATAATTTCCCCGACAGCCGACAATAGTCCGGCATATTTTTTTTTTTTTTTTATAAATATGTATATAAATCGATCGGCTAATAAATCATAATAATATTTGAAACTATCACCCATTGTTGGCAGACCCTTAGAATATAACCCATTATGACATGGCTTTGACTGTCCAAGCTAAATGATGCACCTTTTTTGTTTATTTTTTTGAGCGTCACAGCGCACCTCATGCTGTGACCCATCGCGTGCTGTGTGTGCTCTGTAATTTTCATGTCAGTGAAATTCAAATCGGGAAAAAAAAAAATAAATATTGTATAAGAAAATAAAATCAAACCAAAAATCTGACAAAAAGATACAAGTATCTGATCTAGGATAAGAAATATTTGTGATCCTAAAAAAGAAAACCAAAAAAAAAAACTCACTTGACAAAGACGTATCACATCCGTCTCATTTTTGGGAGATGGCATTTGAGAAGAAGTCTTAACGTAGGTGGTATAACTTCACACTCGCAGCATCAAAAGAGAGACACAGATACGACGAGTAGAATTTGGGAACAAAAAAAAAAAAAATGCAGTCAAAAGAATAGAAGTCGCAAGAATAGAAAAATCAATTTTCATATCTTTTCGCGGGGAGAAGAACATAGTAAAACATTTTCCATCTGTGCACCCAAAATGTAGGAACACTCTGCAACAAAAGACCAAATTGACTTTTGAACACAGTCATCCTTTTGTGCGAAGGTGTCCTTTATGTGACTAATACCCTCATCTAAAGTAGAGAAAGGGAAGAAAGAGGGTATCACCACCTTTTCACTATATTCAGTTCACATGGAGAACATTGCCAATTTGACTGTAAGTTACCTAGGACTAGTTGTCCTTTCACCGCCAATATAAGGGATTTAATTTTTGATCCCTAATCCGATTTTGGCTTTAAATCTCATTTGTAGTCACACTCTTACAACTAGGGTACTTACCCATTGATGCTTGGTGCCTGTGAAACCTAAATCAAGGATAGAAAAAAAACCATCGTCCACCTGTTCAAAGAACAATCACTTACCGACTCAATAGCATCTCATACATGCACATATTTTCTAAATTACTATCATCGTCCTCAAATTCGAGAAACATTTTGATGGCAATAATATTAGAAAATATCCTTGAAATTCACAATAAAAAAAAAAAACTTAAACTTTCGTTGTTTTGAATGTGCTTCAATCAGCATCCACGATATGTTCTCTTGCAGAAACAACAACGCATGCGATATTCATGTCATCTTGGCTGCTGCTCCCGGCGCGACAGCAGAAACACAGCCAACATCTTTACAGAGAAAAATAAAAAAAAACGCACAGACACACGCACACTATTCTGTTTTTTTTGTTTTTTTTTTTTTTTTAGGAACTTTTGACACTTGCAGCAAAAATTGACTTTTCACGGCGAGAAAGATATGATGTTGCGTTTGTTATACAAAATTCACGAACCAAGTAAAATACTGAACGAACCGATCGAAAGGATGTTGGGATTAATCAAGGAGGTGCAAATGGATAACTTTAGATGAGTCGCAAACGAATATGTGTGTTTTGATTTTTGTGTGTTTTTTTGGGGGGAAGAAAAAATTGGGAGATAAACGAGACGACAACGGGCACACAACGCGGAGACGTCACTCAACCTCGAAATGTAAACAATGTGACAGACAATGGAATTGTCGGAATGTGGAGAATGCTGAAAATGGAATGGAATCTCGCTCTGGCGTTTTCTCCAGCGAGAGCTTCTGGACACGGGCGGGTGTGATGCTACACTGGAACGATTTTTATCGATTGAATTATGAGAGTGTTGGCGGAGGGACTGACTGGGGGGATGTTATGGAATTAATGTGATGCGGTTAACTGGAAGGATAATAGTTGTGTTCCTCTTTTTGTGTCCGGTCGTCGGGGGTTTTGGGTGTCTGGCATTGCTTGCGTTGGTGCGACGACTGCAGTTTAAAGAGATGCTATTGACAAGTTGTCAAATTAGCAGATTTTGATAGAGTGTATGGGACGCCAGCTCTGAACATGCGTGTGGGGTTTTGTGTTTTTTGCGGCTTTGACTTGGAATGGATGGTAATATAACCATGACCTTCCTATGGCGAAGTAGCCTAGAAGGCAGAAGGCAGAAGGCAGAAGGCAGAAGGCATACGGCATACGGCATACAATTTGGTAATAGATATACCTACTCAGAAGTTGACAGTTGGAAATGGAGTAATAAAATGAGTCATTGGTGTCGAGTTTATGTCGTCGTAAAGTTTGTTTGTCTAATCTGGAGAAGGAAAGTATGTCGTTGTGGCTTTTTAAATGGAAATTTATGAAATTTAGGTAGGTTCTGCGAGTTGAAAGGTACTTGCTGGGTGATCCTGAGCATCATGTGAAAGGAAGGACATAAAAAAATAAAACCCAGAAGTCAGACGACATAAATGATGTCTTAAGTGGCGTTGAGATGAGTTGTAAAAAACATTTGATGGAAGTGTTTTTGTTAGAAGTTTGCTTTGATTGCCATTTAGCATAGTTATTGCTAAATGAATAGAATTGGAACAGTCAAGATTTTACGAATTAACGCGTTGTTTTGTAGAAGAGAGACCATTAAGGTAGCTTCTTTTCTTTTCGAATAGAATAGAGGAAGATCCAAATTGGAATGGATAATTGCCTACTGATGATGTTTTATAAAAGTACATTTTGCCATTTAAGCGCAGTTAGTTAGTGCGTTGAACTATTGGCGAGAAACTAGCATCTACCTAATTTTTCCCAAAGTTTAAAAATTATCCAGTTGTACGGCAAGCTTCTTCAATTTAACGTTCAAAACCGGAATAAAATATTAGTTCTGACAGAAAAGACCTACGTTATAAACTTAACAATATTTTGATTTCCTCAAAATTCGACCGGGGCCACTTCCTAATTTAAGTGCCGTTTTCATGATATTGAAGAAACTATCAGTGGTATTAATTTAGAACTGTTTTACTTAACTGGTGTTTCTGCAAATTTTTCAGAGGCTAGTATTTGATTGATTTGAATTGATCGAAATGCAGATAATGCAGATATTTACACCTACTGATCTTTTTCTTGTTAGTAGACGAATAAATCAAACATAAAAACTGACAGTCATCGTTCTCACATTAGTACATTGTGCGCTTAGACTTTAGCCGTTTAGCTTTAGTAATTTAGCCGACTTTTTGCAGAAAGCCGAAAAGGAGCATAGATGTTCAGTACTCACGATGACAGCATATAGAGCATCTAGAGCCTGATTTGAGGAGGTTCGACGATAAAATGCTACGTGGCATCTTTGCCGTCTGCACAAGCTACACAGATAGTTGTATCACTTGGTGTGGGGTCCGTCAGTGTTTTTTCGCTAATTTATAGCAAAACTACCACAGACTTCCCAGAGACATTCTGTCGAGTTAGTTTGGTCTGTTTGCAGCCCAAAGAATCGTGCCATCGAATATTGGAGTCCCAGTCATTAATGGAGGTCCTTACTTGAGATGCCGGCAGACCCAATACAGTTTCAGGGCCTGAGAAATCATTCGTAAAAATGCGATAATATCCCTTTCATGACTCAGATCCTGGGCGAAACCATACTTGAACTTGGGAAAAGTCGACTTTAAAATTTTTACGCAATCGAATTTCCCGTATTATAGCGATAGCATAGAGAAAAATGGGCTTCAGGATTGCAGGTCTTCAGCAGCTCCAGGTATGCAAGGAAAATGACAATGCAACCTTTGCATACGGTTTTTTGGAGTTAAGTAAGCAATGCCATATTAGTTTTGCCAAAGGCCTAAAAGCCTTATATGATTTTAACTTAATCTCCACGTAACGGGTGATCCAAGTAGAGATACTTTTTTCTATAGCCTTTTTTGACAGATCACGTGTGAGTCGTGTCATGCTGTCATGTTATTTTTGTTTAGTATTGTTTGGCATTTCATAATGGAAAGACTTACGCGTGAACAACGTTTACAAATTGTTCAACTTTATTATGAAAATTCACGTTCTGTGAGGAATGTGTTTCGTGCACTTCGCTCAACTTATGGTCAACATTATCGGCCTACTGAGCGTACTATTCGCAACACCATCACCCATTTTGAGACCCAGCATTCATTATTGGATAAAATTCGACCGAATAGACCACGTCCAGCACGCTGTGAAGAAAATATAGCGGCCGTAGCTGAGAGTGTACACGAAGACCGTAGAGAGTCGATTCGGCGCCGTTCGCAGCAACTCGGACTGACGTATGGAACGACTTGGCGCATTTTTTTTCGTCAAGATCTTAAATTGAAAGCGTACAAAATACAGCTTGTGCAACAACTGAAGCCGCTCGACCTTCCCAAGCGACATCGCTTCGCTCTATGGGCTCTTGAAAAGTTCCAAGAAGATCCGACGTTTTCGAGGCAAATTTTGTTTAGCGATGAGGCCCATTTCTGGCTCAATGGGTATGTAAACAAACAAAATTGCCGCATTTGGGACGAAGAGCAACCTGAAGAGATTGAAGAACTGCCACTTCATCCAGAAAAAACAACGGTTTGGTGTGGTTTGTGGGCCGGTGGAATCATCGGTCCATATTTCTTTAAAAATTATGCCGGTGCGAACGTCAATGGCGACCGTTATCCATGATAACCGACTATTTGATGCCTGAAATTGAAGCTCCTGATCTCGGCGACATTTGGTTTCAGCAAGACAAACACACTTCCCACACATCGCATCAATCAATGGACTTATTGAGAGAACATTTCGGTGAGCACATAATTTCAGGTTTTGGGCCGGTCGATTGGCCACCAAGATCGTGTGATATCACACCGTATGCCGACAAAGCCGCTTCGATTCAGGCCTTGGAGGAAAACATCACGCGTGTCATTCGCCAGTTACCAGTCGAAATGCTCGAACGAGTGATCGAAAATTGGACTCAACGGATGGACCATCTGCGACGTAGCAACGGCCAACATTTGATAGACAAATTCTTCAAAAAATAAATGCCAAAGAATGTTCTTTCAAATGATAATAAACATTCTCCATTAAATTTGAATTTTCTGTGTTTTTTTCTTTAAAAAAGTAGGGAACCTCGAAATGGATCACCCTTTACTACTATTAGCTGCAACAAGAATAGCTTTTAATGGCTTAATCCTAATACGAAAGTATTTTATTATATTTTATGGAAAACATCTTTGGAATAATATCTGAATGTAAAAAAAATAAATAATCTAGAAATATGTGGAGATAGTAATTTAATAGAAATAACTAATACCGCATGTATACCAGCCTTATGTTAGTAGAACTGCAGTAGAATTAAGATACGCTAAACCTAACCGGAACATTTCTCTTTCGATATCAGAACACAACGATAAATTTCGAAGTCAAGACCGCTGCCTGCAATAGTGCAACCCAAATCCCAACATTCGTATGTAGAGGAATTGCTTTGTTACCAATTGATTAAAGAGTTAAACCGTTAGTTACTCTCTCAATTTGCTACACTTAGCATTTAGACCATTATTTGATTTCTTATATTTATTAAAAGCTTTATGTTTCACATTTTTAATAAAGAGTCCGCCATCTAACGTTTTTTTTTTCAACTAGTGCTTATTTCGCGAATGGTAACACTTAACTCATGTCTGATTTGACAGATAATTAGTTTTATCCTTCCGCTTAACGAGTATGATTGTGTATACGCTTGAACAACGCTGGGAAATATTGCGACATTACTTTGAAAATCATGGTAATGTTGCAGAATGTGTGCGAAAATTGCGTACGGATTTTGGAAGAAGAGAAGCACCGTCAGCTCCGTATGTTCGTTATCTTGTGAAAAAGTGAAAGAAACTGGCATCCTCATCGATAAATCAAAGCGTGAAAAGCCAAAAACAGTGTTGGGTGTACACCCGAGAAAATTGCTGCTGTGGCAGAAAGTGTGCGTGAAGCGCCATCAACATCAATTCACCGTCGTTCCCAACAATTGAACATTTCGAAGACATCATTGAGACGAATTTTTCATAAAGACCTTGGTATGACGCCATACAAAGTCCAATTGGTTCAGGAGTTGAAGCCAACTGACCATCCAATGCGTTTTCGCTTCGCTAAGTGGGCCTGCGATCGACTCAGAGAAGATGCCGATTTTTCCAAAAAAATCATATTTTCAGATGAAGCTCATTTTGATCTCGGCGGGTATGTAAAGAAGCAAAATTGTCGCATTTGGGGCACAGAAAACCCGCACCCATACAACGAAAAGCCGATATACCCAAAACGAGTCACTGTTTGGTGCGGATTTTGGTCCAGAGGCATAATTGGGCCATTTTTCTTTGAAAATGAGCAAGGAGTGGCCGTTACAGTCAATGGCGATCGTTATCGGGCCTTGTTGAACGAATTTTTGTTCACAAAAATTGAAGAGGAGGATATTGGCAACATTTGGTTTCAACAGGACGGCGCTACGTGCCACACAGCCGAAGCTGCACTCGATGTTTTGCGCCCTGTTTTTGAAGATCGCATTATCAGCCGCAGAGCTGATGTCGTTTGGCCACCGCGGAGCTGCGATTTGACACCATTGGACTATTATTTGTGGGGTGCCGTAAAAAATAAGTGTTACGCCGACATGCCAGAGACAATTGACGCTTTAAAGGACAATATTCGTGAAGCCATTGGTGAAATACAGCTGCACACAATCGATAATGTGCTTAAAAATTGGACCGATCGTGTAGGCTACTGAATGAAATTATTTTCCATTACTTACCGAAAGGATTGTACTTTCAAATAAAAAAAGAAATTTGAGAAAATATTCAGTAGTTTTTTTTTATAGCATTTTCAAAAAAGAAAAAGTTATTTGGCGTATCTTTATTTTCCCAATCCAAGAAATATTTATTCAAGCTTGATGAAATTTGTTAGCATGCTTTAAAAAAGCTTAAAAAAATTGAAATATAAAATAAATAAAGAAATCAATCGAGGTTCGAGTGCGCAGTAAGGGGATGTCCTTATATGAGGACACAAATATAGTTCTGACTTTGGACTAGCATCTAGCGCCAGCCAGCTTCTCCGCTGGTTATTATCACTAAGTCAAAGTGTCTGATTTGGTCAAATCGAATCACTTTTGGTGTTAGATTTTCGTGTGGTAGTTTCGGTTTGGTGATAGTTATTAATATCAGCACTTTTCACGAAACTCTAACTGTTGGCTTACACAATACATCTATATACGCAAATGTTACCTACAAAATGCAAATTTAACTTTCGCGTATGTATTAGTATACTAAAGAGAAAGTTATTGCGATCGTGTGGTAATTTCGTACTCAAACTGAGTATGAGGGATCATATTACGACTTTAGAGAAATCCAAAAAAGTGGGTCCGCCAATGCCGTCGGTCGGTCTGTCTGTTTGTCTGTCCGGGCGCCGTATGGCGAAACGGTTCGACGGATTTGCTCCAAAGTTCGTATATAAGGCTTTTGGGGTTACATCTCAGGGCATCTTTTTATGTTTTGCTTTATTTTTTGAAATAACGGTACCTGCCATACAAATTATCACTATTTTTTTCAAAAGTGGTTCCAAGGTTTTTTGGTCTTTTATTAGGATATTTGGGATGGGGTGAAAAATTATGCATACTCAGTTTTTGGAAAAAAAATTCCATTAACGGTAATTTTTAGAACGGGCAATATTTCAAAAACTAATAAAGGCAACTTCAAAATATTTACAAAAATTTACAGTTTTGCATACTTCGATTTTTGAAATATTTTTTTTTAATTTTTTTTTCATATAACGATTTTCTTAAATTTAATTCGTTTTCTCAAAAACGGCTTTAACGATTTTGATAATTTTTTGTATTTCGAGCAATTATGTTAAAAGTAACCAATGTGCGAAATTACATAAAAATCGTATGTGCCGTTTTCGAGAAAATCTAATTTCTCAAAACCTAAAAAGTGATTTAAATAAATTTTCAAAGATGCATCTCATGTACCGAGAAAGTTTCGTAAGACGCAGTCGGGCACTTTATTTCTTTAAGAATAAAATTCACGTGGACAAATAAATAGTTGCAATATGTCGCAACGATTCCGATTTACTCGAAACTTAAAGAATCTACCCATTTTTGTGTCCTTAAATGAGGATGCCAAGAGAATATGGGTTAAAATATTTTTTTTTTAGGTCAATTATTTTGGAGTAAAACTTAGGAGGAAATATTTTTAATTTTTTTTAAACTTAACACGTGTTGTTTTAGTCCTCTTGTTTAAATGCCAGTCATTTGGTCAAGTTGGCGCTGGTTAATCTCTCTTTTTCGAATAAATTTAAAAACAGATTGCTAAAGGACTTTAACTTGATAGTTGGAAATGCTTAAAAAATGGTTTATAACACCTCAACGGACTTGATGGCCACTTCAGGGAATATTACTGTCACATGTTTTCCCAAGCCACCTGTGGATCATGGAGGTCTTTGTAGCTAAAACCCCGTTCGAATTAACGGTCTAAAATATGTTGCCTTTTTAATGAATCTTTTGATCTACCAGTCGACCATTGTTAAATAGTGTCAACTAATAGAAACAAAGCACAGCTGCGGAACACCTCAACCAGCATCTCTAGATCTACATTTACAGATAAATCTACCACCTTTGTGTTTTTGTGGGAAACTTTGCAATTTAAGTAAGACAAAAACAAGAAACACCGCTCCTATCTATTCTCTATTTTTCGCTGGAAGGTAAGGTAGGTGATTTCACTGACTCATAAACATCCCGATTTAATTTCACCACACTCATCTCGACTCGAAACCTTCTTTCAATCTCTGTGCCGAAATCTAAATGCATCTGCTCGTGGTTTAATGACATCTTAAAATTTGAATCTTAACTGGACCGCCCATTAGTGTGAAGAACATGGTGTTAATTTGGATCCGTACATGGAAAAATGCCATCGCACAAGATGTTAATCATTGTGACGCGGTCGCGCATTTTTTTTTTTTTTTCATACACATGTGAGTCCCAAGTTGTCATAACCATCATCATCATCAGCATTGTTTTACTGCGGCAGTAGGTTAGGTAGGTATTAGGCACCGGCAATAGCGGCGCGGTACCACCAAAGAACATTAAAACGAAAAAAAAACCCCTCTCTCCGATGCCATAAACGAGTTCAAGATTTGTGATGGTCGTTCAGAAATTTCACGTAATTTCCTCCGAGGAATAACAAATTTCTTAACTGTTGTGATGAAATCGCATCAGCATCTCTTCGGAGAGCGATGTGCAGGCACACTATGAACGTGGAACAATGCTCCATCATGCCCACCAAATGTCTAAATATTAAAATTAGATGAATTCTCGGAATGGTCCAATTGCATCAGCATCATCAACATACCGAATAGCATTTCCAGTTAGTATTAAAGGTGAGAGCCCATTGGACTGTTTTTTGTTTTTTTTTTAATTGGACGAAGGACACGATAGAAACAAAATTAATAAATAGTCCAGGCCTGTTCTGTTTATAAGAAAATTATGATAATTTTTCTACGAATACCTGTTTACGAACATCGAGCTCAATTTCGACGATCCTTTTCCAAATCTCCCACACACATAATCAGTCTTCGCTCTGGATTTCGAATCGGAGTAAGTTAGAGACAGACAGACAGACCGAACAAAAAAAAAAATATCAATCAAATGCTATTCCATTACTAAACACAGACCCATCCTCTCTGTCTGGGTTTGCGCTGGGAAAAGAAAGGTTTTCCCTAAATGTGGCATTCGTATCAATTCTTTGGAAAAGTGGCCCATAATCGTTTCATGGAGTTTTCTTCTTTTGACTTTTGAACCATTATTTAAGGATTTGTCCCATGGAAGGGGTGCCATCGGGTTGTTTTGTTACCTTCATCTGTGTGTTGTCGGTAGTTTATCTTCGTGATGCCATTAAAAATTCGTCATCTTGTTGCGTTATAGGTATTCTATAACATAATGGGACTAAAATTGTGTAACACATTAAGAAAGGGCAGCGCGCTGAAGAATTGAAACCTTATTTTGGATAAGTGTTATAATTCCAGGCGTATTTGAGAGATGATGAAGGAAAATCTAAGGGATTAAAATTTGTTTTATTATTTTTAATTCAATATAATTATTTATCGAGTAACTTTAGCCATCACAAAAAAAAAGGCATCGAACACCGATAGATTACGACATTTTGGGATGAGAAGATGGGTTAGGTTCACCTGGTTTATGACAGCTTTCATGAAACAGAAAGCAAACAGTGAGGATTATGGTTTAATAACATAGTTCACCAATTTTATTAGGTACTGATCACGCAAAAGACCTACATCAAAAAACTGATTGGAATTATGTGATACTTCGTCGGGTTTTAGAGGATCTACTGCTAATCTCTCAAATAGTGCAAGCTATTTAGGACTAAACTTCAGACCATCTTCCGGTTTTGCTTTAGTTAGAGAAAACCTTTAGAAGTGTTGTAAGAAAAACAATGACTCAGTATTTAGACCTTCTAAGGACTAAACTTCAGACCGTCTTCCGGTTTTGCTTTAGTTAGAGAAAACCTTAAGAAGTGTTGTAAGAAAAGCCATGACTGCCAAGCGACAGAAGGCTCAGTATTTAGACCTTCTTCCGGTTTGCATGACTGCCAAACGACAGAAGGCTCATTAGTTAGACTTACACATTTAGATCAGGCTTTACACTGCGGTGTTATGACCGATTCTCTTTACGGAATAATCAAAAGAACCACCGGCTTGGAGAAAATCTCAGCTTTCAAACAGATGAAGAAATCTCACCGCGTTCGGAGACCTTACTTCAGCAACAGCTTGACCCTTCATTCGCCTTTTTTAATTTGAAATTATGGGTATGCAAAAGACTACCGGCACATCGCTTCTACTGAGAGCCTTTCGATAAGAGTAAGGGTGATTCATTGCTGTCCACCCAAATCTCGAATTCAGACTGAACTTGAGTTAAATCTAAGCTTCAAACACTTAAAATCTGGTCGATCAAAATAAATGCAGCAAGATGTACAGATCGCTGCTATTTAAGGAGTCGTTTGAGACACAATAAGGAAAAGGTGTCAAGGTGCGATCAGACAGTCATCAAAACTTGTCAACCGGATGACATGCTGACGTCAGAAACTTGTTTATTTCAGGATGTCATTTGGATGAAGAGTTTGGATGACCGTCTGATCGCACCTTCAGTTTCTTCACGTTAAATCTGATCATCTGTCTTTAACTTCCCAAAACATTGTAGCGTTTGATAACCGAAGAATCCGCTATTTGATAAGACGCAAACTCGTCGGCGGTAAATACCTTAAATGATATTGTCATACATATCGACAGTCAATCAGCTATCTAATACTGCCTCGTATTTCTTAATCCTTTGGTAATGTCGACGAATTGGGTTAGTTGATTTTAATTTACATAAATTGTTCGAAAGTTTCAAGTGCTTTATATATTTAGTTGGCAATTTGCTTGAATTGCACTCAAAGTCTCCAATTACCACCTTTTGTAAGTCAATTTGGTATATTGTTCGAGGTTCCGATGAAAAATGTTGTTGTGACCACCAGTTGTGGGAACGCACACTATTAAAGGACACCTGACTTTGAGTTTTTTTAATCCAATTAAAAATGCATGTTTGATGTCATCGGCTTAAGAAATACTGTCTAAGACATATAGGAATCTTCTCGGAAAATATGGTTTGAAGAAAAAAAGAAACAAGATAATGAGAAAGGTATAAGCGAACAACTTCAGTTGTCGAAAGAAAGTTGTTGAAACTGAATACTTTTCTAAATTTTTAACTTCTATATTTCCGGCGTGAACCACGGTCCTAACCAACAAGCCTCTCCAGCCAGCTCGGTCCCTCGGCAGCTGCCTCCAGTTACGCACACGAAGTTGGTCGAGGTCGTTCTCCAACCATGCGAGCCACCTAAGGTGGGGTGTTCCTCTGCTGCGTTGTCCCTCAGGGGTGGATTGGGCTCGTGCCCGAGGTGTCCCAGCCATCTCAGCCGTTGTTTTTTTTAGCTTTTTGATCAGGTCAGCGTCGCTGTATAGCCCGTATAGTTCGTCGTTGCATATTCTTCTCCACACTCCAGCGAATATCACCCGAAGAATCTTTCTCTCAAAGCATCTGAGAAGGTTTTCATCCGCTTTTGACATGGACCATGCTTCTTGCATCAAACAGCAGGACCGGGATGATTAAGGGCTAATATACTATCTCCTTGGTTCTATGACATAGGGCTTTATTTCTTAGATGTCTTCTTAATCCGAAGACACAGCGATTGGCAAGAGTGATTTTTCGCTTAATCTCTACGCCGATGTAATTTTGCGAAGTGATAGTGCGGCCCAGGTAGACAAAGACGTTTTGTCCGCGTCGACGATATTGAGAGTCTTTTCTCGTTGATAGCATATACTTCGTTTAATCCTCATTAACAGCCAAACCCATCTTCGCCGCTTCCGTTTTAATGTTTCCGTGTTCTCTCAATGATGTCAATAAAATCATCATAGACAAGAAGTTGAACGAACTTTTAAAAAATTGTACATCTACAGCCGTATTTATTAAATTTCCTTAAAACACCTCTCAGAGGTTGCTTAGTTAAACAACGCGTAAATATTTACGCAATCTTTACGCATCTTCGCTGAAATTCTGATTTTTAAACGATTTTCTTCTGTGTTTTAACTAAACGAGGTTTGTGTCTTAATAAGTAAGAATACTTAAAAAAAACTAGTACAAAAACATAGATTCTACTACTTTGTGCAATGAATTTTAATTTCAGTTTCATTAAAAACTTTCGTCTTAATAAATCCGCGTTTAGTTATGTGCTGGCAGTGCTTACTGAAGGGCTTCCCCCATCAAAAGTTTTAATTTTTATAAAATTACAGTATTACAGTACAGAAACCAACACAAATCTGCTACTATTTTCCCGCGGATCAGAAAAGTCAACATTTACATGGAGAAATTCGATCCCCTCGTTTTTAATAATCAAGTGAAAAATTAATTTATATCGGGCTTTTCAATAAGAGCGCTACAAAATTTTTATTGGTTTTGGATATCAATGACATTCTTTATTCCTATGAAAGTACGTAGAATTTTTCGCAAAGTTTAACAATGGGAATCCCAGAAACGCTGCTTATAGTTATCCAGTCAGGAGCTTTGCCATCAGAGATGACCCAAACTTTCCAAATCAACGTCGCTAGAACGATCTTTTGGTGATTGTATCTTCTGGGTTGACTCCTACCCGAAACAAGATTGACACGTTATAGTGCATCTTCTTTTCAAAATCCGATGCATGCTTGGAAGTGGTCAGATGCTGCCAAAGTGCACAATACACCCCGTGTTTTCTAGCATCACGACGCGCGCAACACTGCTGGATCATCAGTTTAGATGGGATTTGACCACTGACATATAGCCGTCCTGACGATCGCTATCATATCCAGACTTGAAATTCATTGGCTTCTCCAGGATTTGCCTAGGATTGAATATCTGTTTTATCGTCGATCTGCTAGAAGGTTTTGAGACCATGCGCTCGTTAGGATCCTTTATGACTCATTAAAAAGTTTAAATAAGACTTTGTGTAAATTGTTAGATGAAAGAACTGCGCAAAAAGTATTTCTGTAGACTTTCAAGGTATGATTGAGGAAGTAATCTGTGCTTGAGCATATCATTTCTCAAGTTCTTGGCGTGTGACTCAATGGCTTGCTTCGCAAACTAAACTCTTAAACATTTAAATGTATAAATGTGTTTCTTAAATATTTATTCGTATCCCAAGGTTTTGCATAGGAGACGGCGAATACGTCGAAGTAATCCTTTGAGTTTGCGAGCTAGCAAATACTCTGAGAACATAATAATGAGATTAGGTATCCAACTTGAGGAAAGACATTAATTCGATAAGTAAGATTTATATAATTAGCCAAGATCAAATTCCATCAATTCGACTTAACGAAAACTACCTTCAAGTTTCATGTTGAATTCTTCAGCAATTTATTAAGATTTCTAATAATTTCCCATTACAATCAGTGTTTCGGTCACATAATTAAAAATGGAAATTAGGCCACCACAAAGTTTACAAACACAAATCTTAAGCTACGAGGCACACCACATCAACATTCCTCAAGATCACCATTACCAAAATAACAGCTCCTCCTACAATCAACAAATCCACATCAGATTTAATTATAAAAAATAAAATGATTTTCTTTCGATTTTTTATTATTCAAAGACCGACAAAAAGACACAACAAACAAAAAGAAGCGACAAAAATTATGAATTATTACGAAATCTCTGACCGTAGTCGTCTCTCTTCTCGAACCGGATTAGTTTCGGTCGAACCTAAAAGAATTAAAATCGCTTCGGTCCAGTAATCCTCCTCAATCACATTACTCGGAACGAAGCAACGATGAATTGGAGGGACAAAGGATTCAACGAATCCATAATGTTGTGTGTACTATGTTCCTTCTCAAGGATTTCTCTTATTCTTGTGACGACGATGTCGACGACGACGGGGCGACAGTGACAGCCACTACAGCGATACGATATTTCGATTAACTTTCCTTTCCCTTCGATTGTTTATGGGAATTTTAGTTTTTCCAATAAGTTGTGCTCTTCGAAGGATGCACCCGCCAAACAATCCTGGGTAGTTCATCATATTTCGTAGGGACACATCTCTAGAAAGTTATAGGTCAGGTAGGTATTAGGTACCTCTCTATTGCTGCAATCACAATATAAGAGAAAATGAAAAAAAAATAAATCCAGAAACTGATAACCTTTTTTTTTCCACTGATTTGTCCATTTGACTGTTTGTTTTGGGTCGAAATTAAGTCAGATCCATTGATTTATTACCATTGTCGGTCGTCGGTTGGTCGTCTGAGATTGGGTAACCTTCTGCAGTCTTATTTTCTATACACGAAAATTTGCTGGGATCCAAATAGTATGTTTCCCAGATGGAGGGAGGAAATAATATTTCACAAGATGGACGAGTTTTTAATAGTTTTGAAGTTTCAATTTAATTGCAACTTATTATGTCGAATAATGATGGGTAGCTGGTACCGCTACCTAAGTAAGAAAATATTCTGTTGACTTAAAAAAACGAAATGGTATTTCTATACAATTAGTTAAGTGATCACTGATGAAGATTGATAAATAATCAGTTTGATAGTTTAGAGTTTTAGAAAAAAAAATATGACGGAGCCCATCCTTTTCCATATTTTATTCTCTATCATTCAATTTTGTATTTGTATATTGGTGTGAGGGGTATGACAAGTGAAAACTGGGTCTGTTCCAACCTTTTTCATCTATCTCTTTCACGAGGAGAATTTCCTCAGGTTTCGAAGACCTCTTTTATAACCCCGATACAGAAAAAAGGATCAAAGAACGAAGTAACCAACTATCGTCCCATTGCTAAACTTACTCACATACCTAAAATCGTTGAAAGTATTATACGAATTCTTAAGCTTTCAATGTATGTCCATCATCTCCCCTTGCCAACATGGCTTCCTAAAAGCCAGATCAACTACTACAAACTTCGTCG
Organism: Ferdinandea cuprea; assembly: GCA_963576555.1. Taxonomy (NCBI): domain Eukaryota; kingdom Metazoa; phylum Arthropoda; class Insecta; order Diptera; family Syrphidae; genus Ferdinandea; species Ferdinandea cuprea. Next base: position 12,645,889 of record OY754959.1, read on the forward strand.
AGTTCGTCTCCTTTTCCCGCTCTGCCTTAGAGAATGGAAACGAAGTCGATGTAATTGCAACCGATTTCAGTAAGGCTTTTGATAGGATATCTCATCTCATCAATTAATCATCTTTAAATTGTCTGCCCTAAGTTTCGAGCCTACATTGTTAAAATGAATTTGCTCTTACCCAAAAAACCGCTCTTATAGTGTTCGCTTCAGATCCTTCGTCTCGGCTCCTTTCATGGCAACCTCTTATATCCCTCAAGGCAGCCATATAGGTCCGCTTCTCTTTATCCTTACAATAAATAATCTAGATCGGGTGATTAAACATTCCTCGCTGTCCCTCTACGCTGACGATACCAACATTTTGACTTTGTTAATTTTTGGATTTGGTGCCTCAAAAATTGCTTAGAGCTTAACATCGCCAAATGTCAATCTATTACCTTTTCTCGTAAGCGCAACTAATCCCCACTACGAATATACCTTCTCCTTGGTCAGATTATATCCCTTGTAGAATCTCTTCGCGATCTTGGTATACTTCTTCTTGTTTGCACATTGATGAGATAATTCTTAAAGCTAACTCTTCACTTGGTTTTGTTAAACGGTGGTCCAAAGAATTCCTCAACCCTTATGTGACAAGATGTATCTACTTATCCTTTGTTCAGCCCCTTCTCGAATACGCCAGTCAAGTGCGGTCGCCCTTTCAGCGAGTTCATGTATCCAGAATCGAGAGCATTCAACGCCGTTTTCTTCGATTCGCTCTTCGAGTTTTGCCCTGGACCGACCCTTTTATCCTGCCTCCCTATCAAGACCGCCTTAAACTTATAAACTTGAATACCCTTGAAGAGCTCAGGGACGTATCAGATATTCTCTTCATTCACAGACTCCTCTCAGGTTCTATCAATCTCAGGTCAATCTCGGACCTCTTTTTGTTCACAAAAATTGAAGAGGAGGATATTGGCAACATTTGGTTTCAACAGGACGGCGCTACGTGCCACACAGCCGAAGCTACACTCGATGTTTTGCGCCCTGTTTCAAAAAAAAAAGTTATTTGGCGGACCCTATAGCTTGTAATAAGCCTAATAAATGGGGGCATTCGCCACACCAAAGGTAAAAACAAACAAAGACAAGTATATGCCATTGGACTCCTTTGGCTTGACAATATTACTATTTAGCGAAGTTCAATTATATGTTTATTAAAGGAAGTTCTCAAAAAGCTTACTGTATGAATAATATCCAAAGCAAGTCAGACAAAACGGATAAAATGTTACTATAAACCATTAAGCTATCGGTCTCTTCCATTCGTGTCAAAGAGTACATCTCCGCACACACAATGGTTGCAGAAGCTAGGGTTAGGCCCTGTCCATTAGGGTGTCCCAAAAAATTCAAAGTAATTTTTTTTCAATGCATACCGGACAAGTTCTCCGAGTTTTTGTTTATAACATTCGCGAAGTAAAACTAAGTGTTAATGAAAGTGCAAATCTAGTTATTCGGGAGTGTGTTATATTTTGGGAAGAGGCGCGAATACCCACAAAATCGACTCCTAATTGTGTTACAAAGCTTAATAAGTTATACCAAGTTTGGAGAGACTTTCTTGGAGCGCCAAAGAGAGCCAGGTCGACCCGGTTACTTTGCTGGAGTGGATAGAAAACTGGCAAACAAAGAGGAAAGGGCGCGACTTAGGGCTATTAAAGAGGAAAACTGGCGAATGAAATGTTTTTCGGCATCAACTTCTACAGCGGCGTCGTCACATGATTTATCTTCCAGTTCAAGCGAAAATATTGGTTCACAGGAAGATTTGTCATTTGTGATCGAGAATACGCAACCCGAGACTACTACTTCTGCTACTATTTCAACTATTTCTACTAAACATCGGTATCCTAGAGTGCTCCATCCAGGAAGTTCAAATTGCTCTTTCTTTATTGAATTTAGAAAAAAATCCTGACTTTGAGGGCATCCCACCAATTTTACTTCAAAAGTGTTCACATGCCTTTTCTGTGCCTCTATGTTTAGTGTTTAATTTGTCTCTGCAGACTGGTCAGTTTTTGAAGGTTTGGAAGAATTCATTTTTAACACCTATTTTTAAATCCGGATCAAGGCATGAAATTTGTAACTATCGTCCAATTTGCAAAATTTCGACCATACCAAAGTTGTTTGAAAAAATTATTTATGAGAAACTTACTCCTCTCTTAAAAAGATACATCTCTCCGTTTCAACATGGATTTGTGGCTGGTAGATCTACCACCACAAATCTCACAATATTTTGTAACACGGTTTTGAAAGGCCTTGAGAAAGGGTTACAGTGTGACGTAATTTATACGGATTTTGCTAAGGCTTTTGACAGTGTAAACCACGTCTTACTAATTTCCAAACTTAAAAGGTTTGGATTTCATTCCAATGTTCTTGAGTGGATTCGCTCATATCTGACCGATCGTATTCAATATGTTCGCATTAATGACGTACTTTCATCACCAGTGTATGTTACGTCTGGAGTCCCACAGGGGAGCCACCTAGGTCCTTTGCTTTTTCTTCTGTTTATTAATGAAATTCCTGATTTATTTATGAACTCCCATTGCTTAATGTTTGCCGATGATTTGAAAGTGTTCCGAACTATTCAGTCTGACTATGATTGCATCCTTTTACAGGAAGATCTTGAAAGACCATATGTGTGGTGTCAAAATAATGATCTTCGGCTAAATGTTTCAAAGTGTCAAAGCCTTTCCTTTTGTCGCAACCTCTCCCCTGTTTCATTTACGTACGCGATTAATAACTCACCTTTATCCATTATTCCCTCAAAAAAAGACCTGGGAGTCATATTTGACAAAAAACTTGACTTCTGTAAGCATATTGACTTCTTGGTTGCTAAAGGTAATTCAATGTTGGGTTTTATATTACGGAATTCTAAGGACTTTCGGGATCCTCATACACTTAAATGCCTGTTCTTTGCATTTGTCAGGACTAATCTTGAATATTGTAGTATTGTATGGAATCCTTGTTATGAGGTACATTCTATTAGAATTGAAAAGATCCAAAAACGTTTTACTAGGGTTGCATTTCGGAAACTACGCTGGAATATTGAAATGCCTACGTATATGACAAGATGCAAACTATTTGGCATCTTACCTCTTTTTAAACGTAGACAATACTTTTCGGTTATGTTTATTCGGGATTTAATAAATAATCATATCGATTGCCCTCTACTTCTATCGTTAATTGGTTTTTATGCTCCTTCAAGAGTTCTTAGAAATCGTTTACTATTTTATGTTCCTTATCATAGGGTTAATTATGGTTGTAATGAACCAATTTCGAGGTGCCTAAAAGAGTGTAATAAGTTTAGCAGCCTACTTGAGTTTGATCTTACCAGGGACTCGTTTAAAAATAAACTTTTTTTGGCATTATGCCTTGGTGGTAGTACTTAAGTATTAAAATTTTGTAATTAGGTAATCTAACGAGAACAGTGAATGTTCTCATTTGATGAAAATAAATAAATAAATAAATAAATTGGTAAAGCAGAATGATTTAATAACTCCAAAATTAGTAGCTGCATTAGACAGATGCCAGCTGAGTGTGAGAGACTCTGTGTTTATCCTTCAAGCTACAATTGAAGCACTTGGTCATAATATCGATGATTTTTCAATCAGTAAGTCATCCATTCAACGAATACGTACGGAAAAAAGAAGAGAGCGTGCGGAAGCAATTAAAGTAGATTTCCAAAATGAAGTACCAGGCTTTGTAACTGTTCACTGGGACGGAAAACTATTGCCTGCTCTGGGTAATAAAATGTAAAGAAGAACGTCTTCCTATAGTAATTTCGTATGGAAATAAGGAACAACTAATAGCTGTGCCGAAATTGGAGAGTTCGAGTGGCAAAGAACAGATGCAGGCTGTGTGGAATGCAATTCATGATTGGAATCTTGAAGATCAAGTACAAGCAAGATTCTCTGCTGTGATACTACGGCCTCAAATACTGGTCGTATAAATGGTGCCTGTGTTCTCCTTGAGCAAAAACTTGACAGGGAGGTTCTTGTTTTTGCTTGTCGACACCACATTTACGAACTGGTACTAAAAAGTGTTTTTGAAGCTAAAATCAGCCAAGTGACCACAAGCCCTGATATCCCAATATTCAAAAAGTTCAGAGAAAATTGGAAAATCGTCGACCCAAATAAGATCCAGTGCTATAGAGAGAACGTGGAAAAATACCTAACTGCTATCGCATTGAACTGACTAAAAAATTAGTGAGCGATGACTATCGAGAGTTGATAGAACTCTCAATCATATTTTTAAACGGAGATAAAGAGCGAAAATTCAAAATTAGGCCTACAGGTGCTATGCACAAAGCCCGATGGATGGCAAGAGCGATCTATTCACTGAAAATAGCGTTGCTGAGTTCTCAGTTTAAATTAACCAGCAAAGACAAGGCAGCTCTGGTAGACGTTTGCTTGTTTATTGTGATAGCTTATGTCAAGCCATGGCTGCAATGTATTTTGGCAGTAAAAGCACCTTACCAGCATTTGTGCTTTCTGAAGGCATTGAAGTCTTACGAATATATCGACAAAAGCATTTCGAAAGCAGCTCTACAGAAGTTCAGCCAACACTTATGGTATTTGACTGATGAAGCGATCTTGTCACTCTTTGACGATGAGGTAGACCAAAAACTGAAAATTAACATTATGAAGAATTTGTCGAAAGAAAATATATCAACTTTTGGCAAACGATAATATTTCATAATTGAGTTAATAGGACTAAATGGACAAAAAATTAAGGGTATGCGTTTTTAATTTCGCAAAAAAAAAATTGCCTTGTGTCATGGGACACCCTACTGTCCATACAGGTTTACACCTAACATTTTCTAACTGGAGTTAAAATTATTCGATATACCATTCGATATATTCTAACTTCACGAGTATAGTTATCGATCTAATGAAGGAAAATTTCGATGAAGAAATCACAAGAAAATGATGACAAATTCAATTCTTCAAAGTTATTTTATTATTTTGATAAAATTTTGATAGCTTAACAGAACGAACAGATTTTGTAGAATTTGGATGGAAGTAAAAGTCTTCCACATTTTTTTTAGAATATTGTACCTTATTTCTTTATTACATTATCAGCTATAATAGTCCTTTTATTTCTAGATTTACGTGGTGAAGAAGCCTTTAGATGTTAGCAAGAAGTGAGGCAATCCAAATCAAAACAGTATCTGTCATTTAGTAGTCCAAACAAACGCACTAGCTACAGCGATTTCATATCAGTAAATGTGCTTCCATTCCAACATTACAGCTATATCAAGGAAAGCTAGTTATCTTGGAGTTATGCATCCTGGAGTATTGCAAGGTGCAAGTAAAGGGTGATCCATTTCGAGGTTCCCTACTTTTTTAAAGAAAAAAACACAGAAAATTCAAATTTAATGGAGAATGTTTATTATCATTTGAAAGAACATTCTTTGGCATTTATTTTTTGAAGATTATGTCTATCAAATGTTGGCCGTTGCTACGTCGCAGATGGTCCATCCGTTGAGTCCAATTTTCGATCACTCGTTCGAGCATTTCGACTGGTAACTGGCGAATGACACGCGTGATGTTTTCCTCCAAGGCCTGAATCGAAGCGGGTTTGTCGGCATAAGCTTTTGACTTTACATATACACAGGAAAAAGTCTAACGGTGTGATATCACACGATCTTGGTGGCCAATCGACCGGGCCAAAACGTGAAATTATGTGCTCACCGAAATGTTCTCTCAATAAGTCCATTGATTGATGCGATGTGTGGGAAGTGGCGCCGTCTTGCTGAAACCAAATGTCGCCGAGATCACGAGCTTCAATTTCAGGCATCAAATAGTCGGTTATCATGGCACGATAACGGTCGCCATTGACGGTTACGTTCGCACCGACATAATTTTTAAAGAAATATGGACCGATGATTCCACCGGCCCACAAACCACACCAAACCGTTGTTTTTTCTGGATGAAGTGGCAGTTCTTCAATCTCTTCAGGTTGCTCTTCGTCCCAAATGCGGCAATTTTGTTTGTTTACATACCCATTGAGCCAGAAATGTGCCTCATCGCTAAACAAAATTTGCCTCGAAAACGTCGGATCTTCATGGAACTTTTCAAGAGCGGCTTCACTTGTTGCACAAGCTGTATTTTGTACGCTTTCAATTTAAGATCTTGACGTAAAATGCGCCAAGTCGTTCCATTCGTCAGTCCGAGTTGCTGCGAACGGCGCCGAATCGACTCTCTACGGTCTTCGTGTACACTCTCAGCTACGGCCGCTATATTTTCTTCACAGCGTGCTGGTCTATTCGGTCGAATATTATCCAATAATGAATGCTGGGTCTCAAAATGGGTGATGGTGTTGCGAATAGTACGCTCAGTAGGCCGATTATGTTGACCATAAGTTGAGCGAAGTGCACGAAACACATTCCTCACAGAACGTGAACGTTTTCATAATAAAGTTGAAAAATGTGTAAACGTTGTTCACGCGTAAGTCTTTCCATTATGAAATGCCAAACAATACTAAACAAAAATAACATGACAGCATGACACGACTCACACGTGATCTGTCAAAAAAGGCTATTGAAAAAAGTATCTCTACTTGGATCACCCGTTAAATGCAGATATTTCTTAATGTCAAACCAGCGAACGTAACAGGCGGCGGGAACTAGGCCACCGATTATAATATAAATAATTCTGATAATCACCCCTACCACGAGCTACGTCGTAAAAGAAAAATGTTTACGAATCCCGAAAAATCTATTACAAGTTCCCTTCGTAGTGGAAAATGTGCTGCGAAATTCGAAATTCGTAGAATTTGGTCTCACCACACCCGAAAAAACCTGAATTATTTTGTCCTTCTCTACGACAAGTTTTCTCTGGCGTTGACTAACAATAATAGTTATTTCAATAAAATCTACGTTCTTTTAAAAATAATTTTATTCATTTATATTTAATAATTCTAAAATTCAAGAAGAACGTTGATTGGGCTATATGTACTTATTTCGATCGTTCCCGGTGCCACAATGCTGGTAACCGCCTTCAGCTATAAGTCTCAGCGCCGCACTCAATCGACAGTTTGGGGTAATAGAAGATGCACGCCTGGCTCCTGCTCCCGCTTCAAGTTGTTGAAGCACGTAATTGACGGAGCCTTTGTTTAGTTTGAACTTTCTTCGAAATCTGCGAAAGATTTCTATGATATGAACAAATTTAAATAATTGCAAGAATAACTTACAGAGTATCATCCAAATATTACATGCGTCCCTTAGCCACCTTCTTTGAATTTTCGTTTTTGTTGGTGTTTCGCCTCTTTATGAATTGCAGCGATAGCATTTGCAATTGGTTCCATTAATTATTATTTTTTTCACTTAAAAAAGCGAAAATATGCCCGACAAACTAGTTTTTGAATTTGAATTTGACAGATGGGACAGTACTCAGGGACCAGGTGAAAAAAATCCTTTTTGGGAATTTTTTAGCTTGAAGGCAAAAATATTTTATTATATTCGACAGTTAAATTGTTCATTGCATACATATTTTAAATTTAGTCAATGTTACAAAATCTACTAGAAGAACTCATTGAAGTAACAAAAATTCAATTTTTACTACAAAAAGTTTGGGAAAATTAAGGGAATTTTTTTTTTTTAAATTCAGGGATTTTTCTTTCTATTGTTTCGAGTATTAATTGTGATATAAATCAGTTGATTTCGAAAACGGAAACTAATTTTTTCAATCAGGCAATGCTTTTTCGAATCCCTTCGGATCTTTTGATTGCTTTTTGTCGGGATTCGTAGCGAAATTTTTCATTCGCGGATTTCTCCGAAGGGAACTTGTGATAGGCCTGAATAATTTCGCCGATAACAGGATACAAGAGGAAGACGCCTATGCCTATAGCTTCATCATAGCCTTACTTTGGTTCGGGCCTACAGTTTTTATCCTATAAATCTTAAATTACGAATACCAACGGCCAATATCACAAGCCCCATGTAAAATTTGTTTCGAGCTCGTCGTCCATTCCTGGCGCACTTGTTATCGAAACGTATAACTCTCTATATTTTATTGAAAAGACTAGAATCGTAGCTGTGAAAATTTACCTTACTTGGGACCGAAAAATTCTATCCAGCAAAAGCAGCCTAATATACCTAACGTTCGTTAAAAATCGTATCAACTCTAGTTTGGGTTTTTCTACAAGTAATAAGGCAATGATCAACAACATATTTTACGGCCCTATTGCGAAGAAGAGAAAACTGCAAACTCTCTAGATCCGGCTCGGCCACCTTGAATGAGAGGATGATAGTATTCTAGCCAAGAGAATCGAGACGACAAACAAGCCACCGATAATCATGCCAGAGGGCTAACGTTACCATTGTTTCTCTCAAGGACATGTTTTTATATTTTGTAATATTTTAAAGTCCTTTAACATTTGCAATTAACTCGCACCTTGCGTAGGAAATAAGCTTGCTTCACTACACCTCCATTTAAAGTTTTTCCTATAACTAATAGAATCACCTTAAAATTAATTATTTTGCTTAATACTTAATGAAATAATATTTCTAAGAGAGCTATTAGCATGTTTGAACGGAAAAATTATTTGAATTTTTTTTTTAAAAATTATTCGATAAAGTGTTAAGCTTGGTGTCTGTTTTGGTCTTTGGTCAAGTAGTTAGGCAAATCTGATCAAAACAATATCTTTTTAAAATTAGTTTGCCAGGACACGCAAATAGCCCTATAGCGCCGTTTCGAAACCACAACTCTTGGCTAAATGGTGATGTTGGATGGAAGAAAAGCAAACTAAAATCCACCCAGTGGAGTTGAGGAAGGTGGTGATATCGTAAAGGCCGATATCTGAGATATCTGAAAAGTTTTCCAAGCGCTCGATGTCTGGCCCTGGTCAGTTCCGGGCACCAGCATAGAAGGTGTAACACTGTTTCTCCCTCAATAACGTCATCACAACTGCGGAAGTGTGTGCCCATTCTGACGCCCACTAGTCTAGCGACGTTCGCGCGAGTTCTATGTATGATGCTATGGGTTCTGGGTTGGTTGTATTTGGGGCAAGTCTTTCTGGAGTCAGTGGCTTAGTGGTTAAATGCGTTGGGCCACTAAGCGAGAGGTCGCTGGTTCAAATCCCGACCTGTAAAACCTGAAAGTTTTTTTTCGAACTCTTGCGAACGTCTGACAAGAGTAAGAAATGTCATGAGAAGCTGCTCAAAAATAAATTGCCCTTCGGAACCGGCATTAAACTGTAGATCCCTCCATTCGTGTCAAACATATAACTTCGCACATACAATGGTTGGAGAAGCTAGGCTTTAGGTCCTATATAGGCCGTCTCCGCCTAATATGTATATATATTTTTATTTTTTTTACTTTCTGGAGATGGTGCAATTCGTCAGACTACTCCACCTAGATTCTGCCTTAGCCGTGAATAGCGAGGAGATTATTCCCTTAACACAACCTAATGTGGGTATGTAACCTCCCCACAGAATTCGGAAAGAGAGGAGCCATGTCTGGCCAGATCGTCGGCTTTCTAATTCCCGTCTATGTTACTATGTCCGGAAACTCAGCTGAGAGTGATTTTAAGCCGGTGGTTCGCCCTGGTCAAAATCTCCCTACACTCCTCAACGAGCTTGGAAGTTGTCCTAAATTGATATATTGGGCTTGATCGCAGCCTGACTGCCGACGAATATGGCTATATGGCTATGGTTGACGCTGGATGAGTTCGCGAGTCGGAAGGATAAGGACGTACGCAGTTTCTCTGAAAAAAAACGCCCGTTCCCTCTCCACAGTCCATTTTGGACCCGTCAGTGAAGATAGAGCAAACTTTTTAATTACAGTTTCTGCCTACAATTCGGCTCTGGTCGGGAATTCTGCAGCGAATGTTTTCTTGAAGTTAAGTTTAGGTGGAATGTTGTCAGTAGATATTGATCCTACGCTTCTGGGTAGTGAATCAAGAATATTGAGATGCTCGAAGGGTCCTTCAGACCAACAGACCAACATATGATTTTATATACAGGTCCAGAGGAAGGATGCCAAGAATCGCATTTAGTACCTCGGTTGGGCCCGTAATCCCAATTGCAGCCGTTCTCTGGACTCTTAGTATACTAAGTAATAATACAAGCTCTACTTAGAGTGGGCCACCATACCAGGGACCCATAAGAGAGTATTGGGCGTACCACAGCTGTGTACAACCAAAGGACCGTTTTTGGTTTAAATCCCCACTTTTTATCAAAAATGTTGCTACATGCATAGAACGGGTCCAAATTGGCTCTCAGCACCTGGTGTTCTGTATTCAGCTTCCAGTTGAGCTTAGCGTCCAGAAGTATTTCGGACAGTCGGGATAAATTCTAGGATTTCAATGAATTAAATGCATCCCGAGAAAGTGAGTATTTATTCTGTAGAAAAGGTGAATCTTCTTCCTTCTTAAATCTTCAACCGATTGAGTTCTTCAACAATCCTGTTGCAGTATTTTTTCTTAAATAAAATGTTAAGCCCGAATTAAATGTGCCCAAACTGTATTCTTAATCTATTTTCCCGGCAAATTGTGCATATTTAATTTTTATTTAATTTTATTTATTATTAGATGTCTAATCTAGTATAAAATAGCAATTTATTAAAACAGCAGCTACCATTATGAACTCACTATAGCTTTATTCTAGAAACTAGAAACAATATTTAGTTACATAAACATAAATGTAAATGGAACAGATAGAGTATCTTTCCATTTTGATTTTTGATTTATCGACGGGTATTGTCCGCTCATCTTCCAATTTGCTTCTTTTCTTACTAATGGCATAATCTGTCTTTAAATATCGGTTACGTTACCTGAACAAAAAAACAAAAAATTATCTCGCTTTGCCATCGTCGTCGAAACAATTAATAATAATAATACAGTTGCCCTGAAAACTTATGAGAAACTCTGAGGGACTTTAAAATAAAAAGCGGTTTCTAAATCAAAATTCGGTTGTCTTCGACTTTGAATCGATTCCAGCCAACCATACATATATGGCCTGAACTGATTCTTATAATCCGATATTTATTAACAAAGACAATATACTGTTATTCGATGGGGTCGCCACATTATGTAAATGGAGCCTAGACTTAAACATTAGCAGTAATTATCCGGTAGCACGTTTGAACATATTTTTCTGTGGTAAACAACATAATTATAATTTTATGCAAACAAAATCTAGAGTTTCGGTAATTTTTCAAAAGGCCTGCGTTCTATGCTCTGTGTTTTTTTTTGTTTTTGTTTTTGGAACTATTTTTGAGGCCTGCTTTGCATTAAGATTTCCAGATAGATACTAATTAAGTAAATATGGATGAGGCTGAAAATTTAAAATTTTGTTTTGCTGCTGCTCTATCGTCTGATCTAATCAGTGGAAACAAGTTCTTAAAAGAGTGCAGCTGATCAACGGTACCTATTTAGATGTGAATCAACTTTTGGCAGCTATCATGATAATCTAATGCGTGATTGGGTCCTGTTTTTAAGCCTTTCCTGGTGGATTTAATCATTTAGAGTGCTTTAATGCCACGGTTTAGAGAGGAGCTTGCCAACTCTGTCAAAGTTCCACTCAAACTTAGATCAAGACAGGGAGTGGAGAGGTCTGCTCAGGATCTGAACAACGTCCTCACCCGCTGCTTTGAACTTTCGTGCCTGTTTCTAAGCCCCCCGCAGAAAATCGGTACTCTGGTGGAACTCCGAACTGCAGTGTCTTCGTAAAGAAACTAGGAAGCTGCTAAATCGATCTTTAAAAACCAACTTAGTGGAAGACTGGAATCTTTATCGATCGAAGCAAAACGTTTTTAAGAGACTTATTCGCAAGTCGAAAAATGACTCCTTTAAAAAGTTTTGTGAAGAGGTCGACTCTCTACGTGCAACTAGTAGGCTTGTTAAAGTCCTCCAAAGGAACAGACCAAGTAAACTGGATGCAATCCTTAAACCTGATGACACGTACACTGAGACAAAGGCGGAGACTTTCAGTCTTCTACTTGAGACTCACTTTCCGGGAAATCAGGTTACTACCTGTTCTTCAGCCCTTCAAACGACTGTGGCTACATTTGAATCGACTAGTGACTGATGATGCTATCAAATATGCCATTACATCTTTTGAGAGTTTCAAGTCACCTGGTCCGGATGGTATTTACCCAGTTTTGCTGAAACAAGGTTTAAGTCAGGTTTTGCCAATGTTGAAAAGAATATTCACCGCGAGCTTGGCCTTGGCCTATATACCTTCCCCATGGCGAATGGTTAAAGTGGTTTTCATACCAAAAACTGGTAAGTCTGACTACACTCTAGCCAAAAGCTTTAGACCAATAAGTCTGTCTTCCTTCTTACTGAAAAGTTTGAAAAGACTGGTTGAGCTGCATGTGCGCAAAGTTGCTCTTCGATCACAACCTCTCTCTGAGATGCAGCATGCCTATCAGCGCGGAAAATCCTGGGAGACTGCGCTTCAAAACCTTGTTGGTAGGATTGATAGTGCTCTTGACCGGAAGGAGTACGCGTTGGGCATTTTCCTCGATATTGAGGGTGCTTTTGATAATGCGACCTTTGACAGTATGTGTAACTCAGCCAGACAGCGTGCTGTAGATGAAACTTTGGTGTTGTGGATTTAAGCAAAGCTAATGTACAGTACATTGGTAGCGGGTGCAGATTGTGGCAAGTGCGTCAAAACAGGGGTAAATAGGGGCTGCCCTCAAGGTGGTGTTCTGTCTCCCCTCCTCTGGTGTATTGTGGTAGACTCTTTGCTCACGGCTCTCAATTTTGATGTCGCCGTTCTTTCTGTCGGCTCAAATCTAGGGGCTGGCTGCTCTCAAGCGCAGAGATCACTGGATTTGATCGATGTCTGGGGCTTTCAGTGAGTCCTCTTAAAACCACGGTTGTTCTCTTTACGAGAAGGAGAATCGTCACTGGGCTGTCCCATCTCGTGCTTAAAGGTGTTACCATCCCTATATCCGATGAAGTCAAATATCTGGGTGTAATCCTCGATAAAAAACTTCTATGGTCCAAACATGTCGAATCGAAAACCGATAAAGCGCTGTCGATTTTCTGGCAGTGTAAAGGCGCTTTTGGTGAGACAAGGGGCTTGTCTCCGAAACGGGTCCTTTGGATATATACGGCCATGATTAGACCGCTACTCTCATACGCATCAGTTGTTTGGTGGAACTGGCTTTCGCGGAAACGTGTTACTGCTTCTTTTGCCAAACTCCAAAGAACGGCTTGTCTCGGCTGCACATAGGCCTTCCCTAGCACCCCGGGTTCTGCTTTGGATGCTTTGATGAATCTTCCTCCCCTTGACTTATATATCATGGGATGTACGCTAAAAACCATCTTTCGCCTAACGAGAGGTGGTTTTTGGTACCATGCGCACTGGAATTTTGAAGAACTTGCTCGAGAATTATCCTTTGACACCTGTCTTATGGATATGCCGTCTGATGCAATGACACCAGAAATCCTTCTGCGAAAAAACTACCACGTCAACTATCCACAGGTAACGGAATGGCTTCGGTCAGACTCTGAACCATGGATTGAATGCCATCGTGTTTTCACGGATGGCTCCAAAACCGGGCAGGGGTCTGGTATACGACTTTACTACGCCTTGAGTAAACATGCATCTTTTTTCCAAGCGGAGATTTTTGCCATCGTAAGGGCTATGCGCTATATTGTGAACAACAGGTGGAGGGCTAGAGGCATTTGCATCTGCAGTGATAGCCAAGCTGCATTAAAAGCGCTTCTAAACCCTCTTACCTCGTCCAAGTTAGTGCTATAACTCAAGCTTTCTCTGAATTTGGTCGGAAGACTGAACACAGTGAATCTTGTCTGGGTACCAGGTCACACTGGCATCCAGGGAAATGAGTTCTCCGGTGAGCTTGCTAGGCAAGGTTCAGAAGAAGTTTTCTCAGGACCCGAACCTGTGTTGGGTCTGCCTGCATCTTTAGTCATGTCGTCTATCGATTCTTGGGTTTCTCGTGAACACAAGATTCGGTGGCGCGATTGCGGTGGATGTAGACAGAGCAAACTACTGCGTCCGGACATTTGCAAAAGGTCAGCAACTTTTCTTCTATCTCTGAGGAGAATCGACTGTAGGCCGCTTGTAGGCGTTCTTTCGGGCCACCAAGCTTTTGCTAAACACTTAAATGTGTTGGGCTTAAGCGACACCACTACCTGTCCTGCTTGCGGTGAGGAGGATGACACAGAAGAACACTTTCTCTGCAGTTGCCCGGCCTATGCTCGCATCAGGTGGCGGATCTTCGGGGCTGACGTGGTGAGTGCCGAACATTTAAGCTCTTTATCACTGAAGCTCCTTCTGGTTTTTCTTAGAAAGACGGGAAAACTAAGTACATTAATGTAAGCTGTCTGAATGGTAGTACAATGGACCTGTAGTTGTGTCTGAGCGCTCCATCGGATAGTAGCAACCTCCGACAAAAAAAAAATTTCATTCGAAGTAATAATTCAATAAAATATATTAAGTGACTTCAAGGTCTTCAAATGACAATGTGTCTGATTCTTATGTTGAGAAGGGCAAAACCATTTAGCTTAAGATTTTTCTCCCAAAAATGCAAACTGGCAAGCGTTTTACCAATCCCAAAAAGTAACCCCCTAAGTGTCTTCCCAAGTTGTAAACCATCACAGAATGTCTTCTGGTATACGGACGGATCCTAGATGGAGTCAGGGACTGCAATTTATGGAGAGTCGCCTGAAGCGAACTTTTCAGTCAGCCTTGGCAAGAACTTATCCATATTCTTTGCGCTAGAATTAACTTAAGTTTTAACACACGAGGTATATTACTATATTTATCTTTTCAGATAGCCAAGCAGCCATCAAAGCTCTTCTGTCTGACTCATCTGTCTTTAAATCAAAGCTTGTTCTGGAAACCCTCATGATCATCTATGAACTTGCTGCGAAAAACTTAGTCATTCTTCACTGGATCCCAGTCCACAGGCGTTTTGCTGGTAACGAAGCGGCTGTCGGCGCAACAACACCACTTGTCGGTACTAAACCCTTTTGTGGTGTTTGCAAAAATTACTTCAGGAGCTACGTTAAAAGCCTATCCCTTATCGCATCCAATGAAGTCTGGCTTAAATCATGTACCAAACAATTCTTCCCCAAATTTCACCCCAGAAAATCCAAATTCCTTATCAACCTGGACAGGAATATTGTAAAAATCCTGACAGGAATATTCAGTGGCCATTGTCTCCTGAAAAAACACCTTTACCGCATTGGCCTCTCACCGGACCCTACATGTAGACTTTGTTTAAAGAGTGACGAATCCTCTTTTCACATACTCATGGATACGCATGAACATCCTCGGTGAGGAAATCAACTCACCAACAAGCCTCACTTCCTTACACTCAGAGAAGATTCTTGTCTTCCTGACTTCATTGCTCTAGTACCCCCTCCAGGGAAGGCACAATAGGCTTCATTTTGAGCCGTAGGCAAGTCACCCAACGAGTTAACACATGGTGAAATGTTAATTCAAACATTTAACATCGCATTGAATCGTCAAAAGGCTGGACAATCGTTGTTGAGTTTGTTTTCTCCAGAACTTCGGACGTTAGTAGGTATCCTCGACCATATGCTCGCAAAGGCCCAACAATCACATTTGATACACATCGCCCTACTTTGTCAGTCGTTTTATCGATGGATACAAAAATATTGTCGTCGCCAATTCCAGATCGAATTTTGTGGAGTACTTCTGGGTAACAATTTTCGACGTAATTTTTTCTTAGTGTAGACTCGCCTGAACGGAAGTTGTGATGGTGATTTGGGTGGCGAGCACACATTTATTGGAGGCACCCTATGTTCTGTCTTTGATTACTGCCTTAGTACTGCCGTTTGGCACCAAGTTCTTAAAGACTTTCGAACAGGAAACAAATACAAACTCGGATCATATGCCATTGGAAGTCAAATTCGAAGTGGACCAGAATCGGGATTTTGCTCATACAACCGAACTTAGGCCATTAACAAAACTATTCTGGAATGAAAATAAGGCGAACTCCTTCCAAATAAATTTAAACTACGAACTTGTCAATCTTAACACAGTCGAGGCAAATCCGAACATTGACAAACCATCAGACATCATCAAGAAAGCGGCGCCAAATCAACAATATGCGAGGAAGAACGGAAGCAGCAAACAAAAGTGGTTCGAAAGGGACCACCAGTCGTTTGATTTTCTTAAATAACTACGAAAATGCAAAACTTATATATACCAAGCAAAATGAATAACTTTCGCGCAGCAGAATATTGCGAATAGTAACGCGTCCTGAGTTTTAACCGACTTTTTGAAAGCAGACAAAGTTTTAAATGGAAGAAAAAAACGGATTTAGGCAGGCTTTCAAGCACACGGTCAGCACTTTTCGCTAGTTATAAACGTTTTAATCAGGACGTAGGCTGGAGGCCTTAAATTTAGGGCTGATTTTTAACTTTCTCGAAACTCTCGAAATTTCGAACTCAAACTGAGTATGAGGGATGATATTACGACTATAGAGAGTCCAAAAAAGTGGGTCCGCCAATGCCGTCTGTCTTTCTGTCTGTCTGTCTATACGGGCGTCGTATGGCGAAATGGTTCAACAGATTTTCTTCAAAGTTCGTATATAAGGTTCTTGGGGTTACATCTCGGGGTATCTTTTTATTTTTTGTTTTATCTTTTGAAATAACGGTACATGCCATACAAAGTTTTTTGTGAAAATCACTTATCACTATTTTTCTCGAAAGTGGTTCCAAGGGTTTCGGTCTTTTTTTGTACTAAGGATGTTTAGGATGGGGTCAAAAATGATGCATACTCAGTTTTTGGAAAAAAAATCCATTAACGGTAATTTTTAAAACGGGCAATACCTCAAAAACTAATAAGGGCAACTTCAAAAAAATTTACAGTTTTTTTTATACCATAAACTTAAACAAATCTGCACACTTAGATTTTTTAAATAATTTTTTTAAAATTTTTTTTATATAACAATTTTCTAAAATTTAAATTAAATTCGTTTTCTCAAAAACGGCTCCAACGATTTGGATAATTTTTTGTATTTCTAACAATTATGTTAAAAGTGTCTAATGTGCGAAATTACATCAAAATCGCAAATGCCGTTTTTGAGAAAATCAAATTTTTTAAATTCTAAGAAGTGATTTAAATAAATTTAATTTTTTTTGATTCATTTTGCCACTTAAAAACGCATTTCATGTACCGTGAAAGTTTCGTACGACGGAGTCGTGTACTTTATTTTTATTATTATTGACCTGCCGTCTTTTTTTAAACTTGCAGCTGTGCACATACAGTGACTCCATCGCATAATCGGACACGTACTTTTATAAGATAAAAGTGCCTTAAAACTAAACAAAATGGGTTAACTCCTATCGTTTTTTTTTCATTTATTTAATTTTTACACAATCACCTTTCTATACGAAAAAAAATTTTTAAATTATCGATAGGAAGTCCAAGATTCCCAACAAATACAAATGTATGTCGATTTTCGGTGCTCAACGAATAATCGGACAAAACCGATATGAACGCAAAGCACCGTTTCTGTTCTTGGAACTTGCTGCAATCTTTGAGTTTCTGGCATTGTGATTTGTTTATAGTTGAGATCAAGTGCAGAAACCATCGTTTTATTAACAAAAAGTGCCAAAATGGCTCCAAACGGAAAGCAATCCTCTGTGGAACTTCGACAGCTGATTGTTAAACTCAATTTTGAAGGAAAAACAGTTAGAGAAATTGCAGAATTGGTCGGAAGAAGCAAGTCTACTGTCCACGACATTATTAAGAGGTTCCGGGATGAGTTTAGATTTGCCAATAAAAGCATGGAATGCCAAAAAAAATTTAAATGACAGAGAAGAGCGATCGGTTTTAAAAGAAATAAAACAAGATAGCGAATTTGATCACAAAAATACAAAGGCTACTGTAAAGCATGGAGTTGGGTCTGTGATGGTTTGGGGCTGCATGTCCAGTGCTGGAGTGGGCCAATTACATTTTATTGATGGCATTATGAACAAGTTTGGCTACCTCAACGTTTTGAAGCAAAATCTCAAGCAAAGTGCTGAGAAATTGGGAATCGCGAGCCACTTTGTCTTTTACCAGGATTACGATCCGAAGCACACTTCCGGTGTTGCAAAGCTTTGGCTGGCTTATAACTGTCCAAAAATGGTTCAAACGCCAGCCCAGAGCCCGGACCTTAACGTAATTGAACATCTCTGGGAAGAATTGGCCCGGAGAGTTTACCACAAGAAGTACAACACCATAATTGAGCTTAAGGCAGGGTTATTGTAAGCGTGAAACTCTATTGAGCCGGAAGTGGACGCAAACTAAGTGAAATCGATTCCTAAACGTCTGCAAGCTGTCAAAGACAACAAAGGATTCGCAACCAAGTATTCAATTTTACATTTTCATAATTTTTTTCTTAATTCTTTCCGCTGTCCGATTATTCTTTGAACACCATATATCGGAATATTTTTGTTTTCTTTGAAAAATGTGATTTTTTTTATGGTTTTGAAAAATATGAACGTTATGTTTAAATAAAAGCAAAAAAAAAACGATTAATTTAGCTAATTTTGTTTAGTTTTAGAGCACATTTATCACAATATTCCACTTGTCCGATTATGCGATGGAGTCACTGTATATACTGACGATTTTCATTTTGAGATCAATTAGGATCTAAAAAATGTTTTATGTAAATGACCTCTCACTAAGTCCCAGTGTATTCCGATTTCTAGCCAACACTTTGACGTCAACCTGATTAGGCCTATCGATAGTGAACTGAAATCCGCTGCGAGTGTCCCTAGTACGTTTTTTTTTTTTTTTTTTTTCCCCGAGGGTAGGGGAAAATCTTCCAAAGACACTATGAGGATATCACTATGATATGAGCGCGTGCTCATAGTAGTGTCCGATTTTTACTGACTCAAAACACCACCCTTCTATAGAATGTTAGATACTGCAACTAAGATATAACTTATCAAGCAATTTTTCTATCGCGAAATAAAAAGCATTTGACAGGTTACATTCCACTGAAAGATCCTGCATGTTCCGCAATTAGGACGCGGTTAATCCTTATCTTGCCAAGTCGAAAGGTTTCGTTCTTTGTAGTCGGCGCAATAAATTATTCTCATCCAAAATTTGTCGGACTGTGCTGTTGATATGTCCGATTAGTCGGTTTCTATGCTTTCGCGCGATGCTTCTAGTTTCAGCTTCGATTGTAGGAATTCCGAGATCCCTGTGGATATCGTCGTTTCTAATATACCACGGAGCGTGGACAATTTCTCTAATCACTTTATTTTGAAAAGTTTGTAAAATATTGGCATTTGGTTTCTTGGTACAACCCCAAAGTTGTATACCGTAGGTCCACATCGGCTTTAGCACTTGCTTGTTTAAAAGCAGTTTGTTCTCGGGGTACTGAGCTGGGAATGTTTTCCGAGTAACCAGTACATTTCTCTATATTTGATATCGAGTTCTTTACGTTTCATTTTCACGTGCGAATTCCATTTCAGCTTTGCGTCGAGTGTCATTCCCAAGTATTTGGCCTCGTTTGCAAAGGGTATTCGGGCCATGTTTAGAAAAATTGGCAAGTCATTAGTTTTCTTATACGTGAAATTCACGTGAACAGATTTAGTTTCGTTGAGGGCGATCCGCCAGTCCCTCGTCCATTCATTTACTTTATTCAGTGCGGTTTGCAGTTTTGCAGTCGTTTCTTCGATAGTATTACCGACTGCAAGGATAGCGGTGTCGTCGGCGAACGTAGCGAGGGTAGTGCAATCTTCTCTTGGTATATCGCGAGTATATAACAGATAGAGAAGCGGCCCAAGGACGCTTCCTTGCGGTACGCCAGCCGAAATTTCTTTAAGCTCCGAGTATTCGCTTCCATGCCTAACACGGAAGAGTCTATTCCCGAGATATGATTCTAAAATATCATATAGCCGAACGGGGAGAACTTTTCGTAATTTAAATTTTAAGCCGTCGTGCCACACCTTATCAAAGGCTTGTGAGACGTCAAGGAATACGCTTGAGCATATCTTTTTTTCCTCAAATGCTTTCTCGATTACGTCAGTAATTCTATGCACTTGGTCAATTGTCGAATGCTTGGTTCTGAACCCAAACTGGTGGTCAGGGATGAGATTATTATCTTCTATAACCGGTTGTAGACGCCTTAGTAATATCCTCTCGAAAACTTTGGATATGACTGGGAGAAGCGAAATTGGTCTATACGATTTTCCTGGTTTTAAAACCATAATGACTTCCGCAACTTTCCATTGGCTCGGCACGTGTTTTAATCTGAGCGCAGCATTTATAATATATAGAAGCTTAATTAATGCTTTTCTAGGCAGAACTTTGAGGACTTCTCCGGTGATCAAATCATAACCAGGAGCTTTCTTAGGTTTTAGAGATTCGATTTCACGTTTTAGTTCCCCTAGTGTTGCATTCGTGAGTGTAAATTCGTCAAATAGTAATTCCGTCCCACTATTGGTACTGTCGTGCGCCGCTTGACCATCATACGGTTTAAAGGTTTCTTCGAGATGCTTTATGTTGCGGAGCGCGACTCTGTTGCCATTTTTTACGCGCCTTCCGTTTTGCGTTGACCAATTCTTTTATTTCGGGCGGATATCGTAAACCGTATTTGGCCGGCGTTTTCCTTGGGTTAGACGTATTATTCCAGGAGGCGAGCTGAACGACCTCAACGAAGCGATCAACTTCAGCTTCAAGTTCATAAGGTGTCGTAAGTGGAACGCTCAGTTCAACATTCTCTTCAATTTCGTTCCTAAAGCCTTCCCAGTTAGTTGTTTTACCAGTTAATCTCGCTGCCTCTAGGTTGTTGACTAGTTTTACACTCAATGTTAAAATAACCGGTGAATGATCAGATGACAGATCAAAGCTCTCTTCAACTTTAATGTGGTTGGTAGATATTCCTTTCACGACGAAAAAATCTATCAGATCAGGTATTTTTGAGGTATCAGTTGGCCAGTAGGTCGGTTTGCCCGTCGAGTGGAAATCACAACTGTACTCCATACCTGCCCCATAGAGCATTCTGCCTTTTCGCGAGATGTATCTAGAACCCCAGAACGTGTGTTTCGCATTAAAATCGCCGCCAATAATGAAATTTGGTTTGAGCGATTTAAGCAAGTTAGTATAATCACTTTTTTCAAGCGCGGAGCGTGGTGGACAGTAGATAGATGAAATTCTAAGAGTACGCTGATTGTTTTTTACTCGAATTGTGCATAGTTGCATAGTTTCAAGCTCTATCTTCAAGTCTTCGTATTGTTCAATACAGTCTTTAATAAACAATGATGATCCACCTCTCGCGTTTCCCGATGGGTGACAAGCGTGGAAATCATTATAGCCTTTTATTTTCAAAATTGATCACTTTTTTACGTGGGTTTCAGTAATCAAGCAAATGTCAATATCTTTTTCGCGCATGAATACTTCCAATTCGTCAAGTTTTTGCAAAAGTCCGTTTGCATTCCAAGTACATATTTTTAACATTGGTTTTTCATTCATATTACATTTGAAGTACGCGTTTTCCTTGAATTATTTTCGAGCTTAACCAACCGATCGAGAATAATTTTATTTATTTTGCTTTGTTCTTCAAGTTTGTCGAGAATAACTGAGAAAACATGAGAAACAGGGTCTGGCGAAGTTTCGACTTTTTTTGGTTTTTCGAATGCCGCGGCCTGAGCGTAGGTCTGCACTCTGGCTATCCGAAGGCCATTATTCGATGGCTTTCCTGACGGTAATTTTTGAATAGAGTTTCTTTTGACAGCAGAGGTCAAGGGCTTTGCTGCTGTCTCTCTTTCTTTGATATTTTTACGTTCAGGAACCGGAGGTTTTAGATTGCCTACTATCTCCTGAGAGGTCTTACGCTTTGTCTTAGTTAGCGGTTTCGATTTAGCATTTTGGGGCTTAAGGAGCACATCTCTCCGTTTTTGAAGCTCCTTAGCTACTTCACAGCCTCTATAATTTGCCGGGTGCTTTCCCTTGCAATTAGCACAGGTAGGGGAGGATTGTTTGTTTACTCCACAGTCTTGGGAGAGGTGATTTCCGGCGCATTTCACACATCGCGGATCTTTTTGGCAATACATTTGTGTATGATTAAATCCTTGGCAACGTTTGCACTGTGGAATTATTCTTACATTTCTACGCATGGGTTCGATTTTTACCACGATATTCAATATTGTTTTAATTCGGTAGATATCTTCGATACTATCTGACCTATCGAATGTAAGCATAAAGAGCGGAAGTGCACGCCTTACCAGGACATGCTTATCGGCTTCCGTTTGTTGCGTCTCCTTCTTGATGATATTATTGGCATCAAGAATTTTAAACCATTTGGCTTGGAGGTCGTTTATAACCTCTTCTTTGGTGCATGAGGGATGGAGTCCCCTTGCTACAACACGATGTGGCCTTTCTCACTTTATTTCGAAAGTATACCACTGGATCTTATCGGCATTTAGCTTTCGAGACACTGCCCGGTAATCATCGTGGTTATCGACGTTAATTTTCCACGCATTATTCCTTAAAGATGTAACCTTAAATTTCGATGTTTCCTCCGAAGAGGGTGGATTTTCCAGTAAAGCTGGACTGCCACCTGGGGTAGTTAATCTTTTCGTTTTGTTCATTGCATATTTTTTTGTATACACTATACGCTCGGTATACGGAGGTTGGATTTTAGTCGCCTCTTACGACAGCCATGCCTACCTCGGGTATATTCTTTCCCCTACCCGAAGGGGGATTGATCACGTCCCTAGTACGTGATCAATCGACTAATCACTCCAACGTCACAAGCTTGCACCTACTGAGTCTCGTCGGAGGTTGCCACTTACCCATACTGTTAACTATTAAAGCCTTACCTATCCTTAGGTTGTTTATTGAATAGAATACAAAGTCGATCATAAGGAACTCACGAGACGCAAGTATACCAGCGATGCTTCCAGCCCGTAAGATCGACCGTGGACCAAATTTCTCCCTAAGTCAGACTAATTCCTGTCTCAACTGTGACTTCATAATCATCAACAGCATCTTTAGTCAGAGTTTTCCAAGTCTCGAGTTTTCCAAGTCCTTTATCCCCTTGATAAGCTATCTCGCTCAGGCTGCAATAAAATGAAAAGAGATGCATTAATTTTCATTATCTGATGTCATTACTGTTATCATTGAGTTTTAAGCATTCAGAACAGTTATCCAACAGCAATTGCAGTGTTTACAGCTCATTTATCCGTTATATCATTAAAGGAATAATCCTTCCATTTAATCCGCCCAAAGCATTAGCTCATCAAAGGCCCGCCAAAATCCCTCTTCACTCCCGTGATAGATATAGAAGTCTTGTTCCTGTCTGTCTGCTGTCTGCGTCCAACCGTAGAGTAACTTAACGCGATTTTAATAGTTCATTAACAATGTCATGCTCGTGGTAATTTATTCGCGTGATTTCGCAGCATTTTCGCTTTTACCAGAAAATTTATGTCGCGCTTGAAGGTGGTTTGGGGGAGTAAGAGGTCGGCCCCAAAATGTGTGCTGCATAAAATACTCTTTCATCGTTGAAACGTTTTCGCTACCGAGAAACATGAAGTTCATTATCCAGGTGCGGACGAGGGGGTTGTGTATGCAATGTGCATGCGGCCATCGTAAATATCAGCAACAAATATTCTGTGTTCCATTATGCAAGGGTGTCGCCTCAGACCCCAAACCTGGCACTGGACTCAGCACAGCAGCAACAAAGTGCATCTCTCACTCTGGGCAGAGCAGTGGCGGCGGCAGCGGCGGCAGTGTCAAAACACCATCATCAACATGAACCGAGTGCGGAAGTTCAGCGAGTCGAATGATGATGCATTGGTCGGAGTGCATTAAACCAGAAGCACGCAATTCATAATGCACTTGGCCATATACTAGTGTAGTACTTCTGGATCGAATGTATATATTTGTTGCTGGGGCGGAACGGGCTTTTGGTGTGTTTTAAGGGATTCGAACCCTCCCCACAATGCCCATCGATCACGTCGTACCGTAGCTAGATGTGTACGACGACGCGGGGAGAAAGGTGTTTTTGTTATTTAAATTTACAGCACGTTTCACAAATGGCCAAACAGTAATTTGATAAATTTATTAAATTCGATAGATCATGCTTGAGAGCCGAGTACGAGGATGAGGAAGCGGTTGGTTCGAGTTCATGGAAAGAGACCTTTTGTATTATTCGCAGGCTGGAGCTGCAGTTGAAGCATTATGTGGCATCCGATGCCTAATGAAATGAATTAGTTGAAAGCAGGGCTATGGTCAGTGAACCGCCACGGCTTATTAATTGAGGTGAAAGTTTGACAGCATCCGATGGATGAGTGCTGGGTTTGTATGGGATTTATCTTGAATTTTTTTTTGTTTCAAATATATTTATTGTTTTATCCAGAAATGGAATCAGAGGTTTCGTGGCGATTAATTATAATTCAGTGGGCTGTCAGTTATTTTATGTAATATCAGTTACAAATGGATATGGAAAAAGGCTTGCAATTACACAAATTTCCAAGTAAATTTCATCTGCAATAATCCAAAAGGTCGATCTAACGAATGTAATAGTTTCGTTAGCATACTTTTGCGCGTCATATAAGCTAAGAGGCCAACTTTGAAGTAATACCTATGATTTGCATTCATGGTATTTACGTCGAAGTCATTGAATGCATTCAGTTAACTTAAATCTTTTAAGTCCTTTGGAGTTATTGACAGTGAAGGCCATAAGTAAATTAAATGGTAAGATGATTCTAAGGGCAACAAGAATTATTTTAAAGAAATATTATTCCTTTTAGCTAGGACCTCTTGCTAAAACTCCAAACCAAAAGGATATATTTTATACATTTTTTAGGGTTCCAGGGTTTCATCCCCAACTGGTTGGCAATATGTTAAATGAGAAGTTGAACTATGATTTAAAAATGAAAATATGTGGTATGGAACATCAATTATATTTTAAAGTTTTTCCAAATTTGTTCCTCTTTCTCTAGCGTGAAAATCAAAAAAAAAACCAAAGCTCCCGTGGTACAATTATCATTTGAAAAATAAAGGTTCCGCCAAATAACTTTTTTTTTTTTGAAAATACGATCCTTCCACTTCCCACACATCGCATCAATCAATGGACTTATTGAGAGAACATTTCGGTGAGCACAAAATTTCACGTTTTGGGCCGGTCGATTGGCCACCAAGATCGTGTGATATCACACCGTTAGACTTTTTCCTGTGGGCATATGTAAAGTCAAAAGCTTATGTGGACAAACCCGCTTCGATTCAGGCCTTGGAGGAAAACATCACGCGTGTCATTCGCCAGTTACCAGTCGAAATGCTCGAACGAGTGATCGAAAATTGGACTCAACGGATGGACCATCTGCGACGTAGCAACGGCCAACATTTGATAGACATAATCTTCAAAAAATAAATGCCAAAGAATGTTCTTTCAAATGATAATAAACATTCTCCATTAAATTATTTTTGGAAAAAAGTTAAAAGATTTTAATTGTTTACCAAAACAAAAAATAACCGGAAAAATACAACATCATTCTTTTCCATGCTTAAGCCCATAAATAAGCATAGGTATTTAAAGTTTAAATAAGTTGAACGAATTGTAGAAGACCTTCTAACCTTCTTTGCTTCTCTTCTTCTAAAAAGATTTTGCTGAAATGACTTAAATTTCGTTTTACAAACCCAAAAGGGAATTCGCTTTGAAGTCTATGATCCAGCCATGCCCTTTTGGTGGGGTTCGTAAGGTCCCTCCTATGAACAAGGGAATACCAACGTGCTTCAATTTTTTCGAGATGGGTTCTCTGACTTAAAGGCTTCCTCAGATTTTGGAACTCAATTAAACTTCATTACACCTGCTGTCATTGATCTCAGCTGCTATCAATTTTCGCCGGACTCACAATTGCGGCATAGGACTTTCCTTTCAGCTTAGTGGACATTGTTCGGTCACACAAGATGGCAGAGTTTTCCTGTCATATACATGATTGATGATTGATGTCATCATCCATGTTGTCGTTTATCATAGATGCAAAATATTTGATCTTTTCTCACTTTTAAATCTTCAACGCAAAGAAGTGCTGATAGCAATTCCTTGTTGGAAAAATCGCCCGCTTATTTCCAAGGCTTATTTTCTGCACACTCGTCGCTTTCAATACCTATAAACTTCGCTGCCGCTAGGTATTTCTGCTGAAATTGTCAGAACTTCTCCCTCAGAAATGGTTTTTCTACAACTAAAATTAAAAATGTAGTATCATCGTTACGTAAACGTATTTATTTTTTGATTTTTCTAACGGGACCAACATGAAATATGAGAAACAATTTAAACCGAAGATGGGTACCTTCAACACAGTGATTTTTTGGGAAATTTTTTGTTGTGCGATGCTTACTAATTGCTTTTCTGTTTAACTCACAAGATTGTATATTTGCTCAATACCAAAGGATAGAAAATCATTTAGGAGCTGTAATAACGGGCTAGTCATACAATTCGGTGGTGTTTATACCCTATCCTAAGGGTATATTAAAACCCATATGTAACGGCTGGTCGATATATCGACCAGCAATTTTGTCATTTTCCGTAGGCGAGGGGGAAAATCGATCTACCTGGTAGAATATGAGTTTCGATAGTTTGGTTTAATATCTAATCGACCTGTTTTTGCGTTTTTCTCGATTTAGATTTTTGCGTGGTCTTTTACGGAAAACTGCAAAACACCTTTTTGGACAATAAAAAGAAATATTCCGGAAAAATAGGAAAATTACAGCAGCGGAATGACCGCCCGCAAACAATAGCTATTCCATGCCTGTTTTACAAAATAAAATGTTTGGGCACGAATCGCGATCTTTCGTCATGGGCTAGTTGGGCGGAGAAGGTAGCTGGTCGAGATATCGACCAATAGTACTATGCGATATACAAAAATGCACTGTAAATTTATTTCGGTTTGTAATCGGATCAAACTTTATAGCCAAGACATTTCCGCTATTTCAGCTTCCGATGGTTGATGCCACGAAACCTCCTCCAAATCATAGGGACACTTGTAAGACAAACAGGTCAGGTCAATTCAAATAAGTATCCTAAGATAATTTTTACGCTTTAGCTGCAGCTGTGTCAACAGATAAGTATATGTTACGGCGCGGCGTCATTAGCTATTGTTTTGCTTTATTCCCTATTTCATACAAGAAAAGGGTTTAGGTCATAAACTCATAAATATACCATTTTGAGTGACGGTAAGGATATGGACAGTGGTCCTAAATAAATAAAACGTCCGACCGTTCGGAAAGGGATTCCGCGATAACACATTGTTATGTAGTTCGAACAATGAAAAAGAAAAACCGCGGTTCATTGGACTACTCCTTCGATAAGACGAATGAGATTTTGATGGCTCGATGGAACGACAACTCTGTCGTCACTGTCGCATCCAACCACGAAGCGATCGAGCCAATGCAAAAAGTAAAGCGTTGGGACCGAAAAACTCGAAAAATGACGACCGTGGAAATGCCTCAAATTCTCAAGGCATACAACAAGCGCATGGGTGGTGTCGATCTTTTCGACAATGCAATGAATAATTATCGCATCCGCGTTCGTGACAAGAAATGGTACTGGCCATTGTTGACCAATGCATTTGATGCAGCAATGGTAAATGCATGGAAAATTCATTGTATGCTGCGCAGACACGAAGACCACATACATCAAGACACGAAGAAGAAAAAATGTGTCATCATGAGCCAACTAGACTTCCGTGCTTACGTAACCGAATGCTTGCTGCGCCAATAGAGAAGTGGAATCCCGAAGACTCCGAATGCAACCAAAATAAGCGAAAAGGTCGCGTTGAACGATATTCGCCGCGATAGAACCGACCATGGAATCATTCACAGCGCAAAAAAACTTCGTTGTCGTGTCTGCCACAAACATGCCTCATTCAAGTGCAGCAAATGCGATGTTGCATTACACACAAAATGTTTTAATTCATTCCACAGCATATAAAATAACGATTTTCCATTACCATATTTATTTATTTATTCTATAATCGAATCTATTTATCTAATAAAATATTAAAAAAATAATTTCTGAATTTTTGGTTCACTTTTGCATTTTTGTATATCGTATGGTACTATTGGTCGAGATCTCGACCACCACCTCCACGGTACCCCTGGTCAGGTACGACTCCAATTTTTTTTTTGCGGGTATTCTGACCCAAAATTGGCTCGCACACAAAGTTTCAACAATTTTGAATGGACAGTTTTCGAGCCGTTACATATGGGTTAATTTTGACACACAGTTTGTAACACCCCTTAATATTCGTCGCAGACCCCTAAAAGTGTATATATCTATGATCAGGATCAGGACCAAATGTCCGTCAGTCCGTCCGTCCGTCCGTCCGTCCGTATGTCCGTCAGTCCGTCCGTATCAACTTTTGAGGCCTTTAAAATTATGCTAGAAAGCTGAAATTTAGAACATATACTCCCTAGGGTTCCGAAATGGTAAAGTGTTAAAATTTTCAAAATACGCCCACTGCCACGCCCACAATTTAGAAAAAACCGTTTTAA
Source organism: Ferdinandea cuprea (assembly GCA_963576555.1). NCBI lineage: Eukaryota > Metazoa > Arthropoda > Insecta > Diptera > Syrphidae > Ferdinandea > Ferdinandea cuprea. Next base: position 12,674,351 of record OY754959.1, read on the forward strand.
GGCTTAAGTTAGAGAGATAAAGATGTACAGCCTTCACAAGATATGTAGATACTGCATACCTTTATAAATTTGTCGCATAAAGTTTTTGGCCACGCCCACTTTTTGAGTCGAATGAAATAAAATGAAATAAAATGCTATCCATCATCTTCCTAATGCTTTTTTTCTTTGAGGTACATAGGGATAAGGATAGGGTATCATACTGTTCGCCCCCAGGTGATGTTTACAATCATCACTATTATACAAAAAAGAAGATGCCAATAGCTTGAGAAGGTTTATCAGGTATCTTCACTAGTTTTGGAGTACAAGGGAAGGGACATTACATACAGCCTATTTTAAACATGTCGGCATCCATTGAAAGGTGCTGTTGATAATGCGACCTATGATAGCATGTGTAAATCTGCCAGACAACATGGTGTAGATGAAACTTTGGTGTTGTGGATTGAAGCATTGCTAATTTACAGGACGCTAATAACCGGGGCAGATTGTGGCAAGTGCGGCTTAACAGGGGTAAATAGCGCCTGACCGCAAGGTGGTCTCTTCTTTTATGGCGTATGGTGGTAGACTCTCTATTTAATCCACTCAATCTTCCTGGAAACTACATTCAAGCTTATGCGGATGATGTCGCCGTTCTTTCTGTCGGTTCAAACCTAGGGGTTGTCTGCTCTCAGGCGCAGATTTGATTCATGTTTGGTGCACTGGAAATGGGTTTTCAGTTAATCCTCTTAAAACAACAATTGTTGTCTTGGCGAACGACGAAGGTCACTAGTCTGTTTCAACTCTTGCTTATTGGTGTCACCATAAATTGTCTGACTTCCCTGATAAAAAAAAAATCCATGGTCCAGGCATGTTGAAGCGAAAACCGATATAGCACTGTCGACTCTCTGGCAATGTAGAGGCGCTTCTGGCAAAACATAGGGCTTGTTTTCGAGAGCAGTCCTCTGGATCTATACGGCCATGATTAGACCACTCCTCTCAAACTTATCGGTTATTTCGGCAAGACTCTGAACCATGGGTCAGGGGTCTGGTGCTGGTCTTGGTGGAACGCGGTGACATACGACTTTACTACGCCTTGGGTAAAAATGCATCTGTTTTTCAAGCGGAGATTTTTGCCATCCTAATGGCTATGCGCTATATTGTGAAAAACAGGTGGAGGGCTAGAGGCATTTGCATTTGCAGTGATAGTCAAGCTGCATTAAAAGCGCTGCTTAACCCTCTTACCTAGTTTAAGTCACTCCTCGAACTCAAGCTTTCTCTGAAATCGGTCGAAAGGCTAAACAGCAGCTGGCATCCAGGGAAATGAGATCTCGGATGAGCTTGCTAGGAAAGGTTCAGAAGAAGTTTTACCAGGAGCCGAACCTGGGTCTGCATACACCTTTAGTCATGTCTTCCATTGATGCTTGACAGACCTTTGCAAAAAGTTTGCGTCTTTTCTTTTATCTCTCAGGAGAATCGACTGCAATCTTTTACTAAACCCTTAAATGTGTTGGGCTTGAGCGCCACCAACACCTGTCCTGCTTGCGGTGAGAAAGATGACACAGCGGAATACTTTCTCTGCAGTTGTCCGGCCCTTGCTCGCCTTTGTTGGATTTTCGGGGCTGACGTGGTGAGTGCCGAACATCTAATTGAAGCTTCTTCCAATTTTTATTTGAAAGATGGAAAGGCTAAGTAAACTAATATAAGGTGTCTACATGGTAGCTCAATTGACTCGTAGTTCTCTGCGATCCCGGCCAAACTGCTTCCAGTTTCCTAGTAATTTTCCTTATTGAATATATCTAAAAATAAAAATAGAAAAGCTTTAAAGTTTTGAGAATTGATTGCAGGAGTTATTCTCAAAAGTCACAAGCATTCCCACGACAAAATCATCGTACACAACTGTCGCCATAAAATCCTGCTGAGATATATAAAAAATGTATTTCTATAGGATTAATCCTTTTACAATAATCTGGGTTCGTTGGCTATCAGGGTTATGAATAACTCGCTCTAGACTCTAGAAGATCGATTATAAATTTACATCGTGATAACATACTAAAAAAATTGTTTCTTAGGTAGCGCCACACGGATCAGACAGAAGTATTTCTAGCTCTGCAGTTTGTGTAGTTCATTGTTGAATGTATCCTTGAATCCACCAACTTAAAAAATCAATATGGCATAAATGTCTTCTGGTATATCGCTCTAATAAGATTGATTTCACGAAACCAGGTACCTTCAAAGTAAGGTTGAAGAACATGAACTGGGTTTCATTTGATTTTGCAAAAATTCTGAAGCCCGAATTTCGTCGTCACCACTGTTTCCCATTTAAAAATCACAGAGTGTACGTTGCTTGAAGTTATTTAAACGTCAACCCACTGTAAGTACTGAGCATAATTCTCTTGTCAACAACCTTACAACATCTCTGAGGTTGTAATTTTCTTTCGTAATGCATAGCACCGAAAACTTTCCACTCCTGCTCTATTTCGTCCAATAGCGCAACAATTTCCGTTGACAGAAGGTCAGGACCTCTGTCATCTTAAACGTCATCTACACTTTTAGATAACAAAACGCGACCCAATAACACAGCAGAAACCACTCAAATTCGCTCCGTTCTCCCGCATAGAATGTCACTGATCAAATACACCTGCCGTCATATATCACCTCCAGACGTGCATCAATATTTACACACTTCTTTGCGCTACCGAATGAGTCAAATCTACTGCTCCTCTTCCCTTCCAATGGACCGCAGCAGAGCCCAGCTATCTATCTTTCGTTCGGTCTCACTGCAGCACAAAATTCAGCCAGCACACCACAACCGAATACATGTGACACGAGTGTCGTAAAAGAATTATCTGACGTAATTTAAATGTCAAAATAAAAACTGTCAACAACAAGTCATAAATCTCCACCGCGCCAACCGATCTCATCATCATAGTCGCAGTAGTAGTTGTTGTCGTCGTCGTCGTCGTCATCGTCGTCGACAACGCATTAGTCACCCGTCAGTTAGTGGCGCACACATTTTTGCCCGAAATATTTTTGCATCGCAATGTGCTTGTCAAAAGATTGACAGCCCTTATGCATAGAACGCAGGTCATCTACTAATTTGCTGACCCTAACTCAGGTGGAGGAGAATATTTATGGGCATAGATACATCACCACCGCGTACGGAACCCTATCATTAATCTGACAGCAGTTCGGTGCTGTCTAGTGACCTGTCATTCATGTGATCTCACATTTCTATTGAAGTCGAAACAAGCGAAACCCGTAGGCGGTAACGCTTAAAAGGGAACAGAGTCACTTTCCCAACTCATTCTTTGACAGGCTTTCGGCAATAGTCGACTTCGATCTTTCGTAGACAGTTCGAAAACCGCACAAAGTGATCATGATCAAGATCATGGCACGATCGGTTATTCTGTTGACTGGTCTATTGTGTGTCGATAAGCAGATCCTGTCATGTGGGATCTCGTCAGCTCGGCGGTGATAAATCGAGGACAGGATGAACTCTCAGAATTCCACAGGGGAGGAGACATACCAACATAAATTGTATGCGAATCCCTTGAGTTAGATTGCAATTGACAGTCAAAGTGACGTTAAGATTGACACATGCCCGTGAAAGAAAACACACACGCGCAAATTGTCACCCGAAATATTTGAAATTTGATTTATGTCGATGTCGGTCAGTTAAATTGGTGGAGGAACCGACGCGTCGGCCGCCGACACCGTAATTGACGGAAGTGATTTAGTGATCGTGGTCGTGGTCGAGGTGATGGTGGTGGTGGTGGTGGTGGTGGACGAAGAGAGAAGGTGTTGATATGTGGCAGAGCGACGCAGTGAGCTCTGCCGATGATATATTGGCAGTGTGCAGCGCTATAAATTTTATTGATTGGACTCGGACATGGTTAAGTGAGTTCGAATCGAATTATTTTTATGAGAAAGAAAGAGAGAACACCAGGAGCTTGTCTGTTTTTATTTTAACTGAAGATTATTAATGATCCAGTGTACTTGTCATTTATGTTGACTTCCTTGCTGCCAACGAACGCCTTAATGAGACATGAGATGAAAATGATGGCTGGCTACTTGGGGTTGTATTATGATGGAGATGTTAATTGCAGTGTGACATGAAGGTAGGTATTCTTTTGAATAAATGACGTGTTGTTGTAGGGTGTCATGCTGCGACATTAATGTCGTCTGATAAGGATTGTGGGTTGAGTACGATTGTAACGATTCTATTATGCCAACCTACTGAATGTGATGCGCGGCGCCTTTTGGCTGATAGTGCCACATTCAACTTCAAGTTATGCAAATGAGTGTTAAGTTTAATCAACTGAATGTTTCCGTATAAATAAGTTTCTTTCTTAGTTTGTGTTGTTATGATGGTATGGATGGTGGCTATGGATTGGTATGTCCGCCCTTTGGCCCAAATGAATTTATGAATCTTTCAGAGGACCGTGTAAATGGTGTCTCAAATTTCGGTTTTATGGTAATGAGCATGGCATTCCGGACACCTTTTAGGACTTGCTCTTTAGGGGGTAATAGGCTACGTATGGAATTAATTACATTATTTTTTTTTTTTCGGAATTAATTACAAAAATGGATTAATAATGCTGATGATGGTTATCTGAACTCGTATTAGCAGTTGTTATGAGTTCATAACTCAGTGGAGTTTGTTTTCTGAGATTGGAAATGTAAAGGGTGACCCATTTCGAGGTTCCCTACTATTTTAAAGAAAAAAACACAGAAAATTCAAATTTAATGGAGAATGTTTATTATCATTTGAAAGAATTTATTTTTTGAAGATTATGTCTATCAAATGTTGGCCGTTGCTACGTCGCAGATGGTCCATTTCCAGCATTTCGACTGGTAACTGGCGAATGACACGCGTGATGTTTTTGATTTGTCGGCATAAGCTTTTGACTTTACATATCCCCACAGGAAAAAGTCTAACGGTGTGATATCACACGATCTTGGTGGCCAATCGACCGTGATCGACCAAAACGTGAAATTATGTGCTCACCGAAATGTTCTCTCAATAAGCCCATTGATTGATGCGATGTGTGGGAAGTGGCGCCGTCTTGCTGAAACCAAATGTCGCCGAGATCACGAGCTTCAATTTCAGGCATCAAATAGTCGGTTATCATGGCACGATAACGGTCGCTATTGACGGTTACGTTCGCACCGGCATAATTTTTAAAGAAATATGGACCGATGATTCCACCGGCCCACAAACCACACCAAACCGTTGTTTTTTCTGGATGAAGTGGCAGTTCTTCAATCTCTTCAGGTTGCTCTTCGTCCCAAATGCGGCAATTTTGTTTGTTTACATTTACATTGAGCCAGAAATGGGCCTCATCGCTAAACAAAATTTGCCTCGAAAACGTCGGATCTTCTTGGAACTTTTCAAGAGCCCATAGAGCGAAGCGATGTCGCTTGGGAAGGTCGAGCGGCTTCAGTTGTTGCACAAGTTGTATTTTGTACGCTTTCAATTTAAGATCTTGACGTAAAATGCGCCAAGTCGTTCCATACGTCAGTCCGAGTTGCTGCGAACGGCGCCGAATCGACTCTCTACGGTCTTCGTGTACACTCTCAGCTACGGCCGCTATATTTTCTTCACAGCGTGCTGGACGTGGTCTATTGGGTCGAATATTATCCAATAATGAATGCTGGGTCTCAAAATGGGTGATGGTGTTGCGAATAGTACGCTCAGTAGGCCGATTATGTTGACCATAAGTTGAGCGAAGTGCACGAAACACATTCCTCACAGAAGTTGAACAATTTGTAAACGTTGTTCACGCGTAAGTCTTTCCATTATGAAATGCCAAACAATACTAAACAAAAATAACATGACAGCATGACACGACTCACACGTGATCTGTCAAAAAAGGCTATTGAAAAAAGTATCTCTACTTGGATCACCCGTTATTAAGTTGAGAATGTGTTCCTAAAGGTGAGTACAAAGTACAACAGGAAGTCTGCAAAGTCTGTCTTATTTTATGTAACAATTTTACTTTCTACCTTACTATCTTTTTAAGTAATAGATATCATGTCGGGTTTGCTATTTAAAGACTGAAAAAGATTAATAAAGTAAGGCAGCTCATTCCCGATGAGTTACTTGATCGAATTCTCATTTTTTTTTATCGGTGAGGTTACGATATGAGCTAAATTACATCAAAATGTTAGATGTTAGAAATGATTTGGTGTAACAGAAGACGGAAATAGTGAGCTTAGTAATTTTACGTGATAAGACGAAGTAAGTTGTTGGTGCAATTAGGACCTTGAACGACCCACTTTTCTGCATCCTTACTGAGTTCGGTCTTAAAATTATCGTTGAAATTTGACTAATTCATTACTGAAACTAACAGAAGGTTGCTTTCCTAATGCCAATGGAATTTCTCTTTGGAATAAGAAAATACCAACTGAACCGAAGGAGATACATATTCACTCTCACTACATTTACTCCTGGGCTCATTTCATTGGGTATAATTGCGAATTTAACCACACTGATCATCAAATAGAAATATCTAACGAATGAATGAGCCATCATAACTTTCTTCATCCCCACTGATCTGCCTGTGGGATTGGTCGGTTCGACCTCATTTTCATACAACTCATCACTAAGTCCAATGGAATGTTTCTTAGACGTGATATTTTTCGCGAATTTTTTTCAACGCGTCATGCTACAGATATTTATTTAAGGTTTATAAAGGTGGTTTTTTTTAGAGGTTGGTTTTTCGAATAGAGATAAAACTGACATTTTGTGGTCAAATCGGCAACTCTAATGTCATTTATGTTCAGTTTGGTTTGCCATTTCATCATGAACAGGTTGACAAATGAACAACCCTTGCAAATCGCGCAAATTTATCTCGAAAATAATGTTTCAGTTCGCGAAGTTTAGCGCAAAATTTTGTTCAGTGATGAGGCTCATTTTGGGTTGAATGGCTACATCAACAAGCAAAATTGCCGCATTTGGAGTGAAGAAAATCCACATGAGACCCTTGAAACGCCATTACATCCCCAAAAACTGACTGTTTGGTGTGCTCTATGGGCTGGTGGAGTCATTGGGCCATACTTCTTCCGAAATGATGCTGGAGAGTCAGTTACCGTTAATGGAGACCGGTATAGAGCCATGATAAGCGACTATTTTGTTCCCGAATTGGATGACATGAATGTGGATGAGATGTGGTTCCAACAAGACGGCGCTACATGCCACACAGCGCACGTCACAATCGGTTTATTGAATGAAACATTTTGATTACTTTCTTTGGGGATATGGGACTTGGAAGCCAACATTCGTGGCGTTATTGCCGACATACAGCCCCAAATACTTGAACAAGTGGTTGAAAATTAGACCTCTTGACTTGTCTTTATTCGAACCAGCCGCGGCGGCCACATGCCCAAAATCATATTTAAAAATTAATGCCATAAAATTATCCTTCCAATAAAGTCAAATTTATGGACATTAAAACGATTTTCTTGCGTTTTAATTCAAATTTCAAAATTCTATACCTCTAAAAAAAAACACCCTGTATTATCTTCGTCTTACGACAACACCGGGGATCTCCAGTCATGTAGTAAGCACACTTAAGTCTTATAATGTGTTACTAGGTTTACCTGGTTAACAAAGTCATTTCTTGCGCCCCCTCTTGCTTTCTTTTTGGCGGTAGCACCGGACTGATATTATTATCCCGTCAATGCCGAAGTACAGCCGCACGTTAATAAACGTTAATAAACGCACGATGTTGATTGTAAATAAAACAAAAAGTTTTCAGAAAATTATCTTTTATCTATGACAATTATGTGTGAAACAAAATATCGGCCAAATGCTCGGCACCTCTATCCGATGGTCCATATTTTCGATGACTCTGAGACATAATTGAGGTTCACTGTCGTTAATGTGCTGAATTATCTCATCCTTTAGCTCTTGAATTGTTCTTGGCTTATTAACGTACACTTTTACTCTTAAGTATCCCAAAAAAAGAAGTCCAACTGTGTCAAATCACAGGATCGTGGCGGCCAATTAACACAGCCGTCGCTGAAGATGAATTTCTTTGTAAAGTCATCTTTCACTTCTCTCTGTGCAACCAACCATTCGGCGTATTGACGACGCTTGAAATGGTCAGTAGGTTTTAGGTCTTCAGTCAATTGAGCCTTGTAAGCATGTAAATTGAAATCTTTATTCAAAATTCGCATCAGTGATGTTCGTGAAATGTCCAATTGTTGGGCACGACGACGGGTCGAAGTTGACGGTTCTTTTGCCATACTATCGCGAAGAACAGAAATATTTTCCGCAGATCGAACTGGGCTAGCATGCACAGGTGTTTTCGCATTTCCTACAGACCCAGTTTGCTGAAATTTGCGCACAATTCTACTCATTGACTGGACTATGGACTCATTTGATCGACTATGCTGAACAAAAAAATCACGAAGTACACGAAATGCATTTCGAAAAAGGCTTCAACAATCTTAACGCGCTGCTGAATTGTGTGCCTCTCTATGGTTGAATTTGTCAAACACTGAAACAAAGAAATGTCAAACTAAGTTAAGCAAGCAATTAACATCGTGCATTATGGTTGGACCACCCTTAAATAGAAATGCCGCTCGTTATTGCTTCAACTAGTTGCGAATAATTTTTTTTAGCGTAAATAACGAAATGGGGTTTCGGCTCGCAATCGACATACAATATGATTGATCGTCAATGCATGATAGCTGTCGCTCAAAGGTCAAAACAAAACACTTATTTTAAGAACCTGAACCTGCAACTGTAATTGAAGATTTTAGTCTGAGTAGTGATCTGTTGAGCTTAGGAGTTTAAGACTTAAAGACGTAGATGAGTGTTTAAGCAGATAGTCAACTCTGCATATCCCTGTCCTCTTGTTCCCACAAAAACATTTGGTTGCCAAATCCTCCCTCAAATTTCCTAGCTGTAAATACGTGAAAGTCAGAGAATTGACGATTGTATGGTGGTCAAAGTTGCCCTTAGCCCTCGAGCAACTGGAAATGGCCATCAAATCTTGATTTCTTTTACTCTCCCTATAAAGGCTTATTTTCACAAATTACTGAGTTGCTTTTAGTCAGGTTTTTTGTGAAGGCCTTCGGTTCGTTGAATTCTGTCCACCCAACCAAAACAAAGTCAGGATAGCAATATCTTAACTGAAGTCCAAGAAGTCTGCTGCACCAGACGTTTCCCCCCGAACTACAACAGGAGATGACTCGAAAACAAATCGTTTCCAAGATCTGGTCGGAAGATTGCATGCCTCATGAATGGAACCAGCATCGTTTGTTCATCTCAGAAGAAAGGAGACCCTCTAAACTGCTCCAACTGTTATAGAGTTATCATTATACTAAACATTGGCTTATACCCATTCTTGTCCGCCGTATTACACGAGTGCCTAAAACTATTTGTCAAAGACCTGATCCACCTGACCCAATCCTACCATTGCAGTTGTAATCCCGGTAAGTCCATAAGTCCATGGGCCTTGAGCGTTTCAGTTGCCTGGGACATGTTGAGTGGATGAACAGCCCGCAGAATCATCGACTCTAATTCGAAGAAAACATAGTATAGGAAAGCTTCGCCTTAGTCGGCGCGCACAAGTGGAAGGGACCTTAACTAACTTGGAGTGCGCAACTGTAGAATATTAGCCAACAACCGCGTAATTTGGGAGGCGACCGTAGCGCCGCTCATCTAAGCAAGGAAGCTCGGTTTGTTACGCGACTTATACATCAACGAGCACAGCAACGAAGACGGTGGCAAATAACATTTCGATTTTCTGGTGAAGTTTCCATAAGGAATTTTTTTTTTTTTATAATGTACGCGCACTAAAGGGACTTTGGATACCCTTATAATGAAGTGACACAGTGCGGGCATTAGGGAAATGAAAGATGAGAAAAAAGGAGATACCGATGCACGTTGGTTTTAAATGTTTGTAAACTATAATGTGAGGGAAAAACAGAGCGTGGTAAAGCATTCCTCATTCGTATTGTACGGTTAAGAAACGAGTCCTTGTATATCACTGTACGTCCGAATACAGGCTTGAGGGTAAACTGATGTGCATTCCTAGCATGGCGAGTATTGCGGTTGAATTGCTGTAGGGGTGGAATGCAACTGGCTATTTCATTTGAGCACTTTTTGGTGGAAGTACCGATAAAACAATGACAAGCAGGAGACATCACGACGATGACTAAGAGAGTCAAGTGATTTCGCGATGTCTCGATCGCCAATAAGTTTTACCGCACGTTTTTGAATCCTGTCAAGTAGCTCTAAATATGTAATTGGAGCACCTGACCAGATATGAGCGTTATACTCAAGTTTGGGGCGAATAAACGCCTTATAAATTTTTGCCGGATCAGAAGGGGTGAAATATTTCTTACATCGGTTAAGGAAGCCTAACCATTTCGCAGCGTTCTTGGCGACATCGAATGTGTGGTCATTCCAACGAAGTTTGTCGTTAACGCACATACCGAGGATGGAAAGTCTTTCGGTTTCGGCGATGCAAGTGCCATCCATGGATAATGGCAGAGAAATAGGGGTTCGCTTCAATGACAGCAGACAGCATTGCGTTTTGGAAGCTTTAAAATCCACTCCGTTGGTTTTACCCCATTTAAGTATGCTGTCAAGATCGGAATTCAATGAGCTTAACATACGTTGCCGTTCCAGTTCAACGCCCGAAGATGAGGGCGTTGCCCATTAAACGAATATGTAAAGCTGAGGGTACTGTCATCAGCAAAGGAATGGATTGGATTAGAAGTGACAGACAGGAGGTCATTGATAAAAATGAGAAAGAGAGTCGGAGACAAAACAGAGCCTTGAGGGACACCAGCATTTATTTGGTGAGTTGCAGACTTGAAACCGCCCAAAACAACTTGTATTGAACGGTCCGAAAGGTAATTTCTAATCCATTGAAGAAGGGTAACATCGATCCCAAATGCACGCATTTTCGACAAGAGAGCTTGATGCCAAACTCTGTCAAATGCCTTTGAAATATCAAGCGCAACGACCTTGCTTTCACCACCATGGTGAATAGATTGGTTCCACTTTTCGGTTAGATATGTCATCAAATCACCAGTGAATCTGTTGCTGCGAAAACCGTACTGCCGGTCATTAAGAAGTTTTCGGGATTCGAGATATTTCATAAGCTGACGATTTATCAGCGTTTCCGTGACCTTGGAAAGAAGGGACGTAAGTGCAATTGGTGGGACGGGCTGGACAAATGCTGTTTTCCATCTTCTCGGAAAGAGCCCTGAAGATTAGGACAGTTAGAAAAGTGTACGCAGTGGTTTTGCCAGCGTGGAAGAACACCTCTTCAGAACGATGGGGGAAATACCATCTGGACCATCGGATTTATGTATGTTGAGATCTTGAAGTACTCTTGCCACAGTACGAGTGCGAAAATGGATCGGTCCCATAAAAGATTCTACGCGCTCGAGTACTGGGGGAGATAAAGCACAATCTGGGAGCGTTGAGCTAGCTGCAAAATGAGCAGCGAGCAGATTGGCTTTATCCGAAGAGCTGAGAGCTGGAGTGCCATTGTAAATGAGTGTCGGGATAGATGACGAGGCCGAATTTTTAATATTCTTAACAAACGACCAAAAGTTTTTACTACCGGAGGGACTTTGTAGTATTTTTTGCCTCAACTTTTGGTCGTAGGAGAATTTGACACAATTAATGTGGACATTGCAGTCATTTCTGGCTCGCTTGAACTTTTTTCGGTTTTTCTCAGTTGGATTGGCCTTAAATGACCGAAAAGTTGCCTCCTTAGCCCTGATAGCTTCTTTACAGCTCAAGTCACACCACGCGTTTTCCTTAGGTCTGATACACTTTATCCTGTTAGGGATAAAACGTTTCATACCCAGGTGAATTAAATTTGTAATCATATCGGCAGCGGCATCCACGTCGTTGTTGAGGAAGCACAACGACCAGTTAAAACTCCTAAAGAAACCGTTTAAAGCTTCCCAATTGGCTTTCTCATATTGCCATACGGTTCTTGTAGGAGCTTTTTCTGTAACTGTGTGGCTGGAGTACGAGAAATTCACCGATATGATACAATGGTCTGACGAACCTAGAGGCGATAATACATTTAAAGTGTATTTATCAGGGTGAGAGGTAAGAAACAAGTCCAGAGTGTTGGCGTTTTGACCGCTAATGTCCGGTATCCGTGTCGGCTCATTTACAATCTGGGCTAAATTATTAACCTCAGCAAAGATCTCGACATACCTTCCTTCGAGTGTTGTCTGTTCAGAATGTCGAGGCCAACTTGAATTGTTTATATTGAAACCGCCCGCAATGACGATTTCAGTACGAGGATAATGGGTAACAATTCTGGTTATGGAATCAGACAGTGCATCAAACTCATTATAAGTTGAATGCCTGTCTTGGTTAGGGCTTCTGTAAATAAAACCGTAGTGGATTAATTGCCTACGGACATGGAATTTTAGCCAAATATAGTTAAATTCCGGATTGGAACATTGGCCATATTGAGGTAGAAGTTGGTAGGCTACATCACTACGTATATAAACGGCGATACCACGATGGGAAAAGAATAATGGCACCAAATTATATCCAGGCAGACTAAACTCCGTTAAATCGGAATCAATGCTGACCTGTGTTTCACTTAGTGCCAAAACAGCTGGTTTATTGTGAATCGCATGGGCGTACAATGAAAAAAAATTGGATCTCAACCCACGAATGTTACTCACGTCCACTCTAAAATTCCCACGCATAACAAAAAAACAAACACAAAAAACTCAACTCCGACGCAGACTAAGCTAGGCCGCACCGTGTAGATCCTGACGTCAGCTTTCCAAAACAAATCACTGCAGGTGTTATGCCCATACAATGAATTGCTTTGGTCTGCCAACAAATTCGCTATTCGCCAAATGATACTCTACCCAGCCATAGCAAGTGCACGCAAAAACATACGGCACTTGCTATAGCCAAGCAAAGCAGCAGCAAACGATAGGGAGTGGGACCAGATGGAGTGCCCAAACACAATACACTTTTTTTTTCACTGCACTGTACACTGCACTGTACACTGCACTGTTTTTGTTTTTGCACAGCGCGCGCGCGATTAGCGTTTTATTTTTTTTTTGTTTTTATGCTTTTGCTTGTTTGTTGTTGTTTTTTTTGTGTGTGCAAACTGACCGCGGAGCGATTTTAAAAAGTGTGTGCACGCGTCGGGTGGCAGATCGGCACTGACAAATGAGAATTAGTGTTGGACACAAAACAGAGCATTGGGGAAAACCAGCATTTATTTGGTGAGTGAAAGACTTGAAGCCGTCCAAGACAACTTGAATTGAACGGTCCGAAAGGTAATTCCTAATCCATTGAAGAAAGGTATCATCGATTTTAAGTGAATGCCGATCGAGCTTGCATCGTGACCAGCATCGGAGTATGAAACTTGTATTGCTCTATGAACTTCACCGCTTAAATTTGTACTCTCTCATAAGCTAGCACCAATGGTAAAAAACGCATACAAAATATGGTGGCGGCTTGAAGTTTGTATGGCGAACTTCTTCGAAGGACGTCAACATATGTACTCTTAATCATTTCAGAACTCCATGGGTATATGTTCCAGCTACTAATCACCCTGCTAGCTCTAGTGTTTATCCACCCAAAATTGTAGCCTGCAATTAGCAATTAATGCACCAAGACCTACATATGCCATATCATATCCGTATTTTGTGCACCTACTTTCACTCATTTATAGGTAGACTTTTAAATACCTGGGCCGCCAAGATGGCATAAATAAATTTCTACAAGTATTGAAATTAATTTTTACAAAAATGAAAACACTGAAAGCAATCTCGTTTGCAGTTAACTGAATTCAAGGCTTTGTAGATTCAATGTTTCTTTTAAGCTAAATAATATATTTTTTATATAAATAGTGCGTCAGTTCAACACCCCCTTCCTAGTTTAACAGCGGTTGGCTTACGAACAACTGTGACCTAGACTACGGTTTTTATAACCCCGTTCTTATACCGATGTCCAAATTTAAAGGCACACTATCTCTGTCTTACATGTGAATTCGATCCATCATAATATGGAGGCATACATTAAATACACAGACCAAAACTGCAGTAAATTTAAACTACACTATCTTAATTAACTATCTCAGAAAATACTTTCTGGTAGAGTCTAAAAAAAACATAAAACTAAGACTAATCAAATTCCCATATTCCATGTTTAACTTTTTAACTCTATAATCGTCTCCTAACAATGCCAGTTATGTAAATTGATATCCCAGCTCTTCCTGAATACATTAAATCCTCTTCTCATCACTTAATCAGTTGTGAATACAATTTCACTTCTTCTCATTCCAAAAAAACCAATCGCTTATTAACAACTCAATTGTTCAAACATCCGTTATGAGCAATACAAAAACATAAATCCCGCAACACCTCTCACATCACCATTTTGTGAGTGACACCTCGAAGAAGCTCGCATCACATTCATTATGCGGTTCATTGTTCTCTGAATCCAGATCCTCCAGCCACATACAATGGCAAACGGACAGAGGTCCTTCGAATGCGAATAAGAATACATACAATTTGTTTGCCCAATTACCGTGGTATTCAAACAAGCGCACTATCGTATGGGTATCTCTGGCCGCCTGATGGACCGAAACAATGGAGAACCGTTGCAGCTAAAAGATTGCGGCAGCTAATTTTCTCCGCTTATCCGCGTCATTGCCGAGACTTACATACTATAATAACAACATCTCTAAAGCAAACAAAACATTTTCGGGAAATTGTCACTCAAAGCCAACCCTCAGCCACACAACATCAATCCGGAGAGGGCTGGCTGACAGCCGGGAAGCATACAAATTTAATTCGATAATGTTTCTGTTACTGCTTCGGTGTTTCCTCCTGATATGGCCGCAAGGAAAAGGAAATCGACTGGCGACAAAAAATCAGCCGCAGCAGTTTAGAACCGGCTCCATAGAACTCTGCCTACACACGCAATGACAGCTAACCCCACCATTCGTCGTTGTTGTTACACAAATGTCAAACGAACGACCCGAAAAACACTTGCTGGTACAAATGGTGAATTTTTTATCAGAAACCATCTCTCGCCCCCGTATTTGAATTGGAATTGAAACTAAAATTGGAAGCAGAAGATGAAGAAAGGCGCCGGTCGTCGTCGTCGTCGTCGTCGTCATCGTGCTGTAGGAATGAACGAGCTCACACCAGGAGGATGGACTCCGAAACAACATATTAACCAGATTCAGGAACTGCTGCGCTGCTGTTTGAATTCCGTTTTTTGTCCTCTAGCGTTGCTCTTTTTTATGTTTTTTTTGGGTTCGGATGTGCCTGTATGTGCAAATGTCAAACGTCACAATTTGACATGCATGCGACATATCAGTGACAGCTATGCATTAATCAAATTCTCTTCTCTTCGGTGAATGGCGTAAATTTTGTACGCCCTTTGTTAGCTGTTTCGCGCGAGCGAACAGGGAAACTTTCTACCCAGACGCGCCTGTTTTGTGTGTTTTAGGGAAATGAATACGTAATGTGTGAGGGCACTTGGAATATATATATATATTTTTTTTGTTTCTCCTGTTCCTTGTTCAGAATGGGAAGCGAAATTTACTAAAATTGAGGTTTAACTTAAAATGGAAAGGGATTGGTAGGAATTTTGTATGATCCAATGCACCGCTCTTTTACCCATGGATATGGGAGTGGTAGGGTGCATAATTTAAGTACATACAATAATTGCAATTTGTCGTTTTTATGCAATGGAATTCAGCAAAAATGGCTTCAAGATGGCGACGTATCGCATGTTGTACATGAATGTACTTAGTGCAATGTGTTTTAGCATTTATTGATGGAGGCTAAGGAACCGAACCGCCATTACACGGTGCTTAACTTGAAGGTAACTTGAAATTTTCGAACTTCAAAACATAGCAACTTGAGCCAGTGCACTTGAGGTAAGAGTTAGAAGAAACATCGTCTTTTAATTAGCCAGATAGTCAAGTTCGACAGTCTGCACACATAAAAGAATTAGGGTTTTAATGGCCGCTCCAATGGAATGGAATGGAAAAAAATATTGCGGCCTTTTTGAGGGCAATTTGCTTAAAGCAAAGGCCGCTTTTCGTTAAAAGTTTAATTTGATCCTGTCTTTTTGTCTAAAATTGTAAAATTTCGTAAATAAAATTAATTTCTCCACTAATTCACTAATCCACTACTGTTTTATTTACAGAAGCCCTAACCAAGACAGGCATTTAACTTATAATGAGTTTGATGCACTGTCTGATTCCATAACCAGAATTGTTACCCTTTATCCTCATACTGAAATCGTCATTGCGGGCGATTTTAATATACACAATTCAAGTTGGCTTCGACATTCTGGACAGACAACACCCGAAGGAAGGTATGTTGAGATATTTGCTGAGGTTAATAGTTTAACCCAGATTGTAAATGAGCCGACACGGATACCGGACATTAGCGGTCAAAACGCCAACACTTTGGACTTGTTTCTTACCTCTCACCCTGATAAATACACTTTAAATGTATTATCGCCTCTAGGTTCGTCAGACCATTGTATCATATCGGCGAATTTATCGTACTCCAGTCACACAGTTAAAGAAAAAGCTCCTACTAGAACCGTATAGCAATACGAGAAAGCCAATTGGGAAGCTTTAAACGGTTTCTTTAGAAGTTTTAACTGGTTGTTGTGCTTCCTCGACAACGACGTGGATGCCGCTGCCGATATGATTACAAATTTAATTCACCTGGGTATGAAACGCTTTATCATAAAGTGTTTTCCCTCCAGTCAATTGCATTTGACGTAGATCCACCACGTCTTATTCAGCGCACATGTGAGTCACAGATGAGGAATTAACCAGATAGTCAACTCGAGAGCGAATCTCTCACCTTGCCTACAATATTTGCACTTATATGTTCTTTTACGTGCAAATCAAATGGGAATCACGCACACATAAATCGAATTATATGGGGCTAATGGCCGCACCCATGAAATGTCATTTTTTATAGCAAGAAGTTGGGAACAGTTGATGAATTTCAGCAGATAACAACTCACAATTTGGTGAATATGGATTTTTAAGAACATACTTACCACACAACTAATAACATAATAAAATATTATAATATTAAGAATAAAGCTGTGTTCTAACTAATTTATTCTAATTTTTAATGAAAAATAATCAAAATAATGTTGACTAACGTGACTAATATATAATAAGTAAGTTGATCATATATTTTCGGTTGACAATAAATGTAAGTATAACTATACTAGCAAGGATTTCGTAGATTATGGATGGTTATATTGAAGCAGTTAAGTAACTCTACACAATTGAACACTGGTTTAAAATGCTTTTTGTTACATACGTATGAATTATTATTGTGAATAATGATATGTATTATGAAATGCTATTGTGAATTCAATGAATTAGGTTGGCTGTCATATTTGACATGCACGAAATAAAACTTCACTTCCGAGACGGCAACCAACAGCGTGGTTTCTTTCCCTATTCTCATTTTTGGGGTTAGGCAAAAATACATCAGTGGCGACGAGGATTTTTAAGATTAAGGAAAATCTTAGCGATGACCGAATCAACGCAGCAAATTATTCTAGCATTGACAAATGCACTACAATCCTTACAAACCAACCCCAGTACACCAAATTTACACTTTGAGCAATTCAATGAGAATGAGGAACCTTTCACTAATTACATAAAAAGGCTGGAAAATTATCTTGCATCTGCATCGGAACATCTCCGACGCTACAAAAAAACGCAAGTACTAATTAACTGCATTGGCGCTAAATACTACCAACTTCTATCCAATTTAACAGCCCCAGATGAACCTGACGGAAAATCATACAACGATCTAATCGTGCTTTTAAAAGATCACCTCAGTCCAAAGCCGAATGAAATAACAGAACAGCATAAGTTTCTGCTTAGACTCCAACATGAGGGAGAATCGATATCGAACTATCTAGCAGAACTAAAAAAGCTGAGCGCATATTGCAATTTCATCTGTGATGAGTGTAAGAAATCTACGCTTAAAACGGATATAAAGGAAAGGCTTCTGCGAGAAATGGATATAACCTTGGAGAAAACAATAACTAATGCAATCTCTATGGAGGCTTCAAAAATGGAGAGCCGCAACATGCTTAATATTCACCAAGTACATGCAAAAGGATCCGTACAGAGAATAAAACCAAGTAGTAAAATGAGTTCTAAATTGCATGATCAAGCTATTCAGACAGAAGAAAAAATGGTGTGTTACAGGTGTGGGAAACCCAACCACAGGGCAAACAAGTGCCGTGCTACAAACTTGTTTTGTAAAAAGTGTAGATGCAGCGGCCATGTTGCCTCAGTGTGCATAAAACCGCAGAAACAGACTAATACATTGCAAGCTTTCCAAGGCTCTGATGAGGAAACAGATATGGAGCGTGATTTACAATCGGATGATGACCCGTACGAATTGAACGTATTAAATTTAGCACCAAAGAACAATAAAAGACAGACCCCTTTGCAAGTTAATCAAGAAGTTGAAGCACGCGGTGGTAAGTACTGCATAACCTTACATATTAACAACACGAAGGTTGCCATGGAATTGGATACAGGGGCAGCAATATTAGCTATGAATTACGACAAGTTTATTTTTCATTGGCCGATGGCAAAAATTATGCCTACGAAAATTATGTTGAAAACTTACAACAATGCTACATTTCCTGCTTATGGCAAATCTCACGTGCTAGTTGAGTACAATGGACGTAAGGTTATGTGCGATCTTTATATCGTAAAGGAACCGTTTGATACACTCTTGGGAAGAGAATGGGTAAAGGCACTGAAATTGTTACAAATTAATTCCGTAAGCACATTTGCAGAGGGAGATATTAATCGTATGAAGGAACTGATTTTCGAGAATCATAAGGATGTTTTTCAAAACAAGATCGGTAAAATCCCCAATGTAAAAGGAATTCTCAAACTACGAGAAGGAGCATCGCCTATATTTGTAAAGCCACGACGGGTTCCGTATGCCATTCGACCCCTTATAGAAGATGAGATTATGCGATTGGAAATGGATGGCATTCTGGAAAAGGTCGAACATTCGGATTGGGGAACACCAGTCGTGCCAGTCATCAAATCGGACAAATCAATACGCTTATGTGCGGATTACAAGGTTACCTTGAACAAGCTTATAGTAAATGATAAATAAAACGTAATCCAAATTCTTACAAATATTATTTTTGGTACATCAAAACACTTTTTTAACAAAATTTGCAATTACTTCCTAGTAGTAGTAGTAGTAGTAAATTGTTTTGTTTATTTTCCTATAAAATAAAATTACAAAACATTATAACTTGACAAATAAAGTCGGCTGTTAAAAAAAGTGGCTAATTAATTCAATATATATGTAACATAATGTGCATGCTTATTTATGATATGTACTCAACTACCAAGCATTTTCGATAAAAACATGCACCCCCAATATATTTAAGCAGTGCATTCCAGCTACCTTTTTTTCTCGTTCTTCCGTCTATCGCTTACTTTAAATTTTAAAATAAAGCATATTAACTTATATAAAAAATTTCAAAACCGCCTTAGAAAAGAAACAGCTAAGAAAATTGATTGACTAAACGTACAAATCTTGTAACACAACATAATTTAAAAAGGATTAAAAATACTTCTTTTTCACTTTTTTTTAACCATGCACGGAACCCGATTATGTACATATATTCATTAAACTTTCATATGTTGAATAAAAACAATCAAAGAATTTAATATATATAAAAAAAAAACATTGCAAACTATTTACTAAAATATGCATTTTATCTCATTTTATTAACCAAAATGGAAAAGTACAACAACCCAAGAATGTTTATTTTAAGGCGGATAAAAAGTAGAGAACTATTTCTTATAACCGCAAAAAATATTCCAATTAAATTGTAACAACTTTATTGGGTAACTAATTTTTTGTTTCTTTATAAACATTTATATTAAAATAAAATAAAAAGTTGAATCACATAAACTCAACACTTCGCAGAATTTTCTATTTCCCAACACATCCGCCGTGACCAGCTGTTTTGTTGTTGCGATTTGAATATAAAGGGTGATTTTTTAGCTGGTTTGGTTTTGGCAACACTGGTTTTGACAGCTGACGTGTGTTTAGTACCTTGTGTCACTGTCAAACAGCTTCAGTTTGGCTTGCAATTTAACCATGGATCGTCTTACAAATGAACAACGCTTGCAAATTATTGAATTTTACTATCAAAATTCGTGCTCGGTTCGAAATGTTCATCGCGCGCTGCTTCCATTTTATGATCGGCATTCTCGACCTTCTGAGCAGTCTATTCGGAAGATTGTGACCAAATGTCGCACCAAATTTACTTTGTTGGACATTAAACCACCAACACGTTTACGTACTGTGCGTATTGAAGAAAATATTGCGGCCGTATCAGCTAGTGTGACAGAAGACCGCGAAATGTCGATTCGGCGCCGTTCCCAGCAGTTAGGCCTTTGTTACAGCACTACGTGGAAAATTTTGCGGAAGGATTTGGGCGTAAAGCCTTTTAAGATACAGCTGGTGCAAGAACTAAAGCCAGCCGACCTACCACAACGCCGAATTTTTGGTGAATGGGCTCTTGGAAAGCTGGCCGAGGATCCGCTTTTTTATCGAAAAATTGTGTTCAGCGATAAGGCTCATTTTTGGTTGAATGGGTACGTAAATAAGCAAAATTGCCGCATTCGGAGTGAAGATCAGCCAGAAGCATTGCAACAGCTACCAATGCATCCCGAAAAGCCACTGTTTGGTGCGGTTTATGGGCCGGCGGCATTATTGGGCCATATTTCTTCAAAGATGATCGCTACCGAGCGATGATAACAAACTTTTTTTTGCCCGAAATGGAAGTTCTTGACTTGCATGATATGTGGTTTCAACAAGACGGTGCCACATGCCACACAGCACGCGAAACAATGGCGCAATTGCGAGGCGAGTTTGGTGAACAGTTAATTTCACGTTTCGGGCCGGTCAATTGGCCGCCTAGATCGTGCGATTTGACACCATTAGATTATTTTTTGTGGGGGTATGCCAAGGCTAATGTGTATAGGGACAAGCCCGCTTCGATTGACGCACTGGAAGCCAACATCCATGCATTCATTCGTGAGATACCGGCCGATATGTGTGAAAGAGTATGCCAAAATTGGACTCAGCGGATGGGCTACCTGAGACGCAGCCGCGGTCAACATTTGCATGAAACTATCTTTAAACATTAAATTGCAAGGTTCAAACTATCGATTCAAATAAATATTTCATTCATTTTTTCGAATTTTTTGTGTTTTTTTTTTTAAAAAAAGTTCTAAACTTCTTAAAAAATCACCCTTCATATTTCAAAACTCCCCACAATTATTTTTGGCGGGTAAACTAGTAAATTAGATCTAACTTCATGTGTCTGGCTCACACGTATTCACAGATGGGAAAATTGATTTACTGATTTGCGGCCGTTATTAAATATTTTTTGCGGGTTGAAAGTGATAGGGGATTGCAGAGTTGACTATCTGGTTAATTCCTCATCTGTGATGTGAGTATGCACTGACCTGTGGCTGTTGCTATTCAACGCCCCTTTAATTGATGAGCATTCATAGTTACCAATGTCCATTTGGTAACTCGTTCAGCGTTTTTTCTTAAGTTTCTGTTGAGGAGCTTTGGGTTTAAGAGATTTGAAAAAAAGTTCTTAATGAGAAGTGTTATCGTGCGGGTCTTGTTTTGATCTTTGACATTTCTTTTAATGTGTGGAGAGAATTTTAAAATGCAGTTACAAAATTGTAATCTGTTTTCTTTAAGAAAAAATATTATTTTCGTTTGTTTTGTTTGCTAAAAATGGCTTTAAATTCATCCAAAGACTTAAGTGCCAAAAAAAAAAGAAAATGTTGACGCGACAAAAAAAAATTCATCAAAATTTGAAAAATAAAACAGTAACTGTGAATCTAGTTAGTGATATTTTTTCTGCGTTAACAGTTTATAGCCTTCTTAACGAAAATAGCCCACAACTCGCCACCAAAGAAGAACAACCAAAAGTAGATGATTTCAATAAGTGTGCCATCAGGCAAATTGTGCATCAGTTTTTTCCAAATAAAGAACTTACGACGCTGGATAAAATTCTGCATAAGGTAGGACGCAATGCAAACATCACTGAAATAAGCAGGTCGTCGCTGCATACGGTTTTAAAAATTAAACTGAGTTTTTAATTTCCCCATCGTCACCGAGAGAGTGTTCTTTTGGAAAGAACTGACATTATAATAGAAAGATAAATTTGTTTTTTTTTTTTTATGAATAAAACAATTAAAATTTCAATCTCAAAAAAAAACATGGTAACCCAACATAATACTCTTTCAGGTTTTTGCTGATTTAAAATCCTTGTTACGGAAGCTTTTGTTAGAATAGCACCTTACGGAAAACAAAAGAGAGCGAATGACATCCCTATCTGCCAATTTATATTGGACAGAGTATAATTCAATCCATTCGTTCGCTGATGAGTCTTATTTCTCATATTTATTTCGGGTGTATAACATACTTACGTTCAGCTCATTAAATTCTGACTTTGATATTGAAGTGGCGCAAAATAAGAATTTAATGCTTCCATAATCAAATTCCATGTCTTCTGTCACTAAAGCGAAACCCAAATACTCTAGCATGACACTTGCATCGCTGAAACCGAAAGCTTTTCCATTCCCGTTATGTGTGTTAACGACAACCTTCGTTGAAATGACTACATATTCGATGTCACCAAAGAACGCTGCGATATGTCAAGCAATGCACGAAAGTTTATTCGACCCCAAACTTGTGAATTCGATATTTGTTTCCTACTTAACATTGAATTTTTGTTACTTTCATGAAAAGAGATCGAACGAAATAGTCAACCGCAATACTCGCATTCTAGAAAAACACAGATATTCGTTCCTAACCGTAAAATACGAATGTGGAATGATCTACCACGCACTGTTTTGCCTTTACATTATATAGAACCGCCAAATAACTTTTTTTTTTGTGAAAATGCTATAAAGAAAAACTACTGAATATTTTCTCAAATTTCTTTTTTTATTTGAAAGTACAATCCTTCCGGTTAATAATGGAAAATAATTTCATTCAAATGGCTGCCTCGGCTGGCCATACAGTAGCCTACACGATCGGTCCAATTTTTGAGCACATTATCGACTGTGTGCAGCTGTATTTCACCAATGGCTTCACGAATATTGTCCTTTAAAGCGTCAATTGTCTCTGGCATGTCGGCGTAACACTTATCGTTTACGGCACCCCACAAATAATAGTCCAACGGTGTCAAATCGCAGCTCCGCGGTGGCCAAACGACATCAGCTCTGCGGCTGATAATGCGATCTTTAAAAACAGGGCGCAAAACATCGAGTGTAGCTTCGGCTGTGTGGCACGTAGCGCCGTCCTGTTGAAATCAAATGTTGCCAACGTTCAACATGGCCCGATAACGATCGCTATTGACTGTAACGGCCACTCATTGCTCATTTTCGAAGAAAAATGGCCCAATTATGACTCTGGACCAAAATCCGCACCAAACAGTGACTCGTTTTGAGTATATCGGCTTTTCAATGTATGCGTGCGGGTTTTCTGTGCCCCAAATGCGACAATTTTGCTTGTTTACATACCCGCCAAGATCAAAATGAGCTTCATCTGAAAAGATGATTTTTTTTGGCAAAATCGGCCTCTTATCTATGTCGCTATGTCGCAATATTTCCCAGCGTTGTTCAAGCGTATACACAACCATATTCGTTCAGCGGAAGGATAAAACTAATTATCTTTCAAATCAGACATGAGCTAAGTGTTACCATTCGCGAAATAAGCACTAGTTGAAAAAAAACGTTAAATGGCGAAAGTTTCTCTACTTTCTTCCATCATTCACTTAACTAATGCCCGCACTATATCACTCCATATCACGGTATCCAAAATCAATTAAGTGCGCTTAAATTTTATAAAAAAAAACAGCAACGAATCGTTTTATGTTGTTAGCCTTAAGTTTCTCGCGACACCGTCGACAAAATTGGACTTTATTTCATTAGCAAATGAGTGTTGCCTGATAAGCTTCGTTTGCCAGATTTTCCATCGTTTTTTATTTGATGTATAGGCTTATGGACTATCTCCTTTATTCTCTCTTTATTCCCTATTTATATTTTAATCTATTTTAAGACTTATAACAATATTTCAAAAGTTTGAATTTCATAATATTGAAATTCAAACTTTTGATGTATAAATTCTGAGAACCATACAATCGTGTAGCTAAATATTCAGATATTTCGAAAAAAATATTTTTAGAACCTTATAAAATCATAAGTGCTTAAGAGGCAGAATGTTTAAGTTTTTCAACAAATCGAAGCTATGAGTTCCAAGACTTTCACTAAATTAAAAATTCGAATGGCGGGTTTTTGCTTGAGTTTCAATTTTATTGTGATAAGTACCACTCCAACAAGATAGACCATACTACAGTCTAGATTTGAATAAATTATTATAAACCACATTAAAGATTGAGATATGTAATCCTTAAGATCTAGGTCTTAGGATTTTTCCAAGACATCGTATAATCTAAGACAATAGCTAAATACTTAAAACTTTTAACTAACTCATTTTCAACGATATTATCTCATAAAAATTTCGCAGTAGGTATATCTGCATCATTCTGTATTCAATTTATCAAAGAATACGATAGAGCTTTTATTTTTCCCATAAATGGTTAAATAAAAAATTACTTCACAAATATCAAGAATAAGACAGGACCCAAAACAGAGCCTTGTGGAATACCTATACTAATACACGTTGCAGAACTTAAATTATCCTGAATTCAAACCTTTTTCTTTAAATTTTTTAAGGAGAACCCAAACCAGTCATGAAATATTCCCTTGGCCCCGACTTATTAAGTAGCAAAGCATGATTCATCCTCTCAAATCAGTACTAAAGTACTTCTACTAACACAGGCCACACGCGAGACAACTCACCAAGCGCCCTTGCTGGGTAGATATGATCTGTTAACTGAACCCATTTCATCTCTCACACTTGGCGAACGGCCTGTGCGTTGTTATGATGCTACTAATACACCCTTGATAAGGAGGAATTTCTCAAGGATTAGAAATTTCATAAAACTTAAGAAAATGTTTTAAGTAAAACATTTTGAGAAAAATCATCTTTATCACTAATAATATAACACAAAGTTAAAAAGCGAACAGCTGAACGGATTTTGCTAATTTGTTTTTGATAATATAAAAAGAAAAAATATTTAGACTTTGAGCCAAAAAATTCACTGCACTTCTTCTGCGCCTAATTTAATTAAATTAATTTCAGTCTTTAGGGCTTTGAATTACGCGTATTTGAAATTCAATTTTATATTTCTACGCCCTCTAAAAGCTTAGAAATTTTAGTAAAATCTTTGCAAAACTCCTTTTTTTTATTAAAAGGTTAATTAACCAAATATTATTAACAAATACTGTACTTGGCGTGACGTGAGTAATACAAAAGCAAGAGCGAATTATTTCTGTTATTTTCTGTTCTATGCATGTATTTGCCTGATTGAGCCGAATCTCGAGTTCTCGATCTCGAATAAGTTTGTGCATCTGCTCAAGCGTTAAGGTCATGTGTGTCTGTTTATCTACCAAAAGTTATAAGCCATACAAACTTTGTTGATAGAAAGCCTCATAGGAAAACGATCAGGTACATATATTTAAACATCATCCGGAAGTTCTATAAGAAAGCCAAGCAACTGGCTGCTGGCTTTAAGACCGGAACGCAGGCTCTTCGTAACCAGCAGCTGTTAAACGGACAAAATGTAGAGAGAGTGATGGGGCAAGAAGAGAACCCACGTCCACCCAATGAAAAACCAGTCCCTCCGCCCAGTATAGAACAGGTTGGCTTCGCTATAAAAAAAAGCTAAAGAACAACAAGGCCGCCGGCTCTGATGGTCTACCTGCAGAGCTTTTAAAATACGGAGGTGATGTTATGGTAGGGCGCATGCACCAAATCATCAAACAAGTTTGGGTGGAGGAAAGCATGCCCGATGACTGGACCATCAGCTCCATATGTTCCATCTACAAGAAAGGCGATCCTATGTCTTGCAAGAACTATCGAGGCATATCCCTGCTTAATGTCGCATATAAGATCCTATCCAACGTACTGTGTGAACGTCTCAAACCTTTCTGCAACGCACTAATCGGCAACTGTAGACGAAATCTTCACACTAAGGCAAATCCTGGAAAAGACCAACAAATTTCAAGTCGAGACACACCATCTCTTCATCGACTTTAAAGCCGCATATACCAGCATTCATCGTCAGTAGCTTTATGTGGCGATGGCCGAATTCGGGATCCCGTCAAAACTGATCCGGATGTGTCGCATGACACTAGATAACACGCGATGCAATGTGCAGTTTTACAGCAGCTCATCTGAACTCTTTCAAACATGCACCGGATTTCGGCAAGGAGATGCGCTGTCGTGTGATTTCTTGAATATTGTTCTTGAGCAGATAGTGCGCAGGGCAGGTGTCAACACGAAAGATGTTGAAGACAACAGATCAGTCCAACTGCTGGGGTATGCGGACGATATAGATATCATCGGTCGATCCCAGCGTTCCGTGATAGAGGCTTTCACGGCTATTGAAGAACAGGCGAAACTAGTTGGCCTTGAAGTGAATGAGGACAAGACTAAATATATGCTATCAACAAACAAACAATCATCTGTCTACCGACGAGGACAAAATGTCACTGTTGATAGCAGCAACTTCGAGGTAGTTAAGGAGTTCATCTACCTCGGGGTAAACATCAACTCCACAAATGACATATATTTAAATGAAAAACTTTTTAAACGGTCCAGCCGCAGAAGAGCAGGGACATGAGTAATGAGATAGTCAAACTCGGGAGATTATGAAACTGAAAGGCCTGAATTTAACAAAGGGGCCTCTTGCACCACATAACTTTAGATTGAAGGGAGAAAATGAAGTGTGAAATATTTTGCGCGTTTGAGTAACCAGTTCAGTACCAATGCCAACGGACCTGGAATGGTACTGGATGTTGAGTCTCTATCTCATTGTAGGTACCTCATCTTACATCTGCGATCTGATTTATGCCATTCAGTTGTATTGTAAAGGGTGATTTTTTAGCTGGTTTGTTTTGGCAACACTGGTTTTGACAGCTGACGTGTGTTTAGTACCTTGTGTCACTGTCAAACAGCTTCAGTTTGGTTTGCAATTTAACCATGGATCGTCTTACAAATGAACAACGCTTGCAAATTATTGAATTTTACTATCAAAATTCGTGCTCGGTTCGAAATGTTCATCGCGCGCTGCTTCCATTTTATGATCGGCATTCTCGACCTTCTGAGCAGTCTATTCGGAAGATTGTGACCAAATTTCGCACCAAATTTACTTTGTTGGACATTAAACCACCAACACGTTTACGTACTGTGCGTATTGAAGAAAATATTGCGGCCGTATCAGCTAGTGTGACAGAAGACCGCGAAATGTCGATTCAGCGCCGTTCCCAGCAGTTAGGCCTTTGTTACAGCACTACGTGGAAAATTTTGCGGAAGGATTTGGGCGTAAAGCCTTTTAAGATACAGCTGGTGCAAGAACTAAAGCCGGCCGACCTACCACAACGCCGAATTTTTGGTGAATGGGCTCTTGGAAAGCTGGCCGAGGATCCGCTTTTTTATCGAAAAATTGTGTTCAGCGATGAGGCTCATTTTTGGTTGAATGGGTACGTAAATAAGCAAAATTGCCGCATTTGGAGTGAAGATCAGCCAGAAGCATTGCAACAGCTACCAATGCATCCCGAAAAAGCCACTGTTTGGTGCGGTTTATGGGCCGGCGGCATTATTGGGCCATATTTCTTCAAAGATGATGCGAATCGCAGCGTTACTGTCAATGGTGAACGCTACCGAGCGATGATAACAAACTTTTTTTTGCCCGAAATGGAAGTTCTTGACTTGCATGATATGTGGTTTCAACAAGACGGTGCCACATGCCACACAGCACGCGAAACAATGGCGCAATTGCGAGGCGAGTTTGGTGAACAGTTAATTTCACGTTTCGGGCCGGTCAATTGGCCGCCTAGATCGTGCGATTTGACACCATTAGATTATTTTTTGTGGAGGTATGCCAAGGCTAATGTGTATAGGGACAAGCCCGCTTCGATTGACGCATGCACTCCATGCATTCATTCGTGAGATACCGGCCGATATGTGTGAAAGAGTATGCCAAAATTGGACTCAGCGGATGGGCTACCTGAGACGCAGCCGCGGTCAACATTTGCATGAAATTATCTTTAAACATTAAATTGCAAGGTTCAAACTATCGATTCAAATAAATATTTCATTCATTTTTTCGAATTTTTTGTGTTTTTTTTTTTAAAAAAAGTTCTAAACCTCTTAAAAAATCACCCTTCATATTTCAAAACTCCCCACAATTATTTTTGGAGGGTAATCAAGTAAATTAGATCTAACTTCATGTGTCTGGCTCACACGTATTCACAGATGGGAAAATTGATTTACTGATTTGCGGCCGTTATTAAATATTTTTTGCGGGTTGAAAGTGATAGGGGATTGCAGAGTTGACTATCTGGTTAATTCCTCATCTGTGATGTGAGTATGCACTGACCTGTGGCTGTTGCTATTCAACGCCCCTTTAATTGATGAGCATTCATAGTTACCAATGTCCATTTGGTAACTCGTTCAGCGTTTTTTCTTAAGTTTCTGTTGAGGAGCTTTGGGTTTAAGAGATTTGAAAAAAAGTTCTTAATGAGAAGTGTTATCGTGGGGGTCTTGTTTTGATCTTTGACATTTCTTTTAATGTGTGGAGAGAATTTTAAAATGCAGTTACAAAATTGTAATCTGTTTTCTTTAAGAAAAAATATTATTTTCGTTTGTTTTGTTTGTTAAAAATGGCTTTAAATTCATCCAAAGACTTAAGTGCCAAAAAAAAAAGAAAATGTTGACGCGACAAAAAAAATTCATCAAAATTTGAAAAATAAAACAGTAACTGTGAATCTAGTTAGTGATATTTTTTCTGCGTTAACAGTTTATAGCCTTCTTAACGAAAATAGCCCACAACTCGCCACCAAAGAAGAAAAACCAAAAGTAGATGATTTCAATAAGTGTGCCATCAGGCAAATTGTGCATCAGTTTTTTTCCAAATAAAGAACTTACGACGCTGGATAAA
Source organism: Ferdinandea cuprea (assembly GCA_963576555.1). Taxonomy (NCBI): domain Eukaryota; kingdom Metazoa; phylum Arthropoda; class Insecta; order Diptera; family Syrphidae; genus Ferdinandea; species Ferdinandea cuprea. Next base: position 12,703,503 of record OY754959.1, read on the forward strand.
ATTCTGCATAAGGTAGGACGCAATGCAAACATCACTGAAATAAGCAGGTCGTCGCTGCATACGGTTTTAAAAATTAAACTGAGTTTTTAATTTCCCCATCGTCACCGAGAGAGTGTTCTTTTGGAAAGAACTGACATCATAACATAAAGATAAATGAAAATTTCAATCTGAAAAAAACATGGTAACCCAACATAATATTCTTTTAGGTTTTTGCTGATTTAAAATCCTTGTTACGGAATCCCTGTTAGAGCTTTTGTTAGAATAGCACCTTACGGAAAAGAAAAGAGTGCAATTGAGAGGCAAACATCTCTATCTGCCAATTTATATTGGACAGAGTATAATTCAATCCATTCGTTCGCTGATGAGTCTTATTTCTCATATTTATTTCGGGTGTATAACATACTTACGTTCAGCTCATTAAATTCTAAACCTTGATATTGAAGTGGCGCAAAATAAGAATTTAATGCTTCCAAAATTAAATTCCATGTCTTCTGTCACTAAAGCGAAACCCAAATACTCTAGCATGACACTTGCATCGCTGAAACCGAAAGCTTTTCCATTCCCGTTATGTGTGTTAACGACAACCTTCGTTGAAATGACTACATATTCGATGTCACCAAAGAACGCTGCGATATGTCAACCGATGTACGAAATATTCCAACTTCTCTGGATCTGGCTAGAATTTGTAAGGCGTTCATTCGCCCCAAACTTGAGAATTTGACATTTGGAGCTACTTGACAGGATTTAAAAACGTGCGATAAATCTTATTGACGATCGAGATATCACTTGATCCTCTGGGTCATCGTCGAAATGTCTCCTACTTAAGATTGATTTTTTGTTACTTTCATGAAAAGAGATCGAACGAAATAGTCAACCGAAATACTCGCCATGCTAGGAATGCATATCTGTTCACCCTTTAGTCTAAACTCGGACGTAAAATGAAACTCAGATATTCGTTCCTAACAGTAAAATACGAATGTGGAATGATCTACCACGCACTGTTTTGCCTTTACATTATATAGAACCGCCAAATAACTTTTTTTTTCTTGAAAATGCTATAAAAAAAAACTACTAAATATTTTCTCAAATTTCTTTTTTTATTTGAAAGTAACGGGTGATCCAAGTAGTGATACTTTTTTCAATAGCCTTTTTTGACAGATCACGTGTGAGGCGTGTCATGCTGTCACGTTATTTTTGTTTAGTATTGTTTGGCATTTCATAATGGAAAGACTTACGCGTGAACAACGTTTACAAATTGTTCAACTTTATTATGAAAATTCACGTTCTGTGAGGAATGTGTTTCGTGCACTTCGCTCAACTTATGGTCAACATAATCGGCCTACTGAGCGTACTATTCGCAACACCATCACCCATTTTGAGACTCAGCATTCATTATTGGATAATATTCGACCGAATAGACCACGTCCAGCACGCTGTGAAGAAAATATAGCGGCCGTAGCTGAGAGTGTACACGAAGACCGTAGAGAGTCGATTCGGCGCCGTTCGCAGCAACTCGGACTGACGTATGGAACGACTTGGCGCATTTTTTTTCGTCAAGATCTTAAATTGAAAGCGTACAAAATACAGCTTGGGCAACAACTGAAGCCGCTCGACCTTCCCAAGCGACATCGCTTCGCTCTATGGGCTCTTGAAAAGTTCCAAGAAGATCCGACGTTTTCGAGGCAAATTTTGTTTAGCGATGAGGCCCATTTCTGGCTCAATGGGTATGTAAACAAACAAAATTGCAGCATTTGGGACGAAGAGCAAACTGAAGAGATTGAAGAACTGCCACTTCATCCAGAAAAAACAACGGTTTGGTGTGGTTTGTGGGCCGGTTGAATCATCGGTCCATATTTCTTTAAAAATTATGCCGGTGCGAACGTAACCGTCAATGGCGACCGTTATCGTGCCATGATAACCGACTATTTGATGCCTGAAATTGAAGCTCGTGATCTCGGCGACATTTGGTTTCAGCAAGACGGCGCCACTTCCCACACATCGCATCAATCAATGGACTTATTGAGAGAACATTTTGGTGAGCACATAATTTCACGTTTTGGGCCAGTCGATTGGCCACCAAGATCGTGTGATATCACACCGTTAGACCTTTTCCTGTGGGGATATGTAAAGTCAAAAGCTTATGCCGACAAACCCGCTTCGATTCAGGCCTTGGAGGAAAACATCACGCGTGTCATTCGCCAGTTACCAGTCGAAATGCTGGAAATGGACCATCTGCGACGTAGCAACGGCCAACATTTGATAGACATAATCTTCAAAAAATAAATGCCAAAGAATGTTCTTTCAAATGATAATAAACATTCTCCATTAAATTTTAATTTTCTGTGTTTTTTTCTTTAAAAAAGTAGGGAACCTCGAAATGGATCACCCTTTACTAATACACCCTTGATAAGAAGCAATTTCTCTTCTCAGATAAGCTATGGCATAGACTATATATATGGCTAGGCTTACACTATTAAAAGAGAAGCATGCACCTCTGAATCATTCAAACTATTATAAATTTCACCACACAGTTTTAACGCATCATCCCCAAAGCCGTATTAGCAATCAGTGAAATAGTTAGTTTTTCTTAGAAAGCTAAGCATCTAGGATTAATGCCCCTCTCAAAAGCTTTTGGAAAAAATGTATTTCTGGAAAAAAAATGGCTTTTACTACAAAATCTGTTGATCGTTTGTAAAAATTTCATCAAACTTCAGAAAAAGTATTAAGTAAAAAACTTGGAGAAAAATCATCTTTATCACAAAGTTAAAATTCTATTGACTAGACGTACACAGCGAACAGCTGAATGGATTTTGCTAATTTGTTTTTGATATTATAAAAAGAAAAAATATTTAGTTTTGTGTTTGATAGACTTTGAGCCAAAAAAATGTGCACTTCTTCTGCGTCTAATTTAATGAAATTAATTTCAGTCTTTAGGGCTTTGAATTGCGCATATTTGAAATTCAATTTAATATTTCTACGCGCTCTAAAAGCTTAGAAATTTTAGTAAAATCTTTGCAAAACTGCTTTTTTTTATTAAAACGTTAATTGACCAAATATTATTAACAAATACTGTACTTGGCGTGACGTGAGTAATACAAAAGAAAGAGCGAATTATTTCTGTTATTTTCTGTTCTATGGATGTATTTGCCTGATTGAGCCGAATCTCGAGTTCTCGATCTCGAATAAGTTTGTGCATTTGCTCAAGCGTTAAGGTTATGTGTGTCTGTTTATCTACCAAAAGTTATAGGCCATACAAACTTTGTTGATACATAGGAAAACGATGAGGTAGATATATTTAAACAACATCCGGAAGTTCTACAAGAAAGCCAAGCAACTGGCTGCTGGCTTTAAGACCTGAACGCAGGCTCTTCGTAACAGCAATGGAAACCTAGTCACTTCCAGCAGCTGCTAAACGGACAAAATGTAGAGAGAGTGATGGGGCAAGAAGAGAACCCACGTCCAATCAATGAAGAACCAGTCCCTCCGCCCAGTATAGGAGAGGTTGGCTTAGCTATTAAAAAGCTAAAGAACAACAAGGCCGCCGGCTCTGATGGTCTACCTGCAGAGCTTTTCAAATACGGAGGTGATGTTATGGTAGGGCGCATGCACCAAATCATCAACCAAGTTTGGGTGGAAAAAAGTATGCCCGATGACTGGACCAAGAAAGGCGATAATATGTCTTGCAAGATCTATTGAGGCATATCCCTGCTTATTGTCGCATTTAAGATCCTATCCAACGTACTGTGTGAACGTCTCAAACCTTTCTGCAACGCACTAATCGGCAACTGTAGACGAAATCATCACACTAAGGCAAATCCTGGAAAAGACCAACAAATTTCAAGTCGAGACACACCATCTCTTCATCGACTTTAAAGCCGCATATACCAGCATTCATCGTCAGTAGCTTTATGTGGCGATGGCCGAATTCGGGATCCCGTCAAAACTGATCCAAATGTGTCGTATGACACTAGATAACACGCGATGCAATGTGCAGTTTGACAGCAGCTCATCTGAACTCTTTCAAACATGTACCGGATTTCGGCAAGGAGATGCGCTGTCGTGTGATTTCTTCAATCTTGTTCTTGAGCAGATAGTGCGCAGGGCAGGTGTCAACACGGAAGGCACTATCTTCAACAGATCAGTCCAAATGCTGAGGTATGTGGACGATATAGATATCATAGTTCGATCCCAGCGTGCCGTGATAGAGGCTTTCACGGCTATTGAAGAACAGGCCAAACTAGTTGGCCTTGAAGTGAATGAGGACAAGACTAAATATACACTATCAACAAACAAACAGTCAGCTGTCCACCGACTCGGACAAAATGTCACTGTTGATAGCAGCAACTTCGAGGTAGTTAAGGAGTTCATCTACCTCGGGGTAAACATTAACTCCACAAATGACATCTTAGTGGAGATCCGTCGAAGAATTACCCTAGGAAACCGCTGCTACTTCGGTTTGGCAAAACAAGTGGGCTCAAAACTCGTAACTCGAAGGACAAAGTGCATGCTCTACAGAACCCTTATCCTGCCAGTTCTGCTATACGGCGCCGAGTGATCCTTTGGAGGGATCCTTTGAAAGAACAATCCTTCGACGGATATTTGGTCCTGTGTGCGAAGAGGGCGAATGGAGGAGAAGATACAACCGCGAACTTTTTGAGCTGTACCAAGATGTGGATGTAGTCCGAAAAGCTAAAACTCGTCCACTACATTAGCTAGGCCACAACGAGCGAATGGACAACAACACTCCAGCCATGAGGATCTTCGAAATCCAGCCCCAGGTTCGAGACTACAAGGAAGACCGAACCTCCGTTTTAAAGACCAAGCCATCGCGGATGCCAGTGCGCTTGGTCTGGACAACTGAAAGTAGCGTGCTCGTGATTGCAGAGGGTGGAAGGCCGCCGTATCTCAGGCAGGGACTCTTCACGGGTCGGGCCCCCGTTAAGTAAAGTAAGTACATATATTTAAATGAAAAACTTTTTAAACGGTCCAGCCGCAGAAGAGCAGGGACATGAGTAATGAGATAGTCAAACTCGGGAGATTATGAAACTGAAAGGCCTGAATTTAACAAAGGGGCCTCTTGCACCACATAACTTTAGATTGAAGGGAGAAAATGAAGTGTGAAATATTTTGCGCGTTTGAGTAACCAGTTCAGTACCAATGCCAACGGACCTGGAATGGTACTGGATGTTGAGTCTCTATCTCGTTGTATGTATCTCATCTTACATCTGCGATCTGATTTATGCCATTCAGTTGTATTGTATAAAAAAATATTAGGCGTAAACGGCCCGTACAGGTGTGCAGCCAGGCGAAGAAAGTCGAGCACGGGCCAGCTAATGCATTATAATTAAAAAATGGAATAACAAAATTTTCAAAATTTGAGTTTATAGAGCCATAACTTTTTCATTGCTGCACAGATGTACTAAATTATCTTTCCAAAATGTCTATAACAATTTTGGTAACACTACTAGTTTAGAAGTTATAGTGTTAAAAGTGGTTACACCTTCAAATGAGAGGTCACCCAATGTGCCTTGAAATGGCATTAAATTTAGTTTGTTCGGCCGAACTTCAGGAATATGACCTTTGAGGGTTACACTGCTAAACTGGGACACCCTGTATGCAACATTGATATTGATATTTTTAAAAATGCAAGTTAGATTGGCGTACCTGCGATATTACAAGTGACTAAAAAACAAAAGACCTGACCTCAACTCGTATTGGCTACGTTCTACCACAAAATTTGACAGTTCGCCCAAAAACGTCAAGAAGTCAGCATAGCATAATAATTCCTAAAAGTCATTCAAATGTATTTTAAACTCAATGTAATCCTCTACGCCATCTACTAGTAATCCAAGTTTAACTATCATCTTTTAAGTAAATTGCAAGGTCTCCCCCCATCTCAATGCAAGAACGCAGTTCTTCCATCAATTCAATCACCCCACTTCATCCAATCGAGCACTACGTCGGAATTCTTCAATGATTCATCTGACACTAATCCTGTCACTGACAAACACCAGTTGATCCACATATGACAAGGGAGAAGATCCTATCATCTGAGTAGGTATTTGCTTTTATTTAATTTCATTTTTTTTTTCTTACAAGAAATGACAAGGACGATTAGGCAATTAGCAAAGAGAAAAATTCATGCGGTAGACATGAATATGAAGCCGAAAAAAAAGGACGAAAATCAAATGTGCGGATTTAATCCGTCGCTCGCTTTGTCTTGCTGTCAGTTTAACAGTCTGCTGAACTGAAACCGGAATCTTGCCTGCATGCATGCGGTGTATTTGCCTGATGCAAATCCTTGTAGGCGCTTTTCACATCAAATTCGTCATCATTTGCTTTTGTGGCATTTTCATGACTTGCGCCCACCTTATTAATTGGTTGAGTAAGTGCGGTTTACAACGTATGAGTAGTAACGCGGTAGCTGAGTATAGATATCGTGTAGGCAATTTGCATGATGTGGGCTTTGTCAGAGGATCATCACGTTGATTAGAGCTGATTTGCAGTTGGGAAAGAGTGGGCTGCGTGCGGATCATGAGTGTGTTCATTTTAATTGTCTGCTGACTGATGACATGATGATATGTGGAAGCCTAACTTTCTAAAATGTCAAAGTGATTGAATTTGAGAAAAAAATTCCAACAACAACAAAATCAATTTCATTTGAAGGTGTTAAAGTATGGGGGAGTGAAACAAGGTGATAAACTAACTTGCACGTCTACCGACAGATGAAGAACTTATATTTATGGGTTTTCGGAGTGTGCAAGGGAAACAAACTCAATGACGATGGACATTCTCCAATTGATTCGCCGCAAAGTGTCCCGTAAACATTTTTGGGCTTTTTGGGACGTCTGCGTTCATAAATAACGGCTCCCCTTCTCTCCAGAAGTGTGTGCTAGCTAACGAGGTAATGATTTAATTTATTGGATGTTCCATAAATAACGTTTGTCCGAATTTGCAGCGATTGGCCAATTTTCGGCGATGTTCTGTCCGCTGATGGTGGTGGTGGTGCAACCGACCAACGCGACAACAGTTAAAAGACTCACATCCGAGTGCGGGGGGATGTTTTAAATTGGACTCGCCTCATAAACTCTGGCGCGTCGTTGTAGTAGGCAGCGTGTCAAACGCTCGTATATTTAGTTCGAATGTGGGGGATCGTCACATGAATGGTGGTGGCCATGGATGTTTTCAAAGTCATAACTCATGTGGCGAGGAGACTTACGAATTTATGTCGCCGGTGTGTTAATTTGTTTGTCGGTGTGTTAATTAGTCATTTTGTGGAACAAAATTGTAGGTATTCGGCTGTAGATGATGATACTCTGCAAAAGGTTGTGTTCTGTTCTTGTTAACATCACTTAAGGGCTTCTGCGATGACAAGTGTTGGGATAGAGTTGAGTTATGTGGACTCAGTATCTAAAGGAAATGCTAGTCTGTTGGTATTCGCTGTAGGTAAAACTTAACGTATGAATGTCTCAAGACAAGTTTGTCCCGCCTTAAAAATAATAGAATTTATGTACAATCAAGGTAAAGAACTAGTAAAGCTAAGGTAACAATAGAGTAAATATTGAGTCGTTCAGTTTTTGGTTTCGAAAGTAAAGTAATGCTTGCAGCATTTTTTTCAAGCACAGACAGCGATACATTTTTGATGAAAATTTTATTTCTTAAGATATAAAGCTTTGACTTTGCCATTAAGTGTGGAAAACAATACCATTCAAATGGCCGATTTGGGAAGATATGCAGCTTTTTTTTTTCTCCTAGGGTAGAGGAGACCGGCCGCGCGTGCTCATAATAGTGTGAGATTCTTGCTCACTAAAAAACACCTCCCATCAAAAAGTATTCATACTACAACTAGGCTAATGTCTATCAAGTAGCTTTAAGTAGCCACCGGCAGCATCCGTCATATTTCTACCACGGAGCATTAACGATTTGTCTAATGCGTTGTCCCTCAAGGGAGGATTCGAAGACTCGTCGGACTGGTTCGCTGTTGTCCATACGCTCCACGTGTCCTAGCCATCTTAGCCGCTATGTTTTCAGCTTAGTGACCAGGTCAGAGTCGCTTTACAGCCCGAATAGTTCATCGTTGAATCATCTTCTCCACACTCAAACTGGACCGAATACCTTTCTCTCAAGGCATCCCAGAAGGTTTTCTTCCGCTTTTGACAGGGTCCATGCTTATCGTGCAGAAGGATAGCAGAATCGGAATGATTAAGGTCTCACATAATATCTCCTTGGTTCTATGAGAAAGGGTTTTACTTCTTAGCCCGAAGAAACAGCGATTGGCAAGAGTGATTCTTCGCTTGATCTCTGCGCCGATGTCATTTTGCCTAGTGATAGTGGAGTCCAGATAGACAAAGTTCAAGTTGTATCTGTCCATCGTGACGTTTTGTCCGAGTCGCCGATGTTGAGTTGAGAGTCCTTTCTCGTTGACAGCATATACTACTTGTGAAAATCGAAAATTGAAGTATTGTATTTTAAATTTCAGAAGAATCTGAGCAACTATGTATATTTTTAAAAAACGAAATAGGTCGCATTCTAGCTTAACTGTCGTTGTGGCCTAAGTATTTTATATATAAACGTGGTAAATAACGAAATGCTTGAAGCGAAACCCTAATTCTCTGCTATTATCCATGAATGGCACTTGCATCGCTGAAACCGAACGACTTTCCATTCTCGGTATGTGCGTTAATGACAACCTTCATTGGAATGACTACATATTCGATGTCGCCAAGAACGATGCGAAATGTCTAGGCTTCCTAAAGCGATGCAAGAAATTTTTCACCCCTTCTGATCTGTCATTGAAGCGAAACCCTAATTCTCTGCCATTATCCATGAATGGCACTTGAATCGCTGAAACCGAAAGTCTTTCCATTCGCGGTATGTGTGTTAATGACAACATTCGTTGGAATGACTACATATTCGATGTCGCCAAGAACGATGCGAAATGTCTAGGCTTCCTAAAGCGATGCAAGAAATATTTCACCCCTTCTGATCAGTCATTGAAGCGAAACCCTAATTCTCTGCTATTATCCATGAATGGCACTTGCATCCCTGAAACCGAACGACTTTCCATTCTCGGTATGTGCGTTAATGACAACCTTCATTGGAATGACTACATATTCGATGTCGCCAAGAACGCTGCGAAATGTCTAGGCTTCCTTAAGCAAACATTTAAAAGGCGTTTATTCGCCCCAAACTTGAGTATAACGCTCATATCTGGTCCGGTGCTCCAATAACATATTTGGAGCTACTTGACAGGATTCAAAAACGTGCGGTAAAACTTATTGGCGATCGAGACATCGCGAAATCACTTGACTCTCTTAGTCATCGTCGTAGTGTCTCCTGCTTGTCATTGTTTTATCGGTATTTCCACCACAAGTGTTCAAATGAAATTGCCAGTTGCATTCCACCCCTACAGCATTTCTAACATTTCTCTTTGCCACGGGGCTTTAGACTTTCGTTTTATTTGACCAGATATTTGCTTAGAAACTTACCTAGTAAACCAAGTCAAGAATTCCAGGATCTAAAAGAACCAATTAGTTCTTCCAACTTCTTTCTCATGTAATTTCTAACGCGATTAACTTTTAAATATTGAATAGCATGAAAAACTCACGTAACTACTTTCACAATTAACACATTTCATTAGGTTTTATTAAAATATTAAAAGGATCAAACGGACGACCTTCAACTCGAAACACTCCACGTGTTCATTTTATATTCTTCTTCGAATGTAAAAAAAAGTAAAAATAATTCAACCTCTTATCTATGTATATTTTGTTGCTATGCATCAGCAAATAGCAAAGTGACCCTCTCAAGATGTCACTAAATCATATCGTTAGCACTTCTACACTTCTTCTCCCCCTCTGTTCCAGCAACAGCCCCTGACCTTATGAATTTCTCATGTAACAAATTCCTGATTGACACTTTAGCATGTTCGAAGCTTCGTATAACCATGTTTGCCGGTCTATCCATAATAATATTAGGTACACGGGTAGATTCGAATCCGCGCCCAAAAAGGGGAAATCCGGAATGAATGATTAGTTATGTGTTTGTTTTTTTTTTTATTTTTTTTTTTTTGGTACACATGATGATGAAGGAATGATGTGACAGTTGACGTGAAAAGACACAAAAAAGGAAGCCTACAAATAATTTGTTAATTCAGTTATATTTTGTCACAGATACGTAAGGATATATACATAAATGGCAAGCGAGTCAAGTGGGATGAATTTCATTAATAATATTTACCGAGCAATGGGGATGATGACGAAGTAGTGACTTTATTATCCAGATAGAAGGATAAATTGTAAACAGATGTTAGGACGAGATGTCCGATTCTAATGGATTTTTCATGTGACGAAAAATGTATCCCTTTTTGGAAGTATTAAAAGGGTCCGCATTTGATGATTCAAGGCTCAAAACTATTCCACCTGTTTCTTAGACACGTCCATTGATTTAATGCAAACCCATTTGTTAGGGTTGCTCTTTATCATTGACTTCACTTTAATACTTGCACAAAGCTTAACTTTAAAGTCAATATATAGGCATTTTCCTTAAAGCAATAAGAGCGATTTTACTTTCACTTTAGTAGCTGAAGTCCATTTAAGTCTTTTAAATTCTAATAATTTAATAAAATTTTTAACATAATTTAAAGTAGATGCAAATGAGGTAATGGACTCCGAAGAATTCACAGATTTTAATGACTTAAAAAAATTCCTTCAGGTCTTCAAGGACTAATGGCTGTAAAGACATATTTTTTGAACGTAGAAGTTTTTTTAAAATGGATTTTAGACTTGATTGAATTCAAGGAATTCAGGGACTCAAATAAATTTCAAAACCTTTAAGTCTTCAATGATTTCCAAATATCAATGAATTAAAAGTGCTTCGCTGGGGAACCGCACCTCGACGGCTGTATCATCTACAGGATGATGCTTTACGTCCGAATGATTTAATCGCGCTTTGCTGTCCGCAGCGGTACTCTATTATCCAGGTGAAATGCACATTAGAAAAAATTCACTCGCTCCTCAGAGACAGCAAATGCGCAAAGTCGCGATGTCTGTAGGAGCCAACTTCGATCAATGATCACAATGTTAGACAAGGGTGTGAAGGCAGCGTTAATTAAATTTTATTAAAAATGTAATAGAATGAATTCAAAACGCTTGAACGTTGGTCTCTTAAATTTCCTGAAATCATGTGAAAAAAAAAGTGAATTTATTCAAGTTTTCGAAACTCACCTTTAATCAAAGATAAAATGATCCTTTTCCATTTAAAGATCGATATCTCGGCGAAACGTTAAGTTGAATGAACAAGTTATCTGGCCTTGTTTAAGTCGGGACACAAAAGTCCAAGTCGGTAGACAGAAAGAGAAATCCCAAAAAATTTTGAAATTTTTTTTTTCCAGTGGTTTTCTTAAAATTACTCAAAAAATGTTGCTGCGCTAAAAAATGTTGAAGTTCAGAACCAAAAACTAGATACTTGGAGCTACAATTCACACCTACAAAAAAAATCGCCTAAAAATTTGGAATTTTTGTTTGATCCTTCAATTGTTTCCCCTAGTGTATGTAAAAAATGTTGAAGTTCAGATCCAAAAACTAGATACTTGGAGCTACAATTCGCACCTACAATTTACCTGGTGGAAATAGCCTAAAAATTTGGAATTTTTGTTTGATCCTTCAATTGTTTCCCCTAGTGTATGTAAAAAATGTTGAAGTTCAGATCCAAAAACTAGATGCTTGGAGCTACAATTCGCACCTACACTTTACCTGGTGGAAATCGCCTAAAAATTTGGAATTTTTGTTTGATCCTTCAATTGTTTCCCCTAGTGTATGTAAAAAATGTTGAAGTTCAGATCCAAAAACTAGATGCTTGGAGCTACAATTCGCACCTACACTTTACCTGGTGGAAATCGCCTAAAAATTTGGATTTTTTTTTGGGAATTTGGCTTTTGAAGAATATGAAGGATGTGACAGGCTCTTAATTAAGATAGAGCACTGGTGAAAACGGCAATCCTAGAATGCTAGGAAGCCAAAGAGCACGAGGGTAACGGCTTTCTAAGAAAGTAAACTCATCAACATTCACTTAACTGAAGCAGGAGTCTTTCCTGAAGCATTGGCCATAGCGGTTGACGGAATACAATAAATCTGTACTGTCAAGAGAGCTGTTCAAACAATCTTAGAGATGGAATTACATTTCATAAACGCGAACTGTGTTAAGTCAGTCCAACTCTGATGGATACCCGGACCCTTCGAAGTGAAGAGACAGCAGAACGGCTGGCCAGATGCAGCTCCGACTTTGACTTGCAGTTAGCTAAGGTGCAGCGTAGACTCATAGTTAAAGTATATCTAGGTGATTGTCGGGATATTAACTGGACACTGCGGTATAAAAAACATGGCTTAAAGGCATTCTGTTGCTGCGGCAGGGATGTAGAGGGGATTGAATCATTGGAACATCTGTCCACTGTCCAGCACTACAGAAGCGCCGCTTATCCTGCTTGGGAGCACGGCAGCTCGACAGCTTAAAAAATGAGAAGCAGTCTTCGTCCGCAGCTAAAGTTGTCAGCCTTGGAACGAATATCTTGCCAATTATTCATATATTCCTACGGGATTCAAATCAAGTATTATGAAGAAATGCATTCGACTTTAAGCCAATCCTTTTAACATGATATACGTGCTATTAAAAGGATGCAGCAAGTGGAGAGTGTTGCAAAGAGTTAGAGAGAACTGAAACACATTTGGCAAAATCATACACTATAAAGCGCAGGTGTAATGGAGGCCGTAGGTCCTAAAAGATAATACAAGACATAATTGTCGCAGGTTGCTGCTATCCGTAAGTTATTTTTAAAGACCGATTTAGCAGTTTCTTAGTTTCTTTACGAAGACACTGCTGTTCAGAGTTCCACCAGGGTACCGATTTTCTGCGGGGGGGTTTAGAAACAGGGCACGAAAGTTCAAAGCAGCGGGGGAGGACGTTGTTCAGATCCTGAGCAGACCTCTCCACTCCCTGTCTTGATCTAAGTTTGAGTGGAACTTTGACAGAGTTGGCAAGCTCCTCTCTAAACCGTGGCCAGTTTGTTTTTCTCGGATTTCTCCTCTCTTGCGAAGGTGAAAGTTCGCAGTAGATTTGAAATTCGATGTATCTGTGATCTGATAAGGTGCTATCTGGCGATACCTTCTAATTTATGATAGACTTCAAATGCCTGTTTGACAGGGTAACATCAATTACTTGCTGTCTTCTGGCTGTAGCAAAGGTAGGTTGATGACCTACATTGGTGATGGTAATATCAGACGATAAAATGAAGTCCAAGAGTCGATCTCCCCTTATGTTGCATTTGCTGCTGCCCCAAACAGTGTTCTGAGCATTAGCATCACAGCACAAGACAAGACCTAACCTTTTGGATTCACAAAACTCTACGAGCTCTACAACAGCCTTTGGTGGAGGAGGGGTTAGAGAGTCATAGGGGAAATAAGCCGATGCAGCGACAAAGGTTTCCCAGTTATCATTTGCATGGTAAGTTATAGAAACAGCTACCAAATCTTGGCTACAAAAGCTTTTGATCATAGTAGCTGTAAAAGATTTCGATTGCTCATCATAAAGAACGTGGTATAAATCACTCAAGCAACCAAGACCACAGATGCGACTTTTCCACACCCATGGTTCCCGGATGGATATTATGTGTGATTTTGTTCTACAAGCCACAAGCCTGCTACTTAAAAGGGTTGTAGGTTAATTTGAGTAAACAAGATGGATGAATACTCTGGGTAACGTCCACTATTAGCACTTTTTGACATTGAAATGGAAATGGATTCTGCCAAGATGCAGAAAGGGACGCATGTTGTACCTAGATTTGATGATCTCGGCAGCAGCCATGTCTATACTCACAACAAGAGAACTACCACCTTCATTGTGGCGGGTTTTACTCTTCCTGTGTCAACGGACAATCCAGGCTTTTGTGTCGAGACCAGGATTCTGGGTTTGCAAACGCTTTAGCACATCCGCCGATTTCTCTAGTTTCCCAGGGATCCAGCAGACAGCCCGCGTTAGCTTGGGTGGTTTGTAGACCTCAAAAGATGAAGTCCTAAGTGAAGGGATTTTCGGCACCATACTGCTAATCCATTCAGAGGTTTTCTGTGATGAGGTCTTCACCATGAGGGTTCCGTCCTTCAACACACAGCCCTCCACCTGAATGCAAGCATTTGTTGCAGCAGCCAGCTCCAAAAGATGAGTTTTGCAGTGTTCGGACTCTGCAACACTCATACTGTTATCATTGCCCGCTTTCCCAATGCGAACTGCTAAAGAGGAGACAGCAGCATTCTTGTAGGAATGCTTCTTAACTCGCACTCTTTTGCGTTTAGCACATGGTTTTTTAGACGCACACCTACCATCAGAGCCGTCCGCGTCGACAAAGTTCTGTCCACTAGTGCTGCATTCAGTATTGGTCACAACACCAGTATCATCCAGTATAGTGCACTTCCTCTACTCATACTCAAGGGTTAGTCCACTACAACCAATTTCCGTCCATCAAAACTACTACCTTTGCTGCTAGAAGCACCGACTTCATTCGGAGACAGGGCGTGGGCAGACACAGGAGCTTGAGGAGGATTGTATCTCTTAACGAGCTTGGGTCGCTTCTTCTTGTTTTTCGGTTCAGCAGAAGAGGAGGCATTGCCTGATGAAGGGGTCAGGTCAGCTACCGTTTGTGAGACTTCCACCGACCTATCCCGTTTCATAGACGCAACCGAAGAGCCGACCGGAGTGCTTGTGCCTTCAGCCTGTGGAGCTTCTTTTCGCCGCTGATCGCTCAGCTGCTTCCTTTTCCTCTTTCGCTGACCCTTAGTGAGGTGCACCTCAAAGCCAGCCACTTCAGGAGCCCGTTCAACAGTTGAGATATCACGGGGCAAGCTGTCAGCGGCGGTGCAGTAGGTAGCATCCTTACTCATGCTCAGTTTGCCCAAAGAGGCGGACATAGAGCCACAAGAGTCGCTTGTGTGTTCAATGAATGTTGGCCCCAGCCGCAGTCGAGAAGACTACGGATGGATTTTGGCTATTGCCAGTACCACCTTAAGGTTGTTCATTCATCAATATTTTGAGTTTTAACTACTGCTCCTGTAGGTTAGAGTACACTAACGGATTATTTTACAGAGGATAGGTTAAAAACCTTATCTTGAGTCAGTCATCGACTTCAAACAATGCTTATTGCAAACTAAAGGACTGAAGTGTAGTCAAAAAATTAAGTCATAAACCAAAAAATCACTAGCTAAGACTTCAAAGAATGCATTACTCGAAATGCAACTCTGGCATTATCGCAGACACTATCCCATGCCACATTCACTAAAATGACAGCAATCATAACATTGCTTTCTCAATCATAATTATCTATTATCATCTTGTTATCGTTTTGACATGATCACAAGATGACACAAATCACATCTCGTTTACACGCTCTACGTGACGTCTCTGCTGTCATTTATCATTTTTCATAGACGCACTGCGTCCAATCTCACCCCGTATGCCCGGCCTGTCTTCCATCAGGAATTTGTCTTTTTTTTTCAGTTAAATTGTTCCCAAATCGATAAAAAAAAAAACAAAATAAAAATGCAAAGTCATTCTAATAAAATGCAATGGAACGGTCGTCAACGCCCCAAGAATTGAAATAAACTGATTTGGGTTCTATGATGACGATTCCATGCGAAGCTGATGATAATGATGATGGATCAAAATATACTCGCAGAAGATTCTTTTTTATAATTTTTTTTTTTTTTTTGAGATGATTTATGACTTGAAAGTGATGGTGCAGGGGCAAGGCAGTGTACGGGATCTTGTAATGGCGCCATTTCGACTACGCTCGATTAATAAGCGCGTACGTGATGCACGCGCTAATGATCCGAGATAAATGGCTGAACTTGGCTCTGAGCTCTGAAGCTGGCCTCTGCTGGTATGGTATGGTATGGTATGGTCTCGTCTGGAGTACCTAAGTGGCCTCTGGGCGGTGGAAATTGGAAATTTATTCCGTTAATTATTTGAGGCTTAATGGTATATTGTGAATTAAGAAATTATTATTACAAGAATGTGAAGTTTTATTGGATGATTAAGGATTGCCATAGATGGGGTATGGGGTATGGGGTTGTCCGTGATTTCTTTTCTTTTCTTTTTAATGGCATCTTGTCATTTGATTGAACACTGACATTATGACACTACGCGTATGGATGTGATTTGTTATTAATGAATTGAAAGTGGTTAGCTCATAGAGCTGAGAGCAAATTAAGATGCTGATGTGTTTAGCTCCCTAAATGGAGAGACTGGAAATTAATATAATTTCAGTTGAAGAAGACACAGGAATATAATTATTTTTGATTTGGATTATCTCTCACTAGTGGCCATGATGACGCTTCCTAGGATCTTATCCTTCTCCCGCATAGACATGGTTTTATGTGTGCTCCCAAGCTACTTGTGTAATTCGTCCCTTTTTCCCAGCTCATACATTTTATGTTCCATAGCCCTGGAACACTTGAATGACTTTCGGATCTGCACGTGGAATGTTCGAACCCTGAATAGACCACGTGCAGCCGAACAATTAGCGGAGGCCCTAACCTGCTACAATGCAGATATCACCGCCATCCAGGAAGTGCGATGGGATGGACCGGGCAAAAGAAGAATGCGCTCACGCCTCCACAGAAGAGAAAGATTATGCCACCAAGGAATGTTTCTACGAGCTCCTCGAGAAAACATATGAGCAATGTCCTAAATACGACGTTAAAATCATCCTAGGTGATTTTAACGCCAAAATAGGAAAGGAGGACATCTTTGGTAGCACAATCGGAAAGCATAGCCTACACGACACCACGTCTGGAAACGGACTCAGGCTAATTGACTTTGCTGCGGACGTAATGTTACTATAGCTAGCACACGGTTTCCTCACCTTAATATCCACAAAGGAACATGGCGGTCACCAGATCACCAAACCGTCAATCAAATTGACCATGTTGCGATCGACGCAGGGCACTCCTCCAGTATCCTAGATGTCCGAACTTTCCGAGCGGCCAACATAGACTCGGATCACTACCTTGTTGTAGCCAAGGTACGTATGCGGATATCCCAGACACCACAACAGCGAGGAAATACTGTGAGGAGATTCAACGTTGAACGGCCACAAGCGCAACCAACCGCCAGAATTTTTGCCGATCGCGTATCCCTCAACCTCTCGAGAAGTCCTGTGCTGCCAACATCAAGTGCTGAAGACCAGTACCATCGATGACAAGAAGCCATCGGAAGCGACGCAACTGATGTGCTTGGTTTTACCTAACCACCCCAGGAAATCAAGCGAAGAATTACACTTGCCAACCGCTGTTACTTTTGCCTAAGGAGGCAATTGATTAGCAAGGCCTTGTCGACAAACACGAAGGAGACTCTATATAAGACCCTCATCATACCAGTCCTGCTGTATGGCGCAGAAGCATGGACGTTATCAAAGGCGGATGAAGATCTCCTTGGTCGTTTCGAACGCAAAATTCTTCGAGTGATTTTCGGTCCCGTTTGCGTCGTCTAAGATGGCTGGGACATGTAGAGCGAATGGACACCAACGCTCCGGCCCGAAGAGTCTTCGAATCCAACCCGGAGGGGCAACGCAGTAGAGGAAGACCTCGCCTAAGGTGGCGCGCGCAAGTGGAAGGGGACCTCAACCAACTTGGAGTGCGCAACTGAAGGCAGTTAGCCAAGGATCGTGCTAACTGAAGAGGCGTATTGGTTGAGGCCCAGGTCCACCCCGGACTGTAGCGCCACCTAAGTAAGTAAGTAAGCCCGGGTAGCCAATACAGTCTTACGTGATGTTGCGAGCGTAACGAATTGATCTTTGGGTGACTGCGGCAGTTAGATTGCTCGGGCTTGAGGGCGGCCTTACCTGCAGGTACAACCTTCGACAGGTATATACTGTAGTTACCTGGAAGGCTTTTTGTTGCTCTTTTCTTTTCTTTTGTGCCATGCCCGCTTACTTTGAAGGCGTCTTTTGTTAACATATTTAGGTTTGGAGCACGTTGCTTGATGTCGTCATCCTCGGTTTCTTCTCAGTTAGTCGTACATCCAAAATATTTTAAATTTTCGCACTTGGAAAGCCACAATCACCTAAATGTCTTGAATGCATCGGATTGGGTTACACTTTGGGTGGTACAGATACTCGTATTTTTTTGCTTAATACTTTGCTATACCCCATCCCCTCCGAAATACCAATCAAAATATCAAGTTCTCTCAGCAAAGAAGATTGGATCTTCGCTATGGTAGGTCCATCTTCTGCTTAGAGTAACTGATAGACTTTTGGGTCCATCACTTTTCCTTTAAGCAGATAATCAAAGGCAGCTAAAAATAATAGGTTGTTGCATTCCACCCCCACAGAAGTTCAACCGCAATACTTGCTATGCTAGGAATGCACATCAGTTTACCCTCAAGCCTGTATTCGGACGTACAGTGAAATACAAGGACTCGTTTCTTAATCGTACAATACGAATGTGGAATTCTCTAGTTTACAGACAGTTAAAACCAACGTGCATCGGTATCCTCCTTTTTCCGGATCCTTCACTTCCCTAATACCTGCACTGTGTTACTGCATTATAAGGGTATCCAAAATCCGTTTAGTGCGCGTACATTATAAAATAAAAAGAAAAGGACTACAGACGCATAACAGTTGTAAACTTGTAAAATAACACTGACTGGGAACTGTTCAGTGACTCCAGAGGGGCATCTAACTCCTGTCTCTGCTCACTCGTACATGTCCATGATCGTCTTTAGATAAATTTCATGTACTCCTCGTTGTCTCTGATTCACTCATATTCTTGGTTGATTCTTGGTTGTCAATCGACGCTTTTTTAAATCAAGATGGTTTGTGACATCACTAGATCTTATGGTACGCTGCTCCCTCTTACTTTTTACCTTCCTCTGTCCGGCCTTGCTACTACCTTTCCCTTTTTACCACTGTCTTTCTTTGCCGTATCCAATAAATCTCCGGGAGGTGATGATGCTCCGTCTAATGGTAAAATCTCAAAGGCCTTTAAATTTAAGCCGGAAAGCTGAAACTAGGGTCACGAATTTTTTTAAAATTTTTTTTTAATACGCACACTTTCAAAGCTATAGAAGGGAGAATAAAATGTCATCCATTATGTTCTTAATCCTTTTTTCATTGGGGGCATATAGGGATACAGATATGGATATGGTATAAAGGCCCCAACCCATAGAATCCGTTGCTGCGTGCGTCCGTTTTTTTTTTGTCTGACTGTAACATAGAATACACGTAAACTTATGGAAGGTGACCTATAAACAACGCATTGACGGTGATGCAGGAAATTATAGCCCAACATTCTACTTTTTCATACTTTGACATCATACTTCGACAGTTTGCCGAAAATCATTCTGATTGGTTGAAAAGAACGAACGAAAGCATTTGTCATTGCAATCAGCATTGCCATATTGGTGTATTTATCGTAGCTAATTCTGTGGTAAATTATCTTTGTTTCAATGTAAAATTCATTTGTTTAACTAAAACAGAACTATATTAGTATTGTTTTATTATTATGGGTATATGTTTTTGCTTATACTATATATATTTACACGATTTATTCTAATTTAACATAAAATTATAAACCTGAACGTATTACAAAAAAAAAAAGAAATCACAATATTTTTTTGATATGGCAGTATTGACAGAGATGACAACCGACAGCTGCAGTCGCCGGTGAAAAAGAAAGCACAACTGTCAAAGTTCCAACGGATTCTATGGGATGGCCTATGCGTTAATTTTAAAGTTTTAACTAACGCACGCACTCCAGCGCCGGATTCTATGGGTCGGGCCCTTCAAACTGTTCATTGTAATCATACGAGTGCTGTCACTTCGAAACATAAAAATGTAGTAGATTAACAAAAACATTGGTGATGTCAAATTTATATGCGTAAGCTATTTAATAACATTAAAATAAATTCAGCAGAGCGATGTATTTACAACAATCAATTAATTAATTATAAAAGCCAAACTATGGATTTCCGCATATTACATTACATTTGAAAGCCTTTCGATAAATCAAGCTGTTCTTCGATACGTTCTGCCCAAACCAATAAAACATTGTAGATAGGCAGACTTCTCGGCAAACATTCCTGACCACCAAATAAAATAGTTCGGTTAATAAGATGGAAAGGTGACACAATGTACAGAATTCAACGTTGGAGAAGTAAAGAATTCCAAAAATAGATAGTCCTGCAATTCGGTCTGTCCATAAACCGTAGCTTGGATCGACGGAATTGCATCAAAGTTCCTACTTAGAGTTTTTGGGGAAACTTGCTACGTTTTGGTTTGCTATTTTTGTATTTTAATGACCATTGAACGGTGTAAGAAATTACGTACCCAGTTTCTTCAAAGAACGTATACTTTATAAAAAATACTTAAGGTGCGATCAGACGGTCATCCAAACTTGTCATACGGATGACATCCTGACGTCACCTTAAAATCTCAGAATCAAGCGAAGTGATTTTTCATCAATCTATTCGACACAACATTTCTACTTTTAAATTTTTTTTAGAGGTTGGTTTTTCGAATAGAGATAAAACTGACATTTTGTGATCGAATCTGGCAACTCTAATGTCATTTATGTTTAGTTTGTTTTGTAGTTTCATCATGAACAGGTTGACAAATGAACAACGCTTGCAAATCGTGTAAATTTATTTCGAAAATAATGGTTCAGTTCGCGAAGTTTAATCGCCAAATTTTGTTCAGTGATGAGGCTCATTTTGGGTTGAATGCCTACGTCAATAAGCAAAATTGCCGCATTTGCAGTGAAGAGAATTCACATGAGACCCTTGAAACGCCCAAACGTCCACAAAAACTGACTGTTTGGTGTGCTCTATGAGATGGTGGAGTCATTCTGCCATACTTCTTCCGAAATGATGCTGGAGAGTCAGTTAAATGACTATTTTGTTCCCGAATTGGATGGCATGAATGTGGATGAGATGTGGTTCCAACAAGACGGCGCTACATGCCACACAGCGCACGTCACAATCGATTTATTGAAGGAAACATTCGATGAGCGCATAATTTCGCGGAATGGACCTGTCAATTGGCCACCAAGATCGTGTGATTTAACACCATTGGATTATTTTCTTTGGGAATATGTGAAGTCGCTCGCCTACGCCAACAAACCAGAAACGTTAGGGGAAGCCAACATTCGTGGCGTTATTGCCGACAAAGACTTGTCTTTATTCGAACCAGCCGCGGCGGCCACATGCCCAAAATCATATTTAAACATTAATGACATAAAATCGTCCTTCCAATAAAGTCAAAATTTATGGACATCAAAACGATTTTCTTTTGTTTTATTTCAATTCAAAGTTCTACACCTCTTAAAAAAAACACCCTGTATATCCTTGTGATTTAAAAACGCATCTAATGCAGAGAGAACGTTGCGTACAACCCAGTTTTAATCTTCACACTCCAAATCTTGTAAAAGTTTGTTACATGGCTAACTCAACGACGTGGAATCGACAAATGTTCATGGACTTATTGAGCTACAGAAACAATACATTTGCAGGAATTTAGAGTTATTCACATTTTTAACTAGTTCTGAAAGTTCAATATTTTGATTAAATTTTAATAATTTTTGAACGAGAAGGTGCTTAAATTAAATTTCCGCTTTTGTACTGAATAGTGATTCAAATTGCAAAACACACAAAGGCACTCTTTTTACTCTAAAAAAAAACTGTATCTTAGGCTGATGAACGTCACAAATGGTTAATAAAAATGCATCACAGAACCTTTGTGCTTAATTTTCGTTTGTAGATTGAGAAACAGGTGTCAAAGCACTATCTTCAACAGATCAGTCCAACTGCTGGGGTATGCGGACGATATAGATATCATCGGTCGATCCCAGCGTTCCGTGATAGAGGCTTTCACGGCTATTGAAGAACAGGCGAAACTAGTTGGCCTTGAAGTGAATGAGGACAAGACTAAATATATGCTATCAACAAACAAACAATCATCTGTCTACCGACGAGGACAAAATGTCACTGTTGATAGCAGCACCTTCAAGGTAGTTAATGAATTCATCTACCTCGGGGTAAACATCAACTCCACAAAAGACATCTTAGTGGAGATTCGTCGAAGAATTACCCTAGGACACCTCTGCTACTTCGGTTTGGCAAAACAAATGGGTTCAAAACTCCTAACTCGAAGGACAAAGTACATGCTCTACAGAACCCTTATTCTGCCAGTTCTGCTATACGGCGGCGATGTCCGGACGATAAGCAGGAAAGAAGAGTTAATACTGGGATCCTTTGAAAGAAAAATCCTTCGACGGATATTTGGAGGGCGAATGGAGGAGAAGATACAACCGCGAACTCTATGATCTGTACCAAGATGTGGATGTAGTTCGAAAAGCCAAAACTCGTCGACTACATTGGCTCGGCCACATCGAGCGAATGCACAACACCGCTCCAGCCAAGAGGTACTTCGAAACCCAGCCCCCAGGTTCGAGACTACAATTAAGACTGAACCTCCGTTTTAAAGACCAAGCCATCGCGGATGCCAGAGCGCTTGGTCTGGACAACTGGAAGCAGCGTGCTCGGGATCGCAGAGGGTGGAAGGCCGCCGTATCTCAGGCAGGGACTCTGCACAGGTCGGGAGCCCGTTAATTAAGTAAGTAAAGTTCTTTTTAAAACTTCCCAAAATATTGGCAAAACCCCTAAGGGCTTTTGGTGCTACTAAACTAGAAATAGATTCCCTTTCATATAAAGGACATAAAATAATAGTTAATGAATTCAAGTAGCCACATATTCCTTCGCTATATCATCAGCACGATCAAGTAGCAAATCCATCGTCGGTCTTGAGCTATTCAAGCGACTTTCATTTTCCGCCACAATAAATAGTTACCTGCAGCTAACAATCACTTAAGTGAAAATTGCAGTTCAAATACATCACGAATCGGATAACAAAAGCGACGACGACGACGACGATCAGACCACCAATTTAACTATCACGATTTACTTGTAATAGTAGCGATTATAACAATAATCATCTCTCACCTGTGCGACTTCTCCCGGCACCCGTGTCGCTGCATTTATCAATGGCGCGCGTTATAGCCTATAGCAACACCTACAACAACTCACCATCGCACGGCATCCTAAATGAACTTTGGTTACACTTTTGAATTGGATTGTTCAACCGTGGTGACCAGTAATTAATATCTCGCGACTCCTGCAACAAAATCACGTTCCATGCAAATCCACTTCTGATTTATAGTCGTTCAGCGGGACAGCACAGTAAAAAGTGAAAAATAAAAAAAAAAAAAAATAAAAAAATAAATATATTTTAGCAAAATGTCAGCCGACCTACTGAACAAAGTGTCACGTAGAGGGCGGGGGGCTGATGGACTTTTTTCATGATTTGGATTTTATTTAAATCGCGCTTTGGTATAAGCTACCCCTCAACAGCCCCATCTGCCAGGCGGAGGAGGCCCTTGCCGCACCATAACATTTGTGTCAATGGTATGTAGCGAAATTATCCGCTTATTTATCGAAATGACAGCTGGATATTAATGTGTCATGAAATTAAACGTGAGCGGGCAATTTCCCAGATAAAACATTTTCTGTTTTTGTTTTTGTTTTTTTTTTTATTTCTCATTGTTGTTGTTGGTGCTGCTTGCAATCCTACCGCGGGCGCTGTTATTCTGTTAAATTCGCAATACAAACAGTGATGAGGTTGGAGGAACATTTTTGTATAGGTACTCGAACTCGTTGCACAGACTGACTTTCTGGTCTGTGGGGGCGGGCGGGCGGGCGTTGCAGGGCTGAGGAGAAACGGTTTCACACGCTGTGCACTTGGACCTGTTACATGTTCGATTTGGATTCATCTGCATATGGCTGAGGCTCAGGTCGGGCGAAACTACTGTGTAAACACTCGAGGTCTGGTGTGTAGTATGCCAAGTGCACATTACCTGTCCGCAATTTGTTCTTTGTCTCCCTATGATACTGGCAAAGTTGCAGGATTGATGGCGGGTGCAGGGGTGCTTGGCGCGGGGGTTGTAAGTGTGTATGGCGTTTTTTTTTTTATTTTTAATTACAGCCAATTAAATTTTACACGGCGTGAAAAGAATTATGAGACATAACAACGGGATGCGCAACGAAAACAATGAGCCATGTGGAAACGGGCCGAGGAGCTGGATGCTGTTGGATGGGAGAATCTTCGTTGCTGTGTCTGGTTCGTCTTAATTGCCTCACGTCTCTTGGGGACGTAATTGATGTTTAAGTTTTTAAACGGAAATTAGTATTAATGAAGGAACAGGTGTAATTGGCTTTTAAATGTGGAAAGGTGAACGTGTGTTGTAGGTGGCAGGTAAATTGACTTTTTTTTTTTTGGTAAATTTTCTTGATATATTGCCGGCTTGTACTAAATAAGAAAGGGGGTTGTTTGTGTTTCCACATTTGCAAAGATTCGGGGTCAGGTAAACTTTTTCCTTAGGTATGTGGGTAAATTTGTATTATTTAAGTAGCTTAACCGAGTATAAGTGCGTCATAGGTAGAACTTGCTGTGAACCTTACATTGTGCCGATAACCCACGGAAGATATGCATTATGTCCTTCTCTACTTTCGAGTCTGAAAACAGTTTCGTATTCTGTTTTGTTGTTGCATAATTTTACTTTTTTACTCTTACTTAGGTGAAACTTTTCGGCAGATACTTCTTTGATGAGCTGGAGGGTATAAGCAAAGTCGAGCTTAAATACCTTCTCAGATTTTTATACAAATCAGGATGGTTCTGAGAGAGCGACGCTTTGACCAATGATAGCGGTCTCTTCTTTTTATACTTTCAGGTGTTTTTGTTTTATGCGTGGAAGGTACCTGAACAACACAATAGACGCAATTTATTGGTCTAAGTGAGCTGTGACAACCGTCAAAAGGGCATCCACACCTTTCTATAAATTTAGCTTTTTGCTGCTTTCTCGTTCTCACGAGGAGAAATTGCACACCAAAGTTTTTTCCACAAAAGAGAAAGACGGATATTATTACACCCTCAAATTTTAGCTCAAGAAATTTGTTTTGCCAGATTTAAGAATTTACACAACCACATGGAAAGAGTTCAAAATCCCCAATTGCAATTCACAAATCACATATTTTCGTAAATCATGACCATGAGTTTCAAAAAGCTTAGGCTGTGCGCCCTTAATGTAAATTTTGGACTTATTTTTATAGAGGTGGCTAGTAATTAAGTGCATTGGTCTAATTAATGAATCCCCGTAACTCCCAGCCCACCTCTGGCAAAAGTCTGACCCCACATCTAGGCATGAGAAGTTTCTTAAAAAGTTGCCATTCCAAATGAGTATTAAACTGTAGGATTCTTCCATATGTGCCAAAATATATATATCTTTATCTCGCACAATACATGAAGAAGCTAGACTTAATATCATGTTACGGGTGATCCATTTCGAGGTTCCCTACTTTTTTAAAGAAAAAAAAACACAGAAAATTCAAATTTAATGGAGAATGTTTATTATCATTTGAAAGAACATTCTTTGGCATTTATTTTTTGAAGATTATGTCTATCAAATGTTGGCCGTTGCTGCGTCGCAGATGGTCCATCCGTTGAGTCCAATTTTCGATCACTCGTTCGAGCATTTCGACTGGTAACTGGCGAATGACACGCGTGATGTTTTCCTCCAAGGCCTGAATCGAAGCGGGTTTGTCGGCATAAGCTTTTGACTCTACATATCCCCACAGGAAAAAGTCAAACGGCCCAAAACGTGAAATTATGTGCTCACCGAAATGTTCTCTCAATAAGTCCATTGATTGATGCGATGTGTGGGAAGTGGCGTTGTCTTGCTGAAACCAAATGTCGCCGAGATCACGAGCTTCAATTTCAGGCGGCATCAAATAGTCGGTTATCATGGCACGATAACGGTCGCCATTGACGGTTACGTTCGCACCGGCATAATTTTTAAAGAAATATCCACCGGTCCACAAACCACACCAAACCGTTGTTTTTTCTGGAAGAAGTGGCAGTTCTTCAATCTCTTCAGGTTGCTCTTCGCCAGAAATGGGCCTCATCGCTAAACAAAATTTGCCTCGAAAACGTCGGATCTTCTTGGAACTTTTCAAGAGCCCATAGAGCGAAGCGATGTCGCTTGGGAAGGTCGAGCGGCTTCAGTTGTTGCACAAGCTGTATTTTGTACGCTTTCAATTTAAGATCTTGACGTAAAATGCGCCAAGTCGTTCCATACGTCAGTCCGAGTTGCTGCGAACGGCGCCGAATCGACTCTCTACGGTCTTCGTGTACACTCTCAGCTACGGCCGCTATATTTTCTTCGCAGCGTGCTGGACGTGGTCTATTCGGTCGAATATTATCCAATAATGAATGCTGGGTCTCAAAATGGGTGATGGTGTTGCGAATAGTACGCTCAGTAGGCCGATTGACCGATTGACCATAAGTTGAGCGAAGTGCACGAAACACATTCCTCACAGAACGTGAATTTTCATAATAAAGTTGAACAATTTGTAAACGTTGTTCACGCGTAAGTCTTTTCATTATGAAATGCCAAACAATACTAAACAAAAATAACATGACAGCATGACACGACTCACACGTGATCTGTCAAAAAAGGCTTTAGAAGAAAGTATCTCTACTGGATCACCTGTTATGAGCCGTTCACGCCTTATATTGGTTTAGTTTTTATAGAGTTAGACAAATGATTTAATATTCAAATAATTCAAGAAGACAGAATTCAAAGACCTTTACTTTAAATGCTGTTTTGAGAAACATTCGCCAATAATACTAAGTTCCTACCTATTTGCATCATTTGTATGTTTCAAAACAAAGGTGTAAGCTCTGTTATCCTTTCTTTGGTTGCAGTGTTTATGATTAGACATGGACAGTTTCGCTATTAACCACCGGGAAATTGAAGTTATCCATCCATATTTCTCGCAAGCTCTCTTTTTACCACAAACTATCCGAGAACCCTAGATACATACCAATATTATGTGAACCGTGTTAAACTGCGCAGTCATATAGCTACAACATGGCACACTTTGACATTTTCAAGCAGCAAAGGAGACAGCGGACAGAGCTCTGATGTATGCCCTAATCGGGGTATGTTAGGTAAGTTCTATTGATCGACAGAACATTCGCTTGTCAGACTTAGGTCCATATAGACCAATTCTCACACTTTGCGGAATTACCCAGAATTGTGGCCTCCTTTGGACGACTTGTAGTCGTGTAAAGCGAGAATTTTTTTTATAAAAATCCCGATGTACTTAGCAATCTATAGAGATGGAAGTAGCTTCCAAAGTGACAAAGTGATTTGTATCTTCGTTGAACTCCTTGTCGCCACAGCATCTACAAACTAATTATTTATATGTTAATAGTTAGCGATAGTCTGTCTTAATGTAAAATCTTATTATTTCCACTTTTAATATATACTCTCGCCATTATTTCTGGGAATTAGCTTAGATAAAAACTCAACTGGAGTTCTCATATTAAGTCCGCAACAGAGCGTGCAACTAGAGCCAAGTGGGCCAGTAGACGCCTGTATGGCAGGACTTGGGGCCTTAACCCTAGAATGATACTGTGGCTTTACACAATGATGGTCAGACCCATAATTGCCTATGCCGCTATCGTCAGTTGGCCCAAAACTCTTGAACGGACAACGACAAGTAAGCTGCAAAAGCTGCAGCGTATTGCATGTCACAGGTGTTATGCGCACCTGCCCAACAACTTTCACCACTACAGATCTTCATTAAGAATACAGCGGCTAGATGCGCCATCAAGCTGCAACTCGAAAATAAGTTTGAATCAGCAGACCACGTGGGTCACCTCAGTATACTTAACTTAATCCCAAACATGGATATGTTTTACTGTATCCCCGACATTGTGGTTAGGGAATTCAGTTTTCGGATACTGGACCGCTCCAAATGGGCCAACGGTGTTCCATCTATAGATCCGAGAAGTCTGGTCTGGTACACAGACGGATCAGAAATGGAATCTGGAGTTGGAGCTGGAGTCTTTGGACCCAACACCAAAGTCTCAATACCAATGGGAAAATGTCCCACGGTATTTCAGGCTGAAATCCATACCATCGAGACCTGTGCTAATTAAATCTCCCAAAAAGGTATTAAAGGTGCCAGAATACACATCTTCTCGAATAGTCAAGCAGCACTACAGGCATTGGCATCCCATACTCCCATACTATAGTGACCAGGTCAGTAAAAAGCTGCTATATTGCTTTGCAAAACCTAGCGAAGCAAAATAAAGTCAAACTTGGATGGGTACCGGGCCACTAAGGTATTGCAGGGAACGAGCTTGCAGACGGGCTAGCTAGAGCAGGATCGGAATCTGTCCTCATAGGACCAGAACCCTACTGCAGTGTCAACTGGGCTACTGCTCGAAGGCTAGTTAGCGTTTGGGAAATAAAACTTTTTCTCACCCACTGGGAAAGTGTTCCGGGTTCGAGACAATCTAAAAGATTAATTAGACCTTACTCCTGTAAAGAAATCTCAATCTTGAGTAAGGAGAATATTAGGAAGGTATTAGGAAGTATTATTGAGGTATCACCTCAACATAATGAACTTGTGCTAAAAAATCGAGTGTAGATTCTGTCTAGGGGACGATGAAGCCTCTGAACACATTCTATGTGAATGCCCGGCCCTTCTTTGGTTAAGACGAAGATTCTTCCTTAAAGAGTCCTTTCAACAGCAGAATTGATGAACTCTGCAACCAAGGACGTGGTGACTTTCATCAGGGAAATCACACACCTCATCGGGTAATATCCCTTCTAGATACAATAGACCTTTCTGGTCGCAGTGTCACCCAAGTGGGCAAGGGAAGCACAAAAAAAAAGTTCCCATGTTAAGTCGTTTGTAAATTTTCTTATCTACACACATTTTCAGAATCTGTAAGTGCCCCTTTGGTATCTGCAGATTGTTCAGCTGACCTTTCACGCACTTTTGGCAGCTGATTTATAATTTCAACCTAGCGGTAGGTGTCATCTTCATTACACCAATTGTCCCTATGTATGTTAGTCTTTTTTATAGAGTGTTATTAGCGTAAAATTTATTGGCTTTTCTGCGGCTTGCCATCAGATACGCTGCCATATGTGGACGTTAGTCTCAAAATGGCCGTGATTATCCACACGGAGATTTTGGGATTTGCTCTATACTTTTGGAGGAAGATGCTATTGCATACGTTGAAAACGTTAGCTGCTTCCCTTAATTGTTCACTAACTAACTAAAGACGATACTTAACATTTTTCTTTTATTTTTGAAATGCACAAGATCGGTTTTCTAAATATTCACAAAAGACTTTGGGACCGCCGCGGCAGTTCAGCATGTACTTTATGCTCTCAGTAAGCTTAGTCTTCCATTTTGCTAAAATTTCCTTCACAATGGTGGAGGATCTGTCCGTTTTGTATACTTAATAGGTTGGAAAAAAATTATTTAGTGGAGCTCTGAATCATTACCTCCAAAGAACAGACTTTGCTAAGCTGAAACTGATTTCAGAACCCTACGTCTTTGTTGTCTCGGATGATAAAACAACAAAAAAATACATTAGAAAGGTACAAAGACTTACCAGCGTTTGAGCTTGAGAAGTTTATAAGAAGTCATGTTGAAGGTTCGCGCTGGAGGCTATTGGTATACACAAGTTAGTCAGAGGTATTTATGTAGACCAGTTTTGGGTCCTACCCAATATCGATCGATAAAAGCCTTCTGCCCGATTCGTATCTTCAAGCTAAGAGTTACGCCCTATCTTTCGTAATTCATAACTTAATTTGCAAATGCAAGGGCATTTGCAAAGATGCCTTCAGATACTTTTATGCTACACAACCCCAGCAAAAGAGCATCATAAATTTTCCTCCATCGACAATCAAGATAACATCGAATGCAAATACTTGCCTTCACTTAACAACATTGCGCAATTCATTTATTAATAACAATTGCATTTTATCGTGATTGTCGTCAATCAATTTAGCAAGTACCCTTGCGTCTGTCGGCAGCGGTGAGGCGGCTGGCGCTGCCAATAAATCAATCAAACTGCCGCACATTAAAGCGTTCGTATTCGCACCTGCTCAACGCACAACATTCGACGATATTTACATACGCACGAGCGATCACTTGCGGCTGCGGCTCGCTCGAACCCAAAAACAGCAAGATCCGGAAATTTAAAATTCCGAATCTAATGAATTTTTTATTAGGCCGACGAGGCAGAGTCACCGGTAGCGGCAGCCATTGTCTTGCTGGCGACACAATTGCAATGCGCTTCAGTCCAATAAATCACTTTGCGTCAATATGTTGAGTTTTACAACAACACAATGCTCTTGCTGGAAATGGTAAAGGACATTTGCTTTTTGACAGTCGGCTTACGAAGAATGGTCACTTTTGCGCAATGAGGGGTCAAGAAACGGTCAGTGGTGAATTTTTTTGTGTTGCTTTGTTCTCGTAGTGACTACGGAAGATGTCGTAAAATGTCCAACAATGACGATTCTTTTTGTTTCGGTGTCGAATGGTCGGCGCGGCCCTTTTCCCATGCCATGTCAAAGGTACAACGTGCGCATGTGGTTATCTTTAATGGTAAATCATAAATGTTCACCTGTCCGTTTTGGGAGACCCATCATGGCTTCGCGGGGACACTGAAACGGGCATTTGCTGCGAATTCCATTTTCTGTTGTTTATTTTTTTTGGAATTTTATTATTTTTTGTCCCCCATATGATGTCGGTTAATGTTCACTCCACACTTGTTTTTGTTTTTTTTTGTTTAATCATTTGGTGAGGTTAAGGATCAGCCATGCTTTTATGACTACTTTCCGGAGTCTGATGGTGTTTTGTTCGTGTGTGTGTGTGGTCAAAAGGGTTGCGGTAAGAAAAGGGCGTTAAAATTGTTGTTCCCAGCGTAATTTGTGTGTAATTTTATGCTGATAATCGCTTTCGGAGACTCATTATAGCTTTCGTTGGAACTTGTTTATGAAGTGTGCTGGTAAAGTGTCTGCGATGAAAGCCTGAATATGGCTTGAGTATGGTGAATTCATTCATGTTTCCAGTTTAAGCATGACGTTGTTTAATGTTGCACTTAGGCTTACTGTTAAAGCGGCTTTGTATAGTTCCAGCATTATAATCGCCTTCGATGGGTTTTGGTTCTGTTCCTTATACGTGACGAAGGGGATCTCCTGGCACGCCTTGTTTTTCAAATAAAGGATGTTTTGTTTAATCCTTTAGTAACAAGAAAATTTCTTAAGTTTCAAATTTAAGGATCATTCACATGAGAGCGAACCGCGAACTGCGAAATGTCGTAAATTCTGACATTTCTTTCACATGAGAACTTTTTTGGTCGCAGGTACCCGCGAATCTGATTTGTAAATGTTAGCAGCAAGATGTGTCAATTTTAAGGCTATGTTCGAACGAATTTTTCATTCGCGGATTTGTGGATCGCGTCTGTATTATGTGGATTGTGAATAAAGAGTGACAGTTCGCGACAAGAATTTTTCAATTCGCGGGAAATTTTTTGTAATTTAGACTCAGTTTTTTTAGATAATATGTTAGATCAGTTAAATATCAAGCTTTTGTGGTAGAAGCAATAGAAATTTTCTATTCATAAATACATTAAAATTGATTTGTTCGCGATTAGCCTATTCGCAGTTCGCTTTCATGTGAACAGTCCTTTATAGCATTTTAAATTTATTTTCACATTGAAAAAGAGCAAGCATTTGAAAAACTCCAATATCTCATAAAAAAAAATAGAGCATTTTCATTATATTTTATTATTATGTTGAATAATAAATACATGTCTTTCTCAATAATTTTTATATATATATACCTACGTACATATTATTTTTAAATTTTATTAAAATAGAGTTTTTATTTATTCATGCGAATAGTAGGCCTATTTCTATGAAGAAAGCTGACTAACAGCGTCTATATCACCAGATTTAAGTTGCTGTAAGAAAGCGATATCACTATTAAGAAAAGTCTATCATTTAAAGGAGATTGATACGCTGAGGAAAGGAAAAAGGTTAAATGAAACTGCCAATGGAAGTTGTTTTTAATAACAAAATCAATTTGAGTGAAAAATTGACTACGGTGTCTACCCAGTGCAGACGACAGCGTCTTGTTCTGTGTAGCTACAACATTTTAAAATTACCTAGCAGTAGCAGTTATTAAGAACGTCCAGTATAACAGCGCTGTAACAAGTTTTTACCAAAAAAAAATTAAATTTCCAAGACTCATGGCGAATGAGAAGATAAAGTTTTTACTTAGAAATAAAGTACACGACTGCGTCATCACGCTACATGATGTGCATTTTGAAATCGCCTCAAAAAAGGGTAACATTTGATCAAAAACCAAAAGCGATTTAGCTTTTTAGGTTTTGAAAAATTTGATATTCTCCAAAATGGTACCTAAGATTTTGATGTAATTTAATAATTTTTCAAAACACAAAAATTGATCAAAATCGTTAAGAAAAAATGCGAATCTTCCTCACTAACGTCCCTTCTTGACAAGGTCATGGAAACGCTGATAAATTGTCAGCTTATGAAATATCTTGAATCCCGAAAACTTCTTAATGACCGGCAGTACGGTTTTCGCAGCAACCGGTCCACTGGTGATTTGATGACATATCTAACCGAAAAGTCGAACCAATCTATTCACCATGGTGGTGAAAGTAAGGTTGTTGCGCTTGATATTTGAAAGGCATTTGACAGAGTTTGGCATCAAGTTCTCTTGTCGAAAATACGTGCATTTGGAATCGATGATACCTTTCTTCAATGGATTAGAAATTATCTTTCGGACTGTTCAATTTAAGTCGTTTTGGACGGTTTCAAGTCTGCAACTCACCAAATAAAGGCTCCGTTCTGTCTCCGACTCTCTTTCTCATTTAATAATGATCTACTGTCTGCTACTTCTAATCCTATTCATTCCTTTGCTGATGACAGTACCTTCAGCTTTACATATTCGTTCTACAATTCACGTCCCTCATCTTCGGGCGTGGAGCTAGAACGGCAACGTAACATACGTTACATTACGCTCGTTACATACGCTCATTAAATTCTGGCCTTCACAGCATTCTTATGTGGGGTAAAACCTATAGAGTAGAATTTAATGTTTCCGAAACATAATGCTGTCTTCTGTCATTAAAGCGACACCCCAATACTCTGCCATTATCCATGAATGCCATTATCCTTGAATCGCTGAAACCGAACGACTTTCCATTCTCGGTATGTGCGTTAATGACAACCTTCGTTGGAATGACTACATATTCGATGTCGCCAAGAACGCTGCGAAATGTCTAGGCTTCCTTAAGCAAACATTTAAAAGGCGTTTATTCGCCCCAAACTTGAGTATAACGCTCATATCTGGTCCGGTGCTCTAATTACATATTTGCAGCTACTTGACAGGATTCAAAAACGTGCGGTAAAACTTATTGGCGATCGAGACATCGCGAAATCACTTGACTCTCTTAGTCATCGTCGTAATGTCTCCTGCTTGTCATTGTTTTATCGCTACTTCCACCACAAATGCTTAAATGAAATAGCCAGTTGCATTCCACCCTTACAGCAGTAGCCTATATTCGGACCGACGGTGAAATAAAAGGATTCGTTTCTTAATCGTACAATACGAATGTGGAATGCTCCACTACGGTCTGTTTTTCCTAAACATTATAGTTTACAGACATTTAAAACCAACGTGCATCGGTATCCTCATTTTTCCTAATTCTTCACTTCCCTAATGCCCGCACTGTGTTAGTTCATTATAAGGGTATCAAAAATCCCTTTAGTGCGCGTACAAAAAAAAAATTTAATTTAAATTTAAGACCCTGAGTATGCAATATTGTAGGCCCCTTCCCAAGTATTCTTAGTACAAACAAATTACGAAAAACCTTGGAACCATTTTCTAGAAAAATTAGTGTTTATTTCAAATGAAACCCCAAAAACCAACCTTATATACGAAATTTGAAGCAAATCCATCGAACCGTTTCGCCATACGGCGCCCGGACAGACAGACAGATCGATGGACGCCTTTGCGGACCCATTTTTTTGGACTTCTCTATAGTCGTAATATCATGCTCCATAATCAGTTTGAGTTCGAAAATTCCTCACGATCGCAATAACTTTCTCTTTAGTATACTAATACATACGCGAAAGTTAAAAAAGGGAGGTTATTACATGAGCTGCGGACGATATTTGCGGTGTAAGGACACTTTTATTATTTGAATGAAACTGCTTTAAATTTGATTTAAGTGATATGTGAAAACAATGTTCCTCCATTTGCGGTATTGATTTTTCAGTTATATTTATTGTCTCACTTAGGAGGATGTACCTATAAAAACACAAAAAAGTCCACATATGCCGCGAATGCATAAATCGATCCAGGTTCAGTTTTTGTGGTTTCCATTTTAGATCTTAAAAAATTATAGAGTGTGTCAATAGCTATGAACCCGTCATCTGGAAAGCAAAGATATTGTGTGAATACAAATTACCTGAAGCGGTGAAGTCCTGATAAGTTTAAGCTACGTAGGGTGGGTGCCGATGGAGAATTTAAGGGTTTATGTATCAACGGAAAGGAATAAAAGCGGGACGGATAAATATTATCATACCCAAAAACATAAATGTTAAAGAATAGCAAAGTTCTCTTACACAAGAATCGAAAAAGAACGTGGACATTTTTTAAAACCTTGTTCACGTTTGCCACTATGACAAAAAAAAGTACTGTCTTACTAAACGCTAAATTTTTCGGCTGATTTCCTAATTGGAAAGAAAAATATGAAGTCAACAAAAAGTGAAGTATTTTTACGAAAGTGGAAGTATTGGCTATGAAAAGGAAGTAAAGGGTGCTTTTTTTAGAGGTTGGTGTTTTGAATAGAGATAAAACTGTCATTTTGTGGTCAAATCTGGCAACTCTTATGTTCAGTTTGGTTTGCCATTTCATCATAAACAGCTTGCAAATGGTGCAAATTTATTTCGAAAATATTGGTTCAGTTCGCGCGAAGTTTACCGCCAGCTCATTTTGGGTTGAATAGCTACGTCAACAAGCAAACTTGCCGCATTTGGAGTGAAGAGAATCCACATGAGACCCTTGAAACGCCATTACATCCACAAAAACTGACTGTTTGGTGTGCTCTATGGGCTGGTGATGTTATTGGGCCATACTTCTTCCGAAATGATGCTGGAGACTCAGTTACCGTTAATGGAAACCGGTATAGAGCCGTGATGGATGGCATAAATGTGGATGAGATGTAGTGGCAACAAGACGGCGCTACATGCCACACAGCGCACGTCACAATCGATTTATTGCAGGAAACATTCGATAAGCGCATAATTTCGCGGAATAAACCTGTCAATTGGCCACCAAGATCGTGTGATTCGACACAATTGGATTATTTTCTTTGGGGATATGTGAAGTCGCTCGTCTATGCTAACAAACCAGAAAAGTTAGGGGACTTGGAAGCCAACATTCGTGGCGTTAATGCTGACATACAGCCCCAAATGCTTGAAAAGGTGGTTGAAAATTGGACCTCTAGACTTGGCTTTATTCGAACCAGCCGCGGCGGCCACATGCCCGAAATCATATTAAAACATTAATGGCATAAAATCGTCCTTCCAATAAAGCCAAACTGATGGACTGATTGATCGATTTTCTTGTGTTTTATTTGAATTCGAAGTTCTATACATCTAACAAAAAAACCCTTGACTACCTACGAATATACTAATTTCCCTTAGTTGAGCTGAAAGAAGCTTTTATCGTATTTACAACTTTGTTTAAGTTTTCCTGCAGCAATACATCTAGGGTCGGGTTAAGGTCAGAGTGTAACATACATAAAGGTCCTACACTTATAACTGTAGGGCTACTGAAAATAAACATACCTGATGAGAAATGGGACTTTTTGAATATTTTCGGGCACACGTCGAATTTGTGAGCTACTGCGATATTTGACGAAGAATCTGTAAGTCCTTTTGAACATATGCCCAAAACATTTCATTGGGCTGTTGTTTAGATTTGTGTTGTCCAAGAGTAAGAAATGTCATGAGAAGTTTCTCAATCAAGAAAATTACACTGTAGGTTTCTTCCATTCGTGTCAAAAAAATACATCTTCGCACACATACTGGTTGAAGAAGCTAGGCTTCGGGTCCTGTATGGGCCGTTTGCGCCTAAAATTTATTAATCTATTTGAAATTAATAGTTTTGTTCGACTGGTTTCAAACTACCGTTCACTTGTTCTCGGGTTCCGTGTATTCTTAATGTAAACTGTTAACTAAGAAGCAGTTGCCTTTATGCACAGTGCATTGTGCTTCCTCTTGGCCTGATGATGTCAAAGATACAACATTGAAGTTCTTCTGTGAGGCATAAAGGCAACGCTTATTGCACGCTCTGATTTTGAGATTTTTTTGGCTACTTATTATAAACATCTTTGAAGATTTTCTTCAAATTCATAGAGATACTTTCTGACGAAGTATTTTTTTCGATCTCCCTTCGATGGTTCTCCAAGGCATTCACTTAATCCGGCAGCTAAGACCTTTATTTCGTTAGGATGATGAGGGACATGACTCAAAACCTAGACTCTAAGGGCTTCAATGACCAATTTAATCTACCAACTTTTGAACAGACTTTGGCCACCCGAAATTTTTTTAATATGTATATCAAAAGTTCCAAAAAAAGTAGGGGTTCAGTCCATTGTGAGTTTGATGTTATGTAAAGATTCAAACTTAAACATATGGCTAGGAATATTGCATCATAGTTTTTTGCTGGCAATAGAGCTTCATTTATTCGGCGTAGTTATGATCAGGATTATAATTTGCTACCTATTGCAGACATACAGTGACTCCATGGCATAATCGGACAAGTACATTGTTGTGATCAATGTGCTCTAAAATTAAACAAAATTGCTTTCATATTTTTCAAAAACATAAAAAAAAATTACATTTTTTCAAAGAAAACTCTTAGTTTCACAACGACAACAAGAAAGAATTAAGAAAAAAATTATAAAAAATGTAAAATTTAATACTTGGTTGCGAAACCTTTGTTGTCTATGACAGCTTGCAGACGCTTAGGAATCGATTTCATCAAATTTGCGCACACTTCCGGCTCAATAGAGTTCCACGCTTCCAATAACCCTGCCTTAAGCTCAATTATGGTGTTGTACTTCTTCTTGTAAACTCTCCTGGCAAATTCTTTCCAAAGATGTTCAATTACGTTAAGGTCCGGGATCTGGGCTAGCGTTTGGACCGTTTTTGGACAGTTATAAGCCAGCCAAAGCTTTGCAACACCGGAAATGTGCTTCGGATCGTTATCCTGGTAAAAGGCAAAGTTGCTCGCGATTCCCAATTTCTCAGCACTTTGCCTGACATTTTGCTTCAAAACGTTAAGGTAGCCAAACTTGTCCATAATGCCATCAATAAAATGTAATTGGCCTACTCCAGCACTGGACATGCAGCCCCAAACCATCACAGACCCAACTCCATGCTTTTGTATTTTTGTGATCAAATTCGCTATTAGGTTTACGCCAAAAAAACATCTTCCCATCGGATCCATGTAAATTAAATTTACTCTCATCGGTAAATAGAACCTTAATTAATTATATTTAAGAAAAAAATTATCTGAGACCATTTACTATTAAATCATAGTCTTCCAAAAGTCCTCGGATTTCATCAAATATTCTTTGGCATAGCTCTTTTTGTTCTTGGGGCTTATAAAGGGCTTTTTCCGCGCAACTCCTCCGTGGTAATCAAACTTGTGCAAAGTATTGCGCACAGTGTTGAGGCACACATCTTTCCCAGTTCGGGTTTGCAAATATATTTTAAGTTCCTTGGCTTTTTTAAAGGGATCTTGTTTTATATCTTTTAAAACCGGTCGCTCTTCTCTGTCATTTAAAAAATTTTGTTTTGGCCTTCCCTGCTTTAATTGGCAAATCTAAACTCATCCCGGAACCTCTTAATAATGTCGTGGACAGTAAACTTGCTTCTTCCGACCAATTCTGCAATTTCTCTAACTGTTTTTCCTTCAAAATTGAGTTTAACAATCAGCTGTCGAAGTTCCACAGAGGATTGCTTTCCGTTTGGAGCCATTTTGGCACTTTTTGTTAATAAAACGATGGTTTCTGCACTTGATCTCAACTATAAACAAATTGAAATGCCAGAAACTCAAAGATTGCAGCAAGTTCCAAGAACAGAAACGGTACTTTGCGTTCATATTGGTTTTGTCCGATTAATAGACATACATTTGTATTTGTTGGGAATTTTGGACTTCCTATCGATAATTTAAAATTTTTTTTTTTTCGTATAAAAAGGTGATAGTGTAAAATTAAAAAAAAGCAAAAAACGATAGATTTAACCCATTTTTAACCCAGTTTTAAGGCACTTCTATCTTATAAAAGTACGTGTCCGATTATGCGATGGACTCGCTGTAGATACAAGTTTGTTTTGAATGCATTCTAAACTTCATCCTGACACTTCCTTTGGAGCATTTTAAAATAATTAACACTCAATTATTGAGCGATACTTGGTCGCATTATTAAAAATTAATTTCATCATGAAGTGCATTCTCTTACGATGTCTTTGAGTCTGCACACAAGTTTCGATCATAATAATTGTCCAATGGAGCCGAGATCACAAGATGATGCGGCAATTCCAACAAATGCTGCGGTTCCTAGTCGCAATGTCGTAAATGTTATCTACCAGGTAACATCTCACCTGCAGTTGATCAGCCACACAGTTGGGGTAGACCGTAGTATAACCATTAAAATCGGCAATGCCATTCTCTTCACCCATCCCGGATAAGAAGATACACGAACGATGTGTGTTGCAGTATAGCGAGCGCTACTGAAGCACGCTGCATGCTATGAGCATCACCAGAGTCTCGTCCCGCTCCCGGTTCGTGGAGCGAGCGCACTCTAAACAAAATCTGGAAGCTTATCGCATGTGACAAGTTATACGAGTTTTTGATTTAAATCCATTTCGTTTCGGGATTCCACTTAATGTGATCCCCGGTGCACATAATGGTTGAGTGGAGAGGATCGGATTATGAGCGCAACTCGTTTGGCTGCTTATTAAGAATTCGTTCATCGTCTTTGTCCGCGATCCGATCCGATCCCCACCGGTCGCGTCGATCGTCCGTAGTCCGTCGTCATCGCAATCCCACAGAATAGTGTGTCGACTCTTTGTCGAACTGGATTTCCATTTCTATTTCGACTGCGCGAGCTGGATTTCGTTAATTAGTTTTCAATTCTTTGATCGCTTTGGTCTCGGTCCGTCTATCATTTTTATGGAGGCAATAAATCTCGATTGGGCTTAGAGGGGCGGTTCTGAATCTAATAATCTATACAGTCGCTAGAGAGCGACCCAGCGACGGCGACACGATCGTCGGCCAGCGATAAGAATTCAAAAGTTTCCCATAGTCGGGCGCGACATGGTCAACCGGATTTGAATCGGTGACATTTGCAATTTCCAAAACGATAAGCGATCTTTACCTGATCTATTCAGTTCCGCTGCAGCAGTGTGGCTATCGTATCGATCAATCAAGGTGTGCTCTGTGCATGTGGATCGAAGGCATTGATATGCTTAAATGGGAATAGTGGTCAGTGAATCATTGGTCGGTATTTGGATTTTGTATCGGTAATTACTACAGATTGGTAGCCTCGTGGCTGTGTGGACGATTGTTTGTTGTTTTTTTTTTGCGACTTGAATTGGAGATTTGGCGCCTTCATGAACAAGGGAGTGGATTTTGTAACCGTAAATGCTAGTTTAGTTTAAATGCGCGTTTGAGTCTTTAGAGAGATTTATTAGTTTGCGAAATGTGATGTTGACATCTCGCGAATTTAAATATACGAATGAGGTCATTTTAGATCTGGTAAGGTGTGAATATTTTAGCAGTATTTTTACTTTAAAGAGCATGGGAAGATTTGAAATGAATAAATAACATTACCATACCTTTAGCGAATGCCTGGGTTGATAATGCTTATCTGCGCGAGCATCGATTTAAGATATTGATTTGAAATTTTAAGAGAGTTGAAATTGCAGGGATTTGTAGTATGAAGAAGAAAAACAGGTATACGGCTGATGAACGTGCAATGGACATTCGCATAGAATATGTTCAGAGGATGAGGATGTCTCCGGGCACAGATTAATTTTGCTTAGATGATATCTCCAACAAGCTTTCTTAAACTTTCCTTAACCTGTATAAGTTTTTCCTTGGACGATGAGTCTTTCGGATTGTCTGAGCCCCGGAACATTTTGCCATTTTCCCAGTAGGCTGGACGAAGTAGATCCAGTCAATCTGTCTTGAGGAAGCATCCCAATTGTCTCTACAAAATGGTTCTGGTCCAAAGAACAATGATTCTGAACCAGCTCTTGCCAATTCGTTGCCTGCAATTTCTTGGTGTTCGGGGACTCCTCCAAGTATGACTTTGTTGAGCACTGATTGATGATGACAGTGCTTGGAGAGCCGCTTGACTATTTGAAAATATATAAATTTTACCGCCTTTTTTACCTTTAGCAAGGTTTAATCTAGCGCAGACCTCACTAGTATGGATTTCAGCTTGAAATACAGTGAGGCACATTCCCATTGGTATCGTAACTTTGATGTTGGGTCCAAAGACGACAGCTCTAACTCCAGAAACCATTTTTGATCCATCGGTGTACCAAACCAGACCTTTCGAGTCCACGTTCGGGACACCACTGATCCAATTTTCACCATTCAATATTTTTTACTATGAACCGACTATCCGACTATACTATTCCCTAACCATAGTGCCCGGGATTGTGCTAAACATGTCGGTTTTCGGAAGTGAATTGAGTATTTTCAGATGTGCCAC
Organism: Ferdinandea cuprea; assembly: GCA_963576555.1. Taxonomy (NCBI): domain Eukaryota; kingdom Metazoa; phylum Arthropoda; class Insecta; order Diptera; family Syrphidae; genus Ferdinandea; species Ferdinandea cuprea. The sequence goes on from OY754959.1 coordinate 12,744,292, forward strand.
AGGGTCATTGCGGTTTTAGTGCACTTTCTGATAAACAATAGTTTCAAATGTTGCAGTTGAGCAAGTGCGCATCGCACCTGTAATTCCTAGACAGGCAATTCTTTGAAGCTTCTGTAGCTTCGTTCCCGTTGTCCGTCAACCACAATACTACTGGCCGCGTAGTTGATAATGGGTCTGACCGTCATAACATACAACCAGTACCTATATCATTTTTGGCCTAAGACCCCAAGTTCTGCCGTACACACGTCTACTGGCCCAAAGTAGTAGTAGTTATTTGGCAAACTGCGTTTTTTGTCAACGGTCACGCACACATGACCACATACCTACATGACAAAACATTCTTCTTGTTGGCTAAAGCACTTAAGGACTTAATAAGGATTTTTAAAGTCGTTGAACTGAAACTTTTCTTTTATTCGAATTGAAATTTAACACAAGAAAATCGTTTTAATGTCCATCAATTCATTGGAAGGATAATTTTATGCCATTAATGTTTAAATATGATTTCGGGAATGAGGTCCAATTTTCAACCACTTTTTCAAGCATTTGGGGCTGCATGTCGGCAATAACGCCACGAATGTTGGCTTCCAAGTCCCCTAACGTTTCTGGTTTGTTGGCGTAGGCGAGCGACTTCACATATTCCCAAGGAAAATAATCCAATGGTGGCCAATTGACAGGTACATTCCGCGAAATTATGCGCTCATCGAATGTTTCCTTCAATAAATCGATTGTGACGTGCGCTGTGTGGCATGTAGCGCCGTCTTGTTGGAACCACATCTCATCCACATTCATGCCATCCAATTCGGGAACAAAATAGTCGGTTATCATGGCTCTATACCGGTAACTATTAACGGTAACTGACTCTGCAGCATCATTTCGGAAGAAGTATGGCCCAATGACTCCACCAGCCCATAGAGCACACCTAACAGTCAGTTTTTGTGAATGTAATGGCGTTTCAAGGGTCTCATGTGGATTCTCTTCACTCCAAATGCGGCAATTTTGCTTGTTGACGAAGCCATTCAACCCAAAATGAGTCTCATCACTGAATAAAATTTTGCGATGAAAATCAGCATCGATATCAATCTCATTTTCGGCACATACACCAAAATCGCGACCCATTGCATGGTCTCGCGGCTTAAATTCTTGCACAAGCTGGATCTTGCAAGGTCGTAAGAAGAGATCTTTGCGAAAAATCTTCCATAAAGTTGATGGACAAAGCTCCAATTGCTGTGCACGGTGGCGAATCGATTCATTCGCGTCCTCTTCGACACTTTGCTCTACAGCAGCAATTGTTTCTTCGGTGCCCACTGTTCGACGTCTCTGCGGGTGCGTATTATCACATAGAGTAAATGTGGTGCGAAAACGTTCCATAGTTAACCGATGGAAGACTATGTCGACCATAAAATGAACGGAGCTTGCGGTAAACTTCGCGAACTGAAGCATTATTTTCGAAATAAATTTGCACAATTTGCAAGCGTTGGTCATTTGTCAACCTGTTCATGATGAAATGGCAAACCAAACTGAACATAAATGACATTAGTGTTGCCAGATTTGACCACAAAATGTCAGTTTTATCTCTATACGAAAAACCAACCTCTAAAAAAAACACCCTTCAATTTAAAAAAAAAAATATATTCAGAAATGACTGATCGCTAAAAGGATAAACATTGCAATACTAAAGTTTGTTCATTGCCGCTCATTCCGTTTATGTGGTTCTACTCTCCTAGAAGCACAAAATGCTCTTGATGACCAAATGTTAACCAGCAACTGATGGGAGTTATAGCTAAAATTTTAAATTGAAAATTTGAAATGGTAACTAAATAAGGCTCTGTCATGTTTTGTATTGAAAAAAGAATTGCTTCATTTGCTGATGCATAGGAAACAAATTGTTGAAACAAAAATCTGTCGAATATGAAATCGTAAAAACCTTCTATGGTAGCGACAGTCTTTCCCGCAATATCAGGCTGACGTTGGCGAAATTATGTTTGTAAGGATTGTTATAAGGCATTCACTCCCTTGTCGAAAGATCAAGACTTTTTGCCTAAGTCTGCCGCTTACAACAAATTCGTATTCAAATGGACGATACTGTCGTTCTACTAATCACCGGTCTTCATGGATGGTACCCCGATCTCCAGTCGAAGTACTAGGCACCCATCAGTCACCAACACGGAGATGAGTAGTAAGATTCGAAGGTGTAAGGCTGAAGTGAGAAGCCTTTAATAGCCCAATTTAATATTTATAGCGGGAGAGGAAGAGCTATTCTCTGTGCAGATAAAATGCAGCATTAAGCCCAGCGTGTCCCATGATTATGTGAATGAAGTTATATATTTGGCACAAATGGAAGGGACTTTCAATTTTATGCCGTATGTTTGTCTCCAAAAATTGACGGCTTTGTAAGTGGTGAAATTGAAGACGACTTTAAAAAAGCCCAAATAAAAGAAAGTTGATTGTGAGGGCTTCGGGTCATCGCATTAAAACCTTCAAATATGCAAACTATCTTCTTCCTCATCAACCCCTTGTAATAGAGACAATAAGGCGACGCGCACGGCATCATACGAATTTTTCTCGATACATGAGGTGCTTTTTTGAATCGCCTCTAGAAGAATGGTAACATTTGATCAAATACCAAATTTATATAAATCACTTTTAAGGTTTTGAAAAATTAGATTTTCTCATAAACGGCACATACGATTTTGATGCTGTTCCGCACATTGGACAAATTTGACATAGTTGCTTAAAATGCCAAACCTTGATCAAAATCGTTAAAGCCGTTTTTGAGAAAACGAATTTAATTTAAATTTACAGAAAATTGTTTTAATCGGTGGCGCAAAAGTAATCCTCCTATCAGAAAATGCTATAAATTTTGCGATTGGCCCCTAATATCAGTTCTGTTTTGACATTTGTGTAGTAAACACATGCGAAATACACGTTAAGAAACAATGTTACGCTACACTGCTCCAGAACGCAGAATATTGGTGACTATTTATTTGAGCAATATTCGGTCGGTGACTTTGGCACAACTTGAATTTCGTCGCAGATTTCCTAGCCGTCCAACGCCTACTGGTGAAACACCGCGACGTTTAGCCGCTCGCCTCGAAGAGACTGGCACAACACGAGATGCTGGTAGACCCCGGAGTAGCCGTTCTGCAGAGAATATTGCTGCTGTAGCCGAAGATGTCATGGGAGCGCCGTCGACATCGACCAGACGACGTGCCACGCAAATGGGTATCAGTCGACGGTCTTTACAGCGAATTTTGGTACAAGATTTGAAGATGTTTCCGTACAAGGTCCAGACGGTGCATCAGCTGTTAGCTGCTGACCGCCAATCGCGTCTAACATACGCTCAAGTCATCCTTAATCACCACCAAGAGAAAGATGATTTTTCATCGAAAATAATCATGAGTGATGAGGCCCATTTCCATCTTAGCGGGTACGTAAATAAGCAAAATTTACGCTTCTGTGGCACTGAAAATCCGCGTGTAACCCACGAAGAGCCATTACACCCGCTCAAAGTCACTGTATGGTGTGCTATTTTCGCTGGAGGAGTCATCGGACCTTTTTTCTTCGAAGACTCCGCGGGCCAAACGGTTACTGTGAATGGTGAGCGCTACAGAGCAATGATCAACTAGTTCTTTTTGCCGCAACTTGATGAATTGGGATTGGAAAACATGTGGTTCCAACAGGACGGTGCAACGGCACACACTGCACGTGCCACAACCGATATGCTGAAGGATACATTTCCCGGGCGCCTAATCTCCCGTTTTGGCGATTTGCACTGCCCAGCAAGATCGCCTGATTTGACCGCTCCAGACTTATTTTTGTGGGGGTTTTTGAAGTCGCGGGTTTATGTCAAAAAGCCTCAGACTCTTGCAGCTCTTAAAGACAATATCCGTCAAGAATGTGAGGACCGACGGACGGCATTGGCGTGCCCCCCATACTCAGTTTGAGTTCGAAATTTCCGCACGATCGCAATAACTTTCTCTTTAGTAGACTAATGCATACGAGAAAGTTAAAAACGAGAAGTATGACGCGTATTTAAACCTCTCGCAAGATTTTTACGACCAAACTCTTCTCAATTGCAAAATTGTTGTGGGAATTGGGAATAGATGCTTTGCGAAAGATAGCGTAGAATAGCTTCACTGTGCGCACCAAGCAGCTTCTCGTATTTGATTCTAGTATACTTTCTCCCATCAAATCGCTGTCTCGATCCGTTTCGCCCCATAGTGTATACGAAAGCTACATATCTGTACAAGAAGCTATATAACAATAAGGCGATGTTGTATTGATTGTCGCGAAATTTACTACAAATACTGTTTCGTCATATTCTTTCTTTAAGAAATGTTAATTTTGTGGTAAAGGGTGATCCATTTCGAGGTTCCCTTCTTTTTTAAAGAAAAAAAACACAGAAAATTCAAATTTAATGGAGAATGTTTATTATCATTTGAAAGAACATTCTTTGGCATTTATTTTTTGAAGATTATGTCTATCAAATGTTGGCCGTTGCTACGTCGCAGATGGTCCATCCGTTGAGTCCAATTTTCGATCAGTCGTTCGAGCATTTAGACTGGTAACTGGCAAATGACACGCGTGATGTTTTCCTCCAAGGCCTGAATCGAAGCGGGTTTGTCGGCATAAGCTTTTGACTTTACACAGTCATTTTTGATATCACACGATCTTGGTGGCCAATCGACCGGCCCAAAACGTGAAATTATGTGCTCACCGAAATGTTCTCTCAATAAGTCCATTGATTGATGCGATGTGTGGGAAGTGGCGCCGTCTTGCTGAAACCAAATGTCGCCGAGATCACGAGCTTCAATTTCAGGCATCAAATAGTCGGTTATCATGGCACGATAACGGTCGCCATTGACGGTTACGTTCGCACCGGCATAATTTTTAAAGAAATATGGACCGATGATTCCACCGGCCCACAAACCACACCAAACCGTTGTTTTTTCTGGATGAAGTGGCAGTTCTTCAATCTCTTCAGGTTGCTCTTCGTCCCTGTTTACATACCCATTGAGCCAGAAATGGGCCTCATCGCTAAACAAAATTTGCCTCGAAAACGTCGGATCTTCTTGGAACTTTTCAAGAGCCCATAGAGCGAAGCGATGTCGCTTGGGAAGGTCGAGCGGCTTCAGTTGTTGCACAAGCTGTATTTTGTACGCTTTCAATTTAAGATCTTGACGTAAAATGCGCCAAGTCGTTCCATACGTCAGTCCGAGTTGCTGCGAACGGCGCCGAATCGACTCTCTACGGTCTTCGTGTACACTCTCAGCTACGGCCGCTATATTTTCTTCACAGCGTGCTGGACGTGGTCTATTCGGTCGAATATTATCCAATAATGAATGCTGGGTCTCAAAATGGGTGATGGTGTTGCGAATAGTACGCTCAGTAGGCCGATTATGTTGACCATAAGTTGAGCGAAGTGCACGAAACACATTCCTCACAGAACGTGAATTTTCATAATAAAGTTGAACAATTTGTAAACGTTGTTCTTCCTTCTCATCATCTTTTGTCCAGCCACCTGCACTTGAGTTAGTGGCCGCAAAAAAAAAAATAAAGCTCAAACAGACTTCCGCAATTTTCGCAACCCAATCAACTGCTGAGCACCAACTTCATTACATTCTCATTTCGTTTCATAATAAAAATGTCTACTTCCCACCTTTTGCAATTCATGTCCCACCTTGGGATGGGTACTTCAAAAAAAAAAAACACACGCACACATCAACAACAACAACAACAACAACATCGAAACACGGTTCCATAAAGAATCGCGCAGTGAAAATCAATATGTGGTTTTAGATAATTACATTGGTTCCCCGCTCGGTCCATACAACAAAGCATTGCACGAGACATTGGCTGGACTCCAGGACCCCAAGCGCACGAATACACGAATCTCCCAAAACCCATGCGGGATACTGTTGCCACCCGCTGCGTTCGAATGCATAAGTCGAACCCCTGCTATGTGGATTCACTGCGATAAGGTCAGATCGTCACGCCACGCATATTCCGTGGCGTATCTTACAGATACACAAAAATAACTAGAACTCCAATGCGGAATGGTATTATAATACTAACCGAATCCGAGATTCAAATTCACAGATTCCAAGTGGAGGCAGCAGCACTGGGCTCATCTCATCTCGTAGAGATGAACATATTCTGATCTTCTACCTGCTTGTGAGAGAGACTCTGGAGAGATCTTCTTGTATCTGCATATCTGCTGGATATGTCCGCGCGATGTTGTAGGTTTTTGTGTGTTTTTTGTTTTTTTTTTTTTTGTTTTGTCTTTCAATTGATTTCTCCCTTTTGTTGAGCGTGTATCTCATTTCACACAACACACGCGCATTCCAGGTGCTCCTTTGTTTTCCACGTAAGCCACATCTCACTTCGTCCGCATCAGTCTGCCGAAAATACCGACGAAACACATGGATGAATTGACAGATCCGTAGTAGTTGCCCGAATCAAACAGTGAGACACTCTGAGACTCTGGATTTTGATTGAAAACGAGGTTAATGGCTGGGTGACAGCTGGAAAAGTCTTTGATAAGATTGATAGGCCGGTACGGTGGATTTGGGACAACAAAGAGCATCGAGTGCTCGTTTTGTTCCCCCTTCGGACATTGTTCACGGGTAATTTTCAATTAGATTTCCCGCCCTGCAGGTAGATTACAAGTGTTTTTTTTTGGGCCATTGTGCCCGAGTGCTCGCGCAGTGGAGCGGTATCTCTCTCGGTCTGATTGAATTGTTCGCGGTATTCGACTGGGTAAGATGCTCTTAAGTGGCATAGTTTTTTGGGATGTTTAAAATTTGTTACCGTCACACACACACACACACTCTTTGATGATGCTGGGCTAAGTGTGTTGCTTTGGACATATTTTAGACTCTGTCAAAGAGTTGCCGACTGCGGCGATCGATCAAGTTAAGTGGAGGCAGCGCGGAACGATTAAACAAACCTATGATTCGGATTTAATTTCATGGATTCGCGATCTTGATGGGAGAGCTCTATTGAAAAAGCATTCATAACACGTCACTTTGCTGTAACAAAAAAGGAGAAGAGAAATAAAACCAAAAGGCTCTAAGTGATGTTTGTTCCATTCGGGCTCTTCTTTTGATCTGACACCGTGATGACTCAATTGGACAGTGTGGATGGTTGCTTTTAAGCCGATCAGTGGGTGAGCCTAAAGATAAGGCTTTTTTCTATAAGTTTTCAAAATTTTTTTATTGGCTGAGTTGTGGAGGTTTGGGGTTTCAAAAACAATGTAAACGATAAAATACAAAGACATATTTGAACAATTATGGCAGAGAGAGCTGTTTGTAAGGTGCCTGCAAAAAGGAAGCCAAAAATAGGCCACTGTCAGACAAGTGTTTAACAAAAGCTTTTGGATCTTCTGATGGATCTATGCATTCCTGAAGAACTGGGCAGTAGTATTATAACTACAAGTGACACATTCAGTCATCTTTTTTTTTCTACAATTTATGTTGATACCAAGGAAATCCTTTGCACAGGTCCTGTCATTTATGGTCCTTAAAACGAAATAATTAACTAAGCTATATTTTTGTCACTTACGAAAGGAAAGGCAATAAGAAATTAGTCGAAAGGATGAGAAACCGATGCACATTGATTTCAAATGTCTGTAAGTTGTAGTGGTCAGGAAAAACAGAGTGAGGTAGAAAATTCAACATTCTGTTTGTGCGAGAGAGAAACGAATCCTTATATCGGGTTTGTCAATAAGAGCGCTACAAAAGTTTTTTTTAAATAAAACAAAAATGGTTTTGGATATCAATGAAATTCTTTATTCCTGTGAAAGTACGTTCGATGCCATTATGTATGGAACTCGATTTCTTTTGCATGGCCACCACGGGCACGCTTGCAGAAGTGGTGGCTTTCGACGGTTTTCAAGCATAAATCGGCCGATACTGCTGCAATTTCACATTCGATATACGTACGAAGTTCATCGATCGTCGCTGGCTTGTTGGCATAGACCATAGACTTGACGTAGCCCCACAGGAAATAGTCTAAAGGCGTCAAATCGCACGACCGAGGCGGCCAAGTGACTGGACGGATCATTTCGTGAGATAACACGTTCTCCAAACTTGGTTTCCAATAAATTGATTGTGACATTCGCTGTGTGGCTTTTGGTGCCGTCCTGTTGGAACCACATGTCCTCCACGTCCATATCATCCAATTGGGGACAAAAATATTCCCATTCACAGTAACATGCCGGTCTTGATCATCGCGGAAGAAGTACGGCCCAATGGCGCCGCCGACCCATAAACCACACCAAACCGTAATTTTTTCGGGATACAATGATGGCCCATGGAGTACGTGTGGATTGCTGCTTGCCCAATACCGCATATTTTGTTTATTGACGAAGCCATTCAGCCAGAAATGAGCCTCATCGCTGAAGATGATTTTTCGATGAAAATCCGAATCACTTTCAAGTTGTTGCTCAGCCCAATTCACGAACATATGACGCTTCTGGTGGTCAAGCGGCTTCAGTTCTTCAAAATTCGCCACAACGACGTCACAGAGACGCCCAACGCTTGAGAACGACGTGTGAGAGACACATTTGGGCTTTCTTCAACTGAAGCCTCAGCGACAGCAATATTCTCGACACTATGGGCACTTCTTTGTCTCTCTGGCACGGGAACATTTTGTACTGTGCCTGTGGATTCAATTTTTTCCACTAGACGCTCAATTGTTGATCTGCTAGGACGATTATGACGACCATAAATTGGACGCAGCGCTCTTAACGTTGAGGCCACTGACTCCGAATTTCGGTAGTAAGTTTTAATAATTTCGACTCGTTGTTGGCTCGTATATCTTTCCATTATGAAATGGCAAACCTTACTGAAGAGAAATGTCAAAAGAGCGGCAAGAAATATGGCGTCGTTTGCTGTCCCTGTCGCTCTACTTTTGTAGCGTCCCTGTTGAAAACCCCTGTATTTCACAGTACGTCCAATGAGAAATGCAGCTGCCTATTTCGTTCGAGCACGTATCGTAATTTGATTGCACGTTTTAAATTCTGTCAAGTAGCTCCAAATATATACTTGGTGCACCGGACCAGATATGAGCGTTGCACTCAAGTTTTGGGCGAATAAACGCCTTATAAATTCTAGGCAGATCAGTAGGGGTAAAATATTTAGACATTTCGTAGCGTTCTTGGCGACGTCGAATATCTGATCATTCCAAAGAATGTTGGTACTATCTTCAGCGAAGGAATGGATTAGATTAGAAGTGACAGAGAGGAGATCATTGATTTTTTTTTTTTTTTTTGTTGCGCCTGGAGGTGAGTAATCTTCAGAAGATACCAATGGCTCGTACCATTGGTTATGCCCGATCCAGATAAATCTAGTCTGCCTACGGGCTAAACCTCACCCCTCAGAGAGGCACTATGAGATCCGGTTGCGCGCGCTCATAGTAGTAAGAAATTTGTTCCTCTCATTTTTTTCATTTTAGTGAAGACTACGACTAAGTTACCTTAACAAGTAGTTTACGCATCTGTAGTGTTAATCGCTTGGTTTGGTAGGTAGCTTTCCAGCGAACGCACCTACTAATACCGTCATTACATGCGGTTTTTCCTTATGGCGCTAGGTCGAACGTTCTTGTTTTTTGTAGTCGGCGCTCAAGGTATGTCACGTCCAGAGTACGAATTATTTCATTATTGCAGTGACCATGAATGCGAGTACGAAGTTTGCGAGAGAAATTCCTAGATCTCTGTGAATATCACTATTCCTTATATACCATGGAGCATTCACGTTGCGTTTTGTTTTGGAATGTTTGTATTATAGCCATATTGCTTGGTTTGGTACAACCCCAAAGTTGTATACCGTATGTCCAAGAAGGTTTTAGCACTTGCTTATACAGAAGCAGTTTGTTGTATACGCTTGTCTTCGAATATCTTCCGAGTAGCCAATACATTTCTCTAAGTCTGATTGCGAGCTCGTCGCGCTTTTTCTTAACGTGTGGCTTCCACTTAAGTTTTGCGTCTAGGGTCATTACTCGATACTTCGCCTCGTTTGCGTATGGTATTTGTACCGAGTTAATAAAGGCAGGTAAGTTGTTTATCCTTTTGTACGTGAAATTGGCATGCGTCGACTTGGCCAAGTCTTTGTCCACTCGCATACTTTATTAAGAGCCCGTTGGAGTTTTCCAGTTGATGATTGGACTGACTCATCCATTGCGAGGATAGCCGTATCGTCTGCTAATGTTGCTACGATGGTCCCTTCATTTTGTGGTACATCTCTTGTGTAGAGCAGGAATAATATTGGGCCGAGAACGCTTCCTTGCGGAACACCGGCGTGGATTTCACGAAACAGTCTGTTTTCAAGGTAGGATTTCAATATTTTGTATAGTTTTTCCGGTAGGATTGTCCTTAGCTTATACATGAGGCCCTCATGCCATACCTTGTCGAAGGCTTGCGATACGTCGAGAAAAGCGCTCGAGCAAATCTTTTTGCATTCTAGAGCTTTTTCAATTTCAATTGATGATCTGGTATCAAGCGTCTTTCTTCAATTACTGGTTGTAATCGTTTTAGCAGAAGTTTCTCATAAACCTTAGATATTATCGGCAGTAGCGAAATAGGTCTATATGATTTCTTATCATTTGTATTCTTCCCTGGCTTCGGAACCATAATGACTTCGGCTACTTTCCATTGTCTTGGAACATATGAAAGTCTCAGCGAAGCATTTATAATGTACAGCAGCTTAACTAGTGCTCTTTACGGTAGCTCCCTCTGAACTTCGCCAGTAATGAGATCGTATCCTGGAGCTTTGTTATTTTTCAACTATCATTGATAAAAATGAGAAAGAGAGTCGGAGACAAAACGGAGCCTTGGGGAACTTGAAGAAAGGTATCATCGATTCCAAAATCACTCATTTTCAACAAAAGAGCTTGATGCCAAACTCTGTCAAATGCTTTTTTTTCACCACCAGGGTGAATGGAATGGTTCCCCTTTTCGGTTAGATAGGTCATAAAATCACCAGTGGACCTGTTGCCGCGAAAATCGTACTGCCGGTCATCAAGAAGTTTTCGCGACGGTTTAGTATCACTTCGCCACTGACAATGAGACAAATCAATGCTGATGTTGTTGCAAATGTGGCATAGAGGACCTCTAAGACCTGCCTCGCTTTCGCGCTTGTATAAGAATTAACATCGTCTTTTTGACGGGTTTTGTAGGGTCTCTCCTTTGAACATGGCAATTCCAACTGAGCCGGTTTTGCTTTATATTTTTCAAGATAGGTTCTAGGTTCTTTGACATGAAGGTTTCCTCTCGTTGGCCTAATTTGATCAAGCTTCGTTACTCCTGCTGTGCATTTCCATCATATCGGTATTGTCCAACAATGCGAACGGTATACGAGCGGTATAGAGCCCTTCCTTCAGCTTAGGCAGCATTTTTAGCTCACAGTATAATCCCAACGGTGCTACCACATCGTCGTCACCCGCGGTTGTTTTGCTATGGATCATGGATACCAAATATTAAACCTTTTCATACTTGGGAATCATAGGATGTTTTAAAGATCCTTTTGGCCAACTTTACTTTAAGATAATAATCATTTTAACTAGTATAATCCACAGCTGATCATTTGTTCGTTTGACAGATAGTATGGTTATCTAGATGTTGTCTTTATAATGCACAATTTGCAAGAAGTCCAATCTTAGCTTTGGGAAAGTCTGCGAAACTTATCGGAACGCAGCTTACCTTAAACTAATTTTAAAGATCAGCGTCGCATTACATTCAATAATCCTGTTGACTAGAATAAAACGGAATGAGCTGAAGTGATGTGTTGCGAAGATTCTTCCGATGGAAGCTTCACAATAAAAGCAAGCGAAAATTAAGTAACATAAGTTGGCAAAACTGTGTCAAGACCAACTGGATATACAAAACATTTAAGTTATTTGTTTAGCGTCACACCGAACTCAGGCAACTTTTAGGTGAATAGAAAGGAGCAAAAAGGAGCCATACGAAATACTCTGACAAATTAGTAATTTTTCACCAGATATTCATCCACATTCAAGACCATTTAAAATCCAAAAACTCCCCGTCTTGGCGCCAGCCACTGCTTCCTCATACAACACTCACCAACTGTCTTAATGGATAACATATTTCATTTAAATGGCGATAACAATTCAACACTTAAATTCCAAAAATGATAACCACATTGATTAATGTAGCTCCAAATACAAACAAAACTTTCCGAAACAATTCAAATGCGAAATAAAAACAACCATTAAATAGTTAATTCTCCCAAAAATATTTAAATTTCCATAAATTATCAATTCACGGCGAATCGAATCGAGTTGCTGTCCAATTAGAGACGCTTTCCAATCGATTACCGTCCAATGGTCGAAAAATCATAAAAATAGTTTTATATCTCCGGATTCGTGCGTCTTCAGTGTCTTTCTTCGCCGCTCCTGTCGCCGAGTGTCCACGAACACGGTAGGAATCTATAAATTATATTTCACGTACTAAACGACGTTTTGTTGATAGCGGTGGCGGTGGCGATGGCGTTTAGAGCCAGAGCGCCCCAATCCTCCTTATGGTTTGCGATTTTAATTTCCACTCCCGCACGCCCGCACTCGAGCTCGCATCAAAATGTCAGGCGACACGACGTTTTAACTGCCGAGCTGTCAATCTGCGTTGCCACTGCAATTAATTCTCTATCTGTCAATTTTTATGGTTTTTAGATCAGAACACACTAATTATTTACAAACTTTAACGATTTGGTATTCATGTCTTGTTTCACACTCAGGTACATGCAGATAAAGTGGGGATTTTTTTTGGGTTGTGTAGTTGTAGATTCCCATGATATTGTGATATTCTCTGGACTGGGAATGGAATAGAGTACCACCTATCCATATCCACTGCATTTTGAACATGCCCCACAACTGCCATAGATTACCGTGGGGCAAAACCACAACCACATGGAGATAACAATTCAATAAAAACTGTTCCATTGGACACTTTGTAAGAGTTACAATGTTCTGAGACAGAACTTGAACCCTGGCCATACATGAAAGAAATGGTGTTTTGAATATTTAATTTTGAATCAGGGCCACCATCTCGGATGATATGGGTCCGGTTCAGAAGAGAGCGCTGCCCGCCAAGAAGGCCATTACAAATGCGAGACCGTTCTTCGGTCAGATGGCAGAGCTAATTTTCGAGACGATCGCGCGGGTCTTTAACTCATACTCGTAGCCTGATTATGCTGATTGTGACGATGATGATGATGATAATGGGTATGGCGGGCCCCATGGCCCATTAGAATGATATTTGAATACGTAATGATGAGCGCAAGAAAATTGATTTCGGTGGCATCTAAGAGAGAAATTTATACTGTCGTAGATATGTGTACGTTTGTCGTACCTGCGTGTTGTCTTGAGATATGACAGAGAATGGGAAAATATTTGAAGGTTTTTCCTCCATTTCGTCTGAGAGGAATGCAAAATGGAAACGAACTTTCTATATAACTTGGGGCAGAAAAATCTCTGGTGAGTGAATGGATATTGGATATGTATGGATGTGTGTATGTATGTTTGGGGACAGATGGAAAGAATGTCAGTGAATTTATAATGAGCACAAATAGATAAACTATCTGACTATGGCCTTCGGTCAGTAAACATTTCGAACAACACTGAAAGAACATCGATTTAATATGAACCGTTTTCGGACCTGAGCACAGCTGTGCATTCAAGGAGAGGCAACTGCAGTGTTTGCTTGAGCGATCTATATGATACGCTTTTCATATCAAACGGAATGACATTGCATGGTCATTTCATAATATAGTCATAGACTGTTGGGCACGGTAAAACACTCTGTGCATTTTTTAATTAAATTAATGAAATATTTTAGCACATATCGTCCTAATAAAGGGTGATCCATTTCGAGGTTCCCTACTTTTTTAAAGAAAAAAACACACAAAATTCAAATTTAATGGAGAATGTTTATTATCATTTGAAAGAACATTCTTTGGCATTTATTTTTTGAAGATTATGTCTATCAAATGTTGGCCGTTGCTACGTCGCAGATGGTCCATCCGTTGAGTCCAATTTTCGATCACTCGTTCGAGCATTTCGACTGGTAACTGGCGAATGACACGCGTGATGTTTTCCTCCAAGGCCTGAATCGAAGCGGGTTTGTCGGCATAAGCTTTTGACTTTACATATCCCCACAGGAAAAAGTCTAACGGTGTGATATCACACGATCTTGGTGGCCAATCGACCGGCCCAAAACGTGAAATTATGTGCTCACCGAAATGTTCTCTCAATAAGTCCATTGATTGATGCGATGTGTAAGGTGGCAGTTCTTCAAACCCTTCAGGTTGCTCTTCGTCCCAAATGCGGCAATTTTGTTTTTTTACATACCCATTGAGCCAGAAATGGGCCTCATCGCTAAACAAAATTTGCCTCGAAAACGTCGGATCTTCTTGGAACTTTTCAAGAGCCCATAGAGCGAAGCGAGGTCGCTTTGGAAGGTCGACCGGCTTCAGTTGTTGCACAAGCTATATTTTGTACGCTTTCAATTTAAGATCTTGACGTAAAATGCGCCAAGTCGTTCCATAGGTCAGTCCGAGTTGCTGCGAACGGCGCCGAATCGACTCTCTACGGTCTTCGTGTACACTCTCAGCTACGGCCGCTATATTTTCTTCACAGCGTGCTGGACGTGGTCTATTCGGTCGAATATTATCCAATAATGAATGCTGGGTCTCAAAATGGCTGATGGTGTTGCGAATAGTACGCTCAGTAGGCCGATTATGTTGACCATAAGTTGAGCGAAGTGCACGAAACACATTCCTCACAGAACGTGAATTTTCATAATAAAGTTGAACAATTTGTAAACGTTGTTCACGCGTAAGTCTTTCCATTATGAAATGCCAAACAATACTAAACAAAAATAACATGACAGCATGACACGACTCACACGTGATCTGTCAAAAAAGTATCTCTACTTGGATCACCCGTTAAAACGATGCAATACACAAATCAAACCAAGCTTAGCAAAAAATTCATTCTATCTCAAGACCGTGCCGTTGGTTAGTTAACAGTGATGGGGTGATTTTTTTGTTTTGTGCTGGGTGTGTTTGGTTCTCTGAAGTAGATGTTTCTAAGTTTAAGGCAGTGACAGATGAATTGCACCAATTCATTTAAGAGATATTCAAATGAAAGAAGTCTCTGCATCGTTTACCCGTTCGGCAAGAAAGGAGATGTTCCTTACTGAGGCATCAGTCTATTAAACTTTGCATGCAATGTCTTGTCTTCCACGGTATTAAAGCAGCTTAATCCATTTATTAATAATTTCATTTGATTTTATCAGTGCGTAAGCTGTTCCTCAAATGATAGTTTATGAGGCTGCTGATCAAGGGTAACTAAGCTCATATCTTTCCCAGTTAGAACCATCAGTAGTTCTTAACTGCTTCACCTTCTTCTATCCATTTAACGACGAGATTATGATCAGGATTACAGTGATCATTACCCCTTCCACTTCACTGCATTCCTACCGGTCCGCCTGTGGGGTTCGCCGATTCGACCTCAAAAAATATCTGCAGGCATCGCGATTTTTAACGATTCTTAACTGCTTCACCTATTCCCAAAGTATGACAAAAATCCAAGGCTACAGATTTTTTATTTTCTGAGAAGCTTCTCAAATTTACCGTTGAACGGTCCCTTTCATTTGTAGGTACTAAAAATATAAGCTCGCACACACAATGTTTGGTAAAGCTAGGCCATATATAGGTGGAAAGGGCTTAAAATGTTTATTGGTGTATAAAGACAAGACCGATATTCACTTTATTGATGAGCAAATGGTGACGTGAAATAGCGTGAAATGTTTAAGTAGAAATAAGACCTCATGAGTCATGTGGTTTCATTTCAATGACTACTGCAAAATGAGACCCGCCGGGCTTTATTTCGTTTTTAAAATTCTTTTATTTCTAGCTTTAATGTGCTTTTATTTCCAAGCCATGATGGAAACAAAGCCCGCTGGGCATAATAAATAAAACCGCATTTTAAATGTGGCACTATTTCACGTCACCTGAGCAAATACCTCAGCTTGTTTAACATCCCTGCCAAACTTAACCGTTTGTATAGGATACTAATCGGTATGGCTTGCTGCTATATCAAGATCGGTGACGACCCAACTTAGACCTTTGATGTCAAAGAGAGAGCTCTTAAATGTGAATTTTGTAACATCATACTTCAATGAATTGTACAATCCCTAAAACAAAAACTACAGGTTGAGATGATACCGGGGCGTTTGCTATTAAAGATACAGAACCAGTGAAGGCAAAGGCTTCCTTTAAGTTCTATATTTTATTTACTTACATAGACATCAAGTGTTTACAACGTGTGAGGTTCCAATTAAAATGAATGCTAGGTCCCCAGAATCTTTCACTTTTGAAAGGACGTCGGTTGAAAGAACTGATGTTAGTTTGAATGCTAGATTTTCTTCGGCCATTATAGAGATAGCTTTTGAAAATCCCTAATGACCTCTCATTGTCTTATAACATTATTTTAATGACCGCTTCTAAGCTGGGAAGTGCAATTTCTACCACTTCCTTGACATGATACCCATTTACCAGCTGCTGGGAATGCTGATTTAACACCTATACAATTCTCTGCGCTTCGGCTTTGATTTTCCTATTCATAATCAGCAGTTTACCATTCAAACTAAGGCTAGTTCTTCCTCTACTTCGTCGTCCGGCCCTGAAAGAGTGGAAGATTCTGAAGATCTGAAGATGGATTAGATAATTGAGGATTTGTGTGGATCGCAATATCCACGAAATGGCCTCATGACTGATGACCCAGATTGGTCCTTTTAACGAAATTTTCGAGAAAATTCTGCTTTGCACTCTCATTAACTGGTGCAATGTTTCCTTTACACCGAAGCATGCAAAAAACAAGGGCAGGTCTCTTCTGTGTTCGAACTGACCCAATCGCCTTAAATTTCTCCACTCATTGGACTGCTGTACATTTCCACCGTTTCGGTAGTAGATTTTCACAATATACGCTGCGCGAGCGTTAAACTTACTAAGATTGAACTTTAATATTCAAGCATAGCAGCTGTCAACTAATAACGCTGAAAGATCGATAGAAAAAAATTGCGAGCCATGTTATTCTTTTCTTTTACAGAGAATGGTAATGGCAATGACCAAATATGATAAGGGACAGCGAAAGGCGGGTCCACTATCTTTTTTTGTTTGTTGACAACTTCTAAGTTTGACAAAATGGTTTTGAAAATAAAAGTCCAGGCAGCGCTACAGTCCAGGGTGGACCTGGGCCTCAACCAATTGCTTCCAGTAACACACTCCAAGTTAGTTGAGGTCCCTTTGCACTTATGTGCGGATTGGAACCGAAGATTCTGCGGCTAAAATGTTGGATTTTATTAGCTTTACATGTCCCAGCCATTTCAAACTGCCAATGCGCAGTTTTTTTGACAAGGTCGATGTCACTGTACAGCTCGTTGAGTTTTTCTTTATTTCATCTCCTCCACAACCCGACGGTTTCGTTCGTAAGGTTGAAATACATACGGTTTTTTTCCCGTGAACCGTCTACGTTTGGTAAAATTTTGGCTTTCAGCATTTATCGAAAATCGTAGAATAAACATAAGGAAAGGCTACAGTCCGCTTAGGGCGAACAGTATGATACCCTATCCATATCCCTATATGCCCCAAAGAAAAAAGCATTAAGAAGATGATGGATAGCATTTAATTTCATTCTATTATTAAAAAAATTTGTTTTTTTGAAAAAACGCCTCAAAAAAAATGTGCGTGGCCAAAAACTTTGTATGCGCGATATGTTGGAAAAAATATTGGCTAAATATCTTGTTAAAAATTTTTTTTTACGTTCTATGAAAATTTTCGAAGAAAACAGAATTTTATTAAAAAACGCCCACAAAAAGTAGGCGCGGCAAAACACTTTATATGACAAACTTATAAATGAGGGCAGTGCCTACATATCTTGTGAAGGTTGTAATACTGTATCGCTCTAACTTTAGCTTTAAAACGATTTTTTTTCTAAATTGTGGGCGTGGCAGTAGGCGTCTACGACGAATATTAAGGGGTGTTACAATCTATGTGTCAAAATTAAGATACCCTTAGGATAGGGTATAAAAATTGCATTTTGTGAAATCGTTTAGCCGAGTAGCTAGAAGCGGTCACTGTTTTCTCTGTCACAACAAACGGACGAACCTAACCTCGCTGTGACTGCCACCTTCAACCAAACACACATCGCCGATCGTAACTCAACCATTCTATTAAATAAATTAACTTGTATTATAATTTGTATATTTGAAATCATCATTATTAAAACTACTGAATTGGATTTGATCTAGTATTCTTCAGTGCGCTAAGTCACATGACCACTGATAGGACGGCGACGGCACAATCAATATCATATTATATCGCAAGGGGATGTTAGCCTAAGAGACGAGTGATTTCACTAGTGAATGTCACAACATCCTTAGTTGCAGAGTTTCTGAATTCTGCTGAAGATCCGTCGTCTGAACCAATGATGGGCCGGACACTCACAGAGGATATGTTCGAAAGTTTCATCGTCCTTTAGACAGAATCAACATGCAGTCTCTGGGCGCAAGTTTATTTTGTTAAGATGATATCTCGGGCCGCAATGGCCTGTGCGGAAGCACACAAACTTCCTAATATTCTCCTTACTTAACAGAGAGTTTATTTTGGATTGTCTTAAGCCCTGGACACTTTCGCAGTGGTTTAGATCAAGTTGTTGTTTCCAATCGTTAATAATAGCCCTAAAGCAGCAGCCCAGTTGAGACTGCAGTAGGGTTCTGGTCCGAATAACGCAGATTCTGATCCAGCTCGTCCGCTGATTTGTTGTCTGCAATACCTTGGTTTAATGTTTGGTTAGGTTTTGCAAGGCATCTTAGCAGCACTTCACTGTCATTTTTTTTTTGTCGGAGGTTGCTACTATCCGATGGAGCGCTCAGCAACAACAGGTCCATTGTACTACCATTCAGACACCTTACATTAATGTACTTAGTTTTCCCGTCTTTCGAAGAAAAACGAGAAGGAGCTTCAGTGATAAAGAGCTTAGATGTTCGGCACTCACCACGTCAGCCCCGAAGATCCGTCACCTGATGCGAGCATAGGCCGGATAACTGCAGAGAAAGTGTTCTGCTGTGTCATCCTCCTCACAGCAAGCAGGACACGTAGTGTCCACAAAGACACCAGCACTAGACCCCTGCCCGGTTTTGGAGCCATCCGTGAAAATACAATGGCATTCAATCCATGGTTCAGAGTCTGACCGAAGCCATTCCGTTACCAGAAGGATACAATGACGCAGAAGGATTTCTGGTGTCATTGCATCAGACGGTATATCCATAAGACAGGGGTCAAAGGATAATTCTCGAGCAAGTTCTTCAAAATTCCAGTGCGCATGGTACCAAAAACCACCTCTCTTTAAGCGAAAGATGGTTTTTAGCGTACACTCCTTGATATCTAAGCCAAGGGGAGGAAGATTCATGAAAGCATCTAGAGCAGAGCCCGGGGTGCTAGGGAAGGCCCCTGTGCAGCCGAGACAAGACGGTCTTTGGAGTTTGGCAAAAGAAGCAGTTACACGTTTCCGCGAAAGCCTGTTCCACCAAACACCTGATACGTATGAGAGTAGCGGTCTAATCATGGCCGTATAAATCCAAAGGACCCGTTTCGGAGACAAGCCTCATGTCTTACCAAAAGCGCCTTTACACTGCCAGAAAGTCGACGTCGCTTTATCGGTTTTCGACTCGACATGTTTGGACCATAGAAGTTTTTTATCGAGGATTACACCCACATATTTGACTTCATAGGATATAGGGATGATGACACCTTTAAGCACGAGATGGGACAGACCAGTGATGATTCTCCTTCTCGTACAGAGAACAACCGTGGTTTTAAGAGGATTCACTGAAAGCCCATTACTAGTGCACCGATCAAATCCAGGGATCTCTGCGCTTGAGAGCAGACAGCCCCTAGATTTGAACCGACAGAAAGAACGGCGACATCATCCGCATAAGCTTGAGTGTAGTTTCCAGGAAAGCCGTAAGCAGAGAGTCTACCACCATACACCATTGGAGAGGAGACAGAACACCACCTTGAGGGCAGCCCCTATTTACCCCTGTTATGACGCACTTACCACAATCTGCATCGGCTACCCACAACAACAAAGTTTCATCTACACCATGCTGTCTGGCTGAGTTACACATACTGTCAAAGGTCGCATTATCAAAAGCACTCTCAATATCGAGGAAAATGTCCAACGCGTACTCCTTCCGGTCAAGAGCACTATCAATCCTACCAACAAGGTTTTGAAGCGCAGTCTCGCAGGATTTTCCGCGCTGATAGGCATGTTGCATCTCAGAGAGAGGATGTGATCGACTTTGCGCACATGCAGCTCAACCACTCTTTCTAAACTTTTCAGTAAGAAGGAAGACAGACTTATGGGTCTGAAGCTTCACTGTCATAGAATTTACAGTGTTAGATGATAGTGCCTGTAGTGCTGCTCGACTATCCGAGAAGATGTGAAATCTGACACCTTTAATTCTTTTTCGGGAAATCAAATTTGCACAGACCTCAATGGCTTTATTAGAGGAACTCTTCACGGTGCCTTTTATAGTGATGGGTTGGAGATTGACCAATATTTTCCTAGTGAAAGGCTTCGGAATGATTTTGGTAGGATTTATGGAAAGTCCTGCCTGTTCGCACCATTCTAGGACTCGTAGCAAAGCATCTTGCATACCACTAATAATGGTTGAACTTAGTTTACCATTCATAATTATAGCCAGGTCATCTGCATAATCAATGGCGCTATAGCCTAGTCTTTCTAGGCAAACTAGCAGATTGGCAATGACTAGTGACCATAGGAAGGAGGAGAGTATCCCTCTTTGTAGCCGCCATTTAATTGCCGTCACAGATACTGACTCACCACCAGAGGAGAAGGATATCATGCGACTTTCACTTGCAAAACAAATAACAGTGACAAATAACAGTTCTTTGCACGCTTCTACTCTGGTATTCTCTATTTCTGCAGCATAGCTAGTTCCCTCTGGAGGTCTCAGGTCTCAGTTTAAACCTAACTCAACGAATACCGTTTTAAAATAAAGGTCAACATCCACGAGCAGCGGAGAATAAAGTTTTAACTTGAGTAACTTACCTACACTTTTTTTTAGGCCTTCAGGTCAGAATTTGCAAAATTTTGCATTTTTATGAAGTGATTTAATAAAAATTTGATAAGCGTTAACTCTACCAAAAAATCTAAACTCGAACTCGGAAATCTAGATCATATTTTCTGAAATAACCTTCATCAAATTGGATCAATTCTTTCGTCAAAAAATAAAATTGCATAGATGAACGCTTTGCAACGTTTGCTCAGTTTCTATTTCCGAAGATTTTCTTGAACACTTTAGCTTAGCAAGCTGAGTCGCATGCAATTTTCCAGGTATCACGTCCTCGATCATACGAACGAAAAATAAACTTTACCGCGCATAACACCAAGCGATTCCGGGCAAAATTCAACGTATACCGCCTAATCTAAGAGATAAGAGTTACGCGTATTTGATTTTAGGACGTGTTAATTGGTGTCCCTCTCACATCACGTCCTCATCAGCAGCATCATCGTCATCGTGTCCGCGTTGTGTAAGTCCACATCAGTTTGCATTAATGCGATTGGACTTGGACTGAGCTGAATCCTTGTTGCGTTGCCGTCGTTGTCGTTGTCGTTGTCGTTTACGTCGTCGTTGTAGTCGTTGTAGTCGTTGTAGTCATCGTTGGCCGTCGCCATTCTGCCCCGACTTACCGACTCGGTGTTGAATGAGCCTCTAATGAGTGATAAATAATTTCTAATAAATCAATGAGATACGCGCTCTTGCTTCGATTTCGAGAATCATTCGGCGCAGATCGTTTGAAGCCCCAATCGCAGACCGAGCAGTGTGTTTGCGCTCTTAGTGGGGCTGCGCAGATACGGTACGTGTATCGGTGTGCACCTTGATTAATATGCAAATTAATTTTGGATTTTTTCTGTTCGTCCACGGTCGGGTTAATTTGTTGTTCGGTTGAGAGATGCTCCATTGATTGTGATGATGATGATGATGATGATGATGATGATGACGATGGTAGCGGTGAGACCTCTTGAGGGCGAATCTTCATTTGGGACACTTTACTGCTGCTCCGTCATCGTCATCATGTTGTGCGAGAGATGAGCAAACAAAGTGAATTTATGTCATTGCCTATCGAAATCCGCATCGTATCCTCGCAAACAGCTCTCCAATCGAAGAAGACGAAGAGGAACACACACACACACAAAAAGATCGAATTGAAATTTTTAAATATTTTGGAGGTAGGCCAGCGCGTCGTAGTCATCGTCGATACCACCGCTCAGCTGGGAGCCTTATGGAAATTTATTTAAATACCCATCACGTTTGATGTTGTATCATTGGAATGGTTTATTATTTATACCCAGGCGGTCGAGTCGGGTGGAGCTGTGCGTTCAGGAATCGAACACAGCATGCTAGCTCCTTTCAAGTCTCGCAAGGTCCTTTGATCTGCAACAGTGCGCTCGCAGTCGCTCCGACAGTGTCTGCGCAATGTTGGGAGGTGCGCATTTGATTTGATGAAAAATTAAAGTGCTAATGGGTGAGATTGGCTCGGGTGGAACCAGCTGCGATGGATTACGAAAAAAAAAATAAAAAACACAGAAATTGTATGCGGGCTCGGGTTCCTCTCTACGCGCTTGTCTCTCGCAGTTGGACTTTTGCATGAGAAGATACATTCCACGCGTAAGCAATTGGGAAATTTTCGATTAAAATGAGAAGAAGGTGGTAATGAGATGCGTGAATGTATTTGGATTTGTTTATTTGTATTTCGAGTGGTTTGGCGCCTTTTAATTGGAATTTCAGTTCTTCTAAGGCTAACATAGTCAATAGGGTAATTGAAACTGGCTATTTTTGGATGAAGCATTTCCATCATTTGGGATGGCAAAATAAATTCTCCCCGATGAAATGTGGGGAAAATTAATATTGCCGTCAAATTGATGCATTTTAGTGCCGAATAAATGTTTCGCAGCAAGCGATGGTATTCAATCGGAGCCGTATTATTTCTTCATTAGTTCATCTAAAGGTATTAGCATTCGTTCTAATTGTCGCGGGCTTAAAAGACAACTTAACAATTGGGTGTTGGCCGAGGTGGTAAATGGGCGTTATTTTGAGAGAGTGATTGAGGAAGAACAAAGCATACTTCCGGTCAAGGAATAAGTTCTCCTGTGACTTTTAATTAAAAAGATTCGTTAGATTCTTAACACTTAGGTTACGTTAGGTATGTGAGTTGGTAGAGCAGGGTAGACCCTACTATACCACACTCAGGTCCTTGTGGACCCATTGTGATTCCCTTTTGTTGGGGGTTAACCGTCGGTGTTGTTGATGGTCAGCTTGTGTCATCCTTCTTGCATTTACCGGACTCCGTCCAGCCATCCTGACGTCCTCAAGAACCTGTAAAGATTAGAAAGTGTAACATCAGAAAGTTCTCGTAAATCATGGAAGTAAAAGCTCCCAAGTGTTCTGTTTCTCAAGTGACAGAGGCTCGGGCAGTGACAGAGGAAGTGACGTGTGTCCTCATGGACCTCTTCGTCTCCGCAACCTCTACAAATATCGTCGTCCTTGAGATTTAGTTTCAACATGTGATTTATTAAGAAGTTATGACCCGTTAGAGCCCCTACCAGCTTAGAGATACTTCACAGGTAGTTAGTGCTTTCCACCTGCTATTGGTTTTCATACGTATCTTGTTTTCCACTCGTTCTCTGAGATTACATAGTGGAGGCTGCTTGATATTGATTGCTTGATTGCGGACCACTTTCTCGCCAGTTCATCAGCTATCTCATTGCCGGCTTTGTCGCGATGTCCAGGGACCCAGCAGAGAGTCGTGGAGTGCTGCGAGCAAAGAACCTTAAGTTCTTCGCGGCAGCGGTGAACTAGCTTCGATTTAATTTCTATAGCTGAAATTGCTCTTATAGCCGCCTGGCTATCAATGAAAATGGTAATATCATTACGTGGTATTGCCAGCAGTGACAGCATTCGGGACGCTTCCGCGATTGCCAGAATCTCAGCTTGGAAGACACTACTGCTATCAGGAAGCCTGATGGAGCAGTGTATATTCAATTCCTCACAGAATATACCAGCACCGGTTCCACATTCCATCTTTGATCCATCTTTGATCCATCTGTATAGATGGATACCGATTTCCGCTTTGTGGGTTCATCTGTTCTCCATTCATCTCTGCTCGGAAAGGAGTAGGTGAATAGTCTATCAAAGTTCAGTTGGGGAGACATGTAGTCAGAAGTGACGTTCTTCCCAACGTTTTTCTCTAGAATTAGTGCGTGCCCAAAATTGCATGGGTTCCATGTATTAGTCTGACTAATCCTCAAGGCACTTTTGGTAGCAGATTCTTCCATGTATAGGTCCAGAGGAGTTAGATTGAGAATTGCCTCCAAACCTGCTGTAGGTGTGGTTCTCATTGCGCTGGTTGTTCCTATACATGCTAGTCTTTGTATCTTTGTCATTGCCTTGAGATTGGTCGCCTTGCCGGCGGCTTGCCACCAGACTACGCTGCCATATGTGAGTATTGGCCGCACGATCGCCGTGTACATCCACAAGATTATTTTGGGGTTTGGTCCCCACCTCCTGCCAAAGATGCGGTTCTACGCATGCGTAGAAAGCGTTAGCTGCTTTTTTCACTCTTTCATTGACATTAGGCTTCCAATTAAGTTTCCTGTCCAGGATCATACCCAGGTATTTCGCCCTGTCAGTCACCTTTAGAGGTATTCCTTAAAGAGTTGGTGGCTGGAATTGTGGTATTATTCTTTTGTTTGTAGCTCAGTTTTTCGGGGGTTGACGCCAAGGCCGCATTGCTTTGTCCATGTACTAAGTGTTCTCAGTGAATTCCCTAAGAGGTCACTTATGGTTTGTAGGAATTTTCCTTTTGCAAGCAATACTACATCATCTGCGTATGCAGTTACCGTGACCCCCATATTCTTAAATCTGATTAATATTTCATTAATGGCAAGTACCCAGAGTAGTGGGGAGATGACCCCTCCCTGCGGAGTGCCTCTTGCAGCAGTTACTCTAAGTTCAGTGTCACCTATTTTCGCCTTGATGTTCCTTTCAATAAGTAGATTGATCAACATTTGAATTCTGTAGTGCTCTCTAAGACTTACAAGACCGCTGCCTCAGAT
Organism: Ferdinandea cuprea; assembly: GCA_963576555.1. Classification (NCBI taxonomy): domain Eukaryota; kingdom Metazoa; phylum Arthropoda; class Insecta; order Diptera; family Syrphidae; genus Ferdinandea; species Ferdinandea cuprea. The sequence goes on from OY754959.1 coordinate 12,769,510, forward strand.
CCCTCAATGAAAGAGGTATGGAGGTGAACATAACTGTACTAATAAATATATAACTTTGGTAAGCATTCCTTAAAATTGACATAGTATTGGTTTAACTGCGGACAATACTAAACCAATTTTTGTTTTGTGGCGTTCATTCTACTCCAAATTTGTGCGTCTTGTGCGTTGCTAAGAGTAAGTTAGCTACCTACAGCGAACGCCATATTTCGCATCATTTTTGTGGACTTATGACCGCAGCCGATGGCAGCGATGTATCTGTGTCATCATGCATGGGTTTTTCCTTCAAAATACTCAAATCGTTTACGTTTTGGATCCAGGAAGCTTTAATGAGCCGCAAAGACCTTAAAGCTATCTGACTTCTTCAGTTCTTCGATGTCACACTTTTGTTTTGTCAACGATTTCGAAACCATATTATCACCTGGAAGGATATAGAAAATATTGACTTTTGAATTAGTCAAGTGATGAGAGTGATTTAAGAGAATAAACTTAATATTTTTTGCGGAGAAGTGGTGAAAGGTGAGAGAGAGTATTTATAGATTGTTTTAGAATTCATGACTTCTACTTGAATGGTGGCTTACACATTGACTTTTTTTCAAATAGAATTCAAGTCAATTTTTGTTCATTCAGTGCATCATAAGTAAAGTCAAGTAAATTCACTTAAATTCACCTGAAGTCATCTGCATTTGTATTTTTAAACATTCGACTTGACTTTCAAGTCCACTGAAGGTCTAAGAGACTTCTATGATTTTCCTGCGATTGATGCAGTAAATACGAGTGACTTAATTATGACTTCACTGAGTGCGGAACTGCATTAATAAGAGTACAAACGAATGCCATAATCGACGAGGCACAGTGTGCTCTTACTTCAAGCAAAGGAATTTTTTTTTGTTTCCCGAGAGTAGGTGAAAATCTTCCAAAGACACTATGAGGATAGCAAGCGCGTGCTCATAGTAGTGTCAGATTTTTACTGACTAAAAACACCACCCTTCTATAGAATGTTAGATACTGCAACTAAGATATAACTTATCAATCAATTTTTCTATCAGGAAATAAAACACATACTTTCCACTGAAAGATCCTGCATGTTCCGCAATGAGGACGCTGTTAATCATTATCTTGCCAAGTCGAAAGGTTTCGCTCTTTGTAGTCGGCGTAATAAATTATTCTCATCAAAAATTTGTCGGATTGTACTGTTGATATGTCCGACTAGCCGGTTTCTATGCTTTCGCGCGAAGCTTCTACTTTCGGCTTCGATTGTAGGAATTCCGAGATCCCTGTGGATATCGTCGTTTCTAATATACCACGGAGCTTGGACAATTTCTATAATCACTTTATTTTGAAAAGTTTGTAAAATATTAGCATTTGTTTTCTTGGTACAACCCCTAAGTTGTATACCGTAGGTCCACACCGGCTTTAGCACTTGCTTGTAACGGGTGATCCAAGTAGAGATACTTTTTTCAATAGCCTTTTTTGACAGATCACGTGTGAGTCGTGTCATGCTGTCATGTTATTTTCGTTTAGTATTGTTTGGCATTTCATAATGGAAAGACTTACGCGTGAACAACGTTTACAAATTGTTCAACTTTATTATGAGAATTCACGTTCTGTGAGGAATGTGTTTCGTGCACTTCGCTCAACTTATGGTCAACATAATCGGCCTACTGAGCGTACTATTCGCAACACCATCACCCATTTTGAGACCCAGCATTCATTATTGGATAATATTCGACCGAATAGAAGCGGCCGTAGCTGAGAGTGTACACGAAGACCGTAGAGAGTCGATTCGGCGCCGTTCGCAGCAACTCGGACTGACGTATGGAACGACTTGGCGCATTTTACGTCAAGATCTTAAATTGAAAGCGTACAAAATACAGCTTGTGCAACAACTGAAGCCGCTCGACCTTCCCAAGCGACATCGCTTCGCTCTATGGGCTCTTGAAAAGTTCCAAGAAGATCCGACGTTTTCGAGGCAAATTTTGTTTAGCGATGAGGCCCATTTCTGGCTCAATGGGTATGTAAACAAACAAAATTGCCGCATTTGGGACAAAGAGCAACCTGAAGAGATTGAAGAACTGCCACTTCATCCAGAAAAAACAACGGTTTAGTGCGGTTTGTGGGCCGGTGGAATCATCGGTCCATATTTCTTTAAGAATTATGCCGGTGCGAACGTAACCATGATAACCGACTATTTGATGCCTGAAATTGAAGCTCGTGATCTCGGCGACATTTGGTTTCAGCAAGACGGCGCCACTTCCCACACATCGCATCTATCAATGGACTTATTGAGAGAACATTTCGGTGAGCACATAATTTCACGTTTTGGGCCGGTCGATTGGCCACCAAGATCGTGTGATATCACACCGTTAGACTTTTTCCTGTGGGGATATGTAAAGTCAAAAGCTTATGCCGACAAACCCGCTTCGATTCAGGCCTTGGAGGAAAACATCACGCGTGTCATTCGCCAGTTACCAGTCGAAATGCTGGAAATGGACCATCTGCGACGTAGCAACGGCCAACATTTGACATAATCTTCAAAAAATAAATGTCAAAGAATGTTCTTTCAAATGATAATAAACATTCTCCATTAAATTTGAATTTTCTGTGTTTTTTTCTTAAAAAAAGTAGGGAACCTCGAAATGGATCACCCTTTACATAATTTTCTACCTAAATAGATACTAGAAATATGCAATTGTCATTGTTATAAGCGAAAAAAAATCAAACAAATTCCTATTCCTAATCAGGCTCTTCCAATCTTTCGTTTCCGTTATCTTAAGTCAGGCCGCCATTCTTCAGCGGAGCGCTCACTTCACGTCCCCAAGCAGTCTGGTTACCAGTTAAGCTTCGCATTAAGTTCTTCGTTCCCCTTGTAAGCTGTTGCCCCCGCTCCAGAGTCCGAGTTTCAAATCAATGCCGACACCGAAACAAATTCTGACAGATTTGCTCTCTCCCACATCTTGGGGTTTTTTTTTTTTTTTTTTCTCCTTTGAAAGAGCGCATGATACGATTACACACACCGCCACCGTGTCTTAAAGATTAAATCACAATTTGATAGGCAGCTGGAATTTTATGCACTGGCAATGGCTTTGTGGCGAGTGCCCCCGTCCACAAGTGGCGAGGAGAGTTGAGGGACCCCAAAAGACTCTTAAGTGTTATAATTATTCACAGGAAAAGTCATCAGGACAACCCGACTAGTGGCCTTTGTAAGCCACCGCTATATACACTGAAGTAGCAATTTGTTTGATGAATCTGCATCTCTCGGTTGCTCTCTGCTGCTGGCTGGCTGTTGCGCATATCTGGTCCATTGGAGTTGCTTCCATCGGCCGCTGCCGCTGCCGCATTGTGGTCCACTACAAACAAGCACAGCTCTTCAGCGGTATTCAAATTCGTTTTGTTTGGCTGTGTCCGAGGCGGCGGCATAGTGCACGCACAAAAGGCTCCCGACCTGAGGATCCACTTGTTGTTCTGGAGAGCACTTGAGAGTGTTTTCTGTGTTCCCATCTCGATTTGTTCTTCTTTTATTTCTTTTTCCCCCTATATTGGTGTTCATCTGCCTGTCCCAATGAGCGAAGGCGACAAACACCAAACGAGCTGCTCGCTCGTTGCTGAAATAGATTCGAGATAGCATTCGAGTAGGGTTCCCGCAGATAGGGCCCCCAAAACACAGAAGCAGCAAAAAAAATCCCCAACAACATTTCAAAAATGACCAGGACACTCGCACTGTCCACCCATTGGTCGGGACGGATTGGCGAGCGGACGACACGACGAAGACAACGACGGCAGCTCTTTTTGAAATCCCAATAAGTAGTCGCTTTAGTGAAAATCTGTCTGTCCATCTTTTAGTGCACGGTACAGTAACAGTGGCTACGTTGAGCTTCATTCAGTTCGGTTCGATGAATTTCCATGCCAGGATATACCTTTGAAGATGGTGGTGCGGCTGCTGCTGCTGCTGCTGACTTGTAGCTGGTTGGACATATTGCTATGGATATTCTTAGTGACTTCCCGGCTGCAAAAACCTACACTCGACTCGGTTGACTTGTGTGATGGTGGTTCCCAGCATCAGCAGGCCATAAGCCTCATAGACAATGCGGGCACTTTTCGCATTCCTTCAGGAGGCAAATGTGCGTGCCTGCTGATCAATCTTGTGTGGGAAATAATCCGATTAACTCCTATTGCGGGTATGCGTTTGATTGGGTTTCTTTCATGCGATAGTCCGTTGGTTAGTTATTCTCTTCGTTGCCGGTCGGTGGGTACCGACCACTTGTTTTGTTGTTTTGTTGGTGTGCGCACCTTTTGGCATTGTGTGCCGCTACCGCATTGTCCCAGTGCGAGCTGTGTGAGACTTGAGTGCGGGATTGGTTAATCCTCGGTGTGCTGTTAGATGCCAATTTCATATCCATAGTGAGTGGTAATTTACGTCTTTGTGAGATGAGATGTGCGAGTACCTTGAAGTCGCATATAGTGTGGGAGTTTATTAACATGTCATTCTGATCACTAACTCACCGAGGGGACAATCGACAGTGGACAGTTGCTACATGGTATCTGATTCAGCTTGCAAAGGGCTTTTGTAATTAGTTTGGCTATTTCTTATCTGATTGTGACTAACAAAAAAAATATAAAGATAATTGGATATTCAACTGAGCACTTAAATAGGATTTCATACCAATACTTGGATGAAGGTCGCAATTGCAGGGCAATGTAAAGTTAAATGAGTCAAATAAGTGCCGATGGGTTACGCAAAAGCATGAATAAGGTAGATAGAAGGAGGTTTTTATATGAAGATACATTTGAACTGAACTAAGAAGACGCTTTGCATTTCTTGACCATTTTATGGTTAGAACAAGATAACCGCTGGGTTGACAGGAGATAAGAGAATGTTTTAATAAATATAAAAAGTCACATTCGTAATGACAGCCTCGCATTCGCTCCAAGCCCATATTAAATATTTTAACCAACATAAGAGAGGGCAGTCCAACTAACATTGCCAACACCATCCATTTTTACGCTTACCTACAGCTTAAAAATAGGTGCATACATAAAAGATTCACGAAAAGTAATTCTTACCCTAATGTTAGAGTTTTTTTTTTTTTTTTTTGTCGGAGGTTGCTGCTATCCGATGGAGCGCTCAGACACAACTACAGGTCCATTGTACTACCATTCAGACACCTTACATTAACGTACTTAGTTTTCCCGTCTTTCGAAGAAAACGAGAAGGAGCTTCAGTGATAAAGAGCTTAGATGTTCGGCACTCACCACGTCAGCCCCGAAGATCCGCCACATGATGCGAGCATAGGCCGGACAACTGCAGAGAAAGTGTTCTGCTGTGTCATCCTCCTCACCGCAAGCAGGACAGGTAGTTGTGTCGCTTAAGCCCAACACATTTAAGTGTTTAGCAAAAGCTTGGTGGCCCGAAAGAACGCCTACAAGCAGCCTACAGTCAATTCTCCTCAGAGATAGCAGAAAAGAAGCTGACCTTTTGCAAATGTCCGGACGCAGTAGTTTGGTCTGTCTACATCCACCGCATTCGCAGCACCGAATTCCGTGTTCACGAGAAACCCAAGAATCGATAGAAGACATGACTACAGATGCAGGCAGACCCAACACCTTCTTCTGAACCTTGCCTAGCAAGCTCACCAGAGAACTCATTTCCCTGGATGTACTGAAGTTGACGTGGTAATTTTTCCGCAGAAGGATTTCTGGTGTCATTGCATCAGACGGCATATCCATAAGACAAAGGATAATTCTCGAGCAAGTTATTCAAAATTCCAGTGCGCATGGTACCAAAAACCACCTCTCTTTAAGCGAAAAATGGTTTTAAGCGTACATCCCATGATATATAAGTCAAGGGGAGGAAGATTCATCAAAGCATCTAGAGCAGAGCCCGGGGTGCTAGGGAAGGCCCCTGTGCAGCCGAGACTTGCCATTCTTTGGAGTTTGGCAAAAGAAGCAGTTACACGTTTCCGCGAAAGCCTGTTCCACCAAACAACTGATGCGTATGAGAGTAGCGGTCTAATCATGGCCGTATAGATCCAAAGGACCCGTTTTGGAGACAAGCCCCATGTCTTACCAAAAGCGCCTTTACACTGCCAGAAAGTCGACAGCGCTTTATCGGTTTTCGATTCGACATGTTTGGACCATAGAAGTTTTTTATCGAGGATTACACCCAGATATTTGACTTCATCGGATATAGGGATGGTGACACCTTTAAGCACGAGATGGGCACGAGCCAGTGATGATCCTCCTTCTCGTAAAGAGAATTAAAGAGAACAACCGTGGTTTTAAGAGGATTCACTGAAAGCCCCAGACATCGATCAAATCCAGGAATGTCTGCGCTTGATAGCAGACAGCCCCTAGATTTGAACCGACAGAAAGAACGGCGACATCATCCGCATAAGTTTGAGTGTAGTTTCCAGGAAAATTGAGAGCCGTAAGCAGAGAGTCTACCACCATACGACATAGGAGGGGAGACAGAACACCACCTTGAGGGCAGCTCCTATTTACCCCTGTTATGACACACTTGCCACAATCTGCATCGGCTACCAACGTCCTGTCCCAATTAGCATTGCTTTAATCCACAACACCAAAGTTTCATCTAGATGTTTTAAGTAGTTTTAAGCTAATTTAAGTATAGCTAAGTGCTTAACTTACTTATCTTCTAGTTTAATATAATCTTTAACTCTTACATCCTGAGTAGACTAGTTTCTCGAAGCTTTTTTAACTTTGCACATTTTGTCGTTACCTTTTAACGGCACTAAAGAGATAGTAATTGCAGTCGTGCATAAATTTCCAACTCAAACAGTAAATGAGGTATAATATGACTAAAGACTATGCTGAGATGAGATAAGAACGGAGGGTTCCGCAATTTCGTCCATCGGCCTGTCTGTTTAATAAATATCACATGAAAACCATAAATCTTACGTTTTCCAATTTGAAGTCTGAAGAACCCACATTTTCACGATTTTAAAAACTTGGCAAGTATTGAAAATATATTTGTGAGATTTTTTAGAATTGTAATACCAACTTGGCGTTCTTTTTTAGATCTCAGTACCTAGTCTTTGTCATAAGAGAACATGGCTATTCTTTGCAAAGATGTTTTTATACATTAATATATTTTGCAAAATTTTAACATTGTATGAATTTTGAGCAAATGTAAACGGCACTTTTTGAGGAAATCACGATTTATTTTTTGAACACTGTTTGCCTTTAAAACAACTACCAACATGTTTGATGACATACGACTTTACTACCCCTGGGGTAAACATGCATCTTTTCCAAGCAGGGATATTTGCCATCCTAATGGCAATGCGCTATATTGTGAACAACAGGTGGAGGGCTAGAGGCATTTGCATCTGCAGTGATAGCCAAGCTGCATTAAAACCGCTGCATAACCCTCTTACCTCGTCCAAGTTAGTGCTATAACTCAAGCTTTCTCTGAATTTGATCGGAAGACTGTAAATCTTGTCTGGGTACCAGGTCACACTGGCATCCAGGAAAATGAGATCTCGGGTGAGCTTGCTAGGCAAGGTTCAGAAGAACTTTTCTCAGGACCCGAACCTGTGTTGGGTCTGCCTGCATCTTTAGTCATGTCTTGTATCGATTCTTGGATTTCTCGTGAACACAGATTCGGTGGCGTAGACCAAACTACTGCGCCCGGACATTTGCAAAAGGTCAGCATCTTTTCTTCTATCTCTGAGGAGAATCGACTGTAGGCTGCTTGTAGGCGTTCTTTCGGGCCACCAAGCTTTTGCTAAACACTTAAATGTGTTGGGCTTAAGCGACACAACTACCTGTCCTGCTTGCGGTGAGGAGGATGACACAGCAGAACACTTTATCCGCAGTTGTCCGGCCTATGCTCGCATCAGGTGGCGGATCTTCGGGGCTGACGTGGTGAGTGCCGAACATCTAAGCTTTTTATCACTGAAGCTCCTTCTCGTTTCTCTTCGAAAGACGGGAAAACTAAGTAAGCTGTCTGAATGGTAGTACAATGGACCTGTAGTTGTGTCTGAGAGCTGAGTATAGTACCAAGCTCGACAAAAAAAAAACATGCATAACTGTAGAATGAGTTGGATGTAATTGCTGCTGCCACGTCCCTTTTACACAAATTTTTTTGTATGTTTCCGTATTTGTTCTTCAATTTAATTTAATTTAATTTAATTTAATTTTGGAGGCGGCGAACGCCTCCATTTATTAGCCTTATTACAAGCTATATAAACTTTTATACTAACTTAAAAACTAAGATTCACGAACTAATATGGCAGAAATTGGGAAAGAGATCGAGTTTGAGACAGGCAGTACTGTGCCTGTTGAATTCGAAAACGGTTAGTTTTGTGTTTACCTTTCGCAGCATACGGGAGTTTGATTTGTTGGAATCATAAGAGGTTCGGTGGGTTGGTAAATAAAAAAAAAGGTAGACAACGTAAATTACGGGGGTTAGTGTTGAAGAAAATAGATTTGTAAATAGACGTGAGATCGATAGAACCTGAGAGGAGTCTATGAATGAAGAGAATATCTGCTACGTCCCTGCGTTATTCAAGGGTATTCAAGTTTATAAGTTTAAGGAAATCTTGATAGGGAGTCAGGACAATAGGTAAAAATGCAGGGTAAAAATGAATTATCTCGTCAATGTGCGAACGGAAATTTATCACCCTGTTGTACAGTATACCAAGATCGCAAAGAGATAGAACAATTGAAATAGGCTGGCCAAGGAGAGGGTATATCCGGGGAGGGGACTGGTTGCGTTAACGAGAAAAGGTAATAGGTTAGCATTTGGAGATGTTAAGCTCTAAGCAATTTTTAAAGCACTTAATCAAAAATTATCAAGGTCTTGTATATTACATATACACTATAGTCTTAGGGGAGGGTGGGTGGAATGGTTTTGGAAAATTTGGTATCGTCAGCGTAGAGGGTGAGGAAGGAATGTTTAATGTTTTTAAATCCTTCCTCCACGTATAATTTCCTAACTCTTAGTCTTTTGGGTGCTGAGTTAAAGAAAAGAGGCGGCTATCACACCCGCTGAATGGAAAATCACAAATGTCTTTCCTTGGTTTAGTCCGCAAATCCTGTTACTGTGCCAACTTTCGAGGTTCTTTGATGATTGGAAATGCTCCATAGTTTTGATGATCTGTCAGTGAGTTAGTGAGTTACTATTTTTGCTAATTTTGGGACCTTCTACTCCACGAATTGCTCATTTTGAAAATGAACATTTGAAATTTGGTATAAAGCCTGCTGCTGTGCGTCCCAATAAATTGTTAATTGATGTAAGCGAAGTTAGAGGAGTGGTAAAAATGGCCTGAGTTGGTTCCTGTACATAAGCGTGTAGTGTTAAAGTTGCTAAGGCTGGGCACTACCGTGGCCCCTTAATTTTTAACACACAGCACAGTGGGGACCGCCATAGGTCAAAAGTCAAGAAAGTTAGTGTCACATGTTTAGAATTAAATGTGCTAGCAATAGACCAAAACCAGAAAAGGAGAGAAGGTATCAACTTGTTTGCATTTCTAAATAGCTATCGTTCGGAATTGGAATTAAACTGTAGGTCCCTTCCATTTGTGTCAAAAAATATATCTTCGCACACACAGTGGTTGTAGAAGCTAGGCTTTGGGTCCTGTATGGACTGTTTACGCCCAGTATTTATTTATTTTTTTTATTAAAATTGAGTATATCATTGCACATGCAACTAGCTTATCGGTGTAGAGTTTTAATAACGTACGTTTGATAGCTTAAACTTCATTTAAGGAGTTAGGTGGGTTTGAAAATTTCAAAATATTGAATTTTTTTTTGTCTTGTTAACAAGTACAATACGTTTAAAATATACTCCGAAAATTTCAAATGGATCCAAGTAGAATTCAAGAGATAGACCATTCGGAAGTATCGCCCATTAGGCCACGTCCGTGCAGCGCATCGCAGGTACCTTGTCTCAAAACTCAATTTTTTAAGTCAGTTTTTTTTGTTGCCATTTGGAAAGGGAGTGGAAAAACTCACCGCGTTAATGTCATATTTTTGACATATCAATGCCACCCATCCCAACTTAATGACTTGACTGTCGTTGACTATCTGGTGAATTCCTCATCTGTGCTTTGATCGTATATATTACGTTTGGAAGAAATTGTTGGAATTTTGTAAAAAAGAATAGAGCGAGAAAAAATGCTATTTTGACAAATCCTTATGCTTGTCTTCTTAAACCCAAGAGGCTGCTCAATCAACAAAAACAAATAAAGTTTCACATGAAGATACGTATGCAGTTACTCTCGTCCTTAATATTGGTTGATGGAAGACTCTTAAAACTCTATATAGGCATTTGATTTCAGCTTCAATATTTATGTCAATATAGCCATGTTCGTCTATCTTTTCATCAGTTACTATTTGAAGGCCCAAATGTATGTAGCAATTTTAATATTAAACGCATCAGGAAGTCACATTCGAGTAGGTTTATAATATGTTCCATTTGAAATGACATCACGGCAGGACTTCAAGCTACGTCAGAAAAAAGTTTGACTGCTTTTATTTATGATAGAAGTGCACTGCTTTTTAGCAGTAGTTAATATACAGCACCTACCGGTCTTTGTTGCTTGCAGCACATTTGTAAAGGGTGATTTTTTAAGAGGTTTAGAACTTTTTTTAAAAAAAAAACACAAAAAATTCGAAAAAATGAATGAAATATTTATTTGAATCGATAGTTTGAACCTTGCAATTTAATGTTTAAAGATAATTTCATGCAAATGTTGACCGCGGTTGCGTCTCAGGTAGCCCATCCGCTGAGTCCAATTTTGGCATACTCTTTCACACATATCGGCCGGTATCTCACGAATGAATGCATGGATGTTGGCTTCCAGTGCGTCAATCGAAGCGGGCTTGTCCCTATACACATTAGCCTTGGCATACCCCCACAAAAAATAATCTAATGGTGTCAAATCGCACGATCTAGGCGGCCAATTGACCGGCCCGAAACGTGAAATTAACTGTTCACCAAACTCGCCTCGCAATTGCGCCATTGTTTCGCGTGCTGTGTGGCATGTGGCACCGTCTTGTTGAAACCACATATCATGCAAGTCAAGAACTTCCATTTCGGGCAAAAAAAAGTTTGTTATCATCGCTCGGTAGCGTTCACCATTGACAGTAACGCTGCGATTCGCATCATCTTTGAAGAAATATGGCCCAATAATGCCGCCGGCCCATAAATCGCACCAAACAGTGGCTTTTTCGGGATGCATTGGTAGCTGTTGCAATGCTTCTGGCTGATCTTCATTCCAAATGCGGCAATTTTGCTTATTTACGGACCCATTCAACCAAAAATGAGCCTCATCGCTGAACACAATTTTTCGATAAAAAAGCGGATCCTCGGCCAGCTTTCCAAGAGCCCATTCACCAAAAATTCGGCGTTGTGGTAGGTCGGCTGGCTTTAGTTCTTGCACCAGCTGTATCTTAAAAGGCTTTACGCCCAAATCCTTCCGCAAAATTTTCCACGTAGTGCTGTAACAAAGGCCTAACTGCTGGGAACGGCGCCGAATCGACATTTCGCGGTCTTCTGTCACACTAGCTGATACGGCCGCAATATTTTCTTCAATACGCACATTACGTAAACGTGTTGGTGGTTTAATGTCCAACAAAGTAAATTTGGTGCGAAATTTGGTCACAATCTTCCGAATAGACTGCTCAGAAGGTCGATCGCGCGCGATGAACATTTCGAACCGAGCACGAATTTTGATAGTAAAATTCAATAATTTGCAAGCGTTGTTCATTTGTAAGACGATCCATGGTTAAATTGCAAACCAAACTGAAGCTGTTTGACAGTGACACAAGGTACTAAACACACGTCAGCTGTCAAAACCAGTGTTGCCAAAACCAAACCAGCTAAAAAATCACCCTTTACGTGCAGCTACTTTGTTTAAGTAAGTGTGTGGAATTTTAACTTGGCAGTTGTCTGAATCTTTTGCAAAGCCTTAACAAACTATTCAGTTCACAACCACCAGGCAGCTTTTTGAGCTGAATTTTGAATTTTAAATGGAAATTCTGATATAAACGGAACTAGACCAGCTCTGCTTAGAGCAGCCAACCAAATCTTCTCAATTTAAAATGCAAAGTAAAACAAAAAACTATTAAGTCAATATGCAAGTGCTAGCATCTTCTGTTGTGTTTACGCATTTCGTGCCACTCTAACGGCCCCAGGTGCTGATCACATTTATGCAAAAGCTAGTACCTCTGCATCATCATTACAACTTCTAATGAATCTACAAAACTGCCGATTCCCATCCGATCTTTGACCATAAATTGCTGTAATTATCCCATTAGACCGCACCACACAACAAAAGGACATTCCACAAGCAAATGCTCGCACATTTATCGCCGAGTCGAAAAGTGCTTTAAAAACAAAGGCCTGATGTAGGCAAGAAGAAGATCGACATCATGATCAGCGCTGCGCTGCTGCATCGCGCAATGAGAGAGATCTTACGCATGCGCGCACTCGAATGGGTTAAGTATGACGCAAGGAGCATAAATTAAAACTGACATCTCGATTTGGCGTTTTGTTTTCAGCTCTTTTCGGCGGCGGCTTCTCGAGGCCAAGCTATTGAGAGCTCTCCAGAGCTAAACAGGAAAAAAAAAAAACGAAAAAACTGCCGCAATGTCTAGCAGCAGCAAAGGTAAAAGCCTAGGGTACCGCCGCTTCGACTTGAATGTCGCTGTCGTTTCGTTTTATTTTGTTTTTTTCTAGATTCCTCTGCTGCACTTATCACAGTGCCCATAGTGACGATGGTGGTAGAGGTACTTTGAGTCTCCCAGATGGCTGCCCTGTGCGCTTCAAGTGAATAAATCACATTCAGAGAAGCAATGCATTCCCGCGTGGTCATGCTGATGCGCGAGTACACACTCGAGTGTGGGCCTTCAAGTGCGAGATGTGGATCCAGCATAAGAGCGAGCTGTGTCCCCAAAACAGTGTGTTTGCGCGCCGCGCTGCTGGCCCAAAGAGCACACTGTAGAGAGCTTTAAGAGCACTTGAGGCACAAGGGAAACCCCCAGATGAACCCGTCGCAGTGTACATATATCAGATAACACTCACGCCACCCACAGCGTTGGTCGGTAGATCTAGGAGAGTCAGGCGGAGTCTCACCGGCTTGGCTGGTCTATGGGAACAAAAATCGGCCAAAAGGACGCGAGAAGTCTCAGAATTGAAATCTCAGGCCTCGTCGCCGTCGAATGATGTAGGTGGTGTAACGGGCGGCCATGCCATGCATGCGACTGCATATATTACTTGCCTCGGATGCTGCGGATAGGCGGTGGAATTGCGGGCAATTGTGTTGTGCATATGGTTCAAGCGGCAGCGCGGTGTGGTCGATGGTCGATGGTCGATGGTCTTCTCTGCATAAATTTATGTTTCACTTTCAATTAGGCCTTGTCTTGTTATGGCCGCAGAGTAGAGTTGTTGGCCCCGACACCGGAGGGGTGCTGTGGAGGCGGGTCAGTGTCTCCGTGGCGATGAAATTATGTTTGCTTGGCCAACAACTTCATATGGAAATTTTGTTTTTTCCACAAAAAAAAAAAAAAAAAAAAAAAATAATAAAAATAAGAATTTCCTCTGAAGAGGGAAAAATTAAGAACCGCCTTTGTGCCTCAATCGATGTTATTGATGCATGATGGGATAATTGAGAGGTATGGTAATTTGTTGTTAACGCTGTTTGTTGCAAGATGTGCTGTTGTTGTTTTATTTTCTGCTTTTATCTTGTTGCTGCAATGTCTTTGTTTTTATAGTTTGTTGTGCATTTTGCATTTTGCATTTTGCATTGTGCATTGTGCATTGCGCGTTTGCGTGCAAAGTGAGCAATTTTTGAAGCGTGTTACAAGGTGGGAGTTAGTTTGGACTGACAAAGAAAAGAAAACTAAACTAAGGTTAGTTTGCGTCCAGCAGAGTGTGATATCTATAAATTTTTGAGACGAGGTGGTAGGTTGGCTGGAAGTTGTAGCTTAGGTACTGTTTTTTTTTTTTATTGTTATTAAGGAATGGAGGTCATGTATACACACGTATGTCAGGAGAATGAAAACTATACTAAATTTAAGTTGTAGTAACGGATGGATGTTTTAGAAAGCGTCGACATTGATCGGGTCTGACTTGGCGATGCCCATTAGTTGTGTTTATCTACGTGGTAACCACTGGTCTCGTCCAAACAGATACTCTGAGCTCTTCAGTAGAAAGATAGAATAAGCTCCTTTACTTTCTATTGCTAAATACTCACTTTACTTGATATTGAAACTTTTTTTTTTTTAAAAAAAAAAACATAACACTACCATATAGTTCTGCTGATTAAGAGCCTAACGTGTCTATCAAAAGTAGGCCGTATTTTAAGTTTTCGAATAGAATAATCTGTACTTGCTATACGGTATTTCCATATGATCGCCAATAAAAGTAACTTAACTGTGATTTCACCAGAACCAAATTCTATTGCACATATGATGTAAGAAAGAACAATGTCAATTACTCAGCTTAAATGTATTTGAAATGAGACAATTTTGGTGCAAATTCAAGATTTAGACACCATGATTTAGGCATTGGAATTAGACACACTAAATACAACTAATTCACAGTTAAGTCAAAAACTGACTGTGTCATGACGGAGTGGTTGGAGTCTCAACTCGAAATTGTTTCCCTTAAACCAAACGCAAATTCTTTGGTGATACACATGCAAGGGGCTTCTCAAGTTAGGATTTTCAAGTACAAATCACATTTTTGCATATATTGACTTTTAGGCAGCATTTGATACAACATACAACAGGAACGATTTTGATCTACAAACTCGCATCAAAGAGGGCTTTTTCTTTTATATCTGAAACTCTTGTCAACTTCAAGTGCAACTGTGTGGGATGTCTCTAAGTTGTGTATGCAAGTGATTTTATGATTTCTAGGATCAACTTGGTAATAAAGGGTGATCCATTTCGAGGTTCCCTACTTTTTTAAAGAGGGAAAATTCACAGAAAATTCAAATTTAATGGAGAATGTTTATTATCATTTGAAAGAACATTCTTTGGCATTTATTTTTTGAAGATTATGTCTATCAAATGTTGGCCATTGCTACGTCGCAGATGGTCCATCCGTTGAGTCCAATTTTCGATCACTCGTTCGATCATTTCGACTGGTAACTGGCGAATGACACGCGTGATGTTTTTGATTTGTCGGCATAAGCTTTTGACTTTACATATCCCCACAGGAAAAAGTCTAACGGTGTGATATCACACGATCTTGGTGGCCAATCGACCGGCCCGAAACGTGAAATTATGTGCTCACCCAAATGTTCTCTCAATAGGTCCATTGATTGATGCGATGTGTGGGAAGTGGCGCCGTCTTGCTGAAACCAAATGTCGCCAAGATCACGAGCTTCAATTTCAGGCGGCATCAAATAGTCGGTTATCATGGCACGATAACGGTCGCCATTGACGGTTACGTTCGCACCGGCATAATTTTTAAAGAAATATGGACCGATGATTCCACCGGCCCACAAACCACACCAAACCGTTGTTTTTTCTGGATGAAACTCGGCAGTTCTTCAATCTCTTCAGGTTGCTCTTCGTCCCAAATGCGGCAATTTTGTTTGTTTACATTTACATTGAGCCAGAAATGGGCCTCATCGCTAAACAAAATTTGCCTCGAAAACGTCGGATCTTCTTGGAACTTTTCAAGAGCCCATAGAGCGAAGCGATGTCGCTTGGGAAGGTGGAGCGGCTTCAGTTGCTGCACAAGCTGTATTTTGTACGCTTTCAATTTAAGATCTTGACGTAAAATGCGCCAAGTCGTTCCATACGTCAGTCCGAGTTGCTTCGTGTACACTCTCAGCTACGGCCGCTATATTTTCTTCACAGCGCGCTGGACGTGGTCTATTCGGTCGAATATTATCCAATAATGAATGCTGGGTCTCAAAATGGGTGATGGTGTTGCGAATAGTACGCTCAGTAGCCCGATTATGTTGACCATAAGTTGAGCGAAGTGCACGAAACACATTCCTCACAGAACGTGAATTTCCATAATAAAGTTGAACAATTTGTAAACGTTGTTCACGCGTAAGTCTTTGCATTATGAAATGCCAAACAATACTAAACAAAAATAACATGACAGCATGACACGACTCACACGTGATCTGGAAAAAAGTATCTCTACTTGGATCACCCGTTATTGTGCTACCAAAGAAAAACAAACTGTCGCCAAACACAAGCTATGACTAGTCTTCACATCTTCGTTGAAAGGTTCACAGCTGTTCTCTATAATCGCATTCATAAAATTCATCGCATTAACTTTTTCATTTAAATATTTATTTAACACAAGTCAAAAGCCTTTAGAAACATAAATTAGTTCATCTATGATGAATGTAAATTACTCGACATTCCTCAGTTATTAGCATCCATCTAGATCTAAAGCTTAATCGCATCAATCTTCAATCCAATTAATAAACAAACTCCTTCCAAACTTTACGGAAAAGACAAAATATTAACCATCTTCTGGCCATTAGCATATGAACGACAGAAAAAAAAAACCGCCAAATTATACTGAAATATTTGGTAAAAGAAATAACTTTTGGTGAAAAAAGAAGAAAGCACCCTGCAGCGTTGATCACTAATGAAACACCGTCGCGTTTTATATGAGCAATAAATTTGTTATTAATTTTTTTTTTTTTTTTGTATACTTAATGGTCAACTTGAAGCTTCATATTTTGTTAAGAGAACAAAACATGACTCAGAGGCGCAACAGCGTGCTGCCCTACAAAATGAAGATGCAAGCCTGAATAAAACATGAAAACGCCGCTTAATTGTATTTATGCAAAATCAACAGAGCGTTCTTGTTCGATCGGAATTTCTTCTTCTCGTAATTATGTGGAACTGCATATGTATGTGTTTCAATAATATTTAATTAAAAAATTAACTTCAATTCTATTGTTAAATCAACAAAATGTTCAAAAGCGATTCATGACCATAAATTTTAGATAATTAGTGGCGACTGACTGACATTAGAACAGTGTTTCAAGGTAGTCAGGGTGTGGTAGAGGGGGGTGGCGGTGTGGAATTTCCCTGTTGTATAATTTACAATACTGATTTTGTCTATATTATATGAATGTATGCAGATAGCTTGAGTGTTTAATTTAAATTCATTGAATTCTTTTGGGCTAATTGCAGAGCGATGGAACGGTGTTGACTTTTTGACATTCGATAAACGAATGCAAGACACACACAATTAAGTCTTTTCAAATGACAGTGCAATGAATGCAGTGCAAATTAAGTGAATAACAAATTGATTGTGTTTTGACGTTATGTCGATGTAATTAAGTGCTATTCTGTGTTTTGTTGTGTAAGTTGAATTGGTAATCGACAATGGTTTGAGTGTCTGACAAATCATCGATTCGATTAACTGTTTCACGATCCATTTATGTCAAATAGTATTTAGTTGTCATTCATGGTCTGTTTAATTCAATTTGACAGAGAAGTTTTGTAAGGCCAGCGAACAGAGCATTGATTTTGACAATTTCCGTCAAAGCACAAATAGAACCCTGTTCCCTATAGTGGAGTAGACTAAACTTGAACTTGATTTTAAGGCCAGTGCTGGTATTTTAGGTTAGGAAGAATAGTGGGGGATACGACGGTGTTGTGGCCTTATTTGCAATTCCTTCCCTTCGCTCGTAGTCTCCAGAAACCTGCAAATATCAGAGAGTATCAGAGAGACATCTGACAATTCCTCAATATCTTGGAAGAAGAAACTTCCAAGTATGCTGTTCCTCAAGTGACACCTCGTGGACCTCCTCATTGCCGCAGCCTCTACAAATGTCGTCATTCTTGAGATTTAATTTCATCATGTGGCTTCTGAGCAAATTATGACCAGTTAAAGCACCAACTAGCTTGGACAGCGACGCACTTTCGTACTGTAGAAGTTTTTTGGTTCGGTTTTTATTATGTTCTGGCCATAGTTTCCGTGGTTAGAGATTTCCACCTATTGTTGCCTTTCATTCTGATATTGTATTCCACTCGTTCTCTGAGGTTGCGGAGTGGTGGTTTGATCGACTGAAGTGCCTGGTCATGATCCATTTCGGATACTTTTCTAGCCAGTTCGGCGGCCATTTCATTGCCGGTTATGTCCCTGTATCCAGGAACCCAGCAAAGACATACCTTAAGCTCAATGCAACAGCGGTAAACCAGCTTGGATTTGATTCCAATAGCATTAACTGCCTTAATGGCCGCTTTACTGGCAATGGAAATGGTAATATCTTTCCGAGGTTTTGCCGACATTGATACAGCACGGGCGGCTTCCGCGATTGCCAGAGCCTCAGCCTGGAAAACACTACTTTGATCACGGAGTCTGATGGACTGTGAATATGGATACAGATTTTATTTTCGTGGGTTCATTCGTTTTCCATTCTTCCCTGCTCGGAAAGGAGCAGGAGAATGGTCCGTCAAAGTCCATGTAGGGTATCATATTGTCGCAGCTAACGTTGTCTCCTAGATACATTTTCAAAATCTGTGCGTGTCCTACGAGACCTGGGTTCCAGCTGACTATTTGGCTGATCCTCAAGGCGCTCTTAGCACCTGATTCGTATAAGTATAGATCCAAAGTTAACGAATTTAGAATTACTTCCAAAACAGCGGTTGGTGGTGTTCTTTTCGCACCAGTTGCCTCTGTGTTTTCGTCAATAACTTAAGATTGGTTGATTTATCTGCGGCTTGCCACCAGACAATACTGCCATATGTGAGTGTCGGTGGTATAACTGCCGTGTATATCCACAGACGCGGTTGCATGCATAAAATGCATTTACTGCCTTCCTTAGCCGTTCATTGACATTCAACCTTCAGTTAAGTTTCCTATCAAGGATGACATTAAGCTACTTCGCACTCTCTGCCACCTTTCCTTTAGAGGGTTCCCCTCGATAGCTGGTGGTTCAAATTGTGGTATGAACAGCACAAGTTCGCTCTGCTGGTTAAAACACCAAAAAGTTGACCTCTAATCGAGGTTCGAATCCCACAGGGAATATTTTTTACACCTTCACATCGAACCTGTGGTTGTATTGTATTGTTTTAGAATAGAGTCATTCGATGGCAACAAGCATTTAGGTCATTGTAATTCAGTAAACTTTCCTAAATTAGCCATAGAACTATTCATTTGCAACGGAGTCTTAATTGCTGAACTGGGCCTCTTTAAGCAAAGCAAAAAGGCTATTATAGCCGGTCTGGGTCTGGCAAAAGCTGGAAAATCGCAGATAAAGTGTAAAATTCCGATCTTCTTATCCTGATATTTACATCAACTGATTTTTGGACCGTCGTGTCAGGTTAGAGTTATAGCGTTCCCTCCAATATAAAATCTAAAAGGCAGGTAAGCAGACCATTGCAGCGGTAAGAGTTCCTCTTATTGCACATGTAATGCATAAGCACACAAGATGTTGTAGCTTAGTCAGATGTCTTCCGAGAGTGTTGGATGTTGGACACCAAACAAACGCACCATTTGTAAGTTATGGCTTAATACATTCGGTTTGGAGCGAGTGTCTCAGGCTCTAATCGTCCCCCAAATCTTGAATTGCTTAAATTTGCTATTCGGAATCGCCTTTAATCTGTAGGTTCCTTAAATTCGTGTGTTAAGCATCCCCGCTGCTCTGATAAGAGTAATTAGTAGCTTTTTAAGTTCTAGAACTGCTGTTGTTTACATCGCTTCTGAATATTCCTTAAAGGAGTACCCCAAGGATCATTACTTGGCCCAAAGCTTTTTATCATATATCTCTGTGATTTTATTTTTTTATTAGTCCCAGACTCTGAGCCTCAGTCTGTTCTCTTTGCTGATGACACAAAAATATTGGCAAGTGCTGCTAGACCCGACAATGCATTAAATAAAATTAAAGATTCGTTACCAGTGCTGACATCTTACCTTAACCTCTTGGGGTCTAATCATGAAGGCAGAGAAAAGTGGATTTACTTGTTTCAGAAACAGCTATGGAAAAGGACATCGTAAGGCAGTCAAAGAGAGTAAGCTCCTCTCATTGGCTATAGAAAATGTACCTATTCCACTGAAGACTGAACCGAAGTATCTAGGCATACATTTTGACCACAAACTTACGTTTAACAAGCATGCTAGAAGAGTGCTAGGTAAAGCAAAAATGGCTTCTTTTCTCCTAAAACAATTACTGTCATCTAAACACATTTCTAAGAAAACCAAAATTCTTATCTATAAGACGTAATAAGGCCGATTATCTCGTATGAATTCAGTTGTTGGTTCACCATTTCACCAAAAGAGCTTGAAAACTTTGAGAGAAAGGTCTTACGATTCTGTTGTTGTTAGTACAGGAGACCCAACAAAAAATGGTACTCGAATATGACCTTGTAAAGAGAAACAAATATGGAGCCTCTGATCATGTTTATGGTAAATTCTCTGAAAACGAAACTGAAATCAGTGTTAACCCATCCCAACCCACTTATTAGATCGCTGTGGAATGCAAACATCGTTAAAAGTGTGTATGACAACCACTTTTACTTATGAACTTTTATCCTGTTGAATACAAGATCTGAACCCTTATTTAAACCGGAGTTAGATGGCGCTCTAACACTACCCTTTTACGAGAAAGCCTCGTTGCCTGCTCTTAGAGGAAAGGCCAAGAGAAATTTGAAATAAATTCAAGCGTTTTACATAGACTTTTCATGTATCTAAATTAGATAGCTCAATATCTAAACAGATAATTCGTTTCATCCTTCCGCTGAACGAATATGGTGGTGTATACGCTTGATCAACGCTGGGAAATATTGCGACATTACTTTGAAAATCATGGTAATGTTGCAGAATGTGTGCGAAAATTGCGTACGGATTTTGGAAGAAGAGAAGCACCGAAGCAAGTGAAAGAAACTGGCATCCTCGTCGATAAACCAAAGCGTGAAAAGCCAAAAACAGTGCGTACACCCGAGAAAATTGCTGCTGTGGCAAAAAGTGTGCGTGAAGCGCCATCAACATCAATTCACCGTCGTTCCCAACAATTGAACATTTCGGAGACATCATTGAGACGAATTTTGCATAAAGACCTTGGTATGACGCCATACAAAGTCCAATCGGTTCAGGAGTTGAAGCCAACTGACCATCTAATGCGTTTTCGCTTCGCTAAATGGGCCTGCGATCAACTTAGAGAAGATTCCGATTTTGCCAAAAAAAATCATCTTTTCAGATGAAGCTCATTTTGATCTTGGCGGGTATGTAAAGAAGCAAAATTGTCGCATTTGGGGCACAGAAAACACGCACGCATACATTGAAAAGCCGACAATTTTGGTCCAAAATGAGCAAGGAGTGGCCGTTACAGTCAATGGCGATCGTTATCGGGCCATGTTGAACGTAGTTTTGTTCACAAAAATTGAAGAGGAGGATATTGGCAACATTTGGTTTCAACAGGATGGCGCTACGTGCCACACAGCCGAAGCTACACTCGATGTCTTGCGCCCTGTTTTTGAAGATCGCATTATCAGCCGCAGAGCTAATGTCGTTTGGCCACCGCGGAACTGCGATTTGACACCGTTGGACTATTATTTGTGGAGTGCCGTAAAAGATAAGTGTTACGCCGACATGCCAGAGACAATTGACGCTTTAAAGGACAATATTCGGGAAGCCATTGGTGAAATACAGCTGCAAACAATCGATAATGTGCTTAAAAATTGGACCGATCGTGTAGGCTACTGAATGAAATTATTTTTCATTGTTAACCGGAAGGATTGTACTTTCAAATAAAAAAAGAAATTTGAGAAAATATTCAGTAGTTTTTCTTTATAGCATTTTCACAAAAAAAAAGTTATTTGGCGGACCCTTTATTATTAACTAAGTAAATTTGCATGATTTCATATGACGCTTTTAAAGTTATGATTTAACTTAATTTTGTGTAATTTTAAGCATCAGGATACTTTCCATGGTATTTTTTCTTTAGTTTGTAAGTATTTCTAGTCATATTAATTTTAAGGCCGCTAAGAGCCAGAATGTGAACGTATGTCGGGAGCAAACATGCGAATAATAATATCCAATAGATAAATCACAATATACTTAATATTTATATGAGGATGCAATACCTATCTTTTACCAAATAGTCGCGCTTAACCAGACATACTTTAATTAAGTCTGTATATTATAAAAAGAAAACAATTGTATTCAAAGCAAAAGAAGACATAAGGAAAGGCTACAGTCCCCTTGGGCGAACAGTATGATACCCTATCCTTATCCCTATGTACCCCAAAGAAAAAATTCATAAGGAAGATGATAGATAGCATTTTATTTCATTCTATGAAATTTATAGAAAAAAATTTTTTTTTCAAAAAACGCCCCAAAAAGTGGGCGTGGCCAAAAACTTTATATGACAAACTTATTAAGGTGGGCAGTACCTACATATCTTGTTAAGATTACAACACCCTATTTCTCTAACTTTAGCTTTAAAACTGCGTGGCAGTGGGCGTATCAAAAATAACTTTACACTCTACCATTTCGGGACCCTAGGGAGGATATGTTCCAAATTTCAGCTTTCTAGCTTTAATTTAAAGGCCAATAAATTGGTGACGGACGGACGGACATTGCTAAATAGTCTTAGGTTTTGGTCCTGATCATAAATATATATACTTTTGTGGGTCTATGACGAATGTTAAGTGGTGTTACAAACTATGTGTCAAAATTAATATACCCTTAGGATAGGGTATAAATATACTATCAAACTTTTGGTTTTACCAATTCGATTGCTAGCCCGTGAATTAGAAATCCTACACATGCATAAGAACTCCTGAAGCACACTACTGTATCTACAACTAGAATTTGTTTGGCTTCAGTAACTCAACCGGTTATAAATGCAGATATTTCTTAATGTCAAACCAGCGAACGTAACAGGCGGCGGGAAGTAGGCCACCGATTATAAAGGGTGATTTTTTAGCTGGTTTGGTTTTGGCAACACTGGTTTTGACAGCTGACGTGTGTTTAGTACCTTGTGTCACTGTCAAACAGCTTCAGTTTGGTTTGCAATTTAACCATGGATCGTCTTACAAATGAACAACGCTTGCAAATTATTGAATTTTACTATCAAAATTCGTGCTCGGTTCGAAATGTTCATCGCGCGCTGCTTCCATTTTATGATCGGCATTCTCGACCTTCTGAGCAGTCTATTCGGAAGATTGTGACCAAATTTCGCACCAAATTTACTTTGTTGGACATTAAACCACCAACACGTTTACGTACTGTGCGTATTGAAGAAAATATTGCGGCCGTATCAGCTAGTGTGACAGAAGACCGCGAAATGTCGATTCGGCGCCGTTCGCAGCAGTTAGGCCTTTGTTACAGCACTACGTGGAAAATTTTGCGGAAGGATTTGGGCGTAAAGCCTTTTAAGATACAGCTGGTGCAAGAACTAAAGCCAGCCGACCTACCACAACGCCGAATTTTTGGTGAATGGGCTCTTGGAAAGCTGGCCGAGGATCCGCTTTTTTATCGAAAAATTGTGTTCAGCGATGAGGCTCATTTTTGGTTGAATGGGTACGTAAATAAGCAAAATTGCCGCATTTGGAGTGAAGATCAGCCAGAAGCATTGCAACAGCTACCAATGCATCCCGAAAAAGCCACTGTTTGGTGCGGTTTATGGGCCGGCGGCATTATTGGGCCATATTTCTTCAAAGATGATCGCTACCGAGCGATGATAACAAACTTTTTTTTGCCCGAAATGGAAGTTCTTGACTTGCATGATATGTGGTTTCAACAAGACGGTGAAACCACACAGCACGCGAAACAATGGCGCAATTGCGAGGCGAGTTTGGTGGACAGTTAATTTCACGTTTCGGGCCGGTCAATTGGCCGCCTAGATCGTGCGATTTGACACCATTAGATTATTTTTTGTGGGGGTATGCCAAGGCTAATGTGTATAGGGACAAGCCCGCTTCGATTGACGCACTGGAAGCCAACATCCATGCATTCATTCGTGAGATACCGGCCGATATGTGTGAAAGAGTATGCCAAAATTGGACTGAGCGGATGGGCTACCTGAGACGCAGCCGCGGTCAACATTTGCATGAAATTATCTTTAAACATTAAATTGCAAGGTTCAAACTATCGATTCAAATAAATATTTCATTCATTTTTTCGAATTTTTTGTGTTTTTTTTTTAAAAAAAGTTCTAAACCTCTTAAAAAATCACCCGCTATTATGCCACTGCCCAGCACTTAAGGAGATATAAATTTCACGATAATTGCCAGGTCATTCGTATTGTTTCTTTGACGTAAGCGAAGCTTTCAGAGTTGGTGGCTTGCAATGTGTGAGAGTTTCATGAGAAGTGAAAAAGTGATTTCTGGCGGAAGTAGTGCAACTCCGAATAGAATTGCATCTCCTGCTAGCTCTTCTCTTGATGTTTTTTAAGTTCATTTTCCTCCACACGTAGCTCCAGATCACTGAGCGACCGACCTATCGACTCTTCAACGAGTGAAACCTGCTACATTAGGTCAAGTTCTTCATTTCGTTATATGTTGTTGGGACAGAAAATGTACTATTCGATAACGTGGAAGTTAATTTCGGTCGAACCTACGTTTGTACTCCATGTTCTCTGATAGATTTGAGATTTGTGTTCGAGCGGCGACTTTCTTTTAATTTTAAAAGTATTTCGTCATGTTAGCATCACTTTGGTGGGATCTGCTACATTGCGGAGTCCCTCCTTTAAAAATGGCAATACAAACTGAGCCGGCCGTACTCCATTTTTTTCGTGAAGGCTTCCTCAAGTTTTGGAACTTTTTATTCGATTGCGCTTCGTCACAAACAACCTTTCTAAAATAACCTAATTCAAACTGAATTCGTAATTCATCTTCCCGAAGATGCTGAATGTTTTAGAATAATGCAGTGTGGCCAATTATCTGTGAAGTTGCTTTAAGGCCGATTCTCAACGATCAACATGTTTAAAACTTATTTGAGAGTGTTCTTATAAGAGCTAATGTTCTTTCTAAAGATGACAATAGCAAAGTCACTCATATCATTTTCAAAATGGCTCAGTTCTAGAAAATGAGAGCTAGATCGCTAGATCCTGTGGAATAACTCTTTTCGCATATTTCCCCTCCACTTTCAAGTAATTTTTTATGATAAACAATCCGAAACTGGAGTCCTGCAATTTATCCTTTTTAGAAAAGCGCCATCCCAAGACAAGAAGCATGCCTAGTAGCCAAAGAATTATTAGTTTAGCCGAGCCCACTCGCTGAACATGCCAGTGCTTTTTAGAAAGTGAAGACGAGAAGAATCTTCTCGAAAGAAGTGGTGGTCAAAAGGATGGTGATTGCGATTATATGAGAACACAAGCGTTCTCACTTTAGCATAACACCATCAACTTCTACTTCTCACCTCCCCGTGGTGACTGCTGGGTGCCTAGTACCTCGACTGGAGACCCCATCACCAACCCCTGTGGAGGATCGTTGGCGGCAGCTGACGAGAGAGGGGGGAGGAGTGCCAGCTCACTAAGGCACTTCTCCTGTTTCTGGCGGCGGCGGACGAATTCTACGGATGTATCAACGGCGGCGTCCACAGTTCCAGTTAGGTGGAACAAGTGATCTCCCTATATGAGCTGCTTCGACTTATTTGAAGCCCAGGTCTATAGGGATATGCAACACTAAGCCAGTGTGTTGGAAAAGAGTTGGTGGCGGATGAGCCCTTGATGGGTCAACGGCAGCACTCACATCCCCGAAGTGGGTTACTGGCACCGGAATTACCGGCCTACTGTCCTAGGGTCAAAAACAGGGCCTGGCCCTCCAGGTTGGGGGTTATGCCGTCGGGGTTACTTCCCGACCACGTCAAAAACATCTAGTTATGTGAGAGACTATGGCAACCTCGGATATAAATGTACCTCAAAGGCAAAATAGATCCGCAATGTGCGGACACTCTACACTCCAGGTGTAACTCAAAAACTTGAGTCTGTCCTCTCGCGGTACAAGGCCGACATTACCGCGATCCAGAACCCAGCGTGCTCGGGATCGCAGAGGGTGGAAGGCAGCCGTATCTCAGACAGGGACTCTTCACGGGTCGGGAGCCCGTTAAGTAAGTAAGTAAGTTCTCGAAAGAAGTGTTTGTCATTTTAAGCCTGGTCTGATTCCAGTTAAGGCGGAAGTATTGAAAAAAGGAGAACTTTTTAATATACGCGCACTAAAGGGATTTTGGATACCCTTATAAAGGGTGTTTTTTAGAGGTTGGTTTTCGGAATAGAGGTAAAACTGACATTTTGTGATCAAATCTGGCAACTCTAATGTCATTTATGTTCAGTTTGGTTGGCCATTTCATCATGAACAGGTTGACAAATGAACAACGCTTGCAAATCGTGCAAGTTTATTTCGAAAATAATTGTTCAGTTCGCGAAGTTTAGCTCATTTTGGGTTGAATGGCTACGTCAACAGGCAAAATGAGTGAAGAGAATCCACATGAGACCCTTGAAACGCCATTACATCGACAAAAACTGACTGTTTGGTGTGCTCTATGGGCTGGTGAAGTCATTGGGCCATACTTCTTCCGAAATGATGCTGGAGAGTCAGTTACCGTTAATGGAGACCGGTATAGAGCCATGATAAGCGACTATTTTGTTCCCGAATTGGATGGCATGAATGTGGATGAGATGTGGTTCCAACAAGACGGCGCTACATGCCACACAGCGCACGTCACAATCGATTTACTGAAGGAAACATTCGATAAGCGCATAATTCCACGGAATGGACCTGTCAATTGGCCACCAAGATGAGATTTGACACCATAGGATTATTTTCTTTGGGGATATGTGAAGTCACTCGCCTGGAAGCCAACATTCGTGGCGTTATTGTTGAAATACAGCCCCAAATGCTTGAAAAAGTGGTCGAAAATTGGACCTCTAGACTTGTCTTTATTCGAACCAGCTGCGGCGGCCGAAGTAGCGATAAAATAACGATAGACAGGAGACATTGCTACCCAGCATTTATTTGGTGAGTTGCAAACTCGAAACCGTCCAAAAGAACTTGTATTGAAAGGTCCGAAAGTTCTTTTGAAGAAAGGTATCATCGATCCCAAATGCACGCATTTTCGACAAGAGAGCTCGATGCCAAACTCTGTCAAATGCCTTTGAAATATCAAGTGCAACGACCTTATTTTCACCACCACGGTGAATAGGTAGATTGGTTCCACTTTTCGGTTAGATATGTCATCAAATCACCAGAAGATCTGTAGCTGCGTAAACCGTACGTGCCGTGCCGGTCGTTAAGAAGTTTCCGCGATTCAAGATATTTCATAAGCTGACGATTTATCAGCGTTTCCGTGACCTTGGAAAGAAGGGACGTGCAATTGCAATTGGTCGGTAGGAAGAGGGAGAGGAAGATTCGCCTTTTTTTGGGACGGGCTCGACAAATGCTGTTTTCCACCTTCTCGGAAAGAGCCCTGAAGATTAGGACAGTTAGAAAAGTGTACGCAGTGGTTTTGCCAGCGTGGAAGAACAGCTCTTCAGAACGATAGGCGAAATACCATCTGGACCAGCGGATTTGTGTATGTTGAGATCTCGAAGAACTCTTGCCACAGTACGGGTGCGAAAGTGGATTTGTCCCATTGAATGTTTTACGCGCTCGAGTACAGGGGGAGTCGAAATACAATCTGGGTGCGTTCAGCTAGCCGCAAAATGAGAAGCAAGCAGATTGGATTTGTCTGAAGAGCTGACAGCTGGAATGGTCGAAGAAGCCGAGTTTTTGATGTTCTTGACAAACGACCAAAAGTTTTTACTTCCGGTGGGACTTTGTAGTATTTTTTGCCTCAACTTTTACTGAGTATTTGAGACAGTACAGTTCAATCGCGCAAGCAGGCCATTAGGAATGCATTGAAGTAGTTCGATCCTTAAATCTGAATTAAGAGGAAAAATTCGAGTTGGTCTATAGACAAATGAGCTCACCAAGAACATTCGCGACTGACCATTACTCATAGAAAGCTTAGTTTCAACGTTCAGTTTGATCAGTTTTATTCAAAACTTTCTTAAACGGATACAATCAAGAATTTCACCAAACCCATCAGAACAACGATCGTGTTAATGTTAATTTAACAAAATAAAAATCGAATTTTTACCAGTTTTAATCTTGAGTGTTGTGTTGTGTTGTGTCAAATTATTTACATCTGTTTATTTCTTAAATGATTTATTACAAATGCTTATAAATAATCTAAACAGATCATTAGTGTTGTGCCTTAATGTCGATGAATATAATATATTGTTAGTTGATTTTATTCATCCATGAACTTTATCATAGAAAGCTGTAAATGCGAGTGGCAGTTTTGAGGTATGTATCTTCAAAATGTTAAAAACAATTAAATTAAATCGCTTTGAAAGGGTTTTCGATTTCCGAACGAATGACCAGAGGCACATAAATATTTAAGCAGCATGCTACTTTGCGATGTTGTGTCATTTTGTTGAACAAAAGATAGTTAATGGCCTTACGCTTTACACGGTAAGGTAAAATTAGACGGCCGACACGAGTGGCATTGTGTAAAAGCAATGCTTGAGGGTTCGATAAATCAATCTTTGGTGTGATTTTAATAATTACTCATTCGAAGTCAAATTGATAGATAAAAGTCTCGAAAGAAAATCTTTTAAAAAGCTCAAATTCGATTTCAGAAATTTAACAAAATGTCTGCCCAAAACCACATGAAATTCCTGTATTTCCTCACTCAATGCGATAAGTTTTTTTTTGTTTTATCTTTGTCAGTATTTTATCTTAGAGTAACGAGAAGAAGAAAAAGAAAAACACAAACAAGCACACGCTCTTCAATCTTGAAACAGTTTTAGAAAAAATATTTATTTTGATTATCGCGCCCTGTGTTGTTGGCCCAAAAATAAACGAAGTGGCGCCTATTCTCTCCATCATTGGGCTTCTCTAAATAACAACAATAGTAGCAAGTACTGCACAGTGAATGTTGTTCGCTTTTTTTTTTTGTTAGACTCGAAAATGTAAATACGGATGCCAGAAATATTTACCAAATATTTACCTGGTTATTTGAAAAATAGATAACGTGTTAGATAGATTTGAAAGAGTTTTTTTTTCTTTCTTTTAATACGAAAAGAGATTAGTTACGTTAAATGAGGCAGATAAGATGTGTTGATTTTGATTTAAAATTGTAAAAAACAAGAAGTATCTAGATATTTGCAGATGTGATCAGATGAGTAATGTGATACTCGTTTTCACGAATAAAAATGCATGCTTACGGATAAAGTTGGCATCGTCATTTGGAGTTATGTAATGTTTTAAACGACATCAAGTTTCTTGAAGTTTCGGGAAATTTCTGTTTCATATGGCAAAAGAAAAATGAACGACGATCAGAAGGGTTTCCGTAAACGTTAAGTAGCGTGCACCCAAATCCATACCATATTTTACAAAAGCACAAAACAGATTTCCTGACACTTCATCCACTCTGCGCTTACACTATGACTGATGTCGTCATCAACGGTTGCTTCGCTGTTGATCATTGATCGCAGATATTTGAACTTTTCACACTTGGGAACCACTACCCCATTCAAATGAATGTCCCGAATGGGTTGACTTGGGTCAGAGAATGGGTAGTACAGATACTCTGTCTTTTTCTGGCTAATACGATACACATTCCCCTCTGAAGTCTGATCATTACTTATGACGGCGCCATCGTCAGCAAAGAATAACTGATGCACCTTAGGGTCCGTCACTTTTCCCTCAAGCAGATAATCTAGGACTGTAATAAAGAGCAAAGGACTTAAGACACTTCCCTGGTGAACACCGACTTTAATTGGGAACTCATCGGTGACCCCTGCGGGACATCTGACTTTTGTCTTCGCTCCCGCGTACATGTCCATGATTATCTGTGCGTAGGTTTCAGGAACTCCTCGTTGTCTTAGCGCTACCCCAAATCAGATCTCTCGGTTGTCTATCGAATGCTTTTTCAAAATCAACCAGAATCATATGCCGATCCTTTAAGGAATCACGATTTTTTTCCATAATGATCCTTATACTTGGGAATGCATCTGTGGTTGATTTACCCGCGACAAACCCGCACTGGTCTTCAGACAGACGTATTATTTGTTTTAGGCGACCATCTAATACCCGCTCAACGATCTTCATGGTGTGTGTGACATCAACTTGATTGAACGGTAATTATCACAGTTTCGCGTATCTTCCTTTCCTTTGTGCAAATGAAGAAGATAACTTTCCCTCCACTGATTGGGCATTGGATCACCTCTCATGAGTTTGGTGATAAGAATCATGAGCTATCTGAGCCCGATGTCTCCCATCTTTTTCCAGAACTCACTGGGTATCTCATCCGGCACAACTGCTTTTCTCTTCTTGGAGTTCTTGACCGCTTTCCCAACTTCTTCGACTGTTATGTCGTTCACTTCTTCATTGTTGGGGGCGCCTCCTGGAAAATATAGCCGGGGAAACTGTTCGCTTAAAAGTTGCTCGCAATACTCTCGCCACCTTGAGCATTGTTAATGAACTTCGGCAAACGAATTTCCTATGCATTTCTTCTTCTCTGTGCGGCAATCTTAAAAATTGTTGTTCCCTTGTTCGTGTTTTGTCGAAGCTCATGGGTTAACTGGTTCCTATCAGCAGGTGAAGAAGATACCTCCTCCAACTCCTGATACAGACTCTCCATACACATAGCTTGAATTTGGGCACACTTTTTCTTCGTGATACTTTTGCAATGTCTGTATTCCAACTATATTTTTAGAGGCGCACTTTGACCAAGCTTTGAAAGCCACTTTCTTTTCCTTTATTGCTGCTTGAATTTCCTCTGTCCACCACCAAGTTTCCTTTCCGTCCAAGCAGTACTTTAGCTTTCTCTAAGCATCTACAATATCTTGTGCGCTGCACTTTTCATCCTCAACTTCGCTGGTGTTATTACGGAGGAAATTTTCAATGTTGATAATAAATGACTCGCCGTTTTCTTTGTCCAGGTTGCACCAATTGATTTTCGCCGAAATCTTTGTTTGTTTATTTTTGTTCTTCTTCCCTATGAATATTTCTGCCAGGAGAAGACGGTGTTGCCGGGTGATTGCCTCTCCCAAGATCACTTTGCAATCTTTAACTCTAGGCTTCATGAAACTTGCCACCAAATGGTAGTCAATCTGGGTTTCATTTTCGCCACTGCTATAAGTGACCAAGTGCCGGCTCCGTTTGATGAACATTGTATTTAAAATGATCAGACCGTATGACTTGCACATGCTTAGGATGTCTTCACCAGAAGAATTCCTGGTGCCATAGAACTAGGATTTCTCCATGGCAATCTTCATAGTCTTCGTTAGACTTCCCGGTATGTCCTTTCAAATCTCCGCCAAAAAACTAAAGCTCATCCTTTGGGATATTCTTGATGAGGTTGTGAAAAAATGCATCTATGCACTGACAATATTCCACACCTCGCCTTGAATCACCAGTTTGAGAGACATCAAACGGTCACTGGACTTTGAAATGGTCAATACGTTGCTAAGCAACTCTGCCGCAAGGATGATACCGATACCATTCTTACCCTTTTCTTTACTGTAGTAGAACATTTTGAATGCTTTTGCGCCCTATTTCTAGTGTTTCGCCATTTCGTTTCTTGGACACACAACATCATCCATCATCCATTCCAGCTCGTAGCTGCGACCACTCATACTCTAACTCACGACCCTTAGGTTTCACCTAAGTCTTTGCATTATTTTGCTATCCGAATAGCTCGGACCTGTGCCTGGCGGGGTAGTGTTTCTCTGAACGTGAATTGCCATAATGCTAGTTTAAGCGAGTTTGTTTGTTCATCAAGTACATGCTCTTGATTGAGCTTACTTTTATGACACAGGTGATCTCCAGTCGTGTCAACCCACGGATTCGCATGCACACTGGGGCAGTTTAAAGGTGTTTAATATGTTGCTAGGCTCACCTGGATGTTTAAATTGTCTAGATGTGATTCCTCGCCCTTAGTCACCTTTTACGACAAGTACTGGGGGGCGCTGCAGGGATGTTCTTACTTCCCGTCCCTGCACGGGACAGCCTTCTTTATTTAATAAATTCATATATCGGTGATGTAAAGCTAAAATTAGGAAATGGCTTCATTTAATACTTTAAGTTCCTATATATGTATATTATATACTTTATGAAATTCAATGTTCAATGTTCTCATGGATGAAGACAGCAAAAAAAAAAAACAGAAACCAGGAAACCCTTTTGTATTCCAAACATCGTCGATGTGTTCTTCAAAATCCAGTGTACCTCAAACCACCTTTCGTACAGTCATTAATTTGCTAGGTTGGAGACTATCGGCTGGAGTTGCCAGGTTCCTCAACAGTGCCCGAGAAGGAAATAATACCAAAAAAAGGAGTCTTGTATATGGCTATAGAGAGAAACGTGATATCTAAGAATACGTGATTGTTAAGAATATTAAAAATTTGGCCTCGTCATCTATCCCGACACTCATTTACAATGGCACTCCAGCTACCAGCTCTTCGGATAAAGCCAATCTGCTTGCTGCTCAATTTGCAGCTAGCTCAACGCTGCCAGATTGTGCTTTATCTCCCCCTGTACTCGAGCGCGTAGAATATTCTATGGGACCCATTCATTTTCGCACTCGTACAGTGGCAAGAGTACTTCAAGATCTCAACATTCACAAATCCGCTGGCCCAGATGGTATTTCCCCTATCGTTCTGAAGAGGTGTTCTTCCACGCTGGCAAAACCACTGCGTAAGCTTTTCTATCTGTCCTATTCTTCAGGGCTCTTTCCGAGAAGATGGAAAACAGCATTTGTCCAGCCTGTCCCAAAAAAAGGCGAATCTTCCTCTCCCTCTTCCTACCGACCAATTGCACTTACGTCCCTTCTTTCCAAGGTCACGGAAACGCTGATAAATCGTCAGCTTATGAAATATCTCGAATCCCGAAAACTTCTTAATGACCGGCAGTACGGTTTTCGCAGCAACAGATCCACTGGTGATTTGATGACTTATCTAACCGAAAAGTGGAACCAATCTATTCACCATGGTGGTGAAAGCAAGGTCGTTGCGCTTGATATTTCAAAGGCATTTGACAGAGTTTGGCATCAAGCTCTCTTGTCGAAAATGCGTGCATTTGTGATCGTTGATACCCTTCTTCAATGGATTAGAAATTTCCTTTCGGAACGTTCAATTCAAGTTGTTTTGGACGGTTTCAAGTCTGCAACTCACCAAATAAATGCTGGTGTCCCTCAAGGCTCTGTTTTGTCTCCGACTCTCTTTCTTATTTTTATCAATGATATACTGTCTGCTACTTCTAATCCAATCCATTCCTTTGCTGATGAGAGTACCCTCAGCTTTACATATTCGTTTTGTAGGCAACGCCCCTCATCTTCATGTAAATTCCGATTTAGCATACTTAAATGGGGTAAAACCAACAGAGTGGAATTTAATGCTTCCAAAATGCAATTTTTTCTGCTGTCATTGAAGCGAACCCCTAATTCTCTGCCATTATCCATGGATGGCACTTGCATCGACGAAACCGAAAGACTTTCCATCCTCGGTATGTGCGTTAGCGACAAACTTCGTTGGAATGACCACATATTCGATGTCGTCAAGAACGCTGCGAAATGTCTAGGCTTCCTTAAGCGATGCAAGAAATATTTCACCCCTTCTGATCTGGCAAAAATTTATAAGGCCCCAAACTTGAGTACATGGCTTATATCTGGTCCGGTGCTCCAATTACATATTTGGAGCTACTTGACAGGATTCAAAAACGTGCGGTAAAACTTATTGGCGATCGAGACATCGCAAAATCACTTGACTCTCTTAGTCATCGTCGTAATGTCTCCTGCTTGTCATTGTTTTATCGGTACTTCCACCACAAGTGCTCAAATGAAATTGCCAGTTGCATTCCACCTCTACAGCAATTCAACCGCAATACTCGCCATACTAGGAATGCACATTAGTTTACTCTCAAACCTGTTTTCGGACGTACTGTGAAATATGAAGATTCCTTTCTCAACCGTACAACGCGAATGTGAAATGCTCTACCACGCTCTGCTTTTCCCTCACATTACAGTTTACAGACATTTAAAACCAACGTGCATCGGTATCTCCCTTTTCCTAATCCTTCACTTCCCTAATGCCCGCACTGTGTTACTTCATTATAAGGGTATCCAAAGTCCCTTTAGTGCGCGTACATTATAAAAAAAAAAAAAATCTGTTGCCCCAAAAAAACACGTCTCTTCATTCATATACACAGCTGGTCAAAAAAATAGGTGTGAGAACATTTTTCTTAAAAAACTAAATTTTTTCATATTTTTTCAATTGGTTATTTGTTCTTACAATTTTGTTAATAAAATTGGCATTTTTTTAAAAAATATGGAAAATAGTTGACTGTTTATTTTTCAAATAATTAAAAAAAAAAAATAACAAAAACTCTGGAGTTCTGTTTTCAGCTTGGACAAAAAAACAGGTGTGTTCCTAAAATTTATTTTTAACTTACTCTAATAACCTCCATTATTTTCCAAAAAATGTTGGAGTCGAGAAATGGAGGGAGGAATGGAATACCATTACAATTGCACGGCCTCCCACAGTTGATTCCCATATGTGAAGAACTGACCCCTCAATTTTTGTTTTTAGTTCATCCCATCAATGGGATTGAGATCTGGAGATTAACTTGGCCATGGAAGTACGGAGATGTTTTGATCCCGAAACCAATGTTTCACAATATCAGCTGTATGTTTTGGATCATTGTTCTGTTGGAAATGCCATCGGCGGGGCATGGTTTCCTCGGAAAATGGAAGCTTGACATTTTCCAATATGTTCCTGTATCCATATTTTGTCATGATTTTATGGACACGAAATTTAGGACCAACACCATACCAGGAAAAACAGCCCCATACCATTATGTTTCCTCCACCATGTTTAACGGTCTTTAGTGTATAGCGAGGATGATATTCTTTTTTTTCTTTTTGTCGCCTTACGTTACGCCCACAATCCGAGGAGAACAAATTTATTTTTGTTTCGTCACTTCACAGAATATTGCGCCATTTTTTCACTCCTTCAGGTTCATTCCAACTTCTATGGCTTAAGGCGGACCTTACGTTCTTAGCACTTACGAGTGCAACTTTTCTGGTGACTCTTCCTGGGAGATTGAAGTTCTATAGTCTCATGCGGATTGTCCGTGCACTTATATGTACGCCTATAGTCCTTGGCGAAGCAAACGGATTTGACTTCGCTAAAAGTAAAATGCGGCGGTCAGTAGAAGCTGCGATTTTTTTCGGCCTTCCTCTTTTTTCTACCTCCAATGTTGGCTTTAGAGCATTGGTCGTGCTATAATTTTATAGGTTTTCCCCTGACCCCTTAACCGTTGAACTATTTGCCTTTCTTCAGCAGAGCAGTCAACTTTTCGACCATTCTTGTTGGCAAAATAACTGTTATTTAGCAAAAAGAACAAATCAATTAGTAAGGGTATAGTGACCAGACGTCCCGCATTTCACATGGCCGTCCCGCATCATAAGCTGCCTGAAAAATGTCCCTCATTTACAGATTTGTCCCGCAAAGTCCCGCAAAATTCATTTCAAATTCATTTCAAATATAGTACTAAAATATATCACATGAAAACTCTCAATTACAAAGTGCTTTTAAATAATGCGCATGTGAACAGTGCTTTACGAAATATTATTGTCATTTGTTTTGACGTAGCTGTCAAAGCAAAATTAAATATCTGTTTTTCCTTTTGCAGTGTATAAGTTCTTGTTTTCTATGCTCCAGTAAGTATTTTCTTTCAGAATGAGAAGATTAAGTACCAATATTATTGGTCCAATAAGAAGTTGAACTTTTATTTCTATTTGCTTATTTTTTTAGAATGGCGTCAACATCAAGGGCAAACAAAAAGCCGAAAAGAGTGTGCAAACTCACTGCTGAGATGCAAAAAGAATACCCTTATTTTATTAAGCCGACCAACAGAGATTCGTTTGTTAGATGTAATATTTGTGGCAGCGAATTTTCAATTGCTTCTGGAGGAAAAAATGATATAAGCCGACATATTAAATCCGATAAACATAAAGTAAAAGTCGAAGGAACGATAGGTACGGCAAAGCTCGAGACATTTTTTCGGAAGGCTGATTTTGGTGAAGGTGGAAAAAAATTGGCAACATCTGAAGCCGTAATGGCTTTTCATACAATTTGTCACAATCAGAGCTTCCGGTCGATGGATTGCACTTCTAAGCTTCTACAAAAACTCTTCGATTCCAAGTTCGCTTGTCTATCGTCACAAATGTGTTGGCGCCCTTTGCCATAAACGAGCAACAAGAAGAGTTAATGAAAATCAGTTTTGTGTCAATTTTTTCGGATGCATCAAACAAAAAAGACATAAAGCTTTTTCCCACATTGGTGAGATATTTTGATTGCAAAGAGGGCCTTAAACTGCGCCTATTAGAATTGGTGTCATTACCTGGTGAAACGTCCGAAATTATAAGTGAGTCCATTTTACAATTTTTAAGAAAAGCAGATTTGTTGGATAAGGTGGTAGGATTTTGTGCAGATAATGCAAACACTAACTTTGGCGGCTTATCACGAAGGGGAAGCAACAATGTTTTTAGTCGTCTAAATGGAGAACTTAAACAAACCATAATTGGTGTAGGTTGCTCGGCACATATTTGCTTCCGGTGGATATAGAAAACATTATTGTGAAAATATACTCTCATTTTTATATATACACTGTTAGAGTAGAAAAATTAAAAGAATTTTGCTGTGCGCACGTCGAATATAATAGATTGCTTGGCTTCTGCAAGACAAGATGGCTGCCCGCCATCGAACGTGTGTTAAAATTATTTGAGCCATTTAAGTCTTATTTCTTATCTCTCGAAAAATGTCCATATGCGTTACAAATATTTTTTGAAGATCCGAAATCTGAGTTGTGGTTAATGTTTTTACATAACCAGTCATCTTTGTTTCATAATTCTATTTTGCAAGTCGAGGGGGATAAGAAAACTATAATGGAAATTCACAACCAAATTTCTAGTCTAAAGTTTAAATTAAAAGAACGAATAGAAGCTCAATTCATTTCCATCTCTTTGAGACAAACCTTAAATAATTTAGAAGAATGCGGTACCATAAACAAGACATGGTTTATTTCTCATACTCAATGCTTTTATAAAAACTGCTTGCAGTGCCTTGAGAAGTGGTTTTCACAATTTATGTACGCTGAGGATTTTCAGTGGGCATGTCTAAGAAAAAGCATTGAGTGGCAAGAAGTGCAAGGCAGTTTTTTCCCTTGCATTGGAAAATACAAAAGTTGACATAGCCGAAAGTGATTTTTTTGATGAAATTTCTTATTTAAAAAAGTTTGTAAGCCCTCAGAAAATTGAGCAATGGAATGACGATGATATTCCAATTGATGTAAGGTGGGTTGAAATTTTTAAATACTTTTCTTCAAATGAAATACTCCACAAAAATCTTCTGCTAATTGTGGAATATATACTGAGTCTTCCAGGAACAAATGCATCAACAGAACGAATATTTTCAATGATAAATCATTTATGGACTCAAGAAAAAACTCAGATGCAAGTACAAACGGTGAAGTCTATTGTTCTATTAAAAATATTTTTCGATAATTCATGCAACTTTTTTTATGAATACATAAAAAACAATGATAAAGTTTTGCAGAAAATACACACGTCTGTAAAATATAATTAATCGGCCAGCGCAGTAAAGTTAGAGTTAATTTTTTTTTTTTTTTTTTATGAAATGTGTTCATAGAATGAACTTTTAGTTTTTGTTTTTGTGATTGCTTGCTTTATTTATTGAATTATATCTATTTATTTACTTTTACTATTTATTTATAGACTGATTAAAATGTTCCTATGTTTTAAAACTACATAAACTAATCATAACAAAATATGAAGTATTTTTAGTTAATTTTTAATAAAATAATAAAAAATATGTTTTTACAAAAAATTAAAAAAAAAAAAAACAAAAAAAAAATTAAAAAAACTGTTTTCTTAAAAATGTCCCGCATTGTCTTTAAAAAATTATGGTCACTATAAGTAAGGGCCCAGTTATAGCTATCATTGAACATTTTGTTTTCGTAATTTAAGACGACTAAACAAACCATATTGGCCTTAAGGGGTATCAAAATAAAGCTAATCACTTATAGAATTTTTCTACAAACAAAATTACTTAATTCTGATTTAAACTTTTCTTTTAATCGATTTTTACTATTTCACTGATTGAAATCGATTTCAATGAGCAGCTGATATTCGTTTCTACAATTTGGAACACAATCGTTCCACTGATGTGTTCGATTCTCAGCTGTCAGTTTAAAACCTTAAAACCTATACCAGTTCCCTTCCACTTACAGAAATTCAATTCAATGATTGCTATAACCGACTTGTCAAAAAAATGATGATGCATTTCAATGATAGCTATAACTGGCCCCTAACAAAGCACTTCGCACCTATTTTTTTGACCGTTCCATTTAGTGTGACATCTTCCAATTATTTCATTCCATTCCATTTGACTAGGTATAGAACCGACTTTCTGCGAGGAATAGAACAACGAGATAGAATATCCGGATACCATTTACATACATTTACCGTAAAAAAATTGTTTTAATATTTAACATGAAATAAAAATTGTTCGCATTCAGAAAGTGTAAAGAAAGATAATGATGTTTGTCTGCGATCAGAGCAGCTCTCGAAAGCCCACCATCAAATTCTGCCGCCTTCTCCCGCATGGTCTGGAGACAACATGTCAAAGCTCTGATTAAGTTCTGAGTAAACAAACCACAAGACCATGCAAACATATGCTCAAGCACCAAACAAACACACCATCTAGAACCATGTGTGCTGTCAAAACAACGCGACAAACACATGAATGTCAAGGACGAGCAAATGTCAAAAACTCGTCAGCTATTAGCATCTGAAGCATGATTGCATAGAGAGGGTATAAGTCTGGTCTAATAGTCGCCGTCTCGTTGTGGATGCATCGCGTATCCAATCCAAACATTACGTAAACAATTAAATTGCAAAATCAAAATATCTAAACAAAACAAAACAAAACAAAAAAGTTAAAGAATTCTACACCCAAATGGAATGAGATGATGGAAACATCTCTAAAACCATCGAGCAGAGAAAGCAAAATTCCAACATTTTGTATTTACAACAATAATCCCCCAGACCCGACGCGTACCATACAAGAGCTAACTCTGGCTGACTTTCGAGAGGAGCAGCAGCGTCTATACAACGACGATGGTGGTGGTGGCTGTTGGCTGTTGGCTGTTGGCGGCGAAAAGATCGCCGTCACTATGGTGTAGAGCAGGCGTTTATGTATCTCAAGTCAAAATGCCAATCAAATCAACTGACAGCTGGAGCGGAGTGCTTCGATGATGATGATGCCCCAGTGTTTGGGATAAATTCATTCTGAGCACAACAACAGAAATTAGACGAACCAAAACGAGAAGAAAAAAACAAAAAAAAACACAAAAAATTTAAAGGAAATTCAAAAAATGGATTTTGTTTTTTTTTTATTTTTTTATTTTTTGAATGAAATTGTTTTGGAATCTGAAAATAATTCAGTTGATGGATGTGAATGGTCATGGGGATGGGATGGAGGAGTACACATGCGGAGGCATGCGATATTAGAAGATATGAATATCACTTGCGAACGCTTCTAAATATGCTCAGTGAAATTTTCCCTTATTTTGCTTCGCTTAATTTACAATTCAATGGAATTTGCGTTATATTCTTTTATATATGTATTGTTTCTTTTGCGCATTTGAATGGTGTAAATGGAAACATTTTTGAAATGCTCCTCCGACGTCTGGCATTGGCCTGAATGGAGGAACGCCATTGGGTGGTTTGTTCGGTATTTTTTTTTTTCGTTCTTTCTTTCGAATTATTCCGCTTCCATTGTACGGTTTGAGGTGGAAAAAGCTTTTAAGATAAAATTTTGCCGAAAATATAGCAACTCATGTATACGCATTGTTTATACTTAAAAATGTTTTTTTATATTGTTTTAAGTGATTTTGCAAAGTTTTTATTGAAATTTGGGTGGGTTGGTATTTTCTTTGGATTTTACGTTTACAGTTTCGATTGTTATAAGTTGAATAGATACATAGAAACAGATAAGGTTAGGAGATCTCTACATGAATATTTACGTTCGCATTTTTAACCAGAGACTAAAGCGGTCCTTTGTGGATTTTATAATCAGTTTTTTTTTTCAAGTCGTATCATAGAACCGTCAAAGGCATGCTGCAGAGCTGGCGTTCGTAGAGAGTCTTAACAGATTCTTTAGAAGTCATTCGTAAAAATGGTTGCTTAAACGAAATGATACCCAGGAACCAAGCAAACCTTTACTGAACCAAAAAGGTACATAAATACAAAGAAATAGTTCTTTGCGCCAAAGAAATTTTCATTAAAATTCAGCCGATGAATATGTTCTTTGAAACAAAGAATCATCGTTAATTAAATAATGAACGGGTTCATTAACACATTGACTGCCATGGCTATAAAATATGATAGCCAGGTATAGTTTCACTTCTGGCTCTTGCATTCAAATATGCACGCCAGTACGAACAAATCCAATATAACTTGAATTCCTTGGCACCATACGATGAGATAGATGTTTTTGGTTTGAGGAAATCGTATAAACTTAATGTTTTATGACCACTTTTGTAGGACAAAAAATAAATATAGTTATAATGTTGCAAAAAAAACTTTATTATAGCATAAGATAGTATGTAATTCATTTTGTAAACCTTAATTTAAAAAAAATAATAATAATAATTCACAAGTAGAAGTAAGCTTATTAGTGTTGTGAGTTAAAGCATTCCCTACACATTTGAGGCTTATCGGGACAACTATCGCAGAAGGTGAAAACTTGCTTAGCTTCTTTGCGGGCTGCTTCACGTCCTTTATTTTTGGTTACCCTAGTGTAGCAGATGGTGCATTTTCTTCTTAGTTTTTTCCCATCAGTGGACGTTCGATCCAAGAGGTGATGGGTTTTCGTGCGTGTTTTTTGCTACACGAATCGGTTCTTTATGTATATCCAGAAGTTCAGCAACTAACATTTCCCTGAATTTGCGGATCTGAATTTTTGTTTTTTTTTTACATGTTTGTATATAACTCACGCGTTAACAACTCCAACTCCTAATAAGAGCTCGACGCCAAGTTTCCGATACCACCTTATTCCTTTTCTTAGGGTAGTGGCATATGAACCCATCTGATACGATAGATCTATTCCAGATTTTCCCTTGTTGTACGCAGGTATAGCAGCTGGTTTGAACGACTTGTACTGGTAGATGGTTGATTGGCTGATGAAGTACTTGTTGATGGATAATTTCGCTGTGTAACAACGGGTTGCAGTTCAGGAGCATGTTTGGTGGATAGCATTCGCACGTCGCGAGTGTCCTTCCATTTTAAGATTACAATGTCTTTGGGTATATTTTTTTTGTTTGCCCTCAAAGTGCCAACGACATGGGTCTGTGTTTGCAACAATTCCTGGGCCAATTCGTAGCTCGTATAGAAGTTGTCCGCGTATAAGCATCTACCCTCGTTCAGAAGTTCTTTAGACAGTTCCATGCAAATATTTTTGGCAAGTCCAACCTCGCGTTCACCTGTAGCTGACTTTCCAGCATATATTTTTAGAGCCCATGTATACCCATCTATTGAGCATAGTTTGAAAAGCTTAACTCCATAGCGATGTGTCTTGTTAGGGATGTATTGCCTGAAAATAAGCCGACCTCTCCATGGCACGAGCGTTTTGTCTTCTCCCGGTAAAAAAATATCTTTAAATTTCTTTTGCAAGATCTCAATTAGTCCACACATTTTTCTCAATCGGTCAGATGGGTCAGCTGTCTCGTTGTTACTAAAGTGCAGCATAGACAGCAATGACTAGAATCTATTTCGGGGCATAACTGAACGGGGGATTTTTAAATCATAAATGCCATTCGTTTCTCAATAGTTTTCTATGCGCCCAAGTGGCAAAAGTCCCATCCACATCATCAATCCAAAAAAAAATTTTATTTCTTCGGGATTTGTGTCACTCCATCGATTCACTGTTGTGCGTATCGATCGTAGTATAAATCTGAAGAGGCGTCATATCAGGTGAAATATCTCTACTTGGATCACCCGTTATATCTTCCACTTTTTGATCCAGCAACCGTTCAAGGATTAAATTTCGTAGGATCTGAGGCAGCCTACCAAACTACTTTCAAGCAAATTAATTAGAATGGCAGTTAGGAAACGACATATGCCTGTTAGAATAAAAGACTTAAGTAGGAAAGCCCAAAAAAGTGAGTACCTAATACGAACTTCATTATAAAAAGATCCTACAAATCTGACATGACCATTGAGCATTGATCAATAATATTTATAATCCAAAACTATATCCGCACCTACGACATCTGTGATATCTCGCATTGATGTAACAAATAAGCCACGTTCCGCCATTTGTTCCGCACCAAACCGATTCCATTTCGACTTAATTTCTGCTGTATGCCTGCCCAAGCCAACAATATACTGCCACTTTGGTTGGGCAATTGCTATAAGCTTGCACGTAGCATATCCCCAACTCACCATTAAGATAAGCCTGCGGTCTTTCCCGAAGAAAATACCATTCAGCCTCTTATCCGCAACGATTAGCTTTTATATAATTTATCCAATTGGCTATCGCCAAAACAGTTCTTTGTACCGTAACTCTGCGGCTCATTCCCAGATATTCACATATAATTAGTCGTGCTTTGCGCATATCAACAGCCATTAAGTGTGCAGGTACATTCACATTCACACCCAGCAGCGCAGTCTTGCACCTTTCCAGCAGCAACAGCAGCTACCGGCCACCTCCTCAACTCTGGACTTGTATAACAATCTTAATGAATTCCATATAAAGGAAATTCAAATTTAAATCCAAATCGGAATTCCCCGAGTCAAAAAAAAAAAACAAAAAAATATAAAAGGAAAACCCCCAACCAAACAATAAAAAGTATCTAAACGCGGATCCAGCGAGGAGAAAACTGCAAACCCACTTGCGAAACAGATAAATGCCTGCATTCAGCTAGCTAGAGTTGCAGACAGTGGCGTGGCGTGGCACTGGCTTCGAGCAAAGGCAAGCCATGCGAC
The DNA here is from genome assembly GCA_963576555.1 of Ferdinandea cuprea. Taxonomy (NCBI): domain Eukaryota; kingdom Metazoa; phylum Arthropoda; class Insecta; order Diptera; family Syrphidae; genus Ferdinandea; species Ferdinandea cuprea. The sequence goes on from OY754959.1 coordinate 12,812,525, forward strand.
GAGCGAGTAAGCACCACCATTCCACTAATTTCGCATGTAAAGTGCCATTTTGCATTTCGCTGTATCGTAGTCGTCGTCGTCGTCGTCGTTGGCGGGGTCTTCGACGGGAGCAAATTGCAATGCATGCAATTTGAGACAGGCAAAACACCATACGACGACGAAAATTGTCACAGAAGAGCCCACAGCCACAACACAGCAGCGTAGTTGTTGAAGAGAAAAACTCTTGCGATGGAAATATACATTTTCTTTCCCGGTTTCTTTTTTTTTCCCCTGTTGTTGCTGTTCTGTTTTTCATCATTATGAAGCCAAAACTATACTGCAATTGCGATTGCATTGGATGATAAGTACGTACTCGGGTTGCAGTTTTACAGTGCAACCCTTCGCATTGCAATGGCGGTGAAGTAAGAAGAAGAAGCAACCCTCTGGCAGTGGACGAAATGTCACTCAACGGACGAACGACGGAATCGGAAATTAAGGACCGACTACACGGTCAGGTGTCGTTAATCAAAAGATAGAATGGAGCTATTTTGGGTCGCGACGCCATCACTTGGAATGGGGATGGTTCCGCTGACGGAAGTTCTAAATTTGAAAATTCCAAACATGACGACTTCATAAAAACACTGCGATATCTCTGCGAAGAAGGGTGGCTCAGTTGTGCATTGGCTTGACCAGTCAGTGATGGCTGCTGGCATATGGATATTAATGGGATTCGTATTTAAAATTGTGTCCAACAAATCCAATTGGATGCATATTTATGCATGTACGGCTCGGCCGAGGAATTTCCGTATGCAACTGTGCGAAGTCTATATAAAGGGTGTTTTTTTTAGAGGTTGGTTTTTCGAACAGAGATAAAACTGACATTTTGTGGTCAAATCTGGCAACTCTAATGTCATTTGTGTTCAGTTTGGTTTGCCATTTCATCATGAACAGGTTGACAAATGAACAACGCTTGCAAATCGTGCAAATTTATTTCGAAAATAATTGTTCAGTTCGCGAAGTTTAGCTCATTTTGGGTTGAATGGCTACGTCAACAGGCAAAATGAGTGAAGAGACACCACATGAGACCCTTGAAACGCCATTACATCCACAAAAACTGACTGTTTGGTGTGCTCTATGGGCTGGTGGAGTCATTGGGCCATACTTCTTCCGAAATGATGCTGCAGAGTCAGTTTGCGTTAATGGAGACCGGTATAGAGCCATGATAACCGACTCTTTTGTTCCCGAATTGGATGGCATGAATGTGGTTGAGATGTGCTTCCAACAAGACGGCGCTACATGCCACACAGCGCACGTCACAATCGATTTATTGAAGGAAACATTCGATGAGCGCATAGTTTCGCGGAATGGACCTGTCAATTGGCCACCAAGATTGGTGATTTGACACCATTGGATTATTTTCTTTGGGGATATTTGAAGTCGCTCGCCTACGCCAACAAACCAGAAACGTTAGGGGACTTGGAAGTCAACATTCGTGGCGTTACAGCTCCAAATGCTAGAAAATGTGGTTGAAAATTGGACCTCTAGACTTGTCTATATTCGAACCAGCCGCGGCGGCAACATGCCCGAAATCATATTTAAACATTAATGGCATAAAATTATCCTTTCAATAATGCCAAATTGATGGACAATAAAACGATTTTCTGATGTTTTATTTCAATTCCAAGTTCTATACCTCTAAAACAAAAAAACCATTTATAACTTTGTTTTTATAGTATAATAGTCCTTCGAGACCTTTTTGTATTTACAATTTTCTAAAATGTGGATAAAAACAATGAGAAACCCATTTTTGTATGCAAATTGCCATAAAAAAATGGCTGTGCCAATGCCAAAACCAAAAAATTAATAATCGCCCAGGAATAACAAAAACGAATAATCGCCAAAAAAAAAATATTTACGTTTACCCAAAAGTTGAAATGAACAATCGCCCAAAAATTTGGATATGTTGTCAAGACGGAATCGCTCGAAATACAAAAATCAGAAGAACAGTCGTCCAAGCGATTTTTTTCTGGGCAACATATAGTAATTTTGTAATTAGTTTTTTATATGTTAGTCCACAATTTGGATTATGCTAAAAATTTTTGGGTAAAAACAAAGTTTGCATAGACCCTAACTCGCGACTATTCCAAACCCTACTCTGAAACTAAGCAGAGGAAACTAAGCTTCAAATTACTAGTTTTATAAATATTGTTTTTTTCCCCGAGGGAAGGTGAAAGTCTTCCAAAGACACTATGAGGATAGCGAGCGCGTACTCATAGTAGTGCCAGATTTTTACTGACTTAAAACACCACCCTTCTATAGAATGTTAGATACTGCAACTAAGATATAGCTTATCAAGCAATTTTTCTATCAGGAAATAAAAAAAAATTTTGACAGGATACTTTCCACTGAAAGATCCTGCATGTTCGGCAATGAGGACACAGTTAATCATTATCTTGCCAAGTCGAAGGTTTCGTTCTTTGTAGTCGGCGCAATAAATTATTCTCATCCAAAATTTGTCGGACTGTGCTGTTGATATGTCCGATTAGTCGGTTTCTATGCTTTCGCGCGATGCTTCTAGTTTCAGCTTCGATTGTAGGAATTCCGAGATCCCTGTGGATATCGTCGTTTCTAGTACACCACGGAGCTTGGACAATTTCTCTAATCACTTTATTTTGAAAAGTTTGTAAAATATTAGCATTTGTTTTCTTGATACAACCCCAAAGTTGTATACCGTAGGTCCACACCGGCTTTAGCACTTGCTTGTATAAAAGCAGTTTGTTCTCGGTACTGAACTGGGAATGTTTTCCGAGTAACCAGTAAATTTCTCTACATTTGAAATCAAGTTCTTTGCGTTTCATTCTCACGTGCGAATCCCATTTCAGCTTTGCGTCGAGTGTCATTCCCAGGTAGTTGGCCTTGTTTGCAAAGGGTATTCGGGCCAAGTTTAGAAAAATTGGCAGTTTTATAAATATGAAAAGTCGCCCAAAACTCAATTTCGGACAGATTTTTATTTATTACTTTTTGGGTGATTTTTCATTATGAGCAATTGCCCAAAACTGCAGTGTAAACAGTCGCCCAACGTTTTTTTTGGGCGATTATTCGCACAGCAAAAAAAAACCGACATTTTATTTATTTTTTTAGTTGTTTAAGCCCAAGCTGAACATAGGCCTATTTTATCACCTTCGGCCGAAGCCCAATGTAATGGAACCTGAAATGCTTAGGAACATAAAAATAATCAACCATTAAATTAATTTGATCTGTATATAATTTTTCAGATAAAATAACTCATAATCAGCATAAAATTTATTTTACAAAGAAACCTAAAAAACAAAATAATAGCGTCTAAATGAATCCGTTTGACTTCCTGTGAATTAGACGTGGAGAACTATCTAAAAACAATCGAAACTTTTTAGCCACTATCGACTGTTTTTGATGGGCATTTAATATAAAAAAAATTCTCACGAAGGAAGCATCTAATAAGCCAACTGTAGGGATTCACCGTTCAATGAGTCAGCAACGCAGGATTATGGGAATCGTAAACAAAAAATAAAATCGAAAATTTAATGAAATTAGGAACAAGTTGGTCCCTTAATTCTCTCTGTAGGTACTAAGGTTGTATGATCAATGTACCAAATTGCGTACATGGAAAAGCTACTTACTTCAGTACATCTCCTTCAAACAGATAGGCAACGAACTTAATTAACATCGTCATTGTCACGCTCGATTAGCATCCTTCATGCAAAATGTCGAGACAACATTTATCTTTATTTGATTTAATGTTAGGTGTTGTGCTTTCGGGGCAGCATGTGCTTTTCCTTAGACAGGCGCCTATGCAAACATAACTTTGACTGCACGCTACTTTAGAAGTACCTATATGTATACTACATATTTGTATAAATACATAAACAGTTTCATTTCCCTCTTCGCTAATCGAACGAAGAAGAAATGTTTTTTTTTGACATTTTAATGAAGATGCTAACTAAATTTTCGGGAGGAGACGTACTGAAATAGCTTTTCCATATACGCGACCGGATTTCTTTAAAACATAGAATCTATTCTCTTATCAATTAAGAGAATAGATCTTATCAATAAGATAAGCGTATTTAATATGGTCTATTGATTTTTTTTTTGTTAGCTTTAAGATGAAAAAAAACTTCCGATAGTCAAAATTTAACAAATAACTATCGATGGCACTGACAATCGATATTTCTGCATATCTAATGTGAATAACTAAAATTATTCGGAATTCAGATACTCCAAATCGCTCAAGCGCAAAACTCTCCGAAAAACTGTTGATCCCCTCAATATTCGGCTCCGGCTCAGCCTTGGAGATTTTTTCGCCGAATGTGACCGAAGCCGAAGCCGAATGTTCGGTCGGACTCTAGTCATATCCCTATATGAGCTGCTTCGACATATTTGAATCCGATCTCCAACACTAAGCCAGGCTATTGGAAAAGAATTACCGCTCTGCTGTCCTTGGGTCAAAACCAGCTTGACAACTTCCCGACTATGCCGAATGAGAGGTAAGGATGGCCTCGAATAACAGTCTTCTTTAAATGGCAAGCAGACCCGGAACGTTAATTTAGATGAGAGTGTGTAACTGGAACGTGCGGAAAATATACTCCAGGTACTACTCAAGAACTTGAGTCCGTCCACTCGCGATACAAGGCCGACAGTATCGCGATCTACTACAGCCGCAATAAATGATAGGATGGGAATTTGTCGGCTTAGCTTAAAATTTATTCACTTTAAGTTGATAAGTCTAGCTGTGATCCGCACTAAAAAAATTAGCCTATGTGCACACGCCCCTACCCACTGAAGACTCTATTAATGAGGAATTTTTTGACCACCGGATCAAAATTGTACAAAATTGTAGAAAACATCTTTACCGGGTTAATTGGTAAGGACAGGTGATAAGGTGATAAGTAGGATCTACACAACAAAAACAAACATTTCTAACGCGAAAAATACTCTCGAGAGCGGGTTGAGAGTCGTTTTACTGTCAAATGGATACATACCAAATTGTTGGTCAGTCTGTGCATGTTTTCTGAGGATAATATCATAGCTCTCATATCTCTCGGTTTTAGATTTAAAACTAACTGGTAGTCGCGTACTCTTGTTAGTGGTTAGTGGTCCTAGTGTTTCTATGCGAACAGTACCAGGTTCCAGCCCCGTACTGCAAGAATTTATTCGACCATTTTTTTAAAAGTAGACTATAGAGAAGTCTAAAAATGTGAGTCTCACACTTCCATCTTTCTTTCCTCTAGCGGAACCTACCTACATATATGACAAGACGGTTCGATGGATCTGCTTCAAAGTTAAGAATTTGAAAATTTACCGATAGTATCTACTTGGAATTTAGGAAAACATCCATTTATCTTAAACGATTAAGGCCTTTGAGATTCTTAATCCTAATTCTACAAAGGAGTCCGATTTAGTTTGCTATGCTCTAACCTCTTGGCTTGGCATCTGTGATCAAATGAGATGGCTGCTGAAGTTATTATTCGAAGTCTAACCGATAAATATTACGGGCGGGCCAGTAGGGATTCAGTTGTGGGTGCAGTGGTTTAGTGGTTTGTGCTAAGAAGAATGCTAGACTAGTGCTAGAACTACTAACCGATGGGTTCCACGATAAAGTGTGCCCCAGCTTTATTGTTTTTATTCGCTGTGCCACCTCTTGCGAAAGTCGGACAAACATCGAAGAGTTAGAACTGTCATGTGGAGCTTCTAAAAATTTGCAGTTCAGAGTCGGCAAAAAAATGTGCGTCTTTCCATTCATCACAAACAAAATATCTTCCCAGAAACTATGAACGGAGAAACTAGGTCTTATTTTGGCCGCCAACGCCTTAAATTATTTGAACATGTCGAAAAGCTATAGAAGTATACGTTAAAAAATGTCAGCCATCTTGGAAAGGACGAGCGTGGCGAGACTTATAAAGGTTTATAACTTCGACTTGAAATAAAACCCAAGAAAATCTTATTAATGTCCATCAATTTGGCTTTATTGGAAGGATAATTTTAAGCCATTAATGTTTAAGTATGGGCATGTTGCAGCCGCGGCTGGTTCGAATATAGACAAGTCTAGAGGTCCAATTTTCGACCACTTTTTCAAGCATTTGGGGCTGTATGTCGGCAATAACGCTACGAATGTTGGCTTCCAAGTCCCCTAACATTTCTGGTTTTTTGGCGTAGGCGAGCGACTTCAAATATCCCCAAAGAAAATAGTCCAATGGTGTCAAATCACACGATCTTGGTGGCCAATTGACAGGTCCATTCCGCGAAATTATGCGCTCCTCGAATGTTTCGTTCAATAAATCGATTGTGACGTGCGCTGTGTGGTATGTAGCGCCGTCTTGTTGGAAGCACATCTCAACCACATTCATGCCATCCAATTCGGAAACAAAATAGTCGGTTATCATGGCTCTATGCCGGTCTCCATTAACGGTAACTGACTCTCCAGCATCATTTCGGAAGAAGTATGGCCCAATGACTTCACCAGCCCATAGAGCACACCTAACAGTCAGTTTTTGTGAATGTAATGGCGTCTCATGTGGATTCTCTTCACTCCAAATGCGGCAATTTTGAGCTTGCGATACACTTCGCGCGAACTGAACCATTATTTTCGAAATAAATTTGCACGATTTGCAAGCGTTGTTCATTTGTCAACCTGTTAATGATGAAATGGCAAACCAAACTGAACATAAATGACATTAGTGTTGCCAGATTTGACCACAAAATGTCAGTTTTATCTCTATACGAAAAACCAACCTCTAAAAAAAACACCATTTATAACTTTCACATTTTGTAAAGAGACAAAATATTGTCAAATCGTTTACAAATATCTTGAGAGATCTGTCATTTTAAGGTCATTTCCATTGTTAATTTAACCAAACCTCGTGCTAATACAGGTTCACCTGCTGCCTGGAGTTAGGTGCCTTGCAACGTAGCTGCGTAGCGACATTTCAAATTGCATTCCTTCCACCGATATTCGTCTTTATATGTCATTTTCATTAAAAGAACAAAGATAAATAGATTTCCGCAGTTTTAAGTTGTTAAGTAGAAATAAATATAACAATCAACTAAAGTCAATTCACTCTGTCTAAATGTGCCTTGTCCCACATAACACATAAAAAAATAAAAAAAAAAAAACTCTCTATTTCACTGCAGAAGAACACTCAACAACTATCTGTCTAACCTTCATTTAATCGCTCACATTAGATAGACTCTTCCATAGTGTATGTACTTAACTATGAAAATAAAATATTAAAAGCTTAACAAATATAATTTATGAGCTCGGTTAGTTAATACAATTTATTTAAGCACATTCAACTTAATTTTCATTTGACACAAAACAGAAGCTAAATTATGGATAAATCTTGTCACCTCATCCGATAGCAACGATAAGCTTAATATTTTATTACTTATTAATGCAAAGTAAGCGATATAGTCAAACAGGGATTTAATATTTACTTAATGACTGATTAATAGAAAAATAAACAAGCAATTAAAGTGCTATCATAATTTTTCGTAGATTTGACAATGTCACCTTTAGATGCGCGCGTCTTATCTCCCCGGAGATGTGTAATTATTTTACGTATATCCAACGCTTGAACATTTTCTTATTTATTGCTAATATATTCAATTCAGTTTCAGTTGAATTATTGGTGGCGCAAGTCATATTGAAACGTTGCAATTCACAGTGGACAGATTTGATATAAAACTTGAGATATGCGCTCGTATTTTGGGATTTATTTAGAGTTCAAGTTGAGATGTTGTTTTTGCAGAGATTAGTTCGGGGTGGACCCGTGTCCTAACCAAAAAGCCTCTCCTATTAACGCGGTTTTGTTTTTTATAGTATACGCGCACTAACGGGATTTTGGATAACCTTATAATGAAGTAACACAGTGCGGGCATTAGGAAAAGGAGATACCGATGCACGCTGGTTTTAAATGTCTGTAAACTGTAATGTGACAGAGCGTGGTAGAGCATTCCACCTTCGTATTGTACGGTTGAGAAAGGAATCTTTATATTTCACAGTACGCCCGAAAACAGGCTTAAGGGTAAACTGATGTGCATTCCTCGCAAGGCGAGTATCGTGGTTGAATTGCTGTAGAGGTGGAATGCAACTGGCTATTCATTTGAGCACTTGTGGTGGAAGTACCGATAAAACAATGACAAGCAGGAGACATTACGACGATGACTAAGAGAGTCAAGTGATTTCGCGATGTCTCGATCGCCAATAAGTTTTACCGCACGTTTTTGGATCCTGTCAAGTAGCTCCAAATATGTAATTGGTGCACCAGACCAGATATGAGCCATGTACTCAAGTTTTGGGCGAATAAACGCCTTGTAGATTCTAGCCAGATCAGAAGGGGTGAAATATTTCTTACATCGCTTTAGGAAGCCTAGACATTTCGCAGCGTTCTTGGCGACATCGAATATGTGGTCATTCCAACGAAGGTTGTCGTTAACGCACATACCGAGAATGGAAAGTCTTTCGGTTTCGGCGATGCAAGTGCCATCCATGGATAATGGCAGAGAAATAGGGGTTCGCTTCAATTACAGCAGACAGCATTGCGTTTTGGAAGCATTAAATTCCACTCTGTTGGTTTTACCCCACTCGAGAATGCTGTCAAGATCGGAATTCAATGAGCTTAACATACGTTGCCATTCCACTTCAACGTCCGAAAATGAGGGGCGTTGCCCAGGAAACGAATATGTTAAGCTGAGGGTACTGTCATCAGCAAAGGAATGGATTGGATTAGAAGTGACAGACAGGAGGTCATTGATAAATATGAGAAAAAGTGGCGGAGACAAAACAGAGCCTTGAGGGACACCAGCATTTATTTGGTGAGTTTCAGCCTTGAAACCGTCCAAAACAACTTGAATTGAACGGTCCGAAAGGAAATTTCTAATCCATTGAAGAAGGGTATCATCGATCCCAAATGCACGCATTTTCGACAAGAGAGCTTGATGCCAAACTCTGTCAAATGCCTTTGAAATATCAAGCGCAACGACCTTACTTTCAGCACCACATCGAATAGATTGGTTCCACTTTTCGGTTAGATATGTCATCAAATCACCAGTGGATCTGTTGCTGCGAAAACCGTACTGCCGGTCATTAAGAAGTTTTCGGGATTCAAGATATTTCATAAGCTGACGATTTATCAGCATGGAAACGACCTTGGAAAGAAGGGACGTTAGTGCAATTGGTCGGTAGGAGGAGACAGGGAAAGATTCCCCTTTTTTTGGAAGGGCTGGACAAATCCTGTTTTCCATCTTCTCGGAAAGAGCCCTGAAGTATAGGACAGAGAGAAAATGTGTAAGCATTGGTTTTGCCAGCGTGGAAGAACACCTCTTCAGAACGATAGGGGAAATACCATCTGGACCAGCGGATTTATGTATGTTAAGATCAGGAAGAACTCCTTTCACTGAACGAGTGCTAAAATGAATGGGTCCCATAGAAGATTCTACGCGCTCGAGTACAGGGGGAGGCAAAGTACAATCTGGCAGTGTTGAGCCAGCTGCAAAAAGGGCAGCGAGCAGATTGGCTTTATCCGAAGAGCTGCCAGCTGGGATGTCATTGCAAATTTGTGTCGGGATAGATGACGAGGCCGAATTTTTAATATTCTTAACAAACGACCAAAAGTTCTTACTACCTGTGGGACTTTGTAGCATTTTTTGCCTCAACTTTTGGTCGTAGGAAAATTTGACACAATTAATGTGGACATTGCAGTCATTTCTGGCTCGTTTGAACTTTTTTCGGTTTTCCTCAGTTGGGTTGGCCTTAAATGATCGAAAAGTTACCTCTTTAGCCCTAATAGCTTCTTTATAGCTCAAGTCACTAAAGGAAGGCTCTATACCGCAGTTGTGCGTCCGGTGCTCAGTGTTAGAAAATGTACAAAAAGTATGTGGGAAAATTGACCAGCAACTGAGATAAAGATGATCGATTTAGAAGTTTCAAAATTCGGAGAAGCCTTCACATGTCAATAGAAATGGAGAACGACCTGCTCAGTTCATATTGTTGTTTGTTTAAAGGAGAGACCCTACGACCCTCTTCAAAAGGGCAATGTTAATCAATGTTCCTATATCAGCTCGAAAAAGAGGCAGACCTAAAAATGCAGCAACATCAGCATTTAATTGGCGGCCTCAGTGACGAAATGATACAAAATTTGAAGGCCTAAGTCGAATCGGCGGACCCCACAGGTGAACCATTAGGGATACAGAGAAGTTGGGGCTATAATTCTGATCATAACAGAAGAGCGGGATATTTTAATGTTTAAATTGGAGTTGCTGGTCTTATGACAACTCTTAATTTCCTACGCACATGATCATTTGCCAAGGAAGAGGTACATACGTTATATGACTAGAGGCCATACTGACATTATAGCCGTCTTCTTTCAAAAAGGTAATTTGAGCGCATCTTCTCTGACTTAAAAAAAAAACATTAACTGCCTACCCTTTGACTTATTTCCATGCGCGTCTATATTTGAAGGAAGTTAGTCGGGACAATTGTGTCAATAAAATAGAGACAAACATGTTTGTGTTTAGGTGGAAACCAACTAGAACTCTAAAATTACTACACCCTTTGGCTAAGTAAGCTTTAAAAGGGAGATCTTCAACAAATGTCTACTACAGCCGGTTGTGCTGAATGTAACTCTAAATTTTTCGACAGATCCCTTATCCTTGATTGATTACACATGATTCATTAAGCAATATGCTCCTGAAGTTTCTACATAACTGAACTGCATTAACTCAGTAAGGTATCTACAGTGTTTCCCAAACAAAAAAAAAAGACCCACCCTACCACAAATCAAGTTTTTTTCTCTTAAGATTATCCCAAAGTTCAATTGGAGTGCATCCGTCCACGCACGTTATCCAAACTAATTAATTCCAGCCAAAGTAGATTCTCCTTATCCTTTACTCAGACTGACACCATATAACAAAAGTTCAGTGCATTTGCGCGCTCCCATTCACAACGATGAATGTAGTCCTCTGAGCCAGAGCAAGACTTTGTATTTTAATTTCACTGATAACTTTATCATCAGACGCCGGCCGCGCTAAGCTATAAAGTGTGTTATGCTGGGCCGCCAGCACCACCGCCTCCAGCCGCCCTCTCCCAAATTGAAATGCACTTTTATCACTTTAACAAGAAATTTACAACAATCTCGAGCAGGACGCTCGTAAAGTTGCCCTTTTAAAGCCCAGGCCCAAGTTTCAGCTCCAGTGACTTCATAAATTTCCGCAATTTTTTGGAGGCTGCATGCCCGTCTGTCTATAACACACGAATGCGCGAATTTTGATGAGAGAGAGATCGAACGGCGAGCAGACGCGATGTTGGATGTTCCTTTGATGTTATATACCTGAACCTGACCCTATCCGCATGTTCCCAGTTCCCAGTCGGAGCGACAGAACAGAATATGAAACTTTGTTTCGCATAAATTTCGACAAAAGGTGAGCGGATCGGATCGACTCAGACGCGACACAGAAAACAACTGCAACAATGCCATTATCGCACCTAAGATTGGGGCTGCGATACTGGAGAGAGGACTCCTTCGGAAATCATGTCGTGTCGGGGGTTCAGCTAGGGCTGTTCATTTATCATAATTGCCTCGGCCGCACTCAAGCAACCAGCAGGAATTCATCATTCCAATATCCTGTATCGTTGTATCGCTGTATCATCGTATCTATCGTTGTATATCTGCACCAACTGCAAATCCGTTGTAGTTTGGTACATATTACATTTCGCACAGCGGCAGGCGGTGGCGGTGGCGGTGGCAACAGCGGAGCACGAGATATTTATGTCCGTTTGTCCGTCTGTCTGTAGCTATGTGGCGCGAGCGCGCGCACGCCAATGCCAAGTCTGCGCGCCCATATGCGCCCAAGTGATAAACTTCAACCAGGGGCTCAATAAAATATCGAATTTATGGGGCATAAGTGTCTGGCGGGCAGAAATTTGCAATTTTCGCCCGCGGAGTGCAAGAGACTTCAAGTTGAAGTTGATCTTCTTCTCGACCGCGCTCTTCTTCGTTGCGGGCTCGTCCGTTGCTTGATTTGGCAGGCAATCGGATTGGAATCACATTGGATGGAGCCACATACGAATTCGACCACGACCACGACCACGACAGCAGCAGCAGCAGCGACAGTGTTGATTTGGTTTCATTTTTCGCACGAATCTCACTCTATCTCTATGTCGCCGCGTGTGAGTGCTGGTGTGCTGGTCCGGGCTCGACCTCATTCAAAATGCTAAGTTATGAGCCGCATATCGAACGAGAACTGATTGGAGGACACCATCAGAACAACATTTCTAATTTGGGACACAAAAGATAAACTTGCAATGTGCCAATAATTTGGTGGATTTCATTTGAGGGCCGCACTTCTTCGCCGCACCGAACCCTCTTTGGCTTCTTACTAAGGTGAGCGAGCATATTTTAAGGTTTAAGCGGTCGAAGGACATCATTTTGTAATTTTATCGATTTGAATGGTAAATGTAAATGCAAATTCTGTTGCAAGGCGGGTGAATGGTTATAGGATACGATATACCTATCCTACCTTCCTCCGATACCGATGTCCCATGCCGCACTTGGTGGTTGCTGGCATGGTGTGTGGAATCAATTTCATTTGCCATGTAAGAAGACGGAAATGAAGTTGACAGGTGAAACGAATGTGTAATAATTTAGTTTCAATAGTTTGACAGTGCCAACTGAACGACTGTAAGATTGGGATTTGCTGTGAATTGTGTGAATTGTTTTGTTTTTTTTTTTTTTTTTTTTGTTCAACTGATCAGAGTATTTTGTAAGTGCTACGGATAGAAGAACTTAAGAGGACAAAAGTTATTTGACAGGAATGGTGGAATGAAGAGAAATCTGTCGCAAGGTTCACCAAGGTTCTGGGAATCATGTTGCGTTGCAAATTACAGTTTTTGAGTATAAAAATGTTAACCAGTTTTGACATTAAGTAAGTTTCGGCCAACTGATTACAAACTTACAGATATCAATGGTGCCTGCCCGGCAATAAGCAGTAATTCTTATGTAAAGGGTGATCCATTTCGAGGTTCCCTACTTTTTTAAAGAGGGAAAATTCACAGAAAATTCAAATGTAATGGAGAATGTTTATTATCATTTGAAAGAACATTCTTTGGCATTTATTTTTTGAAGATTATGTCTATCAAATGTTGGCCGTTGCTACGTCGCAGATGGTCCATCCGTTGAGTCCAATTTTCGATCACTCGTTCGAGCATTTCGACTGGTAACTGGCGAATGACACGCGGGATGTTTTTGATTTGTCGACATAAGCTTTTGACTTTACATATCCCCACAGGAAAAAGTCTAACGGTGTGACATCACACGATCTTGGTGGCCAATCGACCGGCCCAAAACGTGAAATTATGTGCTCACCGAAATGTTCTCTCAATAAGTCCATTGATTGATGCGATGTGTGGGAAGTGGCGCCGTCTTGCTGAAACCAAATGTCGCCGAGATCATGAGCTTCAATTTCAGGCATCAAATAGTCGGTTATCATGGCACGATAACGGTCGCCATTGACGGTTACGTTCGCACCGGCATAATTTTTAAAGAAATATGGACCGATGATTCCACCGGCCCACAAACCACACCAAACCGTTGTTTTTTCTGGATGTGGCAGTGGCAGTTCTTCAATCTCTTCAGGTTGCTCTTCGTCCCAAATGCGGCAATTTTGTTTGTTTACATACCCATTGAGCCAGAAATGGGCCTCATCGCTAAACAAAATTTGCCTCGAAAACGTCGAATCTTCTTGGAACTTTTCAAGAGCCCATAGAGCGAAGCGATGTCGCTTGGGAAGGTCGAGCGGCTTCAGTTGTTGCACAAGCTGTATTTTGTACGCTTTCAATTTAAGATCTTGACGTAAAATGCGCCAAGTCGTTCCATACGTCAGTCCGAGTTGCTGCGAACGGCGCCGAATCGGTCTTCGTGTACACTCTCAGCTACGGCCGCTATATTTTCTTCACAGCGTGCTGGACGTGGTCTATTCGGTCGAATATTATCCAATAATGAATGCTGGGTCTCAAAATGGGTGATGGTGTTGCGAATAGTACGCTCAGTAGGCCGATTATGTTGACCATAAGTTGAGCGAAGTGCACGAAACACATTCCTCACAGAACGTGAATTTTCATAATAAATTTGAACAATTTGTAAACGTTTTTCACGCGTAAGTCTTTCCATTATGAAATGCCAAACAATACTAAACAAAAATAACATGACAGCATGACACGACTCACACGTGATCTGTCAAAAAAGTATCTCTACTTGGATCACCCGTTACTACTAAATTAGTAATGTTTGGGTGTAAAATATTTATAGTAAATAGTTTTGAATTGGTTTTATATATATATTAATTCTTTGATTGTTTTATTAAACATATGAAAGTTTACTGTTTATACATATTCGAGTTCTGTTTAATGCACAGGAAAAACGAAGTGGGAAACAAGTATTTTTAACCCTTTTGGAAGTATTTTATGGTATAAACTTTGTACGCTTAAATGTTCTTAGTTGTTTGTTTTCTTAGGCGGCTTTGAAAATTGGTTATGTAAGTTATATAGTTAATGATTCACAGAAGAAGGAGAATAGAAGGCTGGTTCAAAATGCTTGGTAGTTGAGTAAAACTCATAAATAAGCATGCACATTATGTTACAATATCATTAGCCACCCTTTATTTGCCAAGGTATAATGTTTTGTATTTTTTTTATGAAAATAAACAACACAATTTACTACTACTAATACTACTACTACTAGTAAGTGATTGCAAATGTTGTTAAAAAAGTGTTTTAACGTACCAAAGATAATATTTGTAAGAATTTGGATCACGTTATATTAAAAAGCGTTTTAAACCAGTGCCCAATTGTGTAATGGAACGTTTCCACCGAGCACTAAACCGAGATTAAGGTTAATTTGCCCTTAATCCACTTTAAATCCGAAGATTAACCATACAAATTTTAATCTGCTTGCGAACACACTATACGACTCTACACTACTCTCCTACTCTCAACATGAATTGCAATTTTGTTGCTTCTAGCTACTACGGCAAATGCAACCATTAAAACCTTGATATTGATTTGAAGAATAAAATGGTGTGCTAAAAATATTTTCATTCTTTTTCCACTCATTATAGCAACCAATTGTAGTTTTACTTCCGCTTTGTTTGACTTTCAAGAAAAAACATCTGTTCTCTTAAGAAATGTCAATTACGTTCTCAATTTAAAAGCAAAAATGCGATAAAGAGAGCCAAACGTCAGATTAACCTATTTTCTTTGGTGGAAACGCTGAAAGATTAATTTTTAAATTTTTGTGCTTAATCTCGGTGTATTTTTTGATGGAAACGTACTTAAATGCTTCAATATAAAAGTTAACTTAAATTTACTGTAAACCGAAAATGTATGATCAAATTACTTATTATATATTAGTCAACGTGACTATAATATAATTTTGATTATTTTTCATTAAAAATTAGAATAAATTGGTTAAAACATAGCTTTTTTTCTCAATATTATAATATTTTATTATGTTATTAGTTGTGTGGTAAGTATGTTCTTATAAATCCATATTCACCAAATTGTGAGGTGTAATCTGCTGAAATTCATCAACTTTCTTGCTATAAAAAATGGCATTTCTTGGCGGCGACCATTAGCCCCATATAATTCAATTTATGTGTGCGTGATTCCCATTTGATTTGCACGTAAAAGCCCATATAAGTGCAAATTATGTGGGGCTTATCAGTTCGACTTAGCTGGTGAGAGATTCGCTCTCGAGTTGACTATCTGGTTAATTCCTCATCTGTGATCAGGTGCTTCCGCTGGAAGGTTGCCTGCCAAACTGCTGAGCACGTATAAAAACGAAAATTAAAACTCCTAGAATGTCTCATGCATGCAGGGGTTGGAACCCTGACAGAAAGAATAATTTCCAAAGCTTGAGAAGACAGGTTTTCGCTGTTCGTATTTTTATCATTTTTTTTTTTTATTTTATCCTAAATATTTGTTGGCTGCAAAGTCGGAGTTCTTCCTGCGAAAGGTATTGTTAAAGTTATGTCAGTATTTATTTATTTTTAAATTAAATTATCCTCTTCCTTTTTATCTAGAAGCACGACCTACAGTAAATGTTTCTATGAAATTGACTACAAAATGTGATTCATCCCGACGGCACTGCAATCTTATTTGTCGTCTTAGTGAAAATTTAAATTGTGGGTGCAGTGTTTGAGGGTCCTCGGTTTAGATCCGACCCGTACCAGGTAAGACATTATATTCGCTGCTCCACCTCCTGCAAAAATCTAATAAATATCCAAGGGTAAGAGCGTTAGGAATCTGAATTAACCTGCAGGTCCCCTTCATTCGTGTCAAAAAACATATCTTCGCACACCCAATGTTTGGAGAAGCTATGCTTTAGGTCATGTAGGGGCCGTTCACGCCTTGTATTTCATTTAAGTTCAATTGCTGTTATGACCGAACCGTTTTTTAATTATCTATGAAATGCGATGAATACTTTAGTGATGGAACAGTTTGATGATTATTGTCATAGACTTTGATTTTAGAAACGTTTTGCTGCGAATAACAATACCCTTTACGTGAATAATAATCAAAAAAAAATGTACAAAATTTACATCAATTGTCGTGGATAATACATTTCTTTGAACTTCAATTTAACCTAATAAAAGACTTTTCAAGAAGCACTCTGCGGTTCCTTTCTTTTGCCCACCTTGTCCCACATTGGTTCGCGCGCTCAAGTCCCTAAGAAGTGGAAGGGCAGCCATGTCTCATCAGCCAATGGCCCACTTCATCAGAACCTTGGGGCAGCAACCACCACAGGTTAACCGGGGCGTAGACGGGAAGGCATAGCATAGACGGTTGGTCTGCTTGCCAAAGTTTATTTGCTTCAATACTCTTCCAGTAATTGTAAACAGTTTTTTGGTACGCTTCAGTAAAAACTAGCAAAACCTCAAGGTTTTGAAACTGAAAATTCGATGGGAAGATTTCTGTTACTCAGGACAATCTAAATATGGAATTTGCCACAGCTTCAAATAATTTTAATGCAGAGTTCAATTACAGTGAAACTCCAAGGCTTTCTGTTTTCAAAGAGTTTGCGAATACGATTTGCTCAATATCGTAAATGCTATTTAGTCGAATACTTTTGGTTTGGATGGTGGAATGCATTGACAATTTTTAAAACTTAGTTTTCACCCAGTTATGCCTGAACTTAAGTTTCCTCTTTTTCAAAATCCTGGAAAGCCCACTAAGAGCTCAGAAAATTTCAGTTTCAAAAGCTTTCGTAGAACTCTTGAGTCAGCAAATGCATGTATATGCAAACAGTCAACTATCTGCCTCCTCTCTTCAAACCAAAGCTGGTGTGACACAAGGGTTCATAATGGAGCTATTGTTATTTACTCTGTTTACTGTACTTAACATTTAACCGTATAAGTTAGTGGAAAATGTAACTGAAAGATCTGCATTTAATTGTTTTGTGGTCGCGTAAAAACAAAATGATCCTTAAATCTGGCAGAAATCAGGATGGGTCTCTCCTAATATGCATCTCCAGTGTAAAAAATTTGGTAGTCGTACTTATTCAAAATCTTACCAAAGAAGACAACATCATAAACACAGTTCCTAAGATCAGCATCTATACCACACAAGAAGATGCTTGCTCTGCTCGTTAGGTCACTCATTTTTATACCCATCTTGTTATGCGTTTCACTTATAACTTCAGTCTAGACGTATCCCAGAATGTTGCCCATCTTAAATCAACAAAATTGCTACTCCATATTATATGCACCAGATACCTACTTAATTTACTTAACGGGCTCCCGACCCGTGAAGAGTCCCTGCCTGAGATACGGCAGCCTTCCACCCTCTGCGATCCCGAGCACGCTGCTTCCAGTTGTCCAGACCAAGCGCTCTGGCATCCGTGATGGCTTGGTCTTTAAAACGGAGGTTCGGTCTTCCTTGTCGTCTCGAACCTGGGGGCTGGGATTCGAAGATTCTCTTGGCTGGAGCGTTGTTGTCCATTCGCTCGATGTGGCCGAGCCAATGTAGTCGACGAGTTTTGGCTTTTTGGACTACATCCACATCTTGGTACAGCTCATAGAGTTCGCGGTTGTATCTTCTCCTCCATTCGCTCTCCTCGCACACAGGACCAAATATCCGTCAAAGAATTTTTCTTCAAGTAGGCACCAGATACCTACTTAACCTTATATCTTAATATTCGCCGACGGACAATTTTTCAAGAAGTTCTTTTATAACAAGATCTACTATTTATCTAAAAATTTGACCAGTCATGTCAATGGTGACTGATGAGTGCAACAAATGTATAGGTAAAGGCAAAACTACTTTGGTCAGCGTTTAAGTACGTTTTTTCTTCAAATATTTTAACCCAAATTTGAGAAAAGTAAGATCCAACTAAAGTACATAAATATGATTACTTATCAACTAATAAAGACATGCACATTGCAGGTACATGGGGTCCTACCCTCAAATACTCCGCTCTGAATTGAACAAAAATGAAGCCCTTCCATCTGTTTTGCCTTTAAATCCAGACTAAGTATATATCCAAGCCAGCTTCCTTAATTTATTTCCACGAGTAAGCATAATCAATCAATCAATCTCTTCATTTGCCGCCGCGCCGTCAGTGACAATCTATTCGTTCTGTCACACCACATAGTTCGAACTTCCAAGTGCTGTAATCGTCAAACAATATCAAATTTATTGAAAGCCCATTCTAAAGCCTAACTCTGCTGCTCTTCCCCAACACAGATTGTCCCCACTGTCCGCCGCACTGCTGACATCTCGTAATAATATCACCAGAGTCGTCAACACGGCAAACAGCATGACACCTAATTCTGAACCGCAAAACTGCTGAGATGTGAAATTTATCACCGCGATACAGTTGTCAATTGAACAGGAACATAATTTGCGGTTACTTCCATGCCATTGTTCCACAACATATTCCCGCTTTCAAGCATATAAATTAGATGCCGGATAGAAAATAAAATTCAAACGCACGCAAATAAAAATGATGAAAATAAAATCTTCACGTCGACTGCAGCGCTTTTTCTGGCGAATAGACGAACTGAAAACGACCTGTCACTATTTGCATTTCATCATTACAACGCACAACTCATGCCCTCTCGCTCAGTGACTGACACACGCTCCGTATATTGGCCAAAGAGGTAGACCACCGCCATAGAGTGTGTCGTGTGTGTGAGTGTGTTCGCACCGCACATCCATCCCATTCCCATCACAGTCATCGGCCGCATCACAACTGTTGAAGTTGTTCGTGCGTCGACGTCGACATGAATCGTGTGCAATTGTGTGGCACCAGAGTGGTGGATTCATCTCTGGAGCTGCCCAGTTTTCAATATGGCCTGACATGTGATTGGCCCTCAGACAATGACAGGAGGCGGTGCTAGGATTATTTTTGGGCAACAAAACTGGAGTGGCTGCCATACCAGAGCAGTGTGCGATGGTCATGTAAAAGTATTGAGTGCGAGTGCGATGCGACTAGATTCTTGTTATATTGATGTTGAAGATGAAGTTGATTTGAAAAATACATTTTTGGATGAGAAATTGAGATTTTTCATTGGATCGAATTGTATTTTCCTATTGACAAGGTCAACGGGTGGCATTTTGGCGCAAAGATGGGTTTATTCAATATTTTCTAGGTAGATACATTTGAAGCACGAATTTGTTGGCTTTTTTTCTTCAGCAACATGAGCGTGAGAAGAATTATTTTAGAAATGATTTAGCACTTCCTAAATGTTCTTGTCGAAGTAAAGGACTTATTTATTTCAGGTTCAGATAAATTATAAACACTATAACAGGCTTTTAATAGTCTGGCCTTAACAAATTGTAGGTTGGGGGTACACTGAAGAAACTCATCCACAAACACAAAAAAATTTAGGGTTAAGCTTAAATTTGTTCCACCTTCACTCAATAGCAATATATAAGCAAATGCCCAATAAGCCCAATGCCTGACGTGTGGAATATCAGCTCTGCTTTCACATTTGAAAACGACATCTCCTCAACCACCCAACGAGGTAGCCTCATCCCGCCCAATCTCCATACTTCCAATGTTGTCTAAGTTATTCAAAAGGATGCTGGTGAAAAGGCTGCAAGACCATCACTTTGAGTTTAGAAATAAGCACTCGACGATGAATTAGGTGCGTAGAATCACACACAAGATCGAGAAAGCATTTGAAGAGAAAAAGATTCTTGATATACCTACCGCAAGCTTTCGATAGAGTCTGGCATAAAGGACTGATCCACAAATTAAAAGACCAACTGTAATATATCCCAACGGTTATTTAGAATTAAACAACAAACAGAATACTCAACTGTAAAAGAAATTAAAGCCGGTATACCACAAGGAAGTGTACTGGGTCCACTACTAGTTATACCTGTTAATTACCAGCGATCTCCGATCTCTCAGTGAAGAAATAACTATAGCAACTCTTGCAGATGATACTGCTATACTTGCTGTGGGAGAATCTTTTGAAGTAGCAACAAGAATGTACCACACACACATACATAAGACGTACATAAAAGTCAATGAAGTTGAATATTAAAGTACAGCTAAATATCTGGGTATGACTCTAGATTCTAAACAGCTCTGGAAAACTCGTGTGAAGAAAAAAACATGAAATACAATAAAATGTATTGGTTACTTGGGAGATACTCTTGTTAATCCAATTATAAGAAAATTATTGCTTTATAAGCCAGTTTGGAGGCCAAAATGGACCTACGGGTGCCAGCAACCGGGATGCACTTCCAAAATGAATACACAAACAATTCAAACATTCTAAAACAAAGTACTACGGAACATCGTTAATGAACAAGAAACGCCGTTCTTCATAGAGATCTTACTTTTTTTTATAATGTACGCGCACTAAAGGGATTTTGGATACCCTTATAATGAAGTAACACAGTGCGGGCATTAGGGAAGTGAAGGATTAGAAAAAAGGAGATACCGATGCACGTTGGTTTTAAATGTCTGTAAACTGTAATGTGAGGGAAAAGCAGAGCGTGGTAGAGCATTTCACATTCGCGTTGTACGGTTGAGAAAGGAATCTTCATATTTCACAGTACGTCCGAAAACAGGCTTAAGGGTAAACTGATGTGCATTCCTAGCATGGCGAGTATTGCGGTTGAATTGCTGTAGAGGTGGAATGCAACTGGCAATTTCTTTTGAGCACTTGTGGTGGAAATACCGATAAAACAATGACAAGCAGGAGACATTACGACGATGACTAAGAGAGTCAAGTAATTTCGCGATGTCTCGATCGCCAATAAGTTTTACCTCACGTTTTTGAATCCTGTCAAGTAGCTCCAAATATGTTATTGGTTCACCAGACCAGATATGAGCGTTATACTCAAGTTTGGGGCGAATAAACGCCTTGTAGATTCTAGCCAGATTAGAAGGGGTGAAATATTTCTTGCATCGCTTAAGGAAGCCTAGACATTTCGCAGCGTTCTTGGCGACATCGAATATGTGGCCATTCCAACGAAGGTTGTCATTAACGCACATACCGAGGATGGAAAGTCTTTCGGTTTCAGCGATGCAAGTGCCATCCATGGATAATGGCAGAGAATTAGGGGTTCGCTTCAATGACAGCAGACAGCATTGCGTTTTGGAAGCATTAAATGCCACTCTGTTGGTTTTACCCCACTTAAGAATGCTGTAAAGATCGGAATTCAATGAGCTTAACATACGTTGCCGTTCTAGCGCCATGCCCGAAGATGAGGGACGTGAATTGTAAAACGAATATGTGAAGCTAAGGGTACTGTCATCAGCAAAGGAATGGATTGGATTAGAAGAAACAGACAGTATATTATTGATAAAAATAAGAAAGAGAGTCGGAGACAAAACAGAGCCTTGAGGGACACCAGCATTTATTTGGTGAGTTGCAGACTTGAAACCGTCCAAAACAACTTGAATTGAACGTTCCGAAAGGAAATTTCTAATCTATTGAAGAAGGGTAACATCGATCCCAAATGCACACATTTTCGACAAGAGAGCTTGATGCCAAACTCTGTCAAATGCCTTTGAAATATCAAGCGCAACGACCTTGCTTTCACCACCTTGGTGAAGAGATTGGTACCACTTTTCGGTTAGATATGTCATCAAATCACCAGTGGATCTGTTGCTGCGAAAACCGTACTGCCGGTCATTAAGAAGTTTTCAGGATTCAAGATATTTCATAAGCTGACAATTTGTCAGCGTTTCCATGACCTTGGAAAGAAGGGACGTAAGTGCAATTGGTCGGTAGGAGGGGACGGGGAAGATTCGCCTTTTTTAGGGACTGGCTGGAAAAATTCTGTTTTCCATCTTCTCGGAAAGAGCCCTAAAGAATTGGACAGATAGAAAAGCTTACGCAGTGGTTTTGCCAGTGTGGAAGAACACCTCTTCAGAACGATAGGCGAAATACCATCTGGACCAGCGGATTTGTGAATGTTGAGATCTTGAAGTACTCTTGCCACTGTACGAGTGCGAAAATGAATTGAAAATGAATTGGTCCCATAGTATATTCTACGCGCTCGAGTACAGGGGGAGATAAAGCACAATCTGGCAGCGTTGAGTTAGCTGTAAAATGAGCAGCGAGCAGATTGGCTTTATCCGAAGAGCTGATAGCTGGGGTGTCATTGCAAATGAGTGTCGGGATAGATGACGAGGCAGAATTTTTAATATTCTTAACAAACGACCAAAAGTTTTTACTACCGATGGGACTTTGTAGTATTTTTTGCCTCAACTGATTAATGTGGGCATTGCAGTCATTTCTGGCTCGTTTGAACTTTTTTCGGTTTTCCTCAGTTGGATTGGCCTTAAATGACCGAAAAGTTACCTCTTTAGCCCTGATAGCTTCTTTACAGCTCAAGTCACACCACGCGTTTTCCTTAGGTCTGATACACTTTATCCTGTTAGGGATGAATTAAATTTGTAATCATGTCGGCAGCGGCATTGAAATCGAATTGAAATAAAACACAAGAAAATCGTTTTAATGTCCATCAATTTGGCTTTATTGGAAGGATAATTGTATGCCATTAATGTTTAAATATGATTTCGGGCATGTGAGTGGTTCGAATAAAGACAAGTCTAAAGGTCAAATTTTCAACCACTTTTTCAAGCATTTGGGGTCCAAGTCCTCTTGTTTGTTGGCATAGGCGAGCGACTTCACATATCCCCAAAGAAAATAATCCAATGGTGTCAAATCACACGACCTTGATGGCCAATTGACAGGTCCATTCCGCGAAATTATGCGCTCATCGAAGAGTAGTAGCGCTCCAAAGATGTACAAAGCAAGCGGCCTAACAATTCTTTCCTATTTCGACTTACAAGGAACTGGAGATAGGCACTGTTGATTTTGACATGTCCTCGCATGACATGTCCATGACATGTTACGCATAGGCGAAAATGCAACTTCGCGTAAAATTGGTTTTATTTGACATTTCAATTGCTTAGTAATGTTAGAGGTTGCTCTCGTGTCGGTATGCTGACCGACAAACCGAGAAATCAACATGGTGGCCCCAAAAATGTGCCTTTATTTCATAGCTGTAGGTACCTAAGCAGATTGCTTTTTTAACGGCTATAAGGTAGAGACTTGATCGATACCTCGCTTTATGTAAAAGTGCTCTTTTTAAATGAGTTTATTCTAAAGACTGTCATGTGGGCGATCGGTTCTCTGGTGATAAGCGAGCGAGCTACATATCTGCTCCACACGTGCTACTTTCCTTGGGCACTTTTATTAATATTTATTAACCTAGGGCAGCCTCAGCTTGAAGGCATTGTCTCAGAGGCGCTTATTTTGAAAAAAAAACTGTTAGGTCAAGTATGAATTACTTTTTTATTAAATTAAATTTCATGGCAATTAATTCACACCCTTAATCTTTATTCCAATTGGAATCTTCGATTAGTCGGTGGAGTTTGGATGGATGGCCTCTTCATCACAGTCTCGATCAACTATCAACTATCATCCTCTGCGTGGCATGGAATATCTTGACAACTAAAGTGGACTTTAACGTTTAATCCATATGCGGCTCATATGAACGAGATTTGACTGCAAATATTTTCGAATTGGTTAACACTTGATTCATTCCAGTTTGACATTTTACAGTACAGTTGCGTTTGAAATTATAAAATACTTAAAGTATTTCTTAAAGTTCTTACCTACGGTTCAGTTGTCTGGTGAGAGGCGGTTAAAACCAAATCATATCTTAGGAATCTGAACAAGTTGCATTACATTGTTTGGGCATAACAGGCGCAATTAAATCCACACCGCAACTAGGTCTGGAAACGCTATTGAACCTGTAACCTATTGAGCTATTCACTAAGAACACGACAGCCAAAGCCGATCTCAGAATAAGAGAGAACAAAGCTTGGAAGCCTGGTTATTACGGAAGGGACTCATGTCACTTCCCGACTACAAATGTATGTCTTCGAGAAAATTACGACTTCAGAATGACTATACCCCATAGACAGGACTGGAGCTCCATCATTAAAGGTATATCCGTCTATACGGATTGCTTAACAACAGAAAAATGTACAGGAGCTGGCGTATTCTCAGAAAGACTTGCTATCAACCAGTCGTTTCGACTGACCGATCACTGCAGTGCCTTCCAAGCTGAGATCTATGCAGTTAAGATGGGACTATCAGTATAGGAAATAACCATCTGTGTGGACAGTCAAGCAGCACTTAAGGCAATCGGCTCCAACCTTGTAAATGCCGAAGTGTGTTACAGATTGCCTCGTGGCACTCAGGGTTCCTGGACACGTTGGGGTGGAAGGGAACGAAAAAGCGGATGATTTGGTCAGATACGGCTCTGATATGAACCCTCGATTAGCGGACGGAGTGGTGCTAGAACTGCTAAGACTTTTATTGACGGCGTCACCACACAATTGGCTAAGGAACAGTGGGGCAACACCAATTGTTGCGTCATAACCCGTAGTCTGTGGCCTGTTGTTGACACCAAAAGATCAAAGTCCCCAGTCTCTCTTAATAGAAGTCAAATTCGGATGCTCGTCGGGGTATTAACCGGACACTGAATCATAGGAAACATGCCCAAAAGGCTAGGGCTCTTTGCAAATGACTTCTGCAGAAGCTGCAGAGATTAGGAGCAAATAGAGTCCGTGGAACATATTCTTGAGCACAGTTCTTCGATAGTCTGCACAACTTGGCTAGGGTTCCACTATCAGATATAAAACTATTCCTCAACAGATCGAAGTGTCCTTACATGCATAAATAGGTTACTCACAACCCAGGGCCTTCTCGGCTCTGGGTGAAATTTGCGTAAAGCTGCAAAACTGCCCTCCTAACCTAACCTAAGCGAACCTATTTCTAAAAGCAAAAGACATTGTTTGACTTTTGTTCGTTACTTGAAGAGAGACCCTCGATATTCAGTCCAGATCTTTTATTAATTCGAAGCTTATACGATAAGCATTCGTACGGCAGCCATGCAGGACAACTTCATCGGCGCACAATTCATCAAACGTAAGATATATCATCAGTTTAAAAACAATTCAGTTCACATTGATAAATACAAAGTGCTAATTAAAAAGTTATACAAAATAATGCCCCCAAGTGGCTTCATCCACGCAAATCACAATCACCTGGCAAATTAAGCTCAACTCTGAGCGATTGACCATAAATTGGAATTATACGCGCATTTCGCATTTCGCATTTTGCATTTCGCAGAGGGAAAGTGACCAACATAATAACAAGGAATGAAAACCCACTCCTTCTCCGACATTGGAATATTGTTATTATAATAATAATTATTAACCCCCTTGGTTATGGCCATAATAAGATGAGATTTGCACGGTGCATCTTTGCATCTTCTGGAGGCTGCCAGCTCGATTAATACCGAACTCGATATCCTCACATCAGTGCAGAGAGCGAGAGGCAGCCCTTCGTTCGGGCCCAATCCTCCCTTCTGCATTTACCTCTGCACCATCAGGGGACAAACAAAGACGACGACAAATTTATTTCGAATTCGCAATTAAATTCGCTGCAGGCGATTTTTATGTAATTTTTATGGATTGACTTTGGATACTGCGACCGCGTCGACGCATATTGCTGGACTCGGATTCGGATTCGACTCGAACGAAGGAGGCACCGTTGTCCGATTTGGAATGATGATTAATGCAGCAGAAATTGGTCGCGCGAGCATATCTCATTATAATGTGATCATGTCTGCTCCTGAGGTCGGTCGGGGATATCCTTCCTCCAAAGAGTCTTCCTCCATACCGATTCCACGATGCCGAATGAGAAACGCATTCTGCTTTGAAATTGGATTTTCTGCAAAAGAAAAAAAGGGATTACCCTGCGCGTGCACCTTTGAGCCAAGAAGCGAGCGAATTGTAGATAGGCATACATGCTCTCATGACTTGTGGATTTTTAGAGTCAGATATAACCGCAGACTCATGCGACTCGATGTAATGGAATGAATGCGGTGGAATGGGAGCAGTATGATTTGTGCAGGTTCAATAACGGACGATCACAAAGATGGCCACTTTGGTCAATAATAGCGAACAAAAATTAATTTGCAATAGTTCAGCGGCAGATTGTCATTGCGAAGTGGATGCCGACTTAATCATTATCAACTTTTGTTTTACCTTTAATCCCATATCCTTTGATTTTGATATAAATTGCTTTCTGGGCCTATGAAGTTTTTTCTCTCAATTCACAATTTATTTCATCAGGATTTTGATTAGTTTGTGTGTAGCCTAGGTTTGTCCATTCCAGGTAAAGGGTGATCCATTTCGAGGTTCCCTACTTTCTTAAAGAAAAAAACACAGAAAATTCAAATTTAATGGAGAATATTTATTATCATTTGAAAGAACATTCTTTGGCATTTATTTTTTGAAGATTATGTCTATCAAATGTTGGCCGTTGCTACATCGCAGATGGTCCATCCGTTGAGTCCAATTTTCGATCACTCGTTCGAGCATTTCGACTGGTAACTGGCGAATGACACGCCTGATGTTTTCCTCCAAGGCCTGAATCGAAGCGGGTTTGTCGGCATAAGCTTTTGACTTTACATATCCCCACAGGAAAAAGCCTAACGGAGTGATATCACACGATCTTGGTGGCCAATCGACCGGCCCAAAACGTGAAATTATGTGCTCACCGAAATGTTCTCTCAATAAGTCCATTGATTGATGCGATGTGTGGGAAGTGGCGCCGCCGTCTTGCTGAAACCAAATGTCGCCGAGATCACGAGCTTCAATATCAGGCATGTCGGCAGTCAGGCAGTCGGTTATCATGGCACGATAACGGTCGCCATTGACGGTTACGTTCGCACCGGCATAATTTTTAAAGAAATATGGACCGATGATTCCACCCGCCCACAAACCACACCAAGCCGTTGTTTTTTCTGGATGAAGTGACAGTTCTTCAATCTCTTCAGGTTGCTCTTCGTCCCTGTTTACATACCCATTGAGCCAGAAATGGGCCTCATCGCTAAACAAGATTTGCCTCGAAAACGTCGGATCTTCTTGGAACTTTTCAAGAGCCCATAGAGCGAAGCGATGTCGCTTGGGAAGGTCGAGCGGCTTCAGTTGTTGCACAAGCTGTATTTTGTACGCTTTCAATTTAAGATCTTGACGTAAAATGCGCCAAGTCGTTCCATACGTCAGTCCGAGTTGCTGCGAACGGCGCCGAATCGACTCTCTACGGTCTTCGTGTACACTCTCAGCTACGGCCGCTATATTTTCTTCACAGCGTGCTGGACGTGGCCTATTCGGTCGAATATTATCCAATAATGAATGCTGGGTCTCAAAATGGGTGATGGTGTTGCGAATAGTACGCTCAGTAGGCCGATTGACCGATTGACCATAAGTTGAGCGAAGTGCACGAAACACATTCCTCACAGAACGTGAATTTTCATAATAAAGTTGAACAATTTGTAAACGTTGTTCACGCGTAAGTCTTTCCATTATGAAATGCCAAACAATACTAAACAAAAATAACATGACAGCATGACACGACTCACACGTGATCTGTCAAAAAAGGCTATTGAAAAAAGTATCTCTACTTGGATCACCCGTTAATTGAATTTATAAAACGGCATTGCAAAATAGGAGCAGCTCTGCTTGCCAGGTCTACGTGCAGAGGAGGTGAGTTGAAAATCACTTATTTGAAGAATTAGAACTTCGAGCGATCTAGTAAGATCGAGGCAAGACAGAAGTGTTGAACTATCCAAACGGCCCTGCGAGGTCAGAAATGGGATCTGAAAACACCATTTCTGCGGACTGTTGGACGTCGAAAAGGCCGCATACCTTTCCAAGGCAGCCTAGTACTAATACAACTACTGGGCCGGAACGATTTTAAGTTGAAAATCACTTATTTGAAGAATAAGAACCTCGAGCGATCTAGTAAGATCGAGGCAAGACAGAAGTGTTGGACTATCCAAACGGGCCTGCGAGGACAGAAATGGGATCAGAAAATTTCCTGGAGAGACTATATCCGAAAACTCCATTTCTGCGGACTGTTGAACGTCGAGAAGGCCACATACCTTTACAAGGCAGCCTAGTACTAATACAACTACTGGGGCGGAACGATTTTGAAGTTCCACAAGGAGATGACTTGGAAAAGTATACATGCCGCAACTCTTCTGGAAGATCTGGTCTGATGAAACCAAATCCGTTATAGGCGTTATATGCCCGATCCATACGAAAACAAACACTGCTTCTTTGGCCAAAGTAAAAAGAAGGTGCCTTTGAGTGCCGGACCATCAACTGCGGCTTAGATCCTTCCCTTCTGCTTAGAGGCATTTTTCAGTCACAGATGATGGCAGATTTCTTCTGCCATTTCATCAACCCTACGCTTAAACGATTTTTAATCTCGCTCCAGACGGGGCTGTTTTTAACGCAAGTAAAGGGTGTTCTTTTTTGTGACCAAATCTGGCAACTCTAATGCCAATTATGTTCAGTTTGGTTTGCCATTTCATCATGAACAGGTTGGCAAATGAACAACGCTTGCAAATCGTGCAAATTTATTTCGAAAAGTTTACCGCAAGCTGCGTTCATTTTATGGTCGCAATAATCGTCCATCAGAGCAATTAATTCTGTTGACTATAGATCGTTTTTGCACTACGTTTACTCTATGTGAAAATACGCATCCGCAGAGACGTCGAACAGTGCGCACTGAAGAAACAATTCCAGCAAAGTGTTGAAGAGGACCCGAATGAATCGATTCGCCACCGTGCACAGCAATTGGAGCTTTGTCCATCAACTTTATGGAAGATTTTGCGCAAAGATCTCTTCTTACGACCTAACAAGATCCAGCTTGTGGAATTAAAGCCGCGAGACCATGCAATGGGTCGTGATTTTGGTGTATGGGCCGAAAATGAGATTGATATCGATGCTGATTGTCATCGCAAAATTTTGTTCAGTGATGAGACTCATTTTGGGTTGAATGGCTACGTCAACAAGCAAAATTGCTCCAATTGCATTGGAGTGAAGAGAATCCACATGAGACGCCATTACATTCACAAAAACTGACTGTTAGGTGTGCTCTACGGGCTGGTGAAGTCATTGGGCCATACTTCTTCCGAAATGATGCTGGAGAGTCAGTTACCGTTAATGGAGACCGGCATAGAGCCATGATAACCGACTATTTTGTTTCCGAATTGGATGGCATGAATGTGGTTGAGATGTGCTTCCAACAAGACGGCGCTACATACCACACAGCGCACGTCACAATCGATTTATTGAACGAAACATTCCATGTGCGCATAATTTCGCGGAATGGACCTGTCAATTGGCCACCAAGATCGTGTTATTTGACACCATTGGATTATTTTCTTTGGGGATATGTGAAGTCGCTCGCCTACGCCAACAAACCAGAAACATTCTAAAGCATTTGGTACTGTATGTCCTCAATAACACGAGGTAGTATTGGTTTGTCAGCCAAGATTAGCGACCTTACTTAATATACGTATACCCTTATTTCATGTTCCAACACGAAACTAAGTGACACAGATTTTAGACTAACTCCTTCGAGAGGCTCTCCACGAGGAGGCGTCATCTCTCCCTTACTCTAAGTACAAAAGAGATTGGGTACTAATAAAATTCTAATGAAATTCGATAGGAGCCAAAGTAATTACATACGCTGACCATGTAGTACTACTTGCGACCAAACTCCGGGCTGGAGGCGATTCTCAATCATCCACTTCTAGACCTATATATGGAAGAATCTGTAACCAAAAATGACGTAAAGACTAGCCAAACTAACATTTGGAGTAACGCCTCTTCAAATGGACTTTGAAAGACCATTCTCCTGGTTCTTCCGAGCAGCGATGAATGAAGAGGAAATCGATATCCATCTATCTGCATAGATGAATCAAGGATGGACTGTGGAACCGGTGCTGGAATATTCTCGGAGGAATTAATTATACACTGATCAATCAGGCTTCCCGATAGCCTGTCTTCCAAGCGGAGATGTATTACCATTTTGATTTACAACCCGGCGGCTATAAAATCAGATTGGAAATAAAATCCAAGATGCCGCAAAGAACATTAAGTCCCTGCTGTTCTTTGCTCGCAGCACACCACGAATCTCGGCTGAGTCCCTGGACACAGAGACACAGCCGGCAATGAGGGGCTGACGAACTAGCGAGGAATGGGTCCGAAGTGAACCATGATCGGGCACAACAATCGATCAAGCCACTAGTCTGCAATCTTGGAACAAGATTCGTATGAAAATCAACAACAACTATGGGAAGAACTAATGACCTGTGAGGCAGAACGGAGGCTTCGGCCGGACCAACAGAGGTTGAAGTAATATCGACAAAAAAATGGCTTCAGCTCTCTTGTTTTTCAACAAACACAAATGCGGATTAGATACTGTCATATGCGTCGAATGAATGTTCCCGTTTCTTGTTTTCCAATTCATAAAAGAGTTGCTGACCTGTCATCGATTAAGTTTATCAATTTCCACCTGGGTGTTCCTGCTTGTTTATTACCGATGAAGCGCTGAAAGCTGACAACTGGCCCTTAAACGTGCATGTGGGAAATTTTCGTTTTATTCCAAAAAATGGAGAACGCCGACGTAAATGTCAAACTCCGCACTAATCCTTTACGCCTTTTTCGACGCCCCGCTTCATCACAGTTTACTATCAAAATGCTGGCGGTATTAGAACAAAATTAATAATGTATTCCTCGCAACATCTCTACATGAATATGACATCATCGTAATCACGGAGACATAGTTTAATGATAACTTCTCAACAGCTGAAATCTGCCATGATTACTATACTGTTTATCGTCTGGATCGGCCACAAGCTGTGGGTGATTGCGGGGTGGGGGAGTGCTCATCGCAGTTCTATAGACTCTTACAACAAACGCCGTTATTCTTCCAAATAATAATGAAGAATGTCAGGATCACAGATGAGGAATTAACCAGATAGTCAACTCTGCAATCCCCTATCACTTTCAACCCGCAAAAAATATTTAATGACAGCCGCAAAATCCTCTCTCAATTTTCCCATCTGTGAATACGTGTGAGCCAGACACGTGAAGTTAGATCTAATCTACTAGATTACCCGCCAAAAATAATTGTGGGGAGTTTTGCAATATATCCAAATCGCAACAACAAAACAGCTGGTCACGGCGGATGTGTTGGGAAATAGGAAATTCTGCGAAGTGTTGAGTTTATGTGATTCAACTTTTTATTTTATTTTAATATAAATGTTTATAAAGAAGCAAAAAATTAGTTACCCAATAAAGTTGTTACAATTTAGTTGGAATATTTTTTGCGGTTATAAGAAATAGTTCTCTATTTTTTATCTGCCTAAAAATAAACATTCTTGGGTTTTTATACTTTTACATTTTGGTTAATAAAATGAGATAAAATGCATATTTTATTGCATTATTGCATAAATATTACTAAATGAGTAATGTTTGGGTGTAAAATATTTGTAGTAAATAGTTTGCAATGGTTTTTTATATATATATTAAATTCTTTGATTGTTTAATTATTTATTTATTATTTAATTGTTTTTATTCAACATATGAAAGTTTAATGAATATATGTACATAATCGGGTTCCGTGCATAGATAAAAAAAATGAAAAATAAGTATTTGTAATCCTCTTTAAATTATGTTGTGTTACAAGATTTGTACGTTTAGTCAATCAATTTTCTTAGCTGTTTCTTTTCTAAGGCGGTTTTGGAAATTTTTTATATAAAATTTAAAGTAAGCGATAGACGGAAGAAGGAGAAAAAAAGGTTGCTGGAATGCACTGCATAAATATATTGGGGGTGCATTTTTTTATCGAAAATGCTTGGTAGTTGAGTACATATCATAAATAAGCATGCACATGTAACATAATATGTATAGAGATAATTAGTAACTCTTTTTAACAGCCGACTTTATTTGTCAAGTTGTAATGTTTTTTAATTTTATTTTTTATGAAAATAAACAAAACAATTTACTACTACTACTACTACTAGGAAGTAATTCCAAATTTTGTTAAGAAAGTGTTTTGATGTACCAAAAATAATATTTGTAAGAATTTGGATTACGTTTTATTAAAAGCGTTTTAAACCAGTGTTCAATTGTGTAGAGTTACTTAACTGCTTCAATATAACCATCCATAATCTACGAAATCCTTGCTAGTATAGTTATACTTACATTTATTGTCAACCGAAAATATATGATGAACTTACTTATTATATATTAGTCACGTTAATCAATATTATTTTGATTATTTTTCATTAAAAATTAGATTAAATTAGTTAGAACACAGCTTTATTCTTAATATTATAATATTTTATTATGTTATTAGTTGTGTGGTAAGTATGTTTTTATAAATCCATATTCACCGCATAGTGGCCATGCTTATTTTATAAAAAATGGCATTTCTTGGCGGCGACCATTAGCCCCATATAATTCAATTTATGTGTGCGTGATTCCCATTTGATTTGCACGTAAAAGTCCATATAAGTGCAAATTATGTGGGGCTTATCAGTTCGACTTAGCTTGTAGGCAACGTAAGAGATTCGCTCTCGAGTTGACTATCTGGTTAATTCCTCATCTGTGGTCAGGATGTCATCGGGATGACAAGTTTGGATGAGCGTCTGATCGCACCTTTAGTCCTAAGACCGAGGTGAAGGTTGAAGGATCTCGGTGTGATTTTTGATACCAGATTATCATTCTCATGTTATTGCCAAAGCAAATCCAATGCTTGAATTTCTTAAAAGATCATGTGCTGAGTATTGAAATCCAATCAATATGCTCTTAAATCTGTTTATATGTCTCAAGTAAATCCTTTTCTTGAATATTGTTCTATAGTATTGTGTTCTGTTTTTTGAAATTCTAAAGTTTGCGCTTGGAAAGAGTGCAAGAGTCCCTCACTAGATATGTTGTGAAGCAGTTGCGTTGGAATTTTGTCAATATGCCCTCTTGTACCACTACTAGGATTGGATACTTTGGAAAAAAGGAGAGATGTTCATCGTATATTGTTTGTTCATGATATTTCTCAATAGGGCGGAGTGAAAAAATAAAATTCGGAATATTGAAAACATAAACCTCGCAAAAGTTGCGTCTGCTTATGAAAGTAGTTCTGGTATTTTTATTTATTTATTTTTTCACCACTAGGGGTTGCGTTTTTTTTTTTTATTTTTTATAATGTTTTTTCTATGTAAGTGGGCCAATAGACTGCGAATTTTCTTTGCAAGACGTTTGGCTAGCCCCTTACGCAAAATCGAGCAGCCTGAAAAGAGAACCATCCAGGAATCTATGGAAGTTGATTCTTCAGATGCCGAGTCAGAGATTTCAACATATCCCGTGAAAAAACTACAGACAGTTTTTTATTTTTTTTTCATGATTCTTGACTTAACAAACTTTGTATTTACTTAATCTACAATAACAATATTAAGTACAAGAATAGGTAGTGACATTTGTATTTGTGTATTAACAAATAGTGATAATGTCACTTCAGAAAAAATAGCTTGGAAGTGTGGGGTGAATTGATTAATTAATTTTAAAGGAAAAACATTTTATGAATTTATACAAATTTTTACAGAAAATTAACAATAAAAAAGAAAGAAAACGTAAATTTAAAAGAACATTAATTTGTACATAAAACAGCAATAGAACAATGTAACGTACATGTTTAGACAAAATCAAAAAGCCATATCTTTACGTATTTTAGGAATAGGGACAATGATCTTATTCATCGGATATTTATAGGAAGTTGATTAAATAGTTTGCACGACACGATGGAGTAAAAGTTTTTGAATAGAGTAGTACGGAAAGGAGGAATAATGACAGCATTAGTTGAATTGCTTCGCAAATTGCGATTGTTTGATATAGGGCTCTGTAAATAGCCACCTCTCATAAAAAAAATTTTTGAAACTTTGAAATAGTACAAATGTTTTAGTGGCAGAATTTTCAATGCTCTGAACAAAACTATAGAAGGAGCTAAACGATTTACCCCACATACTTTTCTTATAGCACATTTTTGCAAAACAATCAATGGTTCAATCTTCGTTTGGTAAGCGCCACCCCAGCAACTTATTCCGTATTGTAGTTTTGATTGAAATATTCCATAATATACTGTTTTCAAAGTATTTTTGTCACAGAATTGTCTATGGCGATAAAAGCTTCGTACTGAAGATCGTAAATATTGGTTCAGAATCGAAATATGATTATACCAACTCATATTTTGTTCAAAAGTGATGCCTAAATATTTAAACTGATTAATTGTTTCAATTTTAAAACAGCATGTGTTACAAGATGCCTGCTCAAACAACATTGTCCTTGTGGCTTCTTCAGTACAGACACAATTTGACGCATTTGACCATTCGCAATTGTTTGCATGAAAGAAAATTTCGAAGCTTAGGGACTCTTGCACATTAAGACTGAAGTGAAGTAATTTCGTTTTATTGCTGACAACTAGTTTGTGTTCCGAAAACCACAATCCCAGGAGGTGAACATCATGGTTTATGTTCGCGCTTAAGTTAAGAGGACTATCCGAGCGGTATGCAATGCCCAGATTATCTGCAAAAGCTGTAACATTCCCTTTAAACGGTTGACTAAATAATGAGTTGATGTAAATAAGAAACAGTATTGGACCAAGGACTGATCCCTGTGGTACACATAAGTTCATAGTTTTTGGTCTGCTAACAAAGTTACCTATTACAACTTTTTGAGTTCTATCCTTTAGGTAGGACTCAAACCAGTTGTGCATAAATCCACGAAAGTTTATTAAGTAGAACTCTGTGGTTGACCATGTCAAAAGCTTTGGTAATGTCTACAAAAAGCCCGGCGCAACATTTTTTATCATCCAGAGCTTTATAAATAAAGGAGCAGAATTCCAAGAGGGCATCTTCTGTAGAAAGGCCTTCCCTAAAACCGAACTGAGCAGGACTTAGGAATTTAACTTTTGCCAGGTATCTCAAAACTCTATTCTTAATGGCTTTTTCAAAGACTTTAGAGACTGATGACAATAAAGAAATTGGCCTGTAATTGTTTTTGTCACTCTTACTACCTTTTTTGTAAAGAGCACATTTTAATTTGTCTGGGAAGACGCCGGTTGAAATACTTAAGTTAAAAACATAAGCTAATATGTTTACAACATTAAGTGCTATGCTCTTGAGGGTAGGGTTGGAAATTCCATCACAACCACAAGATCTTGAGCTGTTAAGGGAACAGACAATTTTATACAATTGTAAGCCTGTTATTTCTTCATAAAAGAAGCTATTATTTATAGCAAAGTCGTTGACTAAATGGGACAATTACATTATGTAGGAGACTCACTTGAAAAAGACTGAAAAAGACATCAGACCAACCGAAGAAAAGTAATCATTTAATATGTTTGATACTGTTGTAGGGTCATCAATAATAACACCATCATTACATAGACATATAGCTTTGGAGATATTGGGAGAGTTGCTATCAATGATACTATTTATAGCCTTCCATTCCTTTCTTGGATTACCAAGTGCGTTACGGACTTTAGAGTAGAAGTATCTATTTCGAGCTGTCCTTATATCGTTGTTTACTTCCTTACTCAATATTCTGAAACGATTTTTCAGCGCTGTATTAAGAGGATGTTTGGAGCACTTTTTTCTTAATTTATTTTTAAGCTTAATTTTTTTTAACACAGAATAAGTAATCCAAGGCTTTAACCTTTTTTCAGACTTTTTACGGACGATAGTATATGTAAAATTACTTATGTAATTCTGAAGAAATGATAAAAATAGATCATAAGCCTTAGAAGCATTAACTTACTCATATATTTCCTCCCAGGTTTCGGAACGTAGTTCAATATTAAGCAAGTCGAAGTTTACTTTCGTTACCGTAGATGACAAAGTATGCTTCGCGGGTTTCTTAGTATTTAACGTACTGAAGAGAATACCAGTCATACAGTGATCAGTAATGCGGAGATCAAAATTAATACCAGCACATCCGTTAAAGTACTGGGAGTTAAAATGTCTATATTAAAATCACCCAGAAAAATAAGATTATCTACTTTTTCGTTTCTTAAGAGCACTGAAAATTCATTCAAAAACACTTGAATATCATAGAGGTGTAATCTGTATACAGAAACAAATTTAAAAACATCATCACATAACTTGCAAGGCAATTCAATTACATCCGCGCTCAACAAATTAAGACAATTTACTTTATAGCTACCAGAATCCAGGTAATCACTTACAAAAACTCCTACTCCACCTGCAGCATACTTTTCATTAGGGCTAATATACAAATTATAACCCGGAATATGATAATCCTCTTTTTCGCAATCAAACAACCCTACCCTTTTCAGCTTTTCTCATTAGAATCCGCGAATTTTTAAACCACAAATATTTGTAGTTTCTTTCAGCTTTAACTTTTTTATTTTTCTTCCATAAGCGTTTGACGTAGCATTTCTGGATATCTGAAGATGACAGAGAGATATCCAACGCCTTGTTTAAAATTGTTTGAACGCATTCTTTTGCAGTTAATATGGTTCCATGTGGTTTAAATCGAAAGCGACTTCCCAATGTTGCGAAAGTGGCGGACAGATTCAGAATATCAGATAGAGCTACAGCTACATTAGTAACTATGGTGTCATAGACCAAACTGATGAAACCCACATTACTGATCGAAACAAGATAAGGAGGGAGAGATCAAACGTATGAGCCCAATCTTCAGCTCGAATTTGGCAGGTCTCCACTTTGACGGTCGCAAAGAGTTCCGAAGGCGATTATTGACTATCTTGATCGAAAAGGTATTTCAATGAAAAATTTAAAGTTAATTGGTTGCGATGGAACAAATGTGAACACATGTGTGAGGGGTGGAATTATCCGTCAAATTGAATCAAAAATTAAGCGACCTTTGCAATGGTCTTTTTGCCTACTCTATGCAAATGAATTGCCTCTAAGACATCTAATTGAAAATCTTTATGTTAAAACCTCTGGGCCAAAAGCATATTCTGGGGAAATCGGGACTGACCTCCAAAATTGCCAAAATCTGAGCGTTACTAAATATATTCCAGTTAAAATAAATCTTCCTGAAATTCCTTTAGATATTCTAAGCTCCGACCAAAACTATTTTTACGATTTGTAAGGCAATCGGCAGTGGTATTCAGGAAGGTGCAATTTTTCAAAATAACCCTGGAACTATGGTGCATTCAAGATGGCTTACGACTGCTAACCGCATCCTTCGAGTTTATGTTTCAAAAGTTTCTCCAGAACGAACGTCGAAATGTAAGAGAGTTATCTTTGCGTCGCATACACTGAAAGCTAGAGCATCAGTCAAAACTAAGAGTGAAGCTGTCAGATTGTTCCAACTTCCAAATTTTTTGTTCGATGCAGATGACTACTTTGAAATAGATTGGTGGCAAGACAAAAGATGCAAATTAACAGAACCTCCATTACTTGTGGATTTCAGCGCAAACTACAAAGGCTTTGGAGTTACAAGAATTTCCATGTCACAGCCAAGCAGTTAAATTAGTCACGGAAGCTGCACAATCTGTTTGTGGCCCGAAAAACAGGGATGGACTTATAAGGACCACACTAAGCTCTCGTAAAAAGCTTCCACGAATTGAAACCAGAAAAAAACCACAGGCAGTAATCATGTAAAGGGTGATCCATTCCGAGGTTCCCTACTTTTTTAAAGAAAAAAACACAGAAAATTCAAATTTAATGGAGAATGTTTATTATCATTTGAAAGAACATTCTTTGGCATTTATTTTTTGAAGATTATGTCTATCAAATGTTGGCCGTTGCTACGTCGCAGATGGTCCATCCGTTGAGTCCAATTTTCGATCAGTCGTTCGAGCATTTCGACTGGTAACTGGCGAATGACACGCGTGATGTTTTCCTCCAAGGCCTGAATCGAAGCGGGTTTGTCGGCATAAGCTTTTGACTTTACATATCCCCACAGGAAAAAGTCTAACGGTGTGATATCACACGATCTTGGTGGCCAATCGACCGGCCTAAAACGTGAAATTATGTGCTCACCGAAATGTTCTCTCAATAAGTTCATTGATTGATGCGATGTGTGGGAAGTGGCGCCGTCTTGCTGAAACCAAATGTCGCCGAGATCACGAGCTTCAATTTCAGGCATCAAATAGTTGACGGTTACGTTCGCACCGGCATAATTTTTAAAGAAATATGGACCGATGATTCCACCGGCCCACAAACCATACCAAACCGTTGTTTTTCCTGGATGAAGTGGCAGTTCTCCAATCTCTTCAGGTTGCTCTTCGTCCCAAATGCGGCAATTTAGTTTGTTTACATACCCATTGAGCCAGAAATGGGCCTCATCGCTAAACAAAATTTGCCTTGAAAACGTCGGATCTTCTTGGAACTTTTCAAGAGCCCATAGAGCGAAGCGATGTCGCTTGGGAAGGTCGAGCGGCTTCAGTTGTTGCACAAGCTGTGTTTTGTACGCTTTCAATTTAAGATCTTGACAAAAAAAAAAATGCGCCAAGTCGTTCCATACGTCAGACCGAGTTGCTGCGAACGGCGCCGAATCGACTCTCTACGGTCTTCGTGTACAGCGTGCTGGACGTGGTCTATTCGGTCGAATATTATCCAATAATGAATGCTGGGTCTCAAAATGGGTGATGGTGTTGCGAATAGTACGCTCAGTAGGCTGATTGACCGATTGACCATAAGTTGAGCGAAGTGCACGAAACACATTCCTCACAGAACATGAATTTTCATAATAAAGTTGAACAATTTGTAAACGTTGTTCACGCGTAAGTCTTTCCATTATGAAATGCCAAACAATACTAAACAAAAATAACATGACAGCATGACACGACTCACACGTGATCTGTCAAAAAAGGCTATTGAAAAAAGTATCTCTACTTGGATCACCCGTTATAACGCTACTTACCGTCAAAATTACAAAAAAAATCTAAATATCTGATTATTAAATAGCAATGCGCGACCCCTAGCGGCCAACAAAAAAATATTAAAATGGTTCTTACAATCAGACACAACTCTTTTCAATGGTGAATCTTTTTCATATTCGAAAGTTTTTTTTTGTCCCCTACAACAGCACTCCGCCCTATTTCTCATATCGAATTACTTGTCCTGAGATACTTGTAAAGTTTGAATTGTATGCAACCGAAAGAATAATTCGGTCTAGTTAGACATAATTATAGGTATTTGCTTAATGAGCCTGTTTGATATGTTATTTTAAATTCTAAATCTGAAATCTGTTAGAATTTAGTTTCGGTAGATGAATAAAGTTTAACTGAACTAAACTCAACAAAAGGACATCACAATGGCTCCACAAGGACCTAAGTACAGTGCTCTAACAAACCATTTTAATAATTTTCGATGAAAACTCAAAAATCTTCCTAAATACTTTCATTGTTCGTCCATATAGAAACTCGCTCATTTTGCAGTATTTCAGCCACCAAATCTGTCACAAATCTAAAATCTAAACAGACACTATTCCGAAATGACGCAATGACTAAAATCTTTCACGCAATAAACTAAACTTGATTCGCGGCAGCTACAAATCATTCTTCAAGAGTACCACTTATGACAAAGGTGATAATCAAAGACACGCCACTTCCCTAAAAAATGTTTTAAACCAAGCATCTACTTATTGTGATGTAAAGGCTGCTTTTTAGAGGTATAGAACATTGGCAACACTTTTTTAACTGGCGGCCATTTTGTCAGCTGTCAAGTGATTTATTTTTAATTTGGTTTGGCATTTCAACATCCAAATTGTGCGAATTTGTTTTGAAAACCATGATTCTGTTCGAAATACATATCGCGCGAATTTTGTTTAGCTATGTAGCTCACTTTTAGTATGGATATGTCAATAAAAAAAAAACCTGCCGTTTCTGGAGTGATGATAATCCTCAAGTGTATGTTGATACACCATCACATCCACAAATACTGACTTTTTGGTGTGCTTTATGGGTTGGTGGAATAATTGGTCCGTACTTTTTTAAAAGCGATGCTGGCCAGAACGTTACAGCCAATGGTGACCGCTATAGGTCCATGATTATTGACTTTATCATTCATCAATCGAACAACCATGATGTGCAGGAGCTGTGGTTTCAACAAGACGGCGCAAAATGTCACACAGCTCATGCCATAATTGATTTATTGAAGGAAATGTTTGGTAACCGCATAGTTTCACGTTACGGACCCGGGAATTGGCCTCCAAGTTCGTGCGATTTAAGTCCCTGACTCTGATTGACTATATTCCGTGGGGATATGTAGTCCGAAACGAATGACGACTTGGAGGAGAACATTCGCCGCGTTATTGCCGATATACGGCCACAAATGTTGGAAAAAGTCATCAAAAATTTGACCTCCAGATTTAACTACGTCTGCGCCAGCCGTGGCGGTCATATGCCAGAAATCATATCCGCCCCATCACCGCAAGCAGGACAGGTAGTGGTGTCGCTTAAGCCCGACACATTTAAGTGTTTAGCAAAAG
This sequence comes from Ferdinandea cuprea, assembly GCA_963576555.1. Lineage (NCBI taxonomy): Eukaryota > Metazoa > Arthropoda > Insecta > Diptera > Syrphidae > Ferdinandea > Ferdinandea cuprea. Next base: position 12,853,420 of record OY754959.1, read on the forward strand.
CTTGGGGGCCCGAAAGAACGCCTACAAGCAGCCTACAGTCGATTCCCCTCAGAGATAGACTAAAAGATGCTGACCTTTTGCAAATGTCCTGGCGCAGTAGTTTGGTCTGTCTACATCCACCGCAATCGCGCCACCGAATCTTGTGTTCACGAGAAACCCAAGAATCGATAGACGACATGACTAAAGATGCAGGCAGACCCAACACAGGTTCGGGTCCTGAGAAAACTTCTTCTGAACCTTGCCTAGCAAGCCCATCCGAGATCTCATTTCCCTGGATGCCAGTGTGACCTGGTACCCAGACAAGATTCACTGTGTTCAGTCTTCCGACCAAATTCAGAGATAGCTTGAGTTATAGCACTAACTTGGACGAGGTAAGAGGGTTTAGAAGCGCTTTTAATGCAGCTTGGCTATCACTGCAGATGCAAATGCCTCTAGCCCTCCACCTGTTGTTCACAATATAGCGCATTGCCATTAGGATGGCAAAAATCTCCGCTTGGAAAACAGATGCATACAGATGTAAAGTCGTATATCATCGCGTTCCACAAAGACTCCAGCACCAGACCCCTGTCCGGCTTTGGAGCCATCCGTGAAAATACGATGGCATTCAATCCATGGTTCAGAGTCTAACCGAAGCCATTCCGTTCCCTGTGGAAAGTCGACGTGATAGTTTAGTCGCAGAAGGATTTATGGTGGCATATCCATAAGACAGGGGTCAAAGGATAATTCTCGAGCAAGTTCTTCAAAATTCCAGTGCGCATGGTACCAAAAACCACCTCTCTTTAAGCGAAAGATGGTTTTAAGCGTGGAAGATTCATCAAAGCATCTAAAGCAGAGCCCGCGGTGCTAGGGAAGGCCCCTGTGCAGCCGAGACATGCCGTTCTTTGGAGTTTGGCAAAAGAAGCAATAACACGTTTCCGCGAAAGCCAGTTCCACCAAACAACTGATGCGTATGAGAGTAGCGGTCTAATCATGGCCGTATAGATCCAAAGGACCCGTTTTGGAGACAAGCCCATTGTCTCACCAAAAGCGCCTTTACACTGCCAGAAAATCGACAGCGCTTTATCGGTTTTCGAGTCGACATGTTTTGACCATAGAAGTTTTTTATCGAGGATTACACCAAGATATTGACTTCATCGGATATAGGGATGGTGACACCTTTAAGCACGAGATGGGACAGACCAGTGACGATTCTCCTTCTCGTAAAGAGAACAACCGTGGTTTTAAGAGGATTCACTGAAAGCCCCAGACATCGATCAAATCCAGGAATGTCTGCGCTTGATAGCAGACAGCCCCTAGATTTGAACCGACAGAAAGAACGGCGACATCATCCGCATAAGATTGAGTGTAGTTTCCAGGAAAATTGAGAGCCGTAAGCAAAGAGTCTACCACCATACACCATAGGAGGGGAGACAGAATACCACCTATTTACCCCTGTTATGACGCACTTGCCACAATCTGCATCGGCTACCCTCAACACCCAAAGTTTCATCTACACCACGCTGTCTGGCTGAGTTACACATACTGTCAAAGGTCGCATTATCAAAAGCACCCTCAATATCGACGAAAATGCCCAACGCGTACTCCTTCCGGTCAAGAGGACTATCAATCCCACCAACAAGGTTTTGAAGCGCAGTCTCGCAGGATACATATAGAATAGAATAACGTTGAACACTAATTGATCCAGCAGTCTGAACATCAATTAATTGACGTCAATTCCAAATTCTAACCTTTTTTCTAGGTTGAAGTTCTGTCGAAGTGTTCGGGGGAAAAGGCAAAATGCATACTTATTGTAGTTAGATTTCATTAACAAAACCCCTCCATTGAACCATGTCTGAATGAAGCATAAGATGAATGTACTCATGCCTCAAAATGGCAGCTACAATAGCTTTTGTTCCCTTTCTGAGATAATTCTTGAGGAAACTTAATAAACTAAGTCATACCCTTCAGTCAAGCCGCCACCAACAATCCAGCTTCTGCAAAAACATCGCAATCTGATTAAACCATCATTATGTCCTTGTTTCACCATTAGATGTGACATGCTGTTCATTCCCATCAGATACTTAATACCTATTTGTTCCCACAGAGACTATATGCCTAGGTTCGACATCGTTTCCTTTTCTTTTTGTTTTTTTTTTTTTGGGTAATTTATGGGCCATCCAACTCCTTCCCACAATTAGTCCCCAAAAAAGATTTGCGATTAAATCTGCGGCATCTGTCCGAAATGCTTTGCTTCTTCCTCCATTTAGCGCAAAAAAAAAACGAAAAAGAAAAAATGCCCTTAATAGCATTCACCTATGTCTGCAACGCGATCCCATATCCGAGTCCAACATTGATTAATGTCTTGTTCCATATTTCCAGTCTAATTACTGTGCAGCGGAAAATAATTTAAGAACAATGCCTTGGCATCGGCATCATGATCGCCTCGCAGCGATAGGTTACGTCTTACACTCTCCCTCTCTTGGCCAATCCGCGGAACAGAGTTGTTATCTGCGATGACATTGTTGTCCACGTCGTAGTTGTTTGCATGTTTTTCCACCAACAACCAACAGGATGCTATGCATCAAGGGCTCTCACAAATTCCACTGTGAGCCAAACAACCAACGAACAGACGCGCTTGTCAATTTTGACATTTTTTTTTGTAGGTTCATTGTCAGCAGAAAGAGTTGACGCAAAAAATGGCTTCCATCAGCGGTACCGCATCAATGACACTCTTGTTGCCAATTGTATGTACCCAAGGAGGTGGGGATACCTCTCTATACCTAACTAAATATGGAGGCTGGATGCTTTACAACAGAAAAATCTAAAAATCATCGGCGCAACATCAAAGTCAGGCCGAACATGTAACGAGCTATAAAACATTAAGCCATATAATACCCCGCAAAAAGGATTTCACAAGATGCACCGCTTTGAGGCGGTGCAGTAGCCCTTATTCGGATCACAGAGTGCGCGCTTGATCCGATCGCGCTGGCTACCGACATCCCATGACATAGAAACGAAGGAAAAACCATGGAATTCATTTCAGATTCAGACAAAGCTGGCCAACCCAATCGACCGACCGACATACCGGCCAACCAGTCGACCAAGCCAACAGCAACCGTCACCAGCCGCAGCACAATTGAATTTTATCAACAATCAACAAATTTTCATACAATTAAGCGTGGTGGTGGGCCAGGTCCAGGTCCAGGTCCAGGTCCACGTCCAGGCCCGCAGTCGTAGTCCCAAGCCTAGGTGCAGCATCAGGTCCGTCTGGTTGGCTGGGGTTGCTTAGATTGACTGACAAAGCTGCAGGGAGCACTCGAAGTAGACAGAAAAACTCTGCAACTCCATATGCAGATACATACGTGCCCAGTCAGTTGTTGCATTGCATCCGAGTTCGGATTTTTTTTTTTTTTTTTTTTGCGCTCGGTCCACGAACGAGGATGAAACAATGGCCGAACCGGCATCGACATCGACATCGACATCGGCACCAGAGAGATGATGATGGCGGTTCTTTGGCGAAATTGATGGGTAATAAGTATACCAAACCAAGTAGCTACCGCGCGTTTTCTTTCTCTCGCAGAGCGTTGCAGAGCGCGCATAAATTATTTGTGGATGCGGTGCGGATGCGATGCATTGGCAATTTTCCTTCCCTGGGCGGAGTCTTATCCGGTCTCGGTGCTGCTCCATTTCGTCTACCGTCGCATTGTAATAAAAATCGTTTAGCATCAATCAAAAGATGGACCAGCAGCAGCAACAGCATTCGACTGCTGAAAATCTCAGAGATACCGCTTGGCTCGGCGACAGTGTTCGATCGCGCCGCGCACCGCCAGCCGATCTACAGTGGCTCTCCGAAATTCCGAAAGCTCTCGTCATTGATGAAGATTTATGGCCACTCCATTGTGGATCACACAATGAACCATTTATTCGTGTGTCGATGTATAGTATATACAAATGGAAGCCGCCACCGATGTGCTGCTGCCTTGTCGTTGGGCTGACGAATCACAGAACGTTTTCGCCTGGATCTCGGGATCCAGATCCAGAGAAAATGGCTACTGCTGGTACGGCATTTGCTGCTGGGACGCAGACTTTGATTTCTCGTTCGTTCTCTTGGGCCGCTCTGGGTGTAATAAACAATTCCGGGGGATGGAATAAATTATTTTCCATTTCCATGGGCGAACGAATGAGTTTTATTTTTTTTTATTCAGTTTCACCGTTGATCTGCTGCACTAAGTGAATGGAATTGGTTGGGTTGATTTGGGTTTTTTATTCCTCATGCCAAATTGGATGGTTAATTAATTTTTAGAGGCAGACTGGCAATTTGTACTTTTCGCGAAATGGAATTAGTTTTTCAGTTTTCCGCATCGTTTGGGAATTGTTACTTTATCGCATTTGCGTCTTCTTTTGGATTGTTCGCTTAGATTAATCTCAGATTTGAGGAGAATTTATTATGTCTGCAAGTGGAAATGAAGACTGTCATTGGATTAGAATTTGATGTAAATAGTGCAAATTTCGTTTGGTTGCACTTACACATTTATTTATTGTTTTTATTGTAAAACCTTTTTAGTCGAATGCCCCTATATGCTGGCAACTTTTAAGACTTGTAAACATTTTTATATGGGGAAAGTAGACACCTCTGTTTCGATTGACGATTTTTAATGTAAAACTGGAATTGCTTTTTAGTCCTCAACATGTTTTAGCAGAGAGAATAATCATCTGACGATGGAATGGCAACATTCAGCTTTTGTTTTTAACTAGAAATAATAATTTGAGACATTACGACGATGACTAAGAGGGTCGAGCGATTTCGCAATATCTCGATCGCCGATAAATTTTATCGCACGTTTTTAAATTCTGTCAAGTAGCTCCAAATATGTAATTGGTGCGCCGGACCTGATACTTATGAGCGTTGTAAATTTGGGCGAATAAACGCCTTATAAATTCTAGCCACATCAGAAGGGGTGAAATATTTCTTGCATCGCTTTAGGAAGCGTAGACATTGCGCAGCGTTCTTGGCGACGTCGAATATGTGGTCATTCCAACGGAGGTTGTCATTAACGCACATACCGAGGATGGAAAGCCTTTCGGTTTCAGCGATGCAAGTGTCATTCATGGATAATGACAGAGAATTAGGGGTTCGCTTCCATTGCGTTTTGGAAGCATTAAATTCCACTCCGTTGGTTTTACCCCATTTAAGTATGCTGTCAAGATCCCAATAAGTCAAGATAAATAATCAAAAAAAAAAAAAAGAAAAAAAGGAAAAAAAGGAAAAAAAGGGCATTGTGTTAGGGCAATCCCTCTCGCCCCACTCCCATTCGTTTGCTGCTGCCTTGCTGGCTATAGCAAGTGCCGTACGTTTTTGCGTGCACTTGCTAGGCTGGGTAGGGTATCATTTGGCGAATAGCGGGTCGCGTTGTGTAGATTTTGTTGGTAGACCACAGCAATTCATTGTATGGGCATAACACCTGCAGTGATTTGTTTTGGAAAGCTGACGTCAGAATCTAAACGGTACGGCCTAGCTTAGTCAGCGTCGGAGTTGAGTCTTTTGTGTTTGTTTTTTGTTATGTGTAGGAATTTCAGGGTAGACGTGAGCAATATTCATGGGTCAAGGGCGATTTTTTTGTTCATTGTACGCCCACACGAATCTCAATAAACCAGCTGTTTTGGCACTACTTGAAACACAGGTCAGCATTGATTCTGATCTAACGGAGTTTAGCCTGCCTGGATATAACTTAGTGCCATTATTATTTTCATCAATGTTCCAATCCGGAATTTAATTGTATTTGGCTAAAATTCCATGTCCGTAGGCAATTAATTCACTACTGTTTTACTTATAGAAGCCCTAACCAGGACAGGCATTCAACTTATAATGAGTTTGATGCACTGTCTGATTCCATAACCAAAATTGTTACCCTTTATTCTCATGCTGAAATCGCCGTTGCGGGCGATTTTGAGAAATGATGCCAAACTCTGTCAAATGCCTTTGAAATATCAAGCGCAACGACCTTACTTTCACCACCACGGTGAATAGATTGGTTCCACTTTTCGGTTAGATATGTCATCAAATCACCAGTGGACCGGTTGCTGCGAAAACTGTACTGCCGGTCATTTAGAAGTTTTCGCGATTCAAGATATAGGGAAAGAAGGGACGTAAATGGAAGTTTTGGGACTGGCTGGACAAATCTGATTACACATCTGATTAGCTCTGCTTTTTCGTTTTCTTCAAGACAAAGTCGGCACTCCGGTGAGTGGACTAATTTTAGTTTATGAAGGTAAAATCTCAATCTGTGATGACCTGCGTAGATTTGGTATCTTCTTGGCATAGTTTCTGAATAACCTTTTTGATCCGTCTAAGACCTGGCATACTTTACATGCACATTTTATGTTCCCATTTTTATATTTTCATATTAATAGCTAATTTTTTTATTTCACAGAATGGCTAGGGTCCTATAAAGGGCCTTTTCTAGCCAGTTCGTCGGCTTTTTCATTTCTCTCAATTACCTCGTATTGTTAGTGGTACTGCGTTTCAAAGCAGTGCAGTACTGATTTAGAGTCAATAATTGTCGAGCTGAGGGCTTTTATAGTTGCTTGGCTATTCGTTTATGTTAGCTGATGTTAGCGCCTTTAATTCCTGACATGTTAATAAAATCTGCGCATTTCTTAATGACATGGAGCTCTGCCTTAAGTACACTGGGACTTTTTCAATGGGTATTGAGACATTTTTGTTTGGTCCGTGGATACCAGCTCCCAACTCAGAGTCCATTTTTGAACCATCCGTATACCACATTAAGCCCGTTTGGCAACTAGGTGGGTTGCTGCCAACCCACGCTTCTCTGTTTGTGATTTCAGTGGAGAAACCTTTGTTGAAGCATTCGATCGTTTTCGTTGTTCGATCTGTTACCGCGGAGATCATGTCTAGTTCGGGGATTTCCGATAGCAGTTGCATTAGTTCGAGGTGTTTGCTCTTTAGTTTTAAACTTGCAGCGCTGCATATTGCCACATTTTTTATGAAAATGTGGAGGGGTGTGTATCCTATTATAGCTTCTATGGCCGCCGTGGGACAGGTCGCTGTACTTTGTTAAGTTAAATGATCACGGACTTTTGAATGGTTTGCTTCCACCATATAATAGAAGCGTATGTTATAATGGACCTTATCACTGCTGCATAGATCCAGTGAGTGATCTTTGGGAAGATACCACGTTCTTCCATACATGCGGCGGCAGGCCCAGGAAGCGTTTGATTCTTGTTTTAATCTTATTGTTTAGGTGTGAGTTCCAATTCAGTTTTTTATCCAATATCACTTTCAGATATTTGACTTCGTCGGAATACTCTATTATTGTACCATTTATGCAAATTTGGTTTAGATTTAAATATCTTCCCTTTGCAAAAGAAACTATGACAGCTTTGTTCGGGTTGGTAGAGAGTCTCTCCTTGCTGTCGTCTCCCACCTTTCTATTTCCCAAACCCACTCCTACTTTCGCCTTTGATTCCTTCCGCTATGCCTTTAAAGAATTGGTATTGCCGATCTTGTCGGATATTTTATATCCAACGATCTTGCTTTCCATATCCCTTAAAAGTGTAGCAAAAGCAGATACCCCGTTGGATGCACGGTCCCAAATAACAGAGGACCCAGAGAAAATGAGGCAGGCGACTCTAAAGAGACAGAAAAGAAGACATTCCGACTATCCCTAGTCAAAGACCTAGCCTAGGCACAAAACACAGCCAATGGAAAATGAATTGGAAAATGTATTGGAAAATGAAATCCGTGCACGAACAAAAAAAAAGGGTCGGTCGAGTCTACAATTTTACCTCGAAAATGAATGATGAATCAACACCCAAATAACGCCATAACATGCAAAGCGTTTCCAGCATAACTAATATCCAGCAGCTACCGTTAGCCGAGGACGATATCAGTGGCCAGGAGCCTCAACCGTCGATAGTTAAAACTATTGTATGGAATGGCACACTATATGCTTTTCCCCAACTCCACCAAACCTACGCGAAGGTCCACTTGAATAGAGTAGGAACAATAATTGACCGCGAAATAGAAATAAATCAGCATCCTCTGTCCCCAAGGCAATTCTGTCCATATTTAGGTGACGTTGCCACAATCCCCAAGCAATGTCCTTTCAGAAAATCACTGGGCTAATATTCTCTTTCCCTTCTACAGGGTTTGCTATAGTTTTCTGACGCGGTGGAAATTATCGCGAAATTTAACGCTTCTAACACTGGCTCTTCTCAAAAACTGGGTAAATGGGCTATAAGTGAGTGACGTGCTCGAGATTCGTACAACGATTAAAAACACAAACAACAATAACCAAAAAAAAAGGTGTTGATAGGAAATGTCCCTAATACTTTTTTTTTGTTTTTTTATAATGTACGCGCACTAAAGGGACTTTGGATACCCTTATAATGAAGTGACACAGTGCGGGCATTAGGGAAATGAAGGATTAGAGAAAGGGGAAACCGATGCACGTTGGTTTTAAATGTTTGTAAATTATAATGCAAAGGAAAAACTCGGGCGAATTCACAAATCGACGCAAGAAATATCGCGAATCGGCGGCACTTCAGCAATTAGCGGAGTGTGGCAAGCCGTATATGAGTCCCGTACATGCTGAATGAATGATCATGTATGAGTGGGTGTATGGTATGGGTGGACAAAAATTGCAGCAGAAAAATCACTCCAACCAAGAAGTGCGAAGTTAGAAGTTTTTTTTTATCTTTTTATTAATTGTCGTTACTAAGTCGGTAGTGAGAAAGTAGAAAGGCGGGAGAATAAAAGTCCAGCTGGAAGAAAAACAGAAGAAAGACATAGCTGCAGGACATGCACGAGACTACCTACCAGGACAGGTTTCTGGGGACAAAGGAAGCTAAGTATAGTGAAAGTGTACATCTTAGATTTCATTTACGTATGGATAAGAATATTCCAAGAACTTTTAAAACTCGAGTTGGCTTTCGTTCCGAATAATCCCGGAAAAGAACGGGACGCGCGTCCATTAAAATAAATCTTAATTTGCTTTACCTCGGGAAAAAGCGATAGTGAGCAATTCCCAACGGCATATCCGCCATCTTGTAGAAAAATTCAAAAGTTATTGTATTCCCAATTCCCTAAATTTTATCTCGATTACACCCCCAAAAAAAGGACCCTATCCTATACGGAGTTTTATAACGAAGAGAAAAAAATATTTACGTCTTTTATATTCATTTCATTGTTACAGCAAAAATCTTCGGGAAGTATTTTCCAGAGGTTGCACAATTCCTCGTAGAAAGAGTGTGTGGCGCCCATTATAATTATCATATAGTCCGCACCAAAAATAATTAAGAAGAGGTAAGCTAATTTATTACCATCCTTAAATTTCCCACCTCAAGTTTAATTTTTGAACCCACACTAGCCGACTAGCCAAATCGCAGAATTTACCGTGCTGCCTGTTGCACTTTATTGCATTCTCTCTCTCTTACGCATATCGCACCGGCGAAACGGTCTTTGGCATATCCGTCATACTGTCATTATCGACTTGAAATCCATCGGCGCAGCGGCGGCTGCAACTTTTTTTCATCAATAATAATTAGTAATTGATAAAATATTATCCTTTTGCGTTGGTTTAGTGGTTTGGTTTTGATTGCACTCGTCTGCATTAGTCATGCAAATTAATTTGGCAATATTCATGTTGCTTGCCAATCTAATGAATCTCTTGAATTGAGTTCGATAAAATGGAGTTTGGTTGGTTATTAAGGTGGCGCTGTCGATCAGGGTTCGGACTTTAATCCAACGGAGTATATCTATTTCACTTTTCACAAAATGTTTCAAATCTACTGCGTCACTCCGCTTGGTCCACAATCCACTTTGATACGTTTAGCTGACTTATTACTAGAAACTATAAGAAAAATTAAAATAAATATTTTAAAATATTATATAACGCTTTGCGATGGAATAAAAATTAGATATTCTTTTGACGGCAACGATGTCAAGAAGGAGAATGAGAATTTAAGGCATTTAATAAACTAAAAGATGACCAGTGCGGGTCTGTCGCGGGTAAATCAACCACAGATGCAATCCAAAGTATAAGGATCATAATGGAAAAGCATCGTGATTCCTTAAAGGATCTGCATATGATTCTGGTTAATTTTAAAAAGGCATTCGATAGACAACCAAGAGATCTGATATGGAGTACCGCTAAGACAACGAGGAGTTCCTGAAACCTACGTACAGATGATCATGGATATGTGCGCGGGAGCGAAGACAAAAGTCAGATGTCCCGCAGGGGTCACCGATGAATTCCCAATTTAAGTCGGTGTTCACCAGGAAAGTGTCTTAAGTAATTTGCTCTTTATTACAATAGTCCTAGATAATCTGCTTGAGGGAAAAGTGGCGTACTCTAAAGTGCATCAGTTATTCTTTGCTGGCGATGGAGCCATCATAGGTGATGATCAGACTTCCCTGCAACGAGCACTTGATGTTTGGGTAGATGTTTTAGAAGGTAATAGGTGTCGTATTAGCCAGAAAAAGACAGAGCATCTGTACATTTATTTGAATGGGGTGGTGGTTCCCAAGTGTAAAAAGTTCAAATATCTGGGATCAATTATCAACAGCGAAGCAACCGTTGATGACGGCATCAATCATCGTGTAAGCGTAGGGTGGATGAAGTGGCAGGAAAACTCTGTCATCTTCTGTGGCCAAAAAATTTCCCCTAATATGAAAGGAAGGCTCTACACCGCAGTTGGGCGTCCGGCGCTCACATACGGTTCACAATGCTGGACTATGTACAAAAAGTATGAGGGCAAGTTGATTGCAACAAAGCTTGATCGAATTATGTCAGAGAACCCATCTCGAAAAAATTGGAGCACGACCGACTCAGTTGGCATAGTCATGTTCAAAGGAGGGATCCTACGTACACCTTCAAAAAGGCAATGGCAATCAACGTTCCCTTACAGTCGCGTAAGAGAGGTAGGCCTAAAAACTCCTGGATCACACAAATGCAGAAACACCAGCACTTGATTGGCCTCAGTAGGACCAGTAGGAATGCAGTGAAGTGGGAGGGTTATGATCCCTGTAATCCTGATCATAATCTCGTCGGTAAATGAAGAGACGAATAAAACTCAATTTAGGCCTTCAATGGTTAGTGTGTAAAAACAATTGAAAATCTTATGTTCGCCTATTTTGGACATTTTTGGAAATTCATGTTTCTGGCATAAAGGGGACCGATATGATTTTAAAAATCGAATAGACTAAATCTTAGTCTCACTTTCCATCTTCCTAATCATTGCAGTGTTTTCCAGACCGAAATTATGGTAATCAAGGAAGTCTTGTCTCGGCTAAAGAATAACGTGGTACCCATAGAGGATATTTGAATCTTTTCGGATAGTCAGGCGGCCATCAAGTGTCTGGACTCTGTCTCTATTAACTCTTTTAGTAGCCCTAGACTGCCGATCTAAAGGTGAAGGCTGAGCAGTTCAACATTCACCTGTGCTTGGTGCCGGGGCATAGAGCATTGCGGGTAACTGAAAGGCTGATGAACTCGCTAAACTTGGAACTACCCTCTCAATCTTGCCCGAAAGTGTCTCATATGGGTATACCAGTTTCCACATGCAAACTATTATTAAAACTGCATGCAATAGAAAAACAAACCATACATGGCCAGGTGCTACTACTTGTCTGACAACGAAGCGGATTTGGTCTAACCTGGATCGAAGACGCTCTAAGAGTTTTAGTGCTAAAATTGGTATCATCACTGGACACTGTCTGATAGGCAGGCATGCAACAAGTCTTGGCGCTTTTTCAAACGACTTCTGTAGGAGCTGTGTCTATGGAGGAGGAGATAACTCTACACCTTCTTTGCACATGGCCTGGTCTCTCCCGGAAACAAAATCTTCATCTAGGAGCTTACTTCTACAATGATCTAAGTTCGACCAACCCGAAACGTCTCCCACGCTTTATAAGCAGCAGAAAATGGTTTAACGAGTAGGCAGGAACTTCAGATGCACTTGGTATCACAATGGACCTTACCAAGGTCTTAGGTCATAGGTCATAGGTAACGGCGCTGATTTGAACCTGCTTTCCCTCGCTAAGTAGTCCAAAACTACTGCCCCAACACTTGAAATAATTTAGTAAATAATAAAACGCATTTATGTCGACTTAAGATGATTTTAATTTTCTATAACATGGGATACAAGTTAGATACATAGACGAAGAATCTAATTCACTAAACTGTAACCCTTCTCGACTTAAGATAGCTTACCTTTCCAGCGGAGAATTGATCGGCCTGAGCTGAACACATCGTCTAAAATGCCTTCTGAATTGCAATTGTTTCAATCTTCGCCAAACAAGTACGTAGTAAGGTAGGTAGGTTTACTGTTTTTACTTGTTGACTTGTTGTCTCAAACGACATTATTAACATGTTAGCAACAATTCACTGCATACATATACACACTCCCATCGTAATTCACGCACTAACCCACCTACCTGCGTACATAGGGTATAAGAAAAAAAAACGTTAAATTTATCCCCATAGATTAGATACTAGCTGTATCCATATAACAGACATCATCAGCATGTTCAACAATGTCTACACGCAAAAATGCATGTCATGACAAAATCGACAACAACGCCAAAAGGAATGTCGTCTCGCCCATCCCGTATGAGGCACGATTACCTAGGAGACATCCTGTGTCTGTTACTGAACAAGTACAGCGATTCCACACAGAAAGTACTGTTAATTAGTTCTGGTCGAAGAAATTAAATTTATGACAGCTCAACACATGGCGGAACGCATGGCGCACTCTTTTTGCCTGCAACCAGCAAACAGACGGCAGAGCCACGCAAAATAAATTCCATTTGCAACAAGTTTCCAAACACGAACACTGAACACTGAGAGCCTCTTGGGGCCTTAACCATGGACTGCATAAAGATTTGAAATCTCTGAAATCGCGCACAGGCAAGGGCGAGTATGATGGTGAGACTGAGACTGCGGCTGAGGCTGCAGCAATCAAATGAATTTGCTTGGGTTTATTGCTGGATGATGACGATGTCGACGAGATGCATAAATTTTCGCGAACGTTACTCGGCAGAAAGATGGGCGCCCTCTAGCGTCCGCCACTTTGGCTAAGCTAATTTATGAGCGTGCGTTGTCATAATTGCAGTCGGGTTAAACACTAATAGGATGTTAATATCAAACGGAGTACCGTCATTGCTATGGGGGTATCTATTGATTTGTCATGTTATTGCTTCTCCTCTGCGGTGTTGAGTCGCCCAATCTAAAGGCTGTTTTTTTAGAGGTATAGAACTTCGAATTGAAATAAAACACAAGAAAAACGTTTTAATGTCCATCAAATTGGCTTTATGGGAAGGATAATTTTATGCCATTAATGAACATAAGGACAAGTCTAGGGGTCCAATTTTCAACCACTTTTACAAGCATTTGATGCTGTATGTCGGCAATAACGCCACGAATGTTGGCTTCCAAGTCCCCTAACGTTTCTGGTTTGTTGGCGTAGGCGAGCGACTTCACATATCCCCAAAGAAAATAATCCAATGGTGTCAAATCGCACGATCTTGGTGGCCAATTGACAGGTCCATTCCGCGAAATTATGCGCTCATCGAATGTTTGCTTCAATAAATCGATTGTGACGTGCGCTGTGTGGCATGTAGCGCCGTCTTGTTGGAAACACATCTCATCCACATTCATGCCATCCAATTCGGGAACAAAGTAGTCGGTTATCATGGCTCTATGCCGGTCTCCATTAACGGTAACTGACTCTCCAGCATCATTTCGGAAGAAGTATGGCCCAATGACTCCACCAGCCCATAGAGCACACCAAACAGTCAGTTTTCAACCCAAAATGAGCCTCATCACTGAACAAAATTTTGCGATGAAAATCGTCATCGATATCAATCTCATTTTCGGCCCATACACCAAAATCACGACGCATTGCATGGTCTCGCGGCTTTAATTCTTGCACAAGCTGGATCTTGTAAGGTCGTAAGAAGAGATGTTTGCGCAAAATCTTCCATAAAGTTGATGGACAAAGCTGCAATTGCTCTATTCATTCGGGTCCTCTTCAACACTTTGCTCCACAGCGGCAATTGTTTCTTCGGTGCACACTGTTCGACGTCTCTGCGGATGCGTACTATCACATAAAGTAAACGTAGCGTGGAAACGATCCATGGTTAACCGAATTAATTGCTCTGATGGACGATTATGTCGACCATCAAATGAACGGTTACCGCAAGCTCCGAGCTTGCTGATGGTTAGGACCTACCATCAGCTTGTCATTTAAAGAAGAGCCAAAAAATGGTTTGAAAGTGGCATCGAAAACGACTCGCAACCTAGTAGTGGTACTGGAGTCTTTAATGACAGCATGATGAGGAATAAAATAATGGTATGGAGACGCAAGAACACCATTGGAGTCCTCAAAAGGTGACATATGCCCCAACTCAAGATACTCTGACATACATCTCGCGTACTCTTTATACTGAGTTGGATTGGATTGAAGTCGTTTCTCTAACTGCAAAAAACGCTTGACCGCACCTTGTTGTGTTGGACCCATAACCGGATACTCTCCACCTTTGAATGGAAGCCGAACTTCATAACGACCGTCAGGTAAGCGTTTGGTACACCTTTGGAAATGTTCATCACATTTACGATCTTCCTCTGCTTCAAATTTCTCGTAAGGTTCTTCTTCAATTTCCCAGAATTTTTTCATTATTCCATTGAGATCAACTTGATTAAAAAAGGTATGCACAGATGCCGATTCCTTCATGGACACCTTACCGAGCACGATCCAACCCAAATGAGTCTTTTGGGCCACGACTCCGATGCAATTGTTACTTCGGATGACATCTCCAAGTATTATCTCTGCATACGATTCGCTTCCCAGTAACAAGTCGACCTTGGCAGGGATATAAAAGGTTGGATCTGCTAACTCTAACGCATCAAGGTGGGACAATTTACTGAAATCAACATGTTGGGCCGGTAAGAGCTCAGTCAGGGACTTAAAAACGAAGGCTCGCATACTAACAGCGAATTTCGAGGTCAATGACTTGATGTGAAGATCGACGATTTTGTGTGCTGCTCCCACTGCTGACCTTCCCCAGCCCGCTGATTTCAATAAATGTGCTTTGTTTATAAATTCGACCTCTGTACTGCAGCTTCTGTTATAAGAGGACCAATGCTCTCAAAGTTAGAAACCCCCCATTAGCTGCCTTCACACTTACTAGAGCAGTAGCAAGCAAAACCTGAGAACATGTAGTAACACGATGGGATCGAAAATTGTTGCTCGTCGATGATGACGGTTGTGACTCAAAATTACTTATTTCTGGTAGTTCTTGCCCCTGATTGCGGTTGTATGTTTGGACAGAAGGTATATTAGGATGATTGGGTTGTTGATTATTATGCAGATAATATGCGTTACTCCCAGTTGACCAATTATTTGGCACTTGAAGATCTTGGGTAGAGTTGGGATGACTTGGCTGTGGGTTAGATGGCAAACCAAACTGAACATAGATGACATTAGAGTTGCCAGATTTGACCACATTCTCTATTCGAAAAACCAACCTCGAAAAAAACACCCTTTCCAATTGGATTGGAGTTAAGTGTATTTTTTTTATTTTTTTTTTGTCGGAGGTTGCATCTATCCGATGGAGCGCTCAGACACAACTACAGGTCCATTGTACTACTATTCAGACACCTTACATTAATGTACTTAGTTTTGCCGTCTTTCGAAGAAAAACGAGAAGGAGCTTCAGTGATAAAGAGCTTAGATGTTCGGCACTTACCACGTCAGCCCCGAAAATCCGCCACCTGATACGAGCATAGGCCGGACAACTGCAGCGAAAGTGTTCTGCTGTGTCATCCTCCTCACCGCAAGCAGGACAGGTAGTGGTATCGCTTAAGCCCAACATATTTAAGTGTTTAGCAAAAGCTTGGTGGCCCGCAAGAACGCCTACAAGCAGCCTACAGTCGATTCTCCTCAGAGATAGACTAAAAGATGCTGACCTTTTGCAAATGTCCTGGCGCAGTAGTTTGGTCTGTCTACATCCACCGCAATCGTGCCACCGAATCTTGTGTTTACGAGAAACCCTAAGAGAAACCCAAGAATCGATAGAAGACATTACTAAAGATGCAGGCGGACCCAACACAGGTTCGGGTCCTGAGAAAACTTCTCATGAAACTTGCCTAGCAAGCTCATCCGAGATCTCATTTCCCTGGATGCCAGTGTGACCTGGTACCCAGACAAGATTCACTGTGTTCAGTCTTCCGACCAAATACAGAGAAAAATTGAGTTCTAGCACTAACTTGGACGAGGTAAGTGGGTTTAGAAGCGCTTTTAATGCAGCTTGGCTATCACTGCCGATGCAAATGCCTTTAGCCCTCCACCTGTTGTTCACAATATAGCGCAGAGCCATGAGGAGGGCGAAAATCTCCGCTTGCAAAACAGATGCATGTTTACCCAAGGGGTAGTAAAGTCGTATATAAGCGTTCCACAAAGAATGGCTTTGGAGCCATCCGTGAAAATACGATGGCATTCAATCCATGGTTCAGAGTCTGACCGAAGCCATTTCGTTACCTGTGGAAAGTTGACGTGGTAGTAAATAAAACTTAAAGTGTATAATAAACATAAATATCTCATTATACAAAAGTTGGTCGAGATAGTGTATGAGATGAATCTCAGGTTCAAAACATCATAGAACTGAATACCTCCTGAGAAAGTCTCACAAATATCCAGGAGTATAAGTTTTCATGGCTCATGAAGCTTTTTCAAAAATGCCATTCGGATTGACGGAAAATTGTAAGTGCTCTGCATCATAAAAATGTGCGCCTAGTCCTCGCACATGCATACAAAGTGGCTGTAGAACTTAGGTCTTTAGCCTCTGACAAACATCAGAGTCTAAGAACGAGATCCTTTCAAAATAACGTGCACGACTGCGTCATATGCAGTGACGTGCGGCACCAAAATTTTTAGTGTACATGCCTCTCACTCTTAGGTTGCTTGATCACTCGTACATTCTAAATCCTAATCGCGTAATAATTCTGTGCAGTTAATCAAAATTCTAATGCATTAAGCCAGCTTTAAAAACCCCCAGGATCACATAAAAATAACAAGAACAGCTTTGGATTGTCGTAAGTCAAGATGGGAAACCTGGCGATTTTGTTTAAGTAGTACAAGCGTACCTACCGCTCAGGGCGATCTGGAGAGATGGAGTATAAAAGTGAAAAATGAAAAGTATATTTTAGAAGAATAAATTAAAGAAAAATAAAATCTCCTGAAAATTCCGTATACATAAAATATAAACCCACAACTCTTTATTACCCAATCAAACTCCAGTAAGAGAATTAAATCTATCTCAATTTTAAAAATACATAAAATTGGCTAGCAGCATGAATATTGATAACTAAATTTGGATTCAGCGATACAAGACTCATGCAACCGGGCGCTAAAACTAGCTTAACTAACTTAACTATGTTATTTAAATTTTAACTTTCTGGCCCTATGGGGGTGCTCTAAGCTAAACTGAATTAATATTACCTGTCTTTCGACTTAACCTAGCTTAGATGTAGTATTTAAAATGAAATAAAAATAACACTTACAACTAAACTAAGACATGTGTGTACCTCGACTGGAGATGGGGTAACCAACCCCTGTGGAAGGTCGTTGGTGGCCGCCGACGAGAGGGGGGGGGAGGAGTGCCAGCTCACTAAGGCACTTCTCCTTTTTCCGGACGGCGGCGGACGAATTCTACGGATGGATCAGAGGCGGCGTCCACAGTTTCAGTTAGGTCGAACAAGTGATCTCCCTATATGAGCTGCTTCGACTTATTTGAAGCCCAGGTCTATAGGGATATCCAACACTAAGCCAGGGTGTTGGAAAAGAGTTGGTGGCGGATGAGCCCTTGATGGGTCAACGGCAGCACTCACATCCCCGAAGTGGATTACTGGCACCGGAATTACCGGCCTACTGTCCTAGGGTCAAGAACAGGGCCTGGCCCTCCAGGTTGGAGGTTGTGCCGTCGGGGTAACTTGCCGACCACGTCAAAAACATTTAGTTATGGGAGAGACTATGGCAGCCTCGGATATAAACGAACCTCAAAGGCAAAATAGACCTGGAACGTTAACGTACAGGCGAGTGTGTACGTGGAATGTGCGGACACTCTACACTCCAGGTGCTACTCAAAAACTTGAGTCTGTCCTCGATACGTCCTAGATACGATGGATAGGATCAGGAAAAATGGGATCTAAAATGGATCTATGAAAAGGCAAAATCAGCAGTCCAACTGCTGGGGTATGCGGACGATATAGATATCAGCGAATGATAAAGTGAATGAGGACAAGACTAAATATGTGCTATCAACAAACAAACAACCATCTGTCCACCGACGAGATGGTGGACTATCACGGCATGCTGGGAGCGTCTGATGATGTTGAAGATAGTGCCTTCCGTGATAACGCCTGCCTTGCGCACTACCTGCTTAAAAAGATGATTGAAGAATACATATGATAGCGCATCACTTTGCCGAAATCCGGTAGATATTAACAGGAGCCAAACTGCCCATTGCACCGCGTTTTCTCCAGCGTCACGGAACGCAGTTGGGTAAATTTTGCCGGGATCCCGAATTCGGCGATCGTTATGTAGAGCTCCTGGCGATAAATACTATAATACTCGGTTTTGGAGTCGATGAAGAGGTGGTGTTGTTGCACCTTAAATTATTGTAGAATTATTAAAGAAAGAACCGCGGAACAAACTACTAATTAAAAACAATTACCGGGGGAACAAACGAAAAATAAATAGAAAACAAAATGCGGCCGTAATAGCCCGAAAGTCAAAGTCGATTGTCACACTCACTTTGGGTACAATAACAATTTCTTTGCATCGACCGTTGGAGTGATCCTCTATCACTTATTCCGAAATTGAACCAAAGAAAAAGAATTTACTGGGGTCGCGTGTCTCGTCTTTTCTCTTGTATTATAAAACCGAAATCAAAACCCAAACAAAATTTTACAACTCAGAAAAAAAACGATTTACTCCACTCTACTTATCTTTTGCTTCTTGTTCCCTTCTCCTCCTCCTCAATTTATGTTCCTCTCGTCCTTTAATCGTCCTGTACTTCCTTATTTTTTTTTATTTTTCGTTTATTTTCTTTTCTTTTCTTTCAAAATATTTCCTCTTTTTTTTATCTTTAACAAAAAAAACAAAAAACTTTTCAAAATAAATTCCTTCGGCTCGAAAAAAAAACTGGAAAGTCCGGTTGCAGTGAATTCTCTGACCAACCTGGAACAACCTTTCCAATCCATTCCAATTGGCTTACCCGATTTATGAAAACAAATCGCTAAGGAAATTTTTCTGAAAAGTTAGCTACGCGTTAATGTCCCCACTGGACGAAGTTAAATTTATAAAAAACCACCCACTAAGTTGTGGCCAAGATGTGGAGGAAAACCAAGAAACATTCGGACGAGGACGATTACCCCTTGTGATGAGTCATTGGTGTCCACTGGTGTCCACTTGACGGCCACTCGTGTTAGTTGGTTGGCCTAACTTGGCGTATGACAACTGGGTCCGGTGGTGTATGTCCACGCTTGGGCAGTTTTTGAGTGATATGAGTATGCGCAATGTTTCGGCCGTACGTCCGCACTCCTCTGCTGCTCCTCCGGTGCTCCCAATGGTGGAGTTGGACAGAAGGGATGGTCTCCCCTTCCCCCATCGAACGTGACTCCCTACCGTGTTGGTACAAGTTCTTTGCAATTGTCATTGGAGCTTATTTACTCTGGGCCTTCCGCCCGTGCTCCACAATTGCTGATGTGTGTCTCTAGGGCGTTATGAAATGTGTTAGGGTGATTTACTGACAAGAGCCGTCCGCCAACACCCTTTTAAATGCGTTGGAGTGCTTTTGCTTTGCACCCAGACCGTCCGTCTTGCCTTCTATTGTGCCTTGTTGGGTGGCACTCGACCGTTGCGGACCGTCCGTCCGATTGGACTCGCCGTCCGCCTGGCTCACCTTCGGGTAGGCTCCATCTCTCGATTTAGGCCAGTAGACCGTCCGTCTTTCTTGGGCCGTCCTGAGTCCTCCCGGGTTCACCTGTGGTGAGTGCTCTCCCCTGGTTCGAACGAAGTGGGCCATTGGTTGATGAGGCCATGGCTGCTCTTCCACTTCTTACGATCTTGGGGGCGCGAACCGATAAAAAGAGGGAAAAAGGTCGGGAAAAGAAAGGGACCGAAGGGTGCTTCTTGTCGTGGTAAATTTTACCGCGGCAGCGTGTCTCGACTTGAAATTCGTTGGTATTTTTCAGGTTTCGCTCTACTGCTAAAATGTTGTCTCTGTCGAGGATCTACCACAATGGTACGTGCCGATTAGCGTGTTGCCAAAGGGTTTGAAAAAGGTACAAACATAGAATCCGTAAGGATATCACTTCTAAAAAGAGAATATCATGGGATGGCTCTCGTCTTTTTGGTGCGTATCCATTTGGGAGTGCTCTGGAGAGCTGACAAGAGCTGACACTCGAGAGTTGCTTCATTTGAAGGCAATATTTCTGAAATTTGACTTTCGAGAGTTGTTTGCTAAAGTTCTGAGAGTCTCCGGATTGGAATGAATCTTCCTGGCAACCATGTAACCGCTTGATAGCGCAATTGTAGGTATTTGTTGTTAATTTGTTGCATATTCCAAAAAAAACATATTTGAAAAGGTCCTTTTCTTGAAATTTTTTATGAATTGCAACGACATATAGAGACAGCTAAATCGTCGTTACGTACACCTCTGAATGAATGGCTACATCAACAAGTAAAATTGCCGCATTTTGAGCGAAGAGAATCCACATGAGACCCTTGAAACGCCATTACATCCACAAACACTGACTGTTTGGTGTGCTCTATGGGCTGGTGGAGTCATTGGGCCATACTTCTTCCGAAATGATACTGGAGAGTCAGTTACCGTTAATGGAGAGCGGTATAGAGCCATGATAACCGACTATTTTGTTCTCGAATTGGATGGCATGAATGTGGATGAGATGTGGTTCCAACAAGACGGCGCTACATGCCACACAGCGCACGTCACAATCGATTTATTGAAGGAAACATTCGATGAGCGCATAATTTCGCGGAATGGACCTGTCAATTCGTGTGATTTGTCACCATTGGATTATTTTCTTTGGGGATATGTGAACTCGCTCGCCTACGCCAACAAACCAGAAACGTTAGGGGACTTAGAAGCCAACATTCGTGGCATTATTGCCGACAAAAACTTGTCTTTATTCGAACCAGGCGCGGCGGCCACATGCCGGAAATCATAATTAAGCATTAATGGCATAAAATTATCCTTCCCATTAAGCCATATTGATGGACATTAAAACGGGTTTCTTGTGTTTTATTTCAATTCGAAGTTCTATACCTCTAAAAAAAACACCCTTTATAATCCAAATTTATTTGCACGCCATTTTGGAAAATTCAACATAAATAATTTTTGCCAGGAAAGGAGTTTGAGTTTTTAAAACACCTCGAATGGCCGAATAACTTTGAAAAAGTTTACCAAAGTGCTAACAACCATGAATGCAAACAAAACAAAAAATCCTAAGACTGTATTCCTTTATGTAAAAATGTATTTAATCTAATCAGCAACGTTTTAGTTTTGTCTTACAACTAAATCACATAACCTTGGGAGACATCGGCAATCGTACCACCAGATCTGCAATCGGCTAATACCAACCGGACTTTTCGCGCTGCAGGATGTGCTTGTAGACTGTAACCGGAACTGCGTAGGGCTTTGGAATTGGAATCTCGATCCTTCTTATTACCTCAACAGGGTATGGTTTCTCGATTTCGATGGGATACGGTCTGTCCACGGGATAGGGAATTCTTCGTTCGGTAATCTCTGGCACCACTTTGTATACAGGAACCTCGATTTCCTGATTAACTGGAACATGAACTGCATAGGGCTCAGGGATTTGAATTCTAATGTAGTTTGGCACTGACACCGGCACCGGGTGGGGTATTGCCACTGGAACCTTTTCGATTACTGGCACCGGAACTGGCTTCGAAATTTCAGAGTGGGTTGTCTCGATATCACCCTCGTGGCCATCATAGTAGTGCGATGCAAATGCACCGCTAATAACAAGTGTAATAGTTATCAGGAGGATTTTCTGCAAAGAGAGGGATAAATTAAGGCTCTTTACAGGATCTTGTGGACTTCTTACCATGTTGCACATATGTTTCTCTGCTGAGCTCGTTAACGATGTAATAATGTCAATCTTGGCAAACTGCAGTGGCAAAACTGATACCAAATCCATCTTGCTGTTCCGTTTTTATATTGAAATTACAGCAAAGATCCGCAGTGCGGAAAGGCACTTCCTCATTTCCCATTTGCCATGTTCCTCTCTCTCTCTCTAAGTTTCTTTCGAATGTTGGGCGAATCTTTCAATGAAAAGATATGAAAGTACTTGTAATGGGCCGCATTATTAAAATGTTACCTACGTCTCGTGTTCCTCAAAATGTGTGGGGCCACAACAGAAGAAAAGAAAAGAAAAGTCACAGCAGTAGCCCAGGTGCTAGGCGAGGAGATTGTCTTACCCACTGCGAATCCGAGTTAAGTCAAATCGAGTGCAACCGAATCAGTGTAGATGGTAATCGGATACTTGAACAATTATATGTCTGCGGAAAGGTACTTTTTTGCGATCGTTTTCGGTTTGAAAACGACGGGCGCGCGCGCGCGCGCGCACTTGCAAACCTAGCCCTGACATTTGTATCTTCTCTTTCAGGGTTCAGTCGAATTGTTCATATTGCTCTCTGTGGCCGCCAATGGAGTGTGCGCTACCACCACCGTGGCATCATCTATTCACCAACTTACGGAATCACGCTGTGATCCTGAATACTGGATGCTGCCGCAGTCCGAATGTGGTATAGGCCATTTGGGTGCATTTTAAGTTAACAACATAATTGCATAGCTTCGAGGTGAATGCAACAATCATGGACTATTCGGTTTTATTTGTGCGCAGTTGAAGGCGAGAAGTAAGTAAGTAAGTAAGCCTATCCCACCTGCACTGATTATATAACACGCAAACGATGCTCCAGATAATTTGAGTAGACAAAGCCATAACACAGAGCCTCCGAGTTTGACCGGGAGGCAGAGTACCGGGCATTTGCTTGGATGAATCGAAAAGGGAAATTTGCCGCAAATTGTGCTGTGCTGTGCGGTTCGGTTGTGGTGTAATCGACTTTGTGGTCGATTGGGGTAACGGATGATGCAGTCTTCTATTCTATAACACCTGTCTGGGGTTATTACAGGTTATTATAGGTTATAATGTTTGTTCGTGCTTGTTCCAAATGTCAACTTATGTCGAAGTGTTAAATTGGCTACCCCTATTTTGCCAATTTAACACTTCCCACTGTGTGGGGTGCAATAAACGGAGTTAAGTTGTAATTTAAGGGGCATAGGTTGAAGCTAGCAAATTGCCGTTCCCTAGCAACAACTTACATATTGTAGCTTTCTGAAAGCCATTGATGTCTTTCACCTATGTAGAGTTAGTTTAAAAAATTCCGAAGCAGTTAGATAATTATGGTGAACATAGGAGAATTTTCACCCCTCTCGATGAAACTGTAAGAACTTTTGTTCTTACTTTTGCTAATAGCAAAAGTCTATTTCCTTCTTAAATCCAGCATTTCCCTAATGCCCGCACAGAGTTAGGTTAGATTGAAGTGGCAGTCGGTTAGAGGTTCAACACACTCAGAACTATGTAAGGTCCATTGTGATACCAAGTAGATCTGAAGTCCCTGCCTAATCGTGGAAGGGACACTTTGGGTCGGTCGAGTTTAGATCATTAAGATCATTGTAGAAGTAAGCTCCCAGATGGATATTTCGTTTCTGAGAGAGAGCAGGGCATGTGCAAAGAAGGTGTAAAATTGTGTGTTCTTCCACCTCAATATTTAGTTTTGTGTTTGAAAGACCAAATAATTCACAAATTAGACTTTGAACCCAAAAAGTTCACTTCTCTTGGTTTGAATTACGCATATGTCAAGTCCAATTTTATATATCTACGCGCTGTAAGAGCTTAGAATTTTATTAAAATCTTTTCAAAATCGTTTCCCCCTTTTTAACTTTCTCGTATACATTAGTATATATTGTGATCATGCGGAAATTTCGCTGTCTATATGTCTGTCCGGGCGCCGTATGGCGAAATGGTTCGACGGATTTGCTTCAAAGTTCGTATATAAGGTTCTTGGGGTTACATCTCGGGGCATATTTTTATTTTTTGAAATAACGGTACCTGCCATACAATTTTTTTTTGTGTAAATCACTTAACACTATTTTGCTCGAAAGTGGTTCCAAGGATTTCGGTCTTTTTTTGTACCAAGGATATTTGGGATGGGGTCAAAAATTCTGCATACTCAGTTCTTGGAAAAAAAATCAATTAACGGTAATTTAAAAAAACCGGTAATATCTCGAAAACTAATAAAGTGGAAAAAAAGTCGAACAAATTTGCATACTTCGATTTTTTTGTAAATTTTTTTTTCATATAACAATTTTCTTAAATTTAAATTAAATTCGTTTTCTCAGAAACGGCTCTAACGATTTTGATAATTTTTTGTAATTCGATAAATTATGTTAAAAGTGTCCAATATGCGAAATTACCTCAAAATCGCAGGTGCCGTTTATGAGAAAATAAAATTTGTTAAAACCTAAAAAGTAATTTTAATAAATTTCTCGCCATTAATTTTCGATTCATTTTGCGACTCAAAAACGCTCCTCATGTACCGAGAAAGTTTCGTATGACGCAGTCGTGCACTTTATTTTATTAAATCGATAATTGACCAAGTTTTTCAAATCGATCTCAGTGATGTTTTGCTTTTTATAATTTGCTTTCGACGTGTCTATTCATTATTTTTTAAGAGCACATACAAATACTCGGGCGTGGCCACAGGGCGTGACGTGAGCAGTGCTGTCGTTTTTTAATTTTAAAAAGGAGCCCATTTGAAGATTTTTGGTAGCCATTTCAGTGAAAGAGGAGCCGCACCTATTATCTCATGAATGGATTAACCCATGAAGATATTGGTTTCGGATCTTATTTGGTCGGTGGTGTTATTCTTGGCTGCGCAGATTCCCTTGGTTTGTTTTATTAAAAATCAAATTGGTTGCAGCATAACTAACGCTCAACGAAAAAATAAAAATCGTTAAGCAACTTACTTATCCAGTTTAGACAGACCCAAACAAATTGTTCTTAGAAAAACTGCAAACTTAGAAACTACCTGCACCCATTCGAAATTTTAAAAGGCATAATAGTTAGTTTGTATTGCCACGCAAGCAAATTGTGCACGAGATTAGAGAGAGAGAGAGAGAGAGTTTTCTCTGCCATTTTTAAAGACGTTAAAGTGATGTTGCAACACAGCTTTTTTGGTCGTACTTACCTATAGGCACCCTAAATTCTAGCTGCCAAACGTCCTTTTAGAATAGCGCTCTCTAATTGCATACACCGAAGAAGCCGGATGTTCCAGAAAAGATAGCAGAGATGCAACGAATATTTGATATCGAGTTTAAATGTTAGGCAAATATTTATCCGCATTATGCATTGAAATAAACTTTTTGAACTTACGACTTTTTTTCTTTATAAATTTAATTTTTTTAAAAATGCGGGGAGCTATTTTGATTTTTAGAGAGCCCAGTGCCCAGCAAAGGAGCCATTCCGGCAGCCCTGGACGTGAGTAATATAGAAGCATAAGCGAATTATTTCTCTTCTTTTCTGTTTTATTCCGAACCTCGATTTCGAATGAGTTTGTGCGCCTGCTCAAGCGTTAACACACATAGTTTGTCTATCCACTCTGCCAAAAGTTATAGGCCATACAAACTCTGTTGATACAAAGCCTCATAAGAAAACGATTAGGTATATTTAATAGAAAATTTATCATAGTCATACTCGGATGACTCTGCACTCATTGCACCACCTAACTTTAAGTGCAAATGTAAGTTCTTCTTGGATAAGGATTGAAGAGAGAAAATGAAGTGTGAAATATTTTGCGAGTTTTAGAAGCCAGTTCAGTGCCAGGGGACTTGGATTGGTACTTTGAATGTTAGGTTAGGTTAGGTTAGGTTAAACAGGGGACAGGGGACAGGGTCCCATAGCGGGACCATCGCGATCCAAAAGACAGAAAAAACCTAAACAGTTTCCCTTATAAAGCAACCAATTTCCCTTCAGAGACCTAAAAGGCCCTTGAAGTCCTTGCCATCTATTTCCTAAGTTTTCAAAGAAGTAAGAAGTATTTCCGCAAAACTTTTCTTCGACTGCGCGTTATTGCCTCACATTCACACGGTATATGTGTTATGTCCTCGGGAGCATGCAGATATCGCAGTATCCGCTAATCCTAGTCTCTTTGCATGTTTCCCCAGGTGACAGTGCCCTGTCAGAATTCCCGTTAATGTTCTAACCTCTTTGCTCAGTTTCATTAGATGTTTTACTATCGAAAATTGGCATAGAGCCTTAGATACCCTGTGCCCCACAAGACTTTTCCACGTTAGAATGGTTTTTTCCTCAATCATGCCCTTTATTATGCAGAGGGGAGTACTACATCTAAGCATAATCAATTCTTATTCAATTGAGGGTGTGGATCTTTGGAATGTGTACAGGCAGGCGAAGCAAGGCGAGCACAGGCCAGCTAGTTTAATATAAGACATTGTGGGTGCAGTGGCTTAGTGGTTAAGTGCGTTGGACCACTAAGCGAGAGGTGGCTGGTTCAAACCCTGACCTTTACCACCTGAAAGCTTTTATTCGCTGCCCCAACTGTTGCGAACGTGCGACAAACATCCAAGAGTAAGAAATGTCATGAGAAGCTTCTCAAGCTCGCACACACAGTGGTTGGAGAAGCTAGGCTCTGGGGCCTACTTGGGCCGCTTACGCCTAATATTTATTGAATAGAAAACTTAATTTAAAAAGTAAAAAAATCACGTCCACGCCTGTATCTACGTCTATTTTGCTTCAGCTCCACATACAACTGCAACGATGAAAGACTT
This sequence comes from Ferdinandea cuprea, assembly GCA_963576555.1. Lineage (NCBI taxonomy): Eukaryota > Metazoa > Arthropoda > Insecta > Diptera > Syrphidae > Ferdinandea > Ferdinandea cuprea. The sequence continues at coordinate 12,880,373 of OY754959.1, forward strand.
CTAACTCCATTCACCCGATTAACAACATCCCGACTGCTCATATTTACATTTCCAATTTACTTTCACGAAGCTCGTCAGTGGAAATATATAGTCAAAAAGAAAACCTCATTCATGACCAAGCAACGACTTTGTTCAATGATCTACAACAGATCCATGGCCCACTGTCAATATTATTCAAAATCTACTTCTGTGAGAACTAAAAAACTGTTAACCTCCACAGAGCCCACAGAGTCCGAAGCGTAGCAGTATTATAGAGAACCTCATTTCAGCTACCATGTTACCCCAAAATGACTGACGGGTCTATGCAAATTCACGATGCGGTTCGCCTTTACCTTCCGTTTATGCACAGTTTGACATACAATAGAGTCCTGCCATGTCATGATTGAGTCTAGTGTAGTGAACAAAACACCGGTAGCCCAGTGTGCCTAGTCAACTGAAATTGAATGGATTCGGCAAGTTTGTGCTACCACATTGCAGCAACAGTTGCAGTTGCATACCAGCTTCTGTGCTGCGCTTCGCGGATTATAGAGTGAAGGTATTCCTTTAGGCTCCTTCGATAACAACAAAAACGAAAAAAAAAAAAACATAAATGCAACAGCAACCGGTGGCTGCTCTAAAGCCGCTGTTGTTTTATAGCACTTTGTATCTGTCGCGGACTATTAACATTCCCATATATATTCTCCGTTTGCTGAACGTCAATTTTATGCATCAAAAGCAAGCGCACTTTGCCTGTAGATGGCTCGCTGCACACATATACAGTCAAGATGTTGTAATGGAAGAATAGTAAGGCGACCGGCGGCGTCGATACTTCGGTGCAGCCGCCGTGCCGCATCTAATAAAAAAACAAATCCCAAAAAAAAAAAAACTTTCGCCTTAACCTGAATGCAAAAGGAATGACAAATATTTGTCATAAGAGTAAAGCCAAACAATATGCAAATTATGGGGAATTATTTATTTCTAATTTTTTTCCTCTTTTGTAGGAAAGACCATATGAAGCATTGAATTTGAAAGCCTCTAATAAATGCTGTTAGGTGGAGCCTTTCCAATGACATATACAGGGTTTTTCAACAGGGATGCTACAAAAGTAGAGCGACAGGGACAGCAAACGACGCCATATTTCTTGCCGCTCTTTTGACATTTCTCTTCAGTAAGGTTTTACATTTCTTGATGGAAAGATATACGAGCCAACAACGAGTCGAAATTATTAAAACTTAATACCGAAATTCGGAGTCAGTGGCCTCAACGCTACGCCCAATTGATGGTCGTCATAATCGTCCTAGCAGATCAACAATTGAGCGTCTAGTAGAAAAATTTGAATCCACAGGCACAGTACAAAATGTTCCCGTGCCAGTGAGACAAAGAAGTGCCCGTAGTGTCGAGAATATTGCTGCCGCTGAGGCTTCAGTTGAAGAAAGCCCAAATGTGTCTCTCATACGTCGTTCTCAAGCGTTGGGCATCTCTGTGACGTCGTTGTGGCGAATTTTGCGAAAAGATCTTGGCCTACATCCTTACAAGATTAAATTGACGCAAGAACTGAAGCGTCGTATGTCCGTGAATTGGGCTGAGCAACAACTTGAACATGATTCGGATTTTCATCGAAAAATCATCTTCAGCGATGAGGCTCATTTCTGGCTGAATGGCTTCGTCAATAAATAAAATATGCGGTATTGGTCAGGCAGCAATCCACACGTACTCCATGAGTCATCATTGCATCCCGAAAAAATTACGGCGGCGCCAATGGCCCGTACTTCTTCCGTAATGATCAAGACCGGGAATCGCTACCGTTCAATGATAACCGAATATTTTTGGCCTCAATTGGATGATATGGGCGGGGAGGACATGTGGTTCCAACAGGACGGCGCCACAAGCCACTCAGCGAATGTCACAAACAATTTATTGGAAACCAAGTTTGGAGAACATTTTATCTCACGAAATGGTCCAGTCGCTTGGCCGCCTCGGTCGTGCGATTTGAAGCCGTTAGACTATTTCCTGAGGGGCTACGTCAAGTCTATGCTCTATGCCAACAAGCCATCGACGATTGATGAACTTCGTACAAATATCGAACGTGAAATTGCAACAGTATCGGCCGATTTAAGTTTGAAAACCGTCGAAAATTGGGTTCAGCGTCTGTACTTCTGCAAGCGTGCCCGTGGTGGCTATACATAATGGCATCGAACGTACTTTCACAGGAATAAAGAATTTCATTGATATCCAAAACCGTTTTTGTTTTATTTAAAAAAACTTTTGTAGCGCTCTTATTGAAAAACCCGATATTTGGGTGAAGGCTATTTAATATAGTGACGCGATCTAAGTTTGGTTTCTAAAAGTTCCTGGTTCCTTGCAACATAAAATCTACCGAAGCTTCACTAAAATATTTGCAGGGGTAAAATTGTAGAACGTTTCAAAACTCAACTCAAGGGTCTTATTTCAAATAAGACGATGGTTGAAGGTGTCGAGATGATTGCAAGACAAAATATGACCGTCTAAAATGTCCTTTAGAACAACGTTTGGTATTATGGTCATCGCTAAAGGACAGTTTTATGATATTGGAAAAGCTTTTACTGGTATTGATTATCAACATTGCAAGTTTTATGAATTTAATACACAGGGGCTTTAAACGGCCTCATTTTACGGTTCAAAGACGAATTTTCCTTGGCTAGTAAAAGAGAGGCTGCTTGGGAAAACAAAAGAAATAGGCCAGTTTTCGAAGACTGCTACGATCAGTCCTTGCCTTTTAGGGCCAAATTTTGACAGATATAAAGAGGAAGGGCACGTTTTTTTGAAGAAGGAGGTACAGCACACCCAGTGACCGCAAATCTCAAAGACTATTAATAAAACTACGGTTTTGTTTTTACCAAAAAAAAAATATTTTCAATAAGAAGCATCGCACGTCAATTTTCTTATAATTGGTTAGCTAAGTAGGTTTCCTTTGCTTACTTACTTACTTAACTGGCTCCCGACCCGTGAAGAGTCCCTGCCTGAGATACGGCAGCCTTCCACCCTCTGCGATCCCGAGCACGCTGCTTCCAGTTGTCCAGACCAAGCGCTCTGGCATCCGCGATGGCTTGGTCTTTAAAACGGAGGTTCGGTCTTCCTTGTCGCCTCGAACCTGGGGGCTGGGATTCGAAGATCCTCTTGGCTGGAGCGTTGTTGTCCATTCGCTCGATGTGGCCGATGGTGCAAAGGAAACCAAATGCAATTTCACACTGAAGCCATGAAGGCCCATTGTAAAACCCCAAGATGTACATGTAACTAACAACTAACGACTTCGATTTGTTGATAAATCGTTTGATGACTGAAAGAGGTACCCCTGCCACGTCGACAAAAACTTTCGAAGAACCGTACTCTCTCATGCGGAATAAGCGGAGTTCCTGTAGAGCTGGGCAGTGGCATAGGGAATATTTCGCAGACTCTATTTCCTCTTAATCATTGCAGCTTCTGCAGAAATAATTTACAAAGCATTTCAGTCATGTTACCAATGACAATAGTGGCCCAAAGGCTTCGAGTTATGGCTCAACAGCTAATGTTACACTGTCGATAAAACTCTCGCTGGTGTTGAAAGGCGGTAGCACCTGTCCGTCCGCTAGTAGAGGCATCTGCCCAGTTCAACAGTTTTCTCGTTCGCTTCTACTCCATCATATCCAGCGAACCCAGCAGAGTAGAACTGAGTGATGACGAGTGCTAAGTGACAATCTGTAACGCATTTCGCGTTAACTAGGTTGAGCCGATTGCTTTAAGTAGGTATTGTTGCATGACTGTCCACACAAATGGTTATTTCCATTGCTGCAAGTTCCATCGATAGGATAGTCTGTGCTGCTTTCTTAACCGCAAACACTGGGATAAGACTAGTTCATATCAAGTGCCTCTGAGAAGACTCCTGTACCTTTATCCGTCTCTGAACTATCCGTGTAGATGGGTATACCTTTGATATGATGATGATGATATAGAACTGGGTCAATACCCGTCCTGTCTTCTAGTCGCAAGAAAACTCTCTCATCTTCTGCGACCAAAAAATGTCTCCTAAGCTGAAAGGAAGGCTCTACACCGCAGTTATAGTATAGGGGCAAGTATAAGGGCAAGCTGATAGCAGCAAAGCTTGATCTACGATCCTACGAACCCTGTCAAAATGGCAATGGCAATCAACGCTCCCTTACAATCGCATAAAAGAGGCAGGCCTAAAAACTCCTCGATCACACAAATGCAGACATGAGGCATTTGATTGGCCTCAATGATGAAGTGATTCAAAATCGGGATTCCTGCAAATATCTTTTGAGGTCGAACTGGCGAACCCCACAGGCGGACCAGTAGGAATGCGGTGAAGTGGGAGGGTTACGATCCCTATAATCCTGATCATAATCTCATCGTTAAATGGAGAGAAGATTATTAGTTCGCTTTCTATCGGATTACAAGACAGACCGTTTTTGTCTGTTCCTTTGGATAGTTCTGATAGCTCAGGTTCCATAATGCCTCTAATGGTGGAAAGCCATTTTCCTGTTATTGATAAAACAATGTAAAATGTAAGGACTTAGATGTCCCTTAACAAGGGATTTAAAAATGTTGTTCTCAAAATGTTTCTCATTATAACGGGTGTTTTTTTTAGAGGTACATAACTTCGAATTGAAATAAAACACAAGAAAGTCGTTTTAATGTCCATCAATTTGGCTTTATTGGAAGGAGAATATTATGCCATTAATGAACATAAAGACAAGTCTAGAGGTCCAATTTTCAAGCATTTGGGGCTGTATGTCGGCAATAACGCCACGAATGTAGGCTTCCAAGTCCCCTAACGTTTCTGGTTTATTGGCGTAGGCGAGCGACTTCACATATCCCCAAAGAAAATAATCCAATGGTGTCAAATCACACGATCTTGGTGGCCAATTGACAGGTCCATTCCGCGAAATTATGCGCTCATCGAATGTTTCCTCCAATAAATCGACTGTGACGTGCGCTGTGTGGCATGTAGCGCCGTCTTGTTGGAAACACATCTCATCCAATTCGGGAACAAAATAGTCATTTAACTTACTCTTCAGCATCATTTCGGAAGAAGTGTGGCCCAACGACTCCACCAGCCCATAGAGCACACCTAACAGTCAGTTTTTGTGGATGTAATGGCGTTTCAAGGGTCTCATGTGGATTCTCTTCACTCCGAATGCAGCAATTTTGCTTGTTGACGTAGCCATTCGACCCAAAATGAGCCTCATCACTAGGGTTCCCAACTTTACTCGAAACGAAAGGAGGACGAAATTTTTTCAAATAAAACAAAAATGAAATGATTATGTTTTTTGTTTTCTTAAAAAAATACGAAAAGCTTAGTATAAAAAATAAATTAAATCGTTTTTTTTTTTTGTATAGATACATTTATTCAATATTAAACTAAAACATAAGAAAAGGCTACAGTCCGCTTGGGGCGAACAGTATGATACCCTATCCATATCCCTATATGCCCCAAAGAAAAAAGCATTAAGAAGATGCTGGATAGCATTTAATTTCATTCTATTATTAAAAAAATTTGTTTTTTTTTGAAAAAACGCCCCAAAAAAGTGGGCGTGGCGAAAAACTATGTATGGGCAATATATTGGAAAAAATATTGGCTAAATATATTGTTAAACATTTTTTTTTCGCTTTCTGTGAAAATTTTCGAAGAAAACAGCATTTTAGTCAAAAACGCCCACAAAAAGTAGGCGTGGCAAAAAACTTTATATGACTAATTTATAAAGGTAGGCAGTACCTACATATCTTGTGAAGGTTTTACAACTTTATCTCTCTAACTTAAGCCTTAAAACGTTTTTTTCTAAATTGTGGGCGTGGCAGTGGGCGGATTTAAAAACTTTTAACACTTACCATTTCGGGACCCTAGGGAGTATATGCTCCAAATTTCAGCCTCCTAGCATAACTTTAAAGGCCTCAAAAGTTGATACGGACGAACGGACGGACGGACGGACATTGCTAGATAGTCTTAGGATTTGGTCCTGATCATAAATATATATACTTTTATGGGTCTACGACGAATATTTAGATAACGTTGCAATAAAAAATATTTTTGGAAAACAAAACTAAGTTTATCTATCCACTGCTTAATAAATTTGTATTTTTTTTTACTTTTAACAGTGAAAAGTAATTTCTTGTCATTTTTAATTGAATCAAAGTATTCGATACAGGGTTTTGTATTATTTATGGTAACTAAAAGCTCAGCTCTTATAAGTTCAATGTTTGCTCTATTTCTTTACGAAATACTGACGAACGTGGTTCCCAAAAAAACCTGTCATTCAGTCTTGTTTCGAGCCTTTGTTTAAACTTGTGCATCACTTCAAATAAATTGACCGAAGTCGTACTATTAGATTCAAGAAGTAATGTTGCTTCTTGAAAAATAGGTAGCATATGATCTAAAAAATACAAGTACGTTTCAACCAGATTTGGTTGGTCAACTGTTTTAAACAATAGTTGCTTAATCGATTCTGGACAATCATCAATATTGGAAAAGTAGGACGTTATTGCTTTCCAACCAGTTAGCAAATGTTGAACAGCAGGAAGTAAGGATAACCATCGGGTAGTAATATGTCTTACCAGGTCCGAAAATGTATTATATGGGCGTGACAATTGGCTTTAATAATATTACTATTTTCTTTTTGAAGCTCAGTGAATAAAGAGTTGTTCCTGCCAAAGTTGGAATTAGTGTTATCTGCACTGAAAGCAGTAACTTGTTCAAATGACAACTCATACCTATCAAAACAATCTTTGACCATTTTCAGCATACCAGCTGCGGTTTCATCGGCGTTTTCAATAAAATCCAATACTTTGTTTTGAATACCATTTTCCATTGAAAAGTATTGGATGCATATGGGAAACATTTTTCTATTTTTATGGTTTGACGCATCCAATTGAAGTGTAAAAGGTACCTTACTTTTCTTCAAAAAAAGCAAAACATCTTCCAGAGAGTGTTCTGCTATCACCAAAGCTATAGCTTCTGCTTTTGTAGCTCCAATAGAATCTGGTGCTGTCTTTTTAAACAATTTAAGTCCACAGTCCAGTGAATTGTAAGATAAATTGTGTTTAATATTATGGAAAACATGAGCAACTTCCAAGGCAAGAACTGCTAGTTCTTCACTACTTCCTTGAGTAACAAAAAATTTTGATAACAAATTACTCGAAGCTGAAGCTCTTGACCTTTCAATTTGCTGTTTTCGTTTTTGATGTTCTGTCACTGAAAGGTATCCCTTGAAAGCAACAGTAAAACTTGAGCAACAAATTTTGCAATATGCTTCTTTTGCAGATTTGTCGGATTTATTAAGCCAATTATGCTGCTTTTCCCATGTCTTATGATATGAGCACTGCCTTTTTGTTTTTGCCGTACATTTAGAGGTTTCTGCTACACTCTCTTTCTCGGATTGTGAAGTTGACATCGTCTGTTTTATAAAATTTTATTTTATTTATATTGCGTTTCATGTTCCAATAATAATATTTACCTTCCCAAACAGAATTTAATTTACAGAAACAAGACAACCCAACGATTAAAACGTTAAGAATAAATGATTTAATTCAAAAGTGACATCTATCATAATTTGGATTGTATATAACAGCCGAGTGATCGCGTCCAGTAAAATTAATGGGAGTGAATGCGTGCAGCAAAAAAGGGTGTGTTCCCTGTGCATGCCATTGAGAAGACGTATGGCACACTAAATTAACTTTAGATTTTTGAAACATTTTCAAGTAAGGGTGGAGAGGAGGACAGGAGGACAAATAGTTGAAAAGGAGGACTGTCCTCCCAAATGGAGGACGGTTGGGAACCCTACTCATCACTGAACAAAATTTTGCGATGAAAATCAGCATCGATATCAATCTCATTTTCGGCCCATACACCAAAATCACGACGCATTGCATGGTCTCGCGGTTTTAATTCCACAAGCTGGATCTTATAAGATCGTAAGAAGAGATCTTTGCGCAAAATCTTCCATAAAGTTGATGGACAAAGCTCCAATTGCTGTGCACGATGGCGAATCGATTCATTTGGGTCCTCTTTAACAGTATGCTGCAATTGTTTCTTCGGTACGCACTGTTCGACGTCTCTGCGTATGCGTATTACCACATAGAGCAAACGTAGTGCGAAAACGGTCCATACTTTACTTATTTAACGGGCTCCCGACCCGTGAAGAGTCCCTGCCTGAGATACGGCAGCCTTCCACCCTCTGCGATCCCGAGCACACTGCTTCCAGTTGTCCAGACCAAGCGCTCTGGCATCCGCGATGGCTTGGTCTTTAAAACGGAGGTTCGGTCTTCCTTGTCGTCTCGAACCTGGGGGCTGGGATTCGAAGATCCTCTTGGCTGGAGCGTTGTTGTCTTGGTACAGCTCATAGAGTTCGCGGTTGTATCTTCTCCTCCATTCGCCCTCCTCGCACACAGGACCAAAAATCCGTCGAAGGATTTTTCTTTCAAAGGATCCCAGTATTCACTCTCCTTTCCTGCTTATCGTCCAGCACTCGGCGCCGTATAGCAGAACTGGCAGGATAAGGGTTCTGTAGAGCATGCACTTTGTCCTTCGAGTTAGGAGTTTTGAACCCATTTGTTTTGCCAAACTGAAGTAGCAGCGGTTTCCTAAGGTAATCCTTCGATGGATCTCCACTAAGATGTCATTTGTGGAGTTGATGTTTACCCCGAGGTAGATGAACTCCTTAACTACCTCGAAGTTGCTGCTATCAACAGAGACATTTTGTCCTAGTCGGTGGACAGATGATTGTTTGTTTGTTGATAGCATTTATTTAGTCTTGTCCTCATTCACTTCAAGGCCAACTGGTTTCACCTGTCCTTTAATAGCCGCGAAAGCCGTGAAAACGATCCATGGTTAACCGAATTAATTCCCTTTATTTATATTTTTTGTGAAAATATATAATAAATTTAATAAATTTTTTGTTGACTAAGCCAAACAAAAAAATCGTACCTTAATGCTCCGACTAACTGAATTCGATACAAAAATAAATGAATGCACGGCAACATTCAATGACAGTTAATGTTAGACATAAACAGAGCCATTACCATTTTACATTTAACAGTTAACGATTATCCGACAACTAAATTTGTTTATTGGTGCATGGATCTAAGAAAGCTTATAGACCTTACGTTAGCTGCAATATAATTTCCGAATTTGAAAGCTGATTCCATTGAGAGACGATATCGATCTTTGAGTCCTGTAAAATTTAATAAAAATACTTAAAATTATTTTCCATTCTTAATCATTTTTCGAATCATAACACTGCCCCTATCGTACAGATATACAACTTTCTTGATGATGAATTGCTCTTCAATCCAAATGTTGTCGCAGCTTCGACAACTTACTTAGCCATCTTCGCATCAATATACTTAACCGATGACAGAAACCTCCAACAATATGCCACCAATCATTGACAGAGAGAGGTACCCATCCACATCGTCAATTAAAAGAAACATTCCAATGTTTTGTAAACCTGTCCTACTTAATGCAGACGTCGCGACTACGACTACGACTACGGCTGGCGGCATGCGACGGCCCATGGCAGAGTCGAAGAAAAATCGATTATGTTGCCCAAAAACGCCACACAACATAAACTTCAGCCGAAATTTGAATGTTTATTTCCCCACACAGCGATTATTTAAGTGGTGGCGCCAATATTGAAATACTTTATGCGCCCTCAAGGAGTCCAAAACTCGGTCGACCTGGTCCCCAGTCCCCAGTCCGCCTGCCCCCGCCCCCACACTCAAATGATTGAAACAAATCGAAAGCATAAATTTTTCATTTTTTACCTCCAATTAAATTTCCCTCTTGTGCATAGGAGTCCCGTTCGAGGTAGAGACACCAAAATCTAAACAAAAATCCAATCCGCCGGATAATTTATCGAATCGTAAATAAAATTCGGCGATGAGGTGCAGAAGGAGGACGTACTCGTCGCTGGTCTAGCGCGTAGCGCCTTTACGCCACTGCCGCACCGTTGCCCTGGCTCCAGGCTCCAGCCTGGTTCGCGCGGATTGTTTTCAATGTTTAGAATAAATTCCGAACACGATTGAGGAATTAATTATTTTTTGGCCGCAGGCAATTAGTGTGTGACGTGGCGGGGAGTCATTAGACAGGTGTTTACGTGTCCCGCTTTCGTTTCAATCACACAATGATGATGGGGTTGGTGTTGGCGTCGTCGTCGCCTGATGGTTTTGTGCCGTACAATGCGCGCATTATGTTTTATTTCAGGCGAAATTGTGTTTTCCTCTTCAATCGTCGGGGTGATTTGTTGTAATGAAGAAGCCGCAACCAACCCACTCCCTATATACCAACTGCCTATACGGGAAATAGGAGTCCCGCGCTAGGTGAGATTAATTCACTCAAAGTGCGAGTATGCGATGATCAAAGCGGTATCGGAGTGTTTTCGGTTTCCTCGGCCTCGGTGCGATGAGATCTCAATGACCACCAACTTGTAAAGGATTGAGGAAGGTTTTCCTGTTGATCCACCGTGTCGTCGTGGTGATGATGCCCACGGCAGATGATCATCATCATTTTTAGTTGAAAAGTGGGGGGTGCCGGAGACTGCGAATTATTATTTATTTCCCAATCGATTTGCGATGCAAATTTTCAATCAACAATCTCGCAGAGTTGAAAGTGTGCCGACAGGCTTTTCTTCAGCCGATTCTGTGTGCGGGTGTAAAGCAAATAGCTCTGCATTAAGTGATTGTTGTCGGTCCTCGTCATTAGCGGCGCGGAAGAGTTATTGCTCTTTGAGAATGTATGGGCCACTAAAGCGCTGGCGGGCTATGGAATATTTCAATTCCGCTGACAGCCGATTGGAGGGAGTATGGTATTTATCATGCGAATATGATCGGACCGATTGATTTTTACGGTTACGGGATTTTAAGTGATTTGTGACACAGATAAATTTAGATTGCCTGGAATGGAGTGGAGATGATTGTTTTTTTTATTTTTTAATTTATTATCTTCGCATGGAGTGGGCTTTGTTTTAAGTCAAAAATTTTATCAATTTAGCTATTGCGATAGAATATCCAAAATGTCCAAATTTGGAACAGCGCAAGTTTAAAATTCGGACACAAGTACAATGCCGCTCGTCGTAGAGTTGTATGTATACGAGGACGCGGTTAGGTTAGGAGGGCAGTTTTGCAGCAGACGCAAATTTCACCCAGAGGCCGTGAAGGTACCCTATTTAAACATGTAAAGACATGTGGCTAACAAAACCACTTCGATCTGTTTAGGAATAGTTTTATATCTGATAGAGGTACCCTAGCTAAGTCTTCCAGACTTTCGAAGAACCGTGCGTCCATGCATGATGAGCGGCGCTCTTGTAAAGCTGGGCAGTGGCAAAGAAGATGTTCTACGGACCCTAGCCTATTGAGCATGTTTCCTATGATTCAGTTTCCGGTTAATACCCCGACGTCCGGATTTGACTTTGATCTCTTGGTGTCAACAACAGGCCACAGACTATGGGTTTTGAAGCAACCGTTAGTGTTGCTCCATTGTTCCTTAGCCAATTGTGTGATGACGCCGTTAATAAAAGTCTTAGCAGTTCTAGCACCTCTCCGCCCGCTAATCGAGGGTTCATATCAGAGCCGTATCTGGCCAATTCGTCCGCTTTTTCATTCCCTTCCATCCTAACGTGTCCAGGAACCCAGCAGAGTAGAACTGAGTAATGACGTATAGCCCTGAGTGCCACGAGACAATCGGCATTTACAAGGTTGGAGCCGATTGCTTTAAGAGCTGCAACTGTCCACACAGAGGTGGTTATTTCCACTGCTGAAAGTCCCATCTTAACTGCATATATCTCAGCTTGGAAGGCACTGCAGCGATCGGTCAGTCGAAGCGACTGGTTGATAGCAAGTCTTTCTGAGAATACGCCATCTCCTGTACCTTTTCCTGTTTTTAAACAATTCGATGGTACTGGGTGAGTCCTGTCCTGTCTATGGGGTATAGTGATTCTGAAAGTTTCATACTTTTTTTTCTCGAAGTCATACCTGGGTTTCTCGTAGTCGGTATGTGACATGAGTCCCTTCCGATCAAAGATGTCAAGAATGCTTGAGTGTCCGTAATAACCAGGCTTCCAAGTTTTGTTCTCTCTAAATCTGAGAGCTGCTTAGTTTACGCGGTTAGTTAACTAAAATTCCGAATATATTTTTGTGAAAAAACATTTTCAGCCGGCAGTTTGATGAAGAGTCGCATGTAGCAAAACAACATCACTACAAAGCGAACCCTGACACGTTCTTTTTACCTTTTAACAACCACGCTGCTGGATCGTATGTCTATACCCGTCGAATTATTCAAAGCAGCAAAATTGGTAGAGATCCTGCACAAGCTCAATTGAAGAAAAAAACTCCCTAAACTACGTCAACTGTATATGTAACAGTTTCGTCTATAAGATCCTGTCTGCCATATTGTGAAGCGCTGGAAACCAACCTTTAACAATTTGATTGGACCCTAACAGTGCGGCTTTAGGCCCGGTTAGTACGCAATTGTCTAAAGAATCCACTCAGGAAGAAGTTCAGTGTTGACGCAACTCTAAATGAAAATACATTTTTTAAATGAAAATAAAGTAATTTTTCGATACGCTCACGAAATTATGCGATGGCACTGATTCGCGTGATAGAAGCATGAAAAATCTCCGGACGTGGAGACAAAAAGTGTTCGATAAAAATTAAATAAATAATTTTAAAAATAAACTCATCATTTACTTAACTTTGACCATGGAATAAAAATAATAGAACAAGAGCATAAATTTCATGGCCATATCAATTCGAACGATACCCAGAGCGCGGAGTGAGACGTGCTGCCCGAAAATTTATTGTTCGCGATGCGCGTAGGCATAGTTCAAAATACGCGCCCGCTCGCTTTAATCAGGAAGCTTTTAACCTATTTGGACTGATTCAAAAAGTATATTGCTGTTTTGTTGGCTCCACTGATAGGTGGGACATAGTGAAAAAACATAAGCAAAGGCTACAGTCCGCTTGGGGCGAATAGTATGATACCCTATCCTTATCCATATATGCCCCTTAAGAAAAAAGCATTAAGAAGACGATGGATAGCATTTTATTTCACTCTATTAAATTAAAAAAAAAAAAATATTTTTTTGAAAAAACGCCCCCAAAAAGTGGGCATGCCCAAAAAATTTGTATGGCCGATTTATTGGAAAAAATATTGGCTAAATATCTTGTTAAACATTTTTTTTCGGTTTCTATTTTCGAAGAAAACAGCATTTTAGGTCAAAACGCCCACAAAAAGTAGGCGTGGCAAAAAACTTTATATGACAAACTTACAAAGGAGGGCAGTAGCTACATATCTTGTGAATGTTGTAATACTCTATCTCTCTAACTTTACCTTTGAAACGTTTTTTTCTAAATTGTGGCCGTGGTAGTGTGAGTATTATACAATTTTTAACACTTAACCATTTCGGAGCCCTAGGGAGTATATGTTCCAAATTTCAGCTTCCTAGCTTAATTTTAATGGCCTAAAAATTGCGGGCGTCCGTCTTGCTAAATAGTCTTAGGTTCTGGCCCTGATCATAAATATATATTTTAAGGGGCCTACGACGAATATTAAGGGGTGTTACAAACAATGTGTCAAAATTAATATACCCTTAGGATAGGGTATAAATACGTTAAAATAAATTTAAAAGGAAGTAGTCCTACGATATGGTCGTCGAATCATGTTGCTCTGCATGCCCTATTAAATAATTTGTACGAGGCAGGTCATCTGTTAACTGCATCAATCGAGTGAATATAGAAACTGAGAAAGAAGATGTTATCTTTACCCGTTCCGTCGCACTAATGGATGGTCTGTTCAAAACTTTGCAAAAAAATGAGACAAAATCCAATGGAATATTGGATAAAAGAGGCTGGAGAAGTTGCTGACAAAAGGGGGGTTGATCTGATTTTGAAAAGCAAACGAATTTCGAAACGTAAAAAACATTTCGATGAGATGTGTGAAGACGAATTACAAACACTCCAACCTGTTCAACTATTTTCTAAAGAATAAAGTTGGTATTTGATTGTATCATATCAGAAATTAAAAAGCGGTTTGATTGTGCTACCCTGCCGAATTTGAGTTTTGCTTTTCTTAACGGTATTAATATTTTGAAAATGTCAATTGAAGGACTGAAAAAGTATGGGCAGATCGGCCACGAAAATAATAGCGGCGCTTAGCCGTTGAATTCTGCCAGGAACTCTACAAATTTACAAATGCAATAATATATTTGATTTCTATTTCTTTTATTTTAAATTCTATCCTGTGCTGTATATAAAATATGTATCCTACACGTTCATATCTATAGATCTGTAAATAAATAGGCTTAACACAGAAAGAACAGCGACGGATGCATTTTTTCCGGAAGGCCTATGTAGGCTACGTCCAAATGTCAATCAGTTAGTGGACAGCCGATAGCTGAAATTATATAAATGGTAAAGGTAAAAATAAATATTAAAAAAATAAAAATAATTGAAGATCCGGGGCTGGGTCTTGAAAAAGTTTTTTTTTTTTTTTTTTTTTTTTTTTTCTTTTTTATTCTTTTCTTGTTTATTATTTTTAGTTTTAGGGGATACAGTTTGGAATAATTTATCACAAAAATTTATAAAAAAACACAAGCGCAGAATAATTTATTTTTACTTTAAACTTAATTATCTAATTAAGGTTACCTACCTAGTTTTAAAAATTAGCCTTACTGTTATCCAATTTTGGGTTCAGTTCGAACACAGCTAGCTACTATTTACTTTTTTAATTAGGTGCTACAGTAAAACCGGAATAACTACCTTTTCACAATTTCTGCTTTCTTTTTGTACTTAAGCGGGTGAGTCAGTTAAACGAATCCGCTTAAGAACTCAAAGGAGGCAGACATCCGAATTCAATTATGTACCTCGAGAAGGTTGTTAAGCGATTTTTTAAATTAGTTAGTAAAGGGTGTTTTTTTTAGAGGTTGGTTTTTCGAATAGATATAAAACTGACATTTTGTGGTCAAATCTGGCAACTCTAATGTCATTTATGTTCAGTTTGGTTTGCCATTTCACCGTGAACAGGTTGACAAATGAACAACGGTTGCAAAGCGTGCAAATTTATTTCGAAAATAATGGTTCAGTTCATCGCAAAATTTTGTTCAGTGATGAGGCTCATTTTGTATAGATGATCTATCTGGTGTCCCAGAAGGGAGCCACCTAGGTCCCTTGTTATTCAATATTTTTGTAAACATATTCTTGGAGCTTTGTCCATCAACTTTATGGAAGATTTTGCGCAAAAATCTCTGCTTACGACCTTACAAGATCCAGCTTGTGCAAGAATTTAAGCCGCGAGACCATGCAGTGCGTCGTGATTTTGGTGTATGGGCCGAAAATGAGATTGATATCGATGCTGATTTTCATCCCAAAAGTTTGTTCAGTGATTAGGCTCAGTTTGGGTTAAATGGCTACGCCAACAATCAAAATTGCCGCATTTGGAGTGAAGAGAATCCACTTGAGACCCTTGAAACGCCATTACATCCACAAAAATTGACTGTTTGTTGTGCTCCATAGGCTGATGGAGTCATTGGGTCATACTTCTTCCGAAATGATGCTGGAGAGTCAGTTACCGTTAATGGAGACCGGTATAGAGCCATAATAACCGACTATTTTGTTCCAACAATACGGCGCTACATGCCACACAGCGCACGTCACAATCGATTTATTGAAGGAAACATTCGATGAGCGCATAATTTTGCGGAATGGACCTGTCAATTGGCCATCAAGATCGTGTGATTTGACACCATGGGATTATTTTCTTTGGGGATATGTGAAGTCGCTCGTCTACGCCAACAAACCAGAAACGTTAGTGGACTTGGAAGCCAACATTCGTGGCGTTATTGCCGACATACAGCCCCAAATGCTTGAAAAAGTGGTTAAAAATTGGACCGCTAGACTTGTCTTTATTCGAACCAGCCGCGGCGGTCTGAACTGGAAGTATATCGAAGATTAGTTTTCTATACAAAACCAAGCACAGTCCAACATGTTTCCAAACAAAATAAAAAGCACTAGAATGTTTGAAGCAAATTAATTCACTTAAAGCACAATGGCATTGTGTGAATTGTGTCACACTAAAATTTGACACACCTTTAGTGCCCAAAGAATCGATTTCCTGATCGTTATATTTTAAAAATGGGTCGATTGGTGTTAAATAATGTTTCCTTCTTCGATAGGTTGCCGATTCGTGAGTTAGCATCAGATCCATAAAAAAATCTTCGTCCCGACTTAAATTCATTTTTACTTACTTAATTTATTCACATATTTGCGAAGTACCTTCTGTGTGAAAACAATATTAGATGTTTTGACAAATAGATTGACAGCAAATGTAATAGAAGAAAAAAAAGCCCTCCTACTAGTTGAGGTGGAGGTCAAATTATTTATTGGCACCACTTCAAATATGCTGTACATTTTACTTTAAGCTGGCAGTCAACCATTTTCAACAGGGACGCTACAAAAGTAGAGCGACAGGGACAGCAAACGACGCCATATTTCTTGCCGCTCTTTTGACCGCTCTCTTCAGTAAGGTTTGACATTTCATGATGGAAAGATATACGAGCCAACAATGAGTCGAAATTATTAAAATTTACTACCGAAATTCGGAGTCAGTGGCCTCAACGTTAAGAGCGCTACGTCCAATTTATCGTCGTCATAATCGTCCTAGCAGACCTTGGCACCGTACAAAATGTTCCCGTGCCAGTGAGACAAAGAAGTGCCCGTAGTGTCGAGAATATTGCTGCCGCTGAGGCTGCAGTTGAAGAAAGCCCAAATGTGTCTCTCACACGTCGTTCTCCAGCGTTGGGCATCTCTGTGACGTCGTTGTGGCGAATTTTGCGAAAAGATCTTGGCCTACAGAACTGAAGCCGCTTGACCACCAGAAGCGTCGTATGTTCGTGAATTGGGCTGAGCAACAACTTGAAAATGATTCGGATTTTCATCGAAAAATCATCTTCAGCGATGAGGCTCATTTCTGGCTGAATGGCTTCGTCAATAAACAAAATATGCGGTATTGGTCAGGCAGCAATCCACACGTACTCCATGAGTCATCATTGCATCCCGAAAAAATTACGGTTTGGTGTGGTTTATGGGTCGGCGGCGCCATTGGGCCGTACTTCTTCCGCGATGATCAAGACCGGCATGTTACTGTGAATGGGAATATTTTTGGCCCCAATTGGATAATATGGACTTGGAGGACATGTGGTTCCAACAGGACGGCGCCACAAGCCACACAGCGAATGTCACAATCAATTTATTGGAAACCAAGTTTGGAGAACGTGTTATCTCACGAAATGATCCGTCCAGTTGCTTGGCCGCCTCGGTCGTGCGATTTGACGCCGTTAGACTATTTCCTGTGGGGCTACGTCAAGTCTATGGTCTATGCCAACAAGCCAGCGACGTTTGATGAACTTCGTACGAATATCGAACGTGAAATTGCAGCAGTATCGGCCGATTTATGCTTGAAAACCGTCGAAAAATGGGTTCAGCATCTGGACTTCTGCAAGCGTACCCGTGGTGGCCATGCAAAAGAAATCGAGTTCCATACATAATGGCATCGAACGTACTTTCATAGGAATAAAGAATTTCATTGATATCCAAACCCGTTTTTGTTTTATTTAAAAAAAAACTTTTGTAGCGCGCTTATTGAAAATCCCGATATTTAAAAAATTTAATAAAAAGATGTGGTTTTTCTTCTGATAGGGACAATTTCGTTCGCCTAAGAAAGAAAATCGATTCCTTGAATCTTGATTCTGTTGAATCTCGAATCAGAACAAATAGTAGGCATTTTTGAATCCAAGAAAGATGCAAATCTTTAGTCTTCCTTATTGACATTGTCAAAGCCCGTTCTATGCACCAAATAGAGTGCTAAGAGACACTCATTTGCTTTTAACAGAACTAATTATGGTTTTTTTACCTTAAACCGTGACTGCTTTAAACGCAATGCTCTTGATGCTTTAACGTCATCACTTTGTAATTATTTTTAACTTACTTCTTATTGCGATCGTGCGGAAATTTCGAACTCAAACCGTCCGTCGGTCTGTCTGTCTGTCCGGGCGCCGTATATCGAAACGGTTCGAGGGATTAGCTTCAAAGTTCGTATATAAGGTTTTTTTTTTAATTTTTTTTTCATATAACGATTTCTTAAATTTAAATCAAATTCGTTTTCTCAAAAACGGCTCAAACAATTATGTTAAAAACGTACAGCAAAATCATAGGTGCCGTTTTTGAGAAAATCTTATGTTTCAAAATCTAAAAAGTGATTTAAATTAATTTGTCACCATTCATTTTCGATTCATTTTGCCGTTCAAAAACGTATCTCGTGTACCTAGAAATATTCGTATGATGCTGGCAATATGCTCAGCATTGGTCCTGTTATTTAATAATTCGATTGTGTCTGGTAACTTTGTTGGCGAATGGAAGATATCCTTCATTGATCCAATTTATAGGAGTGGCCCCAAGCACATTATTCAAAATTATTGACCAATTTCCAAGTTGTCCGTTATACCTAATTTCTCGAGAAAATGTTCAACGAGAAACTTTATTTTTCAATAAAAAATCTGTTATCTTTCAAACATCATGGTTTTAGAATAGATCGGCCAGCCAGTACGAACCTTAGTATTTTTAATAATTTCTGTATAAATAAAATTAGAACAAGGTAGACAAATTTTGTAAAAACATTTGATCGTGTTCATCATGGTTACAACACCAACTTCATAATATGGTTGAGTTCCTATCTATCTTACAGAACCCAAGTGGTTCACATTGATGGATACTACTTGAAACCAATGTTATCGGGGCTACCTCAAGGAAGCCATTTGGGTGCTCTTCTTTTTATTACTTTTATAATTGACCTGTTGTTCAGTCTTAAACATTGCCTTTGTTTGATGTAAACATGAAAATGTATCTAGAAATTTTATGGTGAAAAATTTCTGGGAATTGAATTTGTCATGCCGTTGGTTTTGCCCATTTTAGAATACTGTTGTGTAGTTTGGTCTCCTTTCTATGAAAACAGTAAATTAAGAAAATGTACGCGTTTTGCTTTAAGAAAATTAAAGTGGTCAGGTAATTTGCCAAATTATCCTTAAAGATGCGCTCTAATTGATTTAAAAACGCTTAAATGTCGCAGACATATTCAATGCGTTCTAGTTTTTAAAGATAGTTTTGAAGTTCGAATAAATTCTGATGATTTGCTTTCTCTAATGTACTTTTATGTTCCCGAAAGGAGTTTGAGGAATCGTACTTTCAGGAAAAAGAGGGTCCACTTAGGCTAATTGGGATTCCGTTGCAAAGAATTGCGCAAATAAGATTAATAGTTTGTCATGACTGATGGTCTGAGTATTTACGACTTTGGCTTTGGAGGACATTTTGCGTAATTTGGAAAACACTTCTTTCGGAATATGATCAACGATTTTGATAGAAGCTGTAGAGTTCGATGTCTGAACGGTGGCGCACATAATGCTGAGCTCGAACGACTGATTTTAAAAAAAAATAAATAAATAAGAACGAGTGCGTCATACGAAACTTTCTCGGTACATGAGATGCGTTTTTGAGTCGCAAAATTAATCGAAAATTAATTTTTAGGTTTTAAAAAAATTGATTTTCTCAAAAACGGCACGAACGATTTTGATGTAATTTCGCACATTGGACACTTTTAACTTATTTGTTCGAAATACAAAAAAATATCAAAATCGTTAGAGCCATTTTTGAGAAAACGAATTTAATGTAAATTTAAGAAAATCGTATTGAAAAAATTATTTAAAAAATCTAAGTATGCTGATTTGTTTGAGTTTACAGTATAAAAAAACTTTACATTTTTTTGAAGTTACCTTTATTAGTTTTCGAGATATTTTTTTTTCCAAAACTGAGTATGCAGAATTTTTGACCTCATCCTAAACATCCTTAGTATAAAAAAAAGACCATTTTCGAGAAAAATAGTGATAAGTGATTTTCACAAAAAAATTTTTACGGCAGGTACCGTTATTTCAAAAAATAAAAAGATGCCCCGAGATGTAACCCCAAGAACCTTATATACGAACTTTGAAGCAAATCCGTTGAACCATTTCTCCATAGGGCGCCCGGACAGACATACAGACAGACAGATAGTCGAAATATCATCCCTCAGACTCAGTTTGAGTTCGAAATTTCCGCACGATCACAATAACTTTCTCTTTAGTACACTTATGTATACGAGAAAGTTAAAAATACTGTCTTCCAATGTCTAATATATTTTCTATTAAACAAACTTGCATCGACAAATAGGAAAGTATAGAAACCAACGAGACAAAGGCAAAACGCCTTCCATTCAAATTTCAAACTTTATTATTCTTTCAATACCCAATTCGCGTTCAACAATGTCTTAAGTCACCAGCTGATTTGCAAAAATCAACAAAGTCCGCCAAAAGACTCTTCAAGTGTCCACAGCCAAAACAAGGACATTTTACGGCAGCGTAACCAAACAACGAAAATCACAAGACGAGCGTGTCCAATTGATTTATATCAGCAAAC
This sequence comes from Ferdinandea cuprea, assembly GCA_963576555.1. NCBI lineage: Eukaryota > Metazoa > Arthropoda > Insecta > Diptera > Syrphidae > Ferdinandea > Ferdinandea cuprea. Next base: position 12,900,872 of record OY754959.1, read on the forward strand.
TTCTTATTTATTACACAAAGCGATCTTGAGCCAAATGACAGTCTGAACAGTCTGAGCACAAAATGAGCTGCACGTCCGTCGCATCGGGGGTGCATCACTTGTGGAGATTTGCGACATGCAGATCACCACTATAATGCTCAGCTTACAATGGTCGCAAGAGACACACAAACGACACCGGCTTCTTGAATACGTACGTATCCCATCGAGATGATGGTCTCTCTCTTCCTTCATGATATCGATCGTCCAGCAAGTCAACCTTTTATATCGAGCAAATCATTGTCCATCCCGCTGTTCTGACCATATGCAAATCTGCCTGCATTTAGGTTAATTTTACAACAAACAATGCATCAGTGTCGTTTTCGAATGCACGTAAAAGTACCTGCAATTGTCTTCGTATAGTTGACTTTACATCAAAAAAGAAAACCGCCATACAATTCCCTTTCTCCCTTTGAGCAAAGATGTCACATGGTCCAGCAGGATGTTTTCCTTAGAATTAGAGTCGAATAGGTACCTCCTGCAGGCCAGCGTGTAACCAAGTATGAAATATGAATTATTCTTATGAACGCGGATGTTATGACCCGAACGCATACTGTGTGGTCTGTAACGGCAGCAAGACCTCTTGACATTTTTGAATCATAAGTGAAAGTATTTAAGGGATGTTTATGCAGCCAGGATTATTAATTACTGTTTATCTTTTGTTCGAGCTCACAAAATCGATGTTGATGCACAATCATAAACTGTTACCGAACTGGGTGGCGGAGCTGCTTCCTGGTTGGTGGTCCTGTGCCGTGAAGTGACATTTATTTGTAAACAGAAGGAAATTTATTACCTTAAGTCGATTTGTTTTGTGTGATAATTTTAGACTCGAAATGTGTTTGTATTGTTATTTAACACAACCGAGTATTTTGTTAGCACTATTAAAAATTTTGGAATCGGGTGAAGAGTCTGCTGAAGGAAAAGCCGCAGTCCATAGCAAATCTCTTTCCAACCATTCAGAGCTGTCACTCCCATTTAACCTCAATCATTTCCGGGTTCCAAAAAACTCAATCTCTTTTTAGCCAACATACGACTCGAGGCGGCGCGTCGTACACAAGACCCAGCTCCTCCAACTTCCACCGTTTCTGCCAGAATCGCTTAAAAATAAAACGTGGTAATTAAAACGAAAACGAAAATCAACAGTGACAAATACACGGCATCACAGCATTCGGAAAGGGGAGCAGCAGCATCAGCAGCAACAGCAGCAACAGCAGCAGATTCAAGAAATCTTCGAACAAAGTTGACCCTTGTTAATTATCAATCAATTGCTAATTACCGATAGTAACGCGATTGTCGTCCCATCATGTCTCGTCGTGATTCCTCTCCCAGTGCCACTCTCCTCTCTGGTTAATCTTGACAATCAGGATCGTAGCGCGATATACTGGCGTATGCTGTCCGCCGCCAAACCACAGAGGTACCAAAGAGATATGCTACGCTTTTCGGAGATCCAAAAGCTACCGGTCCAGTACACAAACTGACACTGCCTACGACGGCGATGGGCAGAGATAAATCCACACGACGACGACGACGACGACGAATGAAGGAATCGGCAGGAGCCTGTCGCATCGATTCGATACCTACAACACCAACCGCACCTGCACCGCATCAGTAGGAAATTTTGCGATTTGTCCATCTTTCCTCTCTCAGTTCAAAATAATTAGTGGAGAAGTCCTTCTTAATTAGCTTGACGAGCGCCATATATGTCGCACCGTGGCATGGCAGTTATATAGATTGTGGCAACTGGGAGGCGATGACGTTTACGATATTTTGTTTTTACTTACTCCTTACGAAATCCTTCCGAATTGATGAGCAGCATGCAGGGGTTATGGTATTGGTATATATAGTTGGTTGGCACCGCCGCATGCCAATTCTCTTATTTCGATTACCGGTGTCATTTGGAAGCAAAATAGTTTGGGTTGGGTCCGCGAACGGACAATGAATCCACGGAATGACAGTGACGGCGGAGTTCAGTGCTCTCAGGATGTAAGCCTCTTGTTGGTTGTCACAAGAAATGCGTATTCCTACAGACAGATTCCATTGATTCCACTGTTTCTGTATCGGATGTCAATTCGATTGTTCTGAGTACTAGATGTCCAGATGTCAATTCAATTGTTCTAGAAAATTTCACTAGATATTTTGCGGCTATCACTTGAGTGATTGCGGTGGACTTTGAAGGATGCTAAGTATAAAATTCCATTGAGGAAGTAGATTGTTGAGAATTGCCTACTTGATGTAGGTAGATCAGGACATTCTGACCAAGCTTTCAGTGGAATATTGAAAAGTTCTCATTCTGGACAGTGCAGAGTGCATGTGGGCAGCGGTTTTGTGATTGATGCGAGCATAGTTGTGCAATATTTTCTTGATCAACACACTGACTACTTGATGATTTTCCTGTGAAAAAATGGATAATCACTGGGGAAAAAGGTAACAAATGATGGGAGGGACTTTTCAAGGTTGTAATAAGTACAAACGTAAGTAAGTACAAAGTCCTTCCCCCCTGCGAAAAGAAAATCACTTTTTTTTTCTCTATTCTCTGATCTCCAACACCATGTATCATGCTAATTGCATTTTCGGTTTTTTTTGTCCACGCTTTTGGGTACATTATGTACCCAGCGCTACATCAGGCCACAATTCCGTATTACGACGTCCCTCTCCTAGTGCTGTGGCTGTGTGATATGAATGATACGAGGCGGAAAAGGGAAGCCGGCACTCATTGCACACACTTACTTCCCACAGTACATAGCTTGATTGGAAATTCCGCTAAGCCACGCTCTATTCTTGCTTAGCTAAATAGCGGATATGTCACCTCATGGGGAAAAGAGTGTCAAGTTCACTTCTTCTTTTGGCACTCGTACAAGTTGGACGTGTTTTTTTCCGGTATTGTGATGAAGAGTAGAAGAAGTATTTTTAAAGAACAGTTAAACTACAAAAATAAAAACTGTCGTGAAGCCAGTAATAAACTGGACGAGAACCCCATAATGTTGGGGAAATCTGAGTTTAAGAGTGTGAGAAATAGTTTATCTCAGGATGATATTGCCCGTTTAAGGGAATTTGAAAGCAACAAAAGTGTCGAGGAAGTGCGTCATTTTGTACCCCGCTACAATTCAAACACGCCACAAAGCTATGATGTTAATACATCTGATGATGTTCATACCACCGTTGGAGTAGATACCGTTCGCGATGATGAGTGGCAGCTCGTACGAGGTGGATTGAATAACACGGCTTGTAAATGGGCTCACGCAAATACAGCTAAGGTAGCGGAAAATCGTTTTGCTTTGCTTGATGAAAGCGAAAATATGGATCATGCTGACTCAATTGATTTAAATGGCGATAAGGTAGATTTAAGAAAAAACATTAATAATGATGGGCACTCTGCCAATAACTTACTTACTTAGGTGGCGCTACAGTCCGGGGTGGACCTGGGCCTCAACCAATACGCCTCTCCAGTTAGCACGATCTTTGGCTAACTGCCTTGAGTTGCGCACTCCAAGTTGGTTGAGGTCCCCTTCCACTTGCGCGCGCCACCTTAGGCGAGGTCTTCCTCTACTGCGTTGTCCCTCCGGGTTGGATTCGAAGACTCTTCGGGCCGGAGCGTTGGTGTCCATTCGCTCTACATGTCCCAGCCATCTTAGACGACTAATCCGTATTTTTCTGACCAGGTCGATGTAGCTGTACAGCTCGTAGAGTTCGCTGTTAAATCGCCTCCTACAAAGCCCGTCAACGCAAACGGGACCGAAAATCACTCGAAGAATTTTGCGTTCGAAACGACCAAGGAGATCTTCATCCGCCTTTGATAACGTCCATGCTTCTGCGCCATACAGCAGGACTGGGATGATGAGGGTCATATATAGAGTCTCCTTGGTGTTTCTCGACAAGGCCTTACTAATCAATTGCCTCCTTAGGCCAAAGTAACAGCGGTTGGCAAGTGTAATTCTTCGCTTGATTTCTGATGATATATCGTTGTCAGAGTTAATAGCGGAGCCGTCGTAGATAAAGTCCCGAACTACCTCAAAGTTATAGCTGTCTATCGTGACGTTCTGTCCGATTGGTCGATGTTGTGTGTCCCTTTTTGTTGACAGCATATATTTCGTTTTGCCCTCATTCGCTTCTAAACCCATTTTTGCCGCCTCTGTACTAATACTTGCAAACGCACCAGTGACAGCTCGCTGTGTTCTGCCAATGATGTCGATGTCGTCGGCGTAAGCAAGTAGTTGCACAGACTTTTGGAAAATTGTGCTCCTGGTGTTGGCTTGCGAGTTTCGCACAATTCTCTCAAGTATAATGTTGAAGAAATTACATGACAGCGCATCGCCTTGTCTAAATCCTTTTTTGACATCAAAGGTCTCGGTGATATTGTTTCCGACCTCAATGGAGCAGCGAGAGTTCTCCATCGTCATCCTGCACAATCTGACGAGTTTGGCAGGTATGCCAAAACTAGACATGGCTCTGTATAGCTCGTCTCTATAAACGCTGTCATATGCGGCCTTAAAATCGATAAAAAGATGGTGAGTATCGATCTGGACTTCTTGGGTTTTTTCCAGGATCTGCCGAAGTGTGAAAATCTGGTCAGTTGTGGACTTACTGGGCCTAAAACCGCACTGATAGGATCCAATCAGTTCGTTGACGAATGGTTTCAGGCATTCACACAGCACGGCAGACAGGATCTTGTATGCGATGTTGAGGAGACTTATACCTCTAAAGTTGGCGCAGTTAAGAGGGTCTCCTTTCTTGTGGATCGGGCAAACAATGCTGAGGTTCCATTCATCAGGCATACTTTCCTCTGACCAAATCTTGGAGACGAGCTGGTGCATGCTCTCTACCAAATCATCTCCCGCTGCCTTGAAAAGTTCGGCAGTTAAGCCGTCCGGCCCGGCAGCCTTGTTGGATTTCAGTTTGGATATTGCTATCCTCACTTCATTTTGGTCAGGTGGGCGGGAGTCTTGGCTTTCATCACCCATGTTGAATGGTTCATTCTGCCTGACAGCGGAATTTGTGTCATCATCGCCGTTTAACAGTCTGCAGAAATGGTTTTTCCATATCCTCAGCACCGACTGTGTTTCCACTACTAGGCTTCCTTGTTCGTCTCTACAGGTATCTGCTCGGGTAAAGTTGCGTTGACACGTTCTTTTTACCTTTTGGTAAAACTTCCGAACATTGTTCCTGGAGTACCACCTCTCTATTTCCTCGATCGCGCGCTTCTCATGCTCTTTCTTTTTCTTCCGGAGAAGCCGGTGTTCTTCTCTCCTCATTTGCTCGTAGAGCTCACGAGCCGCTCTCGTCCTTCTGTGCAGCGCCGCTTCGTAGGCACGTTGTTTTGCTGCATGCGCTTGCCGGCACTCTTCATCGAACCAGGGGTTTCGTGGGAGTTGTTTGGTGAAACCAAGCACATCAGTTGCGGCGCTTCTGCTCTGCCAATAACAATAACTCTAATTATGAAAAGTCGGGTGTTAAGATGTTCTGCCCCCCAATTTTTGCTTTCGGGGTCACATGTGATGGCCTGCGCAAATTAATTGATCTTTGTTCTAGAACCTGTCATGTTGATGACCTGCAATACAAATTTACAAATTTTGGTTATCTAAAAACTAAAATATTTGTAAATAATGATAGGGTTCACTCTAAATTGATATCTTCTTTGCGTGATACCGAAGTGCAGGCCTTCACGTTTGCTCCTAAAAGTTTGAAAAGGCATTCGCTTATGTTGAAGGGTGTTGATGTTTCCACTCCTCCCAATGAGGTGCTTCGTGCAATAAATCAGGTAATACCTAACTTAAAGATTTCTAAGGTAAGCCTTTTTTATAAACCTAAACCTCTCAGTGTAGAGGATGTAAGGCAGGGAAAAAAAATTAAAGACCCACCTAATCAATTTTGGGTTCAGCTTCAAGCTGGTGAGTCCATAAAGGATCTTTACAAAATAAAATATTTGCTTAACCAGAAAATTTTTTGGGAGCGTAAGATTTCCAAAAACTTACTACGTTGTTTTAGATGTCAACGGTTTGGTCACTCAAGTGATTTTTGTGCCAGTGAACCAAAATGTGTGGTATGTGGAATGCGGCATGAATCCTCCGTTTGCATTGATTTAAACAGATCAGATTCTGCTCGTAAAGTTTCCCCGAAATGTGCAAATTGTGGTGAGTCGGGTCATCCAGCCAGTTATGGCAGATGTCCCGAATATAAAAAGTACAAACTTAAGAGAATGTAACTATCTCTAAAAGCTAGAAATATGGCAAATAAATCTAGGCAATCAGTTATGTTGTCTATCAATAATAATCCAAATTCTGTTGGTTCCGTTTCGTACGCAGATATGACTAGAGGTACCACAAAACCTGTTGTTGTGGATGTTCCTGCTACAGATGGGAACGCTAAGGGTATTGTGGGTGAGTTTCTCAAAGAATCCATGAGTCTTTTTAATGTTGCGTTTTCGGTTTTGGTTCATAAAATTCGATCGTTTTGGCCAAAATATAAGGCGCGTTGAACAATGTTGAAGATAGAATGACGGCCTATTTGGAGTTTGTAGCGGATATAGTAGTTTAAAATGGCTAATATAAGTAATTTAAAAATTGTATCCTTGAATATTAATTCATTAATTTCGATGGCTAAGAGAGTATCTTTTTATTCTTTTTTAAGCCAAACAAAACCGCACATTTGTTTACTTTCTGAAACCAGATTAGGAAGTCGACTTAAACCGAGTTTCGAAGGCTATAACATGATTCGAGATGACTCTGGCCGTGGTACTGCTATACTAATTGATAAAGATCTTAAATATGCTTCTGAATCTTTTAACTGTTCCTCTTTTTCAATTTCTTTAGCGGCAATCTTTTGTCTAAATGATTCTGGTGAAACAAAGAAATTTTTATTCGGAAGCATTTATATTCCGAACATTGTTGACAACTCCTTTTGTTCTAATTTGGACAAATTACTTAGCCTTTGCCTACAGTAAGATGAATTTATTATAGGTGGCGATTATAACTCCAGGCACACTTTATGAGGAGATTCTTAATAGAAATGGTTTATTATTTCACAGGTGGTTTTTTGACGAAGGGTATATTACTGCTGATATTATTTCACCCAATAGTCCAACTTTCCCTAGAAGCTTATCTACTATCGATTTTGTTCTGGTTTCGGCAACATTAATGGAACATTTTACTTCAATTACATGCAGAACCCTTGCCGCTCCGTCAGATCACTTTGCATTATCATTGAGTTTTGTGGTTGAAAATTATAACATTTTAAGAGCTCCTCCTTTAGTCATAAGTTCCTTTCAGGACACTAATTGGAGAGCTTTTAATAGAGACTTGGATAGAAAGTTATCAAATATTGCAATTCCTTTGCATCGTAATATAAAGGGTGATTTTTTAAGAGGTTTAGAACTTTTTTTAAAAAAAAAACACAAAAAATTCGAAAAAATGAATGAAATATTTATTTGAATCGATAGTTTGAACCTTGCAATTTAATGTTTAAAGATAATTTCATGCAAATGTTGACCGCGGCTGCGTCTCAGGTAGCCCATCCGCTGAGTCCAATTTTGGCATACTCTTTCACACATATCGGCCGGTATCTCACGAATGAATGCATGGATGTTGGCTTCCAGTGCGTCAATCGAAGCGGGCTTGTCCCTATACACATTAGCCTTGGCATACCCCCACAAAAAATAATCTAATGGTGTCAAATCGCACGATCTAGGCGGCCAATTGACCGGCCCGAAACGTGAAATTAACTGTTCACCAAACTCGCCTCGCAATTGCGCCATTGTTTCGCGTGCTGTGTGGCATGTGGCACCGTCTTGTTGAAACCACATATCATGCAAGTCAAGAACTTCCATTTCGGGCAAAAAAAAGTTTGTTATCATCGCTCGGTAGCGTTCACCATTGACAGTAATGCTGCGATTCGCATCATCTTTGAAGAAATATGGCCCAATAATGCCGCCGGCCCATAAACCGCACCAAACAGTGGCTTTTTCGGGATGCATTGGTAGCTGTTGCAATGCTTCTGGCTGATCTTCACTCCAAATGCGGCAATTTTGCTTATTTACGTACCCATTCAACCAAAAATGAGCCTCATCGCTGAACACAATTTTTCGATAAAAAAGCGGATCCTCGGCCAGCTTTCCAAGAGCCCATTCACCAAAAAGTCGGCGTTGTGGTAGGTCGGCTGGCTTTAGTTCTTGCACCAGCTGTATCTTAAAAGGCTTTACGCCCAAATCCTTCCGCAAAATTTTCCACGTAGTGCTGTAACAAAGGCCTAACTGCTGGGAACGGCGCCGAATCGACATTTCGCGGTCTTCTGTCACACTAGCTGATACGGCCGCAATATTTTCTTCAATACGCACAGTACGTAAACGTGTTGGTGGTTTAATGTCCAACAAAGTAAATTTGGTGCGAAATTTGGTCACAATCTTCCGAATAGACTGCTCAGAAGGTCGAGAATGCCGATCATAAAATGGAAGCAGCGCGCGATGAACATTTCGAACCGAGCACGAATTTTGATAGTAAAATTCAATAATTTGCAAGCGTTGTTCATTTGTAAGACGATCCATGGTTAAATTGCAAACCAAACTGAAGCTGTTTGACAGTGACACAAGGTACTAAACACACGTCAGCTGTCAAAACCAGTGTTGCCAAAACCAAACCAGCTAAAAAATCACCCTTTATCTAGCAGCGAAATAGACTTTTTTTATCGATGAAATCACAAATAACTTAAAATCATGTATTCATTACCGTTCAAAATTATTATCTGTCAACAACTCTAAATACCGGAATGTTTCTGATGAGACTATGAGATTAGTCAAAATAGGCAACCTTTGGCAACGGAAGTTGAAAAGAATTTTTCATCGTTATTTAAATAGGGTTAATAGTGAATATCAGGATCTTAAAAGCAGGATTGATCGACTTGGTAAAATTATAAATGATAGAATTCGTATTGACGTTGACAATTCATTTCGATCGAGGCTTGGTAAAATCAAGCCCTCCGCTGACGCGTTTAAGGAAATTGATAGAATTACAGGTAGAAAGCTATTTGGATCAGAAATTTCAACGACACCAGTAAACTATAATGGGACTGAGTTAAGGAACACCAATGCTAAACTTGAAGGATTTAGACATTTTTATACTGGTATATATGATTTAAAAAATCCCATGTTTAATGTTGAAACTAATTATTGTGTTGACAATTTTTTGGAATCGAATTGTAACCCAATTGTTAATTTTTCTCCTAACTTGTCTGCATTGCAACCATCTATTTTCCCGTTTATAAATAGCTTTGAAGTTTTAAGTAATTTCAGAGCTACAATTAATAGAAAAAAATCAGCAGGTTTCGATGAGATTTCTAATTTCTTGCTTAAGAAATGTTCTCAAGTCTTAGATCAGAAACTTCAAATACTTTTTAACCATTCTATAAATATAGGCTATTTTCCTTTAGCCTGGAAGTCAGCTAAATTACTTTCAATTTCAAAAAAAGGTAAATCCAATGATCTTAGGGATTTTCGCCCAATTTCAATGCTATCGAACATTGGTAAGCTATTTGAGAAGGTTATAGAAGAAAATTTAACTTTTTTTTGTGAGGAAAATGACATAGTTCAGGAAAACCAATTTGGTTTTAAAAAACAACACTCTTCTCTACATGCTAATCTTATTCTTTCGAATGAAATTATCCATAATCTCAGAAATAAAAGTTGTACGGTGGCCCTTGATATAGACCTTGAGAAGGCATTCGATAGTGTCTGGCACAAAGGGCTTATATTTAAGCTCATATCATTGAACTCGCCTTCTTGGATGGTTAGATTAATAAATAGCTATTTATCCAACAGGCATCTTAAAGTCCAAATTGGTTCAGAGTTTTCTGAGTCGGTGCCGGTTCTGTCGGGTGTCCCCCAGGGATCTATTTTGGGACCCCGACTTTTTAATCTTTTTACTTTTGACTTTCCTGTAAAAAGTCCTAATGTGTCTGACCCTTGTGCAATCCTTTATGCAGATGACACAATCATTTTAAGTAGTCATGAAAGACCTCATGTTGCTCTTTATAAAATAAATCATCAATTGCCGCTTATTAATGGATTCTATAAGACCTGGGGCCTTAAAATAAACCATGATAAGAGCAATCTAATATGTTTCCGAAATGCTAGCGGGAGAGGTCATCATCTTTCAGTAAGAGAAATCAAGACGCTGAGACTTACTATTGATGGCGTACAAATTCCCTTAAAAGATGATATTACGCATCTTGGGGTGCGTTTTAATAGTAAAATAATTTTTAATAAGCTAATACAGAAGGCAAAGAAAGCTGTGAGTGTTTTAAAACCCCTTTTATGTTCCCGAGATCTATCTAAACCAACAAAATTACTTATGTACAAAACGCTAATTAGACCTATATTAGCGTACAACTTTGCAACTTGGTTTTCGAAAGAAAAATTCTAAGGCACTGCATTGGAAAATACAGAAGATTAAATCAAAAGTATTTTCATAACTCAACGCTTTATGATGATACTAGAGTCACTCCTCTTTTGGTCTATCTTTTAAACCTGGCAAGGAAGCATTTGAGTCGCTTTGAGTATCACCAGAACTCTTGCATTCGTGAAATTTACAACAGGAACATAAATGATTCTCTTATAAATAATTATTACCTCTCTCCTATCAATATGTTGCACGAGTCTTCTCGGTTGGAAGTGGAGGCATCAAACACTACTTTCAAAATACCATTTTATGAAAAGGCTTTACCAATTAATTATCGGCGGTAGATCTTGCTTAATATCATCTCCGCCATTTACTATTATTTTCAATTATGAACTTTCTGAACTAATTTATTTTGTTTTTATTTGTTTAAACATTATTTCTTATTAACGTTATTCTTTTGTTCGCCAAATCAAAATGCGTTCAATATTAATTTTTTATTTTTTTTTTGTTTTGTCTCAAGACAATTACAATATTTGCTTCTCGAAATTATCGAATAATTTTGTAACTTTATGTGTTTGTTTTGTCAAATTAGTTTTAAGTACTTTTATTTTACCTAGCCTTGAGCTCTGTTGTAATTTACTGTCGGGAGCAAACAGTAAAATTCTAATTATAAACCTAAATCATTCTATTATAGTTTAATATAAACGAAATATATTTATATAAACCCAACCTTCTGGCAAGGCACAAATAATAGTCAGCCATTTTGTATTTTTATATCTAGTATGTATTATATTGTAACCATGTTCTTATAAGACTCAATAAAATTTGAATTTGAATTTGAGTGTCAAGTTCAGTTTTCGCAAGCATATACCACGTTGAGTGAAGAGCTTACGCAATTTGAAAAATAAAAATCAAAGAAGTTGATGGGGAATCAGTGTGGTACTTGTCTTCAGCTCGGTCGGTAGTCGACATCTCAAGAGATGCGCCCCAGTTCTTTTGTTGTTGTTAATATCGGAGTGAAACAAAAAAAAAATAAAAAAATCTACACAACACATTAATTCCTAACAGGATACGAGAACCCTAAAATAAAATACGACATAGTTCGTTAAAACAAAAATAAAGAAAGTGGACAAACAAAAAAAAAAAACAAAACACATTTAAATCAATAGTGCTGTGCGCGACCTATATATCAAAAGATCATCTAGGGTAAACCACCCAATGATTGGCACGTTAGTAAAACTTGCGTCTTTATGTCAGTGTAAATATAAAATAAAACATTCCAATAATTTTAAATCAATTCATTTACCTTTCTTAAGGTATTTTTTAATAAAAAACATAAACAAAACATAAAATTTCTTTAAAAACATAAACACAAAGGCAGTAAACTAAAGCAAAGTCCATTTTCACCAATTATTGGCACTATTTGCCATTCATTGGCATTCCTCAGTCCTATTATTGGCACATATATCTTGTGGTCTATATTTCAGTCTTTTTTTAATTTTTACTTCAGTTAGTACGTTCTAATCGTCTGAATCACTACAAATGAGATCTTTTAGGATCTCTAAATCATTTTTATAGCAGATCTTACGAACCGAATCTTTTCCTTTGCTGGTACATGGCATAGGATCGTCTACGTCTTCTTCTGAACTTTTTGAGTCTTCCTCATAAGTTGGTACTGGGGGATGTAAAACGATATCAGATATAATATTAATTTTAGAATTGTTCTTCCTTTTAGGTTTCTTTTTCTTCAACTCTTTGTTGGCTTCACGAATCCTTTTTCTTTCGTGTTTTTCAGCTTCTAATCTTTCCCTGTCTTCCTTTTTCTTTGTATGTATATCTTGCCAAGCTTTTGAAGTTAAAACGAAGGGAACATTTGAATTCGCGTTCCTTTTTCCCTTCTTTTCGGGTATTCTCGGCCATATCAAACACTGGGAAATAGGTTCTAAAATAACTTCTTCTGAATGTGGAAACTCGCTCTGAAAAATGATAGGCATTGTTTCTATGTCAAAAGGCGATTGGATAATAGTTTCGTCTGATCCATTAACAGCTTCATTTCCTGTTGGTATTGTTTCTACATCTAAACAGACCTTATCGTATGAATTATTGTTATTTACCGTTAAGTCTGAGTTATCTATGCTCGATTTCGTAGACACATATTTCCAAAGCTTTCGTAAGCTCTTGAGCTCACTGCTATCATCAGGTTCTTCATTTTGTTTAACTTTTTGCATTAGATCCGCTGTTAACAATTTTTTAAAAGTCTCATTATCCATTTTACCGTTTTGAGATATTGCTTCTTGGTCACTTCTTTCCTCATTCATACATTTTCCTAAGCACTTGGAATAGTCTATTCTGTCACTATCCCAGGGATATAAGCCGGATGCTACAAAACCATTTGAGATTGCAGTTGTTTTTAAGGAATCGACTGCTTCCTTAAGAACAGAGGCGAAATTAAACTTTGTCAGAGCCTCGTTTGGACTATTTTGTCTCCAACGCAATACAGCCTTCCTCCATTCATTTTTGAGTGGCTTGAAGGCGGATACATCCGCTGGTTGAATAATTCTGGTTGCATTTGGGTACAAAGCTACTAATATTATCTGCAACTGGTTACATAAAACGCTAATTTCAAAAGTCAAATGGCTTTGGTTACCATCAACAAACAATATTACAGGAAACAGCACGTTTTGTTTTTTTAAATTAGGATACAATACATTACCGATGTATTCGTAAAACACTTCAGATTTCATCCAACCTGTTTCTGTTTTACCAACACCCCAGTCTTTTGGAACAGATGATAGAATTTCCACTGGCAGTCTTTTATATGGATAAATTATCATTGGAGGAGTACATTCACCGGCCGCAGAAAATGTAAACATAACTGTTATTGCAGTTTTTGCCTGCGCGTGGTCAGTTTCATAAACATTTTTGTTTCCCTTTCCGGTAAGAACCTTTTCGTTTTTGGGGCATAACTGAAAATTGGTTTCATCACCGTTAAAAATTCTTTTTGGATCTTGCAGTATATCAAAATACCCTTCATCTTTAAGGTATATTTTTATTTTCTCAAACCAACTTTTAATGTTGTCCTTAGACACATTAGCACTTGCACTTGTAACAGGTTCGGACACTCGAAGTGCTACATCTAGATGTCTTTTGATGAACGACGAGTACCATTTTTCCCCGGGGAAATTATCCTTAAACGGGTTTGGTCTCTTGTTTTTGATTAAGAACTGTTGAACGCTAATCTTTAAGCCAAATTTTCTTTGTGAAAACCCTTTTCTGCCACATTCTTTGATCCATTTTACGAGTATTTGTTCTTCTTCGTCGATTAGAATTATATTAGGACCTGGTCTAACCTTTGAGAACTTTTCGCTCAACCTAAATTGTAGCGTCGATCTTGGAATACCAAATTTTGTAGATGCTGTTTTTTTGGGCATACCTGTTTTAATTGCTTGTAATGCAGTTTGAATTAAGCTTTCATCATAATTCTTTTCATATATTTGCATTTTCCGAACACTGGGCATCTAAAGATAATTTTAATAAATAATTTATTAAAAAAAGGAAAAATAGGACAGGAAAATAGTCTCTTAATTCTCAATTTTCCAATGATGGGCAGTGTAATTTGTGCCAGTAATCGGCTCAACCCAATGATTGGCACAGTGCCCATAACCGGGTAATCGGCACTACTACCAATGACGGGCACAGTGCCAACATTTGGAAATTTGTTGATTATATTTTCCATTATTGGCACCATTATAAATAACATATTTTAATAAGTTTTAAACAAAAATACCTTAAATTGAGTCTTTTAATTACAGGAAAACTTCTAGAAACAGGCAAATTTTTGAAGTCTGCTAAGAAAAACAGACACTTCTTTTTCACTGCTACCCTTATCAAATCGTTAACGCTTATGCAAAAAAGGCGGGAAAGATTTGTGACAGTTTGTTAAATGTATTTAAGTTAGTACTGCCAACGTAACGAAATACAAAGGTGCTGCCAGATTTACGAAATATGTTCAAGGAAAAGTAGTGTAAGCGAATTTGAGTAAAAAATCTTGAAAACACTATGCCTAACACTGTTTTAAAGTGCATGTGCCAATCATTGGAGGGGTGCCAACAATAGGCTATTTTACCCTATGTACTTATATACTTTTTCCCACGAATTATTCGCATATCGCAAATAAAAAGTCACGGTGTGCTAAGGTCCATTTCTCGCTGAAAAGAAAAAAAAAGTAAAGAAGGTCAATGTGCCAATATCCCGACGAGCTGAAGTAGCCAATCTGTCCGCGTACCACTACCCACCAACCTACCCCCATCCCACCATACCTGGTGATACCATCTAACGCGGTAGACCTAGACGCCACCTTACCTACCAAGTCGAGCAACACAGACGTAAGGTGACCTGCCATTTGGAATTTTTATACCACCGCCGCCCGGAAGGCTTTAGGAACGAAATTGAAGAGAATGTTGAACTGAGCGTTCCACTTATGACACCTTATGAACTTGAAGCTGAAGTTGATCGCTTCGTTGAGGTCGTTCAGCTCGCCTCCTGGAATAATACGTCTAACCCAAGGAAAACGCCGGCCAAATACGGTTTACGATATCCGCCCGAAATAAAAGAATTGGTCAACGAAAAACGGAAGGCGCGTAAAAAATGGCAACAGAGTCGCGCTCCGCAACATAAAGCACATTTTAATTATTTATGCAATTCGTTGAAGACAGTTATTAAGGATTTTAAAAATCGTGCGATAGGTTCTTACCTTGAAAGTCTAACAGCGAAAAAAGATTCCAATTATTCACTTTGGAAAGCTGTAAAAGGCCTAAAATCCCCGCACCGCCAATTAAAATAAATCAAAATGAATGGGCAAGGGAAGACAAAGAAAAAGCGGACGTTTTTGCAGCCCATCTCGAAGAAACCTTTAAACCGTATGATGGTCAAGCGGCTCACGACAGTACCAATAGTGGGACGGAATTACTATTTGACGAATTTACACTCACGAATGCAACACTAAGGGAACTAAAACGTGAAATCGAATCTCTAAATCCTAAGAAAGCTCCTGGTTATGATTTGATCACCGGAGAAGTTCTGCCTAGAAAAGCATTAATTAAGCTTCTATATATTATAAATGCTGCGCTCAGATTAAAACACGTGCCGAGCCAATGGAAAGTTGCGGAAGTCATTATGGTTTTAAAACCAGGAAAATCGTATAGACCAATTTCGCTTCTCCCAGTCATATCCAAAGATTTCGAGAGGATATTACTAAGGCGTCTACAACCGGTTATAGAAGATAATAATCTCATCCCTGACCACCAGTTTGGGTTCAGAACCAAGCATTCGACAATTGACCAAGTGCATAGAATTACTGACGTAATCGAGAAAGCGTTTGAGGAAAAAAAGATATGCTCAAGCGTATTCCTTGACGTCTCACGAGCCTTTGATAAGGTGTGGCACGACGGCTTAAAATTTAAATTACGACAAGTTCTCCCCGTTCGGCTATATGATATTTTAGAATCATATCTCGGGAATAGACTCTTCCGTGTTAGGCATGGAAGCGAATACTCGGAGCTTAAAGAAATTTCGGCTGGCGTACCGCAAGGAAGCGTCCTTGGGCCGCTTCTCTATCTGTTATATACTCGCGATATACCAAGAGAAGATTGCACTACCCTCGCTACGTTCGCCGACGACACCGCGACTGCAAAACTGCAAACCGCACTGAATAAAGTAAATGAATGGACGAGGGACTGGCGGATCGCCCTCAACGAAACTAAATCTGTTCACGTGAATTTCACGTATAAGAAAACTAATGACTTGCCAATTTTTCTAAACATGGCCCGAATACCCTTTGCAAACGAGGCCAAATACTTGGGAATGACACTCGACGCAAAGCTGAAATGGAATTCGCACGTGAAAATGAAAAGTAAAGAACTCGATATCAAATATAGAGAAATGTACTGGTTACTCGGAAAACATTCCCAGCTCAGTACCCCGAGAACAAACTGCTTTTAAACAAGCAAGTGCTAAAGCCGATGAGGACCTACGGTATACAACTTTGGGGTTGTACGAAGAAAACAAATGCCAATATTTTACAAACTTTTCAAAATAAAGTGATTAGAGAAATTGTCCACGCTCCGTGGTATATTAGAAACGACGATATCCACAGGGATCTCGGAATTCCTACAATCGAAGCTGAAACTAGAAGCATCGCGCGAAAGCATAGAAACCGACTAATCGGACATATCAACAGCACAGTCCGACAAATTTTGGATGAGAATAATTTATTGCGCCGACTACAAAGAACGAAACCTTTCGACTTGGCAAGATAAGGATTAACCGCGTCCTAATTGCGGAACATGCAGGATCTTTCAGTGGAATGTAACCTGTCAAATGCTTTTTATTTCGCGATAGAAAAATTGCTTGATAAGTTATAAATATCTTAGTTGCAGTATCTAACATTCTATAGAAGGGTGGTGTTTTTAGTCAGTAAAAATCTGACACTACTATGAGCACGCGCTTGCTATCCTCATAGTGTCTTTGGAAGATTTTCACCTACCCTCGGGAAAAAAAAAAAAAATTTTTTCTTAGGATATCTATTTTCTTATAATAAACGCATTAACATTCTAATTTACCAACGTATAATACCTTAATACTAAAGCTACATATGTATTTATAAAACAAAAAAACATTAAAAAAATTATTTCTATATATAGTCGGCTCTTGTAAATATAGTTGTGTGCATGTGTGTGTCAAATCAGTGGGCGTCTTTTTGATCAGTTCCCACGAACTGTAAGTTTTTCTTAACAGCATGGAATCCACTTCGACAGGCCTGACGACGCGGATGCCCAGGTAAGCAAACCGTATGCATATATTTTTTTTTCTCTTTCGTTTAATTCAATCCTTAACATCTTTTAAGGATAACGCACACATTCGCGAAGAGTATTAAATATTCAGATTTGCCATAAATTTCCAATAATTTTACTACTAAAGGGTGATCCATTTCGAGGTTCCCTAATTTTTTAAAGAAAAAAACACAGAAAATTCAAATTTAATGGAGAATGTTTATTATCATTTGAAAGAACATTCTTTGGCATTTATTTTTTGAAGATTATGTCTATCAAATGTTGGCCGTTGCTACGTCGCAGATGGTCCATCCGTTGAGTCCAATTTTCGATCACTTGTTCGAGCATTTCGACTGGTAACTGGCGAATGACACGCGTGATGTTTTCCTCCAAGGCCTGAATCGAAGCGGGTTTGTCGGCATAAGCTTTTGACTTTACATATCCCCACAGGAAAAAGTCTAACGGTGTGATATCACACGATCTTGGTGGGCAATCGACCGGCCCAAAACGTGAAATTATGTGCTCACCGAAATTTTCTCTCAATAAGTCCATTGATTGATGCGATTAGTGGGCAGTGGCGCCGTCTTGCTGAAACCAAATGTCGGTTATCATGGCACGATAACGGTCGCCATTGACGGTTACGTTCGCACCGGCATAATTTTTAAAGAAATATGGACCGATGATTCCACCGGCCCACAAACCACACCAAACCGTTGTTTTTTCTGGATGAAGTGGCAGTTCTTCAATCTCTTCAGGTTGCTCTTCGTCCCAAATGCGGCAATTTTGTTTGTTTACATACCCATTGAGCCAGAAATGGGCCTCGAAAACGTCGGATCTTCTTGGAACGACTTCAGTTGTTGCACAAGCTGTATTTTGTACGCTTTCAATTTAAGATCTTGACGAAAAAAAATGCGCCAAGTCGTTCCATACGTCAGTCCGAGTTGCTGCGAACGGCGCCGAATCGACTCTCTACGGTCTTCGTGTACACTCTCAGCTACGGCCGCTATATTTTCTTCACAGCGTGCTGGACGTGGTCTATTCGGTCGAATATTATCCAATAATGAATGCTGGGTCTCAAAATGGGTGATGGTGTTGCAAATAGTACGCTCAGTAGGCAGATTATGTTGACCATAAGTTGAGCGAAGTGCACGAAACACATTCCTCACAGAACGTGAATTTTCATAATATAAAGTTGAACAATTTGTAAACGTTGTTCACGCGTAAGTCTTTCCATTATGAAATGCCAAACAATACTAAACAAAAATAACATGACAGCATGACACGACTCACACGTGATCTGTCAAAAAAGGCACGTGATCTGGAAAAAAGTATCTCTACTTGGATCACCCGTTACAAGCAAGTGCTAAAGCCGATGTGGACCTACGGTATACAACTTTGGGGTTGTACGAAGAAAACAAATGCCAATATTTTACAAACTTTTCAAAATAAAGTGATTAGAGAAATTGTCCACGCTCCGTGGTATATTAGAAACGACGATATCCACAGGGATCTCGGAATTCCTACAATCGAAGCTGAAACTAGAAGCATCGCGCGAAAGCATAGAAACCGACTAATCGGACATATCAACAGCACAGTCCGACAAATTTTGGATGAGAATAATTTATTGCGCCGACTACAAAGAACGAAACCTTTCGACTTGGCAAGATAAGGATTAACCGCGTCCTAATTGCGGAACATGCAGGATCTTTCAGTGGAATGTAACCTGTCAAATGCTTTTTATTTCGCGATAGAAAAATTGCTTGATAAGTTATAAATATCTTAGTTGCAGTATCTAACATTCTATAGAAGGGTGGTGTTTTTAGTCAGTAAAAATCTGACACTACTATGAGCACGCGCTTGCTATCCTCATAGTGTCTTTGGAAGATTTTCACCTACCCTCGGGAAAAAAAAAAAAAATTTTTTCTTAGGATATCTATTTTCTTATAATAAACGCATTAACATTCTAATTTACCAACGTATAATACCTTAATACTAAAGCTACATATGTATTTATAAAACAAAAAAACATTAAAAAAATTATTTCTATATATAGTCGGCTCTTGTAAATATAGTTGTGTGCATGTGTGTGTCAAATCAGTGGGCGTCTTTTTGATCAGTTCCCACGAACTGTAAGTTTTTCTTAACAGCATGGAATCCACTTCGACAGGCCTGACGACGCGGATGCCCAGGTAAGCAAACCGTATGCATATATTTTTTTTTCTCTTTCGTTTAATTCAATCCTTAACATCTTTTAAGGATAACGCACACATTCGCGAAGAGTATTAAATATTCAGATTTGCCATAAATTTCCAATAATTTTACTACTAAAGGGTGATCCATTTCGAGGTTCCCTAATTTTTTAAAGAAAAAAACACAGAAAATTCAAATTTAATGGAGAATGTTTATTATCATTTGAAAGAACATTCTTTGGCATTTATTTTTTGAAGATTATGTCTATCAAATGTTGGCCGTTGCTACGTCGCAGATGGTCCATCCGTTGAGTCCAATTTTCGATCACTTGTTCGAGCATTTCGACTGGTAACTGGCGAATGACACGCGTGATGTTTTCCTCCAAGGCCTGAATCGAAGCGGGTTTGTCGGCATAAGCTTTTGACTTTACATATCCCCACAGGAAAAAGTCTAACGGTGTGATATCACACGATCTTGGTGGGCAATCGACCGGCCCAAAACGTGAAATTATGTGCTCACCGAAATTTTCTCTCAATAAGTCCATTGATTGATGCGATTAGTGGGCAGTGGCGCCGTCTTGCTGAAACCAAATGTCGGTTATCATGGCACGATAACGGTCGCCATTGACGGTTACGTTCGCACCGGCATAATTTTTAAAGAAATATGGACCGATGATTCCACCGGCCCACAAACCACACCAAACCGTTGTTTTTTCTGGATGAAGTGGCAGTTCTTCAATCTCTTCAGGTTGCTCTTCGTCCCAAATGCGGCAATTTTGTTTGTTTACATACCCATTGAGCCAGAAATGGGCCTCGAAAACGTCGAATCTTCTTGGAACGACTTCAGTTGTTGCACAAGCTGTATTTTGTACGCTTTCAATTTAAGATCTTGACGAAAAAAAATGCGCCAAGTCGTTCCATACGTCAGTCCGAGTTGCTGCGAACGGCGCCGAATCGACTCTCTACGGTCTTCGTGTACACTCTCAGCTACGGCCGCTATATTTTCTTCACAGCGTGCTGGACGTGGTCTATTCGGTCGAATATTATCCAATAATGAATGCTGGGTCTCAAAATGGGTGATGGTGTTGCGAATAGTACGCTCAGTAGGCCGATTATGTTGACCATAAGTTGAGCGAAGTGCACGAAACACATTCCTCACAGAACATGAATTTTCATAATAAAGTTGAACAATTTGTAAACGTTGTTCACGCGTAAGTCTTTCCATTATGAAATGCCAAACAATACTAAACAAAAATAACATGACAGCATGACACGACTCACACGTGATCTGTCAAAAAAGGCTTTTGAAAAAAGTATCTCTACTTGGATCACCCGTTATTTCTGAATTCAATTGTGGAATTTATTTTTCTTTTTATTTGTTTTTTTTTTTTAATTTAACGAACCATTGGTTTTTTTTTTTATAATATTGAATTGCTTCGTATAAATAAAAGTTCATATTAAATTTCAAATCTGTATATAAAGGGTGATTTTTTAGCTGGTTTGGTTTTGGCAACACTGGTTTTGACAGCTGACGTGTGTTTAGTACCTTGTGTCACTGTCAAACAGCTTCAGTTTGGTTTGCAATTTAACCATGGATCGTCTTACAAATGAAGAACGCTTGCAAATTATTGAATTTTACTATCAAAATTCGTGCTCGGTTCGAAATGTTCATCGCGCGCTGCTTCCATTTTATGATCGGCATTCTCGACCTTCTGAGCAGTCTATTCGGAAGATTGTGACCAAATTTCGCACCAAATTTACTTTGTTGGACATTAAACCACCAACACGTTTACGTACTGTGCGTATTGAAGAAAATATTGCGGCCGTATCAGCTAGTGTGACAGAAGACCGCGAAATGTCGATTCGGCGCCGTTCCCAGCAGTTAGGCCTTTGTTACAGCACTACGTGGAAAATTTTGCGGAAGGATTTGGGCGTAAAGCCTTTTAAGATACAGCTGGTGCAAGAACTAAAGCCAGCCGACCTACCACAACGCCGACTTTTTGGTGAATGGGCTCTTGGAAAGCTGGCCGAGGATCCGCTTTTTTATCGAAAAATTGTGTTCAGCGATGAGGCTCATTTTTGGTTGAATGGGTACGTAAATAAGCAAAATTGCCGCATTTGGAGTGAAGATCAGCCAGAAGCATTGCAACAGCTACCAATGCATCTCGAAAAAGCCACTGTTTGGTGCGGTTTATGGGCCGGCGGCATTATTGGGCCATATTTCTTCAAAGATGATGCGAATCGCAGCGTTACTGTCAATGGTGAACGCTACCGAGCGATGATAACAAACTTTTTTTTGCCCGAAATGGAAGTTCTTGACTTGCATGATATGTGGTTTCAACAAGACGGTGCCACATGCCACACAGCACGCGAAACAATGGCGCAATTGCGAGGCGAGTTTGGTGAACAGTTAATTTCACGTTTCGGGCCGGTCAATTGGCCGCCTAGATCGTGCGATTTGACACCATTAGATTATTTTTTGTGGGGGTATGCCAAGGCTAATGTGTATAGGGACAAGCCCGCTTCGATTGACGCACTGGAAGCCAACATCCATGCATTCATTCGTGAGATACCGGCCGATATGTGTAAAAGAGTATGCCAAAATTGGACTCAGCGGATGGGCTACCTGAGACGCAGCCGCGGTCAACATTTGCATGAAATTATCTTTAAACATTAAATTGCAAGGTTCAAACTATCGACTCAAATAAATATTTCATTCATTTTTTCGAATCACCCTTTATCTATCTTATAGATTATAATTACAATGCTACCTATAAGTTTCTTTTTCATATTTACTTTTAAATACTATCCATGCCCCTTAAAACGTATTGTATGCGCATAGCTAATTCCCCAATCAAACAAAATTGTATTTGACATTTTTAAATGAGTTAATAAATGATTTAACTATGTTCGCTTAAGATTCAAATTTTGGTGTCTCATTTCGATGGTGCAGTTAAGTGGTCCGACGATGTGAAAGCATAGGGCTTTCGTTTGGGTGCCGGTAAATATTTCTGCGGCCACTGGCACACGGTAGGGAGGGTATAGACTCGCATTGAGGACGACCATCTGCTCCTCGCGCAGGTAATGTTAGAGACCTTTTTCTCCCCTTTTTTCGGTTTTAGTTTTCTTATTTCTTTTTCGTTATCAATATCGTTTCTCTGTATCGATATCTTAGCATGCAATATCTTTGTGTAGTGCTGATAATTTGGTAGCTCGGATGCAAGATCCCACCCTCCGACGAGCTTACGCTGAGAACAATAAGGCATGCGCCCCGTGTCAGAGTTGCCAATGATACTTCCTTTCCAATAATTTCCTCTGTTCCATACCCTTGTCCCTATTCCCTCCAAATTTTATAGTTATAGTCCCTGGTGGACAATCTTCTCCCAATCTTAAACACCGCCTCCATTACAAGGTGCCGTGAAGAGTTCGAATCTCCTTAAAAAGAAGAAAAAGTGCAAGCTCTATAAATAGAATGATTGTTTTAAGTGCGCCAAATTCTGGACACTGTCTGCTCCAGAAAAATATTAAGGAAGACACATCCAGAAATCGAGTTAAATGAAATCGAAATCGATATTGCAACATCGATTTGGTTTGGTAACTTCGAATTTTTTTCGAAATCACTTCGCGTGAAATTGAAAACAGCTGTGGCCGAATTACCGCATCAGTAAACAAGTTTGGCATTACTGCTTCAGTTATCGAACATGGTATCGAGTATCGAGTTTTATTGTTTGACATTTCCTAGTCAGTTATCGTGTGTTTTTTCATACGTCAGCTCTGGAGGTTTCGTATGGTGGTTAAATGGCAGAAAAAGTGTAAATTTATTTATTTTTTATAAAAATGTTCTAAAAATACAAATTTAAATTATTACAGAATAAATTTAAACAAAATAAATGCTAGCGAGAAAAGTGTTATGGCTGATTTTATGGCGGTGTATCCCGATTTGGCTAAAAACGTATTGCCAAACTCTGCTCAAGGAAAAGCAACATGCAACAGAATATGGGAAGAATTTCCCAGAAGTATCGGACGACGAAAATAATAACAACACATCCAGTTAATAAAATTTATAAAGTTTTTTAACTGTTTTTATTCAAAGCACAACTCACAATTTCGCATAAAAAAGCGACTGACAGAACACAAAATGACAGTATACTGGTACAAAATTTAATGTACTAGAGTTTTCCTAGTACAATCACAAACTGCACTCGATAATGTAATCCCAATGTGCTTATTCGATAGTTCAGTAACATATACAAGTTACCCACTCGGTAACTGATGCGGTAATTCGGCCCCTGATATCTGTCATTTGACACGTTTTCAAAAGTGTTTTTATTAAATGGAAAATTGTTTGCTGGTTAATTATTTTGTTGTTCACGCATTTTATAGTACAATTAATGAGTGCTGCGTTAATTGTTGTTTAAAAACACACAAAAAAAAGGACGAAGGCTGAGAGATATATCTAATTCCCTAGAAATTGGAGAGGCTGCGCATGTTATACAAACTGAAAACGAAAGTTCAATTGTTATTAAATAAAAATGAAAATTAAATAATTTTATACTACCTCCCGTCTAAATAAATGACCATTCTGCGTTGTGGACCATTCAAATTGTGGAACCTCACCTTGAGCAATCTTCAATTCCTGCAGTTTTTCGTTTTCTTGGCGAAGAAAATTTCCAAAGGTCAATCGGAAAAGATGCTGAAGTCGCCTTGGGGCGAAGCCCTGTACCTACAATTTTGACAACGATTTTGGAGAATCGAACTTGTTTTTTCCATCCAAACAGTTGTATTTAGTATGCTTAAGTGTGAAAAGAGGTGTTTTTAAAGTGATCCGTAATTTATTGAATTTTTGCCCAGATTAGAATTGTAGATTTCCCCTAGTGAGAACAAAAACAATTAATAAGACAGTGACTTTTTAAAATAAACTCCAAGTGTATCAAAACCCATTTTTAATACGGTTTATTTTATTTTTTCTCCCCTTGAATTTTTCTTATTGTCTATATTTCAATCATTTTATCAATACATATCCCCTTCAATATGAATGTGTGCGGTGTTTACGATGTGCACACGCAAGCTCCACTTTGAGTGCACCA
Source organism: Ferdinandea cuprea (assembly GCA_963576555.1). Lineage (NCBI taxonomy): Eukaryota > Metazoa > Arthropoda > Insecta > Diptera > Syrphidae > Ferdinandea > Ferdinandea cuprea. The sequence goes on from OY754959.1 coordinate 12,925,396, forward strand.
CGATCTCTGAAAGAACTTGGAGAACAATGAAAGAACTTGCAGAAACGCTGGAGATGTTCAAGGTCCTACTGCTAATAACAATACAGGTGTGTCTGTATCACAGCTACAAACACCTAATGTACAAGAGTATAAAAGTTTCAGGAACAAGATCAATAAAATGATAGCAGCCCAAAAATCAAACTTCTACAAGAACCAACTCATCCAATTTAAGACCGATCCTCGAAAAACATGGGGATTAATTAACCAAATATTAGGAAGGAAAAAATCGAATATTGACGAAACGATGATAAAAAATTTTTCGACAGAAATTATAACACTATCCAATGAATGTGCACAACTTTTCTCTACACAGACATCGCAAATCATTCATCACTGTAGCTCTATCACGTCGAACCATAGGAATGCAAGTGTAGAAAACTCAATCTTTGCTAAAGCTACAAATATTCAGGAGATGCGTAGAGTTATAGGTTCTCTCGGAGAAGATAAAGCGCCGGGAATTGATGGAATTAGAGCAGTTGATATCAGAAGACATGCCGACATTTTTGCTCCCATCCTATGTAAACTTATCAACCTCAGCCTTACACAGACAAAAATTCGATCAACGCTGAAAACTGCTGTTGTTAGGCCAATCTATAAGGGTGGCGTTAAAAATCACCTGAGCAATTATAGACCGATTTCGATACTTCCAGTAGTAGAAAAGTTTTATCGACAAACACTCTCTAATACACAAAAGTCAATACGGATTCCAGAAAAACAAAAATACAGGCAAATTGCTAGGTGAATTCGTTAATTGTGTCAATAAAAGCTTAAACAAAAGCCATCATGTCCTAGTCCTGTTCATGGACTTCAGTAAATCTTTCGACACTCTTAATCATGAGAAATTATTAGAAGCGCTACGAAGGATTGGCATACGAGGAGTAATAGCTGATTGGCTTAGGGATTATCTGCACAACAGGAAGTTTTGCGTCAAGATCAAGGACGTGATGAGTGAGAAAAAGGAAGTGCAATATGGAGTTCCGCAGGGATCAAAACTAGGCCCGATTCTCTTCATCCTTTACACGAACGAGCTACTTCGCGTCTTCAAGCAGATCATTCCATTTGCCTTTGCTGATGACACAGCGATTGTGGTCCCTCATAGGTCTCTGGACATGGCGACGAGGATAATGCAAGAAGAGTTCAATGCTGCTGTAAAATGGTGCCACGACAACGGCTTGGTTATCAACGCTTCAAAAACCAAAATGATGCACATTCGTAGTCCACAATTCAAAACCACACAGAGCAAAATATATTTATGTAATGACAACTGCCCTAGCACTGCAAACGAGACTATTGAATTAGTAGAAAGCTATAAATATCTGGGAGTAATTATCGATTGTCATTTTCTATGGGACAAACACGTCGATAAACTACGCATGGACCTAAAGAAGGCTTTATATGCACTATCTCACTTGCGGCACCATGCCACTGAACCTGTTTTAAAGCAAGTTTACTATGCCCTAGTGGAGTCTAAGCTTAGGTATGGTATACTTGCTTGGGGAAACGCAGCTGCAACCCACATCCAAAGGCTACAGAGACTTAAAATTGCAGCACTTAAACAATTAAAAAGCACTTACCAGCAAAATAACGAAAGAAGTGTTAAATTTCTTCATGTTGAACACATTTTCAAGATGACGATAATACTGGAGTACTTCGACGATAGCCGTTTTATTCGACCAATCGATCATCGAGTAAACACCAGACGACGGGCCCAAGGTATGCTTCAAATACCTAGAAACTACAACAATTATGGTAGACGACAACTAGAAGTTAGCGTTCCTTCAATAATCAATGAATTACCTAGAGATCTAATAAATATACAAAATTTTAAAACTAGAAAAAAAACAAATAAAACAATTCTTTTTGGATCGTAATAATTAATTTTTTACTCATATACATAACTTTGAATTATATAATCTTTTACTCTTAAGCTTACTCTTACTTTTGTATTTACAAATTGTAGAAACATAATCTCCTGCAGACAAGCCACGGCTTCGCAGGTACTAATACAAATTGTTAAAACATAATCATGAATAAAAATAAAAAAAAAAAAAAAAAAAAATCCATTCGCACCCTACTGTGGTTGACCATGACTGTTCGCATCTTTTCTCTAATAAAACCATAAAACTTCTGTGACACTCGATCTCTTTTCCTAAAACCTCTTAGAACATCTTTAGATTCCTAAGACTTGTTTAAAATTTAATTCCTTACTCCGTTTTTACCATTTCACATCGTATGTTCCCATTAAAAGATGTATGCATACGAACAACTGCCCCTGGTTAACGAGTAGCATCCAACAACTAATATGCGAACGAAATTTTTTATATAGTGTCTTTAAAAATACGAGATTAAATATTGACTGGGAACGTTACAAAATTTGTCGGAATAATGTTGTTAAAGAGACCAGGAATGCCAAAAAACAATTCTATTGCACTCAGCTAGATGCTTCCAAAAACTCCACTAAAATATTATGGAGCAATTTAAAAAAGATAGGCGCTTTCGGTAAACCGAATTTAGGAGATATTAATGATCTTACTTTCGCAAACAGTTTAAACAAATTTTTTGTCGCGTCAAACTCTTCGAATTCTTTAGAAAATAAGAGCGACCTCGAAAATTTAAACGGATCATTCTTATTTAATTGTGTTACAATAAAGGAAAGTTTTGCTTCGTTCTGCTCAATGCTCTAGATGATATATATCACCGAAATTTATTAAATTACTTCTTGCAGTATTTATAATGATTGTATAACACAGTCCTACTTTCCTAACATCTGGAAGATTGCTAAAGTTATTCCCTTAACGAAAAAAGCTGGAAAAAACGATCTTTCATATTACCGACTTGACTTTTCCAACGCGTTTGGCTCTGTTGACCACTCTATTCTTCTTAAAAAATTACAGACTCAGTTTGACTTTTCTTCATGTGCGATCAAATTGATTAATAGCTTTCTGCGCAATCGCAAGCAAGCAGTTGCTGCTGGTTGTTTGGTATCTGAGTATGTTGAACTTAAAACGGGTGTTGCACAGGGTTCACTATTAGGTCCACTACTTTTCAGCATATTTATCTACGACATTGTGAATGTATTGCAAAATAGTTCATATAATCTCTATGCGGATGACCTACAACTTTATTTTTCATTTCCGCTGGGCCTTCTTGAAGATGCAATCGTAATGATTAATGATGATCTGTGTAGTATATATATTTGGACTATACAGAACAAATTAACTCTTAACCCAAAAAAGTCGCAAAGTATAATAATTTACAAGAAGTGTCTTGACGAATCTTATTTTCCTAAAATAATTTTAAATAAAAATGTGGTCCCCTACAGTGTGACTGTCAATAATTTAGGCTTTGTTTTCAACAAAACGCTAACATGGGACGATCATGTAAATAAGGTGATTGGTGGAATTTATGGTGGTCTAAGACGTTTGTGGAAAATATCTTTGTATCTGCCAAAATCTACCAGATTGACTCTGATTAAAACACTCATATCGCCAATTATAACTTACGATGCTCCACTGTACGGTGGAATGGACTCAATAAGCAAACAAAAATTAAATGTAGCATTTAACTCTTGCGTTCGGTTTGTTCATTCCTTAAAAAGGTTCGATCATGTATCAAATTTATCTAACTGTATTTTTGGCATTTCCTTAATATCTCATTTCGTTTTTGAAATGTGCAAGTTTCTTTTTAAGTTAATACACAATCGAACTCCAACTTATCTATTCGAAAAGATACATTTTTCCTCATCATCGAGAACATGTAATATCAATATCACCAGAACTTCAGCATTGCAAACTCGCACATCATTTTTCCCTTTAAGTACCAGATTTTGGAACAAATTACCAACTCAAATTAAAAACATACCAAATTTAAATGAATTTGTAAGTTCTTTAAAAACCCATCTACAGAACCCAGATATCGCTTTGCATTTTCACTCCATTTTTATTAATTGATTTTATGAATAACATTATACTATTTTTTGAATTACTTTTAATTTAAATACTTTTCTTGTTAACCTTCTCTCTTTTTAACGGATAATATATGTTAAGATTTATTTTTGTATATTTTAAGAGCTATCAATGAGACTCCTATCTCAAAGCTCTCTCTGAACAAATAAATGAAATGAAATTTCACAGATCGGAACCTAGCTGATTTTCTTGTCGAAATTTCATGTTTTGAACAATTCAGATTAGTTCATACCCCACTTTACCCAGGGTATCGACCTAAAATTCATTGGTTTTTTATAATATTTTCTAAGAATTTGGTCTATTGTAAATTTTACGGTGTCAGTGCTTTTCATCAGGCAGTCTACTAATGGTTTTATGAATCCTTAGTCTTGGAAACCCGAGTGCTGCTTGAAGTGTCACCCTATTATACGAGCTGCTATTAGCTGGAAACCGTTGTCTGTTGGCATGTCGTTAAAACTGTGTTCTGTTTAGGCACTATCGGTTTATCGGAAGATTTAGGCGACACAGTTAAATCAGTCTTATAGCGCGAACGCATTCAATAAGCAATTTTATCGCGCAGGTCTCTTCAACTTTGTCGGAGCATCTCTTAAATTTTGAAAGATTCACAACAAAAATTTCACCTTCCATGAAACTACATAACGATACCACGAAAATCGGTTCAATGATTTTAAGGTTATGGATGGGCAGACACACAGACTGACAGATGTTGTATGGATGGTTATGATGTCGCCTGCTACTCTTCCAACTAACTGCTATAGAGGAAAGAAAAATAATGAACATTATTTATGTTAGAGTATGACACCTTGTGTCAGTGTCAGTAAGTTTTAAGCCATATTGAAAAGAGAAAAAGAGATAAGAAAAGAGAAAAGAGAAGAAGCGAAAACGCAAATCTGTGTGTGCTCAACAGACAGTTGATCTGTGTGAGTCGTCGCGGTATGATGCGCCACAGAATTGCCGCTCGTATTTAAGTGATTTAAAATATTATTAACTGATTCCTAACAAGTGATTTAAAATATTATTAACTGATTTCTAACATTTATGACAGCAAATTACATGGACTTGTTGGTGAAAGCAGTTTTTGTATAAGAAAATTTGTTTTTTATAACATGGACTACTAAGCAGTTAAAACAACGTTCAAGACCTGAATTATTGTACTAGATGTCCTTGTAGGGTGTCGAAAACACTTAAACAAAATTACTACTATGTTTTAAGTAAAATAAAAATCAATTACACAATTAAAAGAAACAAATACATTTATTTTTCCAACAATACTCAATATCTAGGTAACAAGCTTAACAATAGAAATCGCTCCATATGTATGTTACCTTCGCAATCCAAAACTTAGCCATAAATGTATTCGTAAGAATTTGCACAAAAGCCTTTGTGCCAAAATCTCCACTCTTTAATAACTAGAAGAAAATAACTTATTAAGAAAAATAACAGTTAAAATATTAATTTAAAATATTACTTCCTGAACTTCTGTTGTCACAATAGTTGTCTGCTTCCATTTCGCAAAGGTTGCGGAAGGTCTCGGTATCTCCGTCGGGCTGAATAGCGCAGATGTAATCCGTCTTCTCACCCCAACACAGATAGTCATCGCAGTCAGCATTTGCTCCACTGATAACGACTAGGACAACGAAAATAATGGTGCAGGCGAACTTCATCGTGTAATACTGAAATGCTGTAACCGACTTGATAGTAGCAGTCGCTGTAAGTGGCTTTTTATACCAAAAAATTGTGCTTCATTCATTCTTCAATGGCGGCTACAGGTATGCAAAATTGTTGACAATGTTAATACTGGTTCTTATCGTTGATTTTGATAACAGATACAAATTTTTAAATAAATAAAAGAAGTACACAGATTATGCAAATATAACACCTGAATAATTGGAACTCAATTTGGAGCAGAACGTGTAACGAGAGTCTGTCAATTTAGACTTATTACAATTTTCAGTTCTTATCAGTGCACCAAACAAGCACTGACTGCAAGGACACTCTCTGTCTGTTTGAGTGAATCGACAAGTTACATCTGTGTTATTGAAAATTATAGAGACACCGAAACTACAAAATGGAAGCAGAAAACTATTGTGAAAGAGTAGTTCCAAGTAAACCTGAGATAATAGTTTAGATGGGTTAGCCCTTTCTAAATGTTGAAATAAAGAATTTAATAGGTTTTGTGCTTCCAGCGTGGAACGTCAGGGCAGGGTGGCTGTCATAACTCTAGTAAATTAATTCAGAAATGGGCGCATTTCCCATTCCTGGTATACTAGGGAACTAAAATCGCTAAGAAACAATATTTAGCAATATTTAATTTTGTTATAATAATTGTACAACTTCTGACTCTTTAGCTGAAAGTAATTTTTTTGGGGAATATTTTTGTAAGTCATTTCAAAAATGCTCATTTCTGGACAGGTTAGATTAGGTTAGGTTGAAGTGGCAGTCAGATAGAAGTCCGACTCACTTAGACCAATATAAGGTCCATTGTGATACCACGTGGATCTGAAGTTCCTGCCTACACGTTGAACCATTTTGAGGTGCTAATAAAGCGTGAGAGACATTTTGGGTCGGTTGAGTTTAGATCATTAAGATCATTATAGAAGAAGGCCCCCATATGGAGGTTTCGCTTTCGAGAGAGAGCAGGGCATGCGCAGAGAAGGGTGTAGAGTAGTCTCCTCCTCCTCCTCATCCAAACAGCTCCTACAGAAGTCGTTGGAATAGGCACCAAGCCTTGTTGCATGCCTGCCTAACAAACAGTGTCCAGTTCTGACACCAATTGTAGCACCAATGTGCGACCGATTAAGGGTAATCAAGCTCCTTGAGCGTCTTAGATCCAGCCTAGGCCAAATCTGCTTCGTTGTCAGACAAGTAGTACCATTTGTCCATCTGTGGTTAGTTTTTTCTTGCTTGCACGTGGAAACTGGTATGCCTAAGGAGCCCTTTTCAGGCAAGATTGAGAGGGTAGTTCCAAGTTTGGCGAGTTCGTCGGCCTTGCAGTTACCCGGAATGTCCCTATGCCCCGGCACCCAGCAAAGGTGAATGTTGAACTGCTCAGCCATCTACTTTAGAGATGATCGGCAATCTAGGGCTACTAAAGAGTTAATAGAGACAGAGTCCAGACACTTGATGGCGGCCTGACTGTCCGAAAAGATTCGAATATCCTTTACGGATACCACATTCTTTCTTAGCCAGGACAAGACTTCCTTTATCGCCATAACTTCCGCCTGGAAAACACTACAATGATTAGGAAGACGGAAGGAGAGACTGAGATTGAGCCTGTCTGAGAAGACACCTCCACCCACTCCATCATTTGTTTTTGAACCGTCCGTGTAAAAATGGATTGATTCTTCTTCCGGCAAGACATCCTCCCAAAAGGATCTAGGGGGGATGGATATCTGGAAGTTTTTGTCGAACAGCAGTTGGGGTGTGGTGTAGTCTATATACCTAGAAGGGATTCTGAGTATGTTCAGAATTGCAGAGTGGCCGATTTCACTATCGGCCCATTGAGAAGTTGCTTTGAGGCGAGTGGCCGTGGTAGCAGCCGTCTGTCTGCTAAAGATGTCAAGGGGTGCAGCTGAGGGAGTGGTGCGAAGCGCTCCGCCTATGCATAAACATGCTGATCTCTGGACTCTGCCTAGTTTATCGCGATTTATCGCTTTCTCTAAGGCAGTCCACCAGACAATTGTTCCATACGTTAGTATCGGTCTTACAACCGAGGTATATTGCCAGTGAGTAATTCGGGGTTGTAGTCCCCACTAGTTACCAATAGCTTTTTTGCAAGAAAAGAGTGCCACCGTAGCTTTCCGGACTCTTTCTTGTATATTAGATTTCCAGTTGAGCTTCCTATCCAGGATGAGACCTAGGTATTTGGCCTCGTCAGAGAAGACTAAGCTGGTACCCCTGATTGAAGGGGGGTCGACTCGTGGGATTTTGTATTTCCTAGTAAAGAGGACAAGTTCGGTTTTGTGGGGATTGACGCCTAGACCACAACTGTCAGCCCATCTTATTAGCTTGTTAAGAGCATTTTGTAGGAGTTCTTTTAAGGTGTTAAGGTGCTTCCCCGATACGGCAATAGCAACGTCATCTGCATAGGCAATCACTTTGCAGCCCTCTCCTTCCAGGATAACAAGCAGTTTGTTCACCACAAGATTCCAAAGAAGTGGGGATAGGACTCCTCCTTGCGGGGTTCCCCTGCTGACAGATCTTCTGGCGGAGGTCATGGACAGGTTAAGTCTGCTAACATAGTTTTTAGTAATATTCTATTTGATTTGGAAACAATTTTAACATTTGTTCATAGTCCCGACGCACACGTCCGTTCGTTTACTGCACGGCACCATAAAACAAACATTTAAATAAACAATAGGAGTGTTTCTTTTTACACACAGTTTTGTTTTATATTACCCACTTACACAAACAATTCCAAAAACTTTTTAAGCTAACAAAGTCTGGAAATTGGCTTGCACACGGTAAAATAGTACAACATTACTTATAATTTACTCATAATATTAGCTTCTGAAATCTGTAATGAAAAGCTTAGAAAATGGCTCTTAGGTCCCTTCCATTCGTGTCAAAAAATATGTATTCGCATACACTGCGGTTGAAGAAGCTAGGCTTTGGGTCCTGTATAGGCCGTTTACGCCTAATATATAACGGGTGATCCAAGTAGAGATACTTTTTTCAAAAGCCTTTTTTGACAGATCACGTGTGAGTCGTGTCATGCTGTCATGTTATTTTTGTTTAGTATTGTTTGGCATTTCATAATGGAAAGACTTACGCGTGAACAACGGTTTACAAATTGTTCAACTTTATTATGAAAATTCACGTTCTGTGAGGAATGTGTTTCGTGCACTTCGCTCAACATAATCGCTCAACATAATCGGCCTACTGAGCGTAGGCAACACGCAACACCATCACCCATTTTGAGACCCAGCATTCATTATTGGATAATATTCGACCGAATAGACCACGTCCAGCACGCTGTGAAGAAAATATAGCGGCCGTAGCTGAGAGTGTACACGAAGACCGTAGAGAGTCGATTCGGCGCCGTTCGCAGCAACTCGGACTGACGTATGGAACGACTTGGCGCATTTTACGTCAAGATCTTAAATTGAAAGCGTACAAAATACAACTTGTGCAACAACTGAAGCCGCTCGAGCTTCCCAAGCGACATCGCTTCGCTCTATGGGCTCTTGAAAAGTTCCAAGAAGATCCGACATTTCTGGCTCAATGGGTATGTAAACAAACAAAATTGCCGCATTTGGGACGAAGAGCAACCTGAAGAGATTGAAGAACTGCCACTTCATCCAGAAAAAACAACGCTTTGGTGTGGTTTGTGGGCCGGTGGAATCATCGGTCCATATTTCTTTAAAAATTATGCCGGTGCGAACGTAACCGTCAACTATTTGGTGCCTGAAATTGACGCTCGTGATCTCGGCGACATTTGGTTTCAGCCACTTCCCACACATCGCATCAATCAATGGACTTATTGAGAGAACATTTCGGTGAGCACATAATTTCACGTTTTGGGCCGGTCCATTGGCCACCAAGATCGTGTGATATCACACCGTTAGACTTTTTCTTGTGGGGATATGTAAAGTCAAAAGCTTATGCCGACAAATCAAAAACATCACGCGTGTCATTCGCCAGTTACCAGTCGAAATGCTCGAACGAGTGATCGAAAATTGGACTCAACGGATGGACCATCTGCGACGTAGCAACGGCCAACATTTGCTAGACATAATCTTCAAAAAATAAATGCCAAAGAATGTTCTTTCAAATGATAATAAACATTCTCCATTAAATTTGAATTTTCCATGTTTTTTTTTCTTTAAAAAAGTAGGGAACCTCGAAATGGATCACCCTTTATTTATTTTTAAATTTCTGCGCGTTTAGTTATTTGCAATAACCACTCCACGACACAAATGTGATAGTGCTTTTCCTAACCTATACTTTTCGCATGAATAACTTCTCATCACAAATTCTTACGATATTTTTCACACCTTCGAAAAGTTAATTATACGACTGAAACTGCGATCGATTCATTTTTCATTTAGTTGCAAATTAACATTAAATTGTAGAGCACTCATACTCAGTAATGGTCCATTGAACTTCGGGGCGGACATATACTGTACTGTGGATTGATCCTGCTTTCCTATGCCGGGGGTTTACCCGCAAATACATTTTGGTAAATTAGATTGGGAGATGCAGTGAACATTCATCTAAGCAATGGAACATATTTTTTGGCAAGTAACACAAATCTATAGTACAATACTCCGATATCGACAAGAACACTTAGTAGAAAAAGCAAGGACAATATTTTAAACTTTAAGTCCTTAATATCAGACTTATAGGTACAAAACCATTGCAACCGAGTAAGGCCAAATGAGTCTAATGATTTTTTGAAAAGTCTTTTCATGACAGTTTGTTACTCTTACAGTTTTGGCAGACTTTTGCAGATGTAAGGCTAATTTCTAAATTTGTTTATATATTTTGCATCCACCACGTGCCGTTCACGTTCTTTTTGAAAAGAAGAATCTGCTTCAAATTTGATGTAGATTTCTTCTTGGTAAAGGGAGAAACGTAAGTGATAGCAAAAATTATGATTTACGAAGTTAATGACAATTTATTTTTCTATTCGCTTTCCGACTTGACCCCCGGTATAAAAGACGTAAATTATGCAGACTGAAGCATTTTTTTGCACAGGTTTGCTCATTTTGGAGTTTTAACTAGCCGACGTCGCTGCTGGTATAGCTCGAATAGTTCATAGACTAGAATTGGTAAACGAGACCAAAAATCTAACGGAAAAAAGGTGGTTTTCTCGAAACGACATATGATATAAAGGGTGATTTTTTAAGAGGTTTAGAACTTTTTTTAAAAAAAAAACACAAAAAATTCGAAAAAATGAATGAAATATTTATTTGAGTCGATAGTTTGAACCTTGCAATTTAATGTTTAAAGATAATTTCATGCAAATGTTGACCGCGGCTGCGTCTCAGGTAGCCCATCCGCTGAGTCCAATTTTGGCATACTCTTTCACACATATCGGCCGGTATCTCACGAATGAATGCATGGATGTTGGCTTCCAGTGCGTCAATCGAAGCGGGCTTGTCCCTATACACATTAGCCTTGGCATACCCCCACAAAAAATAATCTAATGGTGTCAAATCGCACGATCTAGGCGGCCAATTGACCGGCCCGAAACGTGAAATTAACTGTTCACCAAACTCGCCTCGCAATTGCGCCATTGTTTCGCGTGCTGTGTGGCATGTGGCACCGTCTTGTTGAAACCACATATCATGCAAGTCAAGAACTTCCATTTCGGGCAAAAAAAAGTTTGTTATCATCCCTCGGTAGCGTTCACCATTGACAGTAACGCTGCGATTCGCATCATCTTTGAAGAAATATGGCCCAATAATGCCGCCGGCCCATAAACCGCACCAAACAGTGGCTTTTTCGGGATGCATTGGTAGCTGTTGCAATGCTTCTGGCTGATCTTCACTCCAAATGCGGCAATTTTGCTTATTTACGTACCCATTCAACCAAAAATGAGCCTCATCGCTGAACACAATTTTTCGATAAAAAAGCGGATCCTCGGCCAGCTTTCCAAGAGCCCATTCACCAAAAATTCGGCGTTGTGGTAGGTCGGCTGGCTTTAGTTCTTGCACCAGCTGTATCTTAAAAGGCTTTACGCCCAAATCCTTCCGCAAAATTTTCCACGTAGTGCTGTAACAAAGGCCTAACTGCTGGGAACGGCGCCGAATCGACATTTCGCGGTCTTCTGTCACACTAGCTGATACGGCCGCAATATTTTCTTCAATACGCACAGTACGTAAACGTGTTGGTGGTTTAATGTCCAACAAAGTAAATTTGGTGCGAAATTTGGTCACAATCTTCCGAATAGACTGCTCAGAAGGTCGAGAATGCCGATCATAAAATGGAAGCAGCGCGCGATGAACATTTCGAACCGAGCACGAATTTTGATAGTAAAATTCAATAATTTGCAAGCGTTGTTCATTTGTAAGACGATCCATGGTTAAATTGCAAACCAAACTGAAGCTGTTTGACAGTGACACAAGGTACTAAACACACGTCAGCTGTCAAAACCAGTGTTGCCAAAACCAAACCAGCTAAAAAATCACCCTTTAGATTTCTTCTTGGTAAAGGGAGAAACGTAAGTGAAAGCAAAAATTATGATTTAAGAAGTTAATGACGATTTATTTTTCTTTTCGCTTTCCGACTTGACCCCCGGTATAAAAGTCGTAAATTATGCAGACTGAAGCATTTTTTTGCACAGTTTTGCACATTTTGGAGTTTTAACTAGCCGACGTCGCTGCTGGTATAGCTCAAATAGTTCGTGGACTAGAATTGGTAAACGAGACCAAAAATCTAACGGAAAAAAAATGGTTTTCTCGAAACGACATATGATATATTTATCTATACACAGTTTGAGAAGGCGACTTCTGTTTAAGATGGCAGCGATTCTGAAGCGATTTCGTTTTCAGATGTTATAGCAGAGCCGGGGTAGACAAAGTCCCTTAAAACTACCTCGAAGTTATCCGATTCGTCGATATTGAGTGTACCTTCTTCCATGGGCCCTGCCACCATTCAGCCGCATTTTGATCTTGTAAAACGGGGGTGGTACAAATTTATTACGTGCGACAATTGGCACTTGTTCGAAGAAAGAAATATAGATTCCAAATCTAAAACACCAGAATTACGAATTTTCCATGTTTAATTTGTAATTATTTAGCTGGCGAATAACTGAGAGCACGAGCAATCTAGCGAACCCCGGCCAAAATGTTTAAGTATGTTATTGAAACCGTACGCGAATTTCAAACTCTAACTGAGTAGGACGTATTATTTTACGACTAACGAGAAGTCCAAACAAGTGGGTCCGTCTATGTCGTCTGTCTATCTGTCCAGAAGCGGAACGGTTTGACGAATTTGCTTCAAGGTTTGAATAAACCTTTTTTGGTTGTAGCATATGGAAAGGGTATTAAGGTTTTTACGTATTGAATAACGGTGCTATAGAAAAACTCCAGTATCATTCTCGTTGTACTGATCCATGTGAGAATATCCCGACGACTGAAGGGGACTTGACAAAAACATATTAACGCTATCCCACAAGTGTGCTAGCGAGTAGAAAATTAAGATCAATACAAATAAATTAAAAACTTCGGAAGACGGACAATTCGAAGAACGCCTACCAGTGGTGATGCAGTTGGAGTAGGGAAAATTAATATCCCTGATTCCTGAACTTAAGCTCGTCTGAAATTCTTCTTTAGTTAAAAAAGCCCATGTCTCAAATTAGTGGTTAAGTGCGTTGGACCACTAAGCGAGAGGTCGCTAGTTCAAATCCCGACCTGTACCACCTGAAAGTTTTAATTCACTGCCCCACCTCTTGCGAAAGTCTGACAAACATCCAAGAGTATGAATTCTCATGAGAAGCTTCTCAAAAATAAAATTGCCGTTCGGCATTAAACTGTAGGTCACTTCCATTCGTGTCAAAAAATATATCGTCGCATACACAGTGCTTGGAGAAGCTAGGCTTTAGGTCCTGCATGGGCCGTTTACGCCTAGTATTTATTTTATTTTATTTTTTCTGCATTACAATTGCGAAAAGTTTTGGTATGAAAGTGCATAAAATAGAGAATCGTGTGTACTTGAACATTTTCAGTTTCAGTTTCTTCGTTTGCTGAGAAGATATACGAATTACAATGCAACCGTACTTCATCTTGTTATATTGAAATTTGCTCCAAATTCTGCTCCAATTATTTAACTGTTTTATTTGCACCTCATTTATTTATTATTTATTGAAATCAGCGATAAGAATATTTAATTTGCTAATTATTTTGTAAATATGAAAACGTCATTGAAGTAGAAATGCAGCACAATTTTTTGGTATAAAAAGCCCCTTACAGCGAGTGCTACTATCAAGTCGGTTACAGCATTTCAGTATTACACGATGAAGATCGCCTGCACCATTATTTTCGTTGTCCTAGTCGTTATCAGTGCAGCAAATGCTGACTGCGATGACTATCTGTGTTTGGGTGAAAAGACGGATTACATTTGTGCTATTCAGCCCGACGGAGATACGGAGACTTTCCGCAATCTTTGCGAAATGGAAGCAGACAACTATTGTGACAACAGAAGTTCAGGAAGTAATATTAGTATTTGACTGTTATTTTTCTTAATAATTTATATGGATTTCTTTTCTAGTTATTAAAGAGTGGAGATTTTGGCACAAAGGCTTTTGTGCAAATTCTTACGAATACATTTATGGCTAAGTTTTGGATTGCGAGTCGCTACATTCGATTGCTTCATAGCAACTTGCTAAATATTATAAGTTAAGCTTTTAACTTCAATAATGTAATATTGTAAGGACAATAAATGTTTGCTTATCTATATAAATTTTGTTATTTTTATTTTAATACTACCGGCACCCGGTTAACATTGTATTGTCTCAGACCATATTTTGTTGTTTCTGTTTCAGTTTTTGTTCCTCTCAATTTTTTATTTCTTAGTGTTATTTCTATCGATGTTAACAACCAATCGGCTATGGCAATCATACTTCCTTCATTCGATAAGCTTTGTTCTATAAAAACGTTGAAGAAAAATTGACTAATATAACGACTGCCATTTGCTTTGTCCCATAAACATCTTTTCAAGTGACGTCTATATTTTGGTATAGGTACTTGCCAACGTATAAGTATTCGTTAATCTCCATCCGAACTCCATTTAAAAAAAAATTAGCTCAGTGAAAGTTAGAGTTCATTTGGAGCAAAAAGTTTCTAAGAGCGAAATTTCCTTATTTAAATTATTTGTTTTCAAATGGTATACAGTTTTTGGTTCAGGCAATATTCTCAATTTTCTTCACAATTTTAAAAATTTTTTGTTCTCCCTAAATCTATCGACGAGTAATATAGAAGTTTAATTGTGGCACCATCTACCGTGGCTACATATCATAATTAATATTCAATGCAGCTTTAGAAATATAAAAGTCATTCGGTCTATAAGTTTTGGAACTGAATATGTAATACACATTTTGGCCTAGGCCCGCCTGATAAACCTTGCAGAGGAAGATTGTACTCCCAAAAAACTCTTCTAGTACTGAAAGCTGAGTAGTTTGCACGTGCTCTGAGTTAATCGCGGGCTAAATAATTGCAAATTAAACGTGAAAAGTTTACAATTATGGTGTTAAAGATTTGGAATCTATATTTCTTACTACGCCAATTGTTTCATGTTTTCCAGATCATGAAAATGCAACACAAATGTGGCATGGGCCATGACAGTCTATCGTTGCTCGAATTTGGAAAATGAATATTTTTATTGTGGAAAATATTTAAGACAAAATAATTTTCCTGTACTTGAGATTGCCCTCAAAAAAGTCTAAGGGGCAATCTTCAGAGGGATTGAAAAGGATCTATATTCTAAAACTTATACAATTTCTTTTTATTCTCAGATGATTTTATTCAACCGTTTCGGAATTAAGAGCCATTCATAGTGCCACTGAAACTGAAACATACATATGTTCCCGGACACATATCAAATATGTAAATTTTTTTTTTCGATCACTAAACGTAACATAAAGAAACGTGAGTTATCATGTTTTTCAAAACTAATTAAAGATTTCTTTTAAATGGGTTGGGTTCCATATCCCGCTTTTTATAATCCCGATTCTTAAAATCCCATTTTTTATTATCCCAAAACAGCAAAATAAGAAATAAATAATAACAAAATAAATGTTTAAGTAAAGGGTGATTTTTTAAGAGGTTTAGAACTTTTTTTAAAAAAAAAACACAAAAAATTCGAAAAAATGAATGAAATATTTATTTGAATCGATAGTTTGAACCTTGCAATTTAATGTTTAAAGATAATTTCATGCAAATGTTGACCGCGGCTGCGTCTCAGGTAGCCCATCCGCTGAGTCCAATTTTGGCATACTCTTTCACACATATCGGCCGGTATCTCACGAATGAATGCATGGATGTTGGCTTCCAGTGCGTCAATCGAAGCGGGCTTGTCCCTATACACATTAGCCTTGGCATACCCCCACAAAAAATAATCTAATGGTGTCAAATGGCACGATCTAGGCGGCCAATTGACCGGCCCGAAACGTGAAATTAACTGTTCACCAAACTCGCCTCGCAATTGCGCCATTGTTTCGCGTGCTGTGTGGCATGTGGCATGTGGCATGTGGCACCGTCTTGTTGAAACCACATATCATGCAAGTCAAGAACTTCCATTTCGGGCAAAAAAAAGTTTGTTATCATCGCTCGGTAGCGTTCACCATTGACAGTAACGCTGCGATTCGCATCATCTTTGAAGAAATATGGCCCAATAATGCCGCCGGCCCATAAACCGCACCAAACAGTGGCTTTTTCGGGATGCATTTGTAGCTGTTGCAATGCTTCTGGCTGATCTTCACTCCAAATGCGGCAATTTTGCTTATTTACGTACCCATTCAACCAAAAATGAGCCTCATCGCTGAACACAATTTTTCGATAAAAAAGCGGATCCTCGGCCAGCTTTCCAAGAGCCCATTCACCAAAAATTCGGCGTTGTGGTAGGTCGCCTGGCTTTAGTTCTTGCACCAGCTGTATCTTAAAAGGCTTTACGCCCAAATCCTTCCGCAAAATCTTCCACGTAGTGCTGTAACAAAGGCCTAACTGCTGGGAACGGCGCCGAATCCACATTTCGCGGTCTTCTGTCACACTAGCTGATACGGCCGCAATATTTTCTTCAATACGCACAGTACGTAAACGTGTTGGTGGTTTAATGTCCAACAAAGTAAATTTGGTGCGAAATTTGGTCACAATCTTCCGAATAGACTGCTCAGAAGGTCGAGAATGCCGACCATAAAATGGAAGCAGCGCGCGATGAACATTTCGAACCGAGCACGAATTTTGATAGTAAAATTCAATAATTTGCAAGCGTTGTTCATTTGTAAGACGATCCATGGTTAAATTGCAAACCAAACTGAAGCTGTTTGACAGTGACACAAGGTACTAAACACACGTCAGCTGTCAAAACCAGTGTTGCCAAAACCAAACCAGCTAAAAAATCACCCTTTAATAAATATGACAATCTTCAATAATTTAACAAAAAAAATATAAAGTAATGTTATATGATATTTTGCAAAAGGGAACAAAAAAAACTTCAAAACATTAACAACATTTTTTATTTTATTAGGAGAAGTGTATATTATAAGCAATGCGACGCAAACAACTTGATTTACTCATATATTTTCTATTTCTCATTAATTTTTTTTACAGCGCGTGACTTTATAATATTAGTTTTTTTTATATAATTTTTCTTGTCCATTTTGTAATTTTTCTATTTCAGTTTGCACCAAAACCAAAATTGCATCCTTTCTTAAATCTCCAAAGAGTTTATAAAGGGTGATCCATTGCGAGGTTCCCTACTTTTTTAAAGAGGGAAAATTCACAGAAAATTCAAATTTAATGGAGAATGTTTATTATCATTTGAATGAACATTCTTTGGCATTTATTTTTTGAAGATTATGTCTATCAAATGTTGGCCGTTGCTACGTCGCAGGTGTGATATCACACGATCTTGCTCACCGAAATGTTCTCTCAATAAGTCCATTGATTGATGCGATGTGTGGGAAGTGGCGCCGTCTTGCTGAAACCAAATGTCGCCGAGATCACGAGCTTCAATTTCAGGCATCAAATAGTCGGTTATCATGGCACGATAACGGTCGCCATTGACGGTTACGTTCGCACCGGCATAATTTTTAAAGAAATATGGACCGATGATTCCACCGGCCCACAAACCACACCAAACCGTTGTTTTTTCTGGATGAAGTGGCAGTTCTTCAATCTCTTCAGGTTGCTCTTCGTCCCAAATGCGGCAATTTTGTTTGTTTACATACCCATTGAGCAAGATATGGGCCTCATCGCTAAGCAAAATTTGCCTCGAAAAAGTCGGATCTTCTTGGAACTTTTCGAGAGCCCATATAGCGAAGCGATGTCGCTTGGGAAGGTCGAGCGGCTTCAGTTGTTGCACAAGCTGTATTTTGTACGCTTTCAATTTAAGATCTTGACGAAAAAAAATGCGCCAAGTCGTTCCATACGTCAGTCCGAGTTGCTGCGAACGGCGTCGAATCGACTCTCTACGGTCTTCGTGTACACTCTCAGCTACGGCCGCTATATTTTCTTCACAGTGTGCTGGACGTGGTCTATTCGGTCGAATATTATCCAATAATGAATGCTGGGTCTCAAAATGGGTGATGGTGTTGCGTGTTGCCTACGCTCAGTAGGCCGATTATGTTGAGCGATTATGTTGAGCGAAGTGCACGAAACACATTCCTCACAGAACGTGAATTTTCATAATAAAGTTGAACAATTTGTAAACGTTGTTCACGCGTAAGTCTTTCCATTATGAAATGCCAAACAATACTAAACAAAAATAACATGACAGCATGACACGACTCACACGTGATCTGTCAAAAAAGGCTATTGAAAAAAGTATCTCTACTTGGATCACCCGTTAAATGCCGGCCAACCAACATTTTCAGTTTGCGATACCACGCTCCAGCATTATTTTGTGTTCTCGGGAATTGTTTTTCTGCTCTGTCATACACAGACTAAAAGTTAGGAGAGTACTGCCCTTGTCTACTTCCATTACGAATGTAATTAATTTTAAATTAAAGTGCGTCTTCGTCATCTTTCAAACTATTTTTCAAAGAGTCAAAATATGAAGAGACTTCTTCTGGTGGTACAAATGCTAAACTTTTGAACATTTTTAGTTTTAATGCAAACTCGTTATAGTTACCATATTTGGTCGCAAATGATTTGACCAAAGTTAAACAAACATCCTCTAAAATCTGAGAGCGGAAAAAACACTTTCGCAACCGAAACTATTGCATTTTCGAAATCAGTTATTATTCTTTCGGGTTGTAACTCAATTTTGAAAGCAGTTGCAACTCTTAACAATTCGGAAAAAATAGCTCGTAACACTTCATTGTCTTTTTTGACATAAAACAGAAAATAAGTGGGACAACACTTTTTTCAATCTGACCGTGGACCGTAAACAATTGACGCATTACAGTCGCAACGATATAAAATTTACCATCCATCAACCACCATCTTACTCTTTTTAGGAGAACGAAACTAGACATTGTTCCCAGCAAAATAATTTGATAACAATGTTCTGTAAAAAAAAAACGGGATTAGAGGGATTTGGCGGGTTTTTATAAAGGGGGATTATAATAGACCGGGATTTTGAACAAGCAGTATTTTAGCAGACGGGATTTCAAAAAGCGGGATTCCGATACGCTCCCCTTTTAAATTGAGTCTTTACATTTAAAACTTGTTCCACAGTTTTCCTGTTTTATTCGTTACGGACGGAATTGGTCTTGTTTTCGGTTTCCGCCGATAAATTTGAACCGATTAGAACGGCAGGTTTTTGGAACTTTATAAAAACCATGCTAGAGTCCAAGAGTTATTAAGGAATCTTATGCAAGATCCAGCTCTTATACTAGTATGAGCACGTGATAAAATCATAAAGAAATAAACACCCCCAAAAAAGTGGGCATGGCTAAAAACTTTTGATGGGTGGAATGTTGAGAATTTTATTGTCTTGATATTTTGTTGTACATTTTTTATGTTTTCTAAGGAATTTTTCGGAGAAAACAACATTATGTTAAGAAACGTCAAATTTGTTAAGGAGATCAGTTGTGAAGGTCATAAGGTGTGATCGTGACATCACTGTGACGTAGAATTTGTACTAAAGTTGTCATCCAGCATAATTTCGGCACCCTAGGGAGTATGCGTTCCAAATTTCAGCTTGCTTGCTTAAATTTAAAGGCCTTAAATCTGCTAACGAACAGACATTGCTTTTGATTCTGATCATGAATATACATATCTACGGCAAATATTAAAGGGGTGTAACAAACTATATGCCAAAATTATTATTCCCCTAGAATAGGGTATACAAATGTTTCCTGAACAACTCATTTCTTAGATTGGTTTAACACCACGCGAAATATTTTTAAATGGCATAAAAAACAAAACTTTGCAGTGACTGTTTTTAGATTATACTATTTGAATGGCAAAATTACTATCAGTTGAAATAAAAATATCTCAACATTTTTAATAAAGATATGTACGTACGTTTGTTTTTCGATTGGTTACCTGTACATCTCTTAAGAAATCAACAACTACCTCAACAACTAAGGAAACTCTATGTAGGATCTTGCTCTATGCTCTATTCTTGCTTAAGCTTGAACTCTTCCTTAAATCGTATTAAGATATTAGAAAGAGAACAACGAACTCTACGAGCTGTACAATTTTACTTTATGGAATCTCAACATCGATCATTAAGGAATAAAAAATATTGAAATCAACAGAAACTATTTATTGACAGATATAGCATAGGACAAAACAAATAAACATATAATATTAAATAAATTTATAAATAAGCAAGTATTTACTGTCCGTACAATATTACATTATTGAAGTTGTAAGCTTAACTAATAATAGCAACTTTCTATGAACCAATCGAATGAATCGACTCGCAATCCAAAAGTTAGCCAAAAATGTATTCATCGGAATAAGCACAAAAGCCTTTGTGCCAAAATCTCCACTCTTTAACAACTAAAAAAAAAATATAAATAATTAAGAAAAATCACAAAAAAAGCCTCGGTGTCTCCGTCAGGTTGAATAGCACAAATGTAATTCGTCTTTTCACCCAAACACAGATAGTCATCGCAGTCAGCATTTGCTGCACTGATAACGACTAGGACAACGAAAATAATGGTGCAGGCGAACTTCATCGTGTAATACTGAAATGATGTAACCGACTTGATAGTAGCACTCGCTGTAAGTGGCTTTTTATACCAAAAAATTGTGCTTCATTCAATGGCGTTTATAGGTATACAAAATTGTTGACAATGTTAATACTGGTTCTTATCGTTGATTTTGATAATAGATACAAATTTTTAAATAAATAAAAGAGGTACACAGATTATGCAAATATAACACCTGAAATATTGGATCTGAATTTGGAGCAGAACGTGTAACGAGATTCTGTCAATTCAGACATCATGCGTAATATTTAAGTATATAATGCACCAATTGCATATTTGCAGCTACTTGACAGGAATCAAAAACGTGCGATAAGACTTATTGGCGACCGAGACATCGTGAAATCACTTAACCTTTTTAGCACGCGTCGCAATGTCTCCTGCCATTCATTGATTCGTTCCACTCCCGCACAACATGAATGTGGAATGTTATACCTCACTCTGTTTTTCCTGACTACTACAATTTGCAAGCATTTAACATGAATGTGCATCGGTTCCTCCTCACTCCTCATTCCTCATTCCTCATTCCTCATTCCTTATTCTTCATTCCTCATTCCTTATTCCTCATTCCTCATTCCTCATTCCTTATTTCCCATTCCTCATTCCTCATTCCTCATTCCTCATTCCTCATTCCTCATTCCTCATTCCTCATTCCTCATTCCTCATTCCTCATTCCTCATTCCTCATTCCTCATTCCTCATTCCTCATTCCTCATTCCTCATTCCTCATTCCTCATTCCTCATTCCTCATTCCTCATTCCTCATTCCTAATTCCTCATTCCTCATTCCTCATTCCTCATTCCTCATTCCTCATTCCTTATTCCTCAAATGAATTGCCACATGTTGAATACATATGTTTGCCAGCATTTGATATTCTATTCAAAATACTCGTCCGTTTTTGCTGGATGACGATGGAGAAAGCTTGATGGGGCATCAAAAGCAGTAACCGACACTTTTCATGCCAATAAGCACGACGAAACTTTCTCGCTACATGATGTGCATTTTTTAATCGCCTCAAAAAGAATGCTAACATTTGATAGCATACCAAATTTATTTAAACCACTTTTAAGGTTTTGAAAAATTTGTTTTTTTTCAAAAACTCCATATAAGATTTTAATTTTATTTCGCACATTGGATGCATTTAACATAAATGTTCAAAATACAAAAATTTATCAAAATAACGAGAAAAAAAATTGAGAAAAATAATTTAATTTAATTTAATTCAAAAATGTAAATATCCATTAGGTCCGGTAAATTCCCTAAGCTTTGGAAAGGTGCCTTTATCACGCCTGTATTTAAAACAAGGTTCACGTGGTGTTATCACGAATTACAGACCGATTTCTAAGTTTTCGTGTACTCCCAAGCTTTTTGAGCAAAATTAAATATTTCTATGTCGTAATGGCATTTGTAACGAACAACATGGATTTGCAAGAAACAGGTCCACTGTTACAAATTTATTTTTTGCATGTTATTTCCATTTCTAAGGAACTAGAATCCTTAGAAAAATATCATGAATATACACCGACTTCTCTAAGGCTTTCGACCAGCTGTCCCATAAGATGATCAGATCTAAACTCAGGGCGTATGGTTTCCTACCTGGCCTTATAAAATGGATTAATTCATACCTTATGGGTAAGGATTACCATGTCAAATTTAGAGGTTTGTTTTCTGAATCTTCTTCTGCTCAGTCTGGAATACCGCAGGGAAGTCACTTAGGCTCTATTTTGTTCATACTTGCTATAAATGATCTTAATGAACATTCATAAATCTGTCAACAATCATACATACACAGCCACTTGCTGTGATAGGTTAGGTTAGGTTAGGTTGAAGTGGCAGTCAGATAGAAGTCTGACTCACTTAGACCAATATAGGTCCATTGTGATACCACGTGGATCTGAAGTTTCTGCCTACACGTTGAACCATTTTGAGGAGCTAATAAAGCGTGAGAGACATTTTGGGTCGGTTGAGTTTAGATCATTAAGATCATTATAGAAGAAGGCCCCCAAATGGAGGTTTCGCTTTCGAGAGAGAGCAGGGCATGCGCAGAGAAGGTGTAGAGTAGTCTCCTCCTCTTCCTCGTCCAAACAGCTCCTACAGAAGTCGTTATAATAGGCACCAAGCCTTGCTGCATGCCTGCCTAACAAACAGTGTCCAGTTATGACACCAATTGTAGCACCAATGTGCGATCGATTAAGGGTAATCAAGCTCTTTGAGCGTCTTGGATCCAGCCTAGGCCAAATCTGCTTCGTTGTCAGACAAGTAGTACCATTTGTCCATCTGTGATTAGTTTTTTCTAATGCATCCAGTTTAAACCAGAGCTTGCACGTGGAAACTGGTGTGCCTAAGGAGCCCTTTTCAGGCAAGATTGAGAGGGTAGTTCCAAGTTTGGCGAGTTCGTCGGCCTTGCAGTTACCCGGAATGTCCCTATGCCCCGGCACCCAACAAAGGTGAATGTTGAACTGCTCAGCCATCTCCTTTAGAGATGAACGGCAATCTAGGGCTACTAAAGAGTTAATAGAGACAGAGTCCAGACACTTGATGGCGGCCTGACTGTCCGAAAAGATTCGAATATCCTTTACGGATACCACATTCTTTCTTAGCCAGGACAAGACTTCCTTTATCGCCATAACTTCCGCCTGGAAAACACTACAATGATTAGGAAGACGGAAGGAGAGACTGAGATTGAGCCTGTCTGAAAAGACACCTCCACCCACTCCATCATTTGTTTTTGAACCGTCCGTGTAAAAATGGATTGATTCTTCTTCCGGCAAGGCATCCTCCCAAAAGGATCTAGGGGGGATGGTTATCTGGAAGTTTTTGTCGAACAGCAGTTGGGGTGTGGTGTAGTCTATATTCCTAGAAGGGATTCTGAGTATGTTCAGAATTGCAGAGTGGCCGATTTCACTATCGGCCCATTGAGAAGTTGCTTTGAGGCGAGTGGCCGTGGTAGCAGCCGTCTGTCTGCTAAAGATGTCAAGGGGTATCAAATGGAACAGAATGTCGAGTGCAGCTGAGGGAGTGGTGCGAAGCGCTCCGCCTATGCATAAACATGCTGATCTCTGGACTTTGCCCAGTTTATCACGATTTATCGCTTTCTCTAAGGCAGTCCACCAGACAATTGTTCCATACGTTAGTATCGGTCTTACAACCGAGATATATAGCCAGTGAGTAATTCGGGGTTGTAGTCCCCACTTGTTTCCAATAGCTTTTTTGCAAGAAAAGAGTGCCACCGTAGCTTTCCGGACTCTTTCTTGTATATTAGATTTCCAGTTGAGCTTCCTATCCAGGATGAGACCTAAGTATTTGGCCTCGTCAGAGAAGACTAAGCTGGTACCCCTGATTGAAGGGGGGTCAACTCGTGGGATTTTGTATTTCCTAGTAAAGAGGACAAGTTCGGTTTTGTGGGGATTGACGCCCAGACCACAACCGTCAGCCCATCTTATTAGCTTGTTAAGAGCATTTTGTAGGAGTTCTTTTAAGGTGTTAAGGTGTTTCCCCGATACGGCAATAGCAACGTCATCTGCATAGGCAATCACTTTGCAGCCCTCTCCTTCCAGGATAACAAGCAGTTTGTTCACCACAAGATTCCAAAGAAGTGGGGATAGGACTCCTCCTTGCGGGGTTCCCCTGCTGACAGATCTTCTGGCGGAGGTCATACCCAGCTTTGAGTTAATAATCCTACTGGTTAGTAGTTGATTAATGAACTCGCTAAGTGTGTTATCCACTTTTAGATCCGACAGTGCAGTTGAGATCGCGGATGTATTGACGTTGTTAAAGGCGCCTTCTATATCGAGGAAGGTTACCATTGTATACTCCTTATGGTGAAGGGAATATTCAATTGAACGTACTAACGAGTGTAGGGCTGTTTCTACAGATCTGCCTTTGCAATAGGCATGTTGGGAGGTAGACAGCAGCCTTTTGTCAATGTTGGTACGAATATGGATATCTATCAATCTTTCTAGAGTTTTTAGGAGAAATGATGATAGACTGATGGGTCTGAGATCTTTCGGAGTGACATGGGAATATTTGCCAGCTTTGGGTATGAAAACCACTTTCACTTCTCTCCATAACAGCGGAATGTGGACCAGTTCAATACAACTTTTCAGAATTAACTCCAACACCGGAAGAATAATATCTGATGTTTTTTGTAATTCGGCTGGTATAATGCCGTCTGGTCCCGCCGATTTATATGGTTTGAAGCTGTGTAGCGCCCAAAGTAGCCTATCCCTGGTGATTAGATCATTAATGTTGGTTATGTGAGTCCTTGCCCTGTTTGGGTTCGTACTACTTATAACATGGGAGCTGCCTGGGAAGTGGGTATCTAATAGCAGATTAAGCGATTCCTCGCTAGACGTAGTCCAAGAGCCATCCGATTTTTTGAGACAGCTGGGCATCGTTGGATTTGTAGAGAGGATTTTCCTTAGCCTAGAACCTTCGGAGGTATCCTCTATTTTGCTACAGAAGAGTCGCCACGATATTCTTTTGGCTTTCCTCAATACTTTTTTATAGGAATTGAGGGATACTTTGTAGGCATCCCAGTCAGAATCTGTTCGTGTGGCCTTGGCTTTATTGAACAGTTTCCTGCAGACATTCTTAAGTGGGCTCAATTCCGATGTCCACCAATGCGGCTTACGCTTGCCTCTCGGTCTAGTGAGAGGACATGAGGAGGACAATGCTTTATTTAGAGCCATAGTGAGTTCCCTGACTTTATTATCAAGCTCGTTGGTGTCATGAGGGGGACATAATAGCATAGAGTTCACTGAATGCCAAAGTGAATCTCTGTACAGGAGCCAATTTGTCTTGCGGTAGTTCCGGAAGGTTGATTGGCGGGGAGGGTCATCATTTAGACTGAATTGAATGTACCTGTGGTCCGAAAACGAGTGATCAGACGAGACTTTCCAATTACCAATCAATTCAATGATGAAATCAGAGACGAGAGTTATGTCTAAGACCTCTTGTCGACTTCTGGTTATAAAAGTAGGTTCACTACCTCTGTTGCAAACAATGAGATTTGTGTGTAAAATATAATCAAAAAGTGACTCACCTCTGTAGTTTGTATCGGAACTGCCCCATACTGAATGATGAGCGTTGGCATCACATCCAATTATGAGTCCAGTGTTGTGTTTTTCAGCTTCTTTTACAAGATCCTCCAGGGTCTTACCTGGGAGATCTCCCACGATATCATGGGCGAGATAGGCCGAAGTCAGCCAGTACGTGCCTTTGGCCGTCTCTAGCCTCGCTGTGGTTATGTCCCGTCCGCTGAAATTAGGTAGTAAAAATACATTAAGACTACTTTTCACTAATATGCAGGATCTAGGGTTACCTTTGTCTGATACATAAAGTGCGTAGTATCCCGGAGTCCTGAGTCCGCAAACCAGGTTGTTGACAATCCATGGTTCTTGGATCAGGACGATATCTTCTCTATCTTGAGAAAGACGGAGAAGCAAGGAGGCCGAAGCCTTTTTGGAGTGTTGGAGGTTTATCTGTACTAACTGCAGCATCAATTGCTACAATTAGGCAGAACCACTTCCACCACGGTCTTATCTAGGCCCTCTGATTCCGAAGATGAACCAAGAAGTTCATCCTCACTAAGAAGAAGAACCTTGTTTAGGCAGTCCTCCGTCTCCATGTCCGACAACGTGTCAGTAATAGAGGCAGTGGGCCTGGTTGGGGTAGCCTGGTCTGCGGAGACATCGTCTTCCATGTGAGGAAAGGATACGGATGTACCCGGGTCAGGGGCTGCGGAATCGGAGTCTAAGGGGTGAGGAGGCAGTTTGCCAGTCTCTAACTCATCCTTTTTGTAGACGCGCAGAGTGATTTTCTCCCAACCAAAACTTATCATGCCGTTGGTCTGCGCCAAAGGAGCAAGGGATTCCTGGTTGATTACTATAATAGCAGATCTATAGGCACCCCTTTGCTCTTCCAGCTTAGCGACCTTCCAGTCATGGGTGGGTAATGAGGGATTGCAGCGCTGGATGACTTCCAGGACTTCATCCGCGGATGGTGGTTCGATGGGGATCCAGGTGCGAGTCCTAGGTCTGCTAGGGATATTCTCCTTTGCTACGACTTCGAGCTTAGCACCCGGCCAAACCTCTCCTAGACTGCTTACAGCCGACTTGTAGAGATCGACAGATCTTATGTCCGCGCAAGCGATTAGCTTGACGTGTCCTTGATGCCAACCAGCATCTTGAGTATTCGGTGGCGGTCCAGGGGTTGCCCTGATGAAGGGTAGAAAGCTACTTAAGAGCTTCAGCTTGACCGTTTGCCATCGTTCGGGAGATATCGTGCCGTCTATGTCGCTACGATCAATGACAGCAACCACGATTTTGTCTTTGAGGACATCGCTGAAGGACCTGAGAGGTTTAACGGCGGAGGTGCTGGTGTTATGCACCTTGGGGCGTTTTGAAACCGGAGCGGTTTCTTCCACCGACCTCTGGCGCTTAGACGTAAAGTCACCGCTGGTCTCCTTGTCCTTGGTCATAAAATTTTCGGCCCATTTCAGCTTGGCAACCTGTTTAGGAGTTCTGTTGGTCTCCAGAATAGCTCCAAAGACCTTCAGAGTCCGTATTGCCTCGCGTCGTTGTTTATAGTACGACCTCGAGGGAGTGCGTTGTCGCGAACTTCCACTACGAGACGTACTAGGGGTGTTAGTACCAGCAGTGGAAGGGCCATGAAGTGCCACAATCCTACCACTGCTAGGGAGGATACCTTCCTTTTGCTCATGAGGATAGCTGCTGTTGCCAATACGGGGTGGACCACGAGTAGCCACAGTCGTACCACCGCTCGGCGTAGCAGGAGCTGTACCGGTAGACAGTTTAATCACCGTACTACCGCCCGGTTTGGAAGGGATACCGGTCTTAAAAATTGGATTAGGTTTTTTTATTTGATTTTTGTTATTGTTGTTCATGTTAGGACCCACGAGTGGCGGAGAAAGGAGGTCGATCTGTACAGAGATCCGCAATATACAGACAAGGCTAGCAAAATCCGGAGGGCGCCAGGTATCCGGACACTCCGTTAGCGACTGGGCTTTTTGACTGGGCCCCCAGCCAGGTTGACGCTCGGCACGGGTCGTATGACACCATCGTCCGGCCCAGGGAAGAGGATGAAAACTGGAAGGAAAGGGAAAGGAGAGGAAGAGGAAGAGAAAAGGGGGGGGGGGGGGGAAACACAGGGAGGACACAGGGGAAGACACAGGGGAAGAAGAACGTCCTTTGGTTTCAGGACTCATCTAGAGAAAAACTTCTCGAGAATCATTGACCCTACTCAGCCCCTACAACTCGGCAAGTTCGACGCTCGGAGTAGGGGACTTGCTGTGATAGAAATGGGTTAATTTTGAATCCATCTAAGTGTCCGCATATGACATTTTCAAGAACACGAATTTCCGACACGAAATTTTCTCAAATTTTTTTTTTTTTTTGAAAGTACGATCCTTCCGGTTAATAATGGAAAATAATTTCATTCAAATGGTTGCCTCGGCTAGCCATGCAGTAGCCTACACGATCGGTCCAATTTTTAAGCACATTATCGATTGGGTGCAGCTGTATTTCACCAATGCCTTCACAAATATTGTCCTTTAAAGCGTCAATTGTCTCTGGCATGTCGGCGTAACACTTATCTTTTACGGCACCCCACAAATAATAGTCCAACGGTGTCAAATCGCAGCTCCGCGGTGGCCAAACGACATCAGCTCTGCGGCTGATAATGCGATCTTCAAAAACAGGGCGCAAAACATCGAGTGTAGCTTCGGCTGTGTGGCACGTAGCGCCGTCCTGTTGAAACCAAATGTTGCCAATATCCTTCCTTCAATTTTTGTGAACAAAACTACGTTCAACATGGCCCGATAACGATCGCCATTGACCGTAACGGCCACTTCTTGCTCATTTTCGAAGAAAAATGGCCCAATTATGCCTCTGGACCAAACAGTGACTCGTTTTGGGTATATCGGCTTTTCAATGTATGCGTGCGGGTTTTCTGTGCCCCAAATGCGACAATTTTGCTTGTTTACATACCCGCCAAGATCAAAATGAGCTTCATCTGAAAAGATGATTTTTTTGGCAAAATCGGCATCTTCTCTATGTCGCTATGTCGCAATATTTCCCAGCGTTGTTCAAGCGTATACACAACCATATTCGTTCAGCGGAAGGATAAAACTAATTATCTGTCAAATCAGACATGAGCTAAGTGTTACCATTCGCGAAATAAGCACTAGTTGAAAAACAAAAACGTTAGATGGCGGACCCTTTACTTTGTCATGTTGATAGTTTTAAACATCTCTGAGTTTTTTTTTACACCAAAGTTAACTTTATTGGTCATATTAATTTTATTGTTAATACATCAAACTCCATGATGGGCTTTATTAAGAGGTGGTCTAAAGAATTTGATGACCCCTACGTTACTCAGTCTTTGTACAATTGCTTCGTCCGTCCGCATCTAGAGTATGCTTCACAAGTTTGGACCCCGTTCTATAATATTCACTCGTTTCGAATTGAAGCTATTTAAAGTAACTTTATTCGTTTTGCCCTTAGAGGTCTTCCATGGGATGATCCATGTAACCTTCCCCCTTACAGTCAATGTATCAAACTTCTTCAAATGTATCCCCTATCTCAAAGTACACTGAATAATGATATAGTTTTCTTACAGCAACTTATATGTAGTTCTGATCTGATGTCTTCCATTGCATTTAACTTCTGTGAAGGTGCTCACAACTTACGCAGTGTGGATCTTTTAGTAAATGGTTATCATAGGACGAATTACACTAAAAAAACAATTAAAAAAAAATTCAGTTTAGTTTAATTTGTTAGCTGTTTTTAAGTTAAAACGGTACGCTGATAACTGTATTTAGTTTTCTTCTATCACGTCAAGTTTTTTCTCTAGAGAGACGTTGTGTGTCGAACCATATATTAGTATATCTATTATAGTGAATTAGTGAAGTGGAGTTTGAGTTCTCGTCACTATAGAAAGAGTAAGCAGAGTGAAGTTTTTATTTATATATATACTTATTCCCTTTCCTTTAGATCATGTCTGCCCCTACTATTTCGCGCCGCAAGTGCTTAAATAGCTCTGATTTATTTTGTTATATATGTGGCAGTTTTAGCATTCCCAGCCAAAGAACAACCATCAGCGCTTTTGTCAGGCAAGCGTATTTTGCATATTTTAAAATAAAAATTGGTGATCAAGTTGGGCACCACACAAGGTGTGCAAACAGTGCGTTGAGAGTTTACGGATGTGGACAAAGGGAACACGCAATAAATTGCCATTTGGTATACCTATGATTTGGCGTGAGCCCAAGGATCATTTCAGTGACTGCTACTTTTGTATAGTGAAAACGTCCGGATATAATAAGAAAAACAAGTGTAAAATGGAGTATCCTAGTTTACCATCAGCCACACGCCCAGTGCCTCATTCAGCTGAAATCCCAGTGCCAGTTTTTAAAGAACTACCTTCTTTCGATTTACAAGAAAGCGATTATGGTGGAGATCGAAGTGACACCAACGATGAAGATTTTGAAATGGAAGATGACTCCATTCGTAAGGGATTTGATCAGAAAGAGTTAAATGATTTGGCCCGGGATTTGGGACTTTCTAAAAAGGCTTCTGAGCTCTTAGCATCAAGACTTCACGAGAAAAACTTGCTCGAAAAAGGAGCAAAGGTATCCTACTTTCGATCAAGAGAAAGTGCATTTCTGCAATACTTTCGAAGTGACGGTGAACTTGTATACTGCCATAACATAAATGGAGTTGGGAATTCCGGCCTATAACGCAACTGAATGGCGGCTCTTCATCGATAGCTCAAAACGGAGCTTGAAGTGTGTCCTTCTCCACAATGGAAACATATTTGGAGCAGTTCCAATAGGCCACTCAGTTTCTTTACGTGAAGTCTATGAAGATATAAAGAGAGTCATTGATTTGTTACAATACCACATTCACAAATGGATCATCTGTGTTGACCTTAAAATGGTACGCTTCCTTCTTGGCCAGCAACGCGGATATACCAAGTATCCCTGTTTTTTGTGTATGTGGGACAGTAGAGCTCGTGAAAAGCATTGGATACAATCGAATTGGCTGACAAGATCTGAACTCAAACCTTGTGATCCAAACATTTTACATCAGCCGCTTGTTGACAGAAAGAGTATTGTATTTCCACCTCTGCATATAAAACTGGGTCTCATGCAGCAGTTTGTTAAAGCTTTACCAACTGAAGGGGATTGTTTCAAGTACCTCATTTCAGCATTTCCTCGCCAGTCTTTTGAAAAGATAAAGGCCGGTGTGTTTGACGGTCCACAGATTCGGCAGCTCATTAAAGATCAACATTTTATTGGGACAATGACGGAACTTCAAAAGAATGCTTGGTTGGCATTCAAAAACATCGTCAAAAACTTTCTTGGGAATACGCGAGCAGAGAATTATATAGAAATTGTCCAGCAACTTTTAGAGACCTTCAAAATGCTTGGCTGCAACATGAGCATCAAGGTTCATTTTCTGCATAGCCATCTTGCTGACTTCCCGGAAAATCTGGGTGCAGTAAGTGATGAGCAGGGTGAGCGATTCCACCAAGATCTAAAGACCATGGAGGCACGGTACCAAGGTAGGTGGGATGTACATATGATGGCTGACTACTGTTGGAGCATCAGGCGAGATTGTCCGCAGAATGAACATTCCAGAAAAAGCTATAAGCGAAAGTTTTTACCTTGATATGTTTGTTTGTCGTTTGGCTAAAAAAGTTTACTACGTTTCTGAATAAAATTATTTTCTTTGAACATTTGGTTTGGTAATTGTGTCCTTAATTTGTTATTATATGCATATCCTGTAGCTTAAAAACGTGACGTGATAGAAAAAAACTGTGAATATTTTTGCATTCAAACGCCAAAAATAAGTCAAAAACAAGTGTCAGGTCTTAGTCAACGAAATGTGTGTTCCCCAGTGTTATGCATGTCAGTAAATTTAAACTGAAAATGTGTTTGCGGTATTATGTTCTGGTGGCTTAGATCATTTTTATATCTTTTGTCAATATGTGTATGGATTTACTAACGCCAGCACTAAATGATGAGCCTGTGGTGCACTTTTTGTGCCGGCTAATTTCTGCTCGTGATAGCTGCTTGTAATAAGCACTCCACGCCGCAGATATGATAATGTCCAAATAGGACGAGATACTCCCGGGTTTCTATTGTGTGTTACATCGGGACAAACCCGCTAGACCGATTGGCGTCCTCATAACTACGTTTATTTTAGTTAAGTTAAAAATGTAAATGTTCTACAGATCACAGAAAATCCAATATTGTTTCTTTATTGCAGTTTTATAACTCTGTAAAAGAATTTAGTCTAGGGAGAAACAACTCTTCCCGGGCGCCCGCCGTAGCTGGTGTAAAATAAAAATAAATAAATTTAAAGAAACTCAAACATTTATTTTTCTAACAATATTCAATATCTAGGTAACAAGCTTAACAATAGAAATCGCTCCATATGTAAGTTACATCGCAATCCAAAACTTAGCCATAAATGTATTCGTAAGAATTTGCACAAAAGCCTTTGTGCCAAAATCTCCACTCTTTAATAACTAGAAAAGAAATCCATATAAATTATTAAGAAAAATAACAGTCAAATACTAATATTACTTCCTGAACTTCTGTTGTCACAATAGTTGTCTGCTTCCATTTCGCAAAGATTGCGGAAAGTCTCCGTATCTCCGTCGGGCTGAATAGCACAAATGTAATCCGTCTTTTCACCCCAACACAGATAGTCATCGCAGTCAGCATTTGCTGCACTGATAACGACTAGGACAACGAAAATAATGGTGCAGGCGAACTTCATCGTGTAATACTGAAATGCTGTAACCGACTTGATAGTAGCACTCGCTGTAAGTGTTTTTTTATACCAAAAAATTGTGCTGCATTTCTGCTTGAATGAGGGTTAAAATTATATTTACAAAATAATTAGCAATGTAAATGTTCTTATCGCTGATTTTAATAAATAATAAATAAATGAGGTGACATTCACAGATTATGCAAATAAAAGAGTTAATTTGGACCAAAATATTATGTAAATTAATACATTAGGTTCAAACGGCCTATACGGGATATAAACCCTCCCATCTCCAATCATGGTGTGTGCAAAGATATATATTTTTTTTGACACAAATGCAAGGGGCATGCAGTTTAATGCCGTCATTTTTTTTTTTTTTGATAATCTGCTCATGATAGTTCCTTCTCTTTAATATCAGACTTTCGCAAGAGGTGAGGCAGCGAATAGAAACTTTCAGGTGATACGGATCGGCTTTGAACTTAAGACCCATCGCTTAGTTAGTAGTTCAACGCACTTAGCCACTGCACATACAAAGTGCTATATACTTTTTTTTTTTATAATGTACGCGCACTAAAGGGACTTTGGATACCCTTATAATGAAGTAACACAGTGCAGGCATTAGGGAAGTAAAGGATTAGAAAAAAGGAGGATACCGATGCACGTTGGTTTTAAATGTCTGTAAACTGTAATGTGAGGGAAAACAGAGCGTGGTAGAGCATTCCACATTCGCGTTGTACGATTAAGAAACGAGTCCTTGTATTTCACTGTACGTCCGAATACAGGCTTAAGGTAAACTGATGTGCATTCCTAGCATGGCGAGTATTGCGGTTGAATTGCTGTAGGGGTGGAATGCAACTGGCCATTCATTTGAGCACTTGTGGTGGAAGTACCGATAAAACAATGACAAGCAGGAGACATTACGACGATGACTAAGAGAGTCAAGTGATTTCGCGATGTCTCGATCGCCAATAAGTTTTACCGCACGTTTTTGGATCCTGTCAAGTAGCTCCAAATATGTCATTGGTGCACCGGACCAGATGTGAGCGTTATACTCAAGTTTGGGGCGAATAAACGCCTTATAAATTTTTGCCAGATCAGAAGGGGTGAAATATTTCTTGCATTGCTTAAAGAAGCCTATACATTTCGCAGCGTTCTTGGCGACATCGAATATGTGGTCATTCCAACGAAGGTTGTCATTAACATTAACACATACCGAGAATGGAAAGTCGTTCGGTTTCAGCGATGCAAGTGTCATCCATGGATAATGGCAGAGAATTAGGGGTTCGCTTCAATGACAGCAGACAGCATTGCGTTTTGGAAGCATTAAATTCTACTCTATTGGTTTTACCCCACTTAAGAATGCTGTCAAGCTCTGAATTTAATGAGCTTAACATACGTTGCCGTTCTAGCTCCACGCCCGAAGATGAGGGACGTGAATTGTAGAACGAATATGCGAAGCTAAGGGTACTGTCAACAGCAAAGAAATGGATTGGATTAGAAGTGACAGACAGGAGGTCACTGATAAAAATGAGAAAGAGAGTCGGAGACAAAACAGAGCCTTAAGGGACACCAGTAGTTACATTTAAGTATAGCAACCGTTGACAGCGAGAACACTCTCGGTTTGAGTTACATCTTTGCTGCTCTATTGACTCTGACGGAGACAACGAAACTCTTCGCAATCTTTGCAAAATAGAAGAAGTGGCAAGTAGTAATACCTGAAATGATTATTATGATTAATCGAAAAACTAACAAAAATAAAAACAATTCATACAAAATGCAATTTTTTTTCCATTTATTGTTAAAAGTCTACCAATATGTCCTTAACGCGATACACGACTTTTAGCGCTTACAGTTTTTTTTGCTTTCATTCATCTTAACGCAACTGTTTTCAAATAGTAGTATCCGGAATTAATGCTGGTGTTACACCGAACTTCTACAAATCTTCGGCCTTGAGCCTTGCGTATGTCATTAAGATATTGTTTTTAACACAGAGATGAACTCCTTTACTACCCCTCCCGAAGCTGTGGATAACTCTCTAAAAGTTAGCACCTAGAGCTTGGAGTACTAACATAAAAATGGTTAAAGTATTGAGCACGGTTTAAGTGCAGCTTGGCCGTTACGTACACGTTGATCCCTTCACCTGATCTTCAAAAAATGGTATAGCCATTAGGAAAGCAAAGCCGGGGCCCTTAGAGGGCAGATACATAGCAGCCCAGCGAGAAGAAAAGCCTAACGTTGTCACATTCCCAGAAAACACCAGCACTCGAACCCTAAGATGGTAAAAATTAGAAAAATGCATTCTAGATATATCTAATATTGCTGAAGTTATATGATTAGGAGTAATTATACCTCAAAATAGTAGTTATTTACTTTAAAATGATATAACTTGAGTTATGATAGAACCCTCTACTGTCCCACACTTTTCGTGTCTGAACTTCAGAAATATCTATCTATATGAGTATTTTTTTAATAGATCAATCAAAACTATATGAAATAGATAAATTCATTTTTCCCCTCACTGTACAAGTGCGGACTAAATTTAAACATGCGCAGACATAAGTATTGTCTAGGAGAGTGGGACAACTTTGGTAACACTTCTTATCTACTACAAAAAATACTCAAACTGAGTATGAGGGATGATATTACGACTATAGAGAAGTCCAAAAAAGTGGGTTCGCCAATGCCGTCCGTCGGGCTGTCTGTCTGGGCGCCGTATGGCGAAACGGTTCGATGGATTTTCTTCAAGTTCTTATCTAGGTTTTTGGGGTTACATCTCGGGGCATCTTTTTAGTTTTTGCTTTATCGTTTGAAATAACGATACCTGCCATACAATTTTTTTGGTGAAAATTACTTATCACTAATTTTCTCGAAGACGGTTCCAAGGATTTCGGTCTTCGTTTGTAATAAGAATATTTGGGATAGGGCCAAAAATACGGCATACCCAGTTTTTGGAAAAAAAAAATCGATTAACGGTAATTTATAAAACTGCCAATTTCGCGAAAACTAACAAAGGGAACTTCAACAGTTTTTTCTATACTGTAAACTCGAACAAATCTGCATACTTAGATTTTTTTTAAATTTTTTTTTCATATAACGATTTTCTTAAATTTAAATTAAATTCGTTTTCTCAAAAACGGCTCTAACGATTTTAATAATTTTTTTATATTTTTAACAGTTATATTAAAAGTGTCCAATGTGCGAAATAACATCAAAATCGTAAGTAAGGTTTTCGAGAAAACCTAAATTTTCCAAAACCTGAAAAGAGATATAAATGAATTTTTCAACATTCATTTTCGATTCATTTTGCGATTCAAAAACACATCTTATGTGCCGAGAAAGTTTCGTATGACGTAGTTGTGCACTTTATTTAAAAAGCCATGCGCTGGCCGACATGCAATTTTAAACTAAAATCAAAATTTAGAAGAAGGTGCAACTCATCGATCACGTACAATCACAATTCTAGCCAAAACGTAATAGAAAAAGAGACTCGGCACTGTACTTCTCTCGTGTGAAGAGTAAAACCAAACAATTAAAAAAAAAAACAGCTGTTTTTTGGCAGCTACTGTATAACATTCTTCATTGACATCCAATCTGCAACCTAAGTAGATAAGCGGGTAGTTATGGAGATAACGAATCTTTTTCTCTTTCACGCGTATTATTTACCTTTTAATTCTAGTCCCGCTCTCCCCTTCATAAAATCTCAATTAAATGATGGATAATGAAGGTCATTCGATAGCAATTGAGGAGACATGCCAAAGTTGAAAAAGCTTTTTCCGGGCGCATTCTGTCACCCAGGTACCGTAAATGTGTTCGAAATATCACACAAATTTAAAGCCAGAGCGCCTGCTTGTGAGACCGAAGGGCCGAAGGCCGACTTAATATGTCAAATGGAACATAAGGTGAGATATAAATTTTGAACTTATGTTCCTGCGCCTTCTGTCACAAATTATCAAAAGTCGCATTGGTAATGCCTTCATGCAGGTCATTAACGCTCTCCTCCACCTTTTGTCACGACCTTGACAGTTATGTCACTTCACCAAACCGCGTCCAGTTGGTTTTGCTATGATTTCTTCTCCCCTGCGAAGTTATAGCTACGCACTGAAGTTGAAATTCAATGACAACTTCAGCTAGGGTAAACCCTAAGACTTGCCAAATTCAAACCGGGCCTTGGACTATGTAAGCGTTTTACAAAATTAATGTTTTATTTTTATTACCTATACATATTTATGTTTAGAGTTTTCTAGTTAATGTGAAAAATCTCAAAGTCTCCGACTCCGATTCGTAAAAGACTAGAATGCGTAGAGCATTGCTTCGATCAGCTCAATCAACCAATAGAAATTATTTATGCTTCCTTAAGTTCGCAGAGATACTGTGGCTGTCGCTGTCGCTGGTGGGCTCCTTTAGATTTTATATATGATTCTGTCACATGGAGTTCCTGGACACAGAATCCATTGAAATTGTTACAAAAGCCATTTGCAAGGCAAAATCTGCATTGCTTCCTAGATCAGCTCGTCTATTCATTCGATTTCCATTTTACCATTGCGATTGCGATACAAAGAGAAAAAGATATAAATCCAAAAGCGCAGAAACCAGAAGAAAATTTATTTGCATATCAACTTTTTACCGTCAAAGGCATCGCGCATCCACTCCGCCGCGTTCCAAAAGTAATTTCATTGGCATTTGCATACAATAGTCCTGGCGCGGGCAAAGAAATGCTTCACCTTATTTTTTTCTCATCCTTGCAACAAATAGGCACCTTACCTTCGTATACATGCGATCATGGAGCCCACTTTTATGATTGAATTTCGTTGCAAGTTACAACTTCTTTTGACCCTCAGCGGCGGCCCGTCTGTCGCGGTCATCCGTCCGATGCTATTTTCCGTTGAAATATTCAAATGTGGCAGAAAATTGGATACCAAAACATATCCGTGCATTTGTATATTGTTTTCTGTTGTTTATCTGTTCTTAACGGTGGACATTTTCGGCACAACCTATTTTTCTCGCCGAATCATTATTAAGGAACAAACGCCAAATTTTCGTGGAATCAGTAGCGATTTTTGGTGCGTAAAATCGGAAATATGCTCCTGCAAACAAGGCTGTGGCATGCAAATTAGGTCTACGGATTCCCGGACTTAGACAGACGGACAGAAATCCACCGCGACACAACAGGAGAGAGAGATCGATCTCTGGAAGAGAAGCAAAGCCCAAACTTAAACAGCAGCCGACAAGAACCTTAAAACATAAATTCACTCCGCACGGCCGGTGTTGTTGCACAACATTCATATCGTACATCGATCGATTTTAAGGATGTTTAGCTTCTGCGCATAGAAAGCGATAGGCGCTCCCTTTCAAGTCGCGCGGATCTTGGATCTCGGAGAAGATCAGCGAGCATCCCAAAGCGAACGTGAACGCGAAAGAGGGATCAACAAGATGTGCGCCGCGCAGTCGCATTCGCGGAATTCATACTGCAAATCCGTTCCGTCCTCCGCCTGACCATAGATCCATAGAGGTAGCGGATGGCATAGGCATCAGTGTCTCTAAGAGGTACCCCGTTGGTAGGTAGGTAGATCCATAGACCGGTGGAATTGCTAAATAAATTTATTACATGATTCGGAGGTTTTCATAAATTTTCATCTGTGAATCGTGTGCGCACTTTGCATGTGATTGAAATGTGACTTTAATATTGTTATTGCGGCAATAAATTGTGCAAATGTGACCGTTTTCGAAAGGATTTAATGAGGATTTACGGGCGGTCCGAGAACTTGTGGTCCGCTTGGAATATTCCTGCAGGTGGCTGACATGAAGAAACAGTCGTGGGCAAACGATGCGGATACTGTTGCTTAAGGCCACAATCAAGTGGTCAGCTTGTGTAACTCATGTGCGGGATTATACACTCCGAAGGACTTCTGAGAAATCTTCAGTTTATAAATTGTTTTTCGTATCATTAACTTTTAGTAATGGGCACAAATCCTTTTCCTATGATAAACAAAACTAGATACATATATTCATTCGCCAATACAAATCACTTACAAATACAAAAATAAACACAGATATTCCAACAAAATCCTTTTCGTACAGCATCTCATCCAGGATATCCTGACCAACTCACATAACATGCCGTCGACATACGGAAGCGACAAAAGAAGCCACCACAGAAATTCAAATTCTGTCACTCATCGCGCATAAATCCAGGACACTCCAAATGGACCCTCCTCTTTTGGCTCAGCCAACATTGAGATTACCCCATTCAATCTTCCATCGTCACCCTTTTTTTTTTAAAAAAAAAAAAAAAAAACTTTACTCTTCTCTTCAGTCAGTGGCATGGCATGTTGGACGAGAAAGAGTGTGTGTATATTTTTGCATATCCTGCAGGAGATCTATCTCGTCGACACAAATGAATTGTAAAATGACTCGGGATTTGCATTCTGTATAGTGGCACGCCAGTTGACTGGCGATTTGATGCGATGACGGAGCATTGTTGGAATGGGATTGTGTGTGATGCAGAAATCCGTGCGGAAGTGTCCGCCCACCAAACCGGAGATATATTTTTAATTTCCGTTCTTTAGGTGGCATCGATGAAACCAGGAACATTGGGCCATTGGATTTGAGCCAACTATATCCATGTTGGAAAGCAGTGGATTGGTGGATTTTCAATTATGATGAGGAATGAGGAATGAGGACTTTGATGTAAATAGTTCAGGATAAAAAAAAAACGTATTATAAAGTTTGATTTAGGAACAGTAAGCATTTTGACAGGTTATTTAAATTGAGGGCACAGTGGCTTAATGTGTTAGACCAGTGATCAGGATTTCGAGTTGGGCAATTTTATCTTCGTTTTATAATATGATGAAGGAATAAGCAAAGCAATAACGGAAAAAACTTATAACGCTTTCTAAAGAAGGTATTTACGATTGTTTGTTCCGTTTTTTTTTCTTATGGGGAAGCTTTTTTTAAATCAGTAGCGTGCCATATTTTTGCGCCATACTAAATTGAAAGAAACCCCTCATGAAAAGTGTTTACCCACCAGTGAATTTCCTATTGCGTCTGACGTAGATCCAACATCTTTTGCTCAGCTTACATCTGATTGGCTGTGACCAGTGGCTGCTGCTATTCCAAGCCCATTCAGAGTTACCAATGTGCGCTTAGTAACGCGTTAAGCTTTTTTCCTCGGCATTCTGTTGAGTAGCTTTTCGTTTTAGAGCTTTAAAATAAAGTTTTGATCTGGTTTTGATCTTTTGCATTTCTTTTAATGCGTGCAAAATACGTTTAAATGGAGTTCTAAAAAAGGAAGCTGTTTTCTTTAAGGAAACAAATTATTTTCGTAGTTTTCCGTAGCGCGCGGTCAGTTTTTGATTTAACTTCTAGTCGTGTATTTTGTGCTTAGATGACGGGTGATCCAAGTAGAGATACTTTTTTCAATAGCCTTTTTTGACACGTGTGAGTCGTGTCATGCTGTCATGTTATTTTTGTTTAGTATTGTTTGGCATTTCTGTACGTTCTGTGAGGAATGTGTTTCGTGCACTTCGCTCAACTTATGGTCAACATAATCGGCCTACTGAGCGTACTATTCGCAACACCATCACCCATTTTGAGACCCAGCATTCGTTATTGGATAATATTCGACCGAATAGACCACGTCCAGCACGCTGTGAAGAAAATATAGCGGCCGTAGCTGAGAGTGTACACGAAGACCGTAGAGAGTCGATTCGGCGCCGTTTGCAGCAACTCGGACTGACGTATGGAACGACTTGGCGCATTTTACGTCAAGATCTTAAATTGAAAGCGTACAAAATACAGCTTGTGCAACAACTGAAGCCGCTCGACCTTCCCAAGCGACATCGCTTCGCTCTATGGGCTCTTGAAAAGTTCCAAGAAGATCCGACGTTTTCGAGGCAAATTTTGTTTAGCGATGAGGCCCATTTCTGGCGAAGAGCAGCCTGAAGAGATTGAAGAACTGCCACTTCTTCCAGAAAAAACAACGGTTTGGTGTGGTTTGTGGGCCGGTGGAATCATCGGTCCATATTTCTTTAAAAATTATGCCGGTGCGAACGTAACCATCAATGGCGACCGTTATCGTGCCATGATAACCGACTTTTTGATGCCTGAAATTGAAGCTCGTGATCTCGGCGACATTTGGTTTCAGCAAGACGGCGCCACTTCCCACACATCGAATCAATCAATGGACTTATTGAGAGAACATTTCGGTGAGCACATAATTTCACGTTTTGGGCCGGTCGATTGGCCACCAAGATCGTGTGATATCACACCGTTAGACTTTTTCCTGTGGGGATATGTAAAGTCAAAAGCTTATGCCGACAAACCCGCTTCGATTCAGGCCTTGGAGGAAAACATCACGCGTGTCATGCGCCAGTTACCAGTCGAAATGCTCAAACGAGTGATCGAAAATTGGACTCAACGGATGGACCATCTGCGACGTAGCAACGGCCAACATTTGATAGACATAATCTTCAAAAAATAAATGCCAAAGAATGTTCTTTCAAATGATAATAAACATTCTCCATTAAATTTGAATTTTCTGTGTTTTTTTCTTTTAAAAAGTAGGGAACCTCGAAATGGATCACCCTTTAGTTAGAAATGGGTTCAAAATCATCCAAAGACTAAAATGCCGGCAAAAAAAAAGAGAAATTTTTGAAAAATTATTGGGTTAATATTATTATTTAATAGAGGAATTTATATTTATTTTGTTTAAACTTTAATTTAATTGTAAACTAAATTATTCTTAAATAATACATTGTTTATGTTTGCTTGTCTTTTATTTAAAAGGGGTCAGGCCTACTGGGGATACCCCCGTCAAAAGTACGGCTTTTATCTTACCTCTTAGTGGTGTGGAAAAAGATATATATAAATAAATAAAATTTATAATCATAAAAAAAAGAATGGTTACCCTATATAATATTCTTTAAGGTTTTTGTTTCATTTAATATCATTACAACGGAAACTCTGTAAGAGCTTTGTTAGAATAGCACCTTACGGAAAACAAAAGACTGCGAATGAGAGGCAAACATTCCTATCTTCCCTGTACTGCCAATTTATGTTGGCTCAGCACAGGGTGACAGAGTATAAAAGGTTGCAGTAAAGGCTACGGGATCGAGTATTACTACTTCTAGGCAAACTTATTGTTCTTGGTTGGTGGTGATGATTATACTGTAATTCATTTTAGTGAAAAATAAGTAGACCTTAACCTCCCTACCTACACTGCCGCTCATCTGAATAGGTTCAACATTTTGTTCACCTTACTGTTAGCCTCTCTTCATATATATTGCAATGATACATATATGTTATACTATTAATGAAAGTGCATTATTATACGCTTAGTTTGAGAGAAAAATTGCTGTCTTAAAGCTTACCGTTATTCGCACACGCTAGCTTGACCAAATGCATTCATAAAATCAAACACATTTTTTGGCTCATCTGAATAGGTTCAATAGTGAAACTTAAGCTTACGTCTAGTTGTGTCGGTCAATTCAACTCTGATTTTTTTTGCTAATAAACCTTATTTAATTTACCTGTTAACGACGAAAATGGGTAGCGGAAATTCTTTGAGCGAGGAAGAAAGGGGCAAAATAAAAGCATTTCGAGAAATGGGCCTAAGCCAACGGTGCATCGCGAAAAAAATAAATAGAAGCCAAAATGTAGTAAGCAGTTATTGGAGGAATGTCAAACATTATGGAAAAAATATGAAAGGTGGAAGTTATAGGGCCACATCAAGAGCCGATAGGCGTGCAATCATCAGAACAGCTTCCAATTCTCATGATTCCACTTCAAAAATCAGAGTAAAAACAGGTGTAGAATGTAGTTTGGCGACAGTAAAACGCGTTATTAAAAGTGCTGAACATTTGAAAAGAAAAAAAATAAAGAAAAAACCACCACTTAATAAAACAAGAAAAGAAATACGTCTCCAATTTTGTAAAAAATACATGTCGTGGAAGTCAGAGTGGCAAAAAGTGATTTTTTCAGATGAAAAAAAGTTTAATTTAGAGGGCCCTGACGGCTATAATTATTATTTTTATGACCTTTGAAAAGAGGAACATTATTTAAGCCGTCTGCATAGCTGTGAAGGAAGTGTCATGGTGTGGGGAGCTATTTCCATCTACGGAACCTTCGAACTCCAATTCCTTACATCGAGAATGATTGCCAATTCTTATAAAGGTGTACTAGAAAAGGCTTTCCCACAGATTTTTGACCTGTTTGGATCAATACCGTGGACATTCCAACATGATAACGCTCCTATCCACACAGCGAGGACGGTAAAACAGTGGATTGAGAGCCAAAATGTTAAGATGCTGGAGTGGCCTCCATACTCCCCTGACCTGAATATCATAGAGAATGTGTGGGGACTTCTTTCTCGT
This sequence comes from Ferdinandea cuprea, assembly GCA_963576555.1. Classification (NCBI taxonomy): domain Eukaryota; kingdom Metazoa; phylum Arthropoda; class Insecta; order Diptera; family Syrphidae; genus Ferdinandea; species Ferdinandea cuprea. The sequence goes on from OY754959.1 coordinate 12,968,392, forward strand.
AAAGTATACGAGTCAGGGAGGCAATTCGAAGACAAAAAGTCATTAATCGAAGCAATTAAAAAAGCCTGGAACGAAATTTCGCTTCAATACCTGGAAAAATTGTATGGTTCTATACCAAATCGAATTTACGAGACTCTAATAAAAAAAGGCGGCAATACTCATTATTAATTATCGTTGTTATAATCCTACCTATACAAAAGTGCAAAATAAATCATTAAATTACAATTAATATTCTTGTTTTATTACATTTCATTCATTGAACCTATTCAGATGAGCCAAACAATTTCTTTGTTTTTATGAATGCACTTGGTAAAGCTAGCGTGTAAGAATAACGGTAAGATTTATGACAACATTTTTCCCCTCAAACTAAGCGTATAATAATGCTCTTTCATTAATAGTATAACATATATGTGTCATTGCAATATATATGAAGAGAGGTTAACAGTAAGGTGAACAAAAAGTTGAACCTATTCAGATGAGCGGCAGTGTATGTACCTTATTTACCCTTCAGAGAAGCCGAGCTAGGCAGCTACTGTTTTAGAATTAAGGAAAGTTATTTATTTATACTTCGTTCCTAGTTTTACTCTGACGAGGGTGTGATTAGGAATACTGAATCATATATTTTCCACCTTTTGTGAATTGGGTCCATGGTCCGCCGGTTTGACCTCAAAAAAAGTTTCTTTGGTCTTGGTGAATCACTGGTATTGTTGCTTTCGTAATCTATCTAAGACAAGGCAGCCTTCCATCGTCTGCGATTCCGGGCACGCTGCCTCCAATTTTCCAGAGCAAGAGATCTGGAGTCTTCGATGGCTGGATCTCTGAGCCGGAGGTGAGGTCTTCCCGGTCGTCTTGATCCTATCGCATTCGAAGATCCTCTTGCCTGAACAATAGTTGCCAATTTGATCAATGTATTCATTGTATCTGCTTCTATATCCGTATATTTTTAGACAAAAGCCCAAAATTAACTCCCCTTTTCGTCTTATCAATAATTCAGCACTCGTCGCCATATTGCAGAACTAGAGATTAAGGATTCTGTAGAGCACACATTTTTACCTTCGATCCAATAGCTATGGTTTCTAGAGTAATTATTCGTGGGATCTACACTAAGATCTCATTAGGAGATTTAATGTTTAACCCGGGGAAGATGAACTTCTTAACTGCGTCGAATTTTTTGCTTTTAACAGTTACATTTTTGTCCTAGGCGGTCGACAGCATTTATTTCTCTTTATCCTGATTTATTTGTAGGCCATAAAATTTCGTCTGTTACTTAATAGTCGTATCACGGCTCACTGAAAGCTCCTATGAAGTCCATAATGGGCGACAATTGAAACTGTTAAAGATAGCGCACTTTGTGTTGACACATAAAAAGGAATTTTTAGAGGTATAGAATCTTAAGTTGGCAACACTATTTAAACTGGCGGCCATTTTGTCAGCTGTCAAATGATTTATTTTTAGATTGGCTTGGCATTTGGTTTGGCATTTCGACATCACCTAGCAAGGCGTAGATTCGGTGAATGGGCCAAAAACAAGATTGCCGTTGATCCCAATTTTCATAAGCGAATTTTGAAGCTCACTTTTGGTTAAATGGATACCTCAATAAACAAAACTGCTATATCTGGAGTGATGATAATCCACAAGTGTATTTTGAGATACCGTTACATTCACAAAAACGGACTTTTTTGTGTGCTTTATGGGTTGGTGGAATAATTGGTCCGTCCTTCTATAAAAACGATGCTGGCCAGAATGTTACAGTCAATGAAACTTTACCGCAATAGAGCCATGATTACTGATATTTTCGTTCATCAATTGAACAACCATGATGTGCAAGAGCTGTGGTTTCAACAAGACGGGGCAACGATTCACACAGCTCATTCCACAATTGATTTATGAAGGAAAAGTTTGGAAGCCGCATAGTTTCACGTTACGGACCCGTGAATTGGCCTCCAAGATCGTGCGATTTAACGCCGGTTGACTATTTTCTGTGGAGATATGTGAAGTCGCTAGTCTACGCCGATAATTCCGAAGCGATTGACCACTTGGAGGACAACATTTGTTGCGTTACTGCCGATATACGGGCACAAATGTCATCGAAAATTGGACATTTAGATTAGAGTACGTCCGAGCCAGCCGTGGCGGTCATATGCCAGAAATAAAATTTTATATTATAATTCCAGAAGATTATCTTTCGACTAAAGTAAATTTAATGTCTATTTAGAAAAATCCTCTTCTTTTTATTCCATTTCAAAGTTCTATACTTCTATCAAAAACACTCCTTATCTGCTCAAGAACCAATATCAAAGGAATCAGACCACAAACGTTTGATTCACGCGAAATAAAATCACACGACTCCGTAGGCTTGTAAAAGCTCTCTTAGATTGGAAAACATAGTTTTAATAAATATTTCAATCATATTATTACAATAAACAATAACAAGTGTACATGCGAGTCCTTGGAATGACACGAGAGATCACCAATGTCGTAAAAGAAAGACAAAAAAAACAATATAAATTTCAGGAGAATGCCATATCACTCTTATTTTCTTCTTCTTCTTCAACGGCATGGTAATGATCTGAAGTCTCTACTGCAGTCTCCCCGCTTCAATCTACATTAGAAATGTCATCAGTAACTGCACAACTCCATTATTGCGCACCTCAACCTCTTAGCGAATGCGTGGAATATCTGTTAATTATCACGGCAAAACGCAACGAAAAATTAAAAGCGTTCTTCTGCAAACGTTTCATCTGTCGCTGCAGGCATCTTCTCGACTTCGAATTACAATCATTAAAACACTTTTAAGCGAGCCATTCCTCTTCTACCCATTTCCACATGTATCACATGACACTCAATGACACTCATTATCCCGAACAATCCCCTTTAACACTGCCTGCCAGGAGGCAGTAATTAAAACCTCCAACAATCTATCTATTTCCTTCCCACTAGGACACGACCATAAATCTTCGGATCGAGCCTAAAAGCCAAGTTAATCGCATCATTTGCGAATTCAATCCCTCTCGTCGCGGCCACTCTCTCACGCGCACCCAAGGCTCATGGAACGCGTTTTCATGTAGAATTTGCGCAACGTTTAATAAACAAGATCTCATGTCGATTGGCTCAAATTAGCCAAATAAATTATAAAAATTCCGCACAGATCGGCGCAAATCGAATGATCAGCAGATCAGCGCAGTCTCTGCGCGCCAGGCAAAGGAGCATAAACGAAGGGACATAGTGCCGACGAATGAGCTGCAGGTCCACTGCCCCGCGCGATGCCATTCTGATTAATTTATTACATTGCGTTAATTGCCTGCAATGTTTCTTTCATGTTGCCCAGTTATAGCGAAAGCAGACTGTTGTACTTGTTGTCTGCCTCCTCATTGCCATCATCGTCCACATCACAATCACCACAACCGCCATTCCCATCATCATCAACGCGTTCGCGTCATCGTGATCGTCATCGTCATCATCGTCCTCGCGGGTCAGTCGGAGTCGTCATTTAGGTGCAACAGAGTGAAGGAACGAAGGGAACGCAATTGGATTTCCATTTGGCTAAGACAACAAACCCGCTCGGTAGTTCGAATCGATTCGATCCGCTTCTAGCATTATTGCCAGAATGTCCATGCCCAATCGGCACGATGTTCAACGTGTACAATGAGCGCCTCGTCTGCTGATCTGCTGATCCGCTGCACCGCGCCGTCGGACTAAGATTAATATCCGAGTGTCAAATGAGTCTAGTTGCGCCGCACGATGCCTAAAGTGGTCCTGGCCAATTATACGCATTCAATCCGCATTTAGATACACGACATAATATCGAATATTTATGCGCCGTGTTAAAAGGAATGCACACCGCCGCTCCTGATTACTGTGGTCCTTCGTTTATCCGGTGTACCAGTGGTGGCTGTGATGTTGGTCTATAGTATGCGCTTCTATGCCTCCGCGGTGCTAGAGTCTTTGTTGTTAATTTCTGTGGAGCCAAGTGCCTTTCATTATTTTAGTCAATTTTTGAAATTAAGTAGGCGAATATTTCTTACCTGGGCGTACAGGAATACATCCTCTGGGGCAGTCCCATTAACAGAATCGGTCGATTAGTTTCGTATCATTAGTGACCAAGTGACCATTTGTTTGGCGATTTAATTGGAATAAATTTGTGCTAAGCGCGTTGCAAATGGACATTTGCATAAACGATTGGCGGACAGGGAGTTGGTGGTACGTCTGACATTGGCATTTATTAGAGTTATTGACGGCAGGACATTTGATCTTGTTTACTGGGCTCGAGCATACATAAATGAATCCTTTAACAACTGGAAAGGTCAATCGATTTATGCTTAGTAACGAATAGTGAATGTTACCACCAACAGGCGTGCGTATAGGTGTTGGGAATAGGTGCAGTTGCCCCTCATGGCTCATATGCAAAACCAGGCGTCGATGAAGAAGTTTGGGGAGAAACCGAAATCTACTTACTGCGGAAGTCTGATGGACCTTCTACACCTAAGCAGTTGTTTTTAGCTAGCAAGGCCATTATGCCGCTATCCTTATAAAATGAAGATAATATATTCGTTTTAACCGACTTGTCATTATAAGCGTGGTCGCTAAAAGCCACTTCCACTTCCACTGTACTATAAAATTGATCTATTCACATCATGGCCTTAAATGAGTTCAAAAAAACTTAACTTGAAGCTGTTAATATGTTTAACTGCACTCTTCGATGCTTCTAAAACTCCAAATACAGATTATACCGATTTATTCGGTCACCCATTTCATTCTATTAAGTTAATACACATAAGGAGAGGCTACAGTCCGCTTTGGGCGAACAGAATGATGCCCTATCCATATCCCTATATGCCCCCAAAAAAAGCGTTAAGAAGATGACAAAATGCTATCCATTTTATTTCATTCTATGAAATTTATAAAAAAAAATATTTATTGAAAAAACCTCCCCAAAAAGTGGGCGTAAGCAAAAACTTTGTATGGGCGATATATTGGAATAAATATTGGCTAAATATCTTGTTAAACATTTTTTTTCGGTTTTTATGAAACTTTAGTGAAAAACGCCCACAAAAAGTAGGCGTGGTAAAACACTTTATATGAAAAACTTACAAAGGAGGGCAGTGCCTACATATCTTGTCAAGATCTTAACACTCTATCTCTCCAACTTGAGCTTTAAAACGGGTTTTTCTAAATTGTTGACGTATTAAACAAATTTTTACACTTAACCTTTTCGGATCCAAATTTCAGCTTGCTAGCTTAATGGCCAAAATATTGCAGACGGACGGACATTGCTAGATAGTCTTAGGTTTTTGCCCTGATCAGAAATATATAAGGTAAGTGACCCAAATAAGGCCCACCTTATAGTTTTTCGTGCATAACTTGCAAACGCCTGAAAGTTAATTATTAATTTACATTAGTATAAGGCTTAGTTCAGTTATCTATATTGAATTATTGCAGCTTATTCAGAATTCGATCTAACTTCTGAGACCGCTCGACAGATCATTTTCTTATTCGGGTATAAACATTGTGGACCTGCCTAGTTTCCTTGTAGCTGAGACACTCTTGATATGGTTTATTAAAGTACTTCTTGGAATTTTGTAGTGCTTTGACACCTGATCTTGTGATAAAAAATCACGTTGGATAGACTTCAAAGCCCTTTCCATATCATCTGGCGACCATACTACCCGCTTTCGGTTTCCTAATTTGCTCGCCTTTGACATTTTGTCTAAAATCAACCCAAAAAGACCAATTTAATTTGTATTCCTAATAAGGCCCGTTAATATTTTCGGTGAGCCTTTTAAGGAACATGAAAAACTTTTTCTAAAAATTTTAACGAAAATCTACTCAAGGGATTAAAATAATACTTCGTGGCTCAGAAAAATCTGTGACGAAATTTCCCAAAATTTTGTTATAAATGCTACGAAATCGGCAAAATTTCTTAATTCTAATTTTGTTTTTGTGTATTCAACAAAATCGTCCTCAGTCCTGTCTTATGGCACAGAAATTTGGATTTAGAGCAGTGGTTCTATGCCTGTGGTCCGCGGACCGAAAAACTCTGCTTTTTCGCACAGCGGTGCGTTGGCTTTCCAAAGGAATCATGCTGTCAAGGTTGTACGAACTGAGAGAGAAAGTACAAACATTCGTTACTGAAGAGATTAATTCTGTGAGACCAAATTTTAAATACGTTTTTCGTAGGGGGTCGATTTTTTCGCGCAACTACGTAAATTAAACCGTCAACTGCAAGTGTCAGCAAATTTGAAGTTTCAGGGCACCAGCAAATTTTCATATAAATATAAAATCAGTGCATTTTTCGCGAATTCCTGACAGCGAGGACAACGGTATTCGAACACCAATCCGCTTTCCTTTCATTTTAAACGTCCTGATAAATTCGAGACAGGAATTAATCTTGAAGATTTTTGAAGCCGAACCAAAGCTTTGAGAAATTGCTATACGTCACCTAACCTTGTTTTCATCCTCGTATCTTCTGACAATTAAAATGAAGCACCCAAATCGGTTGGACTCCAGTGCTGACAGACGTTTGATCCTAATTACAACTGAAGCAAGGTTTCAGAAGTTAGGTTAGCTTAGAAGGGCTGCTTTGCACCAGAAGCAAATTTCACTCGGAGGCCGTAAAGGCCCATTGTGAGTACCTGCAAGAAGTACATGCAAGGAAATGCAACTAACAAAACCACTGGTCTGATAGAGGTACCCTAGGCACGTCGTCCAACCTTTCGAAGAACCGTGCTCCCATGCAGGATAAGCGGCGTTCTTGTAGAGCTGGGCAGTGGCATAGGAGATGTTCCACGGACTCTATTTCCTCCTCGTCCCTGCAGCTTCTGCAGAAGTCATTTGCAAAGAGCCCTAGCTTTTAAGCCATGTTTCCGATGACGCAGTGTCCGGTTAATACCCCGACGAGCATCCGGATTTGACCTCTATTAAGAATGACTAGGGATTTTGATCTTTTGATGTCGACAACAGGCCACAGGCTTCGGGTTATGGCGCAACCGCTGGTGTTGCTCCATTGTTCCTTAGCCAGCTGTAGGATGAAGTCGTAGTAAAGTAAAGAAGTTAGTAAAGTCACAAAAATCTCATTTAAATAATATCAATATAAAAATGTACCTAAATACTATTTGTAAAATTTTCAATACAAACTTGGCGTTCTTTTTTAGATCTAACAATAAGTACTTTTTGTGGCTGACTTGTAAGGCAAAATCGATTTTTGTATAAAAGAACTTGGCTATTCTTTAACATTTATGTTTGTGGTGTGATTTCAATAGTTTTTGCAAAGATTTTTTTATGCATGGAAATTTTGTAAAATTTTAAAATTGTCGGGATTTCGACCGAACGTAAACGTCCTCTTTCGAGGAAAATACAATTTGTTTTATAACTTTCATTGTTTGCCTTTAAAAGAATTACCGACATAATAACACATTCATAACTATAGAATGAGTTCGATATGAGGGCGGTTGCCATGCCTCTTTTTTGGAATATACACAAAGTTTGTCTCTGTTCTTCAAATCCTCCTACCAAGTATAATTTCATGGCTCTAAGTCGTTTGGGTGCAAAGTTAAAGAAAAGAGGCGGCTACCACGCCCCTAAATGGAATAAAAATAATATAGGGTCCGCCATCTAACGTTTTTTTTTCAACTAGTGCTTATTTCGCGAATGGTAAAACTTAGCTCATGTCTGATTTGACAGATCATATACCGCTATACCGCTGAACGAATATGGTTGTGTATACGCTTGAACAACGCTGGGAAATATTGCGGCATAATTGGGCCATTTTTTAATTTTTTTTTCTTAAATGAGCAAGGAGTGGCTGTTACAGTCAATGGCGATCGTTATCGGGCCATGTTGAACGAATTTTTCTTCACAAAAATTGAAGAGGAGGATATTGGCAACATTTGGTTTCAACAGGATGGCGCTACGTGCCATACAGCCGAAGTTACACTCGATGTTTTGCGCCCTGTTTCAAAAAGAAAAAGTTATTTGACCCTATATTTAATTTTTATTCCGAGTTCGTTTTTAGAATTGAACCCTCATGTAAAAAATAATAATTATAGGTCTTTTGGGAGCAGCGTTTAGATAAGTGGGCGGCTGGCCCGCCCCTGGGTGGAAAGTCACAAATGTTAAATTTTTCCCTGTGGTTTCTCCTCAAACCCTATTACTGTGCCAAATTTCAAGGTAATACGATGACCGGAAGTGCTCCATTGTTTTGATGATCTGTCAGTGTGTCAGTGGTTACGGTTTTTGCTAATTTTATAACTCAGGAACCGCTGATAATAAACAGTTGAAATTTGGTACGGAGCCTGCTGCTATGCGTCCCAATAAATCCTGCAAATGTCTCTAGCTTTGTTGTAAGCGGAGTTAGAGGGGGGGGGGCGTCAAAATGGCCTGAGTTGGTTCGTGTAAATAAGGGTGCAGTGCCAAAGTTGCTAAAAAACTTGGCTGGGCACTACCATGCCCCTTGATACCTTATTTCTATAATGAACAACCCTTTATTCATTAACATTCACTGTATACTACCTTCCAACAGTTGGTGGCCTATAGCAAGATAGAAATTATGTCAAATGGTCCAACATCACTAAAAGGTTAGGAATCACTGATAAAGTGTGCATCAATCGCGTATAGGTAACATGAAGAGAGAATCAATTAGACACATTTTGCCAATACTCGCACAACTTTAACTGGAAATGGCGTATTGGTTAAGGTCCTTTAATACCACTACTTGACTTGTTCATTTAAATGACTTTTAGATTTCATTAAACTTAAAAATGCCATGAAATAGGTTTGCTACAACCATTGAGGTATTAACTCGCATCACTCACAACATTAATCGTTCTACACGTGGTAGATACTTTTCAATGAAATTAAGCACAAATTAAAATTAAATTCTTCCAACAGGATATCCGCTTAACAGTCCCATCTTCATATCAATTTCCATACTACCTGTATCTCCTCTTATTCACACCTCTCTCAGCAAGTAATTAAGTCATTTTCGATTGACAGCACATCAAGAAGAAATCGAACAAGACAAACAGACACGAGGCCATGTAGTTAGCTCATCATCATCGTCACATCCATCCGTCGTCTCTTCTTCGTGCACTGCGTTCCATCCATGCCATCGCGCAATTGACTCCTCAGTCGATTGTCCTTAGCAGCCATCTCACATTCACCTGACAAATAAGGCGAAATGACGTGAGTCAATCAAAAAATCACTTAAGCCATCATGCGAGTAAGCTGACAAATGTAAATGGGACGACTCACGCAGGTCGCCGGAGTCCACATCATCGGGGACGACAGACGGCCGATTGTGCTTGAGGAATGTTCCGGATTGATAGGAACATTGGATAAATGGAAATTACGTAACTGCGCGTCCCACAGCACTAAGCTCAAATCCGGCCGTCGATTCTTTTTGTTTCTAACTCACAAAGAAGCACTCACAATCTTGTCAAGTTGGCTTCCCCTGAGTGATTTGAACAATCCTAAATCAGGTCGGAGGGTGACACAAATCGAATGCGACGCAGAATTTGGTATGGCCCATCTACACACAGCCGTCCATCCATCCATCCATCTCTAACTGACGTCAATTTATTTGCTCGAGAACCACCACCGCCATCTAGAAAGGGGAGCGCAGAAGTGAGAGTGCAAGACACCCAGTCATCTGAATAATGTTCATCTAATCGATTTCGCAACCACTTTTAGCCGAAAAATTGAAATCAAAAGGTGGACAGAAGCAGGCAAGACATTTTGATTGAGTTGAAGATGGGAATTTATTGCCGGTGCGGTAGATTGGAGACCACCGCACATTTTCTGTAGTTTAAAACCGCGCGTGTCACCAACTGATGGACGGCCCCGTCCTTGGAGATCAAAAGCGATTCAATTCAAAAAATCTGAAAGCCCCAATCACCAAGTCAGATTTTATGCTTAAATTATTCAAATTCGAATGTTTCGGATAAGAAAATCCTTTTCAATCTTTTCAATAAATGTGTGACCCATTTCGATGGGTACTGGTGGCTGTTAGATAAGGTTTTGGCAGAGCCTGTCACCGAATTCGACAGGACATTTTTAGTGTTTTCTAAATGGATTCAATTGTGTGAAGGTAACCTACCAAAATCGATGGAAGTGGTGGAGGAAATGACTGAAAATGCCCATGACCTGCATGTGTTGTGCTTCTGCCTTTGCAGTGCCAATTTAAGCAACATGTACCGGAAACCAAAGCATCGAATAAATCAACTTTTAGCTGACATCTCCTGGCAATCGTCCTCAAATCACGGCCGTCATTTATACTCGCTTGTGATTGTTATCCAATTACTCGAAACTGACAAGCAAACTGTCTACTTCTCGCAGCCATCATCATTCCACTGTGCGTCTTAATGACGATCAAGAGTTCAGCGCGACATCGATAAGCCAACAGACATCTCACACCATCAACTCGAGGAGGACACAATCGCGAGACACATTGACTAATTAATAAAAAATGTTATCCTTCCGAAAACATCTTTGTCCATTTTTCAAACAAATTATTATCCGAATTTGAGAAGATCTTCTTCGCTGATAAGAGCCAATGAGAGATGAAACCAATGAGGCATGATCCATTGCCAAAATTTAAAAAAAAAAAATTTATCTTTTCCGCAGAAAAGGACAGAAACAGAGAATCTCAGTTTACACCATCATCTTGTTATTTTGGACAGAAAACATTTTCAGTTTGTTGCTCTTCTTTGTTGATTGCCCATCATTCCGCCGATACAAGGTGCCAACCGTGTACCCAACTATCCCAAGAGCCTATGCTAAGAGAGAGAACGAACGTGCGTTACTCTATAGGGCGGATCGCAGTCTTGTCCGCTTGGGCCCATATGTAAGGCGAAACATATTAAGAGCACACATCCCAGCTGAAATTTGCCTCCATGTTTACATACTGTGAGGCCAAGAGGACAAGATACCTAACACGAATGTGGAAAATCCCATCCGCGGAGCTGGAATTCCAAGCCAAGCCAAGCATAGCTACCGGAGCAGGACAACCACCAAACGTAGAGACGAAGGAGCAAAAAATCCAAACACCAAATTGGATAAACAACAAATTAGGAGGCGAAGACCTCCTGATTAAATCCTGCTTCTCCTGTTGTGCAGATTCGGTTGCGAGTCATTAACCACAGAAGGAGCACCATCTTCAATCAGGCACTCGCTTTGGGGACAAATCCTTTTCGGCGATGTAATTGTGTAGATCTCAGCAAGAAGTATCACATAAGCAAACAAACAAATAAAAAAAATGGCGACGGCAATCAAACTCCGCGGATCCAACAAATATCCGCACTAACCACTAACCAGTAGTCGATGGTATAGAATAAAAAAAAGAGAAAGATGAACGAGCTTGTTTCAGTGGTGTATCTGCAGCCTATTGAGTGGCAGACCTACCTACCTACCTACCTACTACCATCAGCATCACCATTCCCCAGCTCTCTGTGGGATGCACTTGGATCCTTGTACAGTAGTGACGGCAAGGCGCAGCAACAACCTCCACAATGGTAAAAGCAACAGCGGAACAGTAGAACACAGCGCATCATCAATGGCATCGATATTTTTGCAGCAGGGACAATAGTGTGTGTGCTTGTGTGGTGGAGGTGCATCTTTATGGCAAAACAGTAACAAACCGTTTTTTAATCAGATAATTTTTATGTCCACCCTTCACCTCCTCGCCCATTTGTCGGCATTTTGATCCTGCTCTCAAAGTTGTTCCACAAAAACCAAGAATGACTGAAACATTGAAGACACTGGAAATGCGCAACGAGATGGTCACCAGAGCGCGCAGCAAAGAAAACTTATTTTCCTTCCTCTTGATACTTACAAACACACAATCTGCAACTGCTGCAGAACAAGAACAGAAGCAATGCCAACATCACAGAAGCAGCATTAATTATATCATTATCCTTCATCTAGTGCGATTCATCTTGGTTTGAAGGTTTTTATCCTCTTGTGTGTGTAAGTACTTGAAGACGTTTAGCATTGTGCTGGAGATGTTTGTTCTTTCTTTTTGCAGAGGAAAAAAAAAATTGATGATGGACGATAAATGAAAAATGGGCGGCAATTGCGAAAGGTTTCTGTAGGTACATGGAGGAGAATTATATTTTGTTATTGAAGCAAAGTATTAGAAAATACTCACCCCAATCACGAGCTACGTCGTAATAAAGGGTGATTTTTTAGCTGGTTTGGTTTTGGCAACACTGGTTTTGACAGCTGACGTGTGTTTAGTACCTTGTGTCACTGTCAAACAGCTTCAGTTTGGTTTGCAATTTAACCATGGATCGTCTTACAAATGAAGAACGCTTGCAAATTATTGAATTTTACTATCAAAATTCGTGCTCGGTTCGAAATGTTCATCGCGCGCTGCTTCCATTTTATGATCGGCATTCTCGACCTTCTGAGCAGTCTATTCGGAAGATTGTGACCAAATTTCGCACCAAATTTACTTTGTTGGACATTAAACCACCAACACGTTTACGTACTGTGCGTATTGAAGAAAATATTGCGGCCGTATCAGCTAGTGTGACAGAAGACCGCGAAATGTCGATTCGGCGCCGTTCCCAGCAGTTAGGCCTTTGTTACAGCACTACGTGGAAAATTTTGCGGAAGGATTTGGGCGTAAAGCCTTTTAAGATACAGCTGGTGCAAGAACTAAAGCCAGGCGACCTACCACAACGCCGAATTTTTGGTGAATGGGCTCTTGGAAAGCTGGCCGAGGATCCGCTTTTTTATCGAAAAATTGTGTTCAGCGATGAGGCTCATTTTTGGTTGAATGGGTACGTAAATAAGCAAAATTGCCGCATTTGGAGTGAAGATCAGCCAGAAGCATTGCAACAGTTACCAATGCATCCCGAAAAAGCCACTGTTTGGTGCGGTTTATGGGCCGGCGGCATTATTGGGCCATATTTCTTCAAAGATGATGCGAATCGCAGCGTTACTGTCAATGGTGAACGCTACCGAGCGATGATAACAAACTTTTTTTTGCCCGAAATGGAAGTTCTTGACTTGCATGATATGTGGTTTCAACAAGACGGTGCCACATGCCACATGCCACACAGCACGCGAAACAATGGCGCAATTGCGAGGCGAGTTTGGTGAACAGTTAATTTCACGTTTCGGGCCGGTCAATTGGCCGCCTAGATCGTGCCATTTGACACCATTAGATTATTTTTTGTGGGGGTATGCCAAGGCTAATGTGTATAGGGACAAGCCCGCTTCGATTGACGCACTGGAAGCCAACATCCATGCATTCATTCGTGAGATACCGGCCGATATGTGTGAAAGAGTATGCCAAAATTGGACTCAGCGGATGGGCTACCTGAGACGCAGCCGCGGTCAACATTTGCATGAAATTATCTTTAAACATTAAATTGCAAGGTTCAAACTATCGATTCAAATAAATATTTCATTCATTTTTTCGAATTTTTTGTGTTTTTTTTTTAAAAAAAAGTTCTAAACCTCTTAAAAAATCACCCTTTAGAAAAATGTCTACGAATCCCGAAAAATCAATTACAAGGAAAATCTGGAATTTGGTATCACCACACCCGAAAAAACCTGAATTATTTTGTCCTTCTCTACGACAATTTTTTTTCTGTCGTAGACTAACGACAATAGTTATATCAATAAAATCTACGTTCTTTTAAAAATAATTTTATTCATTTATATTTAATAATTCTAAAATTCATGAAGAACGTTGATTGGTCTATATGTACTTATTTCGATCGTTCCCGGTACCACTATGCTGGTAGCCGCCTTCACATATTTACAACATTATTTATTAGATTTTTCGTTTTGTTTATTATATTTGCTCGTATTAATATTTTCCATCATTTGAAAGCGTCAAGTTGCTTGAAAGCTTATCTGAAGAGGAAATAAATAATGAATTAAATCGAAAAATTACTTAGCCTTGTCCAGCCACACAGTTAAAGAACAAGCTCCTAAAAGAACCGTATGGCAATACGAGAAAGCCAATTGGGAAGCTTTAAATGGTTTCTTTAGCAGTTTTAACTGGTTGTTGTGCTTCCTCGACAACGACGTGGATGCCGCTGCCGATATGATTACAAATTTAATTCACCTGGGTATGAAACGCTTCATCCCTAACAGGATAAAGTGTATCAGAACTAAGGAAAACGCGTGGTGTGACTTGAGCTGTAAAGAAGCTATCAGGGCTAAAGAGGTAAGTTTTCGGTCATTCAAGGCCAATCCAACTGAGGAAAACCGAAAAAAGTTCAAACGAGCCAGAAATGACTGCAATGCCCACATTAATCGTGTCAAATTCTCCTACGACCAAAAGTTGAGGCAAAAAATACTACAAAGTCCCATCGGTAGTAAAAACTTTTTGTCGTTTGTTAAGAATATTAAAAATTCGGCCTCGTCATCTATCCCGACACTCATTTGCAATGACATACCAGCTGTCAGCTCTTCGAATAAAGCCAATCTGCTTGCTGCTCAATTTGCAGCTAGCTCAACGCTGCCAGATTTTGCTTTATCTCCCCCTGTACTCGAGCGCGTAGAATCTACTATGGGACCAATTCATTTTCGCACTCGTACAGTGGCAAGAGTTCTTCGAGATCTCAACGTACATAAATCCGCTGGTCCAGATGGTATTTCCCCTATCGTTCTGAAGAGGTGTTCTTCCACGCTGCCAAAACCCACTGCGTAAGCTTTTCTATCTGTCCTATTCTTCAGGGCTCTTTCCGAGAAGATGGAAAACAGCATTTGTCCAGCCCGTCCCAAAAAAGGCGAATCTTCCTCTCCCTCCTCCTACCGACCAATTGCACTTACGTCCCTTCTTTCCAAGGTCACGGAAACGCTGATAAATCGTCAGCTTATGAAATATCTTGAATCGCGGAAACTTCTTAATGACCGGCAGTACGGTTTTCGCGGCAACAGGTCCACTGGTGATTTGATGACATATCTAACCGAAAATTGGAACCAATCTACCTATTCATCGTGGTGGTGAAAGTTAGGTCGTTGTGCTTGATATTTCAAAGGCATTTGACAGAGTTTGGCATCAAGCTCTCTTGTCGAAAATGCGTGCACTAGTCGTTTTGGTCGGTTTCAAGTCTGCAACTCACCAAATAAATGCTGGTGTTCCCCAAGGCTCCGTTTTGTCTCCGACTCTCTTTCTAATTTCTATCAATGACCTCCTGTCTGTCATTTCTAATCCAATCCAATCCTTTGCTCGCATATTCGTATCTACAATTCACGTCCCTCACCTTCGGGCGTTGAACTGGAACGGCAACGTATGTTAAGCTCATGGAATCCGATCTTGACAGCATATTTAAATGGGGTAAAACCAACAGATTGGAATTTAATGCTTCCAAAACGCAATGCTGTCTGCTGTCATTGAAGCGAACCCCTAATTCTCTGCCATTATCCATGGATGGCACTTGCATCGCCGAAACCGAAAGACTTTCCATCCTCGGTATGTGCGTTAACGACAAACTTCGTTGGAATGACCACATATTCGATGTCGCCAAGAACGCTGCGAAATGTCTAGGCTTCCTTAAGCGATGCAAGAAATATTTCACTCCTTCTGATCTGGCAAAAATTTATAAGGCGTTTATTCGCCCCAAACTTGAGTATATTTGGAGCTACTTGACGGGATCCAAAAACGTGCGGTAAAACTCATTGGCGATCGAGACATCGCGAAATCACTTGACTCTCTTAGTCATCGTCGTGATGTCTCCTGCTTGTCATTGTTTTATCGGTATTTCCACCACAAGTGCTCAAATGAAATTGCCAGTTGCATTCCACCCCTACAGCAATTCAACCGCAATACTTGCCATGCTAGGAATGCACATCAGTTTGCCCTCAAGCCTGTATTCGGATGGACAAGGATTCGTTTCTTAACCGTACAACGCGAATGTGGAATGCTCTACCACGCTCTGCTTTTCCCTCATATTACAGTTTACAGACATTTAAAACCAACGTGCATCGGTATCTCCCTTTTCCTAATCCTTTAGTGCGCGTATATTATAAAAAAAAAAAATTCGCGTACCAGCCAAAAACGCATCCACTGAGTCAAACTGATTAATAGAGAGTGAAGATTTAAAATTTATAAGCTAATACTATTTCATCATCTTAAACATCGTAGATGTACCTAGTTATATAGGATGTTACGACCTTGATGCCGACAATAATTTCATCTTATTTAAAAAAAGTATAGGTCTGCTTGTTAGTAAACATTGAAAAACTGAACGAATAAAAATTGAAATAAGTAAAGATAGGTATTGATTATAATAACTACCACTGGAGCTATACAAATATTATCATTTACAATCATTGTGTTATATTTTTGGTTTCTTATTTATAGTTCTTATCTAAGTCTATGAGAGCCTTCCCTGATCCATGAAACACATACCTAAGGATTAATTATTTCATTTCCTTTTCTTCTACTAAATAAATATCTATATGATATCTAAACCCAGGTTTAAATCTCCACTATATTGATTGTATTTATAAGAACCAAAGTCAAGCACAGGTCTTTTTTTTTGTCTTTAGTCTTTACATATTTCAGTACTCTCCATTGATGTTTTTTCTCATCGTAATTTAACATAACTTAAATTTATAATAATAATAATGTTAAAATAATATCATTTATAATTTCATTTATTTGTTTTAACTTTTTATTCAATTTTTCCCTTATATTTTGTTCTTCTCTTTTCTTTTTTTTA
Organism: Ferdinandea cuprea; assembly: GCA_963576555.1. Lineage (NCBI taxonomy): Eukaryota > Metazoa > Arthropoda > Insecta > Diptera > Syrphidae > Ferdinandea > Ferdinandea cuprea. The sequence continues at coordinate 12,985,074 of OY754959.1, forward strand.
TAAACTTCAAATATATTCGAATGTATATCCCCATGTTAACTGTGCATTTTGAAAGAATGTAGTTCTTATTGTACAGCAAATTTTTATAAATAAATAAATACAAATACAAATAAATTGCAGTTTCATTTAACAACCATAAAAAAATATAATTTCTGTGTAAGTCGAAGTCTCTATAAGTCGAACTTTTACCTTGGATAGTGGTGATTCGAGTTAGGGAAGTTTGACTGTATATCGAAAAATTCCTTACAATGCAAGACAATTGAATTTATTTTAATATTTTGACAGTTGTTGTATATTGTCACAATTGCACTGTCGCAATAGTCAATTTTACAAAACAGAGTGAGAGCCGCAAAATGCGTATAAATTTGTATATTCAACTGAAAGAAAGTATAATTAATTCCTTTTGTGTCTCAAGTCAATGGTAGTGTAACAATTAATTGATTCTTTGTGCTTATCAGTGGTCCCATAACAATTCCCATTTAGAAAATCATCACAAGTAATGAGGCAAATTGGTTGCTCATCAAGTGACAGTTCTACACTGAAATATAAATAACCGCCCCATTCATTTGTCTATAAACAAACTAAACTAGTGAGACATCTAACAGAACACAATACAAAAGAACCTCCTTCATCAAATAAACGACCTGTTTTGTATTCCCCCCCTCTATTGAAGAACCAACAAATTTATTAACAAGGTACGAAAAGTAGGTGTTTAAGAACTAACTGCTGCACACGATCCAAAAGGACACCTTTTACATTTTACCTCCATGTTGGTGTTCTAACATTCTAAAACGTGCGCTCGCACGAGTTAAAAGGGTCATCTAATAAATTCGCTGTCCGAGCTTCGTGGGAATTGATTCCTTCAGTTTGGTCGAGTCGAATCGAGTCTATTTTAAATTCAAACGAGAAGCGGTCCGTGGCAGGATGATGGATCGCATTAATTCTAGGATACATTCACTTCATACACGATCAAAGGGATCGCCAGCCGAACGTAGCGGCCCAGACGAGGGTCAGTTTCATTTAATGTGTGTCATAGTCTGCTTGCCATCACCATGCAGCAGGTGAATTCTCATTTGTGTTATCTATAACACCTGATGTCGAAGCAGAGAACAATAACAAATGTGAAAAGGAGTTTGGCATTGCACATGCTATATAACGCATGTTGCCAATGCACATTTGTTTCGATTACGATAAAGGATCGAGAATGAGATCGAGATGGTTGGCTTAGGTTGCTTGCTTGGTTCGTTGGTTCGTTGGTTGCCCAGGAGAATGGTGGAGGAATAATTGTGTCAACCGAAGACATATTGCGATACGAGGATGTTTCGACATGGACTACTTTAAAGGTTAAATACATTACTGAATGAGATGAATTCGAAGGATAATGGCAAGGGAATTTCTTGTTGCTGCATATGGAACAAGAGATAAACAGATGTTGTTTTCGTGGAGATGGTGACTCTGTTAATGGAATATCATAGTTTCGTTCTTCTCTCCTTTTTTCTATCTCTCACAGTTTATTGAATGGTCTACTGGTCCATGTTCACCTGTGAGCATGCCTGTAGAATTACTAAGTTTCCTATACGCATATTTTTGTCATTTTGACTGCAGTTATTTGAGCTGTTTATTGTTAATTTTTATCATTCTATATTTATACAAATTATTTTGCCTCTTTTGTCAAAAAAAACTCTTTAAAAGTGTATAAAATATGAAATAAAAAATACATATCTCTCTAGGTAGTATCAGTGTTCCACAGTAGATGGCGGTCGTATTTCTAGCAAATTACACATCCGTTTTTATCTTGGTATCCCGTCAATAGATGTCACCCAAATTACTATGAACATTAAAAAATAGAGGCCACTACACGTTGTTTTTGGCACGCTTACCGAACTAATCTTTGTGTCTTGCCAATAAATTCCGCTGAAATCTAAGTAAGTACTAACACCATGTGAAAACTAAAATGCATAAATAAAGTTAAAAATAGAGGGCGATATGGTAGGACTGCTTAGCAGAAAACTCTTTGTGTCTCACCAATAGATGCCACTGAACTCTTAGTAGGTACTTCAACCATTTGCAAAAAAAAAACATATTATACACGAATCTGTTCAATTACTATATACAGAAGATTATAGAGGGCGATACACGATTAGGGTGTGGTATCACTGTTAGAAAAATATTTGTCTTCTCTTGTTCAAACAAAGTTAATAAATACATATTCGTTACTATACATTTTTGTAGACGTGTTTATACATCGAGATAACTCGAATAAACGTCAAAAAGAAACAAGAGAAAAGGTAGAGAGTAAAAAAAAGCCTGAGCAAGAATGATGTGTCGAAATCGTCATTTAAAAATATACTTACAGTCTGCGAAATGATTCCGAAAGGACATAAATAAATCATACTATTTGTTAAAAATTGTGAATAATTTTTAGGTTCTGGAATGAACATACAACTTTAACTTTTTATTTTCTCCGTGATTGCACCAAACAAGGAGGAAAAAACCAGAACAAATTGGCATAGGAATTATCAGATTATAATAAATAAATAATAATATAGTAATTTTAAATGAAAATTTCAACTGCAAATACCAGTACTTGTAATGTAAACGCAATTACATAGTTACATTGAAAATATATTTAAATGTCTTCAATTACGCTGTACTTTAAAATTTAATTGAATATCTGTTTAAAGGCTAAAAAAGAATAAAATGGGCTTGGAGAGTTTTTCTTATATCAAGGTTATTTGGTGACACATTTAAAATCTCAAATAATTCTATCAAATAATTTCATATGTCGAAAGTTTGTTGAATGTACGAGTGCTACAAATATATAAAATTGATGCATGGAAGAGGTGGCAATTCATAATATAGCCTTTCGCGAACTTATTTGGAAATTGTGGAAATTTTAGATGAACATTCACGTGAAATTACAAAAACTCAACTTTTTGTGACAAAACAAGTTTAGTAATTACGTAAGCTTTGTCAAAAAATATTTTTTTTTTATTTTACACAAATTGTTAGTATTTTCAAGAGCTATTTGGATTTTTCGTCATCAGTTACAAATTTTAATTTTATAAAGGGATATGGACAATATTGAAAATTAATCATATACATATTTTTGCAATTAAGTGTGATCGAAATCGAACACATTTTTAAGCTTACCTTGGCGGCAATTTGTATTTTTAGAAATTTATCTTTTCTCAAAAAATCGTAACTTCTCTTAGTTTCCGAACATTGGTTACCTAGATATTAATGACCATTATTTATCATACAAAGTTTTATACATCAGAAACATATTGATGTAGAAACACCAAAACCTACCAAATGGCAACTAACTAATTCCACATAAAAAAAACTCAAAAATTGGCTGTTTCTGTCGATCATTTCATCAAAGAAAACGCCGTCTCTTAAAGTAATACTCGTAAAAAACCAAATTCACCACGAATTTTAATATAAAGTTAAATCATGGCGACTTTAGGACTGAAGTTTGGCTTCCCTCTTTCCTAACTTTCTAAATTATTTATCTCAAAAGCAAAACAAATCGCACAAGCATTTGAATTTTGCATTCCTTCGATATGTATTTATTTATATAAAGAGGGTTTTTTTTAAAGTTATAGAACTTTGAATTGAAATAAAACACAAGAAAATTCAAATGTCCATCAATTTGGCTTTATTGGAAGGATATTTTTATGCCATTAATGTTTAAATATGATTTCGGGCATGTGAGTGGTTCGAATAAAGACAAATCTAGAGGTCCAATTTTCAACCACTTGTTCAAGAATTTGGGGCTGTATGTCGGCAATAACGCCACGAATGTTGGCTTCCAAGTCCAAGACTTCACATATCCCCAAAGAAAATAATCCAATGTTGTTTAATCACACGATCTTGGTGGCCAATTGACAGGTCCATTCCGCGAAATTATGCGCTCATCGAATGTTTCCTTCAATAAATCAATTGTGACGTGCGCTGTGTGGCATGTAGCGCCGTCTTGTTGGTACCACATCTCATCCACATTCATGCCATCCAATTCGAGAACAAAATAGTCGGTTATCATGGCTCTATACCGGTCTCCGTTAACGGTAACTGACTCTCCAGCATCATTTCGGAAGAAGTATGGCCAATGACTCCACCAGCCGATAGAGCACACCAAACAGTCAGTGTTTGTGGATGTAATGGCGTTTCAAGGGTCTCATGTGGATTCTCTTCACTCCAAATGCGGCAATTTTGCTTGTTGACGTAGCCATTTAACCCAAAATGAGCCTCATCACTACCGCGATAGGGGGAGGGATCAAATTGATATGGACACGCAATTCACCGAATATTGGTGGCTTGCGGAGAGAATAAGGGAAGAGTTAGACATACCTTTCCAGGTCGGTGCGTTACCTAAAGATAACTCCTCTTAGATTTAAGTAGTTTTAAGTTGTAAGTAGGTTTGCTGTGCTGGGCATGTCGGCTGCAAGGTGTGGTGTTCCTGAGAGTCGACCGACGCATTTCGGTGTCAGTCGGCTCTCAGTGACGCATGTGCGCTTTTTTGGCAGCTGCTGGGTGCTGCTAACGGTGTTGGGGGGTGTATAATTAGTACACATCACCCTCGATTATAATTCGTAATAGTTTTTTGTATAATTAGTTTTAAGTTTTTTAGTTGTTTGTTTGTTTGTCTATATGTATAGTTTTAAATAGTAGTTTTTAAGTATTTTAAGAAAAAAGATTGCAAGTTTTTAAAAATTTTCTTGCTAGACCATAGTTAATATTAATAAAAAGTATTAATAATTAAGGCCGAAAAGTAATAGCAATAAGTGATATAATTAAGTTTAGAGCGTCCGCATGAGGACCATTAATCTAGTATAAGTATCCTGTTAATTTTAAGTTAGATTTAATCATTTTTGTCTAGTTTGTAAGTTTTTATTGAAAAGAATAATAAAAATGAATTTAAAATTGAAAAAAAAAATTGAGCCTCATCACTGAACAAAATCTTGCGATGAAACTTCGCGAACTGAACCATTATTTCCGAAATAAATTTGCACGATTTTCAAACGTTGTTCATTTGTCAACCTGTTCATGATGAAATGGCAAACCAAACTGAACATAAATGACATTAGAGTTGCCAGATTTGACCACAAAATGTCAGTTTTGTCTCTATTCCAAAAACCAACCTACAAAAAAAACCCCCTTTATTTATTATTAATGTGTTTTCTACCACAAATAAATACCATACCACAATGATTCATTCTGTTAATTAGAATTTTGTCAAAAAAAATTAGTTATGCTTGTTCTTTGTTGCTATTAAGGTTTCTAAAAATTCTACCAGTGAATGTTGAGTTCCTATAAATTTGGAATATATCAAAATAATATAATGTTCAAGTGTGCAATTAGTTGTTTCAACTTATACAAACGAATATCACAAAGGTGTCTAATTGATGTTGTCGTGAAGAACATCAAATGGTGACTGGGAGCTATATAAAGCTTAACGAATCTCTCTAGATTCTAAGTGAATAGATTGTGGTTATTTGAAATGTAGCGCACGCTGAAAGCTCTTAGAAATTGATCTTTATTCTGTTTACTCGCTCTATCTATCTATATATGCACACGGTTTTCGCGTCATAGTTAATCATATCTCTTTCTGTAGCGCGGCGCAGTACGAGTACAAATAACAAACAAAAATGGGTTCGGTTCGTTAAGTAAGGCAGCCACACTATGGCTAATTGAGATTGCACACCGCACGAAAAAGTATTCCTTATAAAAACTAAATACCCAATTCAATGTGTCATCATTCGTTTGAAGAGCGTTCCCGGCTTTATATCGCATTTTTTTTTCATTAAAAAAACTAAAAAAAACATTCTAAGCAAAATGCCCTGTGGAGGTTGTAAAAATGGTGAGACAAAACAAACGTTACATAAATCATTTGTGCCTTAATTGGAACTTGAATTTAAGTGCTTAAAATAGAAGTATAGTGATATCAATTGAGAATTTTTGTTCCTTTTTGCAGACTGTAAATGCACTGGACAGAAGTGCGGAGATGCCTGTAGCAAGGGTGGTGAGTGCAAGTGCGCCCCCAAGCCTGCGACCAAAAGCACCGGTAGCTGTTGCAAAGGAAAAAGCGGTTGCTGTTAAAAGTATTAGTGAATAAGATTGATTAGGCGGTAAAATTTAGATAAGACGGGGCTAATTTAATGGGGGCATACCAACATTCGAATCATTGAAGTTATATACTGAAAAATAAAGTATTTGTAGTTATTTATGAATGATTAACCTCAAGTTGTATACCTACATACGTATGTATGTATTTTTAATGCTTTGCTTTGGTTTAAATGACTTGATCGATGGTTGTTGTTACAAGCGGGAGTAGCGGGAGTTGAATTGAAACAAATTGGATTCGCTATTAATTAGTTGTTTCTACACCGAGCAAAAAAAAATATTTGTTTAAGCGCTTACCAACTTTGCTTAGCTCAGACATACAGTCAAATAAATAACAAGGATAGTAAAGTGTTTGCAAGGTAATAAACTCGAATTCCACAAACATTGTCATAATAAAACATTTAACGAAAAACTATGAAAACGAGAATTACCCACCACCTGACGCCAAATCGTTGTGAAAAAAATCACGTCAGCATCATAAAGCGATCTGCAGCACAGTAGTATTAAGATGGTTGCCTTTGGCAAAGACTTTACCGGCTTATGTGAATTCCATCTTTTATATCGGACTCATTGACCCCAATTAGTTGCTTTAGATCATCCGAGTCAATTAAAAATAAAATAAGAAAGGCAATGTCAAAACAAGTGTTCAAACTTAAAAAAGGTAATAAAATATTCATTGCGAAATAAATTTAACCTTGATAAAAAGGTAAGTTTGTATCGAAAACTTTCAAAAACCTGTACCTGTATCGGGCCACGCAATTATATCCAATCTTTGTACCTTAATTTTTTGTTTGTGTCTATTTGTATACCAACAACCTACAAGTTCCCCTGGTATCTACATAAAAACATGCGTCTCATCTTTAAGCTTTGATTCGGTGCACATGTTCTCATGAAAAATTTCTTGTTTAAGTGGAAGTGAACGTTTGAGGAGTAGTGTGTAGATTGAGTTACGCACAGGACAATAAATGTTTAAAGCTACCAAAAACATATCGAAAATTGAAGGATTGAAAATCTAAAGGGTCTAAGGAGATCAGATCTAAAGGGATCAGGAAACAAGCCGACAAAAATTTACTCCAGATATTGAAAATCTTATAATAGAGCATATAAAATCATTTCCTTATCAGGAAAGCCATTACAGTCGACTTGATACCCAAAAGCTCTATCTAAGCCCTGACTTGAATATTAATCGTTTATTCATAGCATTCAAAGAAAAATACCCCGATTCTTCTGTTAACTACAGATTTTACTATTTAACCTTTAAAGATAAGTTTCCTAATTTGAAGTTTGGACGTCCTAGAACTGATACTTGTCAGCAGTGTGATTTGTTGCACGCAAAAGTAAAAGGCTCGGAAGGAAATGATAAAAAGAAATATGTTATTGAGCTAGAAAGACATCATCGTAAAGCTGAGAGTGCACAAAAAGCTATGAACGTTGATTTAATAGCATCTCAGTCTCCAGCTAGTAACACAATAACGGCAGCTATGGATATGCAACAAGTCATTTTTATACCAACACTTACACATAGTCAAATGTTTTATAGCAGGCAACTATCATGCTACAACCTATGTGTTCATATTGCTGACAATCAACAAGCTTACATGTGCTTATGGAATGAGTCGTATGCGGGTAGAGGTGGTAACGAGGTTGGATCTTCCATATTCAAGGTACTTAACATGATGTCATCTAAAACCTTAAAGAGTGATAGCTACATAGGACAGAAGAAGAACAGAATGGTTCTTTTTGCCTTGATCTATTTAGTTGCTAATGGCATCTATGATGTTATTGATCATAAATACTTGGTCAGTGGTCACTCCTTCATGTCCTGTGATCGAGATTTCGCTCAAATTGAAAAAAGGAAGAAAGTAGTTAAATGTTTTGAACCAAAAGATGTGGAAAAAATGATACGAGAATCATGTCATAAAAATCCATTTGAAGTGATCAATTTGGACCAAAATGACTTTAAAGACCTGAATAAGGCTTCCACGGATTTCTTAAATACTACAAAGTTAAAAATATCAACTATTTCTTGGATCCGCATCAAAAAAGATAAGTTACCTCGTGTTGATTTAATGGAATCCCACAATGACTCAGTACCGTGGGATAGTATCAACATTTTCAAAAAAGGCAAGTCTCCAAACCAATTAAAAAACTACACTTTACCAGCGATAGAAGCTCGAAATAATATTTCAAAAGAAAAATTGAAAGATTTGAAGGAAATGCTACCATACATTCCCGCCGAAAATAAAGCATTCTACGAACATTTAGTAAATCAAACCGTAGCTTGAAAACGTTTTTAATATTTTTTATAAAGGCACTTAGCCCGTTTTCAATATTTCTTTATAAGGCACTTAAAACATTCTTACATATTGAATGTTTATTTGGTATTATTTCCTTGAATTCCTATTGTTTTTTTTGACTTCCTATAGTTCAACGATATGTATTTAATTTATTTAAATAAAAATAAACATTTTTGTAATTGAGTTGTTAATTTTATTGTGTTTTTTTGTTATATCTCGAAATAATATAATTGGCACCACTTAGACCCTTTAGACTTACAACCCTTCAATTGTGCCTTAGGAAATGTCTCAAAATAATGCGTTCATTTTGTATAAAGTAGGTACAACATTTAACTGGCAATGGAACGTAAAATATTATTTGTATCGAAGGATAGATTACTCTTAAAAACATACACGTTGGACATGTTTAACGTGTATTGCAGGAATAAGGTGTACTTTAACTAACCAGATGCCTTTTTTAGGTGCCATGGATAGCACTTTAAAAGTTAAACCTACTAAGATCTGATCCCAATGGAACAGATTTCTATTGAAACCGAGATTTTATTGTTTACTCTTTAATATTCAAGCACCAATTTTAAACCTAGTTTAGTAGAGTTTTATTTTGTTTGTCTGATAACGAGCCTTCATCTGAAACACGTCTCCTCGCATAAATGAAAAGAGATTTAAGAAAAAAGTTTTACTTTCAACAACTTCTTTTTTATATAAAAAATAAAATATTTTATTCAAATTTCTTACTGTCTTTATACATTTGCAAAAGAATTTCTTAAATTTTCAAAGGAAAATATTCAAAACTCCGCCATTGTATCGTCATTTCCGGAGATCCCTCGGAAAAAAGGTGCGTCCGCGTTGACAGTAGAACTCGTGACCGAATCATTAGAAGTGAAAAAAAATCGTGTTTAAGTTAAGACCATAAACTAGAATTTGGACGAAGGACAAAAAAAAAAGTGCATTGCAGATCTTTTTACAAAAAAATTCCAATTTTGGTTAAATTTGCTCAACTTTTTTTTTTTGAATAGTTGTGATTGATCAAAAAAATCCTTCGTCCAAGTCCTCGTGAATTGTATCTCGAAGACCTGCGGTTATCGAGAACTTTTGACAACCGACTTTGAAAACACAGTTTCGAGAAAAACACGTTTAAAGTTTGGATAACCTCAAATAAACCTGGTGATTCAAGTGAGTGCTCACCTTCCCATGGCTGTATCTCCGAAACTTTTTTTCGGAATGATTAGAAAATTTAGGATATTCACCCATATCGTGGAAAACGCCGTATCTGAGATTCCCTTCACTTACTCGATTCACTTTCACTTGTCGTATGCATCGTAGAATCCGCCAGGGAAACTTCCTTATCGATGTGAATTTCGAATTTGAAGTTGGTCGGCAAACAGCTGTTTTGTAGTAAGTGACAGGAGTGAAAGTTAGTATAGCATATTTGAATATGTTTAACAATTAGGATAAAGCATCCCCCCGAGAGGAAAATTGAAGTAAAAGCGCGCATTATTAGAAGGAACTGCAGAAAACAAAATAGATCTCCTACATTCAACGTGAGTTTTGTAACACAATCAGATACTAATAACTTTCATTAATTTCATTTCTTAGTTTGTTAGGAGCTTTCGTCAATATTTTTCGTCCTTATTTTATTTTGAAAATGGAGCTTAATACTAACTCGTGCTCGTATTCTCTTCACTGCTTGCTTGTTTACGATTCTTTAGCGGAGAAACTTTTGCATCGCTTAGTCCAACGTTTTCAGAAATGCCACAAATGGCTTTCGTAACAAATGAGTGATGTTGACAAACCACAAGCCAAGAGATATTTTTATGACAAATTTCAGAAATGGTAATTTGCGTTAAAGGAACGCATATTGTCATCAAAACTCCATCACAAAATAGACATTTAGACAATAATCGTAAGTTTTAACCCCGGCGGATTCCACGATAGGGCTGAATATTCTCGAGATGTTAGAAGCTGAGCTACATCAAGTTTAAAAGAGATTTCCTTTACCCGAGGAATAACCTTTTAATACTGTATTCTTTGGCGCTTGGATAGATATGTCTTTTTATTTTGAGATCCTATACTCTATAAAAGCACCCATGGACGTTGTTGGGCTTAAGAAATAGTATACCTTTTTTTAAGTACTACAATCAGTTCAATTTATCACTTACTTTTCCAAATTTTGAATATATACGGAAGTCTCACGTTCTAAGCTGATAAATGGAAGCTTTCGGTTACATAATTAAGATGTAAGTGCCATAAGTTCAGGCAAAAGCCGTCGCCATGCACGCCATACAAAGTAGTCAGATCAAAAGAAGGCGGCAAGTTTCCTTGGTTTCGAAGTTTTGTTTAGTTTTTAAAATAAGGCAAAGTTAACACAACGCTTTAGGTTACATCGTATTTATAAAATACATCGTTTGTTTATTTATATTCGAGTAATATCGGCTTCACACCTTCACAAAGCTGTCAACTCGGAAGTGTATAAAGGGAATCATTTATTTGATTTTTTTGAGAATTTGTTAAAAATTTAACCGAAACAAAAGTAAGTATTGTAATAACCAACCAGTTCATCAAATCTATCAAATGTTCAATGGGTACCGTTTTCTTTAGCTGTAACTTTTTAGTAATTGTAGGAAGTCTTTTAAGTTATACATCCAATTGAAGGAGTAAGCGCAGCAGCACAGTGTTAGTGTGTTATTCTATTTTCGCAGCCCCACTTTTCCAAAAAGCTTCTCAAAATTTGTCTTATGGAATCGGCATTAAACTAAAGGTCCCTAGCTGTATATGAGAGTTGATGACGCCATATTTTTATATTTGTATACCTCCGCGGATCGTGTTAACTATTTTAAACCGTGTACAAGTTTAACAAGTCTCTTTTTTTGATAAAAACGCTATTGCTTAATTTGCACCTCTTAAACTCTGTCCTAATTTTGAAAACAAAATGCAAAATATTACATCAGCTTAGTTAAAGTTATAACAAAATATGCTAATTTTAATTTGCTCATTATTTTCGAGCAATACAGCACAGACTCCCTGTATACAAGTCCGCATCCTTATGTAACACCTACACAATAAAAATGCTCGCATTCCATAATTATTGTTAAACTCTCGTGCAACAACAAACAACCGTACAGCTTTACAGCTTCATCGTGTATCCTCACCACAGTTACAGATTTTGATTGCATAATTGCAACCTACGAGTTGGCTACATGGCCAAAAGCAAGCGTTAACCGGACTTCCATAGCTTAACAGGCTTGTATCCATCCAAAATAAGTAATAACAATCTCGTTACTATTATTAGACGCAAAATGGCCAAAACTCCTTCCTTCAACAACCTCGTATGAGGTTACTACGAAATTCAGCCACTCTTTTGTACACACACGCACACACACACACACCAACATTATTCATGTTTTTGATTCCAGCCAAAGAGAACCACAGAGTCTCAAGAGTGCATCCAAACGAAAGCTCTAGTCTTAAGGCAACCAAAAGCCATAGCTCAGCTGAACCGCAGTGGTAAGCGCCGTCCCTGTACCAACACCTCCTCCAGGTGTAATGACTTCAAAGCACATCGAGTGCCGTCAGATTGAACATTGCAATAGCAACACCAGATCAGTTGAGCAACTCTGCCAGCACAAACTTCAATCGGCATTAACAGTTCGACGCGGATTCAAGTGTGCACTAGAGCTCTACGAATTTGTTCACTTATTGTTAGTTTCGGTTAAGACAATAGAAGTTGTTTGCGTGATTAAAAAATAAAAAAATAAAAAATCCACTGACTTGGTCTACTTGCCAAAACTGAACAAGACTGCTGTGCAGTCTCTAAGTTGGCCATTGCGCGTTCGTACCTACTGTGCGCCACAAAGGTCAATGAAATCTCTATCCATCGTCAAGGAAAATGAAAGTGAACAGTGTGTTATGGCTGTGCCTAGTCAGTGAAGTGTTGTTGTGTTTTTTTGAATTCGGAAGCTTGGCAGCGACAACATCTGGTAGACGATCAACAACAACATTAGCCCCCCTAAAACCAACCACTGTGGACAATGTTAGCGAGGTCAACACAAGGCGCAGCCGAAAACAACCTACCACCGAGGGCACAGTCTTAAAGAGAAACAGTTCAAGTAGAACTGGTGTCAGTAGGTCAGCGCCACCATCGCTGCCACCAGAGGCTACTGGCAATGGTAAGTCATAACTTGCTGACAAAATTACTTTGCATTTTTTGCATCGCAAAAGGCAATTTATCTTTGTGAGCGGACCTTTTAAGCGAAACTTGTTTGCATCTGTTGATCTGTCAATTCAATAAGAATCTGGATTCGAACACCTAGTAGCAACACTTTTGCGAATTGATCACTTATTGTGGCGACCATGACCCAGATCGCTCCAGAGGGACTGATTGCTGCGATACTTTGCTGTTTGTGAATAGTACAATCTGCTTGTGGGCAGGTAGGTAGTTCTTGTGACTTGATACTGGCAAGCCTTGTGTTACTTAACGCGAACGCGATTACGAAAAGTGCAACATGGCTTTGCTGAGATGGGAACTCGAGCTTATTGTTCGTCAACGTCGTCGTCGTCGTCGTCGTCGTCGTCGTCGTCGTCGTCGTCGGGGTTCAATTGGTTAATGGTAATAATTGTCGTAAGGTAGCGCGCAGCACTCTCATTGTGGTGGTGATTGTTGTTTTGCTGCAAGCTGTGGTGGTATGTGCAAGAAGTGTTAAACCGTTGGTCATATTATTTTGCATTTAGGGCGTATTTAGATTTAATATCTGCAGTAGTTGCATTGATATAGCAGGTGATGCTTTACATAACGATAGGCTGAATGCATTTTTATTATACTGATTCGAATCAACGACAGGCACAAGTTCTTTGGAATCAAAACTACTTCATTTATCATGGTCTTTAAGTGATCCTAACTTTTAAAATGCGGCCAAATTCATTGCTGTTAGTATTTTATTCAGTATTTAATCTTGAAGCTGAATAATAAATTATTATGCTGTCAATCAAATTATCAGAATGTCAGATATACTCAATTTTTCGCTGCTCCCCAGTCAATTTGTTAAGATTTATGTATAGAATTTGAGTTTCAAAAATCCCTTAAACATTGAAAACAGCTTTCTAACATACAGTCAGTCACATTAATATTCGGGCAAACACTATGGGAAACTAAATTTGATATAATTTAGTAGATAATAACTATTACTAATTATTACTATTGAAAATACAAATAACGGGTGATCCAAGTAGAGATACTTTATCATCACGTGTGAGTCGTGTCATGCTGTCATGTTATTTTTGTTTAGTATTGTTTGGCATTTCATAATGGAAAGACTTACGCGTGAACAACGTTTACAAATTGTTCAACTTTATTATGAAAATTCACGTTCTGTGAGGAATGTGTTTCGTGCACTTCGCTCAACTTATGGTCAGTCGGTCAATCGGCCTACTGAGCGTACTATTCGCAACACCATCACCCATTTTGAGACCCAGCATTCATTATTGGATAATATTCGACCGAATAGACCACGTCCAGCACGCTGGGAAGAAAATTTAGCGGCCGTAGCTGAGAGTGTACACGAAGACCGTAGAGAGTCGATTCGGCGCCGTTCGCAACAACTCGGACTGACGTATGGAACGACTTGGCGCATTTTACGTCAAGATCTTAAATTGAAAGCGTACAAAATACAGCTTGTGCAACAACTGAAGCCGCTCGACCTTCCCAAGCGACATCGCTTCGCTCTATGGGCTCTTGAAAAGTTCCAAGAAGATCCGACGTTTTCGAGGCAAATTTTGTTTAGCGATGAGGCCCATTTCTGGCTCAATGGGTATGTAAACAAACTAAATTGCCGCATTTGGGACGAAGAGCAACCTGAAGAGATTGAAGAACTGTCACTTCATCCAGAAAAAACAACGGCTTGGTGTGGTTTGTGGGCCGGTGGAATCCTCGGTCCATATTTCTTTAAAAATTATGCCGGTGCGAACGTAACCGTCAATGGCGACCGTTATCGTGCCATGATAACCGACTATTTGATGCCTGAAATTGAAGCTCGTGATCTCGGCGACATTTGGTTTCAGCAAGACGGCGCCACTTCCCACACATCGCATCAATCAATGGACTTATTGAGGGAACATTTCGGTGAGCACATAATTTCACGTTTTGGGCCGGTCGATTGGCCACCAAGATCGTGTGATATCACACCGTTAGACTTTTTCCTTCGGGGATATGTAAAGTCAAAAGCTTATGCCGACAAACCCGCTTCGATTCAGGCCTTGGAGGAAAACATCACGCGTGTCATTCGCCAGTTACCAGTCGAAATGCTCGAACGAGTGATCGAAAATTGGACTCAACGGATGGACCATCTGCGACGTAGCAACGGCCAACATTTGATAGACATAATCTTCAAAAAATAAATGCCAAAGAATGTTCTTTCAAATGATAATAAACATTCTCCATTAAATTTGAATTTTCTGTGTTTTTTTCTTTAAAAAAGTAGGGAACCTCGAAATGGATCACCCTTTACATATCAAATTGATAAAAATTATTATTTAAAAAAGTACACAAAGCATTTCAATTGCAAATGCAGCAAAATCTAACTCACAAAAATATTCGGGCACGCAAGTTTTCCTTGATTTAAAAAAAAAGAAATATATTTTTACAATATGAATAACGGTACTTGTTGCTTGAATGATTATTGTCAGTAGACTCCTTTTTTAGTTGCGAGTATTTCTACACACTGTCAAAAGTAGCCATTAACATGGGTAGAAAAGGCAAAAATACTACTCTGGAACAACGTGAAACGGTGATTTTGAATCATTAACGAGGCAAAACACAACGACAAACTGCTGATTTACTAAATATTAGTATAAGTACAGTTGGTGACATAATAAAAAGGTTTAAAAGTGAGAAACGAGTTGCTTCCATTCGGCAAAAGGGACGTCCCAAAGTTTTAACGGATAAAGAAGAAAGGCTAGTTATGAAAAGAGTAAGAGCAGACCCTAGGATAGCTGCAACTGAAATTAAAACAGAGTTGGAAGAAAGTCACGGAAAGAAAGAAAGAAAGGTGCATGAAAAGGTATGGGTACAACTGCAGAACAGCGCGGAAAAAAACGTTCATAAGTGAAGTTAATAAAAAAAAAAGAGATAAGAATTTGCAAAACTTTACGAAAATGAAGGTGAAGACTTTTGGAACAACGTGTTATTTTGCGATGAAAGCAAATTTAATGTTTTACGGTCAGATGAAGGGTCAGATGTATGGAGAAAAAAAATCAAGAGTTAAGTAAAGAAATTTGCCGGGTACTGTCAAACACGGTGGCAGCTCGGTTATGATTTGGGGGTGAACCACAGAGTTTCAAGAGTGCATCCAAACGAAAGCTCTAGTCTTAAGGCAACCAAAAGCCATAGCTCAGCTGAACCGCAGTGGTAAGCGCCGTCTCGATTATGATTTGGGGGTGTATGTCGGCGAAAGGGGTGGGTGATTAAGTCTTCATCGATGGAATAATGGACAAGATAATGTACTTGGACATTTTAAAAGACCACTTGAAGAAAAGTGCACAAAACTTGGGAATAGGAGATAGCTTTAAATTCTGTCAAGACAATGACCCCAAGCACACTGCTCTTATAGTTAAGACATGGCTGCTATACAACTGTCCAAAAGTCCTTAATCCTCCACCCCAATCGCCAGACATAAACCCAATAGAGAATCTTTGGCATCAACTGGAACTACGAGTTCGGAAGCACAGCATTACCAACAGGGTACAGCTTAAAACGATTCTCCAAGACGAATGGCTCAAAATTGAAGAAGCAACAACAAAAAAAACTAGTGTTTTCTATGACTCGAAGATTAAAGAGTGTCATTGTGTACTGATGAAGTACTGATTATTTGTTGTTTTCTTTAGAGGTATTTTTTGCCCGAATATTTTTGTGAACTCGATTTATGGGCTTTTGTTTAAAAAAAATACTTTTTCGTTAATTTTAAGCTGAATATTTTTAATTTCTTTTTTACGTTTTCTTTTTCTTATTTATCGGAAAATATACTGTATAAAAATTGAGTTTGTAAATGTTTTCAGACTATCTGCTCGAATATTAAAGTGAGTCACTGTAGGTATACAAAGTTTTTGGATAGAACTGTAAAAATCGTGGTACTTACAACATATAATTAGATAATGGAAATTGTTTGAAACCAGAATTTGTCTTTGAGAAAAATAAGAACATCTAAGCAGTAGTTAACTTAATCCCAGAACTGTGCACTCTGCATGAACTCTCTCTTTGTCCCTGCTCATAGAGAGATGCCATTCAGTTCATTTTAATTAGTTACGTATCCGTATTTTATTTCCGATGTCAAATTACCTTGTGATCTAGTGATTTCGATCTTATGTCGTTTTCGATTGGTAATCCGGAAGAGCTCTCCGATCCAGGATGCTAATCGAACGAAGCAAACACATTGCGTTTGAATTTGAAGTGTATTTGTGTATCTGTATATCCAACCGCCTCACTGGCAAACTGATGACAATGATGGAGTTCGAAGGAAACTAATATTATACGTTTGTTTTATACTTTTTATTATTTCTTAATTAAATATTCAGCTTATCTCCTCAGAATTGAAGAATTATCAAATGCATCAGCAACAATATCGACATTTGAATGTTTGCGTGCTTCTGGATTTGATTCCGAATTTAATGTCATTAGCGAATTTCTCTTCTTTCCAGTGCAGGAACTGGCTTTTAAGTACCAAATGAACACTTTCAGAAGAGTCCGGAAGACTTCCTGATTACCAATCAAAAACGACATTAAACACACTCTCAAGCACCGCCCACAAATTTATCATTAATTTAGAGGTTTTGTTGTTTTGCTAAAATTTGAAGGTTTAAGGCTGTAGATCAAGCTCTGAGTATTTGTGATTTTCTGGCAACCGTCTAGGTAGTTTAAAGGCTATCCCTTTTTTAGAAGAGACCATTGTGAATATTAGATAGGTACTCAAAGAAGAAGAAGCTTTAAATGAAGTTTGTAAATTGTCCTTGTCCATGAAATTAAAACTGCGCTAAAGATCAATAGTCAGAGTTCACCTAATAATATTGGGATCCATGAGATCATTAACCTTTCCATGCCGTCAATGTTCGAATACACGACAAGAGGTACCTGAGCGATAGCCGTTACTAAAAATGAAACATGGAAGCTACTTAATGAATCATTGTTTCCCTCCATTCCGAGGTGGTGTGATTATGATGACACTTCCAGACCAACTATTTACTCCGGTGCGACTTGGGTCAGTACAAAGTTGCTAAAGAATAATATCGCTCAAGCGGATCACACACGCTATAATCCACTACATAAATCATAAATTTGTTAACACTTCTTCAATGAAGCAAACTGCATGCAGTATTTCTTCACTAGAAATACTCCCGTACTTGCTCAATTATGTATATAAAAGAGTGTTCAGACAACAAGTCCCATGCACGTGCAACTTAAAATGCTATATATTCCACAGTTCATCTGGCATGACTTTGATTGACGTCAGACCTAACAATACTGATTTTTTTTTTTAATAATCAAAGATCAAACACTTCATAAACAACAAAAGGTTGATGGGGATACATCATGTTTATGTTTGGTTTTAACGTCTAAGTAGGCCAATTAAAGATGATTACTGCCACTGTGTGACTTTGAGTTGTGCCCTCTAAAGGCACGTAGGCGAAAGTCATGGTCTAGATTTTAAGTACGCATGATCTTGAACTAACTAAGTTATAATTTTCTATTGTCAGATGCAAGTCGTAAAGGCATAAGACAGATCGATATTCCCAAAAATCGGAGGAAAAATTCAAATCCAAAAAAGTACACTACAGAGCAGAGTGCCGTTGTGGAGAATCTCAGCGGACCGACAAAGGTGGACTTGTCCAAGGCAATAATTGCGAATGGAAGGCGTTCTCCAAAGAATCCCCGAGATCAATTCATCTGTCCACGTGAGAATGAGGTGAAGTTCGATTTGTTTCCAATAAAGTGTGACCGCGACAAGGACTGCAAATCGTGGAATTCCAATGAGATTTGTTGCGACATCTTCGGAGCGAAAAGTTGTATTACTGGCGTACCCAAGCCGCTGGAGGAAACTTCACACAATCGTAAGTGAAACCTATAATCGCTAAAACTAATCCTTTGTATATAAAAAGGAGTCGTATTTTTCTAGCTTTTTTGGGGATAATTCCTCTGCGATGTCCACAACGCCCTTTAGCTGAACTTTGGTGGGAGATAAAGGTATGTAAAAAGGATGCAGACTGCTGGCCTGGAGTCTGTTGTCCAGACGGCCAGCAGAGATATTGTAGAACGTCGCAACCGGAGTTGAAAATTCTTCCAGTACCAGTGAAGAGATCCATTAATTATTGTAAGTTTTATTTGCGTTTAATTAGTTAGGGAAATGCTGAAGCAGTTTCTATCTCATTTTAGTGTCGGAATATTTAGAATGCACACCAGCACCGCCGCCAATTTTTGATCTTCATCCAAAACCATGCAATTCCACGTTTGATTGTTTTCCGAATGTCTGCTGCCAGGAAGCTGGCAAGAAACACTGTCGCCCGCCAAAGAAGTCTGTTCTTACATTTATGGCGAACTTTTTAAATCTTGGTCTCGTCAAAAGACTAACGAAGAATTTAGTTATTAAGTGAAGTCTGAGATAAGTGATACATATGTTTTGAAAATTTTGTGATAGGTAAATGATTAAAGAGAAATTTTATATTTTGTTAAGATACTAATATCAATTTCATCGAAAGAAAAGAATTACAGTAACATTCTGGTAAACGATTTTAAAATACTAAACCAAAATCCGGAAAGGTAATAGAGATCTCCGAATTTCAACATTTTTTTAGGTCAGTTCCCGTACTTCTGTGTCAAATATTCAATAATAGGAAAGGATTTTCTCATTTCAAGGAAACGTACTCGTAGGGTAGCTACATTTTAAAAATAGTCAAAAAGTCAAAGTTCTGAACGTGGTTGTAATCTAATTAAGATTAATTAAGCAAGAAATAGTTTAACAAAATTTTTAGGAAATTACATCTTATATATCTTATAAGGGGTGTTTTCTTAGAGGTTGGTTTTTCGAATAGAGATAAAACTGACATTTTGTGGTCAAATCTGGCAACTCTAATGTCATTTATGTTCCATTTGATTTGCGATTTCATCAATTTCATCATGAACTATGCAATTAATTCGGTTAACCATGGATCGTTTTCGCACTACGTTTACTCTATGTGATAATACGCATCCGCAGAGACGTCGAACAGTGCGCACCGAAGAAACAATTGCTGCTGTAGAGCAAAGTGTTGAAGAGGACCCGAATGAATCGATTCGCCACCGTGCACAGCAATTGGAGCTTTGTCCATCAACTTTATGGAATATTTTGCACAAACATCTCTTCTTATGACCTTACAAGATCCAGCTTGTGCAAGAATTAAAGCCGCGAGACCATGCAATGCGTCGTGATTTTGTTCAGTGAGGAGGCTCATTTTGGGTTGAATGGCTACGTCAACAAGCAAAATTGCCGCATTTGGAGTGAAGACAATCCACATGAGATGCCATTACATCCACAAAAACTGACCGTTTGGTGTTCTCTATGGGCTGGTGGAGTCATTGGGCCATACTTCTTCCGAAATGATGCTGAAGAGTCAGTTACCGTTAATGGAGACCGGTATAGAGCCATGATAACCGACTATTTTGTTCCCGAATTGGATGGCATGAATGTGGATAAGATGTGGTTCCAACAAGACGGCGCTACATGCCACACAGCGCACGTCACCTTTTATTTCAATTCGAAGTTCTATTCCTCTAAAAAACACCCTGTATATGTATGTGAATTCTGAATTAAATTATGTTTGTCAACTGGGTTTAAGAGATCCAGCCCGAAGCGATAAGCGATAATCAAATGTCCAGTACCGTTTTGGTATCTTATTTCTTAAAAATAAATTTGACGGACTTACTTTTTATGCACTTTTTTAAAGTTATTTGTGAAACAAAATTTCTAGTACATAGGCCGGGTTTTAAATAAAGCTTAAACTATGCATCGAATGAAATAGAAAACCGTTGGTTCTTAGACCTGTTTATTTCTTCCGTAAATTTAATCAAAAATTAAAAGCCATATATAGTGCATTGTATTCGGTAGAGGGTTAAGAGCTAATTTGCAATATTTGCAATATTGTTGAAAGAGCGTTCTCATCCATTAGCAATATTAAAACATAAGGAAAGGCTACAGTCCGCATGGGGCGAACAGTATGATACCCTATCCATATCCCCATATGCCGCAAAGAAAAAAGCGTTAAGAAGATGATGGGTAGCATTTTATTTCATTCCATAAATTTTACAAAAAAAAAACAGATTTTTGGAAAAAACGCCCACAAAATGTAGGCGTGGCAAAAAAACTTTATGTTACAAACTTGTAAAGGTGGGCAGTACCTATATATCTTGTAAAGATTACAACACTCTATCTCTCTAACTTTAGCTTTAAAACTGTTTTTTCTAAATTGTGGGCGTGGCAGTGGGCGTATCAAAAAAAAATTGTACACTCTACCATTTCGGGACCCTAGGGAATATATGTTCCAAATTTCAGCTTTTAGCTTTAATTTAAAGGCCTATAAATTGGTGGCGGACGTACGGAGGGACGGACATTGCTAAATAGTCTTAGGTTTTGGTCCTGATCATAAATATATATACTTTTGTGGGTCTATGACGAATATTAAGGGGTTTTACAAACTATGAGTCAAAATTAATATACCCTTAGGATAGGGTATAAACAAAAAGCCGTTCTGTGGAATGTGCAATTTATGGATCCGTTTTCGCGCATAAGAATTCATTCGAATGTGAAAAAAATTGTTGAAACAACTTCAAACCCACCTCAGAAATACTGGAAACCTTAAACTCCAGCATTTACTTTCCCTTTTTCGATCGAAGGTCGTTTTTCAGGTGCAGAATATAATTTAAATTGTCAAATAAATGTTAACATAATTATATTTTGTGCATAAACGTTATTTCAGTTTTGAATGCCCAATTGTGTTTCATAATTAACGCAGAATGCTCTTCTCACTCTCGATTCAGAGCATGCTCGAGTAGCTCACACTGGGTACAAGAAAAAGAAAAACCGTCAATCAGACTTTTGGGCTTGTGGGACAGACTGATCAAAGATGTATAAAACGGAGAAGAATTGTGTCTTTCTCGCCCTCCCTCTTTTATTTACTTGAAAAATGAGTAGAACTGCGTCTGTAATTCATGAAAATCAAATTGAGCCAGTTCACGCAAACAATTACAGTACTGCGACATGGGATCCATTTTGGAAAAAAGTCATGTACATGTGTATCACTAATGTCAAACTGGGCTCAAACACCATATATCTTATAGTCAACAGGACCCTTTGTGGTTCACACGTATTCACAGATACGAAATTTAAGAGAGAATTCTGCCGCCAATTTTAAAAATTGTTTGCGTGTTTAAGGGGACAGAGCCACAGGGGATATGGAAGTCGATTATATTTTTTTTTTATAATGTACGCGCACTAAAGGGATTTTGGATACCCTTATAATGAAGTAACACAGTGCGGGCATTAGGGACGTGAAGGATTAGAAAAAAAGGAGATACCGATGCACGTTGGTTTTAAATGTCTGTAAACTATAATGCGTAGAAAAAACAGAGCGGGGTAGAGCATATTACATTCGTATTTGTACGGTTAAGAAACGAATCCTTGTATTTCACTGTACGTCCGAATACAGGCTTGAGTGTAAACTGATGTGCATTCCTAGCATTCCTGTACTTATAATTACTCATCTGTGAGTCTGATGGAGCACTTAGGACTTCTTAGAAGTGCAAAATATTTTATTCTGTTTTTTTAATGTTCAAAACGAATACATTTGTCTCAGAACACAATAAGAAACAATTGTCAGCGAAAACTGAAAATTTGAAAGGGAATGATTTGAAACTAAATTCCGTTTAAATAAGGATATATTTTGCACAGCAACCGATGAACTAATAAAATTAATCATACTTGACGGATTCACACCAATTAAGTGTTTCACTGTTAGAGTTCTCTAATAGTGCGAATGTGTGCACTATATTATTGGTTTCTTATTGTTAAATGGAGTAACATAGGTATTTAGTAGCTGTTGTCCTATTATTAATTTTATCAATTCACAGAATTATTTTGTGTGCAGTCTTTTGAAAATATGTATACGAAATTCAATACGCTACGACAGAAAGGCAGAAAGGTAGAAACTTATTGTTTCACACTATGCTCGCTAGGGGGCGGTTTACGTGGTGCCAATAGTTTTCATATACAAAAATTTCGTAAAGTGGCGACACCAGTTAAAAGTCAACTAAAATTCTTGTTGTTTAAGCAAAAACCAACCAAAGTACATGTGCTGACCTGCAGATGGCACTGCATCCATATGACACTTGAATTTATGCATCATGTCATGCTAATCGTATATTGATTGTTGAAAGTTGCACTGAAGTGCGGCGATTGTAAATCGGCCAATAACTGTTTTGCGGTTAGCTCATTCGTTTCTGGTTGAATGACCATATAAATAGAATTACCGTATTTGATCCGATGAGAATCCTCAGGCAATACAAGAGCTGCCAATGCATCCAGAGAATGCACTTTTTTTTTGCATTAAATAATTTTTTTTTTTTTTTTTGTTTATTTTGTTTATTTGGCAACTCAGCCATTAAATAAATATTTAACAAAATATACATTGAAATATTAATTTTAAGGATAATATAATAAATTACAGTTTAAATTTTCTTCCTTATCAATTATGAATATTTAATTTTTATATAATTAACAACATTCTGTTTTAATCGCAATATGTTTACTTCAAGTTTTAATTCATTGGGAAGTTCATTAAACATTTTTAAACCATTAAACATTAAACTATTTTGTGCAGATTGAGTTCTCAAAAGTGGAAGCCTCAAGTCAAGCCTGTTTCTCACATTATATCTATGCTCATCTCCAACATACAACAATTTATTACACAAATAACTCGGCAGCAAACCATTTTTCAATTTAAACACGAAAATTAACACATTCTTTACTGTTCTCTGATTTACGCTTAACCATCTCAAAACATTTAACATAGATACAATCGGTGTTCGCCAGTTAAATTTCAAAATTATTCTCATTGCTTTATTTTGCAACTTCTGCAATCTATCTATCATTGAAATATTTCCCAAATAAAGAACCGTCGAACAATACTCAAAGTGCGACTTTATTATGGCATTGTAAACATTAATTGCACAAATCGTTGACATTCTCTTTCTTATTCTAGCGAGAAAACCTACTTTTTTGCTTATTTTTTTAAGAAATGTAATTTACCTATATGTTCTTTAAACTTTAATTTATCTATCTATGACGATTCTCAAGTATTTAAATTCATTAACTAAATCTACAATTTCATTATTGATTGATATTCTCAGTACTGATTCACCGTTAATAGACATGCATAATGTCTTTCCAATGTTAAAGCTTAGCTTATTACTTTTAAGCCACTCACTAAGGTTGTTCAAATCTTTCTGCCTCAGGCGCAGATGGCCGACATAGCACAGCATGCTATGTATCTTTTTATACGTTATTGGGAAATTTCTTGTTTCTTCTATCATGCTCTCATTTAATAGACACATATGGCAGCGTAGTCAGTTCCGTTTGTGTTTTTGTGTCTGTCCTGTAGTGGGAACATCGGGCGTCGCCGCATCGTATCCCCAAATGCCCTTGTCCAGAGACTTCCTTGTTCATGACTTCAAATACGAAAACAATTTTTGGCGATCTTTTATCGTTTGGGTGTAGCCCGCCCCAACATTTGGAGAATGACATACAAAGTTAACTCTTGAAAGTTAAGTCCAAATTCATAAAAATTAATTGTGTTTTACACTTGAAAAGTGTAGTGAATTGATAAAAAGTTTCACTAAAATCGGCTCGGCTGATTATCTCCTCTTTTTCTGAAGGCGGCTGGTACCCACCACTCATGCAACTACTCAAGAATTTTTGGTACCTACCACTTTGTACGTCGTTCTCCAAATTTTGGGGTCGTGTCACGCCGAAATAATAAGAGTGCCAAATAATTTTTTTGAATTTGATTTCAGTGCATGAAAATGAGTACGATTGCAAAAAATTTTCATTTTACACAACATTGCGGTAAAGTAAAATCTAGCCATAAGTAATAATCAACTGGCACGTTTCGAATGAAACTATTTACACGAACTTGAAATTATTTCACCAGCAGTACAAAGAAAATCATAAATATTACATTTTAGATATAAATCTAGAAAACAGAAACCACCATTAGATTGGCGTGAGTGCAATAGGGTTCGATTGAAATCTGTAAAATTTATTAGATATAAAAACAAAATTTAATATTAGATAACTGGAAACCCGGGATCGCAGAGGTGAGAAGAGGTTACTCTTCACGATTTGGTAGCTCGTTAACTGTGCAAGTTATCAATCTCTTCTGATAGGTATGTTTTCGAAAGAACGAATAAACTCGTTCAAACGTTCAAAAACAGTTGTCTCAGCAAGTTTTTGTAACTATCGATCACAAAGTCGACTAAACCATAACCCAAAGCCATTGCAATCCTGTTTGCTAGTTATGCATATAACCAGTCCCAGTTGATCGAGTCCAAAGGAGCCAGGTAATTACACTTCGTCCGTCGATATATTAGTGGATGGTATTTTTATAAAAAACCAAAATCACTAAAATCCGAAATCAAAAAAATAATTCCTCCAAATAAGTTAAAACCAACATCAATTTTAGACTTGTTTTGTTTTTTTTTTATTCGCCTGAGAGTTTAAATAAGATAAAGTTTCTGTCTAGCCATTGCAAAAAGGTCAAGCGAGTTGTAAATCTTAAACAAGCGGTTTTCTTATTTAATCTGTCAGACGAGGTGATTTGTGGTGGTGTGGTGCTACACATTAGCAGGAAATGACTAATCCAGCTGTGAAGAGAAAAATATATAGGTTAACATTCCCATATGTTAAGAAGTGATTCGATGACATACCTTCTTGAAGCCAATGTCGTTGGCGTACTCCCTGAAGCACTGACGGCAGATGTTCAGACCATACTTGCGGATGAGACCATGTCGGTTAGAGCATGACCGGCTAAAATTAGAAAAATCAAAATCCCACGTCATTCAAATGTCGATTTTAAAATGGGCAGTCAGCACCTCCCGAAAGGCGGCAGCTTTGTAGCTTCCCCTGCTAAGGGCAAATGCTGCAAAGGCTTGCCGTTTTGTAATATAAGCAAAAGAATCTTTTATGTAGCCACCCTTAATTATGGGGAGTAAAAATGTAAAAATTACTGTCCACTCAACTAGGGACAATTTTTTTGATAAATTATGTGAATTGAAGGACCGCCCGCCATAGAAATTGGAACGCACCACCCCATACATGGATGCATTTTGCCACCGCGTGCTGCTTTGGGAAAGGTGCATTTTTCGTGGCGAACGGATCATTATTTCCACATAATTTTTACATGCAAACGTTCAGTGTAAATTACTGATTAATATTTACCAGCAGCGGGAACCTTGTCCGTATTTACGTGGATGCGAGAACCAGAGATTTGCGAAACCCATGTTGGCTGCTTTACTTCAGAAAATCAAAAGAGAGAAAAAATGGCCGACCGTCATGAAGGTGGTGGTGAAAATTTTGTTCAGAATTTTATTCATGTAGTCATAGTTCAGTGGTTTCTTGTGGCTCATTACATTGATGTGGTAAGTTGGGCAGATCTCACACTCTGCTGGCTCCGAATTCTTAGAAAAATATTTGAAAGAATAATGTGAAGTTATGAACATGCAATATAAAATATAATGTTTACAAAATAATACATAAAACAACGTTCCTTCTGAAAGTTAATACATTAGTATTTCATTAAGATTATTGAGCACATTTTAAAATAACTGATTTTAAATAATAATGCTGCTATCTAATAATTAGTGCAGTTTGTTGGAGATCAAACACAGATTAAATCCGAAAAATAATTATTATAAAATAACAATTTCATGATTCTTTAAAAACGAAGCAGTGAATACAAATTCACCTAACAAATTGTGCCATACGCGTTCTTGCCCAGCTAAAAAAAGGGTTTGTTTTTCTAGTTAATTTTTTGGAATTTAAATAAATCACAATTTTTTTTTTTTTCGATTTAGACATCGAAATAACGGAAACACATCGACTGAGTCGTAGAAAACAAATTAAATTAGTATTTCGGAAGTGTTGTTTCGAATTCAATCAAAATGAAAGCAAAATAAAGCTACCATGTGAAACACGAGAATGTTCATGAAGGGGATCCCTTCAAGCCTTCAAAATAAGAACTTAAAAGTTGTTTCCAAATAGATTTTGATTTGAAGATATTTGTGAAGAAGTGTCAAAATCATGGATTAGCTTCATTTTTGACTTTTTAAAATTTGTAATATTCCCAACACTGATTGTAGTTCTAAAGAAAAAAGGTTTTTGATGTTTTTATTGATTTGGAAATTGCAGCCAAAATAAGAGCAGTGGAGGATGGCTACTCTTAAAATTAGATAAAATAATACTTTTATTCCGTGAGCAGGAGGAAACAGTTCATAGCTTTTTAAAGCTATACCGATGTTATAAAAGTCAAAGATTCTTCGGGACGGAGCGTTGATGTTTATTCCTTTAACTTTTTATATCCATCTCAAAAGGTTGTTTTGACCAGATATATGTTGCAAAGTTCGTCGTTGAATCGTCTCCCGTTGACCAAATGAAACCAAATATCTTACGAAACATTTCTCGTTCGAAAAGTCCAATAGTATCTTCATCTGCTTTTGAAGAAAACCTTTTGCTTTGCTTTATGAACTGCAAAGTAGACATTGATTATGGCTGGTAATATTTAGGTCTTTTATTTTATAGTCTCAACATTTGAATTCGCAGTCCTTAAAACAACTACACCTAGACTAGCTTTTCCAACCATTGTGTGTATGAAGAAAAATGCATTTGCATTTTAGCAGTTTCACCATAGTAAAAGTTCTATAAGAGTGACTTGCTTGCTTTCTAAACAGTGCAATCTGGCCCTTAGGACAATACAGTGACTGACGAGGCACCTACCGGCGATTATATTAAACCTTCCTGACAGATCTTAAGAAATGAAACCGAAATTCCTTTCAAAAATACCCAGTACAAAATTCTTAAAATCCATTGAAATATCAAATACAATCTTATTTTAACAATGGAAGTACATGTAATAGAAATGGATCGGCATGTGGCAAAAATAAAACTAATAGAAAACTTTATTTCGCTCCATCTCCGTCGTGACCGAATTGAGCCCCAGATTCAGGAGCTAGTCAATAAAACCAAAAATGTTAAAGCGCTAGTCCAGGAGTGCAACCGAGTAATAAAAGACGAATACGAAGCCGCGATGCAAGAGTACAAAGCAGTAATGACGAAAATGCAACAGCAGCAGCTTCAGATCCTCAACATTCTCACTGAGCGGAAGAAGGCAATGAAAACAAAACAGAGTTTATGTCCAACTTTCACATCGTACGAAGATGGAAGAACTCCCAAGGGTGTTCTCAAAGAAAATCAATTGAAAAGTGGACAAAAGTCCCTTATTAATGTTCCATCTGCTCAAATCCTTACAAATCAATCATCCAAAATGTATTTGGGCGAATATCTGCAGTCACCATTTGTTAGAAAAACCCGACCCGCTCCTGTGCCATTTCAGTTTTTGGACTTTGAAGCGAAGATCTCTGCGGAGATGTTTCAATCCATACCAAAGTGAGCTGCACAAATGATTTAAAATACAAATCCTTTGATCTTTTCTACTTTAAGGTATATGCGAGGTCGCGAGACTATAGACGAGCTAACAAATTTCTTCGATACTGTGGTAGTGCCATGCTTCAACGAAAAGTATCAATTGCTTCATCGCCACCGGGACTGCATTCGCAACCACGTAGATTTGGATTTGTGGAAGATATACAAAGAACAGGTTTCGTACTTTCCAGGTATGTAAATAAATAACAAAAAACATAAATAAAATATAACAACCATTTATTTTTGACTAACAGGACAGAACTTCATCACACAGGGTGATATATCGCGCAAAATCAACAAAATGCTCGACAAGAAGTCGCAAAACAAAATAGTTATGCTCCGGCATTTGGGTATCATACAGGAGCAACGAAAGGCACAGACGGTTTGCTATATTTGGATGGCTAACAATTTCTAAAACAACACAATATAAATATAGTTAAAACTAGAATAAAACATGTAATAAAATTAAGCTAAGAAAATCTTCAGTCTTGACCAGCATCGATGTCTGGCAACAGCGGTTGGAACATGCTTTTCGGAAAAGCCATGTTTCCAAACATCAGCACCTCCTCGGCTGGTGTCGATGACGAGGGGTTGGCGCTGGCTTTGGCGGCCGCCTCTAGTTGCAACTTGCGCATTTGCATCATTAGACGAGACTTTGCATCCAAACTGGAGTGTCGTGCTCGGATGTGTTTATCGCGGTCTCCTCGCTGGCGGAAACTCTTTGTGCAGAAGAGGCAGCCATAGGGTTTCTCACCCGTGTGAATGCGTAGATGGTTTTTCAATGCATCGGCACGATAGAATCTCTTGCCGCACTCGTCGCATCCGTAACGCCGTTCTCCACGATGAATTAGACGATGTTGGTAGAACACCGAACCAGTTAGGAAGCGCCTGCCACATATGAGGCAATGGTATGGCCGCTCGCCTGTGTGACACTTGCGAATGTGGTCATTCAGATCCGGACGAATGGTGAATCGACGTGAGCAGCCTGGTTCATTGCAGCCAAATGGTTTGACACCTGAAAGAGAGATCATTTTTAATTGTCAAATTAAAATTTGTGCAAACATACCTTTATGGAACCGTAAATGCTGCCATAAATGACTTGATTGTGTGTACGTCTTGCCACAAATGTCGCACAAGTACTGGCGAGACTTAGTGCCGACATGTTGTTTGTTCTTTTTGTAGTGTCGCTCATCGAAGTGAGCGACAATATCATTTGCGGTTTCAAATATTCCCCCACAGTATTCGCACGGCAACAGCAGTCTTCCTTTGCTTGAATCCAGCCGCGGGAAAAAATGATAAGCCGTGTACCTTAGAAAAGAGTGTCATTCACAGACAGATACAAACAAACTCATTCACAACACTTATACCTATGCTCATGCAGTTGTTCCAATGACACAAACTTATTCTCACAAACATTGCATACGTAGTACCTTTGCGACGTGCAACCAAGCTTTAAGCTCTCTCTTGCAAAGGCACACTCCGCCTGCCAGTGCATGAAAATGTCCTTCGAGGTGGACACATGAATTTCACATGCAAAACATTCAAAAGGCCACTGCGGCTGGTGGCAAGCCGAGTGAGCCAATAGAAAGGAAACCTCGGAGAAAAGCAGATCGCAGAACTCGCACTGTAGGACACAACTTAGAATTACCATCTTGAAGTAGGAAGTAGGCTTGCTGTTGGACATTTTGGACTGCAAGGATTGGAAATTTGGATGGGCGGAATACTCAATTATGCATGGTCTTACTTACCTCAGTCTTTAAAAAGTTTAAGCCATCGTCAAGGTAGTTTTCGTAGGGAAAATCTGCGAACTCGTCGAATTCTGGCTCAGCTTCGTTAGTTTTTGGGAAATGCATGCAAAGGTGTTTGAAGCTGGTTTCTGCTTCGTAGAAAATCCGCCCACAAATAGTACATTTGATGACCACTTTTAAACCATTGGTTGGCGGACATCCGTTGTTCATACTGGGCGCAGAAGTGGACGGTATAAGATCGAGTGCGTGTTTCTCCATGTGACGCGACAATCCCGATGCATGGACAAACTTTCGTTCGCACAAAGTACACTCATGGGGACCTTCTTGTTTTTTTGTAGTTGTGGTGCCAGCGTTAACGTCGTATTTAAGTTCATCTTTAAGAAAGCGGCGAATACGGATTTGATTTTCTCTTAAGAGTCGTATGCATGGCGGTTCAACTGGACCCGCTTGATAAGATGTAATTGACATTGGGTCCATCGGTTCAGGAATAATCAGCTTTGTATCTTCGCCATAGTCACAGATATGCTGGGGAAAGGAATCGGCTTGGAAGATGCAATTGCAGTTGGAACATTCCACAATGCTTTGCGGAATCTTAAAGGAGGGTTCTATGGAAAGGAATATAAGTATATATGGGAAGTTTTTTTTTTTTTTATTTCACCGGAATATTGGAATATATCTTGGATTTCATGGTTATTCGCATTCCTGTACTCTTCATTTGATTGTTCTTGCAGAAGAAAAAAATCTTGACTCTGATTTTTCTTTGGATCTGGATCTGGTTGGGAATCGTTTTGTATGTTATTGTCCTCACCGGGTGCTATTAACTCAAGAACATTGCTTGACATAACTGCTGTAGATTCATCATAATCCAATGAGTCCTTAGTTGTACCAAAAGTTAATCTGCTATCTTCATCATTATCCCTTAGAGGTTCGGTCTTGAAATCTTTTAGCTGAGAAAAAATTTGCTCTGCCAGCCATGCTTCAGAGGTGTTATATTCATCTTCACTATACATGCCGTTGAAAGAGAAAATACTGAAGCACAACCAAACAGCAGGAAGTGAACAATTTAAATGAAAAAAATCTCCAACCCAATCAACGTTTTATTTAAAAAAAAAACATATGGCGAGTACTGGATATCCGAAACTGTCAAAATCCACGCTTTAAGGTGCTACCATAAAAAGTGTATCAAATTGGTACTTTCTGTAGCAATAGTTTTGGGAGTTGAAATAAAAAATATATGCCTGAAATGAATAATGATCATATTCAACGTCAGAACCATTTTCCTATTTCTTATTTAATCTCTACTACTCTAGAATTTGTTAAGCCCTAACTCTTTTAAATTTGAAGAGTTACAGTAACTTTTTTCGCGGAAAGTAAGATTACTCCGAGGCGGGGTTGTTTTCTTTGTAAAGGGTGATTTTTTAGCTGGTTTGGTTTTGGCAACACTGGTTTTGACAGCTGACGTGTGTTTAGTACCTTGTGTCACTGTCAAACAGCTTCAGTTTGGTTTGCAATTTAACCATGGATCGTCTTACAAATGAACAACGCTTGCAAATTATTGAATTTTACTATCAAAATTCGTGCTCGGTTCGAAATGTTCATCGCGCGCTGCTTCCATTTTATGATCGGCATTCTCGACCTTCTGAGCAGTCTATTCGGAAGATTGTGACCAAATTTCGCACCAAATTTACTTTGTTGGACATTAAACCACCAACACGTTTACGTACTGTGCGTATTGAAGAAAATATTGCGGCCGTATCAGCTAGTGTGACAGAAGACCGCGAAATGTCGATTCGGCGCCGTTCCCAGCAGTTAGGCCTTTGTTACAGCACTACGTGGAAAATTTTGCGGAAGGATTTGGGCGTAAAGCCTTTTAAGATACAGCTGGTGCAAGAACTAAAGCCAGCCGACCTACCACAACGCCGAATTTTTGGTGAATGGGCTCTTGGAAAGCTGGCCGAGGATCCGCTTTTTTATCGAAAAATTGTGTTCAGCGATGAGGCTCATTTTTGGTTGAATGGGTACGTAAATAAGCAAAATTGCCGCATTTGGAGTGAAGATCAGCCAGAAGCATTGCAACAGCTACCAATGCATCCCGAAAAAGCCACTGTTTGGTGCGGTTTATGGGCCGGCGGCATTATTGGGCCATATTTCTTCAAAGATGATGCGAATCGCAGCGTTACTGTCAATGGTGAACGCTACCGAGCGATGATAACAAACTTTTTTTTGCCCGAAATGGAAGTTCTTGACTTGCATGATATGTGGTTTCAACAAGACGGTGCCACATGCCACATGCCACACAGCACGCGAAACAATGGCGCAATTGCGAGGCGAGTTTGGTGAACAGTTAATTTCACGTTTCGGGCCGGTCAATTGGCCGCCTAGATCGTGCGATTTGACACCATTAGATTATTTTTTGTGGGGGTATGCCAAGGCTAATGTGTATAGGGACAAGCCCGCTTCGATTGACGCACTGGAAGCCAACATCCATGCATTCATTCGTGAGATACCGGCCGATATGTGTGAAAGAGTATGCCAAAATTGGACTCAGCGGATGGGCTACCTGAGACGCAGCCGCGGTCAACATTTGCATGAAATTATCTTTAAACATTAAATTGCAAGGTTCAAACTATCGATTCAAATAAATATTTCATTCATTTTTTCGAATTTTTTGTATTTTTTTTTTTAAAAAAGTTCTAAACCTCTTAAAAAATCACCCTTTACTATGCACAGAATATTAAAAAATTATCTGAAAAATAAAATAAATCTTGTTGTCGATTATACCGCACATTCTTTCCCATTAAGTTATCCCCATTTTAGTACAATGTTTCCTTCAACTACTTCTGAGGTATGACGCCCGAAGTATCAAACATCACCTGGTATAGTTATTTACTATGTGATGTCGTATTTATGCGAATTGTTTGGTGAGTATTCGAATATTGCTGTCCTAAGAATCGAATGTAAAAATTTCTTTCGTTAACTTTTTTTTGCCAATGAAAACTGTCCGTAAATCGAGAATAAAGATAAACAAATTACATATTTGATAATATTTTTTTCGACAAGGTTATGATCAGAGTTATAGGGATCGTAACTCTTCTACTTCGCCTGTTTGACATACAAAATTATCTGCTTCCGAGTTCGTATCCCTTTGTAACTGAAGCCAATCGAATATTGATGCTGTTCGTGGTTGCGGTTCGCGGTTGTATAGAAGTGTTGATTGATATTGGCTCACTCATTTGAACACAACAATATCAATTGAGCCGGCCTCGGATATTATGAAATACTCACTCCATAAAGCCTTGTTGCTCTTGATTACAGATGAGTAATTATACAGATAGCCGACTTCCATATCTCATGTCCCCTTTCACCCGCAAAAAATTGTACTTCGATAAATACAGTACCAAGAGCGAAGGTGTGGATGTGGAGTAAAAAAAAATTCAACATCAATTTCTGGGTGGATAAAAAAGGTTCTATGCAATCTCCAAACAGTGTCGCGACTGAATTGACATGCGGAGGATTTATAAAAAAGATAAGCAACTTGCTCTAAAAGCGGAACGAAGACACAATTTAAACGTATTCAAAAATAGGGAAAGGAAAGGAATGTGAAGCTAACGATGTGCCTTGATAGCACTCACTTCGAGTCGGATAATCACATACCTAGGTACAACTCATCATATGGAAGATAATGTGAATTTACTGGGAAATAAAACCGAAAATGCTTTCTATACGCAAAAATACATAAAATTCTTTCTGACAAAATAAATATTAACTTTAAGTTCCTTTAAAAAGGAAGCGGCTTACGTATGGCTATAACTAAGGGCTGCAAATCAAAGTCAGATCGAAATGTATTCTGTAAGGACCCTTATTCTTTAATCAGTTACAATCTATGGCGCCAAAGTACTACTGCTTAGAAGAAAGAGAAGAATCAGGTGCTGGCATTTTCCTAATCAAGACTTCTTTAATCGATTTTTGATTCTGTGTGCGAGATGAGTAAATGCAAAGAGATAAGATAAGGTCACTTAAGGCAGCGTTTGCGAACACAAGAGGTAGGTATAAACAAATTACCAAATTCAAAGACCATGGTATTTTTTTTTGGATCGAATTGTTTACAATAAACTTTGTCTAGCTGGGTCCGCAGTGTGTTCAAATATCCTAATCTCTACTATCATAGGCCTTAAACCCCAGTTTTGTTATCAATAAACTTCATTCAGTTCAAATTATTAAGTTCATATACGTTAAAGTAAATAAATCATAAACATCAGTTTTCTGACTCAACACTACCAATAAATTTTTTTTATATTGTTATCATGTAAAAGGTATTTAATAGTTATTACTATTATTATACATATATACAAATCAAACAAATTTTTAATTCGGCACTATGTATACAATTTTGTTTACTTTTAATTGATGACAATGCCTGTTATATCCTTGCAGATGTCTTTTCTAAGCCGCGAACAGTTAAACCTTCTTATTGCCAACGTATCTCTCACAATACCTTTCCACTACGAGAGAGAAAGTATGAAAAGCTTTAACGATAAGACAAAACCTTATCATCCACAATTGAATGATAAACATTTAAGTGGCAAAATAAAACAGAGAACTCGCAAAAACTTTAATATTGTTCTTTTGGCTTAGAATTCAGTTGATTTTCTTACCTTCAAGTGACGAACACGGTCCAATACTTCAGCTAGTTAGATTTCTAATGAAAAAACGACTTAAGTATCATATACAAGGAAACATTTTTTTCTAATCTCTCCGATGATTTGACGATCGAACAAAAAGCAAAAAATATAGGTGGCGAGGTAAAATTATACAGATACAATGTGATTAAGATATATAAATGTGATATTGTTATCTATTTCTATGCCATTGCCAGTGAAATAAAGAAAGGGGTTAACTAAAAGTTGACAAATAAATGTTAAATATATTTGTGAATTTGATAGTATTGGAAATATTTATAATTGATTTTTCAAATTAATATCTTGCCAGTGAATCATGTGAAAGAATTTTTTCTTAAAAAAACATTTTCTTTTAATAACAGTATTATTTTGAAGCCGTGTCACAGACATTTGATAATGCAACAAAAAACGATATTAATTGGTAATCTTAATTTTAGCTACACGTTTTTATGCAAAAAAGTGCAATTTATCTCTTGTTTCATTACGTACTACTGTTACGCATGTACCTAAATAGATATGTATGGTCAATTCAGTAATGTCTGTTTAGTTGTTTATGAAATCATAAATTGTTAAATGTGTACCCATTTTTACGTCATGGTTATTTTTGTGAAGGTATTTTTACCAATAATCGTAGATTGCAGTCGTTAACGTTTATTATTGTGATTCATTTACTGCATTAATCCGCACAAAGCAAAAAAATATTTTACCAAATTCTAGTTTTTCTAACAACTTTATAATAAGTATAATGATTGAGATATGCAAAAGGAATTTGGAAGTTTTTTTTAAAACTTACAATTTACACAGAAGTTAGTAGGTTTAACGTTATAGGCATGTAAGTTAACAGTTTGAAGACCAATGCATTATAAAGTGTGCAAGCTAATAACCTTCAGCGTTTAATTTACGCAGAGTGGTGAATTTAAAATCTAAAATCTAAATGGGTACCTATAAGGGGCTTAAACTGGCAACGACAAATATTTTCTGCGCCTACTAAGAAAAGCAAAACGCAAAACCATTGACCTTTTTACGCAAAAGGCTGCACGAACTAAACGATTCTGCAGAAACATTTTGATTTGTGCACAAAGAAAAAGTGTCTAACATTTTCCTTTTAAATTTTGAATGTTCTTAATTTGTTCCGTTCCCTTAGAGGAAATATTATGGAAAAGCAGTTCATTAGCGAACCAATGGATTTTCATTACAAAGAAGGAAACGCTGTCGATTTCGAAAAAACCTTCGATCTGACTGGCAGCGACAATGATGAAATGCTAAGAGTCTACTTGAGAAAAGCTGGCCTTTCAGATGATATAGAATACCTGTCTCCCCAACAGAGGAAAGCGTTAATATATGATATTGTTAAGAGTAATAAAAATCCAGGATATTGGAAGGTATCTTCAGGAACCCACCAACTTATAGTAGGAATATAATTTATTTTAATTTATTTCAGCCAAGTGTCATGCCCACAATGTCACCAGAGTCGATAGTTCGAAGTGCTAAGCCTGCTGCGGAATCATCAGTACTGCCATCTATTGATGATATTCCACCAGCGGCAATGACTTTCGACTTCAATCATTATTCTCAAGTAAGAAACACTTATTCCACCGTAAATGGAAACAATGCAAGTGTATCTACTGAAGAGCAAAAAGTTGTTCGTGGAACCCTCTATGAGAGACAATTCCAGCAACAAAAATCGTTGGCACCTAAAATCTACAACACTCCGCCAACGCCACCATCACCATCTACCATGGTAACAAGAAAAGGCCTTAAAATTGAAATAAGCGGTCCAGCGAACTTTCAACACATATCCGGTGACATGACAAGAGACAAAACTAGGAATGCATTTGACCTATCTGGACAATTTAACGATAATTACCTAAAGAAGTACATGATCGAACGCGGTATTACGGAGGAAGATGTTAGTGGTATGGATAGTAAGGAACTTATCACAAAGATTGTTCAATCAAAGTACACATGGATGGTAATTTACTTTTGTTTTATTCGTCAAAGTTTCAGATGATTAAGATCTTATTTTTTGTTAGCCAATTCGAAATCAGTATACAGGATATCATATACCTCCGCCACCTTCTGAAGCAATTAAGCCACCTTCACCAAATCCACCTCCACGGCATAAGCACCATTCCAAAGGAGGAGCATTGATAGTGACTCCACCAAAGCGGATGCGTCATCAAGCGAGAATATATATTTGGAAATAATTCCACCAGAGCCATGTTCAACGCCAATTATGAAGCGGCCAGTTAGGCCCCCTCCTCCAACACCATCACCAATTGTCAAGCACACCAACAAATTTTCTTCTGGAAATGACTATCAAACGCCATCCGCACCTTATAAATCCAACAAGCCTCCACCGCCGCCAATGCCAGTAGTCAATAAATCAGCAATTGGGCAACCACCCCCACCCCCACCACCTCCTCCACCTATGCCTGTTATAAATACGTCAGGCAGTGGACCACCTCCACCGCCACCCCCACCAATGCCAACTCTTTGCATTCCTGAAGGTGGACACCCTCCACCTCCACCACCACCTATCGCTGGGCTGCCTGTTGGTGCCCCAAAATCAAATGTACCAAAGAAACCTGCTGATACTGGTGGCGACAACAGGGATGCTTTCCTCGAAAGTATTCGTGCTGGTGTAGCTCTAAAGGTAATTCTCCGTTATGATTTCTCTGTTTGGCATGACTAATAAAATAGTTTTTTTAGAAAGTAAATAATGTCAATGGAGTCAAAACTAATCCAGGACCTGTTAAAATACAGAATAACAATCTATCCGAGCAAACGAGTCCTCCAGGAACTGTTAGGCAGAAACCTGTTAAGTCTGAAAAGCCTGACTTTATGTCTGAACTGAGGAATGCTACCTTAAAACGTATAAAAAAAATAGAAAATAATCCATATACTAATGAAACTTCGGAATCCCATTGTTAGCAAAAGTTAAACGATGACAGTTTGTACATGATATATTAAAATTTATACCAGAGCTGTATCTTCTGGTTTTTATTTTTAAATAAAGTAGTTTCATTATATTTATTCTATTATATTGAGTATTTTTAATGAACTAACACTATAACAGAACAGAAAAGCATATAAGTATGAGAACTCTAATCTAGTCTATTTAGAACAAAAATGTTGTATGAGGATGGAAGTCTCCAATCGCCTGAGAATTTTTTTGCGCAGCTTTTATTTTTAAAGCACATGTAAATGCTTGCACAATTAAAAGTTTTGGTATCGTGACTAGTAGATGAGGGACCCTGTTTATTGGGACCCTGAAGAAAGCGTGCTATGTCCAAAATAGGCATCATAACCTAACCAAATTTTTTTTGAGCTTAGTTTAAGAAAAAAACCCGCTGAATAGGTCATTGCTCAAATTTAATTCTTTGGGTGGGTTTGGATGGGTCATTTTTTTAGATAAGAGTTCACACATGAACATGAACTGCATTAAGACATAGAAAACAAATGTTAGTAGAACTCAGCAAAGATAAGACTGCATGCCAAGTGGTCATACAATAGCAATTTCTAACATTTTTAGCAAAAATTGTCGTTATTCGACCAATTGGCAAAAAATGTAATCTTACGTTAATTAAAATGTCACTCAATTTTGAAACATGACAAAAACCTTATTGTATTTTTTTCAAGTCCACAAAGCTTAACATAGCAACAAATGCTCTACAATAAATATCTACAATGGCATCACTATCAAAAGTATTTAGCTGTCAAACATTTGTAGGGTTTTGCTCCAAAATAAAACATAAACAAGAAACTTGACGTGACTTTTTCCTTTCTGGTTGTTTTCTTCTTTCGTTTTTACACGGATAAGATAATTATTTCCAATTGATTTCGATTCCAGAAAGGCAAGTGCACTGCCCACTTATTGAATTGCAAATCAGTGTAGTTCATACTCCACAGTTAATGCTTAGTCGAGTCGCACTCGAAATCGTTCGCAAAGAAAATAGGTATCGCATTAAGCATGGGAAAGATTGCTGTTATCGGGGGCACCGGCATGACCGGCAAATGTGCTGTAGAATACGCACTCCAAAAAGGTCAGTGAATCAATATTTTTATTAGTTACACGCTCATATATTTTTCAACTGTTTATATAATAATGCAGGCTTAGCTATCCGTCTATTGTATCGCACGGAGGCTACAGTTCCAGAAGAATTCAAAGGCAAAGTTGAACTGGTGCAAGGAGACGTTAAAAACTTGGAAGATATTAAAACTCTCCTTCAAGGCGCTGATGCTCTATGCGTCATTTTAGGTACTCGAAATAAACTCGAAGCAACTACAGAGCTATCTCAAGGTACAACAAACATTGTCGCCGCACTGAAAGAATTAAATATTCGCCGTTTTTCGATTGTTATGTCATCATTTCTGCTCATGAATGTCGAACAAGTGCCAAAAGTGTTCCACCTATTGAATGAGGAACACCAACGTATGCTGGATATAACCAAAAGTTCTGGCCTTGATTATATTGCAATCCTTCCTCCCCATATTGCCAATGAACCTGGCACTGAATTCACTGTAACTCATGATTCATCGCCCGGTCGCCTAATATCGAAATACGATTTGGGTAAATTCATTGTCGATTCCCTGGAACAGCCCGAACATTATGGAAAAGTTTGTGGAATCGCTAAGAAGTTGGCATAATTATTTCTGTTGTTTAAGTTATCACGTATCTCTTTATAATTGTGGGCTACGTCACGTAGTTGTTTTTGAAGTTTGTATCTAATTAAAAATTGTTGCATTCTAATTTTTACCTTTGTTATTATTTATTTGTATGTGAACTTGCCTTGGACTTTGAAGCGGTATTATCAATTTTAGTGAGATCATAATTGTGAATTTTGAGTATCATCAAGCTCATTTCGTGATGTTACTATAGTGTAGTCGTAAACAGTTGGAATAAATGCAAAGTCATGCGGAGATAAAATCGTGGTGAAGCTGAGAGTGTTATCTATAAGAGATAACTGTAAGCTTATTCCGAAATGTTAAGTTTTTCTTGCTTACACTCTGAGATTTAAAATGTTTCAATGATCTGTAACTTTTAACGATAAACGAAATGCGACGGTCAGTTTGCTCTTTAAGATTTGAACGTCAAAGCTCTCAGAGAGTCTCACATACATACAAAATTCACGCCCATAAATTATTGGTGTCCAAACAATATTACTGTATAGGACGCTCATATTTGCTAGATGCAGGGACACATTCTGCAACTAACAGGGTGATGGCCAAAAAAGTTTTGATAGACCGAAAACACCCACTCTATTCGAATTAACAACCATCTGTGTCTGCATTTGAAGCATGTTAGCAGGAACACTGACTTTAAAGTTTATGAATTCTTGATTTAATTCAACGATGTATCAATGATGTTGGAATCCTAGTTTAAAGGGCTAAATGATTAACGATATCCTAAGGATTTGTATTACTTTTTAATTTTGAGATAGGAAACCTTTTAAAGCCGGGAAGCACATTAAGAGATGAAGAAGTGTCAGTACCGAAGGTTTTGTTTTGCGGGGTTTTGGGATGTTCCTCTTCGGTATTTTATCACGATCACAGCATTGGTCATTGTTATTGTTGGTAACTACAGTGGAGAAGCTCTCTTTCTAAGATGATACAGGATAGGGAACATTAGAGATATAATATCATCAGTTTCTTAGCACTTATCCCCATCGGTAGAGTAGTTTTATTGTTTACTATTTTTTTAATTCATCCTGATTTTCAACTATAATTGCAGTGGGTTCAGTGGGTAATTCATTAACTGAAGAAACACTTTGACTGTTCTGAGGCAAAGCTGATTTTATGCACATAATCTCTTTCTTAAGATCAAGCACCAAAGTCGAAATGCCATTGAATCGATTTACTTAACCCACGAAATCCGGTGCAGATCATCGATTACTCTTCCAGAAAATATTGATGTTTTTAAGGCAATTCAAATCATTGGGCCTTACCAATAATAAATAAAATTTAGTTATTAAATTCGTGGTCCCTTTCTTTTGCATAAGTGTATAAGGGACGGCAAATTTT
The DNA here is from genome assembly GCA_963576555.1 of Ferdinandea cuprea. Taxonomy (NCBI): domain Eukaryota; kingdom Metazoa; phylum Arthropoda; class Insecta; order Diptera; family Syrphidae; genus Ferdinandea; species Ferdinandea cuprea. Next base: position 13,025,711 of record OY754959.1, read on the forward strand.
AGCTCCACATCAAATTTGTTATTGGTACCGGGTATTGTCATTAATATTTGCACACCGTTTGTGAAAGGCTAAGTAGGGTACCATAAGTACCGCAAATACACAAGCATGCAAATTTCCAATATGTAATTGCCAGTGTCAGTGACACTCATAATGATTTTTCGAAAGGTTAAAACGGTTTTTTTATTGGAAAATTAAGAAAACTATGTCTCAATTTTAAATGTATGTACCCCTAATTCGCGCAGATGAAATAAGTATATATGTAGAATATTTGATGAATATTTGGAGTGACCCTTAGACTATTGATATGATAGTTGTTTTGAGTGCAAAGTGCTTTTAGCCTACTTTACATTCTACTCAGGTACAAGTGTAATTTAATTATGTCTGGTGTGGTTCAACGGATCACCAGCTTTAGCTTTCGAAAGTCCTTATATATAGGGTTAGAGCCAACACACGAGTTAAGAATCCGACATATATGTCGAGCTCTCAGATACGGGATGCCAATCGAACTAGCAAACATATTTCATTTGAATTTGAGGTTTATTTGTGTAGATTTATTTCCAACCGCCTCACTGCCAATCTGATGACGAAGAAGGGGATGGAAAAACAACAATATAAGATATTGAAATGTTTATATTATATTTACCTAATATTATTTCTTTCTATTTGTTAAATTTAATTTGGTTAAAATTTCCAACTAATCTAGAATTATTAAATGTTGCAGATGGCAACAAAAATTACATTTATCAAGTTTTGATGTTTGAGGTGTTTGGTTGATTAGTGCTTCTGGTATTGATTCTGAATTCAAAGTCAGAAGCAAATTTCTTTTCTTTCAAGGAGAAGATATGTCATTTAAATACCAAACGAATACTTTCAGGAAAGTCCGGAAGTCTTTCGGATTACCAATCGAAAACGACAATATAATACAAATAAAATATAGCGCCGTCGTATATGGAAAGGATTCGGGTTTTCGAGAGACAATGTCTTAGGACATGTCTTGCGTTGTTTCGAACGCCTGAATCTGAGTACATAAAATATTATCCCAACACGGCATTATATGGTGGGGCTCACTTTAATAGGGCGATGGCCAACGATAATAGCCTGATCTTCGGGGCTTACTACCCCAATGAAGCGCACATGGAGAGAATGCTCCGATCTGCCTTTGTTCAGCCAGAGGCTTTTCTCCATATTGATAAAAAAAAGGGCTGGTACAGACGAGGGATGGTATCCCGGTACTATACCACCGCTACCGCAGAGCGACTGATAAGCGGCTCACGTACGACGGGGACGTCACTAATGCTCCCGAGCTCCTTCGTTTTAGTACCGCGATAGGGAGGAGGGACCAAATTGATACGGACACGCAATTCACATAATACTGGTGGCTTGCGGAGGGAACAAGGAAAGAGGTAGACATACCTTTCCAGGTCGGTGCGTTACCTTAAGGTAATTCCTCTTAGTTTTTAAGTTGTTTAAGCAGGTTGGTTTGTGCTCTGCATGTCGGCTGCAGGGTGTGGTATTCCTGAGAGCCAACCGACGTATTTCGGTGTCAGTCTGCCCTCAGTGGCGCATGTGCGCTGTGTTGGGGGGTGGGCACTCGGTGCCTCTATAGAAGAGACGGCGAGTGCACATCACCCCCGATTAGTTTTTTGTAATTTTAAGTAGTATTAATTAGATTTAAGTTGTTTGCATATATTCATAATTTTAATTAGTAGTTTTTAAGTTTTAAAAATTAAATATAGTAAGTTTTTAAGGAAACATTTTGCTTGTCAAACAATATCCAAATGAATTCAATGTATTAATAATAAGGCCGAAAGGTAAAATAAATAAAAGATAGAGTTAAGTTTAGAGCGTCCGTATAAGGACCAGTAATCTAGTATAAGTATCCTGTTAATTTTTAGTTAGATATAATCATTTTTGTCTAGTTTGTAAGTTTTTTTTATTGAAAGAAAAATAAAAATGAATTTAAAATTAAAATTAAAGTGGCCAATTAGCTAAAGATATGACTGAGTAGACTACCAAAGTAGTATTTACAAATTTTTCATTTTTAGTGCATACATTCTCATAATTTAGTATCACAAATTCTAAAACTGAGGTATATTCAATGATAGAAAAATTAAGAGATATGAATTTAAAGCACTTTCTTTGATTGATGGAAACGTTTACATATAACTCTTTTACATTTCGCGAGACGAAAGTAGTAACATCATAATTAAATGTGTTTTCGTGTTTTTCGAAGTGTAGCCGTACACATGAGAGTGGCATAAAGTTTTTTTAAAGAATATGATTAAAACTCGGCGTATTCTATAGGACACCCCCTTCCGCCAAATACGTAGACGTCAAGGACTCGACCCAATGCACGCGATGTATTCCATGGGTCGTTGCCTGCACTCATAAGAGAACCTTGGAAAAAAAGAAACATATGGTTGCAAAAATCGTCAAACAATTTTCATTTATACTTCAACGGTTACTTAAATTTTTGTTAATTTTGACACACCATCGTATACCCCTAACAGGATATATTTTTATGATCAGCATCAAAACTTAAGACTATTAAGCAGTGTCCGTCCATCCGTTTGCAATTAGGCCTTTAAACTTAAGGTAGAAAGCTGAAATTTTGACAACATATTCTCTAGGTTTCCGAAATGGTTACACTCGTAAGTTTGTCATATAAAGTTTTTTGCCAGGCCTACTTTTTGTGGGTGTTTTTCAGTAAAATGCAGTTTTCCTCAAAATATAGATATAGAAAACGAAAAATGTTTGACAAGATATTTAGGCAATATGCAATTTAGACAGTAAGAACAAAGGATACGAAAATTAGTTTTATTTTGATGGGCCGAAAAATGTTTTAGAAATGATTCTTCTTTCTCGCACACTCAATACGATTAGTCTTTTAAAAAAAAAAAAAGATTTTTCTTTTGACACCATATACTATTCTTTACTAAAAAAACAGAATTTAAGGAGCAAATATAGTTAAATGGTTAACGCAGAGAGGGGACGATCTAGAATTTGTATGCAAATATAGATGATCAGTGTCGCCCGAAATTCAATTGCAATTAATAACTTACAGTATTCAATTTTCTCAAAAACTACTTTTATGATTTTGATCTCTTTTTGTATTTTCTGGTATAAATTTTAATTAATTAATTAATTTAATTGGAATTTAATTTTGGGCAACACCGCACATGATCTTACTATTTATCTAGATCGCGATCACGACCTGTGTTCTGAATACTGTTTATATTCGGTTTCTTCTTTTTACGGTGAGATAAACTGACTGCAATATAGGCGTTCAGTGCTATGCTAGCTATTAAAATGCTGCCAGTGTTTGATGTTCCAGAGTGTGTTATTATCATCGGCACATACATATACATCATTTCCGATAATAAAAAACGGTAATATCACTTCAATGTTTCCGGTCAAAAGTGAAAATTGTGTATGCAAGAAAGTTAATTAAAGTCTTTGTCAGGATGTTTGAAAGAGATTTTGTGTTGTTTATTAGATTTAGATGATGCAAACTCAAGGAAAAGACTCAGATGATCTAAATGCTGGGTTTCAAAAGGCACGTTACCTTCCCCGATCATAAACAATTCCAATCATAGACTATTTCTTATTTTATGCGCGATGGATGAGTATTTTTTGACAAAATGTGACGTCAACCATTATCGGGAATCTCATTGAAAAATGTTCCATCATGTCGTGGGTGATTTGCAAGACCGAATCGGGAGATAGAAAACTCTTTTTTACATACATTTTGTTCTTTGTGGAATTGTTATAATCTCTAACAAATGGTAGACGTCAACCTCCTTACAAATGCGCCCGCCAAGTAGCTAGTCCGAACGTGCAGTCAAACATAGTTCGCCTTTAGTCATTTGTTTCCTCTTATTTTAACAACATTCATACATTCATACATACTAACATCTCTCATATTCAGAATATTTTACAATTCTCATTATTCCGCTTTTCCTAGCAGCCATTTCCGGATATAAAAACATTGCCAAAAATGTCTGCACTTGACAGAAAGCATTTTTAAAAATACCCATTCTCGACATATTGCCAACAAAGAGTACCTCTATAAATACCATAAGAATTTGTTCACACGAAATTAAACGCTTGCACGTAAACTATTTTATGACTTGTCTAATGTGTTATAATAGTAATGCAAAAAAAAAAAAAAAACGTTTTTGTTTTTCGACCAGACGCCACACAGCATCATCTGCTGCATCCAAGCGTATAGTTCTTTATTTAACCCACAATCCGGTGCAAAACGTCTGCTAATGCTGAACGATTATCTCCTGCCTCGAACTTGAACTTGGCAAGTGAATTCTTTTAAAAATACATTATAATCTTAGATGATGATGTTGGTGCAAATGCAAACTGCAACCGAAGGCATTCGGTCTGGTGTGTTGTTCTTCTTTTTCCTAGAGAATTTTCGAAAGACACAACTGACAGAGCAATAAATATTGAAGAAAACTACATGAGATGAAAGGCATTTAATTTTTTGTTTTGATTTTCCTTTTTGTACTAATTTCTAAAATTTATTTCTTTTGAATTCTAATAATATAATAATTAATTGTATATATTTATTATTTTTGTATATAACACGCTTAATAATAATTTATTTGCCTAATGAATCACAAAATTTCTCTATCGTTATAATTGTAGCTTCTAAAAAAGCCTGATATTTTACGTAAATGATGTCTGTGTAAAAATCATTTCACAGTTGACTGTTTTATTATTTGGTTTTTCTTTTTTCTTGTTCTTTTATTGCTGGTGGTTTATTAGTGAAGGTAAAAGTAGTAAAAAAGTCATGATTGATGGGAATGTCTGAATGTATTAAAATTTGACATTGCTAAATAAGGTCAGTAAATGAAATATGCAACTGATTTACTGTGCGCAGCAACATTGTTGCCCTAAAAATAACTCTAAAAGGCCAATACTATAGAATATAAAGTTTTTGTTTTTCCTTAAATCTTAGTATGTTCAAAACAATGAAAAATCAATCCTTTGTAATGTTTAACTTAACATAGCGACGTAATGTGGTCGAAGTATTGAATTAATACCTTTAATTAATCGACCAAATCATTGTAACAGTTTGACTACTTAAACTCGGTTGTTGGACGTTGTTAACTTCAGAATGTTATATTTTTCTCAAGGAAGACATGGGTAGGATTAACCAAATCATAAAAAAAAAACAAATAATAAACTGCAAGAAAACAATTGAAATAAAATAAAAACTGATTTTCTTTTTAACAAAATGTTTAATGTAAATAAAACAAAAAAAAAATGTGTTACACTGAAAAAATGTTCATAGAAAAATAATTAACTTATAAAAAAAATTTTATTTTGGGGGAAGGACATTCATTTGTATAAAGGGAACTTCTTCTTTGGAAAGTGCTCTATTTCCTTTTGTTAAATTTTTTAAATACACTAGGTAGATTTATGTGCACTAAAACTAAAACATTAGAAGAATCCCTTCCTCAATCAATAACAGCAAATGGAATAGCAGAAGTTTTCCCATTGGACTACTCTACTTACAAAATCTACAGAATTTTTTTCATGTACTTTTTCTTTGCGTTCTCCAAACTGGGCAACTCACAGTGACGTGGCCCATACATTGAAACGGGGGCGCAAAACTCATAGCCTATTCTCTCGTAGAAACCTTCTTGATCAATTGTTGATAGATAGATGGCTTTTAGGTCAAGAACAGCTCGACAATAGTCTTCAGCGCATTTCATTATAAGCTTTCCAAAGCCTTGTCCTCGGTATTTTTTGTCAACCACAACGGATTCTACAAAACATGCTTTCTTTTTACTCGGTATTATGCTCAATTTACAGTGGGCGATGACACGGCAGAAATTATCGGTGGTCAGTACTAAACAAACCGGCAATGTGTCGCAGGATGCTTCTAACGATCGCATACGGGCAGTATCACTTCGTGGCCATTCTGAATTTATGAGTTTGCAACACTCTTGCATTAGCTCCGGGTATCTGTGAATGGGAACGACATTGAACGGGCTGCCGGATACATTAAACGGTGGGAGACCCTGTGGAAAATTTAAAAGTAAAATATTTTTATAAATCTGAAAGTTATTAAGAGCTTATAAAGGAATGATTTAATGTTTTACTTGCGAAAAAACAAAAAAAAAAATATGTACATATGTATAAACTCACAATTTATACCTCATAATATGGTTCCGGTTTTCTATATTTCATATCAGTCACGAATTTTGTTTCTTTTTTTACTTGTTTTCTTTTCTTCGATATACTTTGTTTTTGGTTTTATAGATTGCTAATATAATCTGGAGAAATTCAATAGGAAACCATTTTAAATTGATGATTTAACAGAAAAACACATACTGAACATATAAACTGGATATATGTATGATAGTTGTTGGATAATCGAATTGCGTTAAACAACATTTAATTCGTGGAAATGAATGTGATACTCGAAGACGTAGTTGCTGTGCGATTTTCGTTTGTCATTTAACTCATTATAAAACATAATATACAAAGAAAACAATTACAATCAGTAAATCATGTAACAATGAATTGTTTAAAATTTAGAGAAATACCGCCAGATGAACTAATCTCAATAGTTGTAACACATGATTGGTTAAAGTCGTATGGTCGTTCTACATTATTATATTTTTAAAAGGTCTTAATCTGTTAAAATATACTTCAAGACCTCTGACCTATGACGTCGCTCATTTGATTTTATATACCTAAAATGCAAACGTCTTAAGTTAGAAGTGGATGTCATGAAACCGACACACGTAGATGCCACAAATATCTATGAAAACGTTCCTCTCTCCTCGTTAAACTCTGGTTATACTCTGGCCAAGCGAAAAAGACTTCTAATGACATAAGAGCACATGGATCTTTATAGAAGAAGCCTCCAAGATGAAGCTTGTTGGTCCACTGATGTAACTGAAATTTGATCCATCTGATCTTTGGACTTATTATATTTGGTTTTGGGTCAATAATCACAATAATGCAACTATGGCATTTTGATAGTCCCGAAAAAGAACTAAGGAAACACCGCGTTTACACAATCGATAGGTAATTGAATACACTAATCGTTTAAATTTTACCAGTAGTTAGCTCATTGCGTTGTGGTTTTGATTATTTTATGAAATAGAGTTTTACCTAAAATCGTTAAGGCAAGAGTTAACGCCAAGAATTTCTCATATTTATTTTTATTTATTTATTTCAATTATTTGCTGCACCATAAGAACTACATTCTTTACAAGTGCACAGTTATCATGGGGATATACATTGGAGATTAAAACTATAAAACTATAAGGAAACAATTTAAGCAAAAGTAAAACAATATTTAAATTATGAATGAAATTATTTTACCATTCTTATTTTTAATAAATGTTAAGTTAATTTACGTTTAACAGAAAAAACAAGAAAAACATCAATGACGAGTACTAAGGTATGAAAAGAATAAGGACCAAAAAAATCCTGTGTTTGAGCTTGGTTCTTGCACTAAGGGGTAGTTGATTAAAGGGTCAAATGGCAAGAAAGAAAAATTGCCTACGTGAAATCGTGCAAGTGTAAACAGCAAATCTGATACCACATAACGAAGAGAATGGGAGAAAGTAACTTAACTAACCAGACAAATTGATAGTTCATCATTTAAAATGCTTGCCATCATTGCGCAAGCCTTAAAGTTTAAAAATTCCTCCAGACTGTAGAGAGCCGCTCGACACATGATCATATCTACGTAGATTGTGTACGTATCTTGCGCAGGAGTTGGCATCTGTGCTTGCGAACGACTCACAATCGTTCATGATTAATGGTACGACCAAAGCCTTTTTGGATATCACATGTTGTCACTCTAAGTGAGTTATTGTTGATAACATTTCCTAGGTTTTTAATTTTAGACACCATTTTTACCAGGACACCATTTAGATGGATTTCGTTTTAGAAGGATTTAAGAAAAGTCTATTATCATAAGACCACCTGACCATTAAAGTGAGATCCTCATTCATTTTTTTCACAGCGTCATAACAGATATAAAAACGACAATTATGTATCACAAGTGGTAGGTCATTAAAAAAAAAATGGAGAATAGCAAAGAACCGATTATGGAGCCTTGGGGCACACCACAGTGAACAGGTAAGCAGACGATAAGGACTAGTTGTAAAAGATGGATTGGACTCTTTTAGTTAAATAAGAGAGTATTAATTTTAGAGAAAGGTGCGAACAATTAAAATAAGACATAAGATTATTACAAAGTAAATCAGGAAGAACAGAATCAATGCATTAAAAAAATCGACAATGAGTCAGTATTCCGTTCCTTTTTTATTTTTGCGATATGTGTCATACAGGGTGCTTAGCTTGACCTATGAGCGGCAACCTGAATTTAGTTAACCAACTTTAGTTAATAATAAACTTTAGATTATGCCCTGTTTGTAGGCATTTCTATTCTTTCCATTTTTTGTTTATAAATGTTTCTATTAGAATTAACTTGTCACTTAGTTTTTTCGTTATAAAAAGTGCCGCAAATATTAAGTTAAAAAGCAAATTTTAAATGACAAGCGATCAGGTATTCTCTTGAAAGGCTTGGAACAAGTAGCATCTGTTTAACTATAGAGAGCAGCTCAGTAAGAAAATTGATGACCAGAAGAATCCTTCAGGGTATTTTCACATCTTCTTGGCTGGGTTCTACTTATGGATGACATTCTACATAATGTTAGGGGTGGGTATAGGTATTACCACTTATGCGGATGATGTAGTCATTAATTTGACTAATTTAAAATTTTCTTCGGCGCATTTAGTGAATCATGTTTTAAAATAGCATCGATATAACTGCAGTGTTCGCAGGTTTCAGTTGCACAGGCCGCAAAATGTTTATTAGGGAAGTTGGTATTTGATTATAATAGCACAAAATGCATACACAGACTGCACTAAAGACGGTGTAATCATGATCTGAAGCGATCTGATCTGGTACTGTCTGTTTAAGTCGCAGAACAGTGTTAGGTTGCGCTGAGTAACAAATCACTATGAGATCGAATATGAGCTGGCAAGGAAAAAGGAGCGAAATGCAGCTACAAAAACTGTGGCTAGTAATAATTTGGATAGCTAAAAGTTGCTAACTTTGGCCTAAGTAATCGTCGAAAGATATAGCACCTATTAATTGTATAGCAAAATTGCTTAATTGTTAAATTGTTTAATTCACTTGTGGATATTTGCCTGATAATGCCTATTTTGACGACTTCTACTTCCTTTAAATAATAATTAGGTATGTACCTGTTGTATACATTTATGCATTGAAGTCGTACCTATGCTTACTTAACATATAGGTATGTGATATTTCCTAAGACTCCGTTAATATTCATGCTAGGTTACTGAACCCTTCACCGCTTCGTAGAGGTAACTTATATCTATTCCCAAACATTCTAATTTAAGACCAAAAAACGAAACGAAGTAAAATTAAATATTCACCATATTAATGACCTAGTAGATTTTACCTACATATGTACGTATACATTTGCTATACCTACATAGCAACTGTTAAACAATATGAGAAAAATACCATCTGTGTTATGAATATACATAATATGTCTATTTGCTTAAAATGTAAATATAGATTACCAACAACTTTATACAAGACCGTTCAATTGTGCCGATAGACAAAAATAATCCCCCTGGAAATGTTCCAACGAGCACAAACAATAAAAACGTTAAACAAATCGTATCTACTATGCAATTTCGAGGAAAAGAAATTCTCAGCAAATTTTCCAATACAAAATACATAATAATAAATAACCGTGACCGTAAAAGCCGAGGCTAAAAAAATTGCATAATACATAACGATAGACACATAAAATTGTGTGGAGGACTTTTGGAGATCTTCACTTGGTTACTATATCTTTTAACTTGTCACACACAAAATATAAAAAAAATTACTACAAATACATATTAAAAACAAAACAATAATTGTTTACCATAATTTCTTTACGATCGTCTTTAGGTACGCCACGACGGAATGAAAATATTGAACTGAAACCTCCAATTTTTTTATTTGAAGAGCTATCGAGTCGTTCCGCGGCAGGAAAATTGCCGTGTCTCTAGATTAATATTTTGAGAATTTTCCGAATATTTTCTTTTCGTTAAATACAAAAACAAACACAAATTACAAGCTGCTGGTATACATCTAAATTTAGAAATTATAATAAAAACATAGGAATAGGAAATACACACTGTGCACGAGTGAAAAGACAAAAAACAGCCAACAACAAAATATTTCTGTCAAAAAAATGGTGGGAAATGTCAAAATGTTGATATTTAAATTTGCTTTTGATTTGATTTCGTAAATAAATACAAGTGAGACAGAGAAATAAGACTGCGAAGTTGTAGAATGCAAATGAGAAATTCATTCATAAAGTTCAAATAATTGTTTTCAAATTACGAAATAGAATGCCGAATGGGTGGAAACAGATGAAGGCAGTTCAGGTGTTTAAATATTAAGTAGGTAATTACACTTTATAAACGGTGCAATTACTACTGGAACTTTTAGCTTTAGCTTTCGAGTGTCTTTTGCCTACTGCAGCACGACCTTTGATTGTTTAAAATACTTAGCGAAATTGAGAAGATTTTTGACGTCCTAGGAAACAAACTTAGGAGGGATATTGCCTGCAGGGAATATAGAAAAATTTCAACAAAGTCTTTTTCCATTTTACGACACTTGAGTTAGGCAAAATACTCACGTAATGCGCCTATTGAAAATTAAATCTATTAATAATAGGTGAAAACTCGTTTGTATTAATTAACAGAGAAGCAGTGACGGTGCATCATAGAGACATTTTAGAAACTGCCTACTCAAAAATAAATCAGAAAAATTGTAATTCATAAAAAAAGTTTAATGAAAAATAATAAAAAAAAGTTGTTGTTGCCTTATCAGAGTTTTCTTTCTTTTTTTTTTATAAAAAAACTCGTATAATAAACAAATCTCTGCTGTTTCATTCCTTAAAAATGACTCATATATTTATACCACTCAAATAGTAAACCTTGTTCCTGGGAAAATATGTGAAATCGAAACTATAGATAACACACAATCCCGATTGTCTAATGCCCCTATGCATTTAGTATGGAGTCCCTCTAGCTAGTTTTAAGTCTTGTAGACATTTTTTGTGGGAGAAATAGACGCGTCTTATGTTTCTATTTATCAATTGGAGAGTGTTTAATGTAAAACTGGAATGGCTTTTGAGTTCAGAGTTTAAACAGAGAGAATAGCCATCTGACAGTGGGATGGTAACATATGGATTTTGCTTTTAACTAATAATAATACTGATAATAATTAGAGAAACATACATATTTTGGTGTTTTAAAATTTGGCTTTCATTTTTTGGTGTTGATATGGCTTGCACTCGACTGAAAGTATAGATTAATAATGCTGCATTATCGCTGTTGTATACGAATTTTTCAGACTGTCGAGATCATAACTATCCACTTTTTTGACTGCATCTCTACACATGAACTGATGTTTTACTTTAAATAAAAAACTTTTGGTACTATTTTTGTGTGATCTAGGTGTTCTTAAAGCTGGCTTGAGTTTGTTTTTTTTCTCTGTCCGGATTAACATAACATATTGAGGATATTAAGAGGACAGCTTTCCAAAATTGGCAACAACACTATTGCCGATAGTGCTTCTGTTGTAAACATTCTGAGTTCTTTTTATTTTTACAATTCTGTTGTTTGTAACAATGGGGCTAAATACTACCTTTTATTAAAGCTGATTTGGTGATTCAATGTGTTCATTTGAGTTTATTTCATTTTGAGATAATTAATTAATTTGCAATCTAAGTGTGACATAAATGTGGTGATATGGAAATAAATTCAGAAATTTGGAACAAAATAAGTTCAATCTATGAAAACGAAAAGGAATAATTTTTTTTTTTTTTTGTATTCGAATACAAATGACTTAAATATTATTTTTCTAGTTTATATTAAATATACAATTGTTTTAATACTTGATATGTAAAATTTAACACGGCATAATTACTGAGAAGAAATTTAATTCTGTTAACGTACACAAATAGTTTGAACATTGTTATAAACATGTATGCAATAACAGATCTGTGAGAATATTTTACTTGACACCATTTTGCATGTCGACAAAACATACTCAATGGTCTCGAACATACAAAACTAATTTAAACGAAAATATATTTTAATTCAATTCAGAGACTGATAACCTGAACGCTGACGCGTCTCTTTTTTCTTTGACATTCGTTAGAAGAAAAAAATTCTCACAAAATCCAATTATTATTTTGGGTGTTCATAGATTTCACTACAAATAATACATTTTTTGAACATTACACGCAATCCAAATTAAACAAAACACACATCTACCGGCTTGTAAGTAAAAGTTTATAAGCATTAAAATTTGTAAATACCTTTTTATTGTGTTAAACCGCAATAAATATAATATGAACAAACGAATTAGAATTGAACTTATTGCAAACAATTACACAACAAAATAAAAGAAAATTGATTAAATATCTACAAAGCAGAGCAAGAAAATAGTATAATTAATTTTATTATATTTCGGAACTAAATTCGAATGAGACTGTCGTCGCCGTCGCTGTTGTTGTTTTATGCGCGTTACAGCTACAAAACTAAAACATTGACCCCGAAATTTGAAGAATGCAGTCGCATGGTTTTAAATTTAGATTCACGGGCGACGGCGGAAAAGTGAGTTTTTCTCTTCCTAATGTAATTTTTTCTTATCTATTTCGCAGTAGAAAATGCTTCAGAATCGCTTAGGTGTACCATTTTCGCAAGACAATCCACTGTGGTTGTCATGGCACGATTCGCATTTGATACCCACGTTAAATCCTTCCAACGTTATGGATTATTTCTCCCGAAAATCGAATCCTTTCTACGATCGAGTGTGCAACAATGAGACAGTTCGTATGCAGCATATGAGTTTGGATCAATTAAAGTGAGATTTCAATGACACTATAATAATTGTGGTTTCCTAATAAAACGTATCACTTTCAGCAATATGATTGGTGTGGAATACATTCTATTGCATGTTGCAGAACCAATTTTGTATGTCATACGAAAGCAGCATCGTCATAGTCCTACAGAGGCAACGCCACTGGCTGATTACTACATTATTGCGGGAATGGTGTACAAAGCACCAGATCTGGCGAACGTAATCAATTCAAGAATTGTAAAAGTACACATTTTAGTTATTAAGAGCATGTACTGAAATCAATTTTATTTTCAGCTCTCAACAGTGAGTAATCTCTCATCAGCATTTGAAGAGGCGAGTAGCTACTCTCGCTATCATCCCAACAAGGGATATACGTGGGACTTTTCATCAAATAAAGTTTGTGAGTAAAAATAAGTTAATAACTTAGAAAATAACTGTTGAATACGCCCATCCCACTTAGTATCAGATAAATCGAAAGCAGCAACTAAGAAGGATGCAACGCAAACTAAAGATGAGAGCGGTACTATATTCCAGATGCAGCGTGTCGATATGCTGCTAGTCGAGCTGCTTCGCAAGTTCCCACCTCCAATTCCACCGCAAATTCATCAACAACAACAGCAGCAGCAACAGAACATGCGGGCTGACGGACAAGATGGTATGCAACAAATCCAACAAGACGCACACGCCAATAATCCCAGTGTCGCTGAAGCAAGTCCACTCCCGGTGCAGGGCGTTCAGGACATAAAAGTGGAGAACCCTGATATGAAACCGCCGCCAGAAAAGAAAATGAAGCTTCAATAGATTTAAGAATAAAACTTTTTTTATAAATATAATTTTTTTTTAATTCTGTTACATGAATGATTTATAATTGAGAGCTGGATATTTCGCACCCTGAGATGAAGTGTTTAAAAGACGACTTTTATAAAATGCCCTCGATGTTCTTTTTTTAAGAGACTGGGCTGAAAACCTCATTTGAGTAAGTTTGACTAGTCAAAACATGCACAATTGTTGGTTTTGATTGGTTGGGTTATAACGACACAGCAACAAGTAATATGATAGTAGTTTTAAGAGGGCTCCTGGTCAAAGAAAAAAGCTTTTATTTTTGCAACGTTTCGGACGTGGTTACATCAGGCATACAAACAACAGCGACAAGTGCTTATTGAAGGAAAAAAAAACAAAATCAGATGTGCCAAGCGTTTAGATGACCTTGAACTTACATCGTCAATGAGTTCAAGGTCAACCTATAGCAGTGGCCTTCCACTGACAGTCTGCGCAATACCGCGGATCGGAACAGCGCGGAAGTGCTCTTGTCGGAACGGAATGGCTAGGATTGTTAACAGAGACCAATTTTCCGCAGCCCCTCCACTGTTTATGGAAATGATTTTATTTCCCGATATATATACTAATATTATCATAAAAATATAATAATAATATTATAATAATATAATAAAGTAATATATTTAACGTTAAGCAGTAAGGGCTTAAGTCAGATTCTCATTCTGACAGTCTTCATGGCTTACTTCATAAGCAAATTTCCAAATGTTTTTATTTCCTGGGACATCTCTTGGGAAAGCAGACAAACATACAAGACTACAAATTTTCATGAGAAACTTCTCAATCAATTGTCATTCGGAATCAGGTACAGAATAAGGTCCGTCCCTTCATTTAAAAATATATATTTTCTTACATACACACAAAATTTGAAAAAGTTAGCTAATTTTAAATGCCGGTCAAACAGGAAGATTATTGAAAATTGTAAAACGGTGATAGCTGAATACTTTAAAACATTCAAATGAAATTTTCCCAAATTATATTACGAATTTATTTTTATAATTGTGATAAAAATGTAAAAAAGATGTCGTTAAATCTCACCTTATGCGATGGGCTAATGCAGGAATGCCTTCGAAATCACTTCATTATTCTTTCGAAGTTTAAAAATTTCGACAATAATAATAATACTTAAACGAGAAACCAATGGTAACACTGCGGACATGACAAATCGGAAAAAGGATCAGTTGTAATTCAAATGTCAGTGTCAAAATCTTAAGTCACCGGCAATCTTTTTTGCTTTGTTGAAAGGTTTTGTTTGAAGAAAGAAACTATAACTAAATCTCGTTAGCTTTTTAATTAATACATTTTATTTTGTAGAAAAGGTAATTATAATTATGTGAAATTTTTTCCTTGTAATATTATTTGTAAATTTGCGTATTTTTCATACGCGCAATTCTTGAAATCGTTCAATAACATATCTGCACGTTTATAGAAATTTTGCTGATGTCAGACATTTCCATTTCAATTATAATATACAATATTCTTATCTGTTAATTTTTTAATGAATGCAATTAAAGTGTTTGATAAAATCATAATTTATTTATCTGTATCTGTTTTGTCAAACAGACAAATGCCTTTGTTTTCTTAAAAACGCAATATAACCTAAAACAACAAAGTCATGCAATTAAGCAAAATTAATTAGACCAAGAAAGTGCAAACTCTTTCTATTTCATTTTGCATGCAAATTTTGCAAGTATTTCAGAGGTCTTACCATCAGCGAAGTTTGTCTGTCCTAATAATGGGTAGTCGGGATTAAGTGGTACGAAACCAGTTTTCTGCTCAATTGCAATTTGCAAGTCATAAGTTATTTCTAGTTTTATGTTGTTATTTTAGTTTCTCCCTTATAATAACCTGATCTGATGCAAATAATTTAGATCAGTACCTACAAAATGATGTTGATTTGTTCACTGATTCTTAATGCGATCAAGTGCTTAAAACAGTTTCTTTGAGGTCCCAAACACTTTAACTTTTTATTCATAAAATGTCTTGCCCTTAAATATAAAATAAATGGTAATTGTGTACAGATTAGCTACGTCACTTCCTATTAATTAAATCGGTTGTACGAGTCATTATATTATACTAACATAAATAGCTACGCGGGATTGAAATTTAATAAATAAAGGGACAAGTTCAGCGGGCGGCAGGAACTGCTTACGCAACTTCTTTGCTACGTTCGTTATGGGTACTTAACGCACCTAAGATGTTTTATATAAATATTTTTTGTTCAGAATGATGAATTTTTAATCTTATTTAATAAGGAATTAACAAAAAAACATCACGTATTTAATGAAACCTATTCATTGGATGAAACAAACAAATAATTTATTTAAAACACACAATTAAATGTGGTTATATTTTATACTAGGTTAACTTCGCCCGCTTCCCTGGGCACCTAGCATCCGAGCATTATGAAAAGTATTCTAGTACATGACATATGCTGTTGATTTACCTGTGGTTCAATATTATGAATATCCCAAAACAAAAAGTTCTTAATATTTTCATATATATACATATATATGAAGTAAAAAAAAATATTTTTTACATAGAAAAATGAAAGGTTACTAAAATGTATTTTTTCTGGATTTAACAGAAGCAAACTCATCAATTACTTTACTCAGATCTATTTGCCGCGCTCTTCAATTTTAAATTGATATCAATGATATATTGCTGCCTTTCTACTGCCACTGTGCTTCCTTTTCAGCTTCGAAAAAGATCTCTTAGCTTTTGCTGTGGTAACAGGAACAGTCATAAACATTATGAGAGCGGTGCCTACATCTGAACAACTCGAGGAATGTGAAGATTTTTGAACTATCAAAAATTAGTTCGTTAAGCGGAAAAATCACATAATACAGCACCCAAAAAATGTTCAGAAAACTTATTAGCTTCTTTAAGGTTATAAATTTTCTTTGTTATTGCTAAGGAAGCGTTTCTCTCAGTAGATTTGTTTCACTCTATAAATATCACAAAGCCTTCGTTTCATAGAAATGAACGGTGTCATTTCTCCCACAAAAGCATGTCGGATTCAGGGTTTTCAAAGTTAATACATATCCCTCATAATGGCTTTGAAGCTGGGCCTGACGACTCAAGAACAGATTGCATAGCATCTTTCAAAAGAAGGACGAAGATGGCGTTCAAAACAGACATTGGCCAGTAAAGTACTAATACTAATTTTGCTTACTAGGATCTTTGATTTTATAACTTGATCCTCGAAAAGCAAGACTGCACGTTCCCAGCATCATTGTCACATCCTGTATGCGCTCTACTTTACAAAGTTAATACTGATGGGGACGATACGTGCGGAGATCTCCATTGGGGAGATCGTTGAGGAAATGCTCCCGTTTGCCCAATGGACTCTACGGCCCAGGTTGTAAGATATAAAATGCATCGACGATCACCTGAGAGCACTTGACTCGTAATTTCTTCCCTTCGTTGCGATGTATGAAAGTGCTACTTGCATTGAAGTGTAAATGTCAACACATACAAGTGCATTACAACGTGCTTGCAATCTCTATCGAGGCACATCAAAAATAATAATTCAGGTAACGAATCTTTTGCGAATCCTTTCACTAGTTTTTTTTTAATTAAAATACCAACGGTTTGTTATTATAAGCATAAAGAAAAGATTCACACGTTATCTAATTTGTTGTAAATTTCCCACTTATTGATGTTAACGTGCGTTCTTAACACAAAACTTCACACACTTCGTCTTGTAAAATATTTTCAGTTTAACTAAAATGACAATTTAAGAGTACAAAAATAATTGCTTTGGACAAATAAAGTAAGTATGCATCTTCACATTTGTTTGATCAGTTTAATATCACCAATCTATCTTGCTTTAGAGTTATTAAAAGCCCGATTAACAGAAACATGTTAACCATCAGAAGTTTAATTACACGACAAGTTCGTGCAGTACTTCATCGAAGCGCAAGAACCTCACCTTTAAGTACAAACTTATCCATTAAACGCAACATATCAGCTATATCCGCCTACTCAACGATCAAACAAATTATTGTTGGCAAACATAGCCTTTCTTCATTGAACTCTCTGAGAAGCCAAAGGAGGTACATATTAAGGAATTTAGATAGTACATATTTTTGTTTTATAAAACTACTTTGTTGCTTCATGTGTTCACAACTAATTTTTTTGTAAAAATGCAACAACAAAATAAAAACAACCAAAAAACTGATTACCCTTGTCAATAGTGTTTTCAGTTTGAGACCCAGATCAGCCATTTTTCTCATTCTTTGCTTGCTTGGGTTCTAAATTTTGTTATGTAACACCTACCGATTGTTTGATTAAAATGTTCTCTATTTTTTTTTTCAGAAGCATGTCAAGCAACGCATCTCATTTCGTACTGCCCAACACGCAACCAATCGCTGATTTGGAGTGCAAAAATGCGTTCGCCAATCTCACTGAAAAGGAGAAACTCTACGCTCATTACTTTAGCAAAGCATCATGGAATGGCGGCCTTATTTCGCTGGTGCAGTCCAGTCCCGAGGGTCCACTGATATTTAGTTTACTTCATCGAATCTTCTTGGCAGAGTCTATGGAGTCGCTAAAGGCGAAGGTTCTTGAAGGCGGTGTCACCCAAGAAGAATTTACTGTGAGTTTCATATTCTTTAAGCAAAACCGTTTATTCCCTCACGTGTTTGTTTCTTTTAGGCATTTTTGGTGTATGCCTGTGGAGTGTTTGCCAATGCTGGCAACTACAAGGGCATGGGTGATAGCAAGATCATACCAAACCTCAAGCAGTCGAGATTCGAAGAGATTGTTAAGCTTTCGAGTGCCTACACAGCCAGCAAGAGTGTACCCACTGTTCTGAAGAAGATCTCATGTCTTATATATGCCCTGAGTCCACGTAACGAAGTCTTAGGGCTTGCTCCCAGTGGCATTACCACCTACTGGTCCGACAATTGTACCAAGGAAGACTCTGATATTGTCAGCAATTGGCTAACAGACAAACGCATTGAAGCCTACATGTGTCGCACATTTAAAGTAGTCGAAGATGGGAAAACCATCTACGACATCAAGATAGGATCCGTGGAAACGGGCGATAAGGACGGAATCACCCTCCCAGTAGAGACATACAAGGGCAATCATTTCCGTGTCACTCGTGGTGACTATTCCAAGCTCTTGGCTCTAGTGAACTCGAATTTGGCAAATGCAAAGAAACACGCGGCAAACGAGAATCAAGTTAAAATGATTGAGCATTATATCAAGAGCTTCCAGGAGGGCAGTCTTCCCGATCATAAAGATGGTTCGAGGTGGTGGATTAAGGACAAGGGACCTGTTATTGAGACATATATTGGCTTCATTGAAACCTATCGTGATCCCGCTGGCTCCCGGGCGGAGTTTGAAGGATTTGTTGCGATGGTCAACAAGGAGAGTTCGGCAAAGTTTGCTGAATTGGTGGCGAAAGCGGAAAAATTACTGGAATACTTGCCATGGTCTGTGGAATATGAGAAAGACTCCTATTTGAAGCCAGACTTCACTTCATTGGATGTGCTTACTTTTGCCGGAAGCGGAGTACCAGCTGGAATTAACATTCCTAATTGTAAGTGACTGTAATAGTTTTGATGCGTAAATAATAATAAATAACAACACATAATTATTTTCTCTTTAAGACGATGAAATACGTCAAGATGAAGGTTTCAAGAACGTTTCATTGGGTAATGTGTTGGCGAATATCAACCGCAAGGAAGCCATACCATTCCTCTCGGACGAAGATCAAGTACTTGTTAAGGAATACAAAGTAAAATCATTTGAAGTGAGTATTGATCTATCTTTCACATTCAAAACGCACCGATTCAAAACTCATTTCTAGGTCCAAGTTGGTCTGCATGAACTTCTGGGTCATGGCAGTGGCAAACTCTTCCGCATTGATGAAGATGGAAAATTCAATTTCGATACGCAAACTACCAGGAATCCACTTACAGGTGAACCCATAACTACATGGTATACTCCCGGAGAGACCTATGATTCCAAATTCGGTGCACTTGGTTCCTCGTATGAAGAATGTCGGGCCGAAGCGGTTGGTCTCTATCTCTCACTACAAAGGGACATCCTCGAGATCTTTGGCTACAAGGATCCCAAGGAGCAGGACGACATTATCTATATTAACTGGCTCAATCTCATCTGGAATGGAATGGGCGTAGCTTTGGAGATGTTCAACCCTCAATCCAAGACATGGATGCAAGCGCACAGCCGTGCTCGTTTTGTCATCATGAAAGTTTTACTGGAAGCCGGTGAGGGTTTGGTAAAAATCGAAGAAACAGAAAATGGAAAGAATCTTCGCTTGACCGTGGATCGGACGAAAATTGAAACCGTTGGCAAGAAAGCCATCGAGGAGTTCCTCATGAAGCTGCAAGTTTACAAATCCACTGCTGACATTAATGCCGCAACAAAAATGTACGAACATTTCTCTGAAGTGAGTGTTGCCGGAGATCATCCATGGGCTAAATGGCGCGATATTGTCCTATTGCACAAAAAACCACGCATTATTCTGGTTCAGGCGAATACTGAGATTAAGGATAGCGAAGTTAATCTTGTTACTTATGATGCTAATCATGAAGGTTATATTAAATCGTGGGTGGATCGTTTCCCCACCACCGAGGTTGACGATATTCTGGAGGAGATTAGCGAAGACAATCGCAAGTATTTCCCATCGGCCTTTTTATAAATCTAATAATTTATTTGAAACTAACGCATTTGTATTTGTAAGAGATGGTAACTGAAATAAAAACAAACACCACTTATTTTGGTAAATTTCGCTTGATTTCGTGATGTGGTTTCATAGTCTTATGTTCTGGAAGCTTGGCATTTTTGCTGGTGTGAGTTCTAAAGTATCAACCAACTACCTTTTCAGCTCAAAAATACACGACTCTTCAAAATTCCTATTGTGCTTGTCGACAAAGTCGGATTGAAATTTAAACGTGGCTGAGTTTTAAAAAGTTTGGATGGGGTTTTCGTCACAGGTGAGGTAGAACGAGATAGTCAACTTCCAAGTCCGCTGCCCACTAAACCCCTCAAATTTCATCGACTAAATTCCCCTCTTAAACCCTTATCCATGAATGCGTGTGAACAATTGAAACCTAAATTAAATTCATTACAAATAAGTTGCATTCCTAAACAAAACCGCAACGGCCAATCATGAAAATTAACTACCAACTGCACCAACTATGTCGTTTTCGTTTGGTAATCGGGAAGAGCTCTCTGATTCGGGATGCCAATCGAACAAGCAAACAAATTTCACTGGAATTTGATGTGTAAATGCCGTTGTATTTGTGTAAATGTATTTCCAACCGCCTCATTGCTAATCTGAAAAATGTGATGGAAGACAAATAGTATAAGTCATTGTAATATGTTTAGATTACACCCAATATTATTCTATTATTTGTTTAGTTAAATTTGGTAACAACTTTCAGTTTATCTCGTCAAAATTGCATCAGCAAAAAATATAACATTTATCGATTATGACGTTTATGGTGATTGAATGTGTCAGTGCTTCTAGTTTTGATTCTAAATTCGATGTCAAAAGCGAATTTCTCTCCTTTCCAGCAGAGAAACTTTCATTTTGTACCAAACGAACAGTTTCAGAAGAGTCCGGAAGTCTCCCCGATTACCTACCAACCGAAAACGAAATTAAACTTGAATAGAAAAGACGTGTTTGAACTTGTCCTCAACTGTTTTCTGATAAAGTTAAGTCAAAGGGATCTGAAAACAGAATGCAAATGTTTGACATTTAATTGTAATTTTCGGTTTTCAATTTTGAACAACACAAGAAAAAACAGTTTTTTTTTAATTTTCAATTTATTTTTTTTTAAATTGTTTTCTTTAAACTTTAAAGCTATATACAATATTGTAATGCTTTACCACTATAAAATGTCAGCGCGAAAAGCATTTAAAATAATAATTTAACTATTTCATATGTAAAACTTAACTTCCTGCTTTGTCCCATCGTTTGTTGGAATCCACTTAAGACTTACAGGCAAAGGAATCGCGTTTAAAATATATATCTAATGAAATACATTACTCTTTAGAGAGCACTTTCAATTTCTTGAACATATTACAACTTAAATATGACGACTATTGATTGGCTTTAAATCAGTGAGATGTGGTTAATCCCGAGTTGATTTCGAATCACGAGCTATCATTAAAAAGTTCAATTTCAATGTAATTCAAAGCTTCAAAGATAACACCATTTGAAGGATTGTAATTACCATGAAAAGCTTGTGCCTCTCTCTCAAGGGGCAACGATTCGAATTGCTTGCTGTGGTTCTTTAAGCTAAAGTTCAAGAATGTGCGTGAATCCAAATCTGCCAGTATTCTGGTCATCTCGCGTATTTGTGTTTCTTGCTTTTCGACTCGAAAGCCAAGCTCTGAGACGGTCAATGCTAGTTCTAATTTTTCTTGTATCGCTGCTTCCTCTTTTTTCGCCTCCTTATTTGTAGACCTGAAATGGAGAAAAAATGTTGAATCATCTTTTTAGGCGATTAACGTCCGTCAAATTTACCTAACGTATTCGTATATGAGTAGAGCAGCACCAATGCTGAAAATAATAAATTCACCTAGTAGATTTGCGCCCAGTTCTATCGCCATCGGTTCGGTTAGTTGAGGTACTTTGGCTGTTTTACCCAAATTCATAGCCCACATTTTGTACTTGACCTCACACCAATTGTACACTGTAAGCTCAAAATAAATTAATACAATTCCAGGTAGATTTGGTATTTTATGGAAAGACAATAATAATGACACTTAGACCGCTTGCTGATACCAACTGTTTATTAATCGGTCTCATAACTGTATTTAACTTAAATTTAAAAAAAGTGGAACTTATGCACTATTTCTGCCCCATAAAATAAATTCGACTAAATGACATTTTAAAGAAATTTTAAATTCCAGAAAGTAGAACTCAGTTCTTTATGTAAAACTTAAATCTGTATGAGTTGCACATACCAGCAAACGGTCCTTAGCTATATCAAAAGGGTAACTTTGGGGACTAAGATTGTAGAAGAATTAATTGAGTTTTTACAGAAAAATGTTGAACATACTCGTACATAAGAAGACGCTGCCTACCATCCGAATACGAAAATTAATTTAGATCATGATTGAAATCATCCTTTGAGCTTATAATCAGATTACAATAAATTGAAAATTTTAAATTTGCATAACTTGTATGTAAAATTTGTTTGTTTGTAAGTTTTGTTTATAATTGATTTAATATGTACGTATCTTGTTCTAACCAATTTACTTCGGTAAAGATTTTTCAAAATTCGAAGCATAGGTAGGTAATCGAATGAGAACTGAAATGTCTGAAGCAATCTCCTTTCTCTCATTGTATGGAAAACACAAATTATAAAATGACAAAGTATGTATTATAGTTTTTTAATAAGTCTAATCCTTATCCTACAAAATTATTTTGTTTATAGTTTTTAGTCTGAATCTACAAAATTATGCAATTTGTAAATTTATTGTATGACCACATACATATCAGCTGTTCTAGGTAACCTTAATTTTAAATATATTTTTTTTTTTTTGAATGCTTACTCTGAGCCGGTGGCATGCAGACATATTTCCGAAAGAATGGACTGTTCTTTGCATTGTTCTTAATCACGTTGGCAATAGGTTTGCTGATCTGCTTGATCGCTAAAACGCCTAGCTTAGCTGCTGGAAAAGCACCGACCACCATGGTGCTTGAAATTTTTTTTCGGCAGCCTTCTTCGTATTTTTGTTAACTTTCGCACCTTAATTTTTTTGTATCTGCGGAAATTTTGACAGAAATCCAATGACAGCGACTGTTAAGAAAAGGTGGTGGAAAATGACAGTCTGTTTCTATATAAGTACACTTTTGACAAAAACTTAAATAGGGTACAGTAGGAACAAAAATTTTAAAAATTATTTTCTGATTGATTACTCTATGTATCATCCTCTTCAAGTAAAAATCGCTGACCCAACTTTTCCCGTCAGTTTGGGATCCACCACATTTAAAAATTTAAAAATTGCTGTGTCTACAAGATCGAGAGTCAAAAGTATATTTTGTGATGTATTAAGAAATGACCCATAAACAGTAAAATTACTTGATTGAAGGGTTAAAAAAAATTACTTGATACACCATCAACTGAGCTTACATTTTTTCGCGGACGACATTACTATGTGTAAGACTATTGACGTGTTGTATTTGTAGTGCGAAAATTATTATTTACTTTTAAATATACATTTTTAGTTTAGTTTAGTTTAGTTACCATTATTCACCTAATGTTGCCAACGTATCCACTCTGTGTGGTTTATTAGATCGTAAGTTTAAATTTAGACGATATATAACTTGTAGAGCTAATTATGTTATTCCAAGAATTCAAGAACTTTAATCACCTTATATTGCGAAGCAACTATTTACTTTTTTTGTAACGTCAATATGTATATCGAGTATCGCATTTCGTTTTATTATTAATTCCTCCACATAATAAAACATGCAATTTGATACAGCACCTTTTGCCACAAACAGAATAGGAAAACACAATTTATCACGATCTGGCATATTTAACTAAAACGCAAAACAAAATTTTACTAAAAGTCAGAAATGTCGTCACCAAATTTAAAAAAAAAAAAACTACATAACATCATAAGAGGGTACAAGTTTCATAAGGTCAAATTCTAACAATTTGGCTTTGCCACCTTTGGTCGGATTTTTTGGAAAATGTTGTTAAAAATTACCTCATTTCCCATTCAAAATCACATTTGCAAATAAGCTCGTTTCCATCACATTTGTACAAAATGAGGTTGCAAATGAGATAAAAACAAATCGAACAATTCTAAATTGAAAGTTCAAAAATGTAAAAAAAAAAACTGAAAGACAATAACATTTAAATTCTAAATTTCCAGATAGGATTCAAAATTAGATTTTATTGGTGGATTCTATAGTTTATAGTCAAATGGTTATCTCCGAACAATCTATATTTGACTTTATGGGTCAACAATTTACATTTTCGTCACCAAAGTCTGCACATATATTTATGTTTCATTTATAAAAATGCGTAAGATTAATTTTGAGGTTCTTTATACACTTAAAACTGCAGTGAAATTATTTCAGATGTAAATTGACTATTGCTCCTCACGTCTATAACTGCAGTCCATCAAAAATATTTTGAATTGCTAGCCACGCGACCTTATAAAAGATTCATTTTGAGTGTTCCACACAAGATGTCACCAGCACCGTACTTGCAATTATAAAATTTTGGCGCGAATTTCGCAAACCCATTCGAATTGTTGTCGTGAACTTTTCATAACAAAATAAAAAGTTTATTTTTGCGGTGGAATTTGTTTGTTTCTAAGTGAATTCGTAGTAATTTATAAATTGTGTCTCCAAAAATGCATCAAGAAATTACTGAACAATTTGAGGAACTCGGTTGCACGCCAACTGCTGATGTGCTGGATAAATGTTAGTAATTTACTAATCGTGTTTGGTTCACTAAGTTTCCAATTGTTTTATTAAAAATATTTTGTTTTTTATTCTTGCTAGGTGTAGAACTTTGCTATACATATAAAATCACCGATGCGATGGAATTTGTTGCACAATGGATGGCTTACAGTGTTTCAAATTTGGATGGTGCCGATCCAACTATTGCACATTTGCTCGACATGGAGCGGAAGGAATTTATTAACAAGCGGGAAAAGGAAATGAGTGTTGCGCATAACAAAAAGAAGGTTTCACACTTAAGTAACTTGGGATCTTATTACTCTCCGACGAGAACTAGTGCGCCCGATATTGATGATGATGACCACATTATGGACTCATATATGTGCACAACTCCAAAGGTAAGTGGAAATAATTACTAAGCACTACCAATGGGGAATAAAATCAGCAAATGAGCCATTTTTTTTTACAACAAGAGTAATACAGACGTTTAAATAACAACTAAATAGGAAAAAACTAATGATAGACTTCGCATCCAGACAATTTCAACATCTAAGTGAGCCTATCAACACATTTTAAACAGGGTAGCTTTATGCTTCAAGTGACGACTGCAGATCGGTGTCGTAAAAGCAAGATCAAACAAAAAAAAAACCCAAAAGCATTCTACATACTTTGCTTTACGGTCCTAGGCGATCCCGTGATGACACATGCCCTGTGCATTATCTGCTCAACAACAAATAACATGATGTCGCATCACCGCCGAAATCCGGTGCATGTTTCGAAAAGTTCAAATGAGCTGGCTGCGGCATAACTACGCACCACATTGCACTACGTTCTTTCTACCGTAACGCATCGCATTTGGATAAATTTTCCCATGATTCCCGTTGATCTGCCTTCCGAAAACCTAAATCATAATAATAGAAATTCATATGCGACATTCAGCCTGAATACGCTTTGGTAGTTCTGGCAAATGGAGCATGCATGGAGCCAATGGTCCGACAATACTTGTTGATGACTTGTTGCATGCGACTTACCAAAACATGGTTTGCGTATTTGAACAGCTCTGCTAGTAAACCATGTTCAAGTCAGCTGCCAGCTGCTTGGCTTTCTTCCAAAACCACTGAGTGTTTGTTTTAATCGCGACATTTCGACCTTCTTGAGAAGGAGGACTGCCTATTTCTTCTTTTTACGCAGGATCAGCTTTTTCTCTTTGCTCGATTTTCTCCCTAACTGTCATTATTATATTAAATACATAAGATGGGCTTTTTATAATGAAGTAACATAGAGTGGTTTCGGCTATCTGTTTGATCATTCCGCGAAACTGGGACCACTTCTTGGCGTTTGTGGTAGATGAATTCACACCTTTGACCTAAACCGATTTTCCACATCTGAAATAAATATCGCAATTATGTCTCTTCGTCATAGGTAGATAGGTGGAGTGGCCGATTTTCATCACTACATGAAAAGTACGCAAATAGCCCCGTAGCGCTGTTTGATGCCACCACTCATGAGGACCTTAGGCAAAGTGGTATTGGGTATCTGTACTCAGATTCACCCGGTGTAATTGAGAAAGATTGAGACCCATGTCCGAGATTTCAGAAAGATCGTCAAAGAATGGTTTTCCAAACGCCCGGCGTCTAGCCTTAGCCAGAGCCGGGCATCGGCGTAAGAGACGAAAAACTGTTTCCCACTCTCATTGGCGTCAATGCAGCTACAGCAATGTGTTGTGGGGTATACCGAGCCTGGTAGCGTGGATGCCTACAGCCCAGTAGCCTGTACTTACAGACCCCAGTATAGCGACATCCACACGCTTTCTGTTTGTAAGGTTTTGGGTTCTAGATTTTTTATATTTGGGCCATGTCTTTCTAGAAGTTCCGCAATTCATCAGATTCCTTCACCTGGACTCTGCTCTCGCCTTGAAGTGTCAGGAGATTTCTCCATTCACGAAGCCCAAAGGGGGGAAAACTCCCACCAAGCAGGATTCCGGAAGAGAGGAGCAAAATCTGGCCCACTGGTCGGCTTTCTTCATTTAGTCATACATGATCCAGATTTTGGAGATCCCTATAGACCTGGGATTCGAATACGCCAAAGCAGCTCATTGAAGGACAACGCTAATTGAATCTATCCTTATTAGTGAGTGAGTAGTAGGAGTTGATGGCGAACGCTTGATTTCACATTGTTTCATCCTTTTTTCATCGCAATTTTTGGATGACAGACAGTGGGCAGCAAACAGACCGTTTATTTTGCATTTCACGTGCATTTCCAAAAGTCGTACTCCAAGTGTCATTGTTTTGCCGTTAAGTACCGTTAATTGTTCAACACCTAACCTCTCAATAGATTGTTGTTGTATTTACTTATACTTTCTGTAATAAATGTTTCTGTAGAAGAATCTTTTGTTTCCTATCTTTTTTAATATATTTTTATTGTGAATCAAAAGAAATGTAGAATTTCAAGAGTGGTGATGCTCCAGGATCAAGGACTAGATTAGATTTGCCAGCATTTTGTTACTTGGAGTTCCAATCCAATACACATGAAAATGCAGAGTATCCCTCGTTGTTCAAACTGCTAAGCCTTTATCCACTTGGTAGCGTAGGTACTTTACTTCACTACACATTTAAACCGAATCTTATCGCTGTTATTGTTTTTATTTAACAGATGTAAATAATTGTGCGCGTACAAATGTAATAAATGTTCCAAAAGAATTGGGCCAAATTTTTCGTATAAGAAGCAACTTTTGTCGCATTGAAATCAAGTCAGAAATATCATTTCAACGTCTCAAGATGAAGTTCGCATTTGTAGTTACAATTTGTATCGCTTTAGCACTTTTCAGTATTGTAAACGCTGACTGCGAAAGTAACTTATGCCGGGGTACAAAAGCTGATTACTTGTGCGCCCGTAAGAAGAATGGAGAAACAAAGACGTTTCGCAATAATTGTTGGATGAATGCAGAAAATCGTTGTGACAGAAGAAAAAGTAATATTACTTGTAATTTGCTTATTTTTTTTTATTTGTACTAATAATTTGATTTCTGATAGACTGGTCGAGATGGCACAAGGGAAAATGTGCGAACAGTTCACCTGAAGATTTCGATGACTGATGTAATTTGTTTGCATAATAAAAACTTCCTGTTTTAAAAGGCCCTGTTTGGACTGAAGATTGACTCAAAATTGTATATTGTATATCCCATATTCCAACAAAAGAAAGTTGTTTAAAAAAATTATATATCAATGACTAACTAAAACAAAGTAGTCGCTTAGAGATCATTAGAAATACGCAGAAGTTAGGTTAGGGTACTGTTATGTAGTTATAAAACTACCCACCATAGTGGACCCATTGCAATCGCCTGGAGAAAGCAGTACACATTTGTAAAGGCATCTAATTCGATGTCCAGACTCGTGTCTGATACTTCAAACTTGCCAGTCAATTGAGGACGAAGCAAGACATTTTTTTAAGTCGCACACTCCGTTACATACACTACTTCGCTGTCACTATATCTAACTGAAGAACCAAGACTCGTATCACGAAATTCTGGGTACTTTCAAACTCCCAAATGACTCCAAGGTACCCCTAGGGAAATTGACAAAATATTTGGTTATATGAAACCAGTTGGTTAAACCAGCGTGCTGAAATCACCCTCACCAGTCAAGGTGCACTTGTGGGTGCAGTGGCTTAGTGGTTAAGTGCATCGGAGCACTAAGCAAGAGGTCTTCAACCACCTGAAAGTTTTTATTCGCTGTCCCACCTCTGACAGACATCTAATAGTAAGAACTGTCAAAAATTAATTGCCGTTTGGAATCGGCATTAAACTATAGGTCCCTTCCATTCGTGTCAAAAAATATATCTTCGCACAAACCAAGCCGTTCGTATACGAGCAGATTATAAGATAAATTATGGCATACGGTTGTCCTATTTGGTTCGCCATATAGCCCAACACCAATGAAGAAGATCCAACCGTTCGAAAGGAAAATACTTAGGTAGATCTCCGCAGGACTATGTCGGAACCAAACAATATTGAAAAACTATCTTATAAGAAGGCTGGACAAACCATTAGGAATCTGTCAACCTTTAAAAAACATAATGATAGGACTATTGGAAGACTTACGATATCTTAAAGACCCCAACACGAAAGTCCAGGAATAAAATCACTAGCAGTTGGAACATACCCATCTATATTCTCACGTATCTTACCTCAGACTACGCAAGTGCCAAAGTTTATAAATAATGATCATGGCAAGCCAGGAAATGCCTTAATGAACTGTTTCGTAGGCCTTATTTTCCAAGAACTGTTCCTTACTGTGAAGGCGACTAAATACGCTAAAAAGCGGTTGAACCAGTCAAGATTCCGGGTTCTGGGAAAATATGAGAGACATGGAAGGGTAGATGACATCCCCCATCCTATCCAATGCCTTATAAGTGGATGAAACTTTACCTTCTTCTTTTGCACAAAGCAAACGACGATACACATAATTTAAATATCATTGAGTGTAAATACTTATATGAGATAGTCAATAGCGGAAATAATACGGCTAAGCGGGTTTATTAGATGCAATACAAGGAAAAAGGAGCGGCGCATTTCAGACACGTACATGCGTACAAATGAAGACAAAAGTGAGATGCCTTGCCGCAGTAACGAAGGGTTCCCAATCAAAATGTATGTACAAGTTCCTTGAGACTAGGTGTAATCCTAGCTTATTATCTGTTTGTTCTTTGCTGACGATGAAGTGTCGATCATAAACATTTTAGAAGTATTAAATTCGACTCTATTGGGGTAACCCTACGTAAGTAAGCTGTCAAAGTTTCAATTAAATGTGCTGGCAATATGTTGCCTTTCCATGTTCCACGTGAGAAGATAGAGCGATTGACAACAATTTTCGGGTACACTTGTCTCCAAATCACATGTTGGCGCGAAAACCGTCCATCATTAGAAAGTTTTTGCGACCTTATAACCTGAAGATTTATCGGCGATTCCTTGGATTAAGGGACGTATATAAGTGTAATTAGTTGCCACATTTTTTATTCATGTTTTCCATCGTATCGGAAAGGGTCCGTTAAAATATGATAGATGAAGAAATCAACGCATAGGTGTCACACGTCTTCTTCTTACCCCTGAGCCCTTGCCTACGACCTGTTAATATTTAAAGGTGCACATCGCCCATAGGCAACTACAAGCAATTTGCGGTGACGTGAAATAACGCTAAACGAAATAAAGCCAAATTAAAAAAATTTGGCATTATTTCCATTACAAAATTGAAATAAGACCAAATTCCTAGTTTGGCTTTATTTCGTTTCAAAATTCTAATTCTTAATGATTTCGTGATGGTTATAAAATATAGGGGGGCATGCTGCCCTCCTGCAACCCGCCTGCTTGCTTTCACTGTTAGATTTGGAGTAGGCACGCGGTTGGCTATGTGCAAACTTTGTTTAAACCCATAATGCATTCAATTTTTTTGGCTTTATTTCGCTTTGTGTTTAGAAATAAAGCCGATTTGGTCTTATTTCAATTTCGTTGGCATTATTTGGCTTTAGGAATCGGCATTAAACTGTAGGCCATCCCATTCATGTCAAAAACTACATCTTCGCACACACAGTGGTTGGAAAAGCTAGGCGTTGGGTCCTATATGGGCCGTTTACGCCTAGTATTTATTTTATTTTTACTCAAGGTGCGCAACGGTCTAAGGAAAAAGACCAAACCATTCGTATACGAGCAGATCATTAGATTAATGATGACCTATGGTTATCCTATCTGGTTCGTCATACAGCTGACATCAATGAAGATGATCCAGCTTTTCGAAAGGAAAATACTCAATAAGATCTGGACAGGACTATATCGGAACCCGACAACATTAAAATACTATCTTTACTATAAGAAAGAATCCGGAATCAGTCAACCTATCAACAACTTTATGGTAGGGCTATTCGGAAGATTTACGATATCTTGAAGACCCCAACACGAAAGTCCAGGAAAAAATTCACCAGCAGTTGGAACATACCCATCGATATTCTCACGTATCTTACCTCTGACTACGCAGGTGCCAAAGTTTATAAACAATGCTCAAGGCAAGCCAAGACTTTTTAATAAACTGTTCTTCATTCTCTAAAATCTATAGTGGCCCTAGAGAGGATCGCTAAAGGATATGCCGAAGCATTTCAATATTTACCTCTGCTGGGCATAGAGGTATACTAGGGAACTGCTAGGCCGAAGATTCACCTGATAAAGGTTCCTTGAGCATTCCAATTGCTACATGCACTCTAATACTAAAATCGGAAGCAACTTGTCTAGCGACAAAACGGACCTGGCCTAAGCTGGATCTGAAATGCTATAAGGGTTTGATCTATCTAAAAAGACTGCACGTCAGCTCTACA
The DNA here is from genome assembly GCA_963576555.1 of Ferdinandea cuprea. Taxonomy (NCBI): domain Eukaryota; kingdom Metazoa; phylum Arthropoda; class Insecta; order Diptera; family Syrphidae; genus Ferdinandea; species Ferdinandea cuprea. The sequence goes on from OY754959.1 coordinate 13,057,264, forward strand.
ATAGATGTCATCACTGACTTCTGCAGAAGCTGCATGGACGAGGAGTCCACGTAAGATCCATCTCGGTGCCTTCTTCCATGACAATCTTAAAGATCTGTCAACCACTGGCGTTAAAGGTCTCTTAAGCTATATTCATAGCTCAAAATGGTTTAACGAGGAGTGTAGCAAAATTTTAGATCCACGTGGTATCACAACGGACCTCTTTTTGGTCTAAGTGAGTCGGCCTCGCCGATTGCCTCCTCCGCCTAACCTAACCATTATTTCAAACGAAAAAGCAAAAAAGATATCCCGAGATGTAACCCTAAAGACCTTATATGCGAACTTTGAAGCAAATCCGTCGAACCGTTTCGCCATACGGCGCCCGGACAAACAGACATTTTTTTTTGACTTCTCTGTAGTCGTAATATCATCCCTCATACTCAGTTTGAGTTCAAAAATTCCACACGATCGCAATAACATCCTGTTTCAAAACTGCTAGCACTACAAACAGCAAATGCCGGTCATTACCGAATAATTACTTAATTCCAACTAACGACTTTAATCAATATTCAATAAATGAAAACAGATTTAAACCAAAAAGTAATCCTCGTTTGGTTGTTAAAAAAATCGTTGAAAAAAATGACTCCAAATTTGGCCTCATTCCAGATAAACGTTTCCTCACCTTTCACGGCATCACAGCTTTTAATTATGGATCGCTTCTTTCCCCTCTTCTCTGCTCTTTTTGACTGTGTCTATCAGTCGAGATGAAATCATCTCTTAAAAAAGTGCGTGTCGCTGTACGGTTACACGATGTGTGATATTGTTATGCGCTAAAGAATCAAGCAAAGAACTTCCACCCCCGCTTTTCATAATTTGCTGAACTATTTCTATTTTTTTTTTTTGCATCCAAACTGTATTTGTTTGTTCTGCTGGTGGCTGGCTGCTGCAGCTATTTCTCATTGTTTCTTTTTTTTCATTGGGCCTGAGACTTTTTTCTAAGCCAACGCTTATTTTATGTAAAACAGAAGAAATTCATCTTAAGGCATTATGGTGCCATTGTTAAGCCATGTAAGCAGTGTGTTGCTTCGACTTGGACTTGGCCCTTTTTAGAGCGTTTTTTGTGTCGGTGACTTCTTCTGTTTCTTATTTTTTTTTTTGTTTTTTTCTTTTTTTATGATCATTGTGTTATTATCATTTTCCTTATTCTCTTGCTGAAGTACTTCTTGTAGTAGCTACCAATGTTTTGTTTCTCCCTATGTACTGGACTGATGCTTCCATCTTCAACGAAGAATAAGAAGAAGATCTAAGCACGAGGGTATTTATCATTTGATATTCTAAAAAGAAGAATATCTGTAAAAAAAAAAAAAATTTCTTGTTATTGTGGCTTGGTTATTCTTCTTCTCTGTTTTGGAAATGGTTCGTATATAATATAAATGTAAATGATATATAGGAAGAAGATGTAGCCAGTGGTTCATTTTCATAAGAAAGTCTAAAATGCGGTTACAATAATAGGAATACGAAAGGATTCGTTCAACTGTTGTTTTTTTTTTCATTTTGGTAAGAAAGAAGAGTTGGTTCGTTTAATATTTAAAAAAGTTTTGATCGCCAGATGTTGAAGTACTTGGCCGTATAGAAAAAGGCATTTAACATACTTAAAGAGTGGATAATTTTAATATTGATTTGTTCGAACTTGGAGTTTGTAAAGACATGATTAATGTAGAGCGGACCCTGAATTTTTATATTTATTGCTTAATTGAGCAACCATCTGTAGACAATATTGGGAAATATCAATCCAATTATTGCACATTAAATCTATCGCGGGTAAAATTAGATCCGCAATTGTTTTCCTGCGTATGAAAAGTACATATATTAGTGTGGGTTGACGCGATTGGAGATCAGCAGTACCCCTTAAGGAAGATCAAAACAGGAGCATGCATGTGTTGAGTCAAAAATCTCGAATGAGTTTAAAGTAGCGAGATCACACTAGGTAACAACACCAGCACTTCATTGGCCTAAGTGATGTATTCCAAAGTGGGACATTTTCAGGTCGAACCGGCGTACCCACAGGCGGATATATAGGGAAGCGATTCAAGCGAGAATAGATTGATTATAACTTCATCGGCAAGAAATGAAATGAAGAAAAATAGCTCAGTTTGTTTTGGTTATTAGCTGATTTTTTTTTCTTAAAAGAGAATCAATAGCAAAAGACAATGGTTAAGTCTTCGATCAAGGCTTGCGCCGAAGATCTTACTTAAGGAGAGAGCCAGTCCGGCTCCACAGTCGGAAATAAGTAGAGTTTGAATAAAAATTTGTTGAATTTGAAGTGCATACGGATAAATCGTAAATCCGCTGGTCCAGATGGTATTTTTCCTGTCGTTCTAAAGGGGTGTACTCTCACGTTGGCAATACTGCTGCTTAAGCTTTTCTAATTCTCCTATTCTTTAGGGATCTATTTGAAAAGACGGATAGCAGCATATCTTAGGATAAACAAAAGCGAATCTTCTTTACCGACCAATTGCACTAACATTATTGAGACATCTAACGATCATGCAACCGCTGATAAATTTGTATTTAAAAAACTTCTCAACGACTTGTAGGATGATGTTCGCAAAATAGGTCTACTGGTGATTTGATGAAATCTAACCGAAAAGTGAAAAAAAATATATTTACCGCCTACCGCAATTGAAAAGGCATTTGACAGAGTCAAGTTCTTTTATAAGAAATTTCATGGGTTTTGAATCGATGAATTTCTTCTTCACCAAAATAAAAATACCCTTGATAACCGACCTCAATGGATTATAAATCACCTTTCAGAACGTTCAATTCATGTTTTTAACGGTTTGAAGTCGAAAACTCACCGAAGTTTGCCTCCTTTAGTCATTCCGGCAATACTTACTGCTTATTATTGTTTTATCTTTAAGTACTCGAAATATCCAGTTGCATTCCACACCTACAACATCCCAAACGGTATATCGTACGTACTATGAAATCACCAACACCGATGCGTTCTACCACACAATTGTTTTCACCAGGTCGATGTCGCTGTACAGCTCGTTTAGTTCGTCGTTGAATAATATTCTCTAGAACTCGTGAATGCAAAAGAGTTTTCCTAGAAAAAGCGAAAGATTTCCGTGGGTGACGTGAAATAACGCCAAACGAAATAAAGCCAAATTCTAAAAATTTAGTATTATTTCCATTTCCAAATTGAACCCCCTGCGGAAAGAGGGTTGAAATCCCTTAATGCCGCTTAGCGAGGCACTCAGGTACCGTCGCCATAGGAGCTTGCATGACGAAAAGCACATACCCCGCCCGAGCAAAGCAACGAGATTGTGAGAGCGGTACCTGCCGCCTGCAGAAGGAGGGTTGAAATCTTTTAATATGCGTAGCGGGTCACCAAGGTACTGTTGCCAAAGGAGCCTTATTTAAAAGTTGGTATTATTTTGTTTGGCAATATTTCACGTCACCACTTTCGTGCTTAAAAAAAAACGACTAGTGCTAGAAAGAGACTCTTTAGTTGTCAGACTCAACACAGTTCTTCGTTTGATTTCTGATGAAATCAATATCTAAAGGGTCCGACATCTAACGTTTTTTTTTCAACTAGTGCTTATTTCGCGAATGGTAACACTTCGCTTATGTCTGATTTGACAGATAATTAGTTTTATCCTACCGCTGAACGAATATGGTTGTGTATACGCTTGAACAACGCTGGGAAATATTGCGACATTACTTTGAAAATCATAGTAATGTTGCAGAATGTGTGCGAAAATTGCGTACGGATTTTGGAAGAAGAGAAGCACCGTCAGCTCCGTATGTTCGTTATCTTGTGAAAAAAGTGAAAGAAACTGGCATCCTCATCGATATACCAAAGCGTGAATAGCCAAAAACAGTGCGTACACCCGAGAAAATTGCTGCTGTGGCAGAAAGTGTGCGTGAAGCGCCATCAACATCAATTCACCGTCGTTCTCAACAACTGAACATTTCGGAGACATCATTGAGACGAATTTTGCGTAAAGACCTTGGTATGACGCCATGCAAAGTCCAATTGGTTCAGGAGTTGAAGCCAACTGACTATCCAATGCGTTTTCGCTAAATGGGCCTGCGATCAACTTAGAGAAGATGCCGATTTTGCCAAAAAAATCATCGATTCAGATGAAGCTCATTTTGATCTTGGCGGGTATGTAAACAAGCAAAATTGACGCATTTGGGGCACAGAAAACCCGCACGCATACATTGAAAAGCCGATATACCCAAAACGAGTCACTCTTTGGTGCGGATTTTGGTCCAGAGGCATAATTGGGCCATTTTTCTTCGAAAACGAGCAAGGAGTGGCCGTTACAGTCAATGGCGATCGTTATCGGGCCATGTTGAACGAATTTTTTTTTGGAGGATATTGGCAACATTTGGTTTCAACAGGACGGCGCTACGTGCCACACAGCCGAGGCTACACTCGATGTTTTGCGCCCTGTTTTTGAAGATCGCATTATCAGCCGCAGAGCTGATGTCGTTTGGCCACCGCGGAGCTGCGATTTGACACCGTTGGGCTATTATTTGTGGGGTGCCGTGAGAGATATGTGTTACGCCGACATGCCAGAGACAATTGACGCTTTAAAGGACAATATTCGTGAAGCCATTGGTAAAATACAGCTGCACACAATCGATAATGTGCTTAAAAATTGGACCGATCGTGTAGGCTACTGCATGGCCAGCTGAGGCAACCATTTGAATGAAATTATTTTCCATTATTAACCGGAAGGATTGCACTATCAAATAAAAAAAGAAATTTGAGAAAATATTCAGTAGTTTTTTTTATAGCATTTTCAAAAAAAAAAAGTTATTTGGCGGACCCTTTACTTGTGTTCTATTGATGATCATATCATAAGACGTCTGATTTAATAATCTGAAAAAATAAAGAAGTTAATTTTTTCGCCGTCAAAGACAAAACGTACTTGACTTTCATAACGTGCACAATATTTGGTATGGTTACTGTTGGTTCTTAAAAAATAAGGTCAATCGTTTATAGACAAAGTATTTGTGAAGTAATTCTTGTTAAGTATTTTTTTATTTTGCTTCTTTTTAAAATTCAACGTTAACGTATTTATTTTATTTAAAGATCCAATAAAAATGTAATGATCCCATTTAATAAACAACGCCTTAACTAGATCTTTGTAGGTACACGGTTGTTATCTGCTTTTAATAAAATTAAATAAAATAAAGCGTACGAATGGATCATACGTAATTCTCTAAATTACGCTATACTCATATACTCAGCGAATACTTTGTAAACTTTTTCGGATGCGTTAAATGTTTTGCGCTTATTGCTTTTTGAATTAATTTAATTTTTAAGATATGTAAATAATGTCGATAATTTTAAAGAAAACAAAAACATTTTAAAATACTTGCGATGCAAATTAATGTCATTGTAGTCCAACCATAAAAGAAATGTCACTACAGTTTCAGTATAAGAGACTGATTTCTGCAGTATGGCGATTAATTTCAGAAACGTATTTCCTCGTAACAAGATGAATATAGCTTTAACTTTATCCGTAACACTTATAATCTTGGGTGTAGGGAAAGCTCACCCAGTTCCAGATTGTGGAAACGACATATGTCCGGACGAAGAGGAGTATCTGTGCGCTATTCGGCATAATGAAACGCAAACTTTTCGTAATCCTTGTTCCGTATTTATAGCAAATATTTGTCTCGAGGATCGTAAGCATTAATTACAATTTTCATTTTAATCGATAAAGTTTTTGTAAATTTTTGTGCGGGTAGATTGGGAACGATTACACGATGGTAAATGCAAATCAACGAAGAACGAATACATGGATCAATATATGGATCGTTTTTAGTTAAATAACTCATATCTCACAGAATTCGTTATGAATATGCATAAGAAAAATATTACTTTTTACAGCTTTGTATGCATTTTTTTTAATTCTAATTATTATGTTATACTGTGACGGACTGGTACATAAACCTATAAACCTATAGAGGTAATACTTCAAAAGTAGTACAAAAATTACTGAACTGCTGCCCTATAGTCCTGCCAGCCTGCCTACTTCGCTTAAAGCTTCTGCTCGCTACCACTAGCATCACATACCATGGCATCACATTTAAGCTATTAGGGAAAGCTTTGGACCAAACCCTGACATTTGCGGCGTCGTTGGCTTTCTAATAAAGGGTGATCCATTTCGTTATCATTTGAAAGAACATTCTTTGGCATTTATTTTTTGAAGATTATGTCTATCAAATGTTGGCCGTTGCTACGTCGCAGATGGTCCATCCGTTGAGTCCAATTTTCGATCACTCGATCGAGCATTTCGACTGGTAACTGGCGAATGACACGCGTGAATTTTTTTCTCCAAGGCCTGAATCGAAGCGGGTTTGTCGGCATAAACTTTTGACTTTACATATCCCCACAGGAAAAAGTCTAACGGTGTGATATCACACGATCTTGGTGGCCAATCGACCGGCCCAAAACGTGAAATTATGTGCTCACCGAAATGTTCTCTCAATAAGTTCATTGATTGATGCGATGTGTGGGAAGTGGCGCCGTCTTGCTGAAACCAAATGACGCCGAGATCACGAGCTTCAATTTCAGGCATCAAATAGTCGGTTATCATGGCACGATAACGGTCGCCATTGACGGTTACGTTCGCACCGGCATAATTTTTAAAGAAATATGGACCGATGATTCGACCGGCCCACAAACCACACCAAACCGTTGTTTTTTCTGGATGAAGTGGCAGTTCCTCAATCTCTTCAGGTTGCTCTTCGTCCCAAATGCGGCAATTTTGTTTGTTTACATACCCATTGAGGCAGATATGGGCCTCATCGCTAAACAAAATTTGCCTCGAAAACGTCGGATCTTCTTGGAACTTTTCAAGAGCCCATAGAGCGAAGCGATGTCGCTTGGGAAGGTCGAGCGGCTTCAGTTGTTGCACAAGCTGTATTTTGTCCGCTTTCAATTTAAGATCTTGACGTAAAATGCGCCAAGTCGTTCCATACGTCAGTCCGAGTTGCTGCGAACGGCGCCGAATCGACTCTCTACGGTCTTCGTGTACACTCTCAGCTACGGCCGCTATATTTTCTTCACAGCGTGCTGGACGTGGTCTGTTCGGTCCAATAATGAATGCTGGGTCTCAAAATGGGTGATGGTGTTGCGTGTTGCCTACGCTCAGTAGGCCGATTATGTTGAGCATAAGTTGAGCGAAGTGCACGAAACACATTCCTCACAGAACGTGAATTTTCATAATAAAGTTAAACAATTTGTAAACGTTGTTCACGCGTAAGTCTTTCCATTATGAAATGCCAAACAATACTAAACAAAAATAACATGACAGCATGACACGACTCACACGTGATCTGTCAAAAAAGGCTATTGAAAAAAGTATCTCTACTTGGATCACCCGTTATGTGCAACGGTATCTGACTATATCGGAATAGAATTATGCATCGGTGGCAAAGAGTGGAAGTCTCGGTTGCATATCCTTATTACACTGGTCTCTGCCGTAAATTCTTAATAAAAAGAAAAACATTTCCTGGGCCCTGATCACTTAAGTTAGATATTGCTGCCTTAGGAGATAGGTAGAGATAGAGATATCCTTTGACCCTATCAAATCCAAATCTTCAACTCCACTTACGTGATTTGGGCTCTGTTAAGAAAGATTTATTTTCGCACTGTAGTTTCAATTAAACTGCGAACTCTTTCTGTTGTACAGGACGGTTATAGACAGTATCTGGGACAAGGCACTCTCAAATCTTCGTGAATTCGTGTAATTCGGAGATATTTAAGTAAAGTTTGGCCGTTAACGGAAACGGAAAAATCTACCTCTCCAAACTTTACACCATCATAGACGATTTCTGTCTTGAAGTACAATGGTCAGTATCGGTTTTAAATGCTTTAGCAATTTTCTAAAAGAGGAAAAAAAGTCAACACCACGATTAGAGAAGGTGAAAAGACTGTGGAACACATTCGCTGCTGTATTGGCCCAGACCACTAATCCGGATGGAGTGATTGATTAGAATGAATGTTACGGAAGTGCTGCTCAGAGCAAGAAAAAAAAATTATTTGACGCCAGCGGTAAGGATAATAATAAGATGGAATTACTTCTTTCTTTGGGCTACAGCGGCATCACAACCAAAGAGAGTTTACATCATTTCGGTCCTGCTAAATGGACAGAAGCACGAACCTTGACAGCTGATGAACGTTTTTTTTTTATTAAAAGAAAATTCTTCACGTAATATGTTCAATATATATTTTTGAAGTGTCCCGAATAGAACTCTGTGACGAGTGGCTGGGACAATTGGAAAATAACTAAGTGTCGTAACTTTGTTCCTAAACTTGAAAACTTGACTCGTTTCAATATAACTGCGGTCTAACTGTGACTTCAAATGTGTGCAGTTTTCATTATTCAAAAACAGTTGAAAATCTTAAGCTTTTTGATAGAGTGCTCGATAAAACTCCATATTTTTTCCTCATTTTTACAAGATTTATAAACTAAACCTGTCTCTCCAGACAAGTTAACCTAAAAAATATCCTGATACCACATTTGTGATGTGCTTAAATAATACATAACATCGTGCATATGGCACGGAGCAAACATCTCAACAACGTTGGCCGATGAAAAAAATATGGACAAAACTAAACACATATTACATGTGTGTATGTTTAAAACGTTCATATATGCAAAATCTAAATAAAACAAAAGTCTATGTTCAAATCTTTGGTGCATGCCTAGCAAAGCAAAACAATAAATCTTAAATGTTTACACAATACCAACATATCTGCTCTTGAAATCCTCTTATGTAACTTACGTACTTCAACAATTGACAATTGAGCAAAATTCTTGTACGGATCGCTGATTAATGCTCATAATTCAGGTACTCGGAATCCAAGGGCAAGGAAATTCGCAAAAACTGCATCCAAAGCATGATTCTTCAGAAAATAGGTACATACCTACTACTCCAAAGCATAATTGAACAACCAACACTGGTGAAATAGGATAGGATATCCCCTTTGCCAATGAAACATCCTAAGTCTAAAACATGTGTATAAAATACCCTTAAGAAGAGGCAATAACTAGTATTAGTGGTAGTTCTTTGTGAAATGTTTACCAAAGCGTAAAAACTGATGAAACACATAATCAAAAGCAACAAATTGAAGAGAAAAAAAAAAATCATTGTCTCTCCTTCGGAAAAGCAATATATAAAGGAATCTAATGGTGTGGTTCGTTCTTTAGATACAAAACCACCTGAAGATCGAGTGGAGTCTGGTCGACTCGGCTGGCTGTTATATGTTACGCGAAGATTCTTCCTTTTTGATTTTAAATAGAAATTTTCTCTAATTTTCGTACGCTCTTCTTTACTTTGCGGATTGTGTCGGAGTAGGGTCAGATCTTTTGGAGTGGGCTTGATCTTTGTTGCGAAAAGTAAACATTCGAACTGTGGCTTCTTGATGAACTTAAGTTAAGGTGTTGCCCTTGTGGTAATACATATGAATGACAAGACACCGTGTTGTAATTTAATGATACGTTTTCAATCCGAGCGATTTAAAATAACACATCTTTAAAATGAATCGTATCTCAATATTTGCCTTACAATTAAGGTTTTTTTTTAACCCAGTACTTCCCTCAGACAGTTGTATATTTGTCAACCCAATTGTCTTTGTAATTTTATGGTTCTGTGTGCCAAACTTATAAAGCACTTATCGAAAGGCTGCCGAAAATTAAGTTGCTAACCAGAGGGGTTTGAAAACAAATTAATTAATTCGATGGTAACACTTTAGGATTAATATTTTTATTCGGTTATCTTTTAACTTATAAGGAAATAAGGACAGTGTTAGTACTCCGGAATTCTTAACCGAGTGTTATACAAGTTCTCGCTTCAGTATTACGTTATTTCTTCAACGAGTGCGAAATTTTTTGATTTTGTGCCAAAATTGTAGTCTTATGACATTATCGATTATGCCCGTCTGATTAAAACTAGACTAGAAAACTAAAGCCTATGGTAACGCCTGTACAGAACGAGTTTTTATAATGAATCGGGTGGATTTTGATATAGGTACTCGGTAAGAAACCAAAAAGAAAGTGGACTAGATTTGATTTTTGGTAATCCAAAGATGATCCTACACCACCAGTTCATACAGTTCTTAAGATAAGACAAACATTTTGCTGTTTGTTGCCCATCACACGACTGAAACTTCAAATAGAAGTAAGGTAAATGGTTCAACGAGGTTTTGAAATCCTTCCCATTTCAGGTAATCTTTTCCCCCTTTCTTTGATAAAGACGGAGGGTTTATAACTATTTTATTTTTACTGCTTCTCTACTGCTGCCTGTAAAGTTCGCCAGTGATCGCAAAAAAGTTTCAGCCGACCTCTCAAATACTCTTTTTCTCTCCATTTGATGTAATTATTCAAATAAATATTAAAGTCGCGATTTAAATTTCTTATTGCGCGAAAAGGATATTATTCCTTTCGGCCAAAAGTTTCCAATTAGAAGTTTTTTAGTTTAACGAATGTTTCTGTCTTTAGATTGACTAACCATCCTTGCTCTTGCAGTTTGCTATTAAAGAAATACATTAATTTGACTAGCTCGCTACTTTCCCTTCATTCAATTTGATTGCAATTTTAAAATTCAACTCGCACAGCAACACTAATCACTCGAACTTAAAAAGGCCATTATCTATCTCAAACTTATTAGAGAAGCATAGATAGTCAGTGTTTTTTGCTGCTCTCCACCATCATTATGATCACGTTCCCACATCGCATAGTGTTGCTCTTCCCTACTAGTATTAGTTGTTGTCTTATATACTTTTTAGGCTTTAGTAGTAGTAGCAGTAAATCGGTATATGTATGTATATGCACGAATAAAGACAAAACAGCGAACAAAGTAACAAATAAATAAATATTAACCATGATTCTTTTTCTCTCGCGTGATTTTACAAATTCGCCACATAGTCAGTCTCCGTCTTTCCACACTCTCAATCTTACGTTTCTTCCTTTCGTTGATTGTTGCTCTGCCTGCTGCTGCCTGCTGGACGGAGCAAAGTGCTGGCGAAAGGCAAGGCAGAGTTATATTAAACAGAAAAAAAAAAAAAAAACCCACACACTTTGCGGTTTTCTCTTCTTGACTTTCTGATTCTTTGATTATTGTTGTTACATTAAACATTATATACAATTACGAATTACCTCTTCGCATCTCACATCAACATTAGCAATGTTGCCAATTTTCAGACGATAAGTTAGTTAATGTTTTCAGAAAATTCATACTAGGGTTTGTGACATGCGTGTAAGAGTTTGACAAGACAACATAAGAAGAAAAGAACAAAATTGTTCGCAAAAAACTTCGAAATTTCGTAGCATAGGGACCTAAATACTAACAAAGAATATAGATATATGCATGTACCAAGAAGACGCATCTCATACAAATGTTCGTAATGAAAATTTGTATATGGCGGGTTCCTACATTGCAACCCGCTCTTTTAAATCCTTTGCCCAGGTAACTTCATAAACCAGACCAACGATGTACTGTACATACACAGCGCCACAGACGATAGCACGACTAGCGACGGAGATAACTCTATGCCTATCAATTTGGGAAAACTTACACAGACCATCAGAATATCCTGTAGACCCTGCTTTGATGAACGACGATGAGGATCGACGCCACGAGCATTGCACAGAGAAAGAGCTTTCTCAATAATTTTTCAGTCGACTCTTTTTTTATTAAAGAAAGAGCTTCCTGTGTTCAATTTCATTTTCAAAGGCAGATACCTACTACTTCTTAGGTATTTTTATATATTATTTGCTGCTATTTAGCTTTTAAGTTGCCGAACTTGACATGACATTGCAGCCTTTGACAGCATTGGAACCATATCCAGGGTATCCGTATGCTCTACATATCACATCATCGTCCGCTACGGGAAAAGATGTTGGATCCCTATAAGGTGGGAACTTCTCTAGCATAATAAATTGCATACGTGGATGATGCTGATATGAAGTGGAAAATCTCTAACCGTCAGTACCTACTGTACTAAGAACCTCTTTTCCATTGTTGCAAAAACAAAGTGTGTTCTTCCTGCTTCCAAAGGCAGCTATCTAAATTTCTAAAATTCGGCGTAATAAGATCGAAGGTAGTAAAATACAGCCGCACATATCTTAATAAAAACAGAACCAATAAACCAGTGACAGATCGACGCTATCTAACATGGACGGTAGATGCTTTAAATGGAAGCAGTTTCTTAAGAAGAAATTAAGTCTCAAAAATGGCGACTGCAGCAACGAGTCATCCTCGGAGAATATACGAGGGCATAGGTACAAAATGACATTTAACTTATTGGGAGTCTTAAGGATCATTCACATGAGAGCGAACCGGCGAATATTCGTAAATTCTGACATTTCTTTCACATGAGAACTTTTTTTGGTCGCAGGTAGCCGCGAATCTGATTTGTAAATGTTAGCAGCAAGATGTGTCAATTTTAAGGTTATGTTCGAACGAATTTTTCATTCGCGGATTTGTGGATCGCGTCTGTATTATGTGGATTGTGAATAAAGAGTGACAGTTCGTGGCAAGAATTTTTCAATTCGCGGGAAATTTTTTGTAATTGTAAATATTGCTATTTAAATCAATTTAGCCTCAGTTTTTTTTTAGATAAGATGTAAGATCAATTAAATATCAAGCTTTTGTGGTAGAAGCAATAGACATTTTCTTTTCATAAATACATTAAAATTGATTTGTTCGCGATTCGCCTATTCGCAGTTCGCTCTCATGTGAACAGTCTTTTAAACTTGACTTCGGTACCAACCATCATATTTTGAAATTTAAATGATACGAGACTGCAGGTAGGGTAAGTGTACCAGTAGCCGGTCACCTAACTCCTTTTCCAACTTTGCAGCAGGCTAATAAATTAATTTTATCACAATATGCTCAAACTGTCTTTTTATGATTAAAACTTTGACATTTTAAGTTCAAAAGAAAAAAAAAGGTTTCCATGATTGTTTTAATGCACTTCCAGTTAGTATTCATTTATTGAAAAATATCGATTTGGCCACCAAAATTCAGTAACCGGCCACCTTTAAATCAGTATCGGGCCACCCCACATTTTCTTAGAAAAACTAGATTTAAAAAAATGAAATTAAACACGGACTAAAGACGTGACCAGGGCCAGGGTAGGCCAAAGTAAGGGTTTACGTAAAACTTCCGCTTTCTGGTGAATATTCCAAAACGAGAGCTCTAGTATGGTTAATACAAAATGTGGTTTAACATTTGGTTAGATACAAAGGATTCAACGGACTCAACTTAAACGATATGCCCAATCGAATAGAAAGCACCCTTAACATTTTAGAGCAAGCCATAGTTAAGCTGCAATATGGCGCGGTACAACTCAAAAGCCCACACTTAGTCCCACCGATATCAGGATAATGGGATTTCGAAGTATCCGGAGAACTCGTCTTAAGACTCAAGATAACCTATTGGTAACAAAATAAATTGAGATAAATTCTTAATGGTTTCTAGATCTGCCATTGCAGTCTTTTGATATGGTCTCAGGGTAACTGTAATAATTGTAAGCTATTTTCTTTAGTTGTTTCAATGATTTTTACAGTAAATAACAGGTCATCCAAGTAGAGATACTTTTTTCAATAGCCTTTTTTGACAGATCACGTGTGAGTCGTGTCATGCTGTCATGTTATTTTTGTTTAGTATTGTTTGGCATTTCATAAAGGAAAGACTTACGCGTGAACAACGTTTACAAATTGTTCAACTTTATTATGAAAACTCACGTTCTGTGAGGAATGTGTTTCGTGCACTTCGCTCAACATAATCGCTCAACATAATCGGCCTACTGAGCGTAGGCAACACGCAACACCATCATCCATTTTGAGACCCAGCATTCATTATTGGATAATATTCGACCGAATAGACGACGTCCAGCACGCTGTGAAGAAAATATAGCGGCCGTAGCTGAGAGTGTACACGAAGACCCTAGAGAGTCGATTCGGCGCCGTTCGCAGCAACTCGGACTGACGTATGGAACGACTTGGCGCATTTTACGTCAAGATCTTAAATTGAAAGCGTACAAAATACAGCTTGTGCAACAACTGAAGCCGCTTGACCTTCCCAAGCGACATCGTTTTCGAGGCAAATTTTGTTTAGCGATGAGGCCCATTTCTGGCTCAATGGGTATGTAAACAAACAAAATTGCCGCATTTGGGACGAAGAGCAACCTGAAGAGATTGAAGAACTGCCACTTCATCCAGAAAAAACAACGGTTTGGTGTGGTTTGTGGGCCGGTGGAATCATCGGTCCGTATTTCTTTAAAAATTATGCCGGTGCGAACGTAACCGTCAATGGCGACCGTTATCGTGCCATGATAACAGACTATTTGATGCCTGAAATTGAAGCTCGTTATCTCGGCGACATTTGGTTTCAGCAAGACGGCGCCACTTCCCACACATCGCATCAATCAATGGACTTTATTGAGAGAACATTTCGGTGAGCACATAATTTCACGTTTTGGGCCGGTCGATTGGCCACCAAGATCGTGTGATATCACACCGTTAGACTTTTTCCTGTGGGGATATGTAAAGTCAAAAGCTTATGCCGACAAACCCGCTTCGATTCAGGCCTTGGAGGAAAACATCACGCGTGTCATTCGCCAGTTACCAGTCGAAATGCTCGAACGAGTGATCGAAAATTGGACTCAACGGATGGACCATCTGCGACGTAGCAACGGCCAACATTTGATAGACATAATCTTCAAAAAATAAATGCCAAAGAATGTTCTTTCAAATGATAATAAACATTCTCCATTAAATTTGAATTTTCTGTGTTTTTTTCTTTAAAAAAGTAGGGAACCTCGAAACTGATCACCCTTTATATGAATTTAAACCAAATATCTTTTGTGGCCGGGTACTGAAAATTTAATTTTAAACATGTATCTAGTATCCGGCCACTCTGGAAACTTTTGCAAACTCTAAAACGAACTTTTTGATATTTTACCGAGGTTCGTAGATTGTGCATTTTTTATGGCGGTTGGTATAATGTTTAAAGCCGACAATTTTACCGCCGCTTTCCATAGGCCTGAAATAATAGGCACGAATTTTTTCCTCTGTATAAAATATTTTGTTTCGTTATTATTAACCATTTAAAGCAAAATGCCTGACTGGTTACTTGTGCACTTACCCTAATCTATAAAACTTAGTTAGAATTACTCGTAAACATTTTTGTGTGTAATTTGCTTTGCGAAACAAGAAACTACAAATTGAAATACTTTTATTTAGCTGGAGTTAGTTGAATAAAGTGTAGTGGCATACCTGGTGTTCGATTGCAAGTGCAATATTTTCGAAATTTAACTTTGTTATACCATTTAAAGTATATAATAATTTATGTTATGAATTGCAAATTTTAGTGCTTGCAATCATATAAGATTGAACATTTTAACTGCAGTAAAATGATTGAAGAACTCGGGCAAAGTCAATGAATCAAATTGTAAACTAAAGACTAAAAAGAATGCATTACGAAATGATTTAATTGTTTTTACAACTCTGGTCTTCTTGGGTTTGGACATTCTTCTAAACAGCAACAAACTAACAAAAACACGATAAAGGCTTATGAAGAGGAACACGTTGCAAAGAACCTAAACACATAAACCTCACCTCTTATCTTACTGTTTTACTAAAATTCTGCATAAATCATTAATTTGTTTAATTTTCAATGTTTCAGAGAAAGGATAGCGAAGATCACCTTAAAAATCAATTAATTGCTCAAAAGGTCGATGAAAATTTATTGAAATCGAATTTGGTATGTGTGTTTGCATTTCTTTGAATATCAGTTTCTTTCGATCTACACTTGGCCCCAAATAACCTTGCTGTGCCAACAATTTCATACTCTTCTCCTTTCTGTATATCGTGTACTATGAGCAAGTATGTCTACGTGTATTTCTAGAAATGGGCCACTTATAAAATTCAAATGACTCATCAATAAATATGTTTCGACATAACCCAAGAAATCTTAAAAAAGAAAAGAAAACGAGGGACATTGTTAAATACTGTTTCACGCGTAAGCAAGCGTAACCTTCCGAATCTAAAATGAGGTTGCAAAAATCGCGCTGTCAGTTTGACAGGATTAGCGTAGCTCCGCATGACACCACTGCGACCGCGCACCAACTTTTACACACAAGTATCATCGTGTCACTTTCAGACATCTCAGAGTTAACAAAGAACTTTTCTAATCCCACTTTCGTCCGACTCACTTGAGAGTCGGGTGTCTTCAGCTTCTCAGCTTCAGCCAGTTCTTTTACCAGCATATTCATAGTTCCAGAACTACGAGTCAAATTCAGATTCAGATGGAGAGGCAAGGCAATCGCTTCTTGATGGTAAAGTCGATGGGACGTCTATGACAATGGCGCTGATGATGAGTGCGACGACGACGATGATGATGATGATTATGATGATGATGATGCTTGATGTTGCTTCTGGCTGCCGTTGTCGATGACGACCATCACGATGATGATGATGGCGATGGGAGATGGAAACTAACCTGTACAAAAAAGTAAAAGAAATAAAAAACGAATGTAATCATCACGTGTGCTAGTTTGATGAACTTGTAGTGATTTCATGTTGTTATGCTTCATCTTCTTCCTGTTAGTTTTTTTTTCCTTTTTTTCTTTTTTAAAAAAGAATAAATGAGAAGAAGATTGATTGAACGCGCGCGTAAATTAGGCTTTGCGTCTTTTGTTGTTATGTGTATGCGTACTACAACACCTTTCCCGCATGGCCACCCCCACCACCTCTGGCGTGATGAACGCGCCAGCAGCGAGAGAGAGCCCATCTCGTTGGGGGAGTTCACAGCGAAAGGTTATGTGGGAGAAGTCATAATTCATATGTATGGCCGTTATTTTGAAAGGAAAATATAAAAATTATTGTTCGGAGCAACTAAACAGGTTACCTACTACCTATATGTAGATACTTTTTTCTTTTGTTGTTGTTGTTGTTGTTAAGAAAATAACGATGAAGAACGAAATAAAAGTAATTGAAGATGATGATGAATATCAAATATAGAATGATAGACTGCTGGTGTCAGGAGTTCTTGTTTCACATATAGAAAGTAAGAAAATCAAACACGCACGTTGACGTAATTGATTGTGGGTATCTATTATGAGAAGAACCTAAACAGTTTTATTTGACGTGGAAGTTTATAAAATACATATAAAGGCACATGGAAAAATTTCATTA
The DNA here is from genome assembly GCA_963576555.1 of Ferdinandea cuprea. Classification (NCBI taxonomy): domain Eukaryota; kingdom Metazoa; phylum Arthropoda; class Insecta; order Diptera; family Syrphidae; genus Ferdinandea; species Ferdinandea cuprea. The sequence goes on from OY754959.1 coordinate 13,074,477, forward strand.
GTTGTAGGGAATTAGGCAAAATTGGGTTTGAACTTTTACATTCTATGTTAATTAGGCTATGAGGTGTTGTCTGAAGCCGAGTTTATCATCCAAATCAAGACAACTGCTCTTATCCTATCTATGAGTAATAATTACGTTTGTTAGTTCAGGCTTTCAGGAAATGCCAGCACAGTTAGATAAGTATAAGCTCCCTAGTGATGCCACGAGTATATAGAAAACGTGGAAGGTTGCTTATGTTTGTTAGTTAGAAAGCTATCCGATGGATATTTATTATTTCTTAAGAGAATGAATATCTAGAACCCATGTTGAAGACGACGAGGAAGAATGGGCGTTCTTGTCAAATACCTGTCCATCGTAGACGCTGGAGAGCTAAGTATGGATAACTAGAAGCAGGCGTGCCGGCGACCGTAGACAATGGAAGGCTTCTCCGCATGGAAAAGATATAAAGGGTGTTTTTTTTTTTTGAGGTGTAGAACTTCGAGAAAATCGTTTTAATGGCCATCAATTTGGGTTTATTGGAAGGATAATTTTATGCCATTATTGTTTAAATATGAGTTCGGGCATGTGGCTGGTTCGAATAAAGACAAGTCTAGAGGTCCAATTTTCAACCCCTTTTTCAAGCATCTGGGGCTGTATGTCGGCAATAACGCCACGAATGTTGGCTTCCAATTCCCCTAACGTTTCTGGTTTGTTGGCGTAGGCGAGCGACTTCACATATCCCCAAAGAAAATAATCCAAATCGTGTCAAATCACACGATCTGGTGGCCAATTGACAGGTCCATTCCGCGAAATTATGCACTCATCGAATGTGTCCTTCAATAAATCGATTGTGACGTGCGCTGTGTGGCATGTAGCGCCGTCTTGTTGGAACCAGATCTCATCCACATTCATGCCATCGAATTCGGGAACAAAATAGTCGGTTATCATGGCTCTATACCGGTCTCCATTAACGGTAACTGACTCTCCAGCATCATTTCGGAAGAAGTGTGGCCACCAGCCCATAGAGCATACCAAACAGTCAGTTTTTGTGGATGTAATGGCGTTTCAAGGGTCTCATGTGGATTCTCTTCACTCCAAATGCGGCATTTTGCTTGTTGACGTAGCCATTCAACCCAAAATGAGACAAAATTTTGCGGTAAACTTCGCGAACTGAACCATTATTTTCGAAATAAATTTGCACGATTTGCAAGCGTTGTTCATTTGTCAACCTGTTCATGATGAAATGACAAAACCAAACTGAACATAAATGACATTAGAGTTGCCAGATTTGACCACAAAATGTCAGTTTTATGTCTATTCGAAAAACCAACCTCTAAAAAAACAGCCTTTATGAATGTCTAAATCGCAGAAACTTAAGAATAAGCACCTTTTATGACAAGTTCAGATAAATGATTACATCTGTCATTCTCGCTCAAAAATCCGACACAGTCCATTGCTTAATCCAAAAAGGAACGCGAGGTGTGCATTTACCTTCAGTGCTTTGTTTGTCTCTAGGGTTGAGCTCTTTTTATAACAATTTAGAGGGAGTTTGATGTGTCGATGTAAAACGCCTTTGCCTCGATTGTGCTACCATTACAGAGAGCTCTTCAAGTAACAGTACCCTCTTTCCCTCTGCTTCTAGTGTGATTCGTGACTGCTTACCTAACCTTTCTTTTGACAGCTTATTTGGTAAGATTAGTTGAGGCTAAGACGATTGTAATCCAGATTACACAACATGAGCTGATATAAGACATCATGTCTGATATTCCTTGCGCCAAAATGTGTAGATACAGATGGACCACGAGCAGCCGCATGATCTATACCGGCAGGCAGTAAAAGTGGTCCCAATTGCTTTATTTCTCGAAGTTTTGAAGTAATGATGTCTGTACATAAGTTCGCTTTGAGAGATTTAGGTTTACATATATTTGATTATGACACGTTGAATCCAGCAATGTACCGATTGAAAGAAGAACGGTAAAAATAAAAAACCTCGCGAAACATGCACCCACGAACGTTGAAATGACTTAATTTTATGTCATCGCAAAACAAGCATCATAAATAATAAAAATTGTAGTTCCCATGTCCCAGTGACCATGAATATATGTTTGTCGAAAGAAAAACCCAGAGATGAGCCTATCATATTTTTGTTGATTTCTAAATTTATTGTGATGGATTTTTATTTACTGTGGTGACTTGTTCTTGTTGGGTCCAAAAAATTTCAGAAATTTTCTTAATGTTTCACCATACAGACTTACTTACATTGTTGCAACAGCATTCATTCATTTTGTATTTGGGTTTACTATGCTTTAAAACACACCAACTGTTTGGCACAGTGACAAATACTTGGATACTTAAAACCAGGTGTAATAAAACCAAAGTTCATGGCAGTAAATTTATTTGGAATCGCAGGCCTAACCACAAAATCGATTCATGACTAGCGTCTTCGAGAGGTTTGGTTAGGGGACACAGTCCAATACATTTGGCAAACTAATATGAAAATAAAATTGTGTAGATAAGACGCAGATGTCCTTGCGTGACACATGTATGTGGCTTACATATGTATATTTATCTATCATGTCATTGCATGTTGAGAATTTTTTTAAGCTAAACATTTTATTGACCTCAAACTTTAGTGCTCTTCAATTCTGCGAGAAAATTAAAATAAAACACTACTTACGCTAAGACCCTGGGCATAAATTGCATCTGTTCTGTCCTTAAGGCATATGGTGCATTGCAGCTGCACTCTTCAAAATATGCCTCGGATTTCGGCAAGGAACATATTGAGCTCTGTCGAATATGTTCTTTAAAGCATATTTCTTCCTGTGAGCGAGAAAGGCGAATGGAGTAAAAGAGAAAACCATCAACTGGAGCTGAAACAAAAGTTGTGGGTGTAGTCCTAAAGCCACATCAATCAAATTGGGAACCGTGCAAAAGCGTTGGTTGGATCACAGAAGATAAACGGCAGACGTTTCTCAGACAGGTACATTTCGAAAACCTGCTTAGGAAATCGCTCAAGCATTCAAGCATTTGGGGATAAGCGGTTGCCATTTGGGGCTATTTTTTTTATATAAAAGATGTCTCTGATTTAATGTTTTAATGTTTCACTCTTCGTCCCTGCACTTGAGACTCTTACTATTATATCTGTGTTAACAATGATGCAGTATACGGAAAAACTCCCCACAAGCACTAGCATTCGATTTCTATCAATAAATAGAACACAGACTTCTGCAACACACTAACCGGCACGTACCAGTGTGGCTTTCGGCCCGGCAGATCGACCATAGATCAAATTTTCACACTTAAGCAAATCCTGGAAAAGACCAACGAATTTCAAGTCGAAACACACCACCTCTTTATCGACTTTAAAGCCGCAAATAATAGTAATCATCGTCAAGAGCGCTCTTCATGCCGATGGCCGAATTTGAGATCCCGTCAAAACTTATCCAGCTGTGTCGCATGATCCTAGAAAACATGCGGTGCAATGCAGTTTGGCAACAGCTTATCTGAACTCTTCCAAAAATGCACCGGATTTCGGCAAGGTGATGCGCTATCATGTGACTTCTTCAATCTTGTTCTTGAACAGATAGTGCCCCGGGGAGGTGTCAACACGGAAGGCACTATCTTCAACAGATTCCGCCCTGCTGCTGGGACATGCGGACTATATTGACATCATCGGACGCTCTCAACGTGCCGTAGGAGAGGCTTTCATCGCTTTAACCGCTATTAAAGTTAAATGGTTTTGAAGTGAATGAGGACAAGACTAAATACATGCTATCAACAAACAAACAAACACATGTCCATCGATTAGGACAAAATTTCACTGTTGAAAGCAGCAACTTTCTGGTAGTTAAGGAGTTTATCTACTTCGGTGTGAATATCAATTCCACGAATGACAACTGGGTACAGATCCGACGAAGAATAACCATAGGAAAGCGCTCCCTACTTCGGTTTGGCGAAACAAATGGGTTCAAAGCTCCTAACTCTAAGGACAAAGTGTATGCTCTATAGAGCCCTTATTCTGCCAGTTCTGCTGTACGGCATCGAGTGCTGGACGGCAAGCAGGAAAAAAGAGTTAATAATTGGCTCCTTTGACAGAAAATTTGTTGACAGATATTTGGTCCTGTGTTCGGGGAGGGCGAATAGAAGTGAAGATACAACTGCGAACTCTATGAACTGTACCAAGATGTGAATGTGGTCCAAAACTCGGCGACTAATTGGGTCGCCCACATTGAGCGAATAGACAATAATGCTTCAGAAAAAATCCCAGCGCTCAGGTTCGGACGAAAAGGAACGAACCTACGTTATCGCGGATGCCAGAGCGCTTGGTCTGGATAACTGGAAGCAACGTGCACGGGATCGCAGAGAATGGAAGCCGGCCGTGTCTCAGGCAGGGACTCTACTAAATAGAGCATATTTTAAAACAGAATATGGGGGTCGGGAGTCCGTTAAGTAAAGTAAGTAAGCTAGAGTTTCTTCAGTTTTTCATTAGTTGAACGCATCGTGACACTGTTAACTCAGACCTTTGCTCGCTTTAAATACTTTCTGACTATGCAAGCAACGTGTTATTTCAATGTGCGGTTACAAAATGTAATATATCTAGGAAAATCTACTTGTCGAACTAAATTATGTACTTCTTATAAAAATAGCGAAAGTGTGTGCTTTTAAACCTACAAAAAATTTTAATAATATTTGAAACTTAAAACTTTTATATATATTATTTCTGCAACTGGTAATCATCGTCAATTACCACATTTATTACCTCCGTTTGTTCAGTTATACCTACGTACTATGCAATCGTTAGAACACTCGCTAGATAAACTCCATATACAAAGTAGTTGGGAATAATTAAATTTTAACATACATATGGCTCGTTTTGTTTGCGCCTCGCCGTCTTTCAACCCTTCCCATGCATTGTAATTTGTGTTACTATAGCGATTGCTTTGCGTTGCAAATCAACTGTCAATATTTACATATTGATCGCACTCGGCAATGTGATTGTAAATTTATTTGTAACTTCTGCTTGGTCATGCGGGTGGGCGCGCGCAGTAACCAGGAAGAAAGTGTATCACAATCGCAAGGGTTCAACTATGCCCAAGTATTTTTCGTTTTAATATTACATTTCATGACTTTCGATGAATGTGAATGAACTGTAAATTCAGTCGTTGATTATAATCGCGCGATAAGATCTTTCCGATCGGTAAGTTATCGATGTGGAAATTTTCATCATATTCAGGGTTGGCAACGGCGGACGGATCTAAAGAAATGTCACTGGTGATGTTTACACTTTTGTTTTTCTTAGTTCTACGAGTTTGTTTGTTTTTCTAAAGCTTTAAAAGAAGCGATATAGCATGCGACTTACTAATTATTTTCAATGAATTTTGTGGATTAGTGTAAACAAAATCTCATAGCTGTCTGGGAAGTTTGATACGTTGATTCCAAGTACAAGTGGATAACAAAAAACAAAAAAAAAAAAAAAGAATGCGTGTGTATGGGTAAAACCGCACTGGTAACTTCCCAGAATGTAGTTTTGCAATATTACGTCAAATGATATACATCCGGAGTCGATATCATTATTTGTTCTCGAAATATGCACAACGGGAAACATTTTGTAGTAACCGCCAATTAAATTGTTTTGCAAACATTATCAACTGCTCATTATGCAATTGGAATAATCTCTTACGAACACACATTAACACAGACATACATATATGAAAACGATAGATACAAAATCTCGGGATATATGTCAAAGACTTTCAATTGAAAGTTCTGGCACTTCATGAATGCGTCACTTACTTCTTTAGAAATATTTTACTGCAAGAATGAGGTATGAAAATATTACCAAAAGGTTGAAAGAACAACTCAAGGCTGATAAGAGAACATAACAGAAATGAAATGAAGACAGGATAAACCATTTAATGGAGACCATGACTAAGCAACGAAAGCCATATTTAAGCTCAAATCTATTTTAATTTAGCTCGGCAAATTTTTTAAAGCAAGTGGAAAATTTACTCGTTAGGTGTAATCACCAGCTCATCGGTAGGGTAAGGTCATACGAATTGATGTTTGTTTGTCTGGTCCTTAAAAATAAATACGCTTCAAAACCGCCAAATACAAAGGCAAACGTGTTTTCAACGTCGCGTAATATTGACCAAATATTCACACTACTGCAAATCTTGAAAAAAAAAAAACGAAAATTCCAAATCGATATCCACTATCATCGATCAATTGTAGCTTCCTATGATAGCGTGTACAAAGATGACTTGCATTGATCCAGCTATTCCATCCCAAGAACGACCGTCTGTGCAGGACGACGTCGTTGAAGTCCCGCTGTTCCATTCGACTGGCAACCGCAGAGTAACGATCGCTTAAAGTCTGTCCAAATATCTGCATAGGATGTGTCGATAAAATTGGCATGTCAGTGGTGCATCTGTTATGAAGACAGGAGCCGATAATGGATAAGCTGTTGGATGAAGTCAAAACAAATTATATGTTTTCCAATAAGGACTTAACAATTTTTCTTTTTTTGTATGTCTGTATGTATGGAATTCGACGTAGTTCATATGTCAACCCCCGGCACGTTTGCAGCGGTCGATTCGTTGAACATAATTTTGGATGACTCGGCCACACATTTCAACAAAAACCGCCGCTATCTGTCCTTGCCCCTGAGCACCTCCTACGACGCCTTATTGTATGCATAGACCTATTATCTAAAGGTGTTAGATAACACGATCTAGGCGGCCAATCGACAGGACCACTTCTCGATTTAACACATTCATCGAATTGAGTCGATTGTAACTCCCGCTGTGTGGCTTCTGGCACCGTCTTATTAAAAATGCTAAACATATCATTAATGTTTAGCCCATGCAATTGATTTAAGAAATAACATTGCAACATGACTCTGTTGCGATCGCCATTGAATGTAACGTGACGTTTACTTCCATCAATAAAAGGAAATGGCCCAATGAAACCACGGGCATGAAAACCACATAATACAGTTATTTTTGAGGATGAAGTTTTGTTTCATGATCGTTTTCACCTAACCAAAACGGCTTATTTTGTTTATTTTTACGAAGCCGTTTAGTCAAAAGTTATATAGATGATTTTGCGATGAAATTGGTCATCCTTATCCAACATTTTTCGTAAATTTTTTTAATTATTCGTAAACGTTCTTCGTTTGTTAACTACGCCATGATAAAAATGTTTTTACTGAATATTTTGACATTGACAGTTTGGCAATTTGTTTAAGAGTGCGTTCACAAAGTTGTCAAGTTCCAATTGGAAAACGATTCCCTTGCGGATCGCTTCTTCTGCAAATACAATTAAGTAACAAAGCCCTCTCGCATGCATCAATACATGTTTTTGTACAAAACTCGTATCATCTCAAGGTACTGCTTGTTGTTTTTTAAACCTAAAACAGCAAATATTCAGCGTTTGGACCCCACACCGATTCTCAAGCACGAGAACCATCGATACCAGACGCGACATAGAAACCCTCTCAAATCTTACTCGCCGTGCAAATTGAAACCTGGCAAGAGTGGCTTGTTGGTTGAGGCCAAAGTCCATCTTCGACTTTTAGCTTCATCTTAAGTAAAGTACGTTTAAGGCAATGTTCACATAATCCTTTCCATATACGATGGCGCTATATTGAACCACAATGGACAGCCATACGCGATGATGGGCCTTATTAGGGCCACGTAGCATATGACCTTAACTCTAGAAGCAAGTTGACTGCTATGAAACAGTCTTCTTGTCAGAGCAAAAGCCTTCTTAGCTCCAGCAAGACAAGCATCTATATGTTTATTAAAATACAGATACTGGTCGAGCCAGATTCCAAGATACCTGACCACGTTTTTCACCGCCAATGCCTGCCTATTCTGTCCAATAATGGCCAATTTTTTCCAGTTTTTTCTGGTATCCCTAGTGGCACCAGCGGATTGTTTCCGTCTTCTGGAAGTTGATTTTCAATTTCCAGTCGTCGCAATATCCCTTAATTTGCTTGAAGTCACGCTGCAGAAGGATGTTGATGACCTCGATCTTAGGACCTGATCTGTATGCGATCAAATCGTCGGCATACGCTATAGCATGACTGAGTGAACGTACCAGATCACTCGTGTAAATATTAAACAAGATCGGAGAATTCACCGCACCCTGTTGCAAACCGTTTTTGATATTATAGACTCTGCTCGAAGTTACGTTGCCACATTTGACCACGAACTTCTTTTCCATAAGCATGTTATAAATTATATATAGCAAGGGTTTGTGCATTCCCAGTCTGATCAACTTGTAGGCCTTTTCAAAGTCAACCAGACAAGCACCCGTGCATTGGTTCTTGTATTTATTCCATTGAATGTCGGAAACCAGTTTTGACGCGGCATGAATAGTGTCATGCCTCGCCCTGAAACCGAATTGGTTGTCCGGGATTATTTTATTGTCCTCGACCCATTTCAGCAGAGCTCTATTAACAACCTTCTCAAACACCTTGCTAATATTCGGAAGCAAACTAATTGACCGAAGATTAGCAGGGTTAGTATTATCCTTTCCCTTTTTCGGGATTGGATGTACCACTGCTATTTTCCAATGCGCCGGATAATATGCATTATTCAACGCATTGTTAAACAGCGTTGTGAAAATCTCCACAGCCTCTAGGGGCAGGTGTCTCAATACGACATTTGGGATACCATCAACTCCCGCCGATTTTTTGTTCTTAAGAGAATCAAAGATTCCCAAGAGATCATCTACGTCACTGCACATCATTCAAACGAATATGTCAACAGAAGATGACACTTGATCTACTTTAAAATAATATTGTACCAAACTAGGTCTTGACAACTTCATTGAACATAAAATAATTTGATGTAGATTACTTTGGAGTGGAACACTTTGCCAATGGAACATCTAATCATATACGTTTTGTTTCAAGATTCAAGGGCATGATTTAACCCTCAATAAATAATAATAATATTACAAGCAACACCCCCTCTTTTGTGTTATTATTTAAAAATGTAAAAAACAATATATTTTTTTTAATTTATAAACCTATCCGATTCCATAAAAAATATGTAATTTGAAGCTTTTTACTTATAGAGGGTTAAACTCGAGGTGACTGTTCGCGTTTTGAGAATGCAACGCCCCGCAGTACAAGTTCTCAATTCTTTTCACAATGATTTTTTCATTTACAAATTGTACACTACTGTTTTAAAATCAATAAAGCAAAACAAAAATTTCCGATTTATTTAACCAACCTTCCTATTTTGTCAGTATAATCTTTTCATTCCAACAAAGAATGTAAAGAATTGTTAAAAATCTATAGATACCCAGATTGTAAACGAATGCAAGGCTTTCGAATAAATAAAAAAAAACACATTTTTTGTGATATAAAACGGTGTATTTTCTGAATTACGATTAAGTCAACGAAAGCATTTCCACATCTCAAGATGAAGTTAACTTGGATCACAATTTGCATGGTTTTAGTAATTTGCCGCATTGCAACTGCTGTCAACCAACCCCCATGTGGGTCCGTATCATGCACAGCGGACGTGTGCGTTATAAGAGCCTATCGTTGGGTGAATAATATTATACAATGGCGATCATTTTCCAATCCTTGTGTTTTGTATGCAGCAAATCTTTGCTTGATTAAAAGAGGTTATTTTGATATATTTTTTTTTTAATACACATTTTATATTTTTAATTTTTTAATTTATTGACGGATAGATCAATGGATAGGAGAGGACAATGGAGTTTGCAGGCCAATAAGTCAAACTGGTGGTTCATATTTGTGGTGAAAATGGAAGTCAGGTGTTGTTATTTTGTTCTCTTTGAATTGTTTTAATTATTTTGACAATATAAATATTGTTGGTTTATCGTTGTTGGTATTGGTCAAACGTTACACTCTGAAACACAGCTAAGTTAATCGATCGAAAATGAAATCGTGTATCGTATTAAGACTTCTAGCAGAGGTTTTCAATATTGTTATTATATTTTTATTAATCCATAAATAAATTATTTATTATCTGTCGGGGCTTTTGGCTATGAACAAAACATTAAAAGCGCATTTTATTTACCTACTCAATAAGCTGCAAAAGGGATAAATTCAAAAAGGAACATACAACCACAAGAACAATTTTGACAAAGCGCAGAGGTTTTGTTAAAGTCTAACATCTTTTTTAAATATATGGAAGATCTACGTCTGGCTTGGGTGGACTGTAATACATTGTCCACAAATTGTATCTATCTAGGTATTACTTTCCTTTGAATTTGAACGGAAAAACAACATTTAGATTCGGAACGTTGTATGGACGAGTATAGACACATTTTGTAAAGATGATATTTCTCAATTCTGTCAACTTCAGTTCTAAAAATAAAAAAAAATCAATACGTTCAGACATCAAGAGGGGACTCTTTCATTGACAGTAGAAAAGTGGTTTCAAAGTGAAAAACGTTTGAATATCTGAAATCACGGTAACCAACTCTATCAAAGGCCCGGCCCGGAGATTTTTTTTTTGCCAAGTTTTTGTGTTTGTGACTTGTAATATAAAATAGTCCCTCTGTCCAAAAAGATATTAAATATATTTTATCATTTATTTTTGATTATAATTTCTTTTATAACAAAATAAAAAATTAAAAAATTGAAGGTAGGTTTATAGATAGTTTGAGTAGTAATTGCGCACATCATGTGATTTTATCTAACTAACAAATGGAGTGGCTTAGTGGTTAAGTGCGTTGGACCACTAAGCGATAGGTCGCTGGTTCAAATCCCGACCGGTACCACCTGAAAGTTTTTATTCGCTGCCCTACCTCTTGCGAACGTCTGACAAACATCCAAAAGTAAGAAATGTCATGAGAAGCTTCTCAAAAATAAATTGCCGTTCGGAATCGGCATTAAACTGTAGGTCCATACTTCGCACACACAATGGTTGGAGAAGCTAGGCTTTAGGTCCTGTATGGGCCGTTTACGCCTAATATATTATTATTTTTAACAAGAAGCTACATGGCTATAACCTAATAAAACAATCGACGCTTACAACTTCATATTTAAAATTTTTCAATAAAACCTTTACTTCCTACATATGACTTTCCAAATTAAATTTTATAGAAAATTTGTCGGGGATAGAAAGAAATTTATTAAGAACAGCACAGCAGCCACAGCAAAATAAACAGATCACTGTTTACTGCCGTCCGTATATTTTATGACTATCCCAACCTAACCGAAGTATTATGGAATGAAAGGAGATTTCCAGGGATTTGTTTGACGTTTCAGTCAGCCATCGAAAAATAAAACCTAATAAAATATTATTGTGTTCAAGTAGCAAGTGCATTGCAAGCTAACAATCCCTATATCCTTTTATAGTTCGCGTTATCATCGTTCAAGAAATCGGTAAGCTAACTCTAACGTGACTTGTAAAGGACTGTTCACATGAGAGCGAACTGCGAATAGGCGAATCGCGAACAAATCAATTTTAATGTATTTATGAAAAGAAAATGTCTATTGCTTCTACCACAAAAGCTTGATATTTAATTGATCTAACATCTTATCTAAAAAAAACTGAGTCTAAATTGATTTAAATAGCAATATTTACAATTACAAAAAATTTCCCGCGAATTGAAAAATTCTTGCCACGAACTGTCACTCCTTATTCACAATCCACATAATACAGACGCGATCCACAAATCCGCGAATGAAAAATTCGTTCGAAAATAACCTTAAAATTGATATACCTTGCTGCTTACATTTACAGCTCATATTCGCGGGTAACCGCGACCAAAAAAAGTTCTCATGTGAAAGAAATGTCAGAATTTACGAATATTCGCCGGTTCGCAGTTCGCGGTTCGCTCTCATGTGAATGATCCTTAACACAGTTGAAAATCTGTCAAGCGCTTTTCAACTGCTTTGTGGAACTTGTAGTATGTGTTAAAAGGTGCATTTGCTTCGCCAGCCTAACCATTGAGATCAGCTTCTGTGGAAACCTCCTGACTTCGATGGAGATTTCAGGAGAATTTTGCAAAACCTCAGATTTCAATGCGGTGTGAAAATGGTATTAGCTTAGGTGAAATAAGACCTCATGCGCCCTTTGACATTTGCCTAACTATTTATCTCTGTAAACGAATGCTAACAAATTTTTAATCGCTGTAAACGTTTTTGGCGGCAAGGAGAAATTTCGGCTAGGCCCGCAGCCCGGAGATTGAAGCAAATTCCCGGAGTCTCCGGGCTAAAATACCCCTGTTGGTAACCCTATCTGGAATCTATGAACAATAGCGATGCAACCGTTAAAAATAAATCAAAACATGAACGAAACGAATAAGTTGAATCAAGTTGGGGCTTATTGAATCGGGTATCAATTAATCAGTAACACGTCTTTTGATTCCTTTCTGTTGGCCCCTTTATTTCGGATAATTGACTTTACGGCTAATTCGTTTTACCAACGTCCAATTGCTTATGCTATTATGGTCAGAAAACTAAACCAATAGGTTTGTATGACATTTGAAAATGGCGGCGTCACTGTTGGCCATATTATACGCAATACAAATGCAAAATGTATTCAAACAAATGTAGGTATGTACATATTTTCGTTCCAATATAATGTAGTTTAAATTTTACGCTTTGCTGCTGTTTTAGTGTTCTCCTTTCTATTTATTTGCACTATGAAAAATGTGCAATTTCTGTGTTAGTTTTCTACAATTAGAGTGAGAAGATGGTTCGATTTTTTATGTCAAAAAAATGAATCATAAGAAAACTAAATCCCCGCGCTATATTCATTTTTTTGTGTCTGTTTTTTAAACATTTAAAACTGATGTTCTAATTTTAATAACACTTTTAATTTTAAATTTTATTAATCATTTAAAATATGATATATTTAACTGATAAGGATTTTCTTTTTTTCCTTTCATTTCAGGTAAGAAACAACTTTAAGTCGATCGTTGGAATAAAACGTTAATTTAAAGGTAACTAGATATTTCTTTATTATCACCATCAAGTAACCAATGAATAAGCTGCTTTGGTTCAGCAAATATCCTTCCCAGTTGAATGAATTTCCTTGAAATTTCGAGACGGCACAAACATGCTTATAATATTACCTTTCCAAATTGTTTTTCATGGCTCCTACCTGTTTTATTTTTGTTTCTCTGCGCATATAAAGGGTCTGCCATCTAACGTTTTTTTTTTCAACTAGTGCTTATTTCGCGAATGAGCTAAGTCATGTCTTATTTGACAGATAATTAGTTTTATCCTTCCGCTGAACGAATATGGTTGTGTATACGCTTGAACAACGCTGGGAAATATTGCGACATTACTTTGAAAATCATGGTAATGTTGCAGAATGTGTGCGAAAATTGCGTACGGAAGAAGAGAAGCACCGTCAGCTCCGTATGTTCGTTATCTTGTGAAAAAAGTGAAAGAAACTGGCATCCTCATCGATAAACCAAAGCGTGAAAAGCCAAAAACAGTGCGTACACCCGAGAAAATTGCTGCTGTGGCAGAAAGTGTGCGTGAAGCGCCATCAACATCAATTCACCGTCGTTCTCAACAATTGAACATTTCGGAGACATCATTGAGACGAATTTTGCATAAAGACCTTGGTATGACGCCATACAAAGTCCAATTGGTTCAGGAGTTGAAGCCAACTGACCATCCAATGCGTTTTCGCTTCGCTAAGAGAAGATGCCGACTTAGAGAAGATGCTGATTTTGCCAAAAAAAATCAACTTTTCAGATGAAGCTCATTTTGATCTTGGCGGGTATGTAAAGAAGCAAAATTGTCGCATTTGGGGCACAGAAAACCCGCACGCATACATTGAAAAGCCGATATACCCAAAACGAGTCACTCTTTGGTGCGGATTTTGGTCCAGAGCCATAATTGGGCCATTTTTCTTCGAAAACGAGTAAGGAGTGGCCGTTACAGTCAATGGCGATCGTTATCGGGCCATGTTGAACGAATTTTTGTTCACAAAAATTGAAGAGGAGGATATTGGCAACATTTGGTTTCAACAGAACGCGCTACGTGCCTCACAGCCGAAGCTACACTCAATATTTTGCGCCCTGTTTTTGAAGATCGCATTATCAGCCGTAAAAGGTAAGTGTTTCGCCGACATGCCAGAGACAATTGACGCTTTAAAGGACAATATTCGTGAAGCCATTGGTGAAATACAGCTGCACACAATCGATAATGTGCTTAAAAATTGGACCGATCGTGTAGGCTACTGCATGGCCAGCTGAGGCAGCCATTTGAATAAAATTATTTTCCATTATTAACCGGAAGGATTGTACTTTCAAATAAAAAAAGAAATTTGAGAAAATATCCTACATATTATTTTTATAGCATTTTCAAAAAAAAAAAAGTTATTTGGCGGACCCTTTATAAAGTGCCAACAACATTAACTTACAAGATTCTACCTTAAGTCGGATGGTTATGTTTAATGAATTTGGTGTTATCAGTTCATTTTTAGCCGAGGTTTAAGTCGATTTTTAAATCTTACGGATAACTTTTCCACATTTAAATTTATTGGATAATAGGGTCTTGTTCAATATTAAAATGTTATGTCAAGAAAATTGATATCGATATTAGTTATTATTACAAAACAAAATATTAGAATACGTATATTGAAACAATTCAATTCTATTTTTGGGACTTAAAACAACTCTCCTGATAAATAGTAGTGGTAGTATATATAGAATATATATTTATTAGTATTTTAAATACTTTTTTCTACATAATTTCATTTTTACAGTAATTTTTTAAATCTTTCTTTTTACATGTTTGATACATTTAGTTTTAAAAATTCTAAAATTCTCTTCGGTTTTTATATATGTTGGTAACATGTTAAACAGCCTGATCCCCTTGTATAGTATTGTCTTCTGTCCATCTGCTGACACTTGCAAATTCAGTCGGAAATCGTTCGCATTTCGTAGTGTGTAAGTCTGTAAGGTTGAGCTTCACTTACAAGCCTAACTTCCCGTGTTAAATATGCTTTATTTTGGAAACGGTGAGCAGTGCATTCAGTTCCAGTCTCTGCTTGACATCCAACCATCTCAGTGTATCCAACATTTGCCTTATAGGTGTATATTGATTGCATTTCAAGATGCTTCTCATACCCTTATTTTGCAGTTTTTGCAATCTTTCGATTTGACCTTGATTGCAACATGAAAACAAAATTGTAGAACAATATTCAAAATGTGGTTTTATTATAGTGTTGCAAACATTAACCGCTATTATATAGTCCATTCTTTTTCGAATTCGTTTAAAAAATCCAATCTTTTTCCCTATTTTTTTACATATAAAGTCGACGTGCTGTTCCATTTTTAAATTTTTATCTATTATCATTCCTAGATATTTTATGCTTTTAACATTTTCGATCGAATTCCCATTAATTTCAATAGTTAATTCGCTATCTATATTAATTGGCATCAACTTAGGTTTTTGTTCGTTAAGCTTCAGTTTATTCATTCTAAGCCATGATACTAGATGTTTCACATCGTTGTTACACGTGGTTCTGCATTGTTCAGTGTCGTCTCCTTCAGCGTATATTAGAGTGTCATCCGCATATAACACGCTTTTGCAAAATTTCATGATTCTTGGCATATCGTTTATATAAATTATAAATAAGAGCGCCCCTAAAATTGATCCTTGAGGAACTCCTTGTTCTACTTTAATATATTACGATATGGAATTATTAACTTTTGTCCTCTATGTTCTATTTGTTATAAATGACCTGAACCAATTTAGTTCCTTATTCTTGATACCATATTTATACAATTTTTGTAATAAAATTTCCTGATCGATCGTTTCGAACGCTCTTTTAAAATCAATAAAAAGTGCAATAATTTTCGTCTTCTTGAACAATTTTTCCATTCATTTATTAAATGGTTTACTGCAGTCTCACATGAATACTTTTTTCGAAAACCGGATTGGTAAATTGATAAAATATTATTTTGTTCAATGGAACTAATGGAATATTAGTTGTTTTTTAACTATTGCTTCTAATATTTTTCCAATTGTCCTTAAAGTATTTATTGGTCTAAATTCTTCACATTTGTTGGTGTTTGCAATTTTTTCAACCCGGGTCTTTCCATGAACCAGGAAATTCACCAGTTAAAAGTGATTTATTAATAAATTGCAAAATGGTGTTACTTAAATTATTCCAGTTGTCAAGATTTACTAATTTCTTTTGCAGTTTCTATAAAATATTTGTTGAATTTGCTAGCTATTATTGTTTCATCATGATATTCTTCATTTTCGAATATTAAATTTAATGTATTATGCTTTAATGTTTTTTCAATAATAATGTTTTTATTTGCATCCACATCTTTTTCTGTCCAATTGGGCAATTTTGTTCTTTATATATATGTTCTTTGCGGTATTAAATTTAACCTTGTATCTGTTTCGTATTAGTATGTAATCTCGCCAGCTTTCATTGTTGTTAAGTATTTTGGCTTTTTGATATTTTTTAATTTTTTAGAGTTTTAAGTTCATTGTTGAACCACCTATTTTTTTGATTTGTACTACTTTTGGTGATAAATTTAGCTGCCGTATTCTTCATGATTATATTAATTTTGATAGAATTTTCGTTAAGGTTTCTTTCTGCATCATATTTTGTATCCAAATTACTAAGTTCCTGTGCGAAACGATTTTTTCTGTATTTACATACTTGAATGGTATTTCCATATGTCTTTATTACACTTTCCGTTTTTATAACAATTTCAATATTTTCATGGTCCGATATTTTATGATTCCTATCTGCATATACCGTCATGTTTTGCATGTTTGTTATTACATAATCAATAATAGTTTTTGATGTAGGCGTCAAATTTCGAGGCGCCATCATTTCGAGTTCCTCAAAATTGTTTGTTAGCCCTCGGATATTAATATATACACTTTTGATTATATTTAATTGCTAGTACCCTATTCTCTTTTTTTTCGCTTCTAGTTTGTTTAAGTATACATGTTACATAAAGAGTTAAATTGGGTAATTCAATTAAAAGAATTGAATCCAACGAATTTTTATCAGTATTCGATGAAAGCAGTATAAACCAAAGAAAATTTAAATATGTCTTGTCGAATTATAGAGAAAAGCGTCCCATATTTTTAAAAGGAGTCCAATTTCGTTGATCGAAAGAGTCAAAATGACTCTAAGAGTCCACGAAGGTAACGCTGATAGAACCTAAAGCATAGCTTCTGCAATTGTGTGTGTAAAGATATATTTGTTGACACGAATGGAAGGAACTACAGATTATGCCGATTCCGAACGTCAAATTTTTGAGAAGCTTCTCATGACAGTTCCTACTCTTGGATATTTGTCAAGCGTTCGTAAGAGATGGGGCAATAAACAAATACTTTGTTGGTGGTACGGGGTGGATTTTAAACTGGGACCCCCTGCATGTAAAACCCTCACTAAAGCGGTTTAGATTAAGCAAACATTATTCACTATTGATACAATTTTCATTTGATTTGGTTAAAAACACATTCTACATATTGTACATTGATATCTTCTAGGTCAAAGAGGAAACATTAGACCTTAACAAATGTTGGAAAAGGGGCGCTAAGAGATTTTAGGCTTTTCCCATTAATGAAGAATTTACAACTGTTCTTGATAGTGAGAACGTCAATAGTTTCAAACCCAAAATTTTTAAGAAACCCATTTAAATCGAGTTTATGTGATGTTCAATTCAAAATCAGCTATCTTATGTGCTTTCCCATTGGATGGCCTAAAAATCAAATAAACATCCACCCCCTATTTTATTAGTTTTTTTTTTACTCATTTATCTGTCGATTGTCAATCATTTATCATTTCGAAAACTCTAACGTTTGAATTTGTTCCACATTAAACCACAAAAAGAAAAAAAAAAAAACTCCCAGAACGATGATCGTCGTGACTTAAACTACACTTAACGAAGCGGGCGCTCGGAGGGAGGACAGCTCTCCGTCTAAATCAAATCGTTCTGTCCTTTTCTCAATTTCTGTGGCAGCATTCTCTCTGGTTTTGGTATAATTACTTTGCTATATTGGCGTTGGTTTATTATTATTATTTTTGCGTTACTGCTGCGGAGAAAAAAAAAACACATGTCACCGTGTCTTATCTAATTGGAATCAAATTAGAGACCAATTTTCTAATAATTATCATTTTACTTGTTTTTATTTTATTTGCTTTTGTATCTTCCTTCTTCTTCGTTGCTATTTCAGTGTATCGAAAAGTCGATACCCACATAAGTAGATAGGTACCTATCTAGTATTGGAATGGAATTGGAAGTTCGTCTGCGCCTTTTAAATACTTACACAATTTTCTCACAAAGTACACGACGCGATCAGTGATCGTTGACGATTGCGTTGTGTGTACCTATACTGGATGGGGATGCTTACTGAGAATGACAACGTTGTTTCAGGTGTTTTTGGCTGACACTTTTTCAGGTGGAAAACCCTCAGCAACTTATGATAGCAATAAAAAAGAGAAAAAGGTAAAAAACAACACAAAGCTGGAATCCCGCAGAGGCATACCTCAACAACTTTATGCAATCATCGCATCGCGGTGCAATTTTTTTTATAACATTTTTCTGTTGTTGCCGGTTCTTTATATCTTGTTTATGATTTTTCCTAACTTTTTTTTTTCTTTCATCTTTCTTACACACATTGGCGGTTTTTGTTTGCTACATTTTGCTTGGTTGTTGGACTTTTCCTCGTATTTCCCCAAGTTGGTTGGTTGTTGCTCTTCATCGTCGTTGTACTCGAAAAGTTTTTATATTATATTTTTTTTTTCTTGCTGCTTTTGTCGACAACACAGAACGATGTTGTCTTAGCTCGTCAGCAGGAAAAAAACGTAATTTTTTCCTTTAATGAGCAGCACATTTTAAAGCGACGCAAATGTGTGTTTGTTTAAATCTAAGAAAAATCACTTATATGCATTTCATCTTTCAAGGAACAAAGCTTGGGCTAAGAGTTTTATTGACTGCGTCCACAATTAATTCAATTTAGACTACGATGAGTGGGGCTCAGAAACAATAAATAGGGCATAGTGCAATTTTGTTGTCATATGTCCTTTCATGTTCTACTAGGGAATACAAAACGGAAGTTTCTTCCAAACAGCCCTAACCCAACCTAACCTAACCTTGTTACGGTAATTCTTTATCATAAACTTGAGTATTTGAGGATCAAAACTTGTGAACGTTGTGATTATGGATCATAAAAACCATTCTGAGGCTGGCAACACACTTACAACAGCGAGAAGAGCGGTGATGCCAAGAGCTGTAAACGATTTAGTCGAAAATGTTCTCCAATTAGCAATTGTTAGATACAAAAATTAAAACAGGGCGTTAAAAGTCCAAATAGGGACACAAATGGTGGGGACATACTATTTTATGCAAGTTTTTGAGAGGCTCATCGTGACATTACTTTCGCAATATGTGGGGCAGCGAAAAACTAAACGACTGGTCTGCCTCTGTAACACGTCCAAAAAGGTTAGGCAGGCCACCCAGTTTCTAAAAAATCACTAAGATAACGGGTCAGCAAAAGATAAACTGAGATTTTGTACCGAAAAAAAATGATATTGAGATAGGGTTTTCTCTCAACCCGTTCTCTGGCTTTCAAATTTGCGCACAAAATGTTCCACATCTGGTTGTCAAATTGCTTTCTCGCTTTCAACTATCAGCAACCAGCGAAACTTTTGGATATGTCATCCAGGACCAAGTATTCTAAACCAATTCTTACATGCAAACATTTTTTTTTCTAGATTATTTTGTTTTAAACAGATTAAAATTAGTATGGTAAATCCCGGGATTAAAGGAAAATTTATGGCAGTTTATTTTTAATTTCGCTTCAGTACTTGGTGGAAACATAGCATTCACATGTTATTATGTGTTGCTAGGCTCACCTGATCCTCAAAATTCTAGATGTGATATCACATCTTTTACAAAGACCGCAATTTATTGAGGGATGCGCTGCAGAGATATTCTTATTTGTCCGAAAGGGCCAAAAGGTGTGTTGGGGGTTCGCCTATCCTTAAAGGAGGAGATTGTTATGGAATATCTATATAATGTCAGGATAATACTTTCTGCTAATGCATAATGCTGGAAAATGTGCGAGATATTCAAGACACCTTATCAAACTTAATAAAAAGGGATTATATTCTCTTAAGGTGTGAAGTAATATTAGAGTAATCTTTGGTTGTACCATAGAAAACAGAAACCCTTAAGGGATCATTCACATGAGAGCGAACCGGCGAATATTCGTAAATTCTGACATTTCTTTCACATGAGAACTTTTTTTGGTCGCAGGTACCCGCGAATCTGATTTGTAAATGTTAGCAGCAGATGTGTCAATTTTAAGGTTATGTTCGAACGAATTTTTCATTCGCGGATTTGTGGATCGCGTCTGTATTGTGTGGATTGTAAATAAAGTGTGACAGTTCGCGGCAAGAATTTTTCAATTCGCGGGAAAATGTTTGTAATTGTAAATATTGCTATTTTAATCAATTTAGACTCAGTTTTTTTTGGATAAGATGTTAGATCAATTAAATATAATGCTTTTGTGGTGGAAGCGATAGAAATTTTCTATTCATAAATACATTAACATTGATTTGTTCGCTATTCGCCTATTCGCAGTTCGCTCTCATGTGAATGATCCTTAAGTGCGTTTGATTTTTTCTCGTTTAGCGTTTCTTTACTATGTGCCGCCGGTTGAGGCTGGTTCAAAATACGAATGAGTTTGTCAAATCAAAAAAATGAATTGGGTTATAGCAGATACCGTAATAGTTTCTGATTTTAAAGGATTTCCCTAACAATTTCTCTGATGATCTTGCGCGTGTGCCGATGTCCATCTGGAAAATATCGGTATCCACCTTTTCTGGAACAGTTTGAATATATTTTTGGCCACGAATCAGGAAAGGTTCTAAGGCGAAGGCGTAAGTTAGGTTTTTAGGCTTGTGTTTCTTCCGTAAAGAATTGATCCATATAGCCTGACAGACATTACAGTTTCTGTTTCTAAACAAGAAGATTCTTGTATTCGACAGATTTATCCCAATCCCACGAATGGTAATAAAGTTAAACCTCGTAGCTAATTAATAGAAATAGTAATAGAGTACGATCACCCCCCAGTCACCACATTATCGACTTAAGCTCTTAGGCTACATAAAGCCGGGTTTATGTTGGAGCCGCAGTTAATGGTGAGAGCGACGACGACGCTAGCAAAACGAAGAAAACATCACATTGATTCTCTTATTATATTACGTACTGCTTATTATGAAGAAATCCTTTGAAAATCGTATCGATAGGCGCGTCGATAAATGAGTCTCTGTTATAGATTACCGTACGTGAATTAATTTTTTGATTATTGAAATAGCAGTCCGCATTATGGGATCAAACTCTTTCTTTAATTATCGCTTCGACATAATCGCACTTCAACCCACGTTTTCCATATCCAGAATTATAAACAAATACATATGTATGTATCTATATTTGCTCTCAACCAAAACGCCGCGACGGCCGCAGTAATCTTTTTTTTTTTTATTTACGATCACCACTTCCTCATGTTCGTACCTACGTCTTACATTTTCATAACATTGACAACTTCTCCAATTCAACCCCTTAACTTTGTTACCAACAACACCCTAAATAATGCTTATCTTATAAACTATTTATAAGACATGCCCAGCTCCTTTCCACCCCTAAACACTCTTCGACACCCTTCGTTTTTATGCAAGAGTATTTCGGGGTCGTTTCGAATCGAATCCATTCATTCATTCATTCGTCATTAAAAAATTCCACCATTCTTCTATCTTGTTATGTGCCTTGATAAGTTCCCATAGTCTATACCTTCCCCTACATGGACAACACATTTCACGACTTTAACTTAACATCATGTGCGGCAGAAAGAGACACAATCAATAAAACTGATCGAGTTCACTCTGCTGAACGACCAAACCACCACCGCCGCGCCACTATACTTCAGAATATGCTACGACGACACCGACACTGACGTAGCGAACGACGCCGTCGCCGTTGCCTTTGTTGCCTAAGCAAACCCATTTAGTGGTTTAGTCTTATAAGAGAGTTGCCAACGTTGAGATCATTGCACTGCGTTTCTGCTGTTGCACTTTATACCTGGGACTATTCGCTGTTTTTTTTTTTTCTTTTAACTGGCTCTCTGCCTGTGTTTTATTTATTGCTTATTGTGCGGTGTATTCAGAAAAAAAAAAAAAAAACAAATTAAGAACGTTCAAAGTTTAAACGATGAAGTTTTACCTACGAAAATAAATATAAAAAATTACATTACATGGTTTAATTTGACGTAACCACGAAAGGGAACGGAGATGAAGAGAATACCGATCAAAGACACTTGTTGAATTCGATAGAAAAAAAAAGCCTTTCTTAAAATTTCCATTCGGAATTTAAGTACCAAAAAGGGATAAGTGGACAAAAAAAGATTCATTAAAACATTTTTTTTTTTTAAGTACTATTCCTGTTAATTTCGTTCATTCCCTTTGTTACTTTTTGATCGAGATAATTGTGTTGCTTTTTTTTTTTTTTTTGTTCTTCATTTCCATTTTATATAGAAGCACACACTATACATAGAAGATTCTGATTTTTTCAAGTGTATATGTGTTGAAGAAAGAATAAAATACAAAAAAAAAAAATCGTATGTGTGCTTTTGTGTGTTTGTGTCAAAAAGTGATCAAGAAAGAAGAAAACTTCAAAGAGCAGAAATACAGTTGACAGGAGAGATAGAGAGAGAGAGAACCACGCAGTGATGCGAGAAAGGGAGAGACCTAAGTGTGTATCTTCAATACAATCCCAATGGCGGCGTGCAACTTTTTGTGCAAATATACCAAAACCGATAGCGAAGCGGCAACGCAGCAGATTTTCGTCGTTTTTTTATCCGTTGTTTGGTTTGTATAACAGAATTTTTGTACTCGTGTATAACAGTTTCAAATGGTACATAAGAGAGCGAGATAGTTATATACTTTCTAACCCCTTTCCTTGTGTGTATAGGAATTTGTTTTATATCTTTTTGAAAGGTTTTTTTTTTTTAGGAAAAAGCTATTAACGTGGAAATTCGTTAGCGCAAGATGGAAATTTTATTTTTCGCAAAAGTTTGACAAACAAAACAAGATTCTACTGAACTGAAAACAGGAAAAATATAGATGTCGTCTTCTGTCAATTGTGTGTTGCCAAGTGATCGTGTGATCGCGTTTTCCGGTTGTGTATGCATTTCCTCTTTTTTTTTTTTTATTTCGGCAATCTTGACAAAGTAAGCGGTTTTTTTTTCTGTTGAATTTGCACAAAAAAATAAAGAATAAAAAAAACTTTGAAAAAACGAACTAACGACCGAGAGTGATTAGTTTCAAATATTTGGTTAGTACGGCGGCGGTTATTTTGCTCGTTTCTTTGGTCCGGTTTTTCGGTTTTATGACCGGTTGTGTGTGTCGGATCGAGTATTTCCTTGTCATCATTTACTTTTTTATGCCGCCAACGCTGTACGTGTTTTTTCCCTGTATAACTTTATCGGTCATTTGTCCGTTGTGCTTCAATTCCCGCGCGATTTTTATTTGTTTGAATAATTTTTTTTTTTTGCGGCGATAGTGATTACGACGCCCGGGAAAAGAGTGATATTTTATGCAAAAAAACATGTATTAATTGAATATTTTTGATTGCTGTTCCAAGTGGGTGGGGGTCCAGTGATTCACATTTTTTTTTTTACATGTGACTAGATCCACACTCATTAAGAACGGTAATTAAAACAGCATTTACAAAAAAAAAAAAAAAAAAAAAACTAAATAGATTCCATTAAAAAAGAAAGAGAGAGAGAGAGAGAAAGGGTTTCTTATTTTTGGGTTCTACTGTATGTACGTTAAATTGAATTTTTTTCTTTGTCCTTTATCTGGAACGGTTTTTTTTTTTCTTCATCTTCTGTCCTTCTTTTGGTTTCTTTCTTATTGGATATGTACTTCTCTTTTGTGGTCTGTTGCTGGATAGAAACCGCAAACGAAATACCTACAACCTCGGTCAGTAAAAAGTAACACCTGTCCTTGATTTATCATGTTTTATTTTTTTTTGCCCAAATTTTGCTGCTATTTTTTTTTTTATAATTTTTCGTTGAGTTTTTTTTTTTTTTTTTTTTTGAAATGTGCTTGATACATTTCTTAAAGTTTGTATTTGCTGCAAGGACAAATCGAATGCACATTTCACCTTTTTGCTAAACGCTTGACGCTCCGTTGCGCTTCGACCATCTTGCTATTGCTACACTGCTTGTGTTTCGCTCGATTTAACGTCGATGCGCAAGAAGTGATTGAAGATTGAAGCGAGTGAGAGATCTAATTCAACAACACTCGGCAGGTGGTTTTTCTGAATATGGGGGATTTTTTTTTATTTTTATGATAAATGTTTTTGGAGAGGTTTTTTTTGTTCTTTTCGTTAAGGATGGAGAAGTATACAAATTGCTTTATCAGATGCTAGGTACCTAAAAAAAAAACTTCGTACATACCTATGCACACTTAATGCCTGCGGTTAAATTTCTAAGAATACAAAGTTGTACATTTGTAGGTTTGTATATTATTTTTGGTAGGTTATATGTTAAATTTTATTTTGTAGAGGGAAAAGTGAAGTTTGGTAAACACTTAAATCAAGTCTTAAACCAAACTTTTTAAAATCCATTAGCAATTAAAACAAATGTTAACCAAGTAAACTTTTAATGCGAAACGAGGTACATTTGTGATTTTAAATAGTTAAAAATTGTTGGCTAACCAGTGCCTACAAATGAATTAACAAATAACTACTAACCCGTTACCATTTGTTACCGCTCTTGCTCAGCCGTAAATTCGTCAGAATTCGGAATTTTTTTTACCGAAGACTTCCAATTTCACTTCCATTTCTTTAGGAGTACGATAAGTCATAAGTGACGTTATTTGCGAAATGTTGATGTCTTGAAATGAACTTGACAACCAGAATCAGCTGCATGACATTTTGTGTACAAATTTTTAAAGCTATAGAGCATTTTGAACAAAAAGCTCTGTATTAATCTATTTTTCCAAAGTGTACCTATCTGAAAACTCTTAATCTACAACATGTAGTGTTTTAACTTTCCAAAGGGGTAGCACGAATTTGCACATACGAATACAGATATTCGATAGAAAAACTGTTCAAATGTGGGAAAATGGATATTTATAATAAAATTATTGATTTAAAATTTGCACTTTTTGCACTGAAATGACAGGAAAATATGGATGTGTGGTTGCGCTTTCATCCAAATGCAGCTACTTTTACTTTGGTTTGTTTTGGGATTTTTTATATTTTTTTCTTTTTATATATCTCTGCGGAAAGAAGGTTGAAATTCCTTAAACCCGCGAAGCGGGCCACCCAGTTACTGTTGCCATATTGTGTTCATCAATATTTATACAAAAATTTTTTTGGTTGAAAAAGTGAGGTTAAAACCAAAAATTAAAATTTTTTTTGTAACGATTCAGGGGGGTCTCCTCACGTCCACTTTTTGAATATGTTCTATTGAGGCCACTACCTACCTCTGAAAAAAAAAAATTAACTTTCAAAGCATACTACCCCTTTGGAAAGTGGCCCATTGCTTGCTTGTCGGAAACAGTCGGAAGCTTGTGTGTGTCGTCATAACCGGACGATAAGTGACCAAAGTGCTGTCAATTGCTTCACGGATTCACTGAAGAATCGTCGCAAGCATAGGTATGTCATGTTTGAACAATTTTTTCCATTAAGAAATTTGAGTTATCATTTATACATTCAGCGGCTTAAAAAGAAATTGAGGAAAAAAATAACAGTCTGTTGTAATTTTTTTTATCGCATATCCAAGCATGACTAAAAATATGTAACTTAATTTATAATAAAAAAAAACAATATTTTTAATATTAACGAAAACTCAACGAAACGTAGAAATCCTTAATTATAGTCGTAACATACAAATTGCTAGTATTCGCATAGTTACGTACATACGTGGCCGTTCGTGCCAATTCGACAATTTTAATTCCGAATCTTATATAAATTTGCTGCAAAAAAAAACTAACCCTAACACCTTTTTGGTGCTCTTTTAACAACTTATCTATTTGAAGTTTAAGTTTACGTTTGAACGTTTGTTATAGTTTTGTTTTAAAAAACACTTGTGCTTGCCGGCCAATAATTCGGCGAACATCACAACGGACCAGTACGGATCATAACGTCCCCGAATCAGGGAAAAATTACATTAATTCGTATAAAACGTGAAGTTTAAATCAAACACAACTAAACGCCTATTATTTGAACCGAACTGAACATTTGTTGGCGTGAGACATTAATAAAACTTGATTCAGTCGCATTTAACAGTTTCTACAACTACTGCTGGACACCACATATTTAACGAACACGAACTGTCTTAAAATGCATCCTAAGTTGGAATTCATTCAATCTTTTCAATATCTGTCCGTTTTCAATAGAACAAATTCAAAATAGTCAGTTAATAACATTCGGCGTTTGAATTTATGTTTCTTTTTTTTGTTTAGAGCGTAATATACGAACTCAGAATAAATTGACTGAGCAGACAGCAAACGTCATATTGACAGCAAGAACAATTAATCAAAACCGCTTCGAAAACAATTAAAATGGCGCACAAACGTGATAAGATTTAATAAATATGTAAATATCTGTTAAAATAGTTGTTTTACTAAACGTAAACTCTATTTTGGTGCTAACGTTTATCATTAACAAATGTTCAATAAAAACATATAAAAACGCCTACTTTCGATTGGTAATCGTAATAGGAAGGGGGGCTACCAACATAATTTTTTTTCTCTCAAAGTGATGTTTCTGTCTTGAATAGAATACCTCAAATAAAATTATGCATAAGGTACAATCCGTTCATTACCCTGTGATGTATACATAAATTTTGGCGCCAATATTTCTTCATTAACATTTTGTTTATGGCTTTAATCGTAGCCAACTCGAAAATCTTTTTCTTATGTTTTATCAGCCTTAAATGTATGCATAATCTGGACATTTATGTACAAATTGTGAAATTAAATCCGCTTGACTGATGATTAATGATCTTTGGCTTTGCAACTACTTAGCGCGAAAACTGTTGTTGTGTTTATGCCCACAACATGTGTCTACCATCGTTTGAAACCTAATAGCCTTTGGTAGGTAGTAGTAGTGGAATGGATTTCAGACAAATATTTTGTTTAAATAAATAAATATGCTAATATAAGCATTAAATTGCTAGGTTTTTTTTTTCCACAAGAGCCGGCATAAAATTACCTTTTCCGAGGAAGTACAGTGACTCCATCGCATATCCGGACAAGTACAATGTTGTTGATAAATGTTTAGAGCACATTTAGCTAAATTAATCGTTTTTTTTTTGCTTTTATTTAAAAATTACGTTCATACTTTTCAAAAACAAAAAAAAAATCACATTTTTCCAAAGAAAACTCTTAGTTTCACAACGAAAACAAAAATATTCCGATATTTGGTGTTCAACGAATAATCGGACGGAAAGAATTAAGAAAAAAATTATGAAAATGTAAAATTTAATACTTGGTTGCGAATCCTTTGTTGTCTATGACAGCTTGCAGACGTTTAGGAATCGATTTCACCAAGTTTGCGCACACTTCCGGCTCAATAGAGTTCTACGCTTCCAATAACCCTGGCCTAAGCTCAATTATGGTGTTGTTCTTCTTCTGGTAAACTCTCCTGGCCAATTCTTCTCAGAGATGTTCAATTACGTTAAGGCCCGGGCTCTGGGCTGGCGTTTGAACCATTTTTGGACAGTTATAAGCCAGCCAAAGCTTTGCAACAACACCCGAAGTGTGCTTCGGATCGTTGTCCTGGTAAAAGGCAAAGTTGCTCGCGATTCCCTGACATTTTGCTTCAAAACATTGAGGTAGCCAAACTAGTCCATAATGCCATCAATAAAATGTAATTGGCTCAGTACAGCACTGGACATGCAGCCCCAAACCATCACAGACCCACCTCCATGTTTTACTGTGGCCTTTGTAGTTTTGGGATCAAATTCAATTTCGCTATTTAAATTTACTCTCATCGGTAAATATAACCTTTAATTAATTAATTAAATTTAAAAAAAAATTATCTGAGACCATTTACTATTAAATTACTGTCTTCCAAAATTCCTCAAATATTCTTTGGCATATTTAACCCTGCTCTTTTTGTTCTTTGGGCTTATAAAAGGCTTTTTCCGCGCCACTCTTCCGTGGTAATGAACCTTGTGCTAAGTATTACGCACAGTGTTGAGGCACACATCTTTCCCAGTTCGGGTTTGCAAAGCTGTTTTAAAGGGATCATGTTTTACTTCTTTTAAAACCGATCGCTCTTCTCTGTCATTTAAAATTTTGTTATGGCCTTCCCTGCTTTTATTGGCAAATCTAAACTCATCCGGGAACCTCTTAATAATGTCGTGGACAGTAGACTTGCTTCTTCCGACCAATTCTGCAATTCCTCTAACTGCTTTTTCTTCGAAATTGAGTTTAACAATCAGCTGTCGAAGTTCCACAAAGGATTGCTTTCCGTTTGGAGGCATTTTGGCACTTTTTGTTAATAAAATTATTGTTTCTGCACTTGATCTCAACTATAAACAAATCGCAATGCCAGAAACTTAAAGATTGCAGCAAGTTCCAAGAACAGAAACGGTACTATACGTTCATATCGGTTTTGTCCGATTATTCGTTGAGCGCCGAAAATCGACATACATTTGTATTTGTTGGGAATTTTGGACTTCCTATCGACAATTTAAAAAAAATTTTTGTTCGTTTAGAAAGGTGATAGTGTAAAAATTAAATAAAAGCAAAAAAAAAAGAAGATAGATTTAACCCTTTAACATTTTGCTTAGTTTTAAGGCATTTTCATCTTATAAAAGTACGTGTCCGATTATGCGATGGAGTCACTGTATGTATAAACCTATTTGTTAAAAAAAAAAAGAAGAAAAATATGTATATTATTGCATTCGTTGTAGCTACTTACTTTCTAATTCGAAAAAGTATTTCTAAATATGTACACATTATCTACGTCCCACATATTTATGTGTAACATTGTACCGGGTGCTAAAGCCTTTTAGTTCTTAATATTATTCTAATTTCATACATAACAAGTATATGGCTGTTGGCATGTACATAAGTTATTTTTAAACTATTAAGTTATTACCTGCTATCAATACAGCATCGATCATTATTTTCTGAGAAAAAAAACAAAAAAAAAAAAAAATTGGAAAATAACAACAGCCATTGTTTTGCTGTAAATGGTGGTACGACGGTACCCACTTCAGCTAAATAATCTATCTGGCATCGCATATTTCAAATGAAATAGGTGCTCCTCTCGTATATTTTGCAGGTCATTAGCATGTTGGTTTGATGCTATTGTTCGCTATATGACTTCGGGTACTGAGGTTTTTATAATTTCATGAAATTTTGCAATATGTAAAGTTTTTTTTTGTTTTTGAAAAGGAATTCCCAGAAGAATAAGATCGGTTTGTGGTTGCTTTTGTGTGTGGAATGTTTTTTTTTTCTACAAAGTAAAGAGATTTTGTGATGTAGCGTTTCATTATTTACTATCCTCCAGTGGAGTGGAGCTGTAGTCATTTTTGATTTAACTTCTTCTGAAGAAAAATAAAGTCGTCTTAGTAAAGTCATTGTTTTTAAATTAATATTTTCATTGGAGTCACTACTTTTGAGACTTGTTTGAAGTCGTTGGAATGGGAATGAATTCAATTGGTTTAAGTCGTTCCAACTATTTTTCTTATACATAAAGGGTGATCCATTTCGAGGTTCCCTACTTTTTTAAAGAAAAAAAAACACAGAAAATTAAAATTTAATGGAGAATGTTTATTATCATTTGAAAGAACATTCTTTGGCATTTATTTTTTGAAGATTATGTCTATCAAATGTTGGCCGTTGCTACGTCGCAGATGGTCCATCCGTTGAGTCCAATTTTCGATCACTCGTTCGAGCATTTCGACTGGTAACTGGCGAATGACACGCGTGATGTTTTCCTCCAAGGCCTGAATCGAAGCGGGTTTGTCGGCATAAGCTTTTGACTTTACATATCCCCTAACGGTCTAACGGTGTGATATCACACGATCTTGGTGGCCAATCGACCGGCCCAAAACGTGAAATTATGTGCTCACCGAAATGTTCTCTCAATAAGTCCATTGATTGATGCGATGTGTGGTAAGTGGCGCCGTCTTGCTGAAACCAAATGTCGCCGAGATCACGAGCTTCAATTTCAGACATCAAATAGTCGGTTACGTTCGCACCGGCATAATTTGTAAAGAAATATGGACCGATGATTCCACCGGCCCACAAACCACACCAAACCGTTGTTTTTTCTGGATGAAGTGAAAAAATCTCTTCAGGTTGCTCTTCGTAAAAAATGCGGCAATTTTGTTTGTTTACATACGAATTGAGCCAGAAATGGGCCTCATCGCTAAACAAAATTTGCCTCGAAAACGTCGGATCTTCTTGGAACTTTTCAAGAGCCCATAGAGCGAAGCGATGTCGCTTGGGAAGGTCGAGCGGCTTCAGTTGTTGCACAAGCTTTATTTTGTACGCTTTCAATTTAAGATCTTGACGTAAAATGCGCCAAGTCGTTCCATACGTCAGTCGAGTTGCTGCGAACGGCGCCGAATCGACTCTCTACGGTCTTCGTGTACACTCTCAGCTACGGCCGCTATATTTTCTTCACAGCGTGCTGGACGTGGTCTATTCGGTCGAATATTATCCAATAATGAATGCTGGGTCTCAAAATGGGTGATGGTGTTGCGTGTTGCCTACGCTCAGTAGGCCGATTATGTTGAGCGATTATGTTGAGCGAAGTGCACGAAACACATTCCTCACAGAACGTGAATTTTCATAATAAAGTTGAACAATTTGTAAACGTTGTTCACGCGTGTAAGTCTTTCCATTATGAAATGCCAAACAATACTAAACAAAAATAACATGACAGCACGAAACGACTCACACGTGATCTGTCAAAAAAGCCTTTTGAAAAAAGTATCTCTACTTGGATCACCCGTTATTATTGGCGATGATGTAGTGTCTTATCCAAAATTTATGGGAAATCAAACAGTTTTTGAGTTAAAGAATGATATGGTTTGGAATTTCTTCCCAACACCGATGAATTGATGTGGCTATGTAAGTTCCCCGCAAACATATCAGGAAACGCAGTTAGATCCAATTAGAGCTAGAGCTAAAGCGGTTGTATATGGATCTTCAAACCTTCCTTAAATCTAAGGAATAGTATTGAAAACTAGTCTGTAAGAAAAAAGCCTCTTCTCTGAGAGGTCATTGAAGAAATACTTGCCTTGTGTACGATATCTAGTTTTGGCTAATGACGGGCTCTAATTTTGACCTCATTGCAGCAAAGGTAGTGGGAATATGCCAAGCTTGGCTGTAGCCATTTAGGACGACCAGTCTGGAGACATTTGGAAATGTTTTCTTATTAGTTGTGTTTGCGAAATGACGAAATTTGTCGGCCTATTTTCGTGGACTCTACCCACTAGGTATAGTGCAAGAAAATGACTCCTTTCACTAATCCTGGTGGAGTGGGTGCAGTGGCTTAGTGGTTAAGTGCGTTGGACCACTAAGCGAGAGGTCGCTGGTTCAAATCCCGACCTGTACCACCTGAAAGTTTTTATTCGCTGCCCCACCTCTTGCGTCTTGAACGTCTGACAAACATCCAAGAGTAAGAAATGTCATGAGAAGCTTCTCAAAAATAAATTGCCGTTCGGAATCGGCATTAAACTGTAGGTCCATACTTCGCACACACAATGGTTGGAGAAGCTAGGCTTTAGGTCCTGTATGGGCCGTTTACGCCTAATATTTATTTACTAATCCTGGTGGAGGATAGAATTTCTACGGGGATTCGCGAATATCGGCCATTTGATTGGATATAAAATTATTCTCGAGTAAGTTAATACCCACAGCCTTAATTGCTAAAATAACTGCTTGTAAGTCGCTGCTAAAATTTGTAAGGCAGAGGGATTTGTTCAGATTTGTTCACATTTCTTTTAAGTCTTTGGTGGCAGGGTCTGAGTACATTAAAATGGCGGAGCTATTTACAAACAACTCGGTTAAGCAAGACAAGCCTTCAATCTTACAACACGATAGCCTTTGAAGTGGCAAGGAATAGAAAGTTTGGGTTAAGACTCTCGTAGTTAAAATTTCAGTTTTTCTTCGGAATCAGATCAAGACTTATAAGTGAGGAGTTTACCAGTTATGATAGGAATCTAGAGCAACAGCTAAGTATGTACTTAACACTGAAGCATTGAGAGCAACTGCGTCTCATTTATAAATCCATAAGTCCCTTTGAAATTAGACTTTAGAATTTAGGCAACCTTTATCTAAGTGTCTTTTTCTGTTAAATATCACCTGTATTTCAATTTGTTAAGACGATCTCAGATGATGAACGTCATGGAGTTTCTGATTCCATCTAAAACATTTGTCATATTTCCTGCAAAAATTCACAGTGACTGTCACAATTTGTAAATACATTTGTCTGTACATATGTACCTACTTAATTGAAATTCTTACATCCAATACAGTCAGCTGCCAATGCAATTCATAGAATTCAACGTGAAAAAATCGTTACAATCGACGAATGTAATTTTGCATGTAAGCATGTAATAGAAACAAAAAATAGCAATAACGTTTTTCCACCCCATTCAACGACATAGTGTCGATTGAACGGTATCAGAATGAATTCATTACTCATTTCCGTTCTCAATGTGATTGTCAACAAAGTTCAACCCAAACCGATTGGACAATAATAGCAAACAGAAGAAAAAAAATTACATTTCTTTTTTTTCACATCTACAGCACACCACAGTTGAAAAGTTAACGAAATTGTGTGTTCGGTGTTTCTTTTGTTTAATTAAAAATGGTTAAATATGTAACAAACATCAATCAAATGTCAGTGTCAAGACAATCGTAAGTCGTAAACCATTGTGGTGCAAATGTCAGTTCAGTCACATTGAATAGCAAGAAAAATCGTGGTAAGAAAACTACATTTTTTTGTTTTGTTTCTTGACAAGATGAATGCTTGGGATTTGTATCTACATTGTATTTTTTTTATAACAGAGAGAGTACAAGTATTTTTTGTTTTTTTTGCTGCCTTTGACGTATAGAAAATTTCTATAGTTTGAATAGTTTGTAATTCTACAGCGAGGATCGTGTGATCCTCACTCAAAATCGAGTAACTTGATAAATGGATCGTTAACTAAATATTGTTAATATTGTATGTAGGGAGAGATTTTTCACCACAAAACTTAAATGTAAAAGGCTTCGAATTCCACTGCGGTGTGGTTGACCACAGACGAAAATAAGGTTGATATTAACGATCACATTTCGTTTGGGTTTTAGTTTTCACCAAATTTTGTTATTGTTTTTGTTTTCCATTGCTAAACCGATTTACATTCATCCGTTAATGTAGTTCACATGTGTCCCCCTTGTGGGAAAAAAGGTCAACAACATTTTGTTCGCCCGAGGCAAGTGTTTTGTCGCAGAAATAAAATCATATTTAACACACATTTCGTGATGTCAATTCGACTCTAGACAAAGAGACATAAATGAAACCGGATTGTATTGCAAAACTATTCAGTTAACAAAAAAAAGTAGATCGTTGCATGATATCTGAAAAGAACATCAAATAGTTCGACTGCTAAGTGCATTACTGCCTGTGGCTGTGGCGACAGCGATCGTGCAACATGTTTTTTTTGCAAGATCAATTTTATTATATATATGTATTGGTTTTAGCTTCAACTACAATGAGTATCTATTGTTTTGACATCATAAAAAATGCGAAAACATATAAATATGAATTTATACTGTCATTGGAAATTTATTGTTTACAAATTGTTTTTTTATTTTTTGCTATAAATTGGAATTTCGCACTAACGCTCGACCCTCGCTTATGAGGTAACCTCGAAATGGTTTGCGATTGGATGGATAAATGATGTAAACATTCGGAATCAATACTTATGGACAAAGCTTAAAAGTTAAATTGTTTGCTAGTTTTTAGTACTCCGAATTGATTTTTACTCTCTTCTGGGAAAACCCCCCAGAAAATAATAAATAAGTATTTCCCTCACTTTGACTTGACACAAACGAAATATGATCTTCCGACATTCACCCCTATCACGAGCTTCGTCGTTATAGAAAAATGTCTACGAATCCCGAAAAATCTATTACAAGTAGTAGAAAATCTGCTACAAAATTCGAAATTCGTAGAAAACCTGAATTATTTTGTCCTTCTCTACGACAAGTTTTTTTCTGTCGTAGACTAACAATAATAGTTATTTCAATAAAATCTACGTTCTTTTAAAAATAATTAATACATGTTTTAAATTCTTAAAATTCATGAAAAACGTTGATTGGGCTATATGTACTTATTTCGAACGTTCCCGGTGCCACTATGCTGGTAGCCGCCTTCAGCTATAAGTCCCAGCGCCGCACTCAATCGACAGTTTAGGGTAATCGAAGATGCTCACACGCCTGGCTCCTGCTCCCGCTTCAAGTTGTTGAAGCACGTATTTGACGGAGTCTTTGTTTAGTTTGAAATTTCTTCTAAATCTGCAAAAGATTTCAATGATATGCGGCCCTAGCGTGTTATCCGTCGGAACGGAAAATTCTCCGATTTCCTACGATTCGGAGGATTTTTGCTTCGAGGTATTCTTCGGAACATCTGTTCGGAACATTGTTCCGACAGCAAGTGGTCGCGGAATTTTTTCCGATTTTCGGATAAGCTGTTAAAAAATGTAAGCAGGTATAAATAAAAAAAAAGTATTAAGTATGAAATACCTCCCCCCTGTCAACATATATAAATTTAAAGTTCTGCAAATACAAATATGGGTCGACATATATCGGTACATTTTATACATCTCTACATTTGTCGCACGTCAGATCAATGCGTCCTCGCAATTGTATTATTAAAATTTATTCTTTTCCGAAATCGGATACCTCGAATGTAATTAGGGTCTCCGACAGAGTATGCGTTGCGGAGAATTTTCCGTTCCGACGGATACCTCGCTAGGGCCGATGAACAAATTTAAATAATTGCAAGAATAACTTGCAGAGTATCATCCAAATGTTACATGCGTCCCTTAGTCACCTTCTTTGAATTTTCATTTTTGTTAGTCTTTATGAATTGCAACGATAGCATTTGCAATTGGTTCTATTAATTATTATTATTTTCACTTAAAAAAAGAAAATATGCCCGACAAATTAGTTTTTGAATTTGAATTTGACAGATGGGACAGTACTCAGGAACCGGGTAAGAAAAACCCTATATTTTATTATATTCGACAGTTAAATTGTTCATTACATACATATTTTAAATTTAGTCAATGTTACAAATCTGAAAGAACTCATGGAAGTAACAAAAATTCAATTTTTATTAGAAAGTAAAAATAGGTAAACAAATTGTTTTGGGAAAATTAAGGGATTTTTTTTTTAAGTTCAGGGATTTTTCTTTCTATTGTTTCGAGTATTAATTGTGATATAAATCAGCTGACTTCGAAAACGGTAACTAATTTTTTCAATCAGGCAATGATTTTTCGAATCCCTTTGGATCTTTTGATTGCTTTTTGTCGGGATCCGTAGCGGAATTTTTCATTCGGGGATTTCTCCGAAGGGAACGTGTGATAGGCCTGATTATTAAAGGACTAATCGTTGCTGTATAAAATACAAAATAATTTTATATTAATTGAAATAAAATAAAATTAATAAACAACTTTAACATATAGAGCTAAATTGAACTGAATGAACATTTATTCTGATAACATTTAGTGGCTAAATGACGGTTTAATATGTCAAAATCGACTTGTTCATTTGTCTTATAAGAATCACGACATTTTTTTTGTACAAATTCACTACGGTTGCCATCCGTCCCGGGTTTCCCTAACATGTCCCACGCTTTTTTTGTTTGTTTTAAGAAACCAGGAAACTTTCTAATGGTTTTTGAATATATAATTTACTTTATGAAAGTACAGAGAGATCTACTACAATAGAAAACACAATAAATTTTTTGATATTTATTTTTCTGTCACTTAACCTCACAAAATATTGAAATATTTTGGAATTCCGATAAATAAAACATTCTAAAGTAAATGGTCGATTTGCATTTCAATGGAAATTTACTTTTAAAACTACTTAAACTCATATAACTTCTGAACTATTACAGCTTATTATAATTGTTTGCATATTTTAATAGCTTATAAAATAAACTGTGAAAAACAGCTTGTGACTTCAGGCACGAAACAAATAGAACAATAAGATTCTCTAGTGCACTGTTTTATTAGTATTAGCAGTTGCGGAATAAAGTTAAGTGCGATGAGTTCACTCCCGACTTCCAAAGCCAAACCCATTTTGGCATTTAAGTTGTTGGAATGTTTCAAATACCTATTTATGTGTTTTATCGTGTATTGATGATAACTAGCTAAAGTTTACTAAACTAACAGTTATGTTGTTATGAAAACAGAAACATGAAATGTTTCGATCTAAATTCGATAGGGCATCTTTGAAACTATATGATGAACTCAAATAACTTTTACCTGGTGGACCATAATACTACGTTTCAACTAAAAGAAAAGGCAATTTTTTAGACAAAAGATTGAAAGGAAAGAGTTTGAACAGCAGAATTTTTTTTCAGATTTAGTTGTTTCGATATTTGAAAAAGTTAAATTTGTACCTCGTTTTAACCTCAGTGGAAACGTATGATAAAGTAATCTACCTAAGGGGTTTCCGATCCATGGTGAGTTTCTGCCTTAGACACTGAAGTGAGCGTGGGATATTGCCACCTTTGGACTCTGCCCAACCAATGAGTTAAAAATGTTGGAACTATCGATTGATTTGACGTCAAAAAATTTCCCAATTTCAAATTAATAAATTTGCTGTGGAAAAAGCCTCCATATTCGCCCAACGTATACATATTGCGCCAAACATCTTCTTCAGAAATGATTTCAAACAGATGCATTTTTACCTTACCTCGTTGTCCCGAAGACAAGTCTTAAATAGGCAACAAAATGTAAAAAATTAAATAAATAAAATAATTTATGTCTTCTACTAAGTTAGTCTTGTAACATGTTGCCACCTAAAACATAACCTAATAGCTGTGATAAGATGATACTTTACAACATATTCTGCATTTATAACGTGTAAATAACATTAACTTTGTCTGTCTGACCTCATTTGATGGGCAAAGCGCTTTACATAAATCCAATGATTTCATTCTAACGTACAACATTTAACTACTTGTAAAAAGTTTCCCAAATGAATCCGCTAACGAAAAGCAAAAATGTATCTTAAGTGTCGATACATCTATCGGTGCATGATCGTAGCGCGTTAAATGTCAAAACATTATATTGCCCCGTGATCCTTTCTTTACATGATCGTTCTATGAATTTACCTCGCAAAACTTTACGGTCGGCTCACGGTACACACCAAATAAATAACCTTAAATGTAAATATCTCAACCCACAGAGATATATATTTTGTGTGTGTTTGCATTCACCCCACAAGCTAAGTGTCCAAACGTTGCATCGTCCACTCCTATGTTGACATTTTCCCCTAACAAAAAAAAGAAACAAAAAAAAAAAAAAAAACGTATCCAAATCGAAAATCTAAACTTTTGCACCGACAGAGCTGGCTAAAAAGTGCGATCTCAGTACGCGCCATATAGAATACATTCAAGCACTGCTAGCGTTTTATTTTTTTATCCCTCGCATCTGACATTATTCACACACACTGTATGTATGTGAGAGCAGCGCGCAAGAAGCTTGTAGATTATAACAAACTGGTCATTGCCTTCGGGGGCAATCTATGAGCAATCCCACTGAACAAAAAACTATATATGTACATCTACGGTTTAGTATGTACATAAGTATAAAAAACAAAATTGAAATAAAAAGTAAAATAAATAAATAATAATACACAAGCTCGCATTGCGCATTGCTAGCAGCCTATTGCTAATCTAATAAATTTTCTCTTCAAAATGTGCGCACCACACCATGTACTCGTGTGTGATAGACGAATGCGCCGAGCACAGCGTACTTATTGTGTTGTGTCCTCCTTCTGATTTTAAT
This sequence comes from Ferdinandea cuprea, assembly GCA_963576555.1. Classification (NCBI taxonomy): domain Eukaryota; kingdom Metazoa; phylum Arthropoda; class Insecta; order Diptera; family Syrphidae; genus Ferdinandea; species Ferdinandea cuprea. The sequence goes on from OY754959.1 coordinate 13,112,503, forward strand.
CGAAACTATATTGAAACCGATTATTATCGTAATTTCCCTCTCCCTTTTTTCACTCACATGTTGATGGAATTATTAATTAAAAAATCTCTCCTAATGATGAGAAATGATAGATGAAGAGTCTCCGTCCACAACCGTCATTCGGCTCCGCGCAACCAGCACCTCCTCTGACAGTGGTGTGTCAGTGTGGTAGAAGATGGGGGGCGAACTTTTATTTTAATTGAAGATCGGTTTTGAGTACGAAAAATATCTAAAACGTGAGTGAATAAAAAAAAAACAAGATTTTCTGCAACATTTTTCTAAGACCCAATTTCTTTTACAGACGACGTTTGGTGTTCATAAAGAATCATAAAACGTGACACTTCAAATGAAGATCAGAAACGAAAAATCTGCTCGTGACTTTGCCGCAAATTAACTGTCACTGAAGCGTAGATGGAGCTTTTTAATTAAATTAAATATTGTGAAAACATGATCATTAAAAAAGGACCTCAAATGGAGAATTCATGACTATTCATTAAATTAACCAGAGCTGTCAAGAAAGAACAATTATTTTTTGATGGTGATTGTGAAACACAAATGGTGGCAAACATACTTTAGCCGTGCAAATAGCGAATTAAACCTCTACATTCGTAAAAAATGTAGTTTCAATAGTGACGTTTAAGGTTTTAAATGTGTGTTTGTTCTTATGTCAAAACTGAACGAAAAGCCCACTTAATTTCTTAAAAACTTCAGCAAAACTCATAAACTGTCGAAATTTTTATATATGGTTTTTTTTTAGTGAATTATTAAAATTAGAAATAAATTTTACAAGTAACATTGTTGCATCTTATAATTGATTGGAAATTAATTTGCTAAAATTAAGGACGATTTTTTTTTGAGTGTATTTTACGCAAGCTCACTCAAGTTAACGAGCATTTGTCGAAACTGAGCATAATATATTTATGGGTGTAATTGAATATTGCATAGAGCTAGCTTTAGCTCATCAAACTATTTAGTTTTCAGTTCCTTCCATTGGTTCCAAATGAATGATTTGAGACATAAACTTGGCCTTCGACTTCCAACTGGATATGTATAATGTGCCTGCGCAAGCAAAACTGTTTTGTGCTGGCAATGTAGGGAAATGTATTCGTCACAAATGTGCAAAAAGGCTCAAAAATGTTCGGACAAATGAGCTTGCTTTGACCAAAATTAGAAAAACATCTCTCTGTTATGCGTGTAGGTACATTCTATACAGCATGCACATCTTTAGAAGATCGCAAGGAATGCGCAAATTATATCGTTGTTCTTCTGTTTTTCTAGTGAAAAGGCAATGGCTGCATACGTCCTTAAAAAGTTTCTGCAATCCCTCGGCACGGGTAAAGTTTGATTCTTTTAACAAATTTTAATTTAAAAATCCATTTTGCTTTTGCAGCCATAAAGTCTCTACTGGTGCATTATTTGGCAATAAAAAATTTAGTAGAACAACTTCTTTTTGCAAGTTGACTAAAATTTAGTGAGGCGTAACTTTAGGCCAAGTGACATTACCGAGAACATGGATAATTCCCCCATTCCCTCTAGGTCGGATAGAAAAAGCTACATTCTTGATACCAAGTCAAGTTTGCTGGTCAAACCAATCTGTGCTTTTATTACCAAAATTGGGAAGATGGCGATTGTTAAGAATAATATAGGTAGCATTTAACTCTATTAACCTGACCGAGGTTCTGGAGAAAGTTCCATTTGCCCTGTAATTGGTAAGGCCTATCCATAGGATGCTAAAATGTGTCGACTGAGGTTCTAAGTCTTCCACAAAATATTGAGTATTAACCTGATGTTAATCAGGTAAGCTGAGCAGCTTAGACTTAATGGGAGTGTGTTGAGATCGCGTCTGACAATTTAGGCAGATGCATTTCGCCCCCTTGTTCCGTTGAAATCGTGAATACCTTTGTTTTAGCTACATTTAGCTTCCTCTTAACCTATTGCTTCCCTATAAAACCAGTGTCAGGAAAAGACGCCTTCATCTGCCACCAAATTCGGTTAAGTTTGAGACCTGAAAAAGGGATCTAACCGCTTAGGAGACTTTGTTCTTCCAACGTTGAAAGCAATATTTGGGTGCAGGGGCTTGCTGGTTAGTCTGACAAACATGAAGAATAAAACTGTCATGAAAAGCTATTTTCCAAAAATAAATTGACCTTCGGAATCGGCATTAAACTATTGTCAAAACAAAAATATATCTACGCACGCACAATGGTTGGAGAAGCTAGGCTTTAGGATTAAATTGGTCTAATTGACAATATTTTGATTGCGAAAAATGTATCCTTCAATACTTTGTTAAACTCTTAAGGAAAGATGTACCTAAACGAAAAACATACACAAGTTGATTGATTTCATTAGAGAAATGCATGCTTGTCGGTAGCTAAATAAGGAAATAACAAACAAAGCATCTTATGATTCCCCCTTATTTAATCTTGCATCTTGCCTTAGAGGTTGCACTAAAATAAAACAAACAAACAATAAACCAACTGAACGATCATGTCTAATCAAATAAATAAATCGTGATCGTTTCCAAATAGTCATGTGAACTTTTCCCAAGACATCTATCTCTCCAAGAAGCCAACCCTTATATGGAACATTTAAATTGCTCTCTTAAAACCACGCGCGCGCGCGCGCATAATATTGACTAGTTTCGTCCTCCCCCTCCCCTCTACTCCCCCAAAAGGCAAATCAAAAGTGATCCGGACAAACGTGCGATTAAGGTGAATCAAGGCGCGCGATCTCCTTTGAAACTGTAGATCGGTATGTGTAATTAAAGTTAATAGCCCAGCCCCCCAAATGAAAATGTCAGTTGTCTAGCTGAAGTTGGACGTTAACTAAAACAAATCGTTGTGTTCCGTTTATTTGGGATTTATTTCGGGTGGAAAATCCATGGGAACTCAGGTTTTACTGCCGCCTGGTTGGCTTTCTTTTTCTTTCTTCACTTGAAGATGTACAGCAATTGATATTGGTAAGTATAGTAAGTACCCCGCACTCTCTCTCTCTCTCTCTCGGTTTACTCTCTATATTTCTTTTAAGTTTAAATCTAAGTCTGACTCTATTTTGTCGGCGAACATGGATCTAGTGCACGGTTTATACATAATCAAGTTCGTGACTAGATTTCATGCTCGTCTATTAAGTTGGGTCAAAACAGCACATACAGAGCCAGGTAACAAAGCTTGCTTGCTCGTTGCACCGTTTGGTAACCGCGCGGCGTCGTCGTCATCGTCATCAACGCGTTCGTGTTAGTGATAGTCGTAATCACGTTGTCGGTGTACCCGTCGTAATAGCCTTAAGAAAACCTAACAAAGTGAATTTATAAAAAAAAAAAAATTAAAACGATCGAGTCATGTTTTCTATGTAAGCTATCTGGAAAGAGAGATACACTCTCTTTACCTGTCCATTATTATATTTATATGTAACCAGCTCCTTTTTATACGTGTATATACGACTACGTACGTCTAGATCTATCTAACAACATCACAATTTATGTGTATACAAGGTATACATTAATGCAGCAGAAACGTAAGGAGGAGGGAAGGCTGAGGTTGGTTACAGCTTGTCCTTTTTTGTGTGGTGTACACACTCCTAGGTATATTGTGGTATCTTGCATCCTTTCTTTACCACTTGGACAGATGATTATTAAACAACATATACGAACATATTGAACGAGGAAAACCCGGTCGAGGAAGAAGCTGAAAAAACGATGTACACCGCCGTATAAATCTCTGAAAGGAGAAAGGACGGAAATCGTCGTCATCTCCTGTATTTGTATTCGGTGGTTAGCCAGCATGAATCTTATATTTTCTTCTAATCCTCTACTTCATCTTTAGAAGAAAAAAACGAACAAGAAGAAACGACGAAGAAGAAGAAATAGAATGCCAGTATATGTGTTCTTTGTCTTATACAACAGAGTTCAGGAAGAAGGAAAAATCACATCTCTTTGGCTTTGGTCATGTAGCATGATCGTAACTTTTTACTTGTTCTATGTACCACACATACATATGTACATTCCTGCCTCCGGTCATAGAAAAGATATAGAATCCAATGCCATCCCATCCCAATTCGAGTTCGAATCCAACAGGGACTGTACTTCGTACAGCATCGCATCTAATACGAGTTTTCTTTTGCCTATGTACCATCATCCATAAAATCCACCATCTTGGCTGTGGAAAACTTCAAATGATCTCGGGGAAAAAGGGTTCATCTTCAGAGACGACTCCTTTTGGGTGAACAAAGGTATTTTTTTTTTTATTTTTTTTTTGCGCTTGGATTAGTACCTACTTACTTACCTTTTGGAGAAGACAAAGAAGAAAAGGTAGGTACAGTTGTTTTTTATGCTTAGTAGTTTGGTCGTAGATTTTATGATTGCAGAGAAAAAAATAATAGTATACCGGCTTCCTTTTGTTGTTGTTGTTTTCCTCTGCTGAACAAAGAAAATGCAGCACCCTTGCCTTTTCGTTTATACGCTTGCTCTCCTATTGCTAGTGCGCCGTTGTTGCTTGTTGTTTTTTTTTTCTTTAATGAAAAGATCATAGTGGATTGATGTTTATCTTGATGGGCTTGAAAGAGTGTGGAACTGGAACTTTTGTTATGTGTACGGATGTGCGGAGTGAGATAAAGCGGTTTTATCTAGCTGTGGATTGCGAACATCGTCGTCATCGTCATCGAGGATTGGCTTTGAGGTACATAATTGGGGGAAGAAGTTGGAGGGTTTAATCGGAAATACTGTGGTCTCTTCTTAGGACTGCATTCGAACTGAAAGACATACATATCTGGGCGAGACCCATTTGATTGAAATTAATTAAAAAGTGCTTAACGTTTTGTTTTAATTGTTTCTACAAATACTCGTTGCTAAGCTTTCTAAAAACGTTTAATTTATAAAATATATAAGTAATGTATGGTTGGTTTAGTGCTCAATTTCGTTTTATAGTATCCATGTGCCCATTTGACATAATTGCGCAATTTTGGTAAATATTCTGATATTGCACAATTCCCAATACAACGATGCAATTTTCAAATCATCCCAAATAACTTGAATACCAAAGAAATTGCAGATAAAATCTGCCTTTTGATGAGATCATGAATAAAAGTTCTGTAGAATATAGGTAAGGTTGAAGTGGTAGTCAGAGCATAAGGCTGACGTAAACAAAGTCCATTGCTTTTGCACACGGATCTAGGAAGGCTTTCATCCTAATGTTAATAAAAGTCGAAGTATGGTGCCTCTTCTAAGAGGGACTAAAAGTAAAAAAAAAACGAACCGGATGTTGCCAAAATCCTAATGAGTCCACTAGATGGTTGCATTTCAAGCTTATTGCTAGCTTCAGAAAGTAAGGAGTGTCAGGTTGAAACAGAATGGCGAGAGCTGAGCTGAGGAGTTGTTCCGAGTGCTCAACTAATGCATAGACAGGCTTATCTTTGGAGCTGCGATTGAAGAGTCGAGGAGAGCAGAGGAAACACTCAGGAGGCGTGAAGCGGTTGTCATAAGGAGACATTTTTTTTATCGACGCTCGCATCGCCGCTATCCTCGCAGCCTTAGTAAGTTTTCAGTGTAAGTCTGGTGGACTGCTACCACTTAGTATTGTCCCACCAATGAAAAATATACTGTTACTGGTACTGTAGATTTTCATATATTGCAGTTGTAGCCTTCTTGTATATTAGATTTCCATCTTAGTTTTCTATAGGCCTAAGGGTAAACTGATGTGAATTCCTATCATAGCGAGTATTGCGTTTATATTGGTGTAGGGTTGGCGATGTCTATCACCAATAAGTCGAATCGCAGGTTTTTGAATCCTGTCCTATGTAATTGGTGCATATTTCTTGCATCGCTTGATGCAAGCCTTGACATTTCGCAGCGTTCTTGGCGACGTCGAATAACGAAGGTTGTCATTAACGCACATATCGAGGATGGAAAGCTTTTCGGGTTCAGAGATGCAAGTGCCATTCATAGATAATGGCAGAAGACAGCATTGGTTTTTGGAATTATTACATTTGACTCCATTGGTTTTACTCACTTTAGAATATTGTCAAGGTCAGAATTTAAAGTTCCAGCTCCACGCTCGAAGATGAGGGACGAAAATCCGAAAACGATGCTACGGGTATATCTATTGTCATCAGAGAAGGAGTGGATTGGATAGTCAGAGTAGTGGAGAGTCAGAAACAAAACACAGCCTTGGGGCACACTCCCATTTGTTTGGTGAGTTGCAGACTTGAATCTGCTTAAAACAACTTGAAGTGAACAGTCCGAAATGTAATTTCTAATCCATTGAAGAAAGGTATCATCGATTTGACGAAAGGTATCATCGATTTAAAATTCACGCATTTTCGACAAAAGAACTTGATGCCAGACTCTGTCAGATGCCTTTAAAATATCAACCGTAACGACGATACTGTCACCACCACGGTGAATAGATTGGTTCCACTCTGAGATACGTCATCAAATCACCAATGGACCTGTGCTGCGAAAACTGTACTATCGGTCATTAAGAAGTTTTCGAGATTCAAGATATTTCATAAGTTTTAGATTTATCAGCGTTTCCATAACCTTGGGTAGAAGGGACGTTAGTGCAATTGGTCGGTAGGAGTAGGGGAGGAAGATTCGCCTTTTTTTTTGGACAGGCTTCTGTTTTCCAGAAAGAGCCCTGAAGAATAGGACATATAGAAAAAAGAGAACACACAGCGTTCTGAAGAGGTGTGTTACTCCTTTGGAAAGTGGAAGTACTATTTGGAGCAGCGGATTTGTGTTTGTTAAGATCTTGAATACTCTTGCCACTGGACGAGTGCGAAAGTGAATTTGTCCCGTTGAGTGTTCTACGGACGCGCTCAAATTCAAGGGGAGATAAAGCATAATCTGGGAGCGTTAAGCTACCCGCAATGTTTTTCAAAACCGACCTAAAATTGCGACTACCAGTGGAATTTTGTAGTATTTTTTGCCTCAACCTTTTGAGGTAGGTGAATTTGACGCGATTTATATGGGCATTTCAGTCATTTCTGGCTCGGGTTAACTTTTTTTTTCGGTTAGTCTTGAAGTAAATGAGAACTAGAAAACAGCTGCTACTTCGGTTTGGCGAATCGAACTTGTTGAATGGTGAATATTTATTCTCGATCACGATCTTAGCATAAATTTAAAAGCTGGACCGAATGTTGATTCCTCAATACTCTGCATATTCTTGGCATCTGTTATGATGTTGCTGTTAAGCTTGTGGAGTTTGCTGTGCCTTTCTAAAGCTACTTCTAAACGAAGACATAATAGAATTTTGCTTTGAAACGGCCAATCGTGATAGTAACATAGTATACCTTTCACAACTCAGTTGCCTTTTCAAGTGTTTGTTCTCGTTTTTACTACTTCTTCAGCTATCTTAGTATCAGTCTATAGCGGAACCTTTTCAGCAAAGAAGACTAACGATTAATGCAATTTACTGAACCCGCCAAGCTATGTGTCGTATAGTTTGTCCAGAAAATAATTGGCATGACAGCAAATAGCCGCAGCGGCCATTTTGGTTGAAATTGTTTTGAAAAGGGGAAGCAAATTCAGGGAACAAAATACTGGGTAAAACCAAAATAGTTAATAGTTGACGTCAATTCAAAGTGGGTTCATAAAGGTGCAGTTTTTATATACTGTTATTGGCATAGAAATATCAACAAATAAATAAGCTAAGGTTTGAAGAAGCTACGATCAGACCAAATCTTCACACTAAGGCAAATCCTGGAAAAGACCAACGAATTTCAAGTCGAGACACACCATCTCTTCATCGATTTTCAAGCCGCATATGACAGCATTCATCGTCAGGAGCTTTTTGTGGCGATGGCCGAATTCGGGATCCCGTCAAAACAGATCCAAATGTGTCGCATGACACTAGATAACACGCGATGCAATTTGGCAGCAGCTCATCTGAACTCTTTCAAATGATTTCTTCAATCTTGTTCTTGAGCAGATAGTGCGCAGGGCAGGTGTCAACACGGAAGGCACTATCTTCAACAGATCAGTCCAAATGCTGGGGTATGCGGACGATATAGATATCATCGGTCGATCCCAGCGTGCTGTGATAGAGGCTTTCACGGCTATTGAAGAACAGGCGAAACTAGTTGGCCTTGAAGTTAACGGTGACAAGACTCAATATTTGCTATCAACAAACAAACAATCATCTGTTCACCGACTAGGACAAAATGTCACTGTTAATAGCAGCAACTTCGAGGTAGTTAAGGAGTTCATCGTCCTCGGGGTAAACATCAACTCCACAAATGACATCTAAGTGGAGATCCATCGAAGTATTACCCTAGGAAACCGCTGCTACTTCGGTTTGGCAAAACAAATGGGTTCAAAACTCCTAACTCGAAGGACAAAGTGCATGCTCTACAGAACCCTTATCCTGCCAGTTCTGCTATACGGCGCCGAGTGCTGGACGATAAGCAGGAAAGGAGAGTTAATACTGGGATCCTTTGAAAGAAAAATCCTTCGACGGATATTTGGAGGACGAATGGAGGAGAAGATACAACCGCGAACTCTATAAGCTGTACCAAGATGTGGATGTAGTCCGAAAAGCCAAAACTCGCAGACTACATTGGCTCGGCCACATCGAGCGAATGGACAACAACGCTCCAGCCAAGAGGATCTTGGAAGACCAGCCCCCAGGTTCGAGACGACAAGGAAGACCGAACCTCTGTTTTAAAGACCAAGCCATCGCGGATGCCAGAACGCTTGGTCTGGACAACTGGAAGCAGCGCGCTCGGGATCGCAAAGGGTGGAAGGCTGCCGTATCTCAGGCAGGGACTCTTCACGGCCCGTTAAGTAAAAAAAAGTACGATCTAAAGTCTAATATTTCATTTTTTTAAGGTACATGTGTCGTAACAAATAAAATAATGATCGCCGATTAAATTTAATTTATCGTCCGAAGCTGATTTAAATGCCATGGTTATATTAACAAAAAAATAGTCATATTAACCCAGCCAACCCAAAATACATATTTAAACGTAAATTGCCCATCAAGCAGCACAGGTGTACGAGTATAATCTTGATAAGCATTTGAAAAAAAAAATAAAAAATTCCAAATAAAAATTATAAACTCCAGTCACAAGCCTTTGGTGTACATAAAAACGATGTCGCAATGTTCTTGCACCTCTAATATGTTTTCGTGGGTGCTAAATACCAAGAATATTCAAACTTTCAACTCGAACCCATTTTATGCATTTTTTTCGTTTATTTGAATACAATGTGTGACGAAGCAGCAGCTTTACACCCATGACATGCATACCAAATGAGTCTTCACTTTTATAGCATTATTTTTTATTTTTTTGTCCATCGTCGTTTATTATAAATTAATTAAGAAATGTATTTGAATAAACTGCAAAATAAAAACGTGTTTTATTTTTATTTTTATTTTGGGTCAATGAATTGTCAAGAATTATGTATGAATTTGTGTTCATTTGATTGAATGACCCTTGTTGACGAAGCGCCCTTCCACCCCCAATCACATATCCAATTAAAATACATTGTCCTTTTATGCAGGTACCGATATATTTTGGATGCAATTGCAATTGCATTTCATCAGTCAAACAGAATTTGTGTTGTGACCCTTATATTTGTTTGATTCATATTCAAACCCGTATATGAGCTACTGCTACCCCTGTACCACGTGACGATGCAACGCGTGTCAGTGATGTGTTTTTTTTTTTGTTCTAACCCAGCTCATAGATCACGTCCCATATGTTTTAGTACACTTCTTTAATGCACAAGTAGGTACAAGAGATGTCTAGCAAGTATTATGTCAAAAAAAAAAAGGAACTCAAGTTTATTTCACGATTTAAATTCCCATTGAACTTAATTAGAATTAATTGATGAGGTTCACTGATTTGTCTGGCGATTGAGTGCCATATGATGTCTGGAGCGTTTCACAATAAAATAAGAACCGATGAGAATGTGAAGAACTTTATGGTTTTTAGTTCTTTAACGCAGACGGATAAACGTTTTTGGAGCGGAAGATCTTGTAAAATGTCGAAAATTAACACAAGTTACATGATTGATAGAAAAATAGCGCACAACGCCTTAACACAGAGGGCCTTACCAATAGGAAATTTAATGTGGAGATTTAGTCTTTAGTCTTTTCCTTTTTTCTGATTGTTCGTGTTTCAACAATTTTTGGTATATTTTTCTGAAGTAGGCACGCATATCAGACATTTTCAAAAACGTTTTCAACATCTATGCCGTTCTAATGGCTATGCTTTATATTGTGAAGAACTTGTTTGTGTCTGTAAGGCGTTGATCTATTCCTTGATCTATGCTTCAACTCAAGAACTTCTTGAACTCGGTTAGAAGACTTAACACTGAAAGGAAATGAGACTCTGGCGATCCACCACGGTTTTTCCAAACGCCCTTAAGCGATCCAAATATCTTCGACTCTTGTGGAGAAGGGGAGGATACCGCTGATCATTTTCTTGGTGACTATCTTGCATTTGCTAGAACCGTGCTCCAGGCACGACTCTTTCTGAAAGAGTCGAGTAAATTGTTAAAGTCTGGCTGAAAATAACGGGTGATCCAAGTAGAGATACTTTTTTCAATAGCCTTTTTTGACAGATCACGTGTGAGTCGTGTCATGCTGTCATGTTATTTTTTTTTAGTATTGTTTGGCATTTCATAATGGAAAGACTTACGCGTGAACAACGTTCACAAATTGTTTAACTTTATTATGAAAATTCACGTTCTGTGAGGAATGTGTTTCGTGCACTTCGCTCAACTTATGCTCAACATAATCGGCCTACTGAGCGTAGGCAACACGCAACACCATCACCCATTTTGAGACCCAGCATTCGTTATTGGATAATATTCGACCGAATAGACCACGTCCAGCACGCTGTGAAGAAAATATAGCGGCCGTAGCTGAGAGTGTACACGAAGACCGTAGAGAGTCGATTCGGCGCCGTTCGCAGCAACTCGGACTGACGTATGGAACGACTTGGCGCATTTTACGTCAAGATCTTAAATTGAAAGCGTACAAAATACAGCTTGTGCAACAACTGAAGCCGCTCGACCTTCCCAAGCGACATCGCTTCGCTCTATGGGCTCTTGAAAAGTTCCAAGAAGATCCGACGTTTTCGAGGCAAATTTTGTTTAGCGATGAGGCCCATTTCTGGCTCAATGGGTATGTAAACAAACAAAATTGCCGCATTTGGGACGAAGAGCAACCTGAAGAGATTGAAGAACTGCCACTTCATCCAGAAAAAACAACGGTTTGGTGTGGTTTGTGGGCCGGTGGAATCATCGGTCCATATTTCTTTAAAAACTATGCCGGTGCAAACGTAACCGTCAATGGCGACCGTTATCGTGCCATGATAACCGACTATTTGATGCCTGAAATTGAAGCTCGTGATCTCGGCGACATTTGGTTTCAGCAAGACGGCGCCACTTCCCACACATCGAATCAATCAATGGACTTATTGAGAGAACATTTCGGTGAGCACATAATTTCACGTTTTGCGCCGGTCGATTGGCCACCAAGATCGTGTGATATCACACCGTTAGACTTTTTCCTGTGGGGATATGTAAAGTCAAAAGCTTATGCCGACAAACCCGCTTCGATTCAGGCCTTGGAGGAAAACATCACGTGTGTCATTCGCCAGTTACCAGTCGAAATGCTCGAACGAGTGATCGAAAATTGGACTCAACGGATGGACCATCTGGGACGTAGCAACGGCCAACATTTGATAGACATAATCTTCAAAAAATAAATGCCAAAGAATGTTCTTTCAAATGATAATAAACATTCTCCATTAAATTTGAATTTTCTGTGTTTTTTTTTCTTTAAAAAAGTAGGGAACCTCGAAATGGATCACCCTTTACAATGCAGCAGTTTCTGAGTCTTAAGTGCTTCAGCGGGAGTAAAATGAACTACCACTATAATCAACATCTCCAAAATTTTAAGCTTATTGAATTACAAAAATCGTATCTAATAGTTGTACGCACTCAAGCTGCATCTTTTTAACTTTTACCCGCGCAATTCATATACGCGTTGATATACGTATCAATTAGTTTTGAAAATTCCAACAATAAAAAAGTACAAGATGGAACTTCTAAATTACGCTTGTGCAACATTCGAGCTGGGTAGCAATATACCCGAAGTCATGTTTCAACACTAACAGCATTATTAAAGGTGCAGATTTAACTATGTATGCGACTTAAAAAAAATTAACAAGCTCTGCTTTTCAATTCAATCAAAATTGTTCCCCGTTCATCTTGGACATCATCTCCAGTAATAAGCGTATATATTGAAATGAAGGGTGTTCTTCAAAGGGGAAAAACTTCAAGTAGGCAACACTCTTCTTGGTTGTTTTGCGGTTTGTTTTGTTTGGCAATCCATCCTGAACAGACTCACACAGTAGCAACGATTGCGAATTGTTAAAATTTATTTTGAATAACATCGTTCAATTCGATAAACTACACACAGCCATTACGTGCGTTTTATGGTGCTCATAATCGTCCATCAAAGCAGTTAATTCGAGAAACTATCAATCGTTTTTAAAATAAGTTTACTCTAAACTATAATACGCATCCCGTAAGAAGTCGTAAAGTGTGCACACAAAAATAGTGTGCATCGTAGTGTTGCTGATGTCCAAATCAGTCAAATAGTTATCGTGATCAACAATTAAACTTGTTTCCATCCAAACCTATTCACACCGCCCCGAGTTCTGAGGTTTCCACAAAAAGATTTCGAAACTTCGTTAAAGTATTCCAACAGAACACTACCTGTTTTTGTTTTTTTTTTTTTTTGACGTTTGAAAACTTATTGGCTTCAGTTCCAGGTCTGGAAGACTTTATGGCAGTGTTGTTAGGTCTATCTCTTCATTTTTCCCTTTTCACCGAACTCAAATTCCCACAAAATTCCCACGATACTTTTAAATTAAAAGAAATAATTTCTTGGAAGTTGGAATTCAATGTTAAAGAAATATGTACCTAATACATATGTAAATAAAAAAAAATATTCGTGTCGCAAGAATTTCAATTAGTTATAAATATTAGCGTTCATTATCTTGTAATGCCTTTTTGTTGGCTCAAAAGTAACACAGTTTAAATTATCATTTTGGAAAGATGATCTTATTACGCACAAGGCATTAAAAAACCTATACGGTTCCTTTTCTTTGTTTTTATGTCAAATATGTTACCAAGGAAAATATTCGTTCTGCTTCTGCATTTGAATGAGGCATGCACAAGAGGCATTTTAACAAGCTTTATTAAATATGGAAACCAATCTGTTCCGTATTTTTTTTCATTTCAGAAATCTGTTTCCAAAATTCGTTTACTGTAAGACTTTTTAGTTTTGAGTTTGTCAATGTTACAAATTGAAAATGATAACTCTCTAACGTAGAAGTTCAAGATTATCTATAGTAACCGGTTTTAAAATGTTTTGTGTCATATTTCTTAAAATTTTGTTTGATTCTTTCTCCAAAATGTGGATTAGAGTATCTCTTTCTTGAAATAATTTATTAAAATCATTGAAAAACTTTAAAACAAATTTAAAAAAAAAATAGAAGTAACTTTTAATTTTGTTACCAAATTAGCATATCAAAAATATGTTTTGATTTAGCACGTTTATTTTCGTTCATGTCTAAGAGAAAGAAATGCTGCAGAACAGTCCAATTCTCAAGAATCCTTTCAATACAAGGTTGCATTCGTAGCCACCTAGTTCTCGAAGGATTTAAAATGTTCCTTCTTTCAATTTTAATGATTCCTGATACTCTTTTAAAATTGCGGAGCTCTTCGGACTCTGTGACATGAATGTAGATAAATCGTGCATTAAATTTTCACAACTTTCAGGAATCTTCCTACAAGCTTTGCTTGAAATTAGAGTAGATGAATGGAATTTATCCCACGGAAGGCTTTTTGGACATCGAAATTCCCACAAAAAGGGATAAATCCCACGATATAACAACACTGCTTTACGGTTGTAACTGAAAATGAAGTTTTTAAATGTTTGAATGCTATCAAGTCCAACTCTATTGGTGAGGACGGTATACCAATCCGTTTTCTTAAATTAACTTTACCCTACATTATTTCGCATTTAACTTATATTATCAATCACTGCATAATAACATCGACTTTTCCCCAATCATGGAAAATAGCAAAAGTCTTACCTATCGCAGAAAAAGCTAATCCTATATCTATCGAAGACTTCAGACCAATAAGTGTCTTACCATGCCCCTCCAAGGTCTTCGAGAAACTCATAGCTGACCAAATTCTTAATCACCTTTCTCTTCATCATTTGCTTAACCCCCACCAATATGGCTTTCGGGCTAATCACAGTTGCTCGACAGCAATGGTCAACATCTTTGATGAAATAAGACAAGATTATGATAAGGGATACGTCACCATTTTGTGTCTGCTTGACTTCTCGAAGGCCTTTGACTGCGTCAATCATGATTTCCTCTGTTGGAAACTAAAGAATCTGTTAGGTTTTAGTGACAGAGCCCTACAACTTGTTTATAGCTACCTCTCGGGGAGATTGCCACGAGTTTTTGCAGATGAAAAACTTTCTGATCTTAAACCTGTGAATCAAGGTGTTCCTCAGGGATCGATTTTAGGGCCGATTTTGTTTTGTGTATTTATTAATGACCTGCCGTCTGTATGTAAACATGCAGCTCTGCATCTCTATGCTGATGACGTTCAGCTTCATTTGATCAATGAAGATTTAAACTGATCCACTGTTGGTCTCAGGTTAATGGCCTCCCACTAAACCCAGCTAAGTCGCAGTTTATTGCGATCTCTAATAAATTCTTATAACAATTCAATGCCCACCTTATCTAATTAACAAACTTAATTTTTCTCGGTCTGAAAGGACCTTTAGCATTAACTTACCTCACGCTATTTGAATTCGTCTCGTTTGTTTTTTGAAACTCTCTTCCTTTGAGAATCAAAACCATCCGTAGCAGTACTAGATTTAAAAGTGTAGTCCTTCACCATTTCTCCTCGATTTTAGCACCTCATTAATTCCCTATCTAATTATCCTTTATCGTTCTTTTATTGCCTTTCATTTATCCTACTTTTTTTAAATTTATTGTTTTATTAGTTTTAAGGTTTATTTGGAAATTTTTCAACTAATTGTAAAGTACTAAGTACTACAAAAGATAAAAATCGTACTGTACAAACCTATAGTTAAAATAAATTGAAATTGAAATTGAAAAGTTTGACGTTTCAGTCAGCCATCGAAAAATAAAGCGGATAAACAATTATTGCCTTCAAGTTGCGAGAATAATTCGCGTGATCATCGTTCAAACTTGCAGTTGATTTGTAGCACAGTTGAAAATCTGTCAACAACTTTCTGGAACTTGTAGAAAGTGTTAAAAAGTGGGTTTGCTTCGACAACCTCACTCTTGCAATCACATTCTGAGGAGTTTTCATCAAAACCTCACACAAAAACGTGTTTTCGATATCTGAAAAATGTATGGAAATCCTACAGATTTTGATGGTGTTATTTATATTCTTAAAATTTTAGTGCGGTTTGAATGGATATTATGAAAATTTTGCGCAAAAAACATTTTTCGAAAATAATGTCTGAATATTAACATCGAACAGAAGATGATCAATTAGTTAATAAATATTTTATATTACCATAAAGAATTGTATTTTGGAAATTTGACTATCAAAGCCAAACAACAACACTTCGAAATGCAAGCGGGACGAATATGAATCTTTAATAAATCTTGCTGTAGATATTCATTGGTCCTCTATCCATTTAATCCATACGCACTGTTTCCTCTGTATTTTGTACGAAGACGTTTATAATGCTCATCTGTCAGTGGAAACGGACATACGATTTTAAAAAATACTAATTTTCTTGCAAAAGATTTGTTAAATACTCTATCCAGCCACTGATCAAATGGAAAGGTGGGTGAAAGAAATATTAAACACTTTTGCCGATCTGGTACTTGCTGATAACAAACAGAAAATGTATTGCTAAAAAAATTATATCGACGATGACGTCAACTTAATCTTTTTTATCATACATTAGTTCTTTCAATCATCATCTCGATCATCGTCATCATCGTGATCACCACCATCATCGTGGTCATCGTCATCATCGTGTCCATCATCATCGTGATCATCATTGTCCTCATCGGAATCAGGACATTTGCCATTGCTTTTTCATGCCCAATCTATTACAAATATAAAATTAAGTCTACACCATAAATTTGCTGTCCCTTAAAGTTCTACGCAAAATTTAGACTTGTTATCATTTACTATTTCTCCAGTCAGTGTCACAGTTATTTTCAGCATTCCGCTCACAAATATTACGGAAACTTCTGTTAGAGTTTTCGGCACACAGATAATTGTCTCTTTCTCCCCAACATGAATTGTCATGGCAGTGAGCTTTTGCCCCGGGTGGGTAAACGGAGGTACTTTTCGCCATTACTATTGCTACGTCTATATGTCTGTCTTATAAAGTTTAAAAAGTTGGGAACAGGTAGAGGGTATGTATATATTCCAGGTCCAGTGATCCGGAACTTGCGGGTCAGTTAATCCTCAAAAATTCTCCATTACTATTCTCCATTCTCCAGTACTCCATTGTCTTTGTATGCCAAGATTTATCTATCTTCTTTTTGTAGCAGGGAATGCAGCTATATACAGTTCGATATTAAAGTGCCTGTTTTTTCTTCAAAATAAGACCGGTAAACTAGTTTGAAGTCTTAAGTTTTCGGTTTAATAAAGGCTGAAATTTAAAAGTGAACTTTGAATGTTTATTATCGGTTAAAAGGCATCGGTCATGGCATTTACTTTTTGAAAATGATATCATGTAAATGTTGGCCACAACTACGTCTGAGGTTGTCCATTCGGAAGGTACAATTTTGGGCGACTCGTTCGAGCATAACGACTGGTATCTCGGAATAACACGAGTAATGTTGGCTTCCAAAGCGTCGATCGTAGCTGGTTTATTACTGAAGACCTGAGACTTTACATATCCCCAGAGAAAATAGTCCAAAGGTGTGATATTGCATGATCTAGGCGGCCAATTTACCGTACCAAAACGTGAAATTAAGTGCTCACCAAAATGATATCTCAACAAGTCCATTGTTTCACGGGCTGTATGACTCGTAGCGCCGTCGTGATGAAACCAGAGTTCACCGAGACCATGGGCTTGAATTTCAGGAAGCACATAGTCCGTTATCTGATTTCCCTCATTTTTGAAGAAATATGGACCAATGATGTAATGGCAGCTATTGGTACTCTTCGGATTGCTCATCAGCTCAAATACTTCAATTTTCCAAAACCTTGTTGATTTTTTCGGGCTGTAGCTTACGGACTTCTTGGATGATATTGGCCATAATTACTTGACTCGTTTCCTGATTGTTGTCATAACATCGGTCCTTCACGGTTCCCAAAAAAAAAGTCGAATCGCAACCTTGAGGCGGCCAATTGACATCGTTAAGACGGCTGATGACACGATTTGGGAATTTGGTGCTCAAAAGATCGAGTGTGACATGAGCTGAGTGGAATGGCGCGCCATCCTGCATGAACCAGAGGTTGTCCAAGTCCATGTCTTCAATTTCAGTCAAATAAAAGTCGGTTAGCATAGATCTGTAACGCCCACCGTTGACCGCAACGTTGTTCCCAGCCTCATTTTAGAAGAAAAATAGCCCAATGATGCCACAACTCCTACAGTAGCCACATTCTCGTCTGTGCGCACCGTACGACGACATGGACCATGAGTGTTGCCTACTAGCATACCAGTCTCACGAACTTTTTGCACAAACTTGCGTACAGCAGGCGCGGTGGATGGTTCATTTCGGCGACTCATTTCGTTGCGGATGTATGATACTGAACTTTCTGTTAAGATTTCGAGCGGGAAACAGCTGTCAGTGTCAAAATAACCTATGATTTAAAAAGAACCCACTAGATGGCCCACCCCGTGTTTTTTAGAAGCTTCTCATCATAGTTCTTACCCTTTGATGTTTGTTAGAAATTCGCAAGAGGAGGGGCGGAGAATAAAAACGTTCAGCGTAATACGGTCGGATTGAGACCTATCGCTGAGCTAAGTCCAAAAAAAGAACAGCCAAAACAAAACAAAATTAAAAGTTGAATAAGTGAAAAACTGAGAATGGCAGCCCGTCGTTAACATTCTAGTAAGGTTGTTGCAGGGCAGATGTAGGGCTAGTTGTGTCAGATTAAAAAGTGACAATAACTCCTCAACACATTTATGTAATCATGTCTTGCACAATTTTAATAAAAAAGAAAATGAAGCCATTCTAAAACGATGAGCTTTTCACACATTTGTGGACCTCTTTAACGAATTTCACTGGCTTTATCTTAATCTCGATCTCGATCTTATATAACTCCATAAACCTAAAAGATTATCACCATTGGCACGCCGGCCGTAACACTCATAACATTTTTGACTCGCTTTGTTGACAACGCTGAAGAAACACTGTAGCTTCATCGCCGCTATATTTATGTTCGCCATTAAACAAAATCTCTATGATCGCTCTCGATATCATATTCCATTGACAAGCACCATCGCATTGTATGACTTTAAACAATAAATACACACAAATAATAGCAAACATACAATCCCCGAGGACTAAATCGTGATGGCATCACTTTGTTCCTGCGCCTCTAATCCTCATTGAAACACACAATTTGCAGCAACAAAGTTGCGCGCTGTAAGTGAAACGCAGTTCACTTAGAAAATCTGCACTCGCAAATGGCAAATGATATGTTTTCCCGGTTTCTTGGTTAACACGATTTCGCCATCACTGCTATCTTTTCCAGCGGCGGCAGCGCGGGACGCAACCAAACCGATCGAAAGACGGGAAACGGGGGCGAAAAATTCGCCAACGAATTTTTTCGATTTTGTTATTTTTTTTTTAAAACTTTGTTATGTACTCGCGAGGAGTACACTTTGTAGGTATACACTACGGTATAGTGTGCCTCCTCCTCCTCCTGGCATGGATTTATGCTAAGCATAAAAGACAGCCAACGAGAAAAGGCAACTGAAAAGCAACCCTGCATACTACCCACACTATCTGCAGGCCATCGAGATGTTGATGATGTTGATGTGGAGGTGGGCGATCATTCCAGGAAGAGAAATGCCCGATTGGGATAAAGTGCTTAACAAAAAAATAACCATGAAGAATGGCCTCAATAAAAGACACTTTGAGGAAGTCATTGTTCATTGTTTTAGGAGAAAATCAAATTTGGAGAGCATGGAATTGAGATGAGAGGAGCTATGTTTGGAGTGCTCCAAAAGAGAATTCGTATATTAGCAGCGTAATAAAAGGACTGACGTGGATTTGCGAATAATTTTGATCGGTGTCAGAAAGATGATCAACCGAAGAATTAATTTTCAAACCATTTAAAAATTGAGGTAGGTTAGGTTAACAAAGATGGGTTCAAAAGTGATTTTGAGTTTTTTCGATTCCTTTTTCTGATCGCTAGTCAGTCATTTGGGAAATAAGAGACAGTCCATAGAAAAGTACCCTTACTCGGGTTTGTAAGGTTAATAAGACCAAAAGTTTAGCCTCTGAATCAGTGAAGGAGAAAAGTACTGAAAAAAAAATATTCCAATTTCGATAATGATTTGATTTGGGTGGTGCTAGGAAAATCCGGGCTTCCTGAAACCATGTTCAAAAGAGGAACCAGCTAAAGTACTTCAATTTTCCAAGACCTTGTTGATGGTTTCGGGCTGTAACTTAAGGACTTCTTGGATGATATTGGCCATAAGTACTTGACTCGTTTCCTGATTGTTGTCATAACATCGGTCCTTCACGGTTCCAGTGAAGGACAAAAGAACTGAAAAAAATATTCCAATTTCGATAATGATTTGATATGGGTGGCGCTAAGAAAATCAGGACTTCCTGAAACCATGTTCAAAAGAGGAACCTTACGAAACACGTCAAAAATGCAATGCCAATAAGAGAATAAGGGAACCAGTACAAGCGCGAAAGAGTGGCAGCTGTAAAAACTCTTTGATCATTTGGACTAAGTGACGAAGTTATACGAAACAGGGAAGCCTACATATATTTTTTGAGTTCAAACCGGCGAATCACAAAGGCTGCGATGCATTAAGGTGCGAAGTTTATGCTTGCTATAGTCGTAATCATAACCTCGTCGAGAAGAAAATTTTACAAAAGAAGAGCGGGTACAAAATAACAACCATTAAAAAACAGTCGAGGTGTCTTGAAATCATTCCAATCATTGAACCCTAAAGTTCAAATCATTCGTTCTGGAAAGCTCTAGACCACAGATGAGGAATTAACCAGATAGTCAACTCTGCAATCCCCTATCACTTGTAACCCGCAAAAAATATTTAATAGCGGCCGCAAAATCCTCTCGCAATTTTCCCATCTGTGAATACGTGTGAGCCAGACACATGAAGTTAGATCTAATTTACTAGATTACCCGCCAAAATTAATTCTGGGGAGTTTTGCAACATATCCAAATCGCAACAACAAAACACCTGGTCACGGCGGATGTGTTGGGAAATAGGAAATGCTGCGAAGTGTTGAGTTTATGTGAATTAACTTTTAGGACTATTTTAATGTAAATGTTTATGAAGAAACAAAAAATTATTTACCCAAAAAAGTTGTTAGAATTTAATTGGAATATTTTTTGCGGTTATAAGAAATAGTTCTCTATTTTTTTAACTGCCCTAAAATAAACACTCTTTTTAAAAGACGACTTTATTTGACAAGTTGTAATGTTTTGTAATTTAAAAAAAAAATTATGAAAATAAGCAAAACAATTTGCTACTACTAAAGGGTGATCCATTTCGAGGTTCCCTACTTTTTTAAAGAAAAAACCACAGAAAATTCAAATTTAATGGAGAATGTTTATTATCATTTGAAAGAACATTCTTTGGCATTTATTTTTTGAAGATTATGTCTATCAAATGTTGGCCGTTGCTACGTCGCAGATGGTCCATCCGTTGAGTCCAATTTTCGATCACTCGTTCGAGCATTTCGACTGGTAACTGGCGAATGACACGCGTGATGTTTTTGATTTGTCGGCATAAGCTTTTGACTTTACATATCCCCACAGGAAAAAGTCTAACGGTGTGATATCACACGATCTTGGTGGCCAATCGACCGGCCCAAAACGTGAAATTATGTGCTCACCGAAATGTTCTCTCAATAAGTCCATTGATTGATGCGATGTGTGGGAAGTGGCGCCGCCGTCTTGCTGAAACCAAATGTCGCCGAGATCACGAGCTTCAATTTCAGGCATCAAATAGTCGGTTATCATGGCACGATAACGGTCGCCATTGACGGTTACGTTCGCACCGGCATAATTTTTAAAGAAATATGGACCGATGATTCCACCGGCCCACAAACCACACCAAACCGTTGTTTTTTCTGGATGAAGTGGCAGTTCTTCAATCTCTTCAGGTTGCTCTTCGTCCCAAATGCGGCAATTTTGTTTGTTTACATACCCATTGAGCCAGAAATGGGCCTCATCGCTAAACAAAATTTGCCTCGAAAACGTCGGATCTTCTTGGAACTTTTCAAGAGCCCATAGAGCGAAGCGATGTCGCTTGGGAAGGTCGAGCGGCTTCAGTTGTTGCACAAGCTGTATTTTGTACGCTTTCAATTTAAGATCTTGCCATAAAATGCGCCAAGTCGTTCCACACGTCAGTCCGAGTTGCTGCGAACGGCGCCGAATCGACTCTATACGGTCTTCGTGTACACTCTCAGCTACGGCGCTATATTTTCTTCACAGCGTGCTGGACGTGGTCTATTCGGTCGAATATTATCCAATAATGAATGCTGGGTCTCAAAATGGGTGATGGTGTTGCGTGTTGCCTACGCTCAGTAGGCCGATTATGTTGACCATAAGTTGAGCGAAGTGCACGAAACACATTCCTCACAGAACGTGAGTTTTCATAATAAAGTTGAACAATTTGTAAACGTTGTTCACGCGTAAGTCTTTCCATTATGAAATGCCAAACAATACTAAACAAAAATAACATGACAGCATGACACGACTCACACGTGATCTGTCAAAAAAGGCTATTGAAAAAAGTATCTCTACTTGGATCACCCGTTACTACTAGTAGTAAGTGATTGCAAATGTTGTTAAAAAAGTGTTTTCACGTACCAAAAATAATATTTGTAAGGATTTGGATCACGTTATATTAAAAAGCGTTTTAAACCATTGCCCGATTGTGTAATGCAAAGTTTTCACCGAGCACTAAACCGAGATTAAGGTTAATCTAATCCACTTTAAATCTCAAGATTTACCATACAAATTTTAATCTGCTAAACACAAGATTAAAAGTAAATCTGTGTAATAAACTTCGTTTGCATGAAAATTCAGGTTGCGAACACACTCTACACTACTCTCGAAAGCTCAACATGTCTCATATAATTTTTTGAATTGCAATTTTGTTCCTTCTAGCTACCCCAATACTCATTAAGCACTGACGGCGGTGTTTTCTGTTTATGCGACTTCTCCCGGCCAATGCAACCATAAAAACATTGATATTGGTTTGAAGAATAAAATGGTGTGCTAATAATATTTTCATTCTTTTTCCGCGCATTAAACTATAGCAACCAATTTTAATTTTATTTTCGCTTTGTTTGTCCTTCAAGAAAAAACATCTGTTCTCTTTTGAAATGTCCATTACGTTCTCAATTTTAAAACTGAAAGATTAAGTTTTAATTGTTTGTGCTTAATCTCGGTTTATTTTTTTGGTGGGAACGTAGCATAAAAGTACTTAAATGCTTCAATATAACCATCCAAATTGAAATCCGTATTTGTAAAGTTATACTTAAATTAATTGTCAACCGAAAATGTATGATCAACTTACTTATTATATATTAGTCACGTCAATCAATATTATTTAGAAATAAATTAGCTAAAACACGGCTTTATTCTCAATATTGTAATATTTTATTATGTTATTAGTTGTGTGGTAAGTATGTTTTTATAAATTCATATTCACCGCATATTTTGCATGATTATTTTACACACCCAAATTGTGAGGTGTAATCTGCTAAAATTCATCAACTGTTCCCAACTTCTTGCTACAAAAAATGACATTTCTTGGCAGCGGCCATTAGCCCCATATAATTCGATTCATGTGTGCGGGATTTCCATTTGATTTGCACGTAAAAGCCCATATAAGTGCAAATTATGTGGGGCTTTTCAGTTCGACTTAGCTTGTAGGCAAGGTGAGAAATTCGCTCTCGAGTTGACTATCTGGTTAATTCCTCATCTGTGCTCTAGACGTTATTAAAATAACGAAAAAGAAAATTCTAACACTTTTGCTGAGAAAAGCAAAAACCTTAAGAGAAAAGCTTCTGATGGTCAACAGTTGACCAAAATGGTTTTTTTTTTAAGATTAGATTTAGAAGAGGTTTTTATTAAATCTAATATATACAAATTGACTTATTCTTCTTCTTCTTCTCTCCATTTAACGACGAGATTATGATCAGGATTACAGGGATCATAACCCTCCCACTGCTCCGCTACGTTTACAAACGTTTTACAAAACATTACTCATGACTACTCCTAATCTTATAATTGAATAATAAAAACTTAATTTAATTTAATTTAAAGTTGTTCCTGTTGGGATAAAAAAGATTTAATTAAAATTAAGAGGGTGTTACCCTCTGTAGTGACTCTCTGCTTTCTCCTAAAACTGCGTCAGCTGGTTGTGTATAATATTGTCAAACCTCGAATCCTTAAAGAAGTTCCAACTCCTGTTGGATTACGTCCAGGACTTCTGTGTTTGCGTGATCTTCGAGATTTCTCAGGAGTCTTCCGGATAGTTCCATCATAAAATTGTTGATCGGTTGGCAAATTCCTGATTCTTCTTAGAGTCTTCTTGTGGGATAGTACTTCAGTGTTGAAGAGTTTCGATATAGTCCTGTGCAGGATCTAAGTATCTTCCTCTCGAAAAGCTGGATCTTCTCCATGGTTGTTGGCGATGTGGTAAACCATAAGTAATCGCTGGACGAATGAGCTGCTTGTATACCAACAGTCTGTTTGCTTAACTCATTGCGCCTCTTGAGCAACGGTACTTTAGTGTTAAGGGGTTTCAAAATAGCCCTGTTCAGGATCTAAGTATCTTCCTCTCGAAAAGCTGGATCTTCTTCATGGTTGTTAGCGATGTGGTGAACCATAGGTAATCACTGAACGGATGAGCTGCTTGTATACCAACAGCTTAGTCTGTTTGCTTAACTCATTGCGCCTCTTGAGCGACGGGTGCACCAGATGAATCGCAAAATTCGCCTTTTTTTAAGATGTCCAAGGGATAACATAATGAGCTAAAATTATCATTCCAAAACACTTTAGGCACTGAAACGAATATATCGGGTTTTTTAATAAGAGCGCTACAAAAGTTTTTTTTTAAATAAAACAAAAACTGTTTTGGATATCAATGAAATTCTTTATTCTGTGAAAGTACGTTCGATGCCATTATGTATTGAACTCGATTTCTTTTGCATGGCCACCACGGGCACGCTTGCAGAAGTTCAGACGCTGAACCCAATTTTCGACGGTTTTCAAGCATAAATCGGCCAATACTGCTGCAATTTCACGTTCGATATTCGTACGAAGTTCATCAATCATCGCTGGCTTGTTGGCATAGACCATAGACTTGACGTAGCCCCACAGGAAATAGTCTAACGGTGTCAAATCGCACGACCGAGGCGGCCAAGCGACTGGACCATTTCGTGAGATAAAACGTTCTCCAAACTTGGTTTCCAATAAATTTATTGTGACATTTGCTGTGTGGCTTGTGGCGCCGTCCTGTTGGAACCACCTGTCCTCCAAGTCCATATCATCCAATTGGGGCCAAAAATATTCGGCTATCATTGAACGGTAGCGATTCCCATTCACAGTAACGTGCCGGTCTTGATCATCACGGAAGAAGTACGGCCCAATGACGTCGCCGGTCCATAAACCATCTCGATCAGCCTCATCGCTGAAGATGATTTTTCGATGAAAATCCGAATCATTTTCAAGTTGTAGCTCAGCCCAATTCACGACGCTTCGTCAAGCGACTTCAGTTCTTGCGTCAATTTAATCTTCTAAGGATGTAGGTCAAGATCTTTTCGCAAAATTCGCCACGACGTCACAGAGATGCCCAACGCTTGAGAACGACGTGTGGGAGACACATTTGTAGCGCCCCTGTTAAAAAACCCTGCATTTACTATAAACTAAAAGAAATTGAATCCGGAGGTCTACAAGAAACGATTCTATTTTTCATCTGTCGCGTTTGGCGGGTTTGCAGCTATATTAGGTAAGTAATAAAGTTGATAGTTAAAACAGTCGTCTATTCATCGATTTAAACTTTAACATATAAGGCAGTAGAGGACAACGTCGTCCTAGTTGAACAATATTAGGTCTTATAGAACGAATAGAATACAAGATCCGACTGACTTCTAGACAGTGGGCAGAGTAAAAGTATGATAAAAGCTGAATCATAACATTCGAAGGATACATCTAACTTTCTTCTACATTGACTGAATTCCATGGTCTGTCTTAAAATTTAATCTTATTTGTTTTGAAAATGATACCTGAAAGCTGGAAAGATACGTTTTGCTCTTAATGAAAGTTATCACAACGTGGTGAAACAGTAGTTGTTCTGCCGCATAAACCCAAAGACATTAGCTAACCTATAATGTAGCGCCCACAATTAGAAAGGGACCTCAACCATCTTTAAGTGCTTAACTGGAGGTAGTTGGCCAAATATCGCGTCAGCCAAAGAGCGTGTAAGTATCTGACGGAGCACTTAGCAACCAAGCAATCGTTTGCGTGAGATATTTTTCTATTGAATTGCTTGATTTATCCTCATAAGAGAAAGGTATTTTGTTGCTTTGGTGATTATTTGGGCGAATAACAGAAACGATTACTCTCCAGATTATTTTAAATACAAATCTGAAAAGTGCTTCAGGTGATATTGACGTGCTTGACCCAATGTTGCCACTGAAAAATTTCATAAAAGGGTTAAAAAAGGAGCTTTCAGATAAAATACTAAAAAAAACATCAGCAAAAACGTATCACTAATCATTCAATAATATGAAACAAAGTTGTAATTCTTTTGACTACACCTACGGAACGAATGAATGACTGAATTTTAGTATTTTTATGATTAGATACTCACAAGAAGCAGGTTCGCGCATTTAAAAATATTTAATTTTGAGTTTGAAAGACTAAGTAAAAATTCAACTTCTCCTTCGCCTAATTTCATAAAATAAATTTGAGTCCTTAGAGTTTTGAAATACGCATACTTCAAGTCCAACACTATACTTCTACATGCTCTAAATGCTTTTGCTAATATCTTTGCAAAACTTAATTACGTTAATTGACCAAGATTTGCAAATCGATCTCAGTGATATAACGCGGGTGCGTTTATCAACTCTAAAAGAAAACGGGCAGCGCTCAGTACGTTGTATTTTTTGTAGATATTTATTAGTGTTTCGTACTTTTTTATTTTTCGTGCAATAAAGAATAAAATCTGACTTAAGCTGAAAAAGGGCCCATTTTGATAATATTTGAAAAAGTCGGGGCCAGGGATCCCGAGCCTTAAAAACAGGCAATTTGGCCCCTAAAGGGGCCAAACGGCAACGCTGGCTTGACCACACGATTGATAGTTGAAGTAAATAAGGATTACGTATTACGTGTCTCTTATATTTGTACTAAATTTATTTAATTTGAAAAAAAAACCTCACAATATGTAAAGAGTCCGCCAAATAACTTTTTTTTTTGCAAATGCTATAAAACAAACTACTGAATATTTTCTCAAATTTCTTTTTTTATTTGAAAGTACAATCCATCCGGTTAATAATGGAAAATAATTTCATTCAAATGGCTGCCTCAGCTGGCCATGCAGTAGCCTACACGATCGGTCCAATTTTTATGCACATTATCGATTGTGTGCAGCTGTATTTCACCAATGGCTTCACGAATATTGTCCTTTAAAGCGTCAATTGTCTCTGGCATGTCGGCGTAACACTTATATTTTACGGCACCCCACAAATAATAGTCCAACGGTGTCAAATCGCAGCTCCACGGTGGCCAAACGACATCAGCTCTGCGGCTGATAATGCGATCTCCAAAAACAGGGCGCAAAACATCGAGTGTAGCTTCGGCTGTGTGGCACGTAGCGCCGTTCTGTTGAAACCAAATGTTGCCAATATTTGTAAACAAAAATTCGTCCAACATGGCCCGATAACGATCGCCATTGACTGTAACGGCCACTCCTTGCTCATTTTCGAAGAAAAATGGCCCAATTATGCCGCGTTGTTCGAGCGTATACACAACCATATTCGTTCAGCGGAAGGATAAATCTAATTATCTGTCAAATCAGACATGAGCTAAGTGTTACCATTCGCGAAATAAGCACTAGTTGAAAAAAAAACGTTAGATGGCGGACCCTTTACAAAAAAGTTGTGGTGATAGTACTCAGCCATGGTGGATGCCACTTTGGGCTACGTCAGTTTACTCAACTATACCTTAGGCAAACACAATGAAATATGCTCCCGTTTAAAAACAACACAAAAAAAATTTAAACTACTTCAGATTGAGAACAAAAGATCACCTCACTTGATTTGGATTTCCTCAAGCCAGAAAAAATACTTTTATATCAAGCATAGCATAACACACGACTGCACTGGGCACAGGTATGTGTATATATGTATATCCAGAAAAATATGCCCATCAAACTTGAAGAGCCTGTACATTATCCATTCATATTTCTTTTCTATGGTAAATGATCGTGTGAGGTCTATGTACACAGGAAAGGGCACCAAGGTCATTATCATTATTTGGTCTCTTTTGTATTCTTAGTTTTATTCATTGCGACGACGCGGACGACGCGACGCGACCGTATGGCAGTTTAAATTAAAACTTGAGAATCACTACTTGAGAAGAGTGTTCGTGTGTATTTTACCAACCTTGAAAAGGACTTAGAATACTTATAACAATTTTCCAAGTTTTATTTCCAACAAGTGATCGTAATTCAATCCTCTTCGTTCTTCGTATAATTAATTTTTGCATACTCATATTGTATTGAGTTTCAGAAAATTCTCACTAAAGGTGTTTGTTGTCGTCGTCGTCGTAGTCGGAGTCGGACCCACAGCTTGTTGCCATACATAAATCTATTTACGTATGAACATAACATACATACTTGCAGACTAATAAAAAGGAACACCGGTAGCAGTTTTATGGTGACGGTTGGAGTTCAATTTTATACGCAAACGTAAGATGGTAATAAAGATACCACTAGCAGTTATTTGATTTTAAACAAGTCTACTTACAGTTGGGTAGTTTAGTTTGGATAAGCTTGAGTCAACACACGCAATGGATGTATTTGTATCAGTAGCAGTTACTTTGATAGTTAAAAGTAATAACACATGAAATTTGTAGTTAATAACACACGAATTGATGAAAGATACAATTTGGTAAACTTTGCAATTTGACATCACATTATTGCGGAAGTGATTAACCTGAAGACGTTTACTTCTTTGATATGATCATTTAGATCTACGGATTATCGTCGTCGGTATCCGGCAGATTTAATTAATGCCGTTGCACTCTGATGCACATCTGCTATTGTATCTAAGAAATGTCGTAAGATTATGGACGTACAATCTGCATGCACTTATAGACACCATGATTTGCATCATCAAGCTGTGTTCTCCGATGGATTGCCACCCGAGTTGAACAACAGATTAGTATCATCATCGGCGATGTTGAATGGTTTAAATGAGATAAACATAGACATCTAGGAGTAAAACCTCCATTTTGGTTATTGCCAATAGTTGTGCTAATGCCAGGTTAGAGAACTTTAGGTATTCATTCAAAGTATGTATAGGGACCGCCATCTAACGTTTTTTTTTTCAACTAGTGCTTATTTCGCGAATGGTAACACTTCGCTTATGTCTGATTTGACAGATAATTAGTTTTATCCTTCCGCTGAACGAATATGGTTGTGTATACGCTTGAACAACGCTGGGAAATATTGCGACATTACTTTGAAAATCATGGTAATGTTGCAGAATGTGTGCGAAAATTGCGTACGGATTTTGGAAGAAGAGAAGCACCGTCAGCTCCGTATGTTCGTTATCTTGTGAAAAAAGTGAAAGAAACTGGCATCCTCATCGATAAACCAAAGCGTGAATAGCCAAAAACAGGGCGTACACCCGAGAAAATTGCAGCTGTGGCAGAAAGTGTGCGTGAAGCGCCATCAACATCAATTCACCGTCGTTCTCAACAATTGAACATTTCGGCGACATCATTTTGCATAAAGACCTTGGTATGACGCCATGCAAAGTCCAATTGGTTCAGGGTTTGAAGCCAACTGACCATCCAATGCGTTTTCGCTTCGCTAAGTGGGCCTGCGATCGACTTAGAGAAGTTGCCGATTTTGCCAAAAAAATCATCTTTTCAGATGAAGCTCATTTTGATCTTGGCGGGTATGTAAACAAGCAAAATTGTCGCATTTGGGGCACAGAAAACCCGCACGCATACATTGAAAAGCCGATATACCCAAAACGAGTCCAGAGGCATAATTGGGCCATTTTTCTTCGAAAATGAGCAAGGAGTGGACGTTACAGTCAATGGCGATCGTTATCGGGCCATGTTGAACGAATTTTTGTTCACAAAAATTGAAGCGGAGGATATTGGCAACATTTGGTTTCAACAGGACGGCGCTACGTACGTGCCACACAGCCGAAGCTACACTCGATGTTTTGCGCCCTGTTTCAAAAAAAAAAAAAGTTATTTGGCGGACCCTATATAAGCCAAAAACGCGTTTAAGTTTAGCTTAACTAGGTATGGATATGTCATCTAATCTATTATAAGCCCAGTCTTAAACGGATTACAGTCGTGAAACGTGAAATTTAGAAAAAATTTGTCTCTTTGGTGGGTGCAGTGGCTTAGTGGTTAAGTGCGTTGGACCACTAAGCGAGAGGTCGCTGGTTCAAATCCAGACCTGTACCACCTGAAAGTTTTTATTCGCTGCCCCACCTCTTGCGAACGTTAGACAAACATCCAAGAGTAAGAACTGTCATGAGAAGCTTCTCAAAAATTAATTGCCGTTCGGAATCGGCATTAAACTGTAGGTCCCTTCCATTTGTGTCAAAAATATAGTCTTCGCACACACAGTGGTTGGAGAAGCTGGGCTTTGGGTCCTGTATGGACCGTTTACGCCCAATATTTATTTTATTTTGATTGACTTGATGGTGTAAACCCGTATTTTTTAAAGGACGATCATATTGGACTGCGATCTATGATTTACCTTGGAGAGGTTTATTCTCTCTGCCAGAGTTTCCAACCACTACAATTTATATCGCCCAAGTTTAGATTGCAAATCTAGTAACACTGAATTTATAAAACAAAACATCATGTTTTAGTAAAACCCGTTAAGGTAATTTGGTTTGATATCCTAATTGACCTCGATACGTATATTTAAACCATACTAAGTCTGAAGAAGTTCGATTTAAACCGAACCAAAAGGGAAGTAATTAATTCGAAAAAACAACTTTATAATTCGCCTTGATTCGATGCATTTCACAGCGAACCGCGATTGTACACATAATTTTGGTTGGTGCATTTCATCGCGATTGAAAATGGTGTTCAAAATCGTTTGTTCTACTCGGCGGCAGTGGTAGTTCTAATCCCGGAGAAATTTGCATTCGGTTCGTTAGGTAAATGTTAACCGTTTCAACTCAGTTTAGGTTTGGTTGACGAAGTCGAGACGCTAGCCCAAAGTAAAAGTGCGATCCGACGGTCATCCAAACTTGTCATCCGACGTCACTTTGACGTAGAATTTGTAACAAAGTTGTTACCCTGTTAAGCGTCCGGCTTCTTAAAAAAAAATGGACAGGTCAACTATTTAGGTCAATTGTACTCCCTTAATTACTTGTTCCTGGATTCTGATCGAAAATTTTGTTTTATTTTCTGTTTCGAGAGGTATATTTGCCTAAAAATTAGGCACAGGGATGCTTCCTGCCCCATAACCACACCAGTAACATGTTTTGGATAGAAAGGCTTCTCGACTATAATTTTTGTATTTCCTAGCCCCTAATTCGAAAATTTTGATTGGATTCGTTGCATTCGTATTATTCGTATTTTCTTTTATACTGAATTTCGAGTAATTGCTCAGAATAAAGAACTAACAAAGACAGCAATTAATTTCTTGTACAGACATGACTGTTTTTCTGATTTTGATAAAAGTTCCAAATAATTTAGCTATTATTCGGCCAAATGTCAACTGAAGACGCCTACGTCTTAGTTGTAGGTTAACCATAGCAGAAAACACGCACCAAATAATTGACACACTCCAAGGTGAATCTTAAGCAAAATGACGTATTTTGGGATCACTCTGGACCATTCGGGCAACACGTTAAGATGGGAACCCTCTAAGGACAATAAATTTCTCTGGCAGTCCAACCTTGGGTCATCGTTTGGTAGCAAAAACCTAACACTCTCAGGAGACATCTGACTATGCTACAAAATCTTGCGTGTTTATGCTTTATAATGGGTGTTTTTAACTGGCGGCCATTTTGTCAGCTGTCAAGTCATTTATTTTTAGTTTGGTTTGGCATTTCAACATGGATAGACTGAAGCCAGAACAACGCTTCCAAATTGTGGAAATTGAATTGGTGAATGGGCCCAACAAGATTTTGATGATTCCAATTTTCATAGGCTAATTTTGTTTAGCGATGAAGCTCACTTTTGGTCGAATCGATACGTCAATAAACAAAACTGCCTTAATTTTAGTGATGATTTTCCTCAGGTGTATGTTGAGACACTGTTTCGTCCACAAAAACTGACTGTCTGGTGTGCTTTATGGGTTGGTCGAATAATTGGTCCGTACTTCTTTAAAAACGATGTTGGCCAGAACAATACAGCCAATGGTGACCGCTATAGAGCCATGATTACTGACTTTTTCGTTCATCGATTTAGTTTTTCGTTTTATTGAAGAAAACGTTTGGTAACCGCATAGTTTTACGTTACGGACCCGTGAATTGGCCTCCAAGATCGCGTGATTTACTATTTTCTGTGAGGATATGTGAAGTCGCTAGTTTACCGAAACGATTGACCATTTGGAGGACAGCATTCACCGCGTTATTCTGGATATACGGCCACAAATGTTGGAAAAAGTCATCGAAAATTTGACCTGCAGATTAGACTACGTCCGAGCCAGCCGTGGCGGTCTTATGCCAGAAATCATATTTAAATAAGAAAAGCTATGAACATTTTGCTCTGTTAACCTTTCTTGTAGTTTTTGCTAAAAGTGAAGTTATAAAAGCCTTTACGATAGTCGAACTGCAGACCAGTATCGTCAAATGGACAGGAAGTTCTATGTTCAGGGCGCTTCTATGACATGTCTGGCCAAACGGAGAGAGGTACTCGACTATCTGTTTTCAATTAAGTTTGGGCTTTAGACCGAGTGTCACTATCGTCTCTATGGTTTCAACTGCTGCGAATATAGTTTTAATGCTCTGCTGGATTGATCACCTGCAAAATTTGTGGACGTGGCCATAACCAAGCTGAAAGCGTTGGTCTGGCTCTCCAACGCTGACGTGTATGTTGGTTATAAAAAAGCATACGTTCTTGCCTGGCACCTTTGTTGGCCCACAAACACCTAAAGTTTGGTACTGATCGAGTTCACAAAATACCATCATCATCTTCTCTAAGTGTAAGCTCTCAGAATCGCTTTACGCAACGGTTGTTTGTTGCGCGACTAAGCTTCATCTACCGATCTTCATCTTTTGCTCGCTACAAGCAAAAATCAATTTCGTTGCAGAATTCATTAAATTTGCTTATGCACCTTGGCTCATTATTACCATAATTGGTTCTATGCCTATCTGTATAAAATAACCGCAGTGACCTTTGGGGAGCATATATATTTAAAAGAAAGATCAATTCTGGTGAATTAATATGATAATTAAGAATATCGCGAATAAACATGACGGAAGTTGCATCGCTTCTGAAACTTAAGGTGTGCATACCAATTAAATTGCACCTTCTGCCATAATTAGGAAGCTCATCAAACATATTTAATTTACGAACCGCGTACCTCGTGAAGTTTTTCTTGGACTCTTTCGAATCTAAGCTCGTGAACTGCATATAGCGAATCCCAAATTACGGAACAATATTCTAAATAAAGTCTAACTAACGAGCAATAAATAATTTTAAGGCTATTTATATCTTGGAAGTCTTTACTATTACGTTTAAGGAAGCCTAACATTGAGTTAGACTTGCCGGTGGCATAATCATAATGAAAAAAGAAACTTAACTTATTGTCAAATATGACACCAACACCTTTTACTACATCAAAACGCTGAAGTCTATAAGATCATTTATAAAATAATCATGCAAACTTGTAGTACTAATACGATATGCCGAAAAAGCTTTACATTTAGAAATATTAAGTTCTAAAGCATTACGATTGCACCACTCCGACAGTCTATTAGTATCTGATTGAAAAAGAATGCAATCAGATACATTTTTTAGCCGAGAAACTAATTGCAAATCATCCGCGAAAGTCAAAACCTTACAAAGTTGAAATATTTCATTAACATCATTTATAAATAATATAAATAGCAACGGGCCCAAATGACTGCCCTGTGGAACACCGGAAGTAACTTCTATAACGCGAGAAGTCAAACAATCGACTTTAACCATTTGCCTTCTATTGGTCAGGTAATTACGAAACCATTTTAGCATTGATGAATGAAAACCCAAAGACTTTAGCTTAGCCAAAAGAAGTGTGTGATGCACCCTGTCAAACGCTTTCGTAAAGTCAGTATAAAGTACATCAACTTGTAATCGTTCATCAAAACTATTAAATATATAATTAGTCAACAAAGCTAAATTAGTAGCACATGATCTACCACGAACAAAGCCATGCTGACTATTTGAAATAATTTCTTTTACCGCGAAAAAGAGTTTGTCCTTAATGATATAGGCCGATAGTTTACTACTTTTTGCCTTAAACCGCACCCGTACTGTGGCAAGAGTACTTCAAGATCTCAACATTCACAAATCCGCTGGCCCAGATGGTATTTCCCCTATCGTTCTGAAGAGGTGTTCTTCCACGCTGGCAAAACCACTGCGGAAGCTTTTCTATCTGTCCTATTCTTCAGGGCTCTTTCCGAGAAGATGGAAAACAGCATTTGTCCAGCCCGTCCCAAAAAAAGGCGAATCTTCCTCTCCCTCCTCTTACCAACCAATTGCACTTCCGTCCCTTCTTTCCAAGGTCATGGAAACGCTGATAAATCGTCAGCTTATGAAATATCTCGAATCCCGAAAACTTCTTAATGACCGGCAGTACGGTTTTCGCAGCAACAGATCCACTGGTGATTTGATGACATATCTAACCGAAAAGTGGAACCAATCTATTCACCATGGTGGTGAAAGCAAGGTCGTTGCGCTTGATATTTCGAAGGCATTTGACAGAGTTTGGCACCAAGCTCTTTTGTCGAAAATGTGTGCATTTGGGATCGATGTTACCCTTCTTCAATGGATTAGAAATTACCTTTCGGACCGTTCAATACAAGTTGTTTTGGACGGTTTCAAGTCTGCAACTCACCAAATAAATGCTGGTGTCCCTCAAGGCTCTGTTTTGTCTCCGACTCTCTTTCTCATTTTTATCAATGACCTCCTGTCTGTCACTTCTAATCCAATCCATTCCTTTGCTGATGACAGTACCCTCAGCTTTACATATTCGTTTCCTGGGCAACGCCTCTCATCTTCGGGCGTTGAACTGGAACGGCAACGTATGTTAAGCTCATTAAATTCCGATCTTGACAGCATTCTTGAGCGGTGTAAAACCAATAGAGTGGAATTTAATGCTTCAAAAACACAATGCTGTCTTCTGTCATTAAAGCGAAACCTCAATACTCTGTCATTAGCCATGAATGGCACTTGCATCGCTGAATCCGAAAGACTTTCCATTCTCGGTATGTGTGTTAATGACAACCTTCGTTGGAATGACCACATATTTGATGTCGCCAAGAACGCTGCGAAATGTCTAGGCTTCCTAAAGCGATGCAAGAAATATTTCACCCCTTCTGATCTGGCTAGAATCTACAAGGCGTTTATTCGCCCAAAACTTGAGTACAACGCTCATATCTGGTCTGGTGCACCAATAACATATTTGGAGCTACTTGACAGGATCCAAAAACGTGCGGTAAAACTTATTGGCGATCGAGACATCGCGAAATCACTTGACTCTCTTAGTCATCGTCGTAATGTCTTCTGCCTGTCATTGTTTTATCGGTATTTCCACCACAAATGCTCAAATGAAATAGCCAGTTGCATTCCACCCCTACAGCAATTCAACCGCAATACTCGCCTTGCGAGGAATGCACATCAGTTTACCCTTAAGCCTGTTTTCGGACGTACTGTGAAATATAAAGATTCCTTTCTCAACCGTACAATACGAATGTGGAATGCTCTACCACGCTCTGTTTTTCCTTTGCATTATAATTTACAAACATTTAAAACCAACGTGCATCGGTTTCTCCCTTTCTCTAATCCTTCATTTCCCTAATGCCCGCACTGTGTCACTTCATTATAAGGGTATCCAAAGTCCCTTTAGTGCGCGTACATTATAAAAAAAAAAAAAAAAAAAGGCGTTATGAACGAATATTTCCATTCATTTAAGAAGTTCCCAGTTACAAGAGACTGGTTAAAAATAATTTTAAGTGGATGAAAAACGGATGATAAACATTTTTTAATATTACCAATTGTGATGACTAAGTAGTTATTTACGTATACAGAATATTGAAATATGATCATGCATCATGCTCCTCGGACCGAAAAGATTCGAAATAAGATCCTTAAAGCCTACTAAGGTCAGTCCTGTCAACGAGCATTTCAAAAACCTTCAGTTTTACCGGGTGATTTTTTAAGAGGTTTAGAACTTTTTTTAAAAAAAAAACACAAAAAATTCGAAAAAATGAATGAAATATTTATTTGAATCGATAGTTTGAACCTTGCAATTTAATGTTTAAAGATAATTTCATGCAAATGTTGACCGCGGCTGCGTCTCAGGTAGCCCATCCGCTGAGTCCAATTTTGGCATACTCTTTCACACATATCGGCCGGTATCTCACGAATGAATGCATGGATGTTGGCTTCCAGTGCTTCAATCGAAGCGGGCTTGTCCCTATACACATTAGCCTTGGCATACCCCCACAAAAAATAATCTAATGGTGTCAAATCGCACGATCTAGGCGGCCAATTGACCGGCCCGAAACGTGAAATTAACTGTTCACCAAACTCGCCTCGCAATTGCGCCATTGTTTCGCGTGCTGTGTGGCATGTGGCACCGTCTTGTTGAAACCACATATCATGCAAGTCAAGAACTTCCATTTCGGGCAAAAAAAAGTTTGTTATCATCGCTCGGTAGCGTTCACCATTGACAGTAACGCTGCGATTCGCATCATCTTTGAAGAAATATGGCCCAATAATGCCGCCGGCCCATAAACCGCACCAAACAGTGGCTTTTTCGGGATGCATTGGTAGCTGTTGCAATGCTTCTGGCTGATCTTCACTCCAAATGCGGCAATTTTGCTTATTTACGTACCCATTCAACCAAAAATGAGCCTCATCGCTGAACACAATTTTTCGATAAAAAAGCGGATCCTCGGCCAGCTTTCCAAGAGCCCATTCACCAAAAATTCGGCGTTGTGGTAGGTCGCCTGGCTTTAGTTCTTGCACCAGCTGTATCTTAAAAGGCTTTACGCCCAAATCCTTCCGCAAAATTTTCCACGTAGTGCTGTAACAAAGGCCTAACTGCTGGGAACGGCGCCGAATCGACATTTCGCGGTCTTCTGTCACACTAGCTGATACGGCCGCAATATTTTCTTCAATACGCACAGTACGTAAACGTGTTGGTGGTTTAATGTCCAACAAAGTAAATTTGGTTCGAAATTTGGTCACAATCTTCCGAATAGACTGCTCAGAAGGTCGAGAATGCCGATCATAAAATGGAAGCAGCGCGCGATGAACATTTCGAACCGAGCACGAATTTTGATAGTAAAATTCAATAATTTGCAAGCGTTGTTCATTTGTAAGACGATCCATGGTTAAATTGCAAACCAAACTGAAGCTGTTTGACAGTGACACAAGGTACTAAACACACGTCAGCTGTCAAAACCAGTGTTGCCAAAACCAAACCAGCTAAAAAATCACCCTTTAGAAGCTCTGGCCTCTGCTGTCTGGAAGCAGACGGAAAGTCCGGCTTTTGCCAGTAAAAGTAAAATTTTTTGGAATGAGAGTGTAGTAAAGGTGTTCCTAATAATGAATCGAATCCAGATTATTAGTGAAGAAAATCCATAAACACAAACAATGTCTATAAGCCTTCAACTTTTATCAGCAGTAAATAATCATACTTTCTGTAAAAAAAAAAAAAAACAAACTATTGTTTCTACTGTTTGTTTTGCCACTGTCGGTCGTCGTGAACCATTTCACACTACAAACTGAACGATCTTCCCAAAGTATCTAAGCTAGGTGTTAATTATTAATGAATTCCAAATGTATAGCATTCGGTACCACCTATGGCATAATAAATTCGTATAATCATTCCAACAAGACGAGTAGCTAGTGTACTATCTACGCAGAAGGTGGGGGTTCCGCAGAATGCTACTCGGATACATTTGCATCTAAGGTGCATTTTTGTTTCGGAAAAACACACTACAATCCGCTAGCGTTAATACAAGCATACATTAGATAGATATAAGTTTATATAAATTTTCCTCATTCGACAGGTTGTCGGTTGGTGGTGTTGCTGCTGCTG
Source organism: Ferdinandea cuprea (assembly GCA_963576555.1). Taxonomy (NCBI): domain Eukaryota; kingdom Metazoa; phylum Arthropoda; class Insecta; order Diptera; family Syrphidae; genus Ferdinandea; species Ferdinandea cuprea. The sequence continues at coordinate 13,150,251 of OY754959.1, forward strand.
CAAATAGTTTGTTCCACATGCACGTACCGTGGGAACTCAGGTGTCCCCTTTTCTACATTTAATTTACCTCACTCCGCAACATTTGACGCTCTATATTGTGGGCATGTTTAGTGTTTGGTTTGGTGTGTAGATTATTTTGAATTCTGTTTTTTTTTTTTGTTATTTGTTATTTTTGTTTAATTTATTGCGAGTACATGTTATGTAGATAGTTATGAATGAAAGTTAGGGTTGACGAGCTGATCGCGGTGGTGAGATGAACAAAAAAACAAAAAAAAAAAAAAACTAGGAAAAGAAATTAGGGTGAGCACTCAAGTGGCGCGAAATGTGAACACTTTGTAGCGTTTGTAGTGCGTGGTAAAAATTAAAATAAAAAAGAAAAGTCAAGGAAAGAATGAATAATTTTACTCTTTGAGGCGTGTTACGGGTTTCCATTTGATGGCACCGTTCACTGAGACTGCTGCGCTGATTAAACTCAACTCGAATGCAGATTCATATTAACGAATTTGTTGTAACGTAATTATTTCCGCTAGTCAAATGTTATTTTTTGGGTTGTCTACTAAGCTAATCTGGAGAGTAGAACTTAAGTCGAGTGTACGTCTATTAGTTTGAAGTGTTTTAGACGAGGGGGGTGAATATACTTAACGTGGAAAGGGGTTAAGGGGTTCCTGAACAGCCGCAGAAAAGTACCACATGCCTTTATGTTTTTGGAAACAAACTTATATACATATTTTGCATTCAGATGTTGTAAATTTAGAAACTTATAGCAATTTTACGCTTATTGATCGGTGGAAACGGAGATACTGTCAGCGTCAAGAAAAAGTTTACACCGCTGTGTTTCATGTTCAAAATTCAATCATAATTATACCCTATCCTAAGGGTATATTAATTTTGACACATAGTTTGTAACACCCCTTAATATTCGTCGTAGACCCATAAAAGTATATATATTTATGATCAGGACCAAATCCTAAGACTATTTAGCAATGTCCGTCCGTCCGTCCGTCCGTATCAACTTTTGAGGCCTTTAAAGTTATGCTAGGAAGCTGAAGGCTTAAGGCTTAAGTTAGAGAGATAAAGTTTTAAAACCTTCACAAGATATGTAGGTACTGCCTACCTTTATAAATTTGTCATAATAAAGTTTTTTGCCACGCCTTCTTTTTGTGGGCGTTTTTCACTAAAATGCTGTTTTCTTTGAAAATTTTCATAGAAATCGAAAAAAAATGTTTAACAATATATTTAGCCAATATTTTTTCCAATATATCGCCCATACAAAGTTTTTGGCCACGCCCACTTTTTGGGGGCGTTTTTTCAAAAAAATATTTTTTTTCTATAAATTTTATAGAATGAAATAAAATGCTATCTATCATCTTCCTTATGAATTTTTTCTTTGGGGTACATAGGGATAAGGATAGGGTATCATACTGTTCGCCCCAAGCGGACTGTAGCTTTTCCTTATGTTTTTTATTAAAAGTTTATCTTAGATCTAGTTTCACATGTTCGTTATAAAAATTAACAAAAAAATCAATATAATAATTCTATAAACAAAAAAATACTGAGCCTAATAGGATTGTGTCAGGTAGATGCTTGGATCACATTTATGGGCGATTTAAATGTGCTTCTTCTAATAAATGTGAGAAATTTGTTCTTGATTTGATGATCACTGACCATTGTATGTCAGGGCTCCTTGTAGAAACGTTTTACAGGAAGAATTGCAATTATCCAAAACCACTGAACAATGACGTCTATTCGTGTAGTAATGTTTCGAATTCCTACGCAATATTTATTATTTGCCTTAAGAAGCATATTTATAAGTTTACCTCCAAAAAAATCAAGAAAAAGACTCAAGCCCTGGATCTCTAGGGACTTAGTGAATAAAGTCAATGCTAAAAATAAACTTAGATTGAAATGTAATCGGTACCCTAGTAATATGAGATTAAAAGGTAAATACACTAAATTGTGCGCTGAACTGAAAAAGAAGATTCCAATTTGTCGTGATACCTATTATCGAAATTGTTTTAATTTTGCCAGAGGAAACCTTAGAAAGGAATGGAAAATAGTGAACAGCTTACTTAAAGAATCTTCTTCCTCAAAAAATCCTTCATCTTTGCGTATCAATAACTGTTTAGTCTCCGACAAATACGAAATCGCTGAAGCTTTTAATGACTACTACACAAATATTGCTAGTAGCCTACAACCCTGTCCAGTCATTTCATCTTGTTCTCGCTGTCTGTGTGCTGATCCATTTCAAAGTAATAGCTTTGTTTATAAGCCCATAACATCTCTTGAAATTTTTAAAGCTATTCGCAGCTTAAAAAATACTAATTCAAGTGACGCAGATGGTATCTCAAGTCTGATTCTAAAAAAAAATGCTTGGTTCATAGTGGATGTTTTAACGGACATCTTCAATGGCTGCGTTTTTGCGGGGGTTTTTCCTGAAGAACTCAAATGTGCTGATGTTATACCTTTGTTCAAAAAAGGTTCTGCTGTCTTTCTCTCCTCCCTGTGCTAAGTAAGATTTTTAAAAAAAATTATAAAAGACAGAATAGTACACTTTTTAGACATTAACAATTACTTTAGTCCTAAACAGTTTGGCTTTCGGAAAGGCAAATCTACTGAAGATGCTCTACTTCAGTTCTGTTCCCAAACAATGTCTAATCTTGATGGCAAAAAGTGTTCAGCTGGATTGTTCATTGATATTACCAAAGCCTTTGACAAGGTCAATCACAATATTTTGATTGGAAAACTGGATAAAGCTGGATTTCGTGGTTTTATGCTTGATTGGTTTAAGGCTTACCTAAAAAATAGGTCTCAAAGTGTGAAAATTGGTGAGATGAGGAGCGAAATAAAAATGTTTAACCTGGGCGTACCCCAAGGCACTGTCTTGGGGTCAATTCTATTTCTCATTTACACTTGACTTCAAAGGCTCACCAAACAATGTTCGCGGACGACATAGGTTTTTCATTTGGTCAGACTAATCCTTTGAAACTCGTTGCTGATATTAATTGGGATTTGAATTTGTTGCGAATCTGGTTTGAGAACCATAAGTTGTTAATTAGCCCCAAAAACAAAAATAATGTATTTCTCTCTGTCATCTGCACACAGTTTAGGAGCAAATATCCACTTCCATGCACCTGAGTGTCATAAATTCAGACTTACCAATTGCAATTGTACGCATAAACCTACTACTCCCACTTTTTGTAGTGCTCTTAGTTGTAATGATAACTGTTTTCTTATCGAGGAAGTAGATGAATATAAGTATCTAGGACTTGTTATTGATTCCAATATGAGCTTTTCGAATCATACGGAATCTTTGAGGAAGTATTTACGTTCCACTCTGAGATACTTCTATTATTTGCGAAATGTCTGCTCTACAATGCCCCTAAAGAAAATCTACTACGGTATTTTTCACTCCAAACTTTCACTCCATTTCTTGTTGGGGAGGTGTTTATCATAATAAAATACAACCGCTATTAGTGTTACAGAAGCATATATTAAGAAAATTATGTCAAAAACCTGTTAGATATCCTAGTTTTCCTTTGTTCTGTGAACTAAAGATCCTTCCTGTTCGTCATCTGTAATGTTTTAAAGTATTGAAGTCATTTTTTATGAAATCTGGTAATCGAAATTTTCGATTAATTTCTAATTACAATTTACGTGGAAACTTTTCGTACTTGATATCTGTTCCATTTGCTCGTACTACTGCATACCGTAATTTTTATTCCGTTTTGTCTTTTCGCCTTTTTAATAAACTGTCACAGTCTATCAGGGCAATAACAATACCTGGAATGTTTTTAAAATGTGTAAAAAATTGGCTTTTGAACTTCAACTACGCTAGTTTAGAATCTGTTACTCTTGACATCTATCTATCAAAAAACAAAAAATTGTTTGCTTACATTTTGCCTTTATAACGGCCTTCAACCTCCTGGGCATGGATAAGACCAATTTTTTCGTGAAATTGGGTGGAATTTTTTCCCACTCTTCCAATAATACGGACTTTAGCGAATCTGCACTAGTTATGACCCTTTTTCGAACTTGCTTGTCAAGATACTCCCACAAATGCTCGATGGGGTTAAGATCTGGGGATTGTGGAATATGATCCAACTGCTTTGGCGTGCGATACAATAACCATTCGTTCACAATTTTGGCCGTGTGCTTGAGGTCTTTGTCCGGTTGGAATATCCATGCTTGATCCAAACTCAATTTTGCGGCGCTAGGTTCTAAGTTTTCGCTCAAAATATTTAAATAGTCAATTTTATTCATTGTGGACTCAATAAACACCAAGTTCCCCACACCTGTTGCCGCCATACATCCCCAGACCATAACCGATCTTGCCCATGTTTGACCGTAGGGGTAATGTTTTTATCATCAAATGCTGTATTTTTGGCTCTCCAAATTTTTGGTGGCTGTTTTGATTTTAAAATATCAAATTTACTCTCGTTACTGGAATAATACATTTTTCCAAAACGAACAGAGAATATTGCTGCTGTAGCCGAAGATGTCATGGAAGCGCCGTCGACATCGACCAGACGACGTGCCACGCAAATGGGTATCTTTAAAGCGAATTTTGGCACAAGATTTGAAGATATTTCCATACAAAGTCCAGACGGTGCATCAGCTGTAAGCTGCTGACCGCCAATCGCGTCTAACATCCGCTCAAGCCATCCTTAATCACCACCAAGAGGAAGATGATTTTTCATCAAAAATAATCATGAGTGATGAGGCCCATTTCCATCTTAGCGGGTACGTAAATAAGCAAAATTTACGCTTCTGGGGCACTGAAAATCCGCGTGTAACCCACGAAGAGCCATTACACCCGCTCAAAGTCAATGTATGGTGTGCTGTTTTCGCTGGAGGAGTCATCGGACCTTTTTTCTTCGAAGACGTCGCGGGCCAAACGGTTACTTTGAATGGTGAGCGCTACAGAGCAATGATCAACGAGTTCTTTTTGCCGCAACTTGATGAATTGGGATTGGAAAACATGTGGTTCCAACAGGACGGTGCAACGGCACACACTGCACGTGCCACAACCGATATGCTGAAGGATGCATTTCCCGGGCGCCTAATCTCCCGTTTTGGCGATTTGCACTGGCCAGCAAGATCGCCTGATTTGACCGCTCCAGACTTCTTTTTGTGGGGCTTTTTGAAGTCGCGGGTTTATGTCAACAAGCCTCAGACCCTTGCAGCTCTTAAAGACAATATCCGTCAAGAATGTGAGGACCTATCGCCGGAAGTTTTGGCCAAAGTGATGGAAAATGCCATAAAACGGGCTCAAATGACAACCAACTCTGGCGGCCGCCATTTACATGACATCATATTCTCGACTTGATGTAAAAAAAAAAATAATCCACAAGAAGAATCAAAGTTTTTAATTTTTTTTTTAAATTACAGCCAAAAAACATCGGAAGGTTATTTTTGCGCCACCTTGTAAGTGGTTTTTCGCGGTACTCTGCCATGTAGTCCATTATTATGTAGTACTCTTCGAATAGTACTTGCACTAATGGGAACACCTGACTCTTTTTGAATGTTTTCTGATATTTTAGCCGATGGATTTTTCTTCACTTCTCGCACAATGGATCTTTGTTCAGATTTGGAAAGACGCTTGGGTCTACCGGTCCGTGGACGATCTTCAACTTTCTTAAAATTTTTAATATTTTCAATAATTTTTTTAACTCCTTGAGGGGTTCTGTCAATGATTTTTGCTGTTTGTCTTAAAGATTTTCCTTCATCTTTAAATTTCAACACAGGGTTTCAATAGTCTTTTGTTTTACCCATTTTAACAACACTTTAATTGAAAAACCATAGCGGTACTTCTTTTACAAAAAAAAAAAAAATTAATGAAATCGAAAGACAGTCTTTGCCATAGGGATCCACCAAAATAAAGAAAAGAGGAAAAATACACGTAACGGCATTTTTCGCGTTCCGCAAATCACAATTCACAGCGTGTAAACTTTCTTTTGACGCTTAAAATTTGAAGTATTTTTTGTTTTTTGTTTATGGAATTATTATTATTGATTGTTTTCTTAATGTCTATATGTCGTTCGATTAAGAATTAAAATATAAACGATCATGTTAAACTAGATGTAAGATAAACCTTAAAGAAAATGTATGATTGAATTTTTGTGTCGCTCACAGTAAATGTTGAACACTCATTTGTAAACTGGAAATTATGTACAGTAGTGAACAAATAAAAGTTACCACCACACTATTTCACAAAAAAACGCTGATTTGTCCATGAAGTGAACTACGATTGCTTTTTTTTTCTCGGTAAAATACTGTTATTTTGGGGGTTAATTTAATAACTATTCGAATCCAGAAAGTCTTAGCGAAGTTTAGTTTAAATTTTCTAGTGGTAACTTTTATTTCTCCAATAGTGTAGGTATATGTCTACTCAATCCAGAGTTGTTAATGAATGCATTACATTGGTACTGCATTGAGGTAAGTCGCAGTCATTTGACTCGTCATTTGAATGTAAGTTAACACTTTAGTTAAGTACTTTAACTGCAAATTAAGTTCAGCAGTCATTTATAGAATTCTTGACTTGTAAGTTAATACCAGCAGTTAATTGACTGTAAGTTAAAAGACTTCAGTACTTTACTTCGTGACTGCTGGCATTCTTTAAGTCAACTGTAAGCCTCCTATATTTTTTAATTCTTTTTTGCAGTCAGACTAACAAAGGCCTGCGTTATCCATGTTCATTAATGCAGATCTACGATCATACTAACTTAGACGCCGAGTTTAATTCTGTAAAAAAAAATAACATTCTGGAGGACAGTCCTGTCCGAAACGAAAGACACGGATCCATTTTTTGAGCTAGATGTTGTGACAGATTGGACAATTCTTAGAAACAGGAATCGTTAGCTAGTTTCAACGCTATTTTTGGTCGGCCGGTGGTTTTTGTTACCCATAAAATGTTTAACTCCTTTTCAACAAACTATGGATAGAAATCTTTTAATCTATTTGTTCTGTATTTTGCATAGGAAAGAACTTGCATTAAATGTTGATCTGGACATCCTAAAGTGGCTTTGAAACACATCGTCGGGATACTTTTGAATTATGTTAATAAATAATGGATTTTTTAGAACAACTCGCTATTTTGTAAGACTCACAAAACGCTTTAAAGCTTCATTCCTCTTGTTTGTCTGAGAAATGTTTTTTACATTTATGTTTTTTTTTGTTTTGTTTTTCGACAGTAACTAAAAAATCAAACTCCTAATTATTTATTTCGCGGCCATTCTCTGACGTTTATGAACACAATGATTATGACGATTGTACTAATGCAGCCCTGCAGACATTCTGCAGAGTGTGTGTTCAAAAACGCATGAGAAAGGTAATGCGATTGTACTAGCGCAGATTTCCGACGTTTATGAAAACACCCTAAGTCGTTTGACTGCATTCAGTTAACTGTAAGTCTTTTAAGTCATTGGACTACTTCTAAGTCTTTTCACTTTAACTGAAGAAAAAGAACGATTTTTTTCTGCGACATTAGCGTTAGTAGTCTAATTCGCAAGAAGTTCTGTTTTAATTGACTCCAGTTATTATGATAAGCATATCAATTTAAAATGAACGTGTATCGTTAAAACAGTCAAGAATAAGTCTCCTGTAGTTTTGTAGTACTTTGTGACTGCTTTAAGTCAGCTGTAAGTCTCTTATATTTTGTAATTCTTTTTTGCAGTCAGTAAGTCTTTTGACTGCATTCATTTAACTGTAAGTCTTTAAACTGCTTTTGAGTATTTTTAACAACAGATTTGAAAGTTTAACCTATATTTTGTTGAAATTGTCTCTAGTTTCTCATTGAAACTTTTATGTACGTATATATGTCACGTGTTTCTCAGGCTTTGTCGATAAAGTTGCGACGATATTAGAGTTGCAATGAGAACAGAAAACAATATATAATTACTTAAAAACCCAAAAAGTAATGAAACAAAAAAAAACAAAAACGTTGATACATAAAATAAAAAAAATAAATATATTCTTCTCTTAAAAAACTAAATATTCTTAAATAATGTTTAATCGGGGAGATATTTTTATTGTCTACAGTATATCAGACGAATTTAACTAATAGCGCTTATGTCGCAGAAATAAAATGTTTTTCTTCAGTTAAAAGACTTACAAGCAGTCAAATGACTCAAAAGCAGTTAAAAGACTTACAGTTAAATGAATGCAGTCGAAAGTCTTACTGACTGCAAAATGAATTACAAAATATGAGAGACTTTCAGCTGACTTAAAGAATGCAAGCAGTCACAAAGTACTGCAGTCTTTTAACTTACAGTCAGTTGACTGCTTGTACTAACTTATAAGTCATGAATGTTAAAAATGACTGGTGAATGTAGTCTGCAAGTTAAAAGACTTACACAATAAGTAACAGCATTCTTTACATTTTTGACTCAATCCATGGAAAGGTGCGTAAAATAAATAAATAAAAATAAAACATATTATTACCTTGTGCTAGCTGATGACAAAAAAAAAATGTATTGTTTCGTAAAGTAAAAAAAAAAAGACATCCGTACGTTACACATATTAACATTTACTAAATTTTCTTTATCCGCTTTACTGGAATTTAGTCATCGTGACCATCATCGTCATCATCATCATGATCGTCATCATCATCATGATCGTCATCATCATCATCATCATCATCGTGATCATCGTCGTGATCATCATCGGAATCAGGACATCTGCCATTGCTTATCCATGTCCAATCTATGAACGAAATTTATAAATATATAAAAAGTCTGCTCTTGACTTGTTATCATTTACCATTTCTCCAGTCGGTGTCACAGTCATTTTCAGCATTCAGCTCACAAATATTGCGGAAACTTCTCGTATTCCGTCTAATGTTTACGGCACATAAATAATCATCTACTTCGCCCAAACATAAGTCGCCATGACAGTGAGCTTTTGTTCCACCAATAACGGCTAGGACGATGAAAATTGTAATACAAGCGAGCTTCATATTGTAATGTTGAAATGCAATTTTTAACTTAATTATTCTACAATTCAAGTTAGTATTTATAGGGAAAAATTATATGTCGATTCCAAGCCTTGTTTGACTTGACGTTTATATTTACCCAAGTTTGGCCTTTGTATTCTTTGCCCCACATTTTATGAATACAAATGAAAAGAAACAAGTTTACCGAAATTTACAAAAAGAAAAATTACATTGTTATTGATTTTGTAAATAAAAACCAGAAGCATTAAGAATCTGTCATTCAAAAAAAACTTTATTTCGCGATTGTCAATACGATCTGTCCCTTTATTGATGTAAAGACTGTCAAAACGTTAAGAATGGGGATGAATGCCGATAAAGTTCCGAAGATGTGCTTTTCCTGCTAAAATATTTCCTCTTGAATTACTATGCCTATTCCTCTAATATTTTATAAAAGAAAGCTGAAATTAATATATAAATAATAATATTGACGTTAGGTTAGCTAGTGATTTTACATAGAAAACGTCTCAAGCAATAGAAACGAATCTAAGCAAATGTTCTAATTTTGATTGCGATATTATTAGTTTAGGCTCCAATTTAAAACTATTCTAAAAATAAATTCTATCAAATAAGTTTATATTTTAAGGGTACCAACATTTTTTCTAAGACCAGAAGCACTTATCTTGGATTTACAAAAGATTAAAAACATCAGTAAAAATCTTTCAATTACTATTTTGTTTTAATAAAAGATGTAACGGGTAGGTATTTTTACGGATACCGGCATGTTTTAAGGCCGGATATTACTCTTCTAGACCCAAGTTCAAGGTAAATTTTCTGGGAACTATTCAGGATGAGAGTGTACGGCATAAAAAAAACTATTGGAAAGTTTAAGAGCTTTGAAGAGATTTTTGAGCCGACTCTCCATTAAGCAAGATTAATTAAATGGATGAAGGTGATTTTAAAAACGGAGCCTTGGGGAACACCAGCATTTATTTGGTAAGTTGCAGACTTGAAATCGTCCAAAACAACTTGTATTGAACGGTCCGAAAGGTAATTTTAATCCATTGAAGAAGAGTATCATCGATCCCAAATGCACGCATTTTCGACAAGAGAGCTTGATGCCAAACTCTGTCAAATGCCTTTGAAATATCAAGCGCAACGACTTTACTTTCACCACCAAGGTGAATAGATTGGTTCCACTTTTCGGTTAGATATGATATTTCGGGATTCAAGATATTTCATAAGCTGACGATTTATCAGCGTTTCCATGACCTTGGAAAGAAGGGACGTAAGTGCAATTGGTCGGTATGAGGAGGTAGAGGAAGATTCGCCTTTTTATTGGGACGAGCTGGACAAATGCTGTTTTCCATCTTCTCGGAAAGAGGCCTGAAGAATAGGACAGATAGAAAAGCTTACGCATTGTTTTTGCCAGCATGGAAGAACACCTCTTCAGAACGATAGGGGAAATACCATCTGTACCAGCGGATTTATGTATGTTGAGATCTCGAAGAACTCTTGCCACTGTACGAGTGCGAAAATGGATCGGTCCCATAAAAGATTCTACGCGCTCGAGTACAGGGGGAGATAGCACAATCTGGCAGCGTTGAGCTAGCTGCAAAATGAGCAGCAATCAGATTGGCTTTATCCGAAGAGCTGACAACTGGGATGTCATTGCAAATGAGTGTCGGGATAGATGACGAGGCCGAATTTTTAATATTCTTAACAAACGACAAAAAGTTCTTACTACCGATGGGACTTTGTAGTATTTTTTGCCTCAACTGATTAATGTGGGCATTGCAGTCATTTCTGGCTCGTTTGAACTTTTTTCGGTTTTCCTCAGTTGGATTGGCCTTGAATGACCGAAAACTTACCTCTTTAGCCCTGATAGCTTCTTTACAGCTCAAGTCACACCTCGCGTTTTCCTTAGGTCTGATACACTTTATTCTGTTAGGGATAAAGCGTTTCATATCCAGGTGAATTATATTTGTAATCATATCGGCAGCGGCATCCACGTCGTTGTCGAGGAAGCACAACGACCAGTTAAAACTCCTAAAGAAACCGTTTAAAGTTTCCCAATTGGCTTTCTCGTATTGCCATACGGTTCTTTTAGGAGCTTGTTCTTTAACTGTGTGACTGGAGTACGAGAAATTCGCCGATATGATACAATGGTCTGACGAACTTACAGGCGATAATACATTTAAAGTGTATTTATCAGGGTGAGAGGTAAGAAACAAGTCCAGAGTGTTGGTGTTTTGACCGCTAATGTCCGGTATCCGTGTCGGCTCATTTACAATCTGGGTTAAATTATTAACCTCAGCAAATATGTACATACCTTCCTTCGGGTGTTGTCTGTCCAGAATGTAGAAGCCAACTTGAATTGTGTATTTTGAAATCGGCCGCAATGACGATTTCAGTACGAGGATAATGGGTTACAATTCTGGTTATGGAATCAGACAGTGCATCAAACTCATTATAAGTTGAATGCCTGTCCTGGTTAGGGCTTCTGTAAATAAAACAGTAGTGAATTAATTGCCTACGGACATGAAATTTTAGTCAAATAAAAAGGTAGAAGTTGGTAGGCTACATCACTGCGTATATAAACGGCGATACCACGATGGGAAAAGAATAATGGCACCAAGTTATATCCAGGCAGACTAAACTCCGTTAAATCGGAATCTATGCTGTGTTTCACTTAGTGCCAAAACAGCTGGTTTATTGTGAATCGCATGGGCGTACAATGAAAAAAATTGGATCTCAACCCACGAATATTACTCACGTCCACTTTAAAATTCCCGCGCATAACCAAACACAAAAAAACTCAACTCTGACGCTGACTAAGCTGGGTCGTATGGTGTAGATCCTGACGTCAGCTTTCCAAAACAAATCACAGCAGGTGTTATGCCCATACAATATATTGCTTTAGTCTACCAACAAAATCTACACAACGCGACCCGCTATTCGCCAAATGATACCCTACCCAGCCATAGCAAGTGCACGCAAAAATATACGGCACTTGCTATAGCCAAGCAAGGCAGCAGCAAACGAATGGGAGTGGGGCGAGAGGGATTTCCCTAACACAATGCACTTTTTTTTCTCTTTTTTTTTTTGATTATTTATCCACACTACACAGCACAGCACAGCACACTTTTTTTTAGCTATCAGCACGCGCGCGATTAACGTTTTTTTTTGTTTCCTATGCACACTGGCCGCGGAACAATCACAGAGAAATAGAACAAAAATGCGTGTGCACGCGTCGGGAGGTTATTCGGCACTTTAATACTCTCCAATACTCTAATACTAATACTGCCCAACAATACTCTCTTTTGTCATTGCCAAGATATGATCGATATTGCCAAGTAATCATCGATCGTCTATCAGCGAATACCTACACCTAGACTCTTTTTAAAACAACAATCGTTTACCAAGGGAAAATTTATTGTTAATTACCTTGCAATGCAAAATAGCATTTGCTTCCTCTACTGCGCCGACCCTCGGGTATGGATTCGAAGATACTCCGGGCCGGAGCATACACGTCCATTCGCTCTACACTCTTCTGGCTAACAATAAGTCGATGTCGTTGTACAGTTCGTCGTTTTATGTCCTCTTCCATTCACCGTCTATGCAAACGGGACAAGACAGGCCAGGCAATTACTCGAAGAATTTTGCTCTCAAAACAACCAAGTGTGGCTTTATCCGCTTTTGATCTGCACTATAGAGGAGGACTTGTATTATTAGGGTCTTGTGAAGGGTCACTTTAGTTGTTCGAGAGAGGGCTTTGCTTTCAATTGCTTTCTTAGCCCAGTGATTGGCTAAGTTATTCTTCGTTTTATCTCAGCACTGTTATGATTGCCGGAGTTCATTGCGGAGCCTTGACCACCTCAAAGTTATAACTGTTTATAGTGACATTCTGTCCGAGACGTCGGTGTTGGTTGTCTTTTCTTGATGACAGCATACGATTTGTCTTGCCCTCATTGACCGCCACATCCATCTTCGCTGCATTCGTCTTATTACTCGAACGCCCCAGTGACATCCCGCTGCTTTCTGCGAGTAGATGGACTGACTTTTGAAAGTTTGAGTCTTGCAATATTCTTTCAAGAACGATGTTGAAGAAGTCACATGACAACGCATCGCCTTGCCTACATTTTTTGACATCGAAGGTCTCTGTGAGTTCTTTACCGACCTTGATGAAGCAGCATTCATAGCCGTATAGCTCTATAAATGCTGTCACAGGCGGCCTTAAAATCGATGAAAAGGTGGTGGTTATCGATTTGTACTTTCTGGGTTTTCTCCAAAATCTGCCGTAGTGTGAATATTTGGTCGATAGTAGACTTTTCTGGCCCGAGACACACTGGTAGGGACCAATCAAGTTGTTGACGAAAGGCTTTAGGCGTTCACGCAGCACGGCAGATAAGATCTTGTAAGCGAAGTGTAAGTTCAGAGGGTCCCTTTTCTTATCTTAACCGACTATATTTTACATATGAATTGATCCATGCTCCTAACCAAGCCATCGGCTGCCGCTTTGAACAACTCGACGGTTAGGCCGTCTGCTCCATGGGCTTTGTTGGAGTAAAGCTTAGATAAGGCTATCTTTACTTCGCACAGGTTGGGTGGACGGAATTGTTGGACTTCATCGTCCAGCTTGAGTGGTGCGTTCTGCAGTTCGTCAAACAGTCTGCAGAAGTAGTTCTTCCATAGCCTCAACATCGACTGCGATTCTACTATGATTTTCCCATGCTTCGGTTCGGACTTTGTAGCCTTGGCAGGTTCTTTTTACCCTTTGGTAAAACTTCCGAACCTCATTCCTGCTGTAACATCTCTCTATCTCCTCGATCGCGCATTATTTAACTGTTGCCTATTGTGAAAAATAAAACTGTTCAATTTGAGGTTTGAATGCTTCTTTCCTACTCTTTCTTAACTTTTGCATACTTACAAGGACTAACCGGTAGCAGACCGCTAATAGACCAAAATACTATCCGTCGTTGGGCGAATATCAAAAAATGCACAGAAAAGGCCGGATAACGGATAAAACAAAAAAAAATTGTGCTTATTGTCGATTAGCGTATGCACAACCCTTTTGGTGCTTAGTTTAAATCAAAACATCGGCGTCAATGGTCGGCGAATACCTATTTTGAAAACCTATCCTTACTCATAGTTTGCAATAAAAATAACGTAATTTCTTCAATTATTCGTGTATCTCAGACAATTAAAAACAGCATGAAAAAGCGAGTCATACAGTCTAATAAACTTCATGAGCAATACGGTCTTATGTTCATTTCAACAAAAAAATTTGACACATATTTATGGTCTTACAAATAACAACATGGCATATGTGCATTCGTAAAAGAGAAGATAATTTTGCTTCTGTGCTCTGATCGTTTGAAATGTTTTCTCTTACCAGACTACATTTTGCGGGAAGTCAAAAAGACATTACTTTATATTTTTGTCAAATTCTTTAAGGGGTTTATGAAATTTAAACTTACGCATATCCCTCTGACATATGTAATTTAACCTTTAAATCAAATTAAGTAGGTAATGCTTTCGTCCATCCCGATTCCTTCGAAAGCTTTAACAGTCTACAACAACAACCAACACGGTTGTGCTTGCATAATGACATAATGACTAGTGCAGCAAGAACCTCCACTGCCCTCATTTGAAAGCCATAGGGGTACATAGAAATCTGCTTCCGAAGAATAAACTATAAGATGTGACGAATATTTTAACGAATTTAGCTTTGTGGTAAGTAAAGTGCTATTTGTATCTCAATATAAAAAACATCACAATGTTTTTTATTTTATCTGTGCGATTCAACTCACCCTCACTTACAAGACAACACCTGCCAATTGCATCGTTCTTGTGCATAACTTTAAAGTATTTCCGTTCCATCCATTCGGTTGGTTGTTTGGTCGGCCTTAGCACCGCACCGAACGCCTGCATCCCTTGATCAATAGTAACTTGCTCATTAGAATTGGCATGGCGGTTAAAATCAACTAACCCGACAACAAAGACACCGTACATATGATTCTAATCAGATTCCTAGATTTCTGAAATGTCATAGTTGCATCTGCTTCGGCAGGAAAGCGCTCAACATTATTCTTCTTCCATTTTGTCCAGCAGCGACTTTCCGTCGCACATACATATAACATAATAAACTGGCACTAGAGAACTGCAAAAATCTATTTAAATTCACAATATATCTGTCTTTTTTTTTGTTCTTTAGATTTTCTTATTTTTTATTATTATTGTTATATTTCAGGCAAAGTCAGCAATCGCTAGAACACCTGCTCAACGCCAACAAAATGATGCGCTCTTCAGTCCGGCCAGCTATTCCCAAATGTAAGTATCTCAACTCGGAACGATAATAATGATGATGAAGAAGAAGAAACAGAAGAAGAAGAACCATTTGCGGATTGTACGAGTGCATCGTATTCGCAGCTCTCCCCTGCTTTGCGCGGCCTTAGGCTATACTTTTGCACTTTGGATCTTTGATCGGAAATTTATGTGATCTCCGCTCGGGTTTGATGTTGTTTCCTTTCTACTCTGTGTGGCGTACATCCATTGGGATTTCATTTGTGAATTTATCCTAGGTGTACACCTTTCCTGCTGATGGTTGATGCCTGATGCACATCCACGGTCTCGATGGTACGCGAGTAGGTACATCCCCTCCGGAAAAGGCAACAAACGACGTAAGACCGACTAGAGAAAGAGAAAGATTGGCAAAAGGAAATTGATATCAATTAGACAATGAAAGGAAAACCTGGCATCTTGGGGCTTTGATGAAATGTTCGTTTGTACAGTTGTTCTGCCGTGTGTCTGGTACCTGGTGCCTTGCGCCTTGCGCCTTGCGCCTTGTGCTCAAAGATATACATAAATAAAACATGAAGTCGATCTAAAGGAACGGCTTGAGAAGGAAATAAATCGCAAACGATCGCATTACTGATTTGTGCTGGGCAAAAGGAAGTGAGAATCAGTGCACGCGAATCGTTAAGACTCGTAACGACTAGCGGATATTACACTTAGAAGTGCACACAGCAGCTTTAGCGCTCCATTCACCTAACAACTTTGACTGGAAAGAATTGAGTGGGCTTGAATTAAAAGTCTTTTCAGCTCATTGACTAAATCGAATTGACCATTAGAGATATTTTGATGAGATTGCGCTACCGCGTCGATTCAGCTGATGGTTCATTTGTACGTTTCCTTTGGTTTGTAGTAATTAAGGGATCTTGAATGGTATGAAATTAAGTTGGAAATGTCTTTTCAAATGTGGAATTAACCCTACTGGGCAGACAGTTTCCTTAAATCGGACGGCTCTAATGGCCTGTAGTATACTTTGGGTGCAAAGAATTTTATTGAAAACTCTGTTAACTGAAACGAACAATTTGTTACCGAGTATTATTTCCCCAGTTTGCACATTAATTACTACTTTTAAGTGGATTTCAAAAGGGCTTCAATTCGGATCTATTACATAATCAACTTTCACGGTTCTATTACGGTTTGGGCTTGACAACCACTTTGACTTGTCAATCTCGTTCCAATTATAAACTAAAATTGGTGTTAGAATTGCTGTTCTTTGCTAAGGGTTTAAGGGAAGAGGTTCATGAGAATAACCATGAAATAGGGAATATTCAGTTCCATTCCCGTAAACCTCATAACACCCACACGAGCGCCCTTAGGTTCACACATATCGAAGAAACCGAATAAGTTTCGAAACAAGTCTAACTGAAATGTTGTTGTGCTTCATCAACTCAACTGATGAAGTTAAGTCAACTCAACTGATGAAGATACTAAGCAGCGGTTACCAGCTTTTTCACCACAGCCTTCCCGTTGCAAAATGCTAAATCGCTAACCGAGTAGTTGCCGACTTATTATTCCCGTTAAAATTGTTATCACCAAAGCATAGGATTTCCATTGAATGATAAGGTTTGGATCCTTAAATAGTTGTCTGATTTGTGGCCCATCAAAAATACCTGCTTTCAATTTGATCGTGCTTAAAAATGAAACCCTACATAAAAAGCCCTTTGGGAACATCAATAAATCGATAAATCAATCAATGTAACGGCCCATACGGATTCTTAAGCCTATGTTAGGTAAGGTTGACACCAGCGGGCTCATGACGATCTCTTGGGAACCGGTTGAATTTGTACTCAAAAGGTAGACAAAAACCTAAACACTTTCCCTTTTAAAGCATCTAATTGCCCTACAAAAGCCAAGTGGCCCTTGATGTTTGTACTGTATATTTCCTCCAAAGCTTTGAAGAAGTAAGAATTTCCTACGACGGATTTACACAATCGGCCGTACTAAATGGTGATTTTTTAAGAGGTTTAGAACTTTTTTTAAAAAAAAAACACAAAAAATTCGAAAAAATGAATGAAATATTTATTTGAATCGATAGTTTGAACCTTGCAATTTAATGTTTAAAGATAATTTCATGCAAATGTTGACCGCGGCTGCGTCTCAGGTAGCCCATCCGCTGAGTCCAATTTTGGCATACTCTTTCACACATATCGGCCGGTATCTCACGAATGAATGCATGGATGTTGGCTTCCAGTGCGTCAATCGAAGCGGGCTTGTCCCTATACACATTAGCCTTGGCATACCCCCACAAAAAATAATCTAATGGTGTCAAATCGCACGATCTAGGCGGCCAATTGACCGGCCCGAAACGTGAAATTAACTGTTCACCAGTTGTCTTGTTGAAACCACATATCATGCAAGTCAAGAACTTCCATTTCGGGCAAAAAAAAGTTTGTTATCATCGCTCGGTAGCGTTCACCATTGACAGTAACGCTGCGATTCGCATCATCTTTGAAGAAATATGGCCCAATAATGCCGCCGGCCCATAAACCGCACCAAACAGTGGCTTTTTCGGGATGCATTGGTAGCTGTTGCAATGCTTCTGGCTGATCTTCACTCCAAATGCGGCAATTTTGTTTATTTACGTACCCATTCAACCAAAAATGAGCCTCATCGCTAAACACAATTTTTCGATAAAAAAGCGGATCCTCGGCCAGCTTTCCAAGAGCCCATTCACCAAAAATTTGGCGTTGTGGTAGGTCGGCTGGCTTTAGTTCTTGCACCAGCTGTATCTTAAAAGGCTTTACGCCCAAATCCTTCCGCAAAATTTTCCACGTAGTGCTGTAACAAAGGCCTAACTGCTGGGAACGGCGCCGAATCGACATTTCGCGGTCTTCTGTCACACTAGCTGATACGGCCGCAATATTTTCTTCAATACGCACAGTACGTAAACGTGTTGGTGGTTTAATGTCCAACAAAGTAAATTTGGTGCGAAATTTGGTCACAATCTTCCGAATAGACTGCTCAGAAGGTCGAGAATGCCGATCATAAAATGGAAGCAGCGCGCGATGAACATTTCGAACCGAGCACGAATTTTGATAGTAAAATTCAATAATTTGCAAGCGTTGTTCATTTGTAAGACGATCCATGGTTAAATTGCAAACCAAACTGAAGCTGTTTGACAGTGACACAAGGTACTAAACACACGTCAGCTGTCAAAACCAGTGTTGCCAAAACCAAACCAGCTAAAAAATCACCCTTTAATAATCAAATTTAGTCTGGCAATTAACTTATAGTCTGTACACTTTCTTAAATCCCTGTACCAATAAACAAATTTAGTTGTCGGATAATCCTTAACTTTGTTCGCCAAAGCTATGACAAATTTTTGCACACAATTACTTACTTATTGTTGTGAAATATTGGGTAAATCGCCTGAATGTAAAAAAGAAACAAAACAATTGACATCTGTTACCTTTTTATTAGTAAATTGTGTATGCTTACCAACATCGCTTTGATAATATCCTTTCCCCAAGTATCGCATTGCAACGAATACTATGGTTTCCACCGAAAGATTTCCACAATATATCGGACTGTCGGTTTGTTAAATCTATTAATCAAAAACAATAAACAAACCTATAGTGTCCAAAGAACTCCTGATCGTTATATTTTAAAAATGGGTCAATTGGTTTTTTATAATTTTTCCCTTTTCGAGAGGTTACCGATTCGTCAACTAGCATCAGATCCATAAAAATATCTTCGTCCCGACATCAATGCATGTTTAATTACGTAATTTCTTCACCTTATTTTCACCTACCTTTGTTTGAAAACAATATCAGATGTTTTGACAAATAGATTTGACAGCAAATGTAATGATTCAAAAAAAAGTCCTCGCATTAGTAAATGTGGGCGTCAAATTATTTATTGGTACCATTTCAAATATGCTGTACATTTTAATTTAAACTGGCAGTCAACTAATAGTCGACATTAGTGTTTGATTATTAGTAAGGCCGATTATTTGCTGTACATCCTAAACAGCCTGCCGAATACCACAGAATCTGCAGATGTCTGTATCTGACAGTCCGAGTCATGATTCCTAATAACAGTCTAAGCTTATCCCTGCTAAGTTGTATACATTTCCTGGAACTCTTACAGTCGAGAAGTGGGCATAGAGCTTTTGACACCGTGTGTCCCCCAAGTCTTGACCAACTTCGGTCGGCAGTCTTTAGGGTTTTTCAACAAAAGAACCCCTTATTATACAGAGTGGAGGTTTATGTTAGCAACCTCACCACTATTGAGTAGTCCTCCTATTCTTACAAGCTCATTCTCTCCTGTAAGTCATATGCACTGTTGCCAGCCAGTTTTCTGATTTGCAAATCAAGCGCTGTTAGGTTCAGAGTAGCCCTCCTATTCTTACAAGCTCATCCTGTCCTGTGAGTCATATTGCACTGTTGCCAGCCAGTTTTTTGATTTGCAAATCAAGCGGTGTTAGGTTCAGAGTAGCCCTCCTATTCTTACAAGCTCATCCTGTCCTGTGAGTCATATTGCACTGTTGCCAGCCAGTTTTCTGATTTGCAAATCAAGCGCTGTTAGGTTCAGAGTAGCCCTCCTATTCTTACAAGCTCATCCTGTCCTGTGAGTCATATTGCACTGTTGCCAGCCAGTTTTTTGATTTGCAAATCAAGCGGTGTTAGGTTCAGAGTAGCCCTCCTATTCTTACAAGCTCATCCTGTCCTGTGAGTCATATTGCACTGTTGCCAGCCAGTTTTCTGATTTGCAAATCAAGCGGTATTAGGTTCAGAAAGGTTTCCAATGCTGCCGTAGGGGTGGTACGGAGCGCACTCTTAATGGCTATAAAAGTCGTTCTTTGAATCGCCGCTATTTTGCCGCATATCGTTTTGTATATCTGTTGCTTTTCACCATAGTAGCGCGCCATATGTCAGTATGGGCCTCACCACCACCGTATACAGCCAGGGCACCATAGTAGGTCTTAAGCCCCAAGTTTTTCTCACTGTTCTTTTGTAAATAAAAAGAGCATTATAAGCCTTTATAAATCTTCCCGCAACATTAAGATTCCAAATTCAAATTTCAATATAGAATTAGCCCAGATACTTTGCACTATCCGAGAGGGTCAATTCAACTCCATTGAGTTTTGGAAGCTTGACTCTTCTGGTAAAAAGAACCAGTTCCGTTTTTGAAGGGTTTCACCTGAAACCGCAGCTTTTTGCCCAAGTGCCAATCGTCCTCAGGGCTCCCTCCATGACATCACTTAAGGTATTTAAATATTTTCCATGTACTATTATGACCACGTAATCTGCATATCCCGTGGCACTTATACCCATTGTCTTAAGCTTTTTGAGGATGTTATTTAAAACCAGAACCCACAGGAGTGGTGATATGACTCCCCCTTGGGAGCTGACTGAGATTTGTCCAATGGAGCAGTTTATATTCCTACTTGCAAGCATGTTTCAAAACCCCGTCTATAATGCCCTGTGCAATGTTTGCGTCCATCAGAGTGCTTCTTATGACGCTTTCGCCTAAAAGGTCACCCAATAAGAAGTGTAACTAAAAATCAGTGGAAAAGTGCAAACATTTTTTTTAAACATTACATTATCTCTCAACCGGTCTCGGTTCTGCCTACGAATGGAAATTTTTCAACGCGCTTTTTTGGTTTCGGTGAGTCTTCATTTAGAAAAATTACATACGTAAAAAAATTGTCATGCAATACAGCAGTTTTTTTACCAACTGTGTGACATGTGGCCCGGTTCTGCTGGAAATAAACGTCGTAAATATCCAAAGCGTCAATGATTGCCCTATCAAAGCCCCTGCCAGAATCAAAATGATTTTCGGAAAAAAGACCTCACAAAAGCCATCCCAAAATCCGTTCCAAACTAAAAATTTTTGTGTATGGAGACTCTTCTCCGCTATTTCTCTTGAACTATCGGAGCACTTGCAGTTTTATCCAGCGCTGCCACATGCCACATTTTTGCAGAGGTGGATTGCCTGATTTAGTAGCAAATTAGACTTGTCAGCTTTGTCAGTTCTTGAAGGGCTAGCTCAGAAACATGGGACTAAGAATAATATGCACTGAGAAAATATTCGGTTTTTATTAAATAAATATTGTTTTCAGTTCAAATTCTTGTCCTTTTTCCAACATATCTGTGTCGTATTATGCTTTTATTCTCTGCGTTCAGATACAATATTATTCGTTATTGTTTGATTTTTCATCCACCAGCATATACGAGACTAAAATTTTCGAGGACTAGTCATGAAGGTTCCAACTTTTTAAAGTATTTTAAATTTATGAGCAATACACTTCAGCTGTATATCTTTCTGCTGCACAGTTTCCCTTTCATTTTTGAGCAAAATTCCTAAACTACTTTTAAACAATAGTGTTGAAAGTACAAGTTGTAATAAATCACGATTCGTTGTTTGCAAAAAAAAATATTCAATTCAATTTAAACTTCAGTTCAGAAGCAAATTTCAATTACTCCACACAAAGCTAAAACATTGCTGCAATTTGACTTGAATCTTCCGCATACAGATACTCGCACATGCTTGCCTGCCTACCTACCTACGTACCTACTCTTTCCCATAACTCTGAACTGAACTCGACTCACATTCCATGAAAATTGAAATTATTTTTCACGCTTCTCTGGCCCGATCGGAAGACATAACAGCAAATAATAGTAATAACTAAATAATAACCCATTCGGATGGCCAACCAAGTTATCTAATAGTTCAACGTGCGCGGCATTTTGCCCCAAAGATCTCTCTGCGCTGTCGGCGGCTGCAGCGGCAGCGAATAACTTTAGGCTTCAATTTGCATCGATACCAAGACACTGGCGGCTACCGGGCAAAGACCATTAAACTATTTCGTAACCATTTTTACAGACTTTAATTGAGAAAAATAAAAAAAAAAAAAAAAAAAAAAACAATTTTCATTGCAGTTCGGGTACTCCACGCGCCCAAGCGGCCGTTGGCTCTGGCAAGATCGTTTACACATTTGGAAATCCACAGCTCTTGGCCAGCGCAACATGGTCATCGACCGGCATAAATAGAAAATTGGTGGTTAAGCAGCTTCTCACCCACAGCGGAGAAGGACTCACCGCGAAGACAAAGTACATGTTTGACATATTGCAGGAGAGGGCAGAGATTGCGGGCGATCGCATATTTCATGTTGGGAAGAATATTTGCAAAAATGTATTCGGTTCGTCTACCATGGACTATGATCTGCAAAATGTCGATGATCACAGCCAGGAAACGGTTAGGACTATTGGAACCATATGCTGTGACTCAGAGGGGTGTCTAGATGCTACATCGACAATGCTGTTGGGTTCCGATGAGTCTATCTGTCGGACGGTTCGCTTGAACTTTAGCGAAACAAAGTCTTTTGGAGTATTTCCTGGGCAAGTGGTGATGGTGAGTGGACGCAATCCACGAGGCGATACTATCATTGTTGAGGAGGTCATGGGTGATAAAGTGCTAATGCCGCCCACCATTCCGAAACTAAGTGAATCGTTGAGTTTTGTCGTTGCCGCTGGCCCATTTACCAACAGCGATGATCTGGTGTATGATCCCCTGCATGATCTCGTTCTATATTGCAAGGACAACCACCCGGATGTTCTGATTTTGACTGGACCCTTCATGGACGCAGAGCATACGGCAATCAATGATGCCGTGTTAGCGGAACCATTTGAGGTGTTTTTCGAGAAAATGATCGCAGGACTTGTGGAGGTCTTAGGGTAAGTTGCCCTGCGTGGTTTTGAAAATGTTTGTTTAATGTTTTTGTTTTTTTTTACAACAATTTTAGGACTGATATCACGATTCTTTTAGTTGCTTCAAGTAAAGATGCCAACGCGGATCCAGTGTATCCAACGATGCCGGTCACTCTAAAGAGGACTTATTCAAATGTCCACATGTTGCCTGATCCATCGATTGTAGATTTGAATGGCATCACGATCGGCATGACGTCAACTGATGTCGTTGACCACATTTTGAACAATGAATTGGCAGTGTAAGTATCGTTGACTTCTGCAATAGCTTGGTTGCTATACATCTTTCATTTCTTTTTAGAAATGCTGGAGAGAAAATCAAACGGGTTGTTAGCTATCTCTTCAACCAGGGCTCATTTTATCCACTTAATCCATCTGGAGATGATGGACTATGCTTTGATAGTTCGTTGGCTCACAAATATGCAACCATTGAGAAGATCCCGAATATAATGATCCTGCCTGGCGATCAGAAGTGCTTTTTGAGAGTAAGTTTTAAGTTCAAAAACTTGTTGGACACATAATTTTCATTCACATGTTTGTTTTCAGGTGGTGAACGGTTGCTTGGCAATCAATCCTGGGCGTTTGACGGATGCAAATGGTGGAACGTATGCGCGATTCGTTTTATATCCACCGACAAAGGAAGAGGAAACAAATATCTTCAGTGTCATTGCATGCCAAGTGCGGAAAGTTTAATAACGGGAGTTTTTTCTTCTTTGTTTTTATTCAAATTTGTGTTTTAGGTTAATGTAGACTTTCTCTGTTTTATATTAAAGTGGATATCTTTTCTAATTATTTTGTCGTTGTTTTGTTTTAATTAAAGCTCTATGAACATGTGGATTTCGCCTATTACATTCCTCTTACTGTGTGTAGACACGCACTTAAGTCTAAGCTAGATCGAAAACTTAAGTGTAAGAAAATACACAAAAGTGCAAAGTGCAAACCCATGGGAATAATCTTTTGTACTCAATTTAGTTTATTTTTAAATATCATAGAGAGATTTCACTCATAAATAAATATCACAGCAATACTTGGGATCGTAATTTTTTGTATTCGATTGTTTCACTTTTTCACAATTGTTTAGATTTTAATTAATGATTCATTGGAATTTTTGTGTATTGTTTGCAGTGGAAAGCTTTTAGAAATCCTAAATTTGAAAATGGGACATTTTTCATTGAAAGGATTTTGCAGTGGTGAGTGGTAAAACACGAAGAAATTGTTGATTTGTTACCAACTGTCGTATTCTACTAGAGATCCAATAGAAATTTTCCTATTTTTTAAGAACCGAACAATTGAAGAACGAAAACTGATTAATTCGGAGGAGCCGTTATATATTAATCTGTTCCCTTACTTTTTCAAGTACCTACGCTAGTGGCACCAGTTCTCGAACGGTTTACCGAGTTTGGAAATTGAATAAGACTGAGGAATTGAGGTAAAAATCTTAATCTAAAGAAACTCAAATATTTTTATGCCTCATTTTTTTTTTATTATTATCTATTCATCAAAAAGTTTTTTTTTTTTTTTTTTGCGAGGGTAGGTGAAAATCTTCCAAAGACACTATGAGGATAGCAAGCGCGTGCTCATAGTAGTTTCAGATTTTTACTGACTAAAAACACCACCCTTCTATAGAATGTTAGATACTGCAACTAAGATATAACTTATCAAGCAATTTTTCTATCGCGAAATAAAAATCATTTAATAGGTTACTTTCCACTGAAAGATCCTGCATGTTCCGCAATTAGGACGCGGTTAATCCTTCTCTTGCCAAGTCGAAAGGTTTCGTTCTTTGTAGTCGGCGCAATAAATTATTCTCATCCAAAATGTGTCGGACTGTATTATTGATATGTCGGATTAGTCGGTTTCTATGCTTTCGCGCGATGCTTCTAGTTTCAGCTTCGATTGTAGGAATTCCGAGATCCCTGTGGATATCGTCGTTTCTAATATACCACGGAGCGTGGACAATTTCTCTAATCACTCTATTTTGAAAAGTTTGTAAAATATTGGCATTTGTTTTCTTGGTACAACCCCAAAGTTGTATACCGTAGGTCCACACCGGCTTTAGCACTTGCTTGTATAAAAGCAGTTTGTTCTCGGTACTGAGCTGGGAATGTTTTCCGAGTAACCAGTACATTTCTCTATATTTGATATCGAGTTCTTTACGTTTCATTTTCACGTGCGAATTCCATTTCAGCTTTGCGTCGAGTGTCATTCCCAAGTATTTGGCCTCGTTTGCAAAGGGTATTCGGGCCATGTTTAGAAAAATTGGCAAGTCATTAGTTTTCTTATACGTGAAATTCACGTGAACAGATTTAGTTTCGTTGAGGGCGATCCGCCAGTCCCTCGTCCATTCATTTACTTTATTCAGAGCGGTTTGCAGTTTTGCAGTCGTTTCTTCGATAGTATTACCGACTGCAAGGATAGCGGTGTCGTCGGCGAACGTAGCGAGGGTAGTGCAATCGTCTCTTGGTATATCGCGAGTATATAACAGATAGAGAAGCGGCCCAAGGACGCTTCCTTGCGGTACGCCAGCCGAAATTTCTTTAAGCTCCGAGTATTCGCTTCCATGCCTAACACGGAAGAGTCTATTCCCGAGATATGATTCTAAAATATCATATATCTATACGATTTTACTTCATTTGGCGGTTTTCCTGGTTTTAAAACCATAATGACTTCCGCAACTTTCCATTGGCTCGGCACGTGTTTTAATCTGAGCGCAGCATTTATAATATATAGAAGCTTAATTAATGCTTTTCTAGGCAGAACTTTGAGGACTTCTCCGGTGATCAAATCATAACCAGGAGCTTTCTTAGGTTTTAGAGATTCAATTTCACGTTTTAGTTCCCTTAGTGTTGCATTCGTGAGTGTAAATTCGTCAAATAGTAATTCCGTCCCACTATTGGTACTGTCGTGAACCGCTTGACCATCATACGGTTTAAAGGTTTCTTCGAGATGGGCAAAAACGTCCGCTTTTTCTTTGTCATTCATTTTGATTTATTTTTATTGGCGGCGCGGGGATTTTAGGACTTTTGGCGCCTTTTACAGGTTTCCAAAGTGAATAATTGGAATCTTTTTTCGCTGTTAGACTTTCAAGGTAAGAACCTATCGCACGATTTTTAAAATCCTTAATAACTGTCTTCAACAAATTGCACAAATAATTAAAATGTGCTTTATGTTGCGGAGCGCGACTCTGTTGCCATTTTTTACGCGCCTTCCGTTTTTCGTTGACCAATTCTTTTATTTCGGGCGGATATCGTAAACCGTATTTGGCTCCCGGCGGACTTCTTTTCCCGGGGATATTCGATCTTGATGGAGGAGATCGAGATACCCTTGAACGTTTAATAAAAGGGTCAATGGATTGCAATAAGCGGCTCTCCCCAGAATCCATATAGCCGACCTCCAAAGAGGGTGGATTTTCCAGTAAAGCTGGACTGCCACCGTTTTGTTCATTGCATATTTGTTTGTATACACTATACGCTCGGTATACGGAGGTTGGATTTTAGTCGCCTCTTACGACAGGCATGCCTACCTCGGGTATATTCTTTCCCCTACCCGAAGGGGGCAAAAAGTAATGTAGATTTGAAAAACACAGACTTTTTCCTATTTCCGAACACCAAGTTTCCATATTTTGAACAAAACTACCTAAAGCCTAAGTTGTCCAACGCATTTACCCACAAAGAAACTGCACCCACAATGGCAATGTTTCACCACTTGCACTGAAAACCATGCTCGGTAACAGATGCGGTGATTTGCCCCCTGATCATATTTTAGCACACGCAATAAATTTTGAGTCATATACTTTGCATGTGCGCAAAGTTGCTCTTCGATCACACCCTCTCTCTGAGATACAACATGCCTATCACGCGGAAAATCCTGCGAGACTGCGCTTCAAAACCTTGTTGGTAGGATTGATAGTGCCCTTGACCGGAAGGAGTACGCGTTGGGCATTTTCGTCGATATTGAGGGTGCTTTTGATAATGCGACCTTTGACAGTATGTGTAACTCAGCCAGACAGCATGGTGTAGATGAAACTTTGGTGTTGTGGATTAAAGCAATGCTAATGTACAGGACGTTGGTAGCGGATGCAGATTGTGGCAAGTGCGTCATAACAGGGGTAAATAGGGGCTGCCCTCAAGGTGGTGTTCTGTCTCCCCTCCTATGGTGTATGGTGGTAGACTCTCTGCTTACAACTCTGAACTTTCCTGGAAACTACACTCAAGCTTATGCGGATGATGTCGCCGTTCTTTCTGTCGGTTCAAATCTAGGGGCTGTCTGCTCTCAAGCGCAGAGATCCCTGGATTTGATCGATGTCTGGTGCACTAGTAATGGGCTTTCAGTGAATCCTCTTAAAACCACGGTTGTTCTCTTTACGAGAAGGAGAATCATCACTGGCCTGTCCCATCTCGTGCTTAAAGGTGTCACCATCCATATATCCGATGAAGTCAAATATCTGGGTGTAATCCTTGATAAAAAACTTCTATGGTCCAAACATGTCGAATCGAAAACCGATAAAGCGCTGTCGACCTTCTGGCAGTGCAAAGGCGCTTTTGGTAAGACATGGGGCTTGTCTCCAAAACGGGTCCTTTGGATCTATACGGCCATGATTAGACCACTACTCTCATACGCATCAGTTGTTTGGTGGAACAAGCTTTCGCGGAAACGTGTTACTGCTTCTTTTGCCAAACTCCAAAGAACGGCTTGTCTCGGCTGCACAGGGGCCTTCCCTAGCACCCCGGGCTCTGCTCTAGATGCTTTGATGAATCTTCCTCCCTTTGACTTATATATCATGGGATGTACGCTAAAAGCCATCTTTCGCTTAAAGAGAGGTGGTTTTTGGTACCATGCGCACTGGAATTTTGAAGAACTTGCTCGAGAATTATCCTTTGACGTCTGATATGCCGTCTGATGCAATGACACCAGAAAAAAACTACCACGTCAACTTTCCACAGGTAACGGAATGGCTTGAATGCCATCGTATTTTCACGGATGGCTCCAAAACCGGGCAGGGGTCTGGTGCTGGTGTCTTTGTGGAATGCGATGATATACGACTTTACTACCCCTTGGGTAAACATGCATCTGTTTTCCAAGCGGAGATTTTTGCCATCCTAATGGCAATGCGCTATATTGTGAACAACAGGTGGAGGGCTAGAGGCATTTGCATCTGCAGTGATAGCCAAGCTGCATTAAAAGTGCTTCTAAATCCTCTTACCTCGTCCAAGTTAGTGCTAGAACTCAAGCTTTCTCTGAATTTGGTCGGAAGACTGAACACAGTGAATCTTGTCTGGGTACCAGGTCACACTGGCATCCAGGGAAATGAGATCTCGGATGAGCTTGCTAGGCAAGGTTCAGAAGAAGTTTTCTCAGGACCCGAACCTGTTTGGGATTCTTGGGTTTCTCGTGAACACAAGATTCGGTGGCTCGAGTGCGGTGGATGTAGACAGACCAAACTACTGCGCCCGGACATTTGCAAAAGGTCAGCATCTTTTCTTCTATCTCTGAGGAGAATCGACTGTAGGCTGCTTGTAGGCGTTCTTTCGGGCCACCAAGCTTTTGCTAAACACTTAAATGTGTTGGGCTTAAGCGACACCACTACCTGTCCTGCTTGCGGTGAGAAGGATGACACAGCAGAACACTTTCTCTGCAGTTGTCCGGCCTATGCTCGCATCAGGTGGCGGATTTTCGGGGCTGACGTGGTGAGTGCCGAACATCTAAGCTCTTTATCACTGAAGCTCCTTCTCGTTTTTCTTCGAAAGACGGGAAAACTAAGTACATTAATGTAAGGTGTCTGAATGGTAGTACAATGGACCTATAGTTGTGTCTGAGCGCTCCATCGGATAGCAGCAACCTCCGACAAACAAACAAAAAAATACGTATGATAAAAATTAACTTTTATATTGGGGTGAAAAGTAAAGGGTCCGCCATCTAACGTTTTTTTTTTTGTTCAACTAGTGCCTTTTTCGCGAATGGTAACACTTAGCTCATGTCTGATTTGACAGATAATTAGTTTTATCCTTCCGCTGAACGAATATGGTTATGTATACGCTTGAACAACGAACAACAACAACAACAAGGAGTGGCCGTTACAGTCAATGGCGATCGTTATCGGGCCATGTTGAACGAATTTTTGTTCACAAAAATTGAAGAGGAGGATACTGGCAACTTTTGGTTTCAACAGGACCGCGTTACGTGCCACACAGCCGAAGCTACACTCGATGTTTTGCGCCCTGTTTCAAAAAAAAAAATATTTGGCGGACCCTATTTTAAGTAATATGAACGAAAAAATACTTATACAAAGTATACTATATATTAAATATACTTACACAAAGAAACATAAATGCTATACTCTAAGGCCAGCTAACTTTACGCAATACTTAAACTCCCCTTACGCAGCAAAACATAATTTATAAAATTAAGCAACGATGCTTAAGCGAAACGCCAAAATTTGCGTTTAGAGGCTGTATAAAATTTGGTTTTGATTTAAAATGTCATTTTCATATTTTCATTAAAACCAAAAATTGGTAAAAATTTTATTTCGCGGCTTTTGTGAAGGATATCGATTTAATTAACTTCTTCAGCCAACAAATAACGCGAGACAATGCAAATCGTATACTTGATATATATACATAAGTGAGCCTTTGCAGTATATTTCATAAAAATATTGTAGGAGGTATTCCTCATTGGAATCCCAATTTTCCGACCTTTTTCCTTTATTTTGGAAGTCCATTATTCTACGCAAAATATTTCATATAAATAAACAAAAATCTGTCAAAATCAGCTGAGTGTCTGCACCATCAAAGCAGAAAGTAGTAGAATATTATGTTTTTGGTATTTGTTTGGTAAATGTCCTAACTTATTTAGACACAAACCTGGGTTAGTTAAAATGCAGAGAAAATTCGTTTCTAAATTTCAGCAAAGTTACGTAAGGATTGCGTAAATAATTACGCGATGTTTAACTAAGCAACCTCTGAGGGGTGTTTTAAGGAAATCCAATAAATACGGCAGATATCGTCATCCTAAAGATACCTGTTTACATACCTATCTGTATTTTCTTTTCAACTTTGACGGAAAACATATTTTATATGGAGTTGCCAGTGGCTCAAAAGAGACGCTTATTGAATATGTAGACCGTTCAATATAATATTAATATACTTTATTGTAACTCAATATGTATCAAATTAATCACTTCTTAAATCAACGCGTGTCGATTGGCGGTTGGCTTCAAACTCATTCTTCGCTGACATGTATGTATGACGTTGCCAGGTACAGAACAATGCTAATCCGGACTCTTCTGAAACTGGTCGTTTGGTACTAAAATGGCAGTTCCTCGTCTGGAAAGAAAAGAAATTCGCTTCTGACTTTGAATTCGGAATCAAACCCCGAAGAAGCACGCACACATTCAAATGCCACAAACGTCATAACCGATAAATGTCGATATTGTTGCTGAAGCATTTGATAATTCTTCAATTCTGAGGCGATTAGCTGAAAGTTATTTCCAAATTTAACTAAACAAATAAATGAATTAATATTGGGTGTAATATAAACATATTAAAATGGCTAATGCTGTATGTCTTCCATCCCCTTTATTGTCATCAGATTGGTAGTGAGGCGGTTGGAAATACATATACACGACAAATACACTTCAATTGGCATCCCGGATCGGAATGCATCGTTTCTAGAAATTTAAAAAAATATTTCCAACTAACTAGAAGAAAATGATGCTGCCAGATTTAAATGCATTAATTCTTTTAATATTGATTTATTCTATAACAGTTATTTATAAAAATGTACGAAGTGTCCAAAAGTTTCAAGACTAATTTTATTTTGCTAGTGAAAAATGTTTTTTTAGATTTGAATTCAGTGCATTACAAAATATGAGTTATTTTGGAGACGTGGCAATCAAGTAAAATCTAGTGAAAATCGCTGCCAGTTGAAATTAGTCGCAAGTTAGTTGACAAATGATCACATATTTCACAAAAAAAATCAGTTACAATTGAAATTGTAATTATTGTTTTCTCGCACTGCTTCTACCTCTGCAGAATGTTACCTACTTACTTGTATCGCAGTGAAAATCTGGGCATGCTTTTACTATTTGAATACCAAATTGTGTCCAAAATAAAAAATGAAAGTTAGTAGATGTTTGCTTGCATGTGTTGTAATGCACTTCTTACATAAGTAAAAGTCTTTAACCAATGAAAATGCAACGAAGAAGCAAGAAAAAAATCTTAAAGATAAAGTTTACCTTTCGTCGCCAATTAATGTTATCGGAATAACGGACTTTATAAATTTCTTAAGGAAATCTTAAAGTCCACATTCAAAGTAACATATTTGAACAATAATGCGTGGAAAATAAATATTAGCGACCCCGACGGTTACCGCGCGGTTTCTCAAAAACTAAATACTGAGAAAATTCAATGGCACACTTAGCAAAATAAGTCAGAAAGGCCACACCGAGTAGTGGCTGCAAAGACGACGTTTTGCAAGACCTTAAATCCAAAGGCTTCAAAATTATCGACGCAGTTAATCTAATTAAAAAAGAGAAGCGAAAAACTGATAAAGATGTGGAAACTTTAGCTAAGCGCGGACTTCCGCTATTCGTGCTAA
Organism: Ferdinandea cuprea; assembly: GCA_963576555.1. Lineage (NCBI taxonomy): Eukaryota > Metazoa > Arthropoda > Insecta > Diptera > Syrphidae > Ferdinandea > Ferdinandea cuprea. The sequence continues at coordinate 13,181,835 of OY754959.1, forward strand.
ACTTCGAAAAGTCAGAAGACATTAAAAAAAATTACAATATAAAAAGTATCCTTAACATCGTAGTTAAAATTGAGCCGATGCGTAAGACGACTAAACTCATCCCTCAATGCAAGCGTTGTCAAGGGTATAACCACACAAACGCATATTGTCAAAAAGAACAGCGTTGCGTTAAGTGCGCCGGGAAACATTTGTCTATAGATTGCGCTCTTAAAAGACAGGATTTACCAACCTGCATAAACTGTACGGAAAATCATCCGGCAATCTATCGCGGTTGCGAAGTAGCTAAATAGCTTCAAAGCGGGCGCGATGCAGTAAAGAACAAATTGTTACCAGTTGGAGTTAAAAAGAATGACAAACAAAGAGGTGCAAACATATCAATTGAACGCAGTAACATTTAAAAGAAAAGTCGTCGACTCTCGGGCCGAAGGCTAAGGAAATGTCCAAACCGTAGCGAGAAAAGATAATTAATAGCAAAGTGTTGTCGGCCACACACATACGCTGAAGCGGCGTTCCAAGCTTATAAGCAAATCGATACAGCGGCTGACCCAGTCGAACAAGTCTTTTCTGCAATTCTTGCTAGACTGGAAGAACAAAGTCGTATTAATAAACGCATATTCGAAAAGTTTGACAAGCTTGGCCATAAACTTTATGGCTCACTTCATCGCATATAAATATCAATATGAATAGTAACGAAAAAACTAAAATAAAAATAATTACGTGGAATGCGAATGGCCTTCTACAAAAGATCGACGAACTTGAAGTTTTTACTCGTACAAATGTTATCGACATATGCTTGATTTCTGAAACGCATCTTACGAAGGAATCAAGTGTAAAAATTAAAGGATATAGTGCCTATCATGCATATTATCCTTCGGAAAGGGCTAGAGGCGGAGCGCCTTTGTTTATAAAAGACAGCATTGAGCATTCAATAAGCACAAAAATCGAGCAAGTTAATATTCAAATGATTGCGGTTCGTATAAAAAATAATAGACAAACTTGCGTCTATCCCTCCAAGGGAAAAGATAGAAAAATTTGATTTCACGAGTATCTTTAACTCACTCACACGGAACTTTGTTGTCGGTGGTGATTTTAATGCAAAACACACCTGGGGTTCACGAATACATTTCACCAAAAGGAAAAATTCTCTATGAATTCGGTATGCAATTTGGAGTAGACTTTTACTCTTCAGGCAAACCGACGTATTGGCCTACGGATACGGCAAAAACTCCAGACATTATCGATTTTTACATTTTAAAAGGGATTTCCGAAAGCTCTGTTAAAATTGAAGTATGTTTCGATCTGTCTTCTGATCACTCGCCTATCATTCTGACAATTAGCGGCTGCTTATTGAAAAAGGAGGCCCCACCCAGACCTACTAGCGTATCAACTAAGTGGGACTACTTTAGAAAAGACTGCGAAAATAAAATCGATCTTAACGTGTCTCTTCAAACTCCATTTGAACTTGAACTCGAAGTCGATCAATTTATCGGAGTCATACAAAGTTCAGCCTGGTATAATACTCCTTATAAACCGATAACAAAATCAAAAAGCGAAATAAAATATCCTCAGGAAATAACCGAATTAGTTAAGAAGAAAAGAAAAGCGCGTAAAAATGGCAACAATTTCGCGCTCCGCAGCATAAAACGATAAATAATCTATGGACTTTAAAAATCGCGAAGTTTCTTCATACCTTGAACGTCTCACCCGGGACAAGAGTTCGAACTAATCGTTGTGGAAAGCATCAAAAAGGCAAAATCGCAAGCTGGCGAATGGGCGAAACGAGACAAACAAAAAGCCGACATTTTTGCCGATCACTTAGAAGAAACGTTTAAGCCCTTTGACGGCCAAGAGCTAATCGAAGATATGGCCTTAGAGGGGATACCTGACAATTTTTAAATTAAAAGTGTATCACTGGCTGAACTGTGCTATGAAATACAAAAATTGAAACTAAACAAAGCTCCTGTATACGATTTAATTACGGGACAGGTCCTAAAAGAGTTGCCTAGGAAAGCACTTACTATGTTTGTTTATCTCATAAATGCTTCGTTTAGGTTATTATACTTTCCATGACAATGGAAAGTAGCTGAGGTCATAATATGACAAGAAATCGTATAGACCAATATCCAATTATGTCAAAAGTATTTGAAAAAATTTTACTAAAACGGTTGCACCCGATTATCAAAGAGCGCCGATTAATTCCTGATCACCAATTCGGGTTCAGAATTAAACACTCTACAATCGACCAGGTTTATCGAATAACCAATGAAATTGAAAAAGCCCTTGAGGGGAAAAAAAATATGCTCTAGCGTTTTTCTCGACGTCTCCCAGGCTTTTGATAAAGTATGGCATACGGGATTAAAACATAAGCTAAAATTAGCCTTCCCCAAACAAATATATGAGATATTAACGTCTTATTTAGCGGACAGACTTTTCCATGTTAAGAACGGAAGCGAATATTCCGAATTCAAAGAAATCGCGGCATGAGTTCCACAAGGAAGCGTCTTGGGTCCGATTTTATTTCTAATCTTTACTCGAGATTAGCGACGTTTGCGGATGATACCGCTATATTGACCGTGAGTAATACCTACGGTTGAATCAGCAACAATTAAGCTTCAACGGGCTATCAACAGCGTTTTTGAGTGAACAAAGACTTGGCGTATTGTCCTTAATGAAACAAAATCTACGCATGTTAATTTTACTTACAGAAATGTAACTACGCTACCCATTTTCATACACTCCGTACAAATTCCGTACGCAAATGAAGCTAAATATTTGGGAATGACACTGGATGCGAAACTAAAATGGAAATCGCACGTAAAAAAGAAACGGGAAGAGCTCGTTATTAAATATGTACAATCAAATGCATTGGCTGCTTGGTCGGTTTTCCAAACTCAGCATGCAAAACAAGCTGCCTTTATAAAAGCAGGTTCTGAAACCGGTTTGGACGTATGGTATACAACTTTGGGGTTGTACCAAAGCTTCAAAAACGCCCCGTGGTGTATCAGAAATAGTGATATCCACCGTCGAAGATGAAATAAAATCATTTGCCCGTAAGCAACAGGACTCGCCTTCGCGGCCACTGCAATAACACGGCTTTTGAACGGCTTCAACGGATAAAACCATTTGAATTAGCGCAATAACATTTAACCGCGTGTTTTTGACGGTACAAGCAGGTGCCTAAATAGGAAGCTGCCTGGTAAAGGGAGGTGTTTTTAGTGAGTAAGAATCTCACACTATTATGAGCACGTGCGGTCGGTCCTCATAGTGTCTTATGGAAGATTTTCCGACTACCTTCGGAAAAAAAAACTTCTTACATTGCCCTGTTTGGAACTGTATTTGAGTGAAGCTGAATAGATATAGAAGTGTTTCACCAAACACAGGCTCTACTTATCTATCTTTATAAATGGAATTTTGTGATGAATCGGGAATCTGAATCAGTGCTCCAAAAACAATAAAACTCTTGCAAATAAATATTTCTTATAAAATTTAATAATAAATTACATTTAGTTAGAAAAAATCTATTACATGAGCGTCCGACATCCTTTAACAATCTTAACAAACATTTAAGTCTTAAATGGCGGCGCGCGGTGAGCCTTATGTTTCTTGATAGCTAACAAAGCACTGTAAATGCCTCAAGTCATCGTGGTCGTCCACCAAATCCCTCATATAATCTCCGAAGACCGTGCATATGCGGTACAAACTCCTTTTGACTGCGTTTTTCAGCGTGATAAGATTCCGATCGGACTTCTTTCCATTTAAATTGACATTGTTCAACTTGTCCAGTTCTAGTTTGAGTCTGAGAAGCGCCTTGATTATTTTTGGCAGTTCACTTTGCACCACGCCGTATTTGTCTTCGCAAAGCGAACTGGCACAAATACCCGCCAGTCCCTGAGTTAGCGATACAATTCCCTGCGAGTTCGATAGGAGAAAGGCAGTTTTTCCGCCATCTTGTTCTCCAAAGAGGTAGAACAGTCCAGGGACCGCATAAAATGTCGCCTTGGCACCGTCCTCGATTGTCTTTTGAAAGCTCTCCAGCGCTTCATTGACCCTTTCGCATGGATTGGGCTGAGTTGGTGGTGCACACTTTAGTGGTGGTGGCTCCGATGGCTCAGACATCATCCTTCGAATGCCATAGGTCTCGTTGTATTGACGGAGGAGGATTTTCTCAGCCGTCTCACTCGCAGAGGGCTTCAGTTGTGTGTAAAGTGGTGCATTTTTCATTGTGGAAATACGTTTGACGGACGAAGCCAGTTCGTCAGTGTACTCGTTGATTAAACTTAAGCACTGCGCGCTGATTTGGTTCCAGTTGTAAGGATGTCCTCCGGGGATGGACAGCGCAAAAATCTCTTGTCGGCGGTTAGTGGCTTTGGCCACGGTTAGGTTGTAAAGGTCCAAGCAGGCCATTCTCTGCACGATGGGAACGTCTCGTAGAGCCAGTGCCCCCACCAGAGTTATCTCGGTGCGTGATGAGCTCATCACAGGGTTCTTCTCGATGATAAAGTGCATTTCCTCGGAAAGGAGGATCGAGAAGAACTGCTTCATCAGCTGCATATTGCTAAGTATTTGCGAGCAGATAATCCAAGCGTAGAACAACATCCGGAAGTTGGTCATGATTGCGAATAGAGATTCATAGGTTTCGTCTACTTCTGCTCCAAATATGTTGGCAATTTTCCTATTTATGACAGAGCCTATCATCCAGTACAGCAGGGCAAAGCAAATTGTGGGAACAAATGACTTGATCAGTGACGAGCACATTGTTGAGTACAGTACGGAGCGGATCTTCACAAACTTCATCTCCTGGATGATTGGGTACTCAATGTGGGGGTCGTGCCGTAGGTTCTCCTTGACGAAGTAAAAAAATCCCGAGGATATGCCAGAGAAAACAAGGAACGTGTAGCGGCTGTTCAAACACGGTCGATCAAAATAGGGAAACAGCAAATTCCTACAGGGGAAAAATGATTATCGAATTTTCTTCACGAAATGTTTTGCTCACCTGTAGTCCTCATGCAAAAACCTCGAGTACAGCCAAGCGGTTAGGAATCCAACCACCAAGTGGATTCCAGAGAACGAACATTTCCTCAGAGCTGTCCCCCATAACCAAGCAAATCGAGTCGGGTAATACTTATTCGCAGTGAGGAAAGATTTGCCCAGCAGTATTCCAAAAACAATCACAGCGCTTATTAGCGGCATAATGGACAGCCATGTGTAGAAGGAAAACATCAACCCGAAGGTATTCGTGATCCAACTGATCGGATGAAAGATGTGGAAGTTAACGAAAAGAAGAAAAACTGTTAGCAAAAAATATTGCATTGCAATGCTCAGCCCAACGGCGTGGAGACATCGGAACATGCAAAGTTTTTTGCATTCCATAGCTACGGCAGACGACATCCTTGCGGCCGGCTTTAGGTTAGTTTTCCCGGTCAACTACACGAAATTTGGAAATTAAAATGTTGCAAAGTTGGTCATTGGGGAATAGAAACATACCTTAGATGGATTTTATTTTGCAATAAATTAACAGAACGACAATTTCTTGGCAAAACTCGCGTGAATTGTACGAAACAACTTTCTGTTAGGAGCGGGATTTAAAAATGTTTGACTTTTTGAATGACAGATGTCAGGGAAGAAAGAAAAAGTAATGCCAAACTTCTCACAAAAAAAACTTTGAATGAAAATTTTATTTTTTCCGAAAAGTGTTTTGAGTGAATATAGTCATTGAGAAACTTTAAAATGTTTGATTAATGTTCTTAGGGCGTGCTAATTCACTGTCGGTTAACTTTAATTGTTATTTAATTTTAAGTCATCGAAACTACTAGTTTGCCAATGTTTAAAGCAGAGAATCTGTGGCTTTGTTTTTCTAACTACAAAAATTGTAAATTAACCGTTTAAATCCGATTACAGACATTTCAAATATAAGTTTGTGCAGATATGTCGGGATCAAAACACACATTCTAATCCTAAAATAAAATCGTAGGACTTGAATCAGAGTCCCAGTTCGGAAGTCCTATTTTTGCAAAGAGCTGGGAGTATGTGTAGTACGAAGTTAAGAAATGTCTTAAACTTTAAACCAAGTACTCGATTAAGAAATGTGTCAATTAATTATATTTAAATAAGAGGGAGTTAATCGAATTTTGAATGATCCTGCATTTGGTAAAAATTAGAGATTTGTTTATATTTAGACCTAACAAAGCTATGAGTGGAACCAGGTCATAGAAAAAACTCTTATTTTATGTCGGCGACGTTTCGGACTTGGTTGCATCTTTCATCAGGCCTTAGTTTTTTTTACTAAACATAATAAAATAGAATATGTTATTATCACATATAATATGTGAGGGTCAAAGAAACTTACATACAAACAACAAGAAATATTCAGATCACATATATAAACATTCTGCAATGAAGAAAATATACTGGGAAGGTGCATTATTTATAAAGCCATGATCATCATTGCGATAAAAGTGATAATTTGTATTTGTATTTATTTATTTATAACATTTGCTATACAATAAGAACTACATTCTTTAATAATGCACAGTTAACATGGGGATATACATTCGAACATAAGTTTTTAAAAAAGATAAGAAAAAACAAAATATATGAACTATAAAACTATAAGGGAAAAATATAATAAAAAGTAAAAACAAATAAATATAAAAATAAAAAAAATAAAAACAAAAACATCAATGAAGAGTATTAAAATATGAAAAAACTAAAGACAAAAAATTCCTGTGCTTGACTTTGGTTCTTATACTAAGGGGAAGTTGATTGAAGAGTCGAATGGCGTGAATGAAAAATTGCCTACGTGAAATCGTGCAAGTGTAAGCCACAAGAACGAAGAGACTGGGAGAAAATTACTATACTATATAGATAAATTGGTAGTTTTGCGTTTAAAATTTTAACCATCATTGCGCAAGTTTTAAAATTTAAAAATTGCTCTAGACTGCATCCTAGTATTTGTCGAAAGTGTCTCGACAACTGGTCGTATCTACGTAGATTGTATACGAATCTTGCGATTGAGTTGAAGGCTACATTCAGCTTACGCTTGGTGTTGGTATCTGTGCTTGCGAATAACTCACAACCATACATGATTAATGGTACGATCAAAGCCCAGTTTTAATTTAACCGTAGTAGGTAACGTGTCGCGACATACTAACAGACCCCGCAAAGCACCATCGATTTTGGATATCACAGAGTTAATGTGGTCACTCCAAGTGAGGTTATTGTTGATAATAATACCTAGGTTTTTTATCTTAGACACCATTTCTACCTGAATACCATTTAATAAAATAGGAGGAAGGCGAGATGATAATAAGTGTTTGTAAATTTGCACGGCTTTAGTTTTTGATGGATTTTTGAGAAGTCTATTATCAGAAGACCACTTAGCGATTGAAGCGAGGTCCTCATTCATTCTTTTAACAGCGTCGTCCATCAAACCAATAGGAAAATTAGTATAAATTTGTACATCGTCAGCATAGATATGAAATCGGCAATTATGTATCACAAGTGGTAGGTCATTAATAGAGAATAACAAAGGACCGATTATTGAGCCTTGGGGCACACCACAATGAATGAATAATTGGATTCCTATCAAGCTTCAGGTTATGATAGCCATATGATATTGAGGCCGATATGGGGTAACTACTAGTAAATATCTAATAATCTAACATAAGTGTCTTGGATTCAAGTTGACGGGGCGAAGAGGTGTTTCTTTATTTTCCCTGCAAGACGGTTGATTTTTAATAAGATGTCACAAATTATTCATTTTAGATTCAATTACAATTCAAATGTTATACATAATTTAGATATTGTAATACACATCAATAAAGCCCTCTCAAAAGCAGCTTACTTTGTGCATCTGCATGTCAAAATGTAGTAGAAGCAATTTTTTTATTTGGTGAGTGTCCTTACTTTTTTAGACACAAACCGCGTTAAGTAACCATTGAGAAGGACGTTTACGACGTTTACCTAAGCAACATATGAGAGGTGTTTTGCGGAATAATTTAATAAAAACGACTGTATGTTGGTACGTATGTAATTTGCAATTAAATGAAATGGGAATCATGAACATAATAGTTGAGGAATGCCTGTGATGTCGTTGCATTCGCCGATAAGTGAAAATAAGATAAAGATAGCATATCATTAACCGCGTCTCTCAAAAGATACTAAGGACATTCATGTAGTCTAGGAACTTCACTATATGCACTGTAGTAATTATTTTCCCATACAAAATTTGATTTACTATTCACATCGTTAACTTTCGTTAACTTCGATTGCAATGATTTAATAGCGTTCCATGTATACGCTTACGTTACAACTCATATAAAGGGTGTTTTTTTAGAGGTATATAACTTCGAATTGAAATAAAACACAAGAAAATCGTTTTAATGTCCATCACTTTGGCTTTATTGGAAGGAACATTTTTGTAGGTGAGCGACTTCACATATCCCCAAAGAAAATAATCCAATGGTGTCAAATCACACGATCTTGGGGGCCAATTGACAGGTCCATTCCGCGAAATTATGCGCTCATCGAATGTTTCCTTCACACCAAACAGTCAGTTTTTGTGGATGTAATGTCGTTTCAAGGGTCTCATGTGGATTTTCTTTACTCCAGATTTGACCACAAAATGTCATTTTTATCTCTATTCGAAAAACCAACCTAAAAAAAAACCCTTTACAAGCGGGCCATTTCGTTCGAGAACATTTGGACTGAGTCCACTAACACATCGGTTAACTTGATATTTTCATTAACAAAAATATATGTTAGCTTTAATTGACTATTAGCAATGAGCATATAACTTAACTCATCGAATTTAGTGTATAAAAGAGGCGAAACTAACAAAGGCATTTTCAGAATCCTTTTTGTTTTTGACTGCCGAATATCATCAGCTGCAGAGCAAACACCTGAACTCTTAAAAAATCACCAATTATCAATTCAGATACAATAAATGCACTATTAAATATGCAATTAGATCTTTAAAAGCATTTTCTAGTCAATTCACTCCCTTTTTGACGTTCCCTCTACTTTTACGTGTTAATATAAAACTGCCGTACCACACTCAAACCGCCACATCCAGTCGATCTCTTCACTTGCCCTAAGCTTTTCCACATCGAACTGTCAGTTTGACAGCAAAACCACCTTATCCATGTCAGCACTCTCAACAGAATTTCCCCTCCGCGAAATGCCAAAAAACGCCATATTGGATTTTCATTTAAAATTCATTCTCATTTTCGTAGTGATTGCGTACGCATACACACATCGTACAGTTACATTATTTTTCCCGTCTTATTCTGCGTTCAAACAAAGTTTAAATTCACATTCGCCACAAATTGTGTCCAATTTCGAATACAAAACGCCACCTCATTCGATTAAGTGTCACTTGCCGTTCGATATTCCCCTAAATAATCGCGTTAAACACCCGAAAATTCGCATCCCAGAGTGCAGTGCAGTTCAAATAGCAAATATGAAATGAATTTCGGAAAATTCTCTCCTCGGCAGATGATTTCAGTTTGTGTGAACAACCGAGAGCAAAGTGTGTGGAAAATATTTCACTAAATTAAAAAAAAAAATAAAAAAAAGTAATCATATTTTTTTTTGAGGTCATTTTCGAGAGTATCGTTCGTTTTTTGTTTTTCGTTAAATCGGTTTTTTTTTTTTCCATTTTTTATCGAAGAGAGTAGTGAAAATTGAAAATTTTATACGTGGACGCGTGCGGGGCAGGTGGTGGTTCACGTTCGGCCGTTGTGTTGTTGTATTTTTGTGTATCATTCGTGTTACGTATGTGTTTTCAATTTGAATTTTCATCGGGTTTTCGAGAGATATTCGATTAGTTGCATTGCATTTTGCAATGATGAGCTAAAGAAAATCAACAACACATCGCAAGGCAGCACAACAATCGGTTCGGTGCGCCCAAATCATATCAAAAAGTGTGTGAAGACCGAAACAAAATAAATAAATAAATAAATTCGCGGTGTCATCAGTCGAAAGAAAGTGAAAATATAAATAAAAGATAAAACGCCAAAGAAGGGCACACCACTACACAACACCAAAACAAGAATACGCAAAAAAAAAAAAAAAAGTCGTAACTAAATCGTAATTTTGGTGGATTTTTATTATTTGCCAGAAAACGCGGATCGGAGCTGGAATCTTTGTGAAATTATGTGCTTGTGTATGTGTGTGTTTGATAAATAAATAAATTATTAATTGGTTTTTTTTTTGTTGATATTTATTGGAAATAAATAATTGTGTAATAATTTTTTTATAAATAAAAAAAAAATTTAAAAAATTTAATATAAAGCCAGTGCGCAAGGGAGAAAGGATAAGTGAGTGTGCGTCGATTCATCCAAGTGAGTGGGACAGAGAGGCAACGATAACAAGTTGCGGTGGACAATTTGGCGGCGCAGTGAGTGAAATTGAAATGTCAAACTTGGTATCGTTTGCGATTCCTTCTCTTACGTCATCATTTGTGGAAACATCAGCCGCTGTCGTCGTCGTCGTCGTATTCAACAGCGCATCAACAGCAGCAGCAACATTGTTGTCATCATCTTTAGCAGCAACAACAGCAGGGAATACTGATCGTTGTATTTTTCAATTGGATTCCGTTTTGGGATATGTCGCATAAAAAATTTCTTAAGCAGGTAAACAATGTCAGAGTGGAAATGTGTGTTTAAAATTTTAGTACATAATAATTTGCTGGCGTTGTTGACGAACAAGTGGGGCTGTTATTTGATAGCTTAACTGAGTAGGGTTACCAGGTCGATGAAAAAAAAATATTTTATTTTATGACAAATTCGATACATTTTGCAATCTGAAAATTGTTTTGACTTAATCTGGGTGACGTTTGTGTTAAAAAAAAAATCGTATGCATAGAAATTAATAATTTTTTTTTGAAAAAGTACCAATAAGAATTGAGTTATTTTATTAACACATTGGTTTATCATATACAATTTCTTACCCGCAATGCAAAATGCTTATCTGCAGGTGGTTGTTCAAAAATTTAGTTTTGAAGTGAATTTGAATTTCAACGTTTAATGATTTAAGTTTAAGGTGAGTTCATTATTTATAGTTTCTACTGTACAAAATGCAATTGGAGTAAATACTTTTGTAGCTCTTTTTTCTTTTCTTAAAATTTGGAATCACTTTTAAAGGTTGAGAAAGTGTATTCACTAGTTTTGGGATAGCACATGATCATAAAACTAAATAAGTTCTCGATTTCCGTAAGTGTTGTAAGTTTCTGGAACATCTAACATCCCTTGGGCTTGTCTTCTTGTGTTTAGCGTGTGGCGTAAAGGTTGCAGAAACCACTGGTCATACATGTAGTGTAGCAATGTTGTCATCCGGAAGATTGCATTGACATCTAAAACTTTAAGAGATGCATTACTAGGTCTAAAAAATTTTAACAAGACGATGTTGCAGGTTAGATATCTTTTCCAAATGAGATTTTGCCGGGTTTCCCCAAGCCACAATCCCATATCTTATGCTTTTGGACTTCTAGGCTTGAGTTTCGCTTAAGATACACCATTGCAAAAATTGTACTTTTTAGTTGAAGACGCAGAATATTAATATGCTCGCGCCACAGGAAATGTTCGTCGATTGTTACTCCAAGATATCTGATGCTTCTAACTATCTCAATGTGCTTGCTGTTGGTTTTTAGTAAAGAGCAGACATTTCGGTGATAAATGTGGACAGTTTCCGCTCGCTTGGATGGGGTGCGTATGTGCATCACCTTTGTTTTGTCAGCATTTATAACCAGTCCGTTATCATGACACCAGTTGGAAACAGCGTTGAATTCTTCTTGCAATATCTCTACGGCAGAATTTAAGTTCTTATGTTTTACCACGATCGCAATGTCATCGGCATAAGTTCGTTGGTATGCAGGATGAATAGAATAGGGCCCAATTTGGAACCTTGTGGTACACCATATTCCCTTGGTTTTTCTTTGCTCACCGTATCAAATACCTCCATCTTTATAGTTCTGTTTGTATTACCCAATCTAGTTATGGGAAATATTATGAGATACTATCGATCTACTCCGATAGATTTGAAGTGAAAAAGTTTAACTACAAGTACAATACATTTTTGTTTTTTTTTTGATTCTATATTGCACCGTCAATCGTAACCATCGACTCAAAATACAAATGCAGTGAACTCTCTCATAAGCGGACACTGATGGTACCGATAAGTTTGTCCGCTAATGAGAGGTGTCCGCTTATGAGAAACAGAACTAAATAAATGACATTCGAAAAGTTATTAACTTACTTGAGCACAAGTTGACGTGGGTAAAAACGAAGTATGGTAAACTTGTTAAGAAGGTAGACAACCATTTTGAGACTTGAGGGTGTATATGTTCCCAATTTCAGCTTCCAGCTTTTTTTGCTTTAAGGGGAGCGCAACAAATATTAAAGAAAACAACACGAAACCGTGCTCCGGTGTTATATATTTCTATTGAAAAACTCATATTTTTGGCCTTTTTTTTTAAATCTTTCCGTGATCAGATAGACACAGTAGCGATTGGTTCTAGGAAATAGGGCCCCAAGATATGAAGCTCCAAAATAAAAATCAGTTAAAGGCTCAAAAGTTGGGCTTTATTTCATAAGGACATCAAGTTATTTATATTATTTCAATTATTAAGAATCGTCGAATGGAAAATGGGAATGCATTTTGCAACCCCTGCTTCTTTTCACTGTTAGATTCCGATTGGTGCGATGTTGGGTATATGCAAAGACTTATTGGGTATGAACAAAGTTGGCATATAGCTAACCTCGCGCCTAATCCAGGGACCCCAGCATGGCCGCCCGTATTTCATTCCGTAACTATTAAATCAACCACGAAATCATTAAGAATTTTAAAAACGAAATAAAGCCTGGCGGCCCTCTTATTTCGCAGTAGTCATTGAACCGACAGACTCAAATAAAAAAAATATTGAAATACAAAAATGAAATAAGACCCCAAAAGAACGAAATAAGTCCCCAAAAAAATTAAATAAGATCCCAATTTTAAAAAAAATGTTGTTATTGTTTCAAATTTATTTTGGGGCTTTACTTCTTGGGGCCCTATTTCCTAGAGCCGTATTGATTGACATATGTAAGTAGAACTTTACTAAAAAAATAATAATTTTAAGAATTAATTATGTAGATTTACCAACAAGAAGGAGAATATATGTAAAATTGATATTCCTTTTGCTTTAAGACAGTTAAACGTAATTTTCATTGTAGTAATTGTACTGGAAAGAAGTTGAGCTTTTTGTCACTGTATTGATTAAAGTCGTCAAATTGGAGCTATCAAGGAAATATTTTTCGTGATTGTGTCCCCAACACTTATTTTATATATCTTTTAAACCTTGATAGGTTTATAATTTGCCTTAAGGCTTTAAAGGGCATTTTCTCATTTAAAAAAGCAATTGTTTTTGTTACAACTCGCATTGGAGTTTCAAAGAACTACCCGACATGGGAACTATCCTGGGATGTAGACAATTAAAAAATACACACACACACAATATTCGATGTGATGACCAGACAGTTTGACTGAATATTCACCCAGCGGGAAAAAGATTCGTCCGATATGCATTCTGAAGCAATCCTAGGAAGCAGAGAATGCATTCCTCTAGGTTGCGCCTATAATTTCCTTTTTATTAAGGCATGTCCGCGGACGGAAGCAATACAAAACTGATTTTTAAAATATCTAGGACACATGACTCGGAATGTTTCTTGAATGCATCCAAAGGATGAATCCAGAATGTTTTGTGAGAATGAACTTAGAATAAAATTTAAGAGAAATAAAACAGCGAAATACAGTGACTAACAAGTGCATTTTATTCCATAATAATTTTTTTTAATTCATATGATTTATAAACTTACAATATTGAAAATAGTATTAAAATTGTTAGCTGCTTCTCCCTTGGCAGAATCTATAGAAAAAATAAAACATATTTTGAAATCAACTTATGGCACTTAGTTTTATAAAATGGTACTTACCTAAAAGTGGCGAGGCATCTGGGGAATAGGGCACAGTAAACTTGGTGGCTGCGCTAAAGCTAAAATGAGTTGCAATAATTTATAATTGCTATTTAGTAATAAGATGGCAAAACATACTTGGCGAATTTTGATCAATTTCATTCTTTTCCAGTACATTTTTTCTGAAAATAAATAAAAAAAATACATTTATTCGGCAGTTTTTCAGAAAAAGCTGTATGCAATAAGTAGTACTTACCAGGCAATATTTACTATCCAATATTTTTTAAAACTTTGAGATTATTTATATTTAAATTTTTATAACACAATCAACAGCGAAGCAACTGCGCATTACAAATAACACCAGTCATAATAGAATGCAGGCACAAACCGGTTACGCCAAGTACGTGACAGATTATAATATGCGTTAGCAAAAATTCTACATGTCCAAAAAATTCCGTAGACATCACAAATACTCATTACAGGGAATTCTTTTGATTTAACTTTTAGGATAAGTCAGAGATTTCTTCTGAATGCATCGTTAATACATCACAGAGAATGTTTTCCTAAAAAACCGATTGCTTCCAAATAACTTCTATGAGAATGTCTTCCCAAATTTCCCGCTGGGGTTTGACTTAATATTTAAGACTAAAAACTTTACACTAATACACGTAACTTATGTGACATTGACTTTGTTTTAACTATGCTCCCAGGTCATGTGGTCAATCCTAAACATCTGAGCTGAAGTGTATTTCAGGCTCTCTGAAAAAGTCTTTTAGACTTTATAGTCAAACGGAGTATCTGCCTAATGAAAAAAAGTCACGATAAATAAAAAAGGAGCAATAGGGCAACCACAGCGAGCACCAAAAAAATCTAAAAAAATTTAACCTATCTATAACAGGCTCTTAAAAATAGTCGATAATAAAATGTACCTTACTTTAACTTGATAAGGTGTTTTGTTTTACCAAAAGTTACTGAAAAGAACTGATTATTAATTCGCGTGAAGGCTTCTTCGTTTTTCACTTCCTGAACAAAATTAATCTCGAATAATGGCGTTCTTTGACTTGTTAAATATATGCTACAAAAATCTCCATGAACGAAGGACGAAAAAATGTCGGAGACTGGAGAACTTGATGCTGCCACATACAACATATATTTATGAAGAGAAACCTCTTATGCAATGACAAAGAAGTTAGGGGAAAAGTAAAATGTTAAACTATAAGAACGGCTCGATGACAAGAAGTATGTTTGCTTCCAATTCCGGTCTTGTAAGAAGTGAGAGCAGATTACAAAACAAAAGACTATTTGAGGTAAAAAGGATTTAAGTGTGGCACCTACCTCCTAGATGTACATATATTTATCACATTGGTAAAAGTCTGTCCCATCAAATAAATGCGGATGTTCCCCCAGGATCCCCTGATAAGGGGCTTAGTCGTCCCAAACTCGAGACACAACGCTTACATTTGGTCCGGTACAACGATTACATATTTGAAATTACTAGATAGATCTTGCGATCGAGTTTGCGCGATATTCACTTCCATCATAAGTGTTTGAATTCAGTAGCTTTCCACCCTTTTAACATTTCAACAGCATAATCCGGCATTACAGGAATGCTTATCAGTTTACACTTAAGCCTGTATTCAGACGTACTGTTGGTTGGGTTTTTCGAATAGAGATAAAACTGACATTTTGTGGTCAAATCTGGCAACTCTAATGTCATTTATGTTCAGTTTGGTTTGCCATTTCATCATGAATCGGTTGACAAATGAATCACGCTTGCAAATCTTGAAAATTTTTTTCGAAAGTAATGGTTCAGTTCGCGAAGTTTACCCCAAGCTCGGTTCATTTTATGGTCGACATAATCGTCCATCAGAGCAATTGATTCGGTTAACCATGGATCGTTGTCGCACTACGTTTACTCTATGTGATAATACGCATCCGCAGAGACGTCGAACAGTGCGCACCGAAGAAACAAAAGTCGCTGTAGAGCAAAGTGCTGAAGCGGACCCGAATGAATCGATTCGGCACCGTGCACAGCAATTGGAGCTTTGTCCATCAACTTTATACAAGATTTTGCGCAAAGATTTTTTCTTACGACCTTACAAGATCCAGCTTGTGCAAGAATTAAAGCCGCGAGACCATGCAATTCGTCGTGATTTTGGTATATGGGAAATGAGATTGATATCGATGCTGATTTTCATCGCAAAATTGCCGCATTTGGAGTGAAGAGAATCCACATGAGACCCTTGAAACGCCATTACATCCACAAAAACTGACTGTTTGGTGGGCTCTATGGGCTGGTGGAGTCATTGGGATATACTTCTTCCGAAATTATGCTGGAGAGTCAGTTAAATGACTATTTTGTTCCCGAATTGGATGGCATGCATGTGGATGAGATGTGGTTCCAACAAGACGGCGCTACATGCCACACAGCGCACGTCACAATCGATTTATTGAAGGAAACATTCGATGAGCGCATAATTTCGCGGAATGGACCTGTCAATTAGCCACCAAGATCGTGTGATTTGACACCATTGGATTATTTTCTTTGGGGATATGTGAAGTCGCTCGCCTACGCCAACAAACCAGAAACGTTAGGGGACTTGGAAGCCAACATTCGTGTCGTTATTGCCGACATACAGCCCCAAATGCTTGAAAAAGTGGTTGAAAATTGGACCTCTAGACTTGTCTTTATTGGGCCGCGGCGGCCACATGCCCGAAATCATATTCAAACATTAATGGCATAAAATTATCCTTCCAATAAAGCCAAATTGATGGACATTAAAACGATTTTCTTGTGTTTTATTTCAATTCGAAGTTCTATACCTCTAAAAAAAAAACACCCTGTATAAACAGTATTTTCTTTGCCGCACAACACTAACGTGAAATGCAGTACCAAACTCTGTTTCTCCTACCCACTATAGTTTGGGAACATTTAAAAACAATGTGCATTGGTTTCTCAATGTCCGTACTGTGCTACTATCAAAATTCAAAGGGTTCTAACAATCGTTTTTGAAGATTATTTACCATCGAACTACTGCTAACTTCATTTACATTTCAGTTAATCTATTATGCTTTCTTGAACTAACCTTGCTTTTTAGAGGTATGAATTAAAAAATATGTTTTTTTTTTAATTTGACATAAAATATCAAATATGATTTCTGGCATATGACCGCCGCGGCGTTTTTAAAGAAGGACGGACCAATTACACTGGTCAACACTGGTTTTGCCACACGAACTTTGATAGCTAATTTTGTTTTGTCAATCTAGTCTCATTATTAAATCACAATTGTCACGTGTCAATTAGCCTCAGTTTTGTTGTGATACGGTATAACTCAAAACTTGAACTACGCAGCAAATTAACAGAAGCGCTCCCAAGTAAACCGTTTTAAAAATATTTGTTTTAGCATTTCTTTGTTATTAACCCTGTTCACAGGTCGAGGAAGTGTAACAATGATCCTAACTGTTTTTGTTATGTTTGCGGAGAACTGACATTCAAAAAACAAAGACGAAACTTTACGAATCTTGTGTTGGAGTGTTATCACCAATGTTTTGGTTTTTCTGTCGCCCATCAAGACAAATCCTGGGCTCCTCATGTCTGTTGCATAACGTGTGTGAAAAATTTAACCGACTGGAAGAAAGGCGCACGACCAATGCCGTTTGCAGTACCCATGATATGGACTGAACAGCGAGAAACGGTATAAATTACAAGAAAAAAAATACAGTTATTTACCCTAACTTATCTTCGGATATAAGACCAGTCTCTGATTGTAAAAAATTGCCAGAACTATTACCAGTTGCAACTAAGTCTGTTGAGAATGACCATTCACAACCGTCCACTTCAGCTAAATGTGTTGACGAGGACGAGGTCGATGACTTTCAGTTTGAAGGAATTGCAAACGAGCCACATTTCATAACTCAAGGAGACCTAAATGATTTAGTTCGGGATCTAAATGTGTCCAAAAAACAATCAGAACTATTAGGATCTCGTCTAAAAGAATGGAATTTGCTACTTTCGAAACCGTGATCAGCACTTCAGAACATATTTTTCTCAGGATGGAGATTTGGTATTTTGCAATAACATAAATGAGATTATGAAAATGTTAGACATTGATTCTTCGAAAGCAAGTTTAAAGGCAGTGTTATTGCATAATGGAAATATGCTTCCGTCTGTACCTCTGGCCCATGCTGCAAATATTAAACTTTTACTTGAAAAAATAATTTACGGTACATATTCCTTCAAAATCTGCGGTGATCTTAAAGTTGTTGCACTATTACTTGGACTTCAGCTGGGTTACACAAAGTTTTGCTGCTTTTTATGTAAATGGGATAGCCGAGACAGAACTAATCACTATAAAAAAAAACATGGCCAACGCGTGCATCGTTAAGGCAATGGATCGCGATGGAAGTGGATTTTTGTATCTGAAATAAAAATTCCCTAAAATAAGTGATGCAAAGATAAAAGAGGGTATTTTTGTTGGCCCTCAAATAAGGGAGTTAATAAAAGATACAAGATTTGAAGAAAAACTAAGCGATTTAGAAAAATCTGCATGGAAGGCTTTTAAAAATGTTGTTGCAAATTTTTTGGGTAACCACAAGAGTAGTGACAGCTACAGGGAGTTGGTTGGCAAGCTGTTAACGACATATAAAGCTTTGGGTTGCAACATGTCACTTAAGATCTTAGATTACGATTTTTTTTCCTGACAATTTAGGGGCTGTCAGCGACGAGCATGGTGAGAGGTTCCATCAGGACATTTTGAATATGTAAAAGCGGTACCAGGGCAAATGGAACCCAAATATGTTAGCGGATTACTGCTGGACAATTAAAAGGGACCAACCAGAAGTGAAACATGCAAGAAAATCTTAGATTTATTAAGTCATTTATAAAAAAAAATACAGTTTTGATTAACGAGATCTGTGTTATTTCGCAATATTTTAAAATTTTTTCTTATGATCACCAACTAAAGCAAAAAATATCAAAAAAGTCCGTGTGGCACAAAAAAGTTAAAATTTTGTTGACCAGTGTTATTCCACCAACCCATAAAGCACACCAGACAGTCAGTTTTTGTGGACGAAACAGTGTCTCAACATACACTTGAGGATTATCATCACTCCAAATAAGGCAGTTTTGTTTATTGACGTTTGGATTCCACAAAAAGTGAGCTTCATCGCTAAACAAAATTAGCCCATGAAAATTGGGATACACAAAATCTTGTTGGGCACATTCACCAATTCAATTTCCACAATTTGGAAGCGTTGTTCAGGCGTCAGTCTATTCATGTTGAAATGCTAAACCAAACTAAAAATAAATCGCTTGACAGCTGACAAAATGGCCGCCAGTTAAAATAGTACTCCTAACAAACTTGATTGTTAAAGAGTTAAAAATTCCATAAAATTACCATCTGACACCACTCAGCTTGCCAACTGTACCCTTATGACATTGTGAATTTGTTGGAACGTGTGAACTCTAGACTAGTTACTGTCATCTTTCTTTGAGAAATCGCCCTAAAGGGATCTTCGCAGTATTCTCAACTAAACCACAAGACAAAAACGCATAATTCATTAAATTTTTTAAAACTTTATTTCATAAACTCAGCAGCTACTGCCACGCTGCGTCTTATCAAAGTGCTGCGCGAAGCACAGTGGATTTATATGCTAACGATGTTTGCCCAACAAACAATGATACCCATCCTCCTCATCTCCATCGGTGAAAGAAGTCTCAGTCGTAAAATTAGTTAGAGATACGGTGCATAAATTTAACACATCCACCAACAGTCTACCCCCTGAGTGGAGCTTACACAAGATGAATATTGCACCAATTAAGATTTATTACATCATATTTTTGCTTTAGTTTTATTTTTTTTTTTTCGGTGCACATCTAGAACATATTTGCTTACGTGCCTTTCTGCTAGGTGTACTTGCTCTAGCTCCTCGAAGGGGTTGTTGAATTGCAAACAGAAAAAAAAATGCCTAAAACTACCTGTGACATTCTTAGCGGGTGACGAACAAACGTTTACCCTTGCAGATGTTACCCGTGATAGTAGGTAGACGAGAATATGAGTCAGTAACAATAGGAAGTCGTGCTGTCAATGACGAATTGCAAGGACTTCGGGGATTAGGT
The DNA here is from genome assembly GCA_963576555.1 of Ferdinandea cuprea. Taxonomy (NCBI): domain Eukaryota; kingdom Metazoa; phylum Arthropoda; class Insecta; order Diptera; family Syrphidae; genus Ferdinandea; species Ferdinandea cuprea. The sequence continues at coordinate 13,201,902 of OY754959.1, forward strand.
CATTTTTTTTTTCTTTAACAAATTTCTGTATTTATGACCTCATGTTTTCCAACGATTCACTTATGACTAACGCAAGGCATTTTGTTCTTTTTTTTTCTCTCTTTTTAGAAACTAAAATCCCGATCGCAGCAGAATAAAAGTTCAAATGGCCGCGGCTAGCGCTGGAACGCACAAAACAAACGCCAATTCCGCAGCAATACCAGGTAATGCTGTGGTAATGTCTCGCGGACATTTAGTGCAACAGCAGCAAGTTGTGATGCAGCAACATGCACAGCAACAACAACATCATTTGCAACAGCAGCAGCACCATCACCAACATCATCATCATCAGCAGCAGCAGCAGCATCATGTGTCGCCTGCATCACATCAACAGCAACAGGCTGTTATGTTGCAGCAGCAGCATCATCACCATCACCAACAGAATGTTCACTATCAGATGCAACATCAACAGCATTCTACGTCGTTGGTTGGTCAGCAACAGATGAACGGACATCATCATCCACAGCAGCAGTTGATGCATCATGGTAACCAGCAGTCACAAGCACCACAACAGCAGCAGCAGCAACAGCATAGACAGCAAACGTTCGTACCGCGGGTCGGTACGAGCCCCTCTCCGAATGGAGTGCAGATTATCGCGAATAACGTAATTGCGCGACAACAGCTGCAGCAGCAGCAACAGCAGCATCATCCTCCATTCACGCCGCCTCAACCACCACCCCCACCTCCACCACAGCAGCAGCACCACCATATGCAGCAGCAAAGTTACACCCACTCCCAGCTGCATCAGCAGCCATACCAACAACATCAACAAAATCCTACTGAAGCTGCAGACGCCTCCGGAGGCAGCAGCAAACTACAACAACATCTTCCGCCGCCTAAGATTCCTCCACCTCCCACAATAGTATCATCGCGCAATGCACCGGCAGCCGGCAACAAACAGCAGCAAACTTCCACGGGAGCGGTAATGGCGCCGCCGCCGCCAGCAGTGTCTGTTGGAGCGCCTGTAGCCAATTTAGCACCTGGTTGGCGAAGGATAAACGCCAACAACGAGGTCATCTACATAAGGTAAGTTTCCTTTGACTTTGCACTAATGTCCTTGAAAGTTTTCTCTCCCCATTCAACTCTATACCCGCTCGAACTCTAACAAAAACGTCCTTGTCGACACCATTTAGCGCCTTCCAAGCGTGACTAATTCGTGTTCCACTTCGCCAATGCAAATGGAATACAAAGTTAAACCACGCGAAAGTCTCTTCCATTCCAACTCCAAGTTGAGGAGAGATTTGTTCAACTTTTGTGCCGCAGAATCGTAAAAATGATTTACAGCCAACCAAAGCGAAGAGAGAATAAAATCCTGAAACAGGACTCTATGAGTTTTTGCCGTTTGGGTCGCACTAATTGCTCGCTATGACCTCCGATGTGTTCTTAATTCTTCCTTGCGCGTACTTTTGAATGTGACTTAAAGATTTGTTCGGTTCCTTTTTACGAGGATCATAAATTTGCTCTCAAAAAAAAAAAAAAAAAAATTATGTGCGCTATGGACAAAGAGGGGTAGGAAATGCGAGGGAATGTTTATTATTATTCCACTTCCTGGTTCGCACTAAATTCTCTTACACTCGACAACCTCCGCCAACTTACTCACAAGTCCTGCGTCGTTATCCTTCTTAATTTATTATTATCATGTTGTGCGGATGTTTTGTGTTCTTTGGTGTAAAAGTTAAATCCTTGTTGTGTTTGTGGCTGTCGTTATTTCGCATTTCGACGTCGTTGTCGTTGTCGTTGTCGTCCTGTTTCTCCTGTGTTTTAATAGTGTCATATATGATTTATGGAGGAGTTTTTGTGGTGTGTAAGTTTTTTTTTTTATTCTCTATTTATGATCCCATGGCACAAACATAAAAGAGAAGAAGATGAGTGTAGAAAGTTAATTTTTCAGTGTCGCCTGCGTTGGTCATTTGCTGGATGACCTCAATGGAAATATTGATTTTCCAATTAAATAAAAATGAGCACATTTGATTTGGAATGATTATGTATAGTGTGCGGATGGCTGTATTTCTAAGTCGATTTCTATGGCGTTCCTAGCCATTGTTTCGTAGAACCTCATCGGGGTGTCATTTGGCGCCTGCTAAGTGGTAGGTCCTTATCTGTCATAAGACCTATTTTCATATTTTCAATCATTCATTTAGGGGCAAGGGAAATATCTTTATGAATGTTCTTTGCTGTCGAAGTCTTAGAAAATCATGCCGCCGAAATCATAAGAATGAAAAGCCAGCCGGGAGTAAGGTTATCTACAGATCTATGTATCGTTAAGGGCTTCTAAAGTTAATCTGTATTAGACATTTATCAAGAATTGAATACGAAGGAAATCTCTTAGAAGGTGGGAAAAGGTCTTTTAGAAGCTTCTAAAAAAAGGTTGCAACCGTTCCTCCTATGAAACATTTAAATCATTTTCTTGTTAGACACTTTTTCATCAATTTTGTCTAAAAAAAACCCTTTTTTTTTTGGCAGTGTAGTTTCATGCTTGGCGAGTTTATTAACCTTTAAGTTTCCTAGAATGTCTCGGAACCTAAGACAGGTGAATATTGAACTGCTTCTGCTGCTCTCAAAGTTTGAAAAGACTGAACCAGAAAAAGGTCCGCCCATTTCTAGAAGTCCAGATAGCCTTCTTCAAAGCACATTCTTATAGTTAGGCATTCGTTGATCTTAATTCCAATAAAAAAGGTGGCAAAATTCTTAAAGTGTTGATTCTGATTTGGTCGTGGTTTACGCTTTCAAATTGTTTCTTACCTAGTCTCCCTTGGTAACTTGGAACAATGTGAGCTCAGGACTCCCTTAGATCACAACCTGAGATGACAGGTAACTGCGCGGTAACTATATCATCCATATTAGTGCTTCAATGACAAAATGCGATGATCACGATATATCTATGGTATGTTAAAGCTTATGAAATATGCACGCTGATGGGCTGGACCGACAAGGCCCAACCCTCCACTGCTCAGCTGCGTACTTCTTTGATGGCAGGGTAGACCCTACTATACCACACTCAGGTCCTTGTGGACCCATTGTGATTCCCTTTTGTTGGGGGTTAACCGTCGGTGTTGTTGATGGTCAGCTTGTGTCATCCATCTTGGATTTACCCGACTCCGTCCAGCCATCCTGACGTCCTCAAGAACCTATAAAGTTTAGAAAGTGTAACTTCAGAAAGGTCTTGTAAATCATGGAAGTAAAAACTCCCAAGTGTTCTGTTTCTCAAGTGACAGAGACTCGGGCAGTGACAGAGGAAGTGAGGTGTGTCCTCATGGACCTCTTCGTCTCCGCAACCTCTACAAATATCGTCGTCCTTGAAGTTAGGTAACGAGCACTGTTTGTGTGGTGTACAATATAACTTGGAAGCCATAAAGGCCGAACACCCTTGTAGTTTTTACTTACAAACCTGCAGAGAGAGCGATCTTTCTGAAGAGTATGGCACCATCGATAGGCTTCAGACTGTGGCGCAACGGCTTTATTTCACTGTGCTTAGCCGGACTTATCGTAACACATTTTCATGGCACCATGCATGTACGTCGAGAAGTGAATGTCGTACCCGAAAGTCGTTTCCAAAGACTGTTCAAATATAAGACTTTAACTGAGATTCAATCTAAATTTTAAGAAGAAATTTAATTTTTCCGCTGATTCAGATTTCACCGATTATATAGGGTCCGCCAAATAACCTCTTTTTTTTTTTGAAACAGGGCGCAAAACATCGAGTGTAGCTTCGCTGTGTGGCACGTAGCGCCGTCCCGTTGAAACCAAGTGTTGGCAATATCCTCCTCTTCAATTTTTGCGAACAAAAAATTCGTTCAACCGTAACGGCCTCTTCTTGTTGTTGTTCAAGTTGTTGTTGTTCGTTGTTCAAGCATATACACAACCATATTCGTACAGCGGAAGTATAAAACTAATTATCTGTCAAATCAGACATGAGCTAAGAGTTACCATTCGCGAAATAAGCACTAGTTGAAAAAAAAGAACGTTAGATGGCGGACCCTATATTTGAAACATGCATCTCTTCAACAGCTAGGGTTTATTAAAGTATCATCCGTTTTAAAACGTATTCACCTCTCAATATTTCATTTTTCTGGGCCTTCCAGGAAAAGGGCTGTATCTTAGCTACAGATATCACTCAGCTTTGTGAGAGGATTGGAGGATTGTTGCCTAAAAATATATTTAAGGTGTCTAATTTTTTTTTGTCTACTAGGATTTCTTTAGAATAACGGCAAGTATAGGGAAGAGAGTTTTGAACTCAAACAGAAAGCCTTTTCTATACTTAATGTTGATAGAACATTTCTGACATCAGTTTAATAAAAACAAAATGCGAAGAAGTCACAAAGGCTGCTTTTTAGTTTTGACTTAAACTGCATTCTTCTCTAACTAATCTCATATTGTATATGGGTTTTGATTTTTCGAATCTTTAAGGCGTCTTCTCACTTTAGGCACCTCGAAAATAGGCTATTTTCGCGATTTTTTTTCGAGGATTTTTGCAAACAATTATGGGATAAAATGGATCCTATATAATGAACACATTTTTCAAGTACAAGAAAATTTTGTTTTTTATTTTTTTTAAAAATTATTATAATAAAACAGTAGCATCGAAAAACCCATGTAGAAATGTAATGTTCGTGGCTTGTTGATGGTATCTCCGAGACAGGTCATCTGAAACAAAAAAATAAAACAGTTTTAGATTCAGTATGTCAGTGGCTATAGCGCATATCATCAGATTTTTGATATTCCCGAAAATAACAAATTGGCGCGCGTTTTTTTTTGCAGTTTTTTGTAAAAAAAAATACTTCAAATCAAAATTTCCAAAATCGGATGATATGCGCTATAGCCATAACTATGAAGAATATGTCATTCAAATTTCATGACAATCGGCAGGATAGTATCCGAAATTTCATCAACAAAGCACTGAAAAACCTTGTTTTGAGATAAACGCGTTTAAAGTTTGAGCGGCGTCAAAGGAATCAGCCGGGTGCTCTTAAGTAGTCACCTAACGGTCGCCCAAAAATATAGTTAGACTCGTCCGATCTTTATGAAATTTTGATATAACATTTGTGATGATATGTACTTTCAAAATTTTCAAAGTGAGAAGACGCCTTAAACCTCCATATGAAGAAGAAAATACATATTTCTAGATATCACTATCTGGTAGATAATATTTTATGTACAACAAAATTCTTTGGTCAGAGGCCATAACTGCCTAAGGGGCCAGTTATAGCTTTCATTGAAATCCATCATTGAAAGTTTTGTTTTCATATTTTTAGACGACTAAGCAAACAATAATGGCTTTAAATGGTATCAAAATAAAGCTAATCACTTATAGAATTTTTTAACAAACAAAATTACATAATTCTTATTTAAACCTTTCTTTAAATCTATTTTTATTATTTCACTGACAGAAATCGATTTCAATGAACAGCTGATAATCGTTTCTACAATTTGGAACACAATTGTTCCACTGATGTGTTCGATTCTCTTGCTATTCTCAGCTGTCAGTTTTGCTTTCAATGATCAACCCTAACCTTAAAACCTATACGAGTGGCCTTCCACTGACAGAAATTTTTCAATGTTTGCTATAACCGACTTGTCAAAAAACTGAAACAACTATTCCACTGATTTGTTCCAATGATGCATTTCAATGATAGCTAGAACTGTCGCCTAAGACGGGTGACAAAAAAAAATTTGAGTTACTGACACTATATTTGGAAGCTTTTGCACTACCCCGATATGCAAAAGCCTCGGAGCTTATGTTGCGGTGACCTTGCAAGAAAAAGAGTTTGACTTGTGACTCCCAATTGGTATTACACAGTCAAGTGTTATCTAATAACTTGTTGGCATTTAAAATGTATTTGATTGTCATGGTTTAAATATTGTTAGCTATTTTCCTACACGTTTTACTAATCACAATCAGTGGAAGTTTCAGATATAGACTGGCGGCTGCAATTTAGAAATGCGAACTCTATTGAAATGAAAGTTGAATTTCTTACATACGTATTACCATTAAAAGATGTATGCATACGAACAACTGCCCCTGGTTAACGAGTAGCATCCAACAACTAATATGCGAACGAAATTTTTTATCTAGTGTCTTTAAAAATACGCGATTAAATATTGACTGGGAACGTTACAAAATTTATCGGAATAATGTTGTTAAAGAGACCAGGAATGCCAAAAAACAATTCTATTGCACTCAGCTAGATGCTTCCAAAAACTCCACTAAAATATTATGGAGCAATTTAAAAAAGATAGGCGCTTTCGGTAAACCGAATTTAGGAGATATTAATGAACTTACTTTCGCAAACTTTTTGCTTCGCTCTGCTCAATGCTCTAGATGATATATCACCGAAATTTATTAAATTACTTCTTGCAGTATTTATAATGATTGTATAACACAGTCCTACTTTCCTAACATCTGGAAGATTGCTAAAGTTATTCCCTTAACGAAAAAAGCTGGAAAAAACGATCTTTCAAATTACCGACTTGACTTTTCCAACGCGTTTGGCTCTATTGACCACTCTATTCTTCCTTCTTAAAAAATTAAAGACTCAGTTTGACTTTTCTTCATGTGCGATCAAAATGATTAATAGCTTTCTGCGCAATCGCAAGCAAGCAGTTGCTGCTGGTCGTTTGGTATCTGAGTTTGTTGAACTTAAAACGGGTGTTGCACAGGGTTCACTATTAGGCCCATTACTTTTCAGCGTATTTATCAATGACATTGTGAATGTAGTACAAAATAGTTCATATCATCTCTATGCGGATGACCTACAACTTTATTTTTCATTTCCGCTGGGCCTTCTTGAAGATGCAATCGTAATGATTAACGATGATCTGTATAAAATATATAATTGGACTATACAGAAAAAATTAACTCTTAACCCAAAAAAGTCGCAAAGTATAATAATTTACAAGAAGTGTCTTGACGAATCTTATTTTCCTAAAATAATTTTAAATAAACATGTGGTCTCTTACAGTGTGACTGTCAATAACTTAGGCTTTGTTTTCAACAAAACGCTAACATGGGACGATCATGTAAATAAGGTGATTGGTGGAATTTATGGTGGTCTAAGACGTTTGTGGAAAATATCTTTGTATCTGCCAAAATCTACCAGATTGACTCTGATTAAAACACTCATATCGCCAATTATAACTTACGATGCTCCACTGTACGGTGGAATGGACTCAATAAGCAAACAAAAATTAAATGTAGCATTTAACTCTTGCGTTCGGTTTGTTCATTCCTTAAAAAGGTTCGATCATGTCATATCGGCCAATTTCTCGTACTGCAACCACAAAGTTAAAGAACAAGCTCCTAAAAGAACCGTATGGCAATACGAGAAAGCCAAATGGGAAGAATTAAACGGTTCCTTTAGGAATTTTAACTGGTCGCTATGCTTCCTCGATGGCGATGTGGATGCTGCTGCCGATATGATAACAAACATAATTCAATTGGGTATGAAACATTTTATTCCTAATAGGATTAAAAGTATCAAACCCAAGGTGAACGCATGGTGTGACTTGAGCTGCAAAGAGGCTATCAGGTTAAAAGAGGTGAGCTTTCGGTCTTATAAGGCCAACCCAACTGAGGAAAACCGAATAAAGTTTAAACGAGCCAGAAATGACTGCAATGCCCACATTAATCGTGTGAAATTCTCCTACGACCAAAAGTTGAGGCAAAAAATACTACAAAGTCCCAGCGGTAGTAAAAACTTTTGGTCGTTTGTTAAAAATATTAAGAATTCGGCCTCAACATCTATCCCGACACTCATTTGCAATGACATTCCAGCTGTCAGCTCTTCGAATAATGCAGCTAGCTCAACGCTACCAGATTGTGCTTTATCTCCCCCTGTACTCGAGCGCGTAGAATATTCTATGGGACCAATTCATTTTCGCACTCGTACAGTGGCAAGAGTTCTTCAAGATCTCAACATTCACAAATCCGCTGGCCCAGATGGTATTTCCCCTATCGTTCTGAAGAGGTGTTCTTCCACGCTGGCAAAACCACTGCGGAAGCTTTTCTATCTGTCCTATTCTTCAGGGCTCTTTCCGAGAAGATGGAAAACAGCATTTGTCCAGCCCGTCCCAAAAAAAGGCGAATCTTCCTCTCCCTCCTCTTACCGACCAATTGCACTTCCGTCCCTTCTTTCCAAGGTCATGGAAACGCTGATAAATCGTCAGCTTATGAAATATCTTGAATCGCGGAAACTTCTTGAATGACCGGCAGTACGGTTTTCGCGGCAACAGGTCCACTGGTGATTTGATGACATATCTAACCGAAAAGTGGAACCAATCTATTCACCGTGGTGGTGAAAGTAAGGTCGTTGCGCTTGATATTTCGAAGGCATTTGACAGAGTTTGGCACCAAGCTCTTTTGTCGAAATTGCGTGCATTTGGAATCGATGATACCCTTATTCAATGGATTAGAAATTACCTTTCGGACCGTTCAATTCAAGTTGTTTTTGGACGGTTTCAAGTCTGCAACTTACCAAATTAATGCTGGTGTTCCCCAAGGCTCCGTTTTGTCTCCGACTCTCTTTCTCATTTTTATAAATGATCTACTCTCTGTTACTTCTAATCCAATCCATTCCTTCGCCGATGACAGTACCCTCAGCTTTACATATTGGTTTCCTGGGCAACGCCCCTCATCTTCGGGCGTCGAACTGGAACGGCAACGTATGGCAGCATTCTTGAGTGGGGTAAAACCAATAGAGTGGAATTTAATGCTTCCAAAACACAATATTGTCTTCTGTCACTAAAGCGAAACCTCAATACTTTGCCATTATCCATGAATGGCACTTGCATCGCTGAATCCGAAAGACTTTCCATTCTCGGTATTTGTGTTAATGACAACCTTCGTTGGAATGACCACATATTCGATGTCGCCAAGAACGTTGCGATGTGTCTAGGCTTCCTAAAGCGATGCAAGACATATTTTACCCCTTCTGATTTGGCTAGAATCTACAAGGCGTTTATTCGCCCAAAACTTGAGTACAACGCTCATATCTGGTCCGGTGCACCAATTACATATTTGGAGCTTCTTAACAGAATTCAAAAACGCGCGATAAAACTTATTGACGACCGAGATATTGCGAATTCGCTTGACCCTCTTAGTCATCGTCGTAATGTCTCCTGCCTATCGTTGTTCTATCGATACTACCATCACAAGTGCTCAAACGAAATAGCCAGTTGCATTCCTCCCCTTCAACACTTCAACCGTAATACTCGCCACGCGAGGAATGCTCATCAGTTCACCCTAAAGCCTATATTCGGTCGAACTGTGAAATTTAAGGATTCGTTCCTCTGCCGTACAACACGAATGTGGAATGCTCTGCCTCACTCTGTTTTTCCTGACCATTACAATTTACAAACATTTAAAATCAATGTGCATCGGTTTCTCATCCTTTCTTCTAATCCCTCATTTTTCCTTAACAATCCCTTTTGCACGTGCAAATTATAAAAAAAAAAAATGTATCAAATTTATCTAACTGTATTTTTGGCATTTCCTTAATATCTCATTTCGTTGTCGAAATGTGCAAGTTTCTTTTTAAGTTAATACACAATCGAACTCCAACTTATCTATTCGAAAAGATACATTTTTCCTCATCATCGAGAACATGTAATATCAATGGCCATTGGTCACAACCAGTGCTGCCACCCTTCGGATAATTGATCGCAGTGTATTTAAAAAAAAAGGCCAGTAGATTTCAAAAAAAGCGCAGTAGGTCTTACTATATCTTACATAATGAAAATAAAGACTAACAATCTTTTGCTTGGCTTAGGTCCTGTTACGCGGGGATTCTAATTTTTATTTATTCCTTTTGCCTATGTGCTTGCAACTGGCTGGTGCTAGGCAAGGTTAAACAGAGATGAGGTGAAAAAGAAATCATTACACAATACAAGGCGTTAAAACGGGCCCATCGCTACCATTCAAAAGGCAGAAAAACCTAAACACAATTTCCCTAGTTAAGCAAGCAATTTCTTTTGAAAAACCTAAAAGGCCCTTGAGGACACGCTGAAAACACCCTTTGATTGGCAGACCTACTGTTTTTTTTCTGATTAGTGTCCCTTATCATGCAGAGGGGAGGATCGATATCTACAACCTCTCTATTAATGAGCAAGCTCATCCCTCAACACCAAAGTGTCCTGACACCCAGCACAGTCTCACTCGGTTCTGACTGCATCAGAATTTATGTTGGTTGATTCTATGGCCTTAAATGCAGGAAGATACCAGAACCTGTTCCTACCCTTGTTTTCGAGTCATCTGTAAAAATGGTAATTTCGTTATTGCATTTCTTTGCCAATCCTACCTCTCCGGAGGGTAATCACAAAACCTCAAAAATACCTTGGTTTTTTAGACCTAGTAAGAAATTGGCTTATTTGGAAATAATTAGGCACACACAAAATTTATTTAAAAGATAAAACAATTAGATCAAAACAGTTTCAGCTGACGAATACTATCTGATAGATGTGCGTTTGAAATCCCAGGTGGATGTGTTCAAAGCAAACTCGTCTAGTTATGAAGAAATTTATCGTTTTTTAAAATTTTAAAAAGATGATTAGATTTGTTTTACTGCGCAGTAACTTTTCGTTTAGGCTAAAACGCAGTGCGGTTGCAGCCCCCTCCCAACAACTGGCGCCGCATTTATTAAATTTTATCATCGATTCCAAATTCAAATTCAAATTTGTTTGCTCAAAACAATGTATCATCATGCTGCGTGGATGTGACACATCTCCACGTGATTATATCCACTTCTCAATTAGATGTGTACGTGTACAATTGTAACGGGTGATCCAAGTAGAGATACTTTTTTCAATAGCCTTTTTTGACAGATCACGTGTGAGTCGTGTCATGCTGTCATGTTATTTTTGTTTAGTATTGTTTGGCATTTTATAATGGAAAGACTTACGCGTGAACAACGTTTACAAATTGTTCAACTTCTGTGAGGAATGTGTTTCGTGCACTTCGCTCAACTTATGGTCAACATAATCGGCCTACTGAGCGTACTATTCGCAACACCATCACCCATTTTGAGACCCAGCATTCGTTATTGGATAATATTCGACCGAATAGACCACGTCCAGCACGCTGTGAAGAAAATATAGCGGCCGTAGCTGAGAGTGTACACGAAGACCGTAGAGAGTCGATTCGGCGCCGTTCGCAGCAACTCGGACTGACGTATGGAACGACTTGGCGCATTTTACGTCAAGATCTTAAATTGAAAGCGTACAAAATACAGCTTGTGCAACAACTGAAGCCGCTCGACCTTCCCAAGCGACATCGCTTCGCTCTATGAGCTCTTGAAAAGTTCCAAGAAGATCCGACGTTTTCGAGGCAAATTTTGTTTAGCGATGAGGCCCATTTCTGGCTCAATGGGTATGTAAACAAACAAAATTGCCGCATTTGGGACGAAGAGCAACCTGAAGAGATTGAAGAACTGCCACTTCATCCAGAAAAAACAACGGTTTGGTGTGGTTTGTGGGCCGGTGGAATCATCGGTCCATATTTCTTTAAAAATTATGCCGGTGCGAACGTAACCGTCAATGGCGACCGTTATCGTGCCATGATAACCGACTATTTGATGCCTGAAATTGAAGCTCGTGATCTCGGCGACATTTGGTTTCAGCAAGACGGCGCCACTTCCCACACATCGCATCAATCAATGGACTTATTGAGAGAACATTTCGGTGAGCACATAATTTCACGTTTTGGGACGGTCGATTGGCCACCAAGATCGTGTGATATCACACCGTTAGACTTTTTCCTGTGGGGATATGTAAAGTCAAAAGCTTATGCCGACAAATCAAAAACATCACGCGTGTCATTCCCCAGTTACCAGTCGAACTGCTCGAAAATTGGACTCAACGGATGGACCATCTGCGACGTAGCAACGGCCAACATTTGATAGACATAATCTTCAAAAAATAAATGCCAAAGAATGTTCTTTCAAATGATAATAAACATTCTCCATTAAATTTTAATTTTCTGTGTATTTTCTTTAAAAAAAAAGGGGAACCTCGAAATGGATCACCCTTTATTCTTCTCAATTAGATGTGTACGTGCGCAATTGTACCAATCAAAATGTATTGTATAACATTCGGACGTAACATTGTCTGTTCGTGACGTGACCCCGTTGACTTCCCCAATGTGTTTTTTGCAAACTTCACATGGATTTAGGTTAATAAAGATTAATCCACCCATCAGCAGCAGTATGATACTACTCATCATGAAATATTAACAATGATTTTTGTAGAGAAACCTTTTTCCCAAAAAACAAGCAAGCACTTTTCTCATCCTTCATTTATCCCTCTGCCACATTACCCTTGGGTGTTGTTTTCAAACTATGAACTATAAACACCCATCTGGTTGGTGGTGGAAGATTGTTTCGTGTCAAGGTTGACTGAACTACATTCATGATTCGTGCCGAAACAGCTGATATCCTTTTGTGTTCCTTTCACATATTTAATGAAGATTGATTACACGCTGCATGAATTGAAAATCGTTGACCCGTTTTAACATCTAAGCACTTCTTAATCAGCTAACACGAGAGGCCATTTACTTCGAGAGTAGAGTAGACAAAGACAAGCAATGTGTCAGCCAGTTTTGCCCGGAATTAGTTATAGTTATAACTATAGAGATAAGGTAGCGCTCACTGATAGATAGTATACTATGGAACCAGCGTCAATTTTCTGCAGAAAAACATTCATACAGAAAGTCCAGCTTTCATAGTAATTCGAAGAATTTTAAAAATACTTCTTGATAATGACATTATTGTCAGAGAAGCGCACTACTGCTTGTCATCGCCACTCATTCGCGAACTGATAACAAATAGAGTAAACTATGTACAACAACAATTAATTGCAGATGTCTACCGACAAAAAAAATGCAAACAAACAAATATAAACGAATTCAAACACGATAAAGAGCCGAGAATACCGAAAGTAAATAAGCACATACATACATATGTGGTATGTATGTATGTATATCAATGCGCGATAAAGAGTGCGGTCGGAACCAACCATAACCATAACCATAACCATTCTGGGGTGTAAAACCTCTGCAAAATCGCATGTGCAATTTCTACTGATTTTGCCAAAGATGACAAAGAAGAAGACATCTACCCAAAATGATTTACAATCTATGGTTGAAGTAAGTATCCGCGTGAGTTTTACGACAAGCAGTTAACGCAGATAGACCTTAAAGCTGGCTGTAATCTTCAGATACATGCGAAAATGAATGATAAGGCAATAAAACCGAATGAAGCGAAAATATAATATGCGAGTGCGATTGCGTGTGTGAGGGAGAGAGATGATCATAAAACTTTATGACATAAACTGTGGATATTTTGGAAAAATATATATCCATAAATAAATAAAACGCTTTAAAGAACAACAAACTCAAACAAGAAATGTCGATTGGAATTACAAAATTTGCGTAGTGTTTGTTCGGATAATGGCAAATCATTTGCGCAAATTTAGAAAGGTGAGCAGTCTTGTATTTGCGCTCATTTGAGTAGTTGGATATAACAAACAAAACTAGGGTAAATACGATATCATAAAAATGATGTTAACACGAAAAATACATTTATAATGTTGATAACTTCCTTATTGCCAAAAAAAATTTATCAAATTTTATGATCTTCGAACAAGTCATAGTTCAATATTTGTTCGCCGAAGGAAGGCTCGCGTAAATAGATATTGGCTTCGTTGGTAATTTACGCCTATGAAACGATCAATTATGCTTACAGAAGACAATAGGACTTAACAATTAAAAGTTGTCCCGCTGTTGTTTGGTGCATTTTGAAAGAGTCGAAAATAAGAGAAAGTCTGACCAAAAAACCTATCATCAAAGTAGTAACATTCAGACATTCTGTAGAGCATGCACTTTGTCCTTCGAGTTAGGAGTTTTGAACCCATTTGTTTTGCCGACACCGAAGTAGCAGCGGTTTCCTTTGTGGAGTTGAAGTTGCTGCTATCAACAGTGACATTTTGTCCTAGTCTGTGGACAGATGATTGTTTGTTTGTTTATAGCATATATTTAGTCTTGTCCTCATTCACTTCAAGGCCAACTAGTTTTGCCTGTTCTTCAATAGCCGTGACATGTTTTAATAGGTGACGTGATATAACGCCAAAGGAAATAAAGCCAAATTCTAAAAATTTTGTATTATTTCCATTCCAAAATTAAACCGCCTGTGTGTGCGACTCAGGTACTGTTGCCATAGGCGCCTGCCTGACGAAAAGCACATACCCCGAGCGGAGCAACGAAGTTGCGTGAGCGGTACTTGCCGCCTGCAGAAAAATGTGACGGTCTTTCCTACACCCGATCACCCACTGTTGTCCAGCCAGTGTTTGGTTCTTCAAGTGTTTAACAGTGCATGAGGTTTGATGTGGCCATCCAACCTAGGTCCAGGTATGATCAGTCAATTTTGGAAAAGTTCGTAAAACTGACTTTAATACTACTTTCGCCACAGCCCCCTTAATATATCACAGATCATCAATATTTCCACCTGAATGTATCGCATCTTGTATTCCACTCGTTTCCTAGGTTTCGAAGTAGTGGTTAAAACGATTGAAGTACCTGTTGATGAACCCTTGTAGCCCATTTCTTTGTCAGTTTGTCTATCCCCTCGTTTCCTCATATATGTAACTGTGTCCAGCAACCCAGTAAAGGTTTATGCCTTATGCTGTAAACCCTTTTGAGACAACAGTTGGGTAATAACAAGCTTGGCCTTTTTTCAAAGCTAATGCTGCCTTTAATATCGCCTGACCGTCAGTAACACTTTCATTGGCATTTCCTCATTCCTCATACCTCATTGCTACGTTCGTGATTGCAAGGACTTTCGCTTGCACTGTGAATTTCTCTGAAAACAGACACAGCTGATGTAGGCGTTCTCATCCCACTACTTGTCCCTACACATGCTAGTCTTCATATCTTTGGCATGAGGTTTATTCCTAAAGTGGTATTCACTCACTTCGTGGTTTAGTGCGCTGGATCACTAAGCGAGAGGTCTTTGGTTCAAATATCGACCTGAACCCCTTGCGATCGTCTGACTAACATCCAAGAGTAAGAAATGTCATGAGAAGCTTCTCAAAAATAAATTGCCATTCGGAATCGGCATTAAACTGTAGGTCCCTTTCATTCGTGTCAACAAAGATATCTTCGCACACACAGTGATTGGAGAAGCTAGGCTTTGGGTCCTGTAGGGGCCGTTTACGCCTAATATTTATACCTCATCTTCGGGCGTTGAAATGGAACGGCAACGTATGTTAAGCTTATTAAATTCCGATCTTGACAGCATTCTTGAGTGGGGTAAAACCAATAAAATGGAATTTAATGCTTCCAAAACACAATGCTGTCTTCTGTCACTAAAGCGAAACCTCAATACTCTGTCATTATCCATGAATGGCACTTGCATCGCTGAATCCGAAAGACTTTCCATTCTCGGTATGTGTGTTAATGACAACCTTCGTTGGAATGACCACATATTCGATGTCGCCAAGAACGCTGCGAAGTGTGTAGGCTTCCTCAAGCGATGCAAGAAATATTTTACCCCTTCTGATCTGGCAACAATTTATAAGGCGTTTATTAGCCCCAAACTTGAGTATAACGCTCATAACTGGTCCGGTGCTCAAATAACTTTGGAGCTACTTGACAGGATCCAAAAACGTGCGGTAAAACTTATTGGCGATCGAGACATCGCGAAATCACTTGACTCTCTTAGTTATCGTCGTAATGTCTCCTGCCTATCGTTGTTCTATCGATACTACCACCACAAGTGCTCAAATGAAATAGCCGGTTGCCCTACAGCAATTCAACCGCAATACTCGCCATGCTAGGAATGCACATCAGTTTACCCTCAAGCCTGTATTCGGACGGACAGTGAAATACAAGGATTCGTTTCTTAACCGTACAATACGAATGTGGGATGCTCTACCCCGCTCTGTTTTTCCTACGCATTATAGTTTACAGACATTTAAAACCAACGTGCATCGGTATCTCATTTTTTCTAATGCCCGCACTGCGTTACTTCATTATAAGGGTATCCAAAATCCCTTTAGTGCGCGTACATTATAAAAAAAAAACTTCCACGCTATTTTTTGAAACGAATTTTAAAATTACCCGGATTTACTCCAAACTACGCATTTTCATTAGAGACAGGAGCAGAAGACCGTCTTATACCCTTGATATATAACAAACGCAATGTTCGAGTACAGTGAATGAAGACTACCAAATCAACTTACAAAAATTATCTTGAGAATGAAACTGTTCTGGGTAAGAGAGGTAAACCATCTTGGACATAGGTTCCGCCTGCCCAATATATGAGATGAGAGCGAAACTTTTCAAAGTGAATGAATTCAAAAGAACGTTGATCTAATGCGGATGCTGAAATAAGAAAGCCATCAACAAAATATAAGAAGGGCATCGGAAAGTATATAAACATCTAGATCTAGAAACAAGGACCAATCACCGCGTCGGGTCGAACTTAGCATAATCACTTGGATTTTTAAGGTGAACTAATTAATCGAAATGGGAATAGGTTTGGACAGACCGAAACTTCATTATGAACTGAATGTAACTTGAGGGAAAAAGAGAACGTCCATCACTTCTGAGGCAGATGACCCGTTGAAGGCCCTTTGGGAGAACCAGCTTAACATACGATGATGTTATCCGTATACTAAACGGAGAGTACTGCCACGATTTCGATAACCTGAACAATTACATCACTGTAGCCTTACCATACCGAAATGAACTAGTGAGAGAATTCCGTCACTTTTTCGAGCATTTCGGCCTGTATTCCACGAATTACGCGTGTTATGTTATCCTGTAAGGCTTCAATCGTATTCGGCTTGTCCACATAGCCTACATCAAGACGCGTTAAATCGCATGATCTTGGCGGCCAACTCACAGGGTCATTTCGAAAGATTTGGCTGCTCACCAAATTCATCCTTCAACATTTTCATTGTTTCACGAGCTGTGTGGCATGTGGCAACGTCTTGATGAAACCACATGTCAACCAAGTTCAACTCACTTTTTGGTACCATGCGCACTGGAATTTTGAAGAACTTGCTCGAGAATTATCCTTTGACCCCTGTCTTATGGATATGCCGTCTGATGCAATGACACCAGAAATCCTTCTGCAAAAAAACTACCACGTCAACTTTGCACAGGTAACGGAATGGCTTGAATGCCATCGTATTTTCACGGATGGCTCCAAAACCGGACAGGGGTCTGGTGCTGGAGTCTTTGTGGAACGCGATGATATACGACTTTACTACCCCTTGGGTAAACATGCATCTGTTTTCCAAGCGGAGATTTTTGCCATCCTAATGGCTATGCGCTATATTGGGAACAACAGGTGGAGTGCTAGAGGCATTTGCATCTGCAGTGATAGCCAAGCTGCATTAAAAGCGCTTCTAAACCCTCTTACCTCGTCCAAGTTAGTGCTAGAACTCAAGCTTTCTCTGAATTTGGTCGGAAGAATGAACACAGTGAATCTTGTCTGGGTACCAGGTCACACTGGCATCTAGGGAAATGAGATCTCGGATGAGCTTGCTAGGCAAGTTTCAGAAGAAGTTTTCTCAGGACCCGAGCCTGTGTTGGGTCTGCCTGCATCTTTAGTCATGTCTTCTATCGATTCTTGGGTTTCTCGTGAACACAGATTCGGTGGCGCGATTGCGGTGTATGTAGACAGACCAAACTACTGCGCCAGGACTTTTGCAAAAGGTCAGCATCTTTTCTTCAATCTCTGAGGAGAATCGACTGTAGGCTGCTTGTAGGCGTTCTTTCGGGCCACCAAGCTTTTGCTAAATACTTAAATGTGTTGGGCTTAAGCGACACCACTACCTGTCCTGCTTGCGGTGAGGAGGATGACACAGCAGAAAACTTTCTTTGCAGTTGTCCGGCCTATGCTCGCATCAGGTGGCGGAACTTCGGGCCGAACATCTAAGCTCTTTATCACTGAAGCTCCTTCTCGTTTTTCTTCGAAAGACGGGAAAAATAAGTACATTAATGTAAGGTGTATGAATGGTTGTACAATGGACCTGTAGTTGTGTCTGAGTGCTCCATCGGTAGCAACCGATAGTAGCAGCCTCCGACGCAACCTCCGACAAAAAAAAAGTTCAACTTAGCCAACTGGGGCAAAGAAAATCGAGTTTCTTTCACGGTCGTCTTTGAAGAAAAATGGACCGATGATGCCCCCAACCCATAAACCACACAAAACTGTCGTTGTTACGGGATGGATCGGTAACTCTTGTATGGCATGTGGCTGTTCATCACTCCAGATGCGACAGGTTTGCTTATTTACGTATCCGTTGAGCCAGAAATGAGCCTCATCGCTGAACGCAATTTTTCGATAAAACCGCGGATTTTCACATTTTTCACAGAGCACGAATTTCGATAATAAATTTCAATAATTTGCAATCGTTGCTCGTTTTTAAGTCTTTCCATCATTAAATGGCAGAGTATATTGAAAACTTTTCACTTTGACAGATGACGTTTGGACGCCATTACTAACCAGTGCTGCCAACCTGAAAAACTTAACTCTTAAAAAATCACAGATCACAGCCTGCGCCTAACTAAACAGATAACACAAAAGTGTACATCATTAACTCAAAAATAAAACAAAGTGTATACAATTCCATCGAACGTAGTGTTGATTTTATATGACAGATCTGTTTGTTTACTGTTTGAATTAATTAAGAAATCTTCCGATACGACAGTCACGTATTTTTTGAAGATGCGATTGAGACAAGTAAACAACAATTAAGTATATGCCCATTTGGCTACCAACATTAAGTCCGGTTTAACAAAAATAATCAAGTTTCCAACCGACAGATGCGTATTAAAATAGTTTTGCTCCCCCATACTAACCACTTCAGCTAGTAATAGCTCAGCATTTAGCACCTAAATAAATTTTTTGATTCACAAAACTCTCTTCTTCACCAGAAATGTTGTTCCAAACAGGTTTTTTTCTATCTTTTATGTAACTAAATGGGAATTATTGTAGATTGTAGTTTTTCGATTAATTTGAATTTGACGAGATAAACACGAGATAAGTTTGCGCCAATTTACACTTTCATCTCGATACGACTATAAAAATATCTAAGAAAAAAAAAAAATTGTATATCTCAAATAACCAGTTGTCATGTTGTCCTCGGGTACTCGTATATCAAGTGGTTGCATTTCACATCCAAAACTGCTTATGTGGACATTCTAACTGCTGGCGATGATGGGAATCATCATTCTCATCATCATCTTTGAATCATTCGACCTGGTTCATCCACTTTTCATGCGTTTCCCACATGTGCTTGCTTCTGTGTAAAGTTGATGCCCGAAAAAAATAAAAAAAAACTACTCTTACAATGCAACCAAACCGGACTTGAAACCAGAAAATTATCGTCCCTTTCATCTGCGCAACCCTTTTAAAGTTGTGTTTTGGCAGTTTTTCTCCAAAAAAAACAGCAGAACAACCAAAAAAAAAAAACAAAAAAAACACAACTTAAATGCGAAGGCATTTCGAATATCTTTGCTTTGAGGTTTTTCTTGTGTTGAAGCGCGCGCAACGAGTAAGTAAATCGACCACAAGGTGAGCGTGAACTCATCAACAAAATTAAAATCAAGTTTGGAATTCAATAAAGAGGAGCATGGTGAAAAAAATGAACGAAACCCGTCATGATATATCCTTCAACGCGAAAGAGACGAAGTGTTACCTGTGCGCATTCGGGAAGATGTCATGCGTGTTTTCGCCTTAAGTAGGCATCTAGGTTTCATCTATCTCTCTCTCTCGCTCTCTCTCTGTCCAAATCGAAGGCCAACCACAAGTAACAAATTTAAATTCATATAAAATTAATACACGCAGTAATAATAATGGGAAAAAATAAATAAAAAAAAAACCGCGACATCCCTTTTGCGTTGCTGCACATTCATGGTGGCACCGAGGAGGAGAAATCAAAATTCCTTGTAATACCTTTCAGTTTGTCTTTTGATGGGCGGTTATGCAAGTTTTCGGTTGATGCCATTGAAAACTCTCCACATATAGATATTGCCCTCGTTCGTATGCATAAAAAAAAACAACAACAACAACCAAGTAAACCAGTCCACTGTGTCCTGGAGCAGCGACAGCAATGTATATCAACTCACTCAGGCATTCATTTGTGCTGCACTGCGCGCTGTTTTGTGGCTGTCTGTCTTTTGCTCCTCTTCGAGATATCTGATGTTTGCTGTTTGATGTTTCGTGTGCTCGATGTGCTGCAGGAGGAGTTGTGTAAATTGCGCGCACAGATTTCTTGTATCTGCCAAACTACTTTCGAAATGATGTCTTCCTTGTGTGCTAGTTGTGAGTTTAACATCCCACGAATTGTGCCTACTTCTCAATCCTTTTTGGCGAAACAGTCTCCGATGTGCGCCCACTTTTTTTGTTTCTTTCTCAAGTTCCCTTGGATTTATAAAAGCGCAAAACATGTGAGCTGCAAATGGACGCATGTATTCCTTAGGCGCTTTTTTTTTTTGTTTTTCCGAGTAGGCGCGGTTCAGGTGGAGTAAATGTGTATTCAAATCACTGGCCAACATAGTGACAGTTAGAATTGTTGACGTAGCCAGATATGCTTTTAAGGATAACCACAAAAGAAGTTATGTTCAAATTTGAATAGGTAAGACATGAACGTGAATGGTGCTGGCGATGTTTATCAGTCAGCCAGCGGTTAGAGTAAGATGAAAACTAAAAGACGTACATAGATGGCGTCGACGATTATAAGGATATTTTTAGAAGACTTACAAAGAGCCAACAGAGAGCCTTTTCCTTCTCAAGTAGGTTCTTAATACTTTATGGTGTTGATTTTGGAGAGGCTTTTCACGCCTCCATGCTTCTCATTTCAATTGAAGAAAAGAAGTCCAAAAGTCTTGAGAAATATTTTAGCTGTTCACGATACTTCTGATTCGGCTCGTTACCCTATTTTAAGTGTTGTCTACGTCAAAGGGCTTGAAGGAGATTTCAATCAAAGATTGAGACCCTAAACAACCCTCTCCAAGATGCAATTACGTTCTCAACGGAAGTCAAATATTTAGGTATCTCTCCAGATGAAAAAACTTACATGGAACACTTACCAGGATCTCACTATGGACCAGCAAAAGTCTACTTGGTAAAAATTGGCTATGGTTTACACACGGATCTAAAACAAATGACGGAGTTGGAGCAGGAGTATACGACCGTCAGGCGGAAGTCCATGTAATAGAACTCTACATCCGAGACGGTTCAAGCAGCTTGAGAACAAACAAGATATCAAGTCTGGCACTGGAGTCTTTGTGGGATGCGATAATAGTAGACTTCACTACCCCTTAGGGAAACATGCGTCTGTTTTTGCCATCCTAATGGCTATGCGCTAAATTCTGAACAACCAGTGGAGGGCTAGAAGCATTTGCGCTCGCAACGACAGCCACGGTGCATTAAAAGCGCTGCTCAACCCTCTTACCTCGTCCAAGTTAGTGCTCGAACTCAAGCTTTCTCTGAATTTTGGTCGGAAAACAGTAAATGTTGTCTGGGTACCAGGTCACACTGACATTCAGGGATATAAGATCTCCGATGAGCTTGCTGGGTAATTAATTAAGGGATTTTTGGTTTTGCCCCAAATTGTATTAAAATTATTAACAAATTTTTAAATTATACAAAATTTGTCTCGAGGCATATCCTTACCTAATGTCGCATATAAGATCCTATCAAACGTACTGTGTGAACGACTCAAGCCGTTTTGATACTCACTAATCGGCAAGTATCAGTGTGGCTTGAGGCCCGGCACATCGACGATTGACCAAATTTTCACACTAAGACACATCATATTTTTATCGACTTCAAGCCGCATCCATCGTCAGGAGCTCTACGGCCTAAATTGGGACCCCGACAAAACTGATCCAGATGTGTCGCATGACACTAGATAACACGCGATGCAATGTGCAGTTTGGCAGCAGCTCATATGAACTGTTCGAAACATGTACCGGATTTCGGCAAGGGGATGCGCTATCACGTGACTTCTTTAACCTCATTCTGGAACAGATAGTGCACAGGGCAGGTGTCAACATGGAAGTCTCTATCCTTAACACATCCGTCCACCTATTGCTATATGCGGACGATATTGACATCAACGGACGCTCCCAACGTGCCGTGGTAGAGGCTTTTACGGCAATTAAAGAACAGGCGAAACTAGTTGGTCTTGAAGTAAATGAGGACAAGACTAAATACATGCTATCAACAAACAAGGAAAGATCTGTCCACCTACTAGTACAAAATGTCACCATTGACTCCTTAACTTTGAGGTAGTTAAAGAGTTCATCTACCTCGGGGTAAACATCAACTCCATAAATGACATCTTAGTGGAGATCCGTCGAAGAATTACCCTAGGAAACCGTTGCTACTTCGGTTTGGCATAAGAAATGGGTACAAAACTCCTAACCCGAAGGACGAAGTGTAAGCTATAAAACTCTACCCCCGCCAGTCCTGCTCTATGGTGCTGAGTGCTGGACGATAGCCAGGTAAGGAGAGCAGATACTTAACTCTTTTGATAGAAAAACTCTTCGAAGAATTTATGGGCCTGAGTGCGAGGACGGAGCTGTGCCAAGATGTGGATGTAGTCCGAAAAGCCAAAACACGCCGACTACATTGGCTCGGCCACATCGAGCGAATTGAGCATTATTGTTCCACCATTTCAATGACCAAGCCGTTGGGGATGCCAGAGCGCTTAGTCTGGATAACTGAAAGCAGCGTGCCTTCGACGGCTTTGAAGGCTGCTCTGCCTCAGGCAGAGACTCTTCACGGGTCGGCGCCCTCTTAAGTAAAGTAAGTAAATTTGTCTTAATTTTAATTTTCAACTGAATATTTTCCACTCGCCCATTTTTAATTTTGTGCAGCGCTAATCTGTAAACTTAAACCCGTTCATTTGCAATCACTCTGATAAGTTGTTAAGTGATAAGTTATAGATGTTGGCATTAGCGCTCTTTGTGACTTAATAAAGCTGTCGTAGAAGAACTGTTACATCATTTCTTCACTTTCTTGCCCCATGACTCGGTAAATAAGTGCCAATTGATGGATAGCAAATTGTAGGACTCTTTGAAATCTCAATTTCTCAAAATATTGTCTACTTTTTCCATTTGCCCGTCTACACCTTAGGTAAATAAGCCATGAGATGATGACAGACAGAAAAAAGACAGCAATAATAATAACATGTCCACATGAGTGCTGAGCACGTCTATTCTTATTGAGCAGAAAGTCGTCCAAGAAATCAAAGTGAACAAAGAATGTTCTGCATCAGTTTGTTCACATTAGTGAGACGTATGTAGGTACTCGAGAATGTACTACATGCCTTGAACTTTGAGTTTTATTCAATTTGACATTTGCAGTTCATTCTTTTGCGTACCTACATCGTGTTGAGGTTCGTTTTTTTTTTATTTTTTTCTTCTTTCATGCTCGTTTGAGTACTTGAAAGTCACAATGTTGTCGTCAGTTTGCTTAAAAGAAAAAGCAAAAAAACTCTTCTCAAGTTACTCAACTTTTGGTCTGAATTTTCTTATTTTTATTTCCACATTTTTGCACACACAAACACACATACCCTCATTTGCTGGTACAAGGAGCGTTAAAGTGACGACAAGAACTTCACTTGTACGATGATATCACCGCGCCGAGGACAATGCACATGTACATTGTACACCCAACTAGAACACTCTCATATCCCGAGAATATGATGAGTAACCAAGCGAAGCAGCAGCAACGGACGCAGAGACAGACGTATGTAAAGATCCGCATTTGAAACTCATTTCACATGTAATTGCAATCAGCGTATAGAGGACGGACGACAACGAAGACGAGATGATGAAGAGTCCTGAATATTTTTCATTTTCTTCTGGCACAACAAAAATTGGCAATCATTGGAGTTTCCCAAATGCTCCTACGACGACAAAAACCTACGATTGATTTCTTTTTCTATTTTAAGCAAGACGTAGATAAAAGTGGTTTGAAAAGCTACCTCGTTGACATTTAATTTCCAGTCTCGTGCTTTAGTCCTGAAGCTAAAGGGTTGGTAATGTTTTGCTTTTTGTTTGTGTTGAAGAAAGGGTGCGATCTTTGATGGTACCTGTGTTTGTTTTCTTCTCTTTTATCGACACTGAACGACGAAAATACAAAATTTCGACGTAAAAGAAGGAATAAAGAATCGAACTGCGTCGAACTTCCCTTCCCTTGCATACTGAAAAATAATTGCAAATTTTCTTACGCGTTTTCCGCTCGACAAGGGGTAGTAGTAGTAGCAAAACAAAAAAACAACCCGTATCCGTACACATTCCTTTATTTCACTCTCTACTGTACGAAGGATACGCAACAATTTTGTGTAATCAAAATGTAATTTCGTTGCCAAATTGTCTACTTCCTTGTAATTTTATTGAGGGTTGTTGCGTAGTTCCTAAAGTTATAAGGAATAAAAAAAAAAAAAAAGACGACGAAGCAGACGAAGAATTTTATTAGAGAAATGGTTCGTTTATCATCTACTTATGGTGCTTGTCTTTAAGCTTGTTATTTGGTTTCTCTCCTTAGCATTAGACCCTGCGGGGATATAGTATGTTGATTTAAGGTGTAAAGCTTAATTGAGTGCGTCGATTAAATTTGGAATTTTTTATTTAATCAAATTACAAGTTTGGGCAAATTTAAAAATTTTCCAAGCGCTATTAATTTATATTGCATTTTTATTTTTTGCATCCGTGATTGTGCCTAATCGAACATGGAGTTTGCGATGTGATTCATGATTTTTGATTGCTTCTAAAGGGTGTTTTTTTAGAGGTTATTTGTGGTCAAATCTGGCAACTCTAATGTCATTTATGTTCAGTTTGGTTTGCCATTTCATCATGAACAGGTTGACAAATGAACAACGCTTGCAAAGCGTGCAAATTTATTTCGAAAATAATAGTTCAGTTCGCGAAGTTTACCGCAAAATTTTGGCTCATTTTGGGTTGAATAGCTACGTCAACAAGCAAAACTGCCGCATTTGGAATGAAGAGAATCCACATGAGACCCTTGAAACGCCATTACATTCACAAAAACTGACTGTTTGGTGTGCTCCATGGGCTGGTGAAGTCATTGGGCCCTACTTCTTCCGAAATGATGCTGGAGAGTCAGTTAACTTTAATGGAGACCGGTATAGAACCATGATAACCGACTATTTTATGAATATGGATGAGATGTGGTTCCAACAAGACGGCGCTACATGCCACACAGCGCACATCACAATCGATTTATTGAAGGAAACATTCGATGAGCGCATAATTTCGCGGAATGGACCTGTCAATTGGCCACCAAGATCGAGTGATTTGACACGATTTGGAATATAGGCTTAAGGGTGAACTGATGAGCATTTCTAGCATGGCCAGTATTAAGGTTAAATTGGTGTAGGGGTGCAATGCAACTGGCTATTTCATTTGAGCACTTGTGGTGGAAATACCTATAAAACAATGACAGACAGGAGACATTACGACGATGACTAAGAGAGTCAACTGATTTCGCGGTGTTTCGATCGCCAATAAGTTTTACCGCACGTTTTTGAATCCTGTCTAGTAGCTCCAAATATGTTATTGGAACACCGGACCAGTTATGAGCGTTATACTCAAGTTTGGGGCTAATAAACGCCTTATAAATTGTTGCCAGATCAGAAGGGATGAAATATTTCTTGCATCGCTTAAGGAATCCTAGACATTTCGCAGCGTTCTTGGCGACATCGAATATGTGGTCATTCCAACGAAGGTTGTCATTAACACACATACCGAGAATGGAAAGTCGTTCGGTTTCAGCGATGCAAGTGTCATTTATGGATAATGGGTCAGAGGTTTGTTGACATAGACTCGTGACTTCAAAAAATCCCACAAAAAAATATTCTGGAACTGTTAAATCTGGCGATCTTTCCGGCCAGTACAAATCGCTAAAACGAGGTATTAGGCGACCCGTAAATGCAGTTCTCAGAATTTCAGTTGAGCACGTGCAGTATGCGCCGTCGCTCCATCCTATTGGAACCACATGTTCTCTACTTCATTCATTCAATTTCAGAAGAAGAAGTGGTAAATCATCCCTCTGAAATGCTCGGCGTCAATAGTAGACCCCTTCAGTGTAAACATCACACCATGCAGTAACTTTGAGCGGGTATAATGCCTCTTCGTGGGTTACACGCGGATTCTCGGTGCCCCAGAAGTGATAATTTTTTTTATTCACATATCGACAGAGACGGGAATGGGCCAGGTCGCTAATGATGATTTTGGATGAAATATTATCACCCTGGTAGTCGAGATTTAGGCAGGCCTGAGCGTAGGTCAACAGCTCTAACAGCTTTTGTAAGGGAAAATCTTCAAATCGTTCACCAAAATAAAGACCGCCCATTGATACCCAATTGCGGGGCACGTCGTCCGGTAGATACTCCGGGGGTCCTCTGCGACATATTAAGCCACAGCTGAGATATTCTCAGCATAATGGCTGCTCCATGGCTGGCAAACCCGGCAGCACTTCGTATTTGCCCAGATTGTAAGGCTACGATAGACTATGAAAGGCACATCATGCCTATTTTAAGGGCTCGTCCATGCACATCATCCTCATTCGTTTATTCAAACAGCAAGCCGCGCGGCGCGGTAAGATGTAAACTAAAAAAAAATTTAAGGCGTAAACCCCAATACAGGCCTAGCTTCTTCAACCACTGTGTGTGCGAAGATAAATTTTTTGAAACGAATGGAAGGGATCTACAATTTAATGCTCATGACATTTCTTACTCTGGAAAGAGTAACGTTCGCAAGAGGTGGGACAGCGAATAAAAACTTTCGGGATGTGTGTTTTTCTTAAACCACGCGATTTCAGCAGAATCTGAAAGGAATTTAGGTGCGGGTCTATGGAAACCGCCGTTGGCAAAAGTGAGTCTTCCTCCATCAGAGCATGGAATTAACAATTAGTTGCATAATATGCTTGCCCGAAGAAGCATCTGTTTAAAAAATACGAAAATGGGTAGTTAAAAGCACCTCTCAGGGTAGAGTTTAATACCCATTATCAGATGGTTGTTGAAATTCTAGAAAAGGACACAGTGCTAGCATCCAAAACTACACAGCGAGATGAGGTCGAAAAAGACTTATTGTTATTCAGGATAGACAAAAGTAAACTAAAATTTTGATACTCGGAAACAAGATAAAAACTGGCGAAAAGAAAACTACTCATTATGCTTTTCCAGCACATGATTTTGTGATCTACCTTATCTACCTTATCGAGAAGGCCTTTATCATAATCCTGCCTTATCTCCTCAAGTTAGTTCACCATAGCTGTAGAAAAGCTGTGATTAGCCCCAAAACTAGAATGCTGAGGATGCAACAACTTATTGAGCGATAAGTGCTTCGTTGTTTGCTTCGCTATTATTTTCTCGAAGACCTTTGACAAACATGGCCTAAAATCAGCAGGAGCCTTAATTCTCTTAGTTGAGATGAGAGACAAAACACGTTAAAACCAGGTTTATGATACGTATTGGTAGACCATCCTCAACTTTCTAGTCGGATTTAATAGCTGTTACGCAATCGGTAATTTCAATTTCTGTGGTTACTACAAAATCTTCCAATTGCGGTACCGAGTACAGAGCCCAGTACGCACGATGAGAGTAGCGTAGTTCCGAGCCGCTTTATACGCAGCCTAGCAAGCGGCAGATGATCTGCGCTTCTATTTGCTCAAAAGTTTGTTTTGTTTTTTTGATAAAACTAACTACCTCAGATGTAAACAAGGGACACGCCCTGTTTTGAATTTGGACCGTTTTGAGTGGTCCACATTGATCATACAATTGCATTAAAATTAACTGAAGTAATTTTACTTTTTCATTCGGATCAGGCTGTATTCTGCGATGGTCAGATCCAACTACACATCGTTTTTTGGTTTAGACCCAGGCGGTACAACTAAAGGCAAGTGCTGCTATCATTTCTTTATTAATCCTGTTTGAAGTCTATGAATGCATTGAGCTGTACGACGCCTAAGTCAGTGAATTTATTGAATGCATTCATTGACTTGATTGAAAATTTGTCCATTCATTAGCCCTAAATACAGGGTTTTTCAACAGGGACGCTACAAAAGTAGAGCGACAGGGACAGCAAACGACGCCATATTTCTTGCCGCTCTTTTGACATTTCTCTTCAGTAAGGTTTGCCATTTCATGATGGAAAGATATACGAGCCAGCAACGAGTCGAAATTGTTAAAATTTACTACTGAAATTCGGAGTCAGTGGCCTCAACGTTAGGACCGCTACGTCCAATTGATGGTCGTCATAATCGTCCTAGCAGATCAACAATTGAGCGTCTAGTGGAAATGAATTTGAATCCACAGGCACAGTACAAAATGTTCTCGTAGTGTCGAGAATATTGCTGCTGCTAAGGCTTCAGTTGAGGAAAGCCCAAATGTGTCTCTCACACGTCGTTCTCAAGCGTTGGGCATCTCTGTGACGTCGTTGTGGCGAATTTTGCGAAAAGATCTTGGCCTACATAATTACAAGATTAAATTGACGCAAGAACTGAAGTCGCTTGAACACCAGAAGCGTCGTATGTTCGTGAATTGGGCTGAGCAACAACTTGAAAATGATTCGGATTTTCATCGAAAAATCATCTTCAGCGATGAGACTCATTTCTGGCTTCGCTAATAAACAAAATATGCGGTATTGGTCAGGCAGCAATCCACACGTACTCCATGGGTCATCATTGCATCCCGAAAAAATTACGGTTTGGTGTGGTTTATGGGCCGGCAGCGTCATTGGGCCGTACTTCTTCCGTGATGATCAAGACCGGCACGTTACTGTGAATGGGAATCGCTACCGTTCAATGATAACCGAATATTTTTGGCCCCAATTGGATGATATGGACTTGGAGGACATGTGGTTCCAACAGGACGTTGCCACAAGCCACACAGCGAATGTCACAATATATTTATTGGAAACCAAGTTTGGAAAACGTGTTATCTCACGAAATGATCCGTCCAGTCGCTTGGCCGCCTCGGTCGTGCGATTTGACGCCGTTAAGACTATTTCCTGTGGGGCTACGTCAAGTCTATGGTCTATGCCAACAAGCCAGCGACGATTGATGAACTTCGTACGAATATCGAACGTGAAATTGCAGCAGTATCGGCCGATTTATGCTTGAAAACCGTCGAAAATTGGGTTCAGCGTCTGGACTTCTGCAAGCGTGCCCCATGCAAAAGAAGTCGAGTTCCATACATAATGGCATCGAACGTACTTTCACAGGAATAAAGAATTTCATTGATATCCAAAACCGTTTTTGTTTTATTTAAAAAAAAAACTTTTGTAGCGCTCTTATTGAAAAACCCGATACAAAACCTATTGTTAGCCTCGAAGAAACTGAGAATGTTGTTAACTTTTTGGGCGTCCCTTGTTCGGAGCGAGTATCGTTCCATATTTATTAATGGCCTAAGGTTTACTTGTCATCAGCATTTTTCAGAATTAATCAAACTCTTTACTTTGCAATAATTCATTTCTACATCTAACATTCTGGTTACTTTTTTCAATGTATTTTCGGTGGAAGATTAATTTCGTGATTCATATTCTTCATCGCTTTAATATGTCACTTTTTTTTATATTTATTCAACTAAAGTTTACTTGATGTAAATAAACTCCTTAAAAATAAATGACCATGATTATCGCGAAGGTCATGCACATGAGACTAATAATCATTCAAAAAAAAAAAAAAACAAAAACAAACACAAATTTGTCATATGACAAAAAAACAACAACAAACAAATGAATGTAGGTAAACACACTTAACCGACGTGAACATAATTATTATCGACACTTTGTTTGGAGCAAATTAGCAAGACATTCAGAGAATTGATTAGTTTTTTTTTTTATATTTATTAGCAAGTCATTAGCATGTTAACAGTGCCAGTCGCCTTACGGAGTGCTGGGCACAAGTGATTTATTTTGCATTCGTCATTTAATAAAAAAGATAAAATGCGAGTAAATGTTTGCTGTCATGACACAGTGCGATTTGGTATCAGACATAATCATTTCCAAATTTTGGTAAACGTAAAAGTACGTTTTAAGTTATTTTATAGAAATTGTGTTGAATTGACTTACTTACTTACTTACTTAGATGGCGCTACAGTCCGGGGTGGAACTAAGCCTCAACCAGTACGCCTCTCTAGTTAGCTCGGTCTTTGGCTAACTGCCTATAGTTGCGCACTCCAAGTTGGTCGAGGTCCCCTTCCACTTGTGCGCGCCGAAGGCGAGGTCTTCCTGTGCTGCGTTGTCCCCCTGGGTTGTTGTCTATGAGCTCTACATGTCCTAGCCATCTCAGACGGCTTATCCGCACTTTTCTGACCAGGTTAATGTCGCTGTACAGCTCGTAGAGCTGTTCTGTTATATCTTCTTCTCCAGATCCCATCAACTTAAATTGGACCGAAAATCACACGAAGAATTTTGCCTTCAAGACGCCCAAGGATATCTTAATCCGCCTTCGCCATGCTTCTGCACTATATAGCATGACTGGGATGATCAGGGTCTAATACCGAGTCTCCTTGGTGTTTCTTGACAAATAAATTGCCTTTTAAGGCCAAAGAAACAGCGATTTGCAAGTGTAATTCTTCGCTTGATCTCTGCCGTGATTTTATTTACATAGTAAAGGGTGATCCATTTCGAGGTTCCCTACTTTTTTAAAGAAAAAAACACAGAAAATTCAAATTTAATGGAGAATGTTTATTATCATTTGAAAGAACATTCTTTGGCATTTATTTTTTGAAGATTATGTCTATCAAATGTTGGCCGTTGCTACGTCGCAGATGGTCCATCCGTTGAGTCCAATTTTCGATCACTCGTTCGAGCATTTCGACTGGTAACTGGCGAATGACACGCGTGATGTTTTCCTCCAAGGCCTGAATCGAAGCGGGTTTGTCGGCATAAGCTTTTGACTTTACATATCCCCACAGGAAAAAGTCTAACGGTGTGATATCACACGATCTTGGTGGCCAATCGACCGGCGCAAAACGTGAAATTATGTGCTCACCGAAATGTTCTCTCAATAAGTCCATTGATTGATGCGATGTGTGGGAAGTGGCGCCGTCTTGCTGAAACCAAATGTCGCCGAGATCACGAGCTTCAATTTCAGGCATCAAATAGTCGGTTATCATGGCACGATAACGGTCGCCATTGACGATTACGTTCGCACCGGCATAATTTTTAAAGAAATATGGACCGATGATTTCACCGGCCCACAAACCACACCAAACCGTTCTGGATGAAGTGGCAGTTCTTCAATCTCTTCAGGTTGCTCTTCGTCCCAGATGCGGCAATTTTGTTTGTTTACATACCCATTGAGCCAGAAATGGGCCTCATCGCTAAACAAAATTTGCCTCGAAAACGTCGGATCTTCTTGGAACTTTTCAAGAGCCCATAGAGCGAAGCGATGTCGCTTGGGAAGGTCGAGCGGCTTCAGTTGTTCACGCTCAAGTCTTTCCATTATGAAATGCCAAACAATACTAAACAAAAATAACATGACAGCACGACACGACTCACACGTGATCTGTCAAAAAAGGCTATTGAAAAAAGTATCTCTACTTGGATCACCCGTTACTAGCATTGCGGAACCAAGGTAGACAAAGTCCTTAACTACCTCGAAGTTATTCCTGTCGATTGTGACGTTCTGGTCGACAGCATATATTTGGTTTTGCCCTCGTTAATCGCTTAACCCCTTTTAGCTGCTTCTGTTTCTTTACAAGCAAACTGTGTTCTACGTATTATGTCAATGTCATCTGCGCATGCAAGCAATTGAACAGACTTGCGGAAGAATGTGCCTCTGGTGTTGGCTTGTGAGTTTCGCGCAATTTTCTCAAGTATGATGTTTAAGAAGTTACATGACAGTTCATCACCTCGTCTAAATGCTTTTCTGATATCAAAGGTCTCGGTGAGATGCATAGACCAGTTAAGAGGGTTTCCTTTCAGGTTTACCGGGCAAACGATGCTGAGGTTCCATTCATCAGGCATAATTTCATTCGACCAAATCTTGGAGATGAGTTGGTGTATTGCTGTCCTCATTTAATTTTGGTCGTCTTCGCCGTTTAACAATCTGCAAAAGTGGTGTTTCCATATCTTCAACACCGACTGTGATCCTAATACAAGATTCCCTTGCTCATCTCTTCAGGTCTCTGTTCGGGTCTTGTTGGCGTGACACGTTCTTTTTACCTGTTGGTAAAACTTCCGAACATAATTCCTTGAGTAGCACCTCTCTATTTCCTCGATCGTGTGCTTCTCGTGCACTGCCTTTTTCCTTCTGAGAAGCCGGTCTTCTTCCCTCCTCTTTTCCTCGTAATTTTACGAGCCGCTTTCGCATTCATTGAAGTTGCTTTGCTGCATGTGGGTTTCGTTGTGGTAGTCTGGTAAAACCTAGCACATCAGTTGCGGCGTCTCTGAATATTCGGACTACGTAGTTCTATTTCTTGACTATTTCTTCTATGAAATTGAAGACCCTTATTCCAGAACGATCTGACTGGGTGGAAGCCATAATTCTAAATGAATTTAATAAGGAAATAAATACGGAGGGCCTGTTGGAGCCCCACTGTTTCTTTATTCCTGGGGGAAGTTGTGGCTAACGCTGAAGCAGCTTGTAGATTCACATGGTTTTGTACATATCGTAAGGAAGCAACGTTTAAAGTCTTGAAGTAACCGACTTTAAGACCTCAGCTGGTAATGTCGAGAAAACCTTAACGAAGCCGAAAAATGCGATATCTTCCAGTGATGTCTTTCCGCACGCAGTGATCAGAATTTTGGTGATCATTTTTAGAAGTTATCGTCCGCTCCCATGTAAACAATCAAATTCTATCCATCGGGGCCATATCCTGTCCATACCTATAGCTGCTCACATCATCGAAGCAAACAACAATTCTCTAAAAGTTTGGGCAATATTAGCTCTGTGTTGGGAGCACAAAATGGGCTCTAGATTTTGGTACTTTAGATTTTGTAGCAGCAGAGGAGACGTCAGGGAAGAGAACACTACCGCTTACCTATTATGTAATCCTCACAATCTACCTACATACCTAAGGATGTGTCTATAGCAGTCCAAGGTTTGACTGTTTCAATCAGATCTTTCTTCTGTTTATCCGCAGCTTTGAGAAATGTCTGGCACTTGATACCTTCCTCTCTTTCTTTCCTTCTTAAAACCCTGAGAGATGAATGAGATTTGCCACAAGTTTTAAGGCCATCCGCCTCTTAATAATCACCTATCAGTGCTGTAAAAGAATGCATTCATTCTTTTGTATCGCATTCATTGAAGTCTGAATGTACTTTAGCTTCATCTGTCCACCGACTAGGACAAAATGTCGCTGTTGATAGCAGCAACTTCGAGGTAGTTAAGGAGTTCATCTACCTCGGGGTAAACATCAACTCCACAAATGACATCTTTGTGGAGATCCGTCGAAGAATTACCCTAGGAAACCGCTGCTACTTCGGTTTTGCAAAACAAATGGGTTCAAAACTCCTAACTCGAAGGACAAAGTGCATGCTCTACAGAACCCTTATCCTGCCAGTTCTGCTATACGGCGCCGAGTGCTGGACGATAAGCAGGAAAGGAGAGTTAATACTGAGAGTTAACACTGGGATCCTTTGAAAGAAAAATCCTTCGACGGATATTTGGTCCTGTGTGCGAGGAGGGCGAATGGAGGAGAAGATACAACCGCGAACTCTATGAGCTGTACCAAGATGTGGATGTAGTCCGAAAAGCTAAAACTCGTCGAGCCAGCCAAGAGGATCTTTGAATCCCAGCCCCCAGGTTCGAGACGACAAGGAAGGCCGAACCTCCGTTTTAAAGACCAAGCCATCGCGGATGCTAGAGCGCTTGGTCTGGACAACTGGAAGCAGCGTGCTCGGGATCGCAGTGGATGGAAGGCTGCCGTATCTCAGGCAGGGACTCTTCACGGGTCGGGAGCCCGTTAAGTAAGTAAGTACTTTAGCTTAAAAACGGCAATCGCCAGAATGCACTATTTTCGGATTACAAAGGCTTATTGGTTGGAACCCAGCTCCACCTCGTGAGTAAGAAAAAATGTATCGTTTTTTCCGGCAAAGTTATATTTGGGAAAAGTAGTTTCTTTCAACATATCTACCAACACCTTTTAAATAGTTCAGATAAACTTTATTACCTCATCTGGCATATGCTCGAAAAAAAAACACTCTCTTTTCAAACCTATAAATTCTCTACCCAATCTTCAGGGTCCCCCATCGGCATAAACCTTGAAAAAACTTCACTTCAGCCCATAACTTTGGGGAAATTTCAATTACGCCGTCTTCACGAAAGTCATCCAACTCGCATAAACCACGTCAGCGTAACCGCATTGAAAATCTTTTTCCCCCCCGAGGCAGGATTAAAATTCCTTGAGGTGATTTGATAATCGTGGCCGCCTTTTCCCCCAAAAATGCCGAAGCAATTAGCTGGGAAATAACAATTTCCATAACTAACTCGTAGCGGCGCACTCATTCCCATATGCTAACTCAAAACCTGATGATGATGATGATGATGATGCTGCTTTCTGTTGGTGTTGGTGTTGTTAGTGTGTTTTGTCGTCCTCGTCGACGCTAGAATTAAATTTTATTAATACGACAATAAATTTATTGCGACAATACACACTCGATCCAGGCAACAAACACGTACACACACTAACACATCTCGAACACATCGTTTGTAGAAAGCGGCGGCGATGTAGTCAACCAAAAACACAACCGATAATAAAATTCAATGTTTGCTAATCCTCCTTCGTGTGCAAAGTCCCACAGCAGTGTTATTTATTTGGCCTTACTCCCAATTTTTGTTGTGGGCATATTTTTTGTTGTGTTTTTTCTTTTCGGCAGGAAAATTGTCCAATAGATTCTCATTTCATTCTCGTTCTACGCTACAGCCAGTAGTCAGCCAACAACACAGAATACAATGCACAAAGAACACAGGGATATGCGCAAGGATACTACTATTCCGTAGAGAGCGAACACATTCGAATAAATAACAAAAATGTTGTAAATAAAAATAGAATGCAGTACGGGTACGGGGATGAGGAAGGAGAAGCCCTCCAATGGAGGATTTAATTCTCAATGGAGTTCCACTCGTCGTAGATCGTACGTGCGCGGTTTGCTAGCTTGGCTGCTGCAGCAGGAACTATTCGTTCGCCGTGTAACATAGTTTATGGAATTGGGGAACATAGCTTCTTGCTGGTGACGTGGGTAATTTTCGAGTAAATTTCGAGTAAAAGTTGGTGACTGCACACAGCGCGTGTACACGTACCAAGCATTACATAGTTCATGGTGTGAAGATAAATTCGGCTCATGTGGTGCTGCATATGCTGCTACTGCTTCGATAGTAGATACCTATACTACCAACATGATATCACCACTTGGGAGCAGCGCGGGTTCCTCATTTAATGGAGATGGTATTTCCAGGTGAAATTGTTTGGGATAATGACTTTTTTTTTTAAGTTGAATTTTTATTGTTTTCGAAATTTGTTGATCGTTAGAAGTGCTGTGCTGTGCTGTGTTGGAAACGCACAAGTTTATGTAGAGATAAACATGAAGTATACACTAAAACGTTTCTAGTTCGTGGAAATTGTTTTCACTGAATGGGGTTGGGCTGGATAATTTGGTAGTGGAAATTATCAGAAAATGACTGCAATCGAATTCGCGGAAGAAATAAAGGGTCCGCCAAATAACTTTTTTTTTTTTTTAAAGTAATCGGTGATCCAAGTAGAGATACTTTTTTCAATAGCCTTTTTTGACAGATCACGTGTGAGTCGTGTCATGTTATTTATGTTTAGTATTGTTTGGCATTTCATAATGGAAAGACTTACGCGTGAACAACGTTTACAAATTGTTCAACTTTATTATGAAAATTCACGTTCTGTGAGGAATGTGTTTCGTGCACTTCGCACTATTCGCAACACCATCACCCATTTTGAGACCCAGCATTCATTATTGGATAATATTCGACCGAATAGACCACGTCCAGCACGCTGTGAAGAAAATAAAACGGCCGTAGCTGAGAGTGTACACGAAGACCGTAGAGAGTCGATTCGGCGCCGTGTGCAGCAACTCGGACTGACGTATGGAACGACTTGGCGCATTTTACGTCAAGATCTTAAATTGAAAGCGTACAAAATACAGCTTGTGCAACAACTGAAGCCGCTCGACCTTCCCAAGCGACATCGCTTCGCTCTATGGGCTCTTGAAAAGTTCCAAGAAGATCCGACGTTTTCGAGGCAAATTTTGTTTAGCGATGAGGCCCATTTCTGGCTCAATGGGTATGTAAACAAATAAAATTGCCGCATTTGGGACGAAGAGCAACCTGAAGAGATTGAAGAACTGCCACTTCATCCAGAAAAAACAACGGTTTGGTGTGGTTTGTGGGCCGGTGGAATCATCGGTCCATATTTCTTTAAAAATTATGCCGGTGCGAACGTAATCGTCAATGGCGACCGTTATCGTGCCATGATAACCGACTATTTGATGCCTAAAATTGAAGCTCGTGATCTCGGCGACATTTGGTTACAGCAAGACGGCGCCACTTCCCACACATCGCATCAATCAATGGACTTATTGAGAGAACATAATTTCACGTTTTGGGCCGGTCGATTGGCCACCAACATCGTGTGATATCACTTTTTCCTGTGGGGATATGTAAAGTCAAAAGCTTATGCCGACAAATCAAAAACATCACGCGTGTCATTCGCCAGTTACCAGTCGAAATGCTCGAACGAGTGATCGAAAATTGGACTCAACGGATGGAACATCTGCGACGTAGCAACGGCCAACATTTGATAGACATAATCTTCAAAAAATAAATGCCAAAGAATGTTCTTTCAAATGATAATAAACATTCTCCATTAAATTTGAATTTTCCGTGCTTTTTTTTTTAAAAAAGTAGGGAACCTCCTTATGGATCACCCTTTAAATGGCCGCCGCCACAGTTGATTGTCATTTGAGCCCTTTTTATGGCATTTTCCATCACTTTGGCCAAACTTCCGGCGATAGGTCCTCACATTCTTGACGGATGTTGTCTTTAAGAGCTGCAAGAGTCTGAGGCTTGTTGACATAAACCCGCGACTTCAAAAAGCCCCACAAAAAGAAGTCTGGAGCGGTCAAATCAGGCGATCTTGCTGGCCAGTGCAAATCGCCAAAACGGGAGATTAGGTGCCCGGGAAATGCATTCTTCAGCATATCGGTTGTGGCACGTGCAGTGTGTGCCGTTGCACCGTCCTGTTGGAACCACATGTTTTCCAATCCCAATTCATCAAGTTGCGGCAAAAAGAACTAGTTGCCCTGTAGCGTTCACCATTCACAGTAACCGTTTGGCCCGCGACGTCTTCGAAGAAAAAAGGTCCGATGACTCCTCCAGCGAAAACAGCACACCATACAGTGACTTTGAGCGGGAGTAATGGCTCTTCGAGGGTTACACGCGGATTTTCAGTGCCACAGAAGCGTAAATTTTACTTTTTTACGTACCCGCTAAGATGGAAATGGGCCTCATCACTCATGATTATTTTTGATGAAAAATGGTGATTAAGGATGGCTTGAGCGTATGTTAGACGCGATTGGCGGTCAGCAGCTAGCAGCTGACGCACCGTCTGGACTTTGTACGGAAACATCTTCAAATCTTGTTCCAAAATTCGCTGTAAAGACCGTCGACTGATACCCATTTGCGTGGCACGTCGTCTGGTCGATGTCGTCGGCGCTTCCAAGACATCTTCGACTACAGCAGCAATATTCTCTGCAGAACGGCTACTCCGGGGTCTGCCACGCCTGGCAGCATCTCGTGTTGTGCCAGTCTCTTCGAGGCGAGCGGCTAAACGTCGCAGTGTTTCACCAGTAGGCGTTGGACGGCTAGGAAATCTGCGACGAAATTCACGTTGTGCCAAAGTCACCAATCGGTCGGTCGGTTGCTCAAATAAATAGTCACCAATATTCCGCGTTCTGGAGCAGTGTAGCGTAACATTGTTTATTAACGTGTATTGCGCATGTGTTTACTACACAAATGTCAAAACAGAACTGACTGATAGGAGGATTACTTTTGCGCCACATTGTATTAACGAAATTTGGTTCTTAGCCCAATCCTAAAATTTTTGTGTTCTGAAATTCCTAAACTTTCTTGTTTTTACCGATTGGTTTTATTCGCAATCTACGACTAATCTACGACTCAGATGCATTTCAATAGCCCATAAACCCTCCTTAGTTGTGCTTACGAAAATGCATTTTCTTGGCACCACCTTTTGCGCGTCAGTTTTTTTATTTTATTGAGCAATAAATCAACAAATTATGCACTTATCCAGTAAACACTTCGATTTAATGGTAATTACACGAGCAATAGCAGCGCAATCGTTTTGTCGTCGTCGGTCGTTTCCATTATAACACTTAATACAATCGACTGCGTTGTGTGGGTACGGGTACAACGCGTTATGAAATATGTGCTAGTGCTAGTGTTATCTGTATGGCAATGAATTGCTCAATTAACAAAAACACTTTGTAACTGCCTTATTTACACATAAAATGTCATTAGGCAATAACTACGACGCGGGCCTCTGTCTATACACCGCGCGCTATCTTATGGCCAGCATTAGCATTACCAATGTCATATACATACATGGAAGCAGGCCACCACTACTAAATGCACATTTGAGACAATTGATTGGCGATAAATATTCATGGGGCTGGGAAGGACTCTTCGTTCCTAATGATAGTAATAATTCGTTCGTTCGACTTTCAAGTTTCAACGGTCTTCTGCATTCTAATTGACATTGCCCATAGGCAAGGCAAATGCATGGCACAGAGGAAGCGCACAGCGAGCATATTATACTTATACCACATGAATGTGCACCGTTCTGTCCCAGTCACCAGGGACTTGGGAATTAATTCAGTTGGCAGCAGCATTGAGACAGGTCAGTCAATCAATACACCGGCGGCGGCGCGCATACCCATGCCATCCCACCGAGCGAGCGAGCGAACGAACGGGCTGCAATGCCCAAATCGATATTTGTGCGCTAACTATTCCTTCTTGCCATGACCTAAATAAAAGTTTTACAGCGCGCCATCAAAGATGTGATGTGCAGCTGTGCGTATTCCGATAGGACTCGACTCTCGTTGTAAGCGTAATTAAATGTCAATCATGTCCAGTGTATGTGTGTGTGTGTGTGTGTGTGTGTGTGTGTTGTAGGGTTGCCTCGCCGCAACTAAACCTTTCCCTCCCACCACACCACCACGACCTTACATAAATAATTTATTACAAGTTATGCACAAATAGCGTCCTACTCAAGGGAGAATTATTATTAATTGCAATTTTAATTAATTGTCAGATTGTTGACTCGTGTCTGGGGGGATCAAAAATAGTGAAAAAAAAAATATTTATGGCTCAGAAAGTACATGCAAGCAATTCAAATGTATGCACATTGATGTTTCATCGATCGGAATAATATTGGGCTGGCTTTTCGTTATCGTTATGATTCAGGCCGAGTGCAAAATTTCTAAATGGCCTCCCGTTTGGTTTCGTTTGATTCCGTTCGTTTGATTCCGTTCGGCAGCGAACGAGGCTGTTTGTGCGCGCTTTCAGTTATGCCATTGTTATGGGATTGACCTAATATTGGACGGAAGCCAATTCAATTAAGGTTGAAAGTTGAAGGCCAGTTGGGAACATGTGTGCAACACGAACGAGTAATTAAAAATGTATTTGAATGTGGCTTTCGGGGTTTTGTTTTTTTTTTTTTTGGTTTTGAGTTGAAATGAATTTGTGTGCAGAGCGTGTGTGGAGTCTATGTATCTTTATTTTATGTTAAATGAATTCAGCTATTTCTCTAATTAAATTGTTGACATTGTTTTTTTTTTGTAAATTAATTGGATTTGAATTAAGTGGAAATGCAATGCAATTTGATGGCAGATGTATTATTGTTATTTAGTTGGAGTTGGTGATAATTGTGGCGGGCTTAATTTAAATTAATTCCAAATAATCGAGTACGAAATATGGATATGCAGAAAATATTGTTAGTTTTAGTTGTTGTCCATCGGACAGTCAGGCCGCCATCAAGAGTCTGGACTCTGTCTCTATTAACTCTTTAGTAGCCCTAGATTGCCGATCATCTCTAAAGGAGATGGCTGAGCATAGAGACGTTCCGGCTAACTGCAAGGCTGACGAACTCGCCTCTCAATCTGGAACTACCCTCTCAAAGGGGCTCCTTAGGCATACCAGTTTCCACGTGCAAACTCTGTTTAAACTGGATGCAATAGAAAAAACTAACCACAGATGGACAAATGGTACTACTTGTCTGACAACGAAGCAGATTTGGCCTGGGCTGGATCTAAGACGCTCAAGGAGCTTGATTACCCTTAATCGCAACAAGGCTTAGCGCCTATTCCAACGACTTCTGTAGGAGCTGAATGGATGAGGAGGAGGAGACTACTCTACACCTTCTTTGCGCATGCCCTGCTCTCTCCCGAAAGCGAAATCTCCATATGGGGGCCTTCTTCTATAATGATCTTAATATTGTCTCTCACGCTTTATAAGCACCTCAAAATGGTTCAACGTGTAGGCAGGAACTTCAGATCCACGTGGTATCACAATGGATCTTATATAGGTCTAAGTGAGTCGGACTTCTATCCGACTGCCACTTCAACCTAACCTAACCTAGTTGGTGTCCATAGCGAATCGGGCTTGAAATGTTGTGGATTATTTTTAGCTAGAAAAGATGGAGTTGCTTTAGGGCAAGTCAGTTTTTATTTTATTAATGGGTTAGGTGGGTCTTAGAAGTTCAAAAAAAGGGTATTTTAAGTATTTTTTTTTTGACAATTTAGCATGTCAAAGATACGTATTTAAATAGTATTTTCTGAATCCGAAAACTTAGCCATTGGTAACTCATCTCCCTTGACGTCTCAAAACAAAAAAAAACTCATTATTTGATCAAAAAACCAAAAATATTTCGTTATTGGACGAAGGAAAAAATAAAATTTTAATTTTTGACACATTTTTTGGTCAAATTTTGTATTGGCCCGAAAAAGTTAGTTGTAATAAAAAAAAAATCCTTCGTTCAATGACTACAAAATGTTATTTCAAAGATGCGTTCAAAATTTGCACAAAATCACTTCACATCTTTTCGAGAAATCGCGTCCACCGACTTAAAAAATTGAGTTTTGAGATAAATGCGTAACTTCCGAAGGGTCTATCTCTTAGAATTTTACTCGGATCGATTTGAAATTTTAGGAGAATATTTTCAACATATTTTTCTTTTGGAAATTTTCAAACCCACCTAACCCCTTAAGGCTAGTTTTCGAGGGACATATCCGTTCTTTTTTGGGAATGTTTTGTACTGAATTTATTCGAGTCTGTCACTGCTGCAATTTAAAGGGAAAGGGCAGTTCAAGGTCTTGTGATATTTTGAATAATTTGCTCGATTTTACCCTTCGTTGTTTTATAAAAATAGTAACACGTATTTCGTAATTTATTAATCTTTTTTTCTTCTTTTATCTTTTCAGGTAAGAAACGATTATAAAATGATGGACTATGAATGAAAATGACGTGAGATTTAAATTAATTTAAGACCTTGGGCTGAATAATAACTTAAGACCCCATAAAAAAATACTTTAGAGTGACGAAAAAAAAAATATATTTATTCATTTAACCCAGCAAAGCCCTTCTTCACTGGTTTTGTTTCTTATGAATTTGTTGTGTTTTGGTTTTGTGGTAATCCACAGATGATCCTAAACCAATACACTGGGCCTTACTGAATTTTGCTCACTAGCACAAAAAAAAAAATTAAAAATTCCTGAAAGGATATTATTTCTTTATTTAAAACTAAAATTTAAAATACATTAAATGCAAACTCTACAAAATATTTTTGGAAAACACAATAACGCAAGATCAGTCTACCGAAAAATTAAGTCAGTTTTTTTTTTTGAGAAGAACAATTTTTTATCCTTTGTAGAAAATAAAAATAAATATCTTAAGGGATCCTTACTCCAAAATATTTGAACTCAAAAAATCTGAAATCATTCCTACCTCTGGTGGTGGAGAATACAACGTGCTCTGTTTCAACAGGGGAAATTCCCC
Source organism: Ferdinandea cuprea (assembly GCA_963576555.1). NCBI lineage: Eukaryota > Metazoa > Arthropoda > Insecta > Diptera > Syrphidae > Ferdinandea > Ferdinandea cuprea. The sequence continues at coordinate 13,244,015 of OY754959.1, forward strand.
AATACGAGGGTTTCAGAGGCCTCTTCCTCATTTAAGGTAAATTTTCATTGTTTAAAAAAAAATTAAATTATTAAACAGGACAATTTGTAGATATCCGAAAAAGGAAATAGGGTCCGCCAAATAACTTTTTTTTTTTTTGAAATAGGGCGCAAAACATCGAGTGTAGCTTCGGCTGTGTGGCACGTAGCGCCGTCCTGTTGAAACCAAATGTTGCCAATATCCTCCTTTTCAATTTTTGTGAACAAAAATTCGTTCAACATGGCCCGATAACGATCGCCATTGACTGTAACGGCCACTCCTTGCTCATTGGCCAATGGTCAATTGGTCAATGGCCCAATTATGCCGCAATATTTCTCAGCGTTGTTCAAGCGTATACACAACCATATTCGTTCAGCGGTAAGATAAAACTAATTATCTGTCAAATCAGACATGAGCTAAGTGTTACCATTCGCGAAATAAGCACTAGTTGAAAAAAATATCGTTAGATGGCGGACCCCAAACTGGAAATCTCAAAACACCATTATGGGCATTGCATGCGTTGCCGATCTGCGGAAGCGCCTTTGAAAGGAGTATTCTTACTGACCGCAGGATATCTAGTGAGGGACTAAAACCAAAAGGAAAAAAAATCCCCCTAACGTTTTCTGTATTAAAGCCTAATGTTTGATGTAAGGGAATAGAATTCGAATTTTTGACAGAGTTTGGTGCAAAAAGTTTGGAAAGTCGATGCCTTGCCTACTTCTAGTTATCGAGACCAAGCGCTCTGGCGTCCGCTATGGATAGGTATTTTGGAAAAGTTGCGGCCACGTTCTTCGTAAATAGCTCAAAGGGTTGTAGTTTGAATAGCGTTTCCATATCAAGTTGCGGTGCGGATTTAATTGAACCTGTTATACCCAGACAAGCAATTCTTTGCACCTGACTAGGGTTCTTCCGATGGGATTTGGTATTAACCGTCTCCCACCAGACAATTGAACCGTAGGGTCTCACGACCGTGGTGTGCAGCCAGTGCACTATGTGCGGTTGTAAAAACGAATATCGCCATTTAGTTCGCGGTTTTTTTTCTAATTTTCTCTGCAAATAGTCTGACACCTGTATTTAGTTTCTGCTAAACGTCCAGCACTCAACAATTACGGCTCACTCTCAATATTGGTCTATTTGTGCTTCCACGCTCTTGTCTTTGGTGTAGTGATTCGAAAAAAAACTAGATGTTCGGTTCATATTGAACATCCACTTCTTGAGTCACTAACCTCTAAACCTTCGCTAGCCTAATCAGCACCATACAGCAGCATTTTGCAGTTTTACGTTTCGGTTTTCGAGTTAATAGTTTTGCCAAACCCAGGATATTATAATTCTTTTTTGAATCTCCACTGAGGCGTTGTTTGAGTATAAGTTGATGTTAACTCCGAGGTAAGGTAAACCTGATTTCTCGGCCTTCATTCCCGGTATTTAGAGCTCTTGCCATGAACACTATCATATGCGGCTTCGAAGTCTATGAAAAGATGTTGCATCTCGACTTGGAATTTGTTATGGTCTTTTCTAGGATTTGTCTTTTGTCGAAGCCGGGCCCAAAACCACACCGATAAGTTTTCTTTTCCGAGGGTAGGTGGGAAATCTTCCATAAGACACTATGAGGACCGACCGACCACTAAAAACACCTCCCTTCAAATTACTTTATACTACCACTAGGTTATTTCCTATCTAGAAGTTTAGATTTAATAATTTATATTCTCGTTTACCAGGCAGCTTCCCATCGGAAGCAGCTGCTTGTGCCGTCAAAAACACGCGGTTAAATGTTATTGCGCTAATTCAAATGGTTTTATCCGTTGAAGCCGTTCAAAAGCCGTGTTATTGCAATGGCCGCGAAGGCGAGTCCTGTTGCCTACGGGCAAATGATTTTATTTCATCTTCGACGGTGGATATTTCTGATACACAACGGGGCGTTTTTGAAGCTTTGGTACAACCCCAAAGTTGTATACCATACGTCCAAACTGGTTTCAGAACCTGCTTGTATAAAAGCAGCTTGTTTTGCATGCTGAGTTTGGAAAACCGACCAAGCAGTAATTAGTAAGTAAAATTAACATGCATAGATTTTGTTTCATTAAGGACAATACGCCAAGTATTTTTCCACTCAAAAACGCTGTTGATAGCCCGTTGAAGCTTAAATGTTGCTGATTCAACCGTATTACTCACGGTCAATATAGCGGTATCTTCCGCAAACGTCGCTAATCTCGAGTAAAGATTAGAAATAAAATCGGACCCAGGAGGCTTCCTTGTGGAACTCCCGCCGCGATTTCTTTGAATTCGGAATATTCGTTAACATGGAAAAGTCTGTCCGCTAAATAAGACGTTAATATCTCATATATTGGTTAGAGAAAGGCCTATATTTTAGCTTATGTTTTAATCCAGTATGCCATACTTTATCAAAAGCCTGGGAGACGTCGAGAAAAACGCTAGAGCATATTTTTTTTCTCCCCAAGGCCTTTTTCAATTTCATTGGTTATTCGATAAACCTGGTCGATTGTAGAGTGTTTGATTCTGAACCCGAATTGGTGATCAGGAATTAATCGGCGCTCTTCGATATTCGATTTTAGTAAAATTTTTTCAAATACTTTTGAGATATTGGTCTATACGATTTCTTGTCATATGGGGATTTTCCCGGCTTTGGGACCATTATGACCTCAGCTACTTTCCATTGTCGTGGAACGTATAATAAGTGCTTTCCTAGGCAACTCTTTTAGGGCCTGTCCCGTAATTAAATTTAAAATTTGTTTAGTTTCAATTTTTGTATTTCATAGCACAGTTCAGTTAGTGATACTCTTTTAATTGTAAAATTGTCAGGTATCCCCTCTAAGGCCATATCTTCGATTAGCTCTTGGCCGTCAAAGGGCTTAAACGTTTCTTCTAAGTGATCGGCAAAAATGTCGGCTTTTTCTTTGTCTCGTTTCGCCATTATTTTTTCTGATAGGAGGCGCTTGCGATTTTGGCTTTTTGATACTTTTTATAGCTTTCCACAACAAGTAGTTAGAACTCTTGTCCGCGGTGAGAAGGTGAGACCTTCAAGGTATGAAGAAACTTCGCGATTTTTTAAGTCCATAGATTATTTAATATCGTTTTATTCTTCGGAGCGCGCTTTTCTTTTCTCCTTAACCCTATATGGGACATTCCGCAGGAATATGTCTAGTTTAACAAAAGATGCACCTTTAGCTTTAAAGAAGGCACCCAAAGTGAAATGAGACTGCCATTTTTAAAAAACTTTGTTCTTCAATTTGTATTTGTTTCCCCCAGGAATAAAAACCTCTTATGGCTTGAATCTAGGAAAATGCTAAAGTAGGTGCTTAATTTTTTATACTTGAAACATGTAAATCCGGATGCAACAGATTCAGCTGCAATTTGTCAAAGCCTCGATTTTATTCTTTAAAATTATAATTACAGACGTACTAGCACCGCATTGAGTATTTCTCTGTTAAATGACATAATTGTGCTCTTCTGTCGAGGGTTTTAAATGTTATCCTTGTCGTTACAGTTGTCGCATTTCAAAAGGAAGTAATTATTTTTATGTTTTTCTCTTTGCGCAGGTAAGGCACATCGGTAAAAAATAAATTGACCGTTATGTCGATTATACAGTTCAAGGTAGGAAAATAAGAAAGCAAACAATACTCACATCTTTGTCCATTTGGTAATGCCTGTGAAAAGGTAGCGACACTTCCTGTGCAGCAGCAAGAGTACCTTCTTCTCCTTCGTTACCGGAAAAGCACAGTCTCTCTGAACTGAAATGATTCAAGTTTGTTGCAATTGTTTTCTACAAAACATCCTTATCATCCGGATGGCCCGGAGTTCGGAATGAATAGGGGTATGGGATGCTACCTCAAGTAATTACCAAACTTTGAAGAGTATGTTGCTGCAAAATTCTCGTCGTACGTTGCTCCTTGCAGTATGCTTTCCACTTAAAACAACACATTTTTGCGATTCACATCCGTTATTGCAATTAATTCCATCTTCTTCCACCTCATGGGACAAGCTGGAGAGGAAACTTTTTTGGTTTTTTTTTTTTAAATTGGAAAGAATGCTGTTTGCCGACATCGTTGTCTCGCCGTTCTTTTAAAAACGTTCCCCTTGTCAACATGTCCCCATTCATTTTAAAACAGCAACTCCTCAGTCAGTTTCTCATGTGTGTGTCCTTTAGTTTAATTCAACAATTTCCCATTGCTGTTAAGGGGTGGGTGTGGGTGGGGGTGTGGGTGCTCTGTTAGCCAGTTGCAGGTGGTAGTAACTTTGAGGCAGTGGCAGTGTCAGTAGTTCCTCTCGCTCTCTCTGTCTCGCTCTAATATGACGGCAATTAAAATTAAGTTTCTCCAGAAAGCATACGCTTATTTTTTTTGTTTGTTTTTTATTTGTTCGTACTTGAAGTAGTAGCTACATAAATTGTTTTTTTGTTCATCGTACTTCGTGCTACATGAACCACTTTGTTCAGTAGAAAAGAAAAAGTTTGATTTTCATTAAAAAAAAATGGTAGACATTCTGTGGGTGCGGTAGACTATGGTTGACGGCTGAAATTAATTTTTGCAAGAGAATGCGAAGCATTCTTAAAGTTCAAGTCAATTTCCAGGAATTGAACGTGAAGACTTACAATGTTCCTTTGGGTTCCATGCTTTCTACAATTTTATTTTTTCTTTGAGGTCCTTTTGAGTAATTGTTCTCGTTTGTAACTTATTCGAAAAAAACTTTTCGGATATAACAATTTAGGAAATGAGCGGCATAGTATCAGGTGTCCCAGTTTTGTCAGTCTTGAAGTTCGCCTCACCCAAAATCGCAAGGCCGGCCATATTTTTCTTAAACGTTTGAAATATTACATTCAACCTGGGACCTTAGTTCAAAGCTTTACACGTCAGTAGAAATTTTGGGACAGATACATGGCAGATGGTAGTCTGGTGGCAAGCGTTGCGCAAGGCTGATAACCTTAAAACTATGAGCCAGATTCATTCTTTGGGAATGCAAATCACTACACTTCCAGTACACGTCGAGTAAGCCAAACTTGAAGATGGAAATCCAGTCTGACAAGGCACTTGCAGGTTCTGCAAAAAACGGACTAAACGGACTACAGTCAGTCACGAAAGTCTACATACACCTTTAAAAAGTGCAAAATCAACAAAAATAAGCAGAATTTCTGTATTTTTATTTTATTAGTAAGTAAGAGTAAAAAAAAAAAGCAAAAACCCATCTCACGAAAGTCTACATACAAGTAACAATTAATATTTTAATTCACCAAAATGATATTTTAAAATCGTGATTACTATTTTGTTGGATCGCCGTTTGACTCCAAGACTGCTTTTAGTCTTCTAGACATTGAAAGTACAAGATTTTCCGTGAGCCGTTGTGAGGGAGTTTCGGTCAGTTATCTTATACTTACGAATTCTGCGTTCCCATTCATCCCAGATATGTTCAATTACATTGAGATCTGGTGATTGTGGTGGTGGGTGACAATTTACAATTTTAGCCGTATGCTTAGGATCGATCGTTGTCTTGGTATAGAATCCAGCTGTTTCCAAGTCCTAATAAACCCGCAGAAGGATGCAAATTATCACGCAAAATATCGAGATACTGGTGACGGTCCATGTTGCCTTCAATAAAAACTTGTCTTTCAACTCCAGAAGCTGCCATTGCTCCCCAAACCATTACATGACCACCACAGTGCTTGACTGTAGGACTTTTCGCCAAACTTTTCCCCTGCCATCGGATCCGGAGATGTTAAATTTGCTTTCGTCCGTGAAAAGTATTGTTTTCCAAAAACTGTGATCCTCCGTTATATGAAGGTTTGGTGAACTCCAAGCGTTTATGTTGGTTTGGTTCGCTCTTCCATGAAATCCTTCCGATCTTAAAACTCGGCGCACAGCTTCTGGATGAATTTCCTTACCCGATGTTTTCACAATATCTTCTGCTAATTTTGGGGCACTTACTCGCGGATTTTTGGTAATTTCCTTGACGAGGTTTCGGATATCGCGACTACTTAATTTTTTTGGCCGGGGCTACAACGAGGCAAATTGGAAACATGAACTCTGTTATTATAATTTATAATTATCGTCTGGATAGTTGCTCGACTTTTACCCACGATTTTTGCAATTTCAAGGATGTATGTAGACAAATTTCTCCAGTATAGGCGTAGGAGTGCAGGATTGTATTGCTAACACTGAAGAAGCGTTGATAAGCTGGTTCCAATCATTCGGAAATGAAATAAATTCGAAGCTCGTTTTACTTAGCAGTCGCGAAGAGCTACAGGTTGTTGCAAGATTTTGCTGGGTTCCCGGAGTGATAGGCAAATGTGAAGAAATAGGATTCGGCCCAATTACCGGCCCACCTGTGGGGTTCGCCGTTTCGACCTCCAAAAATATCTACAGGCCTCCCGGTTTCGTATTACTTCATCACTGAAACTAATGAAATGCTGGGGATGTTGCATTTGTGTCATTCAGGAGGTTTCAGCCTTTGTTTCTTTCGCGCCTTTAAACGTCTAATTTCAGCTGCTGTCAATTTGCCCTTTATACTTTTTGTTCATTGCAATACTCAATTTTAGCGTGTGAGGCCATTATTTCTTAACGGAAGATGGCAGAGATCTCCTGTTATTTTATCGAACCCACGCATTCATGATGAATTGATGCCGTCATCCATGGTTGCTTCGCTATTGGTCTTAGATCGTAGATATTAAACTTTTGACAATGGGAACGACTTTTCCGTTTAAAAAAAAAACTTCCTCAATTTGGTTAAAACGGGCCAGAGAATGGGCAGTAGAGATTATCTGTCATCTGTCCCTCCAAAACGTCCACCAAAACGTTAAGTACTCGTTTAAGTTTGATCTTTATGGTTCCATCGAGGACAGTAGCATAACGTAAAGGACTTAAGAAGCTTCCCTGATCCACACTGACTTTGGTTGGAAAGTCTTCGGTGAATCAAGAGGGGCATCTTACTCTTATCTCCTCGAACATGCCTATGACCATCTGCATACGTTCGTTCGTGTAATTGTGATTACATTACCAATTACTTGTAATTGTAACTGTTGTTTCTAATTACAATTAATCAGTAATTGCCCTTTTCAATTTCACAACTTTGCTAAAACTTGATATAAGTGCGGCGGATACAAGACTATATTGTCCTCTTAGCTCACCGATTTATGGATGGAATCGATGTTGAAGTTGTACAGTCATTTCAGTTTTCATTCGTCTACAAAGCTGATGATAGCATTTTAAGGACTAAATTGCACTAAAAAATGTACTGTATACAATTTGATTTAAAATAGAATCGTGCGGGTTTGTAGCAGCCAATCAGCCAGTTAGGTAGGTCTTTAAATTCATCCCAAGAACCGGCAAAGCGCTCTTTTGCCGTAGTTGGGCACGCATCTCAGATGCCTTTGTATGGAAAAGTTGGGAAAGCTTTTTAAAGACTTAGGGTGGTGGATATTCTTGACAATTTAAACCTTTCAATATCAGTCTGGTGTTTCGCACTGTTCTCACTTTGGTTCGGTTCTAGTTAAAGCAATAAACCCTTCCGTCCGTCAACAATCATGATAACGCCGATGCTTGGGGTTTTAAAATGCTTGTGTTCCATACTGAACTTTATGTTTGAGATTTTCGTCCTCGTATTTTTATTTTTACCCAAAAACTTCAATTCATAAAGCAAATTTATGCTTAGGTTTGGGTCCAATCCAAGAGAATTTGACTTACATAGTTCCAAGTTCCCGTATAAAATATGTTTAACAAGAAGCTACATTTAATGGCTTTTTCTACACTCAAAGCGAGGATAAAACTTTACCCCTCTCTCAACGAAGACTTAATAGTGATAAATCGCAGCTAGATTTTATAGATGCACCGAATCGTCTGGCTTCCATTAGCATCTACTTTTGTGAAGGAGCTTATAACGAAGGTGAATCTATTATAGGTCTATACTACCCCTAATAGGGACTATCAAATAGCTTTTTATAGAATCCTTTTCTGCATAATTAACAGGATACATTCGATGATATCAACTCGAAATGGCATTTAACTTAAGCTCCACCTTCACCAACTCAAAGCTATCTAAAATTACCAATCAACTAGTGGCAAATAATGTATCAAACAAAATGCACTCTATCTAATATATAACTTCACCTCAAGGACCTCTCGTGCTCAGCAAAGTTTCCTTTACAATTTCCTCATTTCATAAGGCCGTATCCGTTGCACAACACAATAGACCCAAAAAGTGTTTTCTACAAAACACAGAAACTATACAATTTCCACCCCAAACATCCTTTATTTTACACAAAAAAAGGTCACAACATTACAACATTACAACTGCATGTATAGGTAGGTAGTAGACACTAAGCCCAGCACTATAATAATCTGCGCCAAATAACCTTCTGCCAAAAGTATTTCCGAAATAATCCCCAACTCTTCAGAGCCGCTTATACAAGTCCTTTGCAGCACCCTTCTAATTGTCTGTGCACTGTGTGTGTGTGTGTGTCGAGTCTACACTTTGAGCGGCCCAAAAACATTATTAGCATTTTTGGAGCTTATCCAACTACTTCAAACTACTGTCTGTTGTTTTGGTTAACCTCCAAAGTATCATCTCTTGTAATGAACTCGCATGTTCTTTTATATCCCAGGATACACTCATACTCATCAACCAACAAAAGCAGAAAAAGCAGAAGTGAAAACTCTCTAAAACTTGGCCAACAACCAAAAAACCTCGCACATACATGCCCATACACCCCTTTGACTTGATAAAATCTCATCGAAGGCAAAAGGGATGATTTCTATCTATTGTCGAAGTGCACACTCTAAACGAAGGATTCTCCTTAGTGCACAAAAAGAGCAAAAAAAAAAAAACACCGAAAAAAAACTCGGGTACAAAACTTGAGGTGAGATTTCGTCTACACAAATATGTTTAACATGTAAATTTTCTTTCTCATGCAAATGAGCCAGGATAGGATATAGCATAGTTTAAGCTGGGGCTCTTCAAGTGCAAATTATCTTCACATCAGGACATAATCACTTTGAGCAAAATACACATAATACCAAATAAAAACACCTTCGTCCCCGGAGAAAGTTTTCCTCTCCATTTGATTACAATAATTTTTAGCTAAAGGGCGCGCATAGACTTGTAGTACACAACAATATACCCACAGATCCTTCGTCCTTTTGATCCATTTTAATGCGTTTTATTTATCCAAAGGATGACTTTTATGACTGAATACCCTTAATTTCACCATGGAGAGCGCGCACCAAAAAGTAAATCCTTTTTAAATTGCCTCAACGAGGTAGTTTCGTGCTTTGTTTCTGCCAAGCAGAGTGGGGGGAGACAATGAAAAATAAGCACATCAAGGATATGGACGAGCAACAAAAAAAAAAAACAGACACAACCAACAGTAATGGAATTTCATTTTGTACTTCACCCAAAGGACGAAAAAAAAAAAAAAAACAAAAACCGTAAAAAATAGCTGAGAATTTTTCTCAATTTATTTACTTTTTTGCTCCTCAACAAAATAAATGTATATTAAAAAAAAATAAAACAAACAATGACAATGAAACGAACATATGGAGGCCGATGGGCGGGAAAGACACGACTGATGTTGATGTACAATAAAATTTTAGTTTATGCAGTCAGTTACTCCGCGGAGGATACACAACTTGTACACAAAAAAAAAAAAAAAACCCCAACAAGTTCTTTGTTTCATTGCCGTACTGTACTGTACGATCGCAGGATGAAGGATAAATGCCGAAGAAAAAATAAAATGGCATTGTTCGCCGAGTCTCTTGCGTGGGTGGGAGGGTAGAGAGGCTGACAATGAACCTGCTGCTGCTGCTGGTCGGGTGGTTGGTGGTAGGTGGAAATGGCAACCAGTGCATGTGATAGGGACATTATGAGGGCACAACGTTAAACAACAACGTCATACAAACTCGTAAATGTGAAGTCATGTCGCCAAACTTGAGCTCAGGGATTATGAAAAATTAATATTCATACGTCATTCCAGTCATTCAAGTTGTAGATACCAAGGATGAAGTATGAAATTTTTAAGTCTTCTTTTCAACATTGTATACAACATACACAAACTATAGTCACAGAGTCAACAGCAGTCTTTCGAAGTGGATAATTGAATTAGAAAAATATTCATTTTGTTTCTTTATGAAGTAAAATGTTGTTCGTGAAAACAAATACACATATGCATACTTCGTGTGCGTTTGGGGGCATATCCTAGGGATATTACTTGCGAAATGAACCGATGCGATGTTTGTGATAGGCTTAGAAACCCATTAGGAACGTTTTGTTCGTTGGTTTGTTGTTGTCGTTTGGCGACGGTGTCGACGATTGGAAGTGTTGTGCTGGATTATGGTGTTTTTTGTTGCATTTGTAGGATTTGACACTCTAAGGCTTCACGCGAGTAATGGAGGTATTTTAAGCCGGTGATGCTTTCGATAATTATGGTTTTATGTTGATCAATATTGGTTGACAAGAACAGGTGGGGCGAATGTTACTCTGTAACACCAACATTGGTATATCTACGTGTGCCAGGGGGTAATGCTCTTGACAGACTAGGTGCATTGTCAGCCTTTCAACCATCTATTGGGAGCTACACATCCGTTCACAAATGTCAAATGACTGAGTATCTACATATATCAGAAACAAGTTGAGGAACACCGGAATCTATGACTCTATAGTTTTTAACTTCACACTTTGGGTGAATGAAGGAAGTGGACGGATCTTTCACCTCTGGATGTAAGGAGACTCTGGGACTGCTCATGCAAACCCATTAATTTCTCAGGAATTCTTGCCAATCCAATCCATTCCCAATAGGAAATCTAAAAGCCTTTCGGAAAAAAAATTTCGACCCCAACACGGTTAAATGAACAGTTGCATCCCAAACAAAAATTTTAAATCTCTTGGTGGGGTATAGTTACGCCTTTGGCGTAAGGTTAACATTATATGCATTCCTAAGACTGGCAACAAATATGCCTCAGATCGCAAGTCTTCTCACTCAAAATCAATGTACGTAAACGGCCATACATCATGTAGTCAAGAAGATAGAAGGCTCGTTAGAATCCAAAGAAATTGTTCTCTGTACCTTCCTAGACATTGCTGGAGCCTTTGAAAAGACGTCGTACTCCTCTACTTGAAAGTGCCGCCAATAACAAAGGAATAGATAAACTAACGAATAGTTGGATACAATCAATGTTGAGCAGCAGGTCTAGGTCCAACTGGGTCCAATATCCATCACTATCAAAGCAGTTATGTGTTCTATCTCCCCTTCTCTGGTCAATCTTCATCGATGAACTTCTGGACGACCTGGACAACTCCGGGTCTAGTACGCAGGGATTTTCTGACGACCTAGTAATCATTACAAGAGGCAGACATGGTCCCGCTATATCTGGGATTATGCAAACCGCCTTAATAAAAGTATGGAACTGGTGGCTTACTTTGAATGCTCACCTAGAACGTAGCCTAAATAAAGCGACTGTTATATTATGGGCATGCTCTAAACTCTTCGGCAAGAAATGGGGCCTACGCCCAAAAATTAAACATTGGACCTCCCAAACTTCAGCTCTAGTGTGGTGGGAAAAGGTAAATCCAATATCTGCCCAGAAACCACTTCAAAGGATACAAAGATTGCATAGGACAGGTGCCATGCGCTCTTGTCTTTTTTCTGTCATAGAGGAACTCCTTGACCTCCCACCGCTACATGCACGAATAATGAAGTGCGCTGCTTCAAGCGCAATAAAACTTTACTTTGTACAAAAATTCAAACAGGACGATCTTACAGGACACTTAAGCATATTAAACTCTTCAAACATTTTACACAGCCCTTCGATTCAAGTCACGGACCTCATGTCTACAAAAGTAAACTTTCATCGACAATTTGACATCACCATACCTGAACGCTCGGTGTGGGAAACTGGAGGCCCTAGGCTAAATAGATCCCACTCAGTCTGGTTCACGGATGGTTCTAAAATGCCAACGGGTGTAGGAGCGGGCATCAGCGGACCCAACTGCAAAATGTCAGTTCCCCCTAAATCTTAAGAGTTTATGCCATTGAACTATGCGCTTGAGAATGCTTAAGACGCCAACTCAGAAGATCAGAGATATGTACATCGGCACCCAAAGCTCTTAACTCCCACAGGTTTGACTCTTTACTTGTTTGGAACTGTCTAACTATTCTAAAACAACTCACGTTGTGAGTTTTTTTTTACTGGGTCCCAGGACACAAAGAAATGAAGAGGCCGATGAGCTAGCACGAAAAGGCTCTGCGTCCTCTTTCATCGGCCCAGAGGCCTTCTGTGGACTACTCACCAGTAATATCAAATTGGAACTCAACACATGGGAAACCGTATTTGGGGTTTGGGTTTGGATAACATCCCAATGGAACTCCATCCAAGGATTACGCATGCAAAAAAAAAAGTAAGGTTCATCAAAGACCTAGGATTGTTGCCAGACCAAAACACGTATTAAACATTCATAGAGAGCACAAAAAGACCTGTACTTGGTCGCGGTGCTACTCAGCCCCATTCTTAAAAAAAAAAAAACTTCGCACAACTTCAACAATTATCTATAGTCTAAGTATTCTAAGACTTGGATTACCCCATTTATTCGTCACCAACGTAAAATGCAAAGAAAGTTTTAACTTAAACGATTATAACTTTAAGTAGGCTGAACATTGACCTCCCAACTTTATCATAATTTTATTTGTCAGAACTTCAGTAGTTTTGACCTACTGGAGTTAACTTCTTTAGTGGAACACCATGACTTGGCTATTGAGGTATAATTTTCTCAAAGAGTTAAGGTATTTGACAGGACCTACCTCATGCCTCAGGTATATTCAAATTTTTTTTTTTTTTACACCAGAAGGAAGCATTCAAGGTTTAGTTTCACTTACTGATCCTTCTAAGATTTTCCTTTTTTTTTATTGAGTGAAGCAACAATCTTAGCAGAAGGGGTTACTATTGGCGTGCTGGGTTGATCTAAGTTGGTCCGCTAGTTGTGGATTGGAAGAGCATATTAAGCAGACTGTAACAATCGAATCTTATTTTCTTCCGAGTGATGGAACATGGAGTCCCTTTTAAATTGTCACTGTGAAATTAGTTTAGTTGAAGTATTTGGAATTAGTGATAAATTTGCTACTAAGATCGCATAATACCTTAAACTGAAAAATGGGTTCATTCTATTGGCGTTCGTTCCTAGCAGGCCAGGGATTTTGGATATCCTTATGATAATGTGACACAGCATTATGTAAGTGGAGGATTAGAGAAAGGGAGAAACCGATGGACCTTGGGTTTTAATTGTCCTTCCTTCTGAATATAGGCTTAGCCTTATATAGCGTTGTACTCAAGTTGCCCGATCAGAAGGGGTGAAATAAGCGTGAGGAAGACAGCATTGTTTTTGGAAGCATTAAATTCTACTCTGTTGGTAAGAATGCTGACAAGGTCAGAATTTAATGAGCTTAACATACGTTCCCATACCAACTCCACGCTCGACGATGAGAGGGCTAAATCTGAAAACGAAAATGCGAAGCTAAGGGTACTGTCTTAAGCGAAGGAATGGATTGGATTAGAAGTGTCAGACAGACATTATCATTGATAAAAATGAGAAAGAGAGTCGGAAACAAAATAGGCGACGCCAGCATTTATTTGGTGAATTGCAGACTTGAAACCGTCCAAAACGACTTGAATTGGAATCCATTGCAATTTCGACGAAAAAGCTTGATGCCAAACTCTGTCAAATGCCTTTAAAATATCAAGCGTAACGACCTTACTTTCACCACCACGATGAATAGATTGGTTCCACTTTCCATCTGGCCAGCGGATTTGTGTAAATTAAGTTACCTAGTGCTGCGTAGTATGCTTTGAGTGCAGTCGTGGGCGGATTGAACTTGATCATTTGTGCGGAAGTGACCGCTACCATTCTGTTTTTATATAAAGACTTCTTCTCTAAACTTAAAGCTGCTTTGTATGCCGCAAGTTTAACAAACTGCAATCTTTGGACACTGTCCATGACGTTGTAGTTGCACCTCTGGTGTCGTGCCGGGCACCAACCCACGATGCTGTGAAGCAAGATAGGTCTGACGATCGCCAAGAACAAAGTTACCATGAAGCGACCGTCGCTTTCTTAATGCGGTCCTGGGCACTGGCACTGACACTGGCAAGGAGTAAGAAAAAATAGATCTCTCAATAATCAAAGATCAGGCTTAACTGAATGGACGATATTTACGAACTTACGAAGTTGTAACAGGACACTGCCCGATAGGATTAAAAATATGCAAGTTTTTTTTAGAGGTTGGTTTTTCGATTAGAGATAAAACTAACATTTTGTGTTCGTCTGGTTTGGTCATTTTGTCTGGTTGAGCTGCATGTGCGCAACATCTCTCTGAGATGCAACATGCCTATCAGCGCGGAAAATCCTGCGAGACTGCGCTTCAAAACCTTGCTGGTAGGATTGATAGTGCTCTTGACCGGAAGGAGTACGCGTTGGGCATTTTCCTCGATATTGAGAGTGCTTTTGATAATGCGACCTTTGACAGTATGTGTAACTCAGCCAGACAGCGTGGAGTAGATGAAACTTTGGTGTTGTGGATTAAAGCAATGCTAATGTACAGGACGTTGGTAGCGGATGCAGATTGTAGCAAGTGCGTCATAACAGGGGTAAATAGGGGCTGCCCTCAAGGTGTCTCCCCTCCTATGGTGTATGGTGGTAGACTCTCTGCTTACGGCTCTCAACTTTCCTGGAAACTACAATCAAGCTTATGCGGATGATGTCGCCGTTCTTTCTGTCGGTTCAAATCTAGAGGCTGTCTGCTCTCAAGCGCGTATTTGATCGATGTCCGGTGTACTAGTAATGGGCTTTCAGTGAATCCTCTTATAACCACGGTTGTTCTTCTTACGAAAAGGAGAATCGTTACTGGTCTGTCATATCTCGTGCTTAAAGGTGTCACCATCCCTATATCCGATGTCGAAGTCAAATATCTGGGTGTAATCCATGATAAAAAACTTCTATGGTCCAAACATGTCGAATCGAAAACCGATAAAGCACTGTCGACTTTCTGGCAGTGTAAAGGAGCTTTTGGTAAGACATGGGGCTTGTCTCCTAAACGGGTCCTTTGGATCTATACGGCCATGATTAGACCGCTACTCTCATACGCATCAGTTGTTTGGTGGAACAGGCTTTCGCGGAAACGTGTTACTGCTTCTTTTGCCAAACTCCAAAGAACGACTTGTCTCGGCTGCACAGGGGCCTTCCCTAGCACCCCGGGCTCTAGATGCTTTGATGAATCTTCCTCCCTTTGACTTATATATCATGGGATGTACGCTAAAAACCATCTTTCGCTTAAAGAGAGGTGGTTTTTGGTTCCATGCCATCCTAATGGCTATGCGCTATATTGTGAACAACAGGTGGAGGGCTAGAGGCATTTGCATCTGCGGTGATAGCCAAGCTGCATTAAAAGCGCTTCTAAACCCTCTTATCTCGTCCAAGTTAGTGCTAGAGCTCAAGCTTTCTCTGAATTTGATCGGTAGACTGGACACAGTGAATCTTGTCTGGGTACCAGGTCACACTGGCATCTAGGGAAATGAGATCTTGGATGAGCTTGCTAGGCAAGGTTCATAAGAAGTTTTCTTAGGACCCGAACCGTCTTCTATCGATTCTTGGGTTTCTCGTAAACACAAGATTCGGTAGCGCGATTGCGGTGGATGTAGACAGACCAAACTACTGCGCCCGGACATTTGCAAAAGGTCAGCATCTTTTCTTCTATTTCTGAGGAGAATCGACTGTAGGCTGCTTGTAGGCGTTCTTTCGGGCCACCAAGCTTTTGCTAAACACTTAAATGTGTTGGGCTTAAGCGACACCACTACCTGTCCTGCTTGCGTTGAGGAGGATGACACAGCAGAACACTTTCTCTGCAGTTGTCCGGCCTATGCTGTGTGAGTGCCGAACATCTAAGCTCTTTATCACTGAAGCTCCTTCTCGTTTCTCTTCGAAAGACGGGAAAACTAAGTACATTAATGTAAGGTGTCTGAATGGTAGTACAATGGACCTGTAGTTCTGTCTAAGCGCTCCATCGGAAGCAGCAACCTCCGACAACAAAAAAAAAAAAAAAAAGCTCCTGTCTGACGAAAAGCGTCTAGCCCGAGCAAAGAAACGTAGTTTGGTGAGTGACACCTTCCACCTGAGAAAAGGGGGTTTTAACTCCCTAAACCTTAGCTCTTCCGTTTATGGACACATCGCCCCCCCTTAGCCCAGAAACATGTTTTCAGTTTTTCATAACACCTTCCGCACCCTGCCTTAAGATCAACCCCACAAAAGATACAACCAGTGTTAATATATAAAAAATGGTTCTACAATGAAGATTGGTTAAAAATCAATCCAAAAATGTATATCTTGGCTATGAGCAAGGAAAGGACACCATGTTCTGCTCTGCCCGATTCCACACACTTTCCTGCGGATACCCAACATCTATAATAGGTCTTGTAGTCGTTTAGCAGTCCGGTATATCTACATTTCTTACAAGGTCTCTCTCAAGGGTTAGCAATTTGCTCCGACGACACATGACCATGAAACTCGGCCTAAAATAGCACAACAACATCATTACTGAAGTGTGCTCTGTGTGAGTAGCAATTATGTTAAATTTATGTATATCTCCCTCATGTCTCCTTGACACAAAAAATAAAAAAACCAAAATAAATTACTAAACCCAAATTGATTTTAATTCCCCTCAAAAGTACTATCGCTCAAGCACTTAACAAGTAAATTACCTTCAATAAACTTCAACAAGGACCATAGCATTTAGTGGCTCCTCTGTCAGCAGACAAACAAATTACAAAATCAACACAATAACTGTGTTGTAAAGCAGACATAAAATCTTCGTGTGTAAAACACAATCTCACCGCATACATGGAGCATCTTATAACCTCATTTAGACTTAATTATCCCACAGCAACCACAAGGAAGCTGCCTCAGGTGTGCCGCTTACCTCCTTCCTCCACTTAGAGTACACGGATTCCTATTCTGTTCCAATCAGAACCCAGTTCGTCCAGCAATTAGCATACGAAACTCATCTAAATAATTACATCTCATTTGAGGCTGTCATGTTAGCGCGCATAATATAATTTAACCCCAGACAGGCGCTACAATTGTTGTCAGTAAAAGCAGCAGTTTTGAGTTTTTTTTTTAGCTGTGACGCGACAACAATCAACTGCTGCTGCGTATGAGATATATTTTAATAATTTTCCCACACAAAAACCCTTTCATAATCCGGTTACAGACATCCCCTTCCAATTCAAAAGATACACAATAAAAAGATCTGATGAATTTCTGTATCTTTTTGTTGAATTCATCATCCAAAATCCACCTATCTGTTACTCACGTTACATTTTATTATTGTGCGCCCTGACCTTGGCTATAATAAAAAAGATTGCGCTTTAATGCAAACTAAAGTGTGTGTTGTTCAAGGTGACCGCACGCGGGTAGGTTTTTTTTTTTAATTAAAATCGCTTTCAAATGCGAAATATAAATACATAGAATGTTTTTTTTTTGCTAATACGTTCGGTCTGAGAATAGACCTTTCAAATATCAGAAAATTACTTCCGCAGTAGCTGCTATAGCTGTCGTCGTCGTGATCCATTTTCACGTGATGATGCATGAGAGAGATATGTATGTAGATAGACTTGAAAACAACCGCAAACGAGTTGAAGTTAAGTTTTGCTCCATCATCACCACCACCACCACCCAACCCATTTGGAGGAGGCGAAGGCGGCTTTTTTGCGTTTGATCGCATTTTGCAAGGAATTGACATAAGATGGACAGCATTTTCCCATGTGGAACAAACCGTTGTTGGCCTCGTCGTTGCTTCGTGGTGTGGTATGCGGGCACGAAAAATACAACAACAACAAAAAAAAAAACAGATCACACAACACTATTGTGTGTATTCTGTGAACGCTGTCAACACACGATCATGTTCTGTCAGTTTATGTTCAAACCATTTGATGTTGTTCTGGACGATGGAGAGTGGAGAGTGGAGAGTGGAGGACGAATGGAATTGCCAATTGATGTCTGATGTCAAATTCAATTAAGCGGTGTTTAAACGGCTTTCAACAGTCACTGAGGGGTGCATAATGAATGAATGAATGTGGGCGTCACGCGAGGAGGAATGTGGGCTCCTTTTGTACATCTAAAGACACAGTTTTATGATGATTGATTTGTGTCGAAATGATGAAATGTTTAGAATTAATTTTTCAAATTAGGTTATGGATTTAAAAATAATTAAAGACAATTCCCATGTGACTGACAGAGGAGGAGGAGGAGGATGTATTTGAAGGATGTGCGCTGTTCAATAGTAATACCCGCTTTTTTTGGTAGTGATCACGAATAAGCAGTTCGTCTGATTTGGCATATATTTTGATTTTGTTTATAAAAAAAAAAAGATGACAAAAAGAAGTTCGTCGCTTTGGTTCATATGTTCTAGAGTTAAGCTTTTCCATCTGTCGTACTTTTTTTTTCATAAAAATTAAATGAAAACAGCTCAATACCGACAACAAATTATCGGTTTATATTTTTACGGACGCCTTTGTGACTATTGTCACAGTTTAGGTCCATTGTGTGTAAATTTGTAGAGAATTATATAAAAGAAACCTTTTGGGAACAAAAAGAAACCGCTGCTTACAGCTACATCTATAGGAATGAATCTTAGTTATGCTTTGTTCGGATCTTCCACATCTTCTATGTCAAAGAAATATTGAGGTCATCGAAGTCGAATAGTAGTTAACAAATAAAGGGTGTTTTTTTTTTTTAGAGGTATAGAACTTCGAATTGAAATAAAACACAAGAAAATCGTTTTAATGTCCATCAATTTGGCTTCATTGGAAGGATAATTTTATGCCATTAATGTTTAAGTACGGGCATGTGGCCGCCGTTCGAATAAAGTCAAGTCTAGACGTTCAATTCTCAACAACTTTTTCAAGCATTTGATGCTGTATGTCGGCAATAACGCCACGAATGTTGGCATCCAAGTCCCCTAAAGTTTATTGGCTTAAGCGAGCGACTTCACATATCCCCAAAGAAAATAATCCAATGGTGTCAAATCACACGAACTTGGTGGCCAATTGACAGGTCCATTCAGCGAAATTATGCGCTCATCGAATGTTTCCTTCAATAAATCGATTGTGACGTGCGCTGTGTGGCATGTAGCGCCGTCGTGTTGGAACCACATCTCCTCCACATTCATGCCATCGCACTCGGAAACAAAATAGTCGGTTATCATGGTTCTATACCGGTCTCTATTAACTGACTCTCCAGCATCATTTCGGAAGAAGTATGGCCCAATGACTCCACCAGCCCATAGAGCACACCAAACAGTCAGTTTTTGTGGATGTAATGGCGTTTCAAGGGTCTCATGAGGATTCTCTTTACTCCAAATGCGGCAATTTTGCTTGTTGACATCAACTCAAAATGAGCCTCATCACTAAACAAAATTTTGCCGTAAACGAACTGAACTGAACCATTATTTTCGAAATAAATTTGCACGATTTGCAAGCGCTGTTCATTTGTCAACCTCTGTTCATGATGAAATGGCAAACCAAACTAAACACAAATGACATTAGAGTTGCCAGATTTGACCACAAAATGTCAGTTTTATCTCAATTTGAAAAACCAACCTCTAAAAAAACACCCTTTAGATTTGTCTAACTACAAACTCGCTAGCCATTGCGACACCGTTAGCGCAACTTTCGATTAAAAATTGTGGCTTTAGTTTCGGCTATACGGGATATAATAAAGATCAATCAGTCTAAAAAAAAGTTAAAAGCACCATTTCAGTTTAAAGTGAATGTCAACCGGCTTCCATTTTACTAAGTTTCCTCTTTTTATAATATCTTTCAGCATGCAACCCTTACACCCCTCTCAAAAGCGGACACACTTAACATACACCATCGGTAAAAAAATAAAATCATTGACCGACACGAAATTATTTCAAAAGCATTTCCTTAATAAAACAGTTGGATACACGGTCCCCATTCCATATCCCCCCGGAATGGAGACAAAAACGAAAAAAAGTATATATCACGATTTGTGACTCACATTTTGGGTCATTCTCTGTTATTATCTCCCGCTGGTTTGTTCATATTTTGTTTTACCACAAATTAGTGATCAGTTTAGCATTAACCTTAATGCTGATGGGATAATGTGCTTAATCCGTTCGTCGTCGTCCCCCATCCCGACAAAAAACAAGGAGCGGCATTTAATGCCTGACCGGTTAATTTGTTCATTAAATCCTTATCATTTTTTTTTTTTCGCTAAGACGACAAGGAACATTGTTTTTTTTGTTTTTTTGGGGAATTTCCTGTCTCAAAGTAGTCATACTTTGACTAAATGCAAAGTGTTAATCGTGGTACTCCTTGAATTATCAGGCAGATATTCTCCATTATCGTCTCATTACACACTCGTACGTCGTGGTACATCCACTTGGCTTAGCTAAACAAAGCCCTTGAGAAAGTATTAAGGCAATTACGTGCATATTCATCGATTAATTCTGTCTGCGAGTCATCAATTAGTCCCGGTCTTGAAGAAATAAAAGACAAAAAGACATCAGGCCACCAAATGCAGGGCAGGGCGGTGGTCGTGGAACTACCGAAGACTAATGGAAAATTGTAGAACAAAAAAAAAAAAATAGTCGTCGGTTAGTGCAGTGAGATACATTGCGCAAAATGAAAGATTCAGCCGGCAAAACGAAAGCAAAAAAAAAAGAAGACATTCTGCCATTGTTTCAGCTATTCATAGCCTCCATCCATGTATAGAGGCAACGAAAAGAGCCATAAGCTCTTTATTGGAAATTATGGCGTCTGCGTTTCGAAATCCCTTTCTATGATTAGTTATTGTATGAGTGGATGTACGATGTACGATATACCTATAGAAGAGTATAGAGTATATGTATGCGCTTGTTCGTCCTTCGAACTTTCTTTCTTTTGTTTGTTGTGCTTTCTCTGTTTCATTCGTGCTCGTTGGGGATCGTCTTCAAGAAAATCATCTTTTTCATCGACTGCGTGTGGAGAAATTATTGATTAGCTGTCGGAGGAGCTGTCGACTGTTTCTCTTTATATCGCCTCCCCATTTACCACCGGAGAAGAGCACTCTGGCATAATATTTCATTTGAAAAACGTCTTGGCACCACCGGTGTATGTGGACAGGGTTGTTGGCATTAAACTGCTACCGTAGAACAAAGGATCAATCTTCTTTCTTGGTTGTTTGTTTTTTTTTTTTGTGTCCATCACGTCTTGGTATTCGCATTTTTTTTTTGTTGTTGTTTCTTTTATTATTTTTTATTTCTTGCGATTGAGATGTAAAGTAGCTGAATGATTATCTGGGTGGATTTACGGTTTAATCAGTTGGGGCGTATTATTAATCATTTTGCTTGAATCTTTTCTTGCACTCAATTTTTGGGTGTTATAAGAGATTATGTCGGACGATTTGTTTCTATAAATACTGCCAGCGGTGGAATTTATGGAAATAAATCATCGATTTGCGAATGTATGATGTATCAAAGTATTAAACTCTGTCATGTGAGAAAGTTATTGCGATCGTGCGGAAATTTCGAACTCAAACTGAGTATTAGGGATGATATTACGACTATAGAGAAGTCCAAAAAAGTGGGTCCGCCAATGTCGTCCGTCGGTCTGTCTGTCTGTCCGGGCGCCGTATGGCAAAACGGTTCGATGGATTTGCTTCAAAGTTCATATATAAGGTTCTTGGGGTTACATCTAGGGGCGTCTTTTTATTTTTTTGCTTTATCTCTTGAAATAACGGTACCTGCCATACAATTTTTTTTTGTAAAAATCACATCACTATTTTTCTCGAAAGTGGTTCGAAGGATTTCGGTCTTTTTGTGTACTAAGGATGATTGGGATGGAGTCAAAAATTCTGCATACTCAGTTTTTGGAAAAAAATCGACTAACGGTAATTTATAAAACGGGCAATATCTCGAAAACTAATTAAGGGAACTTCAAAACAATGTACATTTTTTTTATACTATAAACTCAAACAAATCTGCGTACTTAGATATTTTAAATAATTTTTTCATATAACGATTTTCTTAAATTTAAATTAAATTCGTTTTCTCAAAAACGGCTTTAACGATTTTGATAATTTTTTGTATTTCGAACAACTATGTTAAAAGTGTCCAATGTGCGAAATTACATCAAAATCGTAGGTGCCGTTTTTGACTGTCGACCTCGGAATTGAAAATGCATTTTACTATTTCACACGAGTGTGAGTTGAAATTGAGTCCTCAACTTAAAGTTTTCTCTGTGTTTACAGATTTTAAAGAATATGAGCGTGCGAATTTATAACGACCTTCTGAAGAATTCTTAAACTCGTTTTTCCAACACGTATTTCTTAAAAACTTTGAGAAGAATATTTTCAACATTTTGAAAAATGAGTTCACTTACAATTGTTGTAAGAATTAAAATAAGGAATTTCTCATAAAATGTTATGTTCGTGTACGAGTTTATCATATAATTAAACAGTTTAATAAGGATAACAAAACAACTAGCAACAAAGAAAAATTTTGTACATTTATATCCGAGGCTGCCATAGTGTCTCCCATAACTAAATGTTTTTGACGTTGTCCGGAAGTTACCCCGACGGCACAACCCCCAACCTGGAGGGTCAGGCCCTGTTCTTGACCCTAGGACAGTAGGCCGGTAATTCCGGTGCCAGTAACCCACTTCGGGGATGTGAGTGCTGCCGTTGACCCATCAAGGGCTCATCCACCACCAACTCTTTTCCAACACCCTGGCTTAGTGTTGGATATCTCTATAGACCTGGGCTTCAAATAAGTCGAAGCAGCTCATATAGGGAGGTCACTTGTTCCACCTAACTGGAACTGTGGACGCCGCCGTTGATCCATCCGTAGAATTCGTCTGCCGCCGTCCGGAAACAGGAGAAGTGTCTTCCAAGTTCCAACGACCTTCCACAGGGGTTGGTTACCTGTGGAAGGTCGTTGTCTAATTACCAAGCCGGAATAAAAGAATCAGGGAGGCCACTTTTCTCCTTAAGTTTTTGTTTGATCTCTTTTTACGACTCCAGTGATCTCCAGTCGTGTCAACCCACAGTTAAGCTTCACTTGGATGATAAAAAATGCCTAGATGAGACAAATTTGCAGTCGCCTCTTACGACAAGCCGTATTTATGGAAGTTTGCGCTGCAGGAATATTCCTTTATATCCTATCACTGCACAGGAGTCCACAATGTGACCATAAAGTGCAAAACAAAGAAAAGGAAATTTAAGTTCGAGGATTGGAAGCATCTCTTAAGCGGCTCCTATTCCTGGCTATCTCTAAGTCTCTGTGCATGTTTCCTTCCTCCAAATCCCCAAAAAATAATTAAATTTTACATTTTATCTTGTTTTAATTTTAATTACTCAAAAATAGACACTTTGCTCTATTCACAATAAACAGCATTTAGTTCACAATAACACGAAACTTTGTCAATTGAGTTATACAATACCAAACGTAAAATTTGTCGACGCAATCGACTTTTATCGAATCGTTCGCTGATCGATATTCGCAATAGGCGCTTAATTTTCGTGTTTCGAGCACGTGAACTGGCGGACTTGCGAAAGTTGTCTGTAAAATCGGTCTTAATTCCATCAGTCTCGCTTTTTGCACTAATTCGTAAACCTCTAGAAAAGTTCGAAGACTTTTTTGAAGGGTTAGTTCGGTTGTTTCTCTTTCTAAAAGATATTTGGTCCCGTATGCTTTGACGGGTAATGGAGGAGACGTTTCAACGATGAACTTTACGAGATGTACGGCGACATCGACCTGGTCGACCTGGTCTAAAAATTTAGCATTGGCCGTTGGCTTGGACATTTAGAGCGAATGAACACCAACGCTCCAGCCCGCAGAATCTTCGACTCCAATTCGGAGCCAGCTACAACGAAGTAGAATAAGGCTTCGGCTTAGGTGGTGCGCCCAAGAGAAATGAGACCTCGACTTATTCGGAGTGCATAACTGGAGGCAGTTAGCCAGTCTGAAAGTCTTATTGGTTGAGGCCCAGATCCAACCCGGTCTATAGAGCCGCGTAAGTAAGTTAGTTGGCTTGTTGCACTGGACTACACACCAAAGAGTTCTTAAGATTTTCTTACTACTCGAAATTTTTTTAAACGACTGATATCCTTTGTCCACAGGCGGACCACTACAGATGCAGTTGAATGGGAAGTTTATGGTCCCTATAATTCTGATCATAAAGTCTTCGATAAAAGAAGAGAAGATCGAGGGCTTCAAACACTTTTTTTTTCAAAAATTTCGCATATATACTGATTTAGCGACCCTACTTATTCCCGCCTATGATCTGGTTTGCCCGGTTTGACACACAATCGTCGTTAAGAAGCTGTTTAAATTTGAATGTGTTATTTCGTTTCACTGAAAATTAACAGCACTTGCTTTCCATTTCACCGAAATAACGTCACAAAACTTCAACATTTTATCTATAAAAAATAAGTGCACGACTGCGTCTTACGAAACTTTCTCGGTACATGAGATGCGTTTTTGAGTCGCAAAATGAATCACATTTTAGGTTTTAAAAAATTTGATTTTCTCAAAAACGGCACCTACGATTTTGATGTAATTTCGCACATTGGACACTTTTAACATAATTGTTCGAAATACAAAAAAATTATCAAAATCGTTAGAGCCGTTTTTGGTAAAACGAATTTAATTTAAATTTAAGAAAAAAAATTATTTAAAATATCTAAGTACGCAGATTTGAGTTTATAGTATAAAAAAAACACTGTAAATTTGTTTGAAGTTCCCTTTATTAGTTTTCGAGATATTGCCCGTTTTATAAATTACCTTTAGTCGATTTTTTTCCCAAAAACTGAGTATGCAGAATTTTTGACCCCATCCTAAACATCCTTAGTACAAAAAAAAGACCGAAATCCTTCGAACCACTTTCCAGAAAAAGAGTGATAAGTGATTTTCACCAAAAAATTTGTATGGCAGGTACCGTTATTTCAGAGATAAAGCAAAAAATAAAAAGATGCCCAAGATGTAACCCCAAGAACCTTATATACGAACTTTGAAGCAAGTCCATCGAACCGTTTTGCCATACGGCGCCCGGACAGACAGACAGATAGACAGACCGACGGACGGCTTTGGCGGACCCACTTTTTTGGACTTCTCTATAGTCGTAATATCATTCCTCATACTCAGTTTGAGTTCGAAATTTCAATAACTTTCTCTTTAGTAAACTAATGTATACGAGAAAGTTAAAAAAGCAAACCCTGTTACCTGGTCATTTCAAGTCATACTCGAATGGCTGAGAGGAAGGAAATAATACTACACTGACAACAACGCCGGCCCGCTTAAAGAAAAACATTATGGGAAAACAGTATTTATGTATCTTACACACTATAGCCGGCTGCAATAGTAGTAGTAAAAAGTGTTGTGTACTCCTTATACCCTATCCTAAGGGTATATTAATTTTGACACATAGTTTGTAACACCCCTTAATATTCGTCGTAGACCCATAAAAGTATGATATTTATGATCAGGACCAAATCCTAAGACTATTTAGCAATGTCCGTCCGTCCGTCCGTATCAACTTTTGAGGCCTTTAAATGTACGCTAGGAAGCTGAAATTTACAGCATATACTCCCTAGGGTCCCGAAATGGTAAAGTGTCAAAAGTTTTTAAATCCGCCTACTGCCACGCCCACAATTTAGAAAAAACCGTTTTAAGGCTAAAGTTAGAGAGATAGAGGGTTAGAACCTTCACAAGATATGTAGATACTGCCATCCTCTATAAGTCTGTCATATAAATTTCTTTGCCACGCCACATTTTGTGGGCGTTTTTTTACTAAAATGCTGTTTTCTTCAAAAATGTTTATAGAAAGCGAAAAAAAATGTTTAACAAGATATTTAGCCAATATTTTTTCCAACATATCGCCCATAAAAAGTTTTTGGCCATGCCCAATTTTTGGGGGCGTTTTTTCAAAAAATATTTTTTTTTTGGGGCATAAAGGGATATGGATAGGGTATCATACTGTTAGCCCCAAGCGGACTGTAGCCTTTCCTTATGTTCTTATTATATAAGTGATTGCGCATAAGGGTTAAAATCAGTCGTTCTTACCTGTTTTCACTTATGGTACGTATTTGTTTGTAGTAGAACGAGTTCCATGTGCAAGGAGAGTGTCCCTATACTCACTGTAAGTAGATATACTCTGCCGTGTATATTTAATTCCTTTGAAAATAAATCGACACTTGTTTCACTCGTAATAGGGGAGATTTTCTCTACGTAAAAAAAATAAGCGGAGAATTGTGCAAGAAAACAGGTTTTCAAATTGCAGTTGCATCCTTTGTACTGCCAGACGGTCATATTTGAAATAAGGAACCCCCAAGCAACAATTATGTTTTGTTATGACTTTTCTGTGAAGTTGAGATAGATTTGAGAAAAGTCCTTTATGAGTCTATTATATTCAACGTGCTAATCTTTTATAGATAGTCTTTACCCAAAATCTGATAAATGTGCCAGCTTTGCAGCAAGAAAACGACAGCACTGGCGTCCACTATTAAAATAAGCATTGCCATTTGCGTGCCATATTTTTTTCCCAATACATTTTGTGCCGTCAAGTTTTTTATAGTTTTTCCCCATCTAAAAATCGATCAGCATTTTCATTTTCACAGTCTTGGCGCACTCCCTTTCAAAGGTATAATCACCAACTGTTCGCATTTCGTAAACACCTCAAACAAAGTTGAGTGCCCCACTGATTGCACTAAATCATTGAGTGCGTGTCGTCTCAATCCAATTAACTGAAATTCCTCAACCTATTCCATTACACGATTAAAATCCTTTATCGATGTCACATAATAACATAGCAGCACCACCACCAGCTTAGCCTTAGAACGCATCAATTATTATCCATAAACAGCTGCTGCCTGCAAGTCGCCCATGTACATCTAGTTTATAATCTTAATTTCCGGTTATTAATAGAAGAATGCGAAAAGAAATAATTATATTTTTCTTAATGAGACGAACGCTTTAGTCCGGTGTTGGTGATGGTTCATTTCATTCTTGTTCTGGAATAGAAATCTCGTTGAAAAAAATCATTTAAAAGAATTAATTAAATGTTCAGATGGTTATTTTTGTAAATAAATATTTTTTTTTTCTAATTTACAGTCCCACTGGTGCAACGTTACGTACACAGGTGCAAATAAAGGATTACTTATTGTCGCCGGGCACCTGTAAATGTGGTCTTCCATGTCCACTGCGACCGGAGTTCTTTTTCGATTTTAATTCTCAGGTAAGTTTAGAATTTGTGTGTCTGTGTGTGTGTGTGTGTTTTTTTTAGTCTTTTATGTGTCGATGCGATGTGGTGGATATCTCTGTCAATTCAATTAAAAAGGAGCAAAATCACCCTGCAAAGGAAATGAGCAAATTAATTTGCAATTTTTTTTTTCCTTATTTCAATTGTCAAATGGAATTATGTTAAGAAAATCCCGATGCAAAGGAGAGAAAATCAAGGGCAAGCCAGGAGCATCCAGCCAAAGGTGGTGTGTGCTGCGCTGCTGCTGCCGCCGCTCCTGCTGCAGACGAAGATGCATCGTGACAGATTTCCATTCGACCAGCGTGTATGTACTAATTGCACTGCTGTCAATTAAAATGTTAAACTTAATTATCCCTTTGGACAAACAAGCCAGCCAGAGAGAAAGCAGCGAGCTGGACGAAGAGGAGTTTTATATAAAAGTATGCGCACGAACGCCAGAAGAGCGCTATACACGGGCATGTGGGACATTTTCATAGGGCTGGAGATAATTACATTGTGTTGTTTTAGTAGGTAGATTTTTGTTTTGC
Organism: Ferdinandea cuprea; assembly: GCA_963576555.1. Classification (NCBI taxonomy): domain Eukaryota; kingdom Metazoa; phylum Arthropoda; class Insecta; order Diptera; family Syrphidae; genus Ferdinandea; species Ferdinandea cuprea. The sequence goes on from OY754959.1 coordinate 13,271,853, forward strand.
TTTGCACGAATATGCAGGGATTTAAAGGTGATAATACTGTCTGGTGGACAGGTGGGAATACATCTAAAATGGTGGAGGTACCACGCGTAAATTTATTAGCTGCTCTTTGTGTAGTTTTAGCAAATAAAGGGTGTTTTTTTTTAGAGGTTGGTTTTTCGAATAGAGGTTTTCGCCAAATCTGGCAACTCAATGTCATTTATGTTCAGTTTGGTTTGCCATTTCATCATGAACAGGTTGACAAAAGAACAACAATGGTGTATGGGCCGAAAATGAGATTGATATCAATACTGATTTTCATCGCAAAATTTTGTTTAGTGGTGAGGCACATTTTGGGTTGAATGGCTACGTCAACAAGCAAAATTGCCGCATTTGGAGTGAAGAGAATCCACATGAGACCCTTGAAACGCCATTACATTCACAAAAACTGACTGTTTGGTGTGCTCCATGGGCTGGTGAAGTCATTGGGCCATACTTCTTCCGAAATGATGCTGGAGAGTCAGTTACCTTTAATGGAGACCGGTATAGAGCCATGATAACCGACTATTTTATGAATATGGATGAGATGTCGTTCCAACAAGACGGCGCTACATGCCACACAGCGCACGTCACAATCGATTTATTGAAGGAAACATTCGATGAGCGCATAATTTCGCGGAATGCACCTGTCAATTTGCCACCAATATCGTGTGATTTGACACCATTGGACTATTTTCTTTGGGGATATGTGAAGTCGCTCGCCTACGCCAACAAACCCGAGACGTTAGGGGACTTGGAAGCCAACATTCGTGGCGTTATTGCCGACATACAGCCCCAAATGCTTGAAAAAGTGGTTGAAAATTGGACCTCTAGACTTGTCTTTATTCGAACGTGCTAAAGTGAGCTTAGACTTATTGAGCAGGAAGAGCGAGTATTTGATTTCAATATCTATATAAATAAATATTTAAATTAACTCCGTTCCGATAGTTTTAAAATTCGTCTAGTGTCCTAGATGTCCAAACATATCAAGTGGCGAACAATTAAATCGCAAAAAGGTCATCATCCACTTTGCCAGTCAAATGACGAAACCCTACTGTCAAAAAGAGAAAAGGATTAAAAACTTCTAGAACGGGTGGATGCTTACGGGTAAGGATGCTACCCGAGTTGAATTTGTAGATATCATACACCAACTCATGTCCAAGATTGGTCGCAGAATGTATGCCTGATGAATGAAACGTTACCCTGTTCCGCAACAAAGAAGACTCAGTCAGAGCCGTCCTTAACGTCGCATATAAGATCCTATCTACCTGTGGACGACCGGGATCATGCCACAAAAGACAGAGTTACACTTACCAATCGTTGTTTTGCCTATAAAGAGAGAATAAAGTTTTGTTAACATTTAACTCAAATTTCTTTAAATGGCTTGCGAATCCGTTTGCGTTGCACTTAATAGCTAATTCTTTAGCCAAGATCTTTGAGGGCTACTAAAACAAATAGGTGTTAATGTGACGACGAATAAAATGCTTCCCCAAATCTTGGTATCACATCACGATACCTATATCATTTTTCCTGCTGCTTGGTTTCTCGATAGCTTTTGACTTTGCATTCAAACTTATGCGAAAAGCCTATCCAGCAAAATAATTTTTCCTTTTTTTGGTTTTTCGAATTTGACTAATAAAAAAGGAAACAGTTCCTTGTTGGTGACAGCATGCGACCACAAATGGTTCCAGGTTATTTGAAATGGATCTTGAAGTAAGGTACCGAAGAGAGCTTGGGACCTAAGAAAAGCTTCTCAAAAGCCTCAAAAAAGTTTTAAGAATAATTTTACTATGGATGGAATCTGCGATGCTTGGAAACTTTTGTTCATCTGACTATTTTCGGTTCCAATTAGATTTTCCTTGAAAACCAGAAAAACACATTCCATTTTGATAGTTTTAGAATTTTCTCTATTTATTTCAATCTTCTGTCAATGCGACTTTCGCTACGCTCAGACTGCACAGTCAATTTATTCTGAGTTCAAAGAGTGCGTCTGAAAAAAAAGAGAAACACAAATTCTACGGTCTGAATGTGTCTGAGCTAAAAATGACTCATTTTTTGACAACTCAGGTTCTGCTCTGAATTAAAAAAGAAATACGGCTTATGTGTCACGGCTAATTCCATGCGAAAGTGACAAAAATATTGCCATTTTAGACAACTGTCACTACTTTTGTTACTGGTACAAATCGCAATGCTGTCTGTATCTATGCAAAAAAATTGCGTTACTTTCAGGCTTGAACCGTAGATCAGCTTCTACAAAAATCTTCCTGAAAAGTCTCATTTAAAATCCATTTTTATATGTGATTAGTGGCCATGCCCGACCAGGACGCGTGTATGGAAAAGCTACTTCAGTACATCTTCGTCATACAAATGGCAACAAACTTAATTAACATCTTCATTATAATACTCGATTGTCAATACAACATTCGACATCTGAATGGAGATGCTAACTAAGTTGCTGGGAGGGGACGTAGTGAAGTAGCTTTTCCATACACGCGTACCGGACTATATTTCTACCTAACCACCTGACCTAAACACTAAGTAAATCCAACAATAAAACGAAAGAACTGAGCTTGGCATATTTTTCCCACCTTCCATTTGCTAGACATAAATTTTGCGAACATAAATGTCAGCTACAAAATTTAATAACCATAATCGCCTGACAATTTTCTTTCCTTTTCAGCCACACTGTCTAGGCAAAAAAAAGAAAAGGAAAAACCTTGTCTACTCTCAGGATATCTTAACCTGATTTGTGTGTCGCTACAATGTGATACTTCAATCTAGGGATAAGTTGCAAAAAACAGCAACAATGAAATGAATTATATATGCATTTTGCACTGCAACCGGGAGCAAATTTGAATAGTACAACTCCCAATATGGAGGCGAATTTTGATTTAACTGAATTGACTGTCCTCCTCGCAGATAAGGTGGTTCTTGTTTTCCTTGAATAAAGGCTCCCACAGCAAAATCATCCACAACTACGACTGGAAAAAAAAATCACAACAACCAATCACTCATTGGCCATAAAAAGGTAAAACGAAATTTATTTAATTTCTTCTTGAAACTGGTCCAGCATCCTGTAAAGGGGTGCTATAATAGCTCGCGCAGGAAATCATCCTTCAGCTACGTCGCGACGTCGTCGGTCTTCGGTCTTCGATCGTCGTCGTTATAGGTAGTAGCTGTTGCACAGTTAAAAGAGTCTTACTCTTGCACTTTGCATCCGTCTTTGATGGTCTGTCGAATGTGCCAGGGTAAGAGGCTATATCTATCTATCCTCTTGGTGGTGTATACCTTTAACGACGACATTAAGACCCTTATTCAATTGTGTGTACACACATTGCATTGACCTATGCGGCTTCTCGCTCTTACTGGGCGTGCAAATGGTGAAAACACAAATCCCTCATCGGTGTTCATGTAATACTTGGAATTTCTCGTTACCGGCAGAAACAAGAAGTCGAACAAGGTTGTTGGACATGGGATTCCATCAGATTAAAGGTTGTTAATACTGTCGCCAATTTAGTAGATCTACTGCTGCTGCTGCTGCACTTCTCTATATCTTTCTCCTTCTCTCTCTTTCTATCTTTCTGTGGATGTGCGTTGTTTAGCTGTAAACAACACATTTGTGTTCAAGAGGGGTGTGAATATATTTCCCTTTGAATTACTTACTGTCTTTGGCGAATGTGGCAGCCGAATGCCGACCGGACGAACAAATGAGAACTAATAAAGCAGGTGTAGTTTGTTTTGATAAATTGCTAATCCGATGGATTTACCTCTGCTTGTTTTGTTTTTTTTCTGCGTTTGTTTGCTCTGTTTTGCTTTTATGGAACGCTTTTTGAATTCAGTCCTTGTTGAGGGTTTATTTTATGAGTTCTGTCATGGAATGCAAGTTGTTGTGGCAACGTTCATAAATACCTTTTGGTTTGATGGTGCTAATTATCGCTAATTGCTACTACTGTGACCAAAAGGATGTGGGGTTAATTAATTCTGATTTAATTACTCTAGTTTGAGCTTGGGTTTAGGTTTCTAAACTTTGCGCAAATAACTTAGGTACTTGTTTGGATTACAGCTAACAGCAACAAACTGTTGGGGTTGAGTGAGAGCAAAATAGATTTTTGGTTTACGGAAGCTGTTTGAGATTTTGCTGACTTGGTGACTATTTAAACGTTTAATTCACTTTTGTGGGGCGGAATTTCTATTGACTGCAAACTGACTTAAATGAAAAGATTGCATTTTTTCAACATTGCTATGCATTCATTGATGTCATTGGCACTCATAACATTCACTAATTTTAGATCATTTGAAGTCTTCTAAAGTCACCTAATGCATTCAATTCTTTGTCGCAAACAGTCAAGTTAACATTTGAAGTTCATACTTAAGGTGACGTCAGAGTATTTAATGAATATGACTTCAGTATCTACTAGGACTTCTTTGTTAACATCAAAAGTTTGACCACATTCAGTGACTCAAAAAATTTACAAAATCGTCGTCAATAATAGTCGCCGAAGCTAGGACCCTCAAAAAAAAAACCCCCCCTGCAAAACAACCATTGAAGATATTGTAGACCTACAAAGTCGACATAACCTTCATCTGAGAAGTTGGATGGCGTGGATCAGGATCAGACTGTTCGACGATCATCGTTTTTTATTGCTTCACATAAGAAAACCAACAGGCAAAATAAGATATTTTGCAAAATTTATATTTTCTAGATATTTAAAATTAAACATAGGCATTCGTTTTGACGTTATAAAGGGGGTATTGGTATGTAGAAAATTTAGGTTTTGTTACCTCTGTCGTGAATGAGAATTTTAATTTTAATAGAAATGTTTCGACACAATTTTTTTTTTGATGAGAATCCGAGTTTGTTGAGAAATCGAATGACTCTACGGGATGCATCAGCCTCTTGAATGGTTATTTTTCTCGGTTTCAGGTCGTTTAATTAGCAAAGTTGACCAAAGTTTCACAAATTGTTTATAATTTTTATGAAATGAATAAGTAAAAATTAGATTTCAATTCTTGCCATGTATTTAAAAAAAAAAACGCTTTTGCAAAATTCTACAGAAATTCTGACAGATATTCAAGTGACAATCATTTTTTTTTTTTTTTATTTTTGAAGTGTCACAGTTTGCTTGCAGCTCCTTTTAAATTTTTAAAAATAAAAACTATGAGCGATTTAACTGAACGATGAGAATGTGATGGTAGTTGAAGCAATTAAAAGAACATACGATTTTATTCAATTCCTATGACGATGATGAGCCCAGGAAAAATGAGTAAAAAACTGTGACGTTACTGTTATAAATTTTTTGATTTCATATTGTTACTTTTCCGGTGGGCTGGTGGCAGCGTTGCAAGATTCCACCAGAAATCAGCCTGCTATCAGAAGTGAAGGTTTTGTCAGACTCCAGGGTTTACTAAAAGCTCGCAGCATTTTATCTAGAGTGCTCTTACTAAAAGCTTACACTGGTTAGTCGACGTTCACTATAGCCTACTGCAGCAACCTCTTATTGCCAAGAGGAAATCTGTCTACAACAAAATTCCATTTGGTTTTTCCGCAGCAGAGAAGATTTCAAAGTTACAGAGCTTTACTGTCACTGTGAAGAAGCTCTACCAGGCCTATCCTTCGCGCTTGTATAGAAACGTTCATTGACATCAACTTTTTTTAAGGGGGTTCATAGGATTCCTCACGAGGGCCAGGCATTTCTCAGAAAATAGAAGAGTTTTACCTGTGATCGACCGACAATCCTTTCAGCACCTGATATGAACACAGTTTTCACCGCATACCAATGGTCTTGTAAGGTGGCGGCCACTGAGCTGTCGACTCTTTCAGTCGATCGATGTAGAACCTGAGCGTTCTCTTGTCGTAGGATCTTCGAACGGCATCAGTTCGTGGTTGGACAGTTGCTATCATAAGATGGCGATCTCGTACCAATCCCATGTCCGCTTATCGCTTGTATTGGACGTCTAGGAGACTACTTCTAAAACGGCGACTGATGGCAAAATGGTCAATTTGGTTGGAGGTTGCTTGCCTGTCAGTTGACATCCTACTAATCTTATGGTAGGCTTTGTGCTCAAACTTGGTGCCACCTATGAAGGAATCTGAGGCCCTTCACTCCGTGAGCCAAGTAGCGTCTTTACATTCAAGAAATCAATCTTTGTCCGGGTACGATAGCCCAAAGTCGTCAACGAATTATCATTACCCATGCAAAGCATTGTTCCGTTGCTTGATGGGATTCGGTAACGTGGGTTGCTGGCCCAGGTAGTCTAGGCGTAGTCTAGGCTTAACACCCTAGACAATCTCGTACTTGCAATTTTAGCCTACATGTATAAGAGGCCCTGGCACCACCACGAGGAGGTAAAGCAAACACTACATTACGAACTTTATTGTTGCGCTGCTAGCCCAATCCATGTTTTGGGCAGTAACTAGTTTCCCGATTAATCGCCATGAAGACCCCATGCCATTCTAATCTTAAATAAAATTGTAGGTTCCTTCCATTCTTACCAAAAATACATGTATCTTCGCGTACATAATTTGTTTTGTCGGAGGTTGCTACTATCCGATGGAGCGCTCAGACACGACTACTATTGTACGAATGGTACAATGGACGTGTACACCTTACATTAATGTACTTATTTTTCCCGTCTTTCGAAGAAGAACGAGAAGGAGCTTCAGTGATAAAGAGCTTGGATGTTCGGCACTCACCAAGTCATCCCCGAAAATCCAAACCTGATGCGAGCTTAGGCTGGACAACTGCAGAGAAAGTGTTCTGCTGTGTCATCCTCCTCAACGCAAGCAGGACAGGTAGTGGTGTCGCTTAAGCCCAACACATTTAAGTGTTAAGCAAAAGCTTGGTGGCCCGAAAGAACGCCTACAAGCAGCCTACAGTCGAGTCTCCTCAGAAATAGAAGAAAAGATGCTGACCTCTTGCAAATGTCCGGGCGCAGTAGTTTGGTCTGTCTACATCCACCGCAATCGCGCCACCGAATCTTGTGTTCACGAGAAACCCAAGAATCGATAGACGACATGACTAAAGACGCAGGCAGACCCGACACAGGTTCGGGTCCTAAGAAAACTTCTTCTGAACCTTGCCTAGCAAGCTCATCCGAGATCTCATTTCCCTGGATGCCAGTGTGATCTGGTACCCAGACAAGATTCACTGTGTTCAGTCTTCCGACCAAATTAAGAGAAAGCTTGAGTTCTAGCACTAACTTGGACGAGGTAAGAGGGTTTAGAAGCGCTTTTAATGCATCTTGGCTATCACTGCAGATGCAAATGGCTCTAGCCCTCCACCTGTTGTTCACAATATTGCGCATTGCCATTAGGATGGCAAAAATCTCCGCTTGAAAACGGACGAATGTTTACCCAAGGGGTAGTAAAGTCGTATATCATCGCATTCCACAAAGACTCCAGCACCAGACCCCTGGCCGGTTTTGGAGCCATCCGTGAAAATACGATGGCAATCAATCCATGGTTCAGAGTCTGACCGAAGCCATTCCGTTACCTGTGGAAAGTTGACGTGGTAGTTTTTTCGCAGAAGGATTTCTGGTGTCATTGCATCAGACGGCATATCCATAAGACAGGGGTCAAAGGATAATTCTCGAGCAAGTTCTTCAAAATTCCAGTGCGCATGGTACCAAAAACCACTTCTCTTTAAGCGAAAGATGGTTTTTAGCGTACATCCCATGATATATAAGTCAAGGGGAGGAAGATTCATCAAAGCATCTAGAGCAGAGCCCGGGGTGCTAGGGAAGGCCCCTGTGCAGCCGAGACAAGTCGTTCGTTGGAGTTTGGCAAAAGAAGCAGTAACATGTTTCCGCGGAAGCCTGTTCCACCAAACAACTGATGCGTATGAGAGTAGCGGTCTAATCAAGGCCGTATAGATCCAAAGGACCCGTTTGGGAGACAAGTCTTATCTTTACACTGCCAGAAAGTCGACAGCGCTTTATCGGTTTTCGATTCGACATGTAGTTGGAGTAGCTAATTCTTAGCTCCTTTTATACGTAGGCTCTTAATGCCTTCTATTTATTTAAATAAATCTCTCTATCCATATTCAAATCTACTAAAAGCTTTTGGCTCGTGCAAAAGCCAGAACGTTACACCTATATTTATGCATTCCGTTGGTGACCTTTGCCATAACCATAAAATGGCCTTATACGAATTGTTTTTTTTCCACTTAAAAAAACAATAAAAAAAAAATTATAGAAACCGATTTATGAGATACGACTGTCACAGATCACTAAACAAAACCTTTCCCATGAGCAATAATTTACCATTTAAAATATTTTTTTTTACAAAAACTTCCAAAAGAGACAACAAAATCGTGCACTTATCACGATCACTTCACCCACTAATAGACTCAACAAAAGACAAACGTGGTCTCGACCAATTGTCTATGTGCATAAATTACTTACAAAAATAAGTATTTTATTGTTCACAATTCTGTCAGTGTGCTTGTCACTCCCCTTCTTGTATTTGTAGATACTTTGCGGATGACAAAAAAAAAAATGTGTCTCTATAAAATCGGTATAAAAATAAAAACTCCACATTGTTGTGTGATTACAGAAATTCGTGACAGAAATTTTTAATGACCAAAATCATTAACATTACCACACGCTGCAAATGTGCGAGAATTACAATGCGACAGTCTAACAGACCTGAAAAATGTAGTGTATTTACAAAACAATGCGCTTGCCATAGACACAGATACGACAGCGGCTATGATGACGACGGACGAATATTCGTAAACATAAACGAACAAGACTCGAGAAGTAATTGTAAAATAAAAAGTGAAATCGAGATTCAAGCCCCAGCTAAAGTTACTACAAATAATAGTTGGAACATTAGAGCTTGAATAATTTATATATATATATCTCGCCATTGTATCTGTGTTTTTTATATTTACTACTTTAGCACCTTTTTGTGTCGCTTCCGACCAAAAGAGAGAGAGAGACCGATTTTGAATGGAATCCATTCATCGTTGTCGGCCGTTGCGTTATTGATCGGCCTTAGACATTTGTATATTTATTGATGTTTTATAATTAGTTTTATTGTCTTGTTTATGGATAGTTAAACCAAAAAAAAAAAAATGTGACCATGGAGTGAGCGAGAATGAGAACGAGTGCTAATGAAACTTTATCTGTGGCATCTTTTGTTAGAGCAGCAGCAGCAGCAGCAGATACATGAGGAGGATGACCCAGTTCTTATTTAGTAGATAGAAATTGGAATGTTATGATATTAGCTAAGCGATAAGATAACGCACTAATTTTTGGAAGGCATTATTGTTTTTTATTCGAAAGGCCTATTTGAATCTTAATTGTTTATCTAACAAACTGGCTAGAGGAATCGTCTTTTTTAGTGACACCTAGGAGTTGTGACTTGAATTTTAAATTACACTTTTGGAGTCTTTATGGAATCACAATGATGTTTAACTTGTTTATTTTGTATGAAAAAATGCGATATCAACAGGCGGAAGGTAGTAATAAATTGTTTTAAGTATGCATTTAACTTTAATGTTTGTGTGTTGCTTGGGGTGGGTTGTAAATTTCCAAAAAAAAATGCTACTTTCCATATGAATTTGGTAACAAAATCAGCGTCTTCCTCTAAGAAACCGAGGTTAATACGACCTAGTACTGGCATAAAATAAACGGGACAACCTAGTTGAAGAAGAGATACATGGCGGGAAAACTAAAAACAATTTAAAAAACGCAGTTTGGATTTTTGAACTTCCAAAATATTGTTAACTATCACAGCTCTTGCGAAAGTATGAAGTTATGTATCGTTACATTTATTTACAGTTCGTATATTCGAGTTTTCAAAACGGGTTTATGCCTAAACCAAAATAAATGCTAATTGAATTTTCCACATGGACACTGCGACCTAAAAGGTCTATTGTATCAAAAAGGCGAAGTTAGCCGAAGAGACGAGTAACTTCCCTAGTGAATGCCACAACGTCCTTAGTTTCAGAGTTTCTGAATTCTGCTGATGTACGGAAGTCTTAATTGAAGATCCGTCGTCTTAACCAATGAAGGGCCGGACACTCACAGAGGATATGTTCGCAAGTTTCGTCGTCATCTAAAAAGAACCGACCATCAGTCTCTGGGCAAAGGTTCATTTTGTTGCCTTACTTAATAGTAGAATTTCGTAGTAGGCGTAGTGGATTGTCTTTTTTTTTTTATAATATACGCTCTCTAAAGGGATTTTGGATACCCTTATAATGAAGTAACACAGTGCGGGCTTTAGGAAAGCGAAGGATTAGGATAAGGGAGATACCGATGCACGTTGGTTTTAAATGTCTGTAAAATGTAATGTAAGGGAAAAACAGAGCGTGGTAGAGCATTCCACATTCGCGTTGTACGGTTAAGAAACGAATCCTTGTATTTCACTGTCCGTCCGAATACAGGCTTAAGGGTAAACTGATGTGCATTCCTAGCATGGCGAGTATTGTGGTTGAATTGCTGTAGGGCTGGAATGCAACTGGCAATTTCATTTGAGCACTTGTGGTGAAAATCGCGATAAAACAATGACAAGCAGGAGACATTACGACGATGACTAAGAGAGTCAAGTGATTCCGCGATGTCTCGATCGCCAATAAGTTTTACCGCACGTTTTTTTTATCCTGTGAAGTAGCTCAAAATATGTAATTGGAGCACCGGACCAGATATGAGCGTTGTAATCAAGTTTTGGGCGAATAAACGCCTTGTAGATTCTAGCCAGATCAGAAGGGGTGAAATATTTCTTGCATCGCTTAAGGAAGCCTAGACATTTCGCAGCGTTCATGGCGACATCAAATATGTGGTCATTCCAACGAAGGTTGTCATTAACACACATACCGAGAATGGAAAGTCTTTCGGATTCAGCGATGCAAGTGCCATTCATGGCTAATGACAGAGTATTGAGGTTTCGCTTTAATGACAGAAGACAGCATTGTGTTTTTGAAGCATTAAATTCCACTCTATTGGTTTTACACCGCTCAAGAATGCTGTCAAGATGGGAATTTAATGAGCTTAACATACGTTGCCGTTCCAGTTCAACGCCCGAAGATGAGGGGCGTTGCCCAGGAAACGAATATGTAAAGCTGAGGGTACTGTCATCAGCAAAGGAATGGATTGGATTAGAAGTGACAGACAGGAGGTCATTGATAAAAATGAGAAAGAGAGTCGGAGAAAAAACAGAGCCTTGAGGGACACCAGCATTTATTTGGTGAGTTGCAGACTTGAAACCGTCCAAAACAACTTGTATTGAACGTTCTGAAAGGTAATTTCTAAACCATTGAAGAAAGGTATCGTCGATCCCAAATGCACGCATTTTTGACAAGAGAGCTTGATGCCAAACTCTGTCAAATGCCTTTGAAATATCAAGCGCAACGACCTTGCTTTCACCACCATGGTGAATAGATTGGTTCCACTTTTCGGTTAGATATGTCATCAAATCACCAGTGGACCTGTTGCTGCGAAAACCGTACTGCCGGTCATTAAGAAGTTTTCGGGATTCGAGATATTTCATAAGCTGACGATTAATCAGCGTTTTCATGTCCTTTGAAAGAAGGGACGTAAGTGCAATTGGTCGGAAAGAGGAGGGAGAGGAAGATTCGCCTTTTTTTGGGACGGGCCTGACAAATGCTGTTTTCTACCTTCTCGGAAAGAGCCATGAAGAATAGGACAGATAGAAAAGCTTACGCAGTGGTTTTGCCAGCGTGGAAGAACACCTCTTCAGAACGATAGGGGTCTTAAATCCGGGACACTTTCCCAGTGGTTCCGACGAAGTTGTTGTTCCCAATCGTTAATTAGCCCGAAAGCAGCAGCCCAGTTTACTCTGCAGTAGGGTTCTCGTCCTAGAAACGCAGATTCTGATCCAGCTCCAGCCAGCTCGTAGGTACCCATCCAAGTTTGACCTTGTTATGCTTGGCTAGGTTTTGAATGGCAAACGTAGCAGCACTTTACTGTCACAGAATTTACAGTGTTAGACGATAGTGCCTGTAGAGCTGCTTGACTATCCGAGAAAATATGAATTCTGGCACCTTTACCTAGGTCCTTTTCGGGAAATCGAATTAGCGCAGATCTCAATGGCGTGGATTTACGCCTGAAATAGCGTGGGACATTCAAAGACACCAGCTCCAACTCCCGTTTCCATTTTTTTATCACCATTTATCCACTTGGAACGGTCTAATGTTTCAACCTCGAATAGATTCCCAAACATAAATTCTCTAACCATAATATCAGGGATGCAGTAAAACATGTCCATGTTTGGGATTTTTTAAATTATTATTAGGTGAATCCACAAGGTCTACCGGATTAAACTTAAATATTCAAGTTGCAGCTTAATAGCGCTTCTGGGAAATCACGTAATTCCAGAGTATGCCTTACAAGTTTGGATACAATACTTAACCGTTTGTACTTAAATAGAGTATCGAAGCCTTAACATGACATAGCAACCAGCTTTTGATGGACTGAAATTGAAGTTGTTGATCTTGAATTCGGCATCCTTAGAAGAAAAGGTTTCCTGTGCGTATAATTTTTCCTAAAGGAGACAGTGATTGGTCATTAATGAACATCTGCGTATTCACGTAAAAGAAATGAGTTCATATAAAAAATGGACCCCATCCAATTTATTATCTGTAAAAAGTTGATATAATGAAATTTCGGGATAAATGCGGGAAATTGATTCTGGCAGGGCAGAGGTCTAAAAGCGGGACTGTCCCGCACAAAGATTGAAGTATGGCAACGCTAGTTCAAAGGAGGTTTTACGCTTGTCTTTCTCCAGCGATTGTATCCGAACATCTACCCTTTTTAAGAGGGTTATGCTTAATGGGGCTATGAATCTAATAACTTCTTAAAATATTGATATCATGTTTTAGAATATTGTCATTTTGGCACAATACAGAGGGTGGAGGACTGATATGAGGAAAACGGTTTTTTAATCGAATAAGCTAGAAAGTTAAAAGACAAACTTTATTTTAGTATTTCCCTTAAAAAAATACAAAAGCCCAGACCCCCTTACTCATCATTTGGTTTGACGACTTTGTAATTTTTAATAATATTTCGCATTGAAAAAAAAGGAATAATAATGCGGCACTCTATTATAGTGTTTACCGTAGATCCGAACGCTTTAAAGCTATCAGAAATTATGTGATTATCTTGGCGAAACAAAATCCACGTATTGTCGCCCTAATATTTATTTAACGATTAAGCATTTTTAGCACTGTTTCGAAGAGGAATTAACAAGAGCTGGACATTTCTTTGACTCATACCCCGACAGCCCTTCGACTTTACATACTACATGTACTTACGTCACCTTTACGCTATACTGACTCCCGCTGGTAAGTAACAGCGTTATCGATGAAAAAAAAATAAAGTGCACGACTGCGTCATACGAAACTTTCTCGGTACATGAGATGCGTTTTTGAGTCGCAAAATGAATCGAATATTAATGGTGAGAAATTTATTTAAATCACTTTTTAGCCACTATTTGATGTTATTTCGCACATTGGACACTTTTAATATAATTGTTCGAAATACAAAAAATTATCAAAATCGTTAGAGCTGTTTTTGAGAAAACGAATTTAATTTTAATTTAAGAAAATCGTTATTTGAAAAAAATATTTTTAAAAAATTATTTAAAAAATCTAAGTATGCAGACTTGTTTGAGTTTATAGTATAAAAAACTAAATTTTTTTCAAGTTCCCTTTACTAGTTTTCGAGATATTGCCCGCTTTATAAATTACCGTTAATCATTTTTTCCAAAAACTGAGTATGCGGAATTTTTGACCCCATCCCAAACATCCTGAGTACAAAAAAAGATCGAAATCCTTGAAACCACTTTCGAGAAAAATAGTGATAAGTGATTTTTACAAAAAAAAATTGTATGGCAGGTACCGTTATTTCAAAAGATAAAGCAAAAAATAAAAAGATGCCCCGAGATGTAACCTCAAGAACCTTAGATACGAACTTTGAAGCAAATCCGTCGAACCGTTTCGCCATACGACGCCCGGACAGACAGACAGACCGACGGACGGCATTGGCGGACCCACCTTTCTGGACTTTTCTATAGTCGTAATATCATCCCTCATACTCAGTTTGAGTTCGAAATTTCCGCACGATCGCAATAACTTTCTCTTTAGTATACTAATGTGTACTACTTAAGTTGCCCATCAGTAACGCTGGTACGAAAATGAACGAAAGAGTCTTTGCTTTTTACTAACGTCCCTTCTTAGCTTTCTTAAAAAATCAGGAATATGTCCTTAGCAAAAAATCTGTGCCACTCCATTGGATTTAAATGGGCCCCCATAAATTTACAACACCCATCTCTCTCTAAGAATCGCATCGATTACCGCCATCCAAATACGTAAAGATACACTCCCGAGCCACCCACTCGAATAAGTTTAAATATATCCAAAAAAAAAAACAATAAACAATAAACAATAAACAACATCGTCATGTCCTCCTTTTCCGTAATTTCCCATTGAAAGTTGCCCGCCGCCCGCCCCCTCTGTTCGAATATAAAAACATAATCTGCATTCCATCTTCAAACTCTAGAGAGAAACGCCTATTTGCAGCACCACTCTCCCACTTTTGCGTAGCCAAATCCTAAAACAACAATGACAAATAACTCATGCCAACAGGTAAACATTTTAAAACATTACGCAATAAATGTCAAAACAAATATTTAACGCATATTTGTGGTGTGTGTGTGCTTGGCCTGGTCCACAGAGAGCAGTCCAGTCCAGCGTCCAGCAGCGGCGGAATTACCTCTCTGCAAATATGTACATAAATGTATGTATGTAAGCGTACATTGTCAATTACAGAGAGAACATCGCGATAGATACGGTTTTGTGTTTGTTTTGTTGTTGTTGTTATTTTTGTTTGTGAATTCGATATGGGCAATGAGGAAATTAGCCAATGTCCAAACCGGTCGCTCGTAACTTACCGGTCCACCGACTGACGTCCATCCTTCCATCCATCCGTCCATCCGTCCAACCATCCAGCGATCCGACCGAGCGACCTTTCCCTCTCCAGACTGGAGGAAGAAGGCTCCACAATGGAGTTGGTTGGTACAATGTTTGCTTGGTACTTGGTTTTACGGATTTTATTTCTTCGTTTCCATGTGCATGGGAGCGTAGGAATCTTTTTTTCTTCTCCTTTTTTTTTTTTTTGTTTTTTGAGAATATTTACGATGACAGTCGTTTACAAAGTGATTGACAAGCCAACGGATAAAGAGGAATAACAAGTACGACAGGGGCATGAAGGAATACGGCAAAAAAAAACCGCTCATACCTATACAGAAAAGGAATGCAAAAATCTCTTTGTGTGCGCCAACGGATAAATTTACATCTTGTAATATGAAGCCACAAGACTTTTGACCTTTGCAAGAGGTAACAAAAAACAAAACCAAACAAACGACGACTTTATATACGTATGTGGCGCTGTCTTTAAAAAAAAAAAACATCCATGCATAGTATAGGCTTGGTTTACATGAAAAAATACAAAACCGTCATCGTCCTGTTGAGGATGGTGAGAAAATCGATGAAGAATTGTGCAGCCTTTCACGAAAGACCGCACATGTTATCTTTTTCATTAATATTTTTTGCTCAAAGGGTTTAACTTTTAACATAATCGCCTTCATATGGAATGCTCTTATTCTCCATATTAAAGCGCATTCGCTTATTTAATAAAAAAAAAAAATAAGAACACAAAATATTTGATGCCTCAATGAGCATTCGGATGGGATATGTGCGAATAACGATTTCTTGAGAAGGACAATTTGGTGGTTGTACATGCTTTTTTTTTTTTTTTATAAAGCAACATAAGGTGAATGATATAGATACCTTTGGGACACATCCTGGAAACGAAACCACAAAACATGGGTTTTTTTTTAATATATGTCCAAACGGACAGTTAGTTGTAGAAAATTCTCAATCTTGTAACGGTGAAAGTGAGAACGAAAATACACACAACTTTTGAGAGGCCAATGACTTGTAGCGCGACTTTCCTGAAAATATTTTGCTTTAAAACCAGTCTTTAGCTGGAGCTCACTGGAAAGTTTTATGCCCTTGTTCTTGTTTTCACGTAGGCATGACATGTGGCGCCATCCTATTGAAACCACAGTAGTTCAAGGTTCGTAACATGATTTTAAATTTGTCAAATAAGAAATTTATCAAATACGAAAGCCCCCAATATGGAAAAATCGTAAAGGAGGCCGTTTTATTTCATTGTTGGCTTATTGCGGATATTTTATTACACAAACCTTAAATAAAGGGTGATTTTTTAAGAGGTTTAGAACTTTTTTTAAAAAAAAAACACAAAAAATTCGAAAAAATGAATGAAATATTTATTTGAATCGATAGTTTGAACCTTGCAATTTAATGTTTAAAGATAATTTCATGCAAATGTTGACCGCGGCTGCGTCTCAGATAGCCCATCCGCTGAGTATCTCACGAATGAATGCATGGATGTTGGCTTCCAGTGCGTCAATCGAAGCGGGCTTGTCCCTATACACATTAGCCTTGGCATACCCCCACAAAAAATAATCTAATGGTGTCAAATCGCACGATCTAGGCGGCCAATTGACCGGCCCGAAACGTGAAATTAACTGTTCACCAAACTCGCCTCGCAATTGCGCCATTGTTTCGCGTGCTGTGTGGCATGTGGCACCGTCTTGTTGAAACCACATATCATGCAAGTCAAGAACTTCCATTTCGGGCAAAAAAAAGTTTGTTATCATCGCTCGGTAGCGTTCACCATTGACAGTAACGCTGCGATTCGCATCATCTTTGAAGAAATATGGCCCAATAATGCCGCCGGCCCATAAACCGCACCAAACAGTGGCTTTTTCGGGATGCATTGGTAGCTGTTGCAATGCTTCTGGCTGATCTTCACTCCAAATGCGGCAATTTTGCTTATTTACGTACCCATTCAACCAAAAATGAGCCTCATCGGTGAACACAATTTTTCGATAAAAAAGCGGATCCTCGGCCAGCTTTCCAAGAGCCCATTCACCAAAAATTCGGCGTTGTGGTAGGTCGGCTGGCTTTAGTTCTTGCACCAGCTGTATCTTAAAAGGCTTTACGCCCAAATCCTTCCGCAAAATTTTCCACGTAGTGCTGTAACAAAGGCCTAACTGCTGGGAACGGCGCCGAATCGACATTTCGCGGTCTTCTGTCACACTAGCTGATACGGCCGCAATATTTTCTTCAATACGCACAGTACGTAAACGTGTTGGTGGTTTAATGTCCAACAAAGTAAATTTGGTGCGAAATTTGGTCACAATCTTCCGAATAGACTGCTCAGAAGGTCGAGAATGCCGATCATAAAATGGAAGCAGCGCGCGATGAACATTTCGAACCGAGCACGAATTTTGATAGTAAAATTCAATAATTTGCAAGCGTTGTTCATTTGTAAGACGATCCATGGTTAAATTGCAAACCAAACTGAAGCTGTTTGACAGTGACACAAGGTACTAAACACACGTCAGCTGTCAAAACCAGTGTTGCCAAAACCAAACCAGCTAAAAAATCACCCTTTACTAAGCTTAGGAACTAACAATAATGAAGACTTAAAAACTATTTGGAATTAGAAGTGTGTAGAGCGAGATGAATTATAGAGGACTTTTCTTGGTCCAATTAAGATCCAAGACATCGGCGTATTTATTGGCGGTCCGAAACATTCAAGAATTGGTTGGTTGAGCCTTAGGTGGGTTTAAGGTTTTAGGCGGAAAAAGGAGTACATTTTGAAATGCCGAGAGTTCTAAATTTTTTCAGTCAATCGACGACCATTTGGAGGTAATATCTAGAAGTATAGACTATACCCCAACAGCAGTTTGATAAAACTTCCAAAACTTTTGGGAGGATAGTGTCTTTTGCTGGAGAAGAATCGATCTATTTTCATACACCGACGGTTCAAAAACTAATGATGGGGTGGGTGGAGGCCGTTTTCTCAAATAGACAAAATCGTAGTCTCCCTTTTCGTTTCCCTAATCATTGCAGTGTTTTCCAAGCAGAAATGATGGTGATCAAAGAAGTCTTGTCCTGGCTTTAGAATAACGTGGTATCCGCAAAGGATAGTTGATTATTTTAGGACAGTTTGGCGGCCATAAAGTGTCTGGAATCAGTCTCTATTAACTCTTTTAGTAGCCCTAGACTGCCCATCATCTCTAAGGGAGATTCAACATTCACTTGTACTGGGTGCCGGGGTAAAGTGGCATTCCAGGTAAGTGCAAGATTGACGAACTCGTCTAACTTGAAACTACTTTCGCAATCTTCTCTGGAAAGGCTTCTTAATATACAATAGAAAAGTACTAACCTGAGATGGATAGGTGGCACTACTTGTATGGCAACGAAGAAGATTTGGGCAAAGCTGGATCTAAACCGCTCTAAGAGTTTAATTACCCTTAATATAGATCGCACATTAGTGCTACAATTGATGTCATCACTGGGCACTGATAGGCAGATGTGCAACCAGGCTTGGCGCTTATTCAAATGACTTCTTTAAGAGCTGCATGGATGTTGAGGAGAAAGAATTCTCTCAGAAGCGAAATCTCAATCTAGAAGTTTACTTCTACGACGATCTTAACTATCTAAACTTGACCGACTCAAAATGTCTCTTACGCTTCATAAGAAATTTCAGTTCCATCGACCTTACATAGGTCTAAGTGTGTCGGACCTCTATGCGACTCCCACTTCAACCTAACCTAACCTAAGACCACGAAGGGCAAAACCAATGGAATTACGTTGGACTGCTTCGATTTTTTGAATGTGCCTTAATTGATAAGGAGACCAAACTTGGCTGACATATTCGAGGAGATTTTTTACAATGTCTTACTTGGTCAGTTTTGCATCGTGGTCAGAGAATTCTTTGACCATCTATAAACGAAGCATATTCGGATGCATTGGCTTAATCTTTTTCTCTAAAAGAAGCATGAATGCATTTTTGACTTGTAACTGCTGATATTGAGGCCCAAAAATATAATTTTGCAATCACATGGCATCTAAGATATTCGCATATCATCAGAAGGCAGATGAAACTAAATTTTTTACTTTTTGGTCCAATATAACTTAATAATTACGAGTTTGCTTTAAGTACATCAAATACTAGATCAAGTGCGCTACAATATATTGTAAGTGACGTGCTGTTACAAGTGTAAATAAATAAATTTAAAAGGGAAGTGAGTCCTAATCCAAATCCCTAATTAATGAAAACAATTTCCGCAGAGTGCAAGTGATACGTGTTGTGCTGCAGCCATCGACCGACTAAGCTCATGGGTTAAAGACTCCACGGGTAAAGAATACAATTTCATTTATTTTGAATAAAATAGCGTTGATTCGGTGAACTTGCATTACATCCTGCTCTATTCGACTCCTCTAAAAAAACTCAAAAGTGTAAAACTTGCCTTAATCGCATCAACTATAATTATTTTAGTTATTTCTACATCATCGGATTGTTCAGAAAGAACTTCCGGAACTTCCGGCTCACTGTCAGGAGGGTTACTTATCATCTTCATTTATTTCGCAAATGGTGATGCATTCGCATCTGAGTCCACCTAATTTAAGAAGTCCAAAAACGTGGGTCCGTCAATGCCGTCCGTCTGTCTGTCCGTCGGTCTGTCTGTATGTCCGGGCGCCGTATGGCGAAACGGTTCGACGAATTTGCTTCAAAGTTCGCATATGGTTACATCTCGGGGAATCTTTTTACTTTTTGCTTTATCTTTTGAAATAACGGTACCTGCCATACAATTTTTTTTTGTAAAAATCACCTATCACTATTTTTCTCGAAAGTGGTTTCAAGGATTTCGGTCATTTTTTGTACTAAGGATGTTTGGGATGGGGTCAAAAATTCCGCATACTCAGTTTTTGGAAAAAATGATTAACGGTAATTTATAAAACGGGCAATATCTCGAAAACTAATAAAGGGAACTTGAAAAAATTTTACAGTTTTTTTATACTATAAACTCAAACAAATCTGCATACTTAGATTTTTTAAATAATTTTTTTTAAATTTTTTTTCATATCACGATTTTCTTAAATTCAAATTAAATTCGTTTTCTCAAAAACGGCTCTAATGATTTTGATAATTTTTTGTATTTCGAACAATTATGTTAAAAGTGTCCAATGTGTGAAATTGCATCCAAATCGTAGGTGCCGTTTTTGAGAAAATCAAATTTTTTAAAACCTAAAAAGTGATTTAAATAAATTTCTCACCATTAATATTCGATTCAGTTTTCGTTTCAAAAACGCATCTCATGTACCGAGAAAGTTTCGTATGACCCAGTCATGTGCACTTTATTTTATTCCTCTTTTCTGAGATTACTAACTTTCGAATAATCTCTTTGCGAGTTCCTTCTTTTAGAGTTCCTGTCAAGATTGCTTTTTTCCAAAGTGCGCATGAACTTCTGGGACAAAGTTTTTATTGAACCAATCAATGAATAATTGGGTTACCCAAGCCCGCTTGCTGGCTTTGTAGACAACTGGAAGTTCTCCAGCATTTGTTAAAGCTCTTGGACCAGCACTTTTGCCAATAATCATTTTTATATTTTCCTGAAGCATTAGAACAAACCAGCACAGTAAGACGTTCCTTCGATTCCTTATATCCCTCAACTGAACGCTCGTCGTTGCATGCCAAAGTGTTTTGGGGCAAACATTTCCAAAAAAAGGCTGGTTTCATCCGCATTATAAATTTGCTTATTGCTTATATCGTCTTTTTGAATGAGTTTAGACAATTCGTCTACAAAAAGCGTAGCAGCCTCGTAGTCAGCAGATTATTTTTCCCCTATCGCTTTTAATCCATGAATTCCATGGCGGTTTTAAAATTTCCGCAGCCATCCTTCAGAGTAAACACAGTCAGACGCTATGTTAAGATTGTCATGAACACATTTTGCCTTTTCCATTATCATTTGCTCTGAAATTGGAACTTCTCGAAATCGTTCCTGTTTTTGCCATGCCTACTTGATTGAGAAGTTTTGTATTTTTTTTTTTTAAATATGTGACGTTTGCAATGCATTTCTTCGATTTTTGTCGGGCAAAGATCCCATGCTACACGCCAACTTTACTGGAAAAGAGTTTGGGTAAGGCATTAACCAGTCGCCCTTATACATGTACGAGGTATAGAACTTCGAATTGAAATAAAACACAAGAAAATCGTTTTAATGTCCATCAATTTGTCTTTATTGGAAGGATAATTTTATGCCATTAATGTTTGAATATGATTTCGGGCATGTGATTGGTTCGAATAAAGACAAGTCTAGAGGTGCAATTTTCAACCACTTTGAAATTTGGAGCTGTATGTCGGCAATAATGCCGCGAATGTTGGTTTCCAAGTCCCCTAAAGTTTATGGCTTAAGCGAGCGACTTCACATATCCCCAAAGAAAATAATCCAATGGTGTCAAATCACACGATCTTGGTGGCCAATTGACAGGTCCATTCGGCGAAATTATGCGCTCATCGAATGTTTCCTTCAATAAATCGATTGTGACGTGCGCTGTGTGGCATGTAGCGCCGTCTTGTTGGAACCACATCTCATCCACATTCATGTCATCCAATTTGGGAATAAAATAGTCATTTAACTGACTCTCCAGCATCATTTCGGAAGAAGTATGGCCCAATGACTCCACCAGCCCATAGAGCACAGCCAATGTAAAATGAAAAATTTTGCGGTAAACTTCGCGAACTGAACCATTATTTCCGAAATAAATTTGCACGATTTGCAAGCGTTGTTCATTTGTCAACCTGTTCATGAAATGAAATGTCATTAATGGCATTAGAGTTGCCAGATTTGACCACAAAATGTCAGTTTTATCTCTATTCGAAAAACCAACCTCTAAAACTAAAAACACCCTTTACATGTATGTTTCTTTTATTTCAAAAATATACACTCCAACTTGGAAGTATTTTGTCTCTTACGAAAACATGAAATTGCATTTAACCGTTAAGTTATCCATTCGTGACTCACACATTATCCCGCATTGCGATGTCTGCATTATTTACTCCTTTTCATTTGCACAATTTGATCTGTAATGGAATAATCCCAAACTACTACTTCCACACTGACTCACTGACGCGCTCCCTTTTTGAAGTAATCCATTTTAAATTGAAAACAAATACCGACAAATGGAAATACATGTAATAATAAGAACGAAAAACCTTTATGACAATTATAAATTAGAAAGCTCCGCCATTACACAAAGACTGTGTGCGCTGCATAAAACCGTCGACAAACTCAAACATTCCAATGCCTTGGCTTAGTAGGATGTCACAATGTTTGTCCCCCTCTCCATTGGTATCGGTCTCAATATCTACAACATAGTTAACAATCTTCCCGTTCGCGCACTCGAGGTACAACAATGGCAAATCCCGTATTTCCTAATTGCATTAGAATGTATCTGTAAGACAAAACGATTTCCTTTCACTCCAACTACTCTGCACGGTGAGTTTGAGTCTCTCGGTGACGGGCGAATTGATGAGACAGAAGTCGTAGTTGTCGTTGTCGTTGCCATTGCCGTTGCCGTTGCCATTGCCGTCACATTGGGAGGCGGAGGTTAAAACGATGCCTTTGTATACATAGATTCGAAAGTTTTCTTCCACTTTGAGCACATTTAGTAGATACCTATAGTTGCATTTTGTGCTCCAAGTGTGAGCGGGTAGTGAGTGCTCCTTTTGCTGGTGCTGCTGCTGCTGTTCATAGCAAATCTCATTAATTTAAACAAATACATGGGGCAGGAGGTAGCAAACAACACCTTCTCCTCCCATCTATGTGATGTCAAGCAGAGAAGGTATAAAGGAAGTGGGTTGCCGCTCGCTACAACAATAAACTCCCTGATTCCGTGCCACACTCATCGATGGAATGGAATGCAATTTTGTAATCCAGTCGTTTTGTTCCTCGAATCGAGGGTACGCCAAACAGAACATACCCAAGGTGTTTCCATAGCACGACAAAGCTGACGTGTTAAATACGAATTAACAAATTAAATCTCTTAGGCAGGCAGGCAGGCCAGGCAGGCGAGAGAGGTGCTTAACGCGGCAGGAAGGAAACCGAAATCCGAAAGCTGATGGGTTTTCGACTTGGACTACACACAGCCACTTATGGCTTTTGGGATTATATTTTACTTTCCAACTGAGAGAGTTTCACAGTAAACTGTGGTTGGCCTCCGGATGGCTACTTTTTCACGGACCATTTCAGAGGGAAAATCTAAAATAGAATAAATTGTCTCTCGGGAGGGGATTTCGATTTGGGCGGGAGAGAATGGACACTTATCGGCAACCACTTGGGTTCATTCTAATAAATGTACATTCGGTCACTTTTCTATATAGATATTCAATGTACCGAAAATGTTAACCATCCATTCCCATACGCATACAGCATACTCATACATGAATACGTGCAGGGCATATGTTACAATGATTTTTGTTTGCGGTGCGCGGCGGTTGGAGAAAGACCGTAAAAAGGCCGATAGTGGTATTGAATTTAATGGCGGCCATTTTGTCTGGCCAACGATTTTTATTATGTAATAAATTCGGGGATCATCGAATTTTTATTTAGCTTTGAGTGTATTGAATGGTTCATCTTTAAAGTTTCCTTTTGGAAAGAAGGAGGAGTTTTTTTATTTAGTTTTTAACTAAATTTATTGCCGCCAATATCAGTAGGAGCTTGGCATTTAATATTTAGCCTTCAAAAAGTACATAGACATGGCAAATCTATGCGAATCATTAAAAGGACATTTAAATCAAAATCCTCAATTTCCCCAACCTTTCAATTTTTGTTTGCTAAAATTGTGAACGTGACCAGCATGTGAGTTGAAAAAGGTTTTCAATTGAACATATCTGGCTTCTCAAGGTTGTGGCTCCTTCACCGACACCGATAAACTATATTAAACCCCAGCATTTTGGGCGATTGTGTGGAGTACGTGGAGCTAGTTAATGGAGGTATCCTTAGACTTCAACATTTCGGGCTTCTAGAGCATACATTTTAATGCTGCTAACAGATATACTTTTTAAGGGTCTACGACCAATAAAATGGGTGTTAAAAAATTATGTGTCAAAAGGAATATTCTCTTTACAAAATAATAACAACAAATACTTTAAATATATACAAAAAAAAATTATGTGAATAAAATCTCTTATAATCTTTATTATCTTCTTTAATTTCAGGTAAGACCATTATAGAGGAGCTAGTTGTCTAACAAAGTGGGTACAAATATTTCTTCTTTTCGGTATTAATACGTGATGTTACGTAGATTGTATTTTATAATAGGTCACCAGTTATAGGCTGAGCCATTCTGCGGGATAGGGAAACACACCCTACGCGAAAAATTCAGGAAATCGGAAAATGTTAAAAGGGCTACAACCTTTCGGGTTCTGAGACAAGCTAACAAATTCTTAGAGGATTATAATTTCAAAACTTTTAAAGCATGAATCAGTCTTAGCAAAAATAACCTACGCATCCTAACGGGGAATTGCAAACTTAGGGAACATCTAAGGAAGATAGGGATATCAAATGGAGGTCTCTGCAGAGTCTGCAATTAGTCCACAGAAACTCCAGAATTATAATAGGTCACCAGTTATAGGCTGAGCCATTCTGCGGGATAGGGAAACACACCCTACGCGAAAAATTCAGGAAATCGGAAAATGTTAAAAGGGCTACAACCTTTCGGAATCTCCAAGGTCTGAGACAAGCAAAAAAATTCTTAGGGGATTCGAATTTCAAAAGTTTTAAAGCATGAATCAGTCTTAGCAAAAAGAACCTACGCATCCTAACGGGGAATTGCATACTTAGGGAACATCTAACAAAGATAGGGATATCAGATGAAGGTCTCTGCAGAGTCTGCAATTGGTCCACAGAAACTCCAGAATTATAATAGGTCCCCAGTTATAGGCTGGGCCATTCTGCGGGATAGGGAAACACGCCCTACGCGAACAATTTAGGAAATCAGAAAAGGAGAAAAGGGCTACAACCTTTCGGAATCTCCAAGGTCTGAGACAAGCTAACAAATTCTTAGGAGAATATAATTTCAAAAGTTTTAAAGCATTTATTAGTCTTAGCAAAAATAACCTACGCATCCTAACTGGATTCCTAACAGGGAATTGCAAACTTAGGGAACATCTAAGGAAGATAGGGATATCAAATGAAGGTCTCTGCAGAGTCTGCAATGAGTCCACAGAAACTCCAGAACACATACTGGAATCCTTAGGGACCCTGACCCAAAAAAAGGTTTAAATATTTGGAAAAACCCTTAATTCACTTTATTGAAGTGCCGTGGGATACACAGTATTTCTTGTTTTTCCATCTGGTGCGTAAACGAATAAATCAGAAGGTTTTCCGACGCGCGAGCAGGGCACATAGAGCTGTCCATATGAGAAGCATGGATTCTCCAAATTTAATCTTTGTGCTTTGTTGATAGTCATTGCGAAGGCGAGTCGCACCGGATTCGAATGGCATATCTGTCGGGATCATTGGGATACGCGGCAAGAGTACGTCTTCACCTTTGAATTTCCCAGTCAAAATTGTTGCCTCGATAACATTGTTCATCATTTTCTTGACTGAGAGTCTGGTTGCGAAGTCGGGGTTTCTAACCTCACATCTCGTTGTTCAGATGATTCAGACGAACGGGTCTCAGCGGAATGTACTCGAAAATACAGACTCGTCTGATTCTGAGGCTCGTAATGCTCTTCTCTTTCGTGTTTGAGGTGTAGATTGGCCAATTGCTTGTCGCTTTGGAGGCATAATTGTACGAGAACGTGAAAAATGCGTTTGAATTTATTAGATGTCAATCAGCAATCCGAATCTCATAATCCAATTGAACCAGCTGTTCACACACAGATGGAAATGTTAATATTGACATGATCACCAATTCGCTGAGAAAATCTGAAGTCAAAAAAATTTGCATTCGAGAGTTGTTGAAATCAATTTTTATTCCACTCCACTCCAAAAACTTCACAGCCAATTCGTTCGGAACGTCAATCGCAGTCAGATCCTTCACATACACATTCGATAATCTTCGTACGTTCACTGTAGAGAATGAAGAAAATCACCTCACGGAAACTACGAAGGCGGACCTGAATTTCACAATTTACATAAATATCTTATGTCACCCATAACTCGAAACGTCATCATTCGTTCGCTATTTTCGTTTCAAATCAAAATTAACTATATGAAATTCTTTAGAATGACAGTGGCTCCATCTGTCGAAAATTGGTCGTACCAACTCAAAAACTTTCGTGGGCTCATGCCCAACAACTTTGCTAAAGATCATCACATAATCACATGCATAGTTTACGACTCTATAAAGGACATACAGACAAACATTTTGATATATGTCAGGGTGGTTTTTGAGAGGTTGGTTTTTCGAATAGAGACAAAACTGACATTTTCTGGTCAAATCTGGCAACTCTAATGTCATTTATGTTCAGTTTGGGTTGTCATTTCATCATGAACAGGTTGAGAAATGAACAGCGCTTGCAAAGCGTGCAAATTTTTTTCGAAAATAATGCTTCAGTTCGCGAACTTTACCGCAAAATTTTGTTCAGTGATGAGAATCCACATGAGACCCTTGAAACGCCATTACATCCACAAAAACTGACTGTTTGGTGTGCTCTATGGGCTGGTGGAGTCATTGGGCCATACTTCCTTCTTCCGAAATGATGCTGGAGAGTCAGTTACCGTTAATGGAGCCCGGTATAGAGCCATGATAACCGACTATTTTGTTCCCGAATCGGATGGCATGAATGTGGATGAGACGGCGCTACATGCCACACAGCGCACGTTACAATCGATTTATTGAAGGAAATATTCGATGCTTCGACCAAGATCGTGTGATTTGACACCATTGGATTATTTTCTTTGGGGATATGTGAAGTCGCTCGCCTACGCCAACAAACCAGAAACCTAAGGGGACTTGGAAGCTAACATTCGTGGCTTTATTGCCGACATCCAGCACCAAATGCTTAAAAAAGTGGTTGAAAATTAAACCTCTAGACTTGTCTTTATTCGAACCAATCACATGCCCGAAATCATATTCAAACATGAATGGCATAAAATTATCCTTCCAATAAAGCCAAATTGATGGACATTAAACGATTTTCTTGTGTTTTGTTTCAGTTCGAAGTTCTATACCTAAAAAAAAACACCTTTTATATACTAGATTTGCCGAAGCGGCCTTGTGGTGCCGTCGGCAAATCAAAGTATGACATGATGTCCACGAACATTATGTCTACTTCAAATGGACATAAAGTCTATGTCTATTTAGTAAATGGACATAAGATCCACAAGGTCCATGGAACCATGATGGAAATCCCTCAATCCCGCGCAGCGTTCCACCCAAGTACTGTTGCCATAGGCGCCTGCCTGACGAAAAGCAAATACCCCGAGCGGAGCAACGATGTTGCGTGAGCGGTACCTACCGCCTGCGGAAAGACGGCTGAAATCCCTTATTCCCGCGAAGCGGCCCCCCAGGTACTTTATGAAAAATGGCCCAAAACAAAATGAAATATGGCCCCGAAAATACGAAAAATCCGGACTTGTCAGCCCATATAGGTAAACCGGTAAAAACATGTCCAGAAATATTTCTACGATTTTATCACAGAGGTCAAGGTAAACTGACACGATCCTTATAACCCGCCTCCTCATATAAAATAACTTACTGTGTTTGACGTAGTGTCACTTTCTGAATATGTCGGTTCCTACCTAGCTTCTCCCACCACTACTATTTCTGATTCTTCTATTGACGGTTCCTACGAAATAATAACTCGAAAATCTCTTTCATTTCATCATGAAATTGTATGACCCTTCGTCCCTTTTTCTCTATCTCCATTTCCGTATTCGCGTTCAGGTCAGTAGAACTAACAAATAGAAGCAACCTCAAAGTGCATCTTCTTCTGTCTAAAGTCCACCGGAAATTCACTGTTGCATTAAGTTTTTATTCCAAAATTATGTACACTGACAATAAAGTGTTAAAATGATTGTCCTCTATAATAAAAAAAATCTGCGGTACACACTTGAGCACCCAACCTATCGGCAACGTCGTATGTTTACTGAATGGGGTCGACGAGAACAAACTCAAGTAAATCCTGCGTCATACCGCAAACATTCTTTAGCTCTTACCACATACATTCTTAATTCTTTCACCAAATTGTTAGCTAAGAAAATTTTATAAATATCCATTGTCGTTTAAAATATCCAACATAGGGGAGGCCATTCTCAACTGATGACAGCCCTAGGCGCACATCATCGATATAATGTAGATGTAGACTCTGTTCCGAATATTAAGTCGCATTCTCCTGTAAATTTATTCATTTAACTGAATATACCCCATAGAAGTCGTTACACAAAGTTACATAGAAACTAAAACCACCCTTAAATCCTTCCATCCAGACACTATTTCCAGACAGTTTGAACTTCCCGAAGGATATTTTCAAGCCCCTTGCCAAAATTTCAAATTAAATTTAAACCCAAACTAAAAACCCATTGAAGCACACTCGAACACAAGACGGTCTGAGTTATTTACGTACCTAAAATCATGTAACAACAGATACTCAGCTGCAGGTACGGCAACCGGCGGCAAGCTCACATTATTTCAGTATTCAAATTGCATAATTTGTGAAACTATAACAATCATCTCCCGCAGCAGCAGCAGCAGCAGCACTATACGCGGACCGTGTTTATGTTGTGCACCGCACATTCAGCCAGCCATACACTAACGAGCCTATCAAGTCAAGACACGTGAATATAAAATGGTTAATCGCGCACTTGGAACCGTTTTGACAGAGTACAAATTCGTGATCAAATAAATTATAAATAAAAAAGAATGTGAGAAAGTATCTATGGTCTGAGCTGAGCCACATACCAAAGTCGAACCGAACCTCCACCTCCTCCACACAAGCCGTGTGGTGGAGCGCAGCTCGAAATGCAAACATGAAATATTGCTCCAGCCGACGACGAGATGTAAATAGAGTCAGGTGCGGGGCAACAGATAATTCAAGAGGTAGCGCGCGAGCAACAACTATGCAAAAAGGGATATGACATGAATAGATACATTCGGTCGAATGAAGTTGATTAACTTGACGTTCGTTCTCCCCCCTCTCCTTCTCTCTCTCTCTCGCTCTTCTGTTGCTGTTTCATCTTTCCCTGTTTTACTGTGCATATCGTCGCAGTGAATATGGCGCAAATATGTGGCACAATGTATCCTGGAACAGAGTACGATGAACGAGTATCCTCTCTGTATCTCCCCCCGATTCATAGAAAAGAGGGTGCCAAAGAGGCAAGAAATCAATAAAATTAGTTGCGCCACAGAGCAATACTCCTCGTCGAAATACCATGGAATAGGAATGCGGGGCGGGGGGTTGGTTACTCGTGTTCAATAGATTGATGGTAACAAATTACACTTTGTTAGCAAATGCTTTCCTCTTACCCAAGCCTAGATTGCATCACTTGAAATAGGTTCTTCAACCGCAGACGCTCTACGATAGATACTCGCACCATGTAACCACAGGTATATGTATCTTTCTATGGGATTAAAATGCGATTTTAAAATACTTATTCCTTCGCGACTCACTACTCACCACTCACTTCGAGACCGAGTATAGGTATGGGTACACTGCGCTGTCTTGGACACGAAAAATCGTTGATGTTGCATAAAGTTGACATAACTTTCCCGTGGCGGAGCGGACGGTGGTGAATCGGAAAAATATGACGAGCGACACGACTGACTGCGCGTAATGTTAGCGTAATTGCATTTGGCCAAACTAAAAGGTTCATGTAGCCGTGCCATCGACTTCGACATCGCCGTCATCGTCGTCGGAGAAGAAAAGAGATTGACAGCAGTGGTTTCTTAATGGCTCATTGACTTGAGTATATTGTAGTCTCGAACTCGACTTGACATAGATGGACACAGGGACCCCGTTTCAGTGTATCCCCATGGACAGCGGACTTTTCACTGTGGCGATATGACTTTAATTGAATTTAGACATCAGATGAGAAATGTTGCATCATATGTCATTTTGAACGATGTTTGTCGTTGGCGTTGTATCGTGAACGTATGAGGGAGAATGAAAATCAATTTTCACCACACTCGCCGAGTGTCATCTTCATCTCTGCGCGCAGCACGGAATTCGGATACACAAATGCATTCGATTGAATTGTAATTTATTTCGAGTGAATATGCGATATCTAGGGAATGGAATTCCGACCGTATAATGGATGTCAATGTGTCGTCGTCGTCGTCGTCGTTGGGAGACAAGAATAAATCGTCTACGATGGCTATAATGGTGTGGGAAGCTACCAAATGAACACAGCTACAGATGAATGATCATTGGACTCGTGTTGTATTTGATAAAAGAAAACTGAATCTACCTACACATTTTTTTTGTTATTCTTTTAAATGGAAATATGATCAATAAAGTATATTAGATTACCCACCACTACAGAACAAAAGGTAACTTTAATTAAATTCCGTTTACTTAATTTGGTTGTCTTACTGCGGTTTTGAAAATTGAATATGGAAATTTATTCATGATTTTCCACACCAAAATGTGGCAACGAAGTCGAGAATTACATTGTTCGTTGGGGGAGGGGGGAAATATGAACTTTTGATGATCTGTGTTGCTACGTCCGTCCAATCAATGTCATATTTCATTTCGATGCCTTGCAATTATGTGGGTACCTATTCATGTTGAAGAGGAGTTATTAGAAGTTTTCGTTCAGTGTTTGCTTTGACTTTCATGGTGGTCTTTGGGCAATAATGTCCCAAGGCGCATTTTACGGTGATGGAAAGCTAATTAGAAACACGAGAAATTTCATACAAAAATTAACTTGGCATTAGCATTAGATAATTGGAAAAAAAAAATCAAACTTTGGCCGACGTTTTCGATGACAAATTTCTGTGTATTTAAGGTTTGGAACATTGAATAAAGAAAGAAAATGGATAAAAACACGGTCTTAGCGGGTGTGAGCGGATCTTCAACTTATTGCCGATACCGAACATGACATATTATATTCGTGCCAGGCTTTCGTAAAACGTGGACAAGATGGTACTGGGGAAGATTTGAAACTGCGACCCATTGGTCGGTAATCCAAAGCACTTATCACTCAGTAACTGTGCCCACATTGAACATTACATAGACATATCTTCCTCTCACATTTCCTTCTCAGACCCTGTAATATGTTCTTTTTGTTTTGACGGAAGCTTTGTACACCCGCTGAAGCACTCAGAGCAGAAACTCGTCCATAGTAAAGGGTCGTATGTCGTACCTCTATCCAATGGTCCATATTTTCAATGACTCTGGTACATAAAAGTGAGGTTAAATGTCGTTAATCTGCCGAATTGTCTCATCCTTTAGGTCCTGAAAGAAAGACGTCCAACGGTGTCAAACTCAAAAGAGCTATTGTTTCGCTTGCTGTGTGGCAAGTGGCACCATCCTGTTGGAAGCACATATCGTCCAAATCCATATCCTCAATTTCTGGCCACAAGAAGTCCGTTATCATCTCGCGGTTGCGAACACCATTCACGGTAACTGCTTGGCCGACCGATGACGTCGACAGCCCATAAACCGCACCAAACAGTCATTCTTCGTGAATGCATATCATTCACATTTCCTACAGACCCAGTTTGCTTAAATTTGCGCACAATTCTACCGATTGTGGACACTTTTGGTCGATTATGCTGACCAAGACCAAAAAAATCCCGAAGTGCACGAAATGCATTTTGATTTGAACGCGGCTTCAACAATCTTAACGCGCT
Source organism: Ferdinandea cuprea (assembly GCA_963576555.1). Taxonomy (NCBI): domain Eukaryota; kingdom Metazoa; phylum Arthropoda; class Insecta; order Diptera; family Syrphidae; genus Ferdinandea; species Ferdinandea cuprea. The sequence continues at coordinate 13,303,574 of OY754959.1, forward strand.
GCTCAATTGTGTAAATCTCTATGGTTGAACTTGTCAAACACCGAAACAAAGAAATGTCAAATTAAGTTCAGCGAAACACTAGACGTTAAGGTGTGACTCACAATTGACACCGTGCATCATGGTTGGACCACCCTTTACTTTTAGACAGATACTTCCTTTAACTTTAGTAATTTACCAAGCCAAGAAGGCACTTCAGTCTTTAGAAGCTTAGATGTTCAGCACTCACCACTTCAGCACCTTAAGCCTAGATCCTGGTTTGTTTGGACAAGACATTGAAAGAGGAAATGTTCCGGGTCGTCTTCACGGTCTACATATGGATCGCAGATAGCTGTATCGCTTAAGCCTAGCTTATTAAGCTGCAGTTTTTTTCTGTCTATTCAAAGAAAAAATGCCTGAGACTTCCCACAGATATTGGCTTAAACTGGGTTGAATTGGGTTCAATGAAGGCTCTTAGGGATGCCGGCAGACCCAACAAAGGTTCAGGGCTTTAGAAATCTTCTTTCGAAACTTGACGAGCAAGTTCGTTGAAGATCTCATTTCGTGTGACCCAAAACCCAAACAACACTCATTCCTGCCCTAGTTCGTCATATGATAAGGCCTAAATAATAAATTCATACATTGTAAGTTGTGAGCACCTCCACGAAAGTTAAAGTGATAGGAAGACAGCAAATCAGGTGCATCAATATGACCAGATATAAGACTCTGCGTTAGGAGAGAGGGGTATCATTTGCAAAAGTTCGATACGTTGTCTGTAGGGGGAAATGTTATATGGATCTATTCACGAAAGACATCTTAGGGCAAATCTAATAAAGTTACAATGAATGGCTTCTATTCGATTTGATTGAATGTTGTAGTATGGAGTTCAAACTTGTGAACCATACTCATAATGCGGTGGGACGGGGCAATTATATAATGCCTAAAATGCCTAAGTTAATGGAATTTTACTTATTTACAATGAAACTGGTATGTCCTGTGAAGGTGAGTTTGGGGTCAAAATAAACTTCAAGGTCCTTAAAAATATCGACATGGCAAGCAGGCTGGAAGGAATGCGGTTTCTTGAAAATGTCGTACGATATTAGGATGGGTTCAGGATTAAACCGGTCTTAGCACATGAAGTGGCGAAGCTACTTCGGTTTGAAGAAGATTTCTGTCATCCTAAAAATGTTCATATACTAAAGTATCACTATGTTTAATACATGATTTAACACCATTAATAGCTATAAACAAAATGGGTCCCTAATGACTTCCTTGGGGAACACCCGAGTGAGCAGAGAAAGATTCTGATAACGAGCCACCAAATTTGACTCGATTATTCCTTTGCGGTAGAAAACGAAACCTTAGAGATTCGTCTGTAATAAGTGATATTACTCCTTTCACCTTTTTTAAATACGGGTCTGATATATGTATATGTCATTTTCAATAATTTGGGGGAAATTAACGGTAACTTATGGACAATTTAAACAAATTCTTTAGATGGGAACCAAGAGCTTAACTGCATTTTTTAAGAACAACTATTTTTAAGGAAAGATGCAAGATGATGGCTATTTTCATTTTATAAAGGTTTTTAAACATATAGATGAACCATCCGTCTGTGCAAAAAGGCCTCCGGTACTATACAATTTTCACTTCTGCCGTCATTCTCTTTGCTTGGGTAGTACGGTCCTGAACAGCAAAATCCCAGCCTAACTTATTATTACTTTTTAAATCAATATTTCTGCTCCAGATGCTCCAGAGTTTTGGGTCAATCCGAATAAATCTTATTTTCTGTGTACAAAATTTTGATCCTTCAATATGTGTTATTGGCAAATTTCAAAATATACTGAAACACGTATTCAATTATTTTGTATTCCTTATAACCATATAAAATTTCAGATTACTTTATGTTTAGCGGTTTCAAAGTTATGGTCCTTAAGATATCACTGATGGACAACAAAAAATATACGCACCCTGTATTTTCCAGTAGTTAATATCCCGAACAAAAAAGTAATGTCTAATCAGAAACGCATTTAAAAAGTTCTACGATCGTACTAAAGTAAAGGGTGTTTTTTTTAGAGGTTGGTTTTTCGAATAGAGACAAAACTGAAATTTTGTGGTCAAATCTGTCAACTCTAATGTCATTTATGTTCAGTTTGGTTTGCCATTTCATCATGAACAGGTTGACAAATGAACAACAATGGTGTTCCCAAATTTTACTCAGTGATGAGGCTCATTTTGGGTTGAATGGCTACGTCACCAAGCAAAATTGCCGCATTTAGAGTGAAGAGAATCCACATGAGACCCTTGAAACGCCATTACATCCACAAAAACTGACTGTTTGGTGCTCTATGGGCTGGTGGAGTCATTGGGCCATACTTCTTCCGAAATGATGCTGGAGAGTCAGTTAAATGACTATTTTGTTCCCGAATTCGATGGCATGAATGTGGATGAGATGTCGTTCCAACAAGATGGCGCTACATGCCACACAGCGCACGTCACAGTCGATTTATTGAAGGAAACATTCGATGAGCGCATAATTTCGCGGAATGGACCGGCCACCAAGATCGTGTGATTTGACACCATTGTATTATTTTCTTTGGGGATATGTGAAGTCGCTCGCCTACGCCAACAAACCAGAAACGTTGGGGGACTTGGAAGCCAACATTCGTGGCGTTATTGCCGACATAATGCATCAAGTGCTTGAAAAAGTGGTTGAAAAGTGGACCTCTAGACTTGTCTTTATTCGAACCACTCACATGCCCGAAATCATATTCAAACATTAATGGCATAAAGTTATCCTTCCAATAAAGCCAAATTGATGGACATTAAAACGATTTTCTTGTGTTTTATTTCAATTCGAAGTTTTATACCTCTAAAAAAACAACCAATAAATATAATTTGATAAACCTATAAAAAAAACCACCTAATAGATTTTGTATATCTATTTCATAAGTATTTATAGTATTTATTTATTGTAGCTTTTCATTTACAATGAATTTTTTTTGATTCGGTGTCGAATAAACCTGACCGGCCTTTCGGAATTTTTCCAACCGAAAAAAAAGCCATCAGTTTGCTAGCTTTGCGTGTCACATTTATCTACCACACTTAAACACTCTACTAAACTAATTAAATAACTTGAAGCATTATAAATTGAACCTGATGCTAATCTAATAACAAATGACAGTAATCTCATTTGAAATTCCCACATAAAAGGCCACAAGTTTGAAATTATTCACTGCAAATTGAATCGTTAACCCGTCTTCATAACTTATTCATATATCAAATCAGAATTCCCCAATAAAACTAAATCAAAACAGAAAATCGCTTACAAAAAGAGTTATTTACGAAAAACCGCAGTAAAGCAAAAATCAACAAAACAGTAGCACGCAAACCTCTCTTCTTTTTTCTTTTTTTTTGCTGCAAACAGAAACACCTTTCCCTTTATCGACCACACTTCCTCACACAGTCTTACAGGGAACAACAAAACACTTTGCAAATAATTAATCAAGACGACTACATAATTAATCGCTCCGACATTACTTTCCGCACTAAATCGTGCAGCCGGGTAATTTAAAGCAATTTCTATTCAAAGTGTTTAATTTAATGAGCTCTCAGTTCTCCGCCACACATTAATTATTATAATGCTGCCGCCCCCCCCTTGCTACCCAAAGGACGGGTGCTCCTCCTCTACGCCGCCGCTGATGAATCAATTTCAAGGTTACCACATTTAGAAATGAAAAATATAGTAAACTCTACCACCCGCAAAATTTATTACCAAACACAAATTCTTCTAAGCCAGCCAGAGAATAGAAATTCGCACGCGTGCGCTAAGGCGGAGGCGGAGTGTGTGCTAATTGACGCCATGTCAACATTATCAGACAAAATCAACACCGACAAACAAAATACAGAAAAAAAAACTCAGTTTCAGTCCAAAAAAAATACTTCTCTCTTCACAGTCAGTGACCACACAAATCAACAAGGCAAATGCAAATTTTATAGTCCTCCCCCGGCCATCCGCCGCTTGGTTGATCTTCTACTCCTTTGCCAAACATTGATCATTAGAAACATTAATTTTGCTGGAGCGACTTTTGAGACCACTTGACAATTTGTTTTCAGTTTCCAAAACAACCAGAATCGTTTGCTCCTTGACGCTACACTCGAAGCGAAGCTGCACAGCCACCGCCACCGCCGCCACAGCATACAGCCAAGAGCTCATTAATCAGTGTCATTGAGCAAAGTATAGAAGGATTCGTCGTAGTCGTTGTCGTAGTCGTTGTCGTTGTAGTCGTCGCTCGCTCGCTCGCTGTGTAGCGGTAGAAGTTAATGACATCGATTGCACACAAGAAAACAAACAATTCGAAATTCGACTTGAACCTCAACGCAAGACATAAATTTCCCCGAGAGACACATGCAACCAATCGAGAGCGTGTCATGCAAACGATGTCAGACACCCTCACCGAGCTTTGAGTGTTGAAGATTACAAAAACTTGTCCCGGCGGCAACTTTTAAATTGACCACAGATACAAAAGAGTATAAAGAGGCAATAAATCTAAATTAACAACAAACGGTCTTTGACTAATTAGACAGAAAGGAGTCGTTAAAATCCTTACAGAATCGATAACATTCAAATTTTATTACCAAAAATTTCCATTCGCTTTGTATCAAATGTTTGGTTGTGGCATATATACCACCTCCTCAACCTATCTACCGCATGAAGACAGAACACAGACTGTGGCTGAAATTCATCCCTTTTGTGAGAATTATTATCATTGGTATTTATGTGATTTGCAAGGGCTCCATGCTTCCAACCCAAAACTCCTCACGAGACAAAGAGATACATACAAACGTATCTGTTTTGAATAACTTGACACATGAAATATTACCTACTTCTAAGGTCGTCTACGGTATGGCATTTGCAAGATAACAAAGAGCAAACAAAAAAAATATATACAAATGGGGATGATGTCAAATCCACGATTCAAATACTTAAATATTTATGGTTCTTCTGTCTGTCTTTTGTGGGTTATCTGGAACCAGAAAGTATAAAATATTTGTAAAAAATTAGCTTTGAAATCGAAATGTAAAACCACAAATCACTGGGCAAGATGTATGCGTCGCGTCGCATCGCGTCGCACACAAAAGTTGTAAGTATTCGCAGAGGTAGTGACAAGCCGATATAGGAAATAAACCAAACTATGATTGATGACAGCGTAGAATCGTGACACATTGTCGGGAAATGATCTACGATGGTAAATCATCCGGGAAATTGCAAAATATAAAAGTTATTGAAAACAAATTGCATGCATCATTACGACAGCAGCAGCTGTAAACATTATGCAAAGTAGTTTCGGAGAGGCTTATGACTGGGTTGGGCACTGAGACAATTGCACGTACTTAATGCTTCAGTTCGGTGTACGAAAAAAAATCCACGGTAAACTATTTGAATTTGATGAAATTTGGATGTAAGACCAGACAGGCCAATGTTAATCGGAATGAGCTGGAAAGAGGATAACAATTTTTTTTTTTTTTTGGAGAAAAATGCATTTTAAGTTAAAAGTGGAGATACAACTTTTTTGTTGCTGCACGTTCCCAGTTTAGAAGTTATAGGGTTTAAAGTGGTTTCACCTCCAAATTAGGGCTGACTTAGTTGATCGTCTGTAACTTGAAATGGAGTGAGAGGAGACCCTCCTCCCTGCCATATAATTTTTTTGTTGAGCGGAACTTCAGGAATATGCCCTGCTAAACTGTACCACCCTGCATACTTTCTTTGAGCTGTCAGAACGACGATTTTAGTGATCCCTCAGCTACACCAGTTGCTGGCTCCGGACCGTACAATAACAGCTTGCTTCTCAAAGGGCATCTCTTTCCTGCAATAAAATCGAGTTGCTTTTCTATATCTCTGGTCTGAGGACAGCGAAACCTCACATTCAAACAGGGGGATCAAGTTTGCTTGCTGCAAGTCATCCGACCTTAGTCATAAGCTCTTTTGGACGCTTCCATCCACCACCACCTGATGACAATATGTTCGTTTCAGAAAGTTACAAACATAGATTTACCTGCTTGGTTTTTTATTGTGCTGTTCCGGGAGCGCCCTAAAACTCCCTGTTCCTAGTCCTTCCTATCTATTTCATATCACCAGCTGACTTATAAATCTCTGATGCGCCATTCAATCTGGCAACGTTGTTGGACTTAGGCTTAGATCATGACTTTGTTTTATTCGTGACTTCGAAAGTAGGACGCGGTTTCCAGAAACCTGTAGAAGTTCCGCGGCTTTATAACATTGTTTTCTTGGTCATTTCTCCAAAAATCTCTTAAGTGTTTATTGCCATTTTGTTTTGACCCTTTGGTGAGCCTTTAGAACATTCTTTTTGGAATAAAAAAAAAATATAAGAGGTTAACGGCCCCTACAGAATCTAAAGCCTAGCTTCTCCAACCATTGTACGTTGCAGCAGATATATTTTTGACACTAATGGAGGGACCTACAGTTTAATGCCTTGAAAAGAGCCGCGTTCGCAAGAGGTGGGGCAGAGAGTAAAAATGTAAGGTGGTACGCGCCGGGATTTGAACCTGCGACCCCTCGCTTAGTCGTCCAATGTAAGCCAGCCACTGCACCTTTATTTATTTCTTTGATCGGAGGCAGTTTCAGAAAGAGTCTAAAAAAGACAATTTAAAATTGAATAGTAAAATTGTAGAAAAAAGGGCCGTGTATTTTTAAAAGGAGCCCAATTTCGTTGTTTTTCAGAAAAATGAGTCACGGAGTCCGGGCGTTCGAAAAGAGTCAAAATGACTCTAAGAGTCCGTGGAGGTAACACTGATCGGAGGTATACGATGCAATTTTGCTCTGTCCCTAAAGTTTGCCGCTCTTTCGTTCTGCAGAGGAACCCTCCGATATGTTTCATAGAACCAGAAGTGATTTGCCCTTTTTGTTGTGATTGGGGTCGTTCAACTTAAAAAGAATCCTGATTGTTGCGTCGTTGACATCAGTAAATGTATCTCACCTGTAACTAGTCTATTGTCTTCAGTTTGGTTTTTTGATTGCCGTTCTCCATCATGAACTTTGTGTGCTATCTTTAGTCATATTACGTACTGTACTGAAATCCAATAGCTCAAGTTCTCTTCCGGACGTGCAAGCTATAATCTCTGATTGTACTCGCACAAACAAGGATGACAAATCTTCCCGAACCCTTCGAAGGTTGAAAACGTTCTTTCGAAGAGCTCGCAGAAGAAATCTATTCCAAATGATAAAGTTATACGTTTAACCGTGGATTATAGGGTTAGGAGCTGACTAACAAGCAAGTCTTAATGTTCTACTTTCACTGTTTAATTAGATGAGTACAACGATTATTCCACCCACAACTGTTTTAAAATTTGGATCAATTAAAAGGAGATTAAGTCGCTTGATAAAACTTCTCTACTACGTTGTCCCTCCGGTTGAAAGTGGATGATTTTTCGAGCTTGGGCATTGGTGATATTCCTGGCATAGCACCTCTACATGTTCTATGCGCCGTGTTTTGTCACAGTACACCTCGTAAAGATCCTCATCGAATCGTTTCCTCCAAAAAACGACAACCACAGACTGTAGGAAATATCGTACGAAGGATATCTTTATCCGCTTTCGAAAGAGTTTATGCTTAAAATCCATAAAACAGAACTGGGATTATCAATCCTCTTACACGGAGTTTCCTCAGTTGTTCGGGAGAGAGCCTTATTACATATGTAGCTACCTAAATTTTTGTTAACCCTAAAAAGAAGAAAGATAACCTACGTCTAATAGACGTGTTCTAGGGTTAGACGTTCTAGGGTTCACATAAAAGGTTCCGGTACAGTTTTGAGAGATGCTGAGGTTTAATTCATATTTTTTTTTGACGAAATCTCGAAAAATAGTTTCTCTGTTTGCTCTCTACCAAGTCGTTTTCCGCTGCCATAAATAGTGTAGCGGGTAGACCGTCCAACCCAGCAACTGGCGTGTGACTTTAGTTTCGATTTTGCTTTCCCCACTTCATTTTGGCTGGGTGAATGATTCGCTCTGCCTGACAGCGAAATTTGTGTCGTCTTCGGCGTTTAGCAGCCTGAAGAAATTTTTTATCCACGTCCTCGTCTCAATTCTAAGGTTCGCATGTTCATCTGTTTCTGCAGGACTCTTTTTCGGATCGTTTTGCTCTGACACGAAGTTAAACGCTTAACTAATTCAAGCTAACATACAGTTCGAATTGATTACTTGAGCTAGCACCTCGATTGGTAATCTTGTGTACTTCATGGAAAAATGCATGATAATAAATGGACAATCTGTGTTTAGCATTTTACCTCGTATCCAAAGATGAATAATATTTTTATTCTGTATTGTCGCTTGTAACCATTTCCACAAAATTTAGGAGTTTCCAAAACAAATTATTCGGCGGAAATCTCCGTCTGCTGCGACGCGACGTCAGCAAGCTAAAACTAAAGGGTAATTTCTTGAGAGTTAAGTTTTTCAGGTTGGCAGCACTGGTTAGTAATGGCGTCCAAACGTCATCTGTCAAAGTGAAAAGTTTTCAGTATACTCTGCCATTTAATCATGGATAGACTTAAAAACGAGCAACGATTGCAAATTATTGAAATTTACTATCGAAATTCGTGCTCTGTGAAAAATGTGAAAATCCGCTGTTTTATCGAAAAATTCGTTCAGCGACGAGGCTCATTTCTGTCTCAACGGCAAAACTATAGCATTTGGAGTGATGAGCAGCCACATGCCATGCAAGAATTACCGATGCATCCCGAAAAAAACGACAGTTTGGTGTGGTTTATGGGCTGGTGGCATCATCGGTCAATTTTTCTTCAAAGAAGACCGTGGAAGAAACGTTACCGTCAACGGCGAACGATATCGAGCCATGATACGCGACTTTTTTTTGTCCTAGTTGACCGAGTTGTACTCGGTTTCATCAAGACGGTGCCACATGCCACACAGCTCGTGAAACAATGAAAATGTTGAAGGATGAATTTGGTGAGCAGCTTATCTCTCGAAATAGCCCTGTGAGTTGGCCGCCAAGATCATGCGATTTAACGTCTCTTGATTATTTCTTGTGGGGTTATGTAAAGTCGTTAGTCCATGTGGACAAGCCGAACACGATTAAAGCCTTACAGGATAACATAACACGCGTAATTCGTGGAATTCAGGCCGAAATGCTCGAAAAAGTGACCTTCCGAATGGACCATTTAAAACGGAGCTGCGGACAACATTTACATGAAGTTGTCTTTAAAACATAAATGGCAAAGCCCTATCTATCGACTACAATCGAAATTTTGAATATTTGAGTGTTTTATTCGATTTTTAAAAAAACTACGCTTAATAGTGTACAAATAGCTTTCTTGCATCCAAATGTAAGTATTGCCAGATGATGCAAGATGTTTGCTAGCTTTAATACAGATTGCACGAAAACCGAGAATTTTAAAGGTTTAGAAACAGATCTTTTGATCTACGATGGAGCCATCATAAGAAATGATCAGACTTCCGTGCAACGAGCACTTGATGTTTGGGTAGATGTTTTAGAAGAGAATGGGTATCGTATTAGCAGAAACAAAAACAGAGTATCTGTACTGCCCATTCTCTGACCCAAGCCAACCCATTCCAGACATTTATTTGAATGGGGTGGTGGTTCCCAAATGTGAAAAGTTCAAATATCTGGGATCAATGATCAACAGCGAAGCAACCGTTGATGACGACATCAATCATCGTGTAAGCGTAAGGTGGATGAAGTGGCAGGAAAACTCTGCCATCTTCTGTGACCGAAAAATGTCCCTTAAGAAAGGCTCTACAACGCAGTTGTACGTCCGGCGTTTACATACAGTTCACAATTCCGAGACAGCAGCTGAAATGAAGATGCTTCGCATGACAGCAGGAGTAACAAAGCTTGATCGAATTAGAAGTTCCAGAATCCGAGGAAACCTTCACGTCAAAGAACCCATCTCGAAGAAATTGGAGCTCGACCGACTCAGTTGGTATTGTCATGTTCAAAGGAGGGATCCTACGAACCCCGTCGAAAAGGCAATCAACGTTCCATTACAATCGCGTAAGAGAGGCAGGCCTAAAAACTCCTGGATCACACCAGCATTTAATTGGCCTCAATTATGAAGTGATCCAAAATCCGGATGCCTGCAAATATCTTTTGAGGTCGACCCGGCGAACCCCACAGGCGGACCAGTAGAAATGCAGTGAATTGGTTATGATCGATGTAATCCTGATCACAATCTCGTCATTAAATGGAGAGAAGAAGAAGAAGAAAAATATCTGTTGTACTTTCAGAAAGCCGAGTAGACACTGAAGGGATGTGCTTAAATCACACATCAAGCAAAGACACGTCATTCACAGAGTTAATTCTGTGCGGTGTCTTCACCTTCCACACAAGCGTTCGCACATAGGTCCTTGCTTTCTAAACTTTGAATTTTCCCAACTCAGCTTAATTTTTGCTCTCTTAAACAGCAACGACATATTTCAGACATAACTTTTCACTTCTTCTCTCGAGCATCCTATTTTCCGAAGACAATCAAATATTCCTGACATATAAAGTAGAACGACTCCCCATCGCCTTGTAAATAATTTGAAAGTTCCAAAGAACTTATTATCCCTCCGCGCGTCGCCGTGTGCAAAATATAAAATATCAATGTCCTACCTACGAACAACCTACCGCCTCCTGCTTTCGGCTTTCGAAACTTAAAATATTTAAATACATTTTAACAGATGTAGTAAATATTTGACAGGAAAACAAGAGAATTTCATTTCCATGAAGCAAGCCCTATGAAGCGAAACAGTACACACAGAACTTGAGATTATTTTCGTCGGAAAAATTTCGTAAGACTTATCGTCTCGTGTATTCCTCTGGAAAAGTGGCAGTGGCAAAACATTTTCTTTGAACTTTGCATAATGAGCGATGTAGACGGAACCGAAGAGCCATGCATGTCTGATGTTGATACAGAACGCTTGAGTGATTGCCTTGAAAATGAAAATGAAAATGAAAAAAAAAAAAAATAAAAATTAAACAGGAGAACATGTCCCAGACAGCAGTAGCAGCAGCAAGCACCCACCCCACCATCCATTCAGTTTCACATGGCCTTAAAATAGATGAAAAATCACGATAAGTCATTGGCTAATGAATTCACCGTCATGTCCTTTCGTTTGCACTCGTAGTCACAGTCATCATCGCAGAGCATGTGGTGCGGTTTCGTGCAATTCCCAGTTTTCAGTGTTCACTCAGGCAAACTGACCCACTCCAAGAAGTGGCTAGAAAATGCCATAGAAGCACACACACGTTCGGGTCAGTCCGCTGCTTCCAATTAGGTCGGGGAAATTACATTATGTGTCTCATCGCTACCTATGGACAGAGGAAGGGGTCGTTCGTTCATTTGTTGCAGGAATTTGTAATTCAAGATGCTCGCTGATATCGCGGGCCAAACACGAACGGCTCACTCATGAGGAACGCGATCTCGCAAATGGAATTAGCATAATCACCCACTCGCAGGGTTTTTTTTTTTTTTTGTGTTTCTCCTGACAAAGCTACATCTGTCTTCCGACCTTCGCCGCCACTTCGTGAAGAGTTAATCACCAGTCAACCCGTCACATGCATTTCAGTGTTTTTTTTATTTTTTATTTTTAACATTTTTCACTCTTTGGTGATAATTACGCGTCTGTTGCCCGATTCTGGGTCAGGAACGAACGCACAGCCTTACATCTGTGGTGATGCTCTCTACGCGGCCCTATCAAGTGTGGGAATCATTGCATGGAAAATGTAAGTCAAAGTGTAATTTATTCTTCACGAATGGGATATAAATCTTTTTGCGAATCAACAAGAGATTGCTGGCGACCGATTACACTGCGTTGGGGCGTAACAAACAAATGGCGCGCAGAGATGGATCACCACCGATCGCCATAGTAAGGAAAACGAAGAAACAAAAAGTGAATGGGAAACGCTTAGGCCAATGTGCCAAACATGACGTCGAGACAAGAGCATACTAAACATGTTAATAAGAAGGTCTTTAGTGTCAGCGAGGCGCGATTGTTATACGCGCGACATATGCTGTGAAATGGTTTCTTTCTTTTTCTTTTGTTGCTTGGAATGTTTTGCAGATGGCATTTCGAGAGGAATGTTGTTTTTTTATTCTTTGGTAAGGTCTTTGGAGGTCAAGATGACACAGAATGTGTGTCTTAAATCTGGAGATGGCTTTTAAGTAGGATTACAAGCATTACGCCCGTTTTTATACTTCGATTGGAGTATTATTATTTATGTTAACACATTGTTAGTAACATATCTCAGACTGGCCGTTTCTCACTGATTTTGAGGCTTAAATTTTGAGCTAGAAAGAAATTTGGAACGTGTACACCTAATGGGTTTGTAAAATTCAAGTGCAAAGGTTTTTAGGTTTCTAAAATCCGCCCGTTGACACACAAAAGATAATTTTGTTTATAACTATAATTGATTTCTTTTAAAAACTGATAAGAAAAAGTCACTCCTACTTTTTGGAGGAATTGTTTTTAGCATCTTTCCAATTAAAAAATGATTGCCACGGAGTTTTTGGGGACATTTTCGACTCCCAATATTCAGTTTGTGTAATTTCTAGAAAAATAAACCTAGAAAAGTTGTCTAACATGTCTCAGACCGGCCGTTTCTCCCTGATTTTGAGGCTTAAATTTTGAGCTAGAAAGAAATTTGGCACGTGTACACCTAATGGGTTTGTAAAATTCAAGTGCAAAGGTTTTTAGATTTCTAAAATCCGCCCGTTGACACACAAATGGTATTTTTTTTTAAAAAACTGATAAGAAAAAAGGTACTCCCACTTTTTGGAGAAATTTTTGAGCAATTTTCCCATAAAAAAAAATGATTGCCACGGAGTTTTTGGGGACATTTTTGACTCCCAATATTCAGTTTGTGTAATTTTCTAGAAAAATAAACCTAGAAAAGCTGTCTAACATGTCTCAGACCGGCCGTTTCTCCCTGATTTTGAGCCTTAAATTTTGAGCTAGAAAGAAATTTGGCACGTGTACACCTAATGGGTTTGTAAAATTCAAGTGCAAAGGTTTTTAGATTTCTAAAATCCGCCCGTTGACACACAAATGATAATTTTGTTTATAACTATAATTGATTTCTTTTAAAAACTGATAAGAAAAAGTCACTCCTACTTTTTGGAGGAATTGTTTTTAGCATCTTTCCAATTAAAAAATGATTGCCACGGTGTTTTTGGGGACATTTTCGACTCCCAATATTCAGTTTGTGTAATTTCTAGAAAAATAAACCTAGAAAAGTTGTCTAACATGTCTCAGACCGGCCGTTTCTCACTGATTTTGAGGCTTACATTTTGAGCTAGAAAGAAATTTGGAACGTGTACGAAGTTTTAAGGTTTCTAAAATCCGCCCGTTGACACACAAATGATAATTTTTTTAAAAAAACTGATAAGAAAAAAGGTACTCCCACTTTTTGGAGAAATTTTTGAGCAATTTTCCCATAAAAAAAAATGATTGCCACGGAGTTTTTGGGGACATTTTTGACTCACAATATTAAGTTTGTGTAATTTTTTAGAAAAGCTGTTACAAATTGGACTGAACTGATGTAAATGTCAATTGGAGCATTCGAAATTATGCTGAACTGGTATGACTAAATAGCAATATTGTGTCTAGTGAGGTGCCACGACTAAATTTTGGACAGAACATGACAGAAATATAAGACGCGACAGAGGTCTGCAGGTAGAGATGAACAGTGAAACCTTGTTATGAAGTCGTCGTCGGTGGCGAGGATATGGAGACACCATTTCTGCAGCCTGTCAGGCAGAGTGAACCATTCAACATAGATGATGAAAGCCAAGAATGCCGTCCATCCGACCAAAATGATGTGAGGATACCAATTTCTAAACTAAGGTCCAACAAGCCTGCTGTGCCGAATGGTTTACACGCCAAACTGTTCAAGGCAGCAAGAGATAACTTGGTTGAGAGCATACATCAACTCATTTCCAAGAACAACTTGACCTTGATAATTCTAGTCCTAACGGCAGAAAATTATTGGTTAAGGCACAGGTCCTGCTCGAACTATAGCGGCAGTTTAAGTAAATATGTAGGTGTTTGTCCAGGATAAGCAACATAGTTCTGGCAAAATCCGAAAAGTCACAGATAAAGTCATCCCAGTCAGATAATAAAGATAAAGTCACATCAGTTTTTGGCTTGCGGTTATTTATAAAGGTTGAAATGATACCATGTAACAGTTGGCCACGACTACGTCTGAGGTGGTCCATTCGGAAGGTCCAATTTTGGGCGACTCTTGCAAGCATAGCGACTGGTAGCTCGCGATTAACACGAGTAATGTTGGCTTCCAATACGTCAAACATATAGGTGGCTTATTCGTAAAGACCTGAGACTTTACATATCCCCAGAGAAAATAGTCCAAAGGTGTGATATCGCATGATCTGGGCGGCCAATTTACTCAACAAGTCCATTGTTTCAGCTCATAGCGCCGTATTTGTTGAAACCAGAGCTCACCGAAACCATGGGCTAGAATTTCAGAAAGCACATTGTCCGATAACGGTTACCATTGACGGTAGCATTCTGATTTGACTCATTATTCCACCAGGCCATAACCCACACCACTGTTGTTTTTAATGGATGTGATGGTAGCTCCTGGTACTCTTCGGGTTGCTCATCAGCCCAAATACTGCAATTATCTTTATTAACGTACCCATTGAGCTAGAAATGGGCTTCATCACTGAACAAAATTTCATGATAAAATATCGGATTTTGAACGCTGGTTTTCGTACTTTCGTACAGCTGAACAATTTGGAGACGCTGTTGTGGTGTGAGTCTTTCCATGATGACTTGCCAAACGATACCGAACAAAAATGAGAAAGCAGTTTAATAGGAGTCACTCGTGATCTGTCAAAAAAGCCTATTGAAAATCAAACCTCACGATGAATCACCCTATACATGCCCCAAATTGTCTACAATCTTGTTCAAATATCTGCATGAGTTGAGTTGTTGCTAATATGAATATGATGCTGTTGAAGTAGAGGTTTAGATCTATGGTTCAGGTTCAGGTCCACGAAGGAGCCATAGGTGTATTGCAACGGTTTTTTGACCCGAGTGATGCAGGTTCAATCCCAAAACAGAAACAACAAAGTAGATCAGAATTATAGGGATCACAACCCTCCCACTTAACTGCATTCCTACTGGTCCGGCTGTGGGGTTAGCCGGGTCGACCTCAAAAAATATCTGCAGGCCTCCCGATTTTTAATCACTTCATCATTGAGGCCAATAAAATGCTGGAGTTTCTGCATTTGTGCGATCCAGAAGTTTGCCTCTTTTACGCGATTGTAAGGGAACATTTGCCTTTTTTGACGGGTTTTGTAGGATCCCTCCTTTGAACATGTGAATACCAACTGAAGGCTGACTCGCATTTTGGAACTTCTTATTCGATCGAGCTTTGTTACTCCTGCTCTTATATTCTGCTAAAGTTGAAGGCTTTTTTTAACATCAATCGAAGTATATATTGGAGAAGACAATCATAAGACTTTCCTCGGTCTTCTAAAAACGCCTAAGGCTGCTTCCAGGTTCATTCCTGTCCCAATTTACCATCTTCCTCACTCCTTTTTCAAGACATGATAGCGTAGTGATGCACTATTAGATGGGTTCTTCTTCGAGCAAAACCATTATGTAAATCAAGTACTTTTTAAGCTTACGACGGACAGAGGCCTGGACTGCATTCGGATTGAATTTCAGTAGGATTGAGCTAAGTCTTTCCGTATTCCAAAACGATTCCAGAACAAAATACAATAACTCTCTGTTCATCCCAAAAAAAAAAGTCCATTTTATAACGAAACAACAAAAGTGCCTTCATCGAGTCCGATTAAAGCCCATTAACCACTAAAGCTGACTGAATCGATCTATTTAACCTGCTAAATTAAGACATCTATTCGATGTACGCACGTGTGCCCCTCGTGTGTTGAAATAATTTTGAAAATCTCCACATCCCAAGAGAAAATAAATCACCCCAATACCATAATTTCCGCATACACCATCTAAATCGCATTTAATTGTGTATCCCATGCGCGGCCAAACTTGTGGCCTGCGAGTTCTAATTTTAACAAAAATCAACTCAAATATTTATGGAAAAAAATAACACAAAATATCGAATAGATACTTTTACTTTTGTCTGGAGGCAAAGTTATGTAGTATGCACCGCCACCATCGCCACGTCGATGCCGCCAACATAATATTATAGCCCTTGCTTTAAGAAAAATCTATTTTTAGACCTTACTCTGCCACTTTTGCGTACAGTAACTGGCACTCGTCTTCTTTCGGAGATATTCACTCTCCTCATCCGGACTCGATATGCAGTCACCCGATGCAGTTATGAAATTTGATCGAACCAGAGCCATAATGGCGCCAGCCGATGCAACCATACATAACCCGCAGCATAACATTTTGAAACACTACTACCGATGAAAACGCCTCAGAACTAATAAAGTATCTAATTTATGAATTTTATCGTAATCGGAGGAGAGTGGTTGTTGTGGTTGTTTTTTGTTTTTTTTTTTGTTTTTGTTTGCTGGATAACTCGCAACATCAACATCTGTAGATCTGTAGAACATCTAAGCTGAGTGAATTAATGTTGTAATTACACACGACCACCCGAAACGCCACAAATTCACTCTTCTTTGGGTTTTTGATATGCACTGCAAGTACTACTGCATGTGTCTACTACGAGTGTATGCGATGTGATGCGCATTGTGAAACTATAAGTGCGCACATATAAAACAGATGAGTGAACGAAATTTAAATGCCGCAACGTAATTAAAGATCATCATCATCATCATCGTCGAGGCAACAAGAAAAGATATGTCGAGACGCAGATACATTTTGTTTTTCATCGCATATCAGGGCGACGACTACTGTGGCGAAATGTAGTGTTTATGTGCGACGAGATGAGCGTGTGATTCACTCTCCCGAGTTTTCTGGAATTATACTTGTTGTTGTATGGGAAAAGTGCGAAACTGTAATTTATTTTGGATTTTTTTTTTTTTTTGATTTCTCTTCATTTTTCTTTTCAAGTGAAAAATTTGTAATTTTCTTTTCCGATTTGCTTCACTGAGACGTTTCGACAATTAAATTGGAGCAAAGCAGCCGCCCCAAACGATGTTGAAATGTTGAAACGTGTACTCGAACGCGTATTTGTTTGCTGTCTGCCCCGTTTGGCTTTTGTGTCTTTAGAGATTCGACGAGCGGCGCAATAAGTATGTATTTAAATTTAATTACCAGCAGTTTTCAGCGCGAAACAGAGTTTTACTGGGAAATTATTGGAAATGCTCGCGGAAAGATGGTTGAAAAATGTGCGACCGGAAGTTGCATAAGAATATATTACAAAATTTTTGGAAGTGAGTTCAGATATAACCAATTTATTTGTAAGAATTTGGAACGTAAGTTGTTTTTAATATTAAAAATGAATATTTTTCTCTCTGTCTCAGACAGAGCAGCCTTCCATCGCTACTTTCAGTTATCCAGGCCAAGCGGTTTGGCATTCGCGATGGCTTGGTCTTTGAAACGGAGGTTAGGTCTTCCTTGTCGTCTCGAACCTAGGGGATGGGATTCGAAGATCCAAAAGTTTTGGCTTTCTGGACTACATCCACTTCTGGATACCGCTCATCCTCCTCGCACACAGGGCCACAAATTCGTCGAAGAATTTTTCTCTCAAAAGAGTTAAGTATCTGCTCTCCTTTCCTTATTGCTAGATATAATTTCTGTTGCCTTAACTGTGATGCACAACTGTGCGAATCGTTGTATAAGGCATTTCTGTAATGTAAACGCACACATGTGTGCGCAAAAGACAATTATGCAAATGCATTACAGGGTTGCAGGCACTCGTACCTACTTCCTCTAATGTCTAACTGACCTGTCTACGGTGTCTATTTACAAAACGCACAATTATGTGCGCAAACAAAACATCTTCCAATTAATATTTTGTCAAATTTTAAATTTGTGTTTTAGCCTGGCTAAATGAAAATAGCCAATTCGCACAATAGCACAAAAATGGAATACTAAATACAAACTAAAATGTACAAAAGCGCACACTTGTGCGCTAAATTTTTTTATTGAATTGTATTTTATAAGATTGGTGAAAAGTAATATGGTTGTGGTTGTTACTGCGTTTTACTAGTATGCTCATTTTTATACCAAAATCATACAGTCTTGAGAACGCACATATGTGCGCAAAGAAATATATGTATCTATAGTAATGTTTCAAAGTGCGTGGCCACGATTTGGTCAAAGTTTTGCACCAAAACATGTATAGTTTGTACTTCCGAAGGTGAAAAGAAAAGCAAACGCACATACAGACATGTGCGCAAACGAATCATCTGACAATTTTTTTCTTCTTTCGATTTCAAGTTGCTGGTTTTGACATAACTTCAAAACACTAATACGCAATTTTTTTATTAAAGTATTTACGCACGCTTATGTGCGAAAAAACATATATTTGACCACAAATGATGACCTTTTACATTGTCCGAAATGTGTGCGCTCCCATTTTTAGTAAATATTTTTTTTGAATATTTAAACGTGCATACGTCGTTGCCCGATAAAAATTTGTTGGTCATTTGACGTTTCTGATATGATATCGCACACATGTGTGCGTAACCAAAACACCAACCACTGTACAAAATCATTTTGGCCAAACTAACAACTGCGGACCCAAATCAGTTGATAAATAAATTCAATCTGCAGTCCAATGTTTTAGAAATAAATTGGAAAACAAGAAGAAACGACCAAGAAGTTTCGCCATCAATCGACGCCTCACATTCGAAATCTCCTTCTGGCATCTTTCAACACTGATTAATCAACTCGGACTGTGAACTCCAGCCAATGCTTTCATTGAACTTTTTTTTTAAAAAAAAACAAAAAAGGGATTTAAATTTTCTCTGCTTATGACTGTTGTTGTCTGGTAACACTTGTTCTGTCATTCATCCTCGCATCTCTTTTCCATCACGTAAAATACATAAAAAAGAAACGTCAAGCATATTACTGCCGAGAATAATGGTGGCATAATGCACTCAATTGTAAAATTTATGGTCTCGCCATCGCCCGACCAAGAATGCCACTTAATCTTTTTCACACTACAGCTTCGGCTGCCGCTATACTTCAGTTTTGTGCTCGGCTGGTTCGTCTTTGTGTTGCGGGTGATTCTGCTGTTTCGAGTACAATAACCAAACGCCAGAGCGCCGCGCCACTGAATTGCTGACTGTTTGATGCTGGAATTGGAATCTATTTCATGCGTTGTGACATTTTTGTTCATGATGCGATACGTGAACGCGACACGACAATAAATGTCCTTATTCGTTCGAATGGAATTCCAATGAGCATTCGCTACCGAATACTTAAGTGGATCTAGCGTTTCTTTTTTAGGGGGCATTTCTATTTTTATTCTGGGAATCGCAATAAATTGTGATTTTCGTGAAATCAAGGACTACGAGTGCTTAAAAGTCAGATGAAAGGATATCACCGCGTTTTCGACGACAGGGAATTTATTCATTCCATCTTCGCAAACTAATAGCATTGGAGTGTGATTAAATGGATCCAAGGATTTGAATACACACACACACACACACACACAAAAAACAAATACACTTGAATACGGGGTCACAAGGATACCGACTACCAACTGTGCGAGGGAATTTAATTTAAATTCTCTATCGGGGTTAGGTCATGTTCTAGTTTGTTCGGATTGACCTAGTTCTTTAGAAATAGCTTTTTGTAATTTGTATTTTTCTTCCATTCTAGGTAGGGATGTCAGTTGTGTTTGAATGTCGGGAGCAGCAGGTCAGAGGTGAAATGCGAAGAAAGTGATTTGAAATAAAGTTTTTTTTTTTCTCTCCTTGGATAGACAACATCTCCGACAGGGGTTTATTTTGAGAAACCAGTCTTGGACAGGAACAAATTAACTTAAAAGGCATGACAATGGATGAAGCGATGCAGAATTAAACTGGATGGTCATACAATTTGTTTCCTTTGATATCAAAAAAGTTAAATGATTTGATGACAATTTGCAGAAAAAAAGATAAATGGTTATCGTTCTGCTTTCGGATTAAGGGTAGCAAAAAAAAAACCCTTAGACAGATATGTTCGGCTGAATGATTTCGGTAGTTTTGTATGTTCATTTTAATTAAGATATGAGTTCATTGTGCAATTGCAGAAGATAAAGGGTGATCCATTTCGAGGTTCCCTACTTTTTTAAAGAAAAAAACACAGAAAATTCAAATTTGATGGAGAATGTTTATTATCATTTGAAAGAACATTCTTTGGCATTTATTTTTTGAAGATTATGTCTATCAAATGTTGGCCGTTGCTACGTCGCAGATGGTCATCCGTTGAGTCCAATTTTCGATCACTCGTTCGAGCATTTCGACTGGTAACTGGCGAATGACACGCGTGATGTTTTTGATTTGTCGGCATAAGCTTTTGACTTTACATATCCCCACAGGAAAAAGTCTAAGGGTGTGATATCACACGATCTTGGTGGGCAATCGACCGGCCCAAAACGTGAAATTATGTGCTCACCGAAATGTTCTCTCAATAAGTCCATTGATTGATGCGATGTGTGGGAAGTGGCGCCGTCTTGCTGAAACCAAATGTCGCCGAGATCACGAGCTTCAATTTCAGGCATCAAATAGTCGGTTATCATGGCACGATAACGGTCGCCATTGACGGTTACCTTCGCACCGGCATAATTTTTAAAGAAATATGGACCGATGATTCCACCAGCCCACCAACTACACCAAACCGTTGTTTGATGAAGTGGCAGTTCTTCAATCTCTTCAGGTTGCTCTTCGTCCCAAATGCGGCAATTTTGTTTGTTTACATACCCATTGAGCCAGAAATGGGCCTCATCGCTAAACAAAATTTGCCTCGAAAACGTCGGATCTTCTTGGAACTTTTCAAGAGCCCATAGAGCGAAGCGATGTCGCTTGGGAAGGTCGAGCGGCTTCAGTTGTTGCACAAGCTGTATTTTGTCCGCTTTCAATTTAAGATCTTGACGTAAAATGCGCCAAGTCGTTCCATACGTCAGTCCGAGTTGCTGCGAAAGGCGCCGAATCGACTCTCTACGGTCTTCGTGTACACTCTCAGCTACGGCCGCTATATTTTCTTCACAGCGTGCTGGACGTGGTCTATTCGGTCGAATATTATCCAATAATGAATGCTGGGTCTCAAAATGGGTGATGGTGTTGCGAATAGTACGCTCAGTAGGCCGATTATGTTGACCACAAGTTGAGCGAGGTGCACGAAACACATTCCTCACAGAACGTGAATTTTTATAATAAAGTTGAACAATTTGTAAACGTTGTTCACGCGTAAGTCTTTCCATTATGAAATGCCAAACAATACTAAACAAAAATAACATGACAGCATGACACGACTCACAACTGAAAAAATTATCTCTACTTGGATCACCCATTATTATTGAATATTCAAATATTTTTTGCCGTTTAATAATTATTTTTGGTTCAGTTTTTAAAAGAAATTTGAGACATAGGGTAAACCTTTAAAAAAAAAAAAAATATTTTAAACAAAGGGAAACTAGCTTTCACTTTTGATTTCAGTTTTATGTTAAATGAAACTGCTACCGTACTTACGAGATCAATGTAGATGTAGTTCAGCTTCTATAGAGCACAGAAAAGTGTATGATAACTTAAAATGCTCCAATAAGTATCGCCTAAAATCACGTTGAACCTTTATTCAAAATGTCTAGGTTTTATGACTGTAACGGCAAAGGTATAGGAATCGACAAACATTGCATTCTCTTTCAAAATCTCTTAAATATCTCCCATCTTGAACATTCAAATCTTGAAATAAACTAGAAGAAATGCTTAACCTGTGCCAAAAGTTTTTCTTCTACATCTTACCTGACTAACGTTTTGCCCATTTTCAACACTATTTCAATCAAAAAGCCTACATCAACCTTGCATGGTCATTCTCATCAAAAATTAAAAACAAGTTTATCTCAATTTCAACACAGATCTCGACCTTCCACTAATCCACACCACTCACATGCCACTTGCCACAGGCCTTCCTCATCTAGCAGCAATGTAACAGATTTAACACCTCCGAAACTATTCATCATTCATTATGTATCTCACTACTTCTCGACACTCTCTCAAAGTCTATCTATTAAGTACACCGATTCCACTACAAATCCCACATAGGAGTGGGAAAAAATAAAGGTTTCGAAGGTCTTTCTAAAGCACTTACGCAACATACCCTAGAAAATGGAACACTAACTTTTCTTCTATTCATGTTTTTCGTTTATATTTTCCTTCAATAAAGTCACATCTCCCGTGTGTGTGTGTGTGTGTTTGCGTATAAAGTGCTGACTGCTTGTTATAACAGTGTCTTTACTCTCTATTTTTTTTTTTACTAGCACACAATGCTGTCTATTCTACATGCACATTTGTGTCATTACATCTAACTCTGTCAAGAAAAAAAATAAATAAATAAACAGTAACAACAACAAAGATTGAAATTTTTCGCCGACTTGCTGCATCAGCATATACATAGCTGACGTCTAGCTGACTTAAGTATGTCAACTTTGTTGTTAGAAATGTCACATTTTAATATTCAAGACACACTTTGAGAGGATAAACGCGAACCGTATTTTGCCCGATAGATGGGATTTCCATTCAATTAGCTTTGGTCGAGGCGTGACAAATATGGAAACACAATGACTACACGGCGACGAGGTCGCACAGTTGCACATACACAGATAGGTCATTGACCATAGTGCACTTTGCATCTTTCTCCCATTCAGTCTCTAAATGGAATCACAGAGATTCGCAAAGAATTAATTGAATTCACTGTCATTCAATTTTTTTTTTTTTGTACGTTGATGGTGGTGGTTTTTATGTTTGTTTTTTTTATTCTCGGCCTCTGTCGATTTGCAACATTTAAATTGGAAAATCTCACATCAGATGCATACAAAATACAGGGTGTGTGTTGCATGGCGAAAGTAATAGTGATTTTTTTTGGAATACCGGAATAATTGCGGTCTTAGTTCGTAATTTCAGTAGGTATCCTGGAAACACTATTCCACTACCGAAACCAGGTATAGGCAACCTCTTGTGGGCATGTTCTCGTTATTGAGGCGGGCAAAGTCTATTCAGATGCTTAGGACTTTTTTTTTTCAAATAAAAATCTGTTTAAAATTGACAGAAATTGTTATAGACCGCGACCACCAACAGAAATGTGCTTAAAAAAAATTACTGAGATCATCAGATTTATTAACAAAAATGTTTTCTAAAGCTTTATTGAAGACGATTATTTAAAGTTGAATTCTTTCTGTTAGGTCTTCATTTCACGAGACAATAGCAGGGGTACCACAAGGGTGTACTTTGTTACCCAGTCACTTTATGATTTAAATGTCCGACTTTCGCTGTCATGTGAATTGAACAATTATATATATTTATGAGCATAGGTGGTTTAATTTATTTCCTCATAAGTAACTAACAAGCAACTGACAAAGACCCCTTGTCTACATATCGTCCCCTCTGGGGACGGTTGTGCTTTATGGTCAAAAGATGCAAAACTCCTGTCTCGTCCAACTTCTTCTCTTTTTTCAAACCTAGCGATGCGTAATATATCAGAAAGAGCTGTTTTCTCTTGACCTCATATTTGTTAAAACTGTTTAAGTGTGAACCCTGAAAAATAGATTTAAACTTAAAACGGAATAAAAAAAAATTATAATGTACCGCAGAAAAGGGACGATATGCGACTTCAGTCCGTCTATCTAAATATAGCTTCGCCCACCAAGTTGGTCGAGGTGCCACTTCAGGTGAACTCTTCCTTTCCGGCATTGTCCCTTTATTTTTGACTCAAAGACTCGGCTTAGTGGACATTGCCGTAATCATATCAACTTCGACATTAAGCCTGCTCCTACACATTGTATAAATTCTACCAGGATGCGAACAATTTTAATTTTGAAGGAATCAAGTGAACTTTCTTAATTCTTTTTGTCAAAATCTATTCTTCTTGACCATAAAGCACGACCGCGAGGACGAGAGTCTTTTATGAAGTCTCCATGGTTGTTTGATAGAGGGCTTTACATTTGAGATGTCTTCGAAGACCAAAAATTCCAATAGTACTTCCTAATTTCAACTCTTGGTCAATGTCAGTTTGTGAGAAAAAAACACAGACGATAGGTAAACTATTAGTAAGACTGTTGTGAATGTTTTTAGTTTTACTCGCGAAAATCAACGTAACACTGATTATGTCCTTTAGTTCTTATTTTCTTCGAAATAATACCTGTGCTGCTAATCCATTTCTCGGTAGTCAATCCCATTGAATAGAGCTGGTTGTTAATATCTGTTCATGACTCATTACTTAAATTTATTTCCCCTCTACTACCCTAGCTAGTTCTAAAGTTTTTGTAAAGACGGTTCGGTCTTCCTTTTCGTCGCGATCTTGGCTGGTGCATTATTGTTTATCCATTTGCTCGATGTAGCCGTTCTAATGTAGTTGACGTTTTTTGACTTTTTGGACTATCCACATATTCATTCGCCCTACTCGCACACAGGCCGAAATATCAGTCGCAGAATTTCTTTCGAAGGAGACCAATATTAATTTGTCTTTCATGAATATCGAGATCTGCCAAGATAAGGGTTCTATAGAGCATACACTTTGCCCTTCAAGTTATGCATTTTGAACCCAGTAGCTAGACGGATCTGTTGAAGATAGAACCTTTTTGTTGACATCTGCTCATGAATCAAATTGTAGAAGTCACATGATAGCGTTTCATAGTTTTCTATAGCTATGCCAATCTCTCCAATACTAGGTGGCGAGTCTGATGCTCTTTCTTTCTCTCTGAAGCTGCTGGAAATGCTGCTTGAATTCATCTTCAATTTCCTGTCTTTGGGGAACAGGATTCCTTCGCTGTTGCGAAGAGCCTGCTTCGTCGCTTGACTTTGCTAACTCTTTTCTTTCTACGCAGGATCTTCTTCTTCTCCATTCTCCTGGAGCGGAACTCTTCCGTTGGCTTTGTTAAGAACACAATGACATTATGTCTAAATTCTAACAAGTTAGGCATATAAAATCGAAATATAATTTAACCCCTTGTGCGGCCTTTGGAAATTTAACTCGCACTCTTTTCTCTAGTAGATAAGTAAAAGGTTTGTTTTTTAAACAAAATCCCGAATCAATATTTATAAAGTGAAATTTGAACTTAATGAATATTTCCGTCTAACTCTTAATACACTTTCGACAATTTTAAATGGTTGAACAAAATCATAGTTCTGGTCAATCCCCATAACCTGAAGCAAAAACACTTTTTAAAGTATTCAGAACTTTAGCAACACAATTGACAGATTAGATTTCAAAATAAAATTTGTAACACACATTTCGTTGATGCTTATTTATTTATTTCATCAATTAAGTAACTTAATACTAATGTTGAACAGTTCTTAAAGCAATGACAGCCAAGATGAAAGTAATTATTAGCGTATCGTTAAAATCTAGTTATAGGTTAACTACAACCATAGTTAGAAAACCATTAAGTGATAACAAGGAAGGTGCAGTTAATATGGCAGGTTTTCAAATCTGAAACAAGCAAAATAGACAACTATTTTTTTCCTGTGAAATGAGGTGAAATTCCATGTAGCTTATACATTTTATCTGCTCGTTGATATGATTACAAATTTAATTCACCTGGGTATAAAACGCTTTATCCCTAACAGGATAAAGTGTAGCTATCTGTCCTATCATTCAGGGCTCTTTCCGAGAAGATGGAAAGCAGCATTTGTCCAGCCCGTCCCAAAAAAGGCGAATCTTCCTCTCCCTCCTCCTACCGACCAATCATACTTACGTCCCTTCTTTCCAAGGTCATGGAAACGGATAAACCGACAGCTTATGAAATATCTCGAATCCCGAAAAATTCTTAATGACCGGCAGTACGGTTTTCGCAGCAACAGGTCCACTGGTGATTTGATGACATATCTCGTTGCGCTTGGTATTTCAAAGGCATTTGACAGAGTTTGCATCAAGCTCTCTTGTCGAAAATGCGTGCATTTGGGATCGATGTTACCCTTCTTCAATGGATTAGAAATTACCTTTCGGACCGTTCAAGACACGATGTTTTGGACGTTTTCAAGTCTGCAACTCACCAAATAAATGCTGGTGTCCCTCAAGGCTCTGTTTTGTCTCCTACTCGCTTTCTCATTTTTATCAATGACCTCCTGTCTGTCACTTCTAATACAATCCATTCCTGCGCTTATGATAGTGCCCTTAGATTCGGATTTACGTCCCTCATCTTCGGGCGTGGAACGGCAACGTATGTTAAGCTCATTGAATTCCGATCTTGACAGCATACTTAAATGGGATAATACCAACAGAGTGGAATTTAATGCTTCCAAAACGCAATGCTGTCTGCTGTCATTGAAGCGAACCTCTAATTCTCTGCCATTATCCATGAAAGGCACTTGCATCGCTGAAACCGAACGACTTTCCATTCTCGGTATGTGTGTTAATGACAACCTTCGTTGGAATGACCACATATTTGATGTCGCCAAGAACGCTGCGAAATGTCTAGGCTTCCTAAAGCGATGCAAGAAATCCCTTCTGATCTGGCTACAATCTACAAGGCGTTCATTCGCCCAAAACTTGATTACAACGCTCATATCTGGTCCGGTGCTCCAATCACATATTTGGAGCTACTTGACAGGATCCAAAAACCTGAGGTAAAACTTATTGGCGATCGAGACTCTCTTAGTCATCGTCGTAATGTCTCCTGGCTGTCATTGTTTTATAGGTATTTCCACCACAAGTGCTCAAATGAAATAGCCAGTTGCATTCCACCCCTACAGCAATTCAACCGCAATACTCGCCATGCTAGGAATGCACATCAGTTTACCCTTAAGCCTGTTTTCGGACGTACTGTGAAATATAAAGATTCCTTCCCCAAACGTACAATACGAATGTGTAATGCTCTACCACGCTCTGTTTATCCTCTGCATTATAGTTTACAAACATTTAAAACCAACGTGCATCGGTTTCTATCTTTCTCTAATCCTTCATTTCCCTAATGCCCGCACTGTGTCACTTCATTATAAGGGTATCCAAACTCCCTTTAGTGTGCGTGCATTATAAAAAAAAAAAAAACATAATTTGCTCTGCAGACATTTCAATATTCCAGCGTATTCTACGCAATGCAAATCTAGTCAAATACATTTGAATTCTCTCAATTCAGTCGAGTTTAACATTTATTACATAATATGCTGCAGAACTAAAGATGGGATGTAATCCATGCACAAGTAGTAGTCAAAGTAATTAACACTTAAAATTATGGAATATGGTTATTAAATTAATAGAAGAGTATGGGCCTAAGATTACTACCTTGAGGTACTCCCAAAGAAATTGAAAACGGTGATGAAAGAGTGTAAGGTAATATAAGAGATTAATTAAAGATTAAATAAAAAATAAATAATAAATAAATAGTAGTCCTAAGTGGACTTAGTGGTTAAGTGCGTTGGACCACTAAGCGAGTGGTCGCTGATCCAAATCGCTGCCACACCTAATGCGAAAGTCTGGAAAACATTTAAGTGTAGGAAATGTCATGAGAAGCTTCTAAAAAATAAAATTGCCGTTGGGAATCGGCTTTGAACTGGAGGTCCCTCCGTATATCTGCCAACTCCAAAAAATATATCTTTGCACACACAAATGGTTGGAGAAGCTAGACCAGGGATGAAAATTAAATGTTTTTTAATGTACTGAAATGAAATGAAATAAATAAACATAAAGGAATGTCTTACTTACTTACTTAGGTGTTGGTACAGTCGTGGGTGGCCTTATGCCTCAACCAATAAGCCTCTTCAATTAGCGCGGTCTTTGGCTAACTGCCTTCAAGCACTTCAATCGAGGCCTTCGCACTGTCCCTCCTGATTGGAGTCGAAGATTTTGCGGGCTGGAGTGTTGGTGTTCATTCGCTCTACATATCCCCAAAATGCCCAATGCGCACTTTGTTGATCAGGTAGATGTCGCTGTATAGCTCGTAGAGTTCATCGTTGAATCGTTTCCTGCATAACCCGTCAATTTCCTACGGGACCAAATATCTTCTCTCTCGAAACGGTCAAGGATATCTTCATCGGCTTTAGAAAGAGTTCATGCTTCGGAAGCATAGCGCAGGACTGGAATTATGAGATTCCATATAGTGCTTCGTTAATTGTTCTGGAGAGGACCTTACTACGTATTTGCCTTCTCAGCCCAAAGAAACAGCGATTGGCAAGCGATATTCTTCGTTTGATTTCTGAGGCGATTTCGTTTACAGATGTGACAGCAGAGTAAAGACAAGGTCCTTACTGTCGATTGTTCAATTTGTTCAAGTATGAATTTTTGGTATCCTGTTTTGATCAAAGGTCTCGGTTAGGTCATTTGATGTGTGTTGGGTATCGATCTGGACTTATTGCGTTTTCTCAAAGATCTGCCGTAGTGTGAATATTTGGTCATTTGTGGACTTACCGGGCCTTAAACCGATCTG
Organism: Ferdinandea cuprea; assembly: GCA_963576555.1. Classification (NCBI taxonomy): domain Eukaryota; kingdom Metazoa; phylum Arthropoda; class Insecta; order Diptera; family Syrphidae; genus Ferdinandea; species Ferdinandea cuprea. Next base: position 13,332,064 of record OY754959.1, read on the forward strand.
GTCTGGCAGACATGATATTATATGCGATGTTTAGGAGACTAATACCCTCACAGTTAGCGCAGTTTGCAGGGTCTCCTTTCTTGCGAACCGGGCAAACGACGCTGAGGTGCTATCCATCAGGCATACATTCATCCGACCAAATCTTAGAAATAAGTTGGTGTATGCTCTCTACCAAGTCATCTCCGGCAGCCTTGTTCGACTTTAGTTTAGATATTGCTATCCTCACTTCATTTTGTACGGGTGGACGGAATTTTTGTTCATCCTCCAAATTGTATGGTTCGCTCTGCCTGGCAGCAGAATTTGTGTCGTCTTCGCCGTTTAGCAGTCTATAGAAATGGTTTTTCCACATCCTTAAATGGATCACTAGGATCACTACAAAATTAAAATAAATTGTACTAAAATAAGGAAATTTGTAATTTTGTACTTGATCAAACTCCGTTGTCTGATTCGTCAAATGAAAAAAAAGGAAATATCAGTTGTCAAAATAAATATTTTGCTCAAATGAAAACGATTTTCAATTTAATGCCAATTCTGAACTGACATGACAGTTTAAAATTCTTCTAAGTTTATTACACATTCACCACAATGGTGGGTGGGTGGGTGAATGTGTACCACTTCAGGTGGCACTCGGGCGGATTTGATCCTTGGACGCCTTAGTAGTCCAAAGCACTAACCACAGAGACATTGCATTCACATTTACAAATTTCACAATATTGGTCAAAAACTCATTTTGCTGTCACTTCAACCCCCGAAACTGCCGAAACTCAACTCGATACAACATTTCAATGTTCTTGTGTATCCAGTGTGATTGCATATCCTTTGTTGAAAGTACAAATTTCATTTGTTTCAAGTGACAACCAACCTCTTTGGTGCACGTTTTAGTAGCATTCATTGCCCTCCCTCCAAACCGCCCAATTCAAATTGTATCACAAACGAAATTGTTTACCCACACTTGATGTCACAATCTTGTTGATGTTGTTCTTGAACATTTATTACACAATTGTCCTGATTCTTAGTTACAAAGTAAACGAGTGTTGTTTAGAAGGAATACATTCAATCCCTTGTCAAAGTTTGCCTAGGATAATCGATTGCCCGCAGACAAATTCAATGTGTATGTCGTATACGCAACAAAGTGCTTTCGCTTACAGGAATGAAGGAATATCCTTTGTTTTCAAATTCACGGTTTTTATTTTTTTTTTTTTTTTTTTTGGTTTCTGCTTAAACAAAGAGAGCAACCACTTTAGTACGTGCATACAATAATTTATCTGACTACCTAGACTAAACCATATTAATTCAAGAATTTATGCAAAACAATAAAAACTCAATAAACTCAGCTCTGCTTCCATGTGTCATCAATAAAAAAACAAGAATAAAAAAAAGAAAAACTTTTATTAAACAATCACTAACAAATCACCCTGTATTCGCGCCGTGCACAATGCACCAACACTATACCTAGTTCAACCGTCGGTCGTCGTCAGTTGATGCAGCGATGTGACTTTGAAAAATATAAAAATTTCAATAAAAAAAAAAACAAGAAAACTTAAAAGCTGAACTGAGAGGAACGACTGTCCGTGACACCTTTATGTCGGATTTTGCGTTGTCGCCACCATCGGTTGTGTATGTATTTTTGAATATTGTTGTTGATTTGATTTTTTTTTTTTTACTCTGCCATCACCGTTCAAAACTCGAGTGTACACTGAGTGAGAACTATTATTAGTTTCTCAACTAGAATTGATTAAATCTATCTACCTCTCAATGCAGCAGCAGCAGCAGCAGCAGTGGCGATATTGATTTAATCGACATGGCATTCGACTATAATTTACAAAAACACTACATAAGCACATAACAAACTATAATAGTCACTGGAACGAATGGATGGATATAGGAATGAGCGTACGATACGCAAGCCGTTTACAGCTTAATTGAAGTGAAAATGGTGGCAGAAATCATGTCAGACAGCTCGAGGAGCAATTAATTATAATAATGGATTACGAAAAAATAAAACAACAATCCGTTCGGTACAAATAGTGGAAATTCTACAAAATTTTTTTTTTTTATTATTATTTAATCCAATTAAGTTTAATTGACTCTGTGTGCGGTATATGGAGTTTTCAAGTGTAATTTGTTGCTGTTGTTTTTTTTTTGGCATACATATCCCATGCCTGATGCAAACTAGAGAAACAAACACGATTCGTCAGATACGGATAGATAGGTACATGTATTTTAAATGAAAACAAATCCTCTTCGCTTGCATGGTAATCAATTAAATTTTTTATATTTGTTTCTCTTCTCTTGCTGTGCAACGTAATATCTACATAAAGTGTGCAACAGTAGGTACGTATATGTGTGGATGTGTTAGTCGATTGAAACTGAATGCTGTGCGTAAATTGTTTTGTAGCTTCATGAAGTTGGCAGTGGTGGCATAAACACTTTTGTTCATCAAATCATTATTTTGTTTTGAGTTTCTTCGTACGGTTATGTAAAAGGGGAGTGTTTAAGGGTTTTATTTAAATATATTTTATTTATTATAAAACTGTTATAGCCTGTCAGTTTTATTTATTTATTTTTAATTTATATTTTTGTACAACTTTAAAAAAAAAACGCCCCAAACAGTGGGCGGGGCAACAAACGTGGGCGAGAAGAACACAGTATTTTAGTGAAAAACGCCCACAAAAGGTAGGCGCGGCAAAAAACTTTATATGACAAATTATAAAGGTTGTAACACTCTACCGTAGTAAACAAATAAAAGTTACCACCACACTATATCACAAAAAACTAAAATTGCAGCTCTGATTTGTCCATGAAGTGAACTACGATTACTTTAGATTACGGTAAAAGACTGTTATTTTGGGGGGGTTAAACTGTTCGAATCCAGAAAGTCTCAGAGAAGCTTAGTTGAAATTTTCTGGTTATACATTTTATCTGGCCAATAGTATAACTTTAGCTTTAAAACGGTTTTTTCTAGATTGTGGGCTTGGCAGTGGGCGTATCAAACAAATTTTTACACTTAACCATTTCGCATCTCTAGGAAATATGCGGTCCAAATTTCAGCTTCCTAGCTTAATTTTAAAAGCCCAAAAATTGGGTACGGACGGATATTAAGGGGTGTTACAAACTATGTGCCAAAATTAAAATACAACGCGGTGTTTTTTAATATTTTGGTCATGGCAGGTCTTGTAAAGGGTGTTTTCTTAGAGGTTGGTTGGTTTTTCGAATTGAGATTAAACTGATATTTTCAATATATGGTCAAATCTGACAACTCTAATGTCATTTATGTTCAGTTTGGTTTGCCATTTCATCATGAACAGGTTGACAAATGAACAACGCTTGCAAATCGTGCAAATTTTTTCGAAAATAATGGTTCAGTTCGCGAAGTTTACCGCAAGCTCATTTTGGGTTTGAATGGCTACGTCAACAAGCAAAATTGCCGCATTTGGAGTGAAGAGAATCCAGAGTGAAATCCTTGAAACGGCATTACATCCACAAAAACTGACTGTTTTGGTGTGCTCTATGGGCTGGTGGAGTCATTGGGCCATACTTCTTCCAAAATGATGCTGGAAAGTCAGTTACCCTTAATGGAGACCGGTATAGAGCCATGATAACCGACTATTTTGTTCCCGAATTGGATAGCATGAATGTTGATGAGATATGGTTCCAACAAAACGGCGCTACATGCCACACAGCGCACGTCACCATTTATTTTCTTTGGGAATATGTGAAGTCGCTCACCTACGACAACAAACCAGAAACGTTAGGGGACTTTCACATTCGTGGCGTTATTTCCGACTTACAGCCCCAAATGCTTGAAAAAGTAGTTGAAAATTGGACCTCTAGACTTGTCTTTACTCGAACCAGCCGCGAACTTAGCCAAATGCCCGAAATCATATTAATAGCAATAGCCAAATTGATGGACATTGAAACGAGTTTCTTGTGTTTTATTTCAATTCGAAGTTCTATACCTCTAAAAAAACGCCCTGCACTTACAGAAATCCTTAGACTTAAGCTTTTCGAGCATCCAGGGCAGCAGAACGGTGCTAAATGCTGTATTATTTATTACAAGTCCATAAATAATCATATTTGCTTCGATTAAAAGATCTAAGTGTTCTAAGTAACTGTTTGCAATCTTAGAATTGAAGCTTCAACTTGTTGTTTGCGTTTAGTTTCATTAAATCCGCTCATACACAAAACTGCATTACATCGCTATCATATTTTCGGTACTCATTTTAACAAATATTTATGTGATCGAAGACGTTAAGCTTTTCTCATTATACAAAGAAGAAGCGACGAAGGTTGCTTACAGAAAAGGTCTTGATCACTTTTTTTATAGTCTGTTCAATGTAGAAGTATTGAACCGTGAAAACTGGCTCAACGGTGTTCCGAACGTGGACCCGAAAGGTCTGGCTTGGGACACCGATGTATCAAAAATTGTTTCTGGAGTTGGAGCTGCCGTCTTTGGACCCAACACCAAAGGAATGTGTCCCACTGTGTTTCAAGCTGAAATACATGCCATTGAAGTCTGCGCCAGATTAAACCTAGCTAAAGGTATCAGAGGCGCTAAAATATATATCTTTTGGGATATTCAAGTGGCTCTCCAAGCACTGTCGTCCAATACACTGGACTCGATGACAGCGTAATGCTGCTACGATGCTCTGCAATCCCTGGCCAAACTGAACAAAATCAAACTTGGATGGGTTCCCGGCCACCAAGGAATTGCAGGCAACGATTTGGCAAGAGCTAGTTCAGAATCCACGTTCTTTGGACGAGAACCTTTTTGTAGAGTCAATTGGGCTGCTGCCTCAAGACAGATTAACTGTTGGGAGGATCAACTTCGTCTAGCCTACTGGGAAAATATTTCGGGGCTCAGGCAATCCTAAAAACTCATCAAGCCTTACTCGTACAAGGAAGTACTTATTAAAGGCTTGTTACCTTTCCCCATGCCATTGTGGTATAAGAAATCATCTCAACAAAACTGAATCTGTGCCCGAAGAGAGAATGTAGGTTCTGAATGGAACGGGGCGAATCCTCTATGCGAATGTCCAGCACGACATTGGTTAAAAGACCTTGTTTCAGCAAAGAAATACGTTCATCAGCGGAGATGAAAAGTTCTGCCAGTTAGGACGTAGTTCCGTCCATGGATTAAAATTTCCCTATGACACAAAAGATCTTTTAGGTCGCAGTGTCAGACATATGGGCAAGGGTTTTAATAAAAAAAAAAAAAATTGTATGTACTAAACCCACCTCCGCGCCTATAAATAATTGGACACTTTTTTAACAAAGTCGTAAGGTTAGATCAAGTTTATGGGTCAGCGAAACAGAGCGTTCTGTTCTTCCTGCCATCTTTAAGTTCTTGCTCTAATCTCCTGTTTCGTCGAAAAAGATTTCAAAGCTAAAATTCCACAGCTGACCACAAATCAATTTCGTGATTTCAAAGCAACTAAAACTACTATGCAATTTGAAGGAAATTTTCACACACAATTTTTATATCGAAAATCACACGCAAATCGAGTTGATGTTTCCATCACTCCCGCGAACCCATTTCGAAAGTAAACTTTCGGAACTTTAAACCTTTCAAGTTGAAATTGCCTTGGACTGTATCAAGGTTTTTGGGTGAATTGGTGAAAGGATACTAAATTACTAAATTTGATGGAAAAAATACATAAAAATAAGAAAAAGGAACACCACGGATAAGACTGTTTTTTTTTAAAGTACTTTGATTACCAAATAGCTAACAAGATGTATCCAATGCACTAACTCAACCGCGTAATTACATTGCTTATGCGATTGGACGCGATTAAATTTCTCGTGTTTTTAGGGGACTTTTTCATTGCCTTTTTCTATCTAATTTCTATGTAATTGGTATAATATCCAACAAATTAAGCGGACGAACAGTATTGCAATCGCAATACACCAAAACGTTGACACAACTTAGGCAAATCGAAATTTTGAATCCAACGAAGGAATCGCTTATCGGAAAGGAGTTTTTAGTCAAAGTCTCACTTAAGGCCACTGCCTTATGTTGCGCAATTTAGTGAACATTCTTCTTTGGAGGAATAGTTTTCATCTAGCGGCATCTACTTCATGAATTAATAGAAACGGGCCTAGTGCAATACCTTCTAAGGTACCTTCTGTAGTTTGTTATTTTATCTATTAAAGTACAGTGCTGAAGTACATGACTATTGTATATTGTATTCATCATTATGTCGGTTGTAAATTTGTGTTATATTTTTGTACAATTTTATGCGTATACTTTTATTAAAAATATTATTGTTGCCATTATTTCTTTGACTTAATTTATCTAATAATATTTTTTTCTTATCTTTCTTTCAGGTAAGCAATTTTACATTCCCCTGTTGTTGGGTAAAATACGGTAAGAGGTTAAGTTATGACTTAAATGATCACTTAAAATTTACTGATTGTAATAGTGACTTCAGCGCGTGTTAGCACATTTTCTGCACGGTGTCCGCTGGGAAGGTATACCTACTTTGCTTGTTTATAATTTTTGATTAAATGAAAGCGAATGGACCTTATATTGCTAAATGTTTTATTTAATATCAGGTAAATGTCCCTGTTTACGCACACTTAAATAACTATAAAAGAAATTAACTTATAAATATAAAACTATAAAGTCTCCAACTAAAATTATTGTAATTGTGAATTATTCAAAACTCCAGTTCGCTGTGAACGCTTTTAATGTTAACAAAATATCCCTTCAGAATTTCCCATTTTGTAAACTAGCAAATCATTGTAAAAGAAAATTTGAGAAAGCTTGCTCGGTCTCTTTTGCATTCGACCGCAGCCAATCATCATTGAAATCCGCCTCGGACTTTTATTTCTTTGGATCGCTGCTTTCGTTGAAGTCCCAAAAACTATTGTGGACAGTCCGCCTCTGTTAGTCTCACAAATGCGAGCCCTTTTGAGCACATTTTTCCTTACATTCTCACACATTTCACGCGGTATTTCATTGATTTCATCACGAATATTTTGTTTGAGTTGCTCAAGCGTTTCTGGTTTCTTTGCATCGACCTTGCTTGTCAGTTATCCCCACAAAAAGAAGTCCGGAGCAGTCAAATCAGGCGACCGTGGAGGCCAATCAACATCACGATTTCTTGAAATAACTTGTTGTGGAAAGAGGTCTCGCAGTAATTCCATTGTAACCCTGGCTGAATGCGATGTGGCACCGTCTTGTTGTTACCACATGTTAATCAAGCCCAAAGCATGAAGTTGTGGCGTTAAAAAGTTTTCAATCATATTACAATATCGCTCCCCATTCACAGTTACCGTTACGCCGTTTTCATTTTCAAATAAGTAAGGTCCAATGATTCCTCCTGACCAAATTCCACACCAGATTGTAACTTTTAATAAATGCAAAGGTGACTGATGAACTACTATTCTGTTTATTCACGTATCCATTCAAATGAAAATGTGCCTCGTCACTCATTATGAAAATCCGTGATTGATTTTGAAAAAATGTTTTAACGAAACACGTTGGTTTATCGAATATTTTTCCATAATAAATTTGCCACATGTCTACTTCACAACTGCCAAATATGAATTGTCAAGACTAATGTTTACCAAAATGGCGGCAAAACAAAGTAGTATACCTTCCCGGCGGACACCCTGTATTTTAAACTTTTGGTGTGAATAAGGATTAACATTGTGGCATTAAGCAGCTCATCATGGTTGGTTCAAGTGAAAAGGATGAGTTTTAGCGATCACCAGGATCTAAGGAAATTGCTCGACTTGAGATGATCTGCGCGATAATAGGCCGTCTCTGAACTGCGCCAACTACAGAGGAATAAGTTTTTTTTTTTTTTTTTTTTTTAAATTTCTTTATTTCTTTCCAAAAAACTAATATAAGGGTTACAATAATTCTTTTGTTTTTTACTTACATAAAAACTACTTTAAGAAGACCATTTTAGTTTTTTAGCAAGAAATAGCATAGTACGTTCTGTTGTCAAAATGACAAGAGGCGAAAGTACTTTTATTTAAAAAAAAGGAAAAGTAATAAACTATTGATGGGGAAGCAAATTATATAACTTGGAATTATAAACAAATCAAAAGAAAATTAAAAGATATACATCGAGTAGACAATAATATTTTATATTCATATACTATATTATACCATTGGAATCAAAAGAGAATCTATTAGAGAATAGTTACAGGAAAAAAGCCATGTTTTGGTCATGTTTAAAAATACTGATTTTATTCTCTCACACCTAAGGTTTTCAGGTAGTATATTAAACAAACGAGGCGCGGTTACATAATAAAAACGAGAGAAGTGTGTTTTGTGGATTGTTGGTACAGTAACGAAATTTCTGCTGTTGACTCGTAAATTATAATTTTCATGAAATCTAACATCATAATAACCGGAATTTTCAAAGAATATTTTTAAAACTTTATAACAATAAAGATGTCTCAAAGGAAGTATCTCGAGATATTTGAACAATTCAAAACGGGGTGTTCTACGATTGACTTTACAAATAATCCTAATTGCATGCTTTTGTTTGATTAATAGCGGTTCTATTTTACTGAAATATGTTCCGCCCCAACACGAAATTCCATATTGCAATTTTGATTTTATTAAACCGTTGTAAACCAACTTTAGAATTGGTAAATTACAGTAGAGACTGAGATGATATAGCTGCCTTACAACCATATTCAAATATTGTTTTAAGTAAAGCGTATGATTAGTCCAGCTGAGTTTATGGTCCAATATGACACCTAAATACTTAAAATATTCAACACGCTCAATTTTAAAACAATTGCTATGGCAACTTACGTGTTCATTAAAAGTTTTAGCACCATTGGAATGGGCATCCACTAGACAAAATCGTAAGCAATCTGGTGAGTGATAAAAAAGAGGCAATTCGTCACATATCACACCCTTAATATTAAATATCATAAACTTTGTTTTATCACTCATTATTAATTTATGTTGCTTGAACCATCTCCGTTGTATGTCTAAGTCATTATTTACATCCGAGAATAAACTAATATAACTCTTGCTCGAATAGGAAAGGGCAGTATCGTCAGCAAATGCTGTAATTTTGCCCTTAAAACGTTGAATAAACAGTGAATTAACATATATCAGAAACAGGATCGGACCCATGACAGAACCTTGAGGAACACCTACATTTATCTGATTTTGGGAGCTAATAACATTTTTTACTTTTACTACCTGCTTACGGTTACTTAAATAAGAAGCAAACCAGTCGTAAATAAAGCCTCTGAAACCCGCATTAAATAATTTATTTAGTAGGAAGGTATGATTTACCATATCAAAAGCCTTTGTGATGTCAATAAAGAGGGTCGAAGGAATATGGGAAGAATTTAGACTACTATATATTTCCCCAATCAGCTTTAACAATGCACTCTCAGTAGATAGACCACTTCTAAAACCAAACTGAAATTCACTGAAAAAACTAGTTCTATCAAGGAAAGATAATATCCTACACTTCATACCCCTTTCAAAAACTTTGGAAAAAACTGATAAAAGGGAAATAGGACGGTAATTATTTAATACCATAGTATCACCCTTTTTGTGAAGTGGTATAACTACTGCTGTTTTCAGAGTTTCTGGAAAAACACCTTCACGTACACAAAAATTAAAAATAAAACATAAAACGTCTGAAATTTGAAAAGAAATGTTTTTCAATACCTGACTTGAAATATTATCCAAAGAGGAAGAATTAGACGTTTTTAGTGACATTATAATTTTATGGATTTCTAGTGAATTAAACTCCTCAAAGTAAAAACTTAACATTTGAAAATCTTCTTCACGTAAACTGCTGTCACAATGAAAGGTAGAATTGAGGTGATTATTATGTGAAAATCCTATGTTAGAAAAAAAAGTCTCCTGAATGTCGCGTAAAAGCTCCTGTTCTTGGAACCGATCGATCTAGGAAAACACCCAGGAATTTCAGATCGACACACACCATCTATTTATCGACTTTAAAGTCGCCTATGATAGGGTATATAGGGACGAATTTTACGAAGCTATGTCAAGTTTTGGAATACCCGCCGAACTTGTTTGTGCAGGATGACGATGGAGCAATCTCGCTGCTTCGTCAAAGTCGGCAAGAACACCACCGAGTTATTTGATGTCGAAAAAGGTTTGAGACAAGGCGACGCCCTTTCATGTACCTCCTTTAACATGGTTCTGGAAGCAATTGGACGAAACTCACAAGCCAACGCCAGAGGTACAATTTTTCAAAACTCCGTTCTACAACTACTTGCCTATGCTGATGATATGGATATTATTGGGAGAACGCGGCGAGCTGTCAGTGTCGTCGAAACGGAGACGAGAGAAGATGGTTCTGATTGTTAATGAGGACGAAATGTAGTAAAGGGTGTTTTTTTAGAGGTTGGCTTTTTGAATAGAGATAAAACCGACATTTTGTGGTCAAATCTAGCAACTCTAATGTCATTTATGTTCAGTTTGGTTTGCCATTTCATCATGAATAGGTTGAGAAATGAACAGCGCTTGCAAAGCGTGCAAATTTATTTCGAAAATAATGGTTCAGTTCGCGAAGTTTCATTGCAAAATTTTGTTCAGTGATGAGGCTCATTTTGGGTTGAATGGCTACGTCAACAAGCAAAATTGCCGCATTTGGAGTGAAGAGAATCCAAAACGCCATTACATCCTCAAAAACTGACTGTTTGGTGTGCTCTATGGGCTGGTGGAGTCATTGGGCCATACTTCTTCCAAAATAATGCTGGAGAGTCAGATACCGATAATGGAGACCGGTATAGAGCCATGATAACCGACTATTTTGTTCCCGAATTGGATGGCATGAATGTGGATGAGATGTGGTTCCAACAAGACGGCGCTACATGCCACACAGCGCACGTCACAATCGATTTATTGAAGGAAACATTCGATGAGCGCATAATTTCGCGGAATGGACCTGTCAATTGGCCACCAAGATCGTGTGATTTGACACCATTGGATTATTTTCTTTGGGGATATGTGAAGTCTCTCGCCTAAGCCAACAAACCATAAACGTTAGGGGACTTGGAAGCCCTACATTCGTGGCGTTATTGCCGACATACAGCCCCAAATGCTTAAAAAAGTGGTTGAAAATTGGACCTCTAGACTTGTCCTAATTCGAACCACTCACATGCCCGAAATCATATTGAAACATTAATGGCATAAAATTATCCTTCCAATAAAGCCAAATTGATGGACATTAAAACGATTTTCTTCTGTTTTATTTCAATTCGAAGTTCTATACCTCTAAAAAAAACACCTTTTATATGCTTTCAACGGAAAAAGACTCTCAACATCGACGACTCGTAACGTAACAAATGTTACGATGGACAGATACAACTTCGAAGTAGTTAAAGGCTTTATCGGCATGGGCTCCACTATCACTTCGCAAAATGACATCGGCGCTGCGATCAAGCGAAGAATCACTTTTGCCAAACGCTGTTTCATCGGGCTAAGAAGGCATCGAAGAAGTAAAGCCCTCTCTCATAGTCCGACGAGTCTTCGCATCTACCCCTGAGGGACAACGCAGCAGAGGAGGACCTTAAATGGCGCGCTTAATTGCCAAAACGAGCTCAAGCAACTTGGTTTGCGTAACTACAGGCAGCTAGCAAGGGACCGAGCTGGCTGGCGCGGCTTATTGGTTGAAGGAGTGACACTAAAACTAAGTAAGTAAAGTTAATAGGCCGCCGCAAAAAGAACTGTCGAGCCCAAGTGGAGAAGTATGAATAAGCAATAATCCACCAAACTGGACAGTCAGGGCTCTGAAACTCCATTATGCAGTCGATTTGTCTATTACAAGCTAGATGCATTCAAGTAGTCAATTTCTTGCAGGGCAAATAACTTCACTGAAAAAAGTAAAAATATTTCCCACTCTAGATGAAGTTATTTCCCTGCACTGTCAGTTTAGTTATTAAAAGTTGGGTGCGTTCCAAATGCAGCTCATATTGGGAAAATAACCCCCAGGTCCAAGACAGAATATTGAATTTAAAGATATATTTTATTTAAAAGTAATGAAAAAGACCTCATACCTAATTTTGGTGATAGCAACTGAGGCAAAAATGGCGGCTAGCCCGTGCTAATGTCTAACTGACAGCCTTGACGCAGACGAACAAAGGTAGCAGCTTTTTTATTGGATGTCGATGAATAGAAAAGTGTTTTGCTCGCCTCCCAAGGACTTCTGTCTGGTAGACTGTAGTAACATTGAAGAACAGGTTGAGAAGACGTCAGAATCGACTCCACAGTCCGCTTTTTGAATCATCCGTGCAAATACGCAATTTGAGAATGAATGGAAAGTTTTTTTGTAGTCACGGTAGGGAAAATAGAATTTCAAAAGACAATCATCCAGACCCTCCAAGTTTGTAATACGCAGTCCTAGCTGAAAAATGTTCAGAATCACGTTGAGTGCTTTGGTTCCAATCCAATTCCAGCTGTTCTTTAAACTCAATTCGATGTTATTGAAGGCTTTACTAAGAGCAGGCCACCATTTTTGGTCTTAATCCCTTCTTTTGTCAAAGGTATCGCGGGCATATAAAGGCACACCTGCTTTCCGCACCCGGTATTCGACATTTAACTTATAATTAAATTCTAGGTGTAAAGTGAGTAGTGACAGACCGTTTTATTGGTGTTGCTGGTGAAAAGAGCATCAGTTGAGGTTTGCTTGAATTTGCCACACCTTGTACCCCAAGCGTTTATTTTACCCAATGCCCCTTGCATAATTTTAGTTTTCACTACAGGTAACATTACATCTGCTAATACAACCTGGTCATCTGGTCATCAACTCTACCTGACTTTAATTATTAACTAAGGCAATCCAAGTACAGACGGTTTGAATTCCTTTCATTCCATTCTACTGCAATGAAAAATCTAAAATTGACAATGGACCTAAAATGAGGGAAATTCTCTTGCAAAGAAATATAAGAGCCGACTCTTACCGACTCAAAAAACCTCTGTTTTCCGGTGTATTTCCTGTTTTTACACTCTAGATAACCCTATCACCTCGGTGAATATATAAAAAAAAAACATCCATCTTATTTTCAATTATAATCTGCAAATAGCCTCCTGTAACTGCAAAGTCGAATAATTAATATCAATAATAATTATCGCCTCAGGCGCGGCTCGCATTCATTCGTATTAGCTACGCGCTATCTTTATCTATCGTAAGCTGTAGTCCCATTGAAACAACCTAATCGCCACCATCCACACATCCATTTATAACTAATAAATTCCGCACATTTCGTGCGATAGAGAGTGAGATGTAAATTCTCAAAAATGTGTTCATCGCCGCCTTTCCCTCCCACACACCGCATGCATGCAACTGTAGCAACTACTAAATTATAATTATACGTGATTTATGAGGACCACTCACTGTCAGACAATTCGCATCTATTAACACCTGCAACTATCTGCGCGCCTACCTGCCCGTTAAATTCATGCTCTGTGTGTGTATTCATTGGATTTCAATAATCCTATACCCCCACCCACCCCTGCTTTATCGACGACCTTAATTCTTTTTTTTTTTTTTGTGCAGAAAAGTTGTTTCATAATCCGTGAGCGCAACCGTTAAATAATCACATTATCCCCCCCCTAGGCCATACATATATGTGTGTACATAAAACATAAAGCACGAATGTATAAGTATCAATATAGTGCACCATACTTCCACCAACACCGTGCGGTGGAAGCGCCAGAAGCGGTAATGTAATCGATTGTATTATAATATTGAAAAATGTTGCAGCTTTGTCTGTCTGTCTATCTGGCGATGACTGTCTCGCCTGCAGGTAGATAGTCCCATTTGGATGAGTGAATGGTTGGCATGCCACGTCTATGTCTATGTCTGCTGAGACTGCAGCAGTACATTGGCTTCGGTGTAATCATTTACCCTTATTGCTGCACCAAACAGTCCACCGACGACGACGACGACACCAATTCCTGGGTGTCTAGTGAGAAATTTGAGAAATAACAAAAGCTTCACGGGGGTGGGGGAGGGGGCTTGAAATCAGCCCCATTATTCATCCCCCAGTTGCTATAGTTATAATTAAGGATTTGTACCCTTTACATAGAGAGTACCTACGAAAGTATACATTTTGATTTACATTCAAGCTTTTATGTTTCCCCAATTTCAATGGTGGAACGGTCGAGCGCGACGGACGGAAACGTTAATGAAATTAAAATAATAATCTGCACTTCAGCAGCACCGCGAATGCTGCTCAAACACCTGACACCTTTCACTATGAGCGGTGGCCTGCATAATTGCTATAATTACATACATTCACCTTTTTAAATGGCCGGGTTTTTTTCCCCCTCGCTTTTGTAAAGTTTAAATTGGGATTACGGCCTGCAACAGAATTATAATTGCATATTTTCACAATTCATTAATCAATGCGGATTAAAATGTGTCTCTTTGAAATTATGTATGCAAACGAGAAGAGTCCTGCCGAAGAATTCCTCGGCGAATGTTTTATCAATGAGAACAAGAATTAGAGGGTTACTAATGCCTCATATTTTGATCTGAGTCAATAAATCAGTATAGACTAATATTCGCAATAGAAAAACATATCTGAAGTCAGTTTTTCGATTTGGTGAAGTTTACACATTTTACAGTTAACCGCATCTAGGAAGGAACAAAACATACAGAACTGAGGTTAACTTAAGGACAGAAAACGTTTTGAAAAGGAACAAATAAAGGGTGCTTTTTGAAGACTTAAGTGTTTCAGGTTGGCAGCACTGGTTAGAAATGGCGTCCAAACGTCATCTGTCAAAGTGAAAAGCTTTCAGTATACTCCGCCATTTAACCATGGAAAGACTTACAAACGAGCAACAATTGCAAATTATTGAAATTTATTATCAAAATTCGTACTCTGCGAAAAAATGTGGAAATCCGCTGTTTTATCGAAAAATTGTGCTCAGCGATGAGGCTCATTTCTGGCTCAACGTATAAGCAAAACTGTCGCATCTGGAATGACCGATGCATCCCGAAAAAACCACAGTTTGGTGTGGTTTATGGGCTGGTGGCATCATCAGTCCATTTTTCTTCAAGTGCGACCGTTGAAGAAACGTTACCGTCAACGGCGAACGATATCGAGCCATGATACGCGACTTTTTTTTGCCCTAGTTGGCCGAGTTGGACTTGGTTGACATGTGGTTTCATCAAGACGGTGCCACATGCCACACAGCTCGTGAAACAATGGAAATATTGAAGGATGAATTTGGTGAGCAGCTTATCTCTCGATTTAATGCATCTTGATGTAAGCTATGTGGACAAGCCGAACACGATTGAAGCCTTACAGGATAACATAACACGCGTAATTCGTGGAATACAGGCCGAAATGCCCGAAAAAGTGACGCAAAATTTAACCTTCCGAATGGTCTATCTGAAACGGAGTCGCGGACAATATTTACATGAAGTTGTCTTTAAAACCTAAATGGCAAAGACCTAAGATCTAATTTTGAATATTTGAAGCAAATTTGATTGTTTTATTCTATTTTTTAAAACAACTACTCTTAAAAAAATCACCCTTTATATTATGAGCAGTGTTGTCACAATCTACCGCAATGTGGTAGACTACATCGAAATATATGTCGAATCTACCACATCTACCTACCACTGTGCTCGAAAATTCTACCACCATTTATTATTGGAAATTTAATCACTATTAAGTAAAATAGTGGACATTTTTCGTATTGTTAAAAGTTTTTCAGCCTACGTAAAGCACCTTCTTGTTCAGAAATTGCCAAAATTTCAAAATATTGAATTTTCGAAAGTAGTTAATAATGGAAAGATCTTCGAGTCCCGCAAAGATATTATTTCTGTAGCTCAATGAGTGCATGAAAATTTGTCGATTCCACATTGTTGAATTAGCCATGTAACAAACTTTTGCCAAATTTTGGCTTGTGAAGATTATGGTTCAGTTAATGCAAAAAACTCATAACTTGGTTGTACGACACGTTCTCTCTAAATTAGAGAATAAGCAAAGGCTGGATAATTTGATGTTTAATCGCAATGTTATCTCTAATTGAGTTTCAAATCACTTCGCTTAATTCTGAGATATAACAGGTTTTTAGAGCGACAGGGACAGCAAACGACGCCATATTTCTTGCCGCTCTTTTGACCTTTCTCTTCAGTAAGGTTTGCCATTTCATGATGGAAAGACATACGAGCCAACAACGAGTCGAACTTATTAAAATTTACTACCGAAATTCGGAGTCAGTGGCCTCAACGTTAAGAGCGCTACATCCAATTTATGGTCGTCATAATCGTCCTAGCAGATAAACAATTGAGCGTCTAGTGGAAAAATTTGAATCCACAGGCACAGTACAAAATGTTCCCGTAGTGTAGAGAATATTGCTGCCGCTGAGGCTTCAATTGAAGAAAGCTCAAATGTGTCTCTCACACGTCGTTCTCAAGCGTTGGCCATCTCTGTGACGTCGTTGTGGCGAATTTTGCGAAAGGATCTTGGCCTAAATCCTTACAAGATTAAATTGACGCAAGAACTGAAGCCGCTTGACCACCAGAAGCGTCGTATGTTCGTGAATTGGGCTGAGCAACAACTTGAAAATGATTCGGATTTTCATCGAAAAATCATCTTCAGCGATGAGACTCATTTCTGGCTGAATTGCTTCGTCAATAAACAAAATATGCGTCATATGGTCAGGCAGCAATCCACACGTACTCCATGGGTCATCATTGCATCCCGACAAAATTACGGTTTGGTGTGGTTTATGGGCCGGTGGCGTCATCAAGACCGGCACGTTACTGTGAATGGGAATCGCTACCGTTCAATGATAACCGAATATTTTTATCCCCAATTGGATGATATGGACTTGGAGGACATGTGGTTCCAACAAGACGGCGCTACATGCCACACAGCGAATGTCACAATAAATTTATTGGAAACCAAGTTTGGAGAACGTGTTATCTCACGAAATGGTCCAGTCGCTTGGCCGCCTCGGTCGTGCGATTTGACGCCGTTAGACTATTTCCTGTGGGGCTACGTCAAGTCTATGGCCTATGCCAACAAGCCAGCGACGATTGATGAACTTCGTACGAATATCGAACGTAAAATTGCAGCTGCATCGGCCGATTTATGCTTGAAAACCGTCGAAAATTGGGTTCAGCGTCTGGACTTCTGCAAGCGTGCCCGTGGTGGCATCGAACGTACTTTCACAGGAACAAAGAATTTCATTGATATCCAAAACCGTTTTTGTTTTATTTTAAAACAAACTTTTGTAGCGCTCTTATTGAAAAACCCGATAGTATTTTCATAAAGTATACGTTCTTTGAAGAAACTGGGTACGTAATTTCTAACACCGTTCTATGCTCTCTAATATATTTAAAAAAACATCAAACAAAAATGCAGCCGTTTTTCTCAAAAACTCTAATTGCGAACTTTGCAGCAAATCCGTCGAACCACGCTACGGTCTCGAACAGACAGGGAGTCCTGGAACTCGTTATTCAAATTCTCTAAAGTTCAATTCTGTACGTGGTGTCACCTTTAAATCTTATTAACCGAACTATTTCATTTGGTGGTCAGAAATATTTTTCGAGAAGCCTGTTTATCTACAACGCCGTACCTGGTTTGTGCAGAACGTCTTAATTTATCGAAAGGGGTTCGAAAATATAATGCAATGTGCAACAGAGGTCGTTTACATCATTTGACCGATGTTATCCAAACCATATCCAAGAATAGAAATCCGCAGTTTTTTAAAGGAGTCTTTTCAACTTGCCGAGAGATAAATGGCTTTACACTTGCATATGTTTAGGGTAGGTGAAAATCTTCGAAAGACACTCATAGTAGTGCCAGTATTTACTGACTAAAAACACCACCCTATAGATTGTTAGATACTGCAGGTCACTTTCCACTGAAAGCAATGTTCCGCAATGAGGACGCGTCTAATCATTATCTTGCCAAGTCGAAAGGTTTCGTTCTTTGTAAAATTTGTCGAACTGTACTGTTGATATGTCCGATTAGTCGGTTTCTATGCTTTCGCGCGAAGCTTCAAGTTTCAGTTTCGATTGGATATCGTCGTTTCTAGTATACCACGGAGCTTGGACAATTTCTCTAATCACTTTATTTGGAAAAGTTTGTAAAATATTATCATTTGTTTTCTTGGTACAACCCCAAAGTTGTATACCGTAGGCCCACACCGGTTTAAGCACTTGCTTGTATAAAAGCAGTTTGTTCTCGGTACTGAGCTGGGAATGTTTTCCGAGTAACCAGTACATTTCTCTATATTTGATATCGAGTTCTTTACTTTTCATTTTCACGTGCGAATTCCATTTCAGTTTTGCGTCGATTGTCATTCCCAGGTATTTGGCCTCGTTTGCAAAGGGTATTCGGGCCAAGTTTAGAAAAATTGGCAAGCCATTAGTTTTCTAATACGTGAAATTCACGTGAACAGATTTAGTTTCGTTGAGGGCGATCCGCCAGTCCCTCGTCCATTCATTTACTTTATTCAGTGCGGTTTGCAGTTTTGCAGTAGTTTCTTCAATCGTATTACCTACTTCAAGCATAGCTGTGTCGTCAGCGAACGTAGCGAGGGTAGTGCCATCTTCTCTTGGTATATCGCGTGTATATAACAGATAGAGAAGCGGCCCAAGGACGCTTCCTTGCGGTACGCCAGCCGAAATTTCTTTAAGCTCCGAATATTCGTTTCCATGCCTTACACGGAAGATCCTATTCCCGAGATATGATTCTAAAATATCATAAAGACTTACGGGGAGATCTTGTCGTAATTTAAATTTTAAGCCGTCGTGCCACACCTTATCAAAGGCTTGTGAGACGCCAAGGAATACGCTTGAGCATATCTTTTTTTCTTCAAATGGTTTTTCGATTACGTAATTCTATGCACTTGGATAATCGTCGAATGCTTAGTTCTGAACCCAAACTGTTGGTCAAAGATGAGATTATTATCTTCTATAACCGGTTGTAGTCGCCTTAGTAATATCCTCTCGAAAACTTTGGATATGACTGGGAGAAGCGAAATTGGTCTATACGATTTTAGTACATTTGGCGGTTTTCCTGGTTTTAAAACCATAATGACTTCCGCCACTTTCCATTGGCTCGGCACGTGTTTTATTCTGAGCGCAGCATTTATAATATATAGAAGCTTAATTAATGCTTTTCTAGGTAGAACTTTGAGAACTTCTCCTGTGATCAAATCATAACCAGGAGCTTTCTTAGGTTTTAGAGATTCAAGTTTACGTTTTAGTTCCCCTAGTGTTGCATTTGTGAGTGTAAAGTCGTCAGATAGTAATTCCGTCCCACTATTGGTACTGTCGTGAGCCGCTTGACCATCGTACGGTTTAAAGGTTTCTTCGAGATGGGCGGAAAAAACGTCCGCTTTTTCCTTGTCTTCCCTTGCCCATTGATTTTGATTTATTTTTATTGGCGGCGCGGGGATTTTGGGCCTTTTGGTGCCTCTTACAGCTTTCCAAAATGAATATGTAGAAAGCAATCGAACAAAACACTGCTTATGTCGATCCCGTAAGCGTTAGCGACGACTTTCTCAGAGTAGCCCGTCAAACTTTATGTTTCTTCAGCTCAACATCGCTCAACAATTTAATATTAGGCATACGATTTGCGCTTCGGGGAAATGTCAGAGGTGTAGAAGTTGTCAAAGAATTCGACGAAGCTCCAAGATTAGGTGCCTTATCAGGTATCACATTATCTCCAGCGCCAGAATAAATTTCAAATGAATGGGAATAGTTTTTGCAGAGCATAAAAAGCTTGGTTCCCCATAATGGTTGTTGCACTTTAAATTATTGTAAAAAAAAGAAACGCGAGACAAACTACTAAAGAAAATATTTACCGGCGGAATAAACGAAAAGTAAATAGAAACAAACTGCGGCCGCCACCGCCCGAAAGTCAAATCCGATTGTCACACTCCACAGATCAGATACAACGAAAGCAAAGATCTTGCTAATTCCCGGCAGCTGAGTGGAAGGTGTGGGTTCGTTCACTAGGAAACTTAGGCAAAGGTATCAGAAGAATTTGTTTCGACTGAAAATCGAAATGGGCGCCACACAATTTTTTTTCTTGGGAAATTGTGAAACCTTGAAGTCACAAATTATCCGAATGCAACGAAGGAAACTGAAAATCGAAAGAAAAGAAAAGTGTAAAATGAAACGACCGTTTTAACACGTTATAATTCTCCGTTGGAGTACGGTCTTTTATTTGAAGATTTGCGGTACAGCACAAGTTCTTTACATAAACCGTTGGGGTGACCCGCTATCACTTATCCCGAAATTTAAGCAAAGCAACAGATTCACTGGGGTCGCGTGTCCCGTCTTTTCTCGCGAATTCTCGAAAGCAAAGCCCAACCAAACCCAAAATTTTGCAATTAAAAATAAACGATCTATTCCACTCTACTTATCCTTCTTGTTCCCTTCTCCTCCTCCTCAATGTATGTTCCTCTCGTCCTTTAATCGTCCCGTACCTTTTTTTTGTTCTCTTTTTTTTTGTTTTTAAAAACTTTTTTTTTTTTTCTATTCTTTTTCTATTTTCCTTTTTCTTTTTTTTTTTCTTTTTTTTTTTTAACTACTCACAAAACCTTTAACTTTTCACAGAAATTTCCTATTAGAACTTCGTCTGGCTAGTTCGCTGGTCAACCAAGAAGTGGTTTTCCAGGTTCCTTTGTTCAAAGTCGGTCAAAGTTGGACATTCACACTCACATACATACATTGGCAGTGGAATCTCACGTATGGCGTGCCATGGACTTCCCCCTCTGTGTGGGTGGTTGTTCGCCAAATATTCCACTACCCACACATTCAAACTAGCGAACCAACGGGCGGCACTTTCCAGCTACTCCAAAGCAATTTTTGCAGTGGTGTGCCAATGCTCTCCGTTACCCCTTCGCTTTCAACTTCCACTCGCTCTTATATTACCATTCACCGCAACTGGAATGTCCGGTTGCAGTGAATTCTCTGACCAACCTGGAACAACCTTTCCAATCCATACCGATTGGCTTACCCGATTCATGAAAACAAAGCGCTAAGGAAATTTCCCTGAAAAGTTAGCTACGCGTTAATGTCCCCACTGGACGAAGTTAAATTTGTAACCACACACCCACTAAGTGGAGGAAAAACCCCGAAACATTCTGACGAGGACGATTAACCCTTGCTCACCCAACGTGATGAGTCATACCCCAGCTACGAGAGGAGGACAAGGAACCAAGTATAGTAAACAACGCGTAACTTACGGTTTGGTGGAATTTTGCGCAGATTTGGGGAATGGGGAATTGCCGATAGCGTGTCATACCTTACATGTAGGAAAATATATATATGTTGGGCTCTCGGCCTTACTGGATAGATTATTTGTTGGAACGGTGTCCACTTGACGGCCACTCGTGTTCGTTCGTTGGCCAAACTTGGCGTATGACAGCTGGGACCGGTGGTGTGTGTCCACGCTTTGTTCTGACCCCATTTGACAGTTGGGGCCGGTGGTGCGTTAAGTGTCACGCATTTCAGCTTTTGGGTAATATGAGTGTGCGCAATGTTTCGGCCGTCCGCCCGCACTCCTCTGCTGCTCCTCCGGTGCTCCCCATGGTGGAGTTGGACAGAAGGGATCGTCTCCCCTTCCCTCATCGAACCTGACTCCCTACCGTTTTGGTGGTAGTTCTTTTGCAATTTTCGTTGGAGCTTATTTACTCTGGGCCGTCCGCCCGTGCTCCACAATTGCTAATGTGTGCCTTTGGGGCGTTATGAAATGTGTTAGGGTGGTTTGATGACAAGGGCCGTCCGCCCACACCCTTTTACACGCGTTGGAGTGCTTTGGCTTTGCACCCAGACCGTCCGTCTTGCCTCTTGTTGTGCCTTGTTGGGTGGCACTCGACCGTTGCGGACCGTCCGTCCGATTAGACTCGCTGATCCGTTGGGAGTCTCCAGGCCGTCCGCCCGGCTCACCTTCGGATAGGCTCCATCACTTAATTTAGGCCAGTAGACCGTCCGTCTTTCCTGGGCCGTCCTGAGTCCCCCGGGTTCACCTGTGGTGGTTGCTCTCACCTGGTTCGAACGAAGTGGGCCATTGGTTGATGAGGCCATGGCTGCCCTTCCACTTCTTACGGCCTTGGGGCGCGAACCGATAAAGAGAGGAATAAGGGTCGGGAAAAGAAAGGGACCGAAGGGTGCTTCTTGTCGTGGTAAATTTTACCGCGACATGGTGATCACCGCTCGGTTGATTCCCTACAAGTATGTTCAAAAGAACTTGGAAGAACTGCATCAATACCATTTAAATGGTTTAAGCAAGTCATCTTCTGGCCAAATGAAGTTCGGATCAAGAACATAGTCATCGCCGTCGTCGTTGAAATCATCTCCAGCATCATTCACTTTGGTGCATGAAATTGCCTCCATAAAGTCGGGGTCGAAATTGATTCATAACAGCAACGAGACAAATACCGTTACATGTACCGTTTTACGCCTATAGTGGCTGCAGAAGTGTTTTGATAAAAAATTAAAACGACACGTGTGGGTAGTGTTTTGGTAAACACCGCCTAGAGGCGGTTAGATGCATTAGAGGGTTAAAACGTGGTGTCAAAAAGGTATTTAAATTGCACGCCCAAAGGAAAACATTTTAAAAATAGATTACATTTGGTTGGTTGCAAGGTGACTTGCATTGTAGCAATTTTTTCATATAGATAAAATCAACGGACCCTCGATCCGAAAGGATTTTCTGCCTGAGACACACAAAACCTCTTCATTTTGCCCTTCAGTCAGGTATTTTAATCGCATTTATTGTGCCGATCGGATGTAATAGCTGTTTCCTAGGGTAATACGGAGAATCTGTCGTCACAACTTTTCAACTTATCTGCATCGTGGATAGTCTTAAATTGATCAGACAGGCTGATTAAGTCGCTGACCCTTTAACCGAACAATCTCTAACCACAATCATTACTCACCTCACCAACTACGACTCTGCGCAAAGCTAACAAAATGCCCGTAGAGTTCCTCTCACATCATCAATTGTATTAAACGTTTAGTTTTTAATCTCTAAGCCCTAGGCAATGTTTATATTAAGCACAAACAAATAACATCTATCTTCGTTTTAATATTCCGCCAGCACACATAACAGTGTGTCAACGTGTCAAACAAATTAAAAATTAATTCAACAAATTCCCAAAGGACAAGAAGCCAACAATTGTTATTCTCCTCAGGGAAATACAATTTTCTGTTTTATCTTTTATTGTGAACTTTTCAATTTACAAATTCATCCCCCGGTCACTGGAATTAGGAATTAGGAGTGTAAAATCAAATCATCCTACTGAAGGGAAGGTATATCTTCTTTATTCTTGTTTTTTTGTTTGTTTTTGTTTTTCAATAGCAACAAACTTACATAATCTTAAGGCGTTTCTCCTTGAAAAATTTAATCATCACTCGTCTCCGTTTTTCTACCGGCAAACGACTGCGGTGATGTTGCCCTTGCCTCGGGCGGCAGCAAGAAACAAACAAAAACAAACAACCTGCTACCCGAGAACGACTTATCTATTCAAGATGACTTCATTTTGAAGACAGACTTCTTTGCCAATTGAATGTGTACGTAAATTTCGTAAACAATGTGAAAGAAGTTCAAAAGACTTTTTTGAAAAGTTTAGCCTATACCCCCCGCCCGCTCCCTAGGACGCTGACCAAATTTAAATCAAATCCAACAATCTTGTATTTTTTTTTTTTTTTTTTGTTAATTACTTAATTAAATTCGAATTCTTTGGGATTCGTTTTTTTTTTTTTGATTGTATAACCAACACTGCGGGGCAATTATACATGGGGAGAACGTTGTTTCTTTTCCGAACAAAGAGTTAGCTCGAAAAAAAATATTATTGACTGATGGGGAGAGCGAGAATGGATTCCTCATCGAATTACATTTGAAAAAAGTTTACAATAAATCACTAATTGATGGAATGCCGCAGGGCAGACAACTTTACATTCTATTATTTAGTTTTCTGCCCGTAAATATCGTATTTCATTTGGTTGTTGTTTTGGTATGATGTTGTCGGAGGATTGTGCGAATAGGGAAGAAGATACAAATTACCCAGTCAAGTTGGTTGTCACTCGGCAGAAGCATGAGAAATTGTTACAAGATTACAAGTTGGAAGATGGTTGTAACGGTGTGCTGAGTATAGTATATGGCCTTTTCCATACGCCGCAGACGAGGCAATAAATCATCGTCAAGAGATGTCACATAGCATCACTAACATTAGCTGAAGGGAGGAGAATGCAAGGAGTTGAGCAATAAGGACAAACGAGCATAAAAATTGCCAAAGGCACTTTGCAGTCATCAACAAAGACGCATTACCACCAACCACCAAGCAGCAAGCATCAGAAATTGTGTAAGGTAAGAGATACTGTATCTCTGTTGGGGATTTAAATTAATAATGGAAGTTGAGAAAGTTTTTTCTTTTTCATTTTCTTTTGAGCGTTTTGATTAAACAGTTGTTTTTTCGTGATTTTGTTTGCAAAGGAATTTGACAAAGAAAATTGCTTATCCATCGCTGAAGTTTTTAATAGTTTAAATCTGACTTAAAGTACATGACAGCTGGGGATAGATTCTTTAAATTGTAGGAGTGTGTTCATGTCAAATGGATTGATATTTATTGTGGCCGTGGACAGATTGATGTTGGCACTTTTTTGAGGATATGAATCAGAGAATTGTTGTTTAAGATAAAAAAAACTGATAACTATTCGGATCTGTTGTTAATTGATTTAGATATATTATATTTGGGTATTATCAGCACGTCGTCCAAGCTGTCGTAGAACCGTGCTCATGTGAATGATCAACAGACTTTGTTTCCTTTTAGCCGTGCTTGCAACGATGCACTGTCTGTTTTATACCCTAATGAGCACTCGCACTTTGACTTTAATCAAAGGATATAAGTGTCATTAACTGTCTTACATCGATTGCGATTCACATCAGACTACGAACCGCTGGTATTTTAGGATAGCAGCTTGCCCCTAACTAACATTTAAACAGTTGCTAACAACCGATTCCTTTCTTGCAACGGGAGCCAGTGTTAAAAGTATTTGTGGATACGTTGTCGAAGGATCCAATCTTCTTTGGCTCTATTGAACAGTTTCCTGGTTCCAGCCCGTAGGCGTAGTTCCTTGCTACTTCAACCTATAAGCTTCTCCTCTAGAGTCGAATATTCTGCATGCTGGAGCGTTGGTGTTCGTCCGCTTTACATGTCTCAGCCGGTACCGTGAAAGAAAGCTAATTTTTGAAAGTTGGCTTTATTTCACTTTAGCAAAGTCAAATTAAGCCAACTAATTTTTATAAATAAGGCCAAGTGGGACATAAGTCCATAAAAACCATGTATGGAGTTATGTGAAGCCGAAGGCCGTTTGATACGTTTTTGAAAGCCTTATTTCACGGCACCGTCTCAGGTATCAGAAAAAGGCACATTGCGAAATTTCTTGACCAAGTCGATGTCGCAGTACAGCTCGACGAAAATTATTTTTATCTCAAAATCCTCCTTGAAAATGGAGGTCCATGCTTCTTATCCATAGAGCAGGACTAGGATCATAAAGGTCTTATTTAGAGTCTTCTTAGTTGTTCGGGAGCGATTGACAAGCTTTATTTTTTGTTTGTTTTCTGAAGAAAAGTCGTTTTCATATAAAATATCAGAGCCGAGGTCGACAAAGCCCTTTACTACTTTTTAATCGATGTTGGGTGTTGGGTGCTATCTTGTTGATAGCATATACTTTATTTTGCTTTCGTATTTAGACTCATTTATGTCACTTCTGTTTCTATACTCGCACCAGAAAGTCAGTTTCCAACTTAAACTATAAAAAATGTACGAAGTTGACGTACTACATTAGTTACTACTAAATTTTGGGTCATGCGTCAAATTATTTAACTTTCTCTTATAGATTAGTATACTAAAGAGAAAGGTATTGCGATCATGCGGAAATTTCAAAGTTAAGAGAAGTTCAAAAAAGTTTGTCCGTCGGTCTATCTGTCCGGGAGTCGTATGGCGAAATGGCTAGACAGATTTGCTTCTAAGTTCGTAAATTGATATTTTTGGAATACCATCTCGTGGATTCTTTTCTATTTTTTGATTTATCGTTTGAAATAACGGTACCTGCAATACAATTTTTTTCAAAAACACTGCATACTCAGTTTTTTGGAAAAAATTGAAATAACGATAATTTATAAAAGTGCCAAAAATGCCAATCTATTTTTTTTCGAAACTATAATGGGACTTAAATAAATTTGGTATGTTTTCAAATTTGTCCATTCTTTTTGAGGCGATTCGAAAACGCATCTCATGTAGCTAGGCAGCTTCGTATGACGCAGTGGTTTTTCATTGGAGCGTTTAGGTGAAGAGTTTAAAGAACATTTTTAGAAAATTGAATTTTTTTCCAGCAAAAAATTAAGATACTCAAACAAAATTTTGATTAAAAAACATTATTTTTAAAAAAAGCATGTATCTTTTCTTTATTTTGTTTCTCTGCGCTAGTCTGAGTTGTTTATAACAAGCAAAATTACGATTCAAAAACTTTAAGCCGTAAAGTGGCTTAGTGGTTAAGTGCGTTGGACCTCTTGCGAATGTCCGACAAACATACGACGTAAGAGCTGTCATGCTTCTCAAGCTTCTCAAAAATATATATTCCCGTTCGGAACCGGCATTAAACTGTAGGTCCCTCCATTCGTGTCAAAAATATAACTTCGCACGCGCAATGGTTGGAGAAGCTAGGCTTTAGGTCCTGTATGGGCCGTTTACGCCTAATATTTATATATTTTTTGTTCAGTTCTTGGGCTAAGAAAAAAAACATATATTGGAATAATGAAATGTATACGTAGAAAAGCGACAATTACCAACTCTAACTTTTCAATTTAATAAATAATGGACTTACCTTTATTCTTTCTTTTGTTTTATTTTTCCTATCAATACTTTTAATGTTCCACGTTCTCACGTTATATTAAAAAATTTAACAATTTAATTCTCGGCTAACCTCATTGAAACTTAATTGAAGAATGGCCGAATCTTTTCATTTGACAACTTAAAATATAAATTTAATTTTCCAGCCAACCTTGTTAATTCGACAAAAAAAAAACAATTAACTTCAGTGAATTATGAGTTGTTTTAATGGAAACCGTTCTTTGGTTCAATGTATCGTACATAACGGCGGAAGGAACGGCGGCCATAGCTTATTTTGTAACTTAACAATAAAATTTAATACTGTCCGATATTCATGTTAAAAGCTTCCTAAAAATGCTTATAACGGGTGATCCAAGTAGAGATAATTTTTTCAATAGCCTTTTTTGACAGATCACGTGTGAGTCGTGTCATGCTGTCATGTTATTTTTGTTTAGTGTTGTTTGGCATTTCATAATGGAAAGACTTACGCGTGAACAACGTTTACAAATTGTTCAACTTTATTATGAAAATTCACGTTCTGTGAGGAATGTGTTTCGTGCACTTCGCTCAACTTATGGTCAACATGATCGGCCTACTGAGCGTAGGCAACACGCAACACCATCACCCATTTTGAGACCCAGCATTCATTATTGGATAATATTCGACCGAATAGAAGCGGCCGTAGCTGAGAGTGTACACGAAGACCGTAGAGAGTCGATTCGGCGCCGTTCGCAGCAACTCGGACTGACGTATGGAACGACTTGGCGCATTTTACGTCAAGATCTTAAATTGAAAGCGTACAAAATACAGCTTGTGCAACAACTGAAGCCGCTCGACCTTCCCAAGCGACATCGCTTCGCTCTATGGGCTCTTGAAAAGTCCCAAGAAGATCCGACTCTTTCGAGGCAAATTTTGTTTAGCGATGAGGCCCATTTCTGGCTCAATGGGTATGTAAACAAACAAAATTGCCGCATTTGGGACGAAGAGCAACCTGAAGAGATTGAAGAACTGCCACTTCATCCAGAAAAAACAACGGTTTGGTGGAATCATCGGTCCATATTTCTTTAAAAAATATGCCGGTGCGAACGTAACCGTCAATGGCGACCGTTATCGTGCCATGATAACCGACTATTTGATGCCTGAAATTGAAGCTCGTGATCTCGGCGACATTTGGTTTCAGCAAGACGGCGCCACTTCCCACACATCGCATCAATCAATGGACTTATTGAGAGAACATAATTTCACGTTTTGGGCCGGTCGATTGGCCACCAAGATCGTGTGATATCACGCCGTTAGACTTTTTCCTGTGGGGATATGTAAAGTCAAAAGCTTATGCCGACAAACCCGCTTCGATTCAGGCCTTGGAGGAAAACATCACGCGTGTCATTCGCCAGTTACCAGTCGAAATGCTCGAACGAGTGATCGAAAATTGGACTCAACGGATGGACAATCTGCGACGTAGCAACGGCCAACATTTGATAGACATAATCTTCAAAAAATAAATGCCAAAGAATGTTCTTTCAAATGATAATAAACATTCTCCATTAAATTTGAATTTTCTGTGTTTTTTTTTCTTTAAAAAAGTAGGTAACCTCGAAATGGATCACCCTTTATTATAATTGGCTTACTTGTGATGGTTTGTCACCATCAATAGAATCCCACATGCATGAATTGAAAAGTTACAACAAGTAATAAATAAAAAATATTAAACAAAGCTGTGCCAACAGAAAAAGATAAACGTTATCGCATAAATTATAACGATTTGCGCTCTAAACCATTTATCAAAATAAATATATAAAATTAATTTAAAACCAATATTGAGAGTTAGTGACTTAATAACTTTATCCTGAATGTTATGAATAATAATGTTTGGTCATTCACTAATCCATTATCACCTTTTTCGCGTACATTGAATTATTTGCAAAAATCACACTATGCATGTGTGCGACTACAACACTCATGTATAAAGTTAATAAAATGTAATTAACAAATACATATCAACACATTGCTAAGCTAATTAACTCGCCAAACTAATTAGCGCCGCAAATGCATAAGCAATAAACTTTGACTTCCATCATTATGAATTGTCAAAAATACTAAAATTAGATTTCCCACTTTTTTTTACGCCATTTTTGACTTGAATACAATTCAATTAGCGAAAAGCTAATTCGAAACTCTGATGTAATTAAAAACTTCCTCCTTATCCATATGTCCCGTGGCGAACGGGAGCAAAAAAAAAAAGTTCGAAATACTTTAAATTGAATTGTGACTCCCGGATTAGCATTCAAAACAAACGCGTTGACGTCCGAGGCGCCACATTTCAGTGCGCGCTGTCTCTGTCACCGATTGACAGTAGCAGCAATCAGTGTTGCTGTTGCTAATACCCTGGCAATAGATAATAATCAGAATTCAAATCAAAATTCAAATCCATTCCCGTTGGCTTTGGCCGCGAAGGAGGCTGAGGAGGGGTAGATAGAATTTGCTTTGTATTCCTGTTGGATAGTTGATCCCATGAATCTCCGTCAGCTTGTCGGGGACTAAATTGTGCGACTGACAAATGAGGAAGACATGTGTGCGCTGCACCGATTTGCATCTAAATAATTCAACACCGTGCGGCAATTAAAAATCGCAACGCATATCGCAATAAACAATGCAAAAAATTGTTTATGTTTATTTTGTTTCGATTGCCCACTTTAGGGTTGTTGCGATGTCGCTTGTGCTGCGTGGAAAGGCAATTTCTAGGAATCAAAGTGGCAAATTAATTGATAGGCTACGCGGTTGGGAAAACCCTACCATGGTTGTTGTTGTTGTTGTTGTTGTGTGCATTTATTATTCACTGCGGTTATGGATTGTCAATATTCTGGAGTTGTTGTGCGATTTAGTTTACGTGGGTGGATGCAAATGCAATTTAGTTGGGAATAGACGCAATCATACTTTGATTGCACTACCATTCAACGGAGTCCGAAATTAAAACTTGTGAATCAAATGTCAGAGGACCAGGGGCGTAGATAGGATTTGCTTATGCGACATTTTCTAGAAAGTTCAGAAACCTTTATCGCAGAAGAACTGGTTGACAAAGAGGTTGCAAAAACTCTGTCATTCAACCGAGTCAGAAATTAAAACTTGTGAATCAAATGTCAGAGGACCAGGGGCGTAGATAGGATTTGCTTATGCGACATTTTCTAGAAAGTTCAGAAACCTTTATCGCAGAAGAACTGGTTGACAAAGAGGTTGCAAAAACTCTGTCATTCAACCGAGTCAGAAATTAAAACTTGTGAATCAAATGTCAGAGGACCAGGGGCGTAGATAGGATTTGCTTATGGGAGCGTTTTTTGCGACATTTTCTAGAAAGTTCAGAAGCCTTTATCGCAGAACAACTGGTTGACAAAGAGGTTGCAAAAACTCTGTCATTCAACCGAGTCAGAAATTAAAACTTGTGAATCAAATGTCAGAGGACCAGGGGCGTAGATAGGATTTGCTTATGCGACATTTTCTAGAAAGTTCAGAAACCTTTATCGCAGAAGAACTGGTTGACAAAGAGGTTGCAAAAACTCTGTCATTCAACCGAGTCAGAAATTAAAACTTGTTAAATGTCAGAGGACCAGGGGCGTAGATAGGATTTGCTTATGGGAGGGTTTTTTGCGACATTTTCTAGAAAGTTCCGAAACCTTTATCGCAGAAGAACTGGTTGGCAAAGAGGTTGCAAAAACACTGTCATTCAACCGAGTCAGAAATTAAAACTTGTGAATTAAATGTCAGAGGACCAGGGGCGTGTAGATAGGATTTGCTTATGGGAGCGTTTTTTGCGACATTTTCTAGAAAGTTCAGAAGCCTTTATCGCAGAACAACTGGTTGCAAAAACACTATAGCGTTTATGAAATAGTTCATTAAGTTCTGTGTCAGTGTCCTCGTTTACATCGCGAGGTATTTTTACGAAGCCAATTTAAACTATCGCCGTTCATCGTTGACCTTTTGTAGATTTTGAACAACGCTTTATCCCTAGAATAAAAAGTATTAAACCTAAGGAAAACCTGTGGTGTGGCTTGAGCTGTAAAGAAGCTTTCAGGGCTAAAGAGGTAAGTTTTCGGTCATTTAAGACCCAACCCTACTGAGGGAAACCCAAAAAAGTTCAAACGAGACAAAAAATCCTGTCAAATTCTCCGACTAAAAAATAAATCAAAGTCCCACTGGTAGTAAAAACGTTTGTTCGTTTCATAAAAACATTGAGAATTCGGCCTCATCAACTGTTCCGACACTCATTTACAATGACATTCCAGCTGTCCGCTCTTCAGACAAAGACAATCTGCGTGCTGCCCATATTCAGGCTGGCTAAACGCTCCAAGATTGTGCTTTGACTCCCCCTGTATTTGAGCGCGTATAACATTCAATGGGACAAATTGACTTCCGCACTCGTACAATGGAAACAGTTCTTCAAGATCTAAACATACATAAATCCGCTAGTCCCGATGGTATTTCGCATATCGTTCCGAAGAGGTATTCTTCCACGCTGGCAAACCCACTGCGTAAGCTTTTCTATCTATCCTCTTTTTCATGGCTCTTTCCGAGAAGATGGAAATAAACATTTGTTCAAAACAATTTGTTGGCAGAGTTTGGCATCAGGCTCTTTTGTCGAAAGTGCATTTGGGATCGATGATACCCTTCTTCAATGGATTAGAAATTACCTTTCGGAGCGTTCAATACAAATTGTTTTGGACGGTCTCAAGTCTGCAACTCACCAAATAAATGCTGGTGTCCCCCAAGGCTCCGTTTTGTCACCAACTATCTTTCTCATTTTATCAATGATCTCCTGTCTGTTACTTCTAATCCAATCCATTCCTGCGCTAATGATAGTGCCCTTAGCTTCGAATTTACGTCCCTTATCTTTGGGCGTGGAGCAGGAACGGCAACGTATGTTAAGCTCATTTAATTCTGACCTTGACAGCATTCTTAAGTGGGGTAAAACCAATAGAGTAGAATTTAATGCTTCCAAAACACAATGCGTCTGCTGTCATTAAAACGAAACACCAATTCTCTGACATTATCCATACATCGCACTTTCACCGTTAAAACCAAAAGGTATTCCATCCTCGGTATGTGTGTTAACGACAAACTTCGCTGGAACGACCACATATTCGACGTCGCCAAGAACGCTGCGAAATGTGTATGCTTCCTCAAGCGATCTAAAAAAATATTTCACACCTTCTGATCTGACGAGAATTTATAAGGCGTTTATTTGCCCCAAACTTGTGCACCAATTACACATTTGCAACTACTTGACAGGAATCAAAAATCGCTCGATATACGGACCTACGTGTATCAGTTGGAAGCAGGTACATTCATTTAAGAGTGCACCTCTCTAAGAAAATTCTCTTCCCTTTGGCTCTACATTTGTTAAGACTGGTTGAGTCTTACTTACTTACTTAGGCGGGGCTACAGTCCGGGGTGGCCCTGGGCCTCAACCAATAAGCCTCTTTAGTTGCGCACTCCAAATTGGTTGAGGTTCCCTTCCACTTGTGAGCGCCACAATAGGCTCGGCCTTCCTCTACTCTGTTGTTCTTCGGATTGGAGTCAAAGATTCTGCGGGTTCATTCGCTCTAAATGTCCCACCCATCTCAAACGCCCAATGCGCAGTTTTTTGATCAGATCGATGTCGCTGTACAGTTCGTAGCGTTTTAACTGGTCGAGTCTATTGGTCGCTAAAGGGATCTATTATAAAATATGGAGGGTTTTTTTTAGAGGTTTTTCGAATAGAGATAAAACTGACATTTTGTGGTCAAATCTGGCAACTCTAATGTCATTTATGTTCAGTTTGGTTTGCCATTTCATTTCATGAACAGGTTGACAAATGAACAGCGCTTGCAAAGCGTGCAAATTTATTTCGAAAATAATGCTTCGGTTCGCGAAGTTTCATCGCAAAATTTTGTTCAGTGATGAGGCTCATTTTGGGTTGAATGGCTACGTCAACAAGCAAAATTGCCGCATTTAGAGTGAAGAGAATGCACATGAGACCCTTGAAACGCCATTACATCCACAAAAACTGACTGTTTGGTGTGCTGTATGGGCTGGTGGAGTCATTGGGCCATACTTCTTCCGAAATGATGCTGTAGAGTCAGTTACCGTTAATGGAGACCGGTATAGAGCCATGATAACCGACTATTTTATGAATATGGATGAGATGTGGTTACAACAAGACGGCGCTACATGCCACACAGCGCACGTCACAATCGATTTATTGATGGAAACATTCGACGAGCGCATAATTTCGCGGAATGGACCTGTCAATTGGCCACCGAGATCGTGTGATTTGCCACCATTGGATTATTTTCTTTGGGGATATGTGAAGTCGCTAGCCTACGCCAACAAACCAGAAACGTTAGGGAACTTGGAAGCCCTACATTCGTGGCTTTATTGCCGACATACAGCCCCAAATGCTTGAAAAAGTGGTTGAAAATTGGACTTGTCTAGACTTGTCCTAATTCAAACCACTCATATGCCCGAAATCATATTCAAACATTAATGGCATAAAATTATCCTTCCAATAAAGCCAAATTGATGGACATTTTAACGATTTTCTTGTGTTTTATTTCAATTCGAAGTTCTATACCTCTAAAAAAAACACGCTTTACTAGAGCACACATGCGAGAGTGTTAACATGTGGATACTCTCCTCTCTTTCAGTTGTTGCGAGTTAGTTCGTCACTTCCGCAAAAAATTCAGCTACTTTTCACACATCACCTGTTAAAGTTGGCCTATTCTGTCACCCGTAAAAGGGATCTTTTTTCAGAGTTTACACACAGAATGCCGCCGTGTGGAATACAAACTGAAATCAATAATTTACTTGACCAAGCTTCGATTGCCTCGTAAAATTCATAAGCGCAAATCTGCATGTCAAACGCAATCTAGTTTGACTAAATAATCGATTTTGCCGGCGTTATAACTCTTCCAAAGCAAATTGCCTATCGATGCATTCACTGTTATTAGCAGTAGATACCGCTACTGCAGCTGCTGTAATCTAATCTGAATATCTTTTGAACTATCCGCATCTATCCACCACTGTTTTGTGCGTCCATAAAACTTCCTCGTGGCCTCGTTGTTACCGCTTGTATATTTATGGCTAAATTAATTAATTATCTCATATTTACAGCCCGAGCCGTTGTTGTTCATTAGTTGCTTGTCACACAATATCGTCTAAACACAGAGCTTGATTGACCCAAATGTTCATGGTTGTTTGTTTGTTTTTTGTCGTGTTCTTGTTCGGGGCACTTCCATTACAACGATTACAACTATCCATGGTATCCATCCATCCGCCAACCATTCACTCACTCGCCAATCGGCAATCGCCACTCACTAAAACCGACGAAACGGTCGTCGCAACGTGAAAGCCGTCGGACTGTGATATGTCGAGCGGACATATGTATATATTTTTATCCAAGCGAAATGGAGGCAGCAAACACAGCGAATTGAAGCGGCAGCATTTGTAAATTGAATTATGCTCTCACTATAAACAGTTGACAAGATGATTAGATAGGTTAGGTCTACTCGGGTAGAAAGTTTTCCAAGAGGAAAATGCCGCATCGCGTAACTTCCAATTTAGAAAGTCACTGCTGCGGACGAGAGATGTACACAATAACGGCGACAACGACAACGACACACTGGTCGGTGGTGTATATGTGTTTCTGTATGTTATACAATTCTGTCCGTCCGAACGATTAAATGGAACGATTAACCATCGTAGTAGCAGCAACAGCAGCGGAGAGTTGGATTTCCACACCAACTGTTGATTAATTGATCTGTTGGCTTGTAGCATACTTAACGCGGTATTACCGTTGATTAGGTTTTCTTTTGAAATCCAAAACCAAAACGAGGCATATGGCACCTACTTTGTTGCCGCCGATTTGATTAGGTGTGAAATATGGATGGCGAAAACCAGCTGAAGCTGGAGAGTTAAATGCCAGCGAAAACCTTTCACTTTGGTGTGCCCGATGCGATATGGTGGTGTTGCCTCCAAATGATGATGATGATGATGACAATGGTGGAGCACGACTTGGAGCGCGACGCGCTGTTGTGTGTTTTGTTGTAGTTGTTGTTGTTTCTCTTCCTTTTGAGGTTAAACTGTGAAAATGAATGTGTGAAATTTTCTTCTATGGAAAAATCTCTTAAAATGGTAGTTCAACGGGGTCAGTTGGTTGTTTGTTGTTTGGCTCTTTGTTTGCTTGTGGTTGGCGCGCAAAACTCGGATCGTAATGCAATTGGACACTCGGGCGGCGAGTGAGTGTTGTATGCCAAATGGGAAATGGAAAAATCGTGATTTCTGAATTGGAAAATGCTTTTTCGATTTGATTTACGGCGCCCGTTCGGTGAACTCTTTCAACCTCTTAATGGGTAGGTAGGAGGGGGTGAGAGGGGGTTGGGTACTGCACCGAGCATAGTAGGTGCACTATTGAGTGGATTTCTATTTTGATCTTTATTAAAAAAAATGAGAAATGTCGGCCTTATTGGTTTCACCTGGCAAGCACCAGAAGCAGCAGCAACAGCCCCGCACAAAGATAGGTGGATAAATAGGTGTGAATGGTGTAAATTGTGTTTGGAATGTGTGCACCACCAAGAGATTGGAATAGATTATTGCAATTTGGCGCATTGGAAAACCTTTGATGTTTCAGGACGTGATTGAAATGTTGTTTAACCGAAACGGGGGAGAGACTTTTTGAAAGGTATTATTTGAGGGTTAAAGGTTGATGGCAGGTGAATAAGCTTAATTTATTTTTTTTTGCAAAATACGTTCCGCAACAATGCCCGGATAGCTCAAGATAGACTTTGGATAAGTAATTTATCTTAAATTCGTTTCTTTATTGTACGAGCGACGAACCATGCTTAGCTATACATTTTTCGTTAATTGTGTGGCATTTCTGGGGGAAAAGTGCAATTGCTTTTGAGGTTTTATTACTTTTTAGCAGTTGGCAGTTGCATTATAAGTTTGCTTTAGATTCACATCTACAAGAAAGGCGATCCTATGTCTTGCGAGAACTATCGAGGCATATCCCTGCTTAATGTCGCACATAAGATCCTATCCAACGTACTGTGTGAACGTCTCAAACCTTTCTGCAACACACTAATTACTAATTGGCACGTACCAGTGTGGCTTCCGGCCCGGCAGATCAACTGTAGACCAAATCTTCACACTAAGGCAAATCCTGGCAAAGACCAACGAGTTTCAAGTCGAGACACACCATCTCTTCATCGACTTTCAAGCCGCATATGACAGCATTCATCGTCAGGAGCTTTTTGTGGCGATAGCCGAATTCGGGATCCCGTCAAAACTGATCCAGATGTATCGCATGACACTAGATAATACGCGATGCAATGTGCAGTTTGGCAGCAGCTTATCTGAACTCTTCCAAACATGCACCGGATTTCGGCAAGGAGATGCGCTGTCGTGTGATTTCTTCAATCTTGTTCTTGAGTAGATAGTGCGCAGGGCAGGTGTCAACACGGAAGGCACTATCTTCAACAGATCAGTCCAAATGCTGGGGTCTGCGGACGACATAGATATCATCGGTCGATCCCAGCGTGCCGTGATTGAGGCTTTCACGGCTATTGAAGAACATGCGAAACTGGTAGCCTTGAAGTGAATGAGGGCAAGACTAAATATATGTTATCAACAAACAGACAATCTTCCTTCATCTTCCTCGGGGTAAACATCAACTCCACAAATGACATCTTAGTGGAGATCCGTCGAGGAATTACCCTAGGAAACCGCAGCTACTTCGGTTTGGCAAAACAAATAGATTCAAAACTCCTAACTCGATGGACAAAGTGCATGCCCTACAGCCCTTATCCTGCCCGTTCTGCTATACGACGCCGAGTGCTGGACGATAAGCAGGAAGGGAGATAATAATACTGGGATCCTTTGAAAGAAAAATCCTTCGACAGATATTTGGTCCTGTGTGCGAGGAGGGCGAATGGAGGAGAAGATACAACCGCGAACTCTATGAGCTGTACCAAGATGTGGATGTAGTCCGAAAAGCTAAAACTCGTCGACTACATTGGCTCGGCCACATCGAGCGAATAGACAACAACGCTCCAGCCAAAAGGATCTTCGTATCCCAGCCCCCAGGTTCGAGACGGCAAGGAAGACCGAACCTCCGTTTTAAAGACCAAGCCAACGCGGATGCCAGAGCGCTTGGTCTGGACAACTGAAAGCAGTGTGCTCGGGATCGCAGAGGGTGGAAGGCTGCCGTATCTCAGGCGGGGACTCTTCACGGGTCGGGTGCCCGTTAAGTAAGTAAAGTAAGATTTTTTACTTAAATTGATTCATTTTTAGTCATGGCTGAGAAAGTTTTTGGCATCGGAAAGAAAGCGATGTCAAAAAGTTGTACTTTCTAAGGAAAGGTTTTCCACATTGGTTAAGTTTGCCAGGAAATCAGAGATTTTATGGTAATAAAATACTCATGCTCATGCTATGAACTGGCCTTAGACACATGGGCTTATGTTACGGTCTCGACACACTCACACTCTTACAATTCTTGATTATGGAGTTGCAACTTTGATGGGGTGTGTTACAGAAAATCCAAAATTAAACCTGACCCTTGCCTAGCCAAAGGAATCCATACTAAATGTATTTGATCTAACCTGCAAGAATTCGTCCTGTAGAAATTGAAAGATGGTCAAATCTGACATGATTCTTCGATCAACTCGTTTCAGTTAAGCCTTACCCTGGGTCACCGTGTTGCGCTAGTTTTTCGAATTCGGTCGTGGTCGTCGTTTGCTCCAAGACTCAATTTCATGGAGCTCGTCTAATGTAGGAGGTGTGCCGGAAAACATCGATGCTGATATAGCAAGATCGTCATGCAACTGATCGATGATATAGGACATGCTTGGACATTAGTTCCACTTGCGTACATTTGATATTGCGTCAACGTTTGATTGTCAAAATCTCGTCGGTTAATTTGATAATCGGCATAGAGGGCTCTAGTCGTTTGTCGAAAGCAACACAGAAAGTTCAATTCCAACCGCCAAGCACGGATTATTCAAGTAACTTTTTGAACACTCAAATCATGGAATGGATGAGTCGTTCTTATTCCATCAAAGAGCCTTGATTTGGCAGTATTAATAAAGCTATTTTTGATGACATAAGAATGGTTGATTTTTAAGCGTTTGATTTTAAATTGTCAAAAAAGACGACATAGGAAAATTGCAAAGTGTCTAACATTTCCTATTTGGTAAATCAAAATCAATGTTTGTTAGTGTTAGTCGGTGAGTCCAATTTTGAGTCCCTTTTTTCGGCATAGACCAGTGATTTGACTTATTTTCTAAAGAAAAAATGGTCTAAAGGCGTCAAATTGCACGATCTAGCTGGCTAATTCTCTGGTGCAAAATAAAAGATAAATTACTCATTGTCTGGATGGAACTACATGTCCATAAATTTGGTAAATTTTGCGCAAAAAATGTTTTAATACCGAGGGTAATGTTGTTTTCACGGCCAACTATTAAAAAATACGGTCCAATGATTTTGAATCCGCACCAAATAAAGCATTTTCCCAGGGGTATTGGCAGATCTCATATAGCCTGAGGTTGCTTATAGGACCACATACTGCAGTGATGTTCATTACCATTTTAACAAGAAATGAGCTTCATCGCTGAAGACAATTTTTCGATCGATAAAATGAGTCCCTTCCACATTCATCACTTTTCTTGTGATGTTGAGGGTCAGTTTCAAGTTGAAGCGGAACAGTCTTAGCTAGTTGTTTAAGGTTATTTCATTGCTTCAACTTGGCCCATATTCCGAGAGCGGATTTTGCGTTTTGTATTTTGCATTTTGTTCGAAGTATCCAACTTGGTTTCACTGTCGTCCTTGGAGACAATACTCACGAGATACTGGAAAGCCTATACCCCTCCCTACCGGTTGGCCAGAATTAATATTTTAAGCTCTGTCTCCATATCTGCTGTCATTTGGTAGCCTTCCATAGCTCTGTGAGAAAATAAGCATACTCCATCGGCATAGTTAGTATGCTTCAGTCGGGATGTTTCCCCGTTTACGGCTTTTCAAATAAACTCTCTTTGACAGACAGCAGCAGAACTTGTGGTCGATATGCAATGCACTGCTTCAGATCCAGGATACAGGATCCATGCCAGATTATGCTGAAAAATGGAAATATACAAATTTATTAATTATCTAGAAATTAAATTATATTTCAGCTTAATACCTAAAGCTGCGTTTGTACTTACAAATCTAACGATTTTGTCTTTTCTTTTCTATTTCAGGTAAGCACGATGCAATTGATTGAATTTAACATGAGCATTCGGTGAACTCTGTTTGGTAGATATTTCCAAACAACTGTTAGAAGGTAAGGTAAGACGAAAAAAGTCCAAAATAATGTAAAGGGTGTTTTTTTAGAGTTATAGAACTTTCAATGGAATTTTGCGTTCATCAATTTGTGTCCACCAATTTGGCGTTATTGGAAGGATAATTTTATGCCATTAATGTTTGAATATGATTTCGGGCATGTGATTGGTTCGAATAAAGACAAGTCTAGAGGTCCATTTCAACCAATTTTTCAAGCATTTGGGGCTGTATGTCAGCAATAACGCCACGAATGTTGGCTTCCAAGTCCCATAGCGAGCGACTTCACATATCCCCAAAGAAAATAATCCAATGGTGTCAAATCACACGATCTTGGTGGCAAATTGACAGGTCCATTGCGCGAAATTATGCGCTCATCGAATGTTTCCTTCAATAAATCGATTGTGACGTGCGCTGTGTGGCATGTAGCGCCGTCTTGTTGGAAACACATCTCATCCACATGCATGCCATCCAATTCGGGAACAAAATAGTCAGTTGTCATGGCTCTATGCCGGTCTCCATTAACGGTAACTGACTCTCCAGCATCATTTCGGAAGAAGTATGGCCCAATGACTCCACCAGCCCATAGAGCACACCAAACAGTCAGTTTTTGTGGATGTAATGGCGTTTCAAGGGTCTCAGGTGGAATCTCTTCACTCCAAATGCGGCAATTTTGCTTGTTGACGTCAACCCAAGATGAGCCTCATCACTGAACAAAATTTTGCGGTAAACTTCGCGAACTGAACCGTTATGTTCGAAATAAATTTGCACGATTTGCAAGCGTTGTTCATTTGTCAACCTGTTCATGATGTAATGGCAAACCAAACTGAACATAAATGACATTAGAGTTGCCAGATTTGACCACAAAATGTCAGTATTATCTCTATTCGAAAAACCAAGCTTGAGTTTAAAAAAAACCTATTTACTCAACGCGAATCGACGACTCTGTCATCATTTATCGCCACCTGTCAGCTGTAATCTGTTACCAGTCATCTGACATCTGCCACCCATCATATTTACTTTGACAGCTGTCATCTATCATGTTGTTTTTTTAGTAACACCGAAATTTCGATTAATGTGACTGTGAGTAAATGTTTTATTAAAATACTTTTTAAAAGATAAAAATTTGCATGCGTACTTGTTTACTGAATGAGCGTCGTTTTCGTTTATTCTGCAGTATGATTTTCATAAATATGTCACATTGAAGCGCCTGCCTATTCTTTGTAGTTTTGACAAAGGTCAGCAAGAAGTCTTCGATGATGTATTGGACTCTTCTCGCCTCTAAATACCTTCCAGCATTTTAATCGAATGCCAGGCAGATGACCTACAATTTAATATTCAAATTTCCAGACAAAGCAGACGAGTAGATCACCCTACGAATTTTCTTGTGTGGGGTCTAAATCAATCTAAATCAAATTACGCTATCACCCGTTTCCCCTCGCTAAATGATATTTATTTATTTATCTCAAAATCTCATCAATCAACAACAATACACAAACCAATGACAAATTGCACCCAAAATATGCGTCCAATTGACCAAGCCGCTGTCGTTGTATAAAAGTATAAAAGCCGAAAACAAGTAACCTTCCAAAAATGTCACAACATGATGTCACAATACTATAGCCACAGCCAGAGCCAGAGCCAGAGCACACTGCCTATGTGACATTTTTTTATATAACAAGTCCGGGACCACGACGATCAAAATTGAGGCCATTGATCTTCGCATAACGATAAAGAGATACGCGTACGCATCACAAGATCGAGATCCCTCGACTAAGCCTCTGTGTTCATGTCCATGTCCACCGGTGCGCAAGCATTAAAAAGAAAACGTCAATTCCTTGCCCAAAATGCCAATCCCACTTTTGTTACAGCTTAAACGAACATCATTTCAACAGCAACAGCAAGAGCAAGCAGTCAACTCAACGGTTACCGGTCCGGTCGCAAGAGACACACTCGAATACTGATTCCGAAGATCAATGGAGGAATCTGTGTTCTGCTCTGTGGCTGCCCTCTTTAAGGTGCAGTTAGCTCTAAACACACCCATATGTCATGAATACGATTAACCGCAGAATGACGGCAACGCGCAGGAAAACTATTCAAGATGTCTTAGTATACCTCTATAATGCGCGCCCCTTGTTTTCGGAACGGATAGATACGAGAGTGGTTTTGTGGTATGCGCACTCTCATGAGATAGATCGGATCGACAATAGATCATAAGATACTTCCGCTACTGCTGGTTAAGTGGTAGTACCCTTTCTATGTTTTGTTTTGTTTTTTTTTCTTCACGACACCCCAACTGAACCGTTGTAAGTCACGCGGTAGTTACTGAGATAATTAAGACAACAACAAAATCGATCATGTATCTGTATCCAGTGTGATCTGTGAAATAGATCGTAGACTCTGCACAGTGTTTGCTATTACATTTGCCACTTAATAATGGGAGATTTCCCCGTTGGCCAGCATTAAGCAACCAGCATCTCGAGCATCACGTGCAAAGCATCGCAGCGCTAACAAAGACCACGAATCGCTTAGAGGTGAAAATTACTTTTCCAAGTATCAGATACTGCCGGAAATTGATCTTCATAACTGATCTAATGTTTAGTGCGCTCCGACAATGTTTGTAAAATATAATTCCCTCTTCTTTTTTTTTTTTTTTTTGCCATAACGTAACGTAAGTAGGTATGATGCATAAGACGATGTGGCGAGTTACAATGGCGATATCATATTTAACGATCGTTTTGTGCAATAAAAATAAAGTCAAGCTTTGTATGTTGTAACACAACAGTGTTGGACAACAGCATATTGGTGGTGGCGTTTCTTTAAGCCGTGCTCTTTAAAAACGGTTTTATAACTTTATTGGTACGATATGTGGGCAATTTGTGGGCAACTCTTAACGCCACACATTTGCGTGGGCGGTCAAGAGGCTCATCATAATGCAAATTAATATCTTGTTTGAGAAAATAAAATTTATTATTTCTTAAGTTTTATTACATGTGCTTCGGAGTGGATTAAGTTTTGTTTTTTTATGGTTACTCTTTAACGACATTGACAGTTGACAGTATCTAGCGATGATCTTTATTGAGCACTTGGATTGTAAAGATTAATTCCATTAAAAAACTGTTAGCAAAATATGTACTTAATGGAATGCTAAAAAATAAACAGCACTAAAGAACATATCAATCTTTAAAAAAAAACATTCAGTCTTGAATAAATGGTAGTGGAACTTTGTTGTATTTGGCTGTAAAGGGTGATCCATTTCGAGGTTCCCTACTTTTTTAAAGAAAAAAACACAGAAAATTCAAATTTAATGGAGAATGTTTATTATCATTTGAAAGAACATTCTTTGGCATTTATTTTTTGAAGATTATGTCTATCAAATGTTGGCCGTTGCTACGTCGCAGATGGTCCATCCGTTGAGTCCAATTGTCGATCACTCGTTCGAGCATTTCGACTGGTAACTGGCGAATGACACGCGTGATGTTTTCCTCCAAGGCCTGAATCGAAGAGGGTTTGTCGGCATAAGCTTTTGACTTTACATATCCCCACAGGAAAAAGTCTAACGGTGTGATATCACACGATCTTGGTGGCCAATCGACCGGCCCAAAACGTGAAATTATGTGCTCACCGAAATGTTCTCTCAATAAGTCCATTGATTGATGCGATGTGTGGGAAGTGGCGACGTCTTGCTGA
The DNA here is from genome assembly GCA_963576555.1 of Ferdinandea cuprea. Taxonomy (NCBI): domain Eukaryota; kingdom Metazoa; phylum Arthropoda; class Insecta; order Diptera; family Syrphidae; genus Ferdinandea; species Ferdinandea cuprea. The sequence goes on from OY754959.1 coordinate 13,374,929, forward strand.
AACCAAATGTCGCCGAGATCACGAGCTTCAATTTCAGGCATCAAATAGTCGGTTATCATGGCACGTTCGCACCGGCATAATTTTTAAAGAAATATGGACCGATGGATTCCACCGGCCCACAAACCACACCAAACCGTTGTTTTTTCTGGATGAAGTGGCAGTTCTTCAATCTCTTCAGGTTGCTCTTCGTCCCAAATGCGGCAATTTTGTTTGTTTAAATACCCATTGAGCCAGAAATGGGCCTCATCGCTAAACAAAATTTGCCTCGAAAACGTCGGATCTTCTTGGAACTTTTCAAGAGAAGGTCGAGCGGCTTCAGTTGTTGCACAAGCTGTATTTTGTACGCTTTCAATTTAAGATCTTGACGTAAAATGCGCCAAGTCGTTCCATACGTCAGTCCGAGTTGCTGCGAACGGCGCCGAATCGACTCTCTACGGTCTTCGTGTACACTCTCAGCTACGGCCGCTATATTTTCTTCACAGCGTGCTGGACATGGTCTATTCGGTCGAATATTATCCAATAATGAATGAGTGATGGTGTTGCGAATAGTACGCTCTGTAGGCCGATTATGTTGACCATAAGTTGAGCGAAGTGCACGAAACACATTCCTCACAGAACGTGAATTTTCATAATAAAGTTGAACAATTTGTAAACGTTGTTTACGCGTAAGTCTTTCCATTATGAAATGCCAAACAATACTAAACAAAAATAACATGACAGCATGACACGACTCACACGTGATCTGTCAAAAAAGGCTATTGAAAAAAGTATCTCTATTTGGATCACCCTTTATTTAAAAATTCCGCTTTGCTAATTTAAATTTAAAATAAATATTAGGCGTAAACGGCCCTTACAGGACCTAAAGCCTAGCTTCTCCAGCCATTGTGTGTGCGAAGTTATATTTTCGACACGAATGGAAGGGACCTACAGTTTAATGCCGATTCCGAAGGGCAATTAATTTTTGAGACGCTTCTCATGACAGTTCTTAATCTTGGATGTTTGTCAGACGTTCGCTAAAGGTGGGGCAGCGAATAAAAACTTTCAGGTGGTACAGGTCGGGATTTGAACCAACGACCTCTCGCTTAGTAGTCCAACACACTAAGATCCTGTTATAGCTTTCATTGAAATGCATCGTTGGAACAAATCAGTGGAATAGTTGTTTCATTTTTTTGACAAGTCGGTTAGAGCAATCATTGAAAAATTTCTGTCAGTGGAAGGCCACTGGTATAGGTTTTAAGGTTAGAGTTGATCATTGAAAGCAAAACTGACAGCTGAGAATGGAACACATCAGTGGAACGATTGTGTTCCAAATTGTATAAACGATTATCAGTGAAATAATAAAAATAGATTTATAGAAAAGTTTAAATCAGAATTAAGTAATTTTGTTTGTAGAAAAATTCTATAAGTAATTAGCTTTATTTTGATACCGCTTAAAGCCAATATGGTTTGTTTAGTCGTCTTAAATTACGAAAGCAAAATTTTCAATGATGGATTTTAATGGTAGCTATAACTGGCCCCTTAATCACTAAACTACTGCACTCACAAAAGTTGCGCTCTATTCGACGGAAAAGCCCCCACCTGAGGCACATCCCTCTGCCATCTCCTGCGACACGTGACACTCTGCTTCCTTGTCGACTCCAATCAAAGACTGGCTTCGACAATTTTTCGAGGAAACCCAATGCGGTCTGCGTGTTTTGTGGTTTAGCTTATACAGTTTCTGCAGTCCATACGTACTCCACTTTTAACGTTCAGAATCCTGAGCATTGTATAAAAGTTGCGACTTATCGCGACATATTTTCGACATTTCCGACTTACCCTTCTTCTTTTGATTTCTTTTGATTTCTTTTATTTTAATAATTTACCCGAATTTTTTTAGAAAGCTGAGAAGGCATTTTAGTGATGAGGAGCTAAGATGTCCAGCACTAACCACATCAGCACCTAGAGCCTGTACCCTGGACTTTTGGTAAACCATTCTTCGACGACCTTTCAGATATTTCGGACATGGGTCTTAATGATATCAATACTTTTCTCTTTTTTCAAAGTCCGGATCTTCTTTGGAAAAGTTCAAATGCCAAGCATCCCAAGTTCGACTGTCGCTATGAAGAAAACCTGATAATGGATGCTATCAAATGCGGTTTTAAAGTCGAACGGAAAGACCTTTTTCATATTTAGCTTGACTATGAAATTTTTTGTCTATGAAAGTTCTGCGGAACGGTAGTCGTAGAGAGTTTGTAGAAAGGTTTGAGCAACATTAAGCAGGCTAAATTTTTGGACTTCTAATACATATTTCAAGGCTCTGAATCTATCCGCAAAAAGAAAGTAGGCGGAGTTACACCTTTGACCATAGGCAAGTGAAAATGCTGATGATATAAGATGTGTGATGAGAAGCGCCAGGTTGCTGTGTGAATATCTACCTTGTACCGCGTGAGGAAAGACACGAGTTTTAAACTACCACCTGGGGAATAAGTGTATTAAAATTTCTCATATTTGTTGACATTCCGGGTCTGGTTGATGACACGCCAAATATTTCAGCGGTTTATACCTAACCTTCTAGATCTAGGAAATACACTTTAATTCTCTCGTTGCCAGGCTCGTGTAGCGCAAAATATTTAGGGACGTCTATCTCATAACTTGCAATGTTTGGCGTGTATGGGATGTTATTTGATGGTGGAAATATTTGAATTTAATTTGCACCACTTACAGAAAGAGTTAATGTCATTTTGCAGCAGCAAGCAGTCATCAATTGTTGAAATTTTCGCAAAAAAAGTTATATCGTCAGGCAGTAGCAATGATTCAATATATTTGGCAAATCATTTATAAAGAGCAAGAAAAGGGATGGACCTAGATGGCCATACGTAAATTGGATTTCTTTGGGAAAATAGTCAAACCTTCAAATCCGTCAAATGTTTCAAGCCATTTCAATAAAGGGCCATAAAAGCCACATGCCCTTAGTTTTTAGAGGAGAAAGGTAAGGTTAACTCTCCTAAAAGCTTTTACGAAGTCTGTGTAAATTACATGGACTTGTTTACGGTTGTCTAAAGACTCAATACAAAAATTTGTGAATTCCACTTAATTTGAAGAAGTTGATCTACCCTTCCAAAAACTATGTTGATATTTACTAACATGCTGTTTGATTGCAAAATTAAATTTATCTTCAACAAGACTATCTAGAAGTTTTGGAATTACTGAAAGCTTAGTAATCCGTCTATAATTAGATTGGTTCTATGGTAGATATTTTCCACTCTTCAAGAAAGACTCCATTAGAAAGCGATTGATTAAACAATTCTGACAAAGGAGAAACAGAGTGAACTGGCACAATAACGTAGAACAATAGGAAAAATTCCAAAAATATCGGCTATTCTCTTGGGTTTCAAGTTAGATAACTTCAACTTCACTAACTTCACTAACACGAAAAACAAGAACAATCAACAATGGATCTCTAATCTATACATTTAACGTTGGCGCTCTAGACGCACGTGATTGCATCGTTCATCATCCTGTTGATGTGGAAGTTCCAATACTTTTATTCGTTTCGTATTTCATTTTCTCCTCGTCTACCCGAATATTTCAGGGTTTTACCTTTTCCATAATCGCGCTATTGTATCACACAGATGACTCTGGCTTTGAACATAGGACAACAGGTCGATAGTTTCAGTCCGGTGATGTGAGAGCTAAAGTTTACCCATATATGGATCGTCTTGCCACCCTCTTTGTTTCAGCACTCTGCATAGGTCTAAAAAGTCCCTACCGACCTCAGCTCCAAATATGACGTGACTATTGATGACACCGTCAATCTAGTGATTTCGTCCCCCTTTCATCGTCCTACTGAGGAAATATTATTAGAATTCTGAGAGTTGCAGTCGTAATTTTAGACAAAACATTATGACTTGGCTTTATTGTAAGGATAATTTTATGCCATTAATGTTTGAATATGATTTCGGGCATGTGGCCGCCGCGGCTGGTTCGAATTAGGACAATTCTAGAGGTCCAATTTTCAACCACTTTTTCAAGCATTTGAGGCTGTATGTCGGCAATAACGCCACGAATGTAGGGCTTCCAAGTCCCCTAAATTTTCTGGTTTTTTGGCGTAGGCGAGCGACTTCAATCTATCCCCAAAGAAAATAATCCAATGGTGTCAAATCACACGATCTTGGTGGCCAATTGACAGGTCCATTCCGCGAAATTATGCGCTCATCGAGTATTTCCTTCAATAAATTGATTGTGACGTGCGCTGTGTGGCATGTAGCGCCGTCTTGTTGGAACCACATCTCAACCACATTCGTGCCATCCAATTTGGGAACAAAATAGTCGGTTATCATGGCTCTATACCGGTCTCCAGTAACGGTAACTGACTCTCCAGCATATTTTCGGAAGAAGTATGGCCCAATGACTCCACCAGCCCATAGAGCACACCAAACAGTCAGTTTTTGTGCATGTAACGGCGGTTCAAGGGTCTCATGTAGCCATTCAACCCAAAATGAGCCTCATCACTGAACAAAATTTTGCGATGAATCTTCGCGAACTGAACCATTATTTTCGAAATAGATTTGCACGATTTGCAAGCGTTGTTCATTTGTCAACCTGTTCATGAAATGAAATGGCAAACCAAACTGAACATAAATGACATTAGAGTTGCCATTTTTGACCACAAAATGTCAGCTTTATCTCTATTCGAAAAAACAAACCTCTTAAAAAAACACCCTTTACTTTCTATGGTTTACCACTTGTCAAATCAAGTTGAACAAGGTCCGTACCCTTGATCTGTTTTTATTGTCGGAATCTCTCCATGCATTCTTCGAAATAATAAAATCGAAATTTCTAAATAATCACAAGCTAACAAAGTTATTACTGGAGGTGTGTCCGGTCCGGTCTATCTACAAGTGCTAATGAGTACGCTGGCAATCTGCACCGATTCCAATTCCTCGCACCAAAACTCCATCTCGAGACACCCAAATTAGGTAGCATCACTTATGCTAATCGCATTGCAATGCGAAATCCATTCAACGATCCGATTTTGATCTGCAGAATCCGCACCATACGCATTGGCACAATCCAATTCCATCAGTAAGAAAAAAAAACCCAACACGACGCATAAACCGCATGCGCATAATTCAATTTAGTGCAACGACTTTTTCTTGCCAGCCCACTGCGAAGGAGAAAATGATTTCCAACATTGTAAGCCATTATGTCGTGATTCTGTTGACATCGCAGTAGAATCAGCTAACTGGCACCGGCACTGGTTACTGGTTACTGGTTACCTGGCATAGCCAACGGATTTAATCTGCTGTTTCTGTTAATACGCAGTTGATCATCGGTGGCGATGAATTCCAATCCGAGTTAACCATGTTGCGTACATTGATTGGGTTTTTTTTTCGTATACGGACTACGTAAGCCTCGCGTCGATCTCGTACTCGTATGTACTGTGTGTCAATAAAAGGAGTCCACCACTGGAGTTTATCTCTCCATTATTCGCTTGGCCATGCGGTATGCGAGTGTGTCTATCTCAAGGATTGTGCAAAAAAAAAAAAAAAAAACCAAAGTATCTGCAGTGTAACCACATGCAGTAACCAACAACCGGCAGCAGCATTATTGGTCCTAGTACTCATATTAAATACATTCGATCGTGGCAAGATAAAATAATTGAACCGGAGCGGGGAGACCTGAGCCCACACCATCGACAGCATCCCTTATATGGATGTCAGGCGGTTATTTGAGAGCGGGACCAAGTCTTTTGTTTCGAGCGTTAGTTTATCGCATCGCTGATATCTCTCCTCAACGAAGGGAAGGCAAGTCTATAAAACCCATGAGCCTTATAAAACAATAGCCCCACACATACATATCTACACTTTCCTAGACCTAAAGTACTAGAGAACAAAAACAAAAAAAACGAAAGGTAAAGAAAGAAATATTTTACTTATGCGCGAGCTTGGCAGGAAGCCTACTGGATTACCTTGCCTCTTCATGTTGTTAAATTCCTCCCCGGGGAAGGGAGGATCAAATTTATTTCATGGATTTTTATCCAAGCCAATTGGAATTTTTATCCAAAGAGAGGCGCTCGTTGTTTTTTCCTTCTTCTGTTCGAAAGGATTTCAAATTGCAATTGCACTACTTCGAAGAGTGCCTTGGCCATCTCGTTTATTATTGTTCCTTCTCCATCCTTCTCCGTCGGTCGCGCGAAGGATGAGGCAGAGAAAGCACTTGTGTGTGCGCGGCGTGCGATGAACGAGATAATCAAGCAATTAAGTTTTCATGTCTATTAATGTATGTGGCGAGGAAGATATTCGCAAGACGACGACAACGAAACAGTATGTGTGCGTTTGACTTTTGTGCTCTTCCGCGCGCGCACAAATACAGGAACTTTGAGTAACTATCCAAGTGGGTTTATCCAATAAGGACTTGGCTTATTGGCATCTGGTAGATTATAAAATTTTTGTAATACTCTTACAAGCGGAATTTATTGGGTTTTTGTTTCAAGTCGATGGAGCGCGGCTTCTTGTCGGATAACTTTTATGCCAGTGTTGATGATGGTTTTTCTAATTTTTCTCATAATGTGGTGTCAGCGCGGGGATGCTTGTTTGAGATTGTAATTCAACTGGTTGAAGGAAGAATGTCTTGCGACTGCCCTTGGGCGCATAACTAAATGGCATGGCTTTTGACCATTTGTAGGCTGTGTTCATATAGATCAAACACAAATGGCTACCGATGCCGGTAGTCTGTGAAAATTGTAAGTGGGCAGTCTGTTCAGAAGAAGAGCATATCTAAAGTTGTCATTAGTTGAGGTAAAATATGTAACCGGTTTTATGAAGGCTTCTCGTTTTTTTTCCCAATCTTTTCGAGCCAACCTTTTCAAAGCGGAAATTAAATTTGACTCTGGACTTGAGCTATTAAGAAATTGGTTGAAACTAAGTTTGTTTTGAAGGTTTAAAGGTTGACAGAAATCTAATAGCACTAATTTTGGGGGCTGTCTAGCAATTTCTTCAGCCATGGGGTTCATGGGGTGGGAAGGCCAGGCCAGTGCCAACATCATCTGGAACGAGGCGAACTCTACCTAGGAGTGACCGCGGAAAGCAGTTTATGCAAAGGGGCTAGAGTAAGTTAGTTATAAGTATGAATAGGACTAGCTAATAGGGTTTAGCTTAGAGTTTAGGTTAGTATACTTATAGTTTAGGATAGTTAGGTTAGTGATTGATTGCATCTGACTTTCCGGACTCTCTCCATGGTTGGGCAACGGTAGTTGAGTTTTTTCATTTTCTTCTTTAATTTGAGTCTTTTTTACTCCTTCCTTCTATCAATCCGTCTCCGTTTCCGAGGCCCGTAATGTTTAGTTTTTCTTTTCTTTTAGGTACGATGACAGGTGAGGTTGCAATAATAGGAGGGCTTAAACTTTGTTAAAAACTGGTTTTGAAAACTTAGAGGAAATAGATGGCTTGAACTTCGAAGGCCTTCTAGGTTTTTTCAGAGAAATTGTTCAGGTTTTTTTTGCCTTTTGAATGCTAATTCAGCTTTTGTCCTGACTTCGTTTTCACCACACCCCTGAGTAACTTTATTAGCTTAATACAAGCAATACTTAAAACTAACATCAATTCTTAAGGTTAACATTTAAATTCTTAAAAACTACTCAAGATTAGAAGGTATGCCAGGGACGGTAGAGGTAGGTTTTGAGGCTCTCTTTGCTTAAGTGGAAGTCGAAAAGGTAGCATACGGGTTAGGGGTTCGTTCCTTCCATAACTTGTTCGATGATAGTTGATTCTGAAGAGAGGCATCGATTGAAGATTGTTGGGGTTGGTGTTAAAGGCAATTTTTTGCAAAAGCAAAGTACAATCGATATTCACGGATAGAAGCTGATGTATAAGCAGCAACTCGACGACGTTGCTCAAGACATTGCATATCAAGGTACTTAAGGCGGTCATGATAGGGAGGGAGGTTATACCAATCAGCCCAGGGTAGCCCGCGGAGAGCAAATCGTAGGAATCTACGTTGGACAGCTTCGATTCGACGGGAATGAATGAGGTGATAGGGCGACCAAATTTGGCTAGCATATTCAAGAATGGGAGTGATTTGGTGACATAGAGATCAGAAAATTCTTTAGACCGACGTTTAGCAAGGCCAAAGAGCAGAGATGGCTTTTTGGATGGACGCATCAAAGTTCAATTGTTTATCACAGATAACTCCGAGATCACGCAGTGAATCTAGCATTCAGTTCAAGAAACATTTTGTGGAACCAGATTGAAAATCTATTAAGATCCTTTTGATGTAGGTTTGTGTCGGAGGAAGAGGATATTTTCCTATAAACTTTTTTATCATCAGCGTAGACTGATATAAAAGAATCCTTAAGGTGCGATCAGACGGTCATCCAAACTTGTCATCCGGATGACACCCTGACGTCATTATGACGTAGAATTTATCCTAAAGTGGTTATCCCGTCTGAAAAAACAAGTTTTCTGACGTCAGCATGTCATCCGGGTGACAAGTTTGGATGACCGTCTGATCGAACCTTTAGATTTTCAAGCATTCTTCAGCAGCTTATATTTTGGTGTTTCCCTGCTATGAGTGTGACATATCTATTGGTCAGCGGTCCTGAAAAACAAATAATAATCAATAATAGCAATACCAATAATATGCTCCATTTTGATTTATAAAGAAAATGAACACTTAAAAACTTAATCAGATTTCCTCGACCTCTATTGCACATTAAGGGTTTTTTAATGCTTCAGTTGCCCAAGAAGCATTGACTCTTCTCTCTCAAGCCTCAAGAATGATGAAGATGAATTAATCCACTTCTACACGGATGGATCAAAAACTGATGACGGGGTTGGTGGTGGCGTTTTCTCAGTGTCTCATTTAGTCTACCCAATCATTGCAGTGTGTTCCAGGCGAAATTCAAAGCTGTTAAAGACACGTTATCTTGGCTGCCAAGAAACGTTATATACGCTAGAGCCAAGCGATCTTAAAATCACTTGTCTCAGTTTCTCTAAACTTTATAGTTTACCTTTGCTGGATGCTGGCGCTTACAGATATTCCAGGCAGGGAACTGCGAGGCCGACGAACTCGCAAATCATGGAACCACACTTCCTGATATTTCACCTGTTAAAGGTTCCTTGGCCATTCAAATCACATGCAAATTAATGCTAAAATTGGAAGCTATTGAGAAAACGCAACCTCAGCTGGACAAGTGGCGCAACTTGTCTCTAAAAAGAATGTACGCCGGTTCTACAATAGGTATCATCACTGGACACTGTGTTATAGGCAAACATGCAACAAGGCTTGGTGTGTATTGAAGTGTCTTTTGTAGAAGCTGCATGGAGGAGGAGTAGGAGGTAATTATCCTGCACCTGCCCTGCTCTTTCTCAAAAACGTGGGCCAACCTAGGAGTCTTTCCACGAGGATCTTCATGACCTATCCACTATTGACATTCAAGATCTATTTTGCTTTATTCAAAGCTCCAAATGGTTTCACGATAAGAGTAGTAAAAGCATAGATCCACGCGGTATTACAAAGGATCTCTTTCTGGTCGAAGTGAGTCGTCTTCACCAACTGCCACTTCAACCTAACCTAATCTAACCAAATATAATGTCAAATATGGAATTAAACAACTAACAAAACTAACAAAAATTGAAGCACGACCGACTCAGTTGGTATTATCATGTTCAAAGGAGGGATCCTACGAACCCCGTCAAAAAGGAAATTACAATCAACGTTCCCTTACAATCGCGTAAGAGAGGCAGGCCTAAAAAATGGATCACACAAATGCAGAAAAACACCAGCTTTGGCCTCAATGATGAAGTGATTCAAAATCGGGATTCCTGCAGATATTTTTTGAGGTCGAACCGGCGCACCACACAGGCGGACCAGTAGGAATGCAGTGAAGTGGGAGGGTTATGATCCCTGTAATACTGATCATAATCTCGTCGTTAAATGGAGAGAAGTATAACTAACATAACATGGAAATGAGGAAGCGTACCTTGAAACCCCGCTTGGCCCGAATTGTGGAATATGCAAACAGATATGTTAAGTTTCAAGTAAATCCAACAAAAAAAATTGTTTCCCTATGCATCCCCTTAAGGGTTGCCAACTAAAACATCGCAATGCAAAATTTAAAATTATAAAGTTCAGCGATTTTTGATTTAAGGCAACTTTTTATGTAACAATTTCAAAAATCTTTCCTAAGTGTGCGCGTCTACATGGAATATGCCCTTCAAGTTTCGTAACTCTACCATTTAGCGGTTTCAGCTGTTCGCTGCTGGGCCAATCATTCAGGAGAAACTATTAAATAGGTACATATTGTCAAGCGTAAAGCTCATGTTCTCAAATGAACCCACCTTCATATTATTGTGTTGTAGATTGTGAAATTGCGATGTCATTCTCCATATAATATAACAACCAAGTCAATTTTCTGTCCTCTGCAAGTTTCAATCAGACCCAAAATTACTCGGAAAATGCAAGGCCTACGAAGCTGAAATTGGGAATATAGGTAGATCATGGCGTTAAAAGGTGCAGGAATATATATTTATTTTTTCTTAATTTCAAGACCGAGGCGACTTATAAGCACTTAAAGCTTACAGCGCCATCTATATTGGAGAATGAATTACTCAAGAATAATAATGAATGTCACATAAATCGAGGGTAAATGTAGCGGGAGTAAAGGTGCGAAATTATTGATTTTTAAACAGTCATAAAGGAAGTGCGACATTTTAAAATCACTTTTAATAAATAAAAGTTTCAAACTACCTGTGAAGTATTTTGCATATTTTGACTCCATACAGCATAACTCATATTTTCTCTGTATTTGTATATTTTTGGTTTTTTATACCCTATCCTAAGGGTATATTAATTTTGACACATAGTTTGTAACACTCCTTAATATTCGCTGTAGACCCATAAAAGTATATATATTTATAATCAGGACCAAATCCTAAGACTATCTAGCAATGTCCGTCCGTCCGTCCGTCCGTACGCAATTTTTAGGCCTTTAAAATTAAGCTAGGAAGCTGAAATTTGGACCACATATTCCCTAGGGCTCCGAAATGGTTAAGTGTAAAATTTTTTTGAATACGCCCACTGCCACGCCCACAATTTAGAAAAAACCGTTTTAAAGCTAAAGTTAGAGAGATAGTGTGTTACGACCCTCACAAGATATGTAGGCAATGCCCTCCTTTATAAGTTTGTCATATAAAGTTTTTCGCCACGCCTACTTTTTGTGGGCGTTTTTCACTAAAATGCTGTTTTCTTCGATAATTTTCATAGAAACCGAAAAAAAATGTTTAACAAGATATTTAGCCAATATTTTTTCCAATATATCGCCCATACAAAGTTTTTGGCCATGCCCACTTTTTGGGGGCGTTTTTTCAAAATTTTTTTTTTTTTTTTCTAAATTTTATAGAATGAAATAAAATGCTATCCATCATCTTCTTAAGGTTTTTTTTGGGGCATATAGGGATAGGGATAGGGTATCATACTGTAGCCTTTCCTTATGTTTTTTGAGGTATTGATTCTGAACTTGAACAGTGTTTCATGCATTTGAAGCCAAAAATTATTTATTTTTTATTTTGACCATCACCGTTCCTTAGTCATGGAAGAAGGTTCTAATTTTATTTTTCAGAAATTTTATATTTTCCGTAAGCTCAGTCAGTAAGAACAGAAAAATTGAATTTTTTTTTCGTCAAATATTGAATTTTGGTCCTCGGTAAATGAACTGTTACAGTTGGGTTTACTTCTATTGGTTTTTATTTGGTTAAAGTAATGCAGATGCGAGAAGAGTGATGTTTTTTTTTGGAAGATTCCGGACAGTTACACCACTGCCAAACAAAACTTGTAACACCAGAAAGGAAACGAAAAACATGTTTTCTTATTCAATTGGCAATTCAGTCAAAATGGCTTATAATGACATCGTCTATAGAGACCTTTGGTTTATTACGATCAATAGTTTGTCACGCAATATTTACAATTTCTATGCAATAAGTGGGATTAGTCATTTCAATCCGAGTTGGATATTAAAATTAATTTCTATTAACACGGGCTAGACCAGGCATTTAGCTAATAATCCTATATTTGACAAATGGAGTGTATTACCTGTACTACATGTACCTTGGTCTTAGACTACCCAATCTATAATGCAACCTTGCAAGGCTAACTTCCATGCTGTGATTGCCTTAATCTGCTCTAATGTCTTAGTTGACCTATTACGATAACGGGACCGAGGCAATATTGTAAAATTCCAATTTCATATAAATAATAATTTCTAATTGACTAAAAATAAATTACAAATTTCAATGTAGTCAAAAAGTGCAATACTTTTCGATTGATTGCATTCCTAAAATCCCTTGAGTCTAACACTTGAACTTAAAGCCACAAAAAATGCTAGCAGACACCCTAGCTAGTTTAAAGTCTTTTAAGTGTTTTTGCTGCGTGACAGGTCGAAGTTTTTTGACTCCAAAAACTCTGTTTTACCCGCTAACACCGTCCATTCTATGCTGCCCACTGCCTCGTTAAATTAGATCCTCTTGACATTTCAACAATGAAAGAGATTTATTAATCAATTATCTCAATTTGAATAATCTCTTTATTTTTATTTCCACTTCGTTTTATCGTTAAAATGCCAACCCGGTCCCCTTGCCAAACTAATTGATGTTATTACCTTCCAATTTTCTTGAGTTTTTCCACAACCACAGATCTGGAAAAGCTCTCCAAAGTATTTATATCCAATTAAGAAATAATAAAATCCCAATCGATACAGCAATTTAATTTTTCCAATTGAATGGTTTATCTGCGGCAACAACGAAGCAGTTTAAAGTAATAGTCTAGTCCGGGCCGGTGAATGCAAAATAGGTGTGGCGCTTCCAATTCACCAATCTTTCTCCATTGGAAGCCTTTTTTTTTTACTGTTTTTTGCTATACTTGGTATAATCCCTGGTCGTGTTTGTGTGTGTAGAACTTTATCTTCTTTACACAAATGTTTCTATCTTTATATCTCTTGCACTTTACCTTATCCGAAATGATGGAACCAACGACAAGGATGATAAAGTTGAAAAATAAAAAAAAAAACTTAAAATAACTTCCGTGCTTCTTTTGGGTGCAAATTTTAATTGATTCAATTGACCGTAAGAAGGCAATTAAAATTTTTTTTTTTTGTTTTAATTTCATTTTCTTTCTAACACACAAGGGAATTAAAAATTAATACACAAGGATAAAGTTCACAAAGGAGAGTGATTAGTCGATGCATTATCCGATTAACTAGAGCAAAAGAGACGTTAAGAAACGAAACAAAACAAAACACATTGGTTTGCGTTTGCTTTTGCGTTTATCCTGGTGATAGTTTAACTTCATTAAGTGCACAGCAGCAACAAGAAAACAAAAAAAAAAAAAAAACAACATAAGCAACAAAGTCGAAGACATTGACGATGGCAATGGCCGGTGATGGCGACCAAGAAAAAGGTACACTGCTGGGAGAAGGCGCACCTGCTCTTCGGAGTTCTCTTAATTTGATTTAAGTTATTCCAGTTTTGTTATTCCTTTCTTTGTGCTCTGCTGTTGAGAATGTGTTTGAATAAACATGAAGAATCACATGGCCTTTGCTGTTGTCCGTTTTATTCAATGCATTTGAGGTCGTATGTGGAACTAATTAATGCCTAAACCCTTTGTGAAAGGTGGAATTTAATTTGTAACATTGTCCGAGTGGAGTGTTCGTTTTCATTTTCATTTTCATTTCCATGCACATCTCAAAAAGGAATTGCAGGTGTTTTGCTGCTTTGTTTGGCTTGTTTCCCGTTCCCTCTTTGCTCCTTAATCGAATTAATAAAGAATATGGAGATTGGAAATTGGAAATTGGAGCTGAATTAAGTTGGTCTTTAGATGAATTTGAAAAGAAATTTTGAATAAGTACACGCTAGCAATTCGTGATATTTGTTGAAACGTACTGCAAGCTAAATAAATTCCTCGCATATTATAGTTGTGCCTAAAACTTATTCTTAAAGTCTTATTAAAAAAATTTGTCGTGCATAGAAATACCTAAAAGACCAGCACGACAAACAAAACCCAACCCAAGACAGAAATCTTCACCCTCTAAACTTTAACGCAAATAGGGTATACAAACCTCCACGTCTTTTTTATCGACCTTCGCGCGGTAGCAAGCAATGATAATGAAACTACAAAGAACTTTGAAATATATCTGGCATATGACCGCCGCGACTGAAATCCAACAAGGCTGCCGGGCCGGACGGCTTAACTGCCGAACTTTTCAAGGCAGCGGGAGATGATTTGGTAGAGAGCATGCACCAGCTCGTCTCCAAGATTTGGTCAGAGGAAAGTATGCCTGATGAATGGAACCTCAGCATTGTTTGCCCGATCCACAAGAAAGGAGACCCTCTTAACTGCGCCAACTATAGAGGTATAAGTCTCCTCAACATCGCATACAAAATCCTGTCTGCCGTACTGTGTGAACGCCTGCAACCATTCGTCAACGAACTGATTGGACCCTATCAGTGCGGTTTTAGGCCCAGTAGGTCCACAACTGACCAGATTTTCACACTTCGGCAGATCCTGGAAAAAACCCAAGAAGTCCAGATCGATACTCACCATCTTTTTATCGATTTTAAGGCCGCATATGACAGCATTTATAGAGACAAGCTATACAGAGCCGTGTCTAGTTTTGGCATCCCTGCCAAACTCGTCAGATTGTGCAGGATGACGATGGAGAACTCTCGCTGCTCCATTGAGGTCGGAAACAATATCACCGAGACCTTTGATGTCAAAAAAGGATTTAGACAAGGCGATGCGCTGTGATGTAATTTCTTCAACATCATACTTGAGAGAATTGTGCGAAACTCGCAAGCCAACACCAGGGGCACAATTTTCCAAAAGTCTGTGCAACTACTTGCTTACGCCGACGACATCGACATCATTGGCAGAACACAGCGAGCTGTCACTGGTGCGTTTGCAAGTATCAGTACAGAGGCGGCAAAAATGGGTTTAGAAGTGAATGAGGGCAAAACGAAATATATGCTGTCAACAAGAAGGGACGCACAACATCGACCAATCGGACAGAACGTCACGATAGACAGCTATAACTTTGAGGTAGTTCGGGACTTTATCTACGACGGCTCCGCTATTAACTCTGACAACGATATATCATCAGAAATCAAGCGAAGAATTACACTTGCCAACCGCTGTTACTTTGGCCTAAGGAGGCAATTGATTAGTAAGGCCTTGTCGAGAAACACCAAGGAGACTCTATATAAGACCCTCATCATCCCAGTCCTGCTGTATGGTGCAGAAGCATGGACGTTATCAAAGGCGGATGAAAATCTCCTTGGTCGTTTCGAACGCAAAATTCTTCGAGTGATTTTCGGTCCCGTTTGCGTTGACGGGCTTTGGAGGAGGAGATTTAACAGCGAACTCTACGAGCTGTACAGCGACATCGACCTGGTCAGAAAAATACGGATTAGTCGTCTAAGATGGCTGGGACATGTAGAGCGAATGGACACCAACGCTCCGGCCCGAAGAGTCTTCGAATCCAACCCGGAGGGACAACGCAGTAGAGGAAGACCTCGCCTATGGTGGCGCGCGTAAGTGAAAGGGGACCTCAACCAACTTGGAGTGCGCAACTGGAGGCAGTTAGCCAAAGATCGTGCTAACTGGAGAGGTGTATTGGTTGAGGCCCAGGTCCACCCCGGACTGTAGCGCCACCTAAGTAAGTAAGTAAGTAAGTATATGACCGCCGCGGCTGGCTCGGACTTAGTCTAATCTGGAGGTCCAATTATCGATGACTTTTTCCAACATTTCTGGCCGTATATCGGCAATAACGCGGCGAATGTTGGCCTTCAAGTGGTCAATCATTTCGGGCTTCCCGGCGTAGACTAGCGACTTTACATATTCCCAAACCAAATAGTCAAGCGGCGTTAAATTGCACGATCTTGACGGTCAATTCACGGGTCCGTAACTATGCGGTCACCAAACGTTTCCTTCAATAAATCAATATCATAAATTGGCACGAGCTGTGTGACATGTTGCGCCGTCTTGTTGAAACCATAGTTCCTGCACATCATGGTTGTTCTATTGATGAACAAAAATGTCAGTAATCAAGGCTCTACCAAAGCGGTCACCATTGACTGTAACGTTCTGGGAAGCATCGTAAGAAAGTACGGTCCAATTATTCCACCAACCCATAAAGCACACCAAACAGTCAGTTTTTGTGGACGTAACGGTGTCTCAACATACACTTGAGGATTATCATCACTCCAAATATGGCAGTTTTGTTTATTGACGTATCCGTTCAATCGCGCGATACGTATCTCGAACAGAACCATGATTTTCAAAATAAATTTTCACAATTTGGAAGCGTTGTTCAGGCGTCGGTCTATTCATGTTGAAATGCCAAACAAAACTAAAAATAAATCACTTGACAGCGTACAAAATGGCCGCCAGTTAAAATAATGTTGCCAACTTAAAGTTATATAACGGGTGATCCAAGTAGAGATACTTTTTTCAATAGCCTTTTTTTGACAGATCACGTGTGAGTCGTGTCATGCTGTCATGTTATTTTTGTTTAGTGTTGTTTGGCATTTCATAATGGAAAGACTTACGCGTGAACAACGTTTACAAATTGTTCAACTTTATTATGAAAATTCACGTTCTGTGAGGAATGTGTTTCGTGCACTTCGCTCAACTTATGGTCAACATAATCGGCCTACTGAGCGTACTATTCGCAACACCATCACACATTTTGAGACCCAGCATTCATTATTGGATAATATTCGACCGAATAGACCACGTCCAGCACGCTGTGCAGAAAATATAGCGGCCGTAGTTGAGAGTCGATTCGGCGCCGTTCGCAGCAACTCGGACTGACGTATGGAACGACTTGGCGCATTTTACGTCAAGATCTTAAATTGAAAGTATACAAAATACAGCTTGTGCAACAACTGAAGCCGCTCGACCTTCCCAAGCAACATCGCTTCGCTCTATGGGCTCTTGAAAAGTTACAAGAAGATCCGACGTTTTCGAGGCAAATTTTGTTTAGCGATGAGGCCCATTTCTGGCTCAATGGGTATGTAAACAAACAAAATTGCCGCATTTGGGACGAAGAGCAACCTGAAGAGATTGAAGACCTGCCCCTTCATCCAGAAAAAACAACGGTTTGGTGTGGTTTGTGGGCCGGTGGAATCATCGGTCCATATTTCTTTTAAAAATGTATGCCGGTGCGAACGTAACCGTCAATGGCGACCGTTATCGTGCCATGATAACCGACTATTTGATGCCTGAAATTGAAGCTCGTGATCTCGGCGACATTTGGTTTCAGCAAGACGGTGCCACTTCCCACACATCGCATCAATCAATGGACTTATTGAGAGAACATTTCGGTGAGCACATAATTTCACGTTTTGGGCCGGTCGATTGGCCACCAAGATCGTGTGATATCACACTGTTAGACTTTTTCCTGTGGGGATATGTAAAGTCAAAAGCTTATGCCGACAAACCCGCTTCGATTCAGGCCTTGGAGGAAAACATCAGGCGTGTCATTCGCCAGTTACCAGTCGAAATGCTCGAACGAGTGATCGAAAATTGGACTCAACGGATGGACCATCTGCGACGTAGCAACGGCCAACATTTGATAGACATAATCTTCAAAAAATAAATGCCAAAGAATGTTCTTTCAAATGATAATAAACATTCTCCATTAAATTTAAATTTTCTGTGTTTTTTTTCTTTAAAAAAGTAGGGAACTTCGAAATGGATCACCCTTTACCTCAAAAAACACCCTTTACTAGACAAGCAATGATTAGAAAATGTTTCTCTAATTTAATGAGTTTAAATGTGACAACTGAAGTCAAAAAGTAAACGTTCATTGCCATCAACTCTTAAGTCACTATCTAATAAGCTACAGTCTTCCAAAGTCCGAAATTGAATTTCCAAAGAACTTCAACAATTGGAATGCATTCACTGTCTTTAAAGGCTATAACCAACTGACTGACTTCAATGCGTTCAGTTAATGCTGATGACTGCATAAAATGCTTCACTTAAGGATTCATATTCAAAAATTATTGTATTCTTTTGGCAAAGAAAAACCAAGAAAAACCGTTTAAAACCAATGCAACCGTTCTGTCAATATGAATAAAAAAAATACAGAAAAATTGAGCGTTTCAATGCTTGACTCAATCCGTAAAGGGGTTTCTTCAACTTCAGCAATCAATCTTGACATGGAATTGCTTAAGATTTAATTCTCCCGCTTCACTAAGATTCGGAACTTTCGCATCAGTGTGAATTTCGAAACTGGGTTCGTATTTTGCAAAAACCTGTAAACGATATTCATCTGTTAACGTTTGCGTTTTTCAGGGATCATTATTAAGTTAAGACCGCAATAGTGACTCCTTCACCTTAACATTTATTACTCAATTAGATAGCAAACGTTATGTTTCGATTATTAAACGCGGTATTGGAATTGCATTTCGATTCCATATTTGAATAATTTCGGAGGTTATAAGGGCCGCAAAAGCAATATCTGTTGTGTTTTGAAGAAACAGAAATCCCTAAAAATTGTCTTTGCAATAAAATGAAAATAAAATAATGTTCACTTAGGACGAAGTCAAGCGAACGACAACCAAGACGATTCGGGATTCCAAAAGGACATCAAAATAATAGAATAAATATGTCAAGGTGTATGGGTCCCCCTTATGCCAGAAACATGAATGTGCAAAAATGAGAATGTTGCGAAATCACGTTCGAATGTCAATTGCTCTCATAAAATTAAATGGTTTGGTTTCTGAAACATTTAAAAATATTATAAGTTACCTCTACCCATGGCATTCGAGATTTTGGTAAAACATAGAAGCTGGGGGACGATATGATAGAAGTTTTTTTCTCAGAATTTATCTAACCTGTTGCCATTGGAAGAGAGAAGAAAAAGATCCTGCGATTCTGCTTAGAAAGAAAAGAGAGTACGTAGTCTCCCAGCTTAAGGAGACCGAAGAGTCTCGCGATCGAAAAAACAACGGTCGGTTTTATAAGAAGCAGCAACTAGCTGCTGGCTTCAACACCGGAACGCAGGCTCTCCGAAACCACCAAGGAAACCTAGTCACAGACGCGCAGGGAATAGTAGATGTATTAAAGCAGCATATCCAGCAGCTGCTAAACGGGCATCATGTAGAGAGAGTGATGAAGCAAGAAGAGAACTCACGTCCAGTCAACGAGAAACCAGTACTGCTACCCAGTTTAAAAGAGGTTTGCGTAGCTATAAAAAAGCTTAAGATTAACAAGGCCGCGGGATCTTATGGTCTACCTGCATAGCTCTTCAAATACGGTGGCGATGCGTTGGTAGAGCGCATGCACAAAATCATCAATCAAGTTTGCGTAGATGACTGGACCATCAACTCCATATGCCCCAACTACAAAAAAAAAAACGATCCTATGTCTGCAAGAACTATCGAGGCATATCCCTGCTAAATGTTGCAAATAAACGTCTCAACCCCTTCTGTAATACACTTATCGGCACGTACCAGTGTGGCTTCTGGCCCGGCAGATTGACCATAGACCAAAATTTGACACTTAAGCAAATCCTGGAAAAGGCCAATGAATTTCAAGTCGAGACACACCACCTGTTTTTTTAGACTTTAAAATCGTATTTGATAGTATTCGTCGTGAGAAGATCTACATGGCGTGACGTTGCACTTTGCCAACAGCTCATCTGAACTCTTCCAAACATGCAACGGATTTCGGTAAGGTGATGCGCTATCATGTGACTTCTTCAATCTTGTTCTTGAGTAGATAGTGCACAGGGCAGGTGTCAACATGGAAGTCACTATCTAACACATCCGTACAGCTATTGGTATATGCGGACGATATTGACATCAACGGAAGCTCCCGAGGTAGAGTCTTTCGCGGCTACTGAAGAGCAGGCGAAGTTAGTTGTTCTTGAAGTAAATGAGGACAAAACTAAATACATGCTATCAACAAACATCTGTCCACCGACTACGACAAAATGTCACTGTTGATAGCAGCAACTTCGACGGAACTTTTTAAGGAGTTTATCTACCTTGGGTGATCACGAATGACAACAGGGTGGAGATCCGACAAGCAATTACCCTAGGAAACCGCTGCTACTTCGGTTGGGAGAAACAAATATGTTAAAAACTCCTAACTCGAAGGACAAAGTGTGTGCTCAATTGAACCCTTATTATGTCAGTTCTGCTGTAGGGCGCCGAGTGCTGGACGACAAGCAGGAAAGGATATTTAATATTAGGCTCCTTCGAAAGAAAAATGAACAGTGGGCCATTTTTGAGATATTTTAAAAGAAAATATTTACAAGCAAAGCGCAGTCGTAATAAGCCAGGGCAAACATTTATCTTAAATTTGATAATGCTTAGCTTCTGAATGAAATTAAAATGTGAGTGATAAGTCAAAATACTAAAGTTAGAATTTCCTTAAATTATTTGTGTATTCCCTAACCATTTTGTGAGAAATAAGAAGTTAAACTTAGCCAAGTCCTTAAGCAATGTGTATGCGATGCTCGAAATAACCCTTTCAACCCCGATTTTTTTTTCAGTGACTTAAAAATTTTTTTTTCTTTAAGCCATATTATATTTAGTCTAAAAGTGTCAAGAAAAAAATTGAAGTCGCCACGCCCATCCGTTTGGGCGCTATTGAAAGTTGCCTGTAAGCAACGTTGGGCAATCGTGGTATAACATTTTTTTTTCAACAATTTTGTTTTTTATATAGAGATCGTTAAGAATTTTATATGCTTATTTAAAAAATTAGATGTGACAAAGATGGACCTTACACTTAAGACATTTAGACATTGGGGTTCCTGTCTTACACAACCTGCAACGCCCTTTTTCACCAAATACTACCCAATGATTTATTTTATCATACTGTTTTGTGTGTGGAGGGTTCGGCTGGAACCTATATTTTTTTGTTTGTTGGGAAGACACACTGGTCGATGGAGAGCTAGCGATTGAAGACATCGGGTCATCCTTTTCTGCATTGGACGGTCGGCCTCTTTTTCTTTGGACCGAAACTGCAGAAGACGTAGATTGCAATAGTGCATCAGCAATTTCCAATTGAAATTTTATGAACGGAATATGTTTTTGCTTCGGATGTGGCAAATTTAAATGTTTCCTGTAAAGCAGCCAAGCATTTGTAACGTATGTTCCCAGGCACCAATAAAATATTCGTGTATACCACTTCCTTGAGCGGTGGTTGACTTTGTAGAGTTCCATCAGCATATCTGCTAGGTCTACCCCTCCCATGCCTTTATTGTAGGAAGCAGGCCTTTGAACATCTAAAGGGTGATCCATTTCGAGGTTCCCTACTTTTTTAAAGAAAAAAAAACACAGAAAATTCAAATTTAATTGGCATTTATTTTTTGAAGATTATGTCTATCAAATGTTGGCCGTTGCTAGCCCGCAGATGGTCCATCCGTTGAGTCCAATTTTCGATCACTCGTTCGAGCATTTCGACTGGTAACTGGCGAATGACACGCGTGATGTTTTCCTCCAAGGCCTGAATCGAAGCGGGTTTGTCGGCATAAGCTTTTGACTTTACATATCCCCACAGGAAAAAGTCTAACGGTGTGATATCACACGATCTTGGTGGCCAATCGACCGGCCCAAAACGTGAAATTATGTGCTCACCGAAATGTTCTCTCAATAAGTCCATTGATTGATGCGATGTGTGGAAAGTGGCGCCGTCTTGCTGAAACCAAATGTCGCCGAGATCACGAGCTTCAATTTCAGGCATCAAATAGTCAGGCATAATTTTTAAAGAAATATGGACCGATGATTCCACCGGCCCACAAACGAAACCAAACCGTTGTTTTTTCTGGATGAAGTGGCAGTTCTTCAATCTCTTCAGGTTGCTCTTCGTCCCAAATGCGGCAATTTTGTTTGTTTACATACCCATTGAGCCAAAAATGGGCCTCATCGCTAAACAAAATTTGCCTCGAAAACGTCGGATCTTCTTGGAACTTTTCAAGAGCCCATAGAGCGAAGCGATGTCGCTTGGGAAGGTCGAGCGGCTTCAGTTGTTGCACAAGCTGTATTTGTACGCTTTCAATTTAAGATCTTGACGTAAAATGCGCCAAGTCGTTCCATACGTCAGTCCGACTCTCTACGGTCTTCGTGTACACTCTCAGCTACGGCCGCTATATTTTCTTCACAGCGTGCTGGACGTGGTCTATTCGGTCGAATATTATCCAATAATGAATGCTGGGTCTCAAAGTGGGTGATGGTGTTGCGAATGGTGTTGCGCTCAGTAGGCCGATTAGTTGGCCATAAGTTGAGCGAAGTGCACGAAACACATTCCTCACAGAACGTGAATTTTCATAATAAAGTTGAACAATGTGTAAACGTTGTTCACGCGTAAGTCTTTCCATTATGAAATGCCAAACAATACTAAACAAAAATAACATGACAGCATGACACGACTCACACGTGATCTGTCAAAAAAGGCTATTGAAAAAATTATCTCTACTTGGATCACCCGTTATATAGGTTTTTTCTTTTGGGCTCCAACGTTTGCAAAAACCAACAGGTTGATGATCCACACATGAAGATAAAAGTTGGACTGGTTTGTTGTCCAACCACCTTACACATACTAAATTATGGTTGGGTTGACATTTGCTCCCGTAAGATCCTCTACCCCGTTTTTTAAGTTCAGCCTCAGATAGTAACTAACAATTGCTAACTCGGTTTTTACGTATAGTACCTGTCACAAATATGCCAATTTCCTTCAAGGCAATGAGAAGGCTTCCTAAAGTAAACCAGTTATCAAAATATAACTTGAAATTCTTGTGTTTGGGAAGACTTTTCACCAAATGAAGGACTACCTACATCCGATGATAATCCCAATCCATATGACTGGCAGGTGCCTTCCCCAATATAAAGCGTAAAATCGTAAACTAATCGAGAAGTTGCAGCACGCGTAAACATTTTCAAACCCCATTTGTTGGGCTTAGCTGGGTTGTATTGTTTAAATGTTGATCGACCTGTGACCAAAAAATTACAGCCGAAAATTATTTCGGTATTTATGTCTACATACCTTTAAATGCAATTATTTGTTCATCAACACTTTGATGTTCTTCCTGGGGTAATTTGTTGAAGTTTTCTTTGATGATGTTTAACAAAGGGCGTATCTTATGTAGCTTGTCGTACTTCAAATCTTCCTTTTTTAGCTGTTTGCTGTTGTCATTAAAATGTAAGTACTGCTTATTTTTTTCAAAACGGTGGCGCGGTATGAAATCTGTTATAGCAGTAAGCTTCATATCTTGTGACCAAGCCATTTTAAATTGAGGCCATTTTAAAACACCTAAGTATAACAAAGTACCAATATATCGTCTAATTTCTTGCTTATTACACTTAAGTTCAATGCCCAGTTCTTGCATTACATACAAATCAGTTTGCTGTGTGATCAGATCAACAGCTCGAGTATTAAAAAAACTTGAAAAATAATCAACTGGTGTCATTACGTCATCAACTTCCAACACATAATCTTCTGTCCATGTAATTTCTGCAGCTTCAAAAGGCCTACATCTCCATTTAAGTGTCTTCCCATCAATTTTTTCGAAGCAAGTATCTTTATTGCAAGGTTTTTGCTTGTTGGGTTGCGCAACAATATTGTCAAGAGGACTGATTTATATGCTTTCACTGCTTTCCATAATCCCTTCCAAATTCTGCTCCAGCATTGCAGAAATATCTTTCATCTCATCTCCACTTTCTTCATCAGTAGAAACATCCCAATCGAAGTTTAAAATTCGGTGAATGTCTTCCTTTGATAATCCTTTATCTTTTGGTCTCATAACTAAAGGCAAACAAAATTATTACCACGATTGCCCAAAGTTGCTCACAAGCAACTTAACAACTTTAAATATTACTCACACGATGATGGTTTCAGTTTCAACAAATTGACTTTTAATATTTTATTTACTTTAACGTTTGCTGAAAACTATTTGATTTACACATTTATAATTTCTGTTACAATATTAAAAAATATTAAACATTTAAAAAGATCTTACTTTAACCAGATAATTTTTTTTTCCCAGTACTGCTGCAGTCTATTGCAAGTAACTTTGCTAAATGATTCACAAATATGTTATTATTCAATCAAACATCAGGCAGAGATATAAAATTGTTCACAGGCAACGTTGGGGTCGAAAGGGTTAAACGTATTTCCACATTTCGTAAATTTCAAACAACAACGCCATCTACTATAAATAAACCAAACAACAATAAAAAAAACCAAAAGAAAAACACTCAGATTCGCGATTCACGAGTCTAACCATTGTATTCATAGATGTGACCTGACCCACTGTCATGCTCATGACAAAAATTGGAACTAGAGGAGTTTCGAGATTGAGACCTAGAAGTTTCCTAGATATTTTTATACGAAAAGCAACCTTTCCTACCTTTTTTTTCCAATATCTCGTGCCATTCATCAATAAATATTGAAAACTATGATTTGAGGACGTCTCTGTCTCGTCAAAAAAAGTGTCATCTAGTTGTTCGGCAGACTGGTAATGACGACATTGGCCATTTGGTAGAACCAAATGCCTTAACGGGACTACAGACGGCACAAAAGTACCTTAAACATTCTATCGAAACATTTGAGTATCCCTGTGCATTCCTTTGAGCATTATAACCTCATTCCTTAGAATTAAGTCCAAATCCAAACTAATCAAGTCGACAAGGACTTTCGTAGTTTTACTAACTCTGCTTGGGTGAGTAATAAATTCACTCCTCGCCTCACTATACCAAATCTAAGCACACCATTTATTATGTATCTTTCTGTACGTGTACATCCAGAAGAGCCCATCGAAACGACTCTAAATCTTCTCAATTATTTCGAAATTCCTTACAAAAAGCAGGCAAAGTAGATAACTTCATCTTATATCACCGAACCCACTTCTGCACGTCTCCTAAATCATCATAATTTCACCACTCAGCACCTCTATTCATTCTTAAGCGTGCAGCAGCTTCTCACAGCCGCATTTAATTAAACTTTCGCTAATCGCCTAAAAGCAAAAACTCCTCCTTGAAATTCCGCACAAAAGGACCGAGGGTGCCCGCCGTATCTCGTACCTCGGATGATGTACAAAAGCAGCAGCAACAGCAGCAGCGATAAATTACTCTATTAGATTAGCGAACCATTAAATCAACTCTTAAGTAAATTTCTGTCAAGTATACCCGGGAATATCTACTGCGCGAGTACTGGCTTGTTGGCTGGCTGTTACCAGTTGCCAGTTGCCAGTTGCCTCTAGGTGTAGCAAGTTTTTAACAAGAACTTTAAGAAATCACCAAACCGTGGAAGGCAGGCACACTTCTTTACTCCTGCTGATGGTAACCAGTTAAGCTCCACTTGGCTAATACAAACAATTGTTTGACTCGCACTGAAAAAAAAAAAAAACAACAAACAACAACACAACACTCTCTAAGTGTGCAAAAACATGCAGAGCTACGACACAAAGTAAGTACGTTCGTAGGTACTACTACTGGCATGGTACCCCGGTATTTGCTGTAAAGTTGGAGATCTACTTTGCTTGCTAAAAACACGGAATAATAAGAAAATGATAATTTATCACTTTATGTATTTTTTTTTATTTTTAGTGAAACAGGCGAATGTTTCTTGCGAGTTGGAATTTCTATTTTGATGCTTCATTTGGAGCAGGTACAAGGACAGTATGTGTTACAGGAAAATATCTATGGACGCTTTATTTTCGCGTCAGGCTTATAGCTCTCTAAGAAAGCGTTCAGCATCAGCATATATCTTTTTAGAATTGAATTATTTTTTTCAAGGATTAAAATTCTTTCAAATTCAATATGGCGGTTGAAATATGTGCCGTGACGTTGGACGTGTAAATTGAACATATCTAAGAATTATTTCGTTAAACTCCTAAAAAAATTTGGCACGTCATTAAAAATGGGCGACTGTCCCTTCTTTGTGTCGATAATTTTAAGACGCAAGCTCTTTGGTCGAATGTATTGCAATACCTTCTTCAATGGATTAGAATTGACCTCACCAAATAAATAAATGGTGGGGTTCCCTGGATTTTTTTGTTGACTGTCTGCCGGTCTGTTACATCTAATTACAGCCATTTCCTTCGCTGATGACAGAACCCTAAGCCTCCCATATTCGTTTTCTGGCTTGTGTCCCTAAGCTTCGACCTTGAAGGCGGAATGAAAACAAATGCCAAGCTTATTAAATTCTTACCTAAAGAGAACACAATTCTGTCGAAACCCTATTGTTCTGCCTTACTCCATGATAGACAATTGCATCGCTGAACGCAGAAAGACTCTTAACACTGGTTATGTGTGTGAATGACAACCTTCGTTTCGTTTCGTTTAAATGATATATGGTCGACGTCGCCAAAACGGCTGCGTACTGTTAAGGCTTTCTAGGCGTGCACCAAAAAAAAAAGTAAACTCCCCTTGCTCTAGCTACAATTTATATTGGGTTTTTACTCCCAAAACTGTTCCGGTGCGCGTTCCATAAAGCCATTGACGATCCTCACCTAACAAACGGACTTCAGTCTTTGTCATCGTCCCAAAGCCTCTTGACAGTCTTTGTTTGTTTCGAACTTTCAACTTTCAAACTTAGGAAAGCCTTACCACATTTGAAAATTTAAAGCACAACACAAAAGCTCTTTAGTCTGTTTTTGGACATAGAGTAAAATATAGAGATTGTTTCCTTAGCCCACGATATATTTTTCCTAAAAGCAAGGTCCATCGGCATCCCTCCCTCTTAAAATCGGGTCCTTGTGAATATTCTTAAATCTAACAATATCTGTTAATAGAATAACGCTGGCAGGCGTAGTCCTGTCCTCCTTTCTCTGTAAAACAGTGAATAAGCTGCTAATATCCTTTGCAAGTTGCATCTGCGGTCTTGTGAAATAAACTTGTTTTTATCGTAAAAGAACTCCTTCAAAATGCCCACAAAACCGACCTTGATTCTTTATCAGAATATACAAAAATTCCACACGGAGGGTCCAGGCTGGGCCCAGATCACGTAGGTCGATAATCGTCTGGCGATATCGTTTTACATATAGCTGTCTTTATCACATCAATGCAGAAAGATAGAGATAGCTATTGCCAAAACGATATCGTCAGTGGTTTATCGACTTACGTGATCTGGGCCCCTGATCTTCTCCGATGAAGCTAAAAATGTCCTACTTATCTGAAATAGAAAACTAAGCTGGAAACCAAGGAATCAAGAACGATTTCGGAAAGCTGCAGTAGCACTCTACTCTTGCAGGAAAGCAAATGGTAAAAAATAAGGTCTCAAGCCCCGCATTACAAATTTTCTATATATCGCAGTAGTGAGACTAATAGTTCTGTACCTAGTGGCAGTCTGCTGGACCACCAAAGGAACAGTGACCTAGTAAGCTAAGCAAATTGTAACTCTCCGAACACTACTTCCTCCGTAGCTCTAGACATTCTGTTTCCTTCGACCTCAGTTTGACAGAAACTTTTAAGATGCAATTCCCCCGAGAGCACTCCTAGAAAACGAACCTATCCACTTGTCCACTGAGCACCGAGGTAGGATAAAGAGGATGTTTTTTTCTGATTGACAGGCACAAGTTATGGAAGAAATCCTTTCTCGACTGAAGACAAACCAGCCAGAAATATCCTTATCTTCTCGGTATTCAAATGGTTAGAATCCATTTTCATAAACTCCATAGAAGCCCTAGACGGCCGATCGTCTGTTGTGGAGATGTCGAAGCAGTTTAATATTCACCTCTGTTGGGTGCCGGGGCACAGGAATAGTCCCCGAAACAGTGAGGCTAGGCTGGGCCAAACTTGAAACTACACCACCTGTTTTACCCGACAAAGCTTCTATGTTAAAATTGGATGCCACTTAGCGTCAACAACATTACAATATGTCTGGCGGCAGAAAAAATGTTGCTCCATTTGAACCTGAATCGCTTTAAGTGTCTAAACTCTCTAAATATATTGCACAGTCGCATAAGCAAGCGTGCAACAAGTTCAATAATAATACCAACTGTTTCAAAGACTAGGATGAAATCCTTCCTTGATCCTTATTGTAACACAATGGACCTTCCTGTGGTCTTAGGGTATTGGCCCTATGGCGACTGTCGATTCAATCTTACCTAACCTTATATTCTAACGGGCGCCTTAGGGATTAGAAGAAAGGATGAGAAACCGATGCACATTGATTTTAAATGTTTGTAAATTGTAATGGTCAGGAAAAACAGAGTGAGGCACATTCGTGTTGTACGGCAGAGGAACGAATCCTTAAATTTCACGGTTCGACCGAATATAGGCTTTATGGTGAACTGATGAGCATTCCTGGCGTGGCGAGTATTACGGTTGAAGTGTTGAAGGGGAGGAATGCGACTGGTTATTTCGTTTGAGCACTTGTGATGGTAGTATCGATAGAACAACGATAGGCAGGAGACATTACGACGATGACTAAGAGGGTCAAGCGAATTCGCAATATCTCGGTCGCCAATAAGTTTTATCGCGCGTTTTTGAATTCTGTTAAGTAGCTCCAAATATGTAATTGATATGATCATTGTACTCAAGTTTGGGGCGAATAAACGCCTTGTAGATTCTAGCCAGATCAGAAGGGGTAAAATATTTCATGCATCGCTTGATGCAAGCCTAGACACTTCGCAGCGTTCTTGGCGACGTCGAATATGTGGCCATTCCAACGACGGTTGTCATTAACACACATACCGAGAATGGAAAGTCTTTCGGATTCAGCGATGCAAGTGCCATTCATGGATAATGGCAGAGAATTAGGGGTTCGCTTCAATGACAGCAGACAGCATTGCGTTTTGGAAGCATTAAATTCCACTCTATTGGTTTTACCCCACTCAAGAATGCTGTCAAGATCGGAATTTAATGAGCTTAACATACGTTGCCGTTCCAGTTCGACACCCGAAGATGAGGGGCGTTGCCCAGAAATCGAATATGTAAAGCTGAGGGTATTGTCATCGGCAAAGGAATGAATAGGATTAGAAGTAACAGACAGTAGATCATTTATAAAAATGAGAAAGAGAGTTGCACAACATTTTTTGCCTAAAAAACAACATCAAAAAGTAAGAAATTATTTATTTAAATTACGCCTTACGTTAAAACGTGGAGAGAAAAGTACATAAAAAAGTTCTGTCTTCACGCAAAAAGTCTCAAATTTCGAAATTGATTAAAAAAAATAAAATAACGTACCTTCTTCTCTTAAAGGAAGCAAAACTCCATCCAGTCTCTCCCATTTCGTTGATTAACAAATCACCAAGACTTTCTTAAAATTCCTCAAGAGCAAGCAATCTCCTAAATTAAAATGTTACATGAACCCATTTATCAATCTGCAATTTATTATCGTATTCCACCTCTCAAATTCGCTTATCGTTTCCATCGATTACAAGGAATCCTTCATGCCTCCTCCTTCCTTTTGGATATCAATTACATTTTCTCCTAACAAGAAGTCCGATACAGCTCAAACACAACATCAACAAGTGGCGGACACCACTCTCTATAAAACATTTTAATTTATTTCCTGTCAGGAAAAATAAAAATAAATTCAAAATATACGTAGCTTTCGCTAATATAGACTCGCCTGCCACTATCACAAGACTAGAAGGTGTGGTGCGCTTCGATTTTGTTTAATTATACAATTTTATCGCGCGCGCCTGTTGTAGCCGTAGGTAACTAACTTTCTGTGCTAACACGATGCAGTGGAAAATACACAAAAACCAGGAGCACACAAATGCACCAAATAACTAGCACACACAACTTGCGCAGGATATAAATCTAAATTTTACCAGACAGCCTTCATACGTATTATCAAAGCAAATGAGTCCACCACCTACCTACCCAAGTGCAGCACAACACTGTACCAAAAACTCTGGATGTATGTAGTTCAGTGCGCGGAGGAGCTAATAATTCTTTTATACAACGTTTATGCAATAATTACACGTTCTGTCGAGTGAGCTGCTGATACAACACCAGCTATACAAGCTATACAAGCACTTGAAGGCAGCACTTGGCCCAACACTTTCGAGTCCGATTTTTGCGCACTTTTACGTGCTAAAGGAGCGTGCGGATGGTTGTTGGGAGTCTTACTCGTCTGAGTTTGTATGTGCACGCTAGTCGTAGATATTCATGCTGTTTCTAATTATTTAAATTGCCAACGTTATCACTAGGTACATGACGTTGGTATTTACCTATTTTTTCGTGCTGCTCGTGATGGTGTAGTAGAGGTCCTCCGCAGCAAGGACGGATGGTAACCAACCAAACTTGCTTAGTTCTGCGGATGTTTATTTATTTTTTCCTATTATTTTTGGAAGCAACCTGAGCTCATATATACCGGTAGTAGCCAGATGGAGATATACTCGAACGTTTGCTAAGTGTTGGTAAGTGCCGGGATTAAACTTCTATCATTTAGTCGTTAGGTGTAATTTGTTGAGCGCTACAGTCGGCCTGACAAGACGATGCAGGTGGTTATTATTTGTGAAAATGAAGAAGACAGGTGCTCTTTGAGGATATTAGTCCCTTTTGCCGTGGAGAAAACTCAGGATTTTTGGTCGAAGCAAGTCTATTTCAATTCAAACCTGTCTAAAAAGTTTGGCTGGTAAAAAATGATTCACGGAGTTAATAATCCAATAAAGAGTATCGGAAATTCATAGAGCGCACATTACGAACACGGGAATTTGTTCGGTTATCAATCAGACTTTTTCTCAATTTTGAGCACAAGAGCTGTCAGTGTCAGATTACTTAAAAAGAAACCAACAGATGGCGCACCCAAAAGCGAGTACGAAGCAAACAAAAGGTACCACATCGAAGTAGGACTACAAACGGTATGTCACTATTTTTTAAATTGGTGCCCACTTAAGTGGGACATTACTCCCAAATAATCCCCCTGTAACCCCCATGCGTGGTTTCTTTGTTAGATTTGGAATAGGCGCGAAGTTGGGTATATGCAAAGATTTATTGGGTACAACAAAGTTTGCATATGCCCAACCTCGCGCCTACTTCTTCTTCTTCTTTCCATTTAACGATGAGATTATGATCAGGATTACAGGGATCGTAACCCTCCCACTTCACTGCATTCCTACTGGTCCGCCGGTGGGGTTCGCCGGTTCGACCTCAAAAGATATCTGCAGGCATCCCGATTTTGGACACTGCACTTGTGTGATCCAGGAGTTTTTAGGCCCCTGCCTTTCTTACGCGATTGTAAAGGAACGTTGATTGACAATCCCTTTTTGACGGGTTTTGTAGGATCATTCCTTTGAACATGTCAATGCCAACTAAGTCGGTCGTGCTCCAATTTTTTCGAGATGGGTTTCTTTGACGTGAAGGCTTCCTCGGATTCTGGAACTTCTAATTCGATCGAGCATTGTTACTCTTCGAGCCTACTTCAAATTTTAAAAATGGGACCAAAAACTTGTTTGACTGGCTATACATTCTTGTTGCGTGCTCTTCATTGAAAATTCTCTATTCAAATATTTATATGGTGAGAAATAAGTCCCAAATTCAATTTCGATTCGATTAGTTGACATCAAAAAAGCCTTTAAAAACAGTGCAGCAAGTAGCCAAATGAAGTATGCAGGGCAAGGTTCTCTTTTTCCGATTCTCGGAATTGAACATAATTTTAAAAATTAAAAACAAAAATCATTCACAATACATTTTTAAGTCAATGAAGAATAATTTCTTTTAAAAAGCTTTAAATTTTTCATAGACTTCTATGAATGAAAAAGTATTCAAAAAAACATTCCTTTAATTCTGTGGGAAGAATTTAAGATCGTTCGTGCAAGTTAGCCCGGATAAATTAAGTTAACCCAGTTTTCAGTCTTCCGAAGTTAAAAGTGTTTTAAGGATTTAGTAAAGCCTTAAGTGCAGCTTGATTGTCACATACTTCGACTCCTGTTGGAAGACAGATTGGAAGATTTTATTTTAAGCGATAGAACAGACAACCTTTTCAACTTTTGCTATGGTAGGTATGTAGGTTTGTGGATGCCCTTGTCACGGCTCACTTACCCCTGTTAGCACCTCAAAGTGTCGCTCTCTTAGACCCATCCTGATTTGTATACAAATCTAAGAAGGTCTTTTAGCTCGACTTTGCTTACATCATCCAGCTCATCATAGAAGTTTATGCCGGGGGTCATCAACCTTATGCCATTTAGGCCCGGACGTTCGCATACCACATGTCGAACAGATTCAATTTCTTCAACGTCCCTGCAGCTTCTGAAAAAGTCGTTGTTCATTATGCGCAGCGGTTCCGTATGTAAACCCACAGCGCAGTGCCCTGTGAGGACTGCCGTTAGTACTCGGATATCGTGACGGCTTACCCCGATTATGAATTTTGATCTCTTTTTGTTAACCGCTGTCCATAGACCTTTGTTAGTAGGTTAGTTCTACTCAAGGACACGATTTCGATTTTTTGTGCACTAAAGCTAAGCGGTGTACTTATTGCTTCGAGTGCCAGTGATGCGTTCATCTCCGACCCCGATCTAACGTGCTTTTCCGTTTCTTCGATGATATGATATCTCGTCCAACTACTTCCTGCATTGATTCACAGCCCTTGATTTCACCACATCCGACTGCATGGCCGCTTGGCTGTCAGAGTAGATGGTGATGGTCCCGTCTGCAAAGCAGTGCCTTTTCAGTTTTGCGGCAGCCTGGATAATGGCAGCTATTTCTGCCTGAAAAACGCTGCAGTCGTCGTTAGGATTTGCTTAATGCTCGCGCCTGTGCCGACATTTATTTTGGAACCGTCGGTGTATATGGCAATCTCATCATCTCTTGCAATTGACCTCTCGCCCCATTAGCTTCTTTCTGGTATTGAATTCCCTGTTGAAAGCGAATGATTATCAATATTCAATAGATTTATGGGACTCCACCGAGGCGTGTCCGTATGGTTTATGTTGCCGCCTTGCTGCTGCAGCATATGTCCAGTGGCGTGAGGTTAGGCAGTACCTCTAAAACCCACTGCAGTTTTGTGTTGTCCTTATGGAGCCTGTTATGCCAATGCAAGCCGTTCTATGGACTTTGGTGAGGTGGGAGAGGATATATTTTTCTTTTCGTAGACTTCAACCGTACACCGTTTGTCAGGATGGGTCTTACAACCGCTGTATAAAGCCAGTGTACCATCTGTGATTTAAGTCCTCAACTGTCAACTGGCCGTGTTGCCACTTGCATTTACAAGGGTTTCATGGGTTTCAAAGATTGAACAAATCCAATTATTTTTATTGTCTTGTTAATTTCTACATCATCTCGAGAATATTATCCTAAATTTTCAAGTTTCGGAAATACAGCCTTGGGAAGGTGCACACTCAATTGAATCTCGAGGTTTATTTGTGGTTATCCAAACTTTAAACGCGTTTTTCTTGAAACTGTGTTTTCAAAGTCGGTTGTCAAAAGTTCTCGAAAACTACTCAACCGATCGTGGTGAAATTTTACTCAGGTCTTCGAGATACAATTCACGAGGACTTGGACGAAGAATTTGTGTTTTTTCAATTACAACTATTTAAGAAAAAAACCTTGTACAAATTTTACCAAAATTTGCTTTTTTTTTGTAAAAGGTCTGCCAAAAATTCAATTTTCACTATTTTTGTTCTTCCGTCGTCTAAATTCTAGTTTATGGTCTTAATTTTTTTTTTTCACTTCATTTGATCCTGTCACGAGTTCTACTGTCAACGCGGACGCACTTTTTTTCCGAGGGGTCACCGAAAATGACGTCACAATGGCGAAGTTTTGAATATTTTTCTTTGAAAATTTCAGAAATTCTTTTTAAAATTTTTATCTTTTTATTTTTTATATTAAAAAAAAAGGTTTTTGAAAATCGACATTTTTTCCGCGAATAAACCCATGTTATCCCTTAAAGAAACATTACATCGGCTTTCAGCTACAAAACAAACAATATGACTGGAGAAATGCTACCACCTCAAAACAGCACTTTATCGGCTCTCAGTTTCGACCACTGAGCTTTTAAAAGAAAACTTTATAAGCCTCGTGTGTCGATCTTTCACATGCGAGAGCTCTTATTACCACTTAAAAATCGAGCCAAAAACTGGTTTGACTGGCTATACATTCTTGATGCGTGCTCTTCATTGAAAATTCTCTAAGCTTATCAAAAGAAAATATTTATTTGGTGAGACATAAGACCACATAACTCATGAGGTCTTATTACCACTTAAAAATTGGGGCCAAAAACTGGTTTGACTGACTATACATTCTTGTTGCGTGCACTTCATTGAAATTTCTCTAAGCTTATCAAAAGAGGTCTTATTACCACTTAAAAATTGAGCCAAAAACCGGTTTGACTGGCTATACATTCTTGTTGCGTGCTCTTCATTGAAATTTCTCTAAGTTTATCAAAAGAAAATATTTATTTGGTGAGACATAAGACCACATAACTCATGAGGTCTTATTACCACTTAAAAATTGGGGCCAAAAACTGGTTTGACTGACTATACATTCTTGTTGCGTGCACTTCATTGAAATTTCTCTAAGCTTATCAAAAGAGGTCTTATTACCACTTAAAAATTGAGCCAAAAACCGGTTTGACTGGCTATACATTCTTGTTGCGTGCTCTTCATTGAAATTTCTCTAAGTTTATCAAAAGAAAATATTTATTTGGTGAGACATAAGACCACATAACTCATGAGGTCTTATTACCACTTAAAAATTGAGCCAAAAACTGGTTTGACTGGCTATACATTCTTGATGCGTGCTCTTCATTGAAAATTCTCTAAGCTTATCAAAAGAAAATATTTATTTGGTGAGACATAAGACCACATAACTCATGAGGTCTTATTACCACTTAAAAATTGAGCCAAAAACTGGTTTGACTGGCTATACATTCTTGATGCGTGCTCTTCATTGAAAATTCTCTAAGCTTATCAAAAGAAAATATTTATTTGGTGCGACATAAGACCACATAACTCATGAGGTCTTATTACCACTTAAAAATTGAGCCAAAAACTGGTTTGACTGGCTATACATTCTTGTTGCGTGCTCTTCATTGAAAATTCTCTAAGCTTATCAAAAGAAAATATTTTTTGGTGAGACATAAGACCACATAACTCATGAGGTCTTATTACCACTTAAAAATTGAGCCAAAAACTGGTTTGACTGGCTATACATTCTTGTTGCGTGCCCTTCATTGAAATTTCTCTAAGCTTATCAAAAGAAAATATTTATTTGGTGAGACATAAGACCACATAACTCATGAGGTCTTATTACCACTTAAAAATTGAGCCAAAAACCGGTTTGACTGGCTATACATTCTTGTTGCGTGCCCTTCATTGAAATTTCTCTAAGCTTATCAAAAGAAAATATTTATTTGGTGAGACATAAGACCACATAACTCATGAGGTCTTATTACCACTTAAAAATTGAGCCAAAAACTGGTTTGACTGGCTATACATTCTTGATGCGTGCTCTTCATTGAAAATTCTCTAAGCTTATCAAAAGAAAATATTTATTTGGTGAGACATAAGACCACATAACTCATGAGGTCTTATTACCACTTAAAAATTGAGCCAAAAACTGGTTTGACTGGCTATACATTCTTGATGCGTGCTCTTCATTGAAATTTCTCTAAGCTTATCAAAAGAAAATATTTATTTGGTGAGACATAAGACCACATAACTCATGAGGTCTTATTACCACTTAAAAATTGAGCCAAAAACTGGTTTGACTGACTATACATTCTTGTTGCGTGCACTTCATTGAAATTTCTCTAAGCTTATCAAAAGAAAATATTTATTTGGTGAGACATAAGACCACATAACTCATGAGGTCTTATTACCACTTAAAAATTGAGCCAAAAACTGGTTTGACTGACTATACATTCTTGTTGCGTGCACTTCATTGAAATTTCTCTAAGCTTATCAAAAGAAAATATTTATTTGGTGAGACATAAGACCACATAACTCATGAGGTCTTATTACCAC
Organism: Ferdinandea cuprea; assembly: GCA_963576555.1. Taxonomy (NCBI): domain Eukaryota; kingdom Metazoa; phylum Arthropoda; class Insecta; order Diptera; family Syrphidae; genus Ferdinandea; species Ferdinandea cuprea. Next base: position 13,410,825 of record OY754959.1, read on the forward strand.
TTAAAAATTGAGCCAAAAACCGGTTTGACTGGCTATACATTCTTCATTGAAAATTTTCTAAGCTTATCAAAAGAAAATATTTATTTGGTGAGACATAAGACCACATAACTCATGAGGTCTTATTACCACTTAAAAATTGAGCCAAAAACTGGTTTGACTGGCTTAACATTCTTGTTGCGTGCTCTTCATTGAAAATTCTCTAAGCTTATTAAAAGCAAATATTTATTTGGTGAGGCATAAGACCACATAACTCATGAGGTCTTATTACCACTTAAAAATCGAGCCAAAAACAGGTTTGACTGGCTATACATTCTTGATGCGTGCTCTTCATTGAAAATTCTCTAAGCTTATCAAAAGAAAATATTTATTTGGTGAGACATAAGACCACATAACTCATGAGGTCTTATTACCACTTAAAAATCGAGCCAAAAACCGGTTTGACTGGCTATACATTCTTCATTGAAAATTTTCTAAGCTTATCAAAAGAAAATATTTATTTGGTGAGACATAAGACCACATAACTCATGAGGTCTTATTACCACTTAAAAATTGAGCCAAAAATTGGTTTGACTGGCTAAACATTCTTGTTGCGTGCTCTTCATTGAAAATTCTCTAAGCTTATTAAAAGCAAATATTTATTTGGTGAGACATAAGACCACATAACTCATGAGGTCTTATTACCACTTAAAAATTGAGCCAAAAACAGGTTTGACTGGCTATACATTCTTGATTCGTGCTCTTCATTGAAAATTCTCTAAGCTTATCAAAAGAAAATATTTATTTGGTGAGACATAAGACCACATAACTCATGAGGTCTTATTACCACTTAAAAATTGAGCCAAAAACTGGTTCGACTGGCTATACATTTTTGTTGCGTGCTCTTCATTGAAATTTCTCTAAGCTTATCAAAAGAAAATATTTATTTGGTGAGACATAAGACCACATAACTCATGAGACTTAAAAATTGAGCCAAAAACAGGTTTGGCTGACTATACAGTCGTGTTGCGTGCTCTTCATTGAAAATTCTCTAAGCTTATCAAAAGAAAATATTTATTTGGTGAGACATAAGACCACATAACTCATGAGGTCTTATTACCACTTAAAAATTGAGCCAAAAACTGGTTTGACTGGCTATACATTCTTGATGCGTGCTCTTCATTGAAAATTCTCTAAGCTTATCAAAAGAAAATATTTATTTGGTGCGACATAAGACCACATAACTCATGAGGTCTTATTACCACTTAAAAATTGAGCCAAAAACCGGTTTGACTGGCTATACATTCTTGTTGCGTGCTCTTCATTGAAAATTCTCTAAGCTTATCAAAAGAAAATATTTATTTGGTGAGACATAAGACCACATAACTCATGAGGTCTTATTACCACTTAAAAATTGAGCCAAAAACTGGTTTGACTGGCTATACATTCTTGATGCGTGCTCTTCATTGAAAATTCTCTAAGCTTATCAAAAGAAAATATTTATTTGGTGAGACATAAGACCACATAACTCATGAGGTCTTATTACCACTTAAAAATTGAGCCAAAAACTGGTTTGACTGGCTATACATTCTTGATGCGTGCTCTTCATTGAAATTTCTCTAAGCTTATCAAAAGAAAATATTTATTTGGTGAGACATAAGACCACATAACTCATGAGGTCTTATTACCACTTAAAAATTGAGCCAAAAACTGGTTTGACTGACTATACATTCTTGTTGCGTGCACTTCATTGAAATTTCTCTAAGCTTATCAAAAGAAAATATTTATTTGGTGAGACATAAGACCACATAACTCATGAGGTCTTATTACCACTTAAAAATTGAGCCAAAAACTGGTTTGACTGACTATACATTCTTGTTGCGTGCACTTCATTGAAATTTCTCTAAGCTTATCAAAAGAAAATATTTATTTGGTGAGACATAAGACCACATAACTCATGAGGTCTTATTACCACTTAAAAATTGAGCCAAAAACTGGTTTGACTGGCTAAACATTCTTGTTGCGTGCTCTTCATTGAAAATTCTCTAAGCTTATCAAAAGAAAATATTTATTTGGTGCGACATAAGACCACATAACTCATGAGGTCTTATTACCACTTAAAAATTGAGCCAATAACCGGTTTGACTGGCTATACATTCTTGTTGCGTGCTCTTCATTGAAATTTCTCTAAGCTTATCAAAAGAAAATATTTATTTGGTGAGACATAAGACCACATAACTCATGAGGTCTTATTACCACTTAAAAATTGAGCCAAAAACTGGTTTGACTGACTATACATTCTTGTTGCGTGCACTTCATTGAAATTTCTCTAAGCTTATCAAAAGAAAATATTTATTTGGTGAGACATAAGACCACATAACTCATGAGGTCTTATTACCACTTAAAAATTGAGCCAAAAACTGGTTTGACTGACTATACATTCTTGTTGCGTGCACTTCATTGAAATTTCTCTAAGCTTATCAAAAGAAAATATTTATTTGGTGAGACATAAGACCACATAACTCATGAGGTCTTATTACCACTTAAAAATTGAGCCAAAAACTGGTTTGACTGGCTAAACATTCTTGTTGCGTGCTCTTCATTGAAAATTCTCTAAGCTTATCAAAAGAAAATATTTATTTGGTGCGACATAAGACCACATAACTCATGAGGTCTTATTACCACTTAAAAATTGAGCCAAAAACTGGTTTGACTGGCTAAACATTCTTGTTGCGTGCTCTTCATTGAAAATTCTCTAAGCTTATCAAAAGAAAATATTTATTTGGTGCGACATAAGACCACATAACTCATGAGGTCTTATTACCACTTAAAAATTGAGCCAAAAACCGGTTTGACTGGCTATACATTCTTGTTGCGTGCTCTTCATTGAAATTTCTCTAAGCTTATCAAAAGAAAATATTTATTTGGTGAGACATAAGACCACATAACTCATGAGGTCTTATTACCACTTAAAAATTGAGCCAAAAACTGGTTTGACTGACTATACATTCTTGTTGCGTGCACTTCATTGAAATTTCTCTAAGCTTATCAAAAGAAAATATTTATTTGGTGAGACATAAGACCACATAACTCATGAGGTCTTATTACCACTTAAAAATTGAGCCAAAAACTGGTTTGACTGACTATACATTCTTGTTGCGTGCACTTCATTGAAATTTCTCTAAGCTTATCAAAAGAAAATATTTATTTGGTGAGACATAAGACCACATAACTCATGAGGTCTTATTACCACTTAAAAATTGAGCCAAAAACTGGTTTGACTGGCTAAACATTCTTGTTGCGTGCTCTTCATTGAAAATTCTCTAAGCTTATCAAAAGAAAATATTTATTTGGTGCGACATAAGACCACATAACTCATGAGGTCTTATTACCACTTAAAAATTGAGCCAAAAACCGGTTTGACTGGCTATACATTCTTGTTGCGTGCTCTTCATTGAAAATTCTCTAAGCTTATCAAAAGAAAATATTTATTTGGTGAGACATAAGACCACATAACTCATGAGGTCTTATTACCACTTAAAAATTGAGCCAAAAACTGGTTTGACTGGCTATACATTCTTGATGCGTGCTCTTCATTGAAAATTCTCTAAGCTTATCAAAAGAAAATATTTATTTGGTGAGACATAAGACCACATAACTCATGAGGTCTTATTACCACTTAAAAATTGAGCCAAAAACTGGTTTGACTGGCTATACATTCTTGATGCGTGCTCTTCATTGAAATTTCTCTAAGCTTATCAAAAGAAAATATTTATTTGGTGAGACATAAGACCACATAACTCATGAGGTCTTATTACCACTTAAAAATTGAGCCAAAAACTGGTTTGACTGACTATACATTCTTGTTGCGTGCACTTCATTGAAATTTCTCTAAGCTTATCAAAAGAAAATATTTATTTGGTGAGACATAAGACCACATAACTCATGAGGTCTTATTACCACTTAAAAATTGAGCCAAAAACTGGTTTGACGGGCTATATATTCTTGTTGCGTGCGCATCATTGAAATTTCTCTAAGCTTATCAAAAGAAAATATTTATTTGGTGAGACATAAGACCACATAACTCATGAGGTCTTATTTCCACTTAAAAATTGAGCCAAAAACTGGTTTGACTGACTAAACATTCTTGTTGCGTGCTCTTCATTGAAAATTCTCTAAGCTTATCAAAAGAAAATATTTATTTGGTGAGACATAAGCCCACATAACTCATGATGTCTTATTACCACTTAAAAATTGAGCCAAAAACTGGTTTGACTGGCTATACATTCTTGTTGCGTGCTCTTCATTGAAAATTCTCTAAGCTTATCAAAAGAAAATATTTATTTGGTGAGACATAAGACCACATAACTCATGAGGTCTTATTACCACTTAAAAATTGAGCCAAAAACTGGTTTGACTGGCTATACATTCTTATCAAAAGAAAATATTTTTTTTTGGGTGGGACATATTTAAAAGTTGGTAAAAGTCGGGACCTATGTCCCAGCGCCATGAAATCATTTTTCTAAAGCTCCCTTCCTCATATATTATAATATCTACAGCCGCTGTACTGTTTTCATTGGCACATATTTCCTTCTCTGTATTGTCATATTCCCCATACAAGCCTCAGAATAATCTCATTTTCCATTCAAAATTTTGATAGGAAACGACAAAAGCCTTTTGACGGCAATCCTTGCGTTAACCATTTTCCATAATAAATTTATTAAGAAAACCGCCTCCTCCTTGCATGCGATGGTTTCATATATCTAGATTATGGAAAATTCATTATTCGCCTAGACTTCATTGTTGTGCCTCAGTTTATTACCATTTCTCAACATTATCCAACAGTCTCTTATTGTTCTCTCCATTTGAATGGAAAGAGAGAGAGAGAGAAGGAGAGAAGTTTGTTTTTTTATTCCTATTTTGCCAATTTCATAGAAAATCACTCGACTAATTTAAACTCGAACTCCTTCAGTTGGTCGGTCGCTTCCTTTTCATTGGAAAATTTTCCAATTTTCTTCATCGTTCTTGGTTTTTTTTTTTATTGCAGGTTCCTAACATACCATTGAAAGTACCTCTGGAAAATGGATTACCTACACGTTCGTTAGCATGTCTGCATCAGAGGAGGTTCCTTGAATCACATCAGCAGCAACAGCAGCAGCAGCAGGAGCAACAAAAATTAGACCAACTCCAGCAACAAAAACAACAACAGCAGCAGCAGTTGCAAAGCCAGAGTCTGAGTCAGAACCTCAATCAGCAGCAGCAGCAGCAGCAGCAGTCACATCAACAGCAACAACAGCAGCAGCAGCAGCAACATGAGCAGCCAGGATTAAAAGGTAAGTCCTTAATTTCAATTCTCCATTTCCATTTCCCTTGGGGGCATGGCATGGGTATAGGTTATCGTCATCGAACAAAATTCAAAATAAGTGGATACATGGAGGAAGATAAAACCCTGTACAAGCACATTTAGGTATCTATAGATGAAAACGGTATTTGCACACAAACAAAAAAAAAGGCTTCCTCACAAAAATCTTCAAATCTTCTTCAAATCCTTGGGAAATCCGGAAATCTTTTCCGTTCTAGTTTTTTGCGTTTATAATTTTTTTTTTGTATTTTTTTTGACGCAATTCCCCACTGACATCATCCTCCTTATTATGGATTTTCTTCCACGTTCCTCAGCTTTGACACACGGCGGGCTTAAAAAAGTACATACAAACGGATAATGGAGACATTTTTGCCTGCAATTGCGCACAAATGCATCGTTCTTCTATGAACAAAAAGGATACACATCCACACAAAAGTTTTGAGCGTTTCTATAGAATTCTGTAAATCCATTGTTGCAGCTACTAGTTCTAGATTATATAGTTTGCTGATGAGGATGACTACGACGACGACGACGACGACGACGACGATGATGATGATGCATCACAAAACAATGCCCTCTATTTGAGGCAGACACCAACGCATCCTATTAGCGCGACTTTTTCCTTCCTCCCTCTCTCGGTGTTGACTGACGGATGACAATATTATGAAGGTATATGAAAATCCCTCTATCGCCTCTAACCAAGTATCCTGCGAACATTATATCCTTTATTCTATTGCTTTGCTTTGCTTTGCTTTTACTACCCCAACAATCAACCTATTCATTGCATAGAAAATCCTCTTTTAGCTACTTTGATCCTTTTGGGTGGGAATACTGCTACTACTGGGGTCCTGGTGGAAGCAAAATCCGACACAATAACAGTACCAGAAGGAATTGAACATAAAACGTTCTCTACTCTACTCAGATGATAGAGAGAGAGAGAGAGAGAGTGGGGCATATCCGACAGAGAAAGAAAGAAAAAAAAAATAACCGTCTGCAAATAATCTGTACTAAAACCCACTTTAGAGTTTCTTTTTGGCGCGTTGCTGTTTAGCTGACATGAAAAACAGTTTTAGAAGTTATTTACTTCGCTATACCGCGCGCGCACACGGATTTTCTCCGATTATACAGCACAGCTTTGTAGAATGGGACGCAGGAAGTTAGTAGATAAAGCGTTTTAAGCACCAGCACCTCGAAACTATTCGAAGTTAAACTTTTGAACTTTTATGTTTTGTCCTCGCTCCATCAGTGTGGAGAGAAATTTTGATCCTTAAAAATAAAAAATAAAAAAAAAACAAATTAGGAGAGTGGAATGGCAGAGAAGACGATTTGTCCGATAATGCTTGTTTTCATTTTTGTTTTCTTGTTTATTTTTTTTGGTCGCTATTTGGCTTTTAGTTTATCCCTTTAACCCTTTTTTGCTATTGTGTATCCATGAGATGGAAAAAGTTCTTTGTCCTAAGTGAAGCCCATTGGAGTATGCCAGCAGCCCACAAATGTGTTTGTTTTTGCCTCGTTCTTTTGTTATTGTTTTTGAGATTGTTTCCTATTTTTCCATTTTCCATTTTCCATTTTAACACTCCTTATCAAAGGATGTGACTCTAATGGCATGGCATATGTTTTGTAGAAGGATGTACTTGCAAGTTGGAAGTGTAAACGGATTTGTATCCTTTTGTGGCTACATAACGGAATGGTTGCATAGCAAATTGATTATTAGGAAGAATGAATAAATAAAGGTATATTGTGTCCTTGTTGAGGACCTTTTTATAAGATCTGCTTGAGAATTAATTTAAATATTTTTATATTGTTTTGATGGTGAGAGAAATACGAGGGAACGGGGGTATTAATCATTTAAATGGTTTCATAAACTTGTGCAAGTGAGTCTGCACGGATGCCTTTTAATCTAAAATTTCATCTATTACTTTTTGTTCTTGTGAAGAAGGACTTAGCTTGTCTTGTGGCCTAACGGATTTTATTATGTAGTATAAATCTGTCATTTCATCGGAACATGTGACCAGTCCATCGTTGGATGATTGTGCATATAAGTATCTGACATGCTATCTAGTAGGGGTGATCGTTAGAGATACGGTTGGGCCGAAACATCATTAAGTGTTGCACAAACTTTCGTTAACCGTTTGCAACATTTTTGCGACCATCGACGAATACGACGTTCTACTAGTTCTAGTATCTTATCTTGCTGTTTTAGTTGCTTCCATTTCTTTGCCAGAAGCATCGAAGTCTATCGACTGCTTTCTTCAAGAAAGCGATAGCAGCTAAAGTGTCGATGGATATGCAATGCAGATGACAGTAACACAGACCAAGATACTTATGTATATTGGCCCTGGTCGTAAGAGTTTGGCGGGAATACTGTCAAGTCCCATAGCCTCATTGTCGTTGTTAGTGTTTTAATGGCAGAAGTGATCTCATTCATACTTGGAGCTCGTGGTACGTATTCAGGATTTCGTTTTTACCGCTCGCAGCTCAAAATTGCTGCATGCTGCCGGGGTTGTTTCTAAGCGAGCTTTAAGCAATTTTCATTCGTCGATCAGTGGATGGTTGCATGCTCACTGCATGATTACTTCAACACCTTCCGAAAGATGGTCACTTAATTCTTTACGATCTGAGGAAACTTTTTGTCTGTCGATATGTGAACTTCGAACTACAGCAGTACATCTTCCTTCCTTGTCTGTTTCGGACATGCAGGAAATTACTTCTAAACCGGCGGCAGATGGAAAAGTTATCTAATTCGTTGGAGGTTGCGTGGCTGTTGCGTTACCCCACTGACTTTATAGCAGGACAAAAATTACGCCGTTGTCTGGTCCATACTTTCTGATTATTTGCTTAAAGTCCTTCGTTTTCGACGTCGGATGACAGTGACGCGTTATACTCTAGTCCGCAATTTAGTTGAAAAGAAACTTTTGGATGTTCTTGGTATAAAATACAATCCAATGTTTTTTCTTCGTCTTTCCGCTGGTCTTCCAGAATATAGTCGATACCACAGTATTATGCGTTGGGGATTTCCCTCCACTGCTTGGGCATTGGATCACCTCTCATGAGTTTGGAGATAAGAATCATGAGCCATCTGAGCCCTATGTCTCCTATCTTTTGCCAGAACTCACTGGGTATCTCATCCGACCCAACCGCTGTTCTATTTTTGGAGCTCTTGACCGCTTTCCCAACTTCTTCGACTCGTTATGTCGTTCACTTCTTCAGGTTGTTGGGGGCGGTTCCTGAAAAATATAGCCGGGAAAACTGTTCGTGCATCTTCACCTAATCCTATTTTTGTCGACAAATTCCTTATGTTGAAGTTTTCAGTGTTTTCGTAGACTTTAGAACCCCAGTCCGTCCGATCTTTTGCAGTAGTTGCAATTTTAAAGCAATTTGCCAGCGTTTGGCATCATTTGTTTGCATTTGAAAAATCGGTAAACTTCCGCTTGATGCAAAATGCAACTTGCAGTCTTACATGCATCATAGAAATTTGGCACACCACAAGGCTCTGTACTGTCTCCCATGCTTTTTCTTACTTAAATCCTATTCCCTTTTTTGCTGTGGAATACTATCAGATATTTATGGACCTCAGGTATATCATATGAACAATTGTTTTTAACTTTAAAATGTTATTCAAAAATTGTATAAATAAATGTTGTCCAGTTGCAGTCTTACATGCATCATAGAAATTAGGCACTCCACAAGGCTCTGTACTGTCTCCCATGCTTTTTCTTATTTAAATCCTATTCGCTTTTTCGCTGTGGAATACTATGAGATATTTATGGACCTCAGGTATATCATATGAACAATTGTTTTTAACTTTAAAATGTTATTCAAAAATTGTATAAATAAATGTTGTCCAGTTAATTTGTTGCACACATAAACTTTATTGTGACACTCATAATTGCATTTAGTGTCCCTTTTTCAATGTCATTTTTACCGCGTGTCGTTGGCGGCTGTCTAAATTTAATTAAATCAACCCATGCTCCCTCTTGGACACATGCAACGACCTCTATGACGGCATGACTTTGCGCAATGTGCGGACTAATTTGCAATCCATTCATTAACATTTCACACGTAATTGCATTTGGCGGCTGACTACATTCGGACAGACGGAACAATAGAACCGACTACTACGACTGTTAATCTAGTTAAAAACGGAGTCAAGATACTGAATACCTACTGAATTTGTTTTTGTTCCTTTGCACTTAATGTGTCCACCCACAGGAGCGCAGACAAACATGTCAAATGGTCAAGTGAACAAGTTTTCTTTCCTCTTCGTTTCCTGAATTTTAGGTTTTTTTTTCGAACATTCAGCAGCGACAAGCCATGTTGATCTAAATCGCCAATGTTGGTTGTCTACTTCTCGACGAAAAAAAAGGCTTCTTGCTATGCACACATACATGTACACATATTTATGTGGAATACATAGACGCAAGGAGCACCTCAATTTAATTTATGTCCTGAGCAACTCAATTTCTTTGCCAGAACTTCAACGCTTGATACGTGTTCCGTACACACCACATCCGCCGCCAGTCGAAGAGATATCTAGGTGCTGCTAGATCTGGTTATTCATAGTCCTAATCCCATTCTCTGCTAATGATGATTGGAGGCAATGTATGCTGTCTTGTCCGTTTCATTTCGGTTTTGAGTATACGTTCAACTTCTTCTTCCTACTCCTTATTTGTATCTGCCTGTCCATCTGCCTCTCACTCTGGTGTGAATGTTATTCCTTGTGCTGTTGCTGCTGCTGCCTCAGCATTTTGCTGAGTTTGCATAAATATAGTTTAGAATCGGTACGATGGTGACGGTGATGATGATGATTTTATGCATTTGTGCTTAGGTTTGCTTTTTGTGCAGACCAAAACGACATGGTGTAGGCAAATCAAAATCACAGTAAAGCTATGAAAGTATGACTTCTAATTTTCGGTGTAGGTTTGGGCGTAAAGTTTGTGTTTTGCTATCAATTTTGATTTGTTTTATGGGGAAATACACTGAGAGAAATTAATTGTGAGTTAGGGATCCGTTGAATGGTGTTCGTAAATTCTTTTTGTTGCCATCATATTTCAAATGTCAATGACTCACTTATGCATGCGTGGAAACCGGTTTTGTTTTAAATGTATGTGCGCTTTCAAAAGTACTCGTATTTTTCATTAACGCACAGCATTTTTTTTCGTTTGCGCACATCTTTTTAACTCATATTTTTTTGTATATCTAAAAAGTCGTCCAAATTCAATGAGTTTAAGATAAACTTTTTCTCTTTCTCACGAGTGAAATCTAGATTTAATGTAGCAATTCCTTGCGCACACTTTGCTCCGAAATGTAGAAATTCGACCTTGCAGTAATGTTAAATATGTTTAGTTTTATGCTTGCACCAATAGATTCAGCGAGATTAAAGGCAAAGGATTAACAGTAAATCTTGAAGCGTTTCCACTGCAAAAATGGGTTTTCGCTCAAACTGCTATCTGGCTATCAAATTTGCGCACAAAATTTCATGCAGCGAGGTATTAAATTGCTTCCTCGCTCTCAATTCTAAGCAACCGACCCCACTTTTGGCAAATGACTGGGTGTGTTCACAAGCCTTGAGATATGAGGCATTTTAATTTAAATCCCGGTTTAGTGCACGGTGGTGGGAACGCCGCATTGCATATATTTAAACCAAATTTTGCTTCTTTTGAACGAATGTTTGACATTGCGCACATTTTGTGTTCGAAGCACACCAGTGTGTTGCAGTGCACAACTAACATTTTGTTTATATCTTACCTGATGCGCACACTTATGTGCTCTCTTATTTTCTGTCTGTTTTGATTAAAAGGAGTAAATTTTTGTTGCCAGATTAATTTTAAAATTAAATGTTTCTGGTAAAAAAAACCTATTGACGATTGAAAGTATACGCTTTAATCAGTTTCAACACTTTCCTAACTTAGCAGTCATAAGATCCCATTTTTGTAGCTCCTGAAAAACTTACGGACTTTTCAAAGAAAGTTTAATTCCGCACAATTAAACTCGTCTCCCATGTATGCCGAAGCCGAATTCCAGTGTAAACTTCTCAAAACTTTGCGCACAATTGTGGAATTGTTTCAATATTTTATGTTTAAAGAGCACTAATGTGCGCTAATGGAATTTAGTAAATATTTTAGGTTGACAGTGAAATTAGGTTGTCAAAACTAAAAGGCATTGATATCCTTTTCGGTTTACAGTTAGCGCACATGTTTTATTCCGCACATATTGCGTGCGATGCAAAATTCATGTTTAAAATGTCTCGAATCTACACCATATTCATACTCTGATAAAGGTCGGAAAACCATCCAGTGAAACTTAATACGCTTAATTTTCTTTGGACGGTCTTTTTACGTTTCCTGTCAAATGAACGCCTTCACCGTTTCTACACATGCCTGCCCATCTCATCCATTAGTTGATATTACTATATGTTAGGACCGAAGTCACCTGCTACTACATCCTGCCAGACACATTTAGTTTATCAAAAGACTAAAAGAAAAAAAAAAACCGACCGCTTCCTTCAAACTTCAAAGTCATGACACTGTGTAACCTAAACATAAATCTTTTCCACATCCTTCACCAAGGACAAAAGACCATTCAACCACGTCGCTCCGCATAATTTTGCTCGTAAGTAAATTGACCATTTCAAAGGGAAAACGCAGCAGTATAGCGTGCGCAAAGTTTTTCCAACCGTCTTCTTGGTTTTTTTTTTGTTTTTTTTTTTCAGAAGGACATGTCGTTGCGACATCCTTCTTCTAAGCAAGGAGTGTGTAATACACCCAGTATAGTTCGTTCTCTAACCCCAAAGACAAACAACTTTCGCAACGACTTGAAGAAACTATCTTAAATTGAAATCGCGTTCAAGCTAAATTGAACTATCCTGTGAAAAGGACATGACTTGGTTATGGGAATGGCGTTGGAGATGGGAATGGAAATGGGGATGGGAATGGGGATCTACTGAACATACAAATTCTTATACATATAAAAGGAGAAAGAGACGGAGGAAAAGGACGACCGTTCTTCTTTGTGGCTTGGCAAGGCGCTATTTTCAGTCATTTAAAGAATTTTTCCTATCCATCCATTTGTATGCTTGTTGTTGTGCTGTTGGGGTTATCCCGCTACTTCGCCGTCGTCGTCATCGTTAATACCTACTTATACGAAGGACGAGAGAGCATTCAACTTTGGATGCTATCCCGTCGCAGCTATGCACAGAAAGGATGCATCAGCGCTAGTGGGTGCAAGTGCTTGTGTGTTGTTGTGCAAACATTGGGACGGAGAAAGTCGAAACGAAAAAGAAGGATTTCTTACGAAAACACACACGAATTGTGGATGTAGATGTAGATGAATTGAAATGAATTAAACGAAGGCAGGAATATGAAGGGCCGAAGGGGAGTGCTTCTTCTGTGCGGTATAATCCTTTCGGGGCGTATTTGATGAGCTGTCAGGATAGAAAATGGAAAATAAATGGAACAGGCAAATAAAGTTACGTATGAATATAAACGTCATTTTGAGATAAGACCATTTGTTAGACTTTAAGACAAAAGATTTATCCAAAATGAATGAAAAAAAATGGCGTTGTTTAGGTGTGGGACGGACGGATCTATAATATATCAAATTACAGTGACAATTGTGGTCATCGCATAATACATTAATATCCTCGAATTATCAACGCACTCATCCAACACAATCGTTACCGCAGAAATTCAATTAGAAAATTCATCAGCCGCACTCCGCCCTGTACACCGATTTAACCGCGCGCACCTATTTAGAAAATCATTGATACAACCTATCATGTTGTATTCGTTCGGGCGAGTAGCTTTAATTTCCATCAAATGCAGTTAATTAAAATCCCATTTAATAGGACATACACCTCTCCTCATTAGCATTTAACCCTACAAGCCTCCGCTCTAGCCATCCATACAAACAGCATAATGAAACCGGAAAATCCTCGGTCTAACCACACGCATACACAAGCTAGCGAAATAATTTTCCACAAGAGCCTTGGACCCCCGTTTATAATAATAATTTCACAAAACCTCTCCTCGTAGGACAGTTACAATTACAACGCAAGCCAAATGTTTAGTGGTTGGTTGGTTGGAGGCAGGCCTTTGTAATTTCAAATTCAAATCCATTCGAGGATAATTGAATTATCCTTCCGTTGAGCACTTACAAAAGACAAGCCCTAAAAACAATCTACGCTAACGATCGAAATGAGATAATTGATTTGCAATTATATGAAAAGTGATGGCGAAGGGCGAGCGGCTGCTTTAGATATAGCGACAACATTTATAGATAGATAGACTCGTTCGCATCGCGAAACACTGGGAAAATTTTATTTCATTAAAATGATAGTGCTGCTCTGCCGCATAATCCGAAAACAAATCTGTTAACTTGAAACTATCTAGACGTGGAGTCCTGTGTGGAGCAACCGGAATTTAATTGACCATAATTGCAATTAATTGTATCGCAAATTGCAGGGCCGCAATCTTGTTTCTTCTCTCGAGATGGATGGCGATGCAGTTTGGCGAGTAGTATCGTCTTGGCGCGCACAAATCCAAACCGAAATATTTTATGGGTCTTGTGCCCTTGGAACTGAATCCCAGAAACAAGTAAAACAACAAACAAACCTGTCGGTCTCGTTCTCAATGTTCTCGGTGCTCTTCATGCAACTGCAAGCAACTAAATATGTTTTTATGCCTTCGTCCTTGTCGTCCTATGCATCTATGGTGGCACGAAATTGAATATTATTATGTTGTCCGGCGGAAGGCTGTTTATTCATGTCTATATTGGGTGTGTACACATGTTAGAGACTCTGACTCTGGCAAAATAGATGGATGGACAGGGACACTTAGGGTCGGCATTTGCATCTGTATACATTAGTTAGATCTTCATTGAAGCATTCAGATTCAGAGTTTAGCCATTGTGGTTAAGTGGTGTTGTCGACTTTTCGCATTCATCGTTTGTCTATATCCTAAATAATTGCTATCTAACTGTGTGTGTGTGTGTGTGTGAGTGGATACGCTCAGATTGCATATTATATTGGCCCACTGGGCACACTGGTTGCAAAATGTAGGACTTATCTATTCTTAATTCATTTGCTGATTTTGTTGGTGTCTGGTTGCTGCCGGGGGAGCGGACTATACACAGAAAGAAATTCAAAGTGAGTTTTATTGGGATTAATTCAATGAGTAAGGAACATATCCTTTATGTGTGGTCTCTTTGATATGGGCGTAGGGCAGGTTATGCTATTTATACTGACATATGTTTTGAAATGAATAAATTGTAAGCGTTGCGGTGTTCTTCTTCTCACATGATCGAATCTATGGATGACCACAGACACAGGAGTGATTGGAAAACCTCTTTCTCTCGTTGTAATCTCCTTAAATATACAAAAAGATTACGTTTGTCCAAATAAGATGAGTTACATGTACACCTCAGATTAGGACTTTGGTGACAGATAAATGTAAGGTTAACTTGATTGAATTGACTTTGCTGGTGATTTGTTTTATTTAAAATTCAACACATTGCCACCATAGAACGGTTTATTGATTTTCATTTTAAAGGTCGTTTAGCCTTCTGCACTCAATGGGTGCAAAATCTGCAAGAGATGCAATCATTTGAAATTTTTCGTGATTCCATTTTTAAATTCAAAGACTTAAATGACTTCATTGAATGTCTAAGACTTGAAACGAATCTTAAAAAGTTCAGTGTTAGAGCTTGATCATTCAGTTGATTGCTGTAAAATGAATGCTCAATCGTTGACTTCAAAATGAATTCCACTGACTGCAAAGACTTTAATGACTTTAATGAATGCAGAAGACTTTCAAAATAAATTCAAGAATTTAAACTAAAGCAAACAAGATTAAAATTTAACTATGAGTGGCATCGGTCATGACTTAATAGCAGCAGGAATAATTCAGTCAATATTTGACTTAACGTCATGGTAGAAAGTTCCTCACAGAAAAATCTCCCTGGCTATCAAGGGCCTGCTGCTGTTCTAGGGCATACTCAGTGACAGTCCTGTTGATATCAAGGCCATCTTCGACTAATTAAATACAACCTCAATAAAATTGCTATAGAGCGCCGAGATCAGCTAGCTTCGCTTGATCAGCTGATCAGGCAAAATCTCCCTCAGAATTTTCCAACTTCAGATGGAGGGAGATGGCATACTGTGTCATTTCCAGAATATGTCGCGATGCTACGATAAGGCAAAGAAATTCGTCTCAAAAATATACCCCTCCCTTGAGAAAGTCTCCAATGTTGTCTTGTATTGTGTGAAGAAAGGGGTTATCCGAAGACAACAAGTAAAGACAACAAGACCTAGCGGTCCATAGTACTTCAGCAAAGCTGCCATAGTTAGCCACAAAACTGGTAGTTCACATCGGAACTAAAGCAATACGAAGAAGGTCGGCTAGTTGAATTAAATTGAGATCATCTTCATGGAGAAAGTGCTTACGCCAAGTATAGCCAGACAACCGCAGAAAAAGTGTGATGCCGATTCATCTTCGTTTTGAGATGCGCGTTGAGAGGGCTGAAACCAGTGACAGGGCCAATGAAGAATATCGGAAGTCCTAAGCAGATGTTTAGGTCTGCAGAATTTTGGACCGTCAATCAACAGATATAAATGTCTGCATGATTCAGGATCATACCATTATTCGGTGTGTTGTAGGCGTAAAAGCTCGGTCATTCCACTTTTTGGGATCGATGAAAAGCACCCTATCAATGGTGACCAGGGACTCAGGTTAGAGTTACAGTGTTGCATGTACACAACCTGTTCAGATTGCTTACGGGCTCCCCACAATTTTGGAGGTAATGGTAGCAGCGGAGCAGCCCTTAACAGCAGCTTGGCTATCTGAGCTTATGAATAAGGCAGCGCCCTTTACTCTTTTCCTTAAGAGGATAGCCGCAGTAATTGCCATCGCGAAGAACTTTGCTTGAAAGACAGTAATTCATTTGCCTAAGGATTCAGATAATTTGATCCGATAATCGCTAGAGTAGACTTCGGCGCCAGAATGATCATTCATGGGGGAACCATCTATCTCGAATATTTGAAATATAAATTCTACATATTGGGTCCAGACTTTCCTCTTCAACAAACTAAAGAAATTAGGTCAACTCCAGGTAATAGTAGGTTATCACCAAACGTTTTTTTTTCCGCAAAATTTGCATTACGCATTGGAATGCATTTTTATTACCTTATTAGCCCAGCCTAAATTTTAAACAATATTGGACCGTTTTTTTCGCAGTCAGGTTCTGTAAATATTTCTTGACCGACTAATAAGTTTCTTTGTTTTATTGCGAAACCATGAATTTAACTGCGGATGCTCTTAAAATGTATTTCTTAAGAGCATGGTTCACTATTTTTATGAAGGACTCAAAGTGGTATCTAGGGCTGAAAAAGCTTGAAATAGTCACCTAGGAAATCACTGGGAAAATCTTGAATTCCGACACTATTCCAGAGCTACAACACCTTGCAATGAGATAAACTCCAACAGCTGCTGCCAAGTACATGGACGGTCTCTGCGGTGACGGAGTCTACTCCAATGATCAGATCCAATTATCTGAGTCCTTAGGTAGACAAACCACTGTCTTTCAGGCTGAGATTTTTGCGAGGGCTCTGGCCTCTATTAAAGCTTGCTCTGCTGCTACGGTAACCTCCAAAATTGTAGAGGACGCTATATGCAATTTGAACAGGCTAAACAGATGTAATTCAGTAACCCTAACCTGGGTACCGGACACACGGCTAGACAACCAACCAAGAAGTGAAATTACTGAACGCTTACGTCTACAGCACACCGACTTCTGTCATGATTTGTCATCATGCGCGCATTCGAAACTGTTGGTTGACGGTCCAAAACTTAGCAGGTCAAAATATCTGCTTGAAGTGAAAAGATGTGCCTTGAAAGCACTAATTGACCCTGTCACTGGTTTCGATCCTCTCAACGAGCATCTGTGAAGGATCAGAATTAGAAGCTCGGGCGCTTTTGCCAGAACCAGACTGACTACTCTCGGCAAACATCTCCTTTACGAAGACCTGTAGCTGACCTCCTTCGCTTCACCAAAACTAGTAGGAGGTTAAGAACCCCGAATCCCGATCTGTTTTCATTTTGGGCAGCGTTGCTGGAAGTACAATGGACCGTTAGGTCTAAGTGTAAGTTATCCTTTATGATGACCCCACTACAAATTCAATACAATACAATTCTCAGTGTCGCTATTGAAACCCATTCTTTAAGCTTCATGCGTCATGTCACTAATACACTGTCTTACTCGAAATCCGATTTAAGCAACTTATATTCGCACTCTTCCCCCTTCTAAACGTACAATACGCGTGCCCCTTATCGTCCTTAAACAAAATCACAACTTTACGCAAATCACTCATCAAATCCCGCCTATTCCAAGTTGTATTAATCCATTATCCTTCACTCAGCAGGCAAACAGTTAATCTACCCAACAATAGTCACGAACCCCAAATTCCTCCTCGCAAATACAAAATCCGTTCCGTCATACTCGCGTGAGTCGGAAGTGATTAGAGCGAGCATGACATAAACACAATTAAATGGAAATTCAATTTGACATCCACGTTGAGTTGATTTAGTCCAACACGCCCTCTCGACAAGGCATTACCAGCAGCCAGGATACCTGAAAATCTCCTTCAATAGTCGAACCCCAAAAAAAAAATCTGAACATTTTCCCGATAGACAATTTCTTTCCATTCAACACCAACAAAAAGCCACTCTAAACTGCAGCTACATACCCAACAGAGTAATCCCTGGTCGTTCCTGGTCAGATTGAAGTCAACGATGTGTAACTCCCGTCCGGATGATTGTTGCGAATCTAAGTAAAAAAAAAACAACTATAAAGAAACATGGCAGAAAAAGACCGCTTCACAGTTTCGTAATTGAATATTTTTTCTCTTTTTTCTTTTTACCGGTCTCTGCCCTCTTTTTGGATGCTCAACTCAACTCAACATACATGTATTGTTAAGATTTTTCCACAATTATGAAACCTCACTTGTGGTTTTATATGGAGCCGCCAAAATTTTACAAAAAATAACAAAAGTGGTTACACATTCTAGTTAATAACAATCCATTCGGCTTGACATATACAACGGAGACCAGAGAGTCACCCACTGGCAAAAGCGACGTGCAACGACGACAACGACAAGTGGGCGAGGACGACTATAGCTACTCTGTCTGTTGCGACCATTGTTATGTTTGTTTACTTGTACTTTGTTCATTTAGCAAAAGCAACTACCACCAAGAGAAGGTCATCCTCGTTCTCCTCCGCTTGGTCGAAAAGTGAAATTGCTGCTCGACAACACTGCGCGGCGGCGGCGGCGTTCAATGGCTGCTTAATGTCACCTTGGTTGTGGTCAACGGGGGTGATGGTGCAATGAAAGTGTTTTGCCACGGGGTATTTTCGTTTCATTTGGTAACAGAAGGAACCAAAAAAAAAAAAAAAAATATAACACAAAATCTCACGTCAGACAACAACGACTTTCGATAAAAATTACATTTTATTTGCGCTCACGCAGCAAGAGTGAACTTTTAATTTGAAAACTTTGCACGCCTTCCTTCGTCGTGTCCATTTGTATTTTTTATTTGATATTTCAATTTGCCAGCTCTAGACAGAGCCATTGAATTGCAATATTTATGTTGGCGGTTTTATTGTAAGAAATTGATTTCAATTTAGCGTTTTTGTTTGGCAAGTGGAAGCGATTATAGAATTTGGTTATAGATTGATTGTTGAAAGAAAAGTGAATTGACAGTATGAATGGGTGAGATCCTGGGAAACTTAAGGGTGTTTTTTTTTTAGAGGTTGGTTTTTCGAATAGAGATAAAACTGACATTTTGTGGTCAAATCTGGCAACTCTTATGTCATTTATGTTCAGTTTGGTTTGCCATTTCATCATGAACAGGTTGAGAAATGAACAGTGCTTGCAAAGCGTGCAAATTTATTTCGAAAATAATGGTTCAGCTAGCGAAGTTAACCGCAAAATTTTGTTCAGTGATGAGGATCATTTTGGGTTGAATGGCTACGTCAACAAGCAAAATTGCCGCATTTGGAGTGAAGACAATCCACATGAGACCCTTGAACCGCCGTTACATCCACAAAAACTGACTGTTTGGTGTGCTCTATGGGCTGGTGGCCACACTTCTTCCGAAATGATGCTGGAGAGTCGGTTACCGTTAATGGAGACCGGTATAGAGCCATGATAACCGACTATTTGGTTCCCGAATTGGATGGCATGAATGTGGATGAGATGCGGTTCCAATAAGACGGCGCTACATGCCACACAGCGCACGTCACAATCGATTTATTGATGGAAACATTCGATGAGCGCATAATTTCGCGGAATGGACCTGTCAATTGGCCACCAAGATCGTGTGATTTGACACCATTGGATTATTTTCTTTGGGGATATGTGAACCCCTTTAAAGATAAAATAAAACATATTGCAGAGATCCGTTTACATGCTCTACAATATGTTTAATTATGTTTTATATTCAATTTTCTGTTATTATTTTGATTTTTTTGTAGATTTGTGACTGGTTTTAATTTTAATTTAGTATCTACTTAAAATGACGGAACAAAAGTGCCAACCACCGCTTTAAAGACTAGGCCAGGAAGAATTTCCAACGAAGTTAGCAAATTGCTGATTTGAAATCGGTTTTCGAAAACCGTGCATATGCTTCTCATGACATTTCTTACTTTTGTTTGTCAGACCTTCACAAGAGGTTAGTCAGCGAATAAAGAGATTTTAGGTGGTTCAGGACAGATTTGGAAACCGTGAATCCCTCGCTTAGGAGTTCAAAACACTTAACCTGTAAGCCACTGCACCGACCTTAGACTGCGTCCCAACTTATACTTTTTACTCTAATAAAAGAGGCTTTTCATGGCATCCTTGGTTCAGAATTCCGCAGGAGGTGAAGAAGTATACAAATATTTGAGTCATTAGTTCGATTACCAAATCAATACCCACCCACAGCTTCTGGTCTAGACAGTCAAATTTTAGGTGTTTTTTCACGCGTAATAAATAAAAAACCCTTAAATACAAAGTAGGGACTAAAAAAAAAACGCGTCCCTGGTTGACACGATTCCGAACACAATATTTTATATAATTCTAAAAGAGCAAGCTTGTCATTTTCGTTTACCGAGAGCGATTTGAGAACTAAAATTTTTGGGAAAAATGCCGTCCATGCAAAAACCAAATTTAGTTTTCAAAACAGCTCTGTTCAAATGAAATCTAAATATATATGTGAGAAGGAAGATCTGTAAAAAATTTCAAAGCAAACGGTCTACTAGGACAATCGATATCATGTCAAGAGTTTCAAAAAACATAGTT
Organism: Ferdinandea cuprea; assembly: GCA_963576555.1. Lineage (NCBI taxonomy): Eukaryota > Metazoa > Arthropoda > Insecta > Diptera > Syrphidae > Ferdinandea > Ferdinandea cuprea. The sequence continues at coordinate 13,431,494 of OY754959.1, forward strand.
TTGAGAAAAACGAGTTAAACGTTTGGAGTATCGTTTCAGGCGATCTGAGTCATTTGAGTGGCCAGGTCATAAAAACAGTTGTAATTCCGACAAAAATTCCAATTTCGGAAACAATTTCGAAAAAAAATTGCGCCCGTCTGTCTGTTTGTCTGTCCGGGAGCCATATGGCGAAACGGTTCGACGGATTTTCTTCCAAGTTCGTATATAGGGTTTTTTGGGTTACATATCACGGTGATTTTTATCTTTTGAAATAGCGGTACCTGGCATACATTTTTTTTGGCGAAAATCACTTACAGAAAATAGTTTCAAAGATTGTATCCTTTTTTTTGCACTAAGGATACTTGGGATAGGGTCAAATATACTACATACTCAATTTTTGGTAAAAAAAATCGGATAACTTTAATTTATAAAACTGGTAATATTTCAAAAACTAATAAAGGGAATTCCGAAAAAAAATAACTTTTTTTTTCATGCAACGATTTTAGTAAATTTAAATTAAATTCGTTTTCTCAAAAACCGCTTTAAAAATTTTGATATGTTTATGTATTTCGGATAAATAGGTTAAGTGTGTGTGTTTATATAGCGAGAAAGTTCGTATGACGCAGTCGTACACTTTATTTTATGTGTTTTCACTTCCATTGGTACGGTATGTGTGGGAAAAATAAGCAACTTAAAGCCCAGAAACGTTGGTATTAGCGACAGAAAGTTTAAATAATTAAATTTACCTTAGCAAAATAATATAAAATCCTTGAAATTTCGTCTAGTGGTGGGAAGTTTCACAATTTTTACCATTTAACGCACGTAAAAGCGAGGTTGTCAGGTTTCCTATCTTTCTGTGTGTCAATGTCTTATTTGGAATTGGAACTGAACGAACTATAATTCCGTGAAGCTAATATATCGGGTGATTTTTTAAGAGGTTTAGAACTTTTTTTAAAAAAAAAACACAAAAAATTCGAAAAAATGAATGAAATATTTATTTGAATCGATAGTTTGAACCTTGCAATTTAATGTTTAAAGATAATTTCATGCAAATGTTGACCGCGGCTGCGTCTCAGGTAGCCCATCCGCTGAGTCCAATTTTGGCATACTCTTTCACATATCACATATCGGCCGGTATCTCACGAATGAATGCATGGATGTTGGCTTCCAGTGCGTCAATCGAAGCGGGCTTGTCCCTATACACATTAGCCTTGGCATACCCCCACAAAAAATAATCTAATGGTGTCAAATCGCACGATCTAGGCGGCCAATTGACCGGCCCGAAACGTGAAATTAACTGTTCACCAAACTCGCCTCGCAATTGCGCCATTGTTTCGCGTGCTGTGTGGCATGTGGCACCGTCTTGTTGAAACCACATATCAAGTCAAGAACTTCCATTTCGGGCAAAAAAAAGTTTGTTATCATCGCTCGGTAGCGTTCACCATTGACAGTAACGCTGCGATTCGCATCATCTTTGAAGAAATATGGCCCAATAATGCCGCCGGCCCATAAACCGCACCAAACAGTGGCTTTTTCGGGATGCATTGGTAGCTGTTGCAATGCTTCTGGCTGATCTTCACTCCAAATGCGGCAATTTTGCTTATTTACGTACCCATTCAACCAAAAATGAGCCTCATCGCTGAACACAATTTTTCGATAAAAAAGCGGATCCTCGGCCAGCTTTCCAAGAGCCCATTCACCAAAAATTCGGCGTTTTGGTAGGTCGGCTGGCTTTAGTTCTTGCACCAGCTGTATCTTAAAAGGCTTTACGCCCAAATCCTTCCGCAAAATTTTCCACGTAGTGCTGTAACAAAGTGCTTCTTCAATACGCACAGTACGTAAACGTGTTGGTGGTTTAATGTCCAACAAAGTAAATTTGGTGCGAAATTTGGTCACAATCTTCCGAATAGACTGCTCAGAAGGTCGAGAATGCCGATCATAAAATGGAAGCAGCGCGCGATGAACATTTCGAACCGAGCACGAATTTTGATAGTAAAATTCAATAATTTGCAAGCGTTGTTCATTTGTAAGACGATCCATGGTTAAATTGCAAACCAAACTGAAGCTGTTTGACAGTGACACAAGGTACTAAACACACGTCAGCTGTCAAAACCAGTGTTGCCAAAACCAAACCAGCTAAAAAATCACCCTTTAGTTACCTACACACTTAAACCATCATTAGCTGATTTTAATGTCATATCGCAACTCGTTACTTACTATAGACTAAATGCGGTTCGAAAACAACAAGCTTGACCGAGCTTGTTTTCTACCTTTTCTACCTTTTCGACTATATCATATCCAAAATAAATATAAATAGGGACAGACACGTCAAAATGATTATGGAAATCGAACGTTTTGTATTCCGAATTCCGTGGCCATCTTCAATTTTTAAGGAGAATACAATGCCGCGTAGTGTGTAGAGTACAAAAACATCGTTGAAAAACAGCTTTAGCATTACTAAAATTCTGTGCAGGAATTCTAAAGTCTTCAAAGCTGCATTGAAGCGATCTTCTAAAATCGAACTCTGACACGCACAACTGATCGATTGCTGCAGGGATGGTCTTGACCATCCATTTTTTAAATTTGCTAAAATATTCCAAACCTAAGAAAAAATATACCTTAATTGCGATGTCTTAACAATGACAACATATATATTTAAGGGTCACATTGGTTGCAAAACGCATCGTCGGTTCGTCTAATGCCAGATTTTGAAATACTTTAGCGCGATCAAATCATTAAAATCAACACTAGGTACTTTAGTCATGGCTTGATGCAGTGGTTTAGTGCGCTTGACCACCAAGCGAGGGGTCGCTGATTCTAATCCCTGGCCATACCACCTTAAAGTTTTTATTCGCTGCCCCATTCCTTGCGAACGGTTGACAAACATCAAAGAATAAGAACTGTCATGGGAAGCTTTTCAACAAATAAATTGCCGTTCGGAATCGGCATTAAACCTTCCATTCGTGTCAAAAATATATCTTCGCATACACAGTGTTTGGAGTATCTAGGCTCTAGGTCCTACGCCTTTTTTTTTTTTTTTGGGTCGATAAATCAGCGATTCTGTTCTTAGCCTGTAGGCTTTAGCTCTTAAATCGCAAGACAAATTCGAACTACAAACTACTGTCAAATTTTGTTAACCAAACTTGGCCATCAGCATGAGTAGTGCGCACATCGGAAAACGATAAATTTTCCTTTTCCGTGCGAAGCTACACTATAAAATGTGTCTCTAGAATTTCCTACACTATTAATTGTACATCTCAGCAAACAGCTATCTATCGAAAACAGCTCAACTCCCAAAGTCTCACAAGCCTCATATTTCTGATTGATTGATGAATCTTTTATTATGAGTTAGGTCAAGACCTTTCACATTTCTATTCCCATCAGACTTAACAATAAACTTGTTCCCATGGCTTTATGTTCATAAAAAAAAAATTACCAGCTATAAATCATGTTGTACGTCTCCTAAAAATTACCCTTTACCCTTTTTGCTTTAATTGGAAATTTTGCAAAAAAAAAAAACATAAAAACAAAACAATACTCTTGCAATCAAACTCGATGCCATTTATGGCTTTTCTGTTGGCCTCCTCCTCCTCCTGCTCAGCCATCACACATATAATTTCAATCACGTTCGTTTCGTAGTACTTTGCAGAAAATCCCTTCAAATGACCACAGAGCGCCACACAAAGAGAAAGTCTCAATCATTTCTCGTCTCATAGAGTACGTACCTCCGTGTTCGCATCATGACGTACATGACGTCTTAGTCGAAACTTTTCGATGAACCTCAGCCGTTTTCTGTAAATTGAGTTTTACGACTGTGCCATTCGAAGCGATGGCATTTTGGTTTGCTTCCTTCAATGGCGGGCCATAATAGCAATTTCCTATTCTGAGGAGAAAATTATGACACGTACTTCGCCGCCCCTCCTGGACTGGAGCTTAACACGTACAACCTCTTTAAATGGCTATTAAACGAAGTAAAAATAAGGTTGAATCGTCTCTCTCTCTCTCTCGAATCGAAGGATAAAATAATGATACCAGTCTTTCGCCGTAATGATGTCAGTGATTATGATTAGACTGAACTATAGAATTGTGTATAATAAAAACCACAACAAAAAGAAAAACAGAATGAGATTGAGAATGAGATGTGCAATAACAATTGGCGCGTATACATTACACGTTAAGTGGCCCGCAAATGAATAGAGAGAAATGCCAATGCCAAGGTGCTGAGAACATGGTAATTTGATAAAATTGAATTGCAGAAGCAGCTGCGAAAAGATCATTAATTTTGAGCGTGTATCTTGACCCTAATCGCATTTATCTCTGACCAAATATCAAATGAGATTAATTCGGTACACGTGTGGTTTTAATATGCGCGGATTTGTTTTGCTAATGTGATTAATTTTGGGGATGAGAGGAGGACTGAACTTGTGGTGAGAGATAGACAGACATGTTACGGATGGGTAGCTGGAATCCTTGTTTTTTCTGTGTGTGTTGTCCCAATAACTATTATCGAATTGGTTAAGTGCGCTGTGGTTTCATAGACTTTCGTTGGGGTTAATTCATTTTGGTACCAACTTAGTTGCGGTAATTACCATTAAGCTGATGCCAAACATCAAGAAGATAGTTGAGCGTTTATCAGGCGGTTAAACACCCATCCGGACCAACAACTCCCAGCATTCGGAAAGCTATTACTCCACATCCACAGTCTATTTTGGAGCCTTCCGTGAAGAAAGTTATAAAAGTGTTTGTCACTGACACTGAGTGTTAAGAAGATTCTTTACAAATTTCTGATTGAATTCCGTTGCAGTTCCATCCTCTTTCATTGTGAAATACTGGGAATCTTTTAAGGTTTCTGTAGATTGGTTGTATGCCGACCAAGACTGTGTATTAGCTAATTCAATGGTATTTTTTTATAACCTCTTTAGGAAGCCTTTATATGGTTGAACAATCTAATGCCGGTAGGAGAAGTTTAAGTCAATCTTTTGATAATCATTCTCATAGGTCATTCCACCACGACGAAATTTTGATTTAACAGTTGCTGTTAATTTTTCTGATTTATTTCGACACTTAAGAGCTTCCATACCCATAATTTTTGATTAGTCATATGAGTTGCGCAAGTGAGCGTTTATATTGTTCCTGAAGGTTAGGTTTGGTTAGGGTAAGACAGGGATGTGATGTAAGAGTCATAACACAGCACTAGGCACCGAAGCGGGCCTATCGCTTTCCCTGGGGGACCTAAACAAAACCTAAACACTTTTCCTTTTAAAGCATCCAATTACTCTACAAGAGCGAAGAAGGCATTTGAAGTTTGTGTCGTCCATTTCCTCTAAAGCTTCGAAGAAGTGTCTCCCTAAGAATTTCCTAAGACTACGTGAGATTGCCTGGCATTCACACGATATGTGCAGTATATATATTTAAAAGTCTGCAGATCACCACAGAATCTGCAGATGTCTGTATCTGACAGCCCAAACCTCTTTGCATGTTTTCGCAAGAGGCAATGTCCTGTTAGGATTCCTTCTAATATTGTAAGCTTATCCCTGAAATGTTTTATAAACTTCTTGGAACTCTAACAGTCGAGCCATAGAGGTTTTGACACCGTGTGACCCTTAAGGCTTGACCACCTTAGGTTGGCAGTCCTTTGGCTTATTTCCTCAATAGAACCCTTCTGAATAATAAAGAGGGTAGCCCTCCTATTCTTGAAAGCTCATCCGCCTGCTAATTGTCTAAAATACCGCAGTGTCCTGGCACCCAGCATAGTCTCACTCGATTCTGATTGCCTTGATGCCTTGAACATTGTGCGACAGTTCCTGGCTATATCAGAATTGATGTTTGTTGATTCCATTGCCTTGAGTGCGGCCTGGCTGTCGATGTAGGTAGCAATTTCGAATATCCAACTCATTTGCATTTGCTCAGCCGCCTTGATGACAGACAGAATCTCTGATTGAACGACGCTGCTTGAGCCCGGTAGTCTTATAGACACTCTTAGTTCTGGATATTTCGAGAAGATCCCAGTCCCTTAGGCAATTTCGTTTAATTTGATAATTGCAGTTCTTTGCCAATCCTCCGGATCTCCGGATATATTACATTATACGAAATGTTGAAGTCTAGAAAGGGGGGGATTTTATCCGTTCTGATTGGATTGCCTGGCAGTAGTTTCGAAAGGACCGTACCACTTCCGAAGTTACTACTCTTAAAGTGTCCCAAAAAAGTGAGTCGAATTGCACTGTGATTGTAAATCAAGATTCTTCCTGAAGGTTTGTATTATTTTTCCTAGTAAAATTTTCGATTGGTTTTCGAAGAGATTGAAAACTAAGACATCGAAAAGGTTTCAATATCTTGGAAGTAGTAAAGGAAGGAGTATCATAATTTTTTCTTTTTGTTACCGAAGTCTTTGCATATGTCTTTAGGATTGCTAGAGGATAAAACAATAAATAAGTCACTAGGCATCAATAAACTCAGTGTTCCAGCTACGAAAGGTTGCCCTCAGGGAGGAGTTCTCTCTCCCCAAATATGGTCCATCGTAGTAAACGAATTACTGATAATTATCATTTTAATGTCCAAGGATATGCAGATGACAAAGCTATTTTACTCAGAGGCAAATTCGAAGGCACAACCTCGAATCGCCTCCAGAGGGCTCTAAACCTAGTCGCTAACTGATTGACTGATTGATTGACCTCAGGGTCAATCCAAAGAAAAACACCATAGTTGCATTCACCAAAAGAAGAAAGCTAGATAGACTCAAAACCGCAACACTATTCGGTGAATCAATAGAGTTATCATGGAAAGTTAAATACCTGGGACTCACCTTACCAAGCCTATCGACAAAGCCAGGATCTCACTGCTGACCAGCAAAAGTCTACTTGGTAAAAACTGGGGACTCAACCCAAAAATGACACTATGGATGTATACGGCAATGACTAGACCTATTATCACGTATGCAGCCGCCATTTGGGTGGTATAAGGCTACGCAGAGGTCTGCACAGACTAAACTAAATAAAATACAGAGTTTAGCCCGTGTTATTGTGCAACTGGTACGATGGAAACTACACCAACTGCTGCACTTGAGATTATCCTAATCAACCCACCATTCATTCATTTAGAACTCATGATAGAAGCTATGGTACTACACGCTCATCATAGAGGATGAAACGAATTCCATTCTAGTCCATCCTGGAACTAAAAAAAACACGACCTACTTGGAATAGATCTAACGGACAAATGCTTGCCACGTTACAACTTCAAGATTACATTCCCAGAACTTTTAACCTAAGAGCAGAACAAACCAACATTTGCCAAGGATTCCTATGTGCGGTACACGGGCGGATCCAAAAGAAATGACGGAGTTCTAACCTATACGCTAAGTTCCGTATTTCAGGCCGAAATCCATGCAAAAGAACTTTGCATCCGAGAGAGTCTAAACAGATTTATTACGAATAAAAACATTTACATTCTCTCTGATAGCAAGCCAGCTCTACTTGCAATAAACGCCTTTGAGATAACATCAAAACTAGTCTGGCGATGGTCTTCATCTCCTCCTAAGCCTGGCCACCACTAACAGAGTACACTTGATTTGGATGCCACGTCAAAGTTCAATGAAAAAGTAGACGAACTAGCAAGAACAGGATCCGCTTCCCAACTCCCGATGCCAAGACCATTCTGCCATCTTCATCAATGACTTCCATACAGAACCTGCATTTTAACTCCGGGTTTGTCTTGTTAAGAACTAAATGTGACTTCCAATTGGCTTGATTTTATTAATGTCAATTGCAATGACTTCAACGAATGCAGAGCGACCAAACATCCTTCATTTCTTACTTCTAGTTCAAGACTTTATACAGGGTTTTTTTTGTAGAGGTATAGAACTTCGAATTGAAATAAAACTCAAGAAAATCGTTTTAATGTCCATCAATTTGACCCTATTGGAAGGATAATTTTATGCCATTAATGTTTAAATATGATTTTGGGCATGCGGCCGCCGCGGCTGGTTCGACTAAAGACAAGTCTTAGAGGTCCAATTTTCAACCACTTTTTCAATCATTTGGGGCTGTATGTCGGCAATAACGCCACAAATGTAGCGCTTCCAAGTCCCCTAACGTTTCTGGTTTGTTGGCGTAGGCGAGCGGCTTCACATATCCCCAAAGAAAATAATCCAATGGTGTCAAATCACACGATTGACAGGTCCATTCCGCGAAATTATGCGCTCATCGAATGTTTCCTTCAATAAATCGATTGTGACGTGCGCTGTGTGGCATGTAGCGCCGTCTTGTTGTAACCACATCTCATCCAGTTTCATGGCCCTATATCGGTCTCCATTAACGGTAACTGACTCTCCAGCATCATTTCGGAAGAAGTATAGCCCAATGACTCCGCCAGCCCATAGAGCACACCAAACAGTCAGCTTTTGTGAATGTAATGGCGTTTCAAGGGTCTCTTCACTCCAAATGCGGCAATTTTGCTTGTTGACGTAGCCATTCAACCCAAATGAGCCAAAATTTTGCGGTTAACTTCGCGACCTGAACCATTATTTTCGCAATAAATTTGCACGCTTTGCAAGCGCTGTTCATTTGTCAACCTGTTCATGATGAAATGGCAAATCAAACTGAACATAAATGACATTAGAGTTGCCAGATTTGACCACAAAATGTCAGTTTTATCTCTATTCACAACACCCTTTACAACTAATCTCAAGTTTCGGCTTTCTAGGTTAAAAAGTTTTAACTCTTTTAAATCTAACTTTAACAATCAAATTTTAAGGACTACCTATATTAACCGATTTACCTCCAACAAAACAAAATCCGTGCTCTTAATAGTGGTATAAAAAATAATTTAAAAAGCAAAAAATGTTTACAACCCACAAAAATTTCAATTCAGCAATAAAAAATGAAAAAAACACGAACAGGCGCCCACAACCGTGTTATAGGTTATAGTCGACTTCTTTTACGACATTCTACCGCATTGCACATCTTCATTCCATTAGACAGAGTCAACCCTGGCTGAAGTGAAATTAAATTAACAAAAATTGCTTCTACCGCATAAAATCATATTCCGTTCACCGTAGACCACCGGGACCGCCACCGCTGCTACCAATACCGACCCTTGTCATCTTGTTTTTCGTGGTTACCAAAAAACATACCCCCTCTCCGAAGGTGTAATATGTAATATTACAAAAAAACAGAAAAAACAGAAATCCTTTCCCATGCAAAAATGAAAATGAAAAGCGCAAAGAGCCGTCTTTACCGTCACCACCCGACAAGTCGCCAGTTCGAGTCATTTCAAAGAGCTCTGCAGATATTAGTATTGGATCTGGGATGCTCGGGGTAAATACCCGAAAAGTGTGTGTCCTGAATTCGAAATAAAAAAAAATCAAACCTAACCAAAGTCCGCAGGACACACAAAGCTATGAAGCTACGTGTAACTTTGCTTAACTTTATCTATTTTTCTGTGGTACCATTTTATGTTCCACATACGCCCGAGTTTGGCTATCGTAGTACCGCTACTAGCTCTCTGCTGGAATTGGTATCATCCCCGCTAAGCCATATGGTGTCTGGCAAAGTTGTCCGTTTTGTATATTTAACCCTTTTTCTCTCATGATTTGCTCTATTTTGCTTGCAACTCCTTCCTCACACCCCCGCGTAGTCTTGTCGCCCGCCACCCGGCGAAAATAAAGAATAAACTTTCCCAGCCGGCTGCTCAATTTTTCGCCGCTCTTCTCCATACCCTTGGGGAACGATAGAGGGCAGACAAGCCATTTGTTCGTCCTTTACTTGGCGGCAGTCAAGTTATCCTTTCTGTGTTGTATTTTTTTTTGTATTTTTTGTATTTTTTGTTGCATTCTGAATTTTACTTTTGATTGTGTCCGCCCGTCGAAAAGTTTAAATTGGATTTTGACTCGATATGGAAATTTTTGTGCATAGACAACAATTGAAAATAATAGCCGGATATTTACCTTTATCTTCTTCGGTCGTCGTCGTTTTAAGTGAAACTTTTCTCTCCTTTTATTTATACGTCATTCGTTTGTGGCACATTTTAACCAGAACAGAGCAGAGAAGAGGTGGAGGAGGGTTTTCAATTTTAAGGGTTATTGTTTTAAATTTCCAAAGTATGGCCTCTTTTATCGTGCAGAGGTAATAAACTAATTTCTTCTTCTTTTTATATATTTTTTCTTCGTTATATATCCGTTTGTGTAACCTTTTGTGTTCCACTTTTATGGGGTTTTGTTCTGCTGCTGCTTTGGGATTATTTATGAACTAACCGACCAAGCCTTTCGACCCCCCCCCCTGCCAAATAGAAGAAGCAAGGGTTGAACGTGATTGGAGTTCTTAAAAAGCCCTTAAGAGATAAATGGTATTTGATATCCAACGTTGAGGGGATTTTATCCAATCATAGCAATAAGTAACATGGTTCCCAATGGATTTCAGAAGGATTGAAGGATTTTACTAATGTATCTTGATATCCAATTTCAAGGTGCGTTTTTGGTATTCAATTCGCAACAGAGATCATCTGTTTTACTTTATGAATTGAGAAAGTTTTGATTGCATATTTTAGAATTTGGTATTTCTACGGATGAGGATGGAATATCCTTTTTTAACCTATAACTTTCCTCGTCTTGAATGAGTCTAATAAATTGTTTTTCTTTTCTCTTTTAGGTGAGCATTTTGCGGATTTTTATGGGCGAACTAACTTTGCAAGTAAGTTATGTTAAGATTAAATGTGAAAAAAAAAATTCCAAGTTCTGAAAAGGGAATTTTAAATCTAGGTAATTAGCGCCATTAACCGTTCATAAATTTTGCAAGACTGCAGGGAATTTTTTTGATTTTTTAACCATAGACTTGTGGATTTATTTTCCACGAACATTATGTCTCTCTGTGCATTTTTTACGACCAATCATCCTGTCACATTTTATTGCAAATGCCCTTTAAGGAGATAAATGGAGGCATTCTGAAATGAAGTAAAAGTCTGTAGAATCCCTGCACGGAGGATAGACTTAGAAGAATTGGCGCTGACGTCCTTCAATAAATATAGAAATTATAAAAAAAAGTTTTATACAAGGTGGAGCGAAAATAACCTTCCGATGTTTTTTGGCTGTAATTTAAAAAAAAAAATGAAAAACTTTGATTCTTCTTGTGGATTATTTTTATTTGGTCTTTTACATCAAGTCGAGAATATGATGTCATGTAAATGGCCGCTGCCACAGTTGATTGTCATTTGGGCCCTTTTTATGGCATTTTCCATCACTTTGGCCAACATTTCCGGCGATAGGTCCTCACATTGAGGCTCACTGAGGCTTGTTGACATAAACCCGCGACTTCGAAAAGCCCCACAAAAAGAAGTCTGGAGCGGTCAAATCTGGAGCCAGTCTGGAGCCAGTGCAAATCGCCAAAACGGGAGATTAGGCGCCCGGGAAATGCATCCTTCAGCATATCGGTTGTGGCACGTGCAGTGTGTGCCGTTGCACCGTCCTGTTGGAACCACATGTTTTCCAATCCCAATTCATCAAGTTGCGGCAAAAAGAACTCGTTGATCATTGCTCTGTAGCGCTCACCATTCACAGTAACCGTTTGGCCCGCGACGTCTTCGAAGAAAAAAGGTCCGATGACTCCTCCAGCGAAAACAGCACACCATACAGTGACTTTGAGCGGGTGTAATGGCTCTTCGTGGGTTACACGCGGATTTTCAGTGCCCCAGAAGCGTAAATTTTTCTTATTTACGTACCCGCTAAGATGGAAATGGGCCTCATCACTCATGATTATTTTTGATGAAAAATCATCTTCCTCTTGGTGGTGATTAAGGATGGCTTGAGCGTATGGTAGACGCGATTGGCGGTCAGCAGCTAACAGCTGATGCACCGTCTGGACTTTGTACGGAAACATCTTCAAATCTTCATCCAAAATTCGCTGTAAAGACCGTCGACTGATACCCATTTGCGTGGCACGTCGTCTGGTCAATGTCGACGGCGCTTCCATGACATCTTCGGCTACAGCAGCAATATTCTCTGCAGAACGGCTACTCCGGGGTCTGCCACGCCTGGCAGCATCTCGTGTTGTGCCAGTCTCTTCAAGGCGAGCGGCTAAACGTCGCAGTGTTTCACCAGTAGGCGTTGGACGGCTAGGAAATCTGCGACGAAATTCACGTTGTGCCAAAGTCACCGACCGATTGTTGCTCAAATAAATAGTCACCAATATTCCGCGTTCTGGAGCAGTGTAGCGTAACATTGTTTATTAACGTGTATTTCGCATGTGTTTACTACACAAATGTCAAAACAGAACTGACATTAGGGACCAATCGCAAAATTTATAGCATTTTGTGATAGGAGGATTACTTTTGCGCCACCTTGTATTTACAAACATTGTACCTCAATAAACGAATGTTATCAGCTCTTAAAGTGTCCATAAAAATCTATTTCAAACCTCTTCTAAAGCGGAACTAGCCTTTTAGAAGTAGATACTGCAATTCTACCTCCTAAAAGTTGTAGTTGTTGAAAAAAGAGAAAGAGTTTTGATCGTGCTTCTAGGTTAAGCCTAACCAGATAGGCTCAGGCTTGACCTTCAAAAAAGCTGCCTTAAAAAAGCTACACTGATATGCCGCAATTATTAGAATCGCACAGCGAGGTACAGCTTCAGGCGTATTTAAACAGAAATTTGCAAATTCTTATAATCAACTAGAAATAATGTTAGCTTAACAGAGCATCACCTTCCCAGTCCATAATTCTTTAAATTTATCCGCCGCACTGCGTGAGAAGATTTTTTTTTTTGATAGATATGTGGTCCATTTAGGTATTAAAGGAGAGAGGAGGGTTAACGGCGAAGGCGATCGGGGCTTTTCACTTTGTAATGCTAAAACGCTCCGGATCAGCACGGGAGGTGTAACGGCTATCTTTCCAGAGATTTTAAGTCCAATTTAAATCCATTTAACCTACTAATAGGAATCAGTACGTCTTAGCTAAAAAGGGGGCCGTAGAGGGCTAAAATTAAATTTAAAAACTGTTCAGCGTTGTAATGGTGAAACCTTCCGCAATTATTTATAAATAATAGAAAACGGCACCCAGGTACTGTCGTCATAGGCTATTGCCTGACGAAAAGCATGAGCGGTACCTGCCACATGTAAAGTTGCGTGAAGTTGAAATCTTTTTAGTGGACCGCAACGCATGATTAAGGGATTTCAACCATCTTTCTGCAGGTGGCAGGTACCGCTCACGAAACTTCGTCGCTACGCTCGTAGTTTGGGCTTTTCGTCAAACAGGCGCCGATGTCAAAAGTTTCATATTGCTAATTTTAAGTTATTGTCCACGAACATTATGGAACTCTTGGAAGATCCGTCGTTTTAACCAATGAAGGGCCGGACATTCACAGAGGATGTGCTTAGAGGCATCCTCATCCTCTGGACAGAATCAATATTCCGTTTCCGGGTATAAATTCAATTTGTTAAAATGATACCTTAAGCCGCCATGGCCTGTGGTTATAAGTTCACAATTGGCTCGTGGGTTAAAAGTCCATTTTTGACTTTTGGCCTGTGAACTTGTGACCCTGCTCCTGATGGGACCCGCAGTAATAGTTTACCTTTTTTCCTTGACATCAAAGTATGAAACAATAACAGCAACTTTCATCATAGGAATAAAATCTATGCTTGTAGAGGTCGTTGTCGCAAAAGCTTAGGATTTGTGTCGCACAGCGCAGTATAAATATCTTTTGGGTCCAAAGATAAATAGCGTACCAGGTGATAAAAGACATGGTGTTAAGGTTTTAACCCCTTATCCCTTCGACTTTAGCTTTAAAACAGTTTATTCTAGATTGTGGGCATCCCACTGCTAGGGTATTAAAAAAAATTGACACTTTACCATTTCGGGATCATAGACGGACGGACGGACATTGTTAATGTTAAGACGTCTTAGGTTTTGACAAATTTTGCAATTGAAGGTGGTCCGACGTCCATTGGTAGTGCCGCATTCTTACCGCCTAAAACCACCTCTCTTACCGCCAAAAGGCATTACTTCGTGGGGGTAGCGATTAGACTTATCTTACTCTATTAAAACTATTAGCTTTCCGTTGGCATTCTAAGCGTTATTGTCAATCTTAAGCATGCAGTTCGACGTTTTCCGAAGTGGTGGGCAGCTCTCCGAATTGGTTCCGCAGGGCGATTCTCTCGGCTTCATATCGTGGGTAATGGAAAAACAGGTGTTCCGCGTTTTCAGAGACGGTTTCGCAATGTGACACAGTTTGGGCTGATTTCTTTCCGCGTATAAAGAGATATTCTCTGTAACAGCCATGACCCGTTAAAAACTGTGTCAGATAGAAGTTTATTTCGCCATGCTTCCGTTTAACCCATACCTCGATCACTGCTATGAGCCTGTGGGTCCATCTTCCCTTAATCGATTCCCTCCATTGTTGTGGCCAGGTTGGTATACTACGACTCCTTTCGTCATTTCTTTTATCGTTATCTACTCGACCATTACGGATTCGCTCGCTTCTTAATATAACCATTTCTTCAGCTAGTTAATTGATAGGTAACTTAGAAAAAACGACGAGTATAGCATCGTTAGAAACTGTTCGAAACGCACATGCCACCATTAGAGTGGCAAGACGATGGACGGATTTGACTCCCCAAACGTAGGACTTTACTTTCGATGCACTCGACCATATTTCGACCGCATACATCGGAATAGAACTAGAAACTCCTGCAAGAAGAAGTCTCTTGGTTTTTTTCGGGCTCCCCATGGTACTCATCAGCTTCGAAAACGCGCTAACAGTATTTGAAGACTTTTTTGGGAACATACTCAAGATGATTTTTAAAGCCTAGACGAGCGTCAATAATTACTCCAAGGTATCTTATAAAAGGTTAGGTTCGTGCTCTCCTACTCTAATCGTTTCTCTAATTTTCCTACTTGTAATAAGTACAGTTTCTCGCTTGTGGTCGGCGAGTTACAAACCCCCTCCAGCTAACCATCTTTGTACAGTTGCAACTGTTTCGTTGCAGTTCAGTTCGACCTTTTCTTTAGTTTTTGCCACAACCACCACGGCGGTGTCGTCTGCAAAGCCGATAAACTATATTTAACTAAACTAAACTACTATTAACCTTAGGGTATAAAAAGAATAAGCTCATAATATTTGGTAAATTTTTGTGTGCCACTTTCTATTGCAAATTATTTTCATATTAAGAAATGATGAGTAATCGATAACAAAATATCGATTTTTCGTTGATCCTCGTGGCCAATAGTCATCTTTATTTAATCGAACCAATTGTTGAATCTATTAATCCAATTAAACCGATTAATTTTAGAGGAAAATGTTTCGTTCATGGTGGCAATCACAAGTTGCTGTTGTTTTATTCAGCCACCCTGTATAAAATATATTTTTGCTCTTGCTCGTACTCCTCATACTACTTAAGTGTTGTTCCAACAAGATGGCGCTACATGCCACACAGCGCACGTCAAAATCGATTTATTGAAGGAAACATTCGATGAGCGCATAATTTCGCGGAATGGACCTGTCAATTGGCCACCAAGATCGTGTGATTTGATTTGACACCATTGGATTATTTTCTTTGGGGATATGTGAAGTCGCTCGCTTAAGCCATAAACTTTAGGGGACTTGGAAGCCAACATTCGTGGCGTTATTGTCGACAAACAGCCCCAAATGCTTGAAAAAGTGGTCGAAAATTGGACCTCTAGACTTGTCCTTATTCGAACCAGCCGCGGCGGCCACATGCCCAAAATCATATTTAAACATTAATGGCATAAAATTATCCTTCCAATAAAGCCAAATTGATGGACATTAAAACGATTTTCTTGTGTTTTATTTCAATTTGAAGTTCTATACCTCTAAAAAAAACACCCAAAACCGTGCTTGACGTCAGACATTTGCTATGATGCAACTGTGCAGCCTGCAAATTCACTGCAATCAACAAATGTACACATGAAATATCTTCTTCTCCAGACCATCAAAGTCCTTGTCAAAGTGTTCACCTGTCTATTTTATAAAACCTGAAAGTGAACAAGACATATACCATCCAGATTTCTTCCATACCACCCACTGGCAGATTTCCAATTCCAGAAATTGAATGTTCATATTCTCCAGAAATGTCAAGCTCCAACCTACGCGTCCTGTCATCCCCATACATGCGGATACTTACAATCCCAAGAAAAAAAAAATAAATATATTCCCTCTAAAGCCTTCAACTTGCCACCCAACAGTCAAATCCCGACATATCTTCCAATTCAATTGCCAGTGCAAAAGGTCGCCCAGATTTTTCTCTACCATATCCATGTATGCGTCCTTGATATGGAATCCACTTTGAAAATCCCCAAGTCAAAAAGCCAACACCCTCCAGCAGTCAAGAAAGCTTTTTAATAAAATAAACGCACCCAAAGCAGAGAAAAGAAAAGAGGACAAATAAACATGAGTGTTTTCCAACTGTCCCCTCTCAAGGACCACTCTGCGCATTCGTTTTCGACAAAAGACCCCCAAACCCCCAAGACTGGCAACCGATTAAAATCCCTATCTATACTACTTGATACATCAAAGGAAAAGTCCCTTTTCATAAGTGCTGCAAACTGTGGAAACAAAATGCGATTAACAACTCCAACTCGGAATACAAAAAAAAAAAGAAGCGTTCTTTAATTGGCCTTTGTGAATGTGTGTCCGCACTAAAAACTTGCTCTGTTGTCAGATTTTTGATGACAAAAATTATATAATATCTTTGACGCCTTTCAGTAGCCAAAACGACAACTGACAACTGACAGTTGTGCGCCATGTCAAAGGTAGATTAAATAAACCTTGGAATTCTGAATTCATCACAAGGTTGTGGTGCGTTGCCGTGGTAACAATATCATCAGCATCATTACTTAATTAAATTATATTCAAAATGAGAAAAGTAAAAAAAAAAAACTATAAACCACGGGTAGACAGTTGAATGCGGGAAGCTCCACAAAAAAAAAAAAAACCCAAAAACAACCTGAAAAAAGGTTTCATTTCATTTTGTTCGTTTGGTTTTTTTTTTTTGTTTTTTTGTCCGTCCGTCTATCTTTAGCTGGCAAACGACTGCTGCTGCCATCGCTCTGTGTTGTTTTGTGTAATTTTCCAGATTTTCATGACGAATTTCCACACTCCATCCAGCAGACAAAGTTTTGTAATTTAATCTTTTTGCAAACAATATTGCAGCAACAGCAGCAACAAAAGTTGTACAAGAGTATACATCGCGTTGACAGACTGTGTAGTGAGGCTTGTCTTTTAGCTTTCGTCACTTTGCAGATGAAACGCAAAACTCCTGCTTTTGCCAAGGCTTAGATGGTGCGGGTATAATAGAGAATCGTGATGGGTAGGTATAAGCTCTTGATGAAGTCACTCGCTCTGGACGCGAACAAACCTGTGCCGCCAGTATCTATGTCGGCTGACAGAAAATGTAATCCAAATTCTGTTACAAGGTGCAGGCAGGTGCTAAAAGTGTTTTCAGTTTCTTTCTTTCATTTTTTTTTTGAGCAATAAACGCTCGACTACGTGACTGACATCCAATCTCTGTTGACTGGCGGAATTGGGGTATTTTCGCATTTTGCATTCATAATTGCATTAGTAGATTTTGTATGGCGCCAAAGAAGACGGAAATGGAAACACAGTGACTGAAGAAAGGCGATGAATGGTTTTCGATTTTGTTGTAAAAAGTCAAAAGTGGAAAGCATTTTGGAAAATTGATAACGTTGAACGCCAAGGTTTGGTGCGGGAGCCTGTAGTACTCAACGCTTGGATAGCTGCTTAATAAATATTTCTAATAACTGCACGAAAGGCTTCAAGTCGAAAACCAGAAATGCGTATTAAAAAACTGAAAAAAAACAGCAGTTCCGCATAATCTTAAAGCCTACCAGCGGAACACTTTTAACATAAACGGTGTTTTTTTTAGAGGTTGGTTGGTTCGAATAGAGATAAAACTGACATTTTGTGGTCAAATCTGGCAACTCTTATGTCATTTATGTTCAGTTTGGTTTGCCATTTCATCATGAACAGGTTGACAAATGAACAACGCTTGCAAATCGGGCAAATTTATTTCGAAAATAATCGTTCAGTTCGCGAAGTTAACCGCAAAATTTTGGTTCATTTGGGTTGAATGGCTACGTCAACAAGCAAAATTGCCGCATTTAGAGTGAAGAGACCCTTGAAACACCATTACATCCACAAAAACTGACTGTTTGGACTGCTCTATGGGCTGGTGGAGTCTTTGGGCCATACTTCTTCGGAAATGATGCTGAAGAGCCAGTTACCGTTAATAGAGACTGGTATAGAGCCATGAAACTGGATGAGATGTGGTTCCAACACGACGGCGCTACATGCCACACAGCGCACATCACAATCGATTTATTGAAGGAAATATTCGATGAGCGCATAATTTCGCGGAATGGACCTGTCAATTGGCCACTAAGATCGTGTGATTTGACACAATTGGATTATTTTCTTTAGGGATATGTGAAGTCGCTCGTTAGGGGACTTGGAAGCCAACATTCGTGGCGTTATTGCTGACATACAGCCCCAAATGCTTGAAAAAGTGGTTGAAAAGTGGACCTCTAGACTTGTCTTTATTCCAACCAGCCGCGGCGGCCACATGACCAAACTTTCAGCTCAATATGCCACATCTTCCTTGTCCCGATTCCGATGGAATCTCACTTAACGTCTCGAAATAATCCTTAAAATGTTCTTGCCTTCTTCTTATCGACTTCAAAGGCTCGTATGATAGCATTTAACGTCGGGAGTTCTCTACATTAAACGTCAAATTCTGGATCATGGATTACGTGGTTCATTTATGTCGCGCGACTCTGGAAAAAGCGAGAGGCAGTATAACATTGGGAAAAGGAATTTTGTAATAGTTCCAAGCATGCATCTTGACAGAGTCTTTCGTGACGGTTAAACAAGGGACGAAGTTTTTTGGTAAACAAGGACAAAAAATCTAGAAAATCCCGTCGAATGGTTAAGGGGTTACATGGGTTTCACAAAAATTTTTTTTTATATATCTCGAGAATATTATCCTAAATTTTCAAATCATTTCGTTTATGTAGCCATCTTTTGCTCGAGCTGCCTATTAATTAAAAACCTCATAAGTCGGTGTTCTGACAAAAATGTAGCCCTAAATACTTACTTACTTAGGTGGCTCTTACAGTCCAGAATTGAGATGGAACTTAACCAAAAAAGCCTTTTCAGTTAGATCGGGCTTAGGATAAGGTTATTTTTTTTTCTTTCAATCAAAGTTATTTAGGGCAACGTCTTGCTCTACTGTGTTGGTTCGCTACATTCATATGTCCATTAATTTGATCACTTTTGTGATATAACAACGCAAATCGATGTTGATTTGACATGCACTTCCTGTCCAGTATCTAAGTTCCCTTCTTAACTTATTTTACTTACTTAACGGGCTCCCGAACCGTGAAGAGTCCCTGCCTGAAATACGGCAGCCTTCCACCCTCTACGATCCCGAGCACGCTGCTTCCAGTTGTCCAGACCAAGCGCTCTGGCATCCGAGATGGCTTGGTCTTTAAAACGGAGGTTCGGTCTTCCTTGTCGTCTCGAACCTGGGGGCTGGGATTCGAAGATCCTCTTGGCTGGAGCGTTGTTGCCCATTCGCTCGATCTGGCCGAGCCAATGTAGTCGACGAGTTTTGGCTTTTCGGACTACATCCACATCTTGGTACAGCTCATAGAGTTCGCGGTTGTATCTTCTTCTCCATTCGCTCTCCTCGCACACAGGACCAAATATCCGTCGAAAGATTTTTCTTTCAAAGGATCCCAGTATTAACTCTCCTTTCCTGCTTATCGTCCAGCACTCGGCGCCGTATAGCAGAGCTGGCAGGATAAGGGTTTGCGTCCGGGAGTCAGTCTCTTAAAAAACGAATTCAATATTTCTAACTAAAAACGACTTCCAAGTCACTTAAAACATTTAATTTGTTTAAATGTCAGCACGTTTTAGAACTATTCATCCCTCTCCATTTTAGGTTTCAACCCACCACGGAACTGCAAGTATTATTTATGACTCGTTTCATTTTCCACAACACTTAATTGATGAAAGGCTGTGTAACCCTCCAACAGCCATAACTTGCCAGCATTTTACTGAGAATGGTTTCAGAATCAGGACTATTTTCACCTGTCTGCGTTTATAATCTCTGATTTTCTTGCGACCATGTTTATATTCTACATCTATATCTTTTAATTCGCATCGGTTTGAAGCTTCTTCCACTTGCGTGAAGTAGAATTCCATTTCTCCATGTCTTTGCTCAGTGATACTTTTGATCAATCACCTGCCATAGGTTTCCAAACTCTTCTCATTGCCTGATAAGGTCACTGGCTGACTTTCGCCCGGCAAGTCCACAAACAGCTTGAACAAACAGGGCACCTCTTCTCTGTGTCGGAGCGAGTTGCTTTCTGTATTTCGGCCCACACATCCTAACAGAAGAATCGAGTTTGTAATTGACATAAGCAGTCTTCGCATGCTTGCTGTAACAAGCCGTATCATTGCTCTTTCAAACGCTGCCTGAATTTGATGCCAATATATGAATTCTGCGTCCAATCTCAAGTCCAAAACCTGCTTTTTTGAAGCAATTTTTCTTCGTCGTGAGTCACTAAGCTCGTTTTGCCATCTTTAAGGCGCCCAAAATAGAAATTGATTTTACAAACACGCTTAACCCGATATTCTTTTCTACTGCCAAGACTTGCATTTTAGCAATTTGATGTCGATAATAAGCCTGTAAAAAGATAAAAGTCTTGGCATTTACACTTGAATAAAATATGAAAATGCTAGGTACCTTAAAACTTCTTATTATTCCTTGGTCAAGAGGTTGGATCAGAGCAGGTAAAAAAACCACTTCATTGTTTTGTATTTCGACATCTTCATTTAGTTTATGGCAAGAAGCATTTTCCACACAGAGAAGGAAGGACTTATTTTTCAAAGAGAAGGATCCATTTAGCAACAGATGCATCGACACATTCATAATTGCCTAATGTATAAGAATAATTCCTACTAAAGGGTCCGCTAAATAACTTTTTTTTTTGAAAATGCTACAAAAAAAAACTACTGAATATTTTCTCAAATTTCTTTTTTTATTTGAAAGTACAATTCTTCCGGTTAATAATGGAAAATAATTTCATTCAAATGGCTGCCTCGGCCGGCCATGCAGTAGCCTACACGATCGGTCCAATTTTTAAGCACTTTATCGATTGTGTGCAGCTGTATTTCACCAATGGTTTCACGAATAAGCGTCAATTGTCTCTGGCATGTCGGCGTAACACTTATCTTTTACGGCACCCCACAAATAATAGTCCAACGGTGTCAAATCGCAGCTCCGCGGTGGCCAAACGACATCAGCTCTGCGGCTGATAATGCGATCTTAAAAAACAGGGCGCAAAACATCGAGTGTAGCTTCGGCTGTGTGGCACGTAGCGCCGTCCTGTTGAAACCAAATGTTGCCAATATCCTCCTCTTCAATTTTTGTGAACAAAAATTCGTTCAACATGGCCCGATAACGATCGCCATTGACTGTAACGGCCACTCCTTGCTCATTTTCGAAGAAAAATGGCCCAATTATGCCTCTGGACCAAAATCCCCACCAAGCAGTGACTCGTTTTGGGTATATCGGCTTTTCAATGTATGCGTGCGGGTTTTCTGTGCTCCAAATGCGACAATTTTGCTTGTTTACATACCCGATCAAAATGAGCTTCATCTGAAAAGATGATTTTTTTTGGCAAAATCGGCATCTTCTCTAAGTCGATCGCAGGCCCACTTAGCGAAGCGAAAACGCATTGGATGGTCAGTTGGCTTCAACTCCTGAACCAATTGGACTTTGTATGGCGTCATACCAAGGTCTTTATGCAAAATTCGTCTCAATGATGTCTTCGAAATGTTCAATTGTTGAGAACGACGGTGAATTGATGTTGATGGCGCTTCACGCACACTTTCTGCCACAGCAGCAATTTTCACGGGTGTACGAATTGTTTTTGGCTTTTCACGCTTTGGTTTATCGATGAGGATGCCAGTTTCTTTCACTTTTTTCACAAGATAACGAACATACGGAGCTGACGGTGCTTCTCTTCTTCCAAAACCCGGACGCAATTTTCAATTTTCGCACACATTCTGCAACATTAGATACCATGATTTTCAAAGTAATGTCGCAATATTTCCCAGCGTTGTTCAAGCGTATACACAACCATATTCATTCAGCGGAAGGATAAAACTAATTATCTGTCACATCAGACATGAGCTAAGTGTTACCATTCGCGAAATAAGCACTAGTTGAAAAAAAAACGTTAGATGGCGGACCCTTTACATATCTCTTCCTGTAACAAATATAATGATGTCAATTTAACCCTTTCCGTGGCTATGCTTCAAATTTATGTTCGTCTTTCAAAATTCTTGAAATTGTCGAAATGGCCACTCCCTATTGTCTTTTCTGTTCTTTTTTTTTCGCGTTTTATAGTATAAATTATTTTTAGTCTTCACTTACTGGAAGACAATTTAGCTTTCCCGAATAATTCATCTTTTTCGATATACAAAATACTATTTTTATTAAAAAATTCAAATTAATCCAAACTTTCACAAACACTTCAAGATTCAAGATAGAATTGTTGATAAAATGATTGCCCATTACATTATACGATAGATGACAGATGACATTCAGGCGACTGATTTAGGAATCACCTTAAATTATGTGTTCAAAAAGAGAAGCATATATGTGTTGTTCACTTATGAGAGTATTTTTTTTGGTAAAAACCCCAAATATAGGGTTCAAAACGGTGTGCACTTGAAAGAAATTTGCACTTTTGCAAACATTATTGCATGAAAAACTAACGAATTGGCAAGGGGTTTTTGAAAGCATTGCAGCAAGGCGTTTCTTGCCCTCATCCGCACACACATGTTTCTTAAACCCTAAAAGTGTCCATTCAAATTTCTTAGATTTAATTTATGCTACTCAATCCAGTCTGACAGCAACTACACAATATTTATTGCAATTTCCATCAATCATTCTGTAAACAGCTAAACGGTTTTTTTGTTTTTAACAGAAATAAATATCTAAATCTTCTAATCATCTCAATGAATCCAGTCTGAGACTCTAATTGCGAGCAAAAGTTTTCCTCAAACATTTATGGCACACTCGTGTGCCACAACTTCCCACCCACACTGTAAGCCAATTTGAAGCTTTCCCCAGTAAATGTATATCGCATCCAATATCCGTCTGGTGAAAGTTGTAGCGTTTTCGTAAATCTGCATTCATAAACGGATTATAATTCTCCACCCACACTGCCTCCGCCTATTTCTGTAACTGAAACGTGAAAAAGTATACCATCCACTTCCTTGGCTCCATTCAAGTGCACAACGACAACGACATAGACGACGTAAGCCACTTAAATGATTTCCTCATTTTTCGTGCTTCGATATTATTTCGAGTCTCTTTAGTTAGTATCTGTACGTATAGAATCCATCCAGCAGATTGTAATAGAGGATGACATAGAAAAGAATAAGAGCGTATCTACCTCTGTGCTACATTCGACTTTTCCTTCTCCTTCACGTCCTAGTTGTGATTTATTTTATTTGCGCAACAAAAAAAAAAAAAATTTTGTTCCACATACGCACCAGTGTACGAGACATTGTCAATGGATTTTTGTGATGATTCGTGCAAAAATTCGTGCAAAACCAAACCTAAATACTAAATAAATGACGGGGCAATTCCTTTCTTCATTTGTGCGTCGTGGCGTGTGTGTGTGTGTGCATGTGTTTTTGGGTAGAAAAATGGGTCCCCAAGGACTATGCATGTGCGGAGGATTATTGTGGTTTTGTGCTAGGGACAATATTATTGACGTTAATCCCTTGTGCGATGAGTGGACGTTAAATTGGAAAACAGTGTACTTTCTCTCTTTTGTTGTTGTTCTTGTTGTTGTTGTTGTTATTGGTATGTATGTATTTTTGGTAGAGGGACCTGATGATGGTATTTATCGAGCGTCATTTCCTTCGATTAGATGCGAGTTTTAGGAGACCTCGGTTATTTGTGGTATTAAATCTTTATTTTACCTTCGAATTGGTCATAAGGTTGAGTCCACCAGGAGGTTATTGATTTTTTTTTTTTCGACAGGAAGGACTATGGGTTGTTAATTATAGGATTACATGACTTTAGTGGAATGTAGAATTATTTCAGTGAGAAATAACTCAACGACTTATGGAATGGATAATTTATATGAGTGGGCTTTTGGGTTGGTTGGTTTTTTTTCCTGGAAATGATTACGTCCGTCATTTATGTTTGTCTTGTTGATTGCTTGCCATGACCTTTTTATCCTACACCTACGATGGACGGGCTTATTAATTGCGATGTCACTTTGTAGTTGAACAAAACAAATTGGACTGACGGTTACGATTGACGACTTAAAGGTCACGAAGCTTTAATTAGAACTTTTGTTAATTTTTGTTGATGAACATTTTGGACTAAATTTGAAGTGAATGGTATAGTTGGTTTTTCTTGACTTTTTGAGTTTTCCCAGGATAATAGTATGTTTTAGGATTTACTATATTTTAAGGTTAATTTGAAAGTGGCTTCGCGCACTGTTTTGAGTTCGCCTTTCCTAAGGAATGAATAAAACGGGTTTATAACGAACCTCCTACCCGTGGAGAGTATCTTCTGGCTATTCAGATTGCTTTAAAAACCCCAATGACTTACTCCTAAACACATCTTGTATTGTAGTCTCGGGAGCTAACACTTTTCAACATTGGAGAGACGGGAAAGAAAACCTGACACTAGCGGAAAAGGCCCAGAATATAAAATCCGTCGTGTGCCTTTTTCGAGTTGAAATCAACAAATTTGGCGGAAGGAAATGACCTATGTAGAGTTTCTATCGCTCTCATGTGTACCTACGGCTAAACTTTATAAAAACCGCGCTTTCAATGACAATGAAACTAGTTTCGCCTCGCGGAATGTAAAAGCATGATATGCCAATGACTTACCAATCAAAGTGCTTAAACTTTAGGGCTTACGCAATGACACTGAAAATGCATAAACTTCAATTGTGAAACTGTTTGCGCTTAAACTTGTATTGCCAACGGATGTTAAAGTAGAAAGTTCGTCTACTTTAGCCGTACATATATTCTTGGTAACATTCCGATCATATATTTAACACTGCACTCAGGAAAAAAACGTAAACGGAACGTACGCGACGTATTCTATGAGTTGAAGCCTTAAGAGTTTTATCTTCACTTTTTGGGAGGCGCTTGGTTTTTATCGTTTTATTTGATAGAAACTAGGGTGCAATTTTCTCGACGTTATACTGCGTGACATTTGCGCACCAATTACGCAAACCTTATACAAGTAAACGTTATGCCATTACAGACTTAAAGGCATTCATTTTGGGGTAGACACCTACAAATTTGGAACATATAAAGGGTGATCCATTTCGAGGTTCCCTACTTTTTTAAAGAAAAAAACACAAAAAAATTCAAATTTAATGGAGAATGTTTATTATCATTTGAAAGAACATTCTTTGGCATTTATTTTTTGAAGATTATGTCTATCAAATGTTGGCCGTTGCTACGTCGCAGATGGTCCATCCGTTGAGTCCAATTGTCGATCACTCGTTCGAGCATTTCGACTGGTAACTGGCGAATGACACGCGTGATGTTTTCCTCCAAGGCCTGAATCGAAGCGGGTTTGTCGGCATAAGCTTTTGACTTTACATATCCCCACAGGAAGAAGTCTAACGGTGTGATATCACACGATCTTGGTGGCCAATCGACCGGCCCAAAACGTGAAATTATGTGCTCACCGAAATGTTCTCTCAATAAGTCCATTGATTGATGCGATGTGTGGGAAGTGGCGCCGTCTTGCTGAAACCAAATGTCGCCGAGATCACGAGCTTCAATTTCAGGCATCAAATAGTCGGTTATCATGGCACGATAACGGTCGCCATTGACGGTTACGTTCGCACCGGCATAATTTTTAAAGAAATATGGACCGATGATTCCACCGGCCCACAAACCACACCAAACCGTTGTTTTTTCTGGATAAAGTGGCAGTTCTTCAATCTTAAGATCTTGACGTAAAATGCGCCAAGTCGTTCCATACGTCAGTCCGAGTTGCTGCGAACGGCGCCGAATCGACTCTCTACGGTCTTCGTGTACACTCTCAGCTACGGCCGCTATGCTGAGTCTCAAAATGGGTGATGGTGTTGCGAATAGTACGCTCAGTAGGCCGATTATGTTGACCATAAGTTGAGCGAAGTGCACGAAACACATTCCTCACAGAACGTGAATTTTCGTAATAAAGTTGAACAATTTGTAAACGTTGTTTACGCGTAAGTCTTTCCATTATGAAATGCCAAACAATACTAAACAAAAATAACATGACAGCATGACACGACTCACACGTGATCTGTCAAAAAAGGCTATTGAAAAAAGTATCTCTACTTGGATCACCCGTTATATATTTTCTTTGAAATTGGGGAGGCTCCTTTTTGTATAAAAGCTGAAAACGAAATTGTAAAATTAAATATTTATATACTACCGTCCCAATAAATGAGCATTCATAATGGTTCTGCAAATTTTGAAACCTCACCTTGAGCAATCTTCAATTCCTGTCACGTTGCAGCTAGCCGCAGTTTTGCGTTTTCTTGGCGGAGAAAATTTCCAAAGGTCAATCGGAAAAGATGCTAACGTCGCTTTGGGGCAAAGACCTGTATCAAAACTTTTGACAAAAGTGCTAACGATTTTGGAGAATCGAATTTTGAATTTGGACATCTTTTCTCAAATTTTCCCACAAAACTTCTGTGACACTCGATCATTTTCCTAAAACCTTTTAGAAATCTTCAGATTCCTTAGACTTGTTTGAAATTTAATTGGTTACTCTGTTTTCACCATTTCACATCGAATGCCACAGATCGATTTGAAATCGACAAAATCGAATTGTGGAACACAACAATTTCACTTTGGTTCGATTTCGAAAAAAATTTAAATCGAAATCGATTCAAGTTTAACAGTAGAACACGGAAATTAATTTTCGATCGATTTCGATTTCGATTTCATTGCGAGTGAAAATGGAACCTGGCTGTTTGGCAACGGCCAGTTTTTGGTTTTTTTTGTCGATATCTTAAATTTGGAACATTATGAAGGCCTTAAAGCGTGAAATGTTTAAGTGTAAACTGACCGAAAGAAATCTAAAGCGGTCAAATTGGGTGATCTTGCGAACCGCTATAAAAAGCCAGAACGCCATATCAGACTACTTGCAAATGCCCGACTTAGAATTTCGAATCGAGCATCATGCCAATCATTTGCCAACCTTCTGATGACAGTTTCTTACTGGGATTTTTTCAAGACTTTCTCTAGAGCTGGGAGAACTGGGTGGCGCCCAGACTACATTCTAGGAAATGGCCTTTGATTTTATCCATTCTTTCTGATTAAATTTGTTGATATTTATGATACAGAAGTTTCCGTGGAGTACATCCATTGTTGATGTTTGCTTGCTGACGAATCCTCGCTTAACCCTTTCGTGTCGGAATTAGTTGGGGCGCGGCTAAAATTTATTTAAGGATACGGAGTTGTTAGTTTAGACCTAAATATGACTTGATATCAATTTCAAAGCCCTATGTATTCTGCTTTAGCACACATATTTAAATGTCTTCCTTTTACTTATATTTTTATTAATTTTTAAAGCAATTTAAGTATGATATGAAACGAACAAATTTTGTTGAGGGTTTGAACATAAATAAACTTTACATTTGGAGCACCTTGAGCGGGGATACCCAGTTGACAAAGCCTACATCTGCCATTTGAGCCCCATTCAATCCAATGACCGATTTGGTCAAATCGTATGGCTGTTGCAGGTTCCGCAACATACGAACTAGACGAAGATTGTGATAAAGGTGCTGAAGCTGATGAAGCTGGTGATGGTGAATCTGACTGCACTATTTAGAGAAGTGTCACTGCGGTACAACATCCAACGTAAACGATTCGCATATGTCACTTCTTTGAACGGTGATTTATTCTGCATAGCTCGAACAGCATGTCGGCAAGTTCAACCCCTCCCAAATGCTTGTTATAGCATTCAAAATACCCGGAATCATCGGCAGAATCATCCGAAACGAACACGCAATTTTTTGGAATTTCTTGTTGGGTCAAGCCTTTTGAAAGTATCGCTAATGTATAAAAAAGATTTATATGATTTATAAACATTATCGACCAATGTTGCCTATAGGTCGCTCTTTTAAACTGTCATTTGAAATTATTAAGGGTGATTTTTTAAGCGCAGTTTTTTCCAAAAATCGAATAAAACACCTAAATTTGCATCAAATATTCAAAATTTTTATTGTAATCCATAAATAGGCCCTTACTAATTACGTTTTAAAGACAACTTTATGTAAATGTTGTCCGCGGCTCCGTTTCATATGGTCCATTCGGAAGGGTCAATTATGCATCACTTTTTCGAGCGGCCTGTATTCCATGAATTACACGTGTTATGTTATCCTGTAAGGCTTCAATCGTAATCGGCCAACTTACAGGGCCGTTTCGAGGGATAAGCTGCTCACCAAATTCATCCTTCAACATTTCCATTGTTTCACGAGCTGTGTGGCATGTGGCACCGTCTTGATGAAACCACATGTCAACCAAGTTCAACTCAGCCAACTAGTGCAAAAAAGTCGCCTATCATGGCTCGATATCGTTCGCCGTTGACGGTAATGTTTCTTCCACGGTATTCTTTGAAGAAAAATTGACCGATGATGCCACCAGCCCATAAACCAAACCAACCTGTCGTTTTTTCGGGATGCATCGGTAATTATTGTATGGCATGTGGCTGTTCATCTGGATCTGGAGTATCCGACAATTTTTGTTTATATACGTATTCTTTGATCCATAAATGAGCCTCATCGCTGAACACAATTTTTGGATAGAACAGCGGATTTTCACATTTTTCACAGAGCACGAATTTCGATAAAAAATTTCAATAGTTTGCAATCGTTGCTCGTTTGTAAGTTTTTCCATGATTAAATGGCAGAGTATACTGAAAACTTTTCACAATGACAGATGACGTTTGGACGTCATTACTAACCAGTGCTGCCAACCTAAAAACTTAACTCTTAAAAATCACTTTTTACTTCCGTAATTCTATTTGCGACCAAATGACTTCCGCAAGTTGTCTTGTAGATGTGTAGTTTGTTTTTAAGGATTGCGCATTTGTCTCTTGTCACAGATGACGTTTTTGACAGCAGCTATTGTTTGCTCTAAAAAAACAAGTAAAAAGCAGGAAACCACTCCAGAGAGTGTTCCAATAGGACTAACCAAATAATCCACAAGTCTTCTTTCTAAATATATCTCTTATCTGTTATAATTTCCCAATTTCTTCTTTTAGTATATGTACAGAATACACATACAAAGTTTTTTAATTCACAACTCACTAAAAGACAATCAAAATATGTACTCCAACAATTATCAACTTTGTAATGATATTTCTATTCCATTAATCATAATTATCTCCACACATCCGACATTGATTGACATTTTGTGTAATAATTTCCTATAAGCATGTATTTTTTTTTATCCCATTACAGGTAACTTGAATGCCGTTTCATGTCTACATTCCAAAGGTAACCCACTAATTAATATAATTCCGATTACTTATGTATGTATGCGTTCTGTACCCCGACCCACATCGAAGCATGCAACAAAGTAGAGTACAATTCTTCAGTGAGGCTGGCTAATTTCCTATCTCAATTGCATTATTTCGAATTCCCCCAACAGCTGTCCACACCCACTTACAATGTACATGATGGCGGTGTGTGCCTGTGCCTGTGCACTCTAAATCCTAGCCCGATAATGAAATATCAGCTTTTATATTCTTTCTATCTTGGTTTTGTTTTTGTTTGCGTTGCCAAATCCCTCTCATTATCTCAACGACTAGCCACCGCTCGCAGCATATTGTGTTGCTGCAACTGCAACTGCAACACTGATACAAAGGTAACCGAAAACCATAAACCATGCAATTCCAAATGACACTACCATTCAATCTAGGAGACCACAACTCAACGGTATGCACCATAAATTCACTTGGCCACCGCTCTTATTCAAAATTAAGTCCGACCTAGAGTGCAGCAGTGGGGCGAGGTGAGCTTTAGTATAGGCACGTGATTGTGTGTGTTTTTTCCTGGCGAGGGTACGGTGCAAACAGTAAATTCAAATTAAATTGCTTCAAAATCGAAAGCCGACAAAGCCCGCAATAGATGGAAAACAAACAAAAGAAAAAAAAAATACATCCAATCGTATAAGCATTTTGATGTGAAAATTTCTACTGTTAACCCTATCTCACCCTCGGCAAGGATTATAAAACCTGATCTCATTTTCGGTTTTGTCTCATTTCGATATCATACCCGCAAAGTACACGCACACGCACACATACACAAGTCAGCCAGGCAACTGGCGGCAGCGACAGTAAATTACTCACTTGCTGCTGCTGCGAAAATATGTAGATTCTGTGATCCGCGAGTTTTAGGCGCTGAGTCGCACTGCTATACGCTGCCGGCTAGGCGTTGCTGGGACTAGGACTGGGACTTTCTAATCAATTTGCCAAACTGGTAACGCGCATTTGTCCATGCGGTCCATTTGTGTGTCCTTACATTGATTCATGTCACTCGGCATTCGCCGTAGTACAGTATGGCGTGCAAGTGCGGTATACAGGTTGATGTCAGAAGTTGTTGTTAAAATGCCTTGAAAGATATTCAACTGAAAAATGAGAAAGCTGCCCAGAAGGCTGAGGCTGGATCAAATAATGATCTGAAGAACCCATCGCAACGACGGAAAATATCGTACGAAACCTATCTGGCTGTGCGAATAATCGCCCAAGTTACAATCGCCCAAAACCAAAAAATTAATAATCGCCCGAGAATATGGGGCAGTTATTCACAAAGGATCGCCAAAAAATTATGAACGTTTACCCAAAAGTTGAAATGAACACAATTGCCCAAACATTTGGATCTGTTGGAAAGGCGAAATCGGCCGAAATCCAAAAATGAACAATTTTTTTTGGGGTTTTCAACTTTCTTTCTGCAAGCGGCTGGCAAATTCGGAAAGGGCCTTTGGCAACAAACATTCATTATTATTCCTTTTTCGGTTTTGCCGATTGTAACTTGGGCGATTATTCGCAAAGCCGCTTGCATACAATCACCGAAAAAGCGACTTTTGTATGGGCTTGAGCTTATTGAAGAGTTGGCCTGAAACCAAAAGACCTGCAAATACTTTGTGAAGTCGAACAGACGAATATTACAAGAAGAGTATTAAATTTCGTAAAGAGCCCAGCAAGTTGGTTTTCAAATAAATTGGTTAATGGCTATATCAAACCCTGACACGCTGAGGTAAATTCGTCTGCTTTTACAACGAAATTCCTGGCCCTGGAACCAGGGAATCGCAGAGTAGGTTTGGACCTCTACCGACTTCCTCTCAAACTTGAAGGCTAGGTTGGGATATGTCTTGGTTATGAAGAATTGGCTGTAAATTTGTCTTCCTTCTTCTTACTCGTTAAAGAAGTTAAAGCTTTTGATCAAGCTGAAGTTTCAAGAAGTTTTTGTTCTGAGAAAGTGCTAAACAAAACATGTACAAAAGTGGGTGCTTAGTGGTTAAGTGCGTTGGACCACTAAGCGAGAGGTTGCTGGTTGAAATCCCGACCTGTACCACCTGAAAGTTTTTATTCGCTGCCCCACCTCTTGCGAACGTCTGACAAACATCCAAGAGTAAGAAATGTCATGAGAAGTTTCTCAAAAATAAATTGCCGTTCGGAATCGGCATTAAACTGTAGGTCACTCCATTCGTGTCAAAAATATAACTTCGCACACACAATGGTTGGAGAAGCTAGGCTTTAGGTCCTGTATGGGCCGTTTACGCCTAATATTTATTTTTTAAACATGTACAAAGAAGTTGAAGAAAAGCCTTTTCCTTCTGGGAGGCCTTAAGAAACCTTTTTAAGGCTCAACCCCGCAAAGTCGTCAGTAGGGAAGTCCTTCCAAGGAATTTGTTTTAAAACATTTGAACACATTTTGCTTAGATGCTTAGATTTATTTTCCCAGGACCCAATTTTGCTCATGCGGCTTCGAATTTTGTTAGAAGAAAATCTTTGCAGAAACGAAGAAACAAAACTATACAGAATCTGTCGATATGTTTGATTTGGGCGGTGCTTTTCAAAGATTTTCGCGGGCAATCTTGCAAATGGCCAGATTGAATGTTGTTGTCCTTAAAACGCTCGGGGCCCCAATTGTGTAAATCAAATAAAACCTGCCCCATCCATTTTCACATCGATGGTTGTTTGAAGCTTTGAAGTTTTGGAGAATCTGTGATCTAACATAACTTTTGTAAATCGCAAGCCCGTCGCTAGGCCAGCTTGTCTTAAGATATCTGATTGTGCGCTCTCCCTCCAAAAGGTTCTATGTGAAATTTCATTAAAGTCCTTTTCATCGCTTGGCATCAGATGAAAAACTAGCATCCTCATTTGAATTTAATGTAAAGGTAAAAAAAAGTATGTCTTCTACTAGGTTGCCTTGTGGTACTCCACAACACCTTGATTCTATTTTTAACGCGACCCCTTCCAATGCCAATGTTTATCATTTTAACCGCTTACTTTCCTTGTGTGTCTCTTCTTGACATCCACACCTTTCGCCTGCAGTTGTACTCAAACAAAAATCAACATGCATATACGACAATCCCCCCTCTCAATGGATTGTTCATGTCCAAAACACTGGTAGCTAGACGACATCCTCGTAAATCGTGTCCGCTGAAATCGATACAAATCCATGTGGTTGAATATTATGGCCGAAATGCATTTTCCAAATTTTCACTGGCGGTAGCCAGGCCCTCGTCCTCCTTCTGAAAGTCTCTGTCCATCTCTTCACTGTGAAGGCAAAAACCACTAAATCCCCTCCAGTCGTCAATTTGTAAATATAACGCGCGCGCGAAAATCGCGCAGGTTCACTAACTAACTGTACTGACTGACCGGCATAGGATGGCATTTGAAAAGGTGATTTGTTGTCGCTGCGACTTCGAACACTCAGTACAGGATCAGTGGCGATTTTGCACGAAATTCTTCGTGTGTGTGTGTGTGTGCGTACTATATAGTATAGGTATATGCATATGTACTCAAGGCTAAATGGCAGCCACCGTCAACGTGCCGTTGATACCGTGTGTACACGAAAAGTACCGCACAAATCAAATTTATTGTGATCCCTATCTTTTAGCTGGATTCGTATCGATAGCGGATTTTAATTGATGTATTTTGTGGCGTGGAAATAATTTTTCCTCTCGCGTATTTGTGTGTTTGCTCGGTTTTATCTTGTTTTATTTTTTTTGCGCTTCTGTTGTTGTCTTCTCGACTGGAATGATGATTAATTAGAAAAGTTCATAAATCTTGGCAAGGTGCTTGTTTATTTGTTTGTTTGTTTGTTGCGCCGCTGTCGTTGTCGCTCGGCGATTGGGGGAGTGTCACAAGTCATAAATATTGTTTTATTTCTGTTTTTGTTATTAGGGATGTAATAATTTTCGTTTTATTTAATTTACTGCGAGCGATGGGTATATAATTAAATTCAATTGGTATTCTATTTGAAACAATTGATGGTTAGTAATGGTAGTCATTTGTCGGTGCTTAAAGGTATGCCAGACGCTGTTAGAAGTAGGATGTTCCCAGTGACATTCGGCCTTATGTAATATTTGCATGTTTTGAGAATCTAATTATTATATTTATGTAATTTTCTTAAGCGGACGGTCGTCATGAACAGTCGGACTTGTGTAACCGATTCTGCGGTTTTATGCTTAGAAATTCTGTCACCGACGCGCAGGGAATAGTAGATGTATTTAAGCAGCATATCTAGCAGCTGCTAAACGGACAAAATGTAGAGAGAGTGATGGGGCAAGAAGAGAACGTCCAGTCAATGAAGAACCAGTCCCTCCGCCGAGTATAGAAGAGGTTGGCTTAGCTATAAAAAAGCCAAAGAACAACAAGGCCGCCGGCTCTGATGGTCTACCTGCAGAGCTTTTCAAATATGGATATGGTAGGGCGCATGCACCAAATCATTAACCAAGTTTGGGTGGAGGAAAGCATGCCCAATGACTGGACCATCAGCTCCATATGTCCCATCCACAAGAAAGGCGATTCTATGTCTTACAAGAACTATCGAGGCATATCCCTGCTTAATGTCTCATATAAAATCCTATCCAACGTACTGTGTGAACGTCTCAATCGGCATGTACCAGTGTGGCTTCCGGCCCGGCAGATCAACTGTAGACCAAATCTTCAGACTAAGGCAAATCCTGGAAAAGACCAACGAGTTTCAAGTCGAGACACACCATCTCTTCATCGACTTTAAAGCCGCATATGACAGCATTCATCGTCAGGAGCTTTTTGTGGCGATGGCCTAATTCGGCATCCCGTCAAAACTGATGCAGATGTGTCGCATGACACTAGATAACACGCGATGCAATGTGCAGTTTTGCAGATGTGCTGCTCATCTGAACTCTTTCAAACATGCACCGGATTTCGGCAAGGAGATGCGCTATCATGTGACTTCTTCAATCTTGTTCTTGAGGTGTCAACACGGAAGTCTCTATCCTTAACACATCCGTCCACCTGTTGCTATATGCGGACGATATTGACATCAACGGACGCTCCCAACGTGCCGTGGTAGAGGCTTTCACGGCTATTGAAGAACAGGCGAAGTTAGTTGGTCTTGAAGTAAATGAGGACAAAACTAAATAAATGCTATCAACAAACATCTGTCCACCGACTACGACAAAATGTCACTGCTGATAGCAGCAACTTCGAAGGAACTTTTTAAGGAGTTTATCTACCTTGGTGTGAATATTAACTACACGAATGACAACTAGTGGAGATCCGACAAAGAATTACCCTAGGAAACCGCTGCTACTTCGGTTGGGCAAAAAAAAATCGACGGATTGGTCCTGTGTGCGAGGAGGGCGAATGGAGGAGAAGACACAACCGCGAACTCTATGAGCTGTACCAAGATGTGGATGTAGTCCAAAAGGCCAAGAAACGCCGACTACATTGGCTCGGCCACATCGAGCGAATGGACAACAACGCTCCAGCCAAGACGATCTTCGAATCTCAGCCCCCAGCTTCGAGACCGCAAGGAAGACCTAACCTCCGTTTTAAAGACCAAGTCATCGCGGATGCCAGAGCGCTTGGTCTGGACAACTGGAAGCAGCGTGCTTGGGATCGCAGAGGGTGGAAGGCTGCCGTATCTCAGGCAGGGACTCTTCATGGGTCGGAAGCCCGTTAATTATGTATCCCTAATAGTGCCACTTTGGGCGCCATTTTAGTTTTGCAGTACCACAAGACTCAGCATTGGGACCTGTAGTTTTAATGTCTACTTTTAGTTGACTTCACGGATGATAGGCCTACAAATCAGAAGTAGGATTAGCATAAATCCGAAGAAGGTAATACCGATTCTTCTCTTTAAATGTTGTGGGTGACCTCCCTGGAGATGAAATGTTCTTAAAATTGTAAACTTCAGGATTGAGAACTTCTTTACCTCCTTATGGACATACGAAGTAGTCTCACTACTTAGCTATATGCCTTGGAGGCATTACTTTTTGTCACTTTTCGATCAAATAAACTTTCTTGTTGGAAGATTCAACAGCAGCGGAAAAGTGGATAATGTTTCCCCCGACTTGGATGCAGAAGTCACCACGGATAGTTCCTGGTAGCGAGTTAGGATAGTTGGTGACTCCTGACCACCGCTTTTGACGACATTCACTTATACCCACATCATCGGAGCTATTGGACAAAACAGGTCGTGCAATCTAAAATCGACATCAATATAGGTAGGCTTCAAGGACTCGACATCGAGATGAGGGTGCAGGCAAAGCGATAATTTACTTTAAACAGGTGATAGCTGTCAATATTCACGGATGGGTATAAGAGCCAAGAAGAAGTCGGTTGCGAAATTTCGTTTAGCCTCCCCAACCATTAAAGCTTCATTCGGGCTCAAGTTACCACCATTTACCAGGAGATCCATGTCCGCTTATAGGATGTGCTCATTGCTATTGAATGTCCATTGCTTTGGGATGTCTTCCTGATGAATTCGTTCTTAACATGCAAAATGGTTATGTGGAGCTTGGTGGCCAAGGGTATCCGGACTTTCTCGTACGCAATCAAGTCCGTGAAATGAATCTTTATAAACTCCATCGCGTTGGAGGCCCTGGACAAGCGATCTTCTCGTCGTGAAATGACGGAGCAGTTAACATTAAGTTATGTTGGGTGCGGGATACAGGGAAACTAATTGATATTTTAAGCTGCCACGGAGAGAATCAGAGGAGTCATATGTCTAGCGACTTAACACATCTGAGCAAAGCTGGACTTTAGACGTTCGAAGGGCTTGATCTCTATAAGCAGGCGGAACATTATCCCTACAATAGTTGTCATAGCCATTTAACTAACAAGGCTTGGTTCACTTTCCAGTTATTTTTACGGAAGTTGCATGGACAAAGTGGAGGAGG
The DNA here is from genome assembly GCA_963576555.1 of Ferdinandea cuprea. NCBI lineage: Eukaryota > Metazoa > Arthropoda > Insecta > Diptera > Syrphidae > Ferdinandea > Ferdinandea cuprea. Next base: position 13,467,949 of record OY754959.1, read on the forward strand.
AAATTATCCTCCCACTTCTCTTTCCTTGCGCTGATTTATCTAGAAAACGAAAGCTCCATCTTCAAGCCTTCGTAAAGAATAACGATAAAAGATGGCTTAAGTGATATTTTATGCACCAAATTTTTGTTCTATCACCTCCAACTTCCTTGACTTCTATCACATTAAGTACATCAAAATTCGATCAGAATTTAATAAGTTCTGTCTAAAAAGCTGTTGGTGTTCTCTCAAATTAGTCACTTAATCATTGACTCACAAAAGATCTTAACTGACAACTCTTTAGAGAAACTGTTAAATTGTCTTCTAAGACAATAACTTTCCCCAACAGATTAACTCCAAACAGATGAGTCAGATGTAGGGAATCTTACTTCCAGATAACATGAAAAAGAATAATAAAATGACGCAAGCTTGCCCCTTGTATCCCACACGATTTATTACCCAAACTACATGCCGAACTAAAAGTCAGACAAATAAAAATAACCCCATGATCTCACACTATTTCGAGTAATTTTTCTGTCTGCTAATTATCAGATCGATTAAGATTATCCAATTGATTGAGATCCCACAGTCATTACAATCAGTGAGCGAAATCGGAATAATGTTCCAGTCCCGTTCTGCTGAATCCATCAAATTGTGCAAAGAAAATACGAACCATCCGTGAAAAAAAAAAAAAAAAAAAAAAAACAGAAAAAGAAAAACCCATTAATGTCCAGAAATTCCGATCTCCTCATCATCATGAGATTTAATTGAACTTCATTCCCATTTGTGTATCAATAGCTGGAAGATACAGCACAACACCAACACCCGCCTGATTTATATTCTTAGGGAGTTAAGCGAAATGTCCGCACATACTCTGTGCGCTATGTATATAGTATATGTAAATAGCCTCCAGTCTACTCTGTTCGTAGGTGGATGAGGTCGATCAAATGGATATCGGGTAAAAAAAAAAAAAAACCTTCGAAGGGGACTGACTGCCTTCAATAAACTTCCCTTATCATTGACAAGCGGAGCTATTGTATCATTCGATATGTTATTTGTGTTTTGTTTGTTTACTTGACACGGCATTGAATTTGCAATTACACGTTGTCGCTGTCGTTGTCATTGTAGTTGTCGTTTTGTTCCAAAAATGAAAATGTTTATATCGATTTGCGTCAACTGAAACTTTCAACCAAATGATGGCATGGCCCCGAACTGTTAGAAAATAAAATCCAAACGCACTTAATTGACTGACACCAGTGAAAAGTGCCGATTGATTGGCTACACAAGTACTATCCGTTGTGGCGTTGGATGCATTGCAGGCTGCAGCTGCACTCGATCCATCGATGTTGGGCTTTTTTTATTTTAATTTATTAAAACTGTCAAAATGAATGGTACACGAAATGCTGCGCGCCACATGAGGAGTTTTTATTTCTATGGGCAACCTCGATCCAATACATTTAATTGCAGGTGCAATAAACATTCGGAAACGATGGTTATTTGTTAATTGAATGCAAAACACATGATGCCACACACACACACACATACACAGTACGAAACGGATGAGGAGGTTGCATTTTAATGAATTCGGTGTAGTTCTATTTGGAAAACGAATAAAATGCATTGAAAAATAGATAAAAAAAAGAAATTATATTCGCATTCATTTTATATTGATATTGCCTCGAGTATTGCGAATTGATGAAGTGGATTTGAAGCTGCGATAATTTGTTAAAAGCTGATAGTGAAGTTGAAAGCATACAGTGACTCCATCGCATAATCGGACGCATACTTTTATAAGATAAAAATGTCTTAAAACTAAACAAAATGGGTTAAATCTATCGTTTTTTTGCTTTTATTTAATTTTTACATTATCACCTTTCTATATGAAAAAACATTTTTTTTAAATTATCAAGGAAGTCAAAAATTCGTAACAAATACAAATTTATGTCGATTTTCGGCGCTTAACGAATAATCGGACAAAACCGATTTGAATGCAAAGTTACGTTTGTGTTCTTGGAACTTGCTGCAATCTTTTAGTTTCTGGCATTGCGATTTGTTTATAGTTGAGATCAAGGGCAGAAACCATCATTTTATTAACAAAAAGTGCCAAAATGGCTCCAAACGGAAAGCAATCCTCTGTGGAACTTCGACAGTTGATTGTTAAACTCAATTTCGAAGGAAAAACAGTTAGAGAAATTGCAGAATTGGTCGGAAGAAGCAAGTCTACTGTCCATGACATTATTAAGATATTCCGGGAAGAGTTTAGATTTGCCAATAAAAGCAGGGAAGGCCAAAACAAAATTTTAAATGACAGAGAAGAGCGATCGGCTTAAAAAGAAGTAAAACAAGATCCCTTTAAAACTCAAAATTTCTTTGCAAACCCGAACTGGGAAAGATGTGTGCCTCAACACTGTGCGTAATACTTTGCACAAGGTTGATTACCGCGGAAGAGTTGCGCGGAAAAAGCCCTTTATAAGCCTCAAGAACAAAAAGAGCAGGGTTAAATTCGCCAAAGAATGTTTGATGAAATCAGAGGAATTTTGGAAGACAGTAATTTGATAGTAAATGGTATCAGATAATTTTTAATTTTTTTAATTTAATTAATTAATTAAAGGTTATGTCTACGGATGAGAGTAAATTTAAATAGCGAAATTGAATTTGATCACAAAAATAAAAGTTGTGATGTTTTGGGGCTGCATGTCCAGTACTGGAGTGGGCCAATTACATTTTATTGATGGCATTATGGACAAGTTTGGCTATCTCAACGTTTTGAAGCAAAATGTCAAGCAAAGTGCTGCGAAATTGGGGATCGCGAGCAACTTTGCCTTTTACCAGGACAACGATCCGAAGCACACTTCGAGTGTTCCAAAGGTTTGGCTGGCATATAACTGTCCAAAAACGGTTTAAAAGTCAGGGAAGAATTTGCCAGGAGAGTTTACCAGAAGAAGTATAACACCATAATTGAACTTAAGGCAGGGTTATTGGAAGCGTGGAACTCTATTGAGCCGGAGGTATGCGCAAACTTGGTGAAATCGATTCGTAATCATCTGCAAGCTGTCATAGACAACAAAGGATTCGCAACCAAGTATTACATTTTACATTTTCATAAATTTTTTCTTAATTCTTTCCGCTGTCCGGATTGTTCGTTGAACATCAAATATCGGAATATTTTTGTGTTTGTTGTGAAACTAAGAGTTTTCTTTTGAAAAATGTGATTTTTTTTTTATGTTTTTGAAAAATATGAACGTAATTTTTAAATAAAAGCAAAAAAAACGATTAATTTAGCTAATTTTGTTAATTTTGCTAATTTATCACAACAATGTACTTGTCCGAGTATGCAATGGAGTCACTGTATATGTTCATTATGTTGTTTAATCAAATTGAAATTTAGCGCCATTTATTGACTTACTTATAGATGGCAAGGTAACTGATTTTTATTTGTTTTTTTAGTGGAGACTAGTGTCTACAGTTTATGAGAGGAGAGTCGTATAAGTTATATAACATATAACATAGCAACTTGTCTATCAGTTACCTCCTCATCCTTTAAGAAAAATCTGTATTTTACGACGAAAAACACTCGGTTAGGTCATATATTTTGAACCCAATTCAAACTAAAGATGGCATAGGTGAGGCTAGGTTAGGATACAGTTGTGCCCCAGATGCAAATTTCTCCGGGAAGCCGTGAAAGGCTTATTGTGAGTACCCTGTTTGTACATTGTAAGGACATGTGGCCAACAAAACCACTTCGATCTGTTGACGAATAGTTTTGTGTCGTATAGAGGTACCCTAGCCAAGTCGTCCAAACTTTCGAAGAACCGTGCTCCCATGCAGGATGAGCGGCGCTCTTGTAAAGCCGCGCAGTGGCCTAGAAGATGTTCCTCGGACTCTATTTTCTCTTCGTATCTGTTCGTCTCTGCAGAAGTCATTTGCAAAGATCTCTAGCCTTTTAGCCATGTTTCCGATGATGCCGTGTCCGGTTAATACCCCGACGAGCATCCGGATTTGACTTCTTATAAGAGACAGGCCACAGACTTCGGGTTATGACGTAACCGTTGATGTTGCTCCATTGCCCCTTACCTAGCTGTGTAATGACGCCGTCTATAAAAGTCTTAGCAGAGTTGAAAGGCGGTAGCACCTCTCCGTCCGCTAGTAGTGGGTTCATATCAGAGCTGTATCTGGCCAATTCGTCCGATTTTTCGTTCTTTTCCACTCCAACGTGCCCAGGAACCCAGCAGAGTAGAACTGAGTGATGACGTATAGCCAAGAGGCAATCTGTGACGCACTTGGCATTTAGAAGATTGGAGCCGTTTGCTTTAAGTGCTACTTGACTGTCCACACAGATGGTTATTTCCATTGCTGGTAGTTTCATCGATACCCTGAAAGACACTGCAGTGATCAGTCAGTCGAAACGACTGGTTAATAGCAAGTGTTTTTGACAAGACACCAGACACTCCTGTACCTTTTTTTCTGTTTTAGAAACATTCGTATAGACGGATAGCTTGTGAACTTTTTTTAAATATGTTTTATTGTAGTATAGTAAAATTTTCGAGAAAAACGCATTTTAAAAGAAAAACTTATCCCGATCCCGACTTGCTCTTGAATGGCGTAATTTTTTAAGATGGAAGGACACATAATTTCGATATATGTCAGACCAACAAAAAAGTTATATGGATCCATCATCTACCATTTTGTTTAAAACAAGAACATAGTATTTGGATACGGTAGTTTTTCGTTAGGGTCACTCCAGGTCGCTCGAAGAGCAAAACGAAGCAAGCGACGTTAAGTACTCTCAATTCTGAACACGTCAATTTAGACGTGATCAAGCGAAGGAACACCACGCTTGACACAAGGTTCACATAATGATTGAAGAAATACCAGCGTAGCAAAGATATTAAACAATTGATAAAGGTTGGTTGTGACGAAATAGGAAAACTGCCAAGGTCTCCTGAAGGATTAGGAAATGACTTTGAACAAATAGTGACAGAGATTGCTTACTGACCTTTTCAAAATGCCAAATTCTGACATTGACAGATTTCTAAGTGGCCTAAAGCCAATAGAGTAGAATTTAATGCTTCCAAATGCTGTCTTCTGTCAGTAGAGCGAAACCCCAATATTCTCATCGCTCAACCCCGGCACTTTCATCGCTGAAACCGAAGTGCTTTCCATCCTCGATATGCGTGTGAATGACAACCTTCGTTGGAATTACCACATATTCGGACGGCGCCAAGAACGCTGCGAAATGTCTAGGCTTCCTCAAGCGATGCAAGAAATACTTCACCCTTTCTGATCTGACTAGAATTTATAAGGCTTTTTTCGCCCCAAACTTAAGTACAACGCTCATATCTGAAACATTGCGAAATCGCTTGAATCTCTTAGTCATCGTCGCAATGTCTCCTGACTGTCGTCTTTTTATCGTTACTTCCACCAGTCCTCGAATGAAACAACTCAACCGCAATACCTGTTGTGCCATAAATGCCCATCAGTTCACCCTAAAGCCAATATTCAAGACAATACAAAGATTCATCCATGAGCCGTTCTACACCAATGTTGAATGCTCTACCACGCTCTGTTTTTCCTACACATTACAGTTTACAGACATTAAAAACCAACGTGCATCGATATTTCCTTCTCTCCTATAATTCATAAATTTCCTTAATGCCCGCACTGTGTGTATTCATCATAAGAGGAATTTTTGTTAACACCCTGTAACGTAGTGGTTGGTGAACAAAGAACCCCGTCAGATACGACTTTTTTCATAACATGAACCAAACCGCGGCACTCTGCATAAAAACGGAAAGCTATTGCAAATCACGAAACTATTCCGTTTTATTTTTAATAGAAAAATTATTTCCGTAGCTAATCCATTCAACTAACATCTTATAAATATTCCTTAAAAATAAAATAAATAAATAAATTCATCAGATGTTTCTCGAACAAGCAACTTGAGTCACCATTAACTTTTCCATGTGTCAAAATCCCATCCAATCCATGCATGCCAAATTCAGAATCTATCTCATAAAAAATGCTATGCGCCACACTTAATTCCGAACTAATCTTTCAACAACTTAGCTCCCATTAAACCGAGTTTATTATGCAAATAACCCACCACCACAATTGACACATCACGTTTATTGACATTCTAAGGTGTCATTTTAGTATACGAATAGTGCACACCCACCAAGCTCATTTTAATTACAATCTTGTCTGTATTTATTCTGTCGTCTACCCATACACGCCTCAACACATTGTCCAGTTATTGCCTGTTAACCGTTTTACCACAATTTAATTTAATTAAAAAATTCCTCATAAAATAAAATAAAAAAGATTCCATTTTAAAAAAGGATTTTTTTTTGCAAAACAACCGCTCATCAATTTATTTGCAAATTTTAATCGAATTAAATAACTTCAAATAAAGAATCCAATTAATTATTTAACTAAAATTCATTTAGTTAGTCCATCAATTAACGAAATTAAGGATTTTATTTCCTCTCTTCTTTTTGCCATGCCATGAAAATATGTACGTACATATGTACGTTAAATTAAACTGAGGCTTTGTGTGAATTAATCAGGTCGTCGCGTCGTCGGTCGGCGTATGCCCTTACACCTACCTATTGACTCGTAAATTAATTTACAAATTAACTACAACAAATGGCGTTGCATTATGCATACATGTAGTGTGTTCGATTTGTGTGCACGAAACAATTATTGTAAACACAATTTAAATCTATCACGCAAATCGAAGTGAATTAAATTGTAATTACTTTAAGTGCTCCAAGTCGTAGTTGTATAAGAAACTTATACATAAATTATCTCTTAATCCATTCGATTTCTCACTAATCACTATTTTTATTTTAATCGCATTTCGTTGCAACTAAGAATAAGTAAAACAAATCACAAAACCGTTATTACAAAAACCAAACATTACTCATGCTTATTGCGATATTTATTAACAACAATTCGAGAACAAACAATGTAGGTGTGGAATTCAAACAACTTTCTACGATGCAGATTAATTTACTGTTGTATTCGTTCTCATGCGAAAGATATCAATCATCATCATCAACAGTCGCTCAGACTACTCAAAAGCGTAGTTGTATAGGGAAAATTGAAAACAACAAAACACGCAAAAGCGGAAGTAATGCAAAAATATACGTAGATACGTATTTTATTTGCAGGTACTAGGGTAGTTGCTGTTACAACCCCAAAACCCTTGTAGCAATGTACGACGGCATAGAAACTCTAGACGACTGCCTACCTCCCATTAGCCACACCACTCTCATTCATTCATACATATATGACAAAACAAATATTAAAATACAGCTTTGCATGTCCAGTAATTTGTTGATAATCGCACGCGTCAAATGGAATGGGAATTGAAATGGAAATGACTGGCGGCGCAGCAAAGTTGGCGACAGTATACGAGGTACGACAACGAGTACAACTTGTATGACTTTACTTGCCTTCTCCCCTTCTCTTCTGGGCAGCGGATTTTATGCATTAAATGTGTGCACAAATGACAGAGATCACATACAAACTACGTCTGATAAATTTATTGAAAAAAAAACAGACTAATTGCACATGCATAACAAATATATGCGCTTGGAGTAGCTTAGATAGGAAAATTGTTCTTTAATAAGCTCATGAGTGAGTGAGTGAGTGAGTGAGCTGTACTGTTGATCTACTTGAAAAGTGAATTAATTTCAACGCAATTATAGATGCTAGGGAAGAAATGAATCAGCCTTATGCGCTCCAAAGACTTATAGTGACCAATTGTATTGTTCTTCCTAGCAAGAAATTAGCTTTTTAAAAAATCTGGATCAGCAGTAACGAATTGGAAGACAACTTGAGTAAGAACACTCGCATGTTGAAAGACCCCAACCAATTGATTGCACTTGCTGTCTTCAACTCACGAACCTTGTTGGGTGTTGCTTTTTAGCCGATATATTTGCTTGACTTGTATTTCTTAAGAGATTCAAAACATTAAGCAATTTATCTGTTTTAGCTTCTTCTTCTTCTTCTCTCCATTTAACGACGAGGTTATGATCAGGATTATAGGGATCATAACCCTTCCACTTTACTGCATTCCTACTGGTTCGCCTGTGGGGTTTGCCGGTTTTACCTCAAAAAATATCTGCAGGGAATACTGATCCAGGAGGTTTTAGGTCTGCCACTTTTACGCGATTGTATGGGAACGTTGATTGCCATTGCCTTTTTGACGGGGTTCATAGGATCCCTCCTCTGAACATGGCACGATGATTAATGTGTTCGTCAACGGTTGCTTCGCTGTTGGTCATTGATCCCAGATTCTGAACTTTTCACACTTGGCAACCCCCACCGTATTTAATGTCTGGAATGGGTTGGCTTGGGTCAGAGAATGGGCAGTGCAGATACTCTGCCTTTTTTTGCCTAATACGATACCCATTCCCTTCTAAAACATCTACCCAAACATCAAGTGCTCGTTGCAGGGAAGCCTGATCATCACTTATGATGGCTCCATCGTCAGCAAAGAATAAAAGATGCACTTTAGGGTCCGCCACTTTTCCCCCAAGCAGATAATCTAGGACTGTAATAAAGAGCAAAGGTCTTAAGACACTACCCTGGTGAACACCGACTTTTATAGGGAATTCATCGATCACCTCGCTGCCTCGTACATGTCCATGATCATCTGTACGTAGGTTTTGTCTTAGCGCTACCCATATCACATCACTTGGTTGTCTATCGAATGCTCTTTGAAAAGCAACTAGAATCATGCAGATCCTTTATTGCATCTGTGGTTTATTTTGTCTTCAGTCAGCCGTATTATTTGTCTTAGGCGGCCATCTAATACCCGCTCAACGAACTTCATGGTGTGTGACATCAACTTAATTGAACGGTGATTAACACAGTTTATCTGGTTTTAGCAATTTTTATATAACTATGTAGGCCCAGGCCTAGGTCATCTACAACTTAACCACGAAGAGGTTGATCCTTCTTTAAAGGATAGGAAACTTCTTAATGATCCTCTTCAAGCCGACCGCTTGAATTCTCTGGAAAGTCAACCTACACAAATATGCATATCTGATGAATTTTCACTTCATCCCTCACTGACCTACACGTCATGAACCTAGCTAATGCTAGAACAAAAGCCAAAGCCTAACCCCCTCTCTTTCGTTCTAACCTCGAAGAAAGTTTTGCCGATAAATGCTTTTATTTTCGAGCACACTGTTTGTCGAACGAGGAAAACGTATAGGGTGTTTTTTTTTAGAGGTATAAAAGTTTGAAATGGGATAAAACAAAGATGTTCTGGCACCGAGGCCACGGCGGACTCGGAAGTAGTCTAATCTGGAGGTCAAATTTTCGATGACTTTTTCCAAAATTTGTGGCCGTATATCGGCAATAACGCGGCAAATGTTGTCCTCCAAGTGGTCAATCGTTTCGGGCTTATCGGCGTAGACTAAAAACTCCACATATCCCCACAGAAAATGGACACGCAGTGTTAAATCGCTCGATCTTGGAGGCCAAATCACTGGTCCGTAACGTGAAGCTATGCGGTTACCAAACGTTTCCTCATTAAATCAATTGTGGCATGAGCTGTGTGACATGTTTCGCCGTCTTCAAGGCTCTATAGCGGTCACCATTGACTGTAACGTTCTGGCCAGCAGTCTATTTAATTTGAAATGCCAAACTAAACTAAAAGTAAATAACTTGACAGCTGACAAAATGGACACCAGTTAAAATAGTGTTGCCAACTTAAACTTTTATACCTCTAAAAAAACACTCTTTATAACTGGATTCTAATTTTTGAAAACGATTCAAGAAGATGAGCTTTAAACCGTGATTCTTATCGAAGATATTGCATTACTCATGTGGGCATGCACTCAGCATCTTATCGCCATTAAGTCGAGTATAAAATAATCTGAATCATCATTCTCTTGCAGGGACATTCATAGGAATTTATAAGGCTGATGAACTCCCCAAATTGGGAACCACTATACCTCTCTCACCTTATAAAGGATAAAGGAGGGTTAGGTATATCATTCGCTACTCCTAAATTATCACGTCTAAGGCTGGCGACAGCGTCTAGCGACAAAACAATTCTAGCCTAAGCTGGATTTAAAAGTTTATAAAAATTTGATCTCTCTAAGCAGACTGGACATTAGCACTACTATAGGTGTCATCACCGGACACTGTGTTATAGGCTAACATGCAACAAGACTTGGTGCATTCTCGAACGACTTTTGCAGAAGTTATATAGACGAAAAGGAGGAGGAAGAAACAATTCCTCACCTGCTTTGTACATGCGCTGATCTCTCCAGAAAAAGGAAGCTCCATCTCGGAGCCTTCTTTTACAGAGATACGTGTGATCTTACATTGAAACGTCTACTTTGCTTTGTCAGAAGCTCCAGTTAGTTCAATAAGTAGGGGAAAACTTTATCCTACATCCCCGTAGTATCACAACGAACCAATACTGGTATAAGTGTGCCGGTTCTTATGCCGGCATGCATTTCAACACATTACGACATTATTTTGAAAATCATGGTAATGTTGCAGAACGTGTGCGAAAATTGCGTACGGATTTTGGAAGAAGAGAAGCACCGTCAGCTCCGTATGTTCGTTATCTTGTGAAAAAACTGAAAGAAACTGGCATCCTCATCGATAAACCAAAGCGTGAAAAGCCAAAAACAGTGCTGCCACAGCATTTGTGGCACAGAAAACCCGCACGCATACATTGCAAAGCCGATATAGCCAAAACAAGTCACTGTTTGGTGCGGATTTTGGTCCAGAGGCATAATTGGGCCATTTTTCTTCGAAAATGAGCAAGGAGTGGCCGTTACAGTCAATGGCGATCGTTATCGGGCCATGTTCAACGAATTTTTGTTCACAAAAATTGAAGAGGAGGATATTGGCAACATTTGGTTTTAACAGGACGGCGCTACGTGCCACACAGCCGAAGCTACACTCGATGTTTTGCGCCCTGTTTTTGAAGATCGCATTATCAGCCGCAGAGCTGATGTAGTTTGGCCACCGCGGAGCTGCGATTTGTTGAGACATCGAGGCTTAGGTGTTGGCATTAAAAAATCGAAAGAGAGAGACAAATTATTTTAAACAAAAAAAAAATCCATAAAAAATCAGATATTTCTGCGAATAGAAAAAATTGTTACCTTTCGGTGAGGTGCTGGAATATACAAATAAAATCGATCTAGGATTGATCCTTGAGATAGCCAGTATATGTTTCTAAAAAAACTGAATACTGGACTGTATACGTTAACATCTACATCGCCAAAGACCTGCTTAAAATCGTCTAAATCCCGTTTACCTTTTAGAAAATATATGAATATTATTAGAACTCGTGAACTCAGAATGTTGCCGTCAAAAATGTTCAATGGGTGTCATTTGGAGCTCCGAAAGTCTTGCTGTTTGATTTCCTTGCTGCTTTAAGCTAGTGAGTCCATGTACTGACACTTGTCACGCTCATGCAACGCTGCATTGCTTTTTCTTCTTGGCACTGAATTGGGCTTCCAGCTAGGTTCTTTCTAATTCTTAAGATCGCTCTGTATAGTTTTTTTTTTTGCCTGAACGCTCTTGATCAATCTCTAAAAGTCAGCCAAAAGCCATGTGGGATAGCTCTTACTTCCTACCCCGACATAGGTGGTTACCACAGCAGCAAAAACATTTCATTTACGCCTGCCTCCTGCTGATTCTTTTTACTTTTTCTTGAATTGTTTGCATACTTTGGGATCCGTAAGACCGTCGATATTAAACCTGCAAGTTTGAGCGGTTACTGCTGTTGGATGCAGCACCAGCCGATTGTCCTTATACCCTATCCTAAGGGTATATTAATTTTGACACATACTTTGTAACACCCCTTAATATTCGTTGTAGACTTCTAAAAGTGTATATATTTATGATCAGGACCAAAACCTAAGACTATCTAGCAATGTCCGTCCGTCCGTCCGTCCGTACGCAATTTTTAGGCCTTTAAAATTAAGCTAGGAAGCTGAAATTTGGACCACATACTCCCTAGGGCTCCGAAATGGTTGGAAAGAACCGTTTAAAGCTAAAGTTAGAGAGATACAGCGTTATAACCTCTACAAGATATGTAGGCACTGCCCTCCTTTATAAGTTTGTCATATAAAGTTTTTTGCCACGCCTACTTTTTGTGGGCTTTTTTTAAATAAAAACATTTTTTTTAATAATAGAATGAAATTAAATGCTATCCATCATCTTCTTAATGCTTTTTTCTTTGGGGCATATAGGGATATGGATAGGGTATCGTAGTGTTCGCCCTAAGCGGACTGTAGCCTTTCTAAACTAACGTTTTCTAAACATCTTCATCTGATTGGTGTTCGTTGCCTGTTAAACTATTGTTTTTCCGATCTTCAAGACCATCAGCTCCGCTTTCGTGTTTTTTTTCTTCATATGTTCTAGCAGCCTGCCTTAAGGTTGAAATTCTATAGAAATTGTCTTTTGTCCAGTTCATCTTCAGTCGAAGCGAATCACTGGATGATGGTGATACTTCTTACTCTTCTCTGGAAACTGGCCGTGAATATCATGTCACTATGAAGCATCCAGAATATAAAGCTTCCTCGTGCTGCCTGCCTCCGCGCTCTTTCAGCTTACTTACCAGATGTAAGTGTTATTTGTTGGGTAGTGGTATTTCCTAGCATCCAACCACCTTTCCTCCTCCATTTCGTGACCAATTTCTTGGACAAGTGATTTGTGGAAATGATGTGGACTTCAAATTGATAGACAAAGTTGCACGGTAAACCTTTATTAGTTTCTGAAATCACCAACAACAAAGCCAATTTTCATGATCTGAATAGTAGTAAAAGAAAATCTAATCAGGATATAACCGGTAATGGTAATCCTTAACCACCTCAAATCGATACCCACGAGTTACTTTCTTTATGACATCTGCCTCCACCCACACACAGCTAGAGATAACCTTCTACGAATATTTACTACCAACTTCCGATCACATTATCCCATCAGGGGCATCCACCGCGCAGTTAAGTTAACCCAAATCCATTGTAAGGCCACCATAATGATACTAACTAATCCATCACCATAAATCAAAATGACACGCCTCACGCTGCTGTCATTAAAGTCGTTTTATCTAGGTAAACGTCTTTGTAATAAATATCAAATTTCCTGACTTTACCTCACATAACCGTTCGCACATCCCACCTTACAGCAACGGTTTGTCGTCCTGTGTAATCGATACAATGTTATTTTCCCCAAAAAAAAAAAAAAAAACAAACCAAAACCAAAATAACCGGAAATTAGGACAAACAACGAACATGCAACAATGAACTGCGAACGAAAACTTGGCACTTTGAAACGGAAATTAATTTACTTTGAACAAGGATAAGGCAGCAGACGCGAGTTTGGGAGCTTCACATCCAAACCAAAATGGAAATGGAGAAGCTCGTGTCAATTCAATTCGTTTCGATAGAAGACTACCTATCTACTCGTACTCGTGAGCGAGAGAAAGTTTTCAATTCAGCTAAAATGTGTTAGTGTTATCCTTGTATAAGATCTCCACTCCGCCGAAGGACACTACTAATCGCACACCACCACCCCCACCATGTTTACCACAACGAACTACAAGCTCTAAATTAATTCGCCACTTTATTTTGCACCTGTGTGTTTGTGTGGCTGGTAGACATATGTATGTCTGTAAAGCTCAATAAAGTGCAATCAATTAAACCATACCCGATAAGGATCTTCGACAGGATTGCGTGTTGGCATACACACAAAGCTGGATAAACGACGCGACGCGACGACGACGACGACGACTCCACGACCGCACTAACATCTGCCATTCGTTTTCATTGCATCCACACAAGCATATATTCTCCCGTACACCACCACCATAGGGAAGCGTTGCGCTACCGCTACGCCATGCTAAGTAAACAAAAGGTGATTTGAATTTTGCGTTTGGGTTCGCGCGTTTTGCTTTTATATCTGTTTTTCTTGTTCATTGCACGGTGAACGATTTTAATCGGCACGTATGATCGTAATTAACCACGTATGCAAATTTTCCCTCTGAAATGTGGATATTTAACGAGATGGGCCAGTGTTGATATGGCAATGGAAAATTGAAGAGTCCATTCATAGGCATGGTGCAAGTTAGGCTGCTGTTCCACTTATATGTATGTCGCCTTTTCGAGTGGTACACGTTTTTAATTTTGGCGACAGTTGCAAATGTGAAACTATGGTGTTTTTGGTGATTGGAATGGTGATGGCGGTGCTGATGGTGGTTGGTGATTATGTTTGTTCACTGCGAATTGTTTTTCTTGGACGTCCTTTTGATGGAGAAGTGGCGAAGGAAATGTTCTGGTTAAGTTACAGAAAAGGAAGCATTTTTTTTTTAAAGAGTACCTTTCTGTTTTGAGGACAACACTTTGCACTCAATTTAAACAGAATTTGTTTAATTTTGATAATCGATAACCTACCTATCTTTTTGTTTCCGTAAATTGCTTGAAAATTTCAGTTAAGGTACAGAAAAGGAAGAATTTTTTTTAAAGAGTACCTATCTGTTTTGGGGACAATATTTAGGGTATTTATCACTAATCACTTTGCACTCAATATAAACAGAATTTGTTTAATTTTGATAATTGATAACCTACCCATCTTTTTGTTTCCGAAAATTGGTTGAAAATTTAAGTTAAGGTACAGAAAAGGAAGCATTTTTTTTTAAAGAGTACCTATCTGTTTTGGGGACAATATTTAGGGTACTTATCACTAATCACTTTGCACTCAATTTAAACAGAATTTTGTAAATTTTGATAATCGATAACCTACCTATCTTTTTGTTTCAGAAAATTGCTTGAAAATTTAAGTTAAGGTACAGAAAAGGAAGCATTTTTTTTTAAAGAGTACCTATCTGTTTTGGGGACAACACTTTGCACTCAATTTAAACAGAATTTGTTAAATTTTGATAATCGATAACCGAAAATTGCTTGAAAATTTGCGAGTGAACAAAATTTGATCTGAGGATCGCACATCGCAAATTTCATTTAAGCAGTCGGGATAGGGTAAACATTTTTTTCTCTGGAAAATTTCGACATTAAATGCTAGCTGCAGAAAATCACGAAAATGCTGCTTTAGAAATGATGTCATGTGTCATTATTTAAATCCTTTTATATAATGACACATTCTTATCATCGCACAACATCTTCTGTAATCTTGTTTGTAGGATATAAAGTACCTCTTCTTTTTCTGGCCCTGATTGGATCGCCTCCACGCCTCCGTTAACATACTCTTTCCCAAATTCCATCTCGGGGAGTCTTCTCCATGATGTGTTCGTTCGTTTAGAGGTACATATATCGGGAAGTTCCCAAGGCAAGTATTTGGATCACATAAACATTTTTAGGCATATATCAACCCCCGCAAACTTTCACCCTCTCCAAGGTTACTTAACTTCGCATAATAGTGCCAGAAAAACTTACTTGAGCCAAGCTATCACTTTTTCTCTATATCGGCTTTATAAAAAGCAGTTTAATTTCACATCACCAACATAATTTAGACCAAATCTGCCATTGGGTTTATAAAACGATAGACCATCCTGAATTCTTAAATAACTTCTATGTCACATAAACCCTTTATTTCCCCAAGTTTGGTCCATTCACCACATCACTCATTTCCAAAGGCTAAGAACAAATCAATTTAACTTAACCCTATAATTAGGGTCGTCTTATTAACCTGCAGACTCATCTAATTACTAACGTGTATTCATTAGCTTTTAAAAGTAAATGTAGACTGTCCTCCCATACCGCTGCTAATCACGCCAAACAATTATCCCCTCAGCTTCGGATCAGTACCTCTCTTTTAAATGAAATCAAATCATATGCAATAAGAACCCAAGTAATTGCCCTTTAATTACTCTATATTACTAACGATATCGATATCGATAATTATAGAGGTGTGCAATTAAATAAAGTAAAACTGTTTGGCTGTTACTTAATCACTATAGTGATCGATAACTTCTATGGAATGCATAATTTAACCACAACAAAGAATGTAAATATTATTTAGTATAACTGTAGAACAATCCTCCAAAAAAAATATAATCGATAAATTCGATAACTCTCATCTGTTCCATCTTTGGGAAAGTACTTTGACAGCTGTCGATAACTTGATAACACATATTCCCATGCCAATTTAATTCCACATTAAAATAAAAACTTAAGAATCATAAACCCCCCCCCCCCCCCTTGCTAATAATAAAATATCGATACCTTCGATAACATAATTTTCTAGTTGTTTTTTTTTTTTAGTCACAAAAGCACTATCTACTTGTGATTCATTCTGCACTTAGCATAAAATCTCAGCAAATATGTTCATACACATTGTTCGATGTTAACTGCGCCATTACAAGTGTTTGCTATATTTCCATTTGCATTTCCCTTTATCCATTTTCAATGACTTTTCATGTTTTACCTTTCAAACACAGATGCACCTTAAATTGCACCGAAACAATGTTTTACTTTATAACGAGCCAAACAATTACCTCGTCAATCTTTACCTCCCCCCTTCTCCACGTCACTGTCGTGGTCGTCAGTAGTGCGCAAATGTTTCATGTTTTACGATGACAGTGTGTCATAATTTCCACCATTCATTTCCATTCTTCAAATGCATTATTCACCGTGCGCTCCTTTTAGCCCCACCAATTGTATGTATGTATGTATATTTACAACACAACACGAAGACGACGCGGACGTCGTCGACGGTGGCGGTGGCAATTTCACCTGATCGCAATCTCCAAAAGTCAGTCTAAGAAAACTAAATACAATAAAACGAAACGAACGAATGCAATCCAACAGTTCTGACATTTACTCACAAGTTCGATGCATAATTCAAGAGAACACCCGTCATTCTATTGTCATTCTATTCAAATTATCATCTGTCTTGAGAGAATGGTCTCTCGCTGTGTTAAGGGGTTGTTTGCATGCCTTCATATTAATCGTCGTCGTCGTCGTCGGTTGACCTTTACAATGATTCTCTTTACTTTGTAAAAAAAAAAAATAAAGCAAACAGAAAGGAATAAAATAATAAAAATTGGCGCAACACGCGAAAAAAGTGTCTGGGCACTTGCTATGTCAGGCGACTTAATTGATTCATATTTGTGTTTCTTGCACCCTATTTGTGGTGGTTCCACAGAAACCAGCCAACCGAGGTTCAATTATATTTAAATTTTTCACCAACCAACCACCCCATGAGCGGAAAGTCTCTCCCACCGCCATCGCACAAAGTCTCGAGTGTCTGGACGGACGCGTCTTGAGGAAATCATGCACTGTGACACTTAAGAAAAGTGCACAGGAGCGTGCTGTAATAACTTTTAAATTTACCCCATGTTGCGACTTTCAGTTTGGCAATCTCATTATCCTGGCGCATATTCCATTAAAATGTGTTAAAACATTGTTCTTTCCTCCGGACACATGTGCAATATTATTTGTCACCTTAAGAGAAATGAGAAAAATGAGTCTGCATTTAGCATCCCTGGCAATTTGTCTGGGGGGGGTGATAAAAGCAGAGGATATGTGTTCATTTTTATCGCACACACCTGGGAATTGTGTGATGCAAATCCTTTTTGCGCATTTCTTTTCGTTTTTTCTGTTTTTTGTTCATTAATCCATTTGTTTTATGTGCGTTGCTGTTAAAAGAGAAAATCCTTTTGAAGTTTCCAGAGTGTTTGCTATTTTTTTTTTCCTTTCCATTCAAAGTTCAGTTCAGGTTTTCTTCTTTTGAGGTTTACCAAAATTAAGTCGAATTCAGCCGCCATATGCCCTCGGAGAGAATAGAAACAAAAAAAAAACGCATTTATGGATTGGATGGAACTGTGCCTCCTCAATATGAAGAGCCGAAAAAAGTTTGTTTACGGAAATCCTTTGAATGTGGGTGGCAGCGGCAAATGCATACACCAAAAACTGGGAGAGGAATTTTAAAAGCCACTACTGCAATGATGATGCACTGCATTAGAGTCCATTAAAATGCCTGATCCTATTAGGTTTTCTTCTTTCATCTTTTCGGATGAGAGAGTGTTGCTTGTCGAATGGAGTTGCAGGCTTGTATAGTATAGCGGATATCCTGTATGGACTTGATGAAGTTGAGTTGAGCTATTGATCCACTGCCATAGCTCCGTAGTGAATGTGTGACGAAAACTAATGCCGGTGAACTATGTTATAATTCGAAAGATAGAGGAACGCATCTGATTCAGTCGACTGCTTCCGTGTACTGAATCAGAAGAAGGCCCCTTGGATGGGCACTATTTCGTACTATTCGTAAAATTTCAGACAGGTTCCAGTTGAAGCCCTATCGGGCTGTGACCTGTACATATGGCAGCAGCCTAGCGATGATGTCCACACGCGTTCTACATATGTAAAGTTTTGTGTTCTTAATTTGTTGTAAGTGAGCCACATCTTCCAGTTTGTCCAGCTCGACCATCTAGACTATCTAGCGCCAGTGATACATTGAGAATAGTGCCACGTCTAGCTAGCTCTTCGGCACTCTCATTCCTCTCTGTGTTTCTATGGCCCGGAACCCTAACTAGAGTGATGGTGAACACAGCAAGGGCATTAAGGAAATAAGGAATTAGACGATATGAGAAACCGATGCACGTTGATTTTATATGTTTGCAAATTGTAGTGGTCAGCAAAAACAGAGGAACGAATTCTCATAGTTGAACTGATGAGCATTATGAAACCCTAAGCACAATTAAAACCATGTTTTTCTTAGAAGTTCTTTATTTCGTCGTTTTTGACACTACTACTTGCTATTTTAGTTTTTGTCCGCTTAAAAGCAACTTCTTGAAAATTTTTCATTTTCTCCACCACTGACTTTCTGCTAGTTTTCTTCTTCCCAGACGCTGCTCTTGATTTCAGAGCGATAAGATCTTTTTCAAATATCAATTCGGCATCCAATAAGCTTTTTCCGCTTAAGAGCTATAACTTTTTATCAATCGCTGATGAATATGAAGTTGAAGTGTACCCTATAGCTCACCCAGCAAAAAAGTTCAAGAGCTCAATGAGCTCAGGGGAGAACATGAAAAGAAAGTCAGAGGAGATTGGCAACATCGGTAAACAGAGCAATTTCTGTTGGCATTTATCGCCGCCACCTTCAAAGCTTCAAACTCAGTGACTCCCCAGAATGTCTTTTATGGAGAAAACGAGGAAAACATTGTCTTTGACTACCCATTTTAGGATAAAGACGAGCACTTCACACGCAGAAAAAAACATTGTGTAAAAGCGGAAAATAAGTGCCTTATTTTGCAGATAGAGAGCCTGAGCTGCCGTAGGAAAGAACTTGCAAGTGCAAGGGTCACCCAAGGGAAACGGTACCTAAGTAAAGGGTGATTTTTTAAGAGGTTTAGAACTTTTTTTAAAAAAAAAAACACAAAAAATTTATTTATTATTTATTATTTATATTTATTTGAATCGATAGTTTGAACCTTGCAATTTAATGTTTAAAGATAGTTTCATGCAAATGTTGACCGCGGCTGCGTCTCAGGTAGCCCATCCGCTGAGTCCAATTTTGGCATACTCTTTCACACATATCGGCCGGTATCTCACGAATGAATGCATGGATGTTGGCTTCCAGTGCGTCAATCGAAGCGGGCTTGTCCCTATACACATTAGCCTAGGCATACCCCCACAAAAAATAATCTAATGGTGTCAAATCGCACTTTGACCGGCCCGAAACGTGAAATTAACTGTTCACCAAACTCGCCTCGCAATTGCGCCATTGTTTCGCGTGCTGTGTGGCATGTGGCACCGTCTTGTTGAAACCACATATCATGCAAGTCAAGAACTTCCATTTCGGGCAAAAAAAAGTTTGTTATCATCGCTCGGTAGCGTTCACCATTGACAGTAACGCTGCGATTGGCATCATCTTTGAAGAAATATGGCCCAATAATGCCGCCGGCCCATAAACCGCACCAAACAGTGGCTTTTTCGGGATGCATTGGTAGCTGTTGCAATGCTTCTGGCTGATCTTCACTCCAAATGCGGCAATTTTGCTTATTTACGTACCCATTCAACCAAAAATGAGCCTCATCGATGAACACAATTTTTCGATAAAAAAGCGGATCCTCGGCCAGCTTTCCAAGAGCCCATTCACCAAAAATTCGGCGTTGTGGTAGGTCGGCTGGCTTTAGTTCTTGCACCAGCTGTATCTTAAAAGGCTTTACGCCCAAATCCTTCCGCAAAATTGTCCACGTAGTGCTGTAACAAAGGCCTAACTGCTGGGAACGGCGCCGAATCGACATTTCGCGGTCTTCTGTCACACTAGCTGATACGGCCGCAATATTTTCTTCAATACGCACAGTACGTAAACGTGTTGGTGGTTTAATGTCCAACAAAGTAAATTTGGTGCGAAATTTGGTCACAATCTTCCGAATAGACTGCTCAGAAGGTCCAGAATGCCGATCATAAAATGGAAGCAGCGCGCGATGAACATTTCGAACCGAGCACGAATTTTGATAGTAGAATTCAATAATTTGCAAGCGTTGTTCATTTGTAAGACGATCCATGGTTAAATTGCAAACCAAACTGAAGCTGTTTGACAGTGACACAAGGTACTAAACACACGTCAGCTGTCAAAACCAGTGTTGCCAAAACCAAACCAGCTAAAAAATCACCCTTTATATAAAGATTCTCGCTTCGCTTTAGGAAAGGACGCCTCTTACTGCATTAATTCCCAACTGGTAGTTTCGTTTTCTTCTTATAGACCTTCCCCGACGCGAAAGGTAAATTTCAGCCCGTAATAAGATATCCTAGGAGATTTTGTCCGCTTAAGAGTAATCAGCTCAGAGTTGTGAACTAAAGATTGCTTCTCATTTGTCCAGTACTTTTTCTATCCTAATAGCCACTTTATTCATTACCCCTATGGCTTTGCGATTACTAAAAGAGTACATAATCAAGCGAGGCATTATGCTAAATACATACTAGATACATACCTTAAAAGCGCCCTCAAAGCCGCCTCAACCATATTCGATCAATATATTGCAAATGAATAGTGCATCCCTTCGGTGTGAGGAATTCACATGCAAGTGAAAATGATTCGAGTGAATAGATGCATTAAATTGAACAGGAACTAAAAGAAATAAACCCAAATGAAAATCCTTCTTCTGCCTCGGATGGAAACAAACGCACTGCCAGCAGCAAGCACACTCTATGCTCGCGATTTACACTGCGGCAGCCTTTGTCTGGTTCATTATTATTTTTTCCGTTTTAATTGACATTGAAGCTTCGTGTGTACAACAGGGAACCACAGGAACGCTGCAGTCGTTTGCTGGCTGCGTGTGAGGTGCTATAAGTATCAAAGGATTTCTCCATTGACGTTAGCGCGGCAGCGGCAGTGTTGCGGAAGCAAGTCTCACTCAATATGCCTGTTTTAAATTTCTCTTGTTGTGTTTTTTTTCCATTTGTTTTTTTTTTTCTCCCTGCATTAATAGAGTGAGTGTGGAAGAGGTCCTCGAAATTAAGGACCTTCCTCTGATTGGGTCGTTAAGGGTGTTTATATGGTGGTTCTGTGCGAAAACTCATATAATCCAGTTCCAGTTGCTGTGCACATTGCAAGCGAATGCAGTCCTTTGTTTCGCGTGCTTGTGATTATTTCTGAATTACTGAAACAATAACAGCACTCCGATACAATGGCGCTATGCTGGTATGGTATGGCTGGTGATGATGGTGGCCTTTCACTTCCATCATTCTGCACCTCATCGATGACGCTGACGTCAACGTCGACAACAACAAGGTGACGACGACGTTTAATGCCTAGCCATTGTTTTTACACAGCGAAGCGCGCTAGGTTTATTTGGTCTCTTGCTGCGACAGGGCGCTCCGCCCGCCTGCCCCGCCCTACACAGTTGCAGACTGAGAGAGAGTCATTTCGACTAGTTTGAGCTGGGTATGGGTTTTGCTTATAGTATGTCGTTGTCATGGTTGAGAAATTTCTATAAGCCGACATCCTGGGAACTGCACAGAACATCCGGAATTGTCGAGTGCACTTTGCGCTTACCGAATTCCGCACCGCCACCCACCACAGTTTCTTGTCCTTAGATGAACGTAGCTGCAGGCATTATGTGGGTTTTTTTTTTATTTATTATACAAAACATCCAAAAACATGGCTAATTGGAGAAAGAAGTGTAAAAGGTTGTGTATGGGAATAGATGATGATGATGATGACGATGACGATGACATTCTTGAAATTGTGATGAATCATCACACGGAACGACCAAAAATGATTCAGAATAAAATATGATGGGCGACACAAAAGAGAAGTTGTTTGCTTGAAATGGGAATGAAAAGGCGGACTGGCTTTGAAAGGGGTCAATTAAGGATTATGTGGCTTGGAGGGTGTTATGACAAGTCATGTTCTAGGTGGAGAACTGGGCTAAACAAATGGTGATATGATAATTCAATGTTTAAGGATCTAAGCATTATGGCATATAGGAATTAGTTCAACAACTAATTTTAGCCTTAACTGCAGAGGGGGGGCTTTTATTTGCGGCTGCATAATCCTTTATTTGTTATTTTCGTAAAATAGAAATGATATTTAAATGTCGTGGGTAGTAGGGTATTTACTCAGATAGAAGCATTTTGATTGGTTAATAACGATCCATTTTTTGTGATATCGCACATATAATGTGCGCTAAGTCGGAAACGTGTGCGCTTACGCCCACGGGCCAAAAATGATCCATTTTCCCTGCTCCTTTCGGCAATGTCACTTATATTTATATTTGGATGAGGTATGGCAACACTCCGAGCTAAGATCATTTTTTGTGCCCCCCCAAGGATATTATAGCTATTGACTAATATATATTAAGGGTTTCCAGATTGTCAGCACTGCTTCGTAATGGCGTCCAAACGTCCTCTGTCAAAGTGAAAAGTTTTTAGTATACTCTACAATTCAATCATGGAAAGACTTACAAACGAGGAACGATTGCAAATTATTGAAGTTTATTATCAAAATTCGTGCTCTGTGAAAAATGTGAAAATCTGCTGTTTTATCAAAAATTGTGTTCACCGATGAGGCTCATTTCTGGCTCAACGGATACGTAACCGTGGAAGAAACGTTACCGTCAACAGCGAACGATATCGAGCTATGATACGCGATTTTTTTTTTTGCCCCAGTTGGCTGAGTTGAACTTGGTTGACATGCTAGACGATGCCACATGCCACACAGCTGGTGAAACAATGGAAAAGTTGATGGATGAATGTGCTACCCCAGGATCGTAGCTGCAAATTCATCCTTGATATATGAAGCTCTGTTAGATATTTACTAAAATATTTGGGCCTGCTTTGGTCCACTGCCATGAAATGTTTTCAGCCGTTTCTTGATCTTCGGGGCACATCTTACACATATCTGTGAAGCTTTTGCCAATTTTGTTAAGATGGTAGTGCGGAAGTTAATTGTTCAATAATTCTGACGCATCTCATAAGTTGAAAAATTTATTATCATTTCCCTCAAATCCAGACCTTTAGGCCCTCCAGGCGACGGCCTATTCTTGTTTGGGGTTAAAAGTGAAGGAATCAACAGCTTTGAGTGCTGCTCGACTGTCTAAAAAATATATTATTATTTGATCTTCCGCCAAAAACTTCAGAGAACAGAGCATAGACTTCGGCCCGGAAGACAGATGTCTTTTTGATCAAAGGAGACTGCCAGTGGACATTTTGGAGCCATAAGTATCTGAGTGGCACCCTTAAATTAGCTAGCCTGGAACCCCCCCGTTTCCATGGTTATTTTATATTGTCAGTAGAACTTGTACCTAGAAGGAATGAAATCAGGAACTGTATAGAGTTGAGTTTCTTCATGTGTCCTTTTAGATCACCCACTTTGAATTTATGAATGAAGTGAAGCTTTAGATTACTGGCTGCGGCAGTTTTCTGAAGTGGAGTATGGAGCGGTGTGAGTTCAAATTATTCCTCCAAGGCTGCAGTTTCCCGAGGAACGCATAGCTTCAGTGATGACAATTATATTCTTTGTATTATTTGAAGTCCTTTTTGGGTTGGGGTTCGATTAGTTTGAAGAGTTGATAATAGAGATCCTCCTTGTTTGGAGCAACTTCATAAGACTGAAGTGGCATTTTTTGTTGTCCAAGTATGACTTTCTGGTAAGTTTGTGATCTAGTGTTATCCTTTTTATGATTTACTAAACATCCGTCAAGTTTGGAATGTGTACGCCGTTAAATTTTATTGAATGTATGGTTTTATAGGTTCCTCTAGGTTCGTTCTGCCTACCATTTTTAAATGAAACAATGAAGTAGTGGATAAAAAAAACTACCAGTGACTTAAATTATTTAGAATTCTTTGTTCCCCATAAAATTAAATACCACAAAGCTAATCACTTCATTTGTTTTGATTTTTCTTTATGCAGAAAAAAAGTACAGATCCAAGTTAGCCACCTTCCAGCACTCCACTTGATGTTTTCAATTTCTTCTCCTCTTGCAAATGCATTATCGCATGCCCGTTGATTTCTGATTGATTTCCAAGATTCCATTTCTAATTAATGCAAAACTTTGCATACATGCGGAAAAAACAACACACCCAACCCTTTTGTCACATCCAATCAATAGTCGTTTCTTTGTCCTTAGTCCTTACAATGCCACATGGTCCGTAAAAATATTACCAGCACCAGCGCTAGCGCTAGCATACATCATTAGGGAAGGGTAACGTCAAAGTCCTCGAGTTTTTCCTCCATTCAATCGATGGGTGGTTAATAATTTCAAAATTTTTTTTCCTTTTTTTTTCATTTTTTTCTCGGCGTTCCTTGTTTTTTGTTTGGATTCTTTATTCACTGCCATATCCTACTATAGTTTTAGAATCCTTTTCCACCTCTCATCGTCGTTTGGCGATAGTGATTGAATTTTTTACTCTAAAAAAAAAAGAATTGAAAACCAGTCCAATTCATGCAGCACTTGTGTGTAACCCTACTGCATGTGGATTGTGTTCGGTTTAGTAATTCAATTTTTGTGCGCCTCCTTCTTTTATCCGCTGTAACTAAATTGAATTTTGTTTTCACAAAAAAAAGGACTCTATAGACGTAGGTAACTTTTTTTGTTTGTTCAATTCCTTTTCGCACTTAGAAAGTTGGTGGAGTTAGTAGACCCAAATGTTTCCATACCATGGAACGTGGAACGACTAAGATGAATGTTTTTAAAGGGCATAACCGCATTTTGTTGAATTTAATTTGACGGCTTTTCGCCTCGCCCAGGTTAAGTATAATTTCTAGTGAAGGCGTCTCGGCGTCAGTTGAAAGAAAAAAAATGTGTATATTAAGTGCGATTCGACATGAAATACGGATTAAAATGTCAAAGAACTTTTCGTCTTGAACGTTGTTTACCCTTCGTTTTCATTTTCTTCATGATTTTTCTTTATAGTCCGGCACGGAATATAATTTTAGCACAGCAGGCTATCCCAGGGTGTGGCTGACCCCTTTAGCCAAGGGTGGTCTCGTCGATAGTATGGAAGCACAATAGTGGTGACGTTAAATTGTGTAGATTAGCTGCAATTTATTTGTATTTTTTTAACCTACCTCATTGTCGTCGTGCTGGCTTAGATGGTAATATACTGATTTCATGTGATGAAAGAAAATAATTTTCTAGTAATAATTTTTCCCCACTTTAGGGTGGTGAATTTAGTGGAAAGGGAAATTGTTTATTATGGATTGGAAAGAAACAGTTGTTCAAATTAATTGCAGCATTTTTAAATGTGCTAAAGTGATGGAATTTACCTCAGGGACATTTGTTCTTCAAAAACTCAATTTTGCCCTCATAAAATGTGGTCAATTTCTGCCAATCTTAATCTTATGTAATTTTATTATATTTATATGTAAAGTCCGCAGTAATTCACTTGTGTTCGCATAGAATAAATCGCAAGCGCACACGTTTCTACGTAAGCGCACACTATGCGCACACTATGTGTGCGATATGAAAAATGTGTGTGCGATAAGAAAAATATCCCTACGTGCGTACTTCCAATCGAATAACTATCATTTCTTATTAATTTTTGAATAAATTACTGCGTTTGTATGCGAAATAGATCGCAGTTTGCCAATCGAAAAACTCTTATTATTTTATACATGCCCAATACAATAATACTTATGGTTCTTTGCAATTTTTCCCATTTCAGATGCTAAACGAAGAAAGTTCACTCTACCTACAACAAATCCAAATAAAATTCTTTCTGCTGCCCAGCAAAATGCCAACCAAGCAATATTTACGGCAGCAAATAGTGCCGGGCCAAGCACTACTAGTCAAATGCCTTCCGTTGCGGCCAAACCGCAACAACAAGTTGAAACGCTTTCTCACAAGAATGCACCAGTGGAGGTCCAGAAAGTACAATTGCAGCATGCGCCTGCAACTAAATCTGCACCAGCGCAATCGGCTCAGCAGCTGCAGCAGCAGCAGCAGGCGGCAACTGGAAAAAAATGCGAGCGGCAAATTGGTGGTGTGAAACTATCAAAAACACCACCATGGCGTAAGAGTCAAACGGGTTATAGTGCTGAAAGCAATGAACGAGTTCCGCCACTTCCACAGGCACATATAGAATCTTCTAAGCGCATGGTAGCTCCGCCACCTTGGTGCGGTACCAACAAACCATCGTACGTGCCGCGTTTCTTGACTAAAAACCGCCATCTTACTGGCGTAACAAAGAACTATCCAAACTTTAAGGACGATCCAAGTGGGTATTTGAGCGAGCAAGCCGCAATCCTGCGTAATTCAATGATGAACGTAGTCAAAACGCAGAAAGCTATACAAACCGAAGAAGACAAGGACGCAGAAGACGACGAAGAAGAGGATGAAGAAGAACCTGAGGAAGAGTTGAGGGAAGAGAGCAAACCTGTGATTCATAATCAAGAACAGCCGCACCACCGGCAAAGCAACAATGTTTTCTCTGTGGATGGTAAGCAACCACAGTACACTGGAAGAGTGTATAACGGTAGAACAACTCCACAAGAGCAGCATCAACAGCCAAACTCAGAGGTGTATCAATATCAGGCCCAGCAGCAGGCGCAACGTATGTCAGCGTCAAGATCGCCAGCTTCATCCGCTGCCGGAAACAATCCACAAATGGCGGTTCCTTCTAGTCAACAACAGCAATATCATCGTGAGCATCATGAAATTAAACCAGAGCCAACAACAGACAAAAGACGCTATTATCCTCAACAACAACAGCAGCAAAGGCATCCCAGCCCTGCTCAGCCGCAGCTGACAACAACAATTGGAGGCCAAACTGTGACCCACTTTCCCAATGGCATGGTTCAAATCGAGCAAAGCTGTGATACTGTGACCCAACAGATTGTGCCCACACCAATGAAGCCGCAGCAGCAATTGCAGCTACAGCAACAAATCCAACAGCATAATCTTCTCTTTCGCCAGAACCAACAAATTCAGAAGCAGGCCACTGGAACCAGCAAACAGCAACCAAAGCCGACAATTGTTGTTCCTGCGGCACAAGAGTCGCCAGTCTCTTCGAGCACCACGTTTCCCAATCGTTCCACTCCCGAGGCGCCACAACAACCGGCGATGTCCGATGTCTCAAAGGGTCCTGCTCAGGTGGGAGCTATCTCAACTAGCCATGAAAGTCCGAGGCCATGTCCCCCGTCGCCAGCTGAATCTACCGAGTCGAGTAGTTCTAGGGCGTCGTCGGTGAAAACAGCGCCATCTCCAAGTTTAGTTCAGAACACGACCCATGTAGTGACCACAAAGAAGGTGGAATCTCAGAAAATAGTGCGCCAACAAAAGACCCCCCAGCACTCTATGTACACACAGACAACATCAAGGAACACGATCACCTCGGTGACTGCGGGCAAGGCGCAGACAGCAACTACCACGTCTTCGACCATCTCCATCGAACCGCCAAACAAGATTCATCATCACTCGCAGAAGTTATCGCCAAACAGCAGCATTCCGGTAGCCAACCTTCAGCTACAACCTATTCTTCGTGAGACCAGCAACAGCCAGATCATTATGACCTCCACCGGTCAACTGATTGTGATGCCATCTACCAGTGGAATTAAATCGCAGCAAAATCACCACATGATCATTTCGGGAAGCGACAGCAATGCTACCATCCATCAAAACGTCGATGTGCAGCAGCAAATTCTGAATGGATCCTCTAACAGTGGAGGCAACTCCAATGGGGGAATCATTATTCAAAACGCTGGAGGATCGAATAACTTCCAGATCCAAGGGGGTAATATCCATCAACCTACAACTGTGATCCTTAACAATGGACAGAATCTTCTTGGAGCCGGTACTAAGGTCCTCACCAATGGTGGCAATATTATTAACAATCTTGGCGGCAACATAATTTCGCCCAACAACACTGGCATGCTGGGTCAGCAGACTGTTGTCTTGAACACTCTTCCGAATGGCTACGTGATCCAGCCAAACTTTGCCACTGTCGACGGCCAGATGGTGAGTCAAATCGTCAATCAGGAGAATGGCACCACCACCTATGTCCAGCAGCAACAACAGCCCCAGCAGCAGCAGCAGCAACAGCAGCAACGAATCATCATCACATCGCCAGATATCAAGAGGAAGGCGAAAAAGCGAAAAAACAGTTCAAGTTCCTCGCCCTCTACAACGCCATCAAGTCTGTCGCCGCAACAGTCACCGACGATACAGCAGCAGCAGACAGCTGCCGTGCTACAGAATCACCAGTCGAACAGTGGTCAAATGGTTCAGATAGCTGCAAGCTCACAGTATCCAACTCAAGGCTTCCAGATCAGTCCCGGCATCCAGGGCATTGTGGTCAACAAGAACAATCAGCAGGCAGGCGCTCAACAGCAGATTCTCTTCCAAAACGGTCAGATAATTCAGCCGATCAATATGCTGGGTCAGCAGTTGCTGGTGCCAGCGGGCTTGGTAATGACCTCACCGGATACAACGTTGTTGCAGATCCAGAACGTCGGCACTGCGTGCAGTAGTATTTTGACTCCACAGGGCATGATGTTGCGTGCAGCAAGTCCGCAGAGTAAGAATTTCCTGTCGCCAAACGGTGGTGGGCAGCAGTTCATTGTTGGCAACAATGGCCAGCTCAGTCCAATTGGACAACTCTATAGTACTCCGATGGGGATTATGATGCCATCGCAGGGTAGTGGCGGAACAACGACTTATGTCCAGCAGAATGCTACAATCATCCAGCATCAACAGCAGTCGCAGCAGCAGCAGCAACAACAACAACAACAGCAGCAAGTGCTACAGCATCAAGCTGCATCGCTGCAACAACAACAGCAAGCCAATAATCAAACAGTTTCTGTGATCAATAAGCGGGTATTGGAGGAAGCGGCAAACAACCAGAGGACAGCTGCTGCCAGCCCACCGGACACTACAACGCATAGTCCCAGAAGTCCGGAACGGCCACCCAGTCAGCGGAGCGGTGGCAGTGATATGGTAAGATGCAGTAAAATATGACTTCGAAAGTTGTGAATTTATCGTATTTTTTTTTTTTTTTCTCTAAAGGTTCAA
Source organism: Ferdinandea cuprea (assembly GCA_963576555.1). Lineage (NCBI taxonomy): Eukaryota > Metazoa > Arthropoda > Insecta > Diptera > Syrphidae > Ferdinandea > Ferdinandea cuprea. The sequence continues at coordinate 13,497,380 of OY754959.1, forward strand.
TGTGTATCCAGTTCAGAACCAGATGCAGTGGTGTCACCACAGAGTGTGGATAGTGCACAGTCACCAACGACTACCGATTGTGATCGAGGTAAGACATTTGAATGCTAGTCGATGTTCTACCACACAACTGTGGAATGGGTCTTAGTTCCTGCCATCTCCTGTCAGTCGAATGAGAAACTCTTGATCATTGCGTCTCGTTTCTCTACAAACAAAGCTTCGGCTTTTTTGGAAGCTTAGAGCTTCTTGCACTTCAAGATGTGCAAGTTTTGTCAAAAGATTCAAGAAGCAACTGGCTACGAAATATAAAGTTGGATTTTAAATTTGAATAACTTTAGCCCGGTTTCTGTGTGATAAAAAACTGGAAAACTGCTTTTGGTGTATTTTTTTTTATAATACGCGCGCACTTAAGGGTTTTTGGCTGCCCTTATGATGAATAGTAACAATGCGGGCATTAAGAAAACTTAGGGATTAGAGGAAAAGATGAGATGCCCGTGCACATTGGTTTTGTATGTCTGTAAACCTGCGTATTGGACGCCTAAGAAACGAATTTTTGTATTTCACTGAACGTCCGAGAGGATTGAGGGTGAACTGATGAGCATTCCTGGCATTACGGTTATTGCGGTTGAATTGTTTCTGGCGGTGGAAAATACCGATGAAATAGGGATAAAATACTGGCAGGCAAGACATTACAATGATAACTAAGAGAGTCAGGTCTTCGGTATTGAATCGAAACTCCTTTTTTCTTTTCCCGTAACCGCACTCCATGTACTGCCTTATGCAGCTCCTGGTTAGGGAATGATGTTCGTCAACAAATTTGAATAGCCTTGTTTTGTCTCCGGAACTTCTTCTTTCCATTTAACGATGAGATTATGATCAGGATTACAGGGATAGTAACCCTCCCACTTCACTGCATTCCTACTGGTCCGCCTGTAGGGTTCACCGGTTCGACCTCAAAAAATATCTGCAGGCATCCCGATTTTGAATCACTACATCATTGAGGCCAATCAAATGTTGTCGTTTCTGCATTTGTGTGATCCTGGAGTTTTTAGGCCTGCCTTTCGTACGCGATTGTAAGGGAACGTTGGTTGCCATTGCCTTTTTGACGGGGTTCGTAGGATTAATCCTTTGAACATGACAATAACAACTGAGTCGGTCGTGGTCCAATTTTTTTGAGATGAAGGCCGTGAAGGCTTCCTCGGATTCTGGAACTTCTAATTCGATCAAGCTATTGTCTACTTGCCCTCATACTTTTTGTAGATTGTCCAGCTTTGTGAACCGTATGTGAGCGCCGGACGTACAACTTCAGTGTAGAGCCTTCCTTTCAGCTTAGGGAACATTTATCGGTCACAGAAGATGGCTACTACTTTGAACTTCAAATTTCATATTCAAAAATACTGCGGTACTTAGTTTATTGAATCCTCGTGATAAAACTTTCCGAAGCAACTCACTGTTCACTTTCAAAAGAAATGTTGTGAAAAGCCTTGAGATACTCCACTTTGAACTTGAAACATAATTCAAAGAACACTGAGACAGTGCACACTTTCAAATATAAAGCGGGGCCACTTTCCAAAGGGGTAGCAGGCTTTGAAAGTTAATTTGTTTTTAAGATGTAGGTAGTGGCTTCAATAGAACGTATTCAAAATGTGGAAGTGAAGAGACTCCCCTAACTCATAAAAAAAATTAAAACTTTTGTTTTTAACCTCACTTTTTCAACCTAAACTCAACTCGTTTTTTTTTTTTGTCGTGAAAAACATATAAATTTTCAATTAGATGGCATAAATATTGATGAATACAACAGTACCAGTACCTGGGTGACCCGCTTTGCGGGTTTAAAGGATTTCAAGCCTAATTCCGCAGGCGGCAAGTACCGCTCACCCAACTGCGTTGCTCCGCTCGGGTATGTGCTTTTCGTCAGGCAGGCGCCTATGGCAAAAGTATATGTGTGGCAACACTCACCGCAAATTATTGAATAAAAAAAGGATTTTAAAACTTCCTCGGGTGTAATCAAAAAATTTCCTTAAAAAATCAAAAAATAACCTTCGCTATGATATCACTGTAACAAAGAGATGTGTGTAAAAAAAAGTAGCTGCATTTCGTTGAACGATATACATCCATATTTTCCTGTCATTTCAGTACAAAAAGTGTAAATTTTAAATCAATAATTTTATTATAAATATTTGTCTCCTCACATTCAGATTTGGAATTTATTATTTTGAACAGTTCATTTATCGAATAAATGTATTCGTATGTGCAAACTCCTCCTGCCCCATAGGAAAGTTGAGCCTATTATGCTGCTTTTTTATTTCTTATTCGTTGGGATCAGAAAAAAAAACGTTTCAAGTCCTTTTCTCAATTAATTAAACCCCCGTTTCTCTAAACCTCAACTGTCAATTCAACCAATGACATCGAAAACGAAATTACAAACATACATTCATTCCAAATGAGTGCATTCAGTGTTGTAAAAAAAAAAAAAATATTTGCCAAGTAGTAGTATGTAAAATAAACATTATGTACATACATTTATCTCATTTACAGATATGGATTTGGATTTCCCAAAACAAAGGTCTCAATTTACATTTTGCATTATCTATACTTACTTTGCATAAATTTCCAATAAAAAATAAATAAATAAAAATAAAAAAAAACTTGTTTCTCCCCATTTATTTTTGAAAATGCAGGCATGTCATATCAAACCACAAATATTTACAAACCTTCGGATGCGAAAATTCGACGAGTTAAAACCCCACCACAACAACAGTATGGATCATCTACGCAGGATATGATGAAGCCCGATTCGCATGGTGAGTCCTTTTTTTCATTATTTATTATATTGAAATGCTTTCCTTTCTCGTCTCTCTGTCTATGTCTGTCATTCCTCTCTCTTTCTCTCTCTCTCTGTCTATCTGTGTACATTCCCTAAACTTCTTCCATTGTCATCTGTTTTTTCCCTTTTCCACACATTTCCTCATATTAAAATTTGGTTTTCTGTTTGGTGTTTTTTTTTTTAACTCTGTAACTGTATCATGTATATTTTATATAAAATCAACCTCATTTGCATTGAAAGAGTGTGACTATCATCAACATTTACCACTAGCACCACCACCAACAATCAACCAACCACATCCTTTTTCACGTTGTTGTTGTTGATGTCGCCCCACAACCTCACTCCCACATATCACTGTGTAGTATTGTAACCCGTTATAATTGAATATGTAAAGTGAATTTGTTACGTTTTTTTTTTTGGTTTTCCTTTTCTGTTTGTCCTTTCGTGTAATTTTGCTTTTGTGTATTATCCTTTTTAAGTTGTTATCCTTTCCTTTTAGTTTTTTTTTTTATTTTATCAAAATCGTACCTAAACAAAAATACAAATAAATGAGACCCTCTTATGGTCGACTTTGGACGTGTATCCTTTTTTGCATGCATAATGATGGTGATGTGTGGAAGTATCATTTTTAACGGTATTTGTTTTTGTATTGATTTGTTTGGCACATGTGTATTTTTTTTTGTTTTCTATTGTGCAATCATTAGTATTGGAATTGGCTAATTTATTTGATTTCATTTTGTTTTTTATGTTAAATTTTTATTTATTGTTTATTATTTTTTTTTATTTTTTGTTTTTATCATAACATTCATTATTTGGTTAAATTATTATGGGGAGTTTATACATATATAACAGGTAAAAGGATAATCGAATAATATTGATGTGGGATTTATGTAAATATTTTTAAAACTTTTGTAATAAAAGGAAAGTTATTATTTCAAAACAAATGCTTCAATTTGCCTGTGATTATAGCATTAGTGCAGGCATTGCTATAGAAACATGTGGATAAACTACGAGCTACAAAATTGTCAATTGATGACTTGTTCTGTCCACATATTCCTTTTAAATTTTGTCACATAACATCTATAACTGTCTACTATGTCTGTGGTAGTTCTCACTAAAAACGAAAACAATTGCTTCAGAAATTTATATTTTCGGACATTTATTGGATGTATTTTGATTGCTCTGCAGTTTTTGGACCCCAGCAAAATCAGCAGTATTGTCCAAAGGCTCATAAGGACAACTTTTAAATTTAACTAAAATAAATTGTAGGGGAGCTTAAAAAACGAATGCTTTAATCCTGAGTACTGAGACTGAGTACTCATTCCGTAAGTCGATTTATTGTCGGACGACATTGTTTTGCATCACTGACTTAAGAAATTGCTATCGTCCCGTTTATACAGTGTTTGACGTTTCTTGACTTAACTGAATAATCGTCAAGACTATTGCGATTTTTCAGTGATGGCTAATTAATCTTGCATCCTGACTTGACTTCGTGCATAGGTATACATTTTAAGTCGTATTATAATTTCGAAATTTAATTTCTGCAATAGTATTGTATTAACAGTGCCATCTCTGTTTTCATAGTGATAGCCACTTGAGTGACGATGAACTACGCTATGGTGATAGATTTATGGGACGCAAATTTATGACAATCCTGTTAACGAATATCGCCATGGCTACAATCGCCCTAAGAGTTATGAAATGACTATGCAAATTGCATGTTGTTTTGACTTTGGCGCAAAAGAGGCATAGTACGAGATGGATAACATTAGGTTTGAATTCCGCCACTCACGTAGTTGTGTGAATTACCGTCTCGTATTCGATTATATATTTTTAACTTTTTTTGAACAACTTCTTGTCGAACAATCCATGCTAAAATAGCTAATGTTGTGCGGTTATCGTTGTACCATAATTCGTAGTTGTAGTTCGTAGTTCGTAGCCTTCTCCTAAATCTGGGTGCAGCGGCTTAGTAGTTAAGTGCATTGGACCACTAAGCGAGAGGTCGCTGGTTAAAATCCCGACCTGTACCAACTGAACATTTTAATTCGCCGCTCCACCTCTTGCGAACGTCTGACGAACATCCAAGAGTAAGAAATGTCATGAGAAGCTTTTTAAAAATAAATTGCCGTTCGGAATCGACATTAAACTGTAGGTCCTTCCATTCGTGTCAAAAATATAACTTGGCACACACAATGGTTGGAGAAGCTAGGCTTTAGGTCCTGTATGGGTCGTTTACGCCAAATATATATTTTTTTTCTCCTAAATCTGTGGAGGCAAAAGCGTTGTCTTGATCAGCTTTATTGCATATAAACACGACTGTATAAAAACAGCAGTACTGCAATTGTCAATGTTTTATAGAGTCTCCTTATGCCGGTCGTCCACAACGTGCCCAACTTTTTTCAACTAACTTTATCCAATATTTTATTCAACTTAAATTCCTTTCTAGCCTCGTACACGTTTAAGCTCCGCACCGCTTCCTTAGAACCCGGGCTTGCTACCAAAGATGTTCTCCTGTCTAGACAAATAGTTGAAAAATCTAACAGCCTTATTAATAACAAAACTCTACACGCTCGTTTACTCATGTCTTAGATAGCACACTGCTAAAAAACTTTTCCGGTTGTTAAATTTTCTTATTAATAATGAATGGTTCTCCATACAATAACTAACTGACAGGTTTCCTGAAAAATGAGCTTGAAAATGGCATCACTGACATGAATTTTACTCAAATCTATTACATTTCGGCTGACATCTGACATATCCGAATAACAAAGTGACAAATTTCTACAAACTATGAAATAAAATTGTGAAAAAATGTTTTTGATATCAAATGAAGTTTGGACATTTGGTTTTGAGAACTTGAATTTTTTTTCAAATTTGTGATAGGATTTATTCTTGTTTTATATGTTTTGACTGTTGCAGCATTTAAAAGTTATCAACTTGTTTAACAATCCTACATCAGTGAGTTAGTTTTTGACAGTTTTTACGCGGCAGATAATAACCCCCCAAAAATAAGTATGTACAATTCCGCATTCCACAACTGTTAGATCCCTTGCTAAGCTTGTATCCAAGGATCAACGGTCTCCTTTGCAACAAAGTAAACGAAAGAAACCTATAATCTTTACACCTGCAACATGTAGTAAGAAAAAGAAAAAATAAAACCAATCCGATTACAAACAAACCACAGATAAAGTCTTCGATGATTGGACCTTCCACATAAATTTCGCTATTCATTTCAGCTGCTGCTGCTGCTCCACCTCCTCCGATTACAGTTGGGATTAACTCCCCATTCACGTTTCGACCGACATAAATCAATATTAACCAACAAAAAGGCAATAAATCATTTGGTTGTTTTTTCATTTTCTGTTAGCGCGTTAATCGCAGGGTGGTCGTCCATCGGTGGGCGGAAGCTCCAAAACAAAAACAAACAAAAAAAAACGTTCCTTGTTCCGACATAAGAGGGCGTTTTTATTATTATTTCCACATATCACAATCACAAATGTTTGGCATTTTGTCGTGTGTATTAATTTTCGATATAGAATAATACAAAATTGCGACTCCTCTTACCATCATCTCATCCGTCGTCATCCTCTTCCGGTAGCATGGACAATCTGCTGTTGGAAAATACAAAAATTACCAGACACAGACGTGATGTATTAATTTTTCATGGATGCACAACAAATTACTTTTTCAAAAACAAAAAAAAAATTATAAATAAATAAAAAGAGAAATGTAGAACTTTCTGTGTGCCGCGCGAAACGATGTCAGTTCAGTCAGTTCGTGGTAGTTTTTTTTTTGTTTCATTTTTTATTTTTTTGAAGTGAAATTCTGTAATTGACTGGGATTTTATGCGCGCATTGCATTAATGAATGCTGTGGGGATGTAGAGACTCGCCAACAAGGACAATAAATGGAAAATTGTACATAAAGAGAAGAACAGAAAAAAATCGGAGATCCCCGTGAACCAAAATTTATTGGTTCATTTTGTTTTTTTATTATTTGAGTAGGAAAAAAAATTGAAGAGAATTCTACACCCTCTCGCCCCACGCACACACAGACAAACTTACTCGTTGTGGGAGTAAATTTAATGAACATGGGCGAAAGGACGACGGACCCATGTACCAATGCATGTGTGTGTGGGGATTTGCGCCATTGGGATACATTTAAAGACGTTTAAGTATTCATGATGAGCCCGAATTTTTATTAATTGGTTTTGCATCACCAAAATGGCGTTCAGATACACATATGTAATATTAACATATGAAATAAGCAGAATGAAGCATACAATGCCCTCTAAAAGTTAGTTGCCAGCACAGCAATCACAGCATTGGAGTCGAAACTGTGACTATTTTACTTAAAGTGACTTCAATAAAGGCAAGGCAATAACAGAATTGCTTTCTTTTAGACTTAACACACTTGGATCAATGTAGATCTCGATGGCTTACAACCAAACCTCCAAACTAAACTAGTTTCGAAGTCCAATTGCAGTGGATGTAGTAAGAGGATTTGGGAATAATGTCTGGAATCAACGCCAGTATCCATCTAGGAGCCATTTCCATAGAGTCTTAACGGTCGGACTGGGTTTCTAACTCCCAATTAGATTTATATCCGATGCTGGGAATTTCTCTGCATTTTCGGGATTTTTGAATTTAACATTTTGATTGCTTAAAAAATTTGCTTCCATTGTGACTTAAATTTTTATGTCAATTAAAGTCACAATTGATTCATCAGAAAAAACTTTTTTTTTAAAGTGAAAAGTCCATTTGACATAACTTTTAGCAAAAAGTAAGACAAAAGAGAGATGCATACATTTTGCTTTTGAGAAACAACAAAACAATGTTTTAGCATGACACATTGATGAATGCACAATTTTCTCTCTTCTTATATACTGAAATGATTGATTGACGCAAACTTTACGTGCTCGAAGCGTCTTGAGCTAGTTTTCTGCAGTTTCAAGAGATTAAGGAATGAGTTTTTTACATTGGCTAGTATCATATCCTTGAAGTCACTGAACAGTAACACAAGAAAACGCAAGAGCTCGAGTTTAAGCTATGTTAAAAATTAAATGTCACGTTTTGAACCTTGAACAATAATTATTTCTTTTATAATCGGAATATTGCTTCTATATCAGCTTTGGGTCAAGTCCGAAACGCTTGTGAAATACCCAGCCATGCAAGACGCTGCACCAATTTGAGCTTTATAAAAGGCAGTCTTTTTCGTTATTTAAGTCCACCATACGGCCACGGCTTCACTTACACTATCAGCTGTAGCAGCGTATTTACGAACCTGTTTTATATAGAAATTAACCGCTATTATATGCGAATTCCAGAAATTTCTAAAGCTTCAAAGTTCATGAAAGAAGTAACTATCGAGGTTGGCCATGCTGATTTTTTCGCAAAGTAGTTGACGAGTGTATTCTATCTTCTCAACGTCGTTACGCAGTAAGCCGATCTCATGACTCATAACTCTTTAAATGTCTTTGCAGTTTAATCCGATGAACAAATTTAATGCCCTTTTGTCTACCTATTTCCGTAGTCCTTTTGTGCGTCTACATGTCTCAATATTAGCCCTTTGCAGGTTCATTATTCTACTCATGGAACCAATGCCAACCTTCCGTTTAAGTGTGGTAAGCGGTGTTCTTATAAAGTTTAGGGCCAGATGTGCGTGCACCTTTGACCCCTTTCTCGCGAGCTCATTCGCTTTCTCTTTACAAGTAACATCTGCATGCGCCGGCACCCAAAACAGGGTCACCGTGTTTGAAGCTTATGATTCGTGTAAGTATTTCCTGCATTTTCTTATTGCTATAGACTTAACCACAACTGCCTTCATGGCCTTAATGGAGGTTTGCCTGTCAAAATAAATGTCATTTCTGCGTGAAATGTCTGAGACGCTGATTATCCCTTAGTCCCATAGTTTCATAGTAGATGTCCGCGTTAGTGCTAATGTCCATCTTAAAACGTCGTAGAGAGCTACCTCTTCCTCTTTTGTGTAAATACAAAGTCTGCCAGTCGTTTCTGTAAAGAATTCTAATAGTGAATATCCTTTAAAGACGTAAAAACTTTTTCTCTTTCTATGAATGTGCAATTTGAGCATTTTGGAAAATGTTCTCTCACATATTAAATACTGTAAAATCCACCGCCCCTCAGTTCGACTTAAACAAGAAGAGGTTCCGGCGAACTTATCCGGTTCGGTTCACGCCGTTCAATTGAAAATGCTGGTGTCCCGCAAGGGTCTGTATTGTCTCAAATACTATCTTTCTCTCCCACCACATTTCATGGTATTCCTTTTGACAATATATCAGTGTCAAGTTCCTCATCCCACAATTTGAACCCCTTTATCGTGTACAGAAAGCAATAGTCAAAATAAAAACAGTAAAAAAAATCAACTGCACTAATCACAAAATGGCTTTATTAACACTTATTCTGGGAACAAAAAGTACGTCCTCAAGACGAGGGTTATCCCGGTGCTGGTTGGCTTCATTACTAAAATAAAAAACCGATATAAATGTATGTATGTCCATGTCCCACCTATGTCGTGTTCTGTCCAAAAACAAATTACTAATATAACATCCATCGCGTCATATGTTTACCCTCATTTTCCAACCAAATACTCGCCCATTTTCTGATTGTCACTTTCCTCTTCGAGAAAAGATTACGAAAATTTGAATATGAATTCCATCGTATAGAATCCCCAACAAACTCACCACCAACGTCATCATCAATCTCAGCAATATCCTCAACAATCAATAAAAGCAATTCCACCCTGAGCCACCACCATAACCATCATCATCAGAGCCATCACCGGAATCCCAGGTCAACCTCTACAACCAGTGCTCCTGCCCAGATTGACTTAACAACTCAAAATGGATTGTCGCAACAAAAGTCCTTCACCATAGGTGAACTGATTTGGGGTGCTGCTCGTGGCCATCCAGCTTGGCCGGGGAAAATTGTTCGTTCGCCAGACGGGATGTCGACGCCGTGCGACTATCAAAGTGACACCACTTGGGTACAATGGTTTGGTGGAGGCGGCCGGTCACATGCTGAGCTGGTAGCCGTTAACACTCTGAAGAGTCTATCTGAGGGTCTGGAAGCCCATCATAAGGCCCAAAAGGATACAAGAAAGTGAGAAGATTGTTATTATTGTTTTTGATTTTTTATTTCTATTTTAATTCAAATGGGAAATATAGTATATTAGTAGCTAGAAAGCAAGTTTATTGGCCAATTCTTAAGTTGATATAATGAGATTTTGATTAGACTTTAGCTAGACTTATGTACTTTTCGGAATGAGTAGACTATATAATTGATTTTATTTGATTTGTTATTTTTTTCTCATATTTTTTCAATTTAAGTTTAATCATAAAATCGTTAAAAAAAAATATATATCTCATTTTGTTCCCCTTTTTTTCTCTCTTTTTCCGTTCTTTTTTTTATTCCTTCCGTGTCCATATTTTGTCATCATCACACGCACCACAACCACCACCACACAAACAACATTTTCATTTCCAAAAAAAAAAAAAAAAAATATTAAATCCAAAAAAAACTCCTAAAAAAAAATATGAAATGAAAAAAAAAAAAAATCCAGGAGCAGAAAATTAAATTCCCAACTCGAACGTGCCATTCAAGAAGCCATGACTGAATTGGATCGTATTTCAGCAGCACCGCCATCATCAACAGCCAGCAGCACAACCACAACCAACAACAATTGTTCGCAACCAACATCCACCTCGTCCAACAGCAGTCCGAAGAACCGAGGTCGCGGTCGAACCGCTATAACACAACAGATTGTCAACCAGCATAGATCGAAGCCAATTCGGATAGCACCAGCGCCACCAAATGTAGCAGCAGCCGTTGCCGCCGCCGCCGCTGCTGCCAATTCAACAACAACAACAACAACCACGAGCACCACTAGCATCAGCAGCAAGCAACTATCCACAACTAGTATTAGCCAAGTCACCAGCCAACTTAATCATATGCACCATCATCATCATCATCAATCGCAGACACAATCCAAATGACCCGAATCATGCGCGCTCTCGTGGTCGATGCAAACAGTCACTCTAGTCATTCACAATAACTAAGGAGTTACATAATTTACGTATAGCTACACCATTGTGATTGAGGCATACATCAAGTATTCGCTGTCGTCGTAACGATTAGCGAAGGAGCGCGCCCACACGCACGCAGTTAAATATTTTAGAATAATAAATTGTTTTTATTTTTATTTTTATTATTGTTTTATTTTTATTTTTTTTCTCTTATCTAAAACCACTACAAAGTTAATTGTAAATATTAATATTTAATTTTAAAATCGTTAATTTATTTTAGCAAATAGACAATAAAGAAAAATATTTCTGCAAAGATTGTATAAAATATCACATTATGAATAATTTTAACTAAATTTTTATTTTAATTTTTGCTTAGTTTTATATTTAAATTTAATTGTTAGGAATTTTTATTTATTTTACTTATTAAGATTATTATAAAACACGATATACACAATACAATGGTTTTTATTTTTCTTATTTACATTTTATCGCGTTAATCACGTATCATATCTGATATATAGCTGCATATAAACAAATCGCAAAAGTTTTTTTTTTTTAGAAAAAAAAATAAAATAAAATAGAATTTATATAATTTTAACAAACAAAAAAAAATAAATCACACATTGAATACGCTTTAAAGTAAAATCCGATAATTAAATTTCATGAATTATATAAAATAACTCTTGCATTTAAAAATATAAAAAATAGATGACAACCAATCAAACTATAAAGGAAGAAAGGTGGTATGTATTGTGTGTGTTTTTTCAGGATTTAAATTTATATATATAGATATATATGTAAAATTAAAACAGATAATTGATTGATTATTGTAATATCATGAATGTTGTTAATATTATTCATATTATAATGTATTTGTATATAAGAAAAATGATGGAAAATAAAGGAAAAGAAGCTGAAAACATGAAAAAATTTAAAAGATATATGTATCTCTTAGATGCAAAAAATAACAAAACAAACAAAAAAAACATAAAAACAAAGAACTAATTCTGACGAAAAATAAAGGCAAACAAAAAAGAAATGTTTTAAATGAATTTTTTTGTGTTTCTTTTTTTAACAATATTTTCCTGTTTCCCGTTGGACTACGGTAAGGATGCAGTAGCAGTGTGCAGATCCATAGTCGCCGATAAATGTGGTAAGTTCGATAAGTGTAGTCAAAATTAACATCGCAATTGACGACTTCCGAAGATAATTGGGTCTTCTGAAACAACAAGTATTTAGGACTAGTTTTCTGAGTTAGGTTAGGTTAGGTTAGGTTGAAGTGGCAGTCGGATAGAAGTCCGACTCACTTAGACCTATATGAGGTTTATTGTGATATCACGTGGATCTGAAGTTCCTGCCTACACGTTGAACCATTTTGAGGTGCTAATAAAGCGGGAGAGACATTTTGGGTCTGTTGAGTTTAGATCATTAAGATCATTTTAGAAGAAGGCCTTATGGAGATTTCGCTTTCGGGAGAGAGCAGGGCATGCGCAAAGAAGGTGTAGAGTAGTCTCCTCCTCCTCTTCATCCATACAGCTCCTACAGAAGTCGTTGGAATAGGCGCCAATCCTTGTTGCAGGCCTGCCTAACAAACAGTGTCCAGTTATGACACCAATTGTAGCACCAATGTGCGATCGATTAAGGGTAATCAAGCTCTTTGAGCGTCTTGGATCTAGCCTAGGCCAAATCTGCTTCGTTGTCAGACAAGTAGTACCATTTGTCCATCTGTGGTTAGTTTTTTCTATTGCATCCAGTTTAAACAAGAGTTTGCACGTGGAAACTGGTATGCCTAAGGAGCCCTTTTCAGGCAAGATTGAGAGGGTAGTTCCAAGTTTGGCGAGTTCGTCAGCCTTGCAGTTACCCGGAATGTCTCTATGCCCCGGCACCCAGCAAAGGTGAATGTTGAACTGCTCAGCCATCTCCTTTAGAGATGATCGGCAATCTAGGGCTACTAAGGAGTTAATAGAGGCGGAGTCCAGACACTTGAGGCGGCCTGACTGTCCGAAAAGATGCGAATATCCTTTACGGATACCACGTTCTTTTTTAGCCAGGACAAGACTTCATTTATCGCCATAATTTCCGCCTGGAAAACACTACAATGATTAGGAAGACGGATTTAGAGACTGAGATTTAGTCTGTCTGAAAAGACACCTCCACCCACCCCAGCATTTGTTTTTGAACTGTCCGTGTAGAAATGGATTGATTCTTCCTCCGGCAAGGGATCCTCCCAAAAGGATCTAGGAAGGATGGATAGCTGGAGGTTTCTGTCGAACAGCAGTTGGGGTGTGGTGTAGTCTATATTCCTAGAAGGGATTCTAGATGAGTATGTTCAGAATTGCAGAGTGGCCGATTTCACTATCGGTTCATTGAGAAGTTGCTTTGAGGCGAGTGGCCGTGGTAGCAGCCGTCTGTCTGTCTGTCTGTCTTTATCGTCTGTCTTTATCGCGATTTATCGCTTTCTCTAAGGCAGTCCACCAGACAATCGTTCCATATGTTAGTATCGGTCTTACAACCGAGATATATAGCCAGTGAGTGATTCGAGGTTGTAGTCCCCACTTGTTACCAAGTCCAGCTTTTTTGCAAGAAAAGAGTGCCACCTTAGCGTTCCGGACTCTTTCTTGTATATTAGATTTCCAGCTGAGCTGAGGTATTTGGCCTCGTCAGAGAAGACTAAGCTGGTACCCCTGATTGAAGGGGGGGTCGATTCGTGGGATTTTGTATTTCCTAGTAAAGAGGACAAGTTCGGTTTTGTGGAGATTGACGCCTAGACCACAATTGTCAGCCCATCTTATTAGCTTGTTAAGAGCATTTTGTAGGAGTTCTTTTAAGGTGTTAAGGTGCTTCCCCGACACGGCAATAGCAACGTCATCTGCATAGGCAATCACTTTGCAGCCCTCTCCTTCCAGGATAACAAGCAGTTTGTTCACCATAAGATTCCAAAGAAGTGGGGATAGGACTCCTCCTTGCGGGGTTCCCCTGCTGACAGATCTTCTGGCGGAGGTCATACCCAGCTTTGAGTTAATAATCCTACTGGTTAGTAGTTGGTTAATGAACTCGCCAAGTGTGTCATCCACTTTTAGATCCGACAGTGCAGTTGAGATCGCGGATGTGTTGACGTTGTTAAAGGCGCCTTCTATATCGAGGAAGGTTACCATTGTATACTCCTTGTGGTGAAGGGAATATTCAATTGAACGTACTAACGTGTGTAGGGCTGTTTCTACAGATCTGCCTTTAGTTTTCTGAGTTGCTGAACCTACAGTTCACTTAGCAAAGTGAAGATGGTTAACTAGTTCAATTTTATTTAGATCATCATCACAGGAGAAGTGTTTGCCAAGGATAGCTAGGCTGGTTCTGGCAAAAGTCGGACAATCGCAGATAAAGAGTGATGCTGTCAACCTCCATACAAAGGTGGAATCGGCTAAGGTGGTAGTTGATTGTCGTTTTTGATTATCAACTATCCTTGGCTCTGCGAAAAGCGATCACTAAAAAATGATTTATTATTGGCAGCACTCAGAGTTTTAAACGCTACTTCCTTGCTGACGCTGTCATTCCGAGCAGCTGATACAATTAAAATCGAAGTACAATAATTGATGCTATAGAACATCAAAATTCGACTTGAAGTTGTTTGTTTTAATATTCGTTTTTCATTAAAATATTAAAATTATTTAGAGTTCAAGCCGAGGAAAATGGCACAAATGTATGAAAGTGGCACCTCAATAGCTGTCAGATGAAATCGATATCAAAAAAGCGATTGTCAATTTAATAATCAACTTACAAGTTATGATTTTGGTTGTCAAATTTCAACAATCACTTTAGCCGATTCCACCCCTTACTAAACATGAGCTAGGTTAGGTTAGGTTGAAGTGGCAGTCAGATAGAAGTCTGACTCACTTAGACCAATATAGGTCCATTGTGATACCACGTGGATCTGAAGTTTCTGCCTACACGTTGAACCATTTTGAGGAGCTAATAAAGCGTGAGAGACATTTTGGGTCGGTTGAGTTTAGATCATTAAGATCATTATAGAAGAAGGCCCCCAAATGGAGGTTTCGCTTTCGAGAGAGAGCAGGGCATGCGCAGAGAAGGTGTAGAGTAGTCTCCTCCTCTTCCTCGTCCAAACAGCTCCTACAGAAGTCGTTGTAATAGGCACCAAGCCTGGCTGCATGCCTGCCTAACAAACAGTGTCCAGTTATGACACCAATTGTAGCACCAATGTGCGATCGATTAAGGGTAATCAAGCTCTTTGAGCGTCTTGGATCTAGCCTAGGCCAAATCTGCTTCGTTGTCAGACAAGTAGTACCATTTGTCCATCTGTGATTAGTTTTTTCTAATGCATCCAGTTTAAACCAGAGCTTGCACGTGGAAACTGGTGTGCCTAAGGAGCCCTTTTCAGGCAAGATTGAGAGGGTAGTTCCAAGTTTGGCGAGTTCGTCGGCCTTGCAGTTACCCGGAATGTCCCTATGCCCCGGCACCCAACAAAGGTGAATGTTGAACTGCTCAGCCATCTCCTTTAGAGATGAACGGCAATCTAGGGCTACTAAAGAGTTAATAGAGACAGAGTCCAGACACTTGATGGCGGCCTGACTGTCCGAAAAGATTCGAATATCCTTTACGGATACCACATTCTTTCTTAGCCAGGACAAGACTTCCTTTATCGCCATAACTTCCGCCTGGAAAACACTACAATGATTAGGAAGACGGAAGGAGAGACTGAGATTGAGCCTGTCTGAAAAGACACCTCCACCCACTCCATCATTTGTTTTTGAACCGTCCGTGTAAAAATGGATTGATTCTTCTTCCGGTAAGGCATCCTCCCAAAAGGATCTAGGGGGGATGGTTATCTGGAAGTTTTTGTCGAACAGCAGTTGGGGTGTGGTGTAGTCTATATTCCTAGAAGGGATTCTGAGTATGTTCAGAATTGCAGAGTGGCCGATTTCACTATCGGCCCATTGAGAAGTTGCTTTGAGGCGAGTGGCCGTGGTAGCAGCCGTCTGTCTGCTAAAGATGTCAAGGGGTATCAAATGGAACAGAATGTCGAGTGCAGCTGAGGGAGTGGTGCGAAGCGCTCCGCCTATGCATAAACATGCTGATCTCTGGACTTTGCCCAGTTTATCACGATTTATCGCTTTCTCTAAGGCAGTCCACCAGACAATTGTTCCATACGTTAGTATCGGTCTTACAACCGAGATATATAGCCAGTGAGTAATTCGGGGTTGTAGTCCCCACTTGTTTCCAATAGCTTTTTTGCAAGAAAAGAGTGCCACCGTAGCTTTCCGGACTCTTTCTTGTATATTAGATTTCCAGTTGAGCTTCCTATCCAGGATGAGACCTAAGTATTTGGCCTCGTCAGAGAAGACTAAGCTGGTACCCCTGATTGAAGGGGGGTCAACTCGTGGGATTTTGTATTTCCTAGTAAAGAGGACAAGTTCGGTTTTGTGGGGATTGACGCCCAGACCACAACCGTCAGCCCATCTTATTAGCTTGTTAAGAGCATTTTGTAGGAGTTCTTTTAAGGTGTTAAGGTGCTTCCCCGATACGGCAATAGCAACGTCATCTGCATAGGCAATCACTTTGCAGCCCTCTCCTTCCAGGATAACAAGCAGTTTGTTCACCACAAGATTCCAAAGAAGTGGGGATAGGACTCCTCCTTGCGGGGTTCCCCTGCTGACAGATCTTCTGGCGGAGGTCATACCCAGCTTTGAGTTAATAATCCTACTGGTTAGTAGTTGATTAATGAACTCGCTAAGTGTGTTATCCACTTTTAGATCCGACAGTGCAGTTGAGATCGCGGATGTATTGACGTTGTTAAAGGCGCCTTCTATATCGAGGAAGGTTACCATTGTATACTCCTTATGGTGAAGGGAATATTCAATTGAACGTACTAACGAGTGTAGGGCTGTTTCTACAGATCTGCCTTTGCAATAGGCATGTTGGGAGGTAGACAGCAGCCTTTTGTCAATGTTGGTACGAATATGGATATCTATCAATCTTTCTAGAGTTTTTAGGAGAAATGATGATAGACTGATGGGTCTGAGATCTTTCGGAGTGACATGGGAATATTTGCCAGCTTTGGGTATGAAAACCACTTTCACTTCTCTCCATAACAGCGGAATGTGGACCAGTTCAATACAACTTTTCAGAATTAACTCCAACACCGGAAGAATAATATCTGATGTTTTTTGTAATTCGGCTGGTATAATGCCGTCTGGTCCCGCCGATTTATATGGTTTGAAGCTGTGTAGCGCCCAAAGTAGCCTATCCCTGGTGATTAGATCATTAATGTTGGTTATGTGAGTCCTTGCCCTGTTTGGGTTCGTACTACTTATAACATGGGAGCTGCCTGGGAAGTGGGTATCTAATAGCAGATTAAGCGATTCCTCGCTAGACGTAGTCCAAGAGCCATCCGATTTTTTGAGACAGCTGGGCATCGTTGGATTTGTAGAGAGGATTTTCCTTAGCCTAGAACCTTCGGAGGTATCCTCTATTTTGCTACAGCAGAGTCGCCACGATATTCTTTTGGCTTTCCTCAATACTTTTTTATAGGAATTGAGGGATACTTTGTAGGCATCCCAGTCAGAATCTGTTCGTGTGGCCTTGGCTTTATTGAACAGTTTCCTGCAGACATTCTTAAGTGGGCTCAATTCCGATGTCCACCAATGCGGCTTACGCTTGCCTCTCGGTCTAGTGAGAGGACATGAGGAGGACAATGCTTTATTTAGAGCCATAGTGAGTTCCCTGACTTTATTATCAAGCTCGTTGGTGTCATGAGGGGGACATAATAGCATAGAGCTCACTGAATGCCAAAGTGAATCTCTGTACAGGAGCCAATTTGTCTTGCGGTAGTTCCGGAAGGTTGATTGGCGGGGAGGGTCATCATTTAGACTGAATTGAATGTACCTGTGGTCCGAAAACGAGTGATCAGACGAGACTTTCCAATTACCAATCAATTCAATGATGAAATCAGAGACGAGAGTTATGTCTAAGACCTCTTGTCGACTTCTGGTTATAAAAGTAGGTTCACTACCTCTGTTGCAAACAATGAGATTTGTGTGTAAAATATAATCAAAAAGTGACTCACCTCTGTAGTTTGTATCGGAACTGCCCCATACTGAATGATGAGCGTTGGCATCACATCCAATTATGAGTCCAGTGTTGTGTTTTTCAGCTTCTTTTACAAGATCCTCCAGGGTCTTACCTGGGAGATCTCCCACGATATCATGGGCGAGATAGGCCGAAGTCAGCCAGAACGTGCCTTTGGTCGTCTCTAGCCTCGCTGTGGTTATGTCTCGTCCGCTGAAATTAGGTAGTAAAAATACATTAAGACTACTTTTCACTAATATGCAGGATCTAGGGTTACCTTTGTCTGATACATAAAGTGCGTAGTATCCCGGAGTCCTGAGTCCGCAAACCAGGTTGTTGACAATCCATGGTTCTTGGATCAGGACGATATCTTCTCTATCTTGAGAAAGACGGAGAAGCAAGGAGGCCGAAGCCTTTTTGGAGTGTTGGAGGTTTATCTGTACTAACTGCAGCATCAATTGCTACAATTAGGCAGAACCACTTCCACCACGGTCTTATCTAGGCCCTCTGATTCCGAAGATGAACCAAGAAGTTCATCCTCACTAAGAAGAAGAACCTTGTTTAGGCAGTCCTCCGTCTCCATGTCCGACAACGTGTCAGTAATAGAGGCAGTGGGTCTGGTTGGGGTAGCCTGGTCTGCGGAGACATCGTCTTCCATGTGAGGAAAGGATACGGATGTACCCGGGTCAGGGGCTGCGGAATCGGAGTCTAAGGGGTGAGGAGGCAGTTTGCCAGTCTCTAACTCATCCTTTTTGTAGACGCGCAGAGTGATTTTCTCCCAACCAAAACTTATCATGCCGTTGGTCTGCGCCAAAGGAGCAAGGGATTCCTGGTTGATTACTATAATAGCAGATCTATAGGCACCCCTTTGCTCTTCCAGCTTAGCGACCTTCCAGTCATGGGTGGGTAATGAGGGATTGCAGCGCTGGATGACTTCCAGGACTTCATCCGCGGATGGTGGTTCGATGGGGATCCAGGTGCGAGTCCTAGGTCTGCTAGGGATATTCTCCTTTGCTACGACTTCGAGCTTAGCACCCGGCCAAACCTCTCCTAGACTGCTTACAGCCGACTTGTAGAGATCGACAGATCTTATGTCCGCGCAAGCGATTAGCTTGACGTGTCCTTGATGCCAACCAGCATCTTGAGTATTCGGTGGCGGTCCAGGGGTTGCCCTGATGAAGGGTAGAAAGCTACTTAAGAGCTTCAGCTTGACCGTTTGCCATCGTTCGGGAGATATCGTGCCGTCTATGTCGCTACGATCAATGACAGCAACCACGATTTTGTCTTTGAGGACATCGCTGAAGGACCTGAGAGGTTTAACGGCGGAGGTGCTGGTGTTATGCACCTTGGGACGTTTTGAAACCGGAGCGGTTTCTTCCACCGACCTCTGGCGCTTAGACGTAAAGTCACCGCTGGTCTCCTTGTCCTTGGTCATAAAATTTTCGGCCCATTTCAGCTTGGCAACCTGTTTAGGAGTTCTGTTGGTCTCCAGAATAGCTCCAAAGACCTTCAGAGTCCGTATTGCCTCGCGTCGTTGTTTATAGTACGACCTCGAGGGAGTGCGTTGTCGCGAACTTCCACTACGAGACGTACTAGGGGTGTTAGTACCAGCAGTGGAAGGGCCATGAAGTGCCACAATCCTACCACTGCTAGGGAGGATACCTTCCTTTTGCTCATGAGGATAGCTGCTGTTGCCAATACGGGGTGGACCACGAGTAGCCACAGTCGTACCACCGCTCGGTGTAGCAGGAGCTGTACCGGTAGACAGTTTAATCACCGTACTACCGCCCGGTTTGGAAGGGATACCGGTCTTAAAAATTGGATTAGGTTTTTTTATTTGATTTTTGTTATTGTTAAACATGAGCTAAGTCGTTAATTTGTATTCGCAGTCATAACTGAACGCGATTTCTTATTCACTGTGAATGTAAACTGCTAATGCGATTACTTAATGGAGTCATATCATAGGTTAGGTATGCGGTGTGGGTAGATTATAATTTGCTTCCTCTTTTTTCATTTTAACAGCGAATAACTATAGGGTCCGCCATTTAACGTTTTTTTCCAACTAGTGCTTATTTCGCGAATGGTAACACTTAGCTCATGTCTGATTTGACAGATAATTACTTTTATCCTTCCGCTGAACGAATATGGTTGTGTACACGCTTTCAGATAAACCAAAGCGTGAAAAGCCAAAAACAGTGCTGGGAGTACACAGTACTGAGAAAATTGCTGCTGTGGCAGAAAGTGTGCGTGAAGCGCCATCAACATCAATTCACCGTCGTTATCAACAATTGAACATTTCGAAGACATCATTGAGACGAATTTTGCATAAAGACCTTGGTATGACGCCATACATAGTCCAATTGGTTCAGAAGTTAAAGCCAACTGACCATCCAATGCGTTTTCGCTTCGCTAAGTGGGCCTGCGATCGACTTAGATCATCTTTACAGATGAAGCTCATTTTGATCTTGGCGGGTATGTAAAGAAGCAAAATTGTCGCATTTGCGGCACAGAAAACCCGCACGCATACATTGAAAAGCCGATATACCCAAAACGAGTCACTGTTTGGTGCGAATTGGGCCATTTTTCATCGAAAATGTGCAAGGAGTGGCCGTTACAGTCAATGGCGGTCGTTATCGGGCCATGTTAAACGAATTTTTGTTCCCAAAAATTAAAGGAGGAGGATATTGCCAACATTTGGTTTCAACAGGACGGCGCTACGTGCCACACAGCCGAAGCTACACTCGATGTTTTGCGCCCAGTTTTTGAAGATCGCATTATCAGCCGCAGAGCTGATGTCGTTTGGCCACCGCGGAGCTGCGATTTGACACCGTTGGACTATTATTTGTGAGGTGCCGTAAAAGATAAGTGTTACGCCGGCATGCCAGAGACAATTGACGCTTTAAAGGACAATATTCGTGAAGCCATTGGTGAAATACAGCTACACACAATCGATAATGTGCTTAAAATCGATCGTGTAGGCTACTGCATGGCCAGCCGAGGCAGCCTTTGAATGAAATTATTTTCCATTATTCCATTAACCGGAAGGATTGTTCTTTCAAATAGAAAAGTACTTTTTTTTATAGCATTTTCAAAAAAAAAAGTTATTTGGCGGACCATAGCCCTCCTACTTACCTGCCTGCCTACTGGTCGCCATGTAGGGTTCGCGCTTGTTTGACTTCGACTAAATAAACTTCCTGAAGTTGCTAAAAAATATCAGAGATATGTAGGCTAAAAATTTACATATGTTCATATTTTTATTTCTTAAAATTTTTTTTAATGTTTTTCTTCAAGTAGTTCAATATTCAACACATTATACACAGCACACTATACATAACACATGATACGCAACTCAATCGAACTCAACCAAAACCATACAACCAAACAGGATTCTACCTGAAAGCGCAATTTAGTAACTCGTTGGAATGGTAAATCAAACTCACATATCACAAGTTATCATTTGTGTGTTATGATGTGACTTCCTCTTCCGCATTAGCAACTTCGCAACTTAAACAGTTAGAAGAAGTACAACTTAAGTGTTGCTATTTAGCAACCAACAATATATCGAACCAGTTGCGAACGCGAAATGCAACCCTGCTAACTGGTTTGTCATGGTGCCTAACAGCCCTTGGCTGAGGCGCGTACATCATAAAAAGTCTCCCATTCGCCGGCACAATGCCATAGGCGAGGCACAGATGCTCGAAAAGAAATTTCCGAAATTTCGAAAATTTAGCAGTTTTCTATTTTTTGATCATCTCTACCCCTTACTAACATAGACCTGAACTTATCCTAATGGTTTCAAGAGGACTGAAACCAGTGATAAACCCTATTTTCGGATATTAAGTCACGTCTCTTCAGTCCCAACAGATATTAAGATATGCTGATTTTTGGACCGTCTGCCAGCAACTTCGGATGTCGAATACTGGCAAGAGCTCAGTCATGGGGAACATTTGAAAGTTAATGGGACAACAAAGCCTAGCCTGACTAGATTGTCACCTGTTTCATAACCTCCAATATTCGCATATCCAATGACAGACTTACATCTATTTATCCTGTTCAATTTGCGAGGTAATCGTATCAAGCAGCGCTTTTACTCTTCCCCTTAAAGGGATAATGCTATGATTGCAAAGATCACTACTTGAAAGAAGTAATATGGATTCACATAATTTGGTCCGATATATTCCATAGTAGACAGCGGCTCCAGAGAGACCGTTCATCAGTATACGCGTAATGGTCTCACTCGACCTAAAGTCGACCTATACATAACTCTTCCATTCCAGGCGAGTTGCTCTCGCTGATGGACATTACGTCAGCCCAGTACCTAGTTCCTCTTGTCCCTTCGCTGATACTTATCTGCCGAGAAGAGTAAACAGTTTTACTGACTGAATTTACAACAGAAAACTGCAAGAAAGGTACGCATATCAAAGCTTTCACAGCAGCAGGTAAGAGCTCCTCTCATCAAACCATAAACACGCAAGATATTGTCAGATTTCTCCTGAGAGTTTAGCTCTTGGCCAGCAACCGACCGCATTTTAATCCTCAGGTTTCCATGGTGGCCTTGGAGGTTGTTGCCTCTATGTGTTACGCAAATTAAGTTTGCTTTGCTAAATAAAATAATTTGGATGCCTTGTATTGGATATGCGTATCCTTGATGTGTTCTTGTTCTCTTAACTACTTTTAGCGTTGATTCCATAAGCTCGCAAAGAGTTGGTAAGTTACTTCCGCTGACAATAATTCAAGAATCGTCAGCGTATCCGAATATTCAACAAACAGTCGAACAACAGATTCCGCAAAATCGCGATGAGCACAACCCTGAGCTAAGAATTATCAAGTCTTTCGAAACTCAAAAAATTCAACTACAATTCGACCAACTTTGCTGTAAATTATTTCCAAAAGCGAACTTTGGAGACATTTTTTTCTCGCGTTCTAATTGAAAATACTTTTTACAAACTTGACTATTGATAACCATAAGGGAAAAACCACAGCCTTAACCAACAACCCCTAGCATGTTGCCTCCAGGGTTACCAACTCCGGCAAAGGCTAACAAACCTACTGAAAAAATTAAAGAAAATAATAGGTACCAACCTTCCTTCCTTTCATTCGTCTACAGAAAATACTCTTGTATGACATGTCATGAAAAAATAAAAGTCTTCCTAAAGGTAAGAAATATTGACCATTCGCTTTCAAATATCCATATCCAAAATGCCCCTGTTGGTAACCCTAGTTGCCTCCCGTTTCGCCACATACCATGACGTTTAATGTCACTCTCTTATTGTTGCCTCCACCTGATATAACTACAACGTTCTTCCGATAATTAGTATTATTTGCATATGCAACAAGTAACTGAACAATCTTTAAAAACGTTCGTCAGAATAACTTCAATTCGGCATTAATACGTTTGACTACGTGCGTACGTAACTATACGCTATCAATAAACAAACAATCATCTGTCCACCGAATAGGACAAAATGTCACTGTTGATAGCAGAAACTTCGAGGTAGTTAAGGAGTTCATCTACCTCGGGGTAAACATCAACTCCACAAATGACATCTTAGTGGAGATTCGCCGAAGAATTACCCTAGAAAACCGCTGCTACTTCGGTTTGGCAAAACAAATGGGTTCAAAACTCCTAACTCGAAGGACAAAGTGCATGCTCCACAGAACCCTTATCCTGCCAGTTCTGCTATACGGCGCCGAGTGCTGGACGATAAGCAGGAAAGGAGAGTTAATACTGGGATCCTTTGAAAGAAAATCCTTCGACGGATATTTGGTCCTGTGTGCGAGGAGGGCGAATGGAGGAGAAGATACAACCGCAAACTCTATTAGCTGTCCCAAGATGTGGATGTAGTCCGAATAGCTAAAACTCGTCGACTACATTGGCTCGGCCACATCGAGCGAATGGACAACAACGCTCCAAAGACCAAGCCAGCGTGCTTGGGATCGCAGAGGGTGGAAGGCTGCCGTATCTCTTCACGGGTCGGGAGCCCGTTAAGTAAGTAAAAGTAAGATTACCTAGGACTAAGGCCCGTTTGTTGATACTGTTCTTGTCATGGTTAATTCAATAGAAGCATTTCCTAAGACCTAACTATTTCTTGCGCTAAAAATAAGTTCAATTTTTTATTATCTATGATTAACTTTGGGTTCCAATAAAAGATATCCATTTCCATTGACACGAAATACATTATGCACTTCGAATGATCCTAAGGAAAACAATTTTACTTTCCAATTTCAAGTCTAATGAAACTCGAGAAGCACTAAACATACCTATACTTATGTACAGTGGGAAGCAAAACTGTCCGGATGTTTTGCATTTCTCTGGTTATGTTAACAAAATTAGTAATGTAATAGAAATATAACATATATTTGTAATTTTTTTATTTAATTAAACGTTTTTCTTAAAATTAAATAACAATAAGTAATAAAATAAAATAATATTCAGAACAAAAATAAACAAAAATAACAGAATTCTTTATTTGGACGCTTTTGCACATAAGTGATTTCTTAGTATTTCTCTCTAATCACCATCAGTTTAATACTTTGTCCAAAGCTCTTTGTTCTTTAACACACTTTTAATTCTTTTAGGCATACTCTCCACCAATTTTTGGATGATTTTGTGGTCAATATTCTGCCATTCCCTTTCTATTCTTTCCCAAAGTTCATCCATGGTTTTTGGTGGATTTTCATACGCACCCAGCCTCCTTTTAACAATAGCCCATAAATTTTCTATTGGATTTAGATCCGGGCTTTGTGCAGGCCATTGCATCAGCTGAAAATTCTGATTTTGGAGCCAATTTTTAACAATCTTAGCTGTATGCTTCGGATCTCCGTCTTGCTGGAAGACGACTTCTTCAGCGGGATATGTGCACTCATATACAAAATCAGGAAGATTGGTTTGGAGAATGTTCAAATAGTCTTCTTTCTTCATAATACCTCGGATTCTCACCAATGGACCGACGTGCCACCAAGTAAAACAGCCCCAAACCATTATCCCCCCACCACCGTGTTTCATAGTTTCCTTTACCTGTTGCTTTTGGATACGCTCGTGAGGTCGATGCCAGTAGTACTCCTTGCCATCTGATTGGTAACGGTTAACTTTTGTTTCATCGCTCCAAATGACACGTTTCCAGTCATCTATGGTCCAGTTTTTGTGCTTCTTACAGAACTTTAAGCGTCGTTGAACATTTTTATTTGAAAGAGATGGCTTCTTTTTTTTTACGCTGGCTACCAACCCTACTCTTTTAAGCGCACGTCTAGCTGTCCATGTATTAACATTTTTGTTAATTGCTTTTGCAGCATTTTTGGGTGTCCGAATGTCCTTGTTATGGAGCAACCGCTCCATCAACCGAGCTTCGGCATCAGAAATGAGTCTTGGTCGGCCCCCATGACCGCTTGAACAAACCACATTTCTTCGTTTTTTAATATCACTAACCGTGGTTTTACCTAATTTCAACTGTTTAGCTATTTTACGGCACGAATAGTTCTTTTGCAATAAATTGATCACACTATTTTCAAGATCAATTGGAATTTTCTTCATTTTCTACTCTTTTCTTTTTTGTTTAAAAACCAAAAGCACAGCACAACGACAAATTATATACTGAGGTCAAGGAACTGCATAAATATCAAAAAGCTAAATTCTTACGGTACAAAAAAACAGTACAATATGATATTATCTCATTACAACACTAATGTGCAAAAGTGTCCGAATAATGAATTTTGTGTTTTTTGTGCATTTTTGTTTTGAATAAACTTTTTTATAAGTTTTTGTTACTTAATATAAAGAAAAACGTTGAATTGAATAAAAAAAATCACTAATATATGTCAAATTGCTACTACCTTACTCACTTTGTTAATATAACCAGAGAAAGCAAAACATCCGGACAGTTTTGCTTCCCACTGTATGTACATTATGTTCAAACAAAAATTTGTGTCAATTCATGCTTCATTTTTACATCAGTTTCCGAGAATTAATTTACACCTATTACTTGTCAAACCGAATTATTTTAAGAAATAAACAAGTCACTTCGTCACGTTTCATAGGCTCCATACGAAGTAAACACGACCGAGTAGAGTATATGAATAAAGGAAACGCAGAATTTTGCGATATAAGGCATGTATGAGAATAGAAAAATCGGCTGGGAATTTGCGGCCCATCCAGGTTTGGTTATCCCCCACTTACGCCACGTACGACAAAAATCGTAGCGTATAAAACATGGCTTCGCGTACTTCTGAGTGGAGAAAAGTGTCAAATATCCAAAAACGAGAAAGGTGTTTCTCATTCCAATGAATAGTAGGGGTGCACTTGTTAAAAATAGGAAAAACCATCAAAATTAAATACGAGTTTGTTACAATTTTCAAGAAGTCAACACCAATATTTTATGTGTTTTGTTTGAGCATTTGACAGTCGAACATTTTATTTTCGTTAATTTTCTAACCAAACTTTTTCCGTGCGGGAACAAGTTTCGTACAATTTCACGTAAAAGTTTATCTTATGTCGATTTTCATTCACCCACTCGCCATGTTGGAACAGTACTCTCAAAATAGCTAGAACAGCACTGACAGCAGTTGGAACAATACTTGACAGCAGTTGGAACAGTTCCAACATGGCGAATGGGTGAATGAAAATCGACATTAATAATCGTTTCCAATGGACCCTATATTTCAAAATTGTATAATTAATGTCACAGGTATATTTTATTGTAAACTCTGATCTGATCCGGATCAGATTAAATAGAAAAACAACTTGAATCACAAAAAATATATTGAAAATTGATTGGATTTGATAATTCTACTCCGATGCTAACCAATGGAGCAGATGAAAACCCATAAACCCACTGAAATGTGTTTTTGCAAATCTCAAAAAAGCTCAATCATGTATCGTTATGTATTTTTGAACGCTTTTGTCATCGTCAATGATTTACGAATGATTGAATCCAATGGAAAACGACATTGAGGTGCGATCAGAAGGTTATCCATACTTGTCATCCGGATGACATCCTGACGTCACTTTGACGTAGAATTTGTCCAAAAGCGATCACCCCGTTTGAATTAAACAAGTTTTCTGACGTCAACACGTCATCCGGATGACAAGTTTGGATAACCTTCTGATCGCACCTTTAGTTGCAACAAATTTGATTAAATCGTTACGAGTCATATCAGCAAACAGTCATCACCGTAGTGGTAAATGTGTTCTTGGCTTACAATTAGAGCCAGTTCGAAATTTCTGTATATTTCAGAAGCGAACATTATTCTTGGATTCACAATTTCGGATGCGGAAAAACTACTGATCTTTTGTCGAGAGAATTTGGAATTCGAAGTAGTAAAACTTAGAAACAATGATAATTCTTCAAAATATAATTTTCTTCTGATTTAAATACATAAAAATAAAACATAGAAAAAAAAGTTGAAATACGCTGAGCCAAGCACAACCAATAACATCATAATGTAGCTTAACAATATTAATTCCTTAACTTAGAGAACATCTTCAGTTAGAGCCTTTTTTAAAACATCTGCCAACTGAATCATGTAGTAATCACCAGTTTTCTCGACCTTGTCGCAGATGATCTGTGTTTCAGTTTCCAATAGGCTCTCTAGTTTCTGCTTCAGTTCATCGCTGATTTCCTTTGGCAGACCTGTAAAATACTCAAATAATAATAAAAAAAAAAGGACTTTATATTAAGAAAAACGAACCGTCAATTTCACAATCACTTGTCATAATGGGGAATGTGAACTCTTCAGGATATTTCTGGATGTGTTCGACGCTGACAATGGATATGTTTCCATAGTCAAAGAACAAAATAGAGGGGTGACCATCGCCGACAACTTCTATGCAGCGGCCACGGTACCACTGATTGTCGAGAGTGTACTTCGCGATACACAATTCGTTGACTCTGGTAAAAGTGAATTAAATTAACCGATAACCAATTGATTTGACCACAACTTACCTTGGTGTATACGGCTTGGCACTGCTATTGGCTGCGACGTACTTCTGTATGTCTTCTTGGAACTTTTGTATGGTGAACGCATACTCAATGGTTGTGCATGAGATGTATGCTGTTTGCAGCAGAGAATTGTCCATTATTACCAGTTTGACATTCTCACCCTCGGGCAGTGGCAAGTGCTTCAAATACTGCAATTTTAAGAAACATATAACCGTACTCTGCTGAGAGTGCATTGTGTGAACACTCACCTCCTTGTACACAACGGCATGTCCCTGCGCTTGGGCCTTAGTTAAATTGAACGCAGCAATGGCTTTGTTATAGCTTTCATTTGAAACCAAATCAAAGAGCTCGACCTGATTTATTACTTCCACGACATCGTCACGATTCTTCCTCACATCGGCTTCGTCGTACTGGATCTTCATGTCAGTGTTCAAGCGAGTGTACATGTATTTTTTTACCTCATCGGTCATAAAAAAGTCGTCAACACCCTTTAGCGTTATGGGACATGCCAATCGTGGCATGTGCCAGAATATGTCTGGCGCATAGAGTAGCGACTCCAATGGCTTGGCATCAATGTTGCCATAGTCGAGGTAAACAACGCGAATGTGTTCCAAGTCATCGGCGTTGAGGACCATGGCGCGATTATAGTGATCCTCCTTGAATTTGGTGAAGACTATTTCACCTTTTTTGGGCGTATGTTGCAACGGTCTCTGCGTTTTGGCTTCTCTTTGTATAATCGATACAGTCTCAAAGAATTTCATATTATCATCATACAATTTGGAACGCACAAACACGATGTTAGTCTTTGAGATTGCTGTTAGGATCACAGTGTTTCCCGAGAGTGGGACTTGTGATTTAAGAGCGGCCGATTGCGTCGGATCGAGGTGTTCGGGTGGTAATTGTGGCTCGATCGGTTGACAGATTTTGGGTGTTGGGTGGTTGACAAAGCCTCTGATGGGATATATATATATATAGAAAAATTACATTACATACAACTGACAAGATTAGTATTTGAACTTACGGTGGTTTGCCACAGACGTAACGATGCTTTTGCCACTCCTTTTTTTGACATTGGATGCTACAGAAAAACGACCAGCATCGTGAGCAAACCGTATCACAGACCTTTTGGCAAGACTCGCAGGGACCGGCTTTTACCTTTTCGATGGTGCTTGGGGATGGGTTAAAAAAGGTTTCCTAAAAAAAGAAAAAACAAAATAACGTACTAGATTAGTGCATTCATTTTGAACACATAAAAGATTAATGCGAGAGTTCAAACATTACGATTGGAATTTTAAAGTAACAAAGGCGTCGTCATTTTTATTCTTTTTCATTCCTATTGTTCGGCGAGGTCACGATCAGAATCATGGGGAACAAAACCTTCTCTTAGTCTCTTCAGTTTGACTGCCAAAAATACCTTTCGGTTTCCTATTAACTTTTCACTGAGGCCAATCAAATGATTGTAAAGGAACATTTTGACTGAGTTTATAGGGTCCTTCCTTTGAATACTGAGCCAACTGAGCCGATCGTACTAGAATATTATCGTGATTTGTTCTTTGACGCGTAGGCTTCCTCGAATCTTTGCACTTCGTTCATACGCCAAGCCTAAACTAATAAGACTTTCTAATCAGTGCGGTCCTCAGCTAACGAACTCCAGTTACGCACTACAATTGAGATTGTTAAGGTGTGTTTTTTTGTGGCGCCATTTAATGCTAGGAATTGGTTCGCTCTACCATACTCGCTCAGTGGGAAATGCACAGTTTTTTTTTCAAACGATCGGTACGATCGATATCGCTGTAGAGCCCGTCAACGCGATTAGGAAATTAGTTTAAGAAAGAATTCATGATTCAGAATCATGTAGCAGGAGAGAGTCTTACTAGATGAGAGAGTCTTCTTAGATGTGAAAGCAGAGCCAAGGTCGACAAAGGTCGCCTCCTCGTTTGTCGATGCGGTGTCGTTTCTATTAGTGTGCTCGGTTCGGTACCGATTGTAAATTGCCACACATGTTAGGAGACCGCGTCTTGGGACGAACAAACAGGTGGGTCGGCTATTCACCACGTACGGTAAAAACAAAATGATGTAAGCAAGGGCGTATGTAGGTTTTTGATCAGGGTAGAGGGGGTGGAGGAAGGACATACTAAGGAGTATGAACCAAAACAAAATTCTCTTCAACAATGCACTGAAGAGGGCACTGGAAGACAGCTGTGGTACATCCGATTCCCTAAAGGGGAAAGGACAACTCCAATCCGGCAAGTTTCCTTCCAAACATCAGCAAGGTATTCGAAAACAGTCATCAACAGAGCCTTGATTAAGTGGGTTGAGGACTAAAAAAAATATGTCCGCTCGGGGTATGTGCTTTTCGTCAGACAGACGCTTATGGCAACAGTACCTGAGTCTACCCCTACGCGGGATTAAGGGATCAATGGATTTTAACCTTTTTTCCACAGGCGGTTCCATTTTGGAATGGAAATAATGCTACATTTAGAATTTTGCTTTATTTCGTTTGGCGTTATTTCACGTCACCTTCCAAATCTTCTTAGATTTCGATCTACGACGATTAATACTCGTATCTATACCCTTAACGTAATTTGCGCAAAATATTTAATTGTACTCGAGTAACGATTATATTATATAGAGATATATTGTTGTATATATTTTTTTTATTCTATTCGAAATGAATTTATTTAGACTGATTTTGCACTTAAATATGTATAAAAAAGTCTTCCTATCTCATATTTTCTGTTTCAACGTCCGAATAGAAAAATAATAAAGCGGAAAGCAACAGGAAATTTTATTGTTTCTTTAAATCGTGCAAAATATAACAAACATGTGCGAAATAAGTGCTTTTTACGTTTATGCAAACAAAATTTTAAAACAGAAAAATATCTTCCGCATAACAAAGGGTTTCTCAGAATTATTTTGTTTTATGTTTTAATTTTCGCGCGAGTTACGTTCACAGTAACAAAAGTTTTTGTAAAAGCGTGTTATATGCTGATGACACTCTAATATACGCTGAAGGAGACGACACTGAACAATGCAGAACCATGTTAAACAACGATGTGAAACATCTAGTATCATGGCTTAAAACGAATCCACTGAAGCTTAACGAACAAAAAACTAAATTGATGACAATTAATTATAGATAACGAATTCGAATGTATACAACCGACCCGACCCGCGTCGCAATTGATGTGCTTGGTTTCACCAAACCACCCCACGATGAAGAGTGCCGGCAAGCGCATGCAGCAAAACAACGTGTCTACGAAGCGGCGCTGCACAGAAGGACGAGAGCGGCTCGTGAGCTCTGCGAACAAATGAGGAGGGAAGAACACCGGCTTCTCCGGAAGAAAAAGAAAGACCATGAGAAGCGCGCGATCGAGGAAATAGAGAGGTGGTACTCCAGGAACAATGTTCGGAAGTTTTACCAAAAGGTAGAAAGAACGTGTCAACGCAACTATACCCGAGCAGATACCTGTAGAGACGAACAAGGAAACCTAGTAGTGGAAACACAGTCGGTGCTGAGGATATGGAAAAACCATTTCTACAGACTGTTAAACGGCGATGATGACACAAATTCCGCTGTCAGGCAGAATGAACCATTCAACATGGGTGATGAAAGCCAAGACTCCCGCCCACCTGACCAAAATGAAGTGAGGATAGCAATATCCAAACTGAAATCCAACAAGGCTGCCGGACCGGACGACTTAACTGCCGAACTTTTCAAGGCAGCGGGAGATGATTTGATAGAGAGCATACACCAACTCGTCTCCAAGATTTGGTCAGAGGAAAGTATGCCTGATGAACCTCAGCATTGTTTGCCCGATCCACAAGAAAGTAGACCCTCTTAACTGTGCCAACTATAGAGGTATAAGTCTCCTCAACATCGCATATAAGATCCTGTCTGCCGTGCTGTGTGAACGCCTGAAACCATTCGTCAACGAACTGATTGGACCCTATCAGTGCGGTTTTAGGCTCAGTAAGTCCACAACAAACCAGATTTTCACACTTCGGCAGATCCTGGAAAAAACCCAAGAAGTCCAGATCGATACTCACCATCTTTTTATCGATTTTAAGGCCGCATATGACAGCATTTATAGAGACCCTATACAGCTATACAGAGCCATGTCTAGTTTTGGCATCCCTGCCAAACTCGTCAGATTGTGCAGGATGACGATGGAGAACTCTCGCTGCTCCATTGAGGTCGGAAACAATATCACCGAGACCTTTGATGTCAAAAAAGGATTTAGACAAGGCGATGCGCTGTCATGTCAACTCGCAAGCCAACACCAGGAGCACAATTTTCCAAAAGTCTGTGCAACTACTTGCTTACGCCGACGACATCGACATCATTGGCAGAACACAGCGAGCTGTCACTGGTGCGTTTGCAAGTATCAGTACAGAGACGGCAAAAATGGGTTTAGAAGTGAATGAGGGCAAAACGAAATATATGCTGTCAACAAGAAGGGACACACAACATCGACCAATCGGACAGAACGTCACGATAGACAGCTATAACTTTGAGGTAGTTCGGGACTTTATCTACGACGGCTCCGCTATTAACTCTGACAACGATATATCGTCAGAAATCAAGCGAAGAATTACACTTGCCAACCGCTGTTACCTTGGCCTAAGGAGGCAATTGATTAGTAAGGCCTTGTCGAGAAACACCAAGGAGACTCTATATAAGACCCTCATCATCCCAGTCCTGCTGTATGGCGCAGAAGCATGGACGTTATCAAAGGCGGATGAAGATCTCCTTGGTCGTTTCGAACGCAAAATTCTTCGAGTGATTTTCGGTCCCGTTTGCGTTGACGGAGGAGATTTAACGGCGTACTCTACGAGCTGTACAGCGACATCGACCTGGTCAGAAAAATACGGATTAGTCGTCTAAGATGGCTGGGACATGTAGAGCGAATGGACACCAACGCTCCGGCCCGAAGAGTCTTCGAATCCAACCCGGAGGGATAACGCAGTAGAGGATGACCTCGCCTATGATGGCGCGCGCAAGTGAAAGGGGACCTCAACCAACTTGGAGTGCGCAACTGGAGGCAGTTAGCCAAAGATCGTGCTAACTGGAGAGGCGTATTGGTTGAGGCCCAGGTCCACCCCGGACTGTAGCGCTACCTAAGTAAGTAATGTATACAACACTGTAATAAAACCACATTTTGAATATTGTTCTACAATTTTGTTTTCATGTAGCAAACAAGGTCAAATCGAAAGATTGCAAAAACTTCAAAATAAGGGTATGAGAAACATATTGAAATGCAATCGATTTACACCTATAAGGCAAATGCTGAGATGGTTGGATGTCAAGCAGAGACTGGAACTGAATCAATTCTCACCGTTTTAAAAAAAAAAGTATGGCGAAGCACCAGCATATTTAACACAGGAAGTTAGACTCGTAAGTGAATCTCAACCTTACAACCAACGAAATGCGAACGATTTCCGACTGAATTTGCAAATGTCAACAGATGGACAGAAGACAATACTATACAAGGGGGTCAGGCTGTTACCAACATAAAAACCGAAGAGAATAATAGAATTTTTAAAACTAAATGTACGAAATATGTAAAAAGAAATATTTAAAAATTACTGTAAAAATGAACTTATTAAGAAAAATTGTAATTATAAATAAAATTATAAAGTATTTAAAATACTTATAAATATATATACCACTACTACTAATATTCATAAACAATTCTATGCACCATAGCCCATCTCGCTTGGTATGCATCTTATTATTCAAATATGTGTATTAATTTTTCTGTAATACAATATTGTGCGTACATTACATTGCAGCGTTAACAACCCCCCTAGATCCTTTTGGGAGGATGCCTTGCCGGAGGAAGAATCAATCCATTTTTACACGGACGGTTCAAAAACAAATGCCGGGGTGGGTGGAGGTGTCTTTTCAGACAGACTAAATCTCAGTCTCTCCTTCCGTCTTCCTAATCATTGTAGTGTTTTCCAGGCGGAAATTATGGCGATAAAGGAAGTCTTGCCCTGGCTAAAAAAGAATGTGGTATCCGTAAAGGATATTCGAAACTTTTCGGACAGTCAGGACGCCATCAAGTGTCTGGACTCTGTCTCTATTAACTCTTTAGTAGCCCTCGATTGCCGATCATCTCTAAAGGAGGTGGCTGAGCAGTTCAACATTCACCTTTGCTGGGTGCCGGGGCATAGAGACATTCCGGGTAACTGCAAGGCCGACTACCCTCTCAATCTTGCCTGAAAAGGGCTCCTTAGGCATACCAGTTTCCACGTGCAAACTCTTGTTTAAACTGGATGCAATAGAAAAAACTAACCACAGATGGACAAATGGTACTACTTGTCTGACAACGAAGCAGATTTGGCCTAGGCTGGATCTAAGACGCTCAAGGAGCTTGATTACCCTTAATCGGTCGCACATTGGTGCTACAATTGGTGTCATAACTGGACACTGTTTGTTAGGCAGGCATGCAACAAGGCTTGGTGCCTATTCCAACGACTTCTGTAGGAGCTGTATGGATGAGGAGGAGGAGGAGACTACTCTACATCTTCTTTGCGCATGCCCTGCTCTCTCCCGAAAGCGAAGTCTCCATATGGGGGCCTTCTCCTTTAATGATCTTAATGATCTAAACTCAACTAAACTCGCCCCAAAATGTCTCTCACGCTTTATAAGCACCTCAAAATAGTTCAACGTGTAGGCAGGAACTTCAGATCCACGTGGTATCACAATGGACCTTATATAGGTCTAAATGAGTCGGACTTCTATCCGACTGACACTTAAACCTAACCTAACCAAACAACAAATTAATATAAAAACTTTTGTAATTTCAATCTAATTGTTCAGTCTGGTTTAATAAATTATAATGGCGAAGCTCTGCCAAAATAAAAATTTAATTCATATCAAGAATAGAAAACCTAAGTCGCTTTTTGTTTTTCAAAAAATCGACTTTTTAACTTCTAAATATTATATTTGTATTATAGGAATTTATTTCCAAGCAAAACACCGTGACGTTTCTGCCTTTCTTGTTTACACCCAATATTCGAATAAAAAGAAAGTAAGAGCGAAAAGGCATCAGTGCGTCTCACGTCTAAGTGTGTCTGATTATATTCCGCCATCTAACGTTTTTTTTTTTCAACTAGTGCTTATTTCACGAATGGTAACACTTAGCTCATGTCTGATTTGACAGATAATATACCGCTATACTAGTGATGTGCCAAACCGAACATTTTTCAAACCGATTTAACCCGAGTTAAAATGTTAGTAACATTATTTGATTGGAATAAAATAATTTGAGCTATTTTCCTTGATTCTATGTTTAAAATAAAAATAAAAACGAATAAAAATAAAGTAATTTATTAAAAACGAATTAATGTTAACAAAAAAGCAATAAAAACATTAAGCAAAAGAAACAAAAAAAAGGAACTTCATATTCAGTCATTCATGGTTCTTAGTCGATATTAGTTGAAAATACCTACTTTATAAAATATTGAAAAAAAAAAAACAATCATCGCAATTTCTGGCAGGTATTAAAGAACAATATCTGGTCAACTTTTTGGGGAGCTAAACGATTCCGTCTTTCGTTACATAATAAACCTGCTTTGGAGAATAGCCTTTCCGATTGCATTAATACTTATGTGCCAGCTTAAACAAGGGTAGAAACAAACTTTTCTTCTCTTCCCAAAAAGCAAGCGGATTTTTTTTCGATCTAAATATGGCATATCGATGTATTGTTTCACCATACTTGCTGCTTAAGAAAAGGCCGTCATGGTAGTTTGTGTTTCCAAAACTTTTTTGTCAAGAACTAACCAGATTTCATCATCCTCAATGTTTGTTTCGGGGGTTACTGGAGTAATAGTAGGAATACATAAAAAGCATTTTATATTTTTAAATAAAATAATGATAAACGCTAATTTAAAAAAGTTAAAAGGTTGAAATTGAGCAATTTAAGTTGAAGTCAGGTGATCTTGCAGTTCTTGTATTAACCACATTTGCGCATTAGTGGCATTTGATTCAACACCAAATCGCGGATCCAACAATGTTGACTTCGCTGCTGTCCTGTTATATTCATAAACACGAAGGCGCTTCTCTATGACAGTTGGTAAGTTTCGTTGCAAAAGTTTAGCTGCCTCAGTACCTAGATTTTTATTCGCCACTGTCTTTTGCAGTCCTACCACTAGTGGAATGATACTCGATAATGAGGGGTATGAATTTCCTGATAAAATAACTGTAATTTTTTGCGAATGGTTGCAGAAGTGTCACTATAACCTCTGTCAAATTCCATTCGTTAAAATCCAGCTTAGATGGGGGACGCTTCCAAAAGTGGCAACGTAGCTGAAAGAGGCACTTTTACTTTCAATAAACGTTCAAGCATATAAAATGTGCTGTTCCATCGGGTGCGAACATCTTGTTTTAATTTTAGTGTCTCAATTTTCATTTTAATCTGCATGTCTAGCAATGCATAAGAGGATTTCGCACTATGTTTAAAATGCGATACTATGCCCCTACATTTGTTTAAAATATATGGCATTGATAACAACTGTTCATCGACATGAAAATGCTCTAAATTTGGTTTTTCAATGCAGTCTTTAACGGCAAGATTCAATGTATGTGCCACACAGAAATGATTGCGTTTGTTTAAAATTTCATTGCAGCGTTGTCTGTGGCAATGCTTACAACTTTAGCACCTATTTGCCATTCATCCAATAATTTTCGTATCGTGCTAGCTATATTTTCAGCCGTATGACTTTCTTCTAACTCAGAAGTAGAAATAACACCAGCCTTCATACTTACTCCTTCTATGTAGTGTGAGCTGTAATGCTGATAAAACATTTGTTGCTGTCCGACGTCCAAATGTCTGATGTCAAAGCTATAAAATCGATATCCTGTAATTTCGCCTTAAAAGAATCTTGACTCAATGTTCAAGCATTTCTGCTACTTTTTTTCGTGAAGGAATATTGTAATCAGGGTTCAGCGCTTTTGAATATTTTCGAAACCCTTCATTTTCGACTATTTGCAGTGGCTGAAAATCAGGTTCACCCACTGCTTGATTAGTTGAAGGCTGAGCACTCGTACTTGGGATAATAATATCGTCAATGTCATCCTCATTCTCGTTAGTATTAAACCCACCATCAACAATGCCCAGGAATTCACCAGGGTGTTTTTTTTTTAATATGCATCATCAATGTACTCGTATTTCCCGAATATTTATATGATTAGAACATTTTTTACAGACAACTTTTCCTTCTTGCGGCTTATTAAAAACTTCCCACACTATAGACCTTTTTTTTGGGCCCGGCTTTATTTGCTTCGTAAAATTGTCTTACACAAACACTTAAAAAAAAACCCGCAAGCAAAACCTATGAAAGATTTAGTAGTAGTAGTAGTATATATATATTTATTAGTATTTTAAATACTTTATAATTTCATTTATAATTAAAATTTTTCTATATAATTTCATTTTTACAGTAATTTTAAAATATTTCTTTTTACATGTTTGATACATTTAGTTTTAAAAATTCTAAAATTCTCTTCGGTTTTTATGTTGGTAACAGCCTGATTACCTTGTATAGTATTGTCTTCTGTCCATCTGTTGACATTTGCAAATTCAGTCGGAAATCGTTCGCATTTCGTAGGATGTAAAGTTGAGATTCACTTACGAGTCTAACTTCCCGTGTTCAATATGCTGGTGCTTCGCCATACTTTATTTTGAAAACGGTGAGCAGTGCATTCGGTTCCAGTCTCTGCTTGACATCCAACCATCTCAGCATTTGCCTTATAGGTGTAAATCGATTGCATTTCAATATGCTTCTCATACCCTTATTCTAAAGTTTTTGCAATCTTTCGATTTGACCTTGATTGCAACATGATTCGTTTAAAAAAATCCACTCTTTTTCCCTATTTTTTTACATATAAATTCGATGTGTTGTTCCATTTTTAAATTTTTATCTATTATCATTCCTAGATATTTTATGCTTTTAACATTTTCGATCGAATTCCCATTAATTTCAATAGTTAATTCGCTATCTATATTAATTGTCATCAATTTAGTTTTTTGTTCGTTAAGCTTCAGTTTATTCATTCTAAGCCATGATACTAGATGTTTTGTTTAACATGGTTCTGCATTGTTCAGTGTCGTCTTCTTCAGCGTATATTAGAGTGTCATCCGCATATAACACGCTTTTGCAAAATTGCATGATCCTTGGCATATCGTTTATATAAATTATAAATAAGAGCGCCCCTAGAATTGATCCTTGAGGAACTCCTTGTTCTACTTTAATATATTCCGATATGGAATTATTAACTTTTGTCCTCTGTGTTCTATTTGTTATAAATGACCTGAACCAATTTAGTTCCTTATTCTTGATACCATATTTTTGTAATAAAATTTCCTGATCAATCGTTTCGAACGCTCTGCAATTGTTTTCGTCTTCTTTGGACAATTTTTCCATTCATTTATTAAATGGTTTACTGCAGTCTCACATGAATACTTTTTTTCGAAAACCGGATTGGTAAATTGATAAAATATTATTTTGTTCAATATATTCTATTAGTTGTTTTTTAACTATTGCCTCTAATAGTTTTTCAATTGTCCTTAAAGTATTTATTGGTCTAAATTCTTCACATTTGCTGGTGTTTTCAATTTTTTCAACCGGGGTGATCATTGAATCTTTCCATGAACTAGGAAATTCACCAGTTAAAAGTGATTTATTTATTAATTGCAAAATGGTGTTACTTAAATTATTCCAGTTGTCTAGTATCATTATAGGGCTTACTTTATCGAAATCAGCTTTATTTTTTAATGATTTGCATATTGTTCTTAAATCTTGTAACGATATTCGGCGAAATTTGAATACGCTATCGTGTCGATCTAAGTGATTTCTATATATAGTATTTTCAATTGATTTACTAATTTCTTTTACACTTTCTATAAAATATTTGTTGAATTTGTTAGCTCTTATTGTTTCATCATGATATTCTTCATTTTCGAATATTAAATTTTTTATGTTGCTTTTATGTTTTTTCAATACTAATGCTTTTATTTGCATCCACATCTCTTTCTGTCCATTGCATTTGGCAATTTTGTTGTTTATATATATGTTCTTTGCAGTATTTAATTTAACCTTGTATCTGTTTCGTATAAGTATGTAATTTTGGCTTTTTGATATTTTTTAATTTTTTCATTTTTCAGAGTTTTAAGTTCATTGTTGAACCACCTATTTTTTTTTCATTTGTACTACTTCTTTTGGTGATAAATTTAGCTGCCGTATTCTTCATGATTATATTAATTTTGATAGCATTTTCGTTAAGGTTTCTTTCTGCATCATAATTTGTATTCAAATTACTAAGTTCCTGTGCGAAACGATTTTTTCTGTATTTACATACAGTACTGTGCAAAACCTAAGCAACTCTTCCTACTCTCATGTAAAAAGTTGTCTCCCACTTTTAAAAATACTTCCCGGTAAACTGTAAATATATTTATTTACATATTTGCATGTGTCCTCAAAATCACCCAAACAAAGTTTTTAATTTTCATTTGTTAACAGTAAATAAAAAAAATAAATCAAAATCAGTTCAAAACACAGCTGTGCAAAACCTAAGCAACTCTTTTAATATTTTGGATAATAGCCGTTATTTTTTATGACTTCAGCACATCTACGAGGCATCGACTCAATTAAATTGGAAATAATAGCTTAGCTGCTGGTATGTTTTCCCACTGTATTTTCAATAAATTTATCAACTCCATTTGGTTTTTGCACCGTATTGTTCCAACGCGACGTTTAAGAATCCCGAATAAATTTTCAATCGGATTCAAATCCGGCGACTGTGCAGGCCACTCAAGAACTTCAATCCGATGGTCTGTTAGCCACTCCTTGACCATTTTTGAAGTATGCTTCAGGTCGTTGTAATGTTGGAATACCCAAGAAAGTGGAATATTCCATTCGGCATACGGCAGCATCACATTTTCCAAAATATCCATTATGCCCCCTATTTCATGAAAAGGACCAACACCATACCCAGAAAAGCGTGTCCATTAAGTCTTAGCTTGGGCGTACGCCTAACGTATTGTATGCCATCAGTGTTCCACAGGTTAAATTTACATTCATCACTGAATAACACACTTTTGTTTTCCACTTGCCGACTGACCAATTAATATATTTTTTAGAAAAATTCAACCTATAAAGTGTTTTAAATATGCTTCTTCGTAAGCATAGGTTTCTTCAACACTGAATAACTTTTAAGATCAGCTTCAAGAGGCCGTCTACGAACCGTACTGGAGTCAACGTTCAAATTCAAAGTCGACAATATTTCCCAAGAGGAAATAAAGGGATCTGATTTGATTAATCTCGTTATTTTCCTATCCTCCCGAACAGTTGTTTTACGCGGCCTTCCTCGTACATTATTATTTTCTAAGCAACTAAACTATAGATTTATTAATTCCGAATATTTTTGCAATTTTTGACTGTGATACACTTTGTTTATATAGGTTAATTATTTTTAATTTGCTCGCTCCATATTGAAAATGACTGTGAATGACTACCCGATCGCAATCTCTACCCACAATTGAGCAAAATTAACTTTACACATTGCGTCGTGGAAAAACCCACTTTAAAAATGCCGTTAAATTTGTGGTAATAACAAGAACTGTTTTAGCAAACTCGAAGTTGCTTAGGTTTTGCACAGCTGTGTTTTGAACTGATTTTGATTTATTTTTTTTATTTACTGTTAACAAATGAAAATTAAAAACTTTGTTTGGGTGATTTTGAGGACACATGCAAATATGTAAATAAATATATTTACAGTTTACCGGGAAGTATTTTTAAAAGTGGGAGACAACTTTTTACATGAGAGTAGGAAAAGTTGCTTTGGATTGCACAATACTGTACTTCAATGGTATTTCCATATGTCTTTATTACACTTTCCGTTTTTATAACAATTTCAATATTTTCATGGTCCGATATTTTATGATTCCTATCTGCATATACCGTCATGTTTTGCATGTTTGTTATTACAATTCATGAAAGATGAAACATTCTCCAATTGCCACAATAAGAAAATGAACTAAACCGAACACCAATTAAATCAGATCAGAATAAATATATATATATATCAGTTTGCAACTCGGTTCGGTTTTCCAATTAGATTTAATGAACGGGTACATTCAAATCGAGTTAAATTGGTTAACTGAGAAACCGAACCGAAACCGAATTCCAATTCAAATAGGTATGGAATGAAATCGGGCTGCAACTCGAGTTGTTTATTCTTATCCGAAACCAACCACAACCGAATCGTTGAACTCGGTGGCATTAAATTGGCATCGGTTCACATTCCATCGGTTTTGGTAACTCGGTTTGATAAAAATTTAATTCGGTTTAACTCGGTTTAGCTGCAACTCGGGTTGAACCGGGTTATTAACTCGAGTTGACACATCACTACGCTATACCGCTAAACGAATATGGTTGTGTATACGCTTGAACAACGCTGAGAATTTTTCATTTTTTTTTTTTTTAAATGAGCAAGGAGTGGCCGTTACAGTCAATGGCGATCGTTATCGGGCCATGTTGAACGAATTTTTGTTCACAAAAATTGAAGAGTAGGATATTGGCAACATTTGGTTTCAACACGACGCCGCTACGTGCCACACAGCCGAAGCTACACTCGATGTTTTGCGCCCAGTTTTTGAAGATCGCATTATCAGCCGCAGAGCTGATGTCGTTTGGCCACCGCGGAGCTGCGATTTGACACCGTTGGACTATTATTTGTGAGGTGCCGTAAAAGATAAGTGTTACGCCGACATGCCAGAGACAATTGACGCTTTAAAGGACAATATTCGTGAAGCATAATGTGCTTAAAAATTGGACCGAACGTGTAGGCTACTGCATGGCCAGCCGAGGCAGCCATTTGAATGAAATTATTTTCCATTATTAACCGGAAGGATTGTACTTTAAAAAAAAAAAAGAAGTTATTTGGCGGACCCTATATAATGAAGTGCTCATGATGCAGATGACATCATCTTTCGATTCATGGCAAATCTATTGAAACACACCCAGTAGTTTTTGTGTTTTAGGAGAAACTTTCCTTGGAAAAATAAAATGAGTGAAAACAAAGATACTCCGTCCTCGGAAACTCATGGATAGATCGAATTCAAATAAAATAGAGATTGAAGCCCTAGAGTTGTCCTCTGTGATCCTGCAGAAATCCAACAGCAGGGGATCAGTATTTTCTTATATTTCTCTATTTAAAGACAGAAAATCAAATTCAAGAAATATCGAAGAGGGCTACGCCAATTTTACTTGTATGATGATTACCAGAGGATGGAAGGCTGCCGTGTCTCAGGCAGAGACTCTTCATGGTTCGGTTGCCTGTTAAGTAAGTTAGTAAGATGATTACCATCCTCCTTGTATGGGAGTAAAACAGCATACTGTAATGCATCGTAACAACGATTCGTTTCACATAAACGATCCAATTTGTTATTTCTACGATGAAGAACAATGTCGCGCGGTTGGTGTAGATCGCCGACAACAACAATCGCTTGATTATTAATAGTTGGAGCATTGAATCGATTAGCATGGTACGTTATCGGAACGAATAACAATTTCATGGTACAGAAATCTTCCAATTACATAAATGGTTCATTATAAAGCTCTAAAAAAATGGCGTCGAAACACTTGGGCTGTACACCTCATCATTTCTTCAAGCCGAGACCCTTTGCATATACTTCAAATATTCCAAAGCAATACTTTTTTGTGCCTGCCATTTTTTTAGCGCCATTTGTCACAACGCGAATCTCCCCGAAGCACATAATTCTATTGAAAAAACAACGAAAAACTCACCCTGTTATGATCATAGAACCCGCTGGTAGTCTTTCTCTTATCCTCGATCATCCGCCTATCCTTCTCCGGCATCCTGTAAGGAAACAAAACAAAATTATAAGCCTTAGTTAATTGAACCTCAAATCAAATAATAAGCCATGTACCGATGGCAACAAAGTTTAGTAGATTTGAACTTGCGACATCGGTACATTATTTTCTGTGCTCCAACTTTCTACAGAATCTACAAGAAAAATATAAAGCAAAACATACACGTAGTACGCTCTTCCTGTGTGATAATTGTACTTCCCATCTTGCACGCCATTTTGTTTGCCATAAGGCACGCGGTCCAACTCATAGGCATCGTCTTCGATCAAGAAATGCCTCTGCGGATCAACATGACCAAGCAAATGATTTGGATTGTCGTAGTCCTCCTTGCTAACGAAAGGTTTTTTGCTGAAATGCGGACGAGAAGGATTTCTTGACGAAACCTGATATGACCTACATGGATATACGAATGTTTCTAACTATTTCTCGAACTTCTACAAGGTAAAAAATGAAAATGAAGTTATTACCTTTCATAGTCGATGTTGCCGGCCGGAAATGATGGAGTGCTTGGTGGTGTGTGATTAGCACGAGCAGAAGACGTTGACATTTTTTTATTTACATTTGTGTTTTCGTTTTTTTTACCCAGAAATACATTGAAACCGTACGAGTTGTTCTGTAATCCTGTAAAGATCCTTTCCATGTCACTGAAACACAAAGTTCACATCAATTGTTGAACATTTTATTTATTTTAATAAAAAAAAATTCATACTTAATGCTGGCGGTATTAATAAAGTGCAAACCGGCACTTGTCTTATTACCACGCAATACTTTGCCATATCCTGAGCAAATGTTTATCAGTCCCTGCACTGTGAGATTTTCTGGAACATTTCTTATAAGCACATATGGATCGCCGCCCCTCTTCTGTTTTGC
Organism: Ferdinandea cuprea; assembly: GCA_963576555.1. Lineage (NCBI taxonomy): Eukaryota > Metazoa > Arthropoda > Insecta > Diptera > Syrphidae > Ferdinandea > Ferdinandea cuprea. The sequence goes on from OY754959.1 coordinate 13,541,030, forward strand.
TTGTTCCGAAGGCTGATGACTGTCTTCCAGATCGGCGCCAGGACCATTCATATATTTATTGAATTTGGAATCGTTATATGCTTCGCGCATTGGATTCCAGTTCTTTAATTGATCCGACAGATCTTTTTCGATGGAATGAGACATCTTAGAGGTATTATTTACCTTTAAAAGAACTATCGTCCGCGATGGTTGTTAAATCCTTGTTAAATACTTGTGCAATCCTCCGGTCAGAACCACAACTAACGCTAGACAAGATATTTCTTGTTGACTACGGAAATGACACTTGTTTGACAGATTCAACCGATTATGTGCTCGGCTGGACTCAGATATGTTAAAGAGGAATATTTTTTTTTTGTGAATAATTCGTTGTATGTTTGGTTAAATATGGTAACATCTTTATAAGGTAATGCTTTAATTAAATCAACAAACAAAATGTCTCCGTATTTGAAAATAATTGAAAGTTGAGAAAAAGGAAACTGATTTCAGTGATGTTTTAGGCACTCTCAATTCCCTTTGCTTAAAGGCTTAAGACTTACAATAGAATGATTAAAGTGGTGCTTATGCCCTTGTGTGAAATAATAGAAACAGAACCCAACCGTTTGCAACGAAATCAACAGTTCACCATAGAATACACTGCAACTTGTAAACATAGAATATAACTGAGCCAATTGTAGTAGCCCTGCGAGTTTACATATTTCCAAAGAAAGTTATCACGAAAGCTTGGAAGACAATTTTCAAGTCCATTAATTACTAAAAGGGCTCTATATTACACATATAACTCTGTATAAAAATTGTTTACCGTTGTACACGCTGATTAGCTTAATTTTTTGGAAAATATGATTCTATATAATATGACTCCATACTTCCTGATGTTACGACATTTTATGTGGACTATCTTTCTTCAAATTTGAGAAATTATTCCTATTGACATTTGGACAACATTGTGCCCCATTTCGTGGAATACAATTTTTCGATTAAAGGCTTCTATAAGTTCTGCACAGAAAACCATAAATCAACTGTTTTTAATTCGTTAAATATTGAGTTAAAATTTCACTATAACTGTCTGAAATTATCACTGTGTCAACAAAAAAAAACACTCTCTTTAATACATTAGATTCCGGAACAATTTTAAAAACACTAATGTTTCAAACGATTTATTTTGTTTCCCACAATTTTTATAAATAAGTTTTTGACTTTAAATTTATTCACAAAACAATTTAATTAATTAATATCCTCTAGGAGTTGCAAATGTTCGACTTGTACAATGTGCCTATTTGTTATTTTTAAAACAAACGTTCCTATTCGATATGAAATTTATATCGATAACGTACCGATGTTATGTGTTTGGCAGCACCATAAACACCGCGTTCTATTCATTTGTGGTGTCATAATTTTTTGCAAACAATTCATATTCGTTGGTATTCGGCTTTTTCCACCGTTTTCGTTTTCCAAGTGCAGATTGCAACGTATTGGGTTAATTATTGTGCAGACATTATTGTTTTTGTGTTTTGCTGCATACGAAATAAGTATTTAAGTAATAAAGATGAATCATAGACGTGGTCCAAGTCGGTAAGTAATAAAATTTCATAATTTTGTAGAAGAAGGGTATGGATCCGAATATTTGCCTTTCCTGATGAACCCTTCTAAGAAAATTTATAATGACCAAAAAGCGAGCATTGTTTTGAAAATGCACTTTCGTAGCTACTGAGAAAATGAATGGTAACAAAACATTGCGCTGACATTTAATATTCACTTCAAATGTTTGTTGTTTTTCTTGGAATTTCGGAAAAAATTTAAACAGAATGAAACTTGATAGTCCTTCATTTTGTAATTGATACCTTTTTTAATCCATACAATATTCATGTTTCTGTGTGTGCATGTGTTTTTGTAGTCGGCAACAGGACGTTTATGTGATTTACAACCTAACCTAACTTATTAGCGTTTTTCAATTGCTAAACCGTTACCGTTACCGTGAATGCTTCTGTATCTTACATATATTTCATCGCAATCTAAATAACAATAATTAAGATGTCATTCGATAGGAAAAGGAACTCTTTCTGAAGCGTTTGAAATACTTTCGATTCCGCACCCCTCCAGACTACCAACTTTGAGTAGGTACATGCGGACAGTTTTGTAGTCAGACAGTCGCTAATTGTTTGCCCCCTTTTGTTTTTATAGCTATTGGGACATGTCTTTTTAGCCGCAACTGACTGAGTTCGCCGGTGCCGTAAGATCGGATTCTTCTTAGGGAGCTCTTTGTATGTAATAGGCGACAGACTGATGTGAAAGTGTTATTCAGCAAATTCATCGTACGCAGTTCTGAAGTTCCTCCTCCCTCATTCTTAGTCTGGATCTGCTTCACCCACCATTTTGCTCTTTCGTTGCTTATCTTCGTTTGTTTGTCCGCCAGCTTCAGTATAATTTAACTCTTTTTTTCCATTGTTTGCGTTTTGTTTGCCATTCTATCTGCGTTGTAAATTGTTCGAATGGTGATTCGTATCTATTAATAGCAAGCCCTTGCGATGTGATCCGTCCGAACACTGCAAGCCGGAGAAATAAAAGAATACAAAAAATTAAAAAAAATAAACAAATAACCCGAAACAACAGAGAATCGACAAAAATAGACATTTGCAAGATGTCCAGGGCAGCTAATAAAAAAAATTCAAGTAGTACGTGTGGGATTGAAATTTTTTTTACTTTAGTTTTCATAAAACTGGCTACCAAATGTTTGTTTCATTTCCGCCACTGCTGTTAGTCATCTCTATGGAAATCTTCATAGTCATCCGCATCACCTCTCGACACTTTCGTTTAAATTGTCGCCAGTGATAAGGTTGTAAAAATGTAGGCGACCGAGACTTCTAAGTAAATGTTGGACGCCTAAGACATTCGCATGAGTCCCACGTTTATATGGGGTAAGCTAGTAATGGATTGCTTGTTAAAAGGTTACCAAGTTATCAAGATATCGAGGTAAGGCTAGGTTTATGGGTCGGAAAAGCAGAGCTGTGTCCTCCTCCACACTCTTAGGTCCTTCGGGATTTATAGGGATACCCTTCAGTGGGGTATTATGCGGTGTGCTGGCCCCCTTTTGGTCTTGTCTCCTGCTCGAGATGAACATACCTAGTATATTGTCCACCCGTATGCCCCTTGTGTAGGCATGCTGACATGTGGACCCTACACTATGTTGCAAGTTCATAACTTTTTCAAAAGTTATCAAGACAAAGGATGTTAGACTTATGTGTCTGAAGCCCTTGGCATTGATATGACCAGATTTCCCTGATCTGAGAATGAAGAAAAGCTTTAGTTTACGACAGGCTTGTGGAATTGGGATACATTCTTGACTGCTAATAATGAGATACATTCTACTACTACCGATGGAGCGCTCAGGCACAACTACAAGTCCATTGTGCTACCATTCGGACACCTTACATTAATGTACTTAGTATTCCCATCTTTCGAGCTTCAGTGATGAAGAGCTTAGATGTTCGGCACTCACCACGTCAGCCCCGAAAACCCGCCACCTTATCCGAGCATAGCCCGGACAACTGCAGAGAAAGTGTTCTACTGTGTCATCCTCCTCACCGCAAGCAGGACAGATGGTGGTGTCGCTTAAGCCCAACACATTTAAGTGTTTAGCAAAAGCTTGGTGGCCCGAAAGGACGCTTACAAGCAGCCTACAGTCGATTCTCCTAGCGAACGTTCTGGTCTAATAGTTTAGTCTGTCTGCATCCAAATCTTCTGTTCACGAGAAACCGAAGCAGCAGGCAGACCCAACAAAGGTTCGGGTCCTGAGAAAACTTCTTCTGAGCCTTGCATAGCAAGGTCATCCGAGATCTCATTTCTCCTGGATGCCAGAGCGACCTGGGACCCAGGCAAGATTCACTGTTGTCAGCCTTCCTACCAAATTCAGAGAGAGCTTGAGTTTTAGCACAAACTCGGACGAGGTAAGACGGTTTAGCAGCGCTTTTAATGCAGCTTGGCTGTCACTGCAGATGCAAATGCCTATCCCTCCACCTGTTATTCACAATATAGGCCATAGCCAATCTCCGCTTCGAAAACGGATGCATGTTTACCCAAGGGGTATTAAAGACTCCAGCACCAGACCCCTGTCCGGTCTTGGAGCTATCTGTGGATTGGGGCATTCAATCCATGGCTCAGAAGTTCGTCGGGATTTTCGCGCGATTCTTGCCAGAATTTAATCAAACAATAAATGTATTCTTTCTTTCCCCTTTCAGTGGCAACAACAATCAAAGCAGAGGTGGCGGTCAAAATCACCAACAAGGCAGCAATAGATCACATCAACAGGTGGGTTCATTGATTTATCAATTTTTATTACAAAAATATACCTACTCATGTTGTCTTCTCCAGCAAACCACTCCACCAAGTCATCATGGTCCGCAGCAACGCAGGCAGTATCAAAATGAGGACTCCCAACAAAATCAACACGTATGCGCTCAGTAATTTCTCATTTTTTTGTTCCACAAAATTTCTCATGTCCGTTAATTTTAGCATCGCACAACGCCAAATCAGCAAAGTCAGAATCCATTCAAATCTTTTCAAAATGATGATTCTCGTCAAAACCAACAAAACGTATGCTAAGCGACTTCTTATTTCTTTTACAAAAAAAACTATTAATTTTGTTTATTTCGCCACAAATCCAGCATTCGCAATTTAATCAAGCTGATCCAAGGCTAGCAACCCCTCCGCCTACTCGATCTGGAGAATGCGTTAAATGCAAGTCTGTAACAGTTTTAATGTGTCAGCGCTGTGAAGACTTCTATTGTTCGGTTAAATGTCAGAAAGAAGATTGGTCCAACCATCGCTATGTTTGCTTCCGATTGCCGTAAGTTGAACAAGTAAATTTGACTTGAATTTCTAATTTAGTACTTGTCATTGGCAGTGCACTGGTTAATTGCTCAGCCCAACTGACTCACGATATTCCACCGCTGAATGGGTATCAAAATAATGATTTGGCATTGAATCAGTCAGTTCATCTCAAGTGGGTGAATAAAGAGCTCCCTGAGTCGCCACAACAACGAACTTCACAGACACAGCAACAGCAAAAGCCACAGCAACAGTACCAACAACAAACTCAACAAAAGCCACAGCAACAGTACCAACAACAAACTCAACAAAAACCATCTCAACAACCTCCTCCGCTTGTAAATAGAGCCACGCCACCCAGATCAGAGAAATCTGATGCATCCAACAAAGCAGTCAACATTGGACGTGTCGAACAGGCAGACTTTCCGAAAAATAACAGCTCCATACAGCTGACATCATTCCTTAGCTCGAACCGGGTGTACATTCGTTCTATTGAGAGCGAAGAAAACATTGCCTATTGCAATGTCATAAAAGCCATCAATCAATGTGGCAAGACAGCGGCTCCCCTTAAAAGCATGCCCGCTCGAAATGCATTCGCAATAACTGACTTTAACCAGGATGGACTCTACTACCGTGTTCAAGTTGCCTCCATAAAAAGCGAGGACGAAATAAATGTAGTTTATTTTGACTTTGGAAATGCGGCGACCAAGAAACTCAGCGAATTGAAGGAGATTTCGCATTCGTGTGCCGCCCTCAAGCAGTATATTGTCCTGGCGATGTTAAAGGATGTTCCCTGCATAAAAAACAGTCCAAAAATTGATCAATATCTAAAGACATTCGAGGATATTGATGGGAAAATTGTTTACACCGAAAATGAAAAACCTTACTGCACACTAAATCTCAACGGTGCTGAGGACAGTCTGAACAAAAAAATTGTTACGTATGTGAAATCGCTAGAAAAAGATACACCCAAACAAAAGGAAACGCCGCAACCAAAGGAACTTGTTACAAAAAATCCTTTGGCTGCACCGCAATCGCAATCGCTATTGCATCCACACACTGGTGCGGTGCCGAAAATCGCTTCAGCGACGACATCACCACAATCAGTGAAGAGTCGTCCATCTCAATTGACTAAGCCCGTTATGACTCCGGTATGTAAAATTTTATAATTTTACACTTCCCTGATGGGCCTAACTAGAATGTTGTCTTACAGCCCTTTGAACTAGTTCATTTGCCATTGAGTGGCAAAAATTTGCAAGTCGTTATCATGGATAATTCTCTGATGTTGTATGGATACTTTGGATGCGTTTTGGTCGATAATTATTCGAATGTGCAGGCCGTTCAGACTTATCTCAACGATTACGATGACAAGGGAAAAACGTACAAACCAAAGTGAGTAGATATATAGTTGTTTCGGCCAAGCGAATGTGGAGTATTGATTTTTTTTTTTTTTTTGTTTGATCGCAGGTCTGAGGAGTACTGCTTGGCGAAATTTGAAGGTTCTTGGTATCGTGCCAAGGTGCTAAGCATCATATCGCCAGAGTTTGTCGAGGTTGTGTTCATTGACTTCCTTAACGAGTCGGAAGTTTCGATCAAGGATATAAGACGATATCCGATGGACTTAGATCTACCCTGTATGTCAAATTTGTGCATGATTGACGGTAAGTTTTTAATTGTGTTTTATGTGTGACTGTCGTGCTGTGTTATGTGTTTCTAAGGGTAAGTTTAGTGCTGTGTTGATCTGATATGTTATAGGAAGGAAGTAGTTTCTTAAGGCTTGAACCATATTAATACCCTCAAACTTCAGGCACAATGTCGGTCCTGTCTAACTCATCAATTTCATGTTCAAAGCACTCCATTCTAACTGTAAACTTTGTTTAACCAACAACGCATTGGAAATGGTTTAATGTCGTTGCTCAACCTAGTGTTGCTCGTTCGAGATAGTTGCGCATCGAGTTGATCAAATCTAGCAACGGAGTTTCTCGTCAAATTTGAACAAGTTGATCAACTATGTGAGCGGGGTTTTTCAACAATTGGATGAGTTGATCAACTCGCAACGCGTTGAACACAAACATGGTGGGGAAATTAGACCAACTTGCGTTGCTCAATTCACATATCTCACACATCTGAATTGGTCAATAAACTCACGAGTTTTATTAAATGGTGGCTCTTCCACTCGTTTCGTCTCGCAATTTTACCGCTCTCAACCAACGAAGAATTAAAAAAATTGTGCAGCGTGTTGAACAGAAAATGCGTTGCACATTGTTTTGAATTCGTTGCTCAACTAGATGCGCAATTGTCTCCAACGAGCAACACGAGCTCGTCCACTACCACTACTACCCGTACACTTGTTGAGCAGCGATAAAGTATACTAGAATTGAATGCGTTGAACATCAAATTGATGAGTTGGGCACGTAGTGGACGACCGGCAAAACGATATATTTGGGATCGCATCTTTTTTGGTATTTTTAGCTTGCACTTTTCCTAATTCTAGCTACAATTAACCATTACAGCGGACAACTCTTACTCGTAATTCTGGTCATGGGTCAAATCGCATTCGCTGTTCTCTTTCTCACGTGCGATCCTTCTGCCCCTGGTCTCTGCTCCATCGCTTCTGTCACGATCTCTAGTATCAAGACAACCAATCGAATTATTCCGCGCATAACCTACTGGACTACTCGAAAAAGTCTAAAATAATAAGCATCGTCCCGTAAAGATGCGTTCTTACGTGACACGTCGCTGTACACCTCGTATAGTTTTAGTTGTATTCTCTTTGACAGGGATTACTTAGTTGCATGACATGGACGTTCAATGCAAGAGCCAATACTACAGCAAACTGTTGCCACACCCCATTAATCCAAAGACGCAAATGGAACAATAAAAACATCGAAATGGCACGGAAAATTGGGAAAACCTGATTCGATGCGAAGCATTAAAGTCCACACCAATATGTCGACCTTGTGTTGATCGACAGTGCAATTTCAAGCAGAGGCGAAGACCTGGTCTGAATTATATCCCGAGATCAATGAAGACGACAATGACGATTCAGCAAAATAGGAAGGAAACCTGTTAGAATGCGTAGGTTACTTTTGCTGAGACTGAAACATGCTTTAAATCTTTTAGAATTTTTTTTAACTTGTCTCAAACCTTGGAGATCCCGAAAGGTTCTAGCCCTTTACTCCTTTCCCGATTACCTGAATTCTTCGCGTAGGGTTTGTTCCCCTTCCTTTTCTTGCCGAGGGAGAGCCACCTCGTTACCAATAATGCCCACATGGCCTCGTATCCAGCAGACAGATTATCTGTTTTTTCTTGCCCAATTGGTTGAGACTTTGTAGGCATTCCCATACAAGGAGTCTAGTGCTTTGATAGCTGCTTGACTATCTGCCATTATTGCTATGTTTCAGTTTCTGTAATTTTTTTCGAGATTGATTCGAGCTTCTACTTCATCTTTCTATGACGCATATATCTGCCTGAAAGATGCTGATACTTTTGCCCATGGAGTCATAGTGTTCCACCAGTTCCATCCAGTTCGTCCATAAATGGTGGATTCATCGCTCTATTCTTTCTTGTTGTGTTTCCTAATGCTGTCATCTCTTGGAATAGCCAAGAGTGAAAGTTTTTCGAGTAGTGTATCATTTTCTTTCGAACTAACGCATTCCAGTTCCTTCTTTTTCTATTCTTAGAATAATTTTGTTCGCCGCCTCTGAGTTAATTCCAATAGCACCTCCTTTTCAGCAGTTGGGCATTGTACGCATTGCGCCGGTGATGTATGGGCACGACAGTCTTTGCATCTTGTTGAGAGATTCTCGCGTTGTGACCAGACTGGTGCTTAGGTTTGCGCATTCCTTAATGACGTGAAGCTCTGCCTGAAATACACTAGGACTTTTTCCCATCTTGTTGCCACCTGTTGTGACAATTAGATGGGTTGTTTCTAACCCATTCTTCTCTGTTTTTGATTTCAGTTGAGCAACCTTTAAAGCATAGCGTTCGATCTGTTACCGCGCAGATTATATCGAATTCGGGGATTCTCGATAGCAATTGCATTAGTTCGACGTGATTACCAATGGTTTGGTCTTTAGTTTGTTTCAACCTTGCAGTGTTGCATATTGCCACTTTTCTTATGAAAATGTGGAGGGGTTAGTCCTATTAGAGCTTCTATCCATGCCCGCCGTGGGACAGGTTCTCATGGCACCGGAGATACCAATGCATGTGAGCCGCTGTAAATGTCTTCTCTTTGTGAAGGGAACTGACTAAATGTAGTCCCAGATACTTCACCTCATTGACCGGTATTAGTGTCGTGCCTGATAATCGGATTTCTTCGAGTCTTTGAAGTTTTCTTTTTGAATGGCACTATTGTGGCCTTAGCCAGATTGATGTTTAGCGCGGTCGCGAGGCACCATTCCTGAATTACTCTCAGACCTAGTTGTATAGAGAACTCTACGTCTGTAATGTTGAGGTCTCTACGGCTCCCGCCAAAGAATCGGATTAGCCACAAACAATTTCTTACAGCTGCTTTTAAATTGCAACCAACGAATGTTGTCTTTTCGTTCCACACGTTAGCTGATTTGCATGTAACTAACATGCCGATCGTCAAATAAAGTTGCCTAAAATTCACCTTAGTTTTGGGATGGCTAATGCCAGTACCTTTACCTTTTAAACAAGTATAATGTTTTTTAATATTTTCATTTTTCTTTTCTTTTCGAAACAGATCTTCCGGAGTTGAGCGACTCTGAAACAGAATTGCTGAAGGAAAAATTCCAACCGGGCACCAAGCACATAATTGACGAAATAAAAGGTCTAGAAGAGGACGAATCCAACTGTGTGGTTGTGAGGATGAGTCAAGTTACGCGTTGGCTCTCGCTCTCGCAACACAGTTTAAATTTTTAAGTTTACATTTTTCGTGTTTTTTATTGTTTTAATTTTTTTTCTTCGGACAAACATGTTATTATTATGAAAATACATTGCAAAACAAATAGCATCAAATGCATTCACTTACCAGCGATACCGCAAATGTATCATATATTTTTATAATTCTTTTTTTTTTGTTTCTATTTCCTTCGAAAAAATAAAAAGTTTTAAGCAACAACAAGACAAAGGAGTATTTTCCTCCCCGATGGGTCGCACCTTGTCGCGGTGGGGAGGCTTAAGTAGGCCACTAATTTGTTTTTTTTGTTTTTTTTGGCTGAAAACTAAGAAGGCCCAAAAACAACCATAACCTATGAAAATGCAAAATGAAAATGATGAAAAACGAGTGGGGATATCCACTCAAGTGTCGGTAGAGGCCACGGCTACCGGCGAGGGCTTTGCTTCGAAAGGAGAGAAGTCGCCAGTGGCGAACGAACCAGAGAAAGTAAAAGAAATTGAGGAAGTATTAGATTTGGACTCGGACGATGATGAGTTACCACCACTGGGCCCGGAACGTGACAAATTGAATCGTTTGACAAAAATACAAGATTTTCCAAGTTGTCAGCGAAAATACGGCTCTCGTCGTTGGGGAAAAGTGATACAGACTCTAAGGAGAATTGGCTTTGTAAATTGGGAGATTAATTCGATGCTGGGAGCGCTCGATAAATTGGCCAAAGAAAAACTTCCAGTCCGTCGAGTCACTCTCAATGAGCCAGTCGCAAAACAACCCCGACTAAGTCCACCAAATAGGGACGAAGAGCGGTTACATTTTGACAAGACTTTCCCAATTCGAATAAATATCGGTGACGCAAGCCATCCTACGAAGAGTATTTTGCGCGAAAGACAAAGCGTCCTGAAAGTCGAACTACATCACGTGGTGAATATTGGAACACAGCAGACTGCAAAAAAAGGTCAAACATTGGGCAGAATCGGTGTCAAAAAACTTTTCTATGCCAATAACCAGTTGGTTGCCGAATGTAACAATTTACAGACTGTGGATTTTATAGTCGAAAATCTGCCGACATTGAATTCGCTTTGGGAAGACACAGATCTTGTGATCTGCGATAGAAATGGTATCCGAGCGAGAGTGCAAATGTTTGTCAAATGCAGCGGCATCGAAACGCAAGAATTACTCAAAACCATTTCGAATCAGAATACCATTGACACGGCCAATTGGAAGGTGATTACACAAGAAAATGTCGAAGGTGGAACAATGTTAGATGTTGAGGTGGATGCGCAGACGTATGTGCGGCTGTTCGATGATCAAGATGAATTGTACTGTCTGTTGGATAGAGTGACGGTGACAATGCCACAGTAGCAATAGGTATTGTTTGTCTGAATTATCAAAATGTGTAGGTGTGTATTGATTTTTGTTTTGTATTTTCAGACGTAAGATATGATCGTTAACGAGCTTAAATCAGTTGAGGTAAGTTTGTTTATAAGTTCTTCCTACATTTGCTGGCAAATAGGAATTCAAAATGTTTCCAAACGTCGACATATATTAGATTAGAACAGTGGTGTGATGTCCTGTCCATATAATAAGATTCATACTAAATAGATATGTAAAACCCTGCCAAATACATGGACTTGATAATTGTTAGGTGATTTTTTTTTTGTCGGAGGTTGCTACTATCCGATGGAGTGCTCAGACACAACTACAGGTCCATTGTACTACCATTCAGACACCTTACATTAATGTACTTAGTTTTCCCGTCTTTCGAAGAAAAACGAGAAGGAGCTTCAGTGATAAAAAGCTTAGATGTTCGGCACTCACCACGTCAGCCCCGAAGATCCGCCACCTGATGCGAGCATAGGCCAGACAACCGCAGAGAAAGTGTTCTGCTGTGTCATCCTGCTCACCGCAAGCAGGACAGGTAGTGGTGTCGCTTAAGCCCAACACATTTAAGTGTTTAGCAAAAGCTTGGTGGCCCGAAAGAACGCCTACAAGCAGTCTACAGTCGATTCTCCTCAGAGATAGGAGAAAAGAAGCTGACCTTTTGCAAAAGCCCGGGCGCAGTAGTTTGGTCTGTCTACATCCAACGCAATCGCGCCACCGAATCTGTGTTCACGAGAAACCCAAGAATCGATAGAAGACATGACTAAAGATGCAGGCAGACCCAACACAGGTTCGGGTCCTGAGAAAACTTTTTCTGAACCTTGCCTAGCAAGCTAATCCGAGATCTCATTTCCCTGGATGCCAGTGTGACCTGGTACCCAGACAAGATTCACTGTGTTCAGTCTTCCGACCAAATTCAGAGAAAGCTTCAGTTCTGGCACTAACTTGGACGAGGTAAGAGGGTTTAGAAGCGCTATCACTGGAGATGCAAATGCCTCTAACCCTCCACCTGTTGTTCACAATATAGCGCATAGCCATTAGGATGGCAAAAATCTCCGCTTGGAAAACAGATGCATGTTTACCCAAGGGGTAGTAAAGTCGTATATCATCGCCTTCCACAAAGACTCCAGCACCAGACCCCTGCCCGGTTTTGGAGCCATCCGTGAAAATACGATGGCATTCAATCCATGGTTCAGAGTCTGACCGAAGCCATTCCGTTACCTGTGGAAAGTTGACGTGATAGTTTTTTCGCAGAAGGATTTCTGGTGTCATTGAATCAGACGGCATATCCATAAGACAGGGGTCAAAGGATAATTCTCGAGCAAGTTCTTCAAAATTCCAGTGCGCATGGTACCAAAAACCACCTCTCTTTAAGCGAAAGTTGGTTTTTAGCGTACATCCCATGATATATAAGTCAAGGGGAGGAAGATTCATCAAAGCATCTAGAACAGAGCCCGGGGTGCTAGGGAAGGCCCCTGTGCTGCCGAGACAAGCCGTTCTTTGGAGTTTGCCAAAAGAAGCAGTAACATGTTTCCGCGAAAGCCTGTTCCACCAAACAACTGATGCGTATGAGAGTAGCGGAGAATAGCGGATATATTAGCTTAGCTCGTCGTCATGTCGCTGGTGTTATTTAAACATATCCAGGAAAATACAAGCTGCCAGCGATAAATGGTTAATAATTTTATATTTTTCTGTATCTACAGGTGATCCCGATGCAAATGAGTGTGATCTGTCAGGCTTTTGGAGTCTCGCATAGCAATGTAGTATTCCAGTACAGTGCACACTTTGTTTATAGAAGCCCCCAATCTGGACAGACATTTCAACTTATAATAAGTTTGAGGTGACCTTTTTTCGTCGATGTGTACAATTCACACTATTGTTGACATTCCGGACAGACAACCTGCGAAGCATGTCGAGATATATGCTGAGGTAAACAATTTCCAATCAGCTTGTAAATAAGTGACACAAATTCCGTCAAAACACTCGACTTGTTTTTTTACCTTTCACGCTGGTAAATAGACACATGTGGAGTCGCCTACAGGTTCGCCAGACCATTGTATTATGGAGGGGAATTTCTCGTTTTCCATGAACAAAGTGTAAGATCAGACTTCAAAGACAACTGTATGGCAATACAAGAAAGACAAAGGTGGAGAATTTAAAATTTTTTTTTTAAGAGGTATGCCCATTGGTGATGGTCCCAACCCAACACCAACTTTCGTAGATACTCGTTTGGGTTAAGCCAGGGGCAACTCATACCTACCCATCGTTAGCGGGTTTCATCTTCCTGTGACTATAGTGATCGACAATTAAGACGATGTTATCATTCCTGAACCCCTCAACCGTATTCTGATGATGTCCTCGTCATCGGTTTTGACAGTCAATTTTAGACATCAGCTCCTAAGACCAATTTAATCCTCTTGGTAGGTCAATGCTTGCAGATTGCGATATACTCTAGTTCGTAAAACACTACCACCCGTATTTAAAGGGTGATCCATTTCGAGGTTCCCTACTTTTTTTTAAAGAAAAAAAACACAGAAAATTCAAATTTAATGGAGAATGTTTATTATCATTTGAAAGAACATTCTTTGGCATTTATTTTTTGAAGATTATGTCTATCAAATGTTGGCCGTTGCTACGTCGCAGATGGTCCATCCGTTGAGTCCAATTTTCGATCACTCGTTCGAGCATTTCGACTGGTAACTGGCGAATGACACGCGTGATGTTTTCCTCCAAGGCCTGAATCGAAGCGGGTTTGTCGGCATAAGCTTTTGATTTTACATATCCCCACAGGAAAAAGTCTAACGGTGTGATATCACACGATCTTGGTGGCCAATCGACCGTCCAATTTCAATTTAAGATCTTGACGTAAAATGCGCCAAGTCGTTCCATACGTCAGTCCGAGTTGCTGCGAACGGCGCCGAATCGACTCTCTACGGTCTTCGTGTACACTCTCAGCTACGGCCGCTATATTTTCTTCACAGCGTGCTGGACGTGGTCTATTCGGTCGAATATTATCCAATAATGAATGCTGGGTCTCAAAATGGGTGATGGTGTTGCGAATAGTACGCTCAGTAGGCCGATTATGTTGACCATAAGTTGAGCGAAGTGCACGAAACACATTCCTCACAGAACGTGAATTTTCATAATAAAGTTGAACAATTTTTAAACGTTGTTCACGCGTAAGTCTTTCCATTATGAAATGCCAAACAATACTAAACAAAAATAACATGACAGCATGACACGACTCACACGTGATCTGTCAAAAAAGGCTATTGAAAAAAGTATCTCTACTTGGATCACCCCTTATTAGATTTCCTTAAAACACCTCTCAGAGGTTGTTTAGTTAAACAACGCGTAAGTATTTACGCAACCTTTACGCATCTTTGCTGAAATTCTGATTTATAAACGATTTTCTTCTGTGTTTTAACTAAACGAGGTTTGTGTCTAAATAAGTAAGAAAACTTAAAAAAAAACTAGTACAAAAAACATAAGATTCTACTATATTTTGCTTTAAAGGTGCAGAAACTCAGCTGCTTTTGGCAGATTTTTGTTTATTTACATTGAAATATTTTGCGAAGCATCATGGACTCCAAAAAATAAAGGAAAAAGGTCGGAAAATTGGCATTCCACTGACAAATCCACTACAATTTTCTTATGAAATATGTTACAAAGGCACACATATATGTATATAGTCAATTATACGATTTGTATTGTCTCGGGTTAATTTGTTGGCTAAAGCAGTTAATTAAATCGATATCCTTCACAAAAGCCGCATTTGAAATGGGATTTTTATATTTCTTTATAGCTTTTTACAACTTTTTTCTTTTAATGTAAATATAAAAATTACATTTGGAATCAAAAACAAATTTTACACACACCTTACGCAGCCTCTAAACGCAAATCTTGGCGTTTAGGTTACGCATCGCTTAAGCAACGTTGCTTAAGTTTTATAAATAATGTTTTGCTACGTAATGGCAGTTTAACTATTGCGTAAAGTTACGCTTGCTTTAAAATATAGGCTGTGTATGTATAGATTTAAAAAGTTGAAAATAAAGAACACTTTACTACTACTACTACTACTAGATAGGTGCGACAAAGCAAAGGTAAAGGTCATTCACCCTCGCTCACAATTTTTTTTTTTGGATTTACGAATATTCCCTTGTTCGCAGTTCGCAGTTCGCGATTCGCTCTCATGTGAATGATCCTTTAGAATCTGTGCCTCCCAAGCCACAACACCTCATCTCCAGTTTATTTGAAAACTACCCAATATTACCGAACACCGGAAAAAAAATATCGACTTAATAGAAACTCAAAAACACAGTAAATCCCACATTTTTATATTTTCCTCTCGAATAATACGTATAAACTTCCAAAATTCTAATCACAGAATGTCTTGAAGTAATAATAAAATGTATCCTTTTTATTAAGCACTCACATCTGTTCATTAAAAAATGCACATATAGGCCGTTCCACATCACTTGAAACAAAATTACATGAAAAATAGAGTGCACGACTGCGTCATACGAAACTTTCACAGTACATGAGATGCGTTTTTAGGTCGAACCAAAAATAACGGTAACATTTGCTTACGTATCAAATTTATTTAAATCACTTTCAGAAAAATTAGATTTTCTCAAAAACGTCACCTACGAATTTGATGTAATTTCGCACATTGGACACTTCTAACAGAACTGTTAAAAATACAGAAATTTATCAAAATCTTTAGGGCCGTTTTTGAGAAAACAATTTTAATTTAAATTTAAGAAAATAGTTACATGAAAAAAATTAATTTCAAAAATCATAGTACGAAGATATGTTCAACTTAACATCAAATTTTCCGTACTTTCTTTATTAGTTTTTGAGATATTTGCGGTTTTATAAATTACCGTTATTCAAAAATTTTTTTGCAAAAAACTGAGTATGTATGGCCTATTTTCGGCCCCATCCCAAGTATCCATAGTACAAACAAAATGGAAAGATTTTCACAAAATAGATTGTATGCCAGGTACCGTTATTTAAAACAATAAAGCAAATAATAAGAAAACGTCGCGAGATGTTGCCTCAAAAACCTTATATACGAACATACCGACCGATGGATGGCATTGGCGGACCCACTTTCTTGGACTTCTCTATAGTCGTAATATCATCCCTCATACTCAGTTTGAGTTCGATCGCAATAACTTTCTCTTTAGTATACTAATGTATATGAGAAAGTTAAAGACTGACTGACTGAAACCGCTGACTGCTGTTGATACATCTGAGAATCGAACATACAAATATCTTCATGATTCCTCCCCCTCTTCCGTAATCACTTTGTTTATTATTATTATTATTTTTTTCATTGCTCCTTTGGTGTCACAACTTTCAATACACAATCACAAAACTTAACGCGTAAAAGAAACACTACACAAATGAAAACGGAAAATTTTTTTTTTTTTTTTGAAAACATCTTGTCTGGTAAGGCCATGAAAAATGTTGTCTGGTAAGGAAAAAAATGAACCAACAGCTGTAAGAGACATCTGGATATTTATTGTCTGTGCTTACACTGTTGAAGTATTGACTTTTTTTTAACGAATGCTCATTCATCATTCCTAGGAAGGTTGGAAGGCATGACTCTCCGCATCCCATATCATGTCCTTTTTAGAATGGTATGTCCGCAGAGGAAAGCAATCAACGTTTTGTCGTTTTTGTATTTTGAATGCATAATTTTTACATTACAAAAAATTTTTCCCAAAAACCATTGCTTCCAAATACCTTCTATGAGAATGGCCTCCCAAATTTCCCGCTAGAGTATACCTCAGCCGCAGGCCTTGCTGTCGTTACTTTTACAGCAAGGCCTGCGGCTGAAATCAATTTTTAGAGAAAGTTAAGAGCGTCCTTATTGAATTTATTTTTCTAAAAGGAAAGCATAGGTATCAAAATCAATTTTATTCTCAAGGAGATATATTTCTAAGCAGCAGTTTCGAGTTATTTTCTCCACTAGTTTATGTTCCTTGGTGACATTGATATATAGCCCTCATAGCATTATATAGTTCAGTTTAATATTGACAGCGACTTTAATCCGACGAAATGCCAAATGCTGATCGTTTTTTGTTTCTTTCCCAAACGGAGTAAAGGAAAGTTTCTAAAAAGTATCCTTTTCTTTTTCAGACTTTCATTTCACATCGTATAAAACCACTCATCGAGCCAGAGTACGAAGCACAACAATGGATAAAAATGTTTTTATTTTCACTATAAATTTAAATTTAAATTTCCATTTAAATATGATTCAAATTAATTTAATAAATAATTTACCTTGTATGTGTATTTGCAGATAAAAATAAAAATATAAATTAAAACAAAAAAAAAAAAACACCCTCTCCGCGGGTTTCACCTTGTCGTGGTGGAGGGGCTCAAGTACACCCTTTTCCAATCCCAGATGAGTTTTCAAAAACGACAACAACTCGTCGAAAAAGGGTGGAAAACCAAGTAGACCCAAACAAAAACAAAAACCAAAATAAAACTATGAAAATGCAAACCGAAAATGATAAAACTCGAGCGGGGATATACGCTCAAATGTCGGTAGAGGCCATGGCTACCGGCACGGGCTTGGCTCTGAAAAGAGAGAAGTCGCCAGTGGCAAACAAAAACGCAAATACAATAATAAAAAAAGAAAACGATAATAAAGTACGAACACAACGTACGAATAAATATCGCAAGCATCGTTATGACATGCTGCGAACAGAGTTAACCAAGTTAGAACTTTCCGATGTCGAAATTAATGCCATGAAAAACGCTCTGGAGGAAGAAAGGAAAAAACGTCACAATGCCAACAAAATGGCACGTTATTGCCAGCAAAATAGTTTAGATGTGAACGAAGCAAGGCAAAAAATGCTAGAACGGAAGGACCGTGAATTAGCCAAATACAAGGCAGACAAAGCGGCAAGAGAAGCACAGCGAGCAAAAGATGGTGGCGTATGGTATGCTAATAAAAACGACTGGAAACAGCGCAGCAATAACGATCGTGATCGCTCTCAGGACCGCAGGCAAAACGATCAGGATTTCAATCGAAGAGATGACAGGCAAACGGAAGCTATCAGCTCGTTCGATGACAGAGGAAGGGGCGGGTCGAGAAGAGATGCATTTTTACAGCCCGGACCTAGTCGGAGAGGATCACCAAATCGTCAACGATCACCAAATCGTCAACGATCACCAAATCGTCGACGATCACCAAATCGTCGACGATCATCCTACGAACGCTCGCCTAATGGGCGGTCATCGTACGATCGATCATTTAACAGCCGATCACCAAATCGACGTTCATCTTACGATCGATCACCAAACCGGAGATCTCCTTACAGACGATCACCAAATCAACGTTATTCTTACCACCGCTCGTTACCAGTTGAAATGCGCCATTCTTCACCATCACGCAATCAGCATGGAAGCGGATATGAATTTGACGAGGACTGCAGCAGAGCGGATCGTTCCGAAAGCAGTGAGAGGTCTTTATATTCCGGCTCAAACTCAAACATGGACAGCGCTAAAATGTCGTTGTCTAATTTTAGTTGCGTTTACACATACGTGCCACTAACGAAGAAATACAAGAATCAACTCGCCAAAATGTATGACACATGTGTCTATTTATACAATATGGCAGATCCCTTTGGTCGAGTCAAAGACGAGTATCACGATTTGTTGCTTACAGCTGTGGACAGCTTTTTAATCGATGAACGTGGTAAAAGAACTGGTCAAGCTATGGTGTCTAGTAAAATGGTTCTCGTTCGTATAAACGAGAATGCCATTCCAGCTGTGGAGGGTAATATTTCATATTTCAACGAGGCATGCCCTGGAATTAAACTTGTTTTTACTCGAGAGAGACTGCGGGTGGGCTATCGTAAGATGCACGTAGTTGTGCAGTGCTCCCCCATACCAAGTGAGGACTTTTTGCACATCATCAAAAAACAAAATGACTATCCCACTGAGATATGGAAAGTGTTTAGTCGTACAGATTCACCCAATCGCATGCAATTTCTACTCGGTGTGGACGGAAAGTCCTTCGAAAGATTGACACGAGAAGACGGCATGTTGTATTTCTGCATGGACAGACTGAAATGTGGGCTTAAAAATTGATAACAACATGCACGTCTTTTTTTTTTTTTTTGTTCTTGTAACATTTATTTGTTTTCGAATAGAATTCCATAGATAAGGCAACTAAAATAAGTTTTAGTTCATCACAGCACTCTGTATGTATATTGTATTAAAAAGAAGAAGAAAAAAACGGTATAAACGATTTCTAATAAATATATATTTAATTCTTGTAATGGTGTGTCGTATTTATATATATTCTTGGAGTAGCGATAGTTTGTAATTTTTAGGTTTTACGAGGAAGGAGTGATGAACAAAATCTTTTTCTTTTCTTTTTAAAATTTGTTTAGGGTGATTCATCGTGAGGTTTGATTTTCAATAGGCTGTTTTTGACAGATCACGCGTGACTCCTATCTAACTGATTTGTCATTTTTGTTCAGTATCGTTTGGCAAGTCAGACTCACACCGCAACTTACTTACTTACTTAACGGGCTCCCGACCCGTGAAGAGTCCCTGCCTGAGATACGGCAGCCTTCCACCCTCTGCGATCCCGGGCACGCTGCTTCCAGTTGTCCAGACCAAGCGCTCTGGCATCCGCGATGGCTTGGTCTTTAAAACGGAGGTTCGGTCTTCCTTGTCGTCTCGAACTTGGGGGCTGGGATTCGAAGATCCTCTTGGCTGGAGCGTTGTTGTCCATTCGCTCGATGTGGCCGAGCCAATGTAGTCGACGAGTTTTAGCTTTTCGGACTACGTCCACCTGCTTATCGTCCAGCACTCGGCGCCGTATAGCAGAACTGGCAGGATAAGGGTTCTGTAGAGCATGCACTTTGTCCTTCGAGTTAGGAGTTTTGAACAAACCGAAGTAGCAGCGGTTTCCTAGATTAATTCTTCGGCGAATCTCCACTAAGATGTCATTTGTGGAGTTGATGTTTACCCCGAGGTAGATGAACTCCTTAACTACCTCGAAGTTGCTGCTATCAACAGTGACATTTTGTCCTAGTCGGTGGACAGATGATTGTTTGATTGTTGATAGCATATATTAAGTCTTGTCTTCATTCACTTCAAGGCCAACTAGTTTAGCCTGTTCTTAAATAGCCGTGAAAGCCTCTATCATCCGCATACCCCAGCAGTTGGACTGATTTGTTGAAGATAGTGCCTTCCGTGTTGACACCTGCCCTGCGCACTATCTGCTCAAGAACAAGATTGAAGAAATCACACGACAGCGCATCTCCTTGCCGAAATCCGGTGCATGTTTGGAAGAGTTCAGATGAGCTGCTGCCAAACTGCACATTGCATCGCGTGTTATCTAGTGTCATGCGATACATCTGGATCAATTGTGATGGGATCCCGAATTCGGCCATCGCCACAAAAAGCTTCTGACGATGAATGCTGTCATATGCGGCTTTAAAGTCGAGTGTTTCTCGACTTGAAACTCGTTGGTCTTTCCCACACCGCACCAGCGTCTCAAAATTGTTCAGCTGTATTACGAAAATCAGCGTTCTGTGAGAAATGTTTTTCGTGCCATTCGAGTAAATTTTTTTGCAGTGATGGAGCTCATTTCTGGCTCAATGGATGGATACGTTAATAAACAAAATTGCCTTATTTCGGCTCATGAGCAAACCGAAGAGTACCTAGAGCTACCATTACTTCCATTGAAAACAACGGTATGGTGTTTCTGGTTTCAACAAGACGGCGCTACAAGCCATACATCGCGTGAAACAATAGACTTGTTGAGAAATCATTTTGGTGGGCAATGGGAAATGATTTTATGACAATAAATTGAAATCAAATTGCTAATTTTGTTTTTGTTTGGTAATCCGGAAGACTTTCGGACACTTCTGAAAGTGTTCGTTCGGTACTTAAATGATAGTTGCTCTCCTGAAAAGAAGAGAAATTCACTTCTGACGATGAATTCAGAATCAAAACCAAAAGCACTAACACATTCAAACACCATAAACGTTATAATCGATAAATGTCATATTTGTTGCTCATGCATTTAGTAATTCTTTAGTTTTGACAAGATTAGCTGAAAATTGTAACCAAATTTTACTTAAAAAAAGATAAACACATTTAAATAGCTATATAATAGTTCAACATCAGCTAGCAATTCTAGGCCCGTTTTCCCAGATGAATCATAAGCCAAGAGGTTCGTGAAGGTAAGTGTGGATTTACGAGCGCTCATAAGGTTTGTGAGAGACAGCATTATCTTTGGAAAATTTCAGAAAAGATCTAGAAATGGGGTCCCTGACGTAAAGAATGGGTCATACATAGAATTAATCATTTTACACCGACATGAGTCATAGATGTTAACTTTAAAACTAATTGTTTAGGCCTGTTGTTTTGAGGTATTCACCCCGATTACCGTTGTCGTCTGTCGAAACTTGAGTCGGGTCGGATTTTTGACTGCATTACTCAACGCTACCGACTCGAGGAACTTGTAGTAGATTTGCACCCGACTTGAATGCTGTAGAATCTTTGAGAAAGATTGACATCACTCGTCTTTATGTGTCAAATTGTTGTCTGTTTTTAGTTTAAAAGCAAATATTTACTTGTTCATATGTGGAATAATATTGTGTTTTAAATCACTTCTAAAATGAATAGCGTTAAAATGTTCTCTAATTCAAAGTGAGGATGATGAACTTGAACAAAGTGAGAAGAAAAATTACTTAATTGCAACACGAGCGCAAATTAAAGACCATTCGATTTGCCCAATCAAAAGTTAGAGTAAACTTTCAAATATTTGCTTAACGAAACCGATGAATACGTTGCGAATGCATTTGGATCGTTATCAGTGCTGTCTGTATTAATACTACCAGCAACTTGAAGACTCCGTTCAGAAGGAGATATCAAAAGGGTACAGGAAATGATTTTAATCTAGGACTAGCACAACAAACACTTTTTATTTCAAAACAGATGATAAGCATTATCGAATTGCATCTATGTCCACAATGAAAACAAGCCAATATGGCTGAGAAAGATATTGCAGAGTACAAATTATTTTCTTATGAACGGTGTCTTA
Source organism: Ferdinandea cuprea (assembly GCA_963576555.1). Taxonomy (NCBI): domain Eukaryota; kingdom Metazoa; phylum Arthropoda; class Insecta; order Diptera; family Syrphidae; genus Ferdinandea; species Ferdinandea cuprea. Next base: position 13,563,178 of record OY754959.1, read on the forward strand.
AAATTGTCTCCTTCAGTGGCAGGAGACTCCTTTTTGTTGTGCACTAATTTTTGTTTAACCTTATAAAGGGTCCGCCACCTAAAGTTTTTTTTTAAACTAGTGCTTATTTCGCGAATGGTAACACTTAGCTCATGTCTGATTTGACAGATAATTAGGTTTATCCTTCCGCTGAACGAATATGGTACGCTTGAACAACGCTGGGAAATATTGCGGCATAATTGGGCCATTTTTCTTCGAAAATGAGCAAGGAGTGGCCGTTACAAGCGATCGTTATCGGGCCATGCTGAACGAATTTTTGTTTTTGTTCACAAAAATTGAAGAGGAGGATATTGGCAACATTTGGTTTCAACAGGGCGGCGCTACATGCCACACAGCCGAACAGCTACACTCGATGGTTTTTACGCCCTGTTTCAAAAAAAAAAGTTATTTGGCGGACCCTATATTATAGATCGGACTAAACCTAAAAAAAATATATTTTTTTAAATAAAACATAAAACTTATAAAATCATTCTTTACCATATTTTGTTGGGCCCTTAGCTATTAATTGTCACGGCAATTTGAATTCCAATATTTTTCAAAATCGATCGATTTCATAAATCAATCCCGTTGCCAGTTCAACGTTTTCTTTCATTAAAGGCGTCAGTACCTCAGACCGTTTTTTTAATTTTTTACACGATAAATATATTTATTTGTTTGTCATTTATTTTCCATGGTGAACCACGAACAAACAAAAGTTATTAAAAGAAAAAAACAATTTTTTGGTCTTTGCTGTGTAATCAAGGGAGGTAAAAAACGGGTAAGCTAAAATTCCAACTTATATATATATTTCGTCCAATTTTAGTACTATGTAATTTTCACAGTTATTATCTGAAGCAACTAATGAAAGTTGGAGTTTAATTAGTTAATCCTTTTTACAAATTAATTACAATTGCTATTGACAGATTGTACCTGACTTGTGTTAATATTAATGTTTCGAATTAAAGAGACCCAAAAGAGTTCGACAGAGCAAGAAGGCACAAAATTGCATTCTAAGAACGGCTTACATTTTTGAAAAGTCGGCCCCATCAAGAAAGGTTAAATTAGACCGTAAAGGGTAAGAAAGACCTTCATACGAAAAAAAAAACATCCAAATGAATTTCGCTTTTATCGAATACAAGACAGCACAGTTCACATTTTTTCATGAATACAGTTTTTTTTTAATCGGCCATCGCAGCTCTATAGCACACCAGCGCGCAACTACTAACCGAATTCGAGAGAATGACGCAGTATAGACATAAAGGCGTTTTGCGTCACGTATTCGACAAAACAGATGTGAGATTTCCCGGATTTTAGTGACAAGTTGGATCTGTATACAGGAAAATAAATTTCACGAATATGGAATTTTACCACATGGCTCCGTGAATAAAAATGTTGCCTAAACTGATGATTTTGTTCTAACGATTGTGATTTGCAATGTTTCGATATTTTGTTGTTTGTTAAAAAAAAAAATTGTATGTCATCTTTGAAAGCGCCTTATCTCTAATTCAAAGTTATTTAAAGTACAATTATCGTTTTAACGGTCATTAATGCCGTTTCCATTGGACTTTAAATATATTTTTTATCAGTACCAATGGATTTATGAAATTTCCAATATTCCGTTCTTTCTGGCAATATAAAATAGTTATTAGCGAATTTATCTTGTGTTCGATGTTATATAACGTAGTTTTTCATTGGGACTGAAAAACATTTTTTTAAAGATATAAACCAGTTTTGTCTTTCTATTCGCCTAGTTTTTTTACGTACGGTTCAGTCCCGTACCACTGAAATACAGGTTCTTCCAATTAGAGGTTTAAATGTATTTTATCAATGTTCTTCCAATTTATAGTTTTTAAGAACCAAGTTGGATTGTGTAAAATTGCGCGCTCTAGACTGTCAATAGACCACCCATCCAAGAAATGGCAAGTATTTGCAGTTAAAGTCGAAATGAATTCAAATAATTACCAAAATGTTTCTTAAATGTAAGAATCCAAAGTTAAAACTTCGAATTTAATCTAATATTTGTTAATTTCATTGAAATGGCACTTCAAAATAACAAGAGTTGCCAATTGTCAACCACAATCTTGCGATTGCTTTACACAGAGCACAGAAAGGGCGATATTCAAAAACGACAGCAGTCAAAATTACTTTAGCCGATTCAACCTCAGCATCTTGGGGCTCTGTTTCTGTCTATTGTGCAGACCAAGCATTTACTAGTAATTGAACAGAAATATCTTTAGTCCGGACATTCTCAAATGGAGGTACATAGACAAAATTTTCAAACAAAAACTAAATTCTTGAAATGACCAACAATACGCAAACGGCCAAATTAGCTCAAAATTCGAACTTGAATCTAAAAGTAGATATAATATAGAGAATAAGATTTGCTTTGTTTTAAGGTGAAAGTTTTTGTCTTTGAACAAAATATTTTCTGTTGCGCAGGCGTATACGTACTATTTAAACTTTATTTTTATAATCACTTAAATCTGTTTTTTTTTTATATATTTATTAATTTTTAACTTTGTAGAACAACTTTTAACATTTTTTTAAAATTTCATGCCTGCCACCTGGGAGCGCGCAATGAGAATAGATTCCATTTATATTGGAGATTGAAATCTATTCCAACAAAATTTGCAAATAAAGTGAAAGGCAAAAGTCTTTACTAATTTTTCTAAATGCAATCCTGCAATCTCAGAAGTTTTTTCTAAAGGTTTTTTTTTTTTAGAGGTATAGAACTTTGAAATGGAATAAAACAAAGATGATTTTTTAAATTGACATGAAATTTACATTTAAATTTAAATATGATTTCTGGCATCTAACCGACAAGGCTGGCTTGGACGTGGCTAATCTGGAGGTCCAATTTTCGATAACTTTTTCCACGGGCATATCGGAAATAAGGCGTCGAATGTTGTCCTTCAAGTAGTCAATCGCTTCGGGCTTATCGGCGTAGACTAGCGACTTCACTCAGAAAATAGTCAAGCGGGGTTAAATCGCACGATCTTGGAGGCCAATTCACATGTCCGTAACATGAAACTATGCGGTTGCCAATCGTTTCCTTCAATAAATCAATTGAGGCACGAGCTGTGTAACAAGTTGCGCCGTCTAGTTCAAACTGCTCTATAGCAGTCACCATTGGCTGTAACGTTCTGGCTAGCATCGTTTTTAAAGAAGTACGGATCAATTATTCCACCAAACCATAAAGCACACCAAACAGTCAGTTTTTCTGGACGTAACGGTGTCTCAACATACACTTGAGGATTATCATCACTCCAAATACGGCAGTTTTGTTTATTGACGTATCCCTTCAACCGAAACTGAGCTTCATCGCTAAACAAAGTTCGCTTTTCGATTTTCAAAATAAATTTTGCACAATTTCAGGCGTCAGTCTATTCATGTTGAAATACCGAGCTTAACTTAAAATAAATCACTTGACAGCTGACAAAATGGCCGCCAGTTAAAATAGTGTTGCCAGCTTAAAGTTCGATACTTCCAAAAATAAACACTTTACCAATTGAGTAAAGGCTTGTGATTAACTTATGATCAAAACTTGTAAGTATCAAATGATTTATCTTTTCGTTCCTCTTCGGGAACTCTGCTTTATAGTGCTTTGCATCACAGCAGGTTTGCATGAAAAGCAAAATAAAAGTGACGTCTGTTAACTGCAACTGATAACTTGATATAAAGATCCAAGATACTCGAAGTTAAAAAATTTAACGCAAATATTGTTATTAAAAGTTAATTTTTTTTTAATTTAAAATACACATGAATACATAATAGCTTCAGTTCGTAACAAAATAAAAATTTAACAAATTCTTCAACAAAAGCGATCATTATCAAAATAAAGTAAATACCAGAAGCAGGAAAAATGCCATAAATCGCGTGCAATACTAATTTGTTTGAACAGTTTGTCGTGTGAAATACCAATAACGGGTGACAAGCTCTAAAATAAGCAAAATGTGGCTTATATGGAATGTTGAAACAAAACACTTTAGTAACAACCTGAAACCATTCGTTGCCAGATGTATCCAACGGACTTAGTATGGTTAATTCAATTCGTTGCATACGGTCTTTTTCAATTGTCCGGTTCTTCGATTGAATGCAGACCTATTGTCGGTGGAAGGGTCATCCCGCAGACGGGTTAGTCAAGTATATTTAGAAATAAAATTAAGAAATATATGCCACAACAAAAGAGAGAAAGAGAGAGAAATGTCTCATATTAAATTCGATAACTAAAAGAAATTTCCAGATATTCGTACATCGTTTCGCTGCAAGATCGAATTCGTGCTAAAAATGGTGACAATGTGATCTTCAAACACTTTTGCGGAGGTAGCTTGATCAGTTCGTCATGGATCCTTACTGCCGGTCATTGTGTGTTCTACAAGTAAGTGGAGTTGGTGTGTAGGCACTTTGTTGGGAAATATCTCAAATGATTTCTGTAGAAAGGCGAGGGACATAGTTGCTGCGATCGGATATGAGGATTTGAAAGCGAACGATCTTGAGCTACGGGAATTGGATGCGATTAAGGTGATGAAATTTATTCCGTGAGTTGTGACTTTCAGTCAGGAAGGTAGCTCTGAGTTTATGTAAATTTTTCAGGTCAACTTTAAAAAATGACATTGCGTTGGTGCGGTTAAAACAACCAATAGTGCTGGACGAACGTAGATCGCTAGGACTTGTTCCTAGTCCAGGAATGGAAATAAATCCGGAAAGTAATTGTGTAAATTCGTTTCGATAAGCATTGAAAGTTATTAATTTTTTTAACAAAAGTATCATGCCGGGTTATCGGATATGGGGCTGATAAGTATGGTGGTAAAGTTCAGGACCGACTTAACGAGGCAGAAGTTTATGTGATCTCACGAGAGGAATGCACATCGATTTTGGGCAGAATAATGGCTCCGCAAGAAGGTGATCGTTCAGTATGCGGACTAGGAGACTTGCAGGACAGTTGTCAGGTATGGATATGAAGTCATTGTTTGTCCAGCATTACATATATATAGTTGATTTTTTTTTTTTATACATTGCAATTTATTTTCATCTTGTCATTATCTAGTATATACGGTAGGGTTTGAACGTTCTAGTTTTTTTCTCAAATCTTTTGTAAAGATTTGTCTACCAACCTCTTAAAACTGTCATTCGAAAGAGGTTTATGGCTTTAGAAAAGTAGTAGTAGTAGTAGTAGTAGTAGTAGTAGTAGTAGTAGTATATTTTGACAAACTTCTTGCAACACCCCTAAAATTAGCTGTAGATCCCGAAATTTGTTATCGCCATCCAAAGTCATCCTTCTTTAGATAAGTCTGCCCGACTACCCATTATAACTTTTGAGGCCTTAAAAATGGAGCTAAAAAGCTAAAATTTATTACTTTTTTTTGTATTGTTTTAAACTTTGTCGGAAGCTTTGTACATCCATTAAAGTACTCAGCATTTTGTTTATTAGATGTTTCCTTATTTGACCAAACCTTCACCAGCAAGTTCAGTACGAGTTCTCCTTTCTTGTGATTCCAATATAACCCAAACAATACGTCAAACAAGACGCAGACTTCTTACCGAGCTCAAAGAATTTTTGTGTTTAATCAATAACTTTGAATTAGTAAAAGGAGTAAGTAATGCCTTAAATGCAGTTAAGTCACTATAGACTTTCGCTTTAGAAATAAAAACCATATCAATTTGATTGGCCCAAATAATTTTATACCAAGTGTTTTGTTTCCCCTGTAAAATTTACTTTTCTGGATCTATAGCGACGTTATCCTAACGAGAAGCGAGGCCTGATTAACCCCATGTTTTTCCAAAGGTACCCCTATAATAAGAGAAAGCCGACAATGGATTCGATTTTTGCGTCTTAACATGCTTGGTCCGGAGGAACTTCCTAAAATTCAGTCTTAAAGATGAGTTGACGAGCATTCCAGGCATGACGGGCAGTATGGTTAAAATGTTGTAAGGGTTGAATGCAAATATCTATTTCGTTTGAGCAATGATAGCTACAATGCAATGCCCTTTAGTAGAAGCTGAGACAAACCCGTCGTAAAGACTTCGGTTTTGAAAAAATTCATCGGGAGACCATTTTTAAGTCCTTCAAACGTATATAATGTCCAACCCCGCATACAATTTCGCACAAACAAGCTGAGATGTAAAATCATGAAGTCATTTTGACATATCACTCTTTTGAATTATCTGAAAGGTGATTTAATTTATTGACTTTACTTAAATACTTCAGATTGAAAATTTTTGAAGTCAATGAATTAGCATTCCTTTAGGAGCATTCAAAAGAATGCATTCATATGAGTCATTCATCTTTTACATTTTTTGTAATTTATTTAAATCACACTTTAAGTTTTGATAAAGTAGAATTTCTCTTTAGCGATTTTGATGTAATTCTACAGTTTGGATACTTAACCCTATACAAAATGACTGAGAGACGGACTGACATACAGACCCACCGACGAACGGCATTAACCATTCCCTTCCCTCATAATCAGTTTGAGTTCAATGTTTTCATATGGACTTATTTCCAATTAGAAATGAGAATCAGTTTCACCTCTTTGAAGAAATTTTCACCATTTCTACCAAGTAAAATGAGGGCAACTTATTTAGAAAAGTAAGGCCAATAGTCCATACAAAGTGTGGCTCAAGGCCGTTAGATAGCAGTTGAGAAACCAAACAGTAATTGATTTAGTAATGCGGGAACCAAATCCTCCGAATTTCGTGTTAAATTAATTCTCACTTCTAGTGGGAAATAAGTCCACAAGACTATTTCCCATGGATTTATTTCCCTTCATCCCCTTTGCTCCATCTACCTAAAATGGATTTGTGTCAAGTTTCTGTTTCAATTGAATAAAAAAAAAAATTATTATTTTTATAGGGTGATTCTGGTGGACCATTACTTTGCTCCGTTGAAGATCAGGACTACATTTTCGGAATTGTATCGCACGGTCTCACATGCGGACAACCAGGCGTACCGAGCATTTACACTGTTACAACTCCTTATAAAAAATGGATTGATGGCGTTATAAATAAAAACTAAATAAATTTTAAATCTCATACAAAAAAAATGTATTTATTATTACATATTATTTTACTTATTTGTACATATTTTAATACATATATATATATAGCTTATCTTAATTAGTTTAAACATAACTTAATCACTTCCTCTATCGGAATCCTTATCGCTATCTACATCTTCTACACGATCCAAATTACCGCTACTCGTTTCAGGCAGTGTCAGTGTCAAAAGACCAGCCAACAATATGGAACAACCACAAATTGTTGTAGGAATGTACCAGCCAAAGAGACCCTTAAAAAAAATTAACAAAATGGTGAACATATTAATTTGTTTAAAATTAAAATTAATAAAAATAAAAACTTACCACAATATCAACGACATATGGAGCTGAAATGGATCCAACATGAGCCATGGTCGAACAGGTACCCAGTGCCGAGTTACGAATAGCTGTTGGGAACAATTCTGCTGTGTATAGGGTAACTATCGAATATACAGCAGTGATGCATAAACGGCCCATCATAGCGAGTGTTACAACCCAATTGAGTTTTCCTATTAAAATATATGTATGTTGGTTACAGTTATTCTGGTGCGCAGACGAATTTCAAATCTCTCACCTTGCGGTACAAGTAAAACGGCTAACAGAGCTGTTCCCGCCGCAAGATATAGCAACATTGTGGTATTGCGTCGCCCTGTAATTTTTAGTAATATCACCGGGATAGCAAAGCATGAAATGTCAACAAGACCAGTGATAGCCACATAGAGATATCGGTTCACAGATAAGTTGTGTGCATTCAGAGCTGGAAAATTGTAGAAATAAAATTAGTTTAGTGATAGTGCAGTATTTATTCTTGCTATAATAACTTTTTGTTTAGTACTACACAATAAAGTTTACCATAGAGCTTTGAACTAACAGTAGCGTATTATCTAGATTAAGGGAACTCATAAGATGAGTGATTTATAATCGTAAACGTAGGTAGGGCTTATAGCTTTGCAATATCAGGGTAGCAACTATTTCTGAATGCGAAATGTGAATTCATCCCAAGGAAACTTAAGCCACGCTTACACTGAGCGCATTGTGTGATTAATGTGATTGTCAAAGTTTAATACTGTCAAAAGAAGTAACAGCCTTATTTATTATAATTCACTAAAATACTTCTTCTAAACGGTTGAATAGTTATACAGGGTCGTACTTTTTGGTATAAATGCAACTTTGCAAAAGTCCTTATTTATAAACCATTTCCCATCCAAATTAGGGGCTAGTTATAGCTATAATTGAAATGCATCAATGAAAATTTTATTTTCGCATTATAAGACGGCTTTAAGCGGTATCATTTCTAAGTATCAATTCTAAGATTTTGTCATTGCAACAACATATTGATGAATCGGAGAAAAAAGATATTGCAGCGGACGCTGTCTTCTTTGGAGTACCTTGTTTGCCAGAGGAAAATCTAACTATGCTTTTTCATCGTCTGTGTTTAACAGCCAAATGCAAACCTCCCACACTGACGAATATCTTTCGTTCACGCTCTCGAAATAGTAAGCGTCCAGTTCCGCCACCTGTAATACTAAAATTTATTAGTGTGCAAGAGAGGAACTCAATACTAAAGGGCATCACTGTCTTTCGAAAGCAACAACAACGCCAACAACTCTCACTGCGTGACCTGGGTATAGAGTCCGATAACTCATGTTTTCTGAATGAAAGCTTATCCAAAAAAACTCGCACTCTTCTCCACCATGCAATTCGCCTGAGGAACAACCACCAACTGTTTAGTGCGTACACAAAACATGGTTCTGTTTTCATCAATTTAACAGCTGAAGGAGAAAGCTTTGCTGTTTACAACGTTGAAGGTTTAGAAGCTGCCGTAGTGACGTCAACCTAATTCTGCCGTAAGCAATGACCAACACAACAAATTATTTTGTAATGCATTTATTGTACAGCCTTTTTTATATGCCTCTTTTCGTTCTTTCATATCTCTTATTTTCTTTATTTAATATTTTTTATTCTTTATTTAATATTCTTTATTCTACTATCCTATTTTATTCTACAATTTTACTTTATCTTAATATTCTCTTTAATGTAACAATCTTTTGCCAAATTTTACTTTCAAATATTATTTTTTCTCATGATTTTTTTTTTTCGTCGCTTCGAGTTACTTCTCATACTTCTGCCTTGTACACAACAACAATGCCTGTAAGTGCAAGCGCAGCTAACGACACCAGGGGGTTCACTGGCAGTAGCTTGAATACGAATCTGTACAATATGATCCGAATTTTACAGGCTCAAAATAATGGATTAAAGATATGTCATTTAAACGCGCAAAGTCTAACCAATAAATTAGGGGAGTTTAGATACCTGTTCGTTGAGTCTAAGATAGACATCGTTTCTGTGTCTGAAACCTGGTTTCAGCCTGACATATGTGACGATTTCTATAGTTTGAAAGGTTACAAGCTCTTTCGAGCCGATAGAAAGTTTACTTCTGGTGGGGGCGCCGCTCTTTATGTACGTGAGGGAATTAGTTGCAGGTTGGTATGTAAATCCGATGACGATTGTCCTTTGGAATATGTCCTTGCGAGTATCACATGCAACATGGAAAATATCTTGGTTGGATCAGTCTACAGACCATATAATCACATCAGCACGTTACCTTTGGTTACGACTTTGGAGTCAATTTCTTGTTGTTACCCATATACCTTACTGTGTGGTGATTTTAACTGTAATATCTTGGATACACGACTTGCGGCAAACTTTCTAAGTCCATTCAAGGCACTCAATCTTAGCCCAGTTAACCACTCTACCCCTACCCACTTTACTAAAGAGTCTAGCTCACTATTAGACCTTTATCTTGCTAGCGATGTTGGCAGGGTAATGCTTTACACACAGCTTTTGGCACCTGGTTTCTCCAAGCATGATTTAATTTTTGTAAGTCGGGTTGATCAACAAATTTACCAATATCGAGACTATAAAAATTTAAACACATCTGAACTAGTACGCGACCTTAATTGTATTGACTGGAACTCAATATACCTTATGGAAAATCTAAATCAACAAATTGGTTTTCTACGACATAACGTCAATCAACTCTTTGATATTCATGTCCCTTTAAAAACCCGGCTCATTAAGCATACGTCTCCACCTTGGCTGAATGGCGACATCTCTGCTCTAATGTTGAAACGAGATGCCGCTTACAGTCAATGGAGGCGGTTCAAATTGGAGTTCTTCCACAAATCCTATTGCAGACTCCGCGATCAAGTCGTCGCATTGATCAGAACAACAAAAAGGCTTTACTACGAACACAAAGTTGGTCCATTAGTTTCTGGAAAAAAGTTATGGAGAAACCTGCGAGAAATCGGTATTGGGAAGCAATCTACGAGGTCTACTGATAACATCGATTGCGATGCTCTCAACAAAAAGTTCACAAACACGCCACAATCCTTTGATGCTTTTACACCTATTGATTCCCCTATTGAAGAGGAATCAACAGGCATGAACTGTTAGCTGAGCTTTATAAGAATACAAGAAGAAGACATAGTTGAGGCAATATTATCTATCAAATCGAATGCTACTGGCCTCGACCTAATGGAACCTAAGTTCGTCAAGTTATTGCTTCCTCATATACTCCGCTTTATAGCTTTTATATTCAATAATATCTTAACTACATCCGAGTTTCCTTCAGAATGGAAGAAGGCTAAAATTATTCCCGTTCCTAAAAAGCAAACTGGTATTGCTACGGAGTTCCGACCCATTGCTATCCTCCCGTTTCTATCAAAGGTGTTTGAAAAAACCATTATGAAGCAGATACAAACATATCTATCAATTAACAACCTGTTAACTACCTGTCAGTCTGGTTTTAGACCAAAGCGCAGCTGCAAATCTGCCCTACTTTTTTTTACTGACGAAATAAGAACCGTAATGGATAAGGATAATATTACACTTCTAACGCTTTTAGACTTTTCAAAGGCTTTTGACACTGTTAACCATTCAATTCTATGTAAAAAACTGCGTAATTTCTTTGGGTTTTCAATAGAGTCCTGTAAGTTGATTCACTCGTACCTTAGCGGAAGGCAACAACGCGTTGTGGCAAATGGTCAATCATCGATCTTTCTCAATGTTTTGAATGGAGTGCCACAGGGATCTATTCTTGGCCCAATTCTCTTCTCACTTTACATAAATGAGCTTCCAAAAGTTTTAAAGCATTGTCTTATTCATCTTTACGCTGATGATGTGCAACTTCTGATAAGTCGACCGTTTGGAGAAAAGAATGATGCCGTTGCATTAATGAATGAGGACCTTTTTTTCATTTCTCGCTGGTCTAAGAGAAATTATCTGTGCCTAAACCCTGCCAAATCAACAGCCCTCCCCATCTATCGCAAAATCTTTGATTTTGCAGTCTTAAGACCACTGAATCTCGAAAACGAAGGAATCGAATATGTTAACAGTGCTAGAAACCTTGGAATGGTTTTCAATCGTACCCTCACATGGAACGACCACCTAATTAAAGTAATTGGTAAAATATATGGAAGCCTCCGTGCTCTCCAAGTCACTCGAAGATTCATCCCCACAAAAACCAAACTTCTTCTTGCCAAAACGCTTTTACTACCTATTATGTTATATGGATGTGAAATTTTTTGCAACTTGGATTCTGCCACTAACCGCAAATTAAACGTTGCATATAACAACATTGCCCGTTACGTCTATAATCTACGTCGGTATGACCACGTTTCCTCTTTTGCTGTTCGTATATCTGGCTGTAGTCTAGACAATTTATTCAATTTTCGATCACTTAGCTATCTACATGAAATCATTCAAACAAAACAGCCTGATTATCTACACGGTAAGCTGAACTTCCCTCATTCAACAAGGTCTTTTGCTCTACTACTACCTCGATACAATTTCCTTATTACTGAGCGTCAATTCTTCGTCCACGTTATTCGCCTTTGGAACTCCCTGCCCATAAGTATGAGAAGTGTAAAGAGCACAAGAAGATTCAAATGTTTACTTTTCAACTATTTGGCAAATCATTGATAATTTCTATTAATTTATTAACTTTTCTCTTTTTAAATTTAGATTTCTTTTCAATAAACATATAATAATGCTGAAAATAGCTTAATAAATAAATTAAATTCAAATTCTTAAATTAATTTAAAGGCTTTCAAAAATTTATAAGACTCTTGTCTTACTTTGTAAGCGATTTTGAAATAAATAAATAAATAAATAAAAATCAAAATAAATCTAATCACTTATATTTTCACTGAATCGAACACATCAGTGGAACGATTGTGTTCCAAATTGTAGAAACGAATATCAGCAACCAAAAAGGCGAAATCTATTACAATTAGTTGACCGAATCAGCTGTTTATAGAAATACAAATTCGATTTTCTTTTCTAAGTAAAACATTTTTAATTCCAATGAGTTGAGTGTCCTTTTCTTCTAGATTCTTAAAATTTAATATGCATAATTTATTCCTTATACCTTATGGCAACTTAGATTATCAACTGCACTTGAATGCCTACACTGTCGTATCGCTGGCACACATATACGAATTTTTTTTATCATCTGTTGCAATTTAAAATCCTCATATAAATAAATCTACACACATATGTATATAAAAGGGACTGACGTGTCCGTGTGTGCACTTATAACTCGAATTGACTTGATGGACTCGTATTGGCCCAAGGAAGAACACTATGGAGGAAAATTCCAGGAAAATCCAGTTTTTAGTAAATTTTGAATTCTTTCGATGCTCCGGGCTTGCTGCCACACAATTTGAAATTGAAGGTCGGCTCAGTTATAATTTTGTTGCGCAACCTCAATGCAACTTTGTAACGAAATGTTCTCTTTTTGCGGATTCCACTCATGTATTTCGAACGATTTGCCATTCGTATTTAAGCGTCTTCAATTTCCAGTGCGCCTCGCTTTCGCTATGACAGTTAATAAGTCGCAAGGATCTTGAACTCCATGTTTCTCATATGGTCAATTGTATGGGGTGTGTTCATGTGTTGGCAAACCTTCCGCTTTGTACGTGTATGCGCCCGAAAATAAAAAGATAACGATCGTGTTCCACAAAGCACTTAAGTGAAAAAGCGAAAGGTTGGCCGACACGTCAATCATTGTGGTTTGTGTGTTTTTGCCTACGCCTACTGCAGCACGAATGCAAATTGAATGCATGCGAAATAAGGGAGTTTTGTTGACGTCTTAGGAAAAAGTTGGAATAAAAATACAAGGTCTGTTGGATTTTACTGATCGAATTGCCATTTCTTTCCTGTGACGTAGTTGAAAGTGATTGATTTGGGAATCAAAAATAAAAATTGCAGGTTGATCAGTGAAATTTAGAAAACCTTATCTTGTATACCAGAATTTGCCACCGAACAGCAACTCTCAGCTGTCAAACATACCTTGTGTTCTTTATATCATGTTGCCTGCAGGCACAGTTAAAAGTAGATACATAAGTGGTGTGTCATAAGCAACTCTTTCCATTCCATAATATTTTAATTAGGTTAGACAATAGGTACACACACTAAATTCGTCATTTGTGATTAGCGCCTTTTATTTGCTCCAAGTCAAGTGATCACAAAATAATGTCTGCCACACGGTAACTCACGGAAAAAAAAAAGAATGAAGTGAAACAAAATCTGGGCAAAGGAAAAGTCGAACTATTTATTACTAACACGCAAAATAATTGCTGTAATAACATCGAAAAAATTTAGGATAAAGAGTGTAGATTTGTTAGACAGAACTAGATGATATAAACGGAAACTACAAAAGCACAAAAGGAATATGGTGGTAGACAGGGGTGGCAATGGTATGTAAGTAAATGAAATTGGATGTTTAGGTGGATGTTTTGAAGGGTGATAATTATAGCATTAGCCCAAAACCGACAGAGTGTCACTCCGACCAGTTCGAGACATTTATTTGAATAAAAAAGTCATTTCTAAAGCTCAAAAATTTATTATTAATAGTGAAGTAATCGTGGATAATGAGAACAATCATCGTCAAAGTGCAGGGTGGATGAGGCAGCAGAAAAGCTTTGCTATTTTCTGTGACCGAAAAAATGACGGCTAAGTTTTAAGAAAGACTCTATTCGCCGTCATGTGCACATATACAGTTCGCAATGTTGGGGGATGTTTGCGAGGCAAATTGACTGCAGCAGATATGAAGATGTTTCGGTTGACAGAAGGAACCGTTCACGTCGCAGGACCCAACTCGAAAAAAGTGGAGCACGACCGGCTCAGTTTTTATGGACATGTTCAATGAAGGAACTCTTCGAACTCAGGTAAAAAGGCAATGTTGATCAACGTTCTTAAACAAAGGAATATGTTGTTTCATAGAGGATGTAAAGCTGTCGGAAATGTACCACAATTCAAACGATCATCACCTGCACAATTTGCTCCGCTTCGACACAATCCGAAGAAGGCATGTCAAACTCAACCGCCTATATGATAAAGCCAAAATGAAGCCATTGGAAACATTTCTACCCACCTAAACTCACTGGTAAGACAGTTTTCTTAAGACCAGATCAGCCCAGAGCATCGATACCTCAAGTAATGGCATTTCTCAACGAGGCAACATTACCAAGAGACAGCGACAGGATCAGCTATCCTTTCTACGACATCGTAGACTTCAGCTACCACCGGGGGTAAGCCCAGTTGAACACCCGGGAGTGAAAATCTCGCGGACTGCTAAACAATTTTTTGAACTATTTAATAATCAAAGACGATCAGTTATAACCTCATAAAAAAAAAATTGAAATGCTAAATTTTCTTAACTATTCCAACATAAATGTGAACTTACCAGTAACATAATACGACAATGAGGTAACGCAGAACATAAAGTAACACGTAAATGCTAGTCGCCTTATATTAGCGGGACCATAAAGCGAAATAAATTGCTTAAGAGGACCCTCTTTCAGTTTGAACCAAAGTGAGCTTGGTGCTTTTTCATCCTAAAAATATTGAAATTAAAAACAATTTGTTAAGAGCTCTTCTGTAAAACGCAAGCAAACTCACCGTTCTCTTATTTGTAACCATTTCAGGAGTGCTTTCTATTTGAAAGTCACAATCCTTTTTGAAGACAATCTTATATGCCTCGAAGGATCGATTTTGACTCAAAAGCCAGCGTGGAGATTCAAACATTAAACTAAAGAGAAAACAAAAATTACTCAACACATCCTCATGACGTACTATAGAAGAAAAGAAAACTTACTAGCAATTTAATATGAGCAAAAAGCTTGGAATGGTAAGAGCCATTTGTAAGTATCGCCAAGGCTGTATTAAATAAGCCGCTATCGCCAAGATCACCATACCAATTGGATATGATGCTGAAAAGGCAATGCTCATCCACGATCGGTGATTTACACTTATGTTCTCTGAAACTGTAAAAAAAATTTAATCAACCTCTTTTGTACAAAATTTTAGACTTACGCATAGAAAACGCTGGATAAAATAGTCCCGAAGAAGCTACTCCCAATCCAAATCGTCCGACCAAAAACAACCAATACCATGGAGTTAGTGCTGTTGTCAGACTGGACGCCATGAAAAGAACGGATCCTAACACGAATGAAGACTTTCGTCCATACCTGTGAAGGAAAATAAAGTCAATCAAAAAAACAGAAAGTTAATCAAAAACTTACGCGTCCGCAAAGATTCCAAGCGTGAACGAGCCGAAAAATTTACCAATCGAAATCGCTACCTGCGCGGATGTTCGTTGAACGGATTTCTCACAAACAAGATCCCACTATAAGCAACAAAAATGATCCGAAATGAAGTTAAGTGGGAGGATCTTTTATCTGATGGATTACTTACATCTGGAACAAATGAAGTCTCTGGATTTGAGTACTCATAGGTACCTTTTTGCTTGCACGGTATCGACTGCGGTTGTTCCATTGTTCTTGTGTAATTAAGCGCCATCGGGTAGGACATCTGTCCTAAAAGCGCGTAATCCCAATCCAGTATTGCACAGCCATCGGATTTCAAATTGCCCTCTGTTATAGTTTTAATCTCATCAGGCCGCCAATTGGTACTTTTAAGATCATTGACGCCACACCACATCATATCGGGAATATTTCCGAGTAACACGTACGACGATACGTGAAAGCCATTTAGAATATTTGGGGTGACGCAAAGGAAGAAGAGGGTCCTGCAAATAGACGGAATTAGTAGAGATTTAGTGTTTAAATTTTTGCAAATTAGAATTGATTGCATTTGTTTATTATTGCTTGTGTCACAACAAAAGAAAAGCCTTTGGTAAAAACCGGGGCTTACAGATGAACATTGTGCACTGGCTGTACACCGCGATTTTGAGACCAATTTTTACCTACGGGTGAACCGTCTGGTGGGAGGGGGTTAAAACCAAATCCTGTTTAAAGAACCTTAACCGCAACTCGTTCTTGAACCGCTATTGAACCTGCAACCTATTGAGCTATTCACTAAGAACGTGGCAGCCAAAGCCGCCCTCAGATTAAGAGAGACTAAAATTTGGAAGCCTGGTTATTGCGGACACTAAAGCATTCTTAACTAAAGCATTCTTAAGCATTCTTAACCGCAACTAGGTCTCGAACAGCTATTGAACCTGCAACCTATTGAGCTATTCACTAAGAACGTGGCAGCCAAAGCCGCCCTCAGATTAAGAGAGAATAAAATTTGGAAGCCTGGTTATTGCGGACACTAAAGCATTCTTGAAATCTTTGAGGGAAGAGACTCTTGTCACTTACTGACTACGAGGAACCCATATACGGATGGTTCAAAATCAGAACAAGGTACAGGAGCTTGCGTCTCTCAGAAACACTTTCTATTAACCAGTCGTTTCGACTGACTGATCACTGCAGTGTCTGACAGTCAAGCAGCACTTAAAGCAATCGGCTCTAACCTTGTTAATGCGAAGTGCGTTACAGATTTCCTCTTGACACTCAGGGCTACACGTCACTACATCATAGGAAACATGGCTTAAAGACTAGGGCTCTTTGCAAATTATTTAGGAGGAAATGGAGTCCGTCGAACATCTTCGATGCCTCTGCCCAGCTCTACAGGAACGCCGATCCTCCTGCAAGGGCGCGCGGTTCTTCGAAAGTCTGGACGACTCTATCAGACATAAAACTATGCCTCAACAGATCGAAGTGGTTTTGTTAGCCACATGTCCAGACATGTACCAACAGGGCACTCACAATGGGCCGTCACGGCCTCTGGGTGAAAAAGGTTATGATCAAAATTTAAGGTATTCTTTCTCGGATTTTGGAACTTGTCAATCAGCAGAAAGCAAGAAGATGACTTCTTCTCCACAAGATAGCCATTGGAACGTCTTTCTTAAGTCGTAATGTTGGTTACTTCTTCATAATTACAAGTTAGTGGTTTCTATAAATTATAGCCCGCAATACTGCTGTCACTTGTGCAGATTTTGTTCATCATTTACAAAGAGTTGACCTTGAGAATTGTTTATCAACTTTGGCGAACGAATTTCCGTGCGGAAATTTTGAAGATTTTAATGTGCTCTTGTTCGAGTCGTTTTGTCATTCCTACCATTTCTAATAGCTTCTAAGCGTGCAGAATGTGTAAAAACAAAAGTTTAAGAACAACAAGGCCAACACGTATTATGGTTTAAAACCGAAGCTTCTTCTAAATGGAAGTGATTTATTGGTGGGGCGTGCACCTAATCATCAACCAATTTTGGGTTAATTATGGTTGCCTTAGTACTATCCTATGTATTGCAAGAACTATAGTTGCACGATCACTAAATAGGTTAGGTTAGGTTAGGACAGGGGTCATCACACTACACTAGGCACCGAAGCTGAATTTGTACTAAACGGTAGACAAAAAAAAACCTAAACACTTTCCCTTTTAAAGCAACCAATTGCCCTACTAAAGCCAAGAAGGCCTTTGAAGAAGTGTCTCCCTAAGAATTTCCTACGACTACGTGAGGTTGCCATGCATTCACTCCGTATGTGCGGTATATCCTCCACAGACTGCAAATCACAACAGAATCTGCAGATGTCTGTATCTGACAGTCCGAGTCTCTTTGAATGTTCTCAAAGGAGGCAATGCCCTGTCAGGATTCCTACTAATATTCTAAGCTGCTAAGTTTTGTAAGCTACCTTGAACTCTTACAATTGAGAAGTGTCCATAGAGCTTTTGCTACGGTGTCCCCCCCCAAGACTTGAGCACCTTAGGTTGGCAGTCCTTACTTCCAGACTAGAACACTTTATTATGCAGACGGGAGGTTTTATGTCAGCAACCTCACCACTATTGAGTAGCCCGCCTATTCTTGCAAGATCATCCGCCTACTCATTCCCTTCAATACTTAAGCGTCCTGGCACGGCACCCAGCACAGTCTCACTCGGTTCTGATTGCATAATTCCTTGAGCACTGTGCGACAGTTCCTTACTACTTAAAGTAGCACAAAAGATCCTATTCAAACTGCAATACACCAATCGGATCGGCACGTACCACCGTGGTCTTCAGCGTGGAGGTACTTCAGGGGTTAGTAGCCCGTTAAGTAAGTAAGTGCAGAGAATAAGTAATAGTTAGTTTACCGACTATTTGCTTATATCCAAAATATTATATATAAAAGTCCAGACAGACAGTTTCTCAATTACAAGAAATGTCCCTCTATTGTATACAAATGCAATCGAGAAAGTTAAAAATAGGATATCGATGAGAAAAAAAACACGCCTTATGCATCAATCTTTTCATTCAAATACAAGAAAATTCATTTCGCATAATTATAGTAATTATTTGCGACCCCGTTGCATACAAGTCGCACAACAATAATTCATTCAAAATCACATGAATAATAAGTCAATTTTTCACACAGACACAAACTGCACAAACCATTATAGAGAATAGCAAAACAATAGCAACATGTTGCCAGTGAAGCATAACATGAAATGAACCAAAGTACAATGTATTGAAATGACCATCAAATGATGCATTTACCCTGCATCACGTGGCCGGATGGAATGCCTTTTTTGCCGAGCAAATGTACAACAAAGTATCTAACAAAATACTCAGCGCCGCGCCACTGACCTTTTAAATAATAAAAAAAGAATAAATTAGTTAGAGTTGCCTTTTAAGTTCAATAAATTCATAGTCTCAAGTTTGCGGCGCTGGCTATGCTTCTGTATTCGAAACGGAAATAGCTAATCACACACCTACTGTGAGAGGTTAAGAATAAGAGCTACTCTTATGGTTAATTGAGGAAAGCAACGACTGAAATTTTAAGTAATGATATGCCCAGCAAATTAAATGAATTTTTTTTTATTGTGATTACAATTAAAGTCAGATTTGCATAATTAGGACTAAGGCAATGTCGCGACGCGACGCGACTTAATGGTAGAACAAACATATTAAAAACTATTACTTGTATGTACATGGAAAACAATACAATCACTTCAGTAAATATTCAAATTCAAAGTAATGAACATTAATTTATGTCACCGAATTATTTGTAGCTCAATTGCCCTGTTCGACTAATCTATGTATCTGTTTCGCAGTTATTTAATATTCATTCCATGTGAGTTCCAAAATTTTAAATGCGATTCACCTAATTTCTACGTCGTCATACCGTCACGGCTGTATCCACTACCTTGAGCTTGACGGTATTGTTTACATTATCTAGGAAAATCTGTTCGTTTCCGCTGATGGTTTTGTTTACAAACATTTACTTTGATGCCAAATTTAATGGTGGTCTAGAGTGTAGATAAATAGCACTGATATTGACAATGTATCTCAACTTTTTCATTCAATCCACAGTGGGTAAATATGCAAATGATACAAAATATTAACCACAAAATGCGTAGTAAAAAAATTGGATGACATCATAACTGTCCTTAATATTTTGCGTTTTATTTATTAGTTAAGTAGTCTTACTATAACAACTGAGCCACAATGAATTATCGGGCACGCTGTGAAATAAAGCCCAAAACAATATTTAGAGCCGAAATAGTATGGGCAGGATTTTTTCATACATATTCTTCAGCCCGAAGACAAGGCTTGCAAATAAACACTAAACTCACGAACAAAGTCCCTATGCGTTTCTTAGTTGTAGGTGGAGGATTTAGTTTTCTAAAAACTAGGACCCGAACAATTTGGCTGTCTTGGCTCATTGGTAAGTGCATTGGACTACTAAGCGAGAGGTTAAACTTGCTTATTTTCCTTTTACTTTTGGTGGCGCTTACAGTCCGAGGTGGGCAATGGCCTCAACCAACAAGCTCGGTCCCTCGCTAGCTGCCTCCAGTTACGCACACGAAGTTGGTTGAGATAGTTCTCCAATTATGCGCGCCACCTAAGGTGCGGTCTTCCTCTGCTGCTCTGTCGCTAAGGGGTGGATTCGAAGACTCGTCGGGCTGATGCGTTGTTGTCCCTACGCTCCACGTGTCCCATCCATACCAGCCGTTGTATTTTTAGCTTTTTGACCAGGTCAGCGTCGCTGTATAGAAGAATCTTTCTCTCAAAGCATCCCAGAAGGTTTTCATCCGCTTTTGACAGAGTCCATTCCTCTCCATCATACAGCAGTACCAGGATGATTAAGGTCTTATAAAATATCTCCTTGGTTCTATGAGAAAGGGCTTTACCTCTTAGATGCCTTCTTAGCCCGAAGAAATAGTGATTGGCAAGAGTGATTCTTCGCTTGATATCTGCGCCGATGTCATTTTGCGAAGTGATAGTGAAGCCCAAGCAGACAAAGCCTTGAACTACTTCGAAGTTGTATCTATCCATCGTGATGTTTTGTCCGAGTCGCCGATATTGAGAGTCCTGTCTCGTTGACAGCATATACTTTTTTTTGACCAATCTTCGCCGCCTCCGTTTCGAATCTTGCAAATAACTACAGATTTACATTTTACCCTAGAATTACTGGGAAATGCACTATGAGAAAATAAAAGGTTACCACAATCTGGTACAATTCTTACTAACAACGAACATTTTTTTTATACAACGAAACTCTTCAATAAAAAATTAACCAGCATATTTATGCAGAATCGCCTTACTTTTATTAGACTCACGTAGTATAATTTCTGCCAGTAGCTTCCTCTACTTCCACCTAGCCATAACAATCTCGCATTTCTTGAGAAAAGTATTAAACTCAGAATAAATGGCAACCCCTTTCCAACTTTCATAAACTTAAAGCTATAAAAAAAACCGATCAACCACTTCGAAATATTATTCTTGAACAGACATTCATCCTGATGATTCGATTCGAGGCATTGACACCTCAGTGTAGGGGTACCTAATATTAAATTCAAAACCGGTAATCCGAACAATAACTTTAATTTCATGGGCTTCCATTATAATAAAATCGACAAACAGTCATTGCCTTGATGTGATATGCGGAAAAAATTATTTATGTAATAAAAACTGAATGGATTATCTTTATAAATGTCACTTAATCAGTCGTATTTCTCTATAAACGTCACAATTACTGTTGTTGCTTACGTATGCCTAACTCGTCTACTCAATTTTATTGATTGTCTGACCTTTGCATGTCATTATACTTTTTAGAAGGCATTGTCCTTTCTGTTTCATTCCGATAGATGCAGAAGATGAATGAACTATAGATTGGCACTGCAAAGCTACTATCGAAAACTTTGTTTAGAGCAATTTTTCCAAACGGCCTGGCACGTAAGAGAAGAAGAACTTTAGTAAAGCAGCAGCGTCTTATACTTATCGCAGATATAACAAAGTGTACAAGTTGTTTCTTGGGTTGTGCCAGAGCCCGCTTTGCAGGTCGTCTTACTGCCTTTAGCTGCGTATTTCAAGTTGATGGGAATCGTCCTTTCAATATTTGGGCGTTACTACATTGTCTCTCTGAGCAGGGATCGCAGATGTTGCGCATCGCAGCACTGATTTTCATCCACTTTTGAAGGGTTTTTCTAGAGTAACATAACAATTTTGTATCCTTAAGGCTACGGTTACAGTGGATGCGTATTCTGACGAAAAACTGCTTTAACGAACAACAGCTGCATAAGAACCTACAGTCAGTGTAACCGTAGCCTAAGCTGTTTTCATGATCTGTCAATGTCAAAATGTCAGTTAAAAATTATTTTCGATATTTTAATTTTGTGGCTTTGTCAATAACGCAACATAACAGGGTGTATGTCGATGTGCAGTTATGAAATTAACTCCTTTGAAACACATTAAAGAAAATGGGATCAAAGACTTTTTAACAAATATAGCGCTCGTCTGCCTCTGCTATCGATGTTGTCTGCTGACTTTCGCACAGTTTTCTCAAGTATGATATTAACGAAG
Organism: Ferdinandea cuprea; assembly: GCA_963576555.1. Lineage (NCBI taxonomy): Eukaryota > Metazoa > Arthropoda > Insecta > Diptera > Syrphidae > Ferdinandea > Ferdinandea cuprea. The sequence continues at coordinate 13,585,425 of OY754959.1, forward strand.
GGTTTACCTACTTGTGCATCAGAGCAAATTGATGAATCTACAGATAAATTGTATGTACTCAGGGTATAATATAAAACAACTTATAATACAACTCCAAGCTGTCTAAATATTGGAACTTAAGCTAGTGTTATTACTGAACAATGTCTATGAGTCAGTACAAAGATACCACAAGGCTGGAAGCATTTTCAAATGACTTCTACCGAAGTTGCATAGATGACGAAGAGGAGAATACAAATTTTTACCTTCTCTTAATTCTCTACATAAGGGGAAAGCTCCATCTTAAACCCTTCTTCGACTAACATCTTCGACTAGTTTTGCCCTAGTCAAAGTGGTATCACAAAGGAACAAATATTGGTCTATGTTTGTCGGCTTTGTTGAAATTCAGCCATCTTCTGTAATCGAAAAATGTCCATGTTCAAAGAAGGTATCTTACGAGGTCCGTCAAAAGTTCAACATCAAATAAGCGCAAAGAAGAGGAAGGCTTTTACTCCTGGATCATACAGATGCAATAACATCAGCATTATCCTCATTGACGAAGTGATAAAGAAACCCCGAACCCTATCAAACCTTCGTCGATAAAAGAATAGAAGACGACAAAAAATGCAAGAAACAGTCGATCAGAAAACCTTGTGCAAAGCCTTTGACAGATCGAACAAGCTGTTGTCCTTCATAACGGTGAAGACTGTAATAGTAGACATTTTTGTTTTAAAAGTCAAACGAGTTTTAGAGTTTCTAAGTTCGAGATCTTTTAGCAGAGCTACGTTATCGCTACGCGTGACCTACTGTTAACGCTTAATCTTAAAAAAATTGCTCAAGATACAAATTTCCATTCTTACATTCAGCTCAAAGAAGACTTCAAGCCTTTCTTCTCCAACTTATGCACGTGCGAAGTTATACTTTTGAATGAAAGGTCCCTTCCAATTTAATACCAATTCCGAAGGCAAACTTGAGATATCTCATCACGAGCTTAGCTTCAAAGTTAGTCTTTAGTCTGCAGAAGTATTTTATTTTACATCCATAATCTGCATGGCCACGACTTGTTTATATTTGTCATAAGCTCGATTAAGATGTTACTTCATTAACGCAGGCAATACAACCCCTTTGGTAGTCACATGTTCACGAAAATCCCGATGACTTATGTATGTAACTTTTCTAAAAATGATATTCGTATATGGAGAATGTTTTGTATAAAGCAGACGTGCACTATATTTTCTTAATTTTTTTATAGTCCCCGAGCGATGGCGAATGTTTTTTTTTTTTGAGTTCTGCTCACTTTTTTAGGTATTCAATTTCGAGTTATCAGAAGAATGTCGTTAGATAGCGCAAAATAAATAACTGTAAGATAGGTGTAAAACAGAATGTTATTTAAAAAAATATTCAAAGTTTCCATTAAAGAGTACATTGCTAAAATGTGTTTCCTAATTATAGAATTATGGAAATAGGTAGCATGGAATTCAGGTTGATAAAATATTTAATAGTAAAAAAATATTGCTTATATGCAATGAAAAGTTTTTGTTTATTTTTTTCGCAACAGGATTAAGTAAAAAGTTGTCTTAGCAACAATTCGCCTACGTCTGAAACTTATATCTGGAAAATTTCACAACCGATACGAAGTATACGTCGTTTGTGGTTAGCTTAAAGTACAAACATATTATGCATTGGCAATCTGTGTAGACCCTAAAGCCCAAAGGCCAGATAACGTAAATCTATTATCGTCAAACGATATAATGATATCTCTATCTATCTCATATGATAAAGATAGCTACAGGAACGATATTATCGACTTATGTTTTATCTGGGCCAAACTTTTGCAACAATTCGTTAGCCAAAGCATTTCTCTTTAAATATGTTGATTCAATTTAGATCTACATACTCACGAATCTCATTAAACGCGATCCTAAGCATGGGCAAATCTTCAATAGTTCCCAACATAAAATTTCTCTTCTTGATTCTTCTACTACTTTTGTAGTTTGATTACTTTTAAACTACGCTTTCCAGCGCAGACATACAGATGTTTTAGTTCAAAACAGTTAAGATTGCGTTTGCCATTCATAGGTACTTAATCGGAGGTCAACGAACCAATTCTTCTACGTTTGAATAAGGTTATCGATATTGGCAAAACAATTTTAAAAATAAATTAGTACATATGTATGTATGTAGTAAATGTTTATGCGCACTTGACAGTTTCTAAAAATAATTATATAATAAAAAAATTATTTGAATTATTATCTCCAGACAGCAAGGAATGATTCATTATTTAAACTGCGACAATGGAGGATTTGCAAAGTGCAGGACTTGTATGCTGATAAGATTTCGTTGTATAAAGGATGTTCTATAATTGAACATGTAACGTACGTCTATACCTATTAATTTGTGATACGCGTTTACCACTTTGTATGTATTTATGACTAGGCGAGGCACGAAGGTAAGACGTGACAGTTGGTTCACTTTTTAGGGCAAATGTAATGATGCTTCACGGTATAAAGAAAAAGGTATGTTTGTATAAAAAATACAAGGTTTGCTGAATTTCACTGGTCGACCTGTCATTTTTATTTTTGATTCCCATAACAATCACTTTCAACTACGTCATACAAACAAAAAAAAATGGCAATTTTATAACATGATGATGCCTCGTGAATGAATACAACATGAGGATTTTCTTCGCACATTTTTGTTTACACATATAGTACTGACGAAATGTTTATCAGCAGAAACTAAAAAAAAAACATCGAAAATTGTTGCTTGTCCGCTGGCATAGCATTCGTTTTTGGTTTAACAGAATTGTATACGGATTAAGTACCTCTCAGCAACTTTTAGGTCCCTGTCTTCTAAAACCTTGAATGGAAAAAACAGCCATTAAATCTTACTGTGATAATATGTGCGTTTGCTTCATATTTAAATGAGATTGATATCCACACAACAATCTAGGTTAAGTTAGGTTAGTTTTCGAACCGAATCAAACTTCACTTGTACCAATTGTGATACCCTTTGAAGGGAGATAAGCCGATATCGTGGCCAACTTGTGGTATCTTCCTATTTATGTTCATCAAATGCAGGCGGTCAGATATTGGCCCAAAAGAAAAGATTTCAATGTCCAGGAAGAAGTGACTTCAAAATGTTCGATACGTATATATGTATACGTAGGTTTTCGTTTTTAACCATGTGGTAATTTGTTACTACTAAAAAAAATAATGGCCCCTATTGCGATAGTCGATCATTGAACGATTCGATAACAACGAGTTGCGTCGATACATTTTACGTTTGGTACTGTATAACTCAATCGACAAAGGTTCGTGTTATTGTGAACTAAAATCATATTTATTGTGAATAGACCATACTTTAACATTTTTCTTCTTACATTTTAATTGATTATTTGTAGTGTTTGTTTTTGTGTAAATAACATTAAAAGAAGATAAAAATGTCTTCAGTAGAATTATTTTTTGGCGATTCGGAAGAAGGAAACATGCACAGAGACTTTTTAGAGATGGTCAGGAATAGGAGGCGATTAAGAGATGCTTCCAATCCTCTTGAACTTGAACTTGGATTTTATTCTTTTATTTTGTTTTGCACCTAAAATCAGTCCAAACCTGTTAGAAAAGCTTTTGTTGTATGTAAATTCAAATTTACTTTTAACCATTTATCCTAGGTACCTACGTGCAGGAGGCCCTAAACTATTCAGTTCGACGGTGAACTTTTCCCATCTAGTTTTTGCCTGAGACTTTGCGCAAATACCCTTAGTAATATCGGGATTTGCTGTCATTAACCTTACCAGTTTTTCCATTTTTTTTTGCTAACAACTTTTGACCTGTAATCAAGTTAATTTGTATAAAATAGTGATAAAATTTAAATAAATAACATCTTCGTTCTTGAAAACTAAAGTTTTTCAGCCAACGTAATCGGAAAGAAAAATGTAGACCATCGTCTGTCAAAACGAAAAATATCGTTCACAATCGACATTCGCAATACCGAAGTTCATAACCAACGATTGTCTATCGATAAAAGTCGTCTATCGATTAATAATCCACAATCACAATAAGGGCCAATTTGTTTTCTCATAAAACCTAGCAAATTCGTATTAGCCCGCAAGATAATGTTATATGAATGTTGGTTCTATCGATACAGTATAGGTTCAGATTGGAATATATAAAAATGCTTGATAACTTTATAAGCACGGTACCTACATCAACACTCTGGCGAAAACAAGCTGCAGCCACTGCGGTTAAGGTGATGCGACTTTCGATTGCATGAGTTGCGGAGAGCGGCGAAAACATATACATACATATTTTCTTATAACAGCACTTCTCTCTTACTGGAGGTGTGAAACGGTTATCAACAGAAAGCATGTGTTTGTTATCGCTGTTCTTCTCGACGCAAGAATTGCGCGCTTTTATTTAATAATTGTTTTTGGGCAGTAAATAACATAATTTCAATTTATTAAATCGACTGAGCGCATCCTAAACATATTTATTTCTGGAACTAGTACAACAAACTGAAAGCACTTAAGAATAAATTTTAAACTGTAGTTTTAAATTTAAAACATTTGGGTTCATCGTGAAAATATAAATAAATTTAATTACTTTAACATTAAATCCAACAAAAATGGTTTAAGAAAGTTTTATCAGTCAGTCAATATTTTTAAGCTTCAAAAGCCCATACATTTTGAGCAGACAGAAAAATTCAAACTAGGTCGAAGTTGCTACTGAATCCGATAATGAAAGCTTGATCTAAAGGGTTTTCTGTAGTAACTATCATTTCTGCGGTAGGCACTTAAACACTTTTTAACATTTTAAGCGAAATTATGTTTAACAAAATAACTAACATGTGGCTCACTAGTTTTTGCGTTGCACTAAACGTTGTTTACTGTCCCAGCTGTCTGTGGCACTAGTTGTCTCGATTTAATTCCAAACTCAGATAAATGCCAACATTATGCCATTTTCAACGAAGTCAAATTGACAGGTAGAGTTTATAACTCAATCAATTTTGGAGTTTATTTTGACCCAAACTGGTTTCAAAATTGGCACAAGTGATATTAGCACAATTTTATGGTTATCAACATCTTCATAATTTTGGATACTATTCTACATGGCATTTAAACCGACCGGCATGAAACTGAAGTTGCTGATCAGGTAACCAACTTTGCTTACGATGCATTAATTGGAACGAAAGATGGTACGAAAAGTGGCTATAACGTGATATTTAAACTGACTTTTTTTTATAGCCAAATATTGAAGTTGTTTATCTTGAAGTCATCTTATATCAACAAGGTTTTCTGAGCGCATCATACCTATCAGCCATAGAAGACATTTAATTTGACACCAAGGTTTTGCGACTTGCACCTTGATGGTTCTTTCTATTTCTCAATGCGAAGGAAATAAATTCAAAAAACTTGGCTTTGAAAGATGATCGTTTCATAACTTGGCTCCATTTATTCTGCGACTGCAGTAAGTACTTTGAAATTGCTCGATCTAGGCAATTCGAAAAAATAAAAAAACTCAAAGAGATTAATGCAGAAAAATACCTACTAATTTTTCTCTTATTCCAAAGCCACCGTTTGTGGCCACAGATTTTTGTCTGTCTCTATAGTAAGAACTGCGCGAAACACCATCTGGAGATTGCCTGCTTCTTTTGAACGTATAACAATGCTTGGCGCCGCGGCAAAATCTTTTAAATCCTAATAAACTCTCCAACTATAGAGCAGCTGAATGCATTTAAGTAAAATAAAAACATTCCTAAGTGTTAAGCCCTTTAAAATAACACTCCCCTTATTTTCAACTAATCGGCAGAGGGTGATCATGAGGAATTGTTTTCTAATCAGAAAGGAAAGAAAACATCGTCCACCAAATAGGTACCTACCCACAAATCGATCGTCCCGGTTCCGTCCCAAATGTCTGACATTTCCACAGACACATTTAATCCTAATTTAATTTTTTTTTTCCCATGGAAAATCATGTTCCCCTCGTATGTGAATTTTCATTTTCTTTTCACTTTCAATTCTGAAGAAGAAGAAGAAGAATACAAAAAAAAAAAAAGAAGTGATAAAGAAAATCCCAACTTTCTATAAATACACAAAACACTGTGTACACAAGAAACACCCAAACTGGGCCACAATGTTGTTGCAACACTGCACTCTCACGCGACATGTGCGCCTGCAGTACACCAGTAATTCATCCATCATCTATCGCAATGCAACAACAAAAAAAGTATACAATAATTAATTACCCATATCAAACAACTTTTTAATTAAAAAAAAGAGAGTAATCCAAATTTGAAAAAAAACACACTGCCGCATTTGTCGCCAATTGTGCCGCGGGGTTGGGTTGCAAGTTGTCATTAAAAAAAAAATTACGGATTACCATCATCAACAACGGGATTTATTTCCATCGTCCGACAGACGACATACAAAACCAACCAATGGAGAAGAGATAATGAGGGGTCGTCACTGCGACTTGTAGTCTGATAACCCAATCAATTTGTAGTTGTACCTTTTCGATTGGTATACAACTGAATTAAAATTTAATTCGTATCCTTACCAGACCCACTTTCCACCGGTTCCAATACGCTCCAATTCATCGGAAACGATCCCCTTAAGATCGTCCTCCTTGACCACGAGAAAAGGCCTCTCCGCCGCTGAAGTCATCGTTTTCACTGATTTCTAATTTCAACTTCACTTTTTCAACATTTACCACGCAAAATAAAAAAATAAAATAATATTTTTAGAATGACGACAATTAAAAAAAAAACCGAAGCTAAAAATTATTTAAAAAAAAAAAACAACTATACGAAATCTAAAATAACACGTGAGTGAATTACAAACGGCACTAGGACATAGTACAGAAAATTGCCACGCTCGCGTAGGGTTTATTTTAGACGCACTGTACAAAAGAAATTAAAAAAAAAATAATAAACCGGGGATTATAACTGCCAGCAGAACTTTTATATTGATCAATCTTAACGAGCCGACTGCCTTAACGTGACTGAAGCGACACTGATTGCGTTACGAGAGAAAATACATTACATACCGAACCGATACCCGTCGTCTCGTCTGTACGTACAGCTATACTGTGGCTGTGATTGTGACGGTGGGGCGGCCGGCACGCCATGCAGTGGCAGAAACGTATTATCGTCACAAAACGCGTCGAGGGAGTCGACTCGACCCGTTTCGGAGTAGCAGAATTTCATTCATCCATGGATATACCTACACGCTACTTGTCATTATAGTCGTACGTACCACTGTACCAGACTTTACCAGCAGAATGATGTGTGTTCGTTCATCGATGATCGGCAGCTGGTAATGCGCATTAGTTTTATCGTTTTGTTTGGCGCCCATCACCGATCACACCAACACAATATTATTATGTGTTATGACCATGATCGTGAGCGTATAACACCTTCCTTCCATGGTAATTTTTTTATGAGGTTCAAAACATGACGAGGTAGGTATTTATTTGAAATTAGGTTTGCAGCAAATCTACCTGGCGTTTTTTTTTTTGCCACGGGAATAATTGGATTAATGCATTTTGATTGTTATTCCAAATAAATAAATAAATCAAAACCACTCCCAAATGACTAATGTCCGTGACATATTCAGGTAATATCAATCAGCAGCAAATTAAGACCGTACATCTGCTTTGTTGAATTTTACTCCGAATGCACTCACAGTTGCAGAAAAAAACTTGAATAAACAAAATTTCACGACATGATCGTTGGAAACTTCATCCCAGAGGTAATTGCAATGGAATGTGTTTGCTTCTATAGGCTTGGTATTGGTAGTCAGTTGTCTATCAGTACCCTTAATCAACAGAATTTGTTTAGACGAGTTTCATAATCGTTTGAGGGGATCGTCTTATTCAACCAGATTTTTGACCAGGTTCATTGAGTGCAATGACTAGTGTGTTGGGCTGCTTAGCAGGGGTCTCAGGTTCAAATTCCCACCCATTTTTTAGAGTCTGGAAAACTTCTCGTATCTTACGTTCGGAAACCAAATAATAGTTGGGGAAGCTAGGCTTTAGGCCAAGTATGTGGGTGAGTCCGCGGGGACCGGCACAAGTACTTGATTACAGTGGCGCACGCTAGATTTTCTTTGAGGGGGGCATGGCAATACCAACTGCTCCGTTCCTGCCGAATTTTTTCTAGATAGAAGTGAAGGATTCCTTAAATTTTTGAACTTCTTATTCTTCAACATTGTGAACAGTATGTGAGCGCTGAAAGAACAACTGCCTGAAGACATTTTTCGATTGCAGAGGTTAGCACAGTTTTCTATCTACCCTACGTTTAGACAATGATTGATATCGTCTTTCACGGTTGCTTCGCTGGTAATCATAGATCCCAGGCTCCTTGGGCATACCAGTTTCCACATGCAACGGGATGCAATAGAAAAAAAAAACCGCAGATAGACAGATAGTACTACTTGTCTGACAGCGAAGCAGATTGGGCCTAAGCTGGATCTAAAAGTTGGATTACCCTTAATAGATCGCACGTTAGTTCTACAATTGGTGTTACACTGGACCGCTCCTGATAGGCAGGCATGCAACAGGGCTTGGCGCTTATTCAAACGACTTTAGGAGCTGCGTGCATGAGGAGAAGGAAGAAACAGTTCTACACCGAAATCTCCATCTGAAAGCTTACTTCTACAATGATCTTAGCGATCTAAACTCGACCGACAGCGTTGCCGCTGACTTTTCTTTTTCTTTTGAAAAATGTATCAAATGTATCTTTATTTCAGATTGTTAAATGTATCAACTGTATCAAAACAGATAAATTAACTTTCTTTAATTTTTAGTTTTTTGTATGAAGTCTGACGTCTTACGGCACTTAAGATGGATATAAATTTCAAAAGGGAAACCACCATTTCAATCCAATTAAGAGTCATCACACACAAAACTAGGCACCGAAGCGGACCTATTTCGATCCCTGGGTAAACGGTTAAATTTGTACTCAACCTGTAGACAAAAATCCTTAACACTTTCCCTTTTAAGGCCTTTGAAGTTTTTGCCGCCTATTTCCTCCAAAGATTCGAAAAAGTGTCTCCCTAAGAATTTCCTACGACTACGTGAAATTGCCTCGAACTCACACAATATGTGCGGTATATCCATAACAGCCTGCAGATCACCACCGAATCCGCAGAAGACAGTCCGAGTCTCTTTGCATGATTTCGCAAGAGACAATATATGCCCTATCAGGATTCCTACTAATATTTTGAGCTTATACCTTCCTTCCTGGAGCTCTTACAGTCGAGAAATAGCCATAGAGCTTTCGACCCCGTGTGTCCCCCAAGACTTGACCACCTTAGGTTGGCAGTACTTACAGTTATTTCCCTTGATTATGCAGAGAGGATGTTGTATGTTTGAGTATTGAGTAGCCCTTCTTTTGTTGCAAGCTTATCCGCCCGCTCATTGCCTTCAATACCGGAGTGTCCTGGCACCCAGCATAGTCTCACTCGGTTCTGATTGCATTTCCTGACGATATCAGAATTTATGTTTGTTGATACCATTGCCTTAAGTGCGGCCTGGATGTCGATGTAGATGGCAATATCTCTAACGGATATCGATTTCATCTGCATTGATGACGAAGACGCTGCTTATTCCCGGTAGTTTTATAGACACTCACTATAGACTACACTTGTATCTTTGTGGCAACGCTGTCGACCGACCCAAAATGTGTCGAGTAGGTAGGAACCTCGGATCCACGTGCTTTCACAATAGACCTTACATAGGTCTAAGTGAGTGGTACCTCTATCCGACTGTCACTTTAACCTAACCTAATCTAATCTACATAGATCCCAAATATTTAAAATAAATGTCTGAATAGCCCGGAATGGGTTAGAGAATAGGCAGAACGAAGGCACTCTGTCTTTTTAGTGGCTGTCCATTTTCTTATTTCCCTATTTCTCTCCAAAACATCCATCCAAACATCAAGTGATCGTTGCAGAGAAGTTTATTTCTTTTGACGGCTCTGATGCGCAATGAAAAGCAAAGGATTTAAAACGCTTCCTTTGGGACTTTGATTAGGAGCTCTTCGGTATCTTCCAAAAGCTACCAAAAGCTACCCAAAATGCATATTTTTCCCTACCATCGCACTCAAATACCTAAACCTTAGGTTTTACTTAAGCTTATGCATTATTTTGCAATTTCTGGGAATCCATCATATCTGTTCTTCCCAGGAACACAACCATGCGTATGATCACATGGTGGGTCATATGTTCAAATTATAAAATAAAGGGTCATTTGGTCATTCAGTGTAATCAGAACTAATAGAGAACAAATGAGAACATGTCATAAGGTATAATCTAATATTATCTCCCTATCTCACCAAAATATGGTCATTTGACAGCGAAACGGTTATTATCTGAGCAATTGGCCTGAAATATTATCTTATATTCAACAGAAATTCAAACCCTTTCTAAATTAAAGATGACAGCCAAGTTAAAGAAAAGTTTTTTTTTTCAAATGATAATTTTATACAAAATCAAAAGTTAGATAAATTGATGTTCACATTGGGACTAACAAATACACAATTATATTTCGATATTTATTACAATATTTTTTTTAAGATTAGATATCGATAATTTTATTAACGTTCGAATAGGTGTGTTCATTGCATTTTATTGAAAAATTATTTTACAATTACGATAAAGATATTGACGCTGCTGACGTCTGATCATTCAATATCATTCAATATTGCATTTCATATTCTGAAAAAAGTTGTCTGGAAAAAGCCTTTGTACTCAACTGCATCCAAATTAAGATCAATTGTACGCCTATCAGCATCTGGTGCGTAGCTTTACTTCAAATAAAACATCGTAGTAAGAGTGTAAAAATATTTTCCAGCAATAAATCTATGCCAGATCATAGCAAATCTCAAAGATCCATTCATGCGGCATAACATTTCATTAAATACCTCAATTTCGTTTGTAGTCCCCAATGGAAAACACTCGCAAATTGGGGGCGCCTCCTACGACCGCCTCAATCGCAAGCACCGACAGCGGATGCATTTATTGTATTGTTCGTCGAACAAAGGTTCAATTTAGCACCCATTGTTAGATCAAACAAATATGTACTTCAGTTTAACACAAATTGAAAATTGTATTTCTCTTTTTTATCATGTAGTACAATAGTAACCCAGTGCTGGTGTAAAACACGGTGTTGTAGACATTAAGAGAACTCTTGAGCAACTCCCAACAACCGGGGTATCGATAGATGACATTAGCATTTTGCACCTCGGCCAGATCCTGCCAGGTGACATTTTGCGGGCGCAGTATCATCAAAGCATTTAGGGCAGCTCGGAAACCGCTCTGAACAGCTCCACTTAAGCAGCCACGATATTGGGTAGCCGTAGATGTTGAAGACCAAATTATACGATTCCAGGGCATTGTTTGGGGCAGATTGAGAAGAGAAATCTGTTCGAAGGTCTGCTGATTGTAAGCGACTGGCTCGAACATTTCATTGCCAAAGTGTTCGGTCAGACATGTTAGGATAGTTGATTTAGCGAGCAGAGCTAAGGAGTCTTCGTGTAGTAAAAAGCCGACCAACGAAGCTGGTTTGTATTCTTGGGCATATATGGCGGGATCTTCTGAGTACAGGTTTCCAGACAGACCTTTTCGACGCCAATATGATTCGTTGTATTCCACATGGAACGATGTGATGTAATATCTGTTCCACGGATAGGGCACTTCTATTTCAGCTGGTATTGACGGTGTAATGTAGATGTCAACAATTTGGTTCCAAGGAATTGCCAAAACGACAATTCTTGCCGAGTGAATTTCGCCGGTTATGTCATGTACTTCAACATTGTTTTTAAAGTGCTGAATTTTGATTACTTTTGACATTTTACTGCAATCTACTGATTCTAGTTTGCTTTTTAAGGTTTCCAGCAGTAGGTCTGAGGGGAATTCCAAAAGTCTTGAAGAGGTGTTCAAGTACCTAGAAGGCATAACGTCGTGAATTAAGTGATTCTTTTCGGGCTACCCTCTCAAGTCTTACAATTCCTTGAGATGTTTTAAGCCACCACAACTATGGACCACATTCATAAATTCCACATAGCATATATCTGATGCATCAGCGCCAGTCACTAGCCGCACCAAGTTCATCATAAATAGTCTTGAACTTTCAAAAAACAATTTTCTTCGTATATGATTCCGCATTGAGTATTGCCGATCCTTTGCTTTGAGTCTGGCTTGTAGATAAAACTTTGTTACTTGATGGGATGTTATTAAACTACTTACGCATATGTGCCTGGGCGAAAAAGCCTTGAATTGAGATCCAGATCATCCATATAACGCTGAAGTTCAAATTTCGCAATTGGAGCAAATCGTCCTTTGTCAATTGCCCAAGAACGTTTGAGATTTTTTGAAACTGGGGTTCGTCTTCGAGTTGGTATTCCCAATTCAGCTAAAAGATTGGAGATATGAATTTGATCCGGTGTAAAGTATTTTCCACCGATCTCTCCTTTTGGATGGGGTACTATTTGACCACCGATTTTATTAGTTGATTCCAGTATTTGCAACTTTAGGGATGGGTTCTTTTGGTGAATTTTGAAGGCAGTAGTTAGGCCAGAGAGTCCTGCGCCTATTATCAAGACATCAATCATTTTGATACAAAATTTTTTTTTCTTAGAATATTTAATATTTTGAAATTTTTATTCGACATGTGTACATTTAAAATTTTACAAAAAAAACATTGACTTATTTTATAAAGACTCCTTGAGCTTGTAAAATATCTGTCTTTTTTCTAAAATTTTTCTCTTAGGAATCATAAACTCGCCGGAAATAGGAAGAAGAAGAACAATCTGATTATTTAATTTTGTCCGGATTCGAATTTGAACGCTGCCAAAAGACTTTGTTTTGCGTTCGCAAAATTTTGGCGCTGTTGTTATTTTGGAACACGAGTTACGTTAGTTACTACATATTTCGCAGTCACTATTAAAGGGTAAAAATCTAATAAGTGGTAGAAATTTACCATCTCATAAATTAACTGTCAGATTTTGTATGGTTAAGAGTTTACGCAGCAGCGGGTGAGGACGTTGTTCAGATCCTGAGCAGACCTCTCCACTCCCTGTCTTGATCTAAGTTTGAGTGGAACTTTGACAGAGTTGGCAAGCTCCTCTCTAAACCGTGGCCATTTCGTTTTTCTCGGATTTATCCTCTCTTGCGAAGGTGAAAATTCGCAGTAGATTTGAAATTCGATGTATCTGTGATCTGATAAGGTGCTATCTGGCGATACCTTCCAATTTATGATAGACTTCAAATGCCTGTTTGACAGGGTAACATCAATCACTTGCTGTCTTCTGGCTGTAACAAAGGTAGGTTGATGACCTACATTGTTGATGGTAATATCAGACGATAAAATGAAGTCCAAGAGTCGATCTCCCCTTATGTTTGCATTTGCATTAGCATCACAGGACAAGACAAGACCTAACCTTTTGGATTCACAAAACTCTACGAGCTCTACAACAGCCTTTGGTGGAGGAGGGGTTAGAGAGTCATAGGGGAAATAAGCCGATGCAGCGACAAAGGTTTCCCAATTATCATTTGCATGGTAAGTTATAGAAACAGCTACCAAATCTTGGCTACAAAAGCTTTTGACCATAGTAGCTGTAAAAGATTTCGATACAATAAGACAAGTCCTTTCGGATTGCTTATCATAAAGAACGTGGTATAAATCACTCAAGCAACCAAGACCACAGATGCGACTTTTGCACACCCATGGTTCCTGGATGGATATTATGTGTGGTTTTGTTCTACAAGCCACAAGCCTGCGGTAGCAGCCTTGCAGTGCTGTAGGTTAATTTGAGTAAACAAGATGGATGAATACTCTGGGTAACGTCCCCTATTAGTTGTACCTAGATTTGATGATCTCGGCAGCAGCCATGTCTATACTCACAACAAGAGAACTACCATCTTCATTGTGGCGGTTTTTACTCTTTTTGTGTGAACGGACAACCCAGGCTTTTGTGTCGAGACCAGGATTCTGGGTTTGCAAACGCTTTAGCACATCCGCCGATTTCTCTAGTTTCCCAGGAATCCAGCAGACAGCCCGCGTAAGCTTGGGTGGTTTGTAGACCTCAAAAGATGAAGTCCTAAACGAAGGGATTTTCGGCACCATACTGCTAATCCATTCAGAGGTTTTCTGTGATGAGGTCTTCAACAGGAGGGTTCCGTCCTTTAACACACAGCTCTCCACCTGAATGCAATCATTTGTTGCAGCAGCCAGCTCCAAAAGATGACTTTTGCAGTGTTCGGACTCTGCAACACTCATGCTATTATCATTGCCCGCTTTCCCAATGCGAACTGCTAACGAGGAGACAGCAGCAGTCTTGTAGGAATGCTTCTTACCTTACACTCTTTTGCGTTCAACACATGGTTTTTTAGTCGCACACCTACCATCAGAGCCGTCCGCGTCGACAAAGTTCTGTTCACTTGTGCTGCACCCAGTATTGGTCACAACACCGGCATCATCCATTACCAGTGCACGGCCAGCACCAACAATAGGTGCACTTCCTCTACTCATTCTCAAGGGTGAGTCCACCACAACCAATTTTCTGCTGGTAGAAGCACCGACTTTATTTGGAGACAGTGCGTGGGCAGACACAGGAGCTTGAGGAGGGTTGTATCTTTTAACGAGCTTGGGTCGCTTCTTCTTGTTTTTCGGTTCAGCAGAAGAGGAGGCATTGCCTGATGAAGGGGTCAGGTCAGCTTCCGTTTGTGAGACTTCCACCGACCTATCCCGTTTCATAGACGCAACCGAAGAGCCGACCGGAGCTTCTTTGCGCCGCTGATCACTCAGCTGCTTCCTTTTCCTCTTTCGCTAACCCTTAGTGAGGTGCACCTCAAAGCCAGCCACTTCAGGAGCCCGTTCAACCATAGAGATATCACGGGTCAAGCTGTCAGCGGCGGTGCAGTGGGTAGCAACCTTACTCATGCTCAGTTTGCCCAAAGAGTCGGACATAGAGCCACAAGAGTTGCTTGTGTGTTCAATGAATGTTGGGGCGTCCAGAATCCGAGCCCCAGCCGCAATCGAGAAGACCACGGATGGATTTTGGCTATTGCCAGCACCACCTGGAGTATTAACATCCTTAAGGTTGTTCATTTATCAATATTTTGAGTTTTAACTACTGCTCCGTTGCCTCCAACACCTCCTCCTTTATCCGGGCTTGGGACCGGCATGCTACTGGCGTAACAAGGCGGAGTTCATCGTACTAACTTACTCTGAAAAGGTTTTGTTTAGAATTTTTTCTATGTAAAAGTTTAGTTTTTTATAATAACATTTTGCATGATTTACATTTCTGGATTTTAAAATAATTTTTTTTTTATAAAAATTTTGAAATACCGAGTTCTTCAAAAATTTTAATATTAAACTGGGGTCCGTAGAAATTAAGATAATGAGTTGAGAGAGAGAGTTTCACTTGCTTCTGTTCCCTCACCAAAACGGAAATTTCTGTCGCTAAATTATGTTTTTCGTGACAAGTCTTTCCGTTTCTGTTGAAAAGGTACTTTATACCTTCTAACCAGGTATGTTTTCAATAATAAGGCGATTTATTTTGATAAATATTCAATGATATCAGATTTTCTGGCCTCTATTTTTAAATGCAAATCCAAAACCAACCAGATCTGGAAATTATTAATTTAACGAAAATATTAGCTAACGCTTTACAAATTCTTAGTTGTCTTGTTCTGGGCAAGAAATCTGTCATATCGCTAACACAGATGGTAAATGATATTAGAATAGTATATATTGCAGTAATAATGTGTCTATGTTATTATCTATTAAATTTATTTCTAGAGAACAAACTTTGCTTCGAAGTGTACTTTTCATTTGTACATGGTCATGGATTTGCCACCCTAAAAATATGCAAGTATATTCGAATTTTTTTTTATAAGCTCCGACATATGCAATTCTATTCAGTGCAATGAGAAAATTTTAAATCTATAGTCAAAAATGTGTTTAAGCTATTCTTCAGGAGTAAGAGGTTTGGGGCAAAATATTATTTCATATCCAAGAATTAAGAATCAGGTTATATTGTTGCTAAAAGTTGTTAAATTGTTGTTGAAAGACGTCGCAGATGGTCCATCCGTTGAGTCCAATTTTCGATCACTCGTTCGTGCATTTCGACTGGTAACTGGCGAATGACACGCGTGATGTTTTCCTCCAAGGCCTGAATCGAAGCGGGTTTGTCGGCATAAGCTTTTGACTTTACATATCCCCACAGGAAAAAGTCTAAAGGTGTGATATCACACGATCTTGGTGGCCAATCGACCGGCCCAAAATGTGAAATTATGTGCTCACGGAAATGTTCTCTCAATAAGTCCATTGATTGATGCGATGTGTGGGAAGTGGCGCCGTCTTGCTGAAACCAAATGTCGCCGAGATTACGAGCTTTAATTTCAGGCATCAAATAGTCGGTTATCATGGCACGATAACGGTCGCCATTGACGGTTACGTTCGCACCGGCATAATTTTTAAAGAAATATGGACCGATGATTCCACCGGCCCACAAACCACACCAAACCGTTGTTTTTTCTGGATGAAGTGGCAGTTCTTTAATCTCTTCAGGTTGCTCTTCGTCCCAAATGCGGCAATTTTGTTTGTTTTACATACCCATTGAGCCAGAAATGGGCCTCATCGCTAAACAAAATTTGCTCGAAAACGTCGGATCTTCTTGGAACTTTTCAAGAGCCCATAGAGCGAAGCGATGTCGCTTGGGAAGGTCGAGCGGCTTCAGTTGTTGCACAAGCTGTATTTTGTACGCTTTCAATTTAAGATCTTGACGTAAAATGCGCCAAGTCGTTCTATACGTCAGTCCGAGTTGCTGCAAACGGCGCCGAATCGACTCTCTACGGTCTTCGTGTACACTCTCAGCTACGGCCGCTATATTTTCTTCACAGCGTGCTGGACGTGGTCTATTCGGTCGAATATTATCCAATAATGAATGCTGGGTCTCAAAATGGGTGATGGTGTTGCGAATAGTACGCTCAGTAGGCCGATTATGTTGACCATAAGTTGAGCGAAGTGTACGAAACACATTCCCCACAGAACGTGAATTTTCATAATAAAGTTGAAAAATTTGTAAACGTTGTTCACGCGTAAGTCTTTCCATTATGAAATGCCAAACAATACCAAACAAAAATAACATGACAGCATGACACGACTCACACGTGATCTGTCAAAAAAGGCTATTGAAAAAAGTATCTCTACTTGGATCACCCGTTATTATTAGCCGATAATTTTCATTTTCGCTGCAGTGGCAAAGTTCAAAAGAAACTGATAACACTTGCGAGTATAGTTGTACCTCACACTTCTGAATAAGACTCAGTTGGGTGCACGCGGATTTAATGTAAGACACGAGGCACTTTATCAACAACGATAAGGGATTGGTGTAACTTAAGTATGTGTTTGCAACGGTAGATATCAAAAATACTATAACAGGGATTAAGTATAGTACAAACTTTAATTTTTTTTCTTAAAAAATACATCAAAGTCAATAGGTTTTCAACTATAAGTTGCTTCAAAGTCAACGAACTTTGATAAGAGACATTGCTCTGACCAAAGTCAATATAAACAACAAATTGCATCGCAAGCCTGAAGCCTCCTTAGATAGTAATTCAAAATAATTCCTACTATTGGGATATACTGCGAATAATATTTGAGTGATTTTCCTTAAAATGGAATAAATTGGAAACCAATTATTGTAACTCGTGTTACTCCATAGCTGTGTCTGTGCGGGAACATTTTTGCTACTAGTATTTTTTATTTGCGTTTAAACTTTGCCATTTTAAAATAAAGCAGTTGCCAAGTTAAATGTCAATACCTTGGTAAATGATTCTTGGAACTTTAAGTGCTCAGTTAGACAAGAACCCCCTCTACAAGATATTAGTTAAGGCTCGGAACTTCTCAGACTTCGGCCTCTTAAGTAAGTTAAGTTAGCGCTAGACATCTCAAAAGTTTGAATGAGCGTGGACTATTGAACCCTACAAACGATATTCGTCAACATGTAAAATAAAGCTAATCTGGTGACATTAAATGCCAAGAAACTGCTGCTGATAGTATTTTCTCGAAAGCGTGCTAGAATAGAATTGGGAACAGTTCAAGAGTTGAGGGAACATCTATCTTCTAGTATGTCGGGAGCTGTAAGTTAGATTGTATTCACAAAAACTAATTCAACTCTTAGTGCGCATCTGATTTACATTTCTCTCAATGGACAGTAAAATTTCCAATGAACTCATTCATCGCATAATGGGGCCATGTTACTTTTTAAACACGTTTTCATTTAATTCCGGGTGAAAAAAACCGACTTTAAATTCGATAAGCACTTTAATAAGCGGATTGACTTGCTCCGATTACATTGCAGATAACCCCATTCGAATCTGTCTAGTAAGAAGAACGAACCGGCCAATAATTGTCTGGCTGATTAGCCTGAAAACATTTCTCGACAAATATTTCTTATTGTAGTGCAGTCTCTGATCAGTATTTTTGTATTTTAATTGGCGCCTTACGAAGATAACAGAAATGCAGACCTGAGGCTCCAATATACTTCTGAACAAGAGATGAGTCATGTTGAAACTATATTTATTGGAAATGGGAGAGTTGCAGATGTTAAAATTGCTAGTACATTGCATCCTTAAAACTCCAGTTTGAACATGAAGTAAGTCCTCCTGTGTTCCTTTCGGGCTTTTCTTCTCCAGACGAGGTTCTACTTGATATCCGGATTTTCTTCTTTCGCATTCCAGAGCTCCCGCTTTCCATATCGCAAATTGCTCTCAGGATTCTTAAGCTTTAAGGAGGTAATTGTATAAATGAGTTTGAAAGTTGGTGCTCCTAGACAGTTTATTCGGAAAATATATTGGCAAAGAAAACACATCAGTTCTTTCCTGTCCGCATGGAATGAGATAGCTATGTGGGTGGATCGGCTTTGGAACAAGTGATACCATCGTGTATAACAGCCTTTCAAGCAGACATCTTGCCATGGCGGAGATGTGACTCGAAACTAAACTGATAGTTTCGTACCTTTACCGGCACGAAAAGGTAAGAAACCGATACGAAACTAGCCGGTACGGAGTGAAAACTCAGCGATTTTATAGATATTTTCGAAAAATGTCCTCTAATAAGGATTCAAGGACCTTTTTCCATGCTCGCATTTTGGTTCCACTACGTCAAACCCATTCATTTAAGGCCCATGTCATGCTGATTGGAGGTCCAAAATTCAGCAAAGGAAGCTTAACCTTCCGTCTCCCACTGGGGTGTCGGATACCCCATACAAAATTATGCACCGTGCTATTACCGTTACATATTTTCTGCAGTAGTAGGAGGCCGTTTCAAGCAATTTGAATTTTGAATACATATATAATATTGCTATGGCATTTTGTATTGGGTATTATACACCCCAGTGAGAAGTTCGTGTTAGTACTTTTTATAGTCTGTGAACAAACGTTTTTAATGTTATAATTTTGTATTCTGGTCATTGATCCCAGCATTTGAATAGAAATTGTAACGCAGAATACGAATAAATTGATTTAGCTACTGCGAGGTTTGTTTAGTCATAAAAAAAAGTTTTGATTTTCTGGGAAGTTATTGTTTTTTTTCAGGAAAAAATGGCATTTTTACGGGAAGAAGAAGTGCAAAAGCTTTTATTAGAGGCTGACATTTTATTAGAAGATGGATTTATTTGCCGGTGATGATTCGGACAAAGATCCTGACTACATAGAAGAGCACTCTGGTTCCGAGAGTGCCCAGAGTGCGGTAGAGGATGAACACAAAGAAACGCATCCTACTACACCGAAAAAACAGAGGTTGGCGGTACTGAAAGGGAATTCTGGCTACAAATGGAGCTCGGTTGCATCCGAGAGACGCGGTAGGCATCCGATGCGAAATTTTATGACCCATTTACAGGGCGCAAAGGGTGCAGCTAAAAACATTTCAAATCCCCTTGAGGCTTGGAGTTTACTTCTTACAGACGAAATTCCATATAAAGTGGTGGTTCATACGAACGAGCAAATAGAACGCTGTTCAGTATGTCATGAAACATCGATACCGTACCGAGGAATGACAGATATCACTGAAATAAAAGCTTTTATTGGCTTGCTTTATCTCTGCCAAATTACATCTCAGCGAATTATGGTCGGTAAGATTCGGCGAATCTCTTTTTAGAGCAACGATGTCGCAGCATCAGTTCGAATTTATCGCGGCGTGTTTGCGTTTTGATAATAAAACGACCAGAGATGAACGCAAAGTGAATGACAAATTTGCACCAATTAGAGAAATATGGGAGCTCTTTATTAAAAATTGTAAATCACTCTATACTCCATTCGAGTATTGTACAATCGACGAACAGTTAATGGACTATAGGGGTAATTGTCCATTCCGGATATATATGGGATCGAAGCCAGACAAATACGGATTAAAATTTGTAATGATGAATGACTCACGTACATGGTACATGGTAAACGCAATTCCTTACGTCGGCAAAGTCGAAGTTGGTGCGAACGAGTCAGTTCCTTCCTTTTATATTCGAAAACTGTCGGAGAGTATCCATGGAACCGGAAGGAACATCACAGTGGATAATTGGTTCTCTTCAGTGCCACTTTTCCAGATGATGCCGACACAATATAATTTGACAATGTTGGGCACTCTTCGAAAAAATAAACGAGAGATTCCAGCACAGTTTTTAGCTTCAGGAGGAAAACAAAACTTTGGTTTCGTTTGCTCCCAAAAAGGGTAAAGTAGTCTTGCTCCTGCCTACAAAACCACTATTCAGATGATGTTGATGAAGAGTCAGCTAAGCAGCAAATGATCCTGGATTACAACAGTACCTAAGGAGGAACTGACACCTTCGACAAGTTGTGTCATTCTTATACAACTTCTAGAGCTACGCGTCGTTGGCCTATGCGGGTTTTCTGTAGAATGTTCACTAGAATCACTGTGGCATAAATGCTATGGTACTACACGGACTTGCCCAATCAAAACGAAAAACCGCAAGAAAAGAATTTCTATACGAACTATTGTATAGCCTTGTTGAGCCGCAGCTAAAAAGAATAATGCAAGTGCAGAGCCTAAGACGAGGTTTGAAACAACTTATTGAAGGAATTTTGGGAAATGAATTTCAAAATGAAATGACAACCAATATAAGCGTTCCACAACCAACAATTTTGGAAAAACATGCCCGTTGTAACTTCTGTTGCAGGAAAAAAGACAGAAAAACAAAAAAAGTGTGTGTGACATGTCACCAGCCTATGTGCAAAGATCATCGCTCGCTGAATTGTGTGGAATGCGATAAATAAAAATTGCATTCCGTTACATGTAATGCATTTATTTAAGCAATCCGCTAACAATGGTTTGCAACAAAAGATTGCTAAAATTTTACGCATATGCTCGAGTAGCATTTTAAAAAAAAACATAATATGTAAATTTTTTTTTTTAATAACTTCTGAGAAAATGGACTTCTATTTAATACATATTTATTTATAATTTTTTTCTTATTCTAATTTATAAATCACTTTTTATCTTTCAAAGGTTTTTTTTTTGTAAGTGAATGTAATTAAAACATAAAACAATTAATAAAAAAACATTTAACAAAAACAGGTTATTTTTATAATTATGAATCGGGGTATGTCACACCCCAGTAAGAGGAACGTGTTAGAAAAAATATGTTGGAGGACGGAAGGTTAAAGGTAGCCTTAAATGGCGAACATGCTCGCCGAACTTGTTATCTTGCGTTATCCCCTACACGGCGAACACATTTGGCTAACATTTATTTCGTGCTGATTCTTTAAAGAGTAAACATGTGCGATTAACAAGCGCAAGTGGTTGCGGTTATGGTTATCTATACAGTAAAAATGATTTTTGCTCGCGTACATGGCCCTACATGACGGACATCGAAGCCAAAGAACACGACAAAATCGAAATTTTTCGCCAACAGAGTACCGTTCACGAACCAGCTCCTACACGACAAAATTATAGGACGACTTAGCCTTCGTTTAAAAGACCATGGGTTTGACGGTCTCGATAACTGGAAGTATCGTGCTTGGGATTGCAGAGGATTGAAGGTTGCCGATTCTTCTTAGGCTGGGGCTCTTCGCGAACCGGGAGTCCATTTTATTCATTAAATGAGTAAAATATGTTGTTATCGCGTTAAAAAACGATATTTCTCTTAAATTGGACGCATCTTTGATATGACATAAGCTTTAACATCTAAGGTGTTGGCCAAATAAAAGTTTCTTTTTAAAAATGCCATAAAATGAACAAAATTTATTATATGTATGTATTCCATGTAGAATGGCTTTATTAGTAAGAGCAAACATTCCCATTAATTATGGAATACCACGTCGTTTAAGTGGCTTCGCAGTAGTGCCTTCTGTCACTCCAATTTTCCAAGACCTTGTCGATGGTTTCAGGCTGTACTTTACGGAGCGCTTGAATGATTTTGGCCTTAAGTGCTTGAATCGTTTCCGGATTGTTGGCATAAGATCGGTATTTCACGGTTCCCCACAAAAAAAAAAGGACAAAGGGGTCAAATCGCAGCTCCGAGGCGCTCGATTGACATCGCCAAGACGACTAATAACACGATTTGGGAATTTAGTGCGCAAAAGATCGATTGTGGCATGTACTGTGTGGCATGGCGCGCAATACTCCATAAACTGGAGGTCATCCAAATCCGTGTCTTCAATTTCAGTAAAAAACAAAAAATACGGTTAATATGGCTCTGTAACGCCCACCGTTGACCGAAACGTTGTTCCCAGCCTCATTTTCGAAAGAAAAATGATCCAATGATGCCACCACTCCACAATCTGCACGCTCTACTACCATACCAGTCTCACGAAGTTTTTGCGCAAACTCGCGTACAGCAGCAACGCCGGTTGTTTCATTTCGGCCAAAACTTCTTTTCAAAAAACGCACTCACTTTGGAAATAAGTTTTCAATATTTCCCAAAGTTGTTCAAGCGTAAAGCAACTCATTTCGTTCCGCGGAGGTGTGATACTGTCTTTCTGCCAAGCGGACAACAGCTATCAGTGTCAAAATCAACTTTTTTTTTTCCCCGAGGGTAGGTGAAAATCTTCCAAAGACACTATCAGGATAGCAAGCGCGTGCTCTCATAGTAGTGTGCGATTTTTTACTGATGAAAAACAGCACCATTCTATAGAATGTTAGATACTGCAACTAAGATATAACTTATATTCAGCCCTTCAAACGACTGTGGCTACATTTGAACCGACTAATACCACGCGGCACAGCTGGTATTTTGCATCGGGAGTGGTGACTGATGATGCTATCGAATATGCCATTGCATCTTTTGAGAGTTTCAAGTCACCTGGTTCGGATGGAATTTATCCAGCTTTGCTGAAAAAAGGTTTAAGTCGGGTTTTGCCAATGTTGAAAATACCAATGTTTCATACCAAAAATTGGTAAGTCTGACTACACTCTAGCCAAAAGCTTTAGACCCATAAGTCTGTCTTCCTTCTTACTGAAAAGTTTGGAAAGACTGGTTGAGCTGCATGTGCGCAAAGTTCCTCTTCGATCACACCCTCTCTCTGAGATGCAACATGCCTATAAGCGCGGAAAATCCTGCGAGACTGCGCTTCAAAACTTTGTTGGTAGGATTGATAGTGCCCTTGACCGGAAGGAGTACGCGTTGGGCATTTTCGTCGATATTGAGGGTGCTTTTGATAATGCGACCTTTGACAGTATGTGTAACTCAGCCAGACAGCATGGTGTAGATGAAACTTTGGCGTTGTGGATTAAAGCAATGCTAATGTACAGGACGTTGGTAGCGGATGTAGATTATGGCAAGTGCGTCATAATAGGGGTAAATAGGGGCTGCCCTCAAGGTGGTGTTCTGTCTCCCCTCCTATGGTGTATGGTGGTAGACTCTCTGCTTACGGCTCTCAATTTTCCTGGAAACTACACTCAAGCTTATGCGGATGATGTCGCCGTTCTTTCTGTCGGTTCAAATCTAGGGGCTGTCTGCTCTCAAGCGCAGAGATCCCTGGATTTGATCGATGTCTGGTGCACTAGTAATGGGCTTTCAGTGAATCCTCTGTCATTATCTTGGCAAGTCGAAAGGATTCGTTCTTTGTAGTCGGCGCAATAAATTATTCTCATCCAAAATTTATCGGTTGTCGGTTTCTATGCTTTCGCGCGAAGCTTCGATTGTAGGAATTCCGAGATCCCTGTGGATATCGTCGTTTCTAGTATACCACGGAGCATGGACAATTTCTCTAATCACTTTATTTGGAAAAGTATGTAAAACATTAGCATTTGTTTTCTTGGCACAACCCCAAAGTTGTATACCGTAAGTCCACACCGGCTTTAGCACTTGCTTGTATAAAAGCAGTTTGTTCTCGGTACTGTGCTGGGAATGTTTTCCGTGAAACCATTACATTTCTCTATATTTGCTATCGAGTTCTTTACGTTTCATTTTCACGTGCGAATTCCATTTCAGCTTTGCGTCGAGTGTCATTCCCAGGTATTTGGCCTCGTTTGCAAAGGGTATTCGGGCCAAGTTTAGAAAAATTGGCAAGTTATTAGTTTTCTTATACGTGAAATTCACGTGAACAGATTTAGTTTCGTTGAGGGCGATCCGCCAGTCCCTCGTCCATTCATTTACTTTATTCAGTGCGGTTTGCAGTTTTGCAGTAGTTTCTTCGATCGTATTTCCTACTTCAAGGATAGCGGTGTCGTCAGCGAACGTAGCGAGGGTAGTGCCATCTTCTCTTGGTATATCGCGAGTATATAACAGATAGAGAAGCGGCCCAAGGACGCTTACTTGCGGTACGCCAGTCGAAATTTCTTTAAGCTCCGAATATTCGTTTCCATGCCTAACACGGAAGAGCCTATTCCCGAGATATGATTCTAAAATATCATAAAGACTTACGCGGAGATCTTGTCGTAATTTAAATTTTAAGCCGTCGAGCCACACCTTATCAAAGGCTTGTGAGACGTCAAGGAATACGCTTGAGCATATCTTTTTTTCTTCAAATGCTTTCTCGATTACGTAATTCTATGCACTTGATCAATCGTCGAATGCTTAGTTCTGAACTCAAACTGTTGGTCAGGGATGAGATTATTATCTTCTATAACCGGTTGTAGTCGCCTTAGTAATATCCTCTCGAAAACTTTGGATATGACTGGGAGAAGCGAAATTGGTCTATATGATTTTACTACATTTGGTGGTTTTCCTGGTTTTAAAACCATAATGACTTCCGCCTTTCCATTGGCTCGGCACGTGTTTTAATCTGAGCGTAGCATTTATAATATAACAGGTGCGCAAAAGTAATCCTCCTATCAGAAAATGCTATAAATTTTGCGATTGGCCCCTAATGTCAGTTCTGTTTTGACATTTGTGTAGTAAACACATGCGAAATACACGTTAATAAACAATGTTACGCTACACTGCTCCAGAACGCGGAATATTGGTGACTATTTATTTGAGCAATAATCGGTCGGTGACTTTGGCACAACGTGAATTTCGTCGCAGATTTCCTAGCCGTTCAACGCCTACTGGTGAAACACTGCGACGTTAAGCCGCTCGCGTCGAAGAGACCGGCACAACACGAGATGCTGCCAGGCGTGGCAGACCCCGGAGTAGCCGTTCTGCAAAGAATATTGCTGCTGTAGCCGAAGATGTCATGACGGTCCTTACAGCGAGTTTTGGTACAAGATTTGAAGATGTTTCCGTACAAAGTCCAGCTGCTGACCGCCAATCGCGTCTAACATACGCTCAAGCCATCCTTAATCACCACCAAGAGAAAGATGATTTTTCATCAAAAATAATCATGAGTGATGAGGCCCATTTCCATCTTAGCGGGTACGTAAATAAGCAAAATTTACGATTCTGGCGCACTGAAAATCCGCGTGTAACCCACGAAGAGCCATTACACCCGCTCAAAGTCACTGTATGGTGTACTGTTTTCGCTGGAGGAGTCATCGGACCGTTTTTCTTCGAAGACGTCGCGGGCCAAACGGTTACTGTGAATGGTGAGCGCTACAGAGCAATGATCAACGAATTATTTTTGCCGCAACTTGATGAATTGGGATTGGAAAACATGTGGTTCCAACAGGACGGTGCAACGGCACACACTGCACGTGCCACAACCATTATGCTGAAGGATGCATTTCCCGGGCGCCTAATCTCCCGTTTTGGCGATTTGCACTGGCCAGCAAGATCGCCTGATTTGATCGCTCCAGACTTCTTTTTGTGGGGCTTTTTGAAGTCGCGGGTTTATGTCAACAAGCCTCAGACTCTTGCAGCTCTTAAAGACAATATCCGTCAAGAATGTGAGGACCTATCGCCGGAAATTTTGGCCAAAGTGATGGCCATTTACATGACATCATATTCTCGACTTGATGCAAAAAAAAATTAAAAGACCAAATAAAAATAATCCACAAGAAGAGTCAAAGTTTTTCATTTTTTTTTTAAATTACAGCCAAAAAACATCGGAAGGTTATTTTTGCGCCACCTGTTATATAGAAGCTTAATTAATGCTTTTTTAAGTAGAACTTTGAGAACTTCTCCGGACATCAAATCATAACCAGGAGCTTTCTCAGGTTTTAGAGATCAATTTCACGTGTTAGTTCCCTTAGTGTTGCATTTGTGAGTGTAAACTCGTCAGATTGTAACTCCGTCCCACTATTGCTACAGTCGTGAGCCGCTTGACCATCGTACGGTTTAAAGGTTTCTTCGAGATGGGAAAATCAACTATGATTTAAAATGAAACCCACCCTGTATTCTTTTAAAAACAAGCCAAACAAGTAACTGCCAACACTATGTACTTTTGGTCCTCCTCCTGCACATAACAAATAGAAGGATTCAAAATAAGTTGATTGTACAAGAAAATGCTCTAACTAAACTTTTCTCATAAGATGTTCTTTGTGTTGCTTTCCTGGTCCTGATGTTAGAAATACATTTTAGTCGACTTTTACAAGTTATATTCTTATCCCATCTCCACACGGGTCCTATCCAGATATAACAAAGAAATGAATGTCGGGTACATTTCTATTCTTCTTCGCTTAGTACCTAACCTACCCGTTTGCCTTTTGTGTTCAAAGTGATAACATCGAAATTAGTAAATAAACTTTATCTTCGAAAAGAAGTTTATGATTTGTAAATATTGTCACACATGCATTTTATCGCATTGCAATTGTCATTGCCATGTAATTGGAAGGTACAAGTGCAAGTGATAGCGCCACTTTCCGTCGTCAGGTTGAATACAAATGTCAATGCACGATTGGCCTACATACTTACATCTATGTTCATTTTCTTATCAACCCAATTATTGTGTTCGGTGAACGATGTTGTAAACATAATTTTTTTTTGTTCAAACTGCGTAGTTTGTGGCTGTTGCAATAAAATGTGTTCGCCTTCACGTGAATAGTTTAAAATCTACAACTCGCCTAAAATTTACGTACGACCTGATAAAGTTCATTCTCTTTCTTTTCTTTAACTTTTCTCAGTGATTTTAAATCTCAGTCATAGAATCAGGTCCAATTTTAATCAGACTTTTGTTTTTAACAATAAAAAAAAGTAGCATCATAGTATTAGCACGTGAATTGTATTATTAATTTTTATTTTATTTACGAAAACAAATCTTTATCAACTTTCCGGGTTCAAGAGAACCGAAGTTTGTTTGATGATAATTTTTGGGAAGAATGTCGGTATATGTAGCACGGAGCTATGTATTTACGTTTTTCTTGTTTATAAATATCTCTGTAAAGTAATGTCGATCTAGACCGTGAACATCCATTCGTCACGTGATTTTGAGACATTTAAATTTGGATTAGAATGCTGATATTTGGGACATATCAAATATTTAAGTTTTGTAATAGGGCTTGTGTATTTTGCAAAATATAATTCCCTTGGGGGCTTTCTTTACCCGATAAATATAGTTCAACTAATATTCACGCAGGTACGCAGGAATTAATATCACATGGGAAATTTATTTTTTATTTAAAATAGCTTAAAATAACAAAAAAAAAAAGAATAAAAAAAAAAATTGAGAGAAAGCTCCATGTCGATCCTCACCGTCGGCTTAGGATGTAAACCGTCTAACTTCATTTTTATGATTTTTGAGATTATTAGCTACACCATTAGAGAGGTCTAATGGAGACGTATCGTCCGATATAAAGATCAAAATTAAATTCGAATTAAAATTGGTTCAAATTGCTTGATGAGTAAGACAGTTGAGTCCATAACTTTCAAACTCAACTACTTACCCTATCAAAACTAGGGAGAGCATACACAAAAACTTTGTGGAGAAAGGTTGAGGAAAATTAATTAGAAAATTAATAGAAAAAAAATATTCCTTCTCATGCAAAATTGTAATTTAATGAGTTAAGGTGCGATCAGACGGTCATCCAATTGTCATCCGGATAACATCCTGACGTCACTATGACATAGAATTTATCCTAAAGTGGTCATTCCGTCTGAAATAAACAAGTTTTCTGACGTCAGCATGTCATCCGGATGACAAGTTTGGATGACCGTCTGATCGCACCTTTGCACTAAGCCGATGATATGTGAGTTTTCCTACTGAATATGCATAAAGAGGTGTATCTCCGACCTTCGTCGACCGTGACGTACTATCGTGTGGATCACTATGTCGCTGTGTGTGTTGTAACTCGTTGGACTGGGCCGAATTACCGCATCAGTTAACGAGCAATACGTCACTGAATTATCTGCTTTTGTTATCGAACATGGTAACGAGTATCGAGTTTTATTGTTTGACTTTGCCTAGTCAGTTATCGTGTGTTTTTTCATACGTCAGCTCTGGAGGAAAAAAGAAAAAGTGTAAGTTTACTTATTTATTGTAAAAATGTTCTAAAAATTCAAATTTAAATTATTACAGAATAAATTTAAAGAAAATAAATGCTAGCCAGAAAAGTGTTATGGCTGATTTTATGGCGGCGTACCCCGATTTGGCCAAAAACGTATTGCCAAACTCTGCTCAAGCAAAAGCAACATGCAACAGATAATTCCAGCTAATAAAATTTATAAATTTTTTAACCGTTTTTATTCAAAGCACAACTCACAATTTCGCATAAAAAAGCGACAGTATACTGGTACAAAATTTAATGTACTAGAGTTTTCCTAGTACAATCACAAACTGCGCTCGATACGTGATGCTTCGTTATTCGATAGTTCAGTAACGTATAGAAGTTATTCACTCGTTTACTGATGCGGTAATTCGGCCCCTGGTTTTATGAAATTCTCTGAGCAAAGGATTTATAAGCTCTTGCAGTGTTACCGACGACCAAACCGTTTAAAAACGGGCCAACGAGAAATAAAACACTATATTGGCTATATTTTAAAAAATAAATTTGATATTTATTTTAAAGAAACGTGGAGAGAATTCCAAACACAAATCTACAACATAAGGAAAGGAAGGAAAGCTGTGTAGTCTACTTACTCTACAGTTTTGTTAATGCATAGAAAATGGCAGGGTTTCATTCCAGGATACCTGCTGAAATATGGTCTTTCATTCAGTAATATTTATGTAGGCTAGTTTAGGCGAAAATATACTTAGTTTGGCAATAGAACTATATTGAAAAGAACAAACGGATACAGCGAATTATTCCTTAAAAAAAAATGTGTTCTCCTTCTATGGAAATGAGAGTTGTTCAATAGGTATGTGAGTATTTTTTATGGAAATAGTGGCCCGAAAGTCGCCAATTTTGTAAAAAGTGGCAAAAACAGAGAATTTATAAATTTAATGTTGGAACACGCCATAAAACAATTTTCAGTACGAACATTTGTATTTTCTTCTTCTGGGTAATTTTATATTCTTTGATATAACTTAACAAACTGTCACAATTTGTTCCCACCTTCAATGAAAAACACAGTTCACCTGTACGACGAATTGGTTACGCGTTTAAATTGCACCGCTATGGGAATATGCTTTTCGCCGCGCAGACGCCTATGACATTAGCTTGCTTATTGAGATAAATCAGGTCTTACAACGATACAAAAAGGTGCAAAAGGTGTAAATGATAACAGAAGGGGTACAAATTGGGACGATTTGAATGTACTTTATACACAAATAAATTTTGCATTGAGAAAAGCTTTAATAATGCTAAATTATTTTTCACAAATTACTTTACACTTGAATCGGTTTGCACTCTAACCTTATTTAAATAAAATATGCATGGATGAATTGATGTTGATAATTAATTTCCGACAAATAATATTTGCAAGGATATTTCCGAAACTCGGTGTACCACTCTGCAGATGCAAGTTTTACCTATATGGAGCTCTATAACTCATTGGCAATCAACTTATATCCAATTGTCGTGAAAAGAAACGGAAACGTTAGCGAATTAAAGAATTATTTCCAAAACTCAAAATGTATTTATATATATTAAACAACAAAGAGACTTTCAACTCAAACTTAGAGGCTATCAGAATATTTTACTGCTATAATCTAAGGACACTCATAATTTCCCCCTTCAGTTACCGTATCAAACTTTTTCAAATAATACTCCCTTTCCCTTAGACTCATACAAAGGCTTGGATTAATCAATTATGTTTAAGGGCGTATTGTTGAATGATTTTGAGGTTTTTAATTAGCATTCCAGTAGCGCTACTTTTCATATACAACGGACAGGACAAAATTAATTGAACTTCGTCAGCAAACATGTGGGCGAAACAATATTTTGGGAGCAGAGAAAGTTCGTTCACATAAAGCGGAAAATAATATGGGCCCGAGAATAGAGCCCTGTAGAACTCCCGCTGGTACTCCAAACCCTGCCATATATTGAGCGGAACTCTGTCTTGTCATCTCGAACCTCGGGCTGACATTTGGATATTCTCTTGGCTGGAGCATTATTTGCTCGATGTTCCCGACCCAATGAGGCCGAGTAGTAGACGTGTTTTACCTTTAAGGACTACATCCACTTGTGGAACAAATTTTATTTCTAAGAACCCCAGTATTCTACTTTTCTGTTCATAGTCTAGCAGACTTGGCAGAATGAGGGTTCTGTATTGCATACATTTTGTCTTTCGAGTTGCTGCTATCAAAAGTGACGTTTTGTCCTAGTCCCGCTGAACAGGTATTACTAACGAACATTGGTAAGTTTAGTAAATGGATGTAGACATTGTAGACAACCATAATGATATATTTTGCAGACTGTAAAAGGTTTTCCCTCAGTTTTCCGATTACTTCCAGCGTATGCCCCACCGAATCGCGAAAAGATGGCTACGACGCTGTTAGACAAAGTGTACCACAAAATTGAGCAGACGACTTTTCTGTTCGATGGGTGGACCAATTCGAACTCAAATCGACTCAACGTTTTCACTTTGCTGGCAACATCGGAAGACCAAAAGATGTTTCTAGATTTTATTAAAAAGCGAACAATTATTCCACATCGTATTGAGAGCAACGGCTTTGGGATGAGAACTATTCAATGATGATGTTATATACGCTGCTGTCAATGACATGCAATGCAGCGAACATGGTTAGTATGGGTGGAAAATTAAATTGCCGCTGAATTGCTGAAAGGATTTAGATGGCGTCAAGGAAAAAAATATAATTTTTAATGAAGTCATGGTAGTTCAAACAGATTTCAAGAAGTTCATTTAAAGAATTTTCATTAATTTTTTTTTAAACAAAAGAAGCAATCAAATTTATGTTATAGTCAAATACGGCACCAAAAATTGTGGAAAGGCACACAACATTTTAAAGACTATAAATTTGTTTTTCGTTTCCTAAAAATATTTTTTATTTAAAATCGTCCCCCGAAAAAAACTTTGTACGATTAAATATGAAATTTTAAAATAATGTTGTTGTTGGCCGTTGCTACGTCGCAGATGGTCCATCCGTTGAGTCCAATTTTCGATCACTCGTTCGAGCATTTCCCACAAACCACACCAAACCGTTGTTTTTTCTGGATGAAGTGGCAGTTCTTTAATCTCTTCAGGTTGCTCTTCGTCCCAATTTTGTTTGTTTACATACCCAATGAGCCAGAAATGGGCCTCATCGCTAAACAAAATTTGCCTCGAAAACGTCGGATCTTCTTGGAACTTTTCAAGAGCCCATAGAGCGAAGCGATGTCGCTTGGGAAGGTCGAGCGGCTTCAGTTGTTGCACAAGCTGTATTTTGTACGCTTTCAATTTAAGATCTTGACGTAAAATGCGCCAAGTCGTTCCATACGTCAGTCCGAGTTGCTGCGAACGGCGCCGAATCGACTCTCTACGGTCTTCGTGTACACTCTCAGCTACGGCCGCTATATTTTCTTCACAGCGTGCTGGACGTGGTCCATTCGGTCGAATATTATCCAATAATGAATGGTGGGTCTCAAAATCGGTGATGGTGTTGTGAATGGTGTTGCGCTCAGTAGGCCGATTATGTTGGCCATAAGTTGAGCGAAGTGCACGAAACACATTCCTCACAGAACGTGAATTTTCATTATAAAGTTGAACAATTTGTAAACGTTGTTCAATGCGTTGTTATGAAATGCCAAACAATACTAAACAAAAATAACATGACAGCATGACACGACTCACACGTGATCTGTCAAAAAAGGCTATTGAAAAAAGTATCTCTACTTGGATCACCCGTTATATGCAAATTAAAACACCTGCACCTGAACAATAAGTGAAAAAATTAAATACTTTTTGTGTCGACATATTTCTGATAGTCACAGCTACTTGCAATAAGCACTCCACAACACACCTGGTAGTGTATATGAACTTGGCGCACATTTTGCAACAAACAAAAAACCGTCTGTCTTTTATACATATGTGTGATTCACCTACCTCGGGGTAAACAACTAAATTTCGCTTTAAGCACAGCGGAATGTTGCCACAAAATTTCAATACTATCTGATGTGTTAAATTTTTAGGAACTCCACCTGAGGTGATGCCCAGAGCGCGATTATTAGAACTACAGTAAGGGGAGATTGGGGCACAGAGGACTACTTAACTTTTACCGATTTCGACATGGAAATTTAGTCATAACATCCCAACTGAATGGATGTATTTTGTTTACATAAAAAAGTGAAACTTAATTTAGAGTTAAAACCAATTTATTAAATGTCCAGCATGGTATTCGTTTTTTCTTTTTGTATTTCCATACCAATCACAACACCAAAATACACATATGTCGATAGATTTTTTAACTTTCTCGTATACATTAGTATACTAAAGAGAAAGTTATTGCGATCGTGCGGGAATTTCGAACTCAAACTGAGTATGAGGGATGATATAACGACTATAGTCCAAGAATGTGGGTCCGCCAATGCCGTCCGTCGGTCTGTCTGTCTGTCCGGGCACCGTATGGCGAAACGGTTCGACGAATTTGCTTCAAAGTTCGTATATGAGGTCTTTGGGGTTACATCTCGGGGCATCTTTTTAGTTTTTGCTTTATCGTTTGATATAACGGTACGAGTTTGGAGAAAATCACTTATCACTAATTTTCTCGAAGACAGTTCCAAGGATTTCGGTCTTCTTTTGTACTAAGGATACTTGGGATGATGTGAAAAATTCTGCATACTCAGTTTTTGGAAAAAAAAACGATTAACGGTAATTTTTAAAACCGGCAATATCTCAAAAACTAACTAAGGGAACTTCAAAATATTTAATTAATTTTTTTATACTATTAATTCGAAAAAAATTCCACACATTGATTTTTGTTTTTTTTTTTTTTTTAATTTTTTTGTTCATATAACGATTTTCTTAGATTTAAATTAAATTCGTTTTCTCTAACGATTTTGATAATTTTTTTAAATTTTGATACCTTATGTTAAAAGTGTCCAATGTGAGAAATTACATCAAAATCGTAGGTACCGTTTTTGAGAAAATCTAATTTTTCAAAGGGATATAAATAAATTTGTCAACATTCATTTTGCGATTCAAAAACGCATTTCATGTTCAGCGAAAGTTTCGTATGACGCAGTCGTGCACTTTATTTTATAGGCTTACCTGCGTCGAAAAACAATAAATTCCAAAAGAGGTACAACGGCGCTTTTATTGATGAATCTTGACTAAGTAACTTTTTAATCATTTAAAAGAAAAAGTCCTCTGCCATATTCTTCTCCCCTTTCGTAAGTCGTAATAAATCTTCTCAACTTACCTTCAGCAATTCTCTTCACCTGAAAAACTTCCTTTTAAAAATAAATCAAAACTTTTATTTATGTAAAACTGACAAATTCGATTTATTAGCGTATTTCTCTTCTTCTTTTTTTTATGCGAATATTTCTTTTACCTATCTAATAGTTAAAAGTTAAAAGTTTCTATATGCTAGTTTTAAAAATATCAAATGCAAAACTGGAAAACACGTTTATGAGCAAAATGATTGTAAATCTTAATTTTATATATGTAAATTACAAAAACTTGTATAAAGTAGTTACATGTAAGTACGTAATGATATATATTTTTTTAAGTAAATTTTATTGTTGCTTTCTTTATTTTTGGCATACATCTATAAAGTGGGGGGAAAAAAACTGTAAAAATTACTAAATTAAATTTAAAAAAAAAAATTACATCTATAAATTATGTATATATATATATATTGGTACACATCTAATACTTCTTAAAAAAAAAAACAATTAAAAATATGTCAAAGAAAATAAATAGTCTTTTATTTAAGTAAGATTTGTGTTTAACTTTCTTTCGCCACCCCATTGCCGTTCAACGCCGTCGTCTCCTTATTCACATCCTTCAGCTCCTCGCCCTCCTCAATGAGGCCTATCCCCTTCGATTTCTTACCGAATCTCTCGCCATCTTCGATGGTCTCCAGCATTGGCTTGTTGTGCGTCTCTGGCAGGAGAAGTGACAGTAGGCCACCAGTAAAAGCCATCGCTCCAAAAATTATCAACGGCAGTGGTTTCCAGATATCAGCAAGTAAATTGAAATATGGCGCCAATATGCCACCAATTCGAGCGACCATTGATGAGGCTCCCAGCGCCACATTTCGAACAACAGTCGGGAATTGTTCTGCAGAAAAAATATAGATGGTGCCGTAGCTAGCGGTTATGGTCAATTTGGCCACCATTGCGCAGACAATGATCAACCAATTCATGTTTTCGGGAACAGCGATTGTGAGGAGTAGCGCAACACCGGTAACCAACATGCAGCCGCACAAAATCGATCGGCGACCCCAACGGTTCAGCGTGAAGAGTAGAAACGTGTAAGCGGGAATTTCTACGGCGCCGGAAATGACAAAGTTCAGGAGGACATTTCCGCCAAGATTGTTTGTATTCCACGAGAGTCCATAGTAGGTGCCGCTGTTCACAAACCAATCGAAGAAGATGAGCAGAGTTTTTCGTCGAAGATTTGGATACTTCAATAAATCAAAGACTGATGGTTCTGGGGTTTTGGGCGCGTCGAGCGGTTCCTTCTTTTCCGTGCTGTCATCTAGCAGATCGTTGAGGACATCATCGGGTATTGTGACCTTATTAACTTTGGCGGCCTTTTTTATATTCACAATGGCTTCTTGTTTCTTGTTCTTTGACAGAAGCCAACGAGCGGACTCCGGGATGAACCAATAATAGCACATGAACAGCACGCCTGGCAGCGTCAGTCCAATTTGCAGCCAACGCCAGTCGGTAATGAAGTACGCAAACGCCGCCGTTAGCATATATCCCACTGAGAAGAACATCATGACGACCACACCGGCAAACAGACGATATGTTGGACCAACCATTTCCATGGCAATCACATACGCCACTAGGAACACTCCCGATGTCGTCGCACCAATAATTATCCGCGAAATAGTGTAGGTCAAGAACTCGGGTGCAACTCCCGCCAAAATACCGAAAACCAACTGAATAACGAGTGACGCGAAGAAAATTGGCTTCCTGCCATATTTATCTGACATTTGGCCAAAAATGATGCTGCCCAGGAGCACACCGAACATAAACAAGGAATCAGATGTTGCACTCAGAAAACTCCGGCCGCACACCATATTCCACTCGGTAACCGCGCTGTTTTGATAGTTCGTCCGGTCGTAGACATATTTGTCACAGTAAATCGATGACACTCCGTCTGATGGCGCTGATGTTCCATTTAGGTAGTCCTGGTCGTAGTCCACGTCGTAGTACTGACAAGTGAGGTACTTTCCGGTCAGTGGGTCCTTGGGATACGCCAACTGCCAGAGATTCTCCGGAAGATCGTATGTGTAATTTGTACCGTTTTCAAAAGGCAGCACGCATCGGTAATCGGGTTTTGCTAGTAAAAAAACACCGGCGAGCTTATGGAAGGCACACGATATTGCCGGCAGGCACACCAAGAAGTAGATACGCTTTTGGTACTTTCCAAATTCTCCCAAATGGGTGATTACATCGTCGTAGCCCATTTTTTTTTCCTTTTGTTTCACTTGTTGGGTATTTAGTATCTACGCCCTTTTCACGTTTGATACCCAATTAAAACAACAGTCAGTTGTTGGGCATGCGATGGAATTTAAAAATTCTCACGAGACACTCGTACAAAATAGGCTCGTTGCAAACGTCACTGACCGCTTCCGATAGCTTTTCTACACGTTGGTTTTTTTTCTCTTGCTTAAAGTCACGTCATATTCGGTTTGTATATCGAACAGCGAACCACCATAAAATATGTTGACGATTGCCAAAAAAAAAAAAACACTCACTCACAATATGTATCTACTCGCGTGTTACTAAGTATCTACGTAGGTATATGGGGTGACGTTTTATTGAATATTTGTGCCAAGGTTTTGATAACGCATTTATTGCTGTTTTTTTTTTTAGCAAAAATTTTTCAAATTTTTTTTCCACTCAACATCTAAGATAGAAACGAACCGTTCTAACAAAATGACATCTAACAACTAAATTTATGCACTGTAGAACGTCGTGTAGTTCCGGCGGATTGGACAGAACTTTTATTTTGAAACAT
This sequence comes from Ferdinandea cuprea, assembly GCA_963576555.1. NCBI lineage: Eukaryota > Metazoa > Arthropoda > Insecta > Diptera > Syrphidae > Ferdinandea > Ferdinandea cuprea. Next base: position 13,622,250 of record OY754959.1, read on the forward strand.
GCGTTCACGGAATCGGAAGACGAACGACTGCTCTGGCTCTCAGCAGTTTCGCGAGGAGAAGCTGTGTAAAATTAAAAGAGCGCATGTACATATACGTTCGTTTCGTTATCGTAGTAGTGTGCTACTATGCCAAAGCCAATCTGGCGTATATGTGATGAACTCGAGTCGGGTATAGTATGGTTTACGGAGGTTACTTTGGGGTAGGATTTTTTGTTTTGTTTCAGCCAACATGCATGCATATGGGTGGAAAGCTCAATTTTATGTTTAGCGTGGGGTTAAGGGTGCAGAGCGTGCATTGGCATCGGCAGATAGTCATCTATCAAGTCGTCTGAGTAAAAGTTTAGGGGTTGTTTATCAGTTGGCTGAACTTTCTTTTGTAGAAAACGAATTAGAATTAAATTTCGAGGCTCCAGAGGAAGTTTTTTTAATTTACTAGTTGCTACCCTTCCTTTTAGAACAGAGATTTCAAACCTCAGGTCGCAGCATACGATGCCATGGTGGTTTCTTTATAGAAAACTCGTACGATTTTAGTGAAATGTTGTGTGTTTGTTCCATAAAGAGGTAGACGGTTTTTATTAGATATATATTTAGTTGAAAATAAAGAGTGGGCTATTTAGCGGCTTCTTTTTAAATCATAGTTTATTTTGACACTGACAGCTGTTGCCGGCTCGAAATCTTGACAGAAAGAAAGTATCATACCTCTGCGGAACGAAATGAGTCGCTTTGCGCTTGAACAACTTTGAGAAAAATTGAAAACTTATTTCCAAAGTGAGTGCTGTGTAGCCCAAACTTTGCGTTTTTTTGAAAAGAAGTTTTGGCCGAAATGAAGTATGTTTAAAAAGTTCAAGAGACTGGTATGCTAGTGGACAACACTCATGGTATCCGACATCGTACGATGCGCACAGATGAAAATTTAGCCGAGAGTATGTGGATTGTGAAGTGGCGACATCATTGGACCATTTTCTTCGAAAATGAGGCTGGCAACAACGTTTTGGCGTTACAGAGCTATGTTAACCGACTTTTTTTCTACTGAAACTAAAGACATGGACTTGCACGACCTCTGGTTCATACAGAATGGCGGGTCATGCAATTTCAATTTCTTTCAATGTTATCTTTTCTGGGTATTTTAAGCTATCAATAAATTTTCTGCAGCAACAATTGTGCCTGATCGTGTTTCAGCTTTGGGGTGGCGGAAGCACATCGAAAGCGTACACAAACCACATGACGTGAGGTCGTTTTTAACTTTCCCGTAGGTACACATTAGTATACTAAAGAGAAAGTTATTGCGATCGTGCGGAAATTTCGAACTCAAACTGAGTATGAGGGATGCTATTATGACTAAAGAGTAGTCTAAAAAAGTGGGTCCGTCAATGCCATTCGTCTGTCTGTCTGGGCTTCACACTTGCTGCAAGTGTGAATTATGGTCGCCCACAAAATCTTCTTCTTCGCTCCATTTAACGACGAGATAATGATCAGGATTATAGGGATCATAACCCTCCCACTTCACTGCATTCCTACTGGTCCGCCTGTAGGGTTCGCCGGTTCGACCTCAAAAAATATCTGCAGGCCTCCCGATTTTGGATCACTTCATCATTGAGGCCAATCAAATGGTGATGGTTCTGCATTTGTGTGATCCCGGAGTTTTTAGGACTGCCTCTCTTACGCGAATGTAAGGGAATGTTGATTGTCATGGCCATTTTGACGGGGTTCGTAGGACCCCCCCTCCATTGAACATGACAATACCAAATGAGTCGGTCGTACTCTAATTTTTTCGAGATGGGCTCAGCTGACATGAAGGCTTCCTCGGATTTTGGAACTTCTAATTCGATCAAGCTTTGTTACTCCTGCTGTCATGCTAAGCATCTTCATCTCAGCTGCTGTCAACTTGCCCTCATACTTTTTGTACATTGTCCAGCATTGTGAACCGTATGTGAGCGCCGGACGCACAACTGCAGTGTAGAGCCTTCCTTTCAGCTTAGGGAACATTTATCGGTCACAGAAGATGGCAGAGTTTTCCTGCCATTTCATCCACCCTACGCTTACACGATGATTGATGTCGTCATCAACGGTTGCTTCGCTGTTGATCATTGATTCCAGATATTTGAACTTTTCACCGCCCACAAAATCTTCACTTCGACGAAAATGGCTGTGGAAGCGTTTGCCCAGATTCTGGCTAAGAAAAATTTTATTATTATTATTATTTATGAATAGTATTTTATATATATTATACCTGGGCTTCTAAAATAAATTCGAAATTGGCGAAAAGGTTTTTCGAAACCCGACTATGAACATTCTACTTGGGATCTGCTACTCATAGAGAATATTCCACCCAAACCCACAACTGTATGCCATTTAAATCTATCTTATTATTATTTTATATGAACCTTATTTGAAGCTTATGAGGTCTAATTTCAAACTTATTAGAGTACATTTTTTACTTATTTATGTTTATCGACTTCATTTACACAATTTAAGGTTTTATCGTTATAATGTTATTTTAACATAATCTGAATCTTACATCAAACATTCGTGCAGGGTTTGTTTAAACCTAATTTTTGTTTGGCCTCACTCGGGCTTAGCTTATTTGAGACTCATTTCATAATGCGTTTTATGAAAAACTCATTTAAAAGCTGAACTACTATTTGGTAGCTCTGCTTCTGCGTAAATTAAAATATAATTGATAGCTCGAGAGAGAATTGTTAAGAATCTTTTTATTTTAAAAGAAAGCGAGTTTAGAAAGCATGCATAAACTGGGGCAATGGACAATTGTTACTTCAGCTGGGAACCTAAACAACTTAAAGTTGAACTGCCAATGCGTTCTCATACACAGTTTACTTCTAATATCTTTTAATCAATGCGATTAGTTACTACTAGTAAGGACAAATCTCTGTTTGCTACCTTTTTTGTGAATGTGAAGCCTTTGTTAAGGAAACCGAATTAAAAAAAGAAACTACGGGATGTCCAGATAAATTGGCAACACCGTATAAGTGCTTAGTGTGAATCACAGATGAGTAATTATACAGATAGTCGACTGAGAGGATTTTTGGCTCTCCCGCCTATCGTTTTTTATATGCTTCAAAAAGGCACAGTACTGTGTTCGTATATGTTTTTACATGCAAATCAAATTAAGCCAGCTCACGCTCACAATAGCAGTTCTGCGCCTAAGAATCCATTTTGGAAAAGATCTCAAGTTGACATATTAAAAGTCAAAACTGGGCTGTGTCCAATAACATCGTAATAACATGCGACGATTAATAATGAATTTGCAACAGAATAAAATTTTGTTGAATGTTTTTAATTATTATGTGAACTAAAATATTTTTTTTAACTAACAAGCATATTTTTTGGGTAAACATTTTTAAGCAGTTTCGTAAACATTATGGCAGTTGCACAAGTTTAACATAAAATAAGGATTATCATAATTTGCTAGCCAGTAGTTAAACTAATTAAGCAGTTTTAAATTGTCAGTAATAATAAAATAATTTTGGTGGTTGATTTGTCGAATATCGAGTAAAATAATTAAAATCAAATAATTTTTAAACGAAAGGTTTAATAAATATTTCAGCAGTGAATTAATGAAATATTCTGTAAAATTACTAAAATTGTAGGTAAAATAAATAAAAGCTCAATGAATGAAATTAATGAGTAACGCGTGGTTAGTTAACTGACCATTTCAATAATTTAACATAGTATTTCATAAATTCACTGCTATTTTATTCACCGCTATTCACTATTCCAATTCAAAGATAATAACTTTATTTAATTTGTTAAGCATGATGAAATAAATTTAATAACGTTGTTAACTTGGAGTTGAAATAGTCAAGTCTACAGTTTGTGATTAAAAATGCATTTAAAGTTTTGTCAGTTCGCTCGCTCGCTCTCATATGCACATGCCGAACATGTATGTAAATATATTAAACTTTCATATGTTCAACAAAAACATAATAAAACAACCTAAGAATTTAATATACATGAAAAACTAATCCAAAACTATTAACTAGAAATATTTTGCACCCAAACATTACTAATTTAGTAATATTCATGCAATTATAAAATAATATGCACATTTTATCTCACTCTAATAACCAAAATGGAAAAAATATAACCACCCAAGTATGTTTATTTTAAGGCAGATAAAAAATTGAGAACTATTTCTTATGAACGCAAAAAAATATTCCCATTTAATTGCAAATACTTCATTATTTATTATATACCTAACTATTTTTTTTATAAACATTTCAATTGAAACTCAATACTTCGCAGCACTTCCCCAACACATCCGCTATAATCAGCTGTTTTTTGTTGCCATTTGGAGTTATTGCAAAACTGCCCGCGCTAATGACATATTTTTGACACATCATCCCCTCCATACTTTATTTGGCTGGCTCACACGTATTCACAGATAGAACATTTGAGAGAGGATTTTTTCTCCATTTTTAAAAATTTTTTGCGGGTTTAAAGGGACAGAGGTATGCTGAGTCGATTATCTGTATAATTACTCATCTGTGGTGTGAATGAAATATAAAATCTGTTTAATTGCAGCGTTTGCACTTGTATTGTATTCACATCTGGTTTGTGGAATAATGTTGCTGCTTCAGGCGCTTTGTCATCAATTTTTCGGCACGTAAAAAGAGTTGTAGAGTTGCACGTAGATATAGATAAAACGTCGGGAGAGCCTACATGGGGATCGGGCACTGCGGCTCCTAATGGATCAATGGTTTAACTCCGGAGGAAATCAGGAACACAAGAATCTTCTCTTTCATTTGATTCGTTTTGCGATCAGAAGTTATACTGTTTCAACCTTTGATTCATAACCAAATGGTTTATAAAACAAGGATATTTTGAAAACATTGTTGCTCACTTTTGTATGAATAAAGACCGACTTCAGTTAGCTTAAAATTTATGTTAGTTTAATATGAATTGTCAGATTTGTAAGTGCACTTTATTTAAAAAAATTGAATTACTAAAAATTCCATTTCAAAATTTTAGAAGTGAAGTCTCTTCTTGTATTGTTATTTGATTTCTCATATTCCACTCAATCCTAATGTCTTTCATCATTTTTCTTTTGTATTTACAATTACAGTGACTCACTTTAATATTCGGGCAGATAGTCTGAAAACATTTATTTGAACACAAAAAATAAAATAAAAGTCCTACCAACTAAAAACAAATTAAGAAAAATTACTTTTTTTTTAAACAAACAAAAGCCCATAAATTGAGCTCACCAAAGTATTCGGGCAAACAATACATTTAAAGAAAAAACAAATAATCAGTACTTTGTTGGGTACCCTTTCTGTACCATGACACTCTTTAATCTTCGAGGCATAGAAGACACTAGTTTTTGTTGTTGTTGCTTCTTCAATTTTTAGCCATTCGTCTTGGAGAATCGTTTTAAGCTGTACCTTATTGGTAATGCTGTGTTTCCGAACTCGTAGTTCCAGTCGATGCCAAAGATTCTCTATGGGGTTCATGTCTGGCGATTGGGGTGGAGGATTAAGAACTTTTGGACAGTTGTATAGCAGCCATGTCTTAACTATTAGATAAGTGTGCTTGGGGTCATTGTCTTGATAGAACCTAAACCTATCTCCAAGTTTTGTGCACTTTTCTTCAAATGGTCTTTTAAAATGCCCAAGTGCATAATCTTGTTCATTACTCCATCGATGAAGACTAAATCACCCTCCCCCTCGCCGTGTTTGACTGTACCCAGCAAATTTTCTTAACTTAATTCTTGATTTATTTTTCTCCATACCTTTGTCCTTCCATCTGACCCGAAAACGTTAAATTTGCTTTCATCGCAAAATAACAGGTAGTTCCAAAAGTCTTCACTCTCATTTTCGTAAAGTTTTGCAAATTCTTATCTCTTTTTTTTTATTAGCTTCACTTATGAAAGGTTCTGCACAAAGGTACCCATACCCTTTTATGCACCTCCTCACAGTGACTCACGTGACTTTCTTCCAACTCTGTTTTAAGTTTAGTTGCAGCTATCCTAGGGTCTGCCCTTACTCTTTCCATAACTAGCCTTTCTTCTTTATCCGTAAAGACTTTGGGACGTCCCTTTTGCCGAATGGAAGCAACTCGTTTCTCACTTTTAAACCTTTTTATGATGTCACCAACTGTACTTTTACTAATATTTAGTAAATCAGCAATTTGTCGTTGTAAAGGGACCGCCATATAACGTTTTTTTTTCAACTGGTGCTTATTTCGCGAATGGTAACATTTAGCTCATGTCTGATTTGACAGATAATTAGTTTTATCCTTCCGCTGAACGAATATGGTTGTGTATACGCTTGAACAACGCTGGGAAATATTGCGACATTACTTTGAAAATCATGTTGCAGAATGTGTGCGAAAATTGCGTATGGATTTTGGAAGAAGAGAAGCACTGTCAGCTCCGTATGTTCGTTATCTTGTGAAAAAAGTGAAAGAAACTGGCATCCTCATCGATAAACCAAAGCGTGAAAAGCCAAAAACAGTGCGTGCATCAACATCAATTGAACATTTCGGAGGCATCAGACCTTGGTATGACGCCATACAAAGTCCAATTGGTTCAGGAGTTTAAGCCAACTGACCATCCAACGCGTTTTCGCTTCGCTAAGTGGGCCTGCGATGGACTAGAGAAGATGCCGATTTTGCCAAAAAAAATCATCTTTTCAGATGAAGCTCATTTTGAACTTGGCGGGTATGTAAAGAAGCAAAATTGACACATTTGGGGCACAGAAAACACGCACGCATACATTGAAAAGCCGATATACCCAAAACGAGTCACTGTTTGGTGCGGATTTTGGTCCAGAGGCATAATTGGGTCATTTTTCGTCGAAAATGAGCAAGGAGTGGCCGTTACAGTCAATGGCGATCGTTATCGGGCCATGTTAAACGAATTTTTGTTCACAAAAATTGAAGAGGAGGAGGATATTGGCAACATTTGGTTTCAACAGGACGGCGCTACGTGCCACACAGCCGAACTACACTCGATGTTTTGCGCCCTGTTTTTGAAGATCGCATTATCAGCCGCAGAGCTGATGTCGTTTGGCCACCGCGGAGCTGCGATTTGACACCGTTGGACTATTATTTGTGGGGTGCCGTAAAAGACAAGTGTTACGCCGACATGCCAGAGAGAATTGACGCTTTAAAGGACAATATTCGTGAAGCCATTGGTGAAATACAGCTGCACACAATCGATAATGTGCTTAAAAATTGGACCGATCGTGTAGGCTACTGCATGGCCAGCCGAGGCAGCCGTTTGAATGAAATTATTTTCCATTATTAACCGGAAGGATTGTACTTTCAAATAAAAAAAAGAAATTTGAGAAAATGTTTAGTAGTTTTTTTATAGCATTTAAATTAAAGCATAAAATAAGTTATTTGGCGTACCCTTTATTTTGCCTCGTTCATGATTCAAAATCACCATTTCACGTTGTTCCAGAGTTGTATTTTTGCCTTTTCTACCCATTTTAATGGCTACTTTTGACAGCGGTTACAAAATATTTAAATTTAAATATTTAAATTCACTAAAAAATGAGTCTACAGACAATAATCATTCAAACAACAAGTACCGTTATTCATATTGCAGAAAAAAATATATTTCTTTTTTTAAATCAAGGAAAAAAAGTTAGATTTTGCTGCATTTGCAATTGAAATGCTTTGTGTACTTTTTTTAATAATATTTTTATTCATTTATTTTAACAATTAATACAGGAATACAATATAAATTATTTTTCCATAATAATAATTATTATCTACTAAATTATATCAAATTTAGTTTCCCATAGTGTTTGCCCGAATATAAATGTGAGTGACTGTACATATTTTTATTTACTATCACTTCCACTCGACATAAATGTATTTGGTCAAAGAAGACATCAAAATTGCCGGCTATTTCTACCAATCCAATGCGGCATGTCATGTACATAGGTAGGAATGCACATATTTCAGAAAAGAATGCACATCATTTTTGGGTATCTACCACATATCTGAAATGCCTTATCTTATATTTAAATATTAATGAATTTGTTTGGTATTTAAAATCAAAAACGTATCTCTCGATTTCGCATATCAATTTTCTCAATGTAAACAATTTGTATCGTCACGCCATACTTTGTTTATGCCACATGCCAACAATGGGACAATAGAGATGGATCGTAGTTGAGGATAGTATCTTTTCATGGGCACTAATTAATCTAAACAAAAAGCAAACAAAGCGAGTGGAAACATGACTATCGCTTTGTATCGTCCGATTATTGATTTTAATTGACCACTGGTGTGGAAGTTTTAAACGATGCCATGCAATGTATGTGGGTATCCCTGAGTGAAGGGCTGAAGTTATTTTTATATGAAAACGTCGGTGGGTGGCTGATATTTTTAACGGCTATAAATTCAGATTTACACACATCACAATTAAAAAGGACGTTACTGCGAGGCATGACACAGTTAATGCGCGTCAAAATTGGTTTCCGACAGACATACAATAGAATAAATGCAAGAACCAATGCACGGGTGCTTGTCTGGTTGACTTTAAAAAGGCTTTCGACACCGTGTGGTTAGAGGGGCTTTTCTACAAGTTGATCAGGCTGGTAAGGCACAAACCCTTGCTATATATAATTTTTAATATGCTTATGGGGATGATCAAAAACGGTTTGCAACAGGGTGCGGGGAGTTCTCCGATTCTGTTGAATATTTACACAAGTGATCTGGTACGTTCACTCAGACAGACTATAGCGTATGCCGATGATTTGGTCGCATACAGATCAGGTCATTAACATCCTTCTGCAGCGTGACTTCGAACAAATTAAGGGGTATTGCGACGACTGGAAGTTATAAATCAACTTTCAGAAGACGGAAACAATTCTGTTTAGTAGGTATTGCCACTATACTCTGTCCAACATAAATTGGCAGTACACGTCTTATGGGGAAGCTTTTTAAAAATCAGTAGCGTGCCATATTTTTCTACCATACTGAACTCAAAGAAACCCTTCATAAAGTGTTTACCCTCCAGTGATCTGACGTAGGTACCACAGATTAGGAATTAACCAGATAGTCAACTCTGCAGTCCCCTATCACTTTCAATCCGCAAAAAATATTTAATAACGGCCGCAAAATCCTCTCTCAATTTTCCCATCTGTGAATACGTGTGAACCAGACACATGAAGTTAGATCTAATTTACTAGATTACCCGCCAAAAATAATTGTGGGGAGTTTTGCAGCATATCCAAATCGCAACAACAAAACAGCTGGTCACGGCGGATGTGTTGGGAAATAGGAAATGCCGCGAAGTGTGTGTATGTGATTCAACTATTTTAATATAAATGTTTATAAAGAAACAAAAAATTAGTTACCCAATAAAGTTGTTACAATTTAGTTGGAATATTTTTTGCGGTTATAAGAAATAGTTCTCTATTTTTTATCTGCCTTAAAATAAACATTCTTGGGTTGTTGTACTTTTCCATTTTGGTTAATAAATTGAGATTACTAAATTAGTAATGTTTGGGTGTAAAATATTTGTAGTAAATAGTTTGCAATGGTTTTATATATATATATTAAATTCTTTGATTGTTTTATTACTTATTTATTATTTGATTGTTTTTATTCAACATATGAAAGTTTAATGAATATATGTACATATTCGGATTCCGTGAATGGATAAAAAAAAGTGAAAAAGAAGTATTTGTAATCCTTTTTAAATTATGTTGTGTTACAAGATTTGTACGTTTAGTCAATCAATTTTCTTAGCTGTTTCTTTTCAAAGGCGGATTTGGAAATTTTTTATATAAGTTAATATGCTTTATTTTAAAATTTAAAGTAAGCGATAGACGGAAGAACGAGAAAAAAAGGTAGCTGGAATGCGCTGCATAAATATATTGGGGGTGCATTTTTTTATCGAACATGTTTGGTATTTGAGTACATATCATAAATAAGCATGCACATTATGTTACATATATATTGAATTTATTAGCCACTTTTTTTAACAGCCGACTTAATTTGTCAAGTTATAATGTTTTGTAATTTATTTTATATGAAAATAAACAAAACAATTTACTACTACTACTACTACAAGTAAGTGATTACAAATGTTGTTAAAAAAGTGTTTTCACGTACCAAAAATAATATTTGTGAGGATTTGGATCACGTAATATTTAAAAAGCGTTTTTAACCAGTGCCCAATTGTGTAACGCAAAGTTTCCACAGAGCACTAAACCGAGATTAAGGTTAATCTGCCCTTAATCCACTTTAAATCTCAAGATTAACCATACAAATTTGAATCTGCTAAACACAAGATTAAAAATAAATCTAGGTAATAACTTTGTTTGCATGAAAATTCGGGTTGCGAACACCTCTTTACGACTCTACACTACTCTCCTACTCTCAACATGTCTCATATCTTTTTTTGAATTGCATTTTTGTTCCTTCTAGCAACCCCAATTGTCATTAAGAACTGACGGAAGTGTTTTCTGTATATGCGACTTCTCCCGGTCAATGCAACCATTAAAACATTGATATTGGTTTAAAGAATAAAATGGTGTGCAAATAATATTTTCATTCTTTTTCCACTTATTAAACTATAGCAACCAATTTTAATTTTATTTTCGCTTTGTTTCACGTTCAAGAAAAAACATCTGTTCTCTTTTGAAATGTCAATTACGTTCCTCAATTTTAAAGCAAAAATGCAATAAAGAGAGCCAAACGTCAGATTAATCTATTTTATTCGGTGGAAACGCTGAAAGATAAATTTTTAATTTTTTTTTTATTTTTTATTTGGACGTACCCTAAGAGCACTTAAATGCTTCAATATAATCATACATAACAAAATCCGTGTTTATAAAGTTATACTTAAATTTATTGCAAATTGAAAATGTATGATCAACTTACTTATTTTATATTAGTCACGTTAATCAATATTATTTTGATTATTTTTCATTAAAAATTAGAATAAATTAGTTAAAACACAGCTTTATTCTGAATATTATAATATTTTATTATGTTATTAGTTGTGTGGTAGGTATGTTTTTATCAATCCATATTCACCGCATATTGGCCATGTTTATTTTACACACCCAAATTGTGAGTTGTAATCTGCTGAAATTCATCAACTGTTCCCACATAATTCGATTTATGTGTGCGTGATTCCCATTTGATTTGCACGTAAAAGCCCATATAAGTGCAAATTATGTGGGGCTTATAAGTTCGACTTAGCTTGTAGGCAGGGTGAGAGATTCGCTCTCGAGTTGACTATCTGGTTAATTCCTCATCTGTGGTAGATACACCACGTCTTATTCAGCGCACATGTGAGTGTGCACTGACCTGTGGCTATCTATCTATCTACAATTTATTACTCTTCCTTTAAAAAATGTTTGCTTACAATATTTATACAATTGTTTTTCTTAAGTCTACGATAAATCTAATATTCTGCGAGCACTGATGGGGCTCTGCGTTGTGCAAATGATAGTTTATTATTACATTTTTATTTTAAATATTATTTTTGAAATTTATTTACATTTTTTGATTGATTATTTGTCGTACAGCGTGAGTGGCGCCGACGGTCATTGGTGTGGTTTGTTGGGGTGGGTTGGAGATTTAGTTCGTTGGCTTGTATTCTTCTTGGTGTTAGATGGCGTGTCTGTGTTTCCATTGCTTTCCGGCAGATCGTTAACCACGGTTGTATCGCGTTCCAGCAACCACGTAGAGGTCTTCGAATGAATCTTCTTGGACTATTCCAAGATCTGGTTCAATTAAAGCCACACGTGGGGATAGTAATCCTGTATTGATGGAGTCTCTGAAATGATATGAATCAAAGGGTTGGGATGGGATAGGATATTGCGCGTCATTTTCGTTGAAAGCGAGCACAGATATTGGTCAATGGGGATAAGTTTGGCGGCTTCATATAGGACTTCTGTTGTGAGGGTTTCGGTAGAGCGAAGTACAGTGCCGAAGCACTTTTCGCTCGAAGATTTGTAACTTTTTTATGTAAGTGGGACTGATAGTGTACCAGATAGGAAAGCAGTAGGTTATGATTGGACGTATCAACTGCTTGTAGAGAAGATAAGTGGCAGGACTAACGATAAGGCAAAGTTTGCCTTTTGAAGGGTAAGGGCTACGTGACGGTTGAACTTGAAACGTTCTGAAAAGTTCACCCCTAAATATCTGACCTGTTGTTTTGGCAGTATTATGGAGTTGTCATGCAGGGTAAGAGTTAGCTTTTTACATTTCGCTATAGTGTTGTTGCGAGCAGTGCCGTAGATATTTCGAAATGTTATAAGCTCCGTTTTAGCGGAGTTTATTTTGATTCCCCATTTTTGATAGTATTCCCAAAGTTTGAGGATGTGTGTCTTGACTCTGCTTAATGCAATGTTAGGGCAAGGGGAAGAAGAGTAGGTGATAGAGTCATCTGCGTAAAGCAGAGTCTCTGTTCGAGAATCATTTTGTGGTTGATCACAAGTATAGAGATTAAACAAGGTTGGGCCGAGGCGTGAGCCCTGGGCTACCCCTGCTTTGATATCCCTGATACTGGATTTGGAGTTCCCTATTCGCACGTAGAACTTACGGTTGGTCAGAAAGCTGTGAATGATTCTTATGGCATGTGTTGGGAAATTAAGGGATTTGAGTTTGAAGACTAAGCCTTCAATCCAAACGGAATCAAATGCCTTTTCAATGTCAAGTAGACAAGCAACGGTGGTCTCTATCTTATTTAACCCAATACTAACATCGGCGTGCAGCTTCAGCAGTGGGTGAAATGTCGAGTGATTGGATTAGAATCCGAATTGGTTGTTTTGTGCTATTTCTAGTTCGGTGCAGACCGAGTTGATTTTGTTTAAAATCAACTCGGTAGGTGAAAGACTCATCAACTAGAGTGTAGACTAATGAGTTTGTTTCTGAAAACTGGGTAATTGGGCTGGGAATTTCAGCCGTTAGTCCAGTTACTTCACCTCGAACGTTGTTCAAAAACTCCGGAAGGTGGTGTGGGGGACTAGGTTGGAAATTATTTTCAAAATGCTCTGCAAATGCATTCAACGCCCCTTTAATTGATGAGCATTCAGAGTTACCAATGTCCATTTGGTAACTCGTTCAGATTTTTTTCTTGAGTGTCTGTTGAGGAGCTTTAGGTTTAAGAGCTTTGAAAAAAAATTCTTAATAATAAGTTTTATCGTGGAGGTCTTGTTTTGATCTTTTGACATTTCTTTTAATGTGTGGAGAATATATTAAAATGCAGTTACAAAATTGTTATCTGTGTTCTTTAAGGAAAAATATTATATGTGTTTGTTTTCTTTGTTAGAAATGGCTTTAAATTAATCCAAAAAAAAAAAAAAAAAATTGTTGTCGCGACAAGAAAAATTCATCAAAATTTGAAAAATAAAACAGTAACTGCGAATCAAGTAGGTGATATTTTTTCTGGGTAAACGAACAGTTTACAGACTTCTTAACGAAAATAGGCCACAACTCGCCAACAAAGAAGAAAAACCAAACTGATTTAAAAGAAAAGTAGATGATTTCAATAAGTGTGCCATCAGGCAAATTGTGCTTCAGTTTTTTTCCAAATAACGAACTTACGACGCTGGATAAAATACTGCAAAAGTAGGACGCAATGCAAACATCTCTAAAATTAGCACGTCTTCTCTGCATACGGTTTTAGAAATTAAACTGAGTTTTTAATTTGCCCATCGTCAGCGAAAGAGATTTATTTTTTATAAATAAAAATTTCAATCTGAAAAAAAAGCGTGGTTACCCAACATAATATTCTTTAAGGTTTTTGCTGATTTAAAATCCTTAGTACAGAAACCCTGTAAGAGCTTTTGTTAGAATAGCACCTTACGGAAAATAAAAGAGTGCGAATGAAAGTCAAACATCCCTATCTTCCCTGTACTGCCAATTTATGTTGGACAGAGTATAGGGATACCAAAAAAACTGGAAAAAAATTGGCCATTATTGGACAAAATAGGCAGGCATTAGCGGAAAAAAACGTAGTTAGATATCTTGGAATCTGGCTTGACTAGTATCTTTATTTTAATAAAAATATAGCTGGAGCCAAGAAGGGCTTTTCTCTGACAAGAAGACCAATTAAATGCACATGGATAGAACGCTCCGTTCTGGCTTTGTTCCGCCAGAGACTTTTCTCCTTATAGATATGAAAGGTCTAGTACAGACGAGGGATGGTATCCCGGTATTGTACCACCGCTGCCGCAGCGCGACTGACAAGCGGCTCATCCATGACGGGGACGTCGCTAATGCTCCAGAACTCCTTCGATTTAGTACGCAGGTCGGTGTGTTGCCTTAATGTAGCTCCTCTTAGTTTAATTTAGTTTTTAAGTTTTTTAGATTAATGTTTAACGGCATCGGTCAACTTAACACATGTTTCTGTGTTGGTGACAATTGTGCTCCCAAAACGCAATTGGGATGGTGACGACTCGGTAAATAAGCAACGATTATTTTGTAAGTCAGTGCAATAATGTAGTTAAGTTTTTCAAATACTTTTCTTACAAATGATAATTTAATTGCAAAATACAATTAATAATATGTTTAAGTTTAGAGCGTCCGCCTGAGGACCTGTAAGCTAGTTGTAAGAACCAAATAATTTTAATTTACATTTAATCATTTTTGTATAGTTACAAACATATTTATTGGAAAAAAATGTTTCGTGATGACACTAATCGTCGATGTTTAAGATATCACACCAAACACATAAACGTTAAAGAATAGTCAAGTGCTCTTAAACAAATGTCACATTTGCGTTACAAATCTAAAAAAAAAAGCCAATTGTATTGTAATATTATTACAAATTTCACAAATAGTATAGAAAACTTGGCTATTCTTTAACATATATGTTTTTTGTGTGATTTCAATACAAAGATTGCAATGATTTTTTTATACCTACATGGAAATTGTGCAAAATTATAAAATTGTATGAATTTCGACCGAACGTAAGCGCCTACTTCCGAGGAAAATATGATTTGTTTTATATAGATTCTTGTTTGTCGTAAAAAACCACTACCTAGATGTAAAATTTCACAACTTTAGAATGAGTTGGATATATGGGCGATTGCCACGTCTCTTTTTTGAAATATACACAGTTTTTTAGTTGTTTTGGTGTTTGTTCTTCGAATCCTACCACCAAGTAAGATTTCATAACCACAAGGTGGCGCAAAAATAACCTTCCGATGTTTTTTGGCTGTAATTTAAAAAAAAAATGAAAAACTTTGATTCTTCTTGTGGATTATTTTTATTTGGTCTTTTAATTTTTTTTACATCAAGTCGAGAATATGATGTCATGTAAATGGCCGCCGCCACAGTTGATGGTCATTTGAGCCCTTTTTATGGCTTTTTCCATCACTTTGTTCAAAACTTCCGGCGATAGGTCCTCACATTCTTGACGAATATTGTCTTTAAGAGCTGCAAGAGTCTGAGGCTTGTTGACATAAACCCGCGACTTCAAAAAGTCCCACAAAAAGAAGTCTGGAGCGGTCAAATCAGGCGATCTTGCTGGCCAGTGCAAATCGCCAAAACGATATGCATCCTTCAGCATATCGGTTGTGGCACGTGCAGTGTGTGCCGTTGCATCGTCCTGTTGGAACCACATGTTTTCCAATCCCAATTCATCAAGTTGCGGCAAAAAGAACTCGTTGATCATTGCTCTGTAGCGCTCACCATTCACAGTAACCGTTTGGCCCGCGACGTCTTCGAAGAAAAAAGGTCCGATGACTCCTCCAGCGAAAACAGCACACCATACAGTGACTTTGAGCGGGTGTAATAGCTCTTCGTGAGTTACACGCGGATTTTCAGTGGCCCAGAAGCGTAACATTGTTTATTAACGTGTATTTCGGATGAGTTAAGGGTCATTCACATGAGAGCGAACCGCGAACTGCGAACCAGCGAATTTTCGTAAATTCTGACATTTCATTCTCATGAAAACTTTTATTGGTCGCAGTTTTCCGCGAATATGAGCTGTAAATGTAAGCAGCAAGATGTATCAATTTTGAGGTTATGTTCGAACGAATTTTTCATTCGCGGATTTGTGGATTGTGAATAAAGAGTAATTGTAAATATTGCTATTTAAATCAATTTAGACTCAGTTTTTTTTAGATAATATGTTAGATCAATTAAATATCAAGCTTTTGTGGTAGAAGCAATAGAAATTTTCTATTCATAAATACATTAAAATTGTTTTGTTCGCGATTCGCCTATTCGCAGTTCGCTCTCATGTGAACAGTCCTTTAGTAAGATATTATTTTTGCTAATTTTGGAACCTTGTTACCCAGGAACTGCTCATGTTGAACAACAGCTGAAATTTGGTATGAAGCTTGCTGCTGTGCGTCCCAATAAATCCTTATGTCTCTAGCTTTTTTGTAAAAGAAGTTAAAGAGGGCGGTCAAAATGGACTGGGTTGGTTCGTGTAAATAAGGGTATAGTGCTAAAGTTGGTAGAGAGCTTGGCTGGGCACTACCGTGCCCCTTTATCGGAGTTTTAAAATTTTCCTAATAAACTAAATTTTTTTTTAAACAAAATAAACCTCTTCCGACAATAAAAAATAATTCCTCTCCTTTGTTGGTAATGTCATAGTGTTGAAAAGAGCTTAAAATAGTTCAAACAGAGGTTATTTTTTAAACATATTCCAAGCTCTTTCGACAACCGTAGGATATTTTATCCTTGTTGAATCGGACAAGATTGCCAAAGAGCTTGAAAGTTACACTCAAAGTGACAAAGTAACATTACCATTTAATAAAATCACAGTTATAATATACAGTGACTCTATCGCATAATCGGACACGTACTTTTATAAGATAAAAATGTCTTAAAACTAAACAAAATGGGTTAAATCTATCGTTTTTTTGCTTTTATTTAATTTTTACACTATCACCTTCCTACACGAAAAAAAAATTTTAAAATTATTGATAGGAAGTCAAAACTTCTCAACAAATACAAATGTATGTCGATTTTCGGCGCTCAACGAATAATCGGACAAAACCGATATGAACGCAAAGTACCGTTTCTGTTCTTGGAACTTGCTGCAATCTTTAAGTTTCTGGCATTGCGATTTGTTTATAGTTGAGTT
The DNA here is from genome assembly GCA_963576555.1 of Ferdinandea cuprea. NCBI lineage: Eukaryota > Metazoa > Arthropoda > Insecta > Diptera > Syrphidae > Ferdinandea > Ferdinandea cuprea. Next base: position 13,639,285 of record OY754959.1, read on the forward strand.
CAAGTGCAGAAACCATAATTTTATTAACAGAAAGTGTCAAAATGGCTCCAAACGGAAAGCAATCCTTTGTGGAACTTCGACAGTTGATTGTTAAACTCAATTTCGAAGGAAAAACAGTTAGAGAAATTGCAGAATTGGTCGGAAGAAGCAAGTCTACTGTCCATGACATTATTAAGAGGTTCCCGGATGAGTTTAGATTTGCCAATAAAAGCAGGGAGGGCCACAACAAAAGTTTAAATGACAGAGAAGAGCGATCGGTTTAAAAAGAAGTAAAACAAGATCCCTTTAAAACAGCCAAGGAACTCTGAATTTCTTTGCAAACCCGAACTGGGAAAGATGTGTGCCTCAACACTGTGCGTAATACTTTGTACAAGTTTGATTACCACGGAAGAGTTGCGCGAAAAAAAACGTGCCACCAAAAATACATGGTTGCTACATACCTATTCACTTAACTTGACATTGAAAGTATCACCGAACTGATAGAAGACTGTTGACCTCATAAGCTGAAACGCTTTACTTTTCTGTTTAACTTTGATCTGACTTGTATTTATTCTTTATTACCTATACCTAGGTAATACAGCTTTCTTACCTTACACATTTGACAGGTGAAACTTGAATGCACATCAAAAAGTAATAAATTGAAAAGGCGCCATAGAAACACCTGTGCATGAAGCAATAACGAATCTCTGATAAGATATCGTTAATTTATTGTATCACTTTGACATTGCAAAATTCAGTTATTCGCGACATATTGAATGACTTTTTTCGTTGTGCCTAATCCGATTAATGTTTGAGGTGAATAAAACAAATGCTTGAGAGAATCCGGCTTTGAGTTTCAAAGGTTATCTGTCAAAGTAATGGCGCTACGAATTCTATAAAAATAACTCAAAAACTACGTAACGTTCATCAATTTATAGAACATTGTACAAATAAAAGTAATTAATGAGAATGCCATAAATTGCAATGCGAACAAATGTTGTTAACCTCTGACGCAACCAACTTTGGTATATAAGAAAATCGCGTGATTTTCAAACTTGCGCACTCATTCCTTTAAATTTGGCAAATACTTGTACGTACATGTGTAGCTATATAGAATATAGGTAGCAATATGCCAGTTAGAAAACGTATCTATGTATATATAACATACAAATGAGCTCACAAAATAAGATGGAAAGACCATGCCCTGGGCAATATTTTGTCGTTTTATTAGAAAAGACGCTTTCTGCAGATATTAGATTTTCTGAGAAATACCTACAATCTGTTACCATTCAACGCGCTGCTAATTATGCTAACAAACAAAAACCAACTCAGAGTCCAAAGTACAACACGTTCTGAATTACAGCAAAGAACAAAAAAAAAAGCCGGTATCTATTGGTCTGAGTCCAATTATAAGCAACCAGATACAAATTCAATGCGAAAGGTTAGGAAATGACTCACATTTTGCTCAACACACATCAACAGATTATATTTATATTATGAGCGAGCGGAGTATATAATAGACGCCGCCGGCCGGTTTTTTTTTTTTTGTTAACCATAGATACTCTTTCTTTGTTAAGGAAATGACTATCGTTTGGTAATAATTTGCATACGTACGTCATAGTGGCGTCATTATGTAGTTGGAGACAGCTGTCTGGGAGTATTTGCTGTAGATAACAACTTTCACGCAAGGGTTGCGCTACCTAGTTATAGTTTTAAATGCAACAACCTGTCGTCGCTCATCAGGTCTCCGCAATCCGCATAATGATATATGACTCAAGTTCTCTATTGGATTCGCTTTTGCCTATCAGGTAGAAACACGTCACTTTGAATATGGTGCCGCCGATAGAATATTGTTGTAATGTGTGCTTGTTTAATCTGTTTCTAGTTCAGGAGCTTTTAAGATACGCACGAGATTGTTTATTTCGCGCTAGATATACATATATTTGTAGCTATGGATAGATTCACTGCAGATATCAAGGTGAAGCATCAACATAGAAAGTGGTGTGATATTTTAATTTAGTCTTTGATCGCATCGAAGAATGTATTGTAGAACAAACTGATAGAAAAAATTAGATAAATAAAATGTCTGCTTACTTAGAACTGCCATTTGTCATAGATGAGCTATCTAGTCTCATTATGATGTTTTCCTTTGCTAATTTTAAATCTCTTTCGTGGCACTGTTGCACACTGGTACTCAGCGTTGCCGCTGACTTTTTAAAATATGTATCTTTTTCTTTTGCAAAATGTATCAAATGTATCAAAACAAATACATCAATTTTTTTTAATATTTTAGTTGACTTTTTTAAGTTTGTAGTTTTTTTTATGAAGGCTGGCGTCTCGTGGCGCTTAAGGGGGGTAATAAGGTTTACTAGAGTTTTTGCAGTAAATTCAATAGGGTTCTTGGAGCCACCACAGAATCTGCAGATGTCGGTATCTGCCAGTCCGAGTCTGCATGTTTACGCAAGAGGCAATGCCCTATCAGGATGCCTACTAATGTTTTAAGCTTACACCTTCTAAGTTTAATAAACTTCCTGGAATTCTTACAGTCGAGAAATAGCCATAGAGCTTTTAGCACCGTGTGTCTCCCAAGACTTGACCACCTTAGATTAGCAGTCCCTAGGGTTATTTCGTCAATAAAACCCCTGATTATGCAGAGGGGAGGTGTAGCCCTCCTATTGTTGCAAACTGATCCGCCTGCCCAGTGTCCTGGCACCCAGCACAGTCTCACTCGGTTCTGATTGCATTTCCTGACTATATCAGAATTGATGTTTGTTGATTTCATTGCCTTAAGTGCCTACGCTGTCGATATAAATAGCAATCTTCTCCGGATATCGATCCATCTGCTTTTGCTCACCCGCCTCGAGGAACCTCTCTAGTGTCTTTTAGACACTCTTAGTTCTGGATCTTTTGAGAAAATCCCAGCCATTTGTAAAAATTGTAATTTCGCTTGATTTGAAATAAGCATTGTAACAATCATCACTTTCGAAACTATAGTTTCGTTGGCGGTTGGAGGATCCGGATATTATCCGGGTCAAGTTATGGATATGACAAATCCATCAAATGACTTTTATTTAATAGTTCATTTTAAAATATTAAAAATTTATTCTAAAAATTGTAAAAGAAACCAATACCAATCTGCGACAACTTATTAATAGTAACATACAGAGCAGCTTCAGTCAGGTCGTACAAGGTACAATACAATTGATAATGCCAGATTTAAAATATATGGCAAAAGATAGAATTTCCAGATTTTGGTAAAAATTTAAAAACGTATCAAATCGACGAAAATAAAGTATCTATGTATCAAATGTTTGCACGAAAGCAAAAATGTATCCAAATTGATACAATTGTATCTTTGTGGCAACGCTGCTGGTACTGGTCGATCACAAAAACGGCTGGTCATAAAATACAAATCAATCTGTTTCTGTGTAATAGAACTTAAAGAGAAATATACAAGTAGTTCAAAAAGTAGCTACCGAGTTGAATTTGAAACGATACAGACACCGCAATGTAAATATAACACAACACACGTAACAATTATTTTTCAAAATTTGACGGCGGAGAACATCAACTGCTGGTCGTACTTATATGTATAACAAAAAACAGTAATCCAACATTTAAAAAAATAAACTGCGTCACACGAAACTTTCTCGGTACATGAGATGCGTTTTTGAATCCAAAAATGAATGATAACAAATTTATTGAAATCACTATTTAGGTTTTGAAAAATTTAATTTTCTCAAAAACGGCACCTACGATGTCGATGTAATTTCGCACATTGAACACTTTTAACATAGTTGTTCGAAATACAAAAAATTATCAAAATCGTTAGAGCCGTTTTTGAGAAAACGAATTTAATTTAAATTTAAGAAAATCGTTATATGAAAAAAAAATTTAAAAAAATTATTTAAAATATCTAAGTACGTAGATTTGTTTGAGTTTGTAGTATAAAAAAAACTGTGATTTTTTTTTAATTTTCCTTTGTTAGTTTTCGAGATATTGCCCGTTTTATTAATTACCGTTAATCGATTTTTTTTTTCCAAAAACTGAGTATGCAGTATTTTTGGCCCCATCCTAAGTATCCTTGCTAAAAAAAAGACCAAAATCCTTAGAACCAATTTCTAGAAAAATGGTGATAAATGGTAATAACAGGTACCGTTATTTTAAACGATAAAACAAAAAATAAAAATATGCCCCGAGATGTAACCAAAAAAAACTTTATATACGAACTTTGAAGCAAATCTGTCGAGCCGTTTCGCCATACGGTTCCCGGACAGAGAGACAGACAGAACGACGGACGGCACACTCAGTTTGAGTTTGAAATTTTCGCACGATCGCAATAACTTTCTCTTTTGTATACTATTGTATACGAGAAAGTTAACTTACTTAACGGGCTCCCATAAAATAAATAAATATTAGGCGTAAACGGCCCATACAGGACCTAAAGCCTAGCTTCTCCAACCATTGTGTGTGCGAAGTTATATTTTTTTGACACGAATGGCGGGACCTGCAGTTTAATGCCGATTCCGAACGGCAATTTATTTTTGAGAAACTTCTCATGACATTTCTTACTCTTGGATGTTTCAGACGTTCGCAAGAGGTGGGGCAGCGAATAAGAACTTTCAGGTGGTACAGGTCGGGATTTGAACCGGCGACCTCTCGCTTAGTGGTCCAACGCGCTTAACCACTAAGCCACTGCACCCACAAAGAGAAAGTTAAAAACAAGCAAAACAGCAAGTAAATAGAGCATACAATTGTTCCTTGGGAATGAGGCATAGAAGTGATTGCTTAAATATTACAAACTATTTATAGGCAAATGCAATTGATACAAAATGCCCGCAAGGGTCTACAATTTTTATTTTGCATGATATTGACGATCACGCCAAAAAATTATGTATTTATATATTGCTATAACTTTTACAAATAGGAACTGTCATCAAAAGCTTCTTAAATTTGTCATTGGAAATCGACACTTTGATGTAGGTTCTTCCATTCGTGTCACACACAAATGTTTTGATTTTTGATTTCATAAGCTACATTGAGTTAAACTTTTGACAAGCAAACTTTTTTTGTTTAACGATATATTCTTAAGTTTTTGATTTAATAGTCATTCCTCCTTTTTTACTGGTAGTAACCTCGTAACTGTCCAACAATAAATTTCATTAAATTTCTAGCTAAATATGCTCTGTAGCGAGTCCATGAAAGCTCAAAAAACCAAATAAATCAATAGGTTCTGCTGCAAACACAATTTTAATAAAAAAAATATCACTTTTCATATTAAAATAAATACTGAAGTTTTGACAGTGAAAAATAACTTCAAAATTGCTGTATTCCACTATGTTTGACACTTGGTATTTAAGCAAGTTTAATTTGTGATTGTCACAAAAATGTTTGACATTATTAATTTTTTTTTTAAAGAAATTCTGTGTGAAGAAAAATAAACGAAACTACCTAAACGTTATTTTAGTTCATAATTGTTGTCTAAACGTTAAAAATGACGTCTCTATAAAAGTAAATGTCAAATTATACATAAAATTCAATGAATAATGAATTTGTGGATTTTTCCCTTTAGCTCATTTTGATTTGTGGTAGAAATAGAAACAACTTTCCTTTCGATCAATTAATTGGCAGATATTAAAAACCTGAATTTTTTTACTGTAAATTCATCAATTAGAAAACGATGCCAGTTCCTGTCCTGTATTCCTGCAATTTCAACCAAGATTTCCAACTAACTTCCACAAGAAATGCTTCAATTAAATTGTCTGTCATTGCTTCATTCAGTGATTGGAGAATCGTACGATTGTAATTCGATTGAGTTGAATTTTGCCAGCAATTTATAATGAAATTGAATAACTTAAATACCATCAATGAAACCTTACATCTACGTATGAACAAATGTATGTATATTTAATTGAACTTAATTAAGTGAACACAAAACAATTCGCGAGTGACTCTTCAGCCGATGATATACAAACACGATTTTAATTGTACTGCCCTGATCTTAAAAAGCATATTTTCGAAAATATCGGATGTTAAGTATCAGAGCAATGGACGCTTTACATGGAATTGAAAGCAATCAGAATCCTTCAGCGCCTACTCATTAGTAATTCTCATAAGAGCGCTTTTGCCAGTCGAAATTAGGCTGCGTATTTTTAATAAATCATCTTGTTTTGCAGCTTCTTGTTTAATTTATAGTTTATTTCCATTTAATCCGAAAAAATATAATATTTTTTGTTGTTGGAAGAATGATTCTAACCTCAGAATTTTACAGCGATATTGATTTATCTGATTAAATTAACTACGCAATGGACGTTTGAGATATTCAAAGGAATTCGTATTCTCACACATTTACTCTCGTTACTATTTTTAAAAGTTTAGTACATTTTTTTAATTTGGCCATTTTACATTTGCATCCAGTATTTATTTAAAATCATGGTCATTCAACTGTAAAGTCAAAAAACATTTTCTTTAGACCTTAAAACAAGCTCTCTTTCTAAGCCGATATGTTTTTTTTACATTTTATACTATTACAATACCAAAAAACCGATTTTCAATAAAACTATAACTTAATATACTCTTTTCTTTATACTTATTTCATTTCAGTTCTATAAAACAGCAGTTAGAAACTTACTTGGACTTACATTTTGTACCGCTAGTAAATTTAAAAAATTTCCCATTTGAATTTAAATTATCAATCCCTATTGGCAACGCGAAGTTACTTCAGTTTGACATTTTTCATTTCGTTCCCATTTCTCGTTCCACTATTATTTGTTGTTTTCTTTTAGCACTGCAGCACTTGAAGAAGTTCATTTCATGCATTTTTTTTCATATATGACACGGCATTTGTCAATTTAAAATAATTTTCAACTTTGAAAACCTTTTCGGAATCAATCAAAAAGCATCACATATCAAGTGCTCGAAATGTATTTTCGCAACTGCAGCAGGCTTTCAGGTTTGTTAAAAAAAGAAAAACTTTCTTTAATCAATTTCATGTTTTCATTTATGATTGCGTATTCTTCTTGTAGGTAACCTCATTCGTGCCTTCTCCACGACCGGAACACAAAATGCCTCACCGAAGACGGCAATTGTTATGCTAAATATGGGAGGCCCTTCGACCACAGATCAAGTGCATGATTATCTCCATCGAATCATGACGGACAGAGACATGATTCAGTTGCCAGTCCAAAGCAAACTGGGACCTTGGATTGCACAGCGCCGAACGCCTGAAGTACAAAAGAAATACAAAGAAATCGGCGGCGGATCACCGATTTTAAAGTGGACCAACCAGCAAGGTGATCTCATGTGCAAGGAACTGGACAAGATTTCACCAGAAACAGCACCCCATAAGCATTATGTTGGATTTCGCTATGTAACTCCGTTGACAGAAGATACTCTGGCACAAATCGAAGAGTAAGTTTGTAATAATTCTTCGAATGTGTTCGTATATGTAATTCAACTGTGCGTTTTTTTAGAGACGCTCCAGAGAGGATTGTCTTGTTCTCGCAATATCCCCAGTATAGTTGTGCAACGTCCGGCTCCAGCTTCAATTCAATCTTTTATCATTATCGCAATAAGTATGGTTTACCCAATTCGATGGGATGATGATTGAAATTCCCAAAACGTTTTGTTCTTAGTGCATTTCCCAGTAACATCAAGTGGAGCATCATCGACCGATGGGGTACCAATCCTTTGCTGATAAAGACATTCGCCGACAGGATTCGTGATGAACTCAACAAGTTCGTGGAGACCAAGCGCAATGATGTTGTCATTCTGTTTACTGCTCATTCGCTCCCGTTAAAGGCAGTCAATCGTGGCGACCCATATCCTTCGGAAATTGGTGCTTCAGTTCATGCGGTTATGAACGAATTGGGCTCTACAAATCCCTATAGTCTGGCTTGGCAATCGAAGGTGGGTCCACTTCCGTGGCTGGCACCGGCTACAGATGATGCTATAAAGGTGAGTTGACGAAGCGTCATTGGTACGAGAGGAAAATTGATATCAGTCAGTTCTTTGCAGGGTTACGTGAAACAAGGACGCAAAAACTTTATTCTCGTACCAATTGCATTTGTCAACGAACATATCGAGACGCTACACGAACTAGACATTGAGTACTGTGATGAGCTGGCCAAGGAGGTATGTAGAGAAAATATATTTTATACTTAATGTGTGCCACACAACCACATTCCTATCAGTGATAAGTCTTTGTTTGGTAAAATTATTATCGCCAAGCCGCAAAACATTTTTCATGTTTTCAAATCGCAATCAACTTTGTGAAGGGTCAAGTAGGTATTTTTTCCAACTTGTAGAGAGAGACCTTAAGCTAAATACTATCTGCGGCTTTGAATTTGCATTGACATCCAATTGATTGTACCTCAGATATGACAAAAATGCGCAGGGCTTGTTAAAATCTTTCAGAGGAGTCTTGCATGACTTGAAATATCCAACAAGTGATGCTGCTGATTCCGCCATGAAAAAGCGGTGAAAAAGAAGCGTTTGGGATTGGTGAATGTGGAGAGTAAGATTACGTTGAACGACGATCTTAGATCTATTATTTCCGGTTCCGCCCGCCCTAGATATACCGCGGCTGTCCCTGTAATAGTTTAAGCGGTGAGAATGGTTAGAACTGGAAAGCCTGAGTGTGTTCTTAAAACACTGCTGGTAGAGGGCACAATCAAGGAGGTGTAAGTAACCCCACCAAAAAAGTTATTTTCAGACTTGTATGTTAAATAACCTCTTGCTCAATGGGAAATTCTTTGTATATTACCTGTCTTCCCTAAAGCGGTTTACAAATATGAAGGGTTTTGTCGCTGCGGCCAATATGCGGCTGCTCTCGAGACAAGGGCCACTATCGATTTTTTTAGAGCCAATATAATAGGCTCTTTAACTTTCTCATTTCCACTAAGGATCGATACTTCTAAAACATAAAAAGAGGGGGGAAGAGGCCTAAAAATTTATCGAACTGTTCAAGCGAAAACAAATATGGCTTACCTGGAGCAGACGCAACAGTAAGATCATTAATGACTTGCTCACTGGATACTAAATTAAAGCTCCACACCTTGTGCCTCGAAACATCTGAACGCCTCAAGACATCAAAACCTCATCTTCAACAACCGTCTAAAAAAATCTAACTACAGTCTGCGATATAAATCTGTCGCAAAACAACTTTACACCAAGCTATTTCCACAAAGGACCAAGCAACTGCAAGTTAGATTCGGTTTGAGGTAAGTTAGACTTAGTTTGAGGTTTATTTGATTGAGATGATGCATCAGGTCTTGAAATCCCCGCTGGCTCAGGTCTCACTGCCTAAGTAATGCCGTAGACCCTGACACTTACGCCTGAGACGGATTGGCTTAGGGATGTAATTCTTGAGACTGCCTGCTCGAGTTGCGAAAGAACAATGAGGTTGTTATCGTTGTATCTTGACTGCTTTAGTTTCTTCTCTTTTCTCGCCAGTTTCTTTTTAGTATTCACTCGACTTGTAATCAGCCCAAACCTGAAATCCAAAAACAGACTAAACCGTTATGAAATACATGTCAATCTTAAACCTTTTTCCAAGTAGCTCCGTCTTTACTCGGCGGTCCGTAGCTGTTCTGTTTGTTGAGAAACCCTTTGCGTTTTAGGATTGTCCTCCATCAACCTAACTAACACTTCTTTCTGCTCACGATTTGTCCAATTGGAATGCGTCCTACACAAACAGAGTCAACAAATTCTATGAACATTCTATGAACTTACATTTATGTAAATCTAATTTTTGATAAACATGAACAGCAAAAGTTAAACGTCAGGAAATTGTACACGAATGAAAAATGGCATTTCTTTCGAACGATTAGAATGTCAAAATACGGTCAACTTTCGAACGATAGAATGAACTTTCTACTCATTTTCGAAAGTCAAAATACAGATTCTACAAACTCAAAAATTTTTCGAACGAAAGCGAATATCCTAGTAAGCATGAATACAAATCACAATTAGTAATATATATTCATATTCTCGGTGTATATAGTCAGTACCCTACATCTCTTAATTAGTCATCTTAATTGTTTTCGCAGAAAAAAAAACCTAAGTTGCAACTGAAATTTCTTCCTTTTCCAGGTTGGCGTTGAAGAAATGCGTCGTGCTGCAGCTCCTAATGACCATCCACTCTTCATCAACGCCCTCAGCAGTATCGTAGCCGATCATTTAAAAAATGATAGTCCAGTCAACCCGAAATTTCTGATGCAGTGTCCGATGTGCGTTAATCCACGCTGCAGAGACAGCAAGAAGTGGTATAAGCAAATTTGTTCCTAAGTTTTAAATGTAATTATTCATGTGATTGGCATTCAAGTATGAAAGTTTAAAACAAAATTATGGTGAAAGATTGAAATTGCTTTTTTATTTGCAATAAAAAAATAAATATGGTTGTCTGTTAAAATTTATAACAAAATGTTCGTTCATTACTGTACTGTAGTGGTTCGTTTTCAGTTCGTTCCATGACCACACAAACACATCTAAACTCAATCAGCTGGGGGGCACACGTGTTTTTGAACTATCTTCTTCCTTGTTTATCTACATAAAAGTGCTCCCCACCAGTAGTCCATCTCGTTTGTACACATTTCGCGAATCCATCGATCTGAGTTTTGGGCCATAAGTCACTGCGTCAGTGGCGCTTCTGCAAAACAGCAGTGTCATTTGATGTGTCAGATATAAAGTGGTCGTCTTTAAATTGTGAATCTCGTGCCGGGCAATTTAATTATTTATTTATTTATTTTTTAAGTGTCCACAGTACAAGAATAGTCTGAAGTTGTCATTGAAAATATGTGTGGCTTTTTGTTTGTATTCTATTTTAACCAATCAATTGATTGATGAGTGCGAGTGCATTACGTAAAAAAGTATCGTGGGTAGTATCGAAAGCTTGTGAAATTTGATTCGAATTTTGTGAGCAAATAAAATCATCTCATCCATTTATTTCGCGAACGAAAGAAAGGTAAGTTCAAAGTTCATACAAACAAAACTAATCTGCTGGACGTGGTGTTTGTGAAAGCAATTTGATCAGCAGCGTGATTATAATTTATAAATAAAAGACGGCACTATGTATGTAATTAGAAATCAATCAGGCGACTTAAGTAACAAAAATGGGACAGTCATAGTACCTAATATTTGATTTATTTGGATCAAGCCGAAGAATGCACAAAAAATTCCGACATTTTCGACGAAAGAATAAGAAACCAATTTCATTATTTCTTTTTTGCTTTACTGAAGTAACTTGACTGTAAAAAAAATTTAGGTACCAATTCGAGAACTTTCTAGATGCTTAGTGCTTTGGTGCACTTTATTTTAAGTGGAATTCCATAATGGGTCTATGGAAGGGTATATCTGATTTGAAAACATATTTAACGGAAAAGTGGAACCAATCTCTTCACAATGTTGGTCAAAATCTGAAGTTGCGCTTGATGTTTCCAAGGCATTTACCATAGTTTTTCATAAAGCTACAAAGAGTTTTCCAGCACGCAAACAAGTTCATTTGGGTTCAAGAACGTTGTGGGTATGGGCGAATTGTGAAGATAAATTTATGTTTTAGTCATTAGTTTTTGAAAATGATATTGGACATGTGGTAGGGACGTACATTGCGTATATAATCTGGAGGGCCAATTTTTACACACTCTTTGGCTACCACTTGTTAAAAATATCTAGGCCTCTATGAAGTACCATATTTTTCGTTTTTAAATTTCTAAATATTGGCAGTCTAAAATCACTAGCGTTACGCAAATTAAAAGGTTGTAGGGTAGAGTCGCCAGTGGCCGGCCCCCTAAGAGAATTTTCACAGAAAATGTAGCATAAAATATGCAGTTTTAAACCTTTTGGAATGTTTTTTCTAATTTAGTAATCCTTGAAGTTCTTCAAATTGATCTAAATACATTAAAATTAATATATTTGTTTCAGACAATACTATATTTACTTTTTTTAAAAAAAAACACATATTTGCCAGTTACCGGCCCCTTGTATTTTAAGTCCGGCCAACGATGCTCCTGAACTCGGCCACCCCAATTATAACAAGAAATAATTTTTTGACAAAAGCATTTTATTAGCATTTGTTTACAAAAAAAACAAAAAAAATTCAGTCTTTGGACAATAAAATAAAAGATAACGAAACAAAACAAATTCTTGTGTTTAACATAGAAAAATAAATAATTTAAATTGTTTAAGTAGGAACTTTGTGAGTGTTAAAACTTTAGCTTAAGTTAATCGCCACCAATATCGTTATCAGCATTGCTCTGCTTAACTGCCTCCAAAGCATTTTGAACACACTTGGAGTAGTCAACAGCATCAGGGTTGAAAGGAAACAATCCACATTTCTTGAATGCGTTTTGAATGATAGTTGTCCTGTCCTTGTAATTAAGGACCTCTCTCAAAACTTCACAAAAATGTTCCTTCTTAATTGTGTTCCCGTAATTACACCGTCGGCTTTGCCATTCGCCAAGGATATTTCGATAGTCTGACTTAAGACCTTTAAAAGGACCCATATCTGCTGGTTGCATGATGTGTGTGGTGTTGGGGGGAAGTGCATATAAAATTATTCCATTAGAGCTACAAAAATCGCTTAGCTCAATAGACATGTGTGAAGCATGGCCGTCGACAAAAAAGAGAACTGGAAATTTGACTTTGTTTTCTAAAAGCCAAAGATGGAGGCCTTCCTTAACATATTTTAGAAACGTTTCACTTCTCATCCACCCACTTTCTGTTTTTCCAAAGACCTAATCAGGCTGATTATTTTGTAGAACTTTCAACCAGCCAGGTGATCTTTTATAAGGCATGACGACCATAGGTGGAAGCGTTTTTCCGCTGGCTGTGAATGTCAGAAGAACTGTCAGAGTTTCTTTTTCATTTCCAGTTTTTATCTGATAAACGTTTTTATATCCTTTTGGGGCAAGCACGTTTCCTGTTTTGGGAGCCATACTAAAGCCGGTCTCATCAGCGTTAAGAATTCTGGAGGGATCTTCGAGAATATCTTCCACGTTTTCTTCTTTAAGATAACTCTGAAAGTCTCGGAACCACTTTCTAATTCCCTGCTCCGTAATTGCAGCCCGAGATTTCGTAAGAGATTCAGGTGTTCGTAAGCTTAAGCTGGGATGGCGCTTCAGAAAGATGTAATACCATTTTTTTCCTGGTTTGCTACTTTTGAAGGGAGTTTTTCGCCCTTCATCTTTCAAAATATTTTGAACTGTGGTAAGAAGATTTTCTGGATTTTGAGGAAAACCACATCTGGCCAAGGTTATTAGCCAGCTCACCAGTTTCGCCTCTTCTTCAATTGAAAGCACAGTACAAGGACCCCTTTTTCCAGGCTCGTCCAATGCTCTTCCGTGAATCCGGTCTTGAATAGTGGCTCTAGGAATGCCAAACTTCCTAGAAGCTTCCCTAATTGGCATTCCATTTTGGCGAATTTGAAATAGAGCTTCTGCCAAATCGCTGTCCTTGTAAGCAATAACAAGCTTATCTTTAGATGCCCTATTCATGACGCTTACGTCTGTTAACAATAATTAAATTTAAACTATTTTAATATGAGGTAGATCCGTAAAGTTACAACAATAAATGATTTATTTTTTAAAAACCTTAACAGGGGCCGAATATAGGACACACGTCTCCAATATTCGGCCGCTTGGTTTTGTGTTGCAAAAGGACGGCCGAAAACTGGCGTTTTATTTAAATTCAACGGCTTTTTTGCTTGGAGATTGTTGTTGTAGGCCACTTATTCAGATTTTGCATTTCATTCAAAATCAAACAAAAAAAAGTGTTTCCTATTTTCAGCCAGGGGTGGCCGAAATTAAGCAACACCTATTATTTGTGTGTCCTATCTCCGGCCCCCTTAAAAACGACCGTAACTAAAACATTTTTTCACTTTTTAAAACAGTTTTAATTAATATATAAGTTATATAACTATAAAAAAACGCACATAAAATACTCACCCCAATAGTTTTCACATAAATCACTAAACCCGGAGCAGTTTTCACTATAGTTTGCACAACAAAAATCTAGCTTTAACTTGTCCCGACGAGGTCGCACAACAGATGAACTTATAGCTGGGGAGTAGCCGGTGTAATGTAAATACATTTTTTGACATATCATAAGAATGAGATGACCGATATATTAAAGGCATAAGACAAAGAAGAAGGGCTATAGTTTTATTATTTACGACGCTTTTCCTTGAGAGTGGCCGGGCACTGGGGACGGCCGGCATTAGGCGACCTTACCCTACGTCACTAACATATGATATGTATTCATTTAAGTAGTTGGGTAATACTTTAAATTTAACTTTATACACAAACATTATTACATTATACATTAATCTTTGGTTAACACTCATCCAGGACAATTTTAAAAGCATTTCTCTTATAGGTGTAAATCTATTGCACAACAGTAATATCCGCATACTTTTATTTTGCAATTTTTGCAATCTATTTATCATTTGATTGTTGCACATAAACAATATAGTTGAACAGTATTCAAAATGAGGTTTTATCATTGTGTTGTAAACATTTATTGACGTGGTAACTGTGATTTTTTTTCTAATTCTTCCAAAAAAGTGAATTTTTTTTACAATTTTTTTACAGATGTAATCAACATGAAAATTAAAACTCAACATATCATCAATCAAAACGCCAAGATACTTTATCTCCTTAACTTTTTCAATTATTACATTTTCTATACAAATATTACTAGAGGTACTTCCATTTAAAATCATTGCTTTAGTTTTATTTACATTTAATTTCAAGATATTCATATCAAACCAATCTTGCAATTTTACTAGATCTGCATTAATTTTTTGTATACACTCCTCAACATCGACACCGGAAATGAACAAAAGGGCATCATCAGCAAACAGAACTAACTTTGAAAACATAACAGCATTCTCCATATCATTTATGTACACTAAAAACAGCAACACTCCAAGAAGTGATCCTTGAGGAACACCATGCAAAACAGGAACTGGATTAGAGATTACTACATTTATTTTTGTCCTTTGTGTTCGATGTTTTAACCACTCAAGCTCTAAATTACGCACTCCATAGTTTTGTAACTTTTGTAAAAGTAACACTCTATCCACAGTCTCAAAAGCTCTTTTTAAGTCCAAAAAAACAGCTACCACTACTTTTTTTTATCATTTATATCAATCTTCCATTTTGTTATTACCAGATTGAGTAGAGCTTCACAATTGTGATTTTTCCGAAAACCTGATTGATAGCATGAAATTAAGTTAAATGACTCAAGATAACTTCGTAATTGGTTGTAAACAACTTTCGAGTTTCACCATGTTCACAGGTCTAAAGTCTTCTACTTTTTTTGAGTTTTTTATTTTTGGGATCGGCACAATAAGGGATTCTTTACAGCATTTAGGGAACGTAGCACTATTCAGGGACATATTTATTAAACGTAATAACGAGTTACCACATATATTGAATGCATCCAAGTACATTTTCACACTGACACCATTCGTATCTTTTTTATTGTTCATGGATTTAAGAAGGATTTCTAAAGGGTGATTTTTTAGCTGGTTTGGTTTTGGCAACACTGGTTTTGACAGCTGACGTGTGTTTAGTACCTTGTGTCACTGTCAAACAGCTTCAGTTTGGTTTGCAATTTAACCATGGATCGTCTTACAAATGAACAACGCTTGCAAATTATTGAATTTTACTATCAAAATTCGTGCTCGGTTCGAAATGTTCATCGCGCGCTGCTTCCATTTTATGATCGGCATTCTCGACCTTCTGAGCAGTCTATTCGGAAGATTGTGACCAAATTTCGCACCAAATTTACTTTGTTGGACATTAAACCACCAACACGTTTACGTACTGTGCGTATTGAAGAAAATATTGCGGCCGTATCAGCTAGTGTGACAGAAGACCGCGAAATGTCGATTCGGCGCCGTTCCCAGCAGTTAGGCCTTTGTTACAGCACTACGTGGAAAATTTTGCGGAAGGATTTGGGCGTAAAGCCTTTTAAGATACAGCTGGTGCAAGAACTAAAGCCAGCCGACCTACCACAACGCCGAATTTTTGGTGAATGGGCTCTTGGAAAGCTGGCCGAGGATCCGCTTTTTTATCGAAAAATTGTGTTCAGCGATGAGGCTCATTTTTGGTTGAATGGGTACGTAAATAAGCAAAATTGCCGCATTTGGAGTGAAGATCAGCCAGAAGCATTGCAACAGCTACCAATGCATCCCGAAAAAGCCACTGTTTGGTGCGGTTTATGGGCCATATTTCTTCAAAGATGATGCGAATCGCAGCGTTACTGTCAATGGTGAACGCTACCGAGCGATGATAACAAACTTTTTTTTGCCCGAAATGGAAGTTCTTGACTTGCATGATATGTGGTTTCAACAAGACGGTGCCACATGCCACACAGCACGCGAAACAATGGCGCAATTGCGAGGCGAGTTTGGTGAACAGTTAATTTCACGTTTCGGGCCGGTCAATTGGCCGCCTAGATCGTGCGATTTGACACCATTAGATTATTTTTTGTGGGGGTATGCCAAGGCTAATGTGTATAGGGACAAGCCCGCTTCGATTGACGCACTGGAAGCCAACATCCATGCATTCATTCGTGAGATACCGGCCGATATGTGTGAAAGAGTATGCAAAAATTAGACTCAGCGGATGGGCTACCTGAGACGCAGCCGCGGTCAACATTTGCATGAAATTATCTTTAAACATTAAATTGCAAGGTTCAAACTATCGATTCAAATAAATATTTCATTAATTTTTTCGAATTTTTTGTGTTTTTTTTTTTAAAAAAAGTTCTAAACCTCTTAAAAAATCACCCTGTAGTTCACTTAAACTTATTTCTTTGAATCGGAAATTCAAATAGTAATAATCCGGAATTAGATTGCAATAATTCTTTAAAGGTATAAAAGCTCTAATTTCTTCGATACTGCTCACAAAAAATGATTTTAAAACATTTGACATTACAACGTTATTTTTATATATTTCATTTCCATATATAACTTCATTTATCTTTTTTTCACTTTCCTTGAGTACTAATTTTTTTAGAGTTCTCCACATTGTTTTCTGCTCACTACATAAATTAATTTTTGAGCTGATATAATTATTTTTAGCACTTTCCAGAGCTACATAGTTTATAATTTATCCAATCCAACTCTTGGCACGATGTTTTTGCTTTTTCATATTTAACCATTTTTTCATCTTTTAAAGCTCGAAGACTTACATTAAACCAAGCACTTTGATTACTGTTGATTTGTTTATATTTTACAAAACTATTAAGAACGAAAGTTATATTATTGGAAAATATTGAAGCTAATATATCAACTGACATATTACCATCACACGACAAAAAATCAAAATTACGGAGCTTGTCAACAAAACATTCAGGACTATATTTTAACACTCGAACTATTTTTCTTTCATTCTTGACGCAATTGGTAACCTTAATACTAACTATCACAGATTCATGATCACTTATTTTGATTGCACTTTCAGATTTAGCCTTAATTTTATTCGGATTGTTTGTTACAACATAGTCAATTAACGAACTTGTATTTATTGTTATTCTTGTTGGTTCCGTTACTATTTGATGAAATGAATTGTCTCTAATTATTGCACTTATTTGTTTCTGGTAGCAGTCATTCACTAACCAATTTATATTAATATCACCCATCAATATCACATTTTTACATTTCATTTCAATATTTTCAACCCAATCTGAAAATTGCTCCAAGAAAATAGCTTCACCATAACTTGGCGATCTATAGGGTGATTTTTTAAGAGGTTTAGAACTTTTTTTTAAAAAAAAAACACAAAAAATTCGAAAAAATGAATGAAATATTTATTTGAATCGATAGTTTGAACCTTGCAATTTAATGTTTAAAGATAATTTCATGCAAATGTTGACCGCGGCTGCGTCTCAGGTAGCCCATCCGCTGAGTCCAATTTTGGCATACTCTTTCACACATATCGGCCGGTATCTCACGAATGAATGCATGGATGTTGGCTTCCAGTGCGTCAATCGAAGCGGGCTTGTCCCTATACACATTAGCCTTGGCATACCCCCAAAAAAAATAATCTAATGGTGTCAAATCGCACGATCTAGGCGGCCAATTGACCGGCCCGAAACGTGAAATTAACTGTTCACCAAACTCGCCTCGCAATTGCGCCATTGTTTCGCGTGCTGTGTGGCATGTGGCACCGTCTTGTTGAAACCACATATCATGCAAGTCAAGAACTTCCATTTCGGGCAAAAAAAAGTTTGTTATCATCGCTCGGTAGCGTTCACCATTGACAGTAACGCTGCGATTCGCATCATCTTTGAAGAAATATGGCCCAATAATGCCGCCGGCCCATAAACCGCACCAAACAGTGGCTTTTTCGGGATGCATTGGTAGCTGTTGCAATGCTTCTGGCTGATCTTCACTCCAAATGCGGCAATTTTGCTTATTTACTTACCCATTCAACCAAAAATGAGCCTCATCGCTGAACACAATTTTTCGATAAAAAAGCGGATCCTCGGCCAGCTTTCCAAGAGCCCATTCACCAAAAATTCGGCGTTGTGTTAGGTCGGCTGGCTTTAGTTCTTGCACCAGCTGTATCTTAAAAGGCTTTACGCCCAAATCCTTCCGCAAAATTTTCCACGTAGTGCTGTAACAAAGGCCTAACTGCTGGGAACGGCGCCGAATCGACATTTCGCGGTCTTCTGTCACACTAGCTGATACGGCCGCAATATTTCCTTCAATACGCACAGTACGTAAACGTGTTGGTGGTTTAATGTCCAACAAAGTAAATTTGGTGCGAAATTTGGTCGCAATCTTCCGAATAGACTGCTCAGAAGGTCGAGAATGCCGATCATAAAATGGAAGCAGCGCGCGATGAACATTTCGAACCGAGCACGAATTTTGATAGTAAAATTCAATAATTTGCAAGCGTTGTTCATTTGTAAGACGATCCATGGTTAAATTGCAAACCAAACTGAAGCTGTTTGACAGTGACACAAGGTACTAAACACACGTCAGCTGTCAAAACCAGTGTTGCCAAAACCAAACCAGCTAAAAAATCACCCTTTATTAAAAATATCTAGGCCTCTATGAAGTACCATATTTTTCGTTTTTAAATTTCTAAATATTGGCAGTCTAAAATCACTAGCGTTACGCAAATTAAAAGGTTGTACGTCACTAACATATGATATGTATTCATTTAAGTAGTTGGGTAATACTTTAAATTTAACTTTATACACAAACATTATTACATTATACATTAATCTTTGGTTAACACTCATCCAGGACAATTTTAAAAGCATTTCTCTTATAGGTGTAAATCTATTGCACAACAGTAATATCCGCATACTTTTATTTTGCAATTTTTGCAATCTATTTATCATTTGATTGTTGCACATAAACAATATAGTTGAACAGTATTCAAAATGAGGTTTTATCATTGTGTTGTAAACATTTATTGACGTGGTAACTGTGATTTTTTTTCTAATTCTTCCAAAAAAGTGAATTTTTTTTACAATTTTTTTACAGATGTAATCAACATGAAAATTAAAACTCAACATATCATCAATCAAAACGCCAAGATACTTTATCTCCTTAACTTTTTCAATTATTACATTTTCTATACAAATATTACTAGAGGTACTTCCATTTAAAATCATTGCTTTAGTTTTATTTACATTTAATTTCAAGATATTCATATCAAACCAATCTTGCAATTTTACTAGATCTGCATTAATTTTTTGTATACACTCCTCAACATCGACACCGGAAATGAACAAAAGGGCATCATCAGCAAACAGAACTAACTTTGAAAACATAACAGCATTCTCCATATCATTTATGTACACTAAAAACAGCAACACTCCAAGAAGTGATCCTTGAGGAACACCATGCAAAACAGGAACTGGATTAGAGATTACTACATTTATTTTTGTCCTTTGTGTTCGATGTTTTAACCACTCAAGCTCTAAATTACGCACTCCATAGTTTTGTAACTTTTGTAAAAGTAACACTCTATCCACAGTCTCAAAAGGTCTTTTTAAGTCCAAAAAAACAGCTACCACTACTTTTTTTTATCATTTATATCAATCTTCCATTTTGTTATTACCAGATTGAGTAGAGCTTCACAATTGTGATTTTTCCGAAAACCTGATTGATAGCATGAAATTAAGTTAAATGACTCAAGATAACTTCGTAGTTGGTTGTAAACAACTTTTTCGATAATTTTACTTTCGAGTTTCACCATGTTCACAGGTCTAAAGTCTTCTACTTTTTTTGAGTTTTTTATTTTTGGGATCGGCACAATAAGGGATTCTTTACAGCATTTAGGGAACGTAGCACTATTCAGGGACATATTTATTAAACGTAATAACGAGTTACCACATATATTGAATGTGTATCTTTTTTATTGTTCATGGATTTAAGGAGGATTTCTAGTTCACTTAAACTTATTTCTTTGAATCGGAAACTCAAATAGTAATAATCCGGAATTAGATTGCAATAATTCTTTAAAGGTATAAAAGCTCTAATTTCTTCGATACTGCTCACAAAAAATGATTTTAAAACATTTGACATTACAACGTTATTTTTATATATTTCATTTCCATATACAGTATGTCAAATAATTGTTTGCAAAAGGAAAAGTTGTTTGCAATTTCAGCTGAAATGTGAAAATTAATGAAAACACATTGCTTTTTTTAAATTTTTTATTTCATAATTTAATTAACAAGTTTATTCTTAATAGCTACAACAAAAAAAATTAACACAATTGTAAAAAAAAAATTCAGAAAAAAACAAAAATATCAAACATATTCATGTTTTGAGCTGTCAATTAATTGTTTGCAAAATGCAAACATAGCATATTAAGGAAAGAAAAAAAAGGAATTATAATTGTCTTAATATTTAGTGTGGCCACCATGGGCATCAATAACGGCTTGTAGCCGTCTTGGCATTGATCCAACGAGGTGTTCCATATCGTAGTAATCCGGGATCTTTTTCCACTCTTCTTGGATTGCTCTGACTAGCGCACTTTTTGATGTAGGAGCCCGTTTTGCCACCTTCTTTTTTAAATATGCCCACAAATTTTCGATCGGGTTCATATCCGGGCTTTGCGCAGGCGTGTCGAGCACTTTGCTACAATTGTAAAGCAACCAAGTCCTGCACAAGAGTGACTTGTGCTTCGGGTCATTATCTTGGTACAACTTGTATTGCAGCTTTTGACGGTTTTGGGGATTAATAAACCCGAAACTTGCTGCACTTCTGGTCAACTCCTTTTGAAGTATATCCAAGTAGTATTCTTTGGTCATTATGTCAGTGAAAATCCTCAACTCTCCGACGCCCTTGGATGAAATGCATCCCCATACCATGACTGACAGTTTGCCAAACTTTACTGTGGGGATAGTATTTTTAGCGTGTAAAGCTGTGTTTTGTTTTCGCCACACCGTTTGAGGCCCATCGTTGTAATGCAACATAATTTTTGTCTCATCGCAAAAAATTACGTCATTCCAGAACTCTTCCGGCTGTGCGATGTGATGCAGTGCAAAAGTCAGCCTTTTATGTACATTTTTCTCCGACAGTAATGGCTTTTTGCGGGCTATTCTGGACGAGTATTTATTTTTGTGCAATACTTGCCGAATAGTCTCATGGCATACTTGCTTGTTGCAACTGGTTTTTATATTAGTGGCTAACTGCCTTAAGCTGATTTGGGGTTTTTCAGACACAGCTCTGAGTATTTTGGACTCATCTCTTCGAGAGAGCTTTCTTGGTCGGCCTCCCGAATTTCTCAACTCCAATCGATTTTCTTTTTCTGCCCGATTTATTATATTATACACAGTCCTCAATTTAACAGATAATATTTGGGATATTTCTTTAGGAGTTTTTCCGTTATAATAGTTGAAATAAACCAACTCTATTACTTTATTGTCAGTTCGATTTCCAGGCATTTTTTAAATTGCTTACTTGTCGGCAAACGCTGTACAACTGATACATAAATAGCTTTTAGTAACACAACGAAAGTGGAATTCGTTATTGTGCTGGAAATTAGTACCGTAATATCGCAAAACCGTTCATTTTCCTTTCTTTTTATGCTATGTTTGCATTTTGCAAACAATTAATTGACAGCTCAAAACATGAATATGTTTGATATTTTTGTTTTTTTCTGAATTTTTTTTTTACAATTGTGTTAATTTTTTTTGTTGTAGCTATTAAGAATAAACTTGTTAATTAAATTATGAAATAAAAAATTTAAAAAATGCAATGTGTTTTCATTAATTTTCACATTTCAGCTGAAATTGCAAACAATTTTTCCTTTTGCAAACAATTATTTGACATACTGTATAACTTCATTTATCTTTTTTTCACTTTCCTTGAGTACTAATCTTTTTAGAGTTCTCCACATTGTTTTCTGCTCACTACATAAATTAATTTTTGAGCTGATATAATTATTTTTAGCACTTTCCAGAGTTTATAATTTATCCAATCCAACTCTTGGCACGATGTGTTTGCTTTTTCATATTTAACCATTTTTTCATCTTTTAAAGCTCGAAGACTTGCATTAAACCAAGCACTTTGATTAGTTTATATTTTACAAAACTATTAAGAACGAAAGTTATATTATTGGAAAATATTGAAGCCAATATATCAACTGACATATTACCATCACACGACAAAAAAATCAAAATTACGGAGCTTGTCAACAAAACATTCAGGACTATATTTTAACACTCGAACTATTTTTCTTTCATTCTTGACGCAATTGGTAACCTTAATACTAACTACCACAGATTCATGATCACTTATTTTGATTGCACTTTCAGATTTAGCCTTAATTTTATTCGGATTGTTTGTTACAACATAGTCAATTAACGAACTTGTATTTATTGTTATTCTTGTTGGTTCCGTTACTATTTGATGAAATGAATTGTCTCTAATTATTGCACTTATTTGTTTCTGGTAGCAGTCATTCACTAACCAATTTATATTAATATCACCCATCAATATCACATTTTTACATTTCATTTCAATATTTTCAACCCAATCTGAAAATTGCTCCAAGAAAATAGCTTCACCATAACTGAAAATGGCGATCTATATATTCCTCCAAGTATAAACACCAAATTATTTAACGACACTTTAATTAGTAACCACCATATTTTTTTGTCTATTGAACTATTTTCTATTATATCAAATCTCCAAATGTCTTTAATATAGAAAACAATACCACCTGTGAATTTGCATATCGAATCACACCGTACGATGTTATACCCTTTTAATTCTATCTCTTTGTTGTTGTCCATATTAGTGATATGAGTTTCAGTTGTACATATAAACTCGAATTTGTTACTATTTGCAACTATTTCTAATTGATTAAAGTTATTAATTAGACCTTGAATATTTAGGTATAAACATTTTAACTCAGATAATTGCTAATAGTTCGTTTTTCTGCGCTCATTCATAACTTGCCTGCGGTACATTGGACATTTGATGCTAAATACATCATGTTTTACGTCCATTTCAGCATAATTTGTCTTACTTTTGACCTTTACACAATTAACACATTTAACAATATCACTTACACAATTTTTTTTTATCGTGATCCTTTTCACCACATTTCATACAAATTTTATCACCTGTGCAATTTTCAAGCTTATGATTGTATCCAAGACACTTAAAACACCGACGGACACTAACTCTTTCATATACAACACACCGATCATATTTAATATAAATTTTTGTCCCGTTTAGGCGGGAGGGGCAATGCAAAAAAATTACTTAAAATGGAAAACAGTGGATTAAAACACAATGACAACTTTTACAAAAAAGTGCAATAGCAGTTTTGAAAGCGTACCTTCATTTTTGTTTTTAAATTTAGTTATTTTCATCAAAAGTTCTTGAAAAAATTCCTATCAAAATAAATATTTAAGGCTGATTTTTCCAGAATTGAAAAACCAATCACTAAATTTGCTGCTTGTTTCCTAATCGAACACAGAAAACCATATAGTTCTAGGTCTTCTAGTTTTTGAGAAAATTGAAATTTACGAAAACTACGTTTTTTCATCTTCCTCACCCCCTCCTTACGTTTATTCCTATATTTATTCGGTGGGTAAGGCAGTCACAACGTTGAAAAAACTGTTAAATTTGAACGAGTATTTCGAGAGAAATCCCATCAGCTCCTTTTCCACGGTATACCTCCCACCCTCTCACCCCTTTTAAACCTAAAACAATTCTATTAACAAAAAATCAATCACGAAAATCGGTTAAAAGTTTTCGACTTATTAAATGACAGACATACAGAATTAGTTTAAAATGTTTATTGTCGGCGACTAAACCGCACGAAGAAGATTACAATATTTTGCGACCGAAAAGAAGCAAACTTCAGGCTAAATTTCTAATAACATATATCTTTAAAAAACAGGTAAGAGTCTGTTTCAACCACAGATGAGTAATTATACAGATAGTCGACTGAGAGGATTTTTGGTTCTTCCGCCTATCGTGTTTTATTTTCTTCAAAAAGGCACAGTACTGTGTTCGTATATGTTTTCACATGCAAATCAAATTGAGCCAGCTCACGCACACAATAGCAGTTCTGCGCCTAAGAAACCATTTTGGAAAAGATCTCATGTTGATATAACGGTTGATCCAAGTAGAGATACTTTTTTCAATAGCCTTTTTTGACAGATCACGTGTGAGTCGTGTCATGTTATTTTTGTTTAGTATTGTTTGGCATTTCATAATGGAAAGACTTACGCGTGAACAACGTTTACAAATTGTTCAACTTTATTATGAAAATTCACGTTCTGTGAGGAATGTGTTTCGTGCCTTCGCTCAACTTATGGTCAACATAATCGGCCTACTGAGCGTACTATTCGCAACACCATCACCCATTTTGAGACCCAGCATTCATTATTGGATAATATTCGACCGAATAGACCACGTCCAGCACGCTGTGAAGAAAATATAGCGGCCGTAGCTGAGAGTGTACACGAAGACCGTAGAGAGTCGATTCGTATGGAATGACTTAGCACATTTTACGTCAAGATCTTAAATTGAAAACGTACAAAATACAGCTTGTGCAACAACTGAAGCCGCTCGACCTTCCCAAGCGACATCGCTTCGCTCTATGGGCTCTTGAAAAGTTCCAAAGAGATTCGACGTTTTCGAGCAAATTTTGTTTAGCGATAAGGCCCATTTCTGGCTCAAACTTCTGTAAAACAAACAAAATTGCCGCATTTGGGACGAAGAGCAACCTGAAGAGATTGAAGAACTGCCACTTCATCCAGAAAAAAAACCGGTTTGGTGTGGTTTGTAGGTTTGTGGTGGAATCATCGGTCCATATTTCTTTAAAAATTATGCCGGTGCGAACGTAACCGTCAATGGCGACCGTTATCGTGCCATGATAACCGACTATTTGATGCCTGAAATTGAAGCTCGTGATCTCGGCGACATTTGGTTTCAGCAAGACGGCGCCACTTCCCACACATCGCATCAATCAATGGACTTATTGAGAGAACATTTCGGTGAGCACATAATCTCACGTTTTGGGCCGGTCGATTGGCCACCAAGATCGTGTGATATCACACCGTTAGACTTTTTCCTGTGGGGATATGTAAAGTCAAAAGCTTATGCCGACAAACCCGCTTCGATTCAGGCCTTGGAGGAAAACATCACGCGTGTCATTCGCCAGTTACCAGTCGAAATGCTCGAACGAGTGATCGAAAATTGGACTCAACGGATGGACCATCTGCGACGTAGCAACGGCCAATCTTCAAAAAATAAATGCCAAAGAATGTTCTTTCAAATGATAATAAACATTCTCCATTAAATTTGAATTTTCTGTGTTTTTCTTTTTTAAAAAAGTAGGGAACCTCGAAATGGATCACCCTTTATTAAAAGTCAAAACTGGGCTGTGTCCAATAACATCGTAATAACATGCGACGATTTATAATGAATTTGCAACAGAATAAAATTTTGGTTAATGTTTTTAATTTATATGTAAACAAAAATAATAGTTTTACCAAACAAGCATATTTTTTGAGTATTATCAGTAATAATAAAATAATTTTGGTGGTTGGCTTATCGAATGTCGAGTAAAATAAATAAAATTAAATAATTTTTAAGCGGAAGGCTTACTAAAATTGTAGGTAAAATAAATAAAAGCTCAATGAATGAAATTAATGAGCAACGCGTGATTAGTTAACTGACCATTTCAATAATTTAACATAGTATTTCATACGTTCACTGCTATTTTATTCACCGCTATTCACTATTTCAATTCAAAGATAATAACGTTATTAAATTTGTTAAACATGATGAAATAAATTTAATAACGTTGTTAACTTGGAATTGAAATAGTCAAGTCTACAGTTTGTGATTAAAAATGCATTTAAAGTTATTTTGTCGCAGTTTGTCATTTCGCTCGCTCGCTCTCATATGAACGTTCCGAATATGTAGGTATGTAAATATATTAAACTTTCATATGTTCAACAAAAACATAATAAAACAACCTAAGAATTTAATATACATGAAAAACTAATCCAAAACTATTAACTATAAATATTTTGCACCCAAACATTACTAATTTAGTAATATTTATGCAATAATACAATAAAATATACATTTTATTAACCAAAATGGAAAAAATATAACCACCCAAGTATGTTTATTTTAAGGCAGATAAAAAATTGAGAACTATTTCTTATGAACGCAAAAAAATATTCCCATTTAATTGCAAATACTTCATTATTTATTATATACCTAACTATTTTTTTTATAAACATTTCAATTGAAACTCAATACTTCGCAGCACTTCCCCAACACATCCGCTATAATCAGCTGTTTTTTGTTGCCATTTGGAGTTATTGCAAAACTGCCCGCGCTAATGACATATTTTTGACGCATCAACCCCTCCATACTTTATTTGGCTGACTCACACGTATTCACAGATAGAACATTTGAGAGAGCATTTTTTCTCCATTTTTAAAAAAATTTTGCGGGTTCAAATGGACAGAGGTATGCTGAGTCGACTATCTGTATAATTTCTCATCTGTGGTTTCAACTTAACTCATCCAATGCATCACCAATTTCTTTAAATCTTCTAGTTTTTATTGAAAACATAAGGAAAGGCTGCAGTCCGCTTGGGGCCCCCTATATGCCCGTAATAAAAATGCGTTAAAACCTGATGGATAGCATTTTATTTCTTTCTATTAAATTTATAAATAAAAAATATTTTTTGACAAAAAAAACGCCCTTAAAAAGTAGGCGTGGCAATCAACTTGTAAAGGAGTTCAATGTCTCCATATTTCTAACCCTTCATCTCTTCAACTACAGCATTAAAACGGTTTATTATAAATTGTGGGCGTAGCAGTGGGCGTATTTAAACAAATTTAACACTTTACCATTTCGGGAACCTAGGATATGTACCAAATATTAGCTTCTTAGCGTAAGTTTTAGGTAACGTAAAATATCGCCAAACGAAATAAGGCACATTTGGCAACGGTAGCTGTGTGGCCCGTTACGCGGGATAAAGGGATTTCGACCCTCTAAATTTCGTCACCTAAATTTAAAGGCCTCAGAAGTTGATACGGACGGACGGTCATTGCTAAAGAGTCGAAGGTTTTATATATAGTTTCAAAAGTCTACGACGAATAGTATGGGCTCTTAACAACTAAGTGTCAAAATAAATGTACCCTTAGGATAGGGTATAACAATTCCAATCCAAAAATGTTTTACCCCAACAGTCCCCCTTTCCACGGTATTGCTTTCTGATTAACAACCACGAAGCCTGATACATTTCCTTCAATAATCTCTAATTTCGGAAGGGCGCTAAAAATCAAAAAAAAAAAGTAGAGTACTATTTTTCTCAAAGCCCAATAATCGATAAAAAAAAACCAATAATCTACTGGAGTTAAGTACATTTTTATTTGAAATTTTAATTAATTAATTTTTGTCAAGTGAGTAAGTTAATGGATAAATAATTGTTCTGAATTTTTGAGTGCAGCAAAACGCAGTTGTCGATTTCTTATGTTAAACAAAAGCGAACAAACAAAAAATTGTATTAATATTTACTCCGCACCTGGAATTACAATTTTTATATTTTTACATTCCATTGAGCTAAATACTGTGCAAGTTTATTCAATGGACGGTCCCATTTGGTGATCGCATGTTGGCGTTAATTGTTCCTTCATAAGTTAAGCTATAAGTTTCAATGCGTGTCTTTACTTTGTTTTTTTCGCATCTGACCCACAACAAGTTACTTAACAAACGGACGTCTTGTAATTGGAAGATACATATATTAGTTAGTGCCAGTCTTAGTACCTGGCTTCACGTTCATGGGAATGATCGTCATGTCGCACGGGCCAGGTAGAAAAGGGTAGATTGCACCAAGAATCCACTTTCAAGTTGAATTCTCCGTTTGGGCATGAACGTTTCGGTTCCAACCATATAACTTTTGACTGAAATCTTCGTTTGGTATTTGCGTTGGAAGAATGAAGACCAAAAACAGGTATCTACCTGAGAGCACACAAATATTCAACTTCCCAAGAGAAATCTATTTTTTGTTTCGGATTTCAGCGCTCCCCGTCGGTCAAATTGCTTTCATTTTTATGACGCTTTTTGTGTTTGTAGCCAGGCACCTTATGTGTTCTTAGTTTCCTTTTATTTGTATAGCCTAAACCAGTATTTCCAGCAACTCCAAAACGAGTTTTATGTAGAAAGAGTGATGGGGTAAAAAACGAACAAAGAAGAGCTTAAACAAAACAGGACGTCATCATTTTTATAATGAAATAGCTAAGCTGTTATCTTGGGTGAAAGAAAGCCCGCCCGATCACTGGATTATCAGTTCCAAATGCCCCCATCTTGCAAGAACTATCCTTCTTTATTCTTGCATATTATTTAGCTCATATTCAATGCACTGTGTGAACGTTTTAAGCCATTCCGCAACATACTAATTGGCATGAACCAGTGTAGTCTGGGACTAAGCCTACAAGGTCGATCGTTGATCAAATCTCATAAACCCTGGACATTTTTTTTTGTAGGGGGTTCGCTGGAAGAAAAAAATTATTGAAAGGCATTGTATAGCTTTTACGCGAGGGATGCTTCTGAAGGTGACGTGGAATAACGCCAAACGAAATAAAGCCAAATTCTAAAAATTTAGCATTATTTCCATTCCAAAATTGAAATCCCGCGTAGCGGGTCCCCAAGGTACAGTTGCCAAAGCAGCCTTATTTAAAATTTGGCATTATTTCATGTCACCGCTTCCGCAATAGTGGGGGGAAGTAAAACACTTCCCCGACCGAAAAAAATATATCTTCAAATAAAATGAAAGTAGGGGCTGATCTTCAATCGGATCATCATCATTCCTTAATAATTCTTACACTTGCAGTGTGGGCTGCAACTCATACAAGAACAAACAAGATTAAACAAAAGTCTTATCCTCGCGAAATATGTGAAATCATTACAGAAAAGAGCAAAGCTAGAAAACGTTGGCAACATACCAAACCACATTGAACAACTTAAATAATAAGCTCAGAATTTCTATAAGAGAATTTAATAATGAGTCCTTAAAGACCTACCTTACTAGTCTTACAAATGAAGCTAGTACAGACTACTGACTCTGTAAGGCACAGCAAATAAAATGAATAGGCCAATTGCTCACATTCCGCCAGTACAAACCAGGGAAGGTAAATGGGCAAAAAGCTTGAAGAGGTCTTCAAACCTCATGAAGATAAAGATTATCAAGGAATCGAAGTAAGGTGCGAAGAAGATAGATCTATTCGGCGGGTAACAGTTAAAGAACTTGCCAAACAATTTCCACGAAAAGGTTTAAAAAAAAATTATCAGATTATAAATAGTGCATCTAAGTTACGATATGTGCTAAGCATGTGGAAGGTCGCACCAAAATCAGGCAAACCACCTAGCGAAGTAACCTCATATCGCCCAATATCGATACTACCAATGCTGTCAAAGTTATTTGAAAACATAAGGAAAGGCTACTGTCCGCTTGGGCGAGGAGTATGATACCCTATCCATATCCCTATATGCCCCAAAGAAAAATGCATTAAGAACATAATGGATGGCATGGGTGATATACTAGAAAAAATATTGGCTAAATATTTTGTTATACTTTTTATTTTTTAAGAAAACCACATTTTGCTTAAAAAAACGCCCCCAAAAAGTAGGCATGGCACAAAGATTTACATGGCAAACTTGTGAAGGAGTTTAGTGTCTACATAATTTGTTAAGGTTCTAACCCTTTATCTCTTCAACTACAGCTTTAAAACGGCTTTTTCTAAATTGTGGCCGTGGCAGGGGCTGTATTTACATTTTTTTTAACACTTAACCATTTCTGAACCCTAGGGAGTGTCCTGATCATAAATATATAAACTTTTAGGGGTCTACGACGAATATTAAACGTCCGTAAAAAACAATTGATGAAAAATCGCTAGTCCCAAATCACCAATTCGGACTAGAATTCTGGGAAATATCATCGAATTTTAAGTCGACTTTGTTTATTCTACAAATGTCAGGAGATATTGGGAAACTCGCAGGTGTCGACAGGAAAGACACTATACTGTCTTCAACATAACATCATCGGTTGTTCCCAGAGTGCTGTGATAGAGGCTTTTTCTACTAGGCATGAGGACAACACAAAATACAGCCATCAACAAACAAATAATCATCTGTTCATCTATCCAGAACAAATCGTCATTATTTAGAGTAGCAATATCGAGTAGTTCATAATTCGCAAAGTAAGTTACACTTTATGAAGATGGAATTAGAATAACTCTATGAAACTGCTGCATCTTCGGTTTGGCAAAACAAATAATTTCAACACTCCTGACTGGACAGACTAAGTGCATGCTGTGAAGAGCCCATGTCCTGGGCTGAAAGTTCTGCTGTGTGGTGCCGAATACTAGAAAATGAAAGAGGTACGATTACAAGGCCATTTTTGCGAGTCACGTAAAAACACGTCACAAAGCTGTCTTTTTATGTCGCCCGTGTGATCGCCATTTTTGGGATGACATTTTAGGCTTCTTTTAAATGGCTGGGAAAATGGCGGACCAAATGACAATTCATGTCATATGCCATTAAAATGACTGAAACAAATGGCTGTGTGATCGCTCTTTAATGACGCCTAGGACAAATGACTAAGCTTTTTGGCTTTTGCGTCATTTAAATGGCCGCCTCTAAAAAATGGCAAGGAACGAAATTCCAGCCATGCCATTTTTCGAAGCAAATGACAAATGATGCCGCATTTAATTTAACATTTGGATTTTTGTTCTGTGGCAAAGGGCATACTAATCAACAAACTGTTTTCTTGTTGTTGTGGTTGTATTGTTGTGTGACGTCATCATCAATTGCAATATACAATATGGGCATTAAATGAAAGGTTTTGAAGAGTAGAACAAGCAAATATTGACATTCTTGAGAAATGTCCTTTTTAAAGGATTCAAGGACCTTTTTCGATGTTCCAAGTACCTCCGAGTAGATGAAGTCACATAGCGCATTTGGTTCTACTTGTCAAACCCTTTCATTTAAGACCCATGTCACACACTCACTGCTAAATACGCCGTCTCCGTAATTTGCACCATCATCGCAAAAGTTCTTTTCGACATTTTTTGTATACTATTTTTTTTTTTTTAATTAAAAAAGTCGTACTAAATGGCAATAGCTATATTTTTGTCATTGGTCATTAAAGGTGACTTTTGTCATTTTGAAAAGGCATGTCATTTCGTGTGATCGCCATTTCTTCCCCAATGACCAATGACAAATCGTAGCTGAATGTCTCTCTGATGGGACATTTTATCCAGACGTCACGCCGTCATTTAAATGACTCGTAAAAATGGCTGTGTAATCGTACCTTGAGTTCAAAAAGAAGCAAAAACAGGACAAACGTAGTCGTCGGACGTTTGTCCTGCCATATCGAGCAAGTGAATAACAGTAGTGTTCCAGGCATCACATCACATATTTGAAACGACAAAGAAGACCCACTCTCTGTTAAAGAAAAGGTCATCGCAGATACCAAAGCGCTTTGTCTGCATTACTGGAAGAAGCTCGTCGTGGATCGCCATTGTGTCAAACGAAAAGACTTCTTCACGGCTCGAAAGCCCGTTAGATAAAGAGAGTAAATCTTCTTTCTTAAAATTACCGTGCTATCAAACTAATTACACGCACAAATTGAAAAATACTTATAAAACATTGATCGAAAGAATGTCACACAAACCAAGTGACCGATTTCCAAGACGAAGAGATCGAATAGGACGTTTCCAATATCAATAACGTTCGACAAAAAATAACAACAACCGCCTGAATATGAAAAAGTCTATTCCATTTCCCAACTGATTCAACTGGTCATACCCACGGTCCTATTTATATTCTTTAAACTATCTACATTCTAGATATATGCTTTCGATATCAAAGACAGGAGATACTCAAAAATAGTGTTTGCCCATAATCTTGAAATGTTTAACTCTGCTGATCAAAGTTAAATAGACGTTCAAGTGTGCACGTTTCGGTTCGAGTGTATTCAATTCGATAGAACTCGTCAGTGATTTGACAGCCAGATAAGTCTGTACCACTTCAAAGCCATGAAGACGTTTCTCCAGACTTTATGAGCTGTAATCAGGCTAATTGCTATTATCTTTGTAAAAAACAGAAACAGATTTGTGCGAACTTTGGCAAACATACGTGTGGGAATGATATGGTCTTTTGATAAGACTAAACTATAAAGCCCTATTCGCTTTTCAGTTCATTAATCATTTTTATTTCGTGTGTGACGAACTTGAAAGTGTAACGGTTGTTGGTTTTATTAGTTCCGTGTATTATTCGACAAAAAGGAAGCAACCCCAACAACAATAAATGGTATGTTGAGCTAATTAACTCTTTTGTAGTTCTTTCGGCGAATTTATAAAGTTTTTTAACGAAGCAAAAATACACATATTTGCTTTACATTACAACATGTTTGTTATCTAATGACCGAACTTATCGGGTTGACTTGATTCTCTTCAAATGTGGCGCAACTTACAGAGAAGCACCACAGCAGTTGCATCTAATTTAATTTTAATCTGTAAATAAACACGGAACGGATTTTATAAAGAGATAAACCTTGTACTTTGAGGTACTTTAATTCTAAAACTTACACTATTTGGCCATAGTTATAGTGTTGAGGGTCACCGTTGGAATTCCAAAGGCAAAATCTTGGAAATATACTTATAACTAAAAATATTTAGCGGTACCCTCATTGGACCACCCTTTACTTGCTGAATGATAAAGATGTCATCACAAGTTGCTGGGATTTTGATCAAAGATCAAAGGGTGATCATTTCGAGGTTCCCTACTTTTTTTTAAAGAAAAAAACACAGAAAATTCAAATTTAATGGAGAATGTTTATTATCATTTGAAAGAACATTCTTTGGCATTTATTTTTTGAAGATTATGTCTATCAAATGTTGGCCGTTGCTACGTCGCAGATGGTCCATCCGTTGAGTCCAATTTTCGATCACTCGTTAGAGCATTTCGACTGGTAACTGGCGAATGACACGCGTGATGTTTTCCTCCAAGGCCTGAATCGAAGCGGGTTTGTCGGCATAAGCTTTTGACTTTACATATCCCCACAGGAAAAAGTCTAACGGTGTGATATCACACGATCTTGGTGGCCAATCGACCGGCCCAAAACGTGAAATTATGTGCTCACCGAAATGTTCTCTCAATAAGTCCATTGATTGATGCGATGTGTGGGAAGTGGCGCCGTCTTGCTGAAACCAAATGTCGCTTCAATTTCAGGCATCAAATAGTCGGTTATCATGGCACGGTTACGTTCGCACCGGCATAATTTTTAAAGAAATATGGACCGATGATTCCACCGGCCCACAAACCACACCAAACCGTTGTTTTTTCTGGATGAAGTGGCAGTTCTTCAATCTCTTCAGGTTGCTCTTCGTCCCAAATGCGGCAATTTTGTTTGTTTACATATCCATTGAGCCAGAAATGGGCCTCAAAGCTAAACAAAATTTGCCTCGAAAACGTCGGATCTTCTTGGAACTTTTCAAGAGCCCATAGAGCGAAGCGATGTCGCTTGGGAAGGTCGAGCGGCTTCAGTTGTTACACAAGCTGTATTTTCAATTTAAGATCTTGACGTAAAATGCGCCAAGTCGTTCCATACGTCAGTCCGAGTTGCTGGGAACGGCGCCGAATCGACTCTCTACGGTCTTCGTGTACACTCTCAGCTACGGCCGCTATATTTTCTTCACAGCGTGCTGGGTCTCAAAATGGGTGATGGTGTTGCGAATAGTACGCTCAGTAGGCCGATTATGTTGACCATAAGTTGAGCGAAGTGCACGAAACACATTCCTCACAGAACGTGAATTTTCATAATAAAGTTGAACAATTTGTAAACGTTGTTCACGCGTAAGTCTTTCCATTATGAAATGCCAAACAATACTAAACAAAAATAACATGACAGCATGGCACGACTCACACGTGACCTGTCAAAAAAGGCAATTGAAAAAAGTATCTCTACTTGGATCACCCGTTACCCACCCTCACACCCACCCCACATCACCCTCTCCACATTACTTCGTAATAACATCAACCTATACATTAAGGGCTCGTTGCCGAGGCGTTTGATCGCTTTGGTGGCTACATACAGTAGATAAAGTTAGATAAGGGCTGAAGTAAAGAGTGGGCAATATCACAGATAAACGAAAATGCCAAATTTTAGTAGCTGGAAGGACATGTGACCAACAAAACTATTTAGAACTATTAATAAATGGTCAAAGAATCCATCTCGAAAAATTTGGTGCACGACCGACTCAGTTGGTATTGTCATGTTCAAAGGATTAATCCTATACGAACCCCGTCAAAACGGCAATGGCAATCAACCCTCCCTTACACTCGCGTAAGAGAGGTAGGCCTAAAAACTCCTGGATCACACAAATGCAGAAGCACCAGCATTTGATTGGCCTCAACGATGAAGTGATCCAAAATCGGGAGGCCTGCCGATATTTTTTGAGGTCGAACCGGCGAACTCCACAGAGGGACCAGTTGTAATGCAGTGAAGTGGGAGGGCTATGATCGCTGTAATCCTGATCATTATCTCGTCGTTAAATGGAGAGAAGAATAAATTCGGTGATGTCTGATAGAGCTATCTGCCAAGTCGCCAAAGCTAACAAAGAACTGAAAGAACTAAGCCCCTGAAAGCTAAAACGGCGTTTCTGGAGAGCTGGACTGTTTGCATAATATCCCTTTTCACAGTTTAAATCATTTGTTAAGATTTCTACCACGACATCCGCATTTCCAATAACAAAAGCGACATGACGTGGTATACGGATGGTTCTGAAATGGAATAGGTGGTTGGAGCTGGTATATACGGACCAATAGCGATGGAAAAAATTCTGCTTTGTATTTTAGGCAAAACTCCACGCCATAAGAGATGCAAGCAATCATATATTTACGTTCAGCTATAAATGCCTCGCATACACTGCTTCAAAGCCTTACAATAACTTAGCTCTAGGAATAATACCAAACGGTTACAAAAGGTAAAAATCAAACTGAAACTCTATTTCCGTGACCTGAATCCTTCTGCTGCACAAATCAAAGTCGCATCTGGCTACCTTATTCTCTGTTACGCTTAATTCTAATCCAACGTGACCAGGAACCCAGCAGGGCAGAAAGCACTCTTTGAACCATTTCGCATTTAAGTTATTGGAGTTTATGGCTTTAAGGGCTCCACGATGCAAACGCGTTTACATTTCTGGTAGTAACATTGCTGAGGTGTCTCTTAGCCACGTTTACCACCAATGGAAGTACACTGCACGATGTTAATTGGAAATAATACACAAAGTTTTCAGATAATTATCTTAATATTTTTTATTATGATAGAAGGATCTATGACAAATATGTGTGAAACAAATTATCGGTCAAATGCTAGCCACGGCGTCGGTGGCATACCTCTATCCGATGGTCCATATTTTTAATGACTCTGAGACAACCTCAATTAAGTTCAATGTCGTTAATGTGCCGAATTATCTCATCCTCTTGATTTGTTCTTGGATTATTGACGTACACTTTTCCTTTTAAATGTTCCCAAAGAAAGAAGTCCAACGGTGTCGTCAAATCACATGATCGTGGCGGCCAATTAACATCGCCACGGGAGATAACACGGCCATTGAATCTCTCACGAAAAAGAGCCATTGTTTCGTTGGCTGTGTGGCAAGTGGCACCATCCTGTTGGAAGCGCATATCGTCCAAATCCATATCTTCTATTTCTAGCCACAAGAAGTCCGTTATCATCTCGGTAACTGCTTGACCGACCTCATTTTCGAAAAAGTACGACCGCCAGCCCAAAAACCGCACCAAAAAGTCACTCTTTGTGGATACATCGGCTTTTCAGCAATCACTCGTGCATTCTCATTTGCAAAATGCGGCAATTCTGCTTGTTAACGAATCCACTGAGTGAAAGTGTGCCTCGTCGCTGAAGATGATTTTCTTAAAAGGCATTTTGATTTGAACGCCCATTTTCGTAAAAGGCTTCAACAACCTTAACGCGCTGCTTAATTGTGTACCTCTCCATGGTTGAATTCGTCAAACACTGAAACAAAGAAATGTCAAATTCAGTTGGGCAAAAACTAGACGCTTGTGTGACTTACAATCAGGGCTGTCGGAATGGCACCTTTAGGAGCTTTTGGCTCCTTTGCTGGGCACTGTGTTCCTTAAAAATCAAAATGGCTCCCATAATTCTTAAACATGTTAGAATTATAAAGAACAAAAGTAATAAGTAGAGTTCTTTAAAATGCATATTGCAAAAAAATATTTGCCTTCTATTTAAACTCAATAAACATTATTCGTTGCATACATACCTAATTTGCACATCTCTATTTCGAGTATAAAATGCATTTCCCAGATCAATTGTCAATGTCAAACAATGTTTGTGGTTGGTTTACATAGCCACACAAGTCTACCACGCAGCATAAGTGGGATGCACCATTCTAAAAAGTCTACTGGAAGGAGACACACGGACAGCACTACCAAACATGCAAAAATGCGAGACATGTACTTTGGTCGGTAATGTTAATTTGCGTGGTAGCAGCTAAATGCAGACTGTTTGATCTGTGATCTCACTTGTTCTAAATTGCTTGCTCAAATGAAGCAGGATAATATGCTACTATCTTTATTCACCAAGTTTGGGTGGAGGAAAGCATGCCCGATGACTGGACCATCAGCTCCATATGTCCCATCTACAAAAAAGGCGATCATATGTCTTGCAAGAACTGTCGAGGCATATCCCTGCTTAATGTCGCATATTTAATCCTATCCAACGTGTGAACGTCTCAAACCTTTCTGCAACACACTAATTGGTACGTACCAGTGTGGCTTCCGGCCCGGCAGATCAACTGTAGACCAAATCTTCACACTAAGGCAAATCCTGGAAAAGACCAACGAGTTTCAAGTCGACACACACCATCTCTTCATCGACTTTAAAGCCGCATATGACAGCATTCATCGTCAGGAGCTTTTTGTGGCGATGGCCGAATTCTGGATCCCGTGTGTCGCATGATACTAGATAACACGCGATGCAATGTGCAGTTTGGCAGCAGCTCATCTGAACTCTTTCAAACATGCACCAGATTTCGGCAAGGAGATGCGCTGTCGTGTGACTTCTTCAATCTTGTTCTTGAGCAGATAGTGCGCA
The DNA here is from genome assembly GCA_963576555.1 of Ferdinandea cuprea. Lineage (NCBI taxonomy): Eukaryota > Metazoa > Arthropoda > Insecta > Diptera > Syrphidae > Ferdinandea > Ferdinandea cuprea. Next base: position 13,676,925 of record OY754959.1, read on the forward strand.
GGGCAGGTGTCAACACGGAAGGCACTATCTTCAACAGATCAATCCAACTGCTGGGGTATGCGGACGATATAGACATCATCGACCGATCGCAGAGTGCCGTGATAGAGGCTTTCACGGCTTTTGAGGAACAGGCGAAACTAGTTGGCCTTGAAGTGAATGAGGACAAAACTAAATACATGCTATCAACAAACATCTGTCCACCGACTACGACAAAAGTCACTGTTGATAGCAGCAACTTTGAAGGAACTTTTTAAGGAATTTATCTACCTTGGTGTGAATATTAACTCCACGAATGACAACTAGTGGAGATCCGACAAAGAATTACCCTAGGAAACCGCTGCTTCTTCGGTTTGGCAAAACAAATGTGTTCAAAACTCCTAACTCGAAGGACAAAGTGCATGCTCTACAGAACCCTTATCCTGCCTGTTCTGCTATACGGCGCCGAGTGCTGGTCGATAAGCAGGAAAGGAAAGTTAATACTGGGATCCTTTGAAAGAAAAATCCTTCGACGGATATTTGGTCCTGTGTGCGAGGAGGGCGAATGGAGGAGAAGATACAACCGCGAACTCTATGAGCTGTACCAATATGTGCATGTAGTCTGAAAAGCTAAAACTCGTCGACTACTTTGGCCCGGCCAAACAACAACTCCAGCCAAGAGGATCTTCGAATCGCAGCCCCCGGGTTCGAAACGACAACGAAGACCGAACCTCCGTTTTAAAGACCAAGCCATCGCGGATGCCAGAGCGCTTGGTTTGGACAACTGGAAGCAGCGTGCTCGGCATCGCAGAGGGTGGAATGCAGCCGTATCTCAGGCAGGGACTCTTCACGGGTCGGGAGCCCGTTTTTGATTTTGAATAAAATGGACACTATAATACCGCTGCTATCTAGTTTGACAGCTAGAATTTAGAGTGCCTATAGGTAAGTACTACCAAAGATGCTGTATTCCAACATCAGTTTAATGTCTTTAAAAACAGCAGAGAAAACGAAATCTCCAAAAACCAACCAGTATTCCGTTTAAATTTTGAATGGGTATAGGTAATACAGTTTTCCTAAAAACAATTCGTTTGTGTCTGCCTAAAATGGATAATTAAGTTGCTTAACGAGTTTTATTTCTTCATAGAGCATTATTTATGCTGCAGCCAATTTTGATGTTTTTATTTAAAATTTTTAATAAGAAAATCGTAGGGAATCTGCGCAGGTACAGAAATAACACCACCGACCAAACAGATCCGATACCAACATCTTCATGGGTTAATCCATTCATGGAACAATTTTTCTTTCACTGAAATGGCTCCCCAAAATCTTCAAATGGGCTCCTTTTTGAAATTGAAAAACGACAGCGCTGCTCACGATTAACATCGTGCATTATGGTTGGACCAGCCTTTAGTTTTTAAAGCATTGCACCGAGTTACCTCCCGACACTTGCACACGCATTCTTGTTCTATTTCTATGTCATTGTTCCGCGGCCAGTGTGCATAGGAAAAAAAACGCTAATCGCGCCCGCGCTGACAGCTGAAAAAAAAGGGTGCTGTGCTGTGTAGTGTGGATATATAATCCACTCCCATTCGTTTGCTGCTGCCTTGCTTGGCTATAGCAAGTGCCGTATGTTTTTGCGTGCACTTGCTATGGCTGGGTAGGTTATCATTTGGCGAATAGCGGGTCGCGCTGTGTAGATTTTGTTGGCAGACTAAAGCAATTCATTGCGTGGGCATAACACCTGCACTGATTTGTTTTGGCAAGCTAACGTCAGGATCTACACGGTGCGGCCCTGCTTAGTCAGCGTCGGGGTTGAGTTTTGTGTGTTTGTTTTTTGTTATGCGTGGGAATTTTACAGTGGACGTGAGTAATATTCGTGGGTTGAGATCCAATTTTTTTTTCATTGTACGCCCATGCGATTCACAATAAACCAGCTGTTTTGGCACTAAGTGAAACACAAGTCAGCATTGATTCCGATTTAACGGAGTTTAGTCTGCCTAGATATAACTTGGTGCCATTATTCTTTTCCCATCGTGGTATCGCCGTTTATATACGCCGTTTATATACCAACTTCTACCTCAATATGGCCAATGTTCCAATCCGGAATTTAATTTTATTTGGCTAAAATTCCATGTCCGTAGGCAATTAATTCACTACTGTTTTATTTTTAGAAGCCCTAACCAGGACAGGAGTTCAACTTATAACGAGTTTGATGTACTGTCTGATTCCACCACCAGAATCCTCGTACTTAAATCGTCATTGCGGGCGATTTCAATATACACAATTCAAGTTGTCTTCGACATTCAGACAACACCCGATGGAAGGTATGTCGAGATCTTTGCTGAGGTTAATAATTTAACCCAGATTGTAAATGAGCCGACAGGGATACCGGACATAAGCGGTCAAAACGCCATCACTCTGGACTTGTTTCTTACCTCTCACCCTGTTAAATACACTTTAGATGTATTATCGCCTCTAGGTTCGTCAGACCATTGTATCATATCGGCGAATTTCTCGCACTCCAGCCACACAGTTAAAGAACAAGCTCCTACAAGAACCGTCTGGCAATACGAGAAAGCCAAAAAAGTTCAAACGAAGCAGAAATGACTGCAATTCTCCTACGACCAAAAGTTGAGGCAAAAAATACTACAAAGTCCCACCGGTAGTAAAAACTTTTGGTCGTTTATTAAGAATATTAAAAATTCGGCCTCAACATCTATCCCGACACTCATTTGCAATGACATTCCAGCTGTCAGCTCTTCGGATAAAGCCAATCTGCTCGCTGCTCATTTTGCAGCTAGCTCAACGTTGCCAGATTGTACTTTGTCTCTCCCTGTACTCGAGCGCGTAGAATCTTCTATGGGACCTTACAGTGGAATTTCCCCTATCGTTCTGAAGAGGTGTTCTTCCACGCTGGCAAAACCAATGCGTAAGCTTTTGTATCTATCCTATTCTTCAGGGCTCTTTCTGAGAAGATGAAAAACAGCATTTGTCCAGCCAGTCCCAAAAAAAGGCGAATCTTCCTCCCCCTTCTCCTACTGACCAAATGCATTTACGTCCCTTCTTTCCAAGGTCATGGAAACGCTGATAAATCATCATCTTCTGAAATATCTTGAATCGCGGAAACTTCTTAATGACCGGCAGTACGGTTTTCGCGGCAACAGGTCCCTTGGTGCTTTGATGACATATCTAACCGAAAAGTGGAACCAATCTATTCACCGTGGTGGTGAAAGTAAGGTCGTTGCGCTTGCTATTTCAAAGGCATTTGACAGAGTTTGGCATCAAGCTCTCTTGTCGAAAATGCGTGCATTTGGGATCGATGATACCCTTCTTCAATGGATTAGAAATTACCTTTCGGACCGTTCAATTCAAGTCGTTTTAAACGGTTTCAAGTCTGCCACTCACCAAATAAATGCTGGTGTCCCTCAAGGCTCTGTTTTGTCTCCGACTCTCTTTCTCATTTTTATCAATGACCTCCTGTCTGTCACTTCTAATCCTATTCATTCCTTCGCCGATGACAGTACCCTCAGCTTTACATATTCGTTTCCTGGGCAACGTTGAACTGGAACGGCAACGTATATTAAGCTCATTGAATTCCGATCCTGACAGCATTCTTAAATGGGGTAAAACCAACAGAGTGGAATTTAATGCTTCCAAAACGCAATGCTGTCTGCTGTCATTGAAGCGAACCCCTAATCCTCTGCCATTATCCATGGATGGCACTTGCATCGCTGAAACCGAACGACTTTCCATTCTCGGTATGTTTGTTAACGACAAACTTTGTTGGAATGACCACATATTCGATGTCGCCAAGAACGCTGCGAAGTGTCTAGGCTTCCTAAAGCGATGGAAGAAATATTTCACCCCTTCTGATCTGGCTAGAATTTATAAGGCGTTCATTTGCCCCAAACTTGAGTATAACGCTCATATTTGGAGCTTCTTGACAGGATTCAAAAACGTGCGATTAAACTAATTGGTGATCGAGACATTGCGAGATCGCTTGACTCTCTTAGTCAGTTTTATCGGTATTTCCACCACAAGTGCTCAAATGAAATAGCCAGTTGCATTCCACCCCTACAGCATTTCAACCGCAATACTCGCCATGCTAGGAATGCACATCAGTTTACCCTTAAGTCTATATTCGGACGAACAGTGAAATACAAGGATACGTTTCTTAACCGTACAATACGAATGTGGAATGCTCTACCCCCCTCTGTTTTTCTTACCCATTATAGTTTACAGACATTTAAAACCAACGTGCATCGGTATCTCCTTTTTTCTAATCCTTCACTTCCCTAATGCCCGCACTGTGTTACTTCATTTTAAGGGTATCCAAAATCCCTTTAGTGCGCGTACATTATAAAAAAGAAGCTGTTCACAAAGGCAGCAAGAGCTACTTCAGCGTTATGTCAAATCGTGCACTTCTTACATCCAACCACTATCAACTTTGTTACGATTCCTCAGACAATTTCTAAGTCAAAAACAGCAGACAACAAGGCCATAAATGCGTATCGGCATATTTAGTCTTAAAAACTTTAAACACTCAAAATATTTAGGTCACCCTGTGCAAACGAAATTATTTTCGTTATCAAATCGCGAACTGTTAATGCTTTTTGTAAAGCTGCTTGCGCTTTACACATTCCTTGATGTTTTCATCTTCTGCTAACGACATTTGGAAAATCTTTTATGCCATTATTCCTTTTGTTGCCATCAAGTTTCAGATTTCCAAAACGCCAAACACCACAGGTTATCATTTTTCATGACTCTGGTCATTTTGCCAGCAATTCGCCTCAAAACAATTATCTGCTTCCGTGGCATTCTCAGTTTTATTTTCGTTCTTTTTGCTAGCTTTCCAAATAAATGCAGACCCAGAATATTCCATCGCCCAATAATGGGACCGAAAATATTCATATTTTGCATGGCAAACAATAAGTAATTGAAACCGAAAAGTAAACATTGATTTCACACACATGAACATGATATATTCGCTGATATGCTTAAAAGTGGGAAATTTTAGAACTATCGCTCGGCGGGGCAGTCAATTAAGGTTTCGCGCCCGTCAGTGCCAACACTATATTCAATCGATGAATACCAATTCAGATCGTTGTTGAGAATATTGAGCTTAAATGATCACGGTCAGGCCAAAGTAGTAGATATCGGAAGTGATCGCCATACCCACTCTCAGTCTTCAGTGTTCAGTATGCATCCAATAACTTTTCTAATGTACTGTATTTTGGCAGTGATAATTATTGTACAGTTATCAATTTTCTACACATATGCTTTTATTTTTTGCCTAACAAGATCGTGCCATAAGCACATTGCATCGAAGTTGAGGAGATTTAAACTTTGGATTGTGTTTTATTTCAATTTAAACGTCAACATCGGTTCTGCAAATTGAATGAAATGTGAAGTGCGATTTACACTAAGTTGGTGGACGTAAAATATTTTTGATCAACAATCGGTTTGTTATGCAATCTAAATATGTATTACAAAATTTATTAGCCATTAAAGTTGAACGTCACACACGTTAATAACAAATTGCTATCGTCAGATGAAATCTGTTATGAAAAAAGTCGAATTGGTTTCCATCTACAGTGATGAGATTAATCTATCTGCAAAATGATCTGTGATCGTGAAAATATTTATAAATGTCGGAAAACTTGAGATTGTGAATATATTTTGAAAAATAAACAACAAGCCTTGACAGTGGTGTTTTTTATGAGTTTTGAGAACAAAAGTCGTTGGGATGCGAAGTGGTTTAGCCCATATAATATTTGTACAATTCTTACGATTTGTGTTCGGGGATAACAAGCCTTCCAATTTGATGCATCCCTATTGGGATTTGAAGAAGGTATCGTCGGGCCTCCCGGTTTCGGATAATTCGTTGCTGACGTCAAATAGTGCTGTTGAATTGTATCAAGAGCGTGATTTTCTAAAGTCGTGATTTGTTTACCGTTTCTTTTTAGTTTAGACCGGTTTTAGCCGCTTCAGGTTCTATAGTTTGTTCTGCGGTGTTCCTTGAAATCAATCAATATAAAAGGCCGCCAAATAACTTTTTTTTTTTTAAAATGCTATAAAAAAAAGTACTTTTCTATTTGAAAGAACAATCCTTCCGGTTAATGGAATAATGGAAAATAATTTCATTCAAAGGCTGCCTCGGCTGGCCATGCAGTAGCCTACACGATCGGTCCAATTTTTAAGCTCATTATCGATTGTGTGCAGCTGTATTTCACCAATGGCTTCACGAATATTGTCCTTTAAAGCGTCAATTGTCTCTGGCATGCCGGCGTAACACTTATCTTTTACGGCACCTCACAAATAATAGTCCAACGGTGTCAAATCGCAGCTCCGCGATGGCCAAACGACATCAGCTCTGCGGCTGATAATGCGATCTTCAAAAACAGGGCGCAAAACATCGAGTGAAGCTTCGGCAGTGTGGCACGTAGCGCCGTCCTGTTGAAACCAAATGTTGCAAATATCCTCCTCTTCAATTTTTGTGAACAAAAATTCGTTAAACATGGCCCGATAACGATCGCTATTGACTGTAACGGCCACTCCTTGCTCATTTTCGATGAAAAATGGCCCAATTATGCCACAGTGACTCGTTTTGGGTATATCGGCTTTTCAATGTATGCGTGCGGGTCAATTTGCTTCTTTACATACCCGCCAAGATCAAAATGAACTTCATCTGAAAAGATGATTTTTTTGGCAAAATCGGCATCTTCTCTAAATCTATCGCAGGCCCACTTAGCGAAGCGAAAACGCATTGGATGGTCAGTTGGCTTCAACTCCTGAACCAATTGGACTTTGTATGGCGTCAAACCAAGGTCTTTATGCAAAATTCGTCTCAATGATGTCTCCGAAATGTTCAATTGTTGAGAACGACGATGAATTGATGTTAATGGTTGATGGCGCTTCACGCACACTTTCTGCCACAGCAGCAATTTTCTCGGGTGTACGCACTGTTTTTGGCTTTTCACGCTTTGGTTTATCCATGAGGATGCCAGTTTCTCTGCAACATTACCATGATTTTCAAAGTAATGTCGCAATATTTCCCAGCGTTGTTCAAGCGTATACACAACCATATTCGTTCAGCGGAAGGATAAAACTAATTATCTGCCAAATCAGACATGAGCTAAGTGTTACCATTCGCGAAATAAGCACTAGTTGAAAAAAAAAAACTTTAGATGGCGGACCCTTTAGATCAATTGTATAGCTAATCTCTATAAATGCTTATCTGAAGTTCATGAACTTTGTGTAGTTCTTTGACGTTTTCCACAGTGAAAATATTTATTCAATTGTGTACTTACTTGGCCCATAACCGCCCAAATGTTGTCCAATCAGATGTTTGATATGAAATTTCTAATGTGTTTGTTTACACAGTATGGCATGCCCCATGCTGCATGGCTCATTTGCTTCTTCTGCCCTTTGCTGGACGGGGTTAAGATTAGGTGTAAAGGGGTCATAACCCTCCCACTTTACTGAACTCAAGTAATATCCGGTTTCGGTTTGTTTCCTACCTGATATATGCTATGCTGCATTTGTTTGATACAAGAGATTTTAAGCCTGTGCACTTGCGGTTTTGCATTTTTAAATGTGTTCGAAGAGTCCCTTCTTCCCAACTGACCCGGTCTCGCCTTAATTTTGTCGAAATAAGTTCTTTGGTGTCAAATCTTCTTTGGATGTTTTAACTTTGTTAGGTCGCGTTTCCATTTGCAAGAAATGTCTGACAGTCTGTCCGACAGTGACATGCAAGTGAAAACTGTGAATCAAGTTCGATCGCAACTAATTGCAGGCTTAAACAGGTTTGCATTGACTCTCGACAGTTCTTATCTGCTGCATATCGAAATAGTTTCGTATATATTGCGCTCGCGGCTGGCTGACGCCTTTGGTTTAGGGTATAAAACCGTCGTAGACCCATAAAAGTATATATATTCATGATCAGGACCAAATCCTAAGACTATTAAGCAATGTCCGTCCGTCCGTCTGTCCGTACGCAATTGTTAGGCCTTTAAAATTAAGGTATGAAGCTAAAATTTGGTCCACATACACCCTAGGGCTCCGAAATGGTTAAGTTAGAGAGATAGAGTGTTACAACCTTCACAAGATATGTAGGCACTGTCCTCCTTTATAAGGTTGCCACGCCTACTTTTTGTGGGCGTTTTTCACTAAAATGCCGTTTTCTCCGAAAATATATATTTTTTTTTTTAAATTTAATAGAATGAAATAAAATGCTATCCATTATCTTCTTAATGCTGTTTTCTTTGGGGCATATAGGAATATGGATAGGGTATCATACTGTTCGCCCAAAGCGGACTGTAGCCTTTCCTTATGTTTTTAATAAAAAAGAGTCAAAAAATAGTTCGTGCACTATCAAAGAGTCAACTGTCGTTAACTGATATGTACTTACCAGATGCTAAGAATCGCAGCGTGAAGAGGAGTCTTTCCTTTGGTGATATTGAACCACGGAATCGAGTGTCTTGCATTTTATCATAGGACCCACTTTTAATAACAAAACCTCTAAATCAACTGTGGTCATACGAGTGCAATTGAAGTATTGTTATCGACTGAAGTCCTCGGTTATGATCCATTTCGGATCCTTTTCTTGCTAACTCGTCGGCCATCTCATTGCCGGTCACGTCCCTGTGTCCAGGAACCTTGTGCTGTGAGCCAAGAGCCTTAAGCTCTATGCGACAGCGGTGAACCAGCTTGGATTTGATTTCGATAGCATTAACTGCCTGAATGGCCCCTTGACTGCCAATGAAAATTGTAATATCATTTCGTGGTATTGCCGACATTGATACAGTACGGGCCGCATCCGCGATTGCCAGAACCTCAGCCTGGAAAACACTACTTTGTCCAGGGAGTCTGATGGAGTGGTGTATATTTAATTCCTCTGAGAATAGACCGGCACCTGTTTCATTTCATTTTCGTGGGTTTATTCATTTTTCATTCTTCTCCGATCGGAAAGGAGCAAGAGAATGGTCTGCCAAAGTCCATGTTGTGTCACATGTAGTCGGAGCTAACGTTGTTTCCTACAAAGACCTGGGTTCCAGCTGACTATTTGACCGATCCTCAAGGCGCTCTTGGCAGCTGATTCCTGGTGATCGACTCAAGGATACCAATTTCAGAATCACTTCCAAACCAGCGGTTAGTTTCGTTCTGTGCATGCTAGTCTCTGTATTTTCGTCAATAACTTAAAATTGGTAGTTGATTGGCAGACTATACTGCAATTTTAAGTAAATAACAAACCTTCTTGCGACATTAAACGCTACTGCAAGACTTTCGCGAGTTTACTTGCAAATGGAAACGCGGCCTTATTCTTTCATTTTCATCCCATTTATATTGCGAATCGTATGTCAGCGCCGACCTAACAACTGCTGGGGCATTTTTATGTCACAAAAAATAGCTGAGTCCACATCCACACATTGTGGATCATAGGGGTCCCTGAGAGCACAAAGATTACAACATCGGTGGGTGTGTTTCTACTGCTGGTGAATTATATCTTAAGATTAATTTTTACCGTTTTATAAAAGTCTTCTAGATACTGGATAGTTCCATCATGAAGTTATTGACTTATTTCTGAATAAGGCAAGTGGGATAATATGGGTCTGCAACGACAGCCAATGTCACTTCTAAGTTATTGACTCAATAACTCTGCGAACTCTGCTGTAGAACTGAACAATCTCAGTCTTATTTTTGTTTCGGGACATACGGATCTCCTAACTAGCTCGGAAAGGTTCGGAGGAAGTTTTCTTAAGACCGGAATGCTGGAATTATCCTGCATTTTTGCTATCGAGAAAAGACTGCGAGCGGCTTGAAGTTATTTTGACGGATTGCCACGCTCTTGGAAGCACTTTAATGTGCTAGGCTTATTCGATACAACTATCTGCGATGCTTGTGGGGAATGCGAACCCCCATCATTTCCTCAATGAATGTCCTACCTTTGCTCGCACCATGCTTCAGGCTCTATGTGCTGACCTGGTGAGTGCTGAACATCTAAGCTCCTTATCACTAAAGAGCCTTCTCGGCTTTCGCTTGTAACCACGAACAATATTCAACGTTACTATTCGTAGGTTAAAATTTGTCCAAAGTTGATGATTGTGGTTTAAAAAAGAATCACACTTCTTGAGGTCTTTCTAAAATGTTTCGATGACGATGGACCCCAGGCAGAGTGATAAAAGAATTATTGATTGAATCAGATTAAACTCAATAAGGTTCCGCTGTTTGGTATTTGAATTTTATATAAATTCAAGCTGTGCTGGCAAAGGTTGCTCTGCCTTTTCATCAATTCGATGTCTAGTTTTGGAGCTTTTTTGAGCTTAGAAGCTTTTGAGCTTTTGAAAAACTGTGCTCCCTTGCAAACTAAGCAATAGGCTCCCTCTACAGAATCGATTTCCTCTTCATTTCCGCAGAAAGTATTTGCAAAGATTTTAAGTGCCAAGATGCCAAGAGGTGAATATTTGACCCATTTCCCGTTAACAATTGCTTTTAGTGCTGCTTGACTGTCTACACAGATGGTTACTTCCATTGCCGAAGATTGCATCGAGAATGGTCTGTGCTGCTTTCTTATCCGCATAAATGTCAGCTTGAAAGAAACTGCAGTGCTCAGTTAGTCGATAAAACTGCTTAACATCAAAAAATAAAATATTAAGCTTACAGGACCCATACAGGACCCAAAGCCTTGCTTCTCCAACCATTGTGTGTGCGAAGTTATATTTTTGACATGAATGGAGGGACCTATAGTAGTTTAATGCCCATTCCGAACGGCAATTTATTTTTGAGAAGCTTGTTATGACATTTCTTACTCTTGAATGTTTGACAGACGTTCGCAAGAGGTAGGCCAGCGAATAAAAACTTCAAGGTGGTATGGGCCGGGATTTGAAGAAGCGACCCCTCCCCTAGGGGTCCAACGCCCTTACCCACTAAGTCACTGCACCCACTTACCATCAAGTGCATCTGGGACCTGGATGAGTCCTTGTCCTATCGTAAGGGCTTAAGAAACAGCTACAGGGTGCTTTTTTAGAGGTAGAGAACTTCGAATTGAAATAAAACTCAAGAAAATCGTTTGAATGTCCATCAATTTGGCTTTATTGGAAGGATAATTTTATGCCATTAATGTTTGAATATGATTTGGGCATGTGGCCGCCGCGGCTGGTTTAAATGAAGACACGTCTAGAGGTCCAATTTTCAACCACTTTTTCAAGCATTTGGGGCTGTAAGTCGGCAATAACGCCACGAATGTTGGCTTCCAAGTCCCCTAACGTTTCTGGTTTGTTGGCGTAGGCGAGCGACTTCGCATATCCCCAAAGCAAATAATCCAATGGTGTCAAATCACACGATCTTGGTGGCCAGTTGACAGGTCCATTCCGCGAAATTATGCGCTCATCGAATATTTCCTTCAATAAATCGATTGTGACGTGCGCTGTGTGGCATGTAGCGCCGTCTTGTTGGAACCACATCTCATCCACATTCATGCCATCCAATTCGGGAACAAAATAGTCGGTTATCATGGCTCTATACCGGTCTCCATTAACGGTAACCGGCTCTCCAGCATCATTTCGGAAGAAGTATTACCCAATGACTCCACCAGCCCATAGAGAACACCAAACAGTCAGTTTTTGTGGATCTAATGGTGTTTTGAGGGTCTCATGTGGATTCTCTTCACTCCAAATGCGGCAATTTTGCTTGTTGACGTAGCCATCAAACCCAAAAATCAGCATCGATATCAATCTCATTTTCGGCCCATACCCCATTGTGGTTCATTTGTCAACCTGTTCATGATGAAATGGCAAACCAAACCGAACATAAATGACATTAGAGTTGCCAGAATTGGCCACGATATGTCAGTTTTATCTCTATTCGAAAAACCAACCTCTAAAAAAACACCCTTTATAATTTGTATATATAGAAGAGATGATAGTTAAATTCAGATGTGAATTACGCTACGTACGTTAATGTTACAGAAATTATTTTACTATGTACGTGATTTAGCTTAACGTTTACAACGCGTCTAACATTCAATTGAAACCAGACGGCATCACGGCACTGGCAATTGTCAGTGCCACAAAGTATGTAACGTGTTCTGCTCATTTCCAATCAAAGCTAAACTGGTTTTTGCTACAACAACTCACCATAAGCTTTTGTGTTTTGTTTTTTTTTGTTTATAAACACAACTATCTAGCAAGCACCTTTTAATAACAAAATAATTTTCCCCTTCTTTCAGATTAATTTTTTTGTCCAGCAGCTGATTGCAAGTTACCACACAACCATTGATGTTATCAAGCTAATCATTAAAAAATCATAAAAAGCACTACTCCTACACAAACTCAACAATGAAGGCCAACCATGAGAGCAAAATCGAAAACGGTCACAATGAAACAGTCTACACAGCGCCACGACATCGGCCGTATCCACCTGAAGCCGACTATATAATAAGGTGATTAATTTTGCTAATAAATTCCGATTTATCAGTTTTGCGCATATTATCAATTTGATTAAAAGATTTATTTGGTTAAAGCATTTAACATCATTTGCGACATCAAAAGAAGATCGTCGCAATTTGATAATTATCAGTTTCGCGCTTGAAAATCCCATTTACAAAGTTTGTAATTTCTCGATGATGTAATAGCTTAACTGCTTGCGAAAAAGTTTCAAAATGAAAGTGTCACTGATCGATCAGCAAAGAAAATATATATTTGTTTTAGTAAATTCCACGCTTGAAATACTATCATTGATAAATGCACGTCGTGTAAGTGCAGTGACCGCTCAAGAATGCCGAACGTTTGATTTTATTTTAAGTTTCTAGTTGTGCCGCCATTGGAGTATGTACCTACTTGAAACTAAATTTTGGGCAATTAACTACAATCACCTGTCTTTCGCATGCACGAAATTAAATACTTGATAAGTTTTGGGTTCTGTCTGAACACACCTTAATTTGTTCGATTTTATTTTAAAAGGAATAAACAATCATTTGAAAGATTAGAGTGGTGAATTAAACATATTCGTTCACAGTCAAGTTAGTTGAACAAAATAAGGGACTATTCACATGAGGGCGAATCGCGAACAAATCAATTTTAATGTATTAATGAATAGAAAATTTCTATCTCTTTAACCACAAAAGCATTATATTTAATTGATCTAACATCCTATCTAAAAGAAACTGAGTCTTAATTGATTTCAAAAGCAATATTTACAATTACAATCATTTTCCCGCGAATTAAAAAATTCTTGCCGCGAACTGTCACACTTTATTCACAATCCACATAATACAGACGCGATCCGCAAATCCGCGAATGAAAAATTCGTTCGAACATAACCTCAAAATTGATACATGTTGCTAACAGCTCATATTCGCGGGTAACCGCGACCAATAAAAGTTTTCATGTGAATGAAATGTCAGAACTTACGAATATTCGCTGGTTCGCAGTTCGCCATTCCCTCTCATGTGAATAGTCCTTAACAAACAGATTCACTGTACTTCAATAAATGTTTCAATAAATACACTGAACCAAATCCGTACAAAAATACAACGAAAACTTACATTTTTTTTAATGGATTTTTTTTTATTAAAATTTAAACAATGAGCCAACGAAGTCATTCGTTAATTATTAAAGGTGATGATAAAGTAACGTATTTTTCGTTAAATAATATATTAAATTCAATTGCTAAATTGAAAGGTCCGGCAAAGGTCAGGCCCGTAAAAGTGTCTAATGGTACGATTTTACCGATCGCTAAACCCCGATAAAAGTTCAAAGTCGAGGTGCAGTCCGCTGGGGCGACCACTTTGATATTCTATCCAAAAACCTTTAAGCCCAGAGTGATGATGATGATATTTTATTTCGTTCTCTTTCAAATTTAGTAAAAAATATCGGCTCTAGGAAGTAAGCCCCCAAGAAATAAAGCCTCAAAATTAGGTCTTTTTTTGTCCGAGGTTGCTACTATCCGATGGAGCGCTCAGACACAACTACAGGTCCATTGTACTACCATTCAGACACCTTACATTAATGAACTTACTTGTCCCGTCTTTCGAAGAAGATGAGAAGGAGCTTGAGTGATGAAGAACTTAAATGTTTGGCACTTACCTAGTCAGCCCCGAAAATCTGCCACCTGATGCGAAATGCCCCCATTGAACCGAACCACTAATTCTCTACTATTATCCATGAATGGCACTTGCATCGCTGAAACCGAACCACTTTCCATTCTCGGTATGTGTGTTAATGACAACCTTATTCGACGTCGCCAAGAACGCTGCGAAGTGTATAGGCTTCCTAAAGCGATGCAAGAAGTATTTCACCCCTTCTGATCTGGCTAGAAGTTATAAGGCGTTCATTTGCCCCAAACTTGAGTACAACGCTCATAGCTGGTCCGGTGCTCCAATTACATATTTGGAGCTTCTTGACAGGATTCAAAAACGTGCGATTAAACTAATTGGTGATCGAGACATTGCGAGATCGCTTGACTCTTTTAGTCATCGTCGCAATGTCTTCTGCCTATCTTTGTTTTATCGCTACTTCCAACGTAAGTGCTCAAACGAAATAGCCAGTTGCATTCCACCCCCACAGCAATTCAACCGCAATACTCGCCATACTAGAAATGCACATCAGTTCACCCTTAAGTCTATATTCGGACGAACAGTGAAATACAAGGATACGTTTCTTAACCGTACAATACGAATGTGGAATGCTCTACCCCGCTCTGTTTTTCCTTTGCATTATAATATACAAACATTTAAAACCAACGTGCATCGGTTTCTCCCTTTCTCTAATCTTTCATTTCCCTAATGCCCACACTGTGTCACTTCGTTATAAAAAAAAAAAGCCGGACAACTACAGAGAAAGTGTTCTGCTGTGTCATCCTCACCGCAAGCAAGAAATGTAGTGGTGTCGCCTAAGCCTAGCACCTAAAGGGCCGAAAGCACGCCAACAAGCAGCCTACAGTCGATTCTCCTAAAAGATAGAAGAAAAGATGCAGACCTTTTGCAAATGTCCGGGCGCAAAAAATTAGGTCTTTTGTTTCATTATGAAATACAACCCCAAAATAAAAATTAAATAAAGGCCCGAAAAAAGTTCCAACAAAATCTCAATATAAAGCGGAGCCCAAATTTAAGTGCGAAAAAACAAAAAATATTTAAGAATACAACGGAAAATGTATTAAATTAACAAAACTTTTGTTGATTAATTAATTTATATTAACTAAACTCTCTATTTAAAATATTCCACGTAGATGACTAGCAATTGACTAAAGTATCCTTGCGGAATAACCTTAAAGGTTCCATCCATTAAAAGAGTTCGGTTTGACGGAGGAATGTTTTCTTATTTCTCTTGCAAACTCGTATTTCTCCATGCAGCATGTATAAAATGGCCTGGGATTCACAACGTCTTTAGAAACTCCTAAATTTTTCCAATCGTTTTCCTAATGAAAAGACTCAATATCTTGAAGTCCTCTTTAGGTGACGTCTGAAAAGCATTTTTGACCAAATATTATAAGACTCGTCTTAGTTTCTTCCTGAAACCTAAAATCAAAATTCTTCAAAGATACAAATATATATATAGCTGGTGCTTGGAAATGCCGATCTAATGCTATTCAATGCATTCAGTTCTTCTCCTTAAGTATTGTTGATGCAACCAGGCAATCATCTTTGATACGATTTAAGGCTTTTAACTCCTTGTACGCAGCTTCGTCGTTTTCGTGGTTCGTAGTGCTTCGCAAGCTCGCAAACACTGTCAGGTAAAAGTGTAATTCTTGCCACACAAGAATTCCTCCAACGAAGGCTTACTCCTTGCGGTAAAATTTCGCATAGATGTAGACAGTTGGTTGGTTTTTGTATTGAAATATCACGGGCAGCGGCAAATTGTTTTTAATGTTTGATAATTAAAGAAATTAGTACATAACTTTTTATAAAAAAAAACTCTATTAAATAAGCTATTGCAAAAAGTGTAGTTACTTATATAATACTAAGTTTTTATTTTTAGTAGAAATTGCAATTTTAGAGCATTCTACTTGTATGCTGAATTATACACCCCCAAAAATGCAATTTAAAACATAATATTTATTGCACTTTATTTAAATTAACTTTATTAAAGTCACCAATGTTTTGTAATAAAAGTAACAAACTGATATGATAATTATTTGTTTAACTAATTTATTTGTGTGTTATACCAGTTTTTACTCATATATTTCGAAATATCTATTTTGAAATTTATTTATAACTATTTTTCAATAAGTTGGTGGTTCACTTTTCAAACATAATATACTTTATTTACTTACATGAAAAACTAATGTTTCTTTATGGAAATCCCATACAAATTAAACAGCTGTCAAACTTGTACAGGTGTCGACACATTAAATTTTTGACTACCAGGTGTCGCAGGAAAACTTTTCCATTCGTCAATGTTTGTATGTGGATTTTTTTCTGTATATCATTAATGGAGATTGCTGTTCTTGCTCTTTCCAAAAAAATGTTCACAATTAATTTTTGATGCTTCTTTTTTTGCCCCACGTACTTACGAGTTTGCTGTTCCACCTTTTTAACTTTCTCGTATACATTAGTATACTAAAGAGAAAGTTATTGCGATCGTGCGGAAATTTCGAACTCAAACTGAGCATGAGGGATGATATTACGACTGCAGAGAAGTCCAAAAAAGTGGGTCCGCCAATGCCGTCCGTCGGTCTGTCTGTCTGTCTGTCTGTCTGGGCGCTGTTTGGCGAAACGGTTCGACGGATTTGCTTCAAAGTTCGTATATTGGGGTTACATTTCGGGACATCTTTTTATTTTTTGCTTTATCTTTTGAAATAACGGTACCTGCCATACAAATTCTTTTTGTGAAAATCCCTTATCACTATTTTTCTCGAAAGTGGTTCCAAGGATTTCGGTGTTTTTTTGTACTAAGGATGTTTAGGATGGAGTCAAAAATTCTGCTTACTCAGTTTTTTAAAAAAAAAAATCGACTAACGGTAATATATAAAACGGCCAATAACTCGAAAACTAATAAAGGGAACTTCAAGAAAATTTTACAGTTTTTTTTATACTGTAAACTCAAACAAATCTGCATACTTCGAGTTTTTAAATAATTTTTTTTTAAATTTTTCCCATATAACGCTTTTGTTAAATTTAAATTAAATTTATTTTCTCGAAAACGGCTCCAACGATTTTGGTAATTTATTGTAATTCGACCAATTATGTTAAAAGTGTCCAATGTGCGAAATTACATCAAAATCGTAGGTGCCGTTTTTGAGAAAATCAAATTTTTTAAAACCTAAAAAGTGTTTTTAAATCCATTTTCCATTCATTTTGTTGTTCAAAAACACATCTCATGTACCGAGAAAGTTTCGTATGACGCAGTCGTGCACTTTATTTTTTTCTCTGCACCACGTACTTAAGGGGTTACATGCGAAGAAGAAGGGGTTATTCGAAGAAAAACAGGTCTATTTTCAACAAATTTTAGTTTTGTATAAAAAATAAAATATTTTATTCAAACTTTTTGCTGTCTTAAAGATAAACATTTGAAAAAGAATTTCTGAAATTTGCAAAGAAAAATATTGAAAACTTCGCCGTTGTAGCGTCATTTCCGGTTTTTGGCAGACCTTTTAACCAAAAAATGCAATTTTTAGTAAAATTTGCTCATCATTTTTTGTTTTTAAATATTGAAAAATTTAATTTAAATATTGAAAAAAAAAATCCTTCATCCAAGTCCTCGTGAATTGTATCTCGAAGACCTGTGTACTTTTGCAACCGACTTTGAAAACGCAGTTTCGAGAATACTCCGAAACTATTAATCGGAATGACTCGAAAATTGAGAATAAATTATAGAGATGTTGTAGAAATTATTAAGACAATAAAAAATTTTGAAACTGTGAAACCCAAGTAAGCCCTTAATGAAGACAACTGAACCGACAGAGACGTTGTGACAAAAAAATGAAATAAGACCCCAATTTTTTAAAAAAATTTCTTGTTGTTTCGTTTTTATATATTTTTGGTATCTTATTTCCTAGAGCCAAAAACATCATTTCTGAAAAAGCGTAGCCAACATTTTCTAAGGAAATTTTTTAAGAAAACAAAATTTAAATGAAACCCATAAAAAGTAGGTGTGGCAAACAACTTTATATGACAAACTTGTTAATGAGGTCAATGTCTACATACTTTGTTAATCCGTTAATCTTAGCTTTTAAAATATTTTGTATCCAATGGTGAGCGTGGCAGTATGGGCATCAAGTAATTTTTTAACCTTAATCATTTCGGGGCTCCAAATTTGAGCTTTCCACATCAAATTTAAAAAAATCTTTTACATATATTTTTTATATTATATTTTTTTAAAATTGAAGAACTCCCTCTTTCATGGGTCTTGGACCTTTCCTTGAATATTGACAGTGATCTATTGTTTAGGACATAGAGATTCGTCCACTCAGCTCTGTGCCTAAGTAAGCAGTTGCTCTGTTGATTTTAGTAGATAGCGATGTATCAAGAATAAGTTGGGATAACCAATATTTTGTTCTTTTGATGTTCGAGACTCTTTCTTTCAGTCTTACTGCTGAACTGGCTGTCATTTGTTTTTTTTTATTTTATTTTTTATTATAAACCTCTGCCCACATGTCTGACACTGCGACCTAAAAGGTCTATTGTATCAAAAAGGGGAAGTTAGCCTAAGAGACGAGTAACTTCCCCAGTGAATGCCACGCTGATATTCGGAAGTCTTTATTAAAGTTCCGTCATCTTAACCAATGAAGGGGCGGACACTCACAAAAGATACGTTCGGAAGTTTCCTCGTCCTCCAAAACCGACATTCAGTCCCTGGGCACAGGTTCATTTTGTTAAGATGATATCTCAAGCCATAATGGCCTGTGGGGAAGCCCACCAGCTTTCTAATATTCTCCTTCCTTAATAGTAGAGTTTCCTTGTAGGAGTAGGGCTTAATTAATCTTTTGGATTGTCTTAAGTCCGGCACACTTTCCCAGTGGTTCAGACGAAGTTGTTGTTCCTATTCATTAATAATCCTTAAAGGTACAGGCCAGTTGACTCTGCAGAAGGGTTCAGGCATATTGCTATATGGAATGTTTCTCAAACTTTTGCAAGAGATTGAGTAATGATTGGTCGAAAGAACCAGTAACCACTGACAGCCGTATTAATAAAATATCACTATCCCTATTACTGAACATATCTTTTCTCTATGCTAACTATTAAGGCCTGGTTTTCTCTTTCTACCTATCTGTTTTTTTGTTTTTTAGGTCTTAACTAAGTGCAAGGAAAACTGTGCTCGTTTGAAATAAGCCATAAAGTAAAGCCTACCTGATCAGGCTTTTCATGCACAAAAACAATATCACCAATTGAAAATCGTTCTAAAACATTGCACTTTGATCTTTTGTGATCGTTACTTAATCTGTGCCTATAAATATTACCATTTATTCTCTTATTAGCCTTTCGATTAAGCAAATTAATAAGAAGGAGTTCTGTTGACCTCCTTAAACTTCCTTTGTTGCAAATTTTATATGAATGAACGTAGGTATTGTTTCAGCGTATACGTAGAGAAAGAGCTCTAGGGATACAAAAAAGTAAAGGCCTTACAAGACATCCTTGCTTTGCTCCGATTCAAAGATTGTTCACTAAACTTAAACCTAAAAGGCTGAACCCAAACAAGTAAGTAGGCCGTTATTGTAACAGAGTTATATAAAATACCCTGTTCTATGTATCTTCCTAGCAATCTAAAAAAGACATCTTTCCGATCTAGTTCATTGGAAGGCACACATTTAAATTATTTTTTTAAATTGGAATACTGCGACTACATTGTAGCACTTTGCAAATATGTAATTGCATTTGGTAAAAAACATTCTTTATAACTATTTGCCCCTCTTAATCTTATCACATTTATTACATCAGGCCGATTAACATTTATATCAAGCCGGTAAAATACGTTTATTAAAGTTTCAGATTCTAGTCTCGTCTGTGCTAATTGATTTACGATCATTTCTATACTGGCTGTACGTGCTGGGAACATAGTCACTGGCAGTAAAAATAAAATGTGCTTGGAAATATTTCGTTTTATCAAGAGCTTTTATCCATGCGTTCTCCGGAGGTGTGAACGTCATAGATATTTTAAAGATAGTTAGCTTGAAGAGCGTAAGATGTCGATGCAAATGGCTGTTATTTTGTTTTAAACAAAAGTGAATTCGATGATGCTTCATCCTTACATGTTATAGATGTTGTTAAATCCCATTTTATTGCAATCTTTGAGCAGTCATAGAATAAGCTTTAAAATGGTCATAAAACATTAAATCTGGCGTGGTCCATTCCTTATTTTTTTTTTGTTTAACGGGCTCCCAAACCCGTAAAGAGTCTTTGCTTGGGACAAGGCAGCCTTTCATCCTCTGCGATCCCGGGCACGCTGTTATCAATTTTCCATTCATCAACCCCAAAAATGTCTACTTCAAAACTTCTATAATGATTGTCTTTGGTGAGATGCTTGAACTGTCTACTAGATGGTGTTACGTAATCGCAATGACAGATGTTTGGTTACGTTTATAAGTTGCCGGGACGAGAGAAACCTTCCACCTGTCGCACTTGGAGTGCCCTGGTGATAAAGGTCCGACTCATCTAAGGTACATTATGATACCACGTCGATCTGGAAATTCGTCGATCGTTGAGATCAGGTAGAATAAAGCTCCTAGATGAAGATTTCGTTTCTATAAAAGAGCAGGGCATGTGCAAATAAGGAAAAAGAGTAGTCTCTTCATCCTCATCTTTACAGCTCCTACAAAAGTTATTCAAATAAGCGCCAAACCTTGCATGCCTTATGTGTGATCAAACTTTAGAGTGTTTAAGATCTAGCTTAGGCCAAATAGGTTTCGTCGCTGGACAAGTAGGGCCACCTGTCCATCTGATCATAGTTTTTTTTCTATTACATCCAGTTTTGACATAAGCCTAGGGAGCCTTTTTCAGGCAACATTAAGAATATAGTTCCAAGATTGGTGAGTTCGTTAACCTCACAGTTTCCTGGAACGTCGTTATGCCTTAGCACACAGCATAGGTGAGGGTATGTAACTAACGCACTTAACCACTAAGAAACTGCCACTGCCACGACCAACATTAAGAAGTATACCTACGACTTTGAAAGCCATGAAATCAGATGTGGTGAAGTCAAGGGCTATGAGCCAATGCAGAAAGTCGTTAGACGAGGTATCACAGTAACCCTATGGGGTTACACTGATATCCCGGGAAACGAGGAAGCGGACAAGCTTGTAAGATCAGGGTCACAAATGAATGCATCATCACTGCATAACGACTGCGGTCTTAAAAGGCTACTTAAGCCGTGGCTGAAGTCACAGAGGCATCCACCATGACTTTGTGACCTTACTTACGGCGCCATTCCCCATCCTGACATTCAGTTAAGATACAGATATAATTTTTATTAAAATTTAATGTAATTGTAGCCTCAGCTCCCGAGATTTTAATGTCAAACAGAACTTTTAAAAATATCAGTAAAGCTACGTCGTTACTTAGAATAAACAACAAAGACAAAAAGAACGAATCAGAATATGAGTAGGTACCCTTATCTCGCCTTCAATCGCTTGATCCGAAACTACACTATCTTTATGACGGTCAAGGTCTAAATAAAGCAAAAATTTCTCATTCATTGATCTAACCGCTGCCATTCATAAAAATGCACTTCCTTCCTGGTTTTACCCCGTTATCAGTTAGCTGCATTAAGATAACAACAACAAGCCACATGTTTTTTTTTTTGTAATAAACTTCATATTTTTATTTATTTCTTTCAGACCCCAGGAACCTATCAATCCGACCGAAAACAGTTCTCTACTGCATCAGAATATGCGGCAAAAAATCTGGAAATATCAAGAGTTCATCAAGAGCCGAAGTCTGATCGTCGATCTGCTTGCGATATTCTTCGGCATCGGCACATGGGTTGGTATAAATGGCACATTCCTCCAGCTACCGCTTCTCGTCGAGGTGGCGCCCGAATACTGGAGCCTTCCATCATACCTGAGTGTTGTGGTGCAAATAGGAAACCTTGGCCCACTGGTTTACACTCTCCTACAGAAAATCTCATCGGACAAAATAAATGAATCGAAAGTGATCTACGTTCTGCTTGGCTTGGGAGCTGTTTCAGCAATCTTAACAGCATTTTTCTACGATAAAACAGCTTCGGTTGCTGGGCAAGAGCACAGCGTAGCATTGTTCGTACTCACATTCTGTACAGCGTTGACAGCGTGTACGAGCTCGGTGCTATTCATGCCGTATATGGGACGATTCAAGGAAATCTACTTAATCACATATCTCTTCGGAGAAGGATTGAGTGGGCTATTGCCAAGTGTTGTGGCTCTGATTCAAGGAGTTGGAGGCAACACAGAATGTGTTCTAAACGAGACCGCATCGGGTAGTGTTTGGGAGAAGTACACGCCGCCACCTCGGTTTGGGACAATGGAATTCTTCATATTCGTCTTTTCGATGATGTTGTGCAGTTGCATTGGATTCACTCTCCTGGATCGGTTACAACTTGCCAAGAAACAATATGCCGCAGTGACTGTCCTAAGTGGCAATACCTATATCTACGAGAAAAACGACCCAAAGGACCAAACTGCGGCAGTAGTCGAGGAACTTCCCCAAATCTCAGCTGGCCAGTACAAATTCATGCTGTTTCTCATCGGTTTGGTGTCGTTCTTTGCCAATGGAATGTTCAACAGTATTCAATCGTATTCCACTCTGCCCTATGGAAGTCAGGCGTATCATCTAACAGCGACGCTTAGTGCAATTGCCAACCCAGTGGCATGTTTCTTGGCTGTCTTCCTGCCACACACTAGTTTAAAGTCGATTCTAACACTGTCCGGGATTGGTGCAATTTTTACGGTGTATGTCTTTGTGACGGCCGCCATGAGTCCCAACCCGCCTCTGATGGGATCTTCAGCTGGTGGAGTCATTGTTGTAAGTTATCAAACGGGGAACAACTTTTCATGACTAATATTTT
The DNA here is from genome assembly GCA_963576555.1 of Ferdinandea cuprea. Classification (NCBI taxonomy): domain Eukaryota; kingdom Metazoa; phylum Arthropoda; class Insecta; order Diptera; family Syrphidae; genus Ferdinandea; species Ferdinandea cuprea. The sequence continues at coordinate 13,699,874 of OY754959.1, forward strand.
ATCTTATTTCAGATTATACTATGGACTCTTCTAGTTGGAATCATTAGCTATGTGAAGCTCTGCATAACGTCGGTAATGCGTGCTCAAGGTGGCAAGTCGTTAGTGTGGACAGGTGCCTTAACGCAGATCGGTTCTGCCGTAGGATCGGTGCTCATATTCACGCTGATCAATTTCACAAGTAGTTTTACGGCATACGAATCAACGTGCGGCTAATGTTGGCTAACTAATTTAATATTAGTTAAGCAGTAAATGTGTGTGATATTTTCTTAATCTAGAAACATTGTACAATAATTTTGTCACTAAAAGTGAGAGCTACACAAAAAGTTATTTGTGTGCGAGAAAAAATTCTTTTTCTACGCTAATAGGTCAAACTTACCGAAATTAGTTGTAAAGTTATAAAAAAAAATTTCTTTTATAAGCAATCATCTGTACTTATTTTTACTTTTAAGTAAAATAAATATAAATGCATTTCGGAACGTTGTTGTTCAAATGTATTTATTCGAACCAAATTTCGAGTTTAAAGTTTATTGTTATATTCAGTTCGTTCATTAAATTCGTGTAAAAAAAACGCAGGGATCTAATTATGTGCCTCCATATAAAGTGTGTTATTTCTCGATGGATAAATAGAGAAGATTGTAATTATTCCTTTTAGAATCTTTGATATCCGAACGTTCGCAATAGACATGCTTTCTGATAGGAAAGCATATAGGTACGAAGAGAGCACAAATTCGTCAAAAATATATTTAGGGTTAACAGCTTCAGTAAGGATGTGGATTCGTTGTAAGCGGCAGACTTAAGCAAGAAGTCTTGAGCTTTCGACACGTTAGTGAACGCCTTACAACCATCCGCATCAAGGCTAAATTCGCCAACATCAGCCTTTTATGCGCTCACGCCCCCACAGAAGAGAAATATGATGCTACCAAAGAATGTTTCTACGAGCTCCTCGAGAAAACATATGAGCAATGTCCTAAATACGACGTTAAAATCGTCCTAGGTGATTTTAACGCCAAAATAGGAAAGGAGGACATCTTTGGGACAATCGGAAAGCATAGCCTACACGACACCACGGCTGGAAACGGACTTAGGCTTATTGACTTTGCTGCGGGACGTAATGTTACTATAGCTAGCACACGGTATCCTCACCTCAATATCCACAAAGGAACATGGCGGTCACCAGATCACCAAACCGTCAATCAAATTGACCATGTTGCGATCGACGCAAGGCACTCCTCCAGTATTCTATATGTCCGAACTTTTGGAGCGGCCAACATAGACTCGGATCACTACCTTGTTGTAGCCAAGGTACGTATGCGGATATCCCAGACACCACAACAGCGAGGAAATACTGTGAGGAGATTCAACGTTGAACGACTACAAGCGCAACAAACCGCCAGAATTTTTGCCGATCGAGTATCCCTCAACCTCTCGAGAAGTCCTGTGCTGCCAGCATCAAGTGCTGAAGACCAGTGGCATCGATGCCAAGAAGCCATCAGAAGCGCCGCAACTGATGTGCTTGGTTTCACCAAACCACCCCCACGAAACCCCTGGTTCGATGAAGAGTGCCGGCAAGCGCATGCAGCAAAACAACGTGCCTACGAATCGGCGCTGCACAGAAGGACGAGAGCGGCTCGTGAGCTCTACGAGCAAATGAGGAGGGAAGAACACCGGCTTCTCCGGAAGAAAAAGAAAGAGCATGAGAAGCGCGCGATCGAGGAAATAGAGAGGTGGTACTCCAGGAACAATGTTCGGAAGTTTTACCAAAAAGGTAAAAAGAACGTGTCAACGCAACTTTACCCGAGCAGATACCTGTAGAGACGAAGAAGGAAACCTAGTAGTGTAAACACAGTCGGTGCTGAGGATATGGAAAAACCATTTCTGCAGACTGTTAAACGGCGATGATGACACAAATTCCGCTGTCAGGCAGAATGAACCATTCAACATGGGTGATGAAAGCCAAGACTCCCGCCCACCTGACTAAAATGAAGTGAGGATAGCAATATCCAAACTGAAATCCAACAAGGCTGCCGGGCCGGACGGCTTAACTGCCGAACTTTTCAAGGCAGCGGGAGATGATTTGGTAGAGAGCATGCACCAGCTCGTCTCCATGATTTGGTCAGAGGAAAGTATGCCTGATGAATGGAACCTCAGCATTGTTTGCCCGATCCACAAGAAAGGAGGCGCGCCAACTATAGAGGTATAAGTCTCCTCAACATCACATACAAGATCCTGTCTGCCGTGCTGTGTGAACGCCTGAAACCATTCGTCAACGAACTGATTGGACCCTATCAGTGCGGTTTTAGGCCTAGTAAGTCCACAACTGACCAGATTTTCACACTTCGGCAGATCCTGGAAAAAACCCAAGAAGTCCAGATCACTCACCATCTTTTTATCGATTTTAAGTCCGCATATGACAGCATTTATAGAGACGAGCTATACAGAGCCATGTCTAGTTTTGGCATACCTGCCAAACTCGTCAGATTGTGCAGGATGACGATGGAGAACTCTCGCTGCTCCATTAAGGTCGGAAACAATCTCACCGAGACCTTTGATGTCAAAAAAGGATTTAGACAAGGCGATGCGCTGTCATGTAATTTTTTCAACATCATACTTGGGAGAATTGTGCGAAACTCGCAAGCCAACACCAGGGGCACAATTTTCCAAAAGTCTGTCCAACTACTTGCTTACGCCGACGACATCGACATTATTGGCAGAACACAGCGAACTGTCACTGGTGCGTTTGCAAGTATCAGTACAGAGGCGGCAAAAATGGGTTTAGAAGTGAATGAGGGCAAAACGAAATATATGCTGTCAACAAGAAGGGACGCACAACATCGACGAATCGGACAGAACGTCACGATAGACAGCTATAACTTCGAGGTAGTTCGGGACTTTATCTACCTCGGCTCCGCTATTAACTCTGACAACGATATATCGTCAGAAATCAAGCGAAGAATTACACTTGCCAACCGCTGTTACCTTGGCCTAAGGAGGCAATTGATTAGTAAGGCCTTGTCGAGAAACACCAAGGAGACTCTATATAAGACCCTCATCATCCCAGTCCTGCTGTATGGCGCAGAAGCATGGACGTTATCAAAGGCGGATGAAGATCTCCTTGGTCGAACGCAAAATTCTTCGAGTGATTTTCGGTCCCGTTTGCGTTGACGGGCTTTGGAGGAGGAGATTTAACAGCGAACTCTACGAGCTGTACAGCGACATCGACCTGGTCAGAAAAATACGGATTAGTCGTCTAAGATGGCTTGGACATGTAGAGCGAATGGACACCAACGCTCCGGCCCGAAGAGTCTTCGAATCCAACCCGGAGGGACAACGCAGTAGAGGAAGACCTCGCCTAAGGTGGCGCGCGCAAGTGGAAGGGGACCTCAACCAACTTGGAGTGCGCAACTGGAGGCAGTTAGCCAAAGATCGTGCTAACTGGAGAGGTGTATTGGTTGAGACCCAGGTCCACCCCGGACTGTAGCGCCACCTAAGTAAGTAAGCTTCAGTAAGGGCTAGGCCCGGAGATTTTAAAGTAGTATTTTGTCCCTATGCCAAAAATAACAACACCCACGGTTACCAACTCTCTCAAAGGCCCGGCCAAGAAAAGTGTTTGTGTCAACGCATACCAAATACAGTCGAACTTCGATAACTCGAATATTTAATAACTCGAATAAAATTGGTTGGCAATAGCGCCAACACTAAAATTTGCATGTAATTTGTATTTGATAACTCGAACTTCTATAACTCGAATGTCTTGATATCTCGAAGAGATTATTTGGCGTCACCTTCGATAAGTCGAATTCTAAAGGGGGAAATCCCAAATTCTGAAGGGGAATTCCCTAATTCTGCGTGTTTTAACAAGTTCGTTTTATAATGCATCGCTTTCGGGGGCACTGAGTTTGAATGTTCCTTATACATACCGTGTAGAAAATCGTAATTTTCGTATGTGTGAGTAAACATTTTCAAATTTCTTCCAGGTTGCTATATTTTTTTGAATTATTGAAAAAAATAAGAGGAAGACAAAACAAAACACAGAGTTGAAGATTCGTATAAACAGTGGAGTGTGTAAATATTGTTAGTTGTTTAGGAAAGTTCATTACATTTGTTAACGTTGATATGTCGGTAAAGCGTACGTTAAAAACATTATCACTTGAAGAAAAATTTAAACTTATAAAAGAGGAGGAAAGTGGGTCGAAAAAGAAAGATGTGGCTGTGAAGTATCGTGTTCTGGCAAGCACAGTGTCTACCATTTTAAAAAATAAAGAAAGTATTGTCACTGCAATCGAAAATGATGCTGTAAGTGACTTAAAAAACCAACATACGAAAATGTGGACAAAGCCGTCTTAGAATGGTTTAAATTGACAAGGAGGCAGAACTTACCTATATCTGGAGGGTTAATTAAAGAAAAAGCGTTGGATTTTAGTCAAAAACTGGGACTTCCAAATTTTAAGGCAAGCACGGGTTGGCTGGATAATTGGAAACGTAGGTATGTACACACATTTATGTAACAAAAATCTGTACCTTCAGATTAAAAGTTTTTTTTTAAAGGAACGGCATATGTCATAAATAGGCTTGTGGAGAGAGTAATGATGTGAGTGACGAGGACTGTACTAAATGGAAACGTGTTTTTTACCTCATTTATTGGAGGGTTATCAAGCAAGGGACGTATTTAATGCAGATGAGACGGGCCTATTTTTTAAATGTCTCCTAGATAACACTTTGACTTTTAAAAACCAGAAGTGCCATGGGGGAAAGCACAGCAAACAAAGAGTTACACTGATGATTGCCGCAAACATGGATGGGTCAGAAAAACTAAAACTGCTCTTAATAGGTAAAAGCAATCGGCCTCGCTGCTTTCGAGGTGTTAAATGGTTACCTCTCGACTATAAGGCAAATACGAAAGCATGGATGACAGGAGCACTTTTTGAAGAATGGGTGGCAAATTTAGACAAACATTTTGGTAAAATGGGAAGAAATATTATTCTTTTCATTGACAACTGCCCGGCTCATCCTTCAACAAAAAATTAAAATTTATTAAACTCGTTTTTTTTTCCTCCCAATATGACATCAAAGTTGCAACCACTTGATCAAGGCATCATACAAAACGTGAAATGTCATTACCGCCGTAGGACTTTGAAAAAAACCATAAAAGATTTTGAAGAAAACAAAAAACTAACATTACTATGATAGACTGTGTTGATGAAATAACCAATGCGTGGAATATCGACGTTCAGTCTGAGACCATTTCCAATTGCTTTAAAAAAGCCGGTTTTGGTGAATATTCTGAGTGGGAGGAAGAAGATGCAATTCCTTTGATTTTCATGATTGAACGCTCCAACGAAAGAAATGAGGGAGAAATTCAACTGCAGACGGAATTTGAAGCTTGGAAAATTACCAGAAATATACAAGGTATTACGTATGATGATTTTCTGCAGGTGGATGACGATATTGTTACTTCGGAGTATCTCACAGATGAAGATATTGTCGAAGATATTGTCAGACGTCAATCCGAATCTGCACAGCTCGACAATATCGATGACAGCGACAGTGATATAATGGAGAACGATTTGGAGGATGATTTGATTCAAACACCTTCAAAAGAGTTGGTTGCAAAGTCATTAAGCACTTTGCGTGTATAGTTAAAGACTAATGAAAGAACAACCGATTCTGTTTATAATAAAGGGTGATCCATTTCGAGGTTCCCTACTTTTTTAAAGAAAAAAACACAGGAAATTCAAATTTAATGGAGAATGTTTATTATCATTTGAAAGAACATTCTTTGGCATTTATTTTTTGAAGATTATGTCTATCAAATGTTGGCCGTTGCTACGTCGCAGATGGTCCATCCGTTGAGTCCAATTTTCGATCACTCGTTCGAGCACTTCGACTGGTAACTGGCTAATGACACGCGTGATGTTTTCCTCCAAGGCCTGAATCGAAGCGGGTTTGTCAGCATAAGCTTTTGACTTTACATATCCCCACAGGAAAAAGTCTAACGGTGTGATATCACACGATCTTGGTGGCCAATCGACCGGCCCAAAACGTGAAATTATGTGCTCACCGAAATGTTCTCTCAATAAGTCCATTGATTGATGCGATGTGTGGGAAGTGGCGCCGTCTTGCTGAAACCAAATGTTGCCGAGATCACAAGCTTCAATTTCAGTCATCAAATAGTCGGTTATCATGGCACGATAACGGACCGATGATTCCACCGGCCCACAAACCACACCAAACTGTTGTTTTTTCTGGATGAAGTGGCAGTTCTTCAATCTCTTCAGGTTGCTCTTCGTCCCAAATGCGGCAATTTTGTTTGTTTACATACCCATTGAGGCAGAAATGGGCCTCATCGCTAAACAAAATTTGCCTCGAAAACGTCGGATCTTCTTGGAACTTTTCAAGAGCCCATAGAGCGAAGCGATGTCGCTTGGGAAGGTCGAGCGGCTTCAGTTGTTGCACAAGCTGTATTTTGTACGCTTTCAATTTAAGATCTTGACGTAAAATGCGCCAAGTCAGTCCGAGTTGCTGCGAACGGCGCCGAATCGACTCTCTACGGTCTTCGTGTACACTCTCAGCTACGGCCGCTATATTTTCTTCACCGCGTGCTGGACGTGGTCTATTCGGTCGAATATTATCCAATAATGAATGCTGGGTCTCAAAATGGGTGATGGTGTTGCGAATAGTACGCTCAGTAGGCCGATTATGTTGACCATAAGTTGAGCGAAGTGCACGAAACACATTCCTCACAGAACGTGAATTTTCATAATAAAGTTGAACAATTTGTAAACGTTGTTCACGTACTAAACAAACTAAACAACTAAACAACTAACGTACTAAACAAAAATAACATGACAGCATGACACGACTCACACGTGATTTGTCAAAAAAGGCTATTGAAAAAAGTATCTCTACTTGGATCACCCGTTAGTTTAAACTCTATTGAAGATTTTTTTTAACACCAAAATAAAAATACTTTTCAGTCATGTATAACAGACTATTTTAAATAATAAATACATATGTTCCTTTCCTGTACTTTTTTTGTCTTATATATTAATACATATATGTACATATTTATATCAATTTTGTATTTTACTTGATAACTCGAATTTTTTTTTTGTGGCAAGTGGTGGTTCGAGTTATCGAAGTTCGACTGTATATGTAAATATATGAGGCCCTTTTTACAAAAAGATATTAATTGTACAAAATGTTAACGCGGAACTTGTAGAATGTGTTAAAAAACAGATTCTGACACATCAATTAGCTTTCGAAATTTAAAAAAATGTTTCAGGAGTTTTTGCGAAACCTTAGATAGCAGTGCGATGTAAATAAGGTATAAGTTTGTTGCCTAAGACGTCAAAAAACTCCCTAATTTCATAAGTATTTCAAAACGCGTTCAATTACACTATTAGACGCATTTTGTGTATCACAATCACATGTAATGCATCTGCATGCAAGAATTTTCTTTTTGCTATTAAGGATAGCATAGCCAGCTAGATCAGTTCGTTGAGAAATGTTAACAAAATAATTTTTCCATTTCAGGTTATACCCTATTCACACGGCAGTGAAATCTGAGCTTTTCACAAAAAGTTTTCGAAATCTCGTTAAAGCAAGTATGTTTGACGTTTCGGTCAACCATGTAAAAAAATAAAAGCGAATAAACAATTATTCCATTCAAGTTGCAAGTGCACGGCAAGTCCACTATAAGCTAATGCTGCATTTCCACCAAAAGATAAACCGAGATTAAAGGCAAAAGATTAACAATAAATCTTAAGAAAAAAAAAGGAGATTAACATAGGGGTTAAGATTTCCCATACAAATTTTAATCTGCTAAACAGAAAGAAACTGGGTTTAATGTAAGAATCGGTTTGTGAACACCATTAAATACCAATTTACTATACCTGTATATGTCAAAAGTGACGTTAGTTGTTGAAAATTGAGAGCGAGGAAGCAATTTGAAAACCATATGTTGGACATTTTGTGGGCAAATTTGAGGTCCAGAGAACGGGTTGGGAGAAAACCCCTATGTTAATCTCCTTTTTTTCGGTGGGGACGCTAAAATATTAATTTTTAATCTTTTGTGCTTAATCTCGGTTTAGTGTTCCGTGGAGATGTAGCATAAGGGTAGATTAATCTTAATCTCGCTTTAGTGCTCGGTGGAAACGTAGCATAACAATCCCTATATCTTCATATAATTCGCGTAATAATCGTTGAAGAAATCGGTAAGATGGCTCTTGAGTGACTAGCAGATGACTTGTAGAAAATCGTTCAACCGCTTGTCAACTGATTTGTGGATCTTGAAGAATGTGTTAAAAAGTGCGTTTGCTTCGACAACCTCACTATTAGAATCAGATTCTGAGGAGGTTTCATTGAAGCCTCATACAACAACGAGGTTTTGAAATCTGAAAAAAGTAGTGGGAAATCTCCTGATTTCGATGAAGGTTTCATGAGTTTTTGCGAAACCTCAAATTTTAATGAGGCGTGAAAATGTTATTAGCTTAGGTTAGGTAAGACCTAAAGCACCCTTTGCCATTTTGTTCTTTGCACATTTACTGCTGCCAACCTATTTACCACAGTAAACGAATGCTAACAAATTTTCAATCGCTGTAAACTGTTTTTTAAGTTTAAAGAAATTATAAACATTTAACGCCTGGCGGACCGGAGAAAATTCGGCTGGGGCCGCAGCCTGGAGATTAGAGCAAATTCCCGCTGTTGGTAACCCTTACAACACCACAAAGCAACGAGTCTTTTTTTTATTATTATTTAAAAGTGGTAACTTCATTATCAGCTGACTACATCATTTTAAAATGACTTTAAAGATTCCTTTCACAAATACGAAGTATTTTATACATGTTAAAAGATCCTCCATACCATAGCCATAGCCCCAAGAACGACAAGTTCTTAGCTAAAGCAGGTAATATTTTGTTTATTTTTGCAGAATTTCCTTTGTAGTGGAAATAGAACACACACGTTTAAATGGGAGGGAACACATGAAAATTCATCTTGCGTTGCAGTACTGCAAGTTGTCGGTATTTCTAAATCCACTGCAACCGACAATACCACCAAAACACAAAAACAAAATAATATAAATTTTAAAAATTTGACAACACTGCGTTCTGAAGTTAATTTGAAATCTCTTTTGATTTTATAACTACAACGACATCGGCTAAGGCCAAGGAATGACGTTTGGGTAAATGTATGACAGCAGCCACGCGCTTCATTGCATCCAGGGCTGACACTCTACTCCTAGAGCAGTAGATCTACTGCGTTTTGGCCCAAATGAAAATCTACTGCGCAGCAAACCAAATCTACTCCTCTTTTTTGAATTTTAAAAAACCAAAAATTTCTTAATAACTTTGCGAGCCCCTTATCCAAAGTTTGCTTTGAACATATCCACCCAGGATTGAGCAGGCGGATGAGCTCGCATGAATATGAGGCCGCTCATTAATAGCGAAGTTGCAGACATCAAACCTCCCCTCTGCTTGATAAGCTGTAGGTCTGCCAGTCTAAGTTGGTCAGGTTTTGCGCGTAACAGGACTATTAAGTCATTATGATCCTAATAATTACTATTAAGAAAAGTGCTACAAATTACACGCCACTATAGCTAATATCATTCATTTCTTAGCTTTAAAAAGCTTTCACATTTTTTTTTAACCATAGGTATTTTGAGATATACTGCGCTATATTAAAAACCTTTTTTTTATAAATATACTGCGCTCAATCATCGGAAAGGTGGTAGCACTGATTGCATCCAGAACTTCTGCATATGTTTTTTAAGCATAACCCTTTATTCAGTCAACTTTAAAACTGTTTTTTTTTTCTAATTTATGTGAGTATTAAAATTGTTACATTTAAACATTTGCCGCTGTAAGAAAACTGTATTATCTATCGAAATTTGTTCATATTTATTTCTTTATTTGTTTCATTAAATTTGGTAATAACTTTCAGCTTATCTCGCCAACATTGAAGAATTATTAAATGTATCAGCAAAAAATATGAAATTTATCGATTATGACATTTCTGGTTTTGATTTTGATTCTGAATTGAAAGCCGGAATAAAACTTTTCTTCTATCCATGAGAGGGACTGTCATTTAAGTACCAAACGAACAGTTTTAGAAGAGCCCGGAAGTCTTCCGGATTACCAACCGAAAACGACATAAGTATAACCATAAAACATGTTGAAAAAAAAAACGTATTCTTATATATCAAATAGATAAAACAAAAACGTCTGCTAGCGGAATCCATCTATATTAGCTATCAAACCAGCTTTAATATTGAAAAAATAAATCCCAGTGATGCAGATTACAGACCGCTCAAAATAGTAAAACGTTATGGAAAGACGCTTCCTAACAATTATTCTTTGATTGTTCTGATTTTGTCGATATATCTGCCTCAAAGTTGGATATATCCCTTACTGATTTTTTCGAACTGTTTAAAAATTAAATTGTTACATAGCGGGCCGGAGAAATTTCAGCAGGGCTCGGAGCCCGAAAATAGTAGCAAATTCCCGGAGTCTCCGGACCAAAATATTCCAAACAATCTTATCAAAAAAAGAAAACTATGGATGCTGCCAATCGTTCGTTTGCATCTTTCAATGAAAGGTGAATATGATTTCCAACACTTCATTTGAACAGGTTTTAGCTGGAATACAGAAAGCCGCACGCAAAATGCAATAATTATGCTTTTATTTTCCCAAAGTGCAAAACATTATTTCAAGAGATAACACAAAACTAAATTCCTTGGAATTTCAGAAGCGTACCCTGACAAATGATCTCTCGCGCTCTTAATGTGAACATATGTATGCATATGTATATTATGGAAAAAGTAATAAACATTCAGCAGATGAACGGGTTTAGGCAAAACATGACTTGGTGTATAATTGGGATTTACAAATAAAATTAGTCAACGAAGAGAGTTTCTACGTTTCACTGTCTTTTTAAAATGTTCTCATCTTATTAGACAAATATTTAATAAATATCGTGTTCTAGAGTAAATATAGTGTTTTGAGTTTGGGTCAATGTGAACTAATTGTTGTTGTTGAATCGAATAGTTTTTTTTTTATTTGCTTGTGCAAACACAATTCCAAGAAACGAATATGAAGTCAATTATTAAAGTCAAAGATGAAAGACAAACTACGGACGGTTTCAATGCCGACCGACTTTATTCAACGGAAGGCAAAAACGTAACAAGGTGATTATGTTATTACTTTTACTGTCACTTATGTCGTTTTCGGTTGGTAAAATGGAAGACTTCCGGACTCTTCTGAAAGTGTTTATTTGATACTTAAATGACAGTTCCTCTCTTGGAAAGAAGGAAAATTTTCTTCCGGCTTTAAATTCAGAATCAAAACCAAAAGCACTAACACATTCAAACACCATAAACGTCTTAATCGAAAAATGTCATATTTGTTGCTGGTGCATTTAATAATTCTGCAATTTTGACGAGATAAGCTGAAAGTTATAACCAAATTTAATGAAATAAATATAAACAAATTTCGATAGATAATACAGTTTTCTTCCTTCCCCTTCATCGTCATCAGATTGGCAGTTAGGCGTTTGGAAATACATATACACAAATACAGCGGCATTTACACTTCAAATTGAAATGAAAAATCTTTGCTTGTTCGATTGGAGAGCTTTTCGGATTACCTAACGAAAACAACGTTAGATTAGATTAAGAATTAAGAGTTTATTACAATCATAAGGTGGGTGCATTAGCTTAGTGGTTAAGTGCGTTGGACCACTAAGCGAGAGGTCGTTGCTTCAAATCCCGACCTGTACCACCTGTCACCTGAACGTTTTTATGTTTCAAATTCCCACCTCTTGCGAACGTCTGAAAAACATCCAAGAGTAAGAACTGTCATGAGAAGCTTCTCAAAAATTAATTGCCATTCGGAATTGGCATTAAACTGTAGGTCCTTTCCATTCGTGTCAAAAAATATATCTTCGCACACACAATGGTTGGAGAAGCTAGACTTTGGGTCCTGTATGATATTTGTTTATTTCATAAGGTTTACAATTTTATAATTCGGTTAGTAAATTATTTATAGCACGACAAAAGCCGTTGTCTGCCAGAATGTCAAATTTATGATATTTAAACAGGCACAGTAGACATATATTATGTACATATATTAGAAAGCTTCTCCTAAAATTTGATTTCTATAACTTAAATTAGTTTTCTTCACACAATTATAAAGAGCCTACAAAATGCATTGTTATCTTCTCGATTTTTCAAGTTGCAAATAAAGCATTGGACTTTGTAAATCTGGACGGGGAGGTATATAATTTGATAGCAGCAACTCTCCTCTTGATTTAAATATCGTTGAAATATTTTGTACGTCTATAATATTTTCGAAATAGCTTATCTTGCTAAGGCAGTGTTCGAGATTGGAGTTAAGAGCTCTATAAATTGACGATTTTGCATCAGCCATGAATGATTTATGCAACTTTTTATCGATCACTTGCAAAACGGTGTAAAGTTCGAATTTCATTTGTTGGCGGTTAAACCCAGATAGATTTAGTTCATTTCACTTTCAAAGGATGACCATTTTTTATCCATGGCCTGTAAAGCTACAATTTTAGGTTTTCAATAAGCGGCATGTTTAAAACTTTGATGACATAATAAAAACGTTGCTCCAGCGTTGTGGTCAAACATTTGTGAGAGTCCTGTTTCAATGTGTAATACATACGTATGAGTTGTAAAGCTGCACTCGTTTTAAAAAAATTTTGAGTTGTTCCACGGACTCATATTGCAGTCATCCGCATACCTGTATTGTATATAACATAACCGAAGGCTGTAGCCTCGAAGATTTGATATTTTTCTCTTAGACCTATGTTTTTATTTTTCATACAAGTTATACAGGTTGTGTTAATAGCAATTTGCGGACTTTTTAGTTTTTCTGCTAAACGAAGTTTCATATTGTTTTGAAAAGTAAAAATCAAGCCAAGATATTTATAGATATCAACTACTGCCACGGGTTCTCCCTCACGTTGGATTATTTTCTTTAGGGATATGTGAAGTCGCTCGCCTACGCCAACAAACCAGAAACATTAGGGGACTTGGAAGGCAACATTCGAGGCGTTATTACCGACATACAGCCCCTAATGCTTGAAAAAGTGGTTGAAAATTGGACCTCTAGAATTGTCTTTATTCGAACCAGCCGCGGCATAAAATTATCCTCCAATAAAGGCAAATTGATGGACATTAAAGCGATTTTCTTGTGTTTTATTTCAATTCGAAGTTCTATACCTCTAAAAAACACCCTGTAGTATCACGAATGACAATCCGAACATTTAGATACGACACCATATCATGAAGAGAAGCGTACTCAAGATACATCTTTGTCTCAATCCCTATGGTGTTGTACAACATTCGAACAATTTGACACCGTTCCAGGCTTTTGCTGATCAATTTTTATATTAGGGTCCGCCAAATAACTTGTTTTTTTTTTTGAAAATGCTTTAAAAAAAAAACTACTGAATATTTTCTCAAATTTCGTTTTTTATTTGAAAGTACAATCCTTCCGGTTAATGGAATAATGGAAAATAATTTCATTCAAATGGGTGCCTCGACTGGCCATGCAGTAGCCTACAAGATCGGTCCAATTTTTAAGCACATTATCGATTGTGTGCATCTGTATTTCACCAATGGCTTCAGGAATATTGTCCTTTAAAGCGTCAATTGTCTCTGGCATGTCGGCGTAACACTTATCTTTTACGGCACCCCACAAATAATAGTCCAACGGTGTCAAATCGCAGCTCCGCGTTGGCCAAACGACATCAGCTCTGCGGCTGATAATGCGATCTTCAAAAACAGGGCGCAAAACATCGAGTGTAGCTTGGGCTGTGTGGTACGTAGCGCCGTCCTGTTGAAACAAAATGTTGCCAATACCCTCCTCTTCAATTTTTGTGAACAAAAATTCGTTCGACATGGCCCGATAACGATCGCCATTGACTGTAACGGCCACTCCTTGCTCATTTTCGAAGAAAAATGGCCCAATTATGCCTCTGGACCTCGTTTTGGCTATATCGGCTTTGCAATGTATGCGTGCGGGTTTTCTGTGCCCCAAATGCGACAATTTTGCTTGTTTACATACCCGCGAAGATCAAAATTAGCTTCATCTGAAAAGATGATTTTTTTGGCAAAATCGGCATCTTCTCTATGTCACAACCATATTCGTTCAGCGGAAGGATTAAACTAATTATCTGTCAAATCAGACATGAGCTAAGTGTTACCGTTCGCGAAATAAGCACTAGTTGAAAAAAACGTTAAATGGCGGACCCTATACTTTCTTTAGTGTTTTTAACATTTTAAATGGTAATCCCAAAGCAGAAAGCCTATAAAACATTACATCTCTATCAACGCTCTCAAATGTGGTCTTAAATCGAAAAACTACATGAAAATTAGCTATATTGTAACATCATATTTTTGTTTTTGTTCAGCATCAAACATTATTTTAATCGAACTAATTTTAAATAATTGTTTTATAGCTTAGCTGGTGCAAGGTCGTCAATGTGATTTGCTTTTGCAAATTGGAAGATCGTAGAATTGCAAAAAACTAGCTGAGGAAAAAAATAACATAACTGAAATACATGGCTTAAAGAAAAAATATCGCGCAATATATATTGAGGCAAGCAAGCCCTATTAGACGATTGGCGATGAAATATGCAGTTTTAAATACAGTACCTGTAACCTTGTACATATTCCAATTACTTTAGTTGAAAATTCAATGTTTTAATAGTCTCGATGTATGTATGCATCTCTGTTTTACTAAATATATACTCAAAGGCGTCAATAATTGCTAGTTATATCTGCACCACCCACTTTTGAGTAAGATCCAGTTCGTGAGAACGTTTTGATTATAAGTTCCTCCGGATAAGTATTTTTCTACGTAAGGTTTAAAGGGTGAATAAGCTGCAAAAAAATACTTGCATTAAGGAAGAAATATATTAAAAATTAATGCTGATAGAAAAACTTAAATATTTTTATGACTCATACCAATTATTTCATTATTATTATCTATTCATCAAAAGTTAATTTAAATTTGAAAAACATAGACTTTTTGCTTTTCGAACACAGAGTTTCCATATTTCGAACATAAACGGTCCATATAGGACCTAAAGCCTAAGTTCTCCAACGCTCTTAGCTCCTCAACCACTGCACCCGCGATTGATGGTTAATCAAACCAATTATATCTAATCGCTAGCAATATACTAATAAAATGTTTCGGTTCTCTTTCACAGAGTCTCTGAACGACCCACAACCCAATCGACGGGGGTTGTATTTATAATTTTTTAACGTATTTTCTGATATGGAAAAAACAACCACAGGAGGCAATGTTTCACCACTTGCACTGAAAACCAGGAGAACCGTCAGATCATTTGACCCTTTTGGGCCAATAACGTTTCCGGTTTTCAGTGCAAGGCTGAAAGATGCTTCGTTGCTGTTGAAAATTAGCGTTCTCTTCCAAATCGGTGAACCACTTACGAGTGGTTTATTTTCTTATTATTGATCTGCCCCTATCGATGGTCTCAGGAGTACTTTAGGATAGTTCGTTATGGTGTTTCAGAAAAACGTTGTACAATTTTTTCCCACACCTTTCGTTTTTAAATGGCGTGTTTCCTTTTAATTGTTCCTCCTGCACGATTGGATTTGGACTACATCTAGCAACTCATTTGGTTTCTGCAGAAACTTACATTTCAGTTGCAGGTCCAGGCCCTTGGAGCTTATCAGGAGCTCTACCGTTAACCCTTTCATGGAGAGTTATGATCGAAACCCCGAACTCTCTACTCGCACTTCGAATACTCATCGATTCGGTTCTAAGAAAGACTCCAAAACCGCTGACGTTCGAGAATAGGTGCCACTACCCAACGTATAAACGGGAAGGGCTAACAGAAGGAGGGACCTATCTCTGGAACTACTTGTCCGATTAAAAAAAAATGTCAACGTTGTAATGATAAAACCGTGCGGATCAGTATAGGTTAGGTTAGGTTGAAGTGGCAGTCAGATAGAAGTCCGACTCACTTAGACCTATATAAGGTCCATTGTGATACCACGTGGATCTGAAGTTCCTGCCTACACGTTGAACCATTTTGAGGTGCTTATAAAGCGCGAGAGACATTTTGGGTCGGTTGAGTTTAGATCATTAAGATCATTATAGAAGAAGGCCCCCATATGGAGGTTTAGCTCTCGGGAGAGAGCAGGGCATGCGCAAAGAAGGTGTAGAGTAGTCTCCTCCTCCTCATCCATACAGCTCCTACAGAAGTTGTTGGAATAGGCGCCAAGCCTTGTTGCATGCCTGCCTAACAAACAGTGTCCAGTTATGACACCAATTGTAGCACCAATGTGCGACCGATTAAGGGTAATCAAGCTCCTTGAGCGTCTTAGATCCAGCCTAGGCCAAATCTGCTTCGTTGTCAGACAAGTAGTACCATTTGTCCATCTGTGGTTAGTTTTTTCTATTGCATCCAGTTTAAACAAGAGCTCGTGGAAACTGGTATGCCTAAGGAGCCCTTTTCAGGCAAGATTGAGAGGGTAGTTCCAAGTTTGGCGAGTTCGTCGGCTTTGCAGTTAACCGGAATGTCTCTATGCCCCGGCACCCAGCAAAGGTGAATGTTGAACTGCTCAGCTATCTCCTTTAAAGATGATCGGCAAACTAGGGCTACTAAAGAGTTAATAGAGGCAGAGTCCAGACACTTGATGGCGGCCGGACTGTCCGAAAAGATTCGAATATCCTTTACGGATACCACATTCTTTTTTAGCCAGGACAAGACTTCCTTTATCGCCATAATTTCCGCCTGGAAAACACTACAATGATTAGGAAGACGGAATGAGAGACTGAGATTTAGTCTGTCTGAGAAGACACCTCCACCCACCCCATCATTTGTTTTTGAACCGTCCGTGTAAAAATGGATTGATTCTTCCTCCGGCAAGGCATCCTCCCAAAAGGATCTAGGGGGGATGGATATCTGGAAGTTTTTGTCGAACAGCAGTTGGGGTGTGGTGTAGTCTATATTCCTAGAAGGGATTCTGAGTATGTTCAGAATTGCAGAGTGCCCGATTTCACTATCGGTCCATTGAGAAGTTGTTTTGGGCGAGTGGCCGTGGTAGCAGCCGTCTGTCTGCTAAAAAGCGGATCAGTATAGCTTGATTAATAAAAATGAAATTTCAAATCTTTCTTTCGACGTTGTAATGGTGCCATCCTTCGAATGATTATAGTTCAGCTAACGAGGCTCAGGGGAAGTCTAAATCGTTAATTGTAATTATTTTTTGAGCCAAAAGTCACAAGAACTTTTCGAAAATATTTTCTGCCTACTTTTTAACATGAGTATTGAAATTGCTTTCAGACCAGAGGAGAATGCCGATCCACAAGGAAGGACTACTCCAGGTCATCCGAACTTGAAGGCAAAGTTTTTTAACGTCATCAAGGACCGTAGTTTGATTGTAGATCTGCTTGCGATATTCTTCGGTATCGGTTCATGGGTTGGTATCAATGGAATCTTCCTCCAATTACCGCTGCTTGTCGAGGTTGCACCCGAATACTGGAGTCTTCCATCATACCTAAGTGTTATTATACAAATTGGAAACATTGGGCCCTTGATGTACACTATCCTGCAGAAAATCTCATCGAATAAAATGAATGAGTCGAACATAATTTACATTTCCCTAGGAACTGGAACAGTTTCATCGATTTTAACAATATTTTTCTACACACAAACTGCGACTATTGCCGGCAAGGAATACAGCGTAGCATTGTTTATTTTAACTTTCTGCTCTGCTCTGAATGCGTGTTCAAGCGCTGTGCTGTTCATGCCTTACATGGGTCGATTTAAGGAAATCTACTTGGTGTCATATCTCTTCGGAGAGGGAATGGCTCTACTGTTGCCGAGTATTGTAGCGCTTATTCAAGGCGTTGGAGGCGATACGCAATGCGTTTTAAATGCGACCGCATCGGGTGGTGTTTGGGAGAAGTATACCCCGCCTCCTCGGTTTGGAACAATGGAATTTTTCATATTTATCTTTGCCGTAATGCTGTGCAGTTGTGTTGGATTCACTCTTCTTGATCGGCTAAAACTTGCTAAGAAACAGTACGCTGCTGTGACTGTCTTGAGTGGAAATACCTACGTCTACGAGAAGAACGACAATTCTCTAGCAGTGGTGGCTGACCTGCCGCGCATCACATCATGCCAGTACAGATTTATCTTGTGCCTCATGGGAGTTGTTTGCTTTTTTGCCCATGGCATGTTCAACAGTATTCAATCGTACTCGGCTCTGCCTTATGGAAGTCAGGCATATCATCTAACTACGACCCTAAGTGCGATAGCCACCCCAGTAGCATGCCTCTTGGCAGTTTTTCTGCCACACAATGGTCTAAGGCTGATTATGATGTTATCCGGCCTTGGTGGAGTATTAACAGTATATGCTGTTTTAACGGCTGTAATGAGTCCCAACCCACCTCTGATGGGAACAACAGCTGGAGGTGTGATAGTTGTAAGTATAGTTGGAAGAGAAACCTCCAAATATGTTGCCTAATATTTGCTTGTTTTTTAGGTTATTATATGGACACTTCTCCTTGGCATCGTATCCTATGTGAAGCTCTGCATATCGTCAGTAATGAGAGCCCAGGGAGGCAAGTCCTTGGTATGGACTGGTGTGGTAACACAGATTGGCGCTTCTGTAGGATCGGTTGCTATTTTTATTTTTATCAATTACACGAGTTGGTTTACTGCTTATGAGCCAACATGTGGGTGATTTATTTGGAAACTTATCAACTTTAGGAAGGAAAGTGTGATATTTTGTTATGAAATTTGAACCTTGTTTTATTTTCTTTTTAGTAAAATATTTAAGTGATTTTCTATTTAAATTGTATATCTATATCTATTACACATAAGAGCGAGGTTTGCTGCGTTGAAGGCTCTGGAACTGGAACTCCAATATTTGAAATCGGCTACACATATACATTTATTTATCCACCAAGGGGCCTACAATTTACTGCCAATTCCGAAGGAGAAGCCTGAGAAGTTTCTCATCACAGTTTTTACTCTTTGATGTTTGTCAGACTTTCAGAAGAAGCGGGTCAGCGATTAAAATCTTTAGGTTACATTAGTAGGTAGTCTAACGCACTATCCACTAAGCCACGGGCTATTGCGGATGTATGCTTGGTGCAAATATGTAAAAATTATTTAAAAATTCGGATAAATTAATTTGTGTGCGCACTAGCTGTGTCGACGTCCTTTACAAACACAAGGTCTTGAACGTTTCTTCGAACAGAAAGTGGCTGTAGTCCTAAAAGCAGTCATCGAGAGCTTTAATTATGCACCTATACTATAAAGAAAATGATATATTTAAAGCAAAGAGTTGGACAACTGTCGCAAATAATGCCGACATGATCGGCATACTTGAATTTCATTAACAGGTTTAAGGTAAACTTGATAGCCAGAAGAAGAATACATAAGAAAAGTCACAGGCGTATAAAATGTAAAAAAAGTTAATAACAGATTAACGAATTAGATAGTATCAATTAGATTGAATAAGTAAAATGTTGTTAAGTAGCTGGTTGGTTGAGCAAATAAAATTATTCTTTTAAATAAAACAAAAAAA
This sequence comes from Ferdinandea cuprea, assembly GCA_963576555.1. Taxonomy (NCBI): domain Eukaryota; kingdom Metazoa; phylum Arthropoda; class Insecta; order Diptera; family Syrphidae; genus Ferdinandea; species Ferdinandea cuprea. The sequence goes on from OY754959.1 coordinate 13,719,465, forward strand.
GCCTCGTGTATAAACATATTCTAAGGCCAGCTTAACTTTACGCAATACTTAAACTGCTCTTATGGAGCAAAACATTATTTATAAAACTTAAGCAACGTTGCTTAAGCGATGCGAAACCTAAACTCCAAAATTTCCGTTTAGTGGCGGGGTAAGGTATGTGTAAAATTTGTTTTTGATTGCAAATGTCATTTTCATATTTTCATTTAAATAAAAAAATTGTAAAAAGTTATAAAAAGACATAAAAATGTCATTTGATTTTGCGGATTTTGTGAAGGATATCGACTTAATGAACTTGTTTAGCCAACAAAGTAACCCGAGACAACGCAATTCGTATAATTGATTATATATTTACATATACATATGTGTGCCTTTGTAAGATATTAAATTTTCGACCTTTTTCTTTTACTTTGGAAGTCCATCATGCTACGCACAATATTTCAATATAAATAAACAATGATCTGTCAAAAGCAGCTGAGTTTCTGCACCCTTAAAGCAAAATGTAGTAGAATGTTATGTTTTTGGTACTAGTTTGGTAAGTGTCTCTACTTATTAAGACACACGTTTAGTTAAAACACAGAGGAAAATCGTTTATAAATCAGAATTTCAAGAATTTCAGCAAAGTTACGTAAAGGTTGCGTAAATAACGGGTGATCCAAGTAGAGATACTTTTTTCAATAGCCTTTTTTGACAGATCACGTGTGAGTCGTGTCATGCTGTCATGTTATTTTTGTTTAGTATTGTTTGGCATTTCATAATGGAAAGACTTACGCGTGAACATGAGCTTGATGCCATTGGTCGGTACGAGGAGGTTGAGAAAGATACACATTTTTTTGGGACGGGCTGGACAATGCTTTTTGTCATCTTCTCGGAAAGAGTACGAAGAAATACGACAGATAGAAAATCTTACGCTGTGCTTAGGATTTATTCACTAATGCTCGAGCGATAGAATCATTGGGCATTCTGGGGTGTCAGATAAGAAATTCTGAAATCTTTAGATCAAAACGAAAGCAAAATCAAGTGCCTCACATTATTCGAAAGCCTGATAATCCCTGATTTCCAAAAGTATTAAAAGGATTCACTTAAATCAGTGGCTGAAGATTGACTAATTGTATATAAAATGTACAGTAGCCTATCAAGTTAGATCGTGCTCATGATCATCCTCACTTTTTTTTTAAATACATATATTATTTATTTGCACATGCACAACTCTAAAAAATGTTTATTTTAATCAAATAATATTAAACTCTTGGCTTACTAAAATATTAATATCTAACGGAACTCAACATATCTATTGGCAATATTATTAGTTTCTTTTAATTTTTTTAGATTAACTAAACACTCAATTAATTGTAAGATAACAAAAAAGTAGGTACTTTAAATACCAAAGCAATTTGTAATCTTTTACCTACTAAAAAAAAATAAAACTTCGGAAGAGAACCAACACAACCTCAATTAAGCAATTAATTCATAATAGCCAAGTTTATAGTGTACGCAATAAAACAGTCTTCATTATACCGCGGAAAAGAGAACACCCTCCTAAATCCGAATACATAAGAAGGTGATTAATCTTCAGCTTATCACAACAGATATTTATCAATTTCTTAAATACTTTTTATCTGATAATAACATTCGAAAAACGTCTGGTCGTATTAACCTGGAAAGATAGATAGTGCGTTAAGAAATTGTTAAAATCAATTGTTGGCAATTTGTTTTTAAATCAAAATGGTTTTAAAAGTGTTGATGTAAAATAAATATTCTCTTTTATGTACAAAACTTCGCTATAACGATCCAAAGTTAGTTAGGTCTTGAAGTGTTTTCGGTGAACCAGATAGATTAGTGTTTGCGAGAAAGTTTGTTTTAAAAACGAGCAGTAGCGGGAATGGCGGGAAATTCTTTATAATTTTAAATTGTATAAAGCAAAATATAGCAAAGAGGAAAAATATTTTATACTTTAAAAGTGTGCTAAAGTAAACTAAAAAAATATGAACAGTTTTTCTTATAAATTGGTATATTTAGTTTAAGAATATATAGCGCTTCTGTGAAAAGATGTCCACTATTCCCAATTCAAATGGCGTAATCGAGTTATTTAAATTACATTTTCTATTAGATACGTTCGCGTACTAATGTGCTCAAGAAAACTAATAAGCGTGCTGATGTGAAACTCTGTGAATTTGTGAACATGAACATTTAAGGAATTAACAAAAAAAAAATAGTACTAATCCATGTAAACTAAAAAAACTGTGAAATCTCTAAAAACCACAGAATTCCAACACCAAATTTTTATACGAACTAAAGTCGTTTTCCATTCACCCATTCGCCATATTGGAACTGTTCGAACTACTTTCAATTACTGTTCTAAGTGCTGTTCTAACTGCTGTCAATGCTGTTCTAGCTTTTTTGCGAGCACTGAATTGAGTTAATAATAATCAAATTACTCACTATAACCAACACGTTTGACATATGTCCACCCTGAAAACAAACAAAATGACAGGACGCGCGAGAAATGTAAAACCGGCTTGGTGGTAGTGCATATACATATAATGCATGTTCTTTGGAAACATTCGGTTATTCGCAATCAACCAAAATTAAACATTCTGTGTGAAGAAAAAGTAACAAGAGCGCACAGCTATTTAATTTCCTTTGTGCTTTTATCACATTCTTAGTAGGTACGTGAAAGTATGTATGAAGTTTCACTTAGTTTTCATTTAGTTTTCATTTGAAAATGATAAATTTGAAAAGCTGTCAGAATTACTGCCTAAAAACAATTTTGTTTGTTGGCATTTGGTTGCCTATGACAAAAACTCTGAATTCGAGTGTCTTGTTGTCTCCTTCACAAGAACTAAAATTTTGACATTTTTCTCTTCGACAATTTGTAGCATAATTTAACAGCAACTTAGTGCATACATGAAACCTACATGAAAGAATAGACTTTAACTGATTACCTGTTATGAGGTATCGTTGCTAACAATAATAAATTTTATGTATATATCCGGTCTCTGGTCTTTATCTAAAGGCAAACACTCATTGATGTGTTGATAATGGCTGTTCGAAATGTGCTAACAAATTTTTGAGCGTTGTATACCTAAATAAGTTTCGTTCAAAAGTTCAAATCCTGCAGATTTTAAAATAAGCGGAAAATTTTTCTACATGAGTTTCCCTGTTAATCTTATCAACTTTTTTATATTCAATGCCGATTAGTCTATTCTTTTGAATTCAAAGATAGTTAATCGTCTGAAGATTACAAAAATTGATACAAATACAATTTGATTTTAAATCTTTCAAAGGCGTTTGGGTATCGTTCGCATGGTAAGCGGTGTAGTAAACAGAAGTATGTTTGAACATATACGAATCGCTGAACTTGATAAGATTAATTTGTTTTCAAAGTAGTTTGGTATTATGTCCTACTATTGTTGGCAGATGCGGAAGTTGCGTTTTATTTTTGTATCGCAACAATATAGGTACATACTTGTTTTGGTTACTATCTTTGCATAGAGGTTGTCTAACTTCAACGCGTTTGAAGGTTGTTTAGTGCCCGCTTAAGTATGTTTTTGTTTAGAAATGCCATTTTTTATATTATTCTCTTCTTTTCTCTTACTTTTCTCTTACTTGATGTAATTTGTGTGGGACAAATTTTTTTACAATTTAAAAATAATTTCAAATGTTCCATTTAATTATTAATGAAAATTTAAAAGTGTGAATAGTAAGAAAAATAATTTGACTGGCAGGGATACAACAGTGTAATGCCCAAAACACATGTGCAGAATTTTCCTTGCAGTGGAAATAGAACACACAAGTTTAAATGGGAGGGAACACGTGTAAATTCAGCAAGCGTTGCAGTACTGCAAGTTGTCTCTATTTCTAAATCCACTGCAACCTATAGTGCTACCAGAATACAAAAATAAATGTAGCAAAATTTTGGAGGTTTGGCATCATTTTGCTTTGACGTTTATTTGAAATAATTTTGTCTTATCACAACAAAAAATATTAGCTCGCACAAAGGAGGACAAATTAATTCAATATGGAAAATGAGGAAAATTAGGAAAATGATATATTATTATATGATTGGAAAACAGATAGCAACAAAATAATTTTCCGGATTTTTTGATATTTTACAATATTTATTTTATGAATTTTATGAAAATCAAAATTTTACAAAGAATCACAACACTTATCAAAAGAATGACGTTATGGTATTTGTGACAGGTCCCACTGCAATTATGTCAAATAAAAGTTTTGTTCATGTATCTATCTTGCTTGCTGTACTGGAAGCGTCACTGCGTCCAGAATTTCTGCACATGTGTTTTGGCTATAAGAATCATTCGTGTGCAGTTCGAAGTAGTGGACAACTTTTATTTCGTTTGCATATAAAGCTTCAAACGGAATTTCCGATTCGCAACAAAACACATTCAATTTGTTTTTCTACAAATAGATATGTTTAGTTTACAAATTCGGAGAGCTAATTGTAATAGATTTCGACATTTTGGTACATAATCTGACATAAGCCCTGTATAACTGAAATGGATGGGAAAATATTTTATAAATAAGGATTTATGCAACGTTGAATAAAGGCCACTTAAATTCTTCACCCCTGTATAACTATGCAACCGTTTAGAGGTATTTTAGTAAAATCTAATAAATAAGCCTGTATGTGTACAGTGGTGGCAAATAAATAGAAACACGTTTCTTTCCAGTTCGTAAAATCTCTAAATGTCGTGGATTGCTTTTGTATTAAATGAAAACACGATAATTTGCTTCTCTCATTGTGCACTGACGTCTTGAATAAAGGGGTTACATGGGTTTCACAGATTCAACAACATCTCGAGAATATTATCCTAAATTTTCAAGTCATTCCGAATAAAAGTTTCGGAAATACAGCCTTAAGAAGTTGCGCACTCAATTAAAACACGAGGTTTAGTTGAGGTTATCCAAACATTAAACGCGTTTTTCTCGAAACTGTGTTTTCAAAGTCGTTTGTCAAAAGTTCTCGAAAACTACTCAACCGATCTTGATGAAATTTTACACAGGTCTTCGAGATACAATTTACGAGAACTTGGACGAAGGATTTTTTTCAATCACAACTATTTAAAAACAAAAAAATATGGAGCAAATTTTACCAAAATTTGCATTTTTTTTAAAAGGTCTGTCAAAAATCAAATTTTAAATTTTTTTTATTTTTCTTTGTCCAAATTCTAGTTTATGGTCTTTACTAAAACACGATATTTTTTTTCACTTCATTTAATCCTGTCACGAGTTCTACTGTCAACGCGGACGCAACTTTTTTCCGAGGGATCACCGGAAATGACGTCACAATGACGGAGTTTTGAATATTTTCCTTTGAAAATTTCAGAAATTCTTTTTCAAATGTATAACTTTAAGACATTTAAATGTTTGAATAAAATATTTTATTTTTTTATATAAAAAAAATTGTTTAAAATAGACCTTTTTTCCCCGAATAAATCCATGTAACCCCTTTATATAAAATAGAATCTATATTCACTATACTATGTATTCAGAACATCCGGCTTTTTCGGTGTATTCTATTAGAGAGCAATTCTACAAAACGAAGAAATAGGTTTGACAGCTTAAATTTAGGACAGTGTTGTCACTTTAGAACATAAAGATGTGGTTGATTAACAGAAAAATCAGTGGTTGATTTTAAAAAAATGGTGGTAGATTTCAAAACTACCTTTTGACAATACGCCATGTTCAGAGAAATGTCTATTATTATACTGAATAGTGATTAAAATTCCAATACACATAAAACCACAGTTTTTTCATAGCAAAATTGTATCTTAGGCTGATGAACGACACAAATGGTTAATAAAAATGCATTCAGACATCAGAAAGCCTTTGTGCGCAATCGTATGTAGATTAAGAAGCATGGACAAAACTGTTTAAAGCAGCTTCATAAATAGTGGTAGAATTTTCAAGCACAGTGGTAGATCCGATAAATATTTTGATTTAGTGGTAGATCTACCACATTGTGGTAGAAGTGTCAACACTGATTTAGGGTACTTTCAGGTAAGTACGGCCAAAAGTGCTGTGTTCCAACACTTAATATAAGGCAGCTTGATCAATAGGGTGTTCAAACAAAGAACTAAAGTCTAAGAGAACGATAACTCTATATAACAACAGAACTATAAATACACAGCGTTTTGTCTTTCGTGAAGCATCAAGTCAAAGTAACTCGTAAACGTAACGCATAAACATGCAAATTATATTGTGCACTTACTCTACATAATACATTTTAAACGATATATCATTCATGTATATACATAACTTTTAGGACTAACTTTAGCTAACTAACTTTTCGCTTTAGCTTCAAGAATTAATGTAAAGATTTTTTTTAGTTATCTAAGACTATCGCAACATGTCAGAAAGCAAAGCAAAATATCTGCCGGCTAAAAAATCATTACATTAAGAACAAAATGAAGCTGATAAAAAATTTAGTCCAAGGCAAATAAAAAAAGCTAAGGCTGACATAACTCTTAAATGTTATCTTAATTTAATTTTTTAGAAACCGGATGAGCTCAAGTTCAATTGCCTATCGACTTTCCAAAATGTAAAGATGTTTGTACCAATTTCAAAGAAGAGCATGAGCAATTCCTTGAGACTAGATGGCGCTGACTTTCTTCCGTTCCCGACTTTTTAGCCTTTTCTTTACTTCTTTTTATAACATTTATTCTTAATTTTTTTTTGCTTACAGATGTTCTATATGATACCAAAATATTTATAAGAACAAAGCGAACTATGAAAGCCAACGATGATGATGATAACGAAAGCGAAACGGGTAACCGTTACAATCGAACCCATCTCCCGGAGACCGAGTGCATGTTGAGGTAGGAAGCGTAAATAAGGAATAAACGACACATTTAGTTAAAACAAACTTTTAAATATCAATTTAGATCTATCGACATTGACCAATCGACCAAAACCGATTCTCAAATACGAAAGTATAAGGACTTCATCCAGGATCGTAGTTTGATCGTAGACATACTTGCGATATTTTTCGGTATTGGCTCATGGATCGGTGTGTGTGGAACGTACCTGCAAGTTCCACTTCTTGTAGAGGTGGCACCCGAACGTTGGAGCCTTCCGTCATATCTTGGTGTGGTGGAACAATTGGGAAACATCGGACCATTGCTGTACAGCTTTCTGCAGAAGATGCTGCCGGGCAAGATCAACGAATCTAAAGTGATATACTTTCTCCTTGGCTTAGGCACGGTTTCAGCAATCTTCACAGCATTTCTTTATGATAAGACAGCGACTATAGCCGGACAGCAATACAGCATAGCACTTTACATTTGGATATTTTGCGCTGCCCTGACCGGGTGTACCAGTTCGGTACTGTTCATGCCATACATGGGACGATTCAAAGAGATTTACCTTATCACATATCTCTTTGGTGAGGGCTTAAGTGGACTGTTGCCAAGTGTGATGGCTCTAATTCAGGGCGTTGGAGGCAATACCCAGTGTATTTTGAATGAGACTGCAGCGGGAAGTGTGTGGACAAAGTATACGCCACCTCCTCGTTTCGGCACAATGGACTTCTTCATCTTCATCTTCTCGATAATGTTATGCAGCTGCATTGGATTCATACTTCTGGATCGACTTAAACTTGCCAAGAAGCAGTACGCTGCTGTGACAATTCTGAACGGAAACACCTATATCTACAAGAAAAACGATCCATCAGACAAAACCTCGAACGAAGTGGAAGAACTACCGCAAATCTCACCACGGCAGTACAAATGTTTGCTAATTCTCATAGGGGTGGTTTCGTTCTTTGCCTATGGCGTATTTAACAGTATTCAATCATACTCCACTCTGCCCTATGGAAGTCAGACATATCATCTCACAGCCTCTCTAAGTGCTATCGCCGACCCGGTAGCATGTCTTCTGGCCGTTTTCCTGCCACACACCAGCATCAAATCGATACTAAAACTTTCTGGAATTGGCGCCATGTTTGCGACCTACATTTTGATGACGGCTGCAATGAGTCCCAATCCACCTTTCATCGGATCCCCATTTGGAGGGGTTATTGTTGTAAGTATTCGAAAATAGTTCAGGACAAGTTGACGTTTGACGTTTGACATTCGCTTATTTCAGGTCACACTTTGGACTCTTCTTAATGGGATTGTGGGCTATGTAAAGCTTTGCATAACGTCCGTGATGCGTGCTCAGGGTGGCAATTCCTTGGTAAGGACAGGCGCCGTAGTACAAATAGGTGGCGCTGTTGGATCAGTGTTAATTTTCATTTTAATCAACCACACAAGTTTCTTCACCGAATATGAAACAACGTGCGGCTGAAATGTGTAAGCTAATTGAATTGGTTGACGAATGAATGTGGAACGTGTGTGTGATATTTCTACTTACGTCTTCCAGAGCACTGTACAATCATTTTTCGAAGAAATATGTTGACGATTACCATAAATATTGTCAACAAGTGAAATATGACAAAAAAGTAAAAACAATTGTGCAATAAAAACTTATTTAAAACTCAATGGATTTGTTGAAATTACTGTCCACTAAGATACATATATAGATTAGTAAGTAGTCGTAATTTTATAATGACATAAATAAAAACATATTAAAATTAAAATATACAGTGAACATCAGCAACTCGAAAATTTTAGTATATTTTCTAAATTCAAAAAATGGCTAAAAAAAAGCTCACCTTTTAGTAAGTAACAAGAACTCCCACCGGCACTGAATTCATATATAATATAAAATTATTTTATAGTTCCCTTCGAATCCCTACAAACGCAACGTGTTGAAGTTTACATCAATGACCTACAGAGGCGATTGCATCAGCTTCACGATGAACACAAAACAATATATTCCGAATGCTATGATATTTTAAAGGAAATAAAAAATGTATCATCTCAAACTTTCATCAAAGAACAAGAAATCGGAAGAATTATTAATGAATTTGAAGACTTGGGCCTGAGAGATAATCCAAAAGATATAACTTCGAAAAGATCACTCATTCAAAAAGTCGGTGACGTTAAGAGACTTTGTGAGAAGTTTGAAAAAATTTGCCAAGATACGAGTAATGCAAATGGAGAAGAAGATTCCGAGATGTGGTCAACAATTGAATCATTTTACAGTCTACCAACTGAAGAATCCAGCGCGAATACAATCGAATCGATGTGCCTGGAAGAAGATGACGTCTCCAAACTATTTGATTAAAAAAAAAGCAAATGTCAGACTTCCGGTTTTGTTGTACAGACAAGAAATTCACATCCGGAAATAGCCCATCGTTGTTTTCAAATCAATGCCCCACGCATTTCCCCAGCCAAAATAAAACGTAAACAAAGAAACAGCTGATTATCATTTATCATCTGCGTCATTTACGTCATGTACCAGTATGTACACAAAAATACTGCTGTCAGTCATATGGTGGGGAATAAGCACATAAACAGTGAAAAAGCAATTGAGAAACCAAAGGGAGCGAGAATTGAGAAGCAGTTTGATAAATATATACAATGATATCGTGCTCGAAGCAAAAAATCTGATTTTTCGAATTTCACAGACTTTGGTTGGAATTATAAGCACATTTGTGATTTGGGGTGATTTGTTTTTATTAAAGTTTGGTCATAATAATTTATTGAGTGATTTAGAATCAGCTGTGGCTTAGAAGCCTTGGCAAGCTGGAACTTTGTAAATATTTACAGACTTTTATTGATTCCTCCTCTATAGAAAATAAAAAACGGTTTTTAATGAAGAGTAAAGAAATAGCTGCGCAGAGATACCCAATGTATGGAGCTTGTCATAAAAGGTGACCTAAGTGGTTACATATGAACATTAAAATATTGTCCTGCTAGGGTGCACTGTACATATGTATATGTTTTTGGGTTGTATTTAAGAGAGTATTAGTTCTGAAAAAAGTCTGAATCACAAACATAAACAAATGTGTTTAAATCTTCTGATCGTAAAGACGAGACGAGACAGCTTTACAGCCACATCTGCATATGGTGCCCAATAAATGATATCCAAAAAAGGGATAGCTAATTAACAGGATGCCTCAGTTGCTCTTTGGGACTTATGAACAAAATAGTTTGTCACGCTTTGGCGATTCAGATCATCTTTTAGGCCTCTGTGTCGCGGCAAGCAATTTCGCATTTGCTTACATTATATTACTTTATTTGAGTTCATCTTTGGTAGTTAATAACCTTCGAAAGTTGGGCATGGTCGCTCTCTTGGCATTCGCACTTTGTTGTGTGTGTGCATGTGTGGAATGCACAGAGCAAAATGTGCAGACATAGTTAGCGGTAAAATAGCGAACGAAATTTTCCTTCGTGTTTAATCTTGTTTGGATAGATGACTTAAAAAAAATGGTTCCACCCTTATCAATTGCACCACAGGTGTGGCAAACTTACGCAGGTTTCACTGTAACTTGCATTATATATAATTTGATCATTTGGAAATCTTCAACTTTTAAAACCTTATTACTGTTACTTGTACTCATTTTTTGGCATGAACACATACAGAAAGATGTCCAAATGTGTCAGGTCATAGATGACCAATATATGTTTCATGTGGGAAATATGATGTGCACAAGGAACCCTTTTGAAAAAAGACGGCTTTAAGATCAAAAGCTTTAATAACGGCCATACTAATTGTTTTTTATGTCATGCTGTGGCCTCTAACATGACAGAAATAGCATTGTTGTATAAGATGAAACAGTTTTAAAAACACGAACAAAATTCTTCAATTTTAAAGCTTTCGTAATCTGCTTCATTAGCACATATGACATGTTCGTATTAAAGTATGGGCTTAGGAGCACAAAAATATCGACTAATGTTTGTTTTACCTAAATAATTATTTCACTGTAACATTTTTCAATTAAGTTTCAAATAAGGTCAATCCAATTCATTGTCACATTTCCTGTCTTGTATCCATAAATATTGGTAGGGTATTTAGCTCCTCTTTCAAAACGTTGGATTTAACCCTGGCTAAAGTTTGACATAAGCGCGTTTTGTGTTTAGAAATAGTGTTCGAAATGCGATTTCAAAGCATGACTTCCTGCTCGACCTGATGATGACAGAGCGCGACTTTTCTATTTGTTTCACGAGTTCTAACAGGCTGCTTATAGGTATTTGGTAATTTTTGCCGAGCCGGATACCGATGTAGGTACGTATTGGTATGGATATTACTTAGCGTCAAGTCGACTATTGGTTGTACGTCAAGATATTTTCAGCCCCTGCTATTCAGGTTCGAGCAGTCAATAGACCAAGTAGGTGTGGGCCTGCAAGCAGGCAGTCTATCATGTAAATAAATTTCAGCTTGAAATGTTTACGACACAGTTGAGCGGTAACATACTCCTTTTCCTGCATTCAACTCAATGAAAATCATAATCGCTCGAAATGTACTTTTGCCAAAACAAAAATGTGCTTTCCAATCACCTGTCATCCTAAGTCTGCATCGCCGTATGCACCATTGAGTAACAGAAGAAATACGAACCAAAAACATGATAAAACAAAACTACACTCGCACAGCAGATAGAGAACCAGAAAGCGAATACATAAGTAAATAAGCATAGAATCAGGGAAAACAATTAAAAAAAAAAAGAAACAAAGAAGTCCATTCGTACAATCTCATCAAATCATTTCTCGTTTGTTTGATTAATTTCATTTATTTATTTGTATCTCATATCAATTTCGTATAAAAAGAAAAACAATCTTCACGTGCTGAGCTGATATAGCAAATATCTATGAAAAAAGAGAGACAGACTCCCCCTGGGTCTTGAGGTAAAAACTTTTGAAAACAGACTTGCCGTATGCACTACAAGCACATAGCAAGTCTCCTTCCATTCCATCGTATGTAGATCGTCGTAGGTGGTGTCAGTGTCACCAAATTGACTTTGCTAGAAGGAATTGCCTGGCTCTTTAATCACCAACAAATGGACATTTAATTGCATAAAATTCTACAAACTACTCCAGAATCAAAGATAAGAAGTGAAAGTGAATACCTAAAGGTGACAAGAACAAACCCCATAGAAGAAGAGAGTGCACAGAAAATCTACAAATAAAGTAGCAGCAGAAAAGCCAAACAAAAATAACTAACAAAACGAACAGAAAGCAAAAAAAAAAAATTGAAATAAAATAGTATATTACAAACGAAGAGGCAAAAAAGCACAGAAAATGCATTTAATTCTACTAAAAATTTTGACATTTGTTTTTAGTGAAATATCGTGAATCAAATTCACTTTACTTGCAGGCGTTTCGAGTGAATAAGTGCGAAAAAGTTGGAAAATCTAGAAACAAATTCCTTTCCCTGATTTCCGAAGAGAAAAGTGTTTTTTTTTTATAATTTTTTTTTCTTTGAAAATATTTCCTGTGTACCTAAAAAAAATATCTATTGCACTTTTGTGAGGCACTAACTACGTACCTTCTATAAGAGAGAAAAAAAAAACTACTACTTCCATCTCCCAGTCATAGTGAACATAGTGGACTATAACCGGAGGAGCGACAATGTCAGATCCTGCTGATGTTGGACCGAATCTGCTGAAGCAAATAGTCGCTAGACAGCTTCAGCAGCGCAGCCCACAGGGATTCCAATCACATCTGTTTCGGGAGCGACTGCGTTTGGCCAAAAATTTGTACAAATTCGATTTGGTCGCCCACTATGGGTGTGTGAATGCAATTGAATTCTCGAATGGGGGTGACTTTTTGGCTTCAGGTGAGCAATTTTTTTAATTTTATTATTTGCGAATTTAATCGTGTGCTTTCTTCCTTCCTTCCATGGTGGGTAGGTGGTGATGACAAACGTATTCTAATCTGGGACGTTGAGAAGGCAATTGCTGGAATTGATAAACCTCGGGTGCTCGACTCGGAGCATACGAGCAATGTATTCTGTCTAGGATTCGACCGGTTTAATCGGAAAGTGTTCTCCGGTGGAAATGATGATCTGGTTATTGTGCACGATAATGAAACGTAAGTACTTGTCTTCTTTAAAGGGTATGTGGTCAGAGGGATGTTCTTTTACAGCATGTGACATTCGTCATAGCATGTGACAAAAGGAGTTGAGTGCATATTTTTTTGTATTTTTAATGCGTTGTAGTTTGGCAGTTTGCGAATTTTAGAAAACATCTGTTTTTATCTGGAACATCAAGTTAAGGGAAATTTTTTTATTGAATCCAAAACATGTACGCCGTTTGCGCACGACACGATTCTGTACTTGGAAACATACGCATTAAATTACAAGATGGCTGGCGACATTAGTGCCGTTCAATTTGATACGGTTATGCGTTACGAATGAATATTAACCAGATTTACTGCTCTAAGTGCTGACTCACTGGGAGGAATTATAAACAATGATGAAATCCTCTGCGAACGAGGCGAAGATGGCCTCTTTGGCTAAGTCAATATCGCTGTAGAGTCCTTCATTGTATCTACTCCTCCACACTTCTATGAGTGCTAATGGTACCGAATATTACCCACAAAATTGTTCTTTCAAAGCAACATTGAGGGTTTTCATCCGCTTTTGACAGCGTTAATGCTCCAGCATCATACAGCAGGAGAATAACTATTTATTAAACCGCAGTTCTTGCTCAAGAGATGTCCTTGCTACTAAATACTTAGCTCGTAGAAGACGAATAATCCCTTTTCTATCTCGAAGTTGTACCTATACCTTCTAGTCCCTTATTGTACGCCGCTTAAGACCGAAACCACACTGATAAGGACGTACCAAGTCGATGACGATAGGTTGTAGTCCTTTCGATATTATGATAGACAAAATCATGACAATCGGGACTTAATAGTTAGCCTATTCATCCGACCTTACCAGGCGATAGGTCTATCGTTGATAGTTTCCAATGTTGTTCCATTGTAACACCTTCCGGTCGGCTCCTGTTGTGATTCCTTTGGAGTTGCTTTGCCATGACACAGCTGTTTCCGATTATATCTTTATCGATTCAGACATGACGACTCTCCAATGTCTGGAACACGTATTTTACCCGATCCCACGGTTGAATTTAAATGGAGTGGTAATTGCTGAAGTGGCAGGAATACCGACACCAGAAATTATAGTTGCGAACATGCTGGAACCAAGCGCTCACACACTTGGTTGGACGCAGATGCGCTTTAAGTAAGGAGTTTAGTTGGGTTACTAAGCGAGGCGTTTTCTGTGGTTGGTATGTCTGTTGTTCGACTTTAATGAGCAAATGAAAAGATGTAAGGTGTTGTGTGGGACCTTAACTATTTGTTGATAGGGTTATCTTTCTCAAATGCAATATTTTAGGTCATAAACCCTCCTTGGGCGTATTAATTACCTCACTAAAAAAATAACACCTATTTAATTTTGACAGTGGCAGGCTCCATAACGTTTACAAGCACGAAAAGCCGGTCTACGGTCTTGCGATAGATCCCACATGTGACAGTGTTTTTGCGACGGCATGTGAAGATGGTCAAATTTTGATATTCGATCAGCGTAGCGACCCAGCAGATCCCTTGGTTGTGGCAAAGTATCGTGCATCGTTTCATGCGGTACAGTTCCATCCGTTTGGAGGAAATTTTCTTGTGACAGCGAATTCCAAACGAGGCGCTGCCTTCTGGGACATTCGCAAGCCACACAGGTAAATAAAGAACTCCATACAACGAGAAGAACTCAATTACATGGCATACTCTTTCCAGTCCTGTCATCCAGTATGGTGTCGATGAGAGCTATCCCAGCTACATGAGTGTTCGCTTTAATAACTTTGGCAATCTAATACTGGCCCTACGCCGACGTCTACCTCCGATTTTGTACAACACATTCTCCCCGGAACCGATTTGTCAGTTCTACCACGCAGACTACTACAATTCGTGCACCATGAAGAGTTGCACATTCGGTGGAGAGGACGACGAGCTGGTTTTGTCGGGATCTGATGACTTCAATCTGTATGTCTGGCGAGTATCCGATGCTGATTGTAAGTTAAGAAATCCGTAAAAAACGGCTAAATAAAATAAAAATGTTTTCTTTTTAAGTGGAGCTAACTGATCAGTGGATCGAAACAACACAAATGGTTCTCTATGGACATCGTTCGATAGTCAACCAGGTCCGGTACAATCGTGAGAAGTGCATGCTTGCATCATCTGGCGTTGAAAAAGTCGTCAAGGTAAGAAGACGAAAGTGGCACTAACTTTAAAAGTAACTATATGTAAATGTTCTACCCAGCTATGGAGTCCTTTTAATCAAAAAGATTGGACTGGGTCACTTGTGGAGGCGGCACAATGTTCCGATAATCCCCGGGACTTGTTTTCTCCCTTCACATATCCATCGCTGACTCCCCAAAGCTGGTCACATATGCCACACGACTATAGCAGTCGCAACACAAATGAGGATCCTCGCATGATGGCGTTCTTTGATTCGCTTATCCAACAAGAGATCGAAGGCTGGGACACAAACAACTCATCAGACTCTCAACTGGCGTCAGAGGGTAGTTCTCATAGTGCAAACAACAGTTCGATTGAGGACTCTGACGAGCAAGAACTTCTGCGATATTTTGTCCGCAAGAGAGGTGAGTTTCCATTACCCAGTTTCTACCTTAACCACGGTTATCAACTTCCTTTGTTTCCCACAGAACGTCAGCGCAAAAACTCGATGATAAACAAACTGAAAATCCAACGCCATAAATACGCGAACCGTATTGCATACCTGATTGCTACCAAACGCAACACATTGCGGCGACTGGCGCTGAAAGGCGCCTCCAACTCAAATCGTCGTCCGCAACGCCTTAATATGGCGGGCAGAAGCAGTTCTCATCGGATGGCTGCCAATAGTCGAATGGCTAGCAATTCGAAACGCAACGGCAGAGGCTATTACTACGGAAGACACTACGATCATGGCCAGGGGCCAAGCAGCAGTGGTCTGTCGAGTTTTAGAATACTGCGACGGAAACACAAAAGAAATCGAAGGCTTTCCGTAAACGTAACCTCCGATGATGATGATGATGCACATCCGCAAAACAATCATTTGAACATTGCTATTCCTAGCACCAGCACTGGCATCACGTCAAGCGGAAAAGGTAAGTTGAAGCATTTGATCGATTGTGAGTGTTATCCTTTTGTCAACTTCGTTTCCACTTGCAGATGCAATTCTCCGCCTACGTCAGCAGCAACAACTTGTCGAAGACTCCGACGAGGACGACGATGACGAAACAATTCCGGCTCCAGCTGCACTAGACGTTAATCACATACCAATCATACCACCCAGGCCAGCAATAAAAGTGAATGGCTTCGGCCACGCTCACGATGACTCGCCACAGTCACCACCGCCAGTACTACCTCGAAATAGCCTCAATCGACGTCGAAAGGCAGAATTGGATATCTATTCCAGCCATTCGAACTCTCGCCTTTCGAATAGCAGTCTCCTAGACGAAACATCCAGTTCCTCCACTGATTGCAATCATCATTTATCCAATAAGCGAAGGAAATTCACCAACACAACAACTAATCCGGTGGCGTCCGAAGCTGATGGCCCCACAACCACAACCAACAATATAAACAATAATAATTCGACTGATACCGCTAGCATTGTTAACAATAATCCAATAACCGCTGGAACTTCATCATCATCATACATAGACTCAGAGGCTAACAATAACATCACAAGCAATAGCAACAACGATGCACAGCAATCGGCTCAACAACTGACCCCAGACAGTGGCATTAGTGTGGCCACAATAACGCCTCAATGCAACGCACCCGAGTGCCGGAATCCTACACGAAGTCCGTGCGATCACAGTAGTGGTGCCAGCAACAGTGGCAGCAACAAAATCACAATCAATTTGTTCCAACAAAAAGTGTCCAGAGTGCGGAGAAACTATCGAAAGAAGTTCGCCGATGAGTCTGAAAGTGATTAGAATAGGATTTTGGGATTCTTCGAGCAGGAGCTGTGATGCGTGGACGCATTTTAATTACTACATACATATTTTGTTGTTCTTGTTGTGTGTCATGCGCGCGACTGAAACATTTTTTTTTTTTTTTTTTTTTTCGTTTATTTTCGTTTATTTCAAAAGATTTTGTTTCCGTATCTCAATCAAATTTCCCCCTGGAAAGTATTTTTATTATTAAATATTTCTTAAATCACGACCGACATTGATTGTTTTAAATTTTTTGTGAAAACTAAATATTACAACAATCAACTGCAAGTGCTCTTTTTTTTGATATTTTTATTTTTCTCTTTAGTTTTACTATATATCTCGTGTAGAACAATGCAATATACATTATTATTTTACTATACTTTTGAGAATTAAGTTTACGATTACGTACTTGGCCCATCGACTTAAGTGGATAAGGCAAAACAAAATTTATATTTCTGTGTGTAAAGTAATTTTTATCTAGATATATAAGTTAAGGAGAAGAAATTATTTTTTTTTTATAATCCAAAAGCACACATTCAAATTGAATAAGAAAACGTGCAGCAGACGGAGAAAGAAAAAAAGAAATTATAACAGAAATTTATTCATGTTGCGTGCGATATTTAAAAATGAATATTATCTTCAGTTGCATGTTAGAAATATTTCTTATAATAATATTTTTATAATTATTATTTTTTTTTTCTCTCATTTTATCGATAAAACACCACAAAAATTATTATTATTATTATTATTACAAATAATCATGTTCATCGATTCATCGATTCATCGTCACTAGTTTCAAGATGTAATATTATTTAGATTCTAATAAAAATGAAACAAGTATAAAATATGAAAAAAAAAAAGTTTTAATCGTTTTTATTTTTGATCGAGTTTTAAGGGTTACCTTAGCTATCCTAAAATTGTTCATTGAAAACTGATTTTAGTAGAGGGGTTGAATACAAGAGCTAACAATCAGGGGTCTGTTGATCACACGCTGGCAAAACAAAACAACAAAATATCGGTGATAGCAGTCGTATCCTTCCGCATCCTGTTCACTCAATGCAAGCTAATGCCGAATCAAAAGTCAATAATCATATTTAAAACACATTCATGCTGCCTAAATATTGTATCCCTGTGTTTTTTCTTGAAACAAAGGGCCCTTAACATCGAATCCAATTAGGTAGTTACTTCGAGCATCGTCTAAAACCGATTTACTCTTCGTACATACATAAATAAAATGAACCAAAAAGTGTAATTACAGAGTGTAAGTACAGAGGCGCAAAAATGTGTTTAGAAGTGAATGAGGGCAAAACGAAATATATGCTGTCAACAAGAAGGGACGCACAACATCGACGAATCGGACAGAACGTCACGATAGAGAGCTATAACTTCGAGGTAGTTCGGGACTTTATCTACCTCGGCTCCGCTATTAACTCTGACAATGACATATCGTCAGAAATCAAGCGAAGAATTACACTTGCCAACCGCTGTTACTTTGGCCTAAGGAGGCAATTGATTAGTAAGGCCTTGTCGAGAAACACCAAGGAGACTCTATATAAGACCCTCATCATCCCAGTCCTGCTGTATGGCGCAGAAGCATGGACGTTATCAAAGGCGGATGAAGATCTCCTTGGTCGTTTCGAACGCAAAATTCTTCGAGTGATTTTCGGTCCCGTTTGCGTTGACGGGCTTTGGAGGAGGAGATTTAACAGCGAACTCTACGAGCTGTACAGCGACATCGACCTGGTCAGAAAAATACGGATTAGTCGTCTAAGATGGCTGGGTCATGTAGAGCGAATGGACACCAACGCTCCGGCCCGAAGAGTCTTCGAATCCAACCCGGAGGGACAACGCAGTAGAGGAAGACCTCGCCTAAGGTGGCGCGCGCAAGTGGAAGGGGACCTCAACCAACTTGGAGTGCGCAACTGGAGGCAGTTAGCCAAAGATCGTGCTAACTGGAGAGGCGTATTGGTTTGAGGCCCAGGTCCACCCCGGACTGTAGCGCCACCTAAGTAAGTAAGTAAAAAGTGTAATTAATAATATCTAGAGAAGAGAGCTCGGAGAGTTTGTATGAGCCAAACTTACCTCAATGGATTGATAATTGCCCGGTGTCGATCAATTGCGATTGCGGTCAGTGTGAAAACGAATACACGGATTAACACTAACTGGCTGCACAAAAGGGCAGAATGCACACATGAAGTCCGGCAGTGTCCATCGTTGCAGCAGGGCAGCTTGGAACTATATATAAATATAGAATACAGGATATTTAAAAAAAAAACAACAAACTAAATAAAGATATGTATAAATATTTGATATTTGAGAATGAACAAATATCAAATACCCCCTAGGGTCGATTTTCAGTTCGGACATTTTGTACAAGAGAAAAATAATTCCGATCGATAGTTGGAACGACGGCTGTGTACCGTCAATTTCCTAAATTCTGCGGATGGCTTCATACTCGCATACATCTATGGACATACATAGGTATTTTTAGCTTAAGAGCGATTTAGGTAATGGGAGATAACACTGAACGGGACGACGGTAATGATGATGATGATGGTGATGAGATGGTATGACTAGCAGATTTAGACTTGAATATATAAATTACACTCACCTGAAATGGTATGCAAAACATTCCGATGATAACGTCGGCGAATGCCAAATTAGCTATATACATGTTGGTCACGGTCCGCATTTGTCGGGTGGTCGCCACCACCCATATCACCAGGGTATTGCCGACAATCGCTATTATGCTTATTCCGCCATAGAACACTGACAACAGGGCCACTATCTCGGCCGGTGCTGAATATAGTTTTTCTGTAAACATTTTAATGCGGGGAATCAGTTTTAGCATTGTTTTAGTAGAGCACATCATTGCGTGGATAAGTAATGAATATTTAGTTCTATTGCATTGCATTGTATGCGTTCGCGGTAATGGTAATACTAACCATATTCCTCTTTGCCGAGAATTTCATCGGCTGCAGGGTCATTAACTACAGGAAATTCATCCATCGTTTCCAGGCGCGACTCAAAATTTTGTGGCTGTTGCGTCTCTGTCCTCGGGCATTAAATTTTGCTTGGCTTTTTGGATTAGCCTGTTAAATGAAATAACAAATTCACTGAGTTGGTTGTCTTTCTATTTATTTACTGACAAAATGATATGTGATAATAAAATAAATAAGTATATGGATTTCGGTATAACATTAGGACATTAGTTAAATTTTAATTTTAATTTTAATTAACTCTTTATGTGAACATTTACATTATAATGCAAGCTTTAATTTTAAATTTTGACCTCTTCCAATGATAACGACACAAAATTGAACCCTTTGAAGCCAATTAGTCCTAAAGTAGGTGAAAGTTTTCATCACACACTGCACTTGCACTTCTGCGGCTACATGAAATATGGCCCCATAAAAAATGGCCACAAACCCAAAATGAAATATGATCCCAAAAATATGAAAAATGAGTGAGGCAACGAAGTTGCGTGAGCGGTACCTACCGTCTGCGGAAAGACGATTGTAATCGCAGCTTCGTTGCTCCGCTCGGGGTATGTGCTTTTCATCAGACAGGCGCCTAGTGGGAGGGGCAATGTAAAAAAAAAAGACTTAAAATGTAAAACGGTGTATTAAAACGCAATGGCAACACTTGCAAAAAAGTAGTCTTGACAAATACCAGTTTTGAAAGCCAGGAAATCATTCTTTCATACATGTTTTCAAATTCAGTTATTTCCAGGAATAGTTTTTGAGAAAATGACCATCAAACTTAAAATTTTGAAAAAAAAAAATATATACCTATATATTTTTCAGAAATAGAAAACCAAACCAAATTAAATGCCCCTATAAATCCCAAATCGAACGCAGAAACTCATATTGTTCTATGTCTTCTTGTTTTTGAGAAATTTGAAATTTACGAAAACTACCTTTTTATTATTTTTTTTTTATAATGTACGCGCACTAAAGGGACTTTGGATACCCTTATAATGAAGGCACACAGTGCGGGCATTAGGGAAATGAAGGATTAGAGAAAGGGAGAAACCGATGCACGTTGGTTTTAAATGTTTGTAAAATATAATACAAAGGAAAAACAGAGTGTGGTAGAGCATTCCACATTCGTATTGTATGGTTGACAAAGGAATCTTCCTATTTCACAGTACGTCCGAAAACAGGCTTAAGGGTGAACTGATGTGCATTCCTAGCATGGCATGGAATGGATTGGATTAGAAGTGACAGACAGGAGGTCATTGATAAAAATAAGAAAGAGAGTCGGAAACAAAACAGAGCCTTGAGGGACACCAGCTTTTATTTGGTGAGTTGCAGACTTGAAACCGTCCAAAACAACTTGTATTGAACGGTCCGAAATGTAATTTCTAATCCATTGAATAAAGGTAACATCGATCCCAAATGCACGCATTTTCGACAAGAGAGCTTGATGCCAAACTCTGTCAAATGCCTTTGAAATATCAAGCGCAACGACCTTACTTTCACCACCACGGTGAATAGATTGGTTCCACTTTTCGGCTAGATATGTCATCAAATCACTGTTGCTGCGAAAACCGTACTGCCGGTCATTAAGAAGTTTTCGGGATTCGAGATATTTCATAAGCTGACGGTTTATCAGCGTTTCCATGACCTTGGAAAGAAGGGACGTAAGTGCAATTGGTCGGTAAGAGGAGGGAGAGGAAGATTCGCCTTTTTTGGGGACGGGCTGGACAAATGCTGTTTTCCATCTTCTCGGAAAGAGCCCTGAAGAATAGGACAGACAGAAAAGCTTACGCAGTGGTTTTGCCAGCGTGGAAGAACATCTCTTCAGAACGATAGGGGAAATACCATCTGGACCATCTAGGTAAGTTGAGATCTCGAAGAACTCTTGCCACTGTACGAGTGGGAAAATGAATTGGTCCCATAGTAAGCGGTCTAGTACAGGGGGAGATAGAGCACAATTTGGGAGCGTTGAGCTAGCTGCAAAATGAGCAGCAAGCAGATGAACTTTATCCGAAGAGCTGACAGCTGGGATGTCATTGCAAATGAGTGTCGGGATAGATGTTGAGGCCGAATTTTTAATATTCTTAATAAACGACCAAAAGTTTTTACTACCGGTGGGACTTTGTAGTATTTTTTGCCTCAACTTTTGGTCGTAGGAGAATTGCAGTCATTTCTGCTTCGTTTGAACTTTTTTCGATTTTCCTCAGTTGGATTGGCCTTAAATGACCGAAAACTTACCTCTTTAGCCCTGATAGCTTCTTTACAGCTCAAGTCACACCGCGCGTTTTCCTTAGGTCTGATACACTTTATCCTGTTAGGGATAAAGCGTTTCATACCCAGGTGAATTGAATTTGTAATCATATCGGCAGCGGCATCCACGTCGTTGTTGAGGAAGCACAACGACCAGTTAAAACTCCTAAAGAAACCGTTTAAAGCTTCCCAGTTGGCATTCTCGTATTGCCAGACGGTTTTTTTAGGAGCTTGTTCTTTAACTGTGTGGCTGGAGTACGAGAAATTCGCCGAAATGATACAATGGTCTGACGAACCTAGAGGCGATAATACATCAAAAGTGTATTTAACAGGGTCAGAGGTAAGAAACAAGTCCAGAGTGTTGGCGTTTTGACCGCTAATGTCCGGTATCCGTGTCGGCTCATTCACAATCTGGGTTAAATTATTTACCTCAGCAAAGATCTCGACATACCTTTCATCGGGTGTTGTCTGAATGTCGAAGACAACTTGAATTGTGTATATTGAAATTGCCCGCAATGACGATTTAAGTACGAGGACACTTTGATCTTATTTGTATTCAGTTGACCTATATGACATGCAGCGGCAATTTGCAATTTGCAATTAGGGCCGAAGGCCATTTGATAGCAATCGAGGAGACACACTTAACTTGAAAACCCTTTTTCTCGCGAGCGGACCAGTTTGAAATATTAAGTTTTTAATACCACACAAACCTACGACTCGTAAGTAGAACTTATTATAAAGAAAAAAACGCTTAGAGAATTTAAGCAACCATGCGTCTACTCCAAACCTAACAGTGAAAGCATGGCGGTTGCAAGGGGAAGCATGCCTCCATATGTATTGAACTGTTTATGCATGTGGACTTACATACATAAAACTAATTCCGCTGTCTTAAAGCAAAACAAACCACTTTGCTGAAGTAAAATAAATTGGGCTTATTTCAGTTTTTAAATATAAAATAAGGCCAAAGTTCGAAAATTCCCTAGAACCTGCGAAGCGTGCCACGCATCCAACAGTTGTCAAAAAAGTAGTTTTTGTAAATTTAAATTTTCTCAAAAACTAGAAGACCTATAACTATATGGTTTTCTGTGCTATTAGATTAGGAATAAATAGGGGCAGTAAATGCAAGCAACAAATTTATTGTGTGCATTTCCAATTCAGAAAAAATCAGTCTAAAATACGATTTTTAATTTTTAGTTTGGTGGCCATTTTTTAAAAAACTATTGAGGGTAATAACATAATTTAAAAACAAATATGAATGAACGAATTTCTGGCTTTCAAAACTACCATTGCACTTTTTTGCAAGAGTTGCCATTGTATTTTAATACACTGTTTTCCATATTACGTAATTTTTTTTACATAACCCCTCCCACACAAACAGATTCTTGTATTTAACCGCTTTACCAAAAACAGTTTTCAATTTTCGACGCCAAAGTTATCGTACTCGTGCATCCATTTGTACTCGAATGACAGTTTTCGGAAAGAGGAGAAATTTTCTTCTGGATTATTCATACGTACACAGTAAATGCAATTTTGTGTCAGATTTGATATATACGTACACAGTAAATGCAATTTTGTGTCAGATTTGATAATTATTTTATTTTGAAAGAAATGAACATTTTGATGTGATTACTGTTGCCGTCGGATATGAACTATTTCGTTCCCTGAGTTGTGTTGAAGTTTCAAAAAATTTGCATCGTTGCAGTATTAATACCACATTTTGTTATGCATAACCAGGGTCAGCATTTCTTTGCTTTGTATCTTAAATTCTTTTATTCCCACACTGCACTGGGACTTTGTTTATTGTAACTCAAAACTCTTCAAGTGTTGTTTACGATTTGTTTTTTTTTCCTCTTTCGACTGGAGACCAAAATGTCTCATCAGCGAATTCGTTATAAAACTTATCTAGAAAAGTATCTCATATTCTACGAGATACGTTTACATATTGTACAACGTTCATTTGTATGTATGCGAATACAATAGCGTTGATCATTTTTGTATCTTGCTTCGCTAATTAGTATTAAGAAAACTCGTGAAAAAACACTACTTCAGCTATACTTTTATTATTTTTCTTTGGGTACATAACAATATATGGTGGCGTTCAATTTACAAGGCGTTTATACGTTCTCAGCTTAGGTAAAGGGTCCGCCATCTAACGTTTTTTTTTTCAACTAGTGCTTATTTCGCGAATGGTAACACTTAGCTCATGTCTGATTTGACAGATAATTAGTTTTATCCTTCCGCTGAACGAATATGGTTGTGTATACGCTGGAACAACGCTGGGAAATATTGCGGCATAATTGGGCCAATTTTCTTCGGCAAACTATATAACAGTCATATCTGGTCAGACAAACGCAAAATTATTTGGGCGTAACTGAATAGGATACAAAAACGAGCGTAGGTGAGGTTATGCAACTCAAAGGATTATTCACATTAACATCGTTGTGCCATCGATATATTCACATGAATGTAGCATACACTCTAACAGCTGGAAAAAGATCTCTCACGACATTAGTGATGTCGATTTCGTTCGGTAATCCGGATGACTTCCGGACTCTTCTGAAACTGTTCGTTTGGTACAAAAATGACAGTTCCTCTCCTGGAAAGAAGAGAAATTCGCTTCTGACTTTGAATTAAAACTAGAATCAAACACCATAAATCTCATAATCGATAAATGTTATATTTGTTGCTGATGCATTTAATAATTTTTCAAATTGAAGAGATTAGCTGAAAGTTATTACCAAATTTAACTAAACCAATAGTGAAATAATATTGTGTGTAATATAGACATATATTACAATGGCTGCCTCACTACCGATCTGATGTCGATGAAGGGGATGGAAATACACTAATGAAACGACAAATTCCAAAAAAATATGTTTGCTTGTTCGATTGGCATCCCTGATCGGAGAGCTCATCCAGATTACCAAACAAAAACCACAATAGTGCTTCCGCTTTTGATTCTGAATTTAAGGCCTAGAGAAACTCATTTATATACCAAACGAAAACGATATAATACTCAACTCAAATAAGTACACATACGCCCCGTGTTCCTTTTTAACCCTCTAGCACCTACAAGCCCATATATGGTTCGCCGAATCACTTACTTACTTACTTAACGGCAACTTTCCATCCTCTGTGATCCCGGGCACGCTGCTTCCATTTGTCCAGGCCAAGTGCTCTGGCATTAGCGATTGTTTGGTCTTTGGAACGGAGGTTCGATCTTCTTTGTCGTCTCGAACCGAATCTGAGGGGCTGGGATTTGAAGATCATCTTGGCTGGAGCGTTTTTGTCCATTCGCTCGATTTGGCCGAGCCAATGTAGTCGACGTTTCTTGGCTTTTTGGACTACATCCATATCTTGGTACAGCTCATAAAGTTCGCGGTTGCATCTTCTCCTCGCACACAGGACTAAATATCCGTCGAAGGATTTTTCTTTCAAAGGATTCCATTATTAACTCTCCTTTCCTGCTTATCATTGAGCACTCGGCGCCGTATAGCAGAACTGGCAGGTTAAGGGTTCTGAAGACCATGCACTTTGTCCTTCGAGTCAGGATTTTTAAACCCATTTGTTTTGCCAAACCGAAGTAGCAGTGATTTCTAAGGGTAATTTTTCGACGGATCTCCACTAAGATGTCACTCGTGGAGTTGATGTTTACCCCGAGGTAGATAAATTCCTTAACATCATAGTTTCCAGGTCCTGGACCTGGAGCCCACTCAAAGCAAATGTGATATTTATAGTCTAAAGGTCACTTCAAATATTCATAAATGAACTCCTTAACTACCTCGAAGTGCTGCTATCAACAGTGACATTCTGTCCCAGTCGGTGGACAGATGATTGTTTGTTTGTTGATAGCATTTATTTAGTCTTGTCCTCATTCACTTCAAGGCCAACTAGTTTCACCTGTTCTTCAATAGCCTTGAAAGCCTCTATCACGGCACGCTGGGATCGACCGATGATATCTATATCGTCCGCATACCCCAGCATTTGGACTGATCTTTTGAAGATAGTGCCTTCCGTGTTGACACCTGCCCTGCACACTATCTGCTCAAGAACAAGATTGAAGAAATCACACGACCGCGCATCTCCTTGCCGAAATCCGGTGCATGTTTGAAAGAGTTCAGATGAGCTGCTGCCAAACTGCACATTGCATCGCGTGTTATCTAGTGTCATGCGACACATCTGGATCAGTTTTGACGGGATCCCGAATTCGGCCATCGCCACAAAAAGCCCCTGACGATGAATGCTGTCATATGCGGCCTTAAAGTCTATGTCTATGGTGTGTGTCGACTTGAAACTCGTTGGTCTTTTCCAGGTTTTGCCTTAGTGTGAAGATTTGGTCTACAGTTGATCTGCCGGGCCGGAATCCACACTGGTACGTGCCGAATAATGTGTTGCAGAAGGTTTTGAGACGTTCACACAGTACGTTGGATAGGATCTTATATGGTTCGCCAAATTTAACATGGTTTATTTCCGTTATATTGCACGTTGGACAACAAAATGAAATCTGCAAACTAACTTGTCTTTTCATAATACTAAGTCGGTTTTTATTACAATTGAAAAAGAAATCACTAATAACATCATTGTTCCAAGTGCAGGTGTAAAGTTCAACTCAGTGTGGG
Organism: Ferdinandea cuprea; assembly: GCA_963576555.1. Classification (NCBI taxonomy): domain Eukaryota; kingdom Metazoa; phylum Arthropoda; class Insecta; order Diptera; family Syrphidae; genus Ferdinandea; species Ferdinandea cuprea. The sequence goes on from OY754959.1 coordinate 13,746,158, forward strand.
GAAGTTATTTTCTCAAATAATTTTTTTGTTCTTATTCACTTTTTAAAATTTTGATTTGGTTTTTGTGATAATTCGGCTTTTTATATGGTCTTCTATGCATTAGTGAGTATACTAACTGAATTTTTGGGATTGCGTTTGGAATGCTTGGTCTATATAGAATTAATTTGCAATCAATGAAATTGTACAAGAAAATATTTTGTCCTATGGTGTAGTGAATTCTTGTTTTCTCTGACGACGTGATTATTAAAACGTATGCAACTCTATTTGATTTCAAACAAGTCACCGAACATCTATACAAATTCGTTAAGGATGTCCTACAAATTTGACAGCTGATGAATGCCTTGTACGCGTGTAGAAATCAGGGAAGACCAGCTCCTCCAAATTCTGGATCACCAGCTCAGTCAAAAAAAGCGAGAACAAATCGGTAAATGGCTAAGATATTCCATTGAATTCCATAATACATTATTATGTGGAACATATGCCTGAATGGCAAAAAAACCCAAAAATGTCAAGTTTGTTTTATGAAGTTGAAAATACGTCAACTATGGAACCTTGTTCGATGAATGATAAAAAACAATAATAAGTAAAATTCCAAATAAAAATGTATTATCCATACAAGACCATATGTGGATTCCTTTTTTTTGTTAACTATTTATATATAAAAAAAATTTGTTATGTGCTTCTACAAGTACAACTCTACAACCCATAAAATGATCCGTTCCTTTATGCCGGTCGTCCACTGGGGAAGTAATTCATTCAACCAACTCTGTCCAATTCTTTATTCAACTCAAATTTATTTACAGCCTCGTACACTAGTGCATAAACTCACATTGCTGGCGTTGAGAAACGCACTTCGGTTAAAATTCCATCATGTTTTTGTTCAACGAGTTGCAAGCCCCGTACACCTAGTTCATCAACTCATCCAATTGTTGAATAACTCCGTACACCTAGTCGATCAACTGGTTTCATTTTGGCAAGAACCTCCGTTGCTCGAGTTGTTTAACGACATTTTCGATGAGGTTGCGCATTGAGTTGATGCACGCGTTAATATCCTCGACCAAGAATTTTACAAATAAATATTCAACGCTGTTCTCTAACTAAATAAAATTCGTAAAAGAGAGCAGCATCTAGAGTCCAAGATGTTACCCTTCACTTACTTACTTTTTACCAAACAAAAGTTTTTTAGTAAGAATGGTAGAACTGTAAAATGCGTGGCTGTTGGCAATTGATAGAAAAATTATCGTATTCATCTTTTTTTTTATGACAGAACTTTCTATAGTTTAAACATTTGCTATGAAAATCCATGTTGATGTGGAGCAGGTAATACTTTCACTTTATTTTTCGATGGCGGTTCCTTGCTAACGGAACTTAAAATAAAAATGATATTAATGGCTCAACGAGAGATTTCGCTTGTTCCAACAACCAGACAAGTCGTGACGGATATGCCGTTCATCTGATCCACAAGAATTGTAACAGAACTGTTTTGTCTAGTTCCCCAAATCAAAAAGAAACTAAAAACGAACATACTTAAAGGAGACGATACTCGCTTTTATGGATATGAGAGAAAGCTTTTAGTCGATAATGGTTGAGAGACGATCTGTTAAATGAAAAACATAAAGTCCAAGTAGCTAACTTTCCAGGAAGCCGCTGAAACTAACGGCTACTAACTTTATTCGATTCGTAATTTTGAATTAAGCTGGCATACAGACAAAGTCGGTCATTGTAACAAAGTCAACAATTAAGTAAAGTGAAGCACTATAACATTTGATCATAGCGATTTGTTGTTGTGTTTAAAGTAAATCGAAAAATTAAAAAAAAAAAAAAAGGAAACAAAAAAACGCTGGGAGCAGAAACTTGAAGGTACATTTTATAAAATATTTCAAACAATATTCTGTAATGTTTCAAAGTGCTACTTTTCTGCAGTTGGCTAACAAAGACTTTTTTGTTATCTCGCGGTAGCACTTCAAACCGAGATAATTATCCGAGTGATCGTGAATTCATTTCAATCAATCAAATTGAGAAATTTGAAAGCTAGTCAGCCATTCCCACAAAAGGCATTTATCAAAATCTACCAGCTCAGGGCGAAGCGATTCTTGGAGGCCCTTTCGAACCCGAAGTCTTAACACTGGCTTTGGCCGTGTGGGTTAAGGCGTCAGCGAGGTCCTAAGATCGAGGTCATCAACATCCTTCTGCAGCGTGACTTCAAGCAAATTAAGGGATATTGCGACGACTGGAAGTTGAAAATCAATTTCCAGAAGATGGAAACAATCCTGTTTAGAACCCCGTTGGCTAATGCCACTAGGGATACCAGAAAAAATTGGCCATTATTGGACAGAATGGGCAGGCATTGGCGGTGAAAAACGTGGTCAGGCTCGACCAGTATCTGTATTTTAATAAACATATAGATGCTTGTCTTGCTGGAGCTAAGAAGGCCTTTTCTCTGACAAGAAGACTGTTTCATAGCAGTCAACTTGCTTCTAGGGTTAAGGTCATATGCTACGTGGCCCTAATAAGGCCCATCATCGCTTATGGCTGTCCATTGTGGTTCAATATAGCGCCATCGTATATGGAAAGGATTCGGGTTTTCGAGAGACAATGTCTTAGGACATGTCTCGGGTTGTTTCGAACACCTGAATCTGAGTACATAAAATATTATCCCAACACGGTATTATATGATGGGGCTCACTTGAATAGGATTGAAAATTTCCTCATTAAGGTGACTCGAAGGCACGTTGCGAGGGCGATGACCAACGATAATAGCCTGATCTTCGGGGCATACTACCCCAATGAAGCACACATGGAGAGAACGCTCCGATCTGGCTTTGTTAAGCCAGAGGCTTTTCTCCATATTGATAAAAGAGGGCTGGTACAGACGAGGGATGGTATCCCTGTACTATACCACCGCTACCGCAGAGCGACTGATAAGTGGCTCACCTACGACGGGGACGTCGCCAATGCTCCCGAGCTCCTTCGGTTTAGTACCGCGATAGGGGGGGAGGGATCATATTGATACGGATAAACAATTTACCGACTATTGGTGGCTTGCGGAAAGAGTGGAAGAGATGGGTATGCCTTTCCAGGTCGGTGCGTTGCCTTAGGTAACTCCTCTTAATTTTAAGTAGTAAAGGGTGATCCATTTCGAGGTTCCCAACTGTTTTAAAGAAAAAAACACAGAAAATTCAAATTTAATGGAGAATGTTTATTATCATTTGAAAGAACATTCTTTGGCATTTATTTTTTGAAGATTATGTCTATCAAATGTTGGCCGTTGCTACGTCGCAGATGGTCCATCCGTTTAGTCCAATTTTCGATCACTCGTTCGAGCATTTCGACTGGTAACTGGCGAATGACACGCGTGATGTTTTCCTCCAAGGTCTGAATCGAAGCGGGTTTGTCGGCATAAGCTTTTGACTTAACATATCCCCACAGGAAAAAGTCTAACGGTGTGATATCACACGATCTTGGTGGCCAATCGACCGGCCCAAAACGTGAAATTATGTGCTCACCGAAATGTTCTCTCAATAAGTCCATTGTTTGATGCGATGTGTGGGAAGTGGCGCCGTCTTGCTGAAACCAAATGTCGCCGAGATCACGAGCTTCAATTTCAGGCATCAAATAGTCGGTTATCATGGCATGATAACGGTCGCCATTGACGGTTACGTTCGCACCGGCATAATTTTTAAAGAAATATGGACCGATGATTCCACCACAAACCTACAAACCACACCAAACCGGTTTTTTTTCTGGATGAAGTGGTAGTTCTTCAATCTATTCAGGTTGCTCTTCGTCCCAAATGCGGCAATTTTGTTTGTTTACATACCCATTGAGCCAGAAATGGGCCTCATCGCTAAACAAAATTTGCCTCGAAAGAGTCGGATCTTCTTGGGACTTTTCAAGAGCCCATAGAGCGAAGCGATGTCGCTTGGGAAGGTCGAGCGGCTTCAGTTGTTGCACAAGCTGTATTGTGTACGCTTTCAATTTTAGATCTTGACGTAAAATGCGCCAAGTCGTTCCATACGACGCCGAATCGACTCTCTACGGTCTTCGTGTACACTCTCAGCTACGGCCGCTATATTTTCTTCACAGCGTGCTGGACGTGGTCTATTCGGTCGAATATTATCCAATAATGAATGCTGGGTCTCAAAATGGGTGATGGTGTTGCGAATAGTACGCTCAGTAGGCCGATTATGTTGACCATAAGTTGAGCGAAGTGCACGAAACACATTCCTCACAGAACGTGAATTTTCATAATAAAGTTGAACAATTTGTAAACGTTGTTCACGCGTAAGTCTTTCCATTGTGAAATGCCAAACAATACTAAACAAAAATAACATGACAGCATGACACGACTCACACGTGATCTGTCAAAAAAGCCTATTGAAAAAAGTATCTCTACTTGGATCACCCGTTATATAGGCACATTGTAATTTTAAATCCAAAAGAAGGTAAGGGAACTATTTGCTTTTATCTTACATATACATATATATATTCTTATCGAAATTTTTTTGCGAGATAAAACAGGTATGAAAGGTACATCAATAATACCCAACCTGGATGCAGTGGCCATTGGATCTACAGTTGTGGAAATGGGAATTAATTAAAACGGTAAGTCGTTCAAATTTTTTTTTGCAAAATATCATATACATATGTATCTCTAAGAAAGAAGCAAATTTAAAGTAATAAATTAAGAAGTAGTTGAACAAAAGTTCCCATATAAAGCATATACCTTTACATTTTTAACTCAGATTAGCCTACATACACATATATACAACTTACAATTTTTTTTTTAATTTACATATTTAATTTCATACGCGTTTTTTTATATATTTGATATTATCTTTAACATGAATAAATAATGTATAGACACGTTAGTGAAACGATGGCTTTGTTTTAAAGGGGACGTAATAGGATGAGGATGTGCGGATGGGGAAGGATAGTGCGGAGTAGGATGTGAGGAAAGGGGCTACGAAGGCGAGTAGAGTAGCCAAGGTAGGGTAGGGTAGAGGTAAATTTCACGCAGCGTCAACATCACCATAACGCGGAAGCCTGGCATGATTTTCTTTTTTTACACGGACTATAAGGGTCAAGTCCCACACCCGCCGACGAGCTAAGAAAGGGAGCTTGCATGCCAGCAATGACCCAATGCTAAGAAGCTAGGTTATCGTGCTTCCATTTTTACCCGCATGTGTTAAGGATTGTATTTCTGGGACATACTTTTCCAAATTACGAATAACAATTTCATCTTTTTTAATTAATATATATACTTTTTATTTGACATATATCCTAATTAATAAAAATTGTTTTCTTTTTTCTCTTATTTTTGTAGAAAATTGTATACTTCTTCAAAAAACCATGCTTCCACAGCGTAATAATCAACTTTTCCTTTCGAGAGAAAAGGACCGTAGCCAACACTCAGATGCTTCGGCATTAGCTATTTCGCAAGGTAAAATAAAAATTTACAATTTTAGATAGAAAAAAAAAAAAAAAAAAAAAAAACAAACATTTAACTGACTTTCTGCGCGAATTCACTTAATCAACTGCATTGCGAGTTAACTCTTTGCATATCTATAATAATTTTTTATTGTGATATAATTAACATATCTCCCCCCCTTCTTATATTCGCACACAATTGTTAATAATTTACACTCGAATTTAACTATGAATTTTTTCAGCCATGAGCCGCTGTCGCTGCTGCGAAGCCATTTCCTTAAAATAAACTATATTACAACGATAATTTGTATCTCGATCTGTCTCTCTGTTCTCTTTTTGTACTACGGATGGATTGAACGCTGCTCAACGAATATCATTGTTGGCGCAGTGCTATTGTTTAGTAGTACGAGACTCTAGTGCATACACTTCTGCCCTTCGATTCATGATCGATTCATATCACTTGGATGAAAGGGTAGATGCAGTTCCTTGCATCGCTCCATGACGAACTTTTCCAATGAACTACCAGCTCTGGAAAATTTTTATGAAAACAAATTAACATTACATAATATTTGTGCAGAAGAGTTGCTTTTCACTTACTCATAGATCTCATTGCCTTCCTGATTGTAGATGTCGCAGTTTTTGAATACAAGTTCAATGTCCTTGAGCAGTTCCTCGTTGATAGTGTACTTGCCCATGTTGAGTTTGGATTTTACTTTTGCAAAGTCCATAGGATCCTTAATTATCGTATGGTAGTCGGGAACTTCTGAATGTGATACTGGTCTGAGGAATGGCCAGGAACTATCGTGTTTCATTATATCATCTAATAGATCATACAATACTGGGCTGTTTAGTGGAAGATGATCACCAGCACGTCGGGATCGTCGACTGTTGTTGTTATTTGTGCGGATGACTTCATCCGCACCGTTGTCGTTCGAATTACGCGTGGAAGAGCGTTTACTGCTGCCGGTTGATGGACGAGTACGTTTAACTAAGGGTTGGTCGTATTCTTCGTCATCGGTAGAGTCGTCTGCTAAAGAGAGAATTATTGCGAATGTTTTTTGTTTTTTTGCTTTTTTTTGGAGCGAATAAACAGTTATGGGACGGAATTCACAGTTTGGGAGGAGGAATGTCCATTTGGGAAAAAAATTTACAACAGTTTGAATAAAGCAAAAACAGGGCGAACTTCGTAATTTTACGTGAGCCAGGCGCAAATATCAGCAAGACAGCAAGAAAAACATAAAAATTTAGTAGCGGCAAGGAGCTTGGAGGTGGGAACAATGAGATTTGGTAGGTCAGGTTTATACAGATTTATCACTCCAATCATTGAGAATCCGGCGGATTGGCTGCGGAGGGAGTAGCACTTGTTTTGTGCCTTCGTTCAGTTCAATCATTGAAAACGCCGGATAAAAAGTGAACGGATGTCGGTAAAGAAGTTTTCGAACATAGGTATCATCGTAAACGCGAATCATCCGCAGCTCATGCAATTACATATGTTTGCATTCATTGAGAGGTAGGTTACTTAAATAGTTTGAAGTTGGAACATACTAAGATTATTCCTTTTAAGGTTTGGACCATAAGACAGACAACAAACGAGAGCTTAAAGCTTGCTTGCGGTACTACAGCGGGGAAAATCAAGAAAATTTACTTTACTGCTTTGGAACATGAGGTGATCGAACTTGTGTGTTTGAAGGACTGCGTAGAGGATTTTCCCGAAATAAGTTGCTGGTGCAAATCTCAGACAAATACTAACCGGGAGTATCCTCGGACACATCGTGTTCACCTAGAATTTGGTCGAGGGAATAACCAAAATTAATTCAATATCCTCCCCCCTGATAGCACAGATGGTCCAGGGACAAAAAACATTGCCTAAGCCATTGAAACTTCGTCAAGAGAAAACATAAGGAAAGGCTACAGTCCGCTGGGGGCGAACAGTATGATACCCTATCCATATCGATATATGCCCCAAAGAAAAAAGCATTTAGAAGATTTTATTTCATTCTATTAATTAAAAAAAAAAAGTTTTTTTAAAAAAAAAACGCCCCCAAAAAGTGGGCGTGGCCAAAAACTTTGTATGACAAACTTATAAAGGGGGGCAGTGCCTACATATCTTGTGAAGGATGTAACACTCTATCTCTCTAACTTTAGCTTTAAAACGGTTTTTTCTAAATTGTGGGCGTGGCAGTGGGCGTATACAAACAATTTTTACACTTAACCATTTCGGAGCCCTAGGGAATATGTGGTCCAAATTTCAGCTTCCTAGCTTAATTTTAAAGGCCTAAAAATTGCGTACGGACGGACGGACGGACATTCCTAGTAGTCTTAGGATTTGGTCCTGATCATAAATATATATACTTTTATGGGTCTACGACGAATATTAAGGGGTGTTACAAACTATATGTCAAAATTAATATACCCTTAGGATAGGGTATAAAAATGTCCAAAAACAATTGTTCGAGAAGATTTCTGAAGGCCTTACAGAAATGGATAAAAAAATCCGAAGATACAAATGGCTCGATGAAAAAAATTTATCGTTCGTTGGGTCGCATTCTAATTCCCATTCGAATGTGACTGCTTTCGCTCTGATTTTTACTGTCCAAATTTAAATAAAACGTTAGAGAATCCAAGAAATATTCAACAGCATTTGTTTGGAAAATTTTTCATTTGATGGCAGAACAGCTGATTTCGATATTGAAATTTTGCGGACCGGCAATGTAGTTCAACTGCCGGTTTTAGGATAAGGGAACGGATGCGGGTAGGATGGACTCGCTCCGCAGCAACGTTGCCGAATCTCATAATTTTTTTATTTTCCGTAACAAATTTCAAATTTCCTAAGGCTACCTTGGAAAATGTTTAAATAAAATAAACTTAGCCTTTTTCAAAAGGAGAAGTAAAAATATACATAACAAAATAATATTTGAAGATAACAAAAATGTTTTTAACATTTAGAAAAGTAGATAGGTAGTGATGGTTTCATGTTTGTCAGCAATTTTTTTTATTTTATTTTTAAAAAATTAAATGCCAACTCTATGATAAATTTTTGTTTGCTTTGTCCATTATCTACGAAAGTTCTTCATTCTCTTTTGGGCTCGCATCGCGCTTTCATATGCTCAATTTGTTTACATTCCTTGCCTTTTCGTTTTAATTTACAAATTAATTTTGTTTTCTCCCTTTTTTAACGGACAATTTTTTTTGATCGGCTAATTTTTATCTACCGCCGAGCAAACACGCCCGAGTAGAACACGTGAATCAAGTAAACGCAGAATTTTGCGATAGAAGTCCAAAAGAGAATACAAGAATCGGATGGAACTTTTGGGATCATCCGCGTGAGATAGCTAATCTCGTGCACATTTAATCCCCTTTACCTATGGAATAACGTCACGTACGAAAAAAAAAACGGAACGTATGAAATCTAACTTTACTTATTAGATTTTCCCCCATTTTTTAAATCTCATGATTTTTTTTTAAATATTAAAAATCATGATCATTTTTTATTTTAATCGGCAACAATGCTCCGCAGTCAAACCGCCGGATTCTATTATTGGGGTGAATATTTTACTCAGACGTTCAACTTGTGAAGGAAAAACAGTAAAAATGTCTAAATTGCCAAATACTTCGCTAGCCTGGAGCATGTAGTCAATCATTAACTGAAGACACACACAAAGTCAAAACCAACAAGCACAACCAGCTAGTCTAAATATGCGTTCAGTCAATGCAAATTCTTCTGTATTTTAAAGGTTTTAAATAATTTCTTAAGATTGTTTTAGGAAGGCTAGGAATGGAAGGAGGAACGCAACTGCGTATTTCGTTTGAGTACTTACGTTGGAAGTAGCAATAAAACAACGATTGGCAGGAGACATTCCGACGATGACTAGGAGAATCAAGCGATCTCGCAATGTATCTATCACCAATTAGTTTAATCGCACGTTTTTGAATCCTGTCAAGTAGCTCTAATTATGTATGTAATTGGAGCACTGGACTAGTTATGACCGTTATACTCAAGGGGCGAATAAACGCCTTATAAATTGTTGCCACATCAGAAGGGGTGAAGTATTTCTTGTATCGCTTGAAGAACCCTAGACATTTCGCAGCGTTCTTGGCGACGTCGAATAAGTTTGCCGTTAACACGCATACCCAGGATGGAAAGCCTCTCGGTTTCAGCGATGCAAGTGCCATTCATGAATAATGGCAGAGTATTGGGGACAGAACACAGCATTGAGTTTTGGAAGCATTAAATTCTACTCTCTTGGTTTTATCCTACTTAAGAATGCTGTCAAGGTCAGAATTTAATGAGCTTAATATACGTTGACGTTCCAGATCCACGCCCGAAGATGAGGGACGTAAATTCGAAAACGAATATGTAAAGCTTAGGATACTGTCATCAGCGAAGGTATTAATAGGTTTAGAAGTGACAGACAGGAGGTCATTGATAAAAATGAGAAAGAGAGTCGGAGACAGAGCGGAGCCTTGAGGGACACCAGCTTTTATTTGGTGAGTTGCAGACTTGAAACCGTCCAAAACAACTTGTATTGAACGGCCCGAATGGTAATTTCTAATCAATTGAAGAAAGGTATCATCGATTCCAAATGCACGCATTTTCGACAATATAGCTTGATGCCAAACTCTGTCAAATGCCTTTAAAATATCAAGCGCAACGACCTTGCTTTCGTACTGCCGGTCATAAAGAAGTTTTCGGGATTCGAGATATTTCATAAGCTGACGATTTATCAGCGTTTCCATGACCTTGGAAAGAAGGGACGTAAGTACAATTGGTCGGTAGTAGTAGGCGAAGAAAGATTCGCCTTTTTTGGGGACGGGCTGGACAAATGCTGTTTTCCATCTTCTCGGAAAGAGCCCTGAAGAATAGGACAGATAGAAAAGCTTACGCAGTGGTTTTGCCAGCGTGGAAGAATACCTCTTCAGAACAATAGGGGAAATACCATCTGGACCAGCGGATTTGTGAATGTTGAGATCTTCAAGTGCTCTTGCCACTGTACGAGTGCGAAAATGGATTGGGCCCATAAAATATTCTACGCCCGCGAGTACAGTGGGAGAGTTATTGCATATGAATGTCGGGCTAGATGACGAGTCCTACCAAAAGTTTTTACTACCGGCGAATGCTTAGATTTTATTATAGCATCATTAATATCATCAGGGTTCAGATATCATTGCATTGGTTGTCTTTGCCGCATCAATTGAAATATTGATGAAGGACATGTGAATGGACAAAAAGACTTCTAGAACGAAGAACAAGATCTGAGAAATAGAGGAGTACCACCATCTCGATACTTCATAAAGAGAGCAAAAGCAAACGCTGGATACGTACAAATAACTCTCTAGCACATTCGTTTAGTTATGTTCGGCCTATAAAAACAAGGTAAGGCGGCTGCCGTGGCAAAAGCTAAGTCCCGCTTTAACTGAAGGTCAGTCAATTGTGGTACCACTGGAGCAAGGAAGACTGAGTTGTCCTCATAGTTGTAAAATCCATTAGTGCAAGTGAGGCTACTATTCCAACTGAACCCGACACCTCCTTTGCATGATGCGCATGTGCTAATGTTGTTCTACCTTCCATTGAATGGCCTGAGTTTAGTCGCGAATAGGATACATTTGATTGTTTTGTACATGTGGAATGTACCAACTGCCCAGTACAAAGTTTCGGTTGTTCATAAGCTTTGCACTTTTTCTGAAATGTCGCCGTGTCAGGGAACCCAGCTGAGGTAAATATAACATCTGTCGGGAATCTCGTTAAGACATGATGGTCGAGTGTGATAGTTTAACCACTTATAAGTCTTCGTTATGTAACCCAAATGAAGAGTATAAAGCCACCGTCCTGGCCTTCCTTATACAGTCCTGGACAAATAAGGCTTCGTCAAACAGAGCGTGTTTTTTTACGCGGTGTTTAACGCGGCGTTAGACAACAATAGCGCGTTAAATAGTTGAGTATTGATTCTCACTTTCTCACAAAATGCCATTTATCACTCATATCGTACAGAAATAGGTGCTTTTTAACACATTCTATTAGTTTTCCCATTTCCAGAAACAATTCGAAATGAGTTATTGCGCCGTTTTTAACGCGGCACAAAAAAATAATTTGTAATTTATCAAAACTCCGCGTTAAACTCGACTCGTCTTTCATATATATTTATATGAAATGGATATATTTGTGGTTCAAGTTAGTTATTCACTGGTTATGCTTTTGCGTGAACATAAAGCAGCCGCCGTCGTAATCCTCCTGAAAATGCATGTCCACAAAAACGAACACATCACGCAATGCGGAGATGGCGCTTTATTTCTCAATTGTATTCTCCAAAGAAGTTCGGTTATAACGGGTGATCCAAGTAGAGATACTTTTTTCAATAGCCTTTTTTGACAGATAACGTGTGAGTCGTGTCATGCTGTCATGTTATTTTTGTTTAGTATTGTTTGGCATTTCATAATGGAAAGACTTACGCGTGAACAACGTTTACAAATTGTTCAACTTTATTATGAAAATTCACGTTCTGTGAGGAATGTGTTTCGTGCACTTCGCTCAACTTATGGTCAACATAATCGGCCTACTGAGCGTACTATTCGCAACACCATCACCCATTTTGAGACCCAGCATTCATTATTGGATAATATTCGACCGAATAGACCACGTCCAGCACGCTGTGAAGAAAATATAGCGGCCGTAGCTGAGAGTGTACACGAAGACCGTAGAGAGTCGATTCGGCGCCGTTCGCAGCAACTCGGACTGACGTATGGAACGACTTGGCGCATTTTACGTCAAGATCTTAAATTGAAAGCGTACAAAATACAGCTTGTGCAACAACTGAAGCCGCTCGACCTTCCCAAGCGACATCGCTTCGCTCTATGGGCTCTTGAAAAGTCCCAAGAAGATCCGACTCTTTCGAGGCAAATTTTGTTTAGCGATGAGGCCCATTTCTGGCTCAATGGGTATGTAAACAAACAAAATTGCCGCATTTGGGACGAAGAGCAACCTGAAGAGATTGAAGAACTGCCACTTCATCCAGAAAAAAAACCGGTTTGGTGTGGTTTGTAGGTTTGTGGTGGAATCATCGGTCCATATTTCTTTAAAAATTATGCCGGTGCGAACGTAACCGTCAATGGCGACCGTTATCGTGCCATGATAACCGACTATTTGATGCCTGAAATTGAAGCTCGTAATCTCGGCGACATTTGGTTTCAGCAAGACGGCGCCACTTCCCACACATCGCATCAATCAATGGACTTATTGAGAGAACATTTCGGTGAGCACATAATTTCACGTTTTGGGCCGGTCGATTGGCCACCAAGATCGTGTGATATCACACCGTTAGACTTTTTCCTGTGGGGATATGTAAAGTCAAAAGCTTATGCCGACAAACCCGCTTCGATTCAGGCCTTGGAGGAAATCATCACGCGTGTCATTCGCCAGTTACCAGTCGAAATGCTCGAACGAGTGATCGAAAATTGGACTCAACTGCGACGTAGCAACGGCCAACATTTGATAGACATAATCTTCAAAAAATAAATGCCAAAGAATGTTCTTTCAAATGATAATAAACATTCTCCATTAAATTTGAATTTTCTGTGTTTTTTTCTTTAAACAAGTAGGGAACCTCGAAATGGATCACCCTTTATAGCTGAAAATACGTATCTATCAAACGAACCAACACGGTCGCTTATGTGAATTTGACACGAATAGCCTAAGAAGTACACGGTCGTATGGTTCTGGAAGCACTGCAACCGTAATACAAATTGCATTGCACAAAACCATCTGAGAAATTTGATACGAAACGAAAATAATATACCTACACTCTATAAAACAGTCACTGACCTAACGACAAACAAACACTTCCCTTACTTATCCTAACCTCAAAGATTCGCTAAAATCATTGCATAACAATTTATAATTAAAATTTTGTCCGATTGGTGTCTTTATTAATATTAAAAAAAATTTAAATATACGTATAATAATATTAATAAAAAATTATTTGCAATAAGTTAAGAACAAACTAATAAAACAAATATATATCGCAAGCAATGCGTGTGCGTGTGTGGTGTGTGTGTTATGTGTTTGAAACGGATGACAGACGGTGGTTATGAGCAGAAACGGAAATTGTTAAGAAAATGATTCCTCTAACTTACCGTTCTGTTTGCTCTTCCGTTTTTTACTTTGATTCCCTTTGCATGTGCTGCAATTCCAAGTGCCTCTGGGCGGTCTCTTCAAGTCGACACAGTCCAAGTGATAAACTGATTTGCATCCAGCACATGCGATCTCGCCGCCATTGTATGAACACACTACACAGATTTCTTCATCTCTGAATTAATGAATGAAAAAAACAAGAAGAAACACAACAATAAATGTCACACACTTTAGACAGACAGACAGAGTACAATGGCTACTTACTCTTCTATCGTGTCATCATTCTCATCATCATTTCCCGCTGTCGATGGTTCGTCTTGGGTGTCATCAAGATCCACTTCGTCCTCATCGACCAAGTATTCCTCTTCCGCCACCGCTTCACCTTCCTCCTCTTCTTCGACAGCTTCTGTATCCTCTTCTTCAGCGTCTTCTTCGTCCGCAGCCTCGTCGTCGTTGCACAGTTCCTCTTCAATTTCCTCCACTCGCATAATTTTACTTTGTCGCCGACCGGTGGACCGATTCGAGCGTGATGATCCCTCACTAGCGTTATCCTCCTCATCCAGTACAAAGGCACGCTTTCGCTGTGTCTTCTTCGGTCCATCACTGGCGTTCGTTAAGCCCAGTTTTGCGACACATCTTCTGCAATACCAATTACCCTCGGGAACAGTCTTCATTTTAGGTTTCAAGCAGTACATGTGCGTGCCAGCGTTGCACTCATCACAGAGTAACATCCTCTCGGGGTCATGCATCCGATGACAAATTTGGCATGAGGATTTATTTGTTGAATGACGCCATTTGATGGAACTGTGAAGGATGCTCAGATGTAGAAAAACTTGCGAGTAGCTTGTCGCATGCATTAGCGATTCCTCCCAATGGGCGCGACGTTCCCGACCTTTTCTTAGCATCTCTTCCATTCTTTCCTTATCTCTGGTCTCCTTCTTAACACCAAATGGTTCCTGCAGGAATCGTTCCTCTATGCCCTGTTCAATTTGAAGCAGGGCAGAGGCGAGATTCTTCACACACTGACGCAGGATTGAGGAATCGTGCAACGAAATTCCTTCATCTGAGCTGTCTTCGGATTCTATGTCCAACGTATCGCCCAGATTGAGCCCCGGATCTTTGTATGGTCTTGCTTCGGGACCTGGTCCCCAGCTAAGTTCCGCCTGCGGGTCATAGGTGTTGTTCTGTACATCATTCCGCCATTTATCGAGATCTTCTACGTCTAAATTACCCAAATCGCCGGAAGTGATGTCCGTTTCGAATTTTAGAATTCGATCTACCAGCATGGAGTACATAACCTGAAAAAAAAAATGATAAAAGAGTAAGGTTATGTTTTTCTGCAGAGAAATTTCAACAAATCATCGTTAACTCACCTCACTCAAATCGGCGTCGTCTGGGAATCCAAAGTTCGCTGCATTGTACTTTTTACGAGTGTCGTCACGCAGTTGTGCCCTAAATCGCGAGAGCTGCTGAGTTGTTTCGACCGTTAACATTTCAACTGGACACCTCTTCACGTGATTTACAATCAAAGCACGCATTGTGGTCAGCTGCTCCTTTAATGCGCTCTCTCGTTCGCCGAGCGGATTCAAGCTCTTAATAAGTTCATCGAGATCTTCCTCTTTGTAGAGGAAAGCCCATCGCTGGCGATCCGGATTCTTTTCATCGTGAACTATGCAATTTTTCGGGTCACCGGTACACATCATCAGCTGATACTGTGTAGGAGGGCTATGGGGAATTTCAGGTGCTACTTCCTCTGCAGCGGCACCGTCGACTTCCATCTTGGTGGCATCGCCGTTCAGTCCAACGACGCCGCCATTCACCACAACTTGGTTTTCCTTGTTCTCTTTGCTGTTGTCTAGGGCGATTTGGGCTTGCGACCTGCGCTTCCTCCTAGTAGGATCGTCTTCTTCTTGATATATTCTCGATAGATGAGACCGAATCTCCTTCAGTGTCCTCGGGCAACCCACAAAGTGAGGAACATTTGTGGGTGGGTTTTCCAAACACGTGTCATTGCATTCGTTTTGATGTTCTATAAACACCCCGGGTATCGATTCGAAGACGTAATACTTTCTGTATGCACGGTCCATCCCCAGACAGACCATGTAGTCGAACACACTACTGTTTAGCTTCTCCAATTGGTTGTCGAATTTCTTCTTATCGCGAGCGCTTATCGCCAGCAGTTCTGCAACCTTCTTGTTGAGCTTTTCTTCTAGTTGCGGCGCTTGGTCAGGATGCTCCTTTGCTTGGATCACATGTTTCTTCCTTTCGAGCTCCACGTTAGCAACACGTCGATTCTCGGTCGTTATGATGGTTCGAATGTCCATTTTGGCTTTGACAGTCTGATCTAAGCGTTCCTCGATTGTGTTGATCGTCGATGAATAGGTGAGGATCTGCGCCATTAGAGTATGTATGATGCGAAAGATGTCCGCCATCGGCAGTTGGAAGACGGTGTACATTTTTAGAGCGCGCAGCACATGCGGCTGCTGCATGCGAAACACCAGACCAGGATCTTCGGTCGAATAGTAGCCATTTCGATACATAGCTCGCCAGCGTTCAGCTTTTTCGTTGACCTGCGCTCCTGAGGCCAGCAAATGCAGGCGCAGTACTTCGCTAACATTAAGCGCATCCAGGGGCAGTTGATTCATTTTATGCGCAAAATGGCGACGCACATAATCGTGGGTTTTCGTCGCCACTGCAATAGTTGTATAGGGCTCGCGCTCTTTGTTCTTTACGGCGGAATACTCGGTGTAGCACTCTAGTTCCTCCTCCTGTTGAAGATCGAAGATAGTCGCCAAGAGAATCAGAATGATGTCGCTCAAAGGGCCGACTACTTCGCGAGTGGTAAACGCTCGCGTCAGCTCGTAGAAGCTGATGTTGTTCCGAAACGCATTAATACCCGACAGGAGTCCCACGAACGAGTGCAGGAATTCCTGCACCATGAGGCAGTCCCCGAAGTATTTAATGGGAATTTGCGTGGATAGTGTTTCGAACTTCGGCAGTAGCTTTTGGTCATAACGGGACAAATCGTCGGACTTCTTAGCAAGCGCAGTGGCTTCCTCTTCAATTTTGGCCAACCGCTCTACTTTCCTTCGCTCCAATTCGGCCTGTTTCTCTTCCTTTATCTTGCGCAATCGCTCCATTTCTTCACGCAGTGACTTGACACGCTCCGCCTTTGCCGCCTCTTCTTCGGGTGTGTCTACCTTTCCATTCTTCGTTACATACTTGGACATCGAGGCTTGTTTCTTCTCACCGTCACCACCTATAGCTCGGAAATTCGGTTTGCTCGGATCGTAGTGAGGCATCTTTCCAATGAACAGCTTGGAAATGCTTAGTTTTCGTTCCGTCACGTATTTCTTGTACGACTCTGGCTTTGGTCTTAAAATGCCTTCCGAACGAATGACGTTGTTCTTTATGAACATCTTTAGGTTATCGTGACCGAATTCAATTCTCGACCGACGTATATTCTCAGGCGTTATAAGGTATTCCTTACCATTGTGTTGGCCGCCTACCTTCTTAAGCTTGTATGTGACCTTAGCGGGATCGTAGACACCAGTCTCGGGAGGTGATTTTGCATCTGGTACGCAGCTAAGTACGACGTACTTCTGGTGTCTGGAGTTATTGTTTACGGCTTCAACGTCTTCATTGATGAAGAACCTGCTTCTTATGAAGGCGTACACCAGACTGCAGAGTGTTTTGATAGATGATTGCTGGGCTTTTTCGATTACCAATAGAACGACGGGCCGTAGGCACTCTTTGAATTGTTCCAGTTTTTTACGAGCACGTCGTTCACTTTTTAGCGCCTCGGCATATGTGAGATTTTCGCGATTTGTCGCCTCGCATTGCCAAATGGTAGAGTTGATGACCATGACGTGACGAAAGTATTCTCTGAAATTAATAAATTAAATTGTTTTATGGTATTTTGGCAAAAATGTTTATAACAGTGACGAATCAATGAGAACCCTATGATCCCAGTCCTGCTCTACGACTTCGAAGCATGGACCCTTTCTAGAGCGGATGAAGACATTCTTGGTCGTTTTGACAGAAAAATACCTATGTGCATTGACGGATTATGGAGGAGACGATTCAACTCTACGAGCTGTACAGTAACCTGGTAAAAAAAAAACGCGCACTGGGAAAAGGTTGAGAAATGTATAGCAAATGAACACCAGCGCTCCAGCCCGCAGCATCTTCGACTCTAATCGGAAGGGACAACGCAGAAGATGAAGGTCCCGCCTTATGTGGCGCACACAAGTGGAAGGGGACCTCTTGTAGTAAAGAACTGAAGCCAGTTAACCAAAGACCGCGCTAATTTGAGAGACTTATTGGTTGAGACCTGAACTCGATCCGGACCTGGGACACTGTAGCGCCGCTGAAAAGGCTGAAAACTAACTGGAGCAGCAAAAAAACCCATTGTTTCTTATGACAGCTTGCATATTTTTTTTTTTTTTTTGTCGGAGGTTGCTGCTATCCGATGGAGCGCTCAGACACAACTACAGGTCCATTGTACTACCATTCAGACACCTTACATTAATGTATTTAGTTTTCCCGTCTTTCGAAGAAAAACGAGAAGGAGCTTCAGTGATAAAGAGCTTAGATGTTCGGCACTCACCAAGTCAGCCCCGAAGATCCGCCACCTGATGCGAGCATAGGCCGGACAACTGCAGAGAAAGTGTTCTGCTGTGTCATCCTCCTCACCGCAAGCAGGACAGGTAGTGGTGTCGCTTAGCCCAACACATTTAAGTGTTTGGCAAAAGCTTGGTGGCCCGAAAGAACGCCTACAAGCAGCCTACAGTCGATTCTCCTCGGAGATAGAAGAAAAGATGCTGACCTTTTGCAAATGTCCGGGCGCAGTAGTTTGGTCTGTCTACATCCAGACCAACACAGCTTGCATACTAAGGGTTAAAGCGGATGTCATAAGAAACTAGGTTACCGCATCGCGCTGAAGGGTTGAGTGGATCTGAGAATCAACCAAGAACACTCTCCAGTTCTTCAGCTCAGGCTTTGTCAATTTGGATCAGAGCCGAACATTAACACCGTATTTTTTTTTTTCAATTCAATGTTGCTCTACGCGTATAGTTCATAGTTCAATCGTATCCTCTAATCCCTCTAAGTCAAAGTTTTAAGGACGTTAACACTCAGGGGTCAAATTACGGCATTTATTAACATTTTTCAATTTTCAATGAGTCGGTAATCAGCTTACTCGATCACGAATTTAACACGTTAAGGGATGTAGTTTTGACGTGTGTAGAAAATGATAGAGAATTAAAAATCACAAAATTTAGAGCAGGTTCGACTGTATTTAGCCCTAGAAGTACATGCTTCGTCGAATCGACGACGCACGTTATTGTTATAGTACCACTGTGAATAGTGCCGTCGTCGATTCGACTTTACGTACAAAAAATAAGCATGTACTTCCAGGGTTAACCCATTGCATTCATGGAAGCATTTTGGATGAAGCTGGATGTTACATTTGCTGCAAGGAATAAACGGTTTTGCTGTAATACTTTCGGCTTCGAAAACGCTTTTCGGATTTGAAGACCGTGTGCTTGACGTCATCAAAATTAACTACCTAATTGGGATTCCTTTTCCTTTGGAAAATGGTTTGAATAGTTGACTCCGATCCCAACAAGAAATCCACAACAAACGTTCTAAATGTTAGTTGCGAAATTGCAGCTTCATAAGAAAATTTTTGGCAAATGCAATGTAAGTTAGGTTAGGTTAGATTAAGACAGGGGTTTGATGCAAGAGTCATTACACAACATTGGGCACCGAAGTGGGCCCATCGCGATCCCTTGGGAACCAGCTGAATTTGTACTAAAAACGATAGACAAAAAAAACCCAAACACAAATACAGCCTTTGAAGTTTGTACCGTCCATTTTCTCCAGAGCTTCGAAGAAGTGTCTCCCTAAGAATTTCCTACGACTACGTAAGATTGCCTCGCATTCACACAGTGTGTGCGGTATATCATCAACAGCCTGCAGATCACCACAGAATCTGCAGATGTCTGTATCTGTCAGTCCGAGTCTCTTTGCATATTTTCGCAAGAGGCAATGCCCCGTCAGGATTAATACTAATAGAATAAGCTTATCCCTGCCAAGTTTTATAAACTTCCAACCGAGAAGTGTCCATAAAGCTTTTGACACCGTGTCCCCCCCCCCCCCAAGATTTGAGCACCTTAGGTTTGGTAGTCCTTAGCTCATTGCCTTCAATACCGCAATGTCCCGGCACCCAGCACAGTCTTACTCGGTTTTGATGATATCCTGACTATATCAGAATCTAATGTATACCGAATGCATCTAATAAGAGTGACCAGCCAGAACCATTTTATTCATATCGGTTGCTTATAGTGACTTATATGAAAATGACAGGCTTTGAGGTTTCCTATACCCAGAAAGTAAGTACTTACTTATTATTTCTGAGAATAAAATCTTGGATAGTAAAGGGTTTATGAATTGGTTTCTTTTTTTTCCTGGAAATTAAAACGATTACCCTACCTGACCACACTCATAAAAAATGTCCTTGGTGTTGTGGTTTCCTACCCGTCGAAGGTACTTCCTCATTATTTCTGAGAAGTCACTTAGTTGGTAAAGGGTTTTTCCGATATAGCACTCATGAATTGATATGTTTTCTGTTTAGCTAAATCATACAATATCACTAGATAAAAAAACCGTTTATTTTGAATTGGAAACGCAAAGAACGCACAATTTTTTTGGTAACTTAAAATGCTACAATATTCGGCGAACGCAACGTAGTGCTTTCCTCTCACCTGTAAGGCAGGCAAATCATAAAAATTGAATTTTATTACCTGCAGTTGATATGATATTGAAAGATTATAATTTTTAAGAAATTTTTCAAAAGGCCACTTAAATTTGTCATCAGTTAAGTTTCAGACATCTACACTAATGACGTTGAGTTTTCGCAACGTTAGCCGGAAATTGGTTAACGACTAAATATAACTTCAACCGCTTTTAATGCTTCAGAAAGGTCCTTAACACACAGTTGCTTCCTGACAATGGCAAACATTATTTTTCGTTTGAATACTAATAATATGCCGTTTTTAGATATGATAGTCCTGATCAGTTTCCAATTCTTTATTTAACTTTAAAAAATTTGTTTGGTTAGCTTTCGTCAATTTTCGTCGTCCATTTGCAAAGTAACATTGACAATTTGAAGGTCATCATTGATCTATTCACAAAGCGTCGGTGAAACCGAAATTCCGTATAACCAAATTTGAAGTTTTAAGTCATGATTCCCACATGAAAGGTATTGTAATAGAATAGTATTTAGAAAAACCTCATTCAAGTACTTTTATCAGTCAAAAAATTTCAGTTTAGCTTCCAGCCTTTTACCATTATTCATCGATTTTCGAGTCGCATTTCTTCTTCTTCTTCAATGTTGTTCTTGAGTTGGTAGTGCGCAGGGCATGTGTCAACGCAAAAAGCAGTATCTTTAACAAATCCACCCACCCAATGGGGCAGGTATGTGGATAATGTTGAAATGATTGTTTGCCCCCAACGTGCAGTGATGAAGGCATTATGACGATTGAAGAGCAGACAAAACTTGTTAGTCTTGAATTGAATGAGGCCAAGACTAAATAAATGCCAACAAATAACAAACAAGCAGCTGTCAACCGACTTGGTGTTAACATCGAGAATGAAAACTTAGTGGAAATCCAACAAAGAATTATCCTACAACGAGGTTAAAACTCTAAACGCGAAAGACGAAGTGCAAGCCTTATATAAAATTGAAACCAACAGTTTGGCTGCATGGTGTTGATTCCTCAGCGACAAGCAGAAATTGTATACGTGGATAGAATTTCTTCAAAAATATGATCCTTTGTGCAAGGAGAGCAATTCAGTGGATGAAACAACAGCGAACTCAATGAGCTGTAATAGCGAATGGGCAATATTTCTCTTTACTAAATGAATTCAATTTGTTAATTCGTTCTTCGAAGTGTGTATCTCTGTATGTAGATAATGTCATTGATTTTTACTTCAAGGAGCTTCCACGACCAAAGAAAAGCATATTCAATACCCACCAATGCACGCCACGCTTTATTAAAGAAAAACGCCCATCTAGTCTCCCCAAGCAATACACCAAAAATGAGGATTTTTAATAGGAAGCACAATTTTTAGAGGTTAGAATTGGATTTCCTGATTTTAATAAAAAAAAAAATGAATATTCAGTGAACTCCCTCTTAACGGACACAGCTCTTATGTGGACAATTCCTATAAGCTTATTTGACCCATCACATACTAAACATTCGAAATTAGTATAACTTTCAAACGGCATGAGATATCAAACAAATTGTAACGCAGAATTGTTAACTGAGGCTTAAACTTAGACAAAGCAACTTCATTTATTTATATTCGTATATAATTTCGTAATTAGCAAAACAAAACAAAAAATATTTGACCCACGACGTTTATTGAACACCTGCGATCGCTCGATCTGCAGGATAACGGTACTTGTTTTGCCTATGCTTAAGTCATAATATTCGCAATTAGCGCTAGCATTTTTAGTTTGATTTCGTTAGTGGAACACGTGTTACAAAAATGGAAAAACGCGTAACCATCGAACAGCGGGATTATGTACTAAATTACCACAAAAATGGTCTTTCTTCCCGGAAAATAGCTCAATTTGTGATTTTACTGGAGTCCACTGTGAAGGCAATAATTCATCTTTTCATTTTCGAAAACCAAGTGGAAGACAAAGGGAGAATCGCTTCAAACAAAATATTTAATACCACAGATGAGCGATATATCGTGCGAAAAGTTAAGGAAAACCCTAAGATTTCGGCACCAAAATTAGCTAGTGAGATTGGGGAAACGTTGGGAAAGTCATGTTGTGCAGAAACCGTACGTCGAGTGCTCCGAAAAAATTATTAACATGGAAGAATTGCGCGCAAGAAACCTTTTATTAGTAAGACAAATCAAAAACGTCGTCTTCAATTCGCAAAAGAATCAACATCAACAAGGATTCCAGCTTCTGGGAGCACGTAATATTTGCTGATGAGTCGAAATTTAATATATTCGGTTCCGATGGGCGACCCTACGTCTGGCGTAAAGCTAATACAGAGCTGCAAAACAAACATTTAAAAGCAACCGTAAAACATGGCGGTGACAGGTCGGAAAACTACAGTTCATCGAAACTACAATGGATAAGAATGTATACCTTGATATCCTTAAAAACAATTTGCTTCAGAGTGCTGAGGATCTAGGCATAAAGGAAAGTTTTCGGTACTACCAGGACAACGATCCCAAACATACGTCGGGTATAGTCCAAACCTGGCTAATTTGGAACTGTCCCCACATTATGAAACCACCGGCACAGTCACCTGATCACAATGTAATAGAGAATTTATGGGCAATATTGGACACAAATATCCGGAAGCGCAATATGTATAAAAATGATCTCAAAACTGCCATAATCGAGGAATGGTCAAAAATCAATCAAATTGGTGGCATCGATTCCTAACAGGATTTAATCGGTTTGAGATAACAAAGGGGGCCATACTAGGTTAGGTTAGGTTGAAGTGGCAGTCGAATAGAAGTCCGACTCACTTAGACCTATATAAGGTCCATTGTGATACCACGTGGATCTGAAGTTCCTGCCTAAACGTTGAACCATTTTGAGGTGCTTATAAAGATCATTAAGATCATTATAGAAGAAGGCCCCCATATGGAGGTTTAGATCTCGGGAGAGAGCAGGGCATGCGCAAAGAAGTTGTAGAGTAGTGTCCTCCTCCTCCTCATCCATACAGCTCCTACAGAAGTCGTTGGAATAGGCGCCAAGCCTTGTTGCATGCCTGCCTAACAGACAGTGTCCAGTTATGACACCAATTGTAGCACCAATGTGCGACCGATTAAGGGTAATCAAGCTTCTTGAGCGGCTTAGATCCAGCCTAAGCCAGATCTGCTTCATTTTCAGACAAGTATTCCCATTTGTCCATCTGTGGTTAGTTTTTTGTATTGCATCCAGTTTTAACAAGTGGAAATTGGTATGCCTAAGGAGCCCTTTTCAGGCAAGATTGAGAGGGTAGTTCCAAGTTTGACGAGTTCGTCAGCCTTGCAGTTACCCGGAATGTCTCTATGCCCCGGCACCCAGCAAAGGTGAATGTTGAACTGCTCAGCCACCTCCTTTAGAGATGATCGGCAATCGAGGGCTACTAAAGGGTTAATAGAGACAGAGTCCAGACACTTGATGGCGTCCTGACTGTCCGAAAAGTTTCGAATATCCTTTACGGATACCACATTTTTTTTTAGCCAGGGCAAGACTCCCTTTATCTTTATTAGGAAGACGGAAGGAGAGACTGAGATTTAGTCTGTCTGAGAAGACACCTCCACCCACCCCATCATTTGTTTTTGAACCGTCCGTGTAAAAATGGATTGATTCTTCCTCCGGCAAGGCATCTTCCCAAAAGGATCTAGGGGGGATGGATATCTGGAAGTTTTTGTCGAACAGCAGTTGGGGTGTGGTATAGTCTATATTCCTAGAAGGGATTCTGAGTATGTTCAGAATTGCAGAGTGGCCGATTTCACTATCGGTCCATTGAGAAGTTGCTTTGAGGCGAGTGGCCGTGGTAGCAGCCGTCTGTCTGCTAATATTAAGATTCTTGAAATGGTACCTTAATATCATGTAAATCATTATTTTTTAAGCTGAGTCAAATAAGCTGTGGCACTCAATTGTTGAATATTTTTTGTTTTGTTTTGTTAATTATGAAACCGTATACGAATACAAATAAATGAAGTTGTTTTGTTTAAGTTTTAAAATTAATTAAAATATCTGCATTTAAATTTTGTTGATATCTTGTTCCGTTCAAATACGTTCCTACGTATTTCAAATTTGTAATATGTGATGGGTCAAATAAGCTGTGAGCCGCTGTATGTGTGCCTTTGTAACATATTTCATAAGAAAATTGTAGTGGAATGCCAATTTTCCGACCTTTTTCCTCTATTTTTTGAAGTCCATAATGCTACGCAAAATATTTCAATGTAAATAAACAAAAATCTGCCAAAAGCAGCTGAGTTTCTGCACCTTTAAAGCAAAATATAGTAGAATCTTACGTTTTTTGTACTAGTTTTTTTTAAGTTTTCTTACTTATTTAGACACAAACCTCGTTTAGTTAAAACACAGAAGAAAATCGTTTATAAATCAGAATTTCAGCAAAGATGCGTAAAGGTTGCGTAAATACTTACGCGTTGTTTAACTAAACAACCTCTGAGAGAGTGTTTTACGATCGCAATCCAAGAGGATTAAATTGGTCTTAGGAGCTGAAGTCTAAAATTTTATTGTAAATGACTGTCGAAACCGATGACGAGGCCATCATCAGAATACGGTTGAGGCGTTCAGGAATGATAACATTGTCTTAATTGACGATCGCCGTAGTCCCCGGAAGATTAAACCCGCTAACGATGGGTAGGTATGAGTTGCCCCTGGCTTAACCCAAACGAGTATCTACGAAAGTTGGTGTTGGGTTGGGACCATCACCAATGGGCTTCAATAATTCTCCACCTTTGTCTTTCTTGTATTGCCATACAGTTGTCTTTGAAGTCTGATCTTACACTTTGTTCATGGAAAACGAGAAATTCCCCTCCATAATACAATGGTCTGGCGAACCTCCAGGCGACTACACATGTGTCTATTTACCAGCGTGAAAGGTAAAAAAACAAGTCGAGTGTGTTGACGGAATTTGTGTCAGCTTATTTACAAGCTGATTGGAAATTGTTTACCTCAGCATAGATCTCGACATGCTTCGCAGGTTGTCTGTCCGGAATGTCAACAATAGTGTAAATTGTACACATCGACGAAAAAAGGTCACAAACTAATGAAATGTAGAAGCACCTCAAACTTATTAATAAGTCCAGATTGGGGCTTCTATAAACAAAGTGTGCACTGTACTGGAATGCTACATTGCTATGCGAGACTCCAAAAGCCTGACAGATCACACTCATTTGCATCGGGATTACCTGTAGATACAGAAAAATATAAAATTATTAACGATTTATCGCTGGCAGCTTGTATTTTCCTGGATATGTTCAAATAACACCAGCGGCATGGCGACGAGCTAAGCTAATATATCCGATATTCTTCGCTACTCTCATACGCATCAGTTGTTTGGTGGAACAGGCTTTCGCAGAAACATGTTACTGCTTCTTTTGGCAAACTCCAAAGAACGGCTTGTCTCGGCTGCACAGGGGCTTTCCCTAGCACCCCGGGCTCTGTTCTAGATGCTTTGATGAATCTTCCTCCCCTTGATTTATTAAGGGGCCGCCATCTAACGTTTTTTTTTTTTCAACTAGTGCTTATTTCGCGAATGGTAACACTTAGCTCATGTCTGATTTGACAGATAATTAGTTTTATCCTTCCGCTGAACGAATATGGTTGTGTATACGCTTGAACAACGCTGGGAAATATTGCGACATTACTTTGAAAATCATGGTAATGTTGCAGAATGTGTGCGAAAATTGAAAATTGCGTACGGATTTTGGAAGAAGAGAAGCACCGTATCTTGTGAAAAAAGTGAAAGAAACTGGCATCCTCATCGATAAACCAAAGCGTGAAAAGCCAAAAACAGTCCTGGGAGTACACCTGAGAAAATTGCTGCTGTGGCAGAAAGTGTGCGTGAAGCGCCATCAACATCAATTCACCGTCGTTCTCAACAATTGAACATTTCCGAAGAAATCATTGAGACGAATTTTGCATAAAAACCTTGGTATGACGCCATACAAAGTCCAATTGGTTCAGGAGTTGAAGCCAACTTCGCTAAGTGGGCCTGCGATTAGAGAAGATGCCGATTTTGCCAAAAAAAAATCATCTTTTCAGATGAAGTTCATTTTGATCTTGGCGGGTATGTAAACAAGCAAAACTGTCGCATTTGGGGCACAGAAAACCCGCACGCATACATTGAAAAGCCGATATACCCAAAACGAGTCACTGTGGCATAATTGGGCCATTTTTCCTTGAAAATGAGCAAGGAGTGGCCGTTACAGTTAATGGCGATCGTTATCGGGCCATGTTGAACGAATGTTTGTTCACAAAAATTGAAGAGGAGGAGGATATTGGCAACATTTGGACCGATCGTGTAGCCTACTGCATGGCCAGCCGACGCAGCCATTTGAATGAAATTATTTTCCATTATTAACCGGAAGGATTGTACTTTCAAAAAAAAAATTATTTGGCGGATCATGGGGTGTACGCTAACAACCATCTTTCGCTTAAAGAGAGGTGGTTTTTGGTACCATGCGCACTGGAATTTTGAAGAACTTGCTCGAGAATTATCCTTTGACCCCTGTCTTATGGATATGCCGTCTGATGCAATGACACCAGAAATCCTTCTGCGGTCAGACTCTGAACTATGGATTGAATGCCATCGTATTTTCACGGATGGCTCCAAAACCGGGCAGGGGTCTGGTGCTGGAGTCTTTGTGGAACGCGATGATATACGACTATACTACGCCTTGGGTAAACATGCATCCATTTTCCAAGCAGAGATTTTTGCCATCCTAATGGCTATGCGCTATATTGTGAACAACAGGTGGAGGGCTAGAGGCATTTGCATCTGCAGTGATAGCCAAGCTGCATTTAAAGCGCTGCTAAATCTCCTTACCTCGATCAAGTTAGTGCTAGACCTCAAGCTTTCTCTGAGTTTGGTCGGAAGACTGAACACAGTAAATCTTGTCTGGGCACCAGGTCACACTGGCATCCAGGGAAATGAGATCTCGGGTGAGCTTGCTAGGCAAGGTTCAGAAGAAGTTTTCGCAGGACCCGAACCTGTGTTGGGTCTGCCTGCATCTTTAGTCATGTCTTCTATCGATTTTTGGGTTTCTCGTGAATACAAGATTCGGTGGCGCGATTGCGGTGGATGTAGACAAACCAAACTACTGCGCCCGGACATTTGCAAAAGATCAGCATCTTTTCTTCTATCTCTGAGGAGAATCGACTGTAGGCTGCTTGTAGACACTTAAATGTGTTGGGCTCAAGCGACACCACTACCTGTCCTGCTTGCGGTGAGGAGGATGACACAGCAGAACACTTTCTCTGCAGTTGTCCGGCCTATGCTCGCATCAGGTGGCGGATCTTCGGGGCTGACTTGGTGAGTGCCGAACATCTATGCTCTTTATCACTGAAGCTCCTTCTCGTTTTTCTTCGAAAGACGGGAAAACTAAGTACATTAATGTAAGGTGTCTAAATGGTAGTACAATGGACCTGTAGTTGTGTCTGAGCGCTCCATCGGACAGCAGCAACCTCCGACAAAAAAAAAAACAGCTAATATATGCACATGACATTTCTGCTTATAAATTCTTGGACATCACAAACTAGTAACACACAAAAGTAACTTATTCGTCTCAACGATAGAGCTTTTCCTCAGATGACCCTATAACAACGACTTAATGGTACTCCTTTAGTGTGCACAGACCAATAAATTGGAAGATCTATGACCCCTCATTCCTGATCTCAAACTCGTCGGAAATAAAAAGGAACAAGAACGGCGAAATAATCCGAAACCGGGATATAAGTCGACGAACACCAATGGAGGATTGTGTTCATGAATGGGCTTCCACTGGAGATCTTACAAAAACAACAAAGTAAAAAATAGCGGAAGTGTGCCTACTTTTTTTGTTCACCAATTCATATGCACCGACATTGCTACCATCAGGACACGGGAGCAAAGAAGGCCAAAGGTTGTTCAGTATATTCCATTCTTCAACGAATTTTCATGCCGACTATTTGAGAGTGACGTCATGCGATATCAGCAAAGACGTGCTGCTATTCAATGTTCATTCCGCAAATTCATTGAACGCATTCATTAATCTTGAAATTAGCGCTTAAAATTAGTAAAACCAAATGTCAACCTTAAGACATGATTAAACACTTTCGCCAACCTGGACAGAGTGTTCCATGGACTTGTTAACTACTCCCCAACACGAACTGTCAAGGAATGAAAGAAAGTCTGCAGAGAAAACAGAGTGGGTTTTTTCTCAAGTGCTTTCGATCTCTATGCCAGATCAAGCGAGTAAGCCATCAACATTGTACCCATCCTGCAACAGGAGACAATAGTGTCAAAATACAGTTTCTGCATCTGCAAAACCCAATCAAGCAGAAAGTGTATCGAATATCAGCAATCGCAGTTCACTCTTCAAAATGCACTTTGGTCCGTCGGTCGTATCGTAATCTAAAACCACAAAACCCCCAAAAATTTAAAATGGTGTCCTTCACCACCGATTACTTGGGAGGAATCATCAAGTATTTGCCCCAGTAAGTACCCAGTTTCTGTGGCTGCTGCTGCTGCCCGAAACTCAGCAGCACTCTTGTTACAACACCATGTGCTCTCTTTCTTTCACGCACTATCTTCCTCTGTCGGATTATTCGACTTGAACGATGTTCTTTTTCTAAAGCCGACCGAACTGAACTACCCCAAAGCATTGACCCTCTTTTTTTTTCACCGAAAAAAAAAAATAAATATATTTTGCACACACCTGCCTCCAGAGGCTCTACAAATAAAAAAGAAAAAGAAAATTGTGCTCAAGAAAACAGCTACTCACTCATAGTCGCGGAATATCTGCTTTGTGGTCTCGCAATAGAAGACCTCCTCCTTGTCATGGAATGTGTCCTGTTTGGGATTCTTGGAGAAATTCTCGAATCCTTCGCGTTTGCAAAGTGGCATCTTGGGCTATTTTTCTCGCTGAATTCGCACAAAGAAACAAACGAAATCCGAGAGAAGAGTGTGTGAAGAAAATACGATTCCTCTTGAGTTGCGATGAATGCCAACTTTAGCTGGTTGTATGCGCGCCAATGAGATCCAAAATCGAGATTTTCATTCGTCTTTTGGAGGGAATTTTTTTTTTTCTTCTGTTCACTTCTTTTACCGCGATGGAATTCGTGGTTTTTCTTACATTTAACCCGCGAAGATGTAAATAAAAATTATAAAAAATATATAGTTTTCTTGTTCTTCCTTTTGGTTTATATAGTTTTCCTGTCAAACACCACAAAACAGAGAAAATTGTCGTTTCTTTTTTTTTTTTGTGGTGGCGATGAAATGAGTTTTTTTTTTAGAAGAAACACACGCGCGCGCTAACTTTTTGAAAATGTTTGCTATCGCGAGAGCGAGCGAATAGAAGAAACGACTACAGACAAAAAACCGAATGATTTTATGGGAGAGAGCGGGAGCGAAGTTTTTGTTTTGACAGTTGAGCGGTGCTGACAACTGATGGGAATGGGAATTAATTGTAGTAGAATGATATTTTTAATGCGATTTCGCGGGGTGAATTCAGTGAGTAAGTTTTTGTTTTTTTTTAAGATATCCAGTGAAATATATTTATTTTACAACAAATATTTGCAGTATTATATGTTATTTGGAAAATAACATATAATACTAATTATGCTAAAACCCCTTTTTCAATGAATCAATTTTACTTCATAATCGACGATAAGCCATACCTACCTAAAAATGTGTTCATTGTTAATAGCACTTCGTGATGTTATCGGTTTTAGAACGATTTAAGAACTGGCTTATAATAATTAAAGTAACTTATTCCGTTAATTCAGATTGTCATGCAGCGAAACCACAATCTGAGGTCAAGCTCATTCCATCAATTTAAGCTTAGATTTTGCTGGTTTAACTACATTACTTGCGGCTATAGTTTGGATTGGACCACGAAAGATTCATAGTAAAACTCCCGTTGAGATTTCTTTGAATTTTGATAATTCATTTTCGTGGTTTTCACACAAAAGTATTGAAGGCCTGTCGTAAGATCAAGAATATCTCGCCAATTTCCAATTCCGCAAGAGTTAAGGTACGATCAGACGGTCATCCAAACTTGTCGTCCGGATGACATGCTGACGTCAGAAAACTTATTTACTTCAGACGGGATGACCACTTTAGAATAAATTCTACGTCATAGTGTATTTCTTCTACAGGTTCAACAACACTGCCCAAGAACACCAATTGCAGAATTCATGCGATTCAACAACGCCCTGTGTGTTCCAACTAATTTCTTGTAAATTGTTACTCTACTAAAAGTAATTATGTAATTAGTTGATACAAGAACCAAGCATGTTATTTTGATCACACTCACTCCACCTACATTCATGCTCGGAAGCAGGATGAATACATTTATTTAATTGTTCCCCCTCTTAAGGAATAGGGCCTTCCCAAGATCTCGAGTTTTAAGACCCTACTTGGAATTCAGAGATGCGACAAGACAAATGAGAGCCAATGGTAAGTAATTTTGTACTTGATTTAAATACTACTGGTAAGTACTAGATTTTTTCAAGTAAATACAACCAGTGGCCTATTTCACCAAACTACAAATTATAACTATAAATTTGTATTTGTGAATCACAACTACCTACAAACTTGTAATCAAGTTTTTTGTTTCACAAATTACAATTATATAATCCACAAATTTGTGAGTAGAATGCAGAAAAAATTGTGGAAAGCAAATTGTTGATTACAAGTGCTCAAAATAACCGTTGCACCGGATTTGTGATTGACTTGTAATGTACAACTGTTTCTTCACAAGTTTGTTGTACGTGCGTGCGTCGGTCGTGGCAATGAATAAACAAAACAAGATCTTTGTTGCGTCTCTAATTAGAGATAAAAAAAGACATTTTGTTTGGGAAGTTTTCAAATACTTTAACCCACGATATAATAATGAAAGAGTGGACAAGTATCTTAAACTCCCTAACGTGACGTTGTGTGGCAAAAATTAAAATGAGGAACCATGGTAAGTACTTACCTAGCTATGTATATATATTACATACATACTAAGAAATAAATTCAGCGTTCAGCTATAGTTATATCCAATTATTTATTGTTTTTATTTTGCGTTGTTAACTTGTAACTATTACATTTTTAAAGGTAAAAATTGATAATTCTAAAAAAACCGGTTCCGCAGGGGGTACGAACTGCATTTTTACTGATCTCGATAATATCATCATTGATATTATCGGTAAAGAATCACCGACATTGAGTGAGATTGTTGATGATTCCTCTTCAACACCACTACAAAATATCCCGTCACCAGCGACCGGAAATATAGAGGAAGGCGAAATATGGTAAGATAAAGCGTTCGTTCTTCAGACAATTGTATCTGCACAAATATGTTTCCTGTTTTTTTAAGCCCATCTATGTTATCAAAATATACACAGAAACGGAAGGCGACAATAAGATCAGACGAAGCAGATATTATTTCCCTGAAGAAAAAGAGACTGCATTTGGAAATATACAATTTGCAATTGGATGCGCGAAAAAAGGAGAGGGATCTAGGGTTACCAATAAGTCGCCTAACTGTGCAACTGGAGGAGTCTTTCATACAGACTCACAATTCAGAGTCAGAAAGAATTGTTAACTTTAACTTGTTATTAAAAAAAAAAAAAAAAAAGAATAAATATATTTTGTTTATCAATCTCGCTGTTGTTTTATTTTTTATGAAAAGTGACTTAGAAAATATTGTAAAGTAGCGTGACCATTCAAATTATCATCGTTTTCATTTGGGTACCCTATGTTTTCTTCCTCTTCAGTGGTGTACATCTCGAAATAGTTATCTGTTCCTTGTCGTGAAATGTTAGTCAATATAACGCAACATTTTATGACATTGACTGCTTTTATCGGTTGCAATCGCAAGTGCTTTAAGCATGGAAATTTCTCCTTTAAAATTCCAATGGCGTTTTCTATTATCCTTCTAGTTGATTTATGTGCTCTGTTGTATCGATCAATTTCAGGAGTTGAGCTTCTCAAAATTGGTGTAATTAACCAATCCTTTAACGGATATCCTGTATCCCCAAGTAAAACTGCATGAGTATAAGGTCGAAAGCCACTTTCAAATTTAGAGAAAAGCGGACTTCTGCGCAAAACCCATGAATCGTGTACACTTCCAGGCCAATTCATGTATGCATTGTAGAAGTTATAGTCGGGCCCGCATACCAGCATACAATTAATAGAGTGCTTTCCATGTCTATCGACATATGCAGATTCAAACTCCTTGGGAGCATCTATGTTTACTAAAGTCCCGTCTATACATCCGTAAACACATGGCATGCCTAAAACAAGAGATACATAATTCTAAAAATTCGAACAAATAAAAGAAAAACATGTAGGTATTTACCGGCAATATCGTAAAATCTTTCACATATATTTTCGTGTTCATTAGGCCAACATACAACATTTTCAAACAGTAAGTTAACAATAGTTGTACAAACTCTGTAAACACATCTGCATACCGTCGACTTAGATATCCCGCGCATGTCAGCAACTCCATGGTACTGCCCTCCATTCTCAAGCCAGTGTAAAGCTGTGAGAAACTGTTGCCTCGGTGTGAATGCAAAGTTCTTTTCAGTCCTGTGGGCTATCTGTGGTCCAATAATTGCAATTATTTCCTCTGCCTTGCATCGACTCAGACGAAATTTTTCATTAAAATTAAATAACTCCGAAATGACATAGTTTGTACGCGGCCGATAAATTTTTTTTCTTGCAATTAACACAAAATCGTCACTTTCGCTACTATCGCTACTACAGGGTGCGCCAGAGAAACTTACTTATTTGAAAAAATTCCCGCGCGGTGAGTTGGGCGGGTAGAGTGGCAAGAGGGGGCGCATCTGGAGGGGGAAGTTCCCAAGCTTGTTTCTCCCTCCAGTCAGTTGCCACCATGCTCTGGTCTAGAGAGCAGCGGACCTTCGCAGTTGAGAGCTTCTTTTCTAACGGTCGCTCACTTGTTGCTACGCAACGTGCCTTCCGCGCTCGCTTTGAAATTCCTCCTCACAGACTCGTTCCTGGCCGTAATTCGATTCTGTCGTGGGTTAACTCATTTCGGGAGTGTGGAAGTGTCGCTAAACCCAGAAATGGACTTCAACGGACCATCAGAACTCCGGAAAATATCGAAAGAGTGAGGCAGTCAGTTGTGCGTTCTCCCCGGCGTTCGGCTCGCAAACACGCAGCTGCTATGGGAATTTCTGACACCACTGTTCGACGAATTCTCCATAAAGACCTTCAATTTCATCCCTATAAATTGGCTGTTGTGCAAGAATTAACTGAACGCGATTTTGTTGCCCGTCAAAATGCATGTGAAATGCTGATTGACAACCTGCCTGAAGACGCGGTCGTTTTTTTCAGTGACGAGGCTCACTTCCACATTTCCGGCTGCGTCAACAAGCAAAACATGCGCTATTGGTGTGGTGTAAATCCGCGTGAGCTTCACCAGAAGCCACTTAATTGTGAGCGAGTTACTGTCTGGTGTGCGATGTCGGTAATGGGAATAATTGGTCCTTATTTTTTTTTAAGAAAACGAACGCGCAGTTACCGTGAATGGAGCTCGTTACAGGAACATGATCGAGGAATTTTTTTCTTCCAAGACTCGAAGAAATGAACGTTAGGAACGTGTGGTTTCAGCAAGATGGAGCCACAGCACACACGGCACGAGACTCAATGAATTTGTTGCGACAACATTTCCCCGACCGCCTCATCTCTCTCAGAGGCGATCTCCAATGGCCGGCACGCTCTCCAGATTTGACTCCATGCGATTTCTTTTTATGGGGTTATTTGAAATCCCTGGTTTATGTCGATCGACCACGGACCATAGCACACATCAAGAACAACATTCGCGACGCCATTGCCAACATACCGATTGATATGCTGCGAAGAGTGGATACGAATTTCAAAAATCGACTTCATCAGTGTATGCGCAATGGGGGTCGCCATTTATCCGATGTCATTTTTAGGACTGCATAAAAAAAAAATTGGGATATTGTATTCTCAAATAAAAAAAAAATTTAAAACAATAACTGAAGTACTTTTTTTTTAATGACCTTTCAAATAAGTAAGTTTCTCTGGCGCACCCTGTACTATGCCTTCGTCACAAAGACATTTTTTTCGATTACTTTCAATAAGAAACAAAACTTGTAGGAGGAATTACACGTCAACTTTTACTTGTGTAATATTCTCACATACTAAACAAAATTTGTGAATTCAAATTCTTTGGTGAAACGTAAAGACACAAATAAGTCAAATTTTCACAAATTTATAACTTGTAAATTACAACTATTTATAAATAACTTTTGGTGAAACGAAAAGTGAATTATTCTCACAAATTTCCCTTTGTAGAATACAACTACAAATTTGTAATACTCAGAGTTTGGTGAAACGACATATATCAAAAAAATCACAAATTTTGTTAAAAAGTGCTTGTAAATACAAATATGTAAGTTGGTGAAATAGGCCACAGGTTCATCTAAAATGAATACTAAATACTAAAAATAGATAAATGAGTTTTTGTGTTTGGAATATGTATACAGTTCCGTGGAATTGATTTTCCTCGATTTTTTTTTTAAGGATTATGGTATTAATCCTAATTTGAAAGGCAATAAAAAAGGAGATATAATTCTGTAGAATTGGAATGAATTGGAACTCCTCTTAATCTGTTAAGTTTTAAAATATTTTATTGGGGATTGGGTTTATTTTGATTTGCCTAATTTTAGGCCATAAATTAGGGAAACTTGCTCATAATCTTACTGTCGCTGTTGCGGGGAAGGAAACGAATCACTAGACAAGCCTTTCTTTTATGATCTCTTCGACAACACAGGCATACAGTTAGGCAAGATTGATGCACATTTTTCAATCTTTCTTGAATTACCTCAAGTTTTTTATGAATATAATGTCCAATAAAACACACATAACATGTAACCCATCTTAAAAGTTATATTCAAGGCAGTTTTTTACGAAGTTGAGAAATTCAGAGTAAATACTTATTTCATAATATTGAACAAGTGCTTGAGTTTCAATTTTTATATATGTTGCAGTGATGTCATACAAGCATTTAGAAGTAAAATTTATTTGGCGCTTTCATTAAAAAACTATTCTTAGTGAGTTTCTCACTTCGACTGCGAATTTTCTTCTTTACTTTCTTAACGGGCTCCCGACCCGTGAAGAGTCCCTGCCTGAGATATGGCAGCCTTCCACCCTCTCCGATCCCGAGCATGCTGCTTTCAGTTGTCCAGAACAAGCGCTCTGGCATCCGCGATGGCTTGGTCTTTAAAACGGAGGTTCGGTCTTCCTTGCCGTCTCGAACCTGGGGGCTGGGATTTGAAGATCCTCTTGGCTGAAGTTGTTGTTTGGCCGAGCCAATGTAGTCGACGAGTTTTGGTTTTTTGGACTACATCCACATCTTGGTACAGCTCATAGAGTTCGCGGTTGTATCTTCTCCTCCATTCGCCCTCCTCGCACACAGGAGCAAATATCCGTCGAAGGATTTTTCTTTCAAAGTATCCCAGTATTAACTCTCCTTTCCTGCTTATCGTCCAGCACTCGGCGCCGTATAGCAGAACTGGCAGGATAAGGGTTCTGTAGAGCATGCATTTTGTCCTTCGAGTTAGGAATTTTGAACCCATTTTTTTTTTCCAAACCGAAGTAGCAGCGGTTTCCTAGGGTAATTCTTCGACGGACCTCCTCTAAGATGTCATTTGTGGAGTTGATGTTTACCCCGAGGTAGATGAACTCCTTAACTACCTCGAAGTTGCTGCTATCAACAGCGGCATTTTGTCGTAGTCGGTGGACAGATGTTTGTTGATAGCATGTATTTAGTTTTGTCCTCATTTACTTCAAGACCAACTAACTTCACCTGATCTTCAATAGCCGTGAAAGCATCTACCACGGCACGTTGGGAGCGTCCGTTGATGTCAATATCGTCCGCATATGGCAATAGGTGGACGGATGTGTTAAGGATAGAGACTTCCATGTTGACACCTGCCCTGTGCACTATCTACTCAAGAACAAAATTGAAGAAGTCACACGACAGCGCATCTCCTTGCCGAAATCTGGTGCATGTTTGAAAGAGTTCAGATGAGCTGCTGCCAAACTGCACATTGCACTGCGTGTTATCTAGTGTCACGCTACACATCTGGATTATTTTTGACGGATCGCCGCAAAAAGCTGCTGACGATGAATGCTGTCATATGCGGCTTTAAAGTCGATGAAGAGATGGTGTGTCTCGACTTGAAACTCGTTGGTCTTTTCCAGGATTTGCCTTAGTGTGAAGATTTGGTCTACAGTTGATCTGCCGGGCCGGAAGCCACACTGGTACGTGCCGATTACTGTGTTGCAGAATGATGGGACATATGGAGCTGATGGTCCAGTCATCGGGCATGCTTTCCTCCACCCAAACTTGGTTGATGATTTGGTGCATGCGCCCTAACATAACATCACCTCCGTATTTGAATAGCTCTGCAGGTAGACCATCAGAGCCGGCGGCATTGTTGTTCTTTAGCTTTTTTATAGCTAAGCCAAACTCTTCCATACTGTACGGAGGGGCTGGTTCTTCATTGACTGGACGTGGGTTCTCTATTTGCCCCATCACTCTCTCTACATTTTGTCCGACTCCAGATGTACTAAGGCGTCCAACGTCGAATTTCTTCTTTTGGGCTTCTTCTCGTTGGACAGTCGAGCTCTGAATCTAGCTGCAACAAGAAAATGGTCAGAGTCGACGTTTGCCCCTCGGTAAGTGTGCACGATCAAGATGTTGGATGCGTGCCTCGCATCGATTATTTATAATTTGCTTCTTTAGCTCAATATAATAAATATCCATATTTATCACTAAAAATAGAAACTGTATCTTTATTTTTTCGAATAAAAAATGTTCCATTCCTTTTGGGATTATCAATGATTTTGCAATTTAAATACGGTTACATGGTTCTTAAATGAAAATTGTTTTCCTATTAACACTTGAGTCACCTGGTGGTAAATAGTAAATCAAATTTCCAGATCACATATTGTGAACTCGATAATTAGTTAGATCCATATATGTAAATCATTTCTGATAATTAGAAACGGTTATTGTTTTTGGGGCAAAAGTGTAGGCAGAGTTAAACGAAATATGTATTTGATTTATTTCATTGTGAAAAAAGATTTCCCTGACCGCTTTCGAAATTTTCCAGTGCTGTGGCAACTATGGCATATCACCAATTGTCACAAAGAGGTTTTACTGACTTCTGAAACCTTTCATAGCTTTCCGAAACAAGTAATAAGAGTTCTTGCCTGCAATTAGGTCTGCAAGATTAAAGCCTTCCATTTCTTTAGTGTCCTCTTTATTTTTCCCAATGAAACTTTTTAGGGGTAAATTTTCTATTAAACATAATTACTAAGCTATATCTTATATAAGGAACCACATTTTGTTACATAAGAAAAGTAAAAACAAAAATATTGCCTTC
This sequence comes from Ferdinandea cuprea, assembly GCA_963576555.1. Classification (NCBI taxonomy): domain Eukaryota; kingdom Metazoa; phylum Arthropoda; class Insecta; order Diptera; family Syrphidae; genus Ferdinandea; species Ferdinandea cuprea. Next base: position 13,783,912 of record OY754959.1, read on the forward strand.
GTTTATATGTATTTTAATTGTTTTCAAATTTCTTAATATTTATTTTGCATTAAAGATGTACCTATGCCTTTTCAGTAAGACTAATAGCTGTTCAACTAATTTTTTAAAGAATGTTGAAAAAAGAATGTTAATACCTATTAATCTCTTGAAAATGAGATAATTTTGAAACGAGTTTTTTTTTATTTTTTGAAATTTCCCTTTCAAAAACCCATTTATATAAATTTATTTATAATTGTTTAGTTTTGAAAAATTATGATGTACTCATACATGTGATTTTTGAAAATTGTAAAAACTAAATAATATTATTTTTGTATGTCTTGATATTTTCAACATTTTAAAGAAAAGAAAAAATCTCACGATTTAATATGATTTTATGCTGAAAAATGCGAAATTAATACCATTTTTTACGAAGAAAACAAACTCCTTTTCTAATTCGATAATTTCCACGAAAATTTAATTTCACTCTTTGCGAGTGTCCTTGATATAAGATAATCATGTCAATTTCTCCTACGATCAAAAGTTGAGGCAAAAAATACTAAAAATACTTTTCATCTATCCCGACACTCATTTGCAATGACATCCCAGCTGTCACCTCTTTAAAGCCAGTCTGCTTGCTGCTCATCTTGCGGCTAGCTCAACGCTCCCAGATTGTGCTTTGACTCCCCCTGTGCGCGTAGAATATTCTATGGGACCCATCCATTTTCGCACTCGTACATTCTCGCAAGAGCACTTCAAGATCTCAACATACATAATTCCTCGCTGGCAAAACGACTGCGTAAGCTTTTCTATCTGTCCTATTCTTCAGGGCTCTTTCCGAGAAGATGGAAAACAGCATTTGTCCAGCCAGTCCCTAAAAAAGGCGAATCTTCCTCCTTCCTCTCCTCCTACTGACCAATTGCACTAACGTCCCTTTTTTCAAAGGTCATGACGCTGATAAACCGTCAGCTTATGAAATATCTCGAATCCCGAAAACTTCTTAATGACCAGCAGTACGGTTTTCGCAGCAACAGGTCCACTGGTGATTTGATGACTTATCTAACCGAAAAGTGGTACCAATATACTCACCAGGGTGGTGAAAGCAAGGACGTTGCGCTTGATATTTTAAAGGCATTTGACAGAGTTTGGCATCAAGCTATATTGTTGAAAATGCGTGCATTTGGGATCAATGATCCCCTTCTTCAGTGGATTAGAAATTACCTTTCGGACCGTTCAATTCAAGTCGTTTTGGACGGTTTTAAGTCTGCAACTTACCAAATAAATGCTGGCGTTCCCCAAGGCTCCGTTTTGTCTCCGACTCTCTTTCTCATTTTTATAAAGGATCTCCTCTCTGTTACTTCTAATCCTATTCATTCCTTCGCCGATGACAGCACCCTCAGCTTTACATATTCGTTTCCTAGGCAACGTCCCTCATTTTCGGGCGTTGAACTGGAACGGCCACGTATGTTAAGTTCATTAAATTCTGACCATGACAGCATTTTAAATTGGGGTAAAACCAACAGAGTAGAATTAAATGCTTCCAAAACACAATGCTGTGATCTGTCCCCAATACTCTGCCATTATCCATGGATGGCACATGCATCGCCGAAACCGAAAGACTTTCCATTCTCGGTATGTGTGTTAATGACAACCTTCATTGCAATGACCACATATTCGATGTCGCAAAGAACGCTGCGAAATTTCTAGGCTTCCTTAAGCGATGTAAGAACTATTTCACCCCTTCTGATCTGGCTAGAATCTACAAGGCGTTTATTCGCCCAAAACTTGAGTACAATGCTCATATCTGGTCCGGTGCACCAATGACATATTTGGAGCTCCTTGACAGGATCCAAAAACATGCGGTAAAACTTATTGGCGATCGAGACATCGCGAAATCACTTGACTCTCTTAGTCATCGTGGTAATGTCTCCTGCCTGTCATTGTTTTATCGGTATTTCCACCACAAGTGCTCAAATGAAATAGCCAGTTGCATTCCACCCCTACAGCAATTCAACCGCAATACTCGCCATGCGAGTGCACATCAGTTTACCCTTAAGCCTGTTTTCGGACGTACTGTGAAATATAAAGATTCCTTTCTCAACCGTACACTTCAAATGTGGAATGCTCTACCACGCTCTGTTTTTCCTTTGCATTACAGTTTACAGACATTTAAAACCAACGTGCATCGGTTTCCTTCATTTCCTTAATGCGCGCACTGTGTCACTTCATTACAAGGGTAGCCAAAGTCCCTTTAGTAAAATAAAAAATAAAGTAAAATAATAAATTTATCTACTTCGCCTTCTAGTTCAAATGGTGTTCCATGAAATACTTTAAAATCGATTTTGATTGCGCAATCTTTTCGAAAGGAATCCCAGTTAATGGGTTCGGCAGTTAGTCTTGGTTGGTCCCCGGTTTTTGAAAGGCATCGGTCAATTGTCAAAATGACAGTCGTATGATCGAAATTGTTCTCAAACGAAATAGATCTTTCGGATATCTATTTTGCAATACATTTTGGTGAAATAGGTAAATCCTTAGCCTTAACAGGTGTGTTTGGCATTATTCGAGTCATTCAACGATATTCCTAAATCCGTTTTATCTGTCATTTGTCGTAGAGGGCAATAATTACACGCAATATTATCAAAGGAGGTTTTTTTTTTTTTTTACGCGAACCATCATTATTTGCATATTGTCACGCTCGCTTTTTGTGCTTCGAAGCTCTTCAAACTCTTACCCTTTTCTAAAGGGTGATAAGCGAGATAGCCGCTACATACTTTAGTTTGTTTAATTAATTCCTTCATCAGATGAAATTCGGGCACATATGAATAACATTTATGGGAATAAAAACTTCTAGCTTGCCGTTCGCATTTTGACTTCAATTTTAACCGTTATTATATACGGTTGACAAATACCGACACAATAGAAGACAGTTATTGACAAATTCGTTGACTCTTTCATCCTTCAACATTTCCATTGTTTCACGAGCTGTGTGAAACTGACCAAGTTTTCAGTTTCAAGTTTCAACACCATCTCTTCATCGACTTTAAAGCCGCATATGACAGCATTCATCGTCAGGAGCTTTTTGTGGCGATGGCCGAATTCGCGATCCCGTCAAAACTGATCCAGATGTGTCGCATGCAGTTTGGCAGCAGCTCATCTGAACTCTTTCAAACATGCACCGGATTTCGGCAAGGATATGCGCGGTCGTGTGATTTCATCAATCTTGTTCTTGAGCAGATAGTGCGCAGGGCAGATGTCAACACGGAAGGCACTATCTTCAACAGATCAGTCCAAATGCTGGGGTATGCGGACGATATAGATATCATCGGTCGATTCCAGCGTGCCGTGATAGAGGCTTTCACGGCTATTGAAGAATAGGCGAAACTAGTTGGCCTTGAAGTGAATGAGGACAAGACTAAATATATGCTATCAACAAACAAACAATCATCTATCCACCAACTGATAGCAGCAACTTCGAGGTAGTTAAGGAGTTCATCTACCTCGGGGTAAACATCGAACATCGTCGAAGAATTACCCTAGGAAACCGCTGCTACTTCGGTTTGGCAAAACAAGTGGGTTCAAAACAACTAACTCGAAGGACAAAGTGCATGCTCTACAGAACCCTTATCCTGCCTGTTCTGCTATACGGCGCCGAGTGCTGGACGATAAGCAGGAAAGGAGAGTTAATACTGGGGTCCTTTGAAAGAAAAATACTTCAACGGATATTTGGTCCTGTGTGCGAGGAGGGCGAATGGAGGAGAAGATACAACCGCGAACTCTATGAGCTGTACCAAGATGTGGATGTAGTCCGAAAAGCTAAAACTCGTCGACTACATTGGCTCGGCCACATCGAGCGAATGGACAACAACGCTCCAGCCAAGAGGATCTTCAAATCCCAGCCCCCAAGTTCGAGACGACAAAGAAGACCGAACCTCCGTTTTAAAGACCAAGCCATCGCGGATGCCAAAGCGCTTGGTCTGGACAACTGGAAGCAGCGTGCTCGGGATAGCAGAGGGTGGAAGGCAGCCGTATCTCAGGCAGGGACTCTTCACGGGTCGGGAGCCCGTTAAGTAAGTAAGTAAGCTACCAGCCCATAATTCACACCAAGCTGTCGTTTTTTTCGGGATGCATCGGTAATCCTTGTATGGCATCTTGCTGTTCATCACTCCAGATGCGACAGTTTTGCTTATTTACGCATCCGTTGACAGCCCTTTAGTCATTGCTTGTTTCGATTCATCATTAAGCTTACCAAAAGCTGATTGACCAACAAATTAAAAACCACACAAATAAAGTTGTATTCAGTACGTCAACATATATTATACATTGGAAATGTTTCATTTCATTTATATTTTATATGTATTATCAGCATCATAGGTTTATCTTTCCATAAATTAATTATATTATATGTACACTAAAAGTTAAAAACTTTTCTATTTCTATTTGTATTACAATTGAGAAAGATTCTTAATTGTAAATTTCTCTCTAGAGAAAACAAAGAAAACATGAATTACACAAAAACTCAGAAAACAAGGACAATTTCATTTCAATTAAAAATACAAAACTTATATACGTACAATATTTTTCTCTTTTTTTTTTATATATTTATACAAAAGGAAATTTTCCAAAATAAAATTCACAATCTCGACAAATGAACACACAAATCAAACCAAAATATATATTTATATATATATATATTTTTTAATTACACAAAAACAAAACAAACAAAAAAACTGAACGGTGGTCAATAACAAAACAAAAAAAAAAAAAGAGACACAAAAAATAAATCACAGATTAACAAAACAAACAAACAAAAAAAAATATGATCAAATTCCACACCACAAAGAAGAGTGTCATTGTGCCTTCTCACTCTGCGATGATATAAATGAAATTTGGCAAAACTTATATAAAAAAAAAAAAAAAAATTAAAATAAAATGCATATAGGTCCCGTATAAGAAAAACTAATAACTTCAAAGAAGAATAAAATAAATTTTCTATCGAATGTGCAAAAATATCCATTTCACTTGGTCATATTATTGTGAAAATCCCCACAAGTGTGGATCGTAAGATGAAAATGAATAAAAAATTTTTAAAAGTAAAAATTCTTTGAATTTCCACATGAAAATGAGAAAACAGTTGGTAAATTTTTTTTTCAATTATTGTTTTTTTTTTATTGCATTTCACATATATGTAGTAGAATGAAAGTTTTAAAAGAAAAGCTTAGCTTTGAAAAAAAAAAAAAACATTTTTTTTTGTGTTAAAAAAAATAAGCGTAATTGTTTTGTAATTTTTTTTTTTTGTTTTTAAGTTCAAAACTTGATTTTCCTTTAGTTGTTAATTTAATTAAGGGGTTTTTTTTTACAAATTTTCCACTGGAAACCAAGCAAATGAATTTTCTTGTACATTCGTTTTTTTTTTTTAATTTAAAATTTAGTATTTGTTTTTGTTTTTTTTTTTTTTTGACAATTTTTTTCGACAATTATTTTGTTTTTATATATAAATAGCCCTATGAATAATTATAATGCACAAATTTGTTGTTGCTTGTTGTTGGTTTTTTGTTTTTTGTTTTTTGTTTTTTTTTTTTTACAAAATTTTACTAAAAAAATATAAAATATATTAAAAATTCATTTTAAAAGTCCGAAAAGGTTTTGTAGTTTTGGAGAAGAAAAAAAACTTTAGTTTCTTATCGAAAATATATGTATAAATTAATTTAAGAAATAATTACACAAAAAGAGTAGAGAGGAGAGGGGCAGGTGTGTTTTTTTTTTTTTTTAAATATCCTACAGTACTAAACGGGACCTAGATTTTTTAAGTCGATTTGTCGCGCCACCTAAACCCTTGACATCACCGTTCCAGCTCTTTGACTTTGCGCGGAAATGTTTGTAGGCTTCCGCGTAGGATGGTTCCAACATTGGCCTATAGGCGACCGGGTCGCAGAGTTCTGCGTATGATTCGTAGAACTCTTTGTAGCCACCGTGCAGAAGGTAGATTTCGGGATAATGTAGTGCGGGATATGAGTTTGTGTTACGTTCTCGATCGTGATTGCGAAGAAAGCGTGATCTGGAAGGAGAAAGAAGAAAGAAATTCGTAAGTTAAAAAATTTCACAATTTGGATGGTTTTTTAGCAGAATGATTGTTTGTTTAGAAATCATTAAAATAGTTATATAGTGAGAAACTGAGGAATACTTACAATTTAGGTCCACGCTCCGATGAGAATTCACAATGGAATACAAGTATATGCCTCTTTGGTCCATCAGCTTCGACAGTAGCTGCATCAGTCTTACAGTTCACGAATTCCTCCATTATTTGCTCCTGAGTGAACAGATTCTTGGCTCCACGAATGTGTCCACCATCAAACTCGTACGGATACCGGCAGTCGATCACTTTGTACGAGGCAACTGAATCTTTGAATACACCATTGATCAATTTGGCCATAGTCGCACTGGAAATCGACTTCAAGTCCCGATGTTTGCCATCCATTAGCGGCAAGCAGAAAGGTTTGCTAAAATCGCCAATGAGATCCGGTTCAGATGATGATCGCGACAGAGCGCTCATTATATCGGCATCATTCATGGAGACATGCTTCCTTAAAATGGGTCTCTGTGGAACTAAGCCATTGTTCTCCTTCTCGGCGGACAGGAACAACTCGCCCTTGTAGCGCTTGCTTTGAATGGGACTAACTGTGGTCGATGGTGGGTCGGGACGCTTAAAACAACGTTCCGCAGCCAGACGTGATGAATAAGGGGTGGTATTCAGCACAGGTGATTGATTGGAGTTAATGGATGATATCCTATCTTGTACTGTTCTCAGAATCTCTGGAGTCTTTGGTTCGAATAATGAAGTGCGTGCCTTTGTTGCCGAACAGTTGTTCTCTGTCAGACTTAAGCAACGGCGTACAGGTGGTCGTTTCATTAGGTCGGGGCTAGTTTTTTGTGGTCTTAATGTGGCCACTGATGAGTGAATTAAGATTGCTAGGTACATCATCGTCCAGTGATTCCATTTCGAAGAGTTCCATGTACTCATCGTCCATTGTGGATTCCATTGAGCCAGAGCTGAGGCTGTGGAACATTTGGAAGGGTTTCGCTGGTGTTTTTGTCGATCGCATCATCGATGACGACAATGATGATGATGATGGCTTTTTTGTGCGAGGTGATGGTTCCAAGAGTTTACTGAAACTTTGTGGTTTCTGTACGATTTGGAAACGCTGGGGACTACCCTCAGGCGAGAGGAGACGATCCTCGTCCATGAGCAGAGTATTCATTGTTGGGCTGGAGGTGAACGCGTGATTCGCATGATGACTGTCCTCGTCGTAGAACGACAGGTCATCGATGGCCATGTTGGCCATGTTGTTGTCCATTACGAGACGACGTCCGCTAGCCAGACCGCCTGTGGTGCGATTTCGATTGAATGCATTCAAGTCAAAGTTATTGGAGACCACACTGAAAGTAGAAAGAAAGCAAACTTATGATTAGTAATGAATTCCACATATAAAGCGGGGGGCGGGGGAAGTCTTACAAGTAATAAAAACCCAAACAGTCGCTATAAACTATCAAAAACTTTACACTCTTCCTGGGTATCATGGTTGACGACGTCCTACTCACAGGACGACACAAATAAAACTAGTCCCTAAACCCAAACAACGTACAGTCACGCTGTTGGAAATACACGAATACACCAACACCACCATTCGCCGACGCCACTATTTTAGTGCAATGCGATTGTTCCTCCACCGTTCGGATCGGATGGTATAGGCAAGTTCATTAAACTCGAAACACCGCTCGCTCTTCCTAGGACAGACATTCCCCCAAAATGTGTAGGGAGTTTTTTTTTTGTTTTCCTTCCATTTACAATTTCTTCATAAAAATTAAACACCCGGACAAAATGTTTGATAGAGACGAGGCCCTTGTCATTCCATGGAACCCTAACTTCTAAGCCCATGATCGCGTTATACGAAAATATACAGGGAAAAAGTGTGGAAAAAAAATTACCTATTAGGGAAGAGGGTTGTTATTGATGCATTTCATTCGATGTCAGTGTGTGTGTGTGTGTGTGTGTGTGCGGCGAGTTTGTATATTTTACTTTAGCGCACGCGAGGGTAACAGATGTACTGTCGAGTCCACAGTGGATAATTGGAGAGAAGAATGCA